>OY728164.1:687405609-692405609 GCA_963277665.1 Viscum album
TACTAAAAAATCAACAATCAAATTAAATTCAAACCCCTACCACCACTAATAAGGGGTTAGAGTACTACTAAAAAATGATTACTGTTAGTGGTTGATGAGCAGGCTGTTGGCAGTGGTTGCTGCGAGGGAAGGTCGGGGTCTGTCGGTTGGCGGGAGAGAGAGGAGGAGCAGACCGGCAGTGGTTGAGGCCTGGCGAGGTGAGAGCGCGAGTGAGCGACGAGGGAGGGAGGACTGTTGTGTTATCATCGATCATGAGGGAAGAGGAAGCATGTGGTAGGGTTTCTTTGGGAGGAGAGGAGAGGAGGGTGAGAGCGCGAGAGGGAGAGGAAGGAAGGAAATGTCGGGGCCCCTGCCTACCCGTGGATGAGAGAGAGAGGGATTTTTTTTTGGTTGGGTCACGGGTCGGGTCGGGTCTAAATGAACCCAACCCGAGACCCGACCCGACCCATACAAAAGTGAACAGATATGAACCCGACCCGGGTTTTTTCCCCTGAAACCTGACCCAACCCGACCCAACCCGGTCGGGTCGGGTCGAACCCGTCGGGTCAGGTCGGGTATGGACACCCCTATAAATATATACAGACCACAAAAGTTTGAATAATATATTCACTCAAGAATAATTGAACATGAGACAAAGAAGATGGTTGGAATTAATCAAGGATTATTATTGCATGATTAATTACTATCCAGAAAAGGAAAATAAAGTGGCCGATGCTTTGAGTCAAACAAGTAATGCTTCATTAACCATGATACGTTTGGAATGAGATCCATTGGTTTTGATTTGATGAAATTTGTAATAGAAGTTGTGGTGCTAGAAATTCTTCTGTTTTGTTTCAGGTGTCAATGAAATCATCTCTATCAAACAGAATAAAGCAAGCGCAGAACGAAGACAGTGAGTTGCAGAAAAAGGTAGAGTTGGTTCAAAATGGTAAGTTTATGGATTTTATCATTGATAATGATTGCGTTTTTTGGTTAGAAAAATATTATGTGTGCCTTGTGATTCACATTTTAAGAATGATTTTTTATGTGAAGCTCATATTTCCCTATTTTCAGTTCATCCTGAAAGTATAAAGATGTAAAGAGATCTTTAGGAGTATTACTGATGGGATGGAATGAAAAGTGATATTACTGATTTTACTGTGAAGTGTTTGAATTTTTAGCAGGTTAAAGCAGAGAAAAAGTTACCAAAAGGTATGCTTTGGACTTTATCAGTTCCAGTGTGAAAATGGGAAAATATATCCATGGAGTTCATTGTGGGATTACCAAAGACATCTCGATGTAATAATTAAATCTGGGTTATTGTTGATCGGTTGACTAAATCTGCTAATTTCCTTCCAGTTCAAGATACTTTGCCTCTAGATCAACTTTCTCAGTTGTATGTTAAATATATAGTCAGGTTTCATGGAGTTACCCTCTCCATTTTATCTGACAGTGATCCAAAGTTTAATTCTAACTTTTGGAAAGGCCTTCATAGGTCGTTGGGTACTCAATTAAAATTTAGTACAATTTTTCATCCGAAATTAGATGGGCAGTCAGAATGAACAACCTAGAACCTAGAGGATATTCTACGTGCTTGTTCACTGGATTAATAGGGAAGCTGGAACAAATATCTTTATTTGGTTGTGTTTTCTTATAATAAAAGTTTTCATTCCAGTATACAGATGGCTCCATTTGTGGCATTATATGGAAAGTGTTGTCGAAATCTAGCATTTTAGGATGAAGTAGGTGAAAGGAAGCTGATGGGACAAAAAATGGTAGAAGAGATGGTAGAAAAGGTTCAGTTGATTCAGAATAATATGTGAACAGATTAGAGCTGCAGAAAATTTATACAGATAACCAGAGGAAGGATCCATCTTTTGAGGTAGGTGATCGCGTCATTCTAAAAGTTTCTCCATGGAAAAGTGTGATGCATTTTTGTAAGAATGGAAAGTTGAGTATGAGGTTCATTGGACCTTATGAAATCCTAATGAAAATTGGATCAGTTTCATACAGAGTGGCTTTACCTCCAAGTGTATCCCAGGTAGATAATGTTTTTCATGTTTCAATGTTAAGAAAGTATATGCCAGATCCATCTCATGTTTTGATCCCAGAGGTAGTTCATTTGGAAGAGAATATCTCTTATGAGGAAAAACCGGTCCAGATTCTTGACCTTAGAGAGCAAGTGTTGCGGAATAAGGTAATTCACCAGGTAAAGATTTTTTTGAAAAAACCATATGGTTGAAGACGCAACATGGGAATCTGAAAATATTACGAGTAATAAATACCACCATTTATTTAATAAGTGAAAAAAATTTCAACGACACAATTTTCAAAAGGGGGGAAGAATGTAACATCCCAAGTAAATAAAGAATAATACAATTCATATTTATTAATATTTGTGAATTAAATATTAATTTTACTTTAAAGGGGATGCTATGTTCGATGGCTTACCTGATACGCAACAACATGTTTCTTGAAATCTTACGTTGCACAATAATAATATAATATTATTATTTTAAATTGTAGTTAATGCCTAGCCATTTTATTGGGAGTAATTAATAGAAATAACTAAAAATATTATTATACATGTTTGTTAAATAAAATTTAGAGTCTTAAAATGTGAATGAATCTAACTTTAAGCATAATTTACTTTAAAAGGTCAATTTACTGCCTTTTAATGGAGAACCCTCTTTAAATATAGTTTTGGTAAATTTTATATGTTCTATTTGAAAAAATAAAATTATTATTTAGATTTGGGATATCAAAATTTACTTTGGGTAAATTTTTGGTATTTTTCTAATAAAATTCATTTTTTTTACGAATAGTGAAAATACTGTATTTTAATTCAAAAGTGACTTTTAATATAATTTATTTATATGGTTAGATTATCTTTTTAATTAGTTTTAAAGTTTAATTATATTATGTTTTTTACCATTTAATCCAATTTTGGTAATTGGAATTAATTTCACTTTGAAATTGGATATAAACAAGTATCAATCTTTTGATAGTTATTGTTTCTTAAAAACACGCTATTTTTTTTGATAATGAGAATTAATTTTAAATTAATTAATGCAACTTATATGTTTTGAATTTGGTAAAAAAGGAATAATTTTTTAATTCTAAATATCTAATATATCTTAGGCTGAATTTTTGGTAGTTTTCTGAAAAACGTCAATTTTTGATGAATAGTGGAACCACTAAGTAGTAGTTAAAAACTGACATTTTCATTTAAATGAAATTTTACCGCGTCTGTGAATTGAATTTAGAAAATCCAAAATACATGGTTGTTATTAGTAAGTAAAATTTTGTTTAATAAGATGAAAATAATTTTTTATGAACAATAACTTTTGACTTTTATTTACCACAGTTAAAGGTAAACAGAGTAATTATAAGTAAAAATAATATCATAACAATAACAAATTACCTTAAAACTTGTCCTAACCTTAATGGTTGAGTCATTTAGAACCATGGGCATATTTGGGTCGATTTTTGGACCCCATGGAGCCACTTGGGAGTGATAATTACACTTTAGATTAATTAACTTAAAGTAATGATAAAAATGACACAAACAAATATCTTTTAGTAAATAAATTTTTACATGGGGTTATATAAGCTATAGTCTCAACAATAAAAATTAATTGGAAAGATAAAAATATTTTCTACATCATGGTTTTTTTTTTATAATTTTTAGACATCAAAAAAATTAAATTATTAATGACACTATAATGATGCAGTATTTTCCTCATTAATAAAAGATTTAAATAAATAATATTTAAATAAATAAGATTATAAATATTAAAACAATATCCAAAAACTTCCAAATTGTTATTGGATGATTTTATTTCTACCATTATAAATCTTATACTTGACTTTAATTAGTTTTGGACCTTTAGAAACCGAATATCATAATATAATAAAATAATAAAATCACACTTTCCTAAAGAGCCCCTCCCCCTTTATACAAAACCCTCACTTCTTACTCATTCCTCACACCTCTCAAGCCCCTTGGCTCATCCAAACCCTGACTAAATAATCTCTCAAGATCTCTTTCCTCATCCTAGAAGCCTTAACTTAGGCAGAAGAAACTTCAAGAAGTTCTTTTGGTTCAACCCAAAGGGATTTTCCCCAATTAAAGGTAACGATTTCTCTTAACTTCTTTTATTTTATTTTGCTTATACAACCCCTATAATCTTTTTATTACATTATTTTATAAAAAAACCAGTATTCTCAATATAATAGGGTGTTTTTATGATAAGTATTCAAACAAAACTTACACACACGTCCATCTAATGGGTGAAGAACATACTGTTTCTGTGGTTGACAAACTAACGCCTCACGAAACGACGATTGTTCAATTATCTCCTACCACCTCTCATGACAGAAATTAAGATTTCACTATATTTATATATGATATATATTATGTTTATGTCTTATTTATGATTATTTATTTTACATTTACATCCTACCTTTATGGTTTCCATAATGGGTAAACGCGATAATTTCATTTGAGGAAGTGCGGACTACCGCCCCCTCAAAGTGATATGACTCGATAATTCCATATGTGGGATGTATAAAGGATGGAGTTAATTATATTATATATGATATTATACTGGAATTATAATATACCTATGTATCATTATGTTTTAATTCTAATAAAATAAGAAATAGAAATGAAAGTAGCGTTCATGCGTACGTACAGATTAACGTCTCCATGAACGGTGCATTTCATTTCTTACCTCCAAATGTTACGTAATATTATAAATACATGTATATACTGGATATATATAATATACATGATATCTAAATCATGATTATTATTCTGGATATAATGAACTTTTGACCATGTGAACAACATGTAATTATAAGAAGTCAATTTTTGACTCAAGTACCAAATATCGACAAAAACCCATTATTAACATAAATGATTACATAATATTTATAACATAGTAATAAGTGATATAAAAGGAATAATAAACTTTAAAAAGGTTCTTAAGCAAGTATAAATTAACTTTAGTTTATTATTTAGGAGATTAAAGAACAAACGAGTCAAGTCGAAAATGAGGTAAGGGACTTCGTCTCAATCTCCTTTCATTGAGGCATATTTCGATAATATATACCTTCTTCTTTTACATGGTTTATAATAAAATCCTTTGAAATTTACTTACATTTAAAGGGAATATTTTTTCTCCGAATCATTTTAATAAATGAAAAATGAAATGTTTTTAACGTTTGTGGCGACAATGACCTCTCTACCACCGTAATCGTTATTTGGCTTCCTATATAAGCCTTAATGTCTTCTAAAATGAAAAGGAAATCCCTTATACTATTTTTTGGTGTTTTGTTATTGAAAATGGTTTTTGAAATGTATTGATTATTTTAATATCTTGAAATTATTTCTTGTGATTTCAAATTAAATTTTATTAGTGAAATGTTTATATTTTCAATATTTTATGTGTTATGATTTTATAATGGTACTTAGACATTTGAAATGTGGTTACGTGTTAAAGCAAATGATGGGTGGTGCCATGATGAACCGGGATAGGTGGTTACTTTATAACCACTAATGAATTGGGTATGGAATTTAGTCGTATGGCTATTCCATTTAGTGATATGTGAGGAAGTCGACCGTATGGTTATTCCACTTAAGAATGTTTATGTCCCAAGTTACCTTTATATGTTATGTGTTCTTAATATGGGTTTTATGGTAATATTTTGGTTACAAAAGGGTAATAAAGGGTATTTTATTCAGTGAAGAGTATTTAATACTTCATAAAGGTGAAATGTATTACTTATGATAAAGTATTCGTGGTTTACTTGTTGTTTTGAAAAACTAACTGTTTTTTTCTTTGTGTATCCCTCAATGAGTTTTTTATTCCCATACAATGTTTTTGAAATGATTTTCACAGTATATAAAGTAGAATAGGGTCAAGGATGGGATCAAGAAAATGTCTTGTTGTCTAAAACATGGAACTGAACATGAATCATTTTTTCAAGAGTTTTTATTTTGTAAAAAAATGGAAACTAAGTAGATGTGTTTACATGTATTATTCAAGTCATCACGTATATGTTATGTCCTAATTCTCTAAAACTCTAAACATGAAAAGATCCTCAATGTGAATTATTCGTTTAATTCAAGATTATGTATTGTTTTAAGGCTGGGTCCTTATAATTAAATAATTACAGAATCATAAAGACATAATAAATATCCTATATATAATATATTAATAGAATTTCCATCATAATTACAAATCATGATAAGTGGTAAATGAAAAATTAATGACAACATTTTGTGAGGCGGTAGGTCACCGTGCAGATAAACAGAAAGTTTGTTACCCATTAGATAGAAGTGTGTGTAAGTGAAGATAAAAAACTTAGATTAAAAACAAATAAATATATTTATTATAATTTTTTTATTTAATAATGGAATAATAATATTTTAGGTGGTGGATAATGAAAATAAAATAAAAGATCTTGAGGAAGAATTTTACCTCTTATCCGGGTAACTCTTTTTGGTTTTCCCAAAAGGGATTCCCTGGATAGATTTCCGCTCAAGTTGACACTTTTAGGTTGCGGTGAGTGATTTTTAGAAGCTATTTTTTCATATATTCATTCATACAAGATTCATTTATAGGTTTTAAATAGTGGGAGGTGATACTAATTTTTTATAGAAAAGGGAAAGGACACACTAGATATTTTTGAAAAGAATTATGTGTTTCCCAAGTATAACATATTACTTAGGTGTCCAAATGGAACATTATGAAAACTTAAAGGTTTAGTGTCATAAATATGGCTATACCATAGGGTTTTTAATATTATATAGGCAATATTTTTCCTTAGTATTAAGGTTTTTCCCATTATAAAGCTTAATTTTACCTTAATTGATGTAATTAATTTTAATTGCTTTAACTAATATTTTTGGTGAAAAACTAATTTTTATATCTGAGAAATTATAAATTATTCTGATTAAAAATAAGGAATCCATTTTCCAAAAATTATAATCATTTAATTGGTAGAAATTAATTTAAATTTAATCCCACAGACGTGATGACAATACATATTTTTTAAGTAAAAACATTCAAAATTTTGCAATGTTTTAATATTAAATTTCAAAGTGAAATTGATTACAAGGAACTGGATTAAATTTATTGATAAAAAATTAATCTAATTAAACTTTAAAACCATTTATGAATATAATTTAACATTATATATAAGTTATATAAAAAATTAGTTTTGAATTAAAATTCAATTTTTTTACCATTCATTAAAAAAATGAAACTTCACCGAAAAATAAAAAAATTCACCCTAACATAATTTTTATGTTATGATTTAAAAAATGAATTTTATTTTTTAAAAAATATTTATAAATATTCTGAGAATTTTATTTAAAATATGTTCTCCATTAAAAGGAATAAAAGTTTACTTTCAAAAAATATTTATTTTTATTTGAAACATTGGGTTTATTCTTATCATATTATTATCAAACATATTGTATGAATATAATTTTTTTATTGAATATAATATATATTTTTATATATTAAATTAATACCATACAATAATTTTAATTAATTTAATTTACAATTATAAAATAGCTTTTTGAGCATAAAAATAGTTTTTTAGAAAAAAAATCCCTTTATATTAAATTGGTTATTATATTAATTTCTAATTAATTTATAACTAGTGAATTAAAATTTATATTTTTTATAATTTAGTTAATCATATAATCTTAAATTTAATGGATAGATTATATCTTCTTATATTAAATAATAATATTTTTAATAATATACTATTATTTGTTAAAACTCAGTCTAGTGTGTAACGCAAGCTAACCTTGGTGTTCGGTGTATATCCAGATAAACATTATAATCTCAACATTGTGTTTTGTATAAAAAATATTGGAATAAAAAATAAATTTATTCTAAAGGAAAAATATTGTAATATCTTAGAGTGTTACATTCTCCCCACCTTAAATAAGTTGTGTCATATCAATTTAAACTCAATCTTGTTAATTAAGGGATTGATATTAGAAAATAAACTGTTGTGAAAAAACCCACATCGTGAATAGAGTTAATAACACATATTCTTAGTAATAGATAAATGAAAGTATAATGGTTAGTCAAATAGGTTTATTATTAGGAGAGCATATGCAGGAAATACAAACATGGATACAAAAGAGAAATATAAAAAATAAGATCTGATGGAGAGTGATGGACAACATGTTCAACTGAAAGTTTTGGACCACAAAACCATAAACCATAGTTGTGATAAACATCATTAATATCATAATTTTTTTTGATAATATGGCAAAATTTTTATTTGGAGACCATTATCTTAGAGTTGAGATATTCTTTCACTCTCTAAGGATATAAGTAAATATAAGTTTCTATAAACACAATCTTACCCTTTGATTGCACCGTGAACTATTTATACATAATCTATTAGTATAAGTTACATCATATGGTTAAGTAACAAATTATTATTTAAAACCATATAAAAAGTTTAGCATAAATCATTTTATAAATGGTTACCCTTTCCAAAAGATCATGATCCAACACTTTAGAATAATTTCCATTGTAGTTAGTACTATCCAATTTAATCTATCCTTATCAATCATCTATGTATCCAAACTCTATTTTATCAAAATCATGAACATATCAAGGTTTATATTTCCCTCAACCATTTTTTTCCACAATTTTTAACTTGATAAAGAATAAATTTTCTTAGTAAAATTAGACATATAATCTAATTTTTTTAATAAAAAGTACTATAGTAAAATCCTTATATATATATATATCATAAATCATATGATGAAAAAATTATCTAAAAAATAGTATTCAAAATTATTTCTTAGATCCAAATATAGAAATAAATTATTCATTATAATATTTTTTCACTAAAAAGGATTTACCTTAATTCCTTAGCTTCTTCTAGGGTATATTATCTTAGAACACGAGGAATTCATTTTCATAGTGCCCCATATCCTTATAGTTGAAGCATTGGATTTTATAAAATTCTTTCAGGCCCATGAAATCCTGAGCATGGTGAACTTTTTCTCTAAACTTGAAGCAAACCCATTTCCCTTATAATCAAGTTCCATAGTGTTTCCATCAATGAGTATCACATATTGGAAAATACTTATTACTTTTTTCCATTTATCCACATTTTTCTATATTGTCATATTATTCTCTTGATTCCATTCGATGCCATAAGAGATGGATAATTCTATATCTCTCTTGATAGTACATAAAACTATTTCATCATGTGAGGAAAATGTTTGAGACACTTGTTAATTTTATAGACTTGGATTACGACCTTCAAATAAATTCCCAATATTACATTACATGTTGGGTATGAAATCAATAGCATACCTTAATAACCTTGTAAAGGTATCTCCATACTCCAAAACACTTTCTTCCTCCTTTTTCATTAAACTAAAGAAAACTTTTCTTCATACCAATTTTTTACTCATGAGGGAAGTATTTATCAAATGATGTATCCTTAAAATCTTTCTATTCCAAGAGTTATGTATACTTTTATTTTATAGTATTTTGAATCAATGACCACTGTTGATCTTCATTATCTCTAAGATAATAAACTTTAAGTGTAACCTTTTTTTCACCACATCCCAACACCACACATATATTCTCCAAAGGCATAATCCATTTCTCAATTATAATTATATGAGTAGTCCCACAAAAGGATTGGGGCCTCTGTTGCATAATGAAATCCAAAAAATGACATTCTTATTGTGGAACTGGTTTCTCTATCTAGGAAAGGTTACATGTCATGAACTGATTAAGCTGCCCTAGTATGTCCATAACATGCTCAGTTACAATACCAACTATATTAAATTTCTTATTAGGGTAACCTCTATATTTTCAATGATCATTGACACACTTCTTCCTTCTAGGTGACATTTATAGAGAATGTAATATACTACATTATCTCAAAAAATTTATGAACTTTTTATAATTCTAAATATAGTGTTACACTTAACATTACGTGAAAAGCTTATTCATAGATAATCTCATAACCATAATCATGATTTATTTAAGGATATAATTAAATCCTTAATAATGGTATGTAAAGAAAACATGAATTATCCTAATATTTTCCCCCAGGAGTTTCAAACCAGGTGCAAAGTAAGGCCCATTATTGTGTACTAGGTTACACTAAGTCAAGACCAACACACCATGTCAGAGTTGTTACCCCAAGGTACATCAGTTCCAGAACAACACCCACTTGTAGTATCCATAAACAGATTCATTTCTAGCAAAACCAGCATAATATCTACCATTCCAAAATTATAGTGCTCTATTATATGATTATCCTCAAAGTCTATCCAAGGGATATTTTATGTAATATAAGTTATCTAAATCTAGTTTCTAAGGTTACTACTAAATTTCCTCAAATACCATCTGTAACACATCGACCCTAGAAGCCCAGAGCCATTTTATTATTTTATTATATTGGTACGATTAAAAGGAACAAAATACCAAAAGAATCATCTTTTTAGTGGTTTTAGAAAGCCATATTACATACATGATACCCTCAATACATTGGGAAATAGATAATTAAAACATGATACATAATAAAATGAAATAAAAATCATCCTTGAAACTCATTAAAAGGATTAATATTTATAACATGGGGAAATGAAACCTAATAAGGGTGAGATCAAATACTCAGTATGGGTATGTAAATAATTTTAAATAATGAATCAATTAGAATAAATTAACATGGTAAGATAAATAACAGATAAAATATTCCATTCAAATAACTAGATATATAAATATCAATATATAAAGATAAATTACTGATAACTAATTTCATTCAAATAAATAGATAAAGACATATCAATATGTAAAGGTAAATAACTAATTACACATTCAATCAAATTAAATAGATAATAAAATATCAATATGGAAAGTTAAGAAACTGATAAACTTTCCATTTAACCAATAAACTAAGAATAGATTGAATCCGTAGATATATTGATGCAAAAATATTATGGATGTATAATAACTTAAAATAAATGTGGTAAATTTTTAATTATTAGAATCCATATTTCTTATGTACATTTAACCTTTACTTTAAATACATTTCAGTAGACAGTTTAGTATATTGGGTAAAACTCTATCTAATTTGGTCAATTAATTTGTTTCATGATACTACCGATGCATCGAGAGGATGTATATAATTAAGCCCCAACTATGTCAAAATTTTTAAAGTATTATTCATATATTGAATAAAAAATTTATTTTATGAAAAATTTTCCTTATCAAGTATTCATACTGGATAAGAGATGTTTATTTATCAATAATTCCAAAGTTAATCAAATAACTATCAAAGTGAACACCATATGTAAAATGGTATATGATTTTGGTAATAAAAATATCCATTGTATGAGAATATGGATATTTATGAAAAATGAAATATATCATAAAAAGATCATAATAAAGTGATTTTTCAACATAAATATAACAATCACAATAAAAAGCGATATTTTAAAGGTAATCATTAAACAAATTCTTGATGTAAATAATCATTAATCATTCCAAAGTATCCCATACAACTTTGAAACGTTTATATCATAATTCCATTGTAGTAATAACATTAAATTAATGTTTTAGATACCTTTAAGATAAAAATTTTCAAAATATAATATATCAAAATTATTATTAGATACACTACAAAAAATAAGAGGCAAATATGACATTTATCTCATGAGTGTAAAAAGTGAGATGAAAATACCTTACCTTGAGTCCAACTTGTCACATGTGTATTTATTTTACTGAATAATAAAATTATTTTAATTATATAATTGATTTATAACATTTATCAAGTTTTTTATTACTTTTAATTCACCTACTAAAATGTTTTCTACAAGTACATAAACAATTAATTTTACGTTAGGTGTATTTGACCAAATTCAGTTCATGTGTCAAGAACGACTTTGATAATTAAACTATGGTTAAAAAGGTAATTATATAAATATATAAAAATAATAATCATAAAATTATTATCATATTTATTCATAAATTAAACTTTTAAAACCAATCATGAAATATTGTTATGAAAAATTAACCAACATTACAATCAGGGAGACAGTAGGTTGTACGTACACATGAGTAACATTCCCATTTTTCAAGGATCGTTACGGAAAAAAGGTAAGTAAAACTTTATGTTGAAAAAATTATATTTATATAATAAATGACATGTTATTTAATCATATATACTTATAAATATAATTCTTATGATGTAAAAGGAATCACATCTTGTTAGGAAGGTGGTAGTCCACACATCCACAACCAACATTATTACTTTTTAGTGCGTGAAAAGTTTAATAAATAAAATTAAATATAATGCATCCAAATATGTAATTATTTCATTAATATAATATATATTTAATTTATGTTACATATATTTAATTAAAACCATCCTTTGAACATTCCATGTATAGTGTGAATGAATCACATCGCTTTGAGAAGGTGATAGTTTAGACTTCCCCCAAAGATGTTATCATATTTACAAGAAATATTAAGTATAAAGATATGTGTTAAAAATGAATTAAAAAAACATAAATAAATAATAAATATTATATATATCATATATTAATACAATCTTCATCATAATTCTAAACCCTGGTAGGTGGTAAAGGTAAAATGAACAACATCATTTTGTGAGACGGTAGTCCACCATACACATAAACGGTAAGTTCGTTACCCATTAGATGAAAGTGTGTGTAAGTATAGGCTGAACCCTTAGAATAAAAAATATAATTATATTTAGGATAAAATTATTATTATGTAATTACAGAATAATAAAATTTGAGTGGGTGAATAATTAATATAAAATAAAAGAGTTTGAGGAAAAATGTTACCTCTTATTCGGGTAACTCTTTTTGGTTTGCACAAAAGGGATTCTTTGGATGGATTTCATCCTAAGGTGAAGATTATAGGTTTATGTGAGGTATTTTTAGGAGCATTTTGGTAGATATTTATAGAGAAAAGGTTTCTTGATAGGTGTGAGGAAGTTTCATGTGTGAGTGCCTTTTTATAGTGGAGGGAAGGGACACAAATGATATTTTTGAAATGAATTGTGTGTTCCAGAAATATTACTTGTTAAAAAAGATTAAAAAAATAAAATTAAGAACATTTTAGGTGTAGTGGCCTAAATACGGCCATACAGTAGGTTTTGGGAAAGTTTATAGGTCATTTTCCTCTTAATATTAAGGTTTAGTCCCCTCTTAAGCATAATTTTACCTTAATCGATGTCATTAATTTTAATTAATTTTACTAATATTTTTGGTCAAAAACTATGTTGAAATTATTAGACATTATAAATTAATATTATTCAAAATATTTAATCCATTTTATAAATTAAAATCATAAAATTGGAAGGAATTAATTTAAATTTAATCCCATAGACTAGACAATAATGTGAGTTTTTAAATTAAAAACGTTCAAAAGTTTCCTAAGTTTTTATATTCAATTTCAAATTAAAATTTATTAAAATTTCCTAAATATTATTAATTGATAAAAATTAATCTAATTAAACTTTAAAACCGTTTAAAAATACAATTTATCTATATAAATAAATTATAAAAAAATCAGTTTTGAATTAAAATTCATTATTTTTCACTATTCATTAAAAAAATAAAACTTTGCAAAAAAATATCAAAAAATAAACCTAACCTAATTATTATGTTTCACTTAAATAATTTAAATTTATTTTTACATATAATATTTATAAAGTTTTCAAAAATTTTATTTAAAATAGGTTCTCTATTAAAAGGCGTAAAAAATGACTATAGAAGATATATTTTTTTATGTCATTTTTATGTTTGTTATTATCTTATGCTTATGAAATATATTATAAGAATATAAATAATATTTTATTTAATATATAATATATATATTTTATTAATATAAATCACTAATTATAATTAATATAATTTATTAGGATAAAATTTCTTTGTGAGCATAAATATATTTTTTTATAAAAACATTCCCTTTCTATTCAATTTGTTCTTATATTCATTAAAAATTAATTTGTGACTAGTGAATTCAGCTATATATTTCATAAGTTATTTAATCATATAACAATAAATTTAATTTCTAAGTTATATCGTATTATTTGAAATAAAAATATTTTTAAAAATATATTAATGTTTGGTCAAACTTGGTCTTGTGTGTAACACAAGCTAACCTCGGTGTACCATGTAGAGTGAGATAAAATTTATAAGCTTAAATTGGTGTTTTGTATAAATAAATCTTGGAACAAAAATAAAATTTATTCTAAAACGGAAAATATTTTAATTTCCTAGGGTGTTACATTATTAATTTGGACCTTCAAGTGATACTATCCAAATCAAAGGTCAATCTTGGAAAAATACAAAGCTTATTTTATTTGATGAAAAAATTTATCAATACAGGTAATGTGATACTTAATATATATTTTCATATTTTTATGATATCAATAATAAAATAAGCACCACATTAATCCTCCTTTTTCCTGATAAAATGATAGGAACACCCCATGTTGATGCAATTTCCCAAATGATCCCCATATCAATATTCTCTATGAGTTACTACTTCAATTACTTTATCAAAATTGGTCCCATTAAATATGGAGTCATTGGAATCGATGTAATATTGGGTATGAGTTCTGTTGAAAACTCACCTACATAATTGAGATGAATATTAGGAAACTATTAATGAGATAAATCAACAATCTATCATACAATAGGCACATACTTAATGTTTAGTTTCTCCTAAAAACCTGAGATCAACATCCCATTTTAATTGGGATCAACTCCCATATAAAGTGTATAATTTCCATTGAAAGTTCATATTAATCCTCACAGTGATAAACAACCATAGGTTAGTTTTTAATATTAAATGTGACTTCTTTTACTTGGAAATTGAAAAGTGATTTATATAATTAAAGTTAACAGACACCCAAAATCATATCAATTTAAACTAGTAGGAGAATAAAATGATTTTTAGGGATCATATACCCAAAAACATTAATAATAGAATATTTATATACATAATATTTTATCATCATACCAATATAATTTTTTATTGATAATTTAAAATCTAATATTTGAGGATATGAATTTGTATTCATTGATACTTTTTTTGTTAAACATACATTCATATAACCAATTCAAATAGGGAAAATCATTATATAAGAATACCTAAAAAATCACCATTATCAATTTATATTCAATCGCTTACAACACCCCACATGGTTTACATGATCTTCAATTATCATTAATAATTATGGTATATCAAAGAAAATAATTCATATGATATCTAAATCTTGACACTTTAATTTCAATTTATGAAACTATAGGTTTAACACAATCCATCAAAAGTTATTATTTATTTTAATATTTCACAATTTTTCATAATAGAAAATTAAATTAATACATTGTTATACTATAAGAGTTTCAAAAAAATTTCATAGTAATGTCACTTTCACTAATAAAAATAATGACAGCTGAGATATAATTGACCAACTCTTTTCTAGGTTATTATCTATAGATTAATTTATTCCAAGACCTTGTGTACTTATAGTATCTAGAAAGGGATGTCTTTCAAAGAAAACCACATAATATCAACGTTACCATATCTTTTTCTTTTTATTCCATACGTATGATTATTCAAATGGTTCTTACTAATGATACATCATGCTGGTTTTCAAAAAATAACAAAACTGTTATCTAACACCAACTATAGTGACACATACATTTCATATACAAATAATACATATTATTTGATGTTTATTTTCTAGATATCATTACAAATAATTAAATTACTGATATTTTTAATTGGAAACATGGATACATAAACAATGGGTATATAAAATATCTATATTGTCTCCCACTTTTTTCTTCTTAATTATCATTCGTCTTAAATATATCATTTTTAGAAACTTTCTTCATATAATGGGGAAAATTAAACATAAGATGTAGTGATCTAAGATGATCAGTATGGGTAAACAAGGGTGATATCAATAAATTTTCACATGTAGGAATATCATAAGTATAATTTAATGAGAAAATGAGAAAAAAATTTAAATTCATACTAGAAAAAACATATTATCACGAGTCATGGAATATATCTTGGTAGTTCATTAGGAATGAATCATAAATAAGTCAAAGAACATAATCCATTATAGTATAAAATTAGATTCAGATCAGATCATATAATATTATAATAAAGTGTTACATATTAATAATTATAGATAATTTAATTTAAGCCAACCAAAAAAGACATTCATTACCTGATAATATTGTTTTAATAACCTATATACCTACTTCGTGATTGGGAGAACACCCAATATACCCTCTTGTTAGATTTTTATAAACTCCCATGCACCTAATTTTAGGATTTGGATAGCCTCCCATGTTCCTTTTTAACTCATAATTAATTAATATTTACCCAATGAATTAGAAGGCTAAAAAAACCCACCCACCACACAATAATTATCTAAGTATATATATTTTAAAATATTTTTAGTACATTATATTTACCAGAATTCTTATCATAAGGAATAAAAAATGGGGTTTATGAATATTTCAGAATAATAATACTATTCCATATAAATATTAAATAACGATTCCAAAATTTGATAATATACCCAGTAAATCGTAAGAAATGGTAAATTATGTTTTTATATATGGAAATAAGTTTAAAATTTAACTAAAACATATCATTGTCGAAAATTACACTTTTAATTTGAAATTAATTATTTAAAATATAAAAAATTTAGAAAATGTTATGAAATTAATTTTCATGAAAATGAAACGTGGAATAATATAAAATAATATATAAAATAGAAATAATTCATCATTAGAGGAAAATTAGTTCATGTGGACTTTATTAAAATAAAACAAATCCATTCAAATTTTTAGAAAAAAGTAAAATGATCATAATTTATGAAATGAAAACAAGATTACCAAAAATATATTTATCAATAGTAAAAAAACTTTAATAATGAATTTATAAAATAATTTTGGAGTTTTTAAAATATTATTGGTAACATTGGAAATGATATACTGATACAATTGAAGAAGATTCTAAGTCGAAGAGAGAAATATGGGTAGTTTTCCTTAAAACAATTTGTTCGGAATCATTTATACATAAAGAGAGTAATATTATAGTAAATAATATAACATAAATATATAAATATATTATAAGAAACTAAATTTTTCATGGTATATACAGTTCATAAAATTTCATAATCATAAATTTAAGCATAAACAATCTTGACAAAAATGTCACTCTAACAAAAAACCATTACCTTAAGTATCTATTACATCGTAAGTGTAATAAAATCCTATACAATTTTTTAATATATTATAATTCAATACTATAACCATTAACACATTAATAATATCACACATCATCCTATTTTATTATTCTGACACAAACTAGTTAATAATTCGTTATTAAAATCAATATTTTGAGGTGTTAAATGTTTTATTTTTCATGTATTTTTGTTTAGAGAGTTATGGAACTTTCACTTGGATAATTATAACATAATATATACGATGTTAATTATAATATTATAATAATATATCTTCACTATATATATATTTAGAACAATTTATATAAACAAATAATGAGTAATTAACTAAATAAATTAATGGAGGTGGAAGTCTTTATGTACGTATAAGGGATGTTTCCATTTTTCGATGGATGGAATGAAAGAAAGTGAAATAATAAACCACAATTATAAAATATTCATTATATATATAATATTATATATATACAATAAATAAATCATAACAATAAACTATGAATGATGATGATATAAAATGGATTGTATCACTGTGTGGTAGCGGTAAACCACACACACTCACGAACAAATCATTCATCATCCAATTTGATGGAGAAAATGTAGAAAATAGTTGTGATATAATAATAATAACCTCTATGAATTTTTATAAAACAATATTCATCATGTTTTTATTGATAAAATAGGATTATAGGAATCATAGAATTAAATAAAATGAAAAGGTCTCTGTTAAGACTTATACATCTTATTCGACAGACATACTTTGACTTACACCTTTGACTTGAAGGATTGGTATTATAAGAAGAAACTAAACTATAATATTAATGGATAGAGATAAATAATGTTTTATAGTTGGCATTTTTTTATTTATAAAGACCAAATTGTGAAAATATTGGGGGATAATAGGTTCCCTTTCATAAGTGAGGGGGGGGGGGACACATGGGGATTTTCTAAAAATATTTTGATGATATAAATTAAATTTTATATTATCATGGTTCCAAATGTCCATTAATTAGAATATATGATAATATTATCTTTAAAACTCTTCAACCAATAAAAAATATATAACTTTGGGTGGCATTCAACCCTTATCTCATGCTTTTACTTCTTTAGGAGACAAGTTTTAATGTTTTCCATAGTATATATGTTTTACTATTTTTACTACTCATTATAATAAAATATTAATTTGACCATATTAAATTATATTAATTATGATTATTATTAATATAAAATCCATTTTTCAAGATTCAATTTATAAATGTGGATGAATTTAAATTTTAATAAGCACTCAAACTAAAATGGAAAACCATTTAAGAATAATACATTTTATGCATATAACTTACTGAAAATCTATTCCATGACTTATAAAAACATTATAATTAATGATAAAATATATTATTGAATATAAAATCAATAAATTTCAATAGAACCATTAATCAATTGATATTAATTTTTATCCATTATATAATAATCACCGGGTGCATAATAATAGTTTTTAGAAAATTGTGTTTATAATCCCCAAAACAAACAAATAAGAAATTAAATTAAAATGATGATTAATATATAATTAATTATATTATTTAAAATAATAATATACATATGTTACATTAATATCAAAATAAACACATAATAGGACTTTTACTGGACAAGAAATGATAGTTCTTAATAATAGTATTTTCACTATTCAATGAAAATTAATTTTTTTAGAAAAATAAAAAATATTAACCCAAATATAGTATTTAAAATATGATTAAAAACA
This sequence comes from Viscum album, assembly GCA_963277665.1. NCBI lineage: Eukaryota > Viridiplantae > Streptophyta > Magnoliopsida > Santalales > Viscaceae > Viscum > Viscum album. The sequence goes on from OY728164.1 coordinate 687,424,658, forward strand.
TTATATTACATTACATACATAAAATTTCTTATAATTTTTGAAATTAATTATATTTTTTTATGTAAAATATTTAATAAAAACTATTTTTAGTGAAAACATATATTTTAATCATAAAAAGGATTTTACATAAAATTATGTTATTATTTAATTAGAATATATCAATAAAATTGTATTATTTTTAAAATTTTTACATATTTTTCATAATTAGGGTTTCATATAAAGATATATATTGAATAAATCAAGTTTTTTTCATAGGAAATACAAATAAAATCATGTAGTGTATAAAACAATCATATGGCCCAATATTATATTATGAAGAATATGATATGCATTATCATAAATAAGTTGAATTACTATAAAGAATAAATAAAATTATATATGATTGAAATAGTAATATTTTCCTTTATACATAAAATAAAATCCCATATTAACAAATAATTATCCATTAAATATATTAATCCTAAAATAGCGTGCTTATCCAATAACATAATCACCAAATCCGTTTTAATTGTCATATATTTAAAAAATATTATATTCCCTTATCATAACCATAAGCAATGAAAATATTAAATGTAAAAATTATAAAATTATTTTAACATATTTCTCTGATAACATTAATCCACAATATCTTCACACTAAATCCTATTTTATTTATAAGTGTAACATATTCCAAAATTATTTATAAATACTCAATAGATGTCTTCTAAAATAAACCCATCACATAAAATTAAATATAGAATTAATCTATATAAAATTGTAAATATCCTTATAATTATATACCCTTATGTAAAAATTAAAAAATCCAAACTCATCAATGGTCTATATATTAAATTCAATCATTTAATATTCTTTGTTATCATATAAAAAGTAATCTATATCTAATTCCTTAATACTACCTTCTTACAATCAAAAACATGAATAATGTATTATGTTTCAATAATCTCAAAACACTATCAAAAATATAAATCATAACTTTTATATTTCATTAATTATTTCTTCTTCTTCAAATATAATGGAACTATACATTACTAAATATTTATCATTATGGTTGTGTTGATCCCTATCTCAAAAATTCTTCATAGGACATGGATTTTCATAATGCCTGTGCTCCCAACATTGAAAACATCATTCTACCCAATTAATGAATTTCCCTAGATATAGGTTCCTAGTTTCTTGACATAAAGGTAATTGAATCCTTCTTATACTATGGTCTTTATCTCTTGAACATACTTGAAACTCAATTTCAATGTTATTTTTCCTCATAATAATTATCTAGTTTCATGATTTTCATAAATTATTGAGATTGATGGTTAGAAATAACCACCCATGTTTTCAACCCAAAATTTATATCATAATGGTTTTAATTTTGAAAACCACTAAATTACCTTTCACACCCATTGTTAACATGGATACTTATGGTTCCGACAATTTAGTTAAACCAAAAACTATTATTGTGAGTATATCAAATAAAGTAATAAAAAACATATTATAATGATAAATAAAATAACATCCTTAACTATTTAATATTCTATTTAAATATTTCTATTTATCAAAAAATAACCATAAATATTTATAATATATTAACTATTAATGATTTAAATGATATCTATATTTTGACTGCAAACAATCATGTTAAAACTTGATTAAAATATAATTATTTTAAATTATACTAATTAAATAAAACTCAAAACTCTAATTTTATCCAAACCTTTTCTCTAATAACAATTATAGGACCCCATATCATAATAAACCCTTAATTAAATGATTTTTAATAAGGCTTTAGTTTCATTAATTCCCATTATTTTTAGGTTTAGTGTTTTAAATAATTATAAAAAAATTATATAAAAATGTGAATACTTCCCATAGTGAGAGTTTTTTATAAAAATAAGTATATATGTTTACACCCTTATTTCATTAAAGACACTTTATCAGCATTTAATATGAGTCACGATATCTGGAATCTTGAACTTTATAAAATTTGTACTCATCCTTAGTATCTTTGAAAATTTGTTGAAAAATTGGGATGGAAAAAAAATCACAATAAGGTAAATAAAAATAATGGAATCCCATTAGTCTATTTAAAAACCTAGAAACCCCTTAATAAATTTAGTATTTTTACAATAAAAAATTTAAAACATAAATAAAATACTTACACATATAAAAATAAATCATTTCTCAATGTTTTTTTTGAAATATATTAGAATGAATTAGAAAAACAATAAAAGAATATTGATGCACATAGAAACAAATTAAAACATTTCTTTAAAAAATAATCATTTCCCCTTTAACACTTATTAAACATTCATAATCTAAATAAATCAACAAAAATTCATAAAAATTATTTTTCATGAATTATATAGATATATTTGATTATCATATTCATAACTAGTGTTCATTAAAATTTAAATAATGTTATATATAATTAATTTCAGTTAATACCATAGGAGTTTACAACTCAGTAGTCTCCCTCAGTTCTTCCATCGAAGACTGCATTTTTACCTAATTTAGTATAGATTTATTTTTTTTCTCACCCATCATCATGAGAAATATCATTCTTACATATCATCATCTATTAGTCCAAAGTACCATTTCATGATGAAATTTTATTATTTAACTTTTAAATCATAAAAATATTGAAATACACATTTGAACCCAAGAGAAAAACACCTTCCATTTTTTGTATAAACATAACGTGGACTATTATTTTCATTTAAAAATATTAAAAATAAAAAATTAAAAGAATAGTGGGAATATGATATTATCTTAAAAACCATGATAAATTTTACATGAAGCCTCATAAAGAATAATATATGTCACTAGAGTAAATGGTAGTCAAGCCATATGCCTTAAAACCATTTTTTATCAATGCTTATAAAAATCTAAAAATTAATAATTTAGAAAACACTAAGAATATTATTTTTAAAAAATTGTAATAAAAGTAAAATTTATTCTTAAATTTACATTTTCAACCCTTGAATCTTAAATAATAACATTGATTAATTTTTTATAGAACATTTATATAATGGAGAGTGATGAGAAATGAAAACTTTAATTCAAGGTAAAAAAAATCCCTTAACATATGTGTCACATAGCTTCAAATGTCCTCTTACTCCTGAATAATAAAATTATATTGCTTTTATACTTACATAAATACCTTTTAAGCATTTTTTAAATTATAATTACTATAGTTACATTAACCTTATTTTATTTAGTTACTAAAGTGGTTATGTTCATGTTATATTATTTATAGTCATTCAGTTTATGAGTTAAAACTAAATTGGTAGTTGACTGTGGTAAATAGGATAATGAAAAAATTAACTTAACAATATTAATAATTTTATAATTGTTATATTTATACATTAAATAAATATTTAGAACCATATATATATGTAGGTCAAGAAAAAATGATTCCCCTTTCTTCCTAGAGACTGTAGTTTGTATGTAATCATGAATGAAGTATTCATTTTTATACCGAGTTAAATGTAAATATAGTAGATATTATTTTAATATTTATGAAAAATAAATATTTTATACATGTAAAATTTATTCCGTGATTATATTATTATGGACACACTTTTAGGATGGAAATGAAAAACAAATCCCATCACATTGTGGAGGTGATAGTCCACACTAACAAATGAGAAACATTACAATTATCAGACTGATGGTAGGAAAATAAGATAAATATTTATTATAAAATAATTAATTCATTAATTTTTTATTTATATAGTATATATTGATTTTATAAATTATTTTAATGTTCTATATGATCATATATTGAATAATGAAACACATCACTTTGTGGATGTTGTATTCCACACATACACATAACAATCATTATCATTTTCCAACGAATGTAAACGAAGATAAAAAGTGTATCACTAATATAATAATAAAATTCAAGTATATGAGAGTCAATTATGTTATTATTTCATCATGGTATAAAAATATTTGAATGATTTAGAATAATAAATAATCATGAAACACAAGTTTAATAATTTTATATATTTTTTGGAAAACCACCCATGGAATACAAGTTATTTTTTCATGGATTGGTCTTTTGGTGAGTTTAAGAAATCTAGGAAATGGGTAGAAGAGTTGGGAATGGATTTTGGTTTTTAATTTTCGTAATAGTTTTAGATTATTTTTAAAATTTTCTTTTCAAATAAATTTAATTCTTTCTATATAATGTATTTTATGAAACACACATTTTTAACAAACCATGATATACTATTAATATTAATATTTAAAATTAGACCATATAAAATAGAAAATATATGTGGTTCTGTGAATAAAAATAAAAAATTTAAATATTATTTATAATGGGTTTCTATAAATAAATCATATTGATAAAAAGGACACAACTTTTAGTAAAGTCTTTATATGTTTTGAAAATACTACTTTCTAAAAAATTATTACTGTTTCTTTTTGAAAAAAAAAATAAAATTAATTTTTTACACATTTTGGAAATATATTTGGAATAATAAAATTAATTTTGGAAATATAAATTTAAATATAATATTTTAGTGAATTTTAAATTATCTTATGAAGGTATTAATTAATATAAGAAAAGAAAAAAAATACTATTTTTTATTAAAAAATTACATTCGCATTAAAGCATTTACAAGATCCATTTAATTTAAATATAATTTTATAATTAAAATTAGTTAAATTATATATTTATTATTCAAAATTATATATTTGGTGTCAATTTCATATTTTATTTTAGGATAAAAATGTTTTCAACTTTTAAAAAGATTCTATTTGGAAAACCATTTTTTTTGCCTATGTAGGTTTAATTTTCAATTAAATTATGCCACTACTATGAATGGGATTTGGATAAATTGATCCAATATTTTTAATCATAATAATTAATATTTTATTATAATTTAGGCCAAATTTATTTCAAAATTAATAGTAAAATATATAAAAATTAATCACTATAGTTAAAGTTAAAATGGATTTACCGGAGGTTAAAATAAAAATATAAGGGGTAAAAATAACAATAAACTTGTAAGAAATAAATTTTAAGTACATATTTTTAACATATCACATCTCATATTTTCTTATTACCCATTTTTTCCTTTTTTCATGTAAAAAATGTGTGAACACATTATTCATTTCAAAAAAATTTAAATGAAAACTCTCCCCCACTTATCAATAACCAGCACATATAATCCCCAATTAATAATTCAAAAATATTTTTTCAGAGAATCATTTGAAAAATATCATTTTTAATTCACTAACCATATCCTAATGGGCATTTTTTGATTAGAAAACCCTCTTATGAAGGGTTTTTTTATAATCTTAATGAGGTTCTTCTGAAGAAGAGGTACAATTCTTAACCTGACATTTTGTTTAATTTCATCCACCACCATCTTATAATATTATTTTAAAATGATTATATAATAATAAAAATATATTCTATATATTAAGATGTTATTATATTAGTGGAATAATCTATATCAATCTCTTATTCCATCAAATGGGAAACAAAATCGTCAATCATAAGTACAGAGGACTACCAGCTCACGAACTGATGTTATTAGTTATCCATCACCAAATACCATGTATGAATATAATTATGTATTTAATATTTATATATGATATTTATTATACTATTATACTTATTTAATTTTATTATCCTATATGACTTATTAAATTTTATTCCATAGGAATACAATAACATCGCTCTTGTGTATGATAGACTACCACCATGCGAAGAAATATAATTTGTTATTTACTTATGATTTACATTTAATGTAAAAAGGGTAAATTTAATAAACATATGTTATATATATATGATATAATAATTATTATATACTGGTAAAATATTATTGACCTACCATTTTTTCATCCACCGAGAAAATTGACACCGTGTTAATGTGTATGTACGACCTACCGTCTCCCTGAAACGTATAATTCATTTTATGTAAATAAAATTAATTGATTAATCTAAATAAATATATAATTAAAAAATATGATATTTATATAGTTGTTACACACTATTCAAAATGATAGGATCGATGATACTAAACCAAAACATACATGAAAAACAAAACAGTTATTACCCAAAATGAGATTTTAAGAATGAATTTTTAATCCATGGATAATAAAAGGACATAAGTAAAAAATATATGGAATGACGCATATGAGTATGATTATGTAATATAGTTATAATAATCCAATCTTTATTATAAATGTGGTTCAAACATGTATGAATTAATTCGAGACTTATGGAAAGAGAATTTTGTCTCAAATTGGATTATATGGGCATATGTTATGTTATACTCCTATATTTTTTATTATGTGTGTCCCCCAATTTTTTATATCATTAATATATTTAAGTTAATAATATCAAATATATAATTTTATTTTATTCTTTAATTTGTATTAGGATTCAATAGCTTCCAAAATGGAAAGGTATTTTCGCCTCACTTTTATTTCAATTGGACATATGCCTTATTCACCAATAGTTTAGTTTTGTGTGTGTACAAACTATGAATGAATTTATTTATTATTCATATCATTATATGATGGTATATACATACACATATAATTTTCTTTAATTTATGTGGATTACGATTCAAAAATTATAATGTGGTAAATGTTTTATATTGCAATCTCATTATTAAACATTATTATTTTTGATTAAGTTTCTGATTATAAAATATAATAAAATATCTCCAATGAAATGAGTGATTTTTTTTCTAATTTAGTTTTTTAATGATAATATTTTTTTTCCTTTTTTCCTCCCTTTATACAGACAGGAGTCTTATAGAATGTTTTTAAGAAAAATTAACATTCATTATATCTTTAGTCAAAAATATTATTTCTTCATAATACAAGTTTTCTAAAAAAGTTGGTTGAAAATTTTACAGTATGTTTTTATAGTCATTGTTTTATAAATGATTTTATTTTATATAAAAAATAAAAGTAATAATCATTTTATTTTCCAAATAGGGTACTTTTTTAATCTTCTTATAAAAATATTAATGAAATCTTTGTTTTAACATTTATGGCATGAATATAATTTCCTACCTTCATGACCACTAAATGTTTTTCATGATTAATTTTTATATATCCATTTATATTTTAAATTTAAAGTATTTTGAAAATTTTTATTACTTTTTTACTTTTAAAAAATTATTTTGAAAGGGGAAAGGGTATTTTCCCCAAGAAATATTCTAAGCGATCCTTTAAAATAATATTCCATCTAAGATAAAATACTTTCATGTTACCTATGAATTAATGGGGATATGATATAAGGATATAATTAATATTATTTATCTAAAAGGTTTATGTTTATGATGATAAGATTTTTTTGAAATTTTTTTTTTACTCATGATATTGTATGCTGAAATGATTTTTTTAAACTCATTAATTTTCATTGTAGTTTGTATTATTAATGTTTTATAATAACTTGAAACAAAAATTTATATATTATTGGACTATTTGGACTTATATCTCCCTTAAATTCATTTTTTAAATGATTAATGTACTATGAGATCAAAGGATACATGAGAGGTTACCCCAAGAATGATGGAGGGTAATCATGAGGTTATCCCAACCATGAATGAGGGTACATAGGTGGCCATACCTTTCCCAGAATAGGTACATGTGTTTTTATCCCAAAAATAACATGTTCTGAAAGTCTTTATGGATATAATTAACAGAATATTTTCTATACTTATGTGTATTAAATAAAATATATATTTCTAATTCTGAATTTATAATCCCATCGCTCATTTTCCTTGATTCCTTAATGATTCATGTCTTATGAACTGCAATGTTTTGTAGAATGAATCATGTTAATGATCTATGATATGAATTTGTGTTTTTTCAAATTTTATTATCATATTATATTTCTTTATATGCTCATATTATGTTGATATATTCTTTTTTCACCCTTACAAATCATCTAATATCACCCATTCACGTGATCGCTTCCCTAGGATATAATGAAAGGTATTATGTATGATATGTATAATATGTGATATAGTTATGAATAACTTAGTGTGAGGTGACATTGCTCATATACGGACTAGTGGTTTATGTATCCATGTTTCCATAGGAACTAAATAAAATGATTTTGGCATTGATCATTCTGTAATGTAATGAATATTCATCTATTATGATTTATTATCTATATATTAGAAGTGCGGCTCTTCACAGTTGGTATCAAATTAATATCTAGTAATCCTTTAAAAACATGGATGTGAAATCATTAGTGAGATCCCTAGTGATATGTATATGGATAAGACTACTAATAATTCTAAGTATATTAATATATATTATAATATTGTTGAAGGATAGATTGAGTGGTTTTTGATCAATTAAACCCTCGTTTTAATAAAACTGGTGGATTTGTTTATGGAATTGATATATTGGGTAGTAATAACTCTAAAAAGGAAGTATCCGATTACCCTTGATAATTACTTGGTAAACCAAAATAGGAATCCCTATACATCTTTAATCACACTCCCAGGGGATATGCTTTTGAAATCCTAAAAATATTTAAGAACCAACATGGTGTATTTAAATAATGACCATGAATAACCTGGGTGAAGAGTAAGGTATCACATATTGTATAAAAGGTTTCATTATTTAGACATAATATTAGTGATTTCTCATGATAATGTGGTTTCCCACTATGATTATTATTACTTACACTATGTTTTTGGGTTTTAGTTAATGGATGAAGCTCTACAGAACCATATTAATGCTAAAAAACAAACAATTCACTGATTTTATTCTTGAGAAACCAAATTTAATTGGTGATAGAATAAAAATATTTTAACTATGATCAAAAATATTTCATAGGATATGAATCATGCTGAAAATATGAATGAGAAAAGGAGGGAAAACATTTTATTGAGTCCTTAAGAAGTAAAAATCAATCTTCTTTTAGTAGTTCTATTGATCTAATAGGTTGAAAATAATCAATTAGTTTCACTAGAATGATATTTTCCATTTACCAGTGTTTAGACCATGAAAAATTCATTTTTATCATCTATAATTTTTGTGGAGAAGTGGATCAATGGTAAAATATTATCCATAATATGAGGAAACAATATAAAATTCACTTCATAAAGTGTGAGTAGTCAAAGAGTTTATTTTTTTTGTAAGTAATTTCCTGATATTCATCATTCGAAAATACATAAGTAATTCATTGATAAAAAATAAACGTACGATGAATATTATGATACCTAAGAGGAAATTTTTTTCAATACTTGTGAGGTAAACTTATGTTATTATCATCAAAACTATAATTAAATTTAATTGATTATTCATTGACATAAAATGAAGTACCTGGTGGGTTTTATCCATAATGGAATTTAGTAGTTATGAAGAAATAATTTAATGTTCTATAAAGGTGAAAAAAGGTAATTGGGGATACCTATAAATATAATTTTCTTGATAATATAATAATGTTTAAATTCAATGGAAATAATAAAAACATGGTGTTAAGAAAATAATATTTTTATTATTCACAATGTGTGTAAGGAATCATGGAGGAAATTATTTTAAGGGGACTTATAATAAATGTTTTAAGTGTGGAATGAAATGTCATCATGTGGATTAATTCTGATATGATGGGAAGTAGTTAGTTAATGATATTATTAAAGATAAGGATCCACATAATACACCACCCACACCCAATTGTTTCAAATGTGATTAATATAGGAATTATGTGAATTGATGCCCCAAAATAAGAGATAATGAGTATGATAAGACAAAAAACTATGAAGGAAATGTACAAAGGGAAAATTTAAGAAATAAAAATAGTTGATTTGAATCATGATAATTATGGAACACTTATCCTATACTCATTTTTTTATTTTATATTTGATTTTTTAGAATAATTCATATATAAATCTTATTGTTTATCGTTTAGTAAAAATTGATGTGATTTGAAGAATTTACTATCTCCCTCTACATAGATTCTTGAATAATGAAATAAAATTTTCTATTATATTGGTGCAAAGATGAACCCATGATTCTAATGAATTTTATTTCCTAAAATAAGATAATATTTAAGGAAAAAATGGTGAATTATTTTTTAAAATTATTTATGTCTCCGTGTATGATTAAAATAAGAGTTATATACACTATAATGTGTTTATGAGTTTAAGGGTGATAACATGATTGAAGTACTAGACACCATTTTTGAGATTTAATGTCATGGGTGTCTACCAAGATTTAAAATTTTTGGGAGATATTTATGGAAATACAACCCTTTGGTTCTGTATATTTTTTAGTTAAAAATTTATTTTAGGTGGGATGGCTTTACATTTGGTGGACATGTGATTAAATATATTGGTAACCATTAGGGTTTATCTTATCATTGATGTTGAGGTGACTATTGGATATTTAAATTTTTATATGGTATAATAATTATATTAATATTGTTTTGGAAATAGATAACACACCTGATATGAGACAAAATATCTCATAAAATAAGGCTGTAGGGCTTGAACCCTCAACATAAGGAAGACAAGGGTGTTGAACCTACCATAGGCCAATGTAGAAGAGTATTTTAGGTGGGAAAATATGAAGAAAAATATTGTTGAGTATGTATCTCATAAAATTTAATGTTATCAAGATAAGTATGAGAGAATAAATTCGAATGGGATGTTATGACTATTACCTATACCAGAATGGAAATGGGAGAACATCGTGAATGATTTTTTCATCAAAAACCCCAAAATATATAATGGAAATAATGATATATGGGTTATATTCAATCACCATAAAATTATAGAACAAATTATTTTTATAAGTGAATATTTAATTTTGGATCAATTTCCTTGGATATAAACTAAGAAATTGGGTATGTTACATGGATTACAAAATTGCATTTTATGTGATGAGAATATAAAGTTTACCTATAAATTCCATTGAAGTATTATACATTCCAATGATACATAATTATATTTCAACAATATATATCATCCTTATATTTATTTTATATATAAGATAATAATTTAAAACCTTTAGGATATTTTGAGATATTATTATATGGGTTTCAATGGTGGTTTAAATCAATACATTCCTCTAGTTTATTTTTCATACAACAATATATTTCACTCTGGAATTTTGATGACTCATTATGAATCCATCTATAGAATAAAATATAGAACAAAAATATAGTTAAATGAATTTGGAGAATGAAATCGATTAGGAACTTATTTTTCTGATGAAATGGAAGAAAAGGTTAAATACTTATAAAAAAACATATGGGAATCAAAAATTTGGAAGGAAAGTAAAGCTAAAAATTGGATGCCTGATTTAAAATTTAAAGTTTGTGAAATAGTGTTTCTAATAATTTATCCATAGAATAAGATAATGATATTTTGAAATAATGGAGAACTATAACCTATCCATATTATTCCCTTTAAAATTATTAATCATATCAAGACCATAGATTATTGTTTGGTGCTTCAACGAAACCATCGCTAGGTCCACGATGTGCCTGAAGAATCTCTCATAAGGAAACAAAAACCTGATCCGATACATGTATTGAAGTAAGAGGTCATACTAATAGAGCATGATATTTTTTATGAGTAACAACCAGTTGATATTCTAGATCATATCGAGAATGTTCTATGAAACATGACCACTCATCTGGTTAATGTTTATTGCGAGACTGCAATCTTGAAAAAGCTAGGTGGGAACCTGAGTATGTACTGAGGATGATGTATCCTTAGATATTTTGTACCAATGAGATGTAATTTCAAGTGAAAAGTTCATATTAATGGGTATAGAATGTAGATTCATGATATTTTATGAATCTTTTTTATATATATTTAATTTCTTTAATATCTTGTGTTAAATGAAAAATTGAGTTTTATTAAATCCTGATGTACTATTAATATTATTTTTTAAAAAATAAATATTATAACCTAGCCATTAAACATAGTTGTATGAATAGGAATAAAAAATTTAAATATTAATCATAATGGTCTTATATATTGAAAACATTTTTGATAAATAAGAAATTAAATTTTAGTAATGTCATTTTATGTTTTGAAAATACTATTTTCTCAAAAATGTTGATTTTCTATTATTGTAATAAAAAATAAATTTAATATATTATACTTTTATAGAATTGATATGAAAAAATAAAAATAATTTTTAAATATAAATTTCTAAATTTTGTTTGAGTGAATTTTTGATAATTTTATGAACATATTAAATTTGGGAAGATTAGTAAAAAATGTTTTTTTATTAAAAAATATCTTTTTGGTTAAAGAATTTAAAATATACATTTTTATATAGTTTTAAAAGTAAAATTATTTTAATTTTATATTTATTAACCCAATTTTTATCATTTTATTCAATTTCTTATTGAATTTGGGTAGATTATTTTTTAATTTTTTTTGAACATTTTCTCTTTGGAAACCCGTTTTTTGTCATATTTGTGTGTTTAATTATAAATAAAAAATTTCAACCTAAATGAAAGGAATTTTTAAAAATGGTTTTTGTATATGGAATAAACCTAATTAATATAATATAATAAGGTAAAATTATTTTTTGGTCAAATAGAGTTGTAAAAATTGTAAATAATTATTACTGCAGTTAAAGTTTAAACTTGTTTACCTATTGGGGTTAAACTAAAAATAGAAGGGGTAAAATGAAAAATAAATGTTTTAAACACACTATTTAATGATATATTTAAAAATTATAACCTATAATGTTCTTAATTGACACATTTATTTTCTTTTTTCTTTTAATAATCATGGGTACCCTTTATTATTTTTCAAATATTCCAATTTTACCATCTTCCCCACATAAAAAGGCCACCCTATCCCCTCTCTTATTCACACATAAAAGACCAATAGGTTTAAAAACAAACCTAGTAAAATACCTTTTTACATCTTTACCCACATAACATAGCACATATATCAATTAGTAATACCTCCTATAAGGGATTTAGGTAAAATCATAGATAGGTTCTCAATTAAAGAGGTAAACTTTTTATCCTTGAATTTTGTCTTATTTCTTCCTATACAGCCTTCAAAACATATTTAACTATGGTTATATAATAAACACTAGTATATAAAATCAAATGATACATTATTATGTTAATGGAATAGACTATACTTATCTACTCTTCTATCAAATGGGAAATGAAACTGTCGATCGTGTGTACAATGGACCATCACCTTGCAAACCAATTTAATTTTTTTTCCAACACCACCTATCATGGATATATATAATGATGTATTTAATGGTTATTTATGATATATATGATATTTTTATAATTATTAAATTATAATATCACATATAACTTCTTAGTTTCTATTTTTTTAGAATATGATAATGTTGCTCTGGTGTATGATAGACTGCCACCTCGTGAAAGGACGTGATTCATTTTTGAAATATAAATTACATTAAAGGTTACAAGTGTAAATTTAATAAATATATGTGATATATATTAAATAAAAAATCATTATTTAATTTTAATATATTTTTTAACTATTTTTTTATCCAGGGAGGAAATGGAAATAATGTTCATGCGTACGTATGACCTACCATCCACATGAATCGTGTAATTAATTTTATAACTCTAAATTTAATGGATTATTATAAATAATTATATTATGAATATATTTTATATTTACATCATGTTACATATTTTAAATATTATTCAACCATGATCAATATGAATGAAGGGAAGATATCAAACCAAAATTTACATTAAAAACAAAGTAATTATTGCATGAAACATGATTTTAAAAATAAAATCATAATAAATAGGTAATAAAAGGTAATAATTGAATAATATATGTTATAATTTATATTATTTTCGTTATTTAATATATTTATAATAAAAATATATTTATTATATAGGTGGATCAAACTTGTATGATGAAATTCAAGACTAAGGTAAGGAAATTTGGTCTTATATTGTCTTCTTTGGGACATTTGTTTTGTTATACACCTATCTTATTTTATGAGTTGTATCTACTGGACCATTTTTTGTTTTATATCATTAATACGATTATATTATTTATATTTAATGTTTAATTTTATGTTTTTTTGGGATTATGATTCAATTGTTTCCAAAATTTTAATGGATTTTCATCTCATTTTTATTTTCGTGGGACACATTCCAAATTCACCATACTGTTATTTTTCATGGTGAATAAACTACCCATGAATATATTTTATGATTATTATAATTAAATTATGGTATCTATATATCCATATTTTTTATTTCATGAGGGTTATTATTTAAATGTTATCATAGTGGTTAATGTTTTATGTCACAATCTCATTGGATATAGAGATTGTTTATGATTAATATTCTGATTAATAAATAATATGACCCATCTCTCAAAAAAATAATGCAGTTTATTATCCTATAGATATTAATTAAAAATTAATTTTTTCCTTTATTTTTCCTCCTTATATTCTATCATGATTACAGAATAATCTTTTTAATAAAAAAATGACTTTAATTATCTCTTTAGACAAAGACAGTTTGTCTTATAAATCAAGGTTTTAAAAAATTGTTTTCTAGAATTTGTTAATATGATTGTTCAATGTAAATTTGTACACCTGATATTATTTTAAATAATATAAGATAATATTCTTTTCATTTTTGAAAGAATATACCTTTTGACTTTTATTATTTAAATTTAAAGGAATATTTGGTTAAATGTGTATCACATGAACAATATTTTTTTCTGAAATGACCACATAATATTTTTAAGTATACTATATATTTTTATATTATTACATTAATGAAATGTATTTTGAATATATTTTATTAATTTTTTTGTTTTATGAATGTTATTTTTAAATATTAAATTATATTTTCCTCAAAAAATGTTCCAAGTGATATTCCAAAATCATTTTCAATCGAAGATTTAATCCTTAATTTTAACTTATGATTTACTGGGGATATGGTCCTAGGACACTATTATAATTATTTCTGTAAATTTATTATGTTTATGATAACAAGAGTTTTATGAAACCCATTTCTTCTCTATTAGATATAATATAATTAAAAGAACCCATATATTTTCATGGGGTTTGAAATGATTAATGTTTTATGATAATTTGGAATATAAATGTATGTATTTTGTTATGGGTGAGAAATATATCTACCTATAATTAATTGGGTATTGATTAATATTATATGAACAAAAATTTTACATTAGAGGTTTCCCCAAGCCCGAATGTTGGTACACGGGAGGTTATCCGAAGCTCAAAAGAGGGTATAGAGGAGGTTATCCTAAGACCAAATCATATACATGGTTGGTTCTCCTATTCCTAACTTATTAAGGATGTTTTGGTGGATATATATGACATAAGATATTCTGTGATTATATGTACGCCAGAAATCTATATCACATTCCAATGTTATAATCTCATGAATCATCTTATCTAATTTCATTATGATTTATGTCTTACGAACTACCATAATTTTTTCCTTGACACAAGATTATGATCCATGGTGTGAAAGGTATAGTTTTTCAAATGTTATTATCATGTTCTCAAATCAGTATTCTCATACAATGTTGATATATCTCTTTTTTACACTTACTGTGCATCTAAGGTCACCCTTTATTATGTTTCCTTTCACTATGATATGAATTAATGTATTATATATGATATTTATAATAAATATTCTAGTAATAAAGAAGATATTGGGAGATGACATAGCTCACTTATGGACCAGTTGTTTATGTGTTCATGTTTCCAAAGGCACTCAACCTAAATGATTCTATCATGGAATATTAATTTATGTAATGAATGTTTATCTATTAATATGTAATGTATATATATGAGAAGTTTTGTTCTTAAAAATTTTCTTTTTAAAAGGTTCAATATGTGTAAATATGTGAGGAGAGGTGGTTCCATTTTTTTTGTGAGGGGAGTGGCACAATTGTAATTATTCAATGATTAAAAAAACATTAATTCTCAATAATGGTATATTTTATCTAATATTATCCAATTCAAAATATAATATGATATTTTTCACAATAATATCATCTTATAAGAATTAATATAATACTTAATGGCCTTATAAATTTTTTCCCATAATTAAAATGATTTACCCTTTACCATGGTAATTGTTTTACCATGTAACCTATTCAAAATGATATAAATTTTAAATGGTATTATAACCAAATATGAATCTAAATATTATAAATATTAAATCCATTTTACCATATAAATTTTAATTAAGTTTTAAAAATCAATTTTAATTTAAATATTAAAACTAAAATAAAAATAATTTATTGAAAAATGTCATTTTTGAGAAAATATATTTTTGTATACCAAAATAAACAATAATATTGATTATTAGTGATTTAATTGGATTATGTATGGTTAAAGTGGAAACATTTAAATAAAAAAACTTGAAATTATAAAAACTCTTTTTAATAACATTATTAGAAATGATAATTTCTATATATATTAAAAAAATTCACTATTGACCTAAAAATATATAATGTTATAAAAATCCCAAAAATTAATCCATAACTATATTTTAATCAATTATAAAAAATATTATCAATAATTTTTGATATAAATTTCTAATATTCATAAATTTATCTTTAATATGAATTTAAAATATATAAGGATAATATTCTTCTATAGAAACAAGATTCTTTTATACTTGTATGGGTTTTAAACCATATTTGGTTTAATTTTTATTCTTCAAAATTTAGTACATTTTTTTGAAGAAAAAATATATATATTTAAATATTGAAAAGATTTGAAATTATATTTCATAATTTTGTTACATCAATTCACATTTTAAAAAACAAGGATTTGGTTATAAATATTATATTTAAATAAAATGTTTTCAATAGTATATCATAGTTCTCATAAGCTCAGCACTATGTGTACCAAATTATATCAAATAAATTATTTAAATAATATAAATTATAAATTATATTTGTGTAATAGTTTTTTTATTAATCATTAGTAATAACACATTGAATTATTTATGCTTGGAATGATGATAGTTCACTATAATATTTATAAAAATTTGGATTATATTTTTTTCCAGCTGGGTATGATATGGGAATACTATGATAGTTTCCCAATAATACATAATAAAAATTATAAGTTTACCAAAAATTTATATGTGATTTATTCTATTGTAGTATTTCTTTAGGAGAATTATAAATCACACAATGTCTATAGAGAATCATAATTTTATTTGGAAATATAAATATAAATAAATTTATTTTAATTTATATATATAATTAGAATTATAATTTGGTGGGTGATAATAATTGTATTTGAACTAACATTAAAATTATTATAGAATTTAGAATAATAATTTTACATATAGGATATTTCTAGAAGGTAGGTGTTTAAAAATTGTTTTAGTTTTATTTTTTAATTATTTTATGTCACATAATTATTATTCAATAAATCTTTTATTTTCATGTTGTTCTGGATTTTAAATACATGTTTCCACATGAGTATATGCATATAAAATTTTTTAAACTCTTTACTAGTATTATAATTTAATTAATATCATAATTGAATTAAATAGTCACCTATTATATATTTTAATTTGTTTCATGGGTGGATTTTTAAATGTTAAAGCTATTTGTTATAATTTTTGTAAATAAAGAGGTCATGAAATAGTTTATTTGTTATGTTATAGTGAATGTATAAGATAATGGTTAAGTGGTATTAGTTTTATTGTCTGTAATAAAACCAACCTTAAAAATACATAATACTGATTTTTATGTTATAAATGCATTCTCTTAATTTTGATGATATTTTAAATTTTATAATTTTATAGTATTATGTCATAACTCATACATTAAAAAACCATTTAATATAATTTGAACATATCTATTTATTATTTATTTTTCCCATAATATACGACATTTAAATTAAAAAACCATTTATTTTCACAGAAAATATTCATGACTTTCAACTTGAATTTTTTATTTTCACTTAACCATCCATAACATCTATGGATTTTTTTTAAAATATGGGATGTGAAAATAAAGTTCAATAAGGGTCATAAAAATAAGAAAACCTTTTTTCAATTGAAAAACATGAAAACTCATGATTTTTTTCCTAAATGAATATATTATTACCTAGAAAGGGACTAATTTTACATTTAAAAGGGTCATTATCATAATATCAATGCAATTCATGATACTCTCATTGGCTAAAATCATCTTGATGAGTTGAAAACTCCCCCTGAAGTGTTATAAAACACTCATGTACCCAAAATATGAGGTAACTTTAAGTTCAACATAAATAAGCTAGATACACCATTTTATACTATACATTTCTTGTTTTGACAGTCCTAATCCTTAATACTATACCAAGAGATAGACTGAAACAATTTTCAACTTCAGGTTCAAGAAAACTGACACCATTTCCTATGTAAGGGGATAAATAGTGTTGATACCATTTTTTATAGAAATATATATTTATTGAATGAAGATGATAACATTTTTTATGCCCCGGATCGAACAAACTAATACCATTTGTTACAACCCTCCCTTCACCCACTTAAATTAGAAGAGGTGGTGGTGTTATTGTGTGTTATGTTAAATCCTCATGACACCAAAGGATAGAATTAAATTCCAAGGGCATCAAGATCAATTGGGGGGGGTGATTTTCCCTTAAAAGATAAAAAAATAAAAAATACAAAAAGAAGAAAAACCAAACCACTATATGATACACGAGTATAGAATACAGCTCCACAGAACCAAAACATAAACCACATTAAAGTAAAAGAATAAAACAAAACAAAAACTTGATAGAAACTAAAATTACCAAGAAAACAAAAAGAAAACAAAGTGGTGTCAACTCAGCAAATCCTAAACTCATCCAAGCCCCAACTATACAAGAAATTCCCATAGTATCAAGAATCATACCTAATGAACTATTATAAATTTTAATTACTTGTGTCTTGATAGATAAAATATTTAAATGCATAATAGTTCCCAAGAAGGGGTGATTATAAACTCAGTAGGTTTTCTATAATGGAATCATAACTCACACAACTAGGACAAAACATATTATCACCAGAGCCGATGATGAACACACCACATATTTAATTATTTTCCTTGTAAATTATTTATCTATTTAATGTAAATTATTTTAAAATTAGTTTATATTTTATAATTAAAATTTGATAATATGTTCATCATCAGCTTCGGTGTGCTCAGAGACGGCCTCAGTGCTCCAGGATTCAGAATCTCAGCTCAACGTTGGCATGTACCGACTCCAAGTGGTTCAGATTCAGGATCTCAGCTCAGTGAAGGTCTTGTTGCTTTTGGGTATAGGTTCTCTTTACATCTCCAAGTGAATGGTGTTGGATCTGGCATACCCAGTGTTGGCTTTGGATTTCCCTTGGCTTTGGGATCTCATCACGGCTACGACTTATCATCTGCTCGGTGGGATTTTTGTTGGGTTTGGCCCTTCTTTCTTAGGATTCCATCATGGCTGTGGTGTGATGAGCATTGTATTTCTTAGCATCAGTAGATTTGGTTCCTTGCTTGGATTCTTCCCAGCTCGATGTCGGTCATGGAATGCTCCTGTTTTCTCGAGGTTGGCTCCAGTGGCATGGAGGGGGGGGGGGGAATTTGGTTTTGATGATATTTGGTGCTTCTAAAAGATGGTTTGAGGTTCTGATTCGGTGAATTTTTGTTTGTGTTTGATCTATTATGAATGGTTGAGTTGCTAGAGGTGAATTGGATGGTTTGATGGGGAACCCATACATTCTTCAAGGTTTTTCTTCAGAGGAGGATAGAGATGTTCTTCTTCACCGCACATGACTTTTCGGATTCAGACGATTGAGAGGGTATAGCATATCCATCAGTAATGTGCCCGTGCATTCTTGCATGAGGCTATTTTCTGAGCAACCATGATTTGGTGGAGGCGTGCCATAATGATGTTGATGTTGGGTTGAGAAAATCCCTAATAGTTTATTTCTGGGTTGTAACCCCTTGATTCTCCTTTTTTTTGTTAATGTCCTGAGGTCCTTGAAGTCATGGTATCTCCCCTCTTTATCCTTAAAAGGGGGATTATCTAAAATCAATAAATTTTTTGGCATTTTGTCCATTCAGTCAGCCTCTGAACACACCATGCATGCCTGTGTTACAATTCCATACTCATGAGCTATCTCTCTTTGATAATCCAAGTCATCACAAGGTAACCAATACTGGGTGATATAATGGCACATTCCACTTCAACAAGGTCATATCTAAAGAGAATGAACTCATTCCATCCACATTTTCCAAATAACAGGGATAATCCATTCGAACAATGTAACAACCCTAAACCCAGTACCCTGAAGCCAAAGTCAACTACATTATATTTTTATAAGATAAAAGGAATAAAATACTGAAGGAACAAATAGTTTATCAATACTAGTAAAATAGACACATACAATAAACATGATTTACATTAGCAATATTAAACAAAACAGAATACATAAAAAAACTAAATCCTTTAAAATTAATTCAATGTTATCTTCATCAAATCACGGGGAAAGAAAAAAAGAAGGGTGATCTCAAATTATTAGTAAGGTTTAAATAAAATGTATTTTATCACGAATCAATAAAAAATAATCAATATATAATGGTAAATAATTAAACACACATGAAATTTAAATAAATTTACTTCATGAATAGATAAAAAATAATTAATATAGAAATGTAAATAACTTAACAAAAATACTGTTTAATCAAAGATTTGAGTATAAAATACATCAAGATATAATATCGTTGTTATAATATAATGTATAATAATAATAATAAATGAATTTTTAATTATATATATTTAATTATTGGATTTCATGTCTCAGGAACATGATACCTTTACTATCAAGATCTATCCGCAACACAATATAGAACTAGTGGGCGAAAACAGATCTAATATGGCCATCTTGTTTGTCTCATGAGACCTATTGACGTATTTAGCGATATCTAAAACCAGGTAGCACCTATATATATATGTCCCAATCATTCGTTATATTTTTAATGATCGATTTAATTCATTAACAATGTACCTTTTCATGAAATATCCATATTGTGAAAAAATGATAATTTATTAATATCTCCCCATATAAAAAATAACATTAAATATAGGAAAAAAATATGTAGAAATGATATGAATTTTCAGAAATAAACATATAATTTATAAATAATATAGATATTTAGGGAAAATTTAATTTTCACTAATCACATGAAAGTGTTTAATTCAACAAAAAGTGAATGACTAAAAAAATGAATGAATAAAGTGAATATAAATACCTTTATTAGAATAAAATGATCATAAAATATCCATAGAAAAAATTATGATAATATCAACAAAACAAATATTAATTCTTGTAAAAATAATGGTTTGTTGATATTGAAAAATAAAAATATCATAAAATAATCATTAAAATGCCTTGATGAAAATATCCTTTTCATTATAAAAATCACTTTCAAAACTAAAATTTCAAAAAAAAAAAATTCAAAAAAATATTCCTTGAATGTAATTTTTAAAACATATTAAGGAAGATTTAAAACATTTGGTTAGTCATGATGGCTGAAATTCTGTTCATGTCGTACACGGTAAAAAAATGTATTCCTTTCACTTTTTTGGTAAAAACATAATGGGAATTATTTTTAAAACAACATTAGTATTCCATTATATAAACTTTGTAAATAGTAAAGATGATTAAAAATAAATTTAATAAATAAATTGGAAAATGTTAAAAATATTTATGAAATCAATTTTGGAAAATAATATTTTGGAAGAAAACTAATTTTCGATCAAATTGGGAAATAAAATTGGATTTTCATAATTGTTTTTTTAATTATTGTTTTCCAATGATGTGAAAAATGTTAATATTAATTGGAAATATCACAAATTACTATATTATTATAAAATTATAATGGTTTATTAGTCATTGATAAAATAATTTATTTCAATAAAAATTCATGAATAAATAATCTTGATGAGAATGAGATTATGAAATCAACACTTAAAATGATCATATCATTTAGGTGAGAATTAATTAATAAATAAATTATGTGTATAAAATTTAATTCCAAATAAATCAAATATAAATACAACATAAGATAATTAAAATTCATTAAACACGTAATCTCAAAATATCAAAGGCGATGAGGAATTAATATAACCAATGAAAAGAAATTGAGTCATTAAATTCCTTACCACTCGTTAAATATTATATCAAATAATCTAGGGAGAAATAATTAAAATCGAATATTAAAACCCTGTGAAATATTAACTAATCATGATATTAAATTTCAATAGTAATTATATATACTATATAAACTAAAATAGGTTTATAACATTACACAATGCCAATGTGAAGGGAAATTGAGATGATATCCATTACAATGACTACATCATTGATGCAGGGATTAATCAATGAATTGATTAAATGAATAAAATTTAAATCCACAAAGAAAATGGAAATTAAAATTAAAATAATCATATGTCCTTACAATCATATTCATTTTATGATATAATCAATAAATTATATGTTTAACCCAGTGTAAGGAATTTTAGTTAATAAATCACTTACCTAACGATTCATTTTGGATGAACGTTATTTAAGCTCATGTATATTAGTTTTAAGAATTTTATTAACTTAATATAGAACCAAATTTATGTTTTTAATATCATATATTTTCCTTTCATAATATTTAAGCACTTTTTCTTTAATAATTTATCATTATTTTCATTGTTTCAGGAGTTAACTGCATTGTTTTCTAATAATTACTTCATCATGAAAGTTATCATTCTTGTGCATATTATATATTTTAAACATCTCCAGAATAATAATAGTAGAATAATTAAAATATTTTTACATCAATTATACTTTTAATACCAAACATGAAATATCGATTTGATAAATGAAGTATGTTAGCACCATGGATATAGTAGGACGTATATATGCATAAGTAATATTTCAATTTTCTGATAGTCATTATTTAAAGAAGGTAAGTAATATGTTATATTAAACTACTGATAATAATATCAAATATATAATATAATTTATTTTTTTTAAATTTATATATATCATCAATGTAGGTTGGTGATGAAATGATATTCACATATTTTCAAGAAAGCGGTAGTCCACATGTACACTAATGAAGATATCAACTTTCATTGGGTAAAAATGTAAGAAACATTGATATATATTATATGTTAATAATGAAAAATATATCAATAATATCATAAATATTTCATGTATGATACCTATAATCATTAACTTTATCCTTATCACCTTCTATGTAATGCTTTAGTGAAAGAATGAGCACGCGATTCGTGAGGCGGTAGCTCGCCGTACACACGAGCGATGTGATCATATATTTAATGAAAATAAAAAATAAGAAGGTATATATATGATATACTGAATAAAAAAGTATAATTATGTTAAATATATCATATATATAATTTATATCCATCATGACACCCTTTCATGAGAGGTGGTAATGGAAAAACGAATGACATCAGTTCAGGAAGCGGTAGTCCATTGTATACAGATTGATGATTTTATAAACCATTTGATAGATGTGTGGGTGGTTGTAAAGAATTAAATTTTCATAAAATAACATTATTATATGGAGTAAACTGAATATATTATATCATAATGTTCCAATATGAATTTAAGGGTGCGGTGTAAGAAATAAAATAAGAATGCTCCTTTAAGAACGTGACATCATTTTCAGGTATCATCCGTAGTTTTGCAATAATGAATTCCTAGGTTGGATTTATGCCCAAACTATGGATTATATTATGTTAGTATTGAATTCTAGAAGTTATTTGGGCATGTATTGGATGAAAATATGGGTTTGAAGGTGCGAATAAGATAGGAGAGTTAGTGGCCATTTATAAGTGACTGAGTGGCACACTTGTATGTTTTGGATAGAAAAAGGTGTATCCATGTTTTTCACAAAACATAAGAGTCCCACGTTGACTATTATTTATAATCATACATTATAAGGTAAAAATACGTCAATAAAATAGGTTTTTTACTTGTTTTTAGGTCATTTTAACACTTATCTTTATATTTTAACTATCTTGGTAAATTTATTTTTATCATAATGATGATAATTATTTTTTATTTTTTTCACCATTGATTTTGGTCAAAAATTAAATTAAATTTTTTATATATTGTAAAATATTCTAATTACCAAGATGGAATTAATTTTTACATATCAAATTCATAGGAATTGTAATGTTTATTATAAATTAATCTAATAGAGGTGATGAGAAAATTACATTTTAAAGAGAAAAAATGTTCAAAATTTTACATGGTTTTTATATCAATATTAAAAATGAAAATTATTATAATCGAATAAAATGAATTAATTGATATATAATTTAAATAATTATACTTTAAAACCAATTCAAAATATAATTTAAAATTCTATATTATTTAAATGAAAAGGTAGTTTTCAATTAAAATTCATTATTTTCACTATGTATAGAAATATAAAGCATTTCAAAAAAATCAAAAAAATCCACCCTAATATAATATTTGTGTTCTGATTTCCAAAATTATTATTATTTTCAGATAAATTTTTAAAATGTATTAGGAATAAATTTTAATTTATGCTCACAAGGAAAGACTAAACCCCCTTTTTAGAGAAGTAATGTGTTTCAGAAAACATTTATTTTTATTTTAAATGATTCTTATTTTATTTATAATAAGTATATAATAAGTGTTTTTTACTTGTATGAACAATATAATTTTCCTAATTTGGTCAATACTATTAATACCCTCTAATTTGATAGATAGGTCATAATGATATATCATATTACAGTTTATTTAGACTTAGTGTTGCATGTTTTGTATTCTATCAAAGAGAATAAATTTAAAGAATTATATTTCATACATTTTTATAAGCTTGGTGTTACATGTCGAGTAAACTATAAAATACAATGTTTTTATTTTGGAATTTGGGATATAACATTTTTCTCACTTTAAATAAATTTCATCCTTAAAATCTAAACATGATCTTGCTAATCAAGGGTTTGAAAATTTTAAATTTTTTTGTGTAAAAACTACACAATAAATGGGTTAAGAAAATATCTTATTAATAAGTGAGAAATATAATTAAAAAATCCATTAGGAATAATCACATAAATCGGTCTCCATGTTGGATAACATAGATGGGAAATGAAAACATGGACATATAAGAGAAAACTAAGACCCAAAGTCGAATAGAGAGTGATAGAGAACATTGATCATAAAAATGTGGGTGATCGAGAGAAAGTTAATGACCACAAATATATAAACCAAAGCATTGTGAAAAATTTCATTAATATTATAAAAAATGATAAAAACATGATAATTTTTTTTCATGATCATTTTACTAATTTTGGAAAATTCCATTTTGACCTATACTATGAACATATGAAAGTGTACTTGATATATCTCTATTTTATAGAAAAAATTCAAAATTTTGATATGATTTGATTATTTTCCAATTCATTGCATACTCCAAGAATTTAATATCCAAAAATTGTTTTTTATCACAGAAGCACTAAAATTATCTTTTAATGGATTGTAACATCCATAATATAATTAGAAGTTATTCCTTTGATCTATAGTTATTATTATGAAAAAATAGATAGAACTTGTTATGCATGAAATTTATTTGGAGAAGTAATACATTAATCAATAAAACCACATCAGAATTTCTAATTAAATCATTTCATAAATGGTTAACCATATTCCAAATATTAATGATTAATATCAATATCTTTGTAATGGAGTATACAAAATTTATGAAATGAATTTTCACTAATTTCATTGACAACATAAATTCAATCTTCAACATCAGATACAAAACACGTCAATCCATTCATCACGTATTATTTTCAAACATAATAACAATATTAATTACCATAAAACCTTATTGATATCATGCATACTTATTTTTCCTTAAATAAAAGATATATTAATGTATGTATTTGTTAATTTCAAAAAACAATTCACCCCCATTAATGAGAGAAAAAATCACATTGTTAATGAATCATTAATCAGTTTTGAGGTAGTAAATATGTCACATCAATATCTTTATTTTTAACTATTTTCCCTTTTTTATTTGTGGTCTATCTTTATCCCGAGGTTCCTTTTAGAATTTTGGAGAAAAATATAGGTTTTGGGTGGGTATACCTAGGCATACAGTTTGTACACAATCAGTGAAAAATGTGTGCCTAACCCAGGTAAACCTGTGGGAGAAGGCAGAACTTACTACATAGATAATGCATGGCCATGCACTTTAGCCCAGGTAACTATGCACCCAACCCAGAAAAATACAAATATTTTTATTCAAAGTTTTCCTTTTTCAGATTTAACCCCTCCTCCACCCATTTTCTTCCCCACTTGATATTTTCCGCCATATGATGTCTCTAAGATCCTCCAAGATCCTTTGAGCACCCATTTTGAAGGGGATTCAGTAGGTTGAACACAAAGATTCTCCAAGTAATTTATTTTTTCCCTTCTCTCTTTCTTATTTTTCTAGTTTCTTCTATTTTTATTGAAGATCTATTTTTCAATAGGCAGGGTTTCATCCCTAGAGTGTAATATTGGGATTTTAGGTTTGATCTCTTGGATTAGGGTACATTCTTGATTTCTTATGGTGTAGTTAAAGTTTCTCACCGATTTTTTTTGGTATTGTGACATAAAAGTTAGATGGTTCCATGTGTAAACATTATTTGGTGAATTTATTTCTCTTTTATGTTTAATTTATAATGTTTCTTGATAATTGTGTGTAGTACGAAAGTGGTTTTCAAAAGGATTAACTATGTATTTGATTTTAAAGTGGAACTTTTACATGGAATTGGTTTTTTTCATGTGTAAAATCTTGTTGTGTAACTTGGAATGATTTTATAAATTATGAAATTTGTTTATTATATTATGAAAGGGATAAAAATCATATTTTGGGATGCTGTTTATGAGCGGTTGATATTAAAAGAGGCCCTTGGGTATATTTTTCGGTGGAAAATCCTTGTGGTGTTCTTGAAAATTATTTTATAAATTTTCTAAATGGTTTATTGAATTATATAAGCACTGCGAATAATGTTTAGGAATTTTTTTAGTGAGTGTAAGATTTTAAAATGGAATTTGGATGTGCAAGTTGTGTTATGTGATATATGAATCTTTTTTGAGCACAAAAGTGAAGCCCATATATCTGGGTGGGAGAACTAGGACTAGTATGATAGTTATTCGAAAGTGGATGTGGCCTGATTCCACTCAGCAGAATTGTTGATGGAAATAATAACTATATATGTAAAATTTTTTGAGACTACTAGAAATTTGGGTATTGCTCTAGTTAAGTGGCTCGTACATGAGAAAGCCATTGGTCATGGTTCCTACACCACATTTAATTGAGATACATGGTACCTGGGGTCCCACTACTCATTAGTGCCTAAGGTTAATTCCCATGATTAGTGCTTATTGTCTATATTTCACTTACCATTGGAAAACTGTAGTGTTTGGTTGTAAATTTTTATAGGTATGTGTGTTCTCTTTAAAATACTTTTCTTTTAAATTTGATTTCATTTAAATATATTTTTATTAAAATTTTTACTAGAATTCCTTTTTGTAAAATAGTTCAAGTTATTTAGCTTATAATTTTTAGTTTATGGAATATTTTCTTGGGTGTAATCCTATTGGGATTCCGCCCACACCCTAATTACACCTTTAAGTGTAAGTAGACTTGGTAATATTTGACACATGCAAGGGAAATGCTTTTGGTAATGACTATTTGGGATGCTAGCTATCCACTTGGTGCAGTTTTGTGGAGGTTTCTTAAGGGCGATTCCACTTACCTTGTGGTGTTTTTTGATGTGAACTTGTTGTACCTTTTTGTTGTGTCCTTTTTGAATGTTGGTTTAAAACCTTGTAATTAAATTCTGAAAAACTATTTAAGGCTTGTTTGGTTGAATTTTCATATTTGGTTTATTAAATTCTTCAAGTTGTTTTATGTTTATAAATTTTTGTAAATAATTACAAAGCTTTATTTATGATACCCAAGAACTTATTCTAGCCCATGGGGATTGAGAACACCCTTTGAGTCATACCGAAGACAAGGTCAGGCACTGGTTCGGGTGACAACCCAACTTGGTTCATGAAGTTATGTTACCAGAGGTAGGTCAGCAAGTTGGTTCATTTTTTTTGGATGAGGTGAGTTATAATGGAGATAGGACCATTGAGACTCATAGTTCTTGTAGCAAGTAGGGTTCCTGGTCAGCACACCTCATGGCAGACCTTAAGTCTTTATGGGTTGTTGTGAATTTTTTTTGAATTCTCTTCTAGGTGGGATGTGAAAGTTACATACTGTATGTGGACAATGGGTGGGGGTGATGTGATTTAGTCATTTTATTTTCACATAAAGTTTAATTTATTTATATTTTATGATATTGCTAAAATTTTCAGAACTATTTTACTAATTTTTTCTCTTGTGAATGTTGCTTATAGTAGTAACATGCCTCCCTAGAGAGCTCCCTTACAACCACATGAGGAATCTGGAGAGAGTTCTCCCACACATATTTATCAAAAGTTGGTGGAAGTTATGGTCCATGATATTTAGGCTATGAGATAGGGAGTATCCTTTTCTCTTTCTCCAGTTAAAGAGGATGAATATAATACTAGGAAGGAAAAAGATCAAGAGTTTCTCAAGAACAAGCCTCATACTTTTTAGGGAAATGTTGAGCCGCGGGAAGCTGAGGAGCGGCTAGATAAAATCAAGAGGATGTTTGAATTTATTGATGCCCTTGCGGAAGTTAGGGTGAAATGTGATTCATTATTTTTAGAGGGTCCCAATTGAAGGTGGTGGGAATCAGGGATTCCGGATGGGAAGTATGAGAAGATGAGCTAGAAGGATTCCAAGACCATCTTCAACAAGCAGTATTTTTCCAAGGTCCTAGCCTATGATTGATCCAAGGAGTTTATGGATCTATCCAAGGATATCGGTCAGTGATATAATTTCCTAACCATTTTTCTGAGCTAGTGCGGTATGCACCTAAGATCGTTTCAAATGAATATATGAAATATCAGATATTTGAGAAGGGGATATGACTAGAAGTTTACTCTCATGTCTTCTTATTCAAGCATGAGACCTATGATAATGTATTTGATCATGCTTTCATGGTCGAGATTGATCACCAAAGAATGTGTAGGTTTTATGGAGTGGTGTCGGCTGTGGGTAGTGACAACTTCTCAAAGAAAAAGAGGAAGTGGGATGAAAAAGGGAAGAAGGGAGGTGGTAGTTCAAGCCATCTTTCCAGGATGTTTTCTTCTATAACTTCTGATAAGAGATCTGTTGTGTTCTTTTAGTGTGGGAGGGCAAGGAACGCTACACATGCTTTCACATATCTTCCTAGGCATTGTCATCATTATAGAATTATGGGGCACTTGTAGCATTTCTGTGGGGTGACGTACCCATATAAGGGTGGATTAGGATCTATGACTTCCATGGGTGTGTCTGTTCAGTCAGAGCTACCCCTTATGGTAGGGTATCAGGTTATTAGTTGTGGTGATAGGACTAGATCATCTTTAGGGAAAATCTTGTTCATGGAAGACCCACAGGCGAGTGGTCATTCTTAGGCATAGATCATGCATCTTCATGTTGCGAATTAGGCACTAGTAGGACAGAATGTAGGGCTCTTGAAAGTTCAAGGTACCATTCTGATTTCATCTATTATAGAAACTTTTTTATTTGATACTGGTGCATCAATTTTTTTCGTATTTTCTTGTATTGTGGATCTGTTGAACTTTCCAACTGAGGAGATGTCTTTTTCAATTGATTTAGTAATGCCATTTGGTAGAAAGAAGGAGCAAGGTATTAGGTTTCCATCTTGTGTGCTATCTGTGTTAGAGGTTGAGATGGAGTGGGATTTCATTTTCCTAAAAAAGGAACAATTTTATGTGATCCTGGGTAAGGATTGGATGGTGTGCTTCCAATCATTTATCGATTGTTATAGGTGGCAGGTGAGTATTATGGCACCTGATGGGAGTCCTCAGATATTTCTTGGGGAATGTGATCTTTAATAGAATTTGGTAAGACCTACACTCCCATAGTTTGGAGATATTATCTTTTAGTTATCATCACTTTCACCAGAGGATGATTTTAGTGCTCATGAGGGTGGACTGACTTGAGTAGTTGATGGGTTCCTCGAGGTATTTTCAGATTAATTTTTGGGCTTACCCATAGAGCGGGAAGTGGAGTTCTCGATTGATTTGGAACTGGGAATGTAGCCGATATCTCTTCCCTCATATTTCATGGCCCCCGCCATACTGATGAAATTAAAGATATAGTTGGATTATTTGGAATCCAAAGGGTTTATTCACCCAAGTGTCTCTCATTAGGCTGTTCCTATTTTATTCCCAATGAAGGACGACTGATCCCCTCAATTGTGTATTTATTACCAAAAGTTGAATAAAGAAACTATTATGAATAAATACCCTTTCCCCAGAATTGATGACTTGTTTGATCAACTGGAGGGAACAAAATGTTTTTCCAATATTGATTTGAATTCGGGTTATCACCATTTCGGGGTGAGAGAGGCGAACATCCCGAAGACATTTTTCCAAAACAGTTATGACCACTTTGAATATTTTCTCATGTCTTTTGTGTTGAGCAATGCTTTATTAGTTTTTATGTCACTCATGAATATGGTGTTCCTCCAGTATCTCGACTCTTTCATTGTGGTAATTGTGGATGGCATCCTAGTTTATTCTGGATATGAGGAGGAGTATGAGCATCACTTGAAGATCATTTTAGATACTTTGTGGGATCACTGCCTCTATGCCAAATTTTCAAAGTGCAACATATAGATCAGGGTGGTGATGTTTCGGGGTAAAGTGATTTCATAGTAAGGGGTTTTAGTAGACCCTGATAAGATTAGCGTAGTTATGTCGTGGTACCAGCCGAAGAATGTGTTCAAAATCAAGAGTTATCTTGGCCTGTTAGATTATTATAGATGGTTTTTTCAGGATTTATCTTGACTTACCTCATCTATGACCACAATCACATGTAAAGTGATAAAGTTTTAGTGGAGAACAGAGAGCCAGGTATCCTTTGAAGAGTTGAAGTGGTGGTTTAATACTGCACCTGTATTGATCCTTCTAGAATACGGGAAGGGCTATGTGGTTTATTATGACAGTTTATGTATGGGTATGAGGTGTGTTCTTATGAAGTGTGATAATGTGGTGAAATATAGATCCCACCAACTCTGACCACATGAAAAGAATTACCCAACCGATGACTTGGAATTGTAAGCAGTTATGAATTACCTGAATAATTGGAACCATTTTCTTTTTGAGGAGATAATTTTTGTGTACTCTAACCATAAACATTTACCCTACATTTTCTCCCAGAAAGACATGAACTTTAGACAATTCCATTGGATTGAGTATTTTCATGGATTCAAATTTGATATTATCTATACCCTAGGGAAGGGAAATGTGGTGGCCGATACCTTGAGTAGAAAAGTGCCATTGCAGGATTTGAGGAAGTCTAGTGATGAGTGGACTCTGATGTGGCTCTTTGCCTATATGCATTTGGAGACCATTGATCACAACATGGGTGAGTTCTTGTTGAGAGTTTAGTTGAATCATTCCATTATGGAATTGATTTAATGGGACCTACCTAGTGATGATCTGTGTCCGAGGTCTATGCATTTTCATCATGGTGGGGAGACATCTTTTTATTGAACTTCGTATCTTGAGTAGTATTGTGCTTTAAGGGCTATTCCGTGGTGTTTTTGTCCTTGAGTATGGTGGTGATGCAGGATAGCCACCAATCTAAGTGGGCCATTCATATTGGGGTGAATAAAATGTATTATGATGTTCGTCAATAGTTTTTGTAGCCGGGCATGAGGTGGTACATAACTGATATTTTATTGAGGTGTTATACATATAAATAGGTAAATCTGGAGCATCAAAGGCCTTCCGATTTTCATTATTCGTTACCCATTCCTACCTGGAAGTGGGATGAGGTTTACATGGATTTCATTATTGGATGTCCTAATATACCTCAAGGAAGAAACAAAATTTGGGTGGTGATTGATCATTTGACCAAATCAACCCATTATTTCTGATCAGAGATACAACTATAGTGGATGAGATGGGCCGATTGTTTATCCAGTAGGTGGTAAGACATCATGGGGTGCTGTAATTAGTTGTTTTAGATAGAGATACTAATTTTAGATATCAATTCTGGGAAGGCCTTCATTAGGAATTGGGGTCCCATATTAAGATGAGTACGACATACCATCCTCAAACTGATGGTCAGATAGATTGGGAGAATCAGAGTTTGGAGGATATTCTTCACACTTGTGTTTTAGATTTCGAATGATTTTGGGATAAACATCTATGATTGGACAAGTTTTATTATATTAAAATTTACCAATATTTTATTCGAATGGATCCATTTGAAGAGATTTATGGATAGAATTTTTGGTCTCCTCTATGTTGGGATAAGGTGGGTGATACCTCACTTTTGGGACCGAACATTGTGTAAGAGACGTTTGAGAAAGTTAAGTTGATCAAGAAGACGTTATTAACAGCTCAGAGTCACCAAAAATATTATTCTGATTAGTGGCATTGAGGTCATGAGATTTTCAGGGGTGATTGGGTATTCATAAAGGTGGACCCTCTGTTGGGTCGTCGTCATTTGGGGATGCAGGGAAAGCTAACACCGAGGTATGTCAACTTTTTTGAAATCACCAAGAGGATTGGAAAGGTGGAAAACAAGTTAGATTTGCCTTATTAGTTGAAATCTATTCATGATATGTTTCATGTATTCCAATTGAAAATGTATAATCTAGATCCATCCCATGTGTTTAATTGGGGAGAGATGGAGATAGAGCTAGAATTATCAATGTTAGAACGACCAGTGCAAATAGTAGATTCCCAAGAGAAGGGGATTCGTGGGAAGTCTATTATGTTGGCTTGTATCCTTTTATAGCATGAAAATTTCATGCATGAGACATGGGAGCCGAATTTATGGATCAGGAAAGAGTTAATGTTCTTATTTTCTGATCAAGCATTGAGTTGACTTTTTGAGGGAGGAAAGTTGTCATGGTGGGGATAATTGTAACATCCATTTATTTATTTTATGGTCTTTTTCTTTTTTATTTTTGGTCTATTTTTTCCCTAAGTTACCTTCTTAATTTTTTTTTGAAAAATGGAGGTTTTTGGGTGGGCAGACACAGGTGCATGGTTTGTGCACAGTTAGAGTTAACCATGTGCCCAACCTAGGTAACTATGCAGTTGAAGGCTGAACCTACCGCATAGCTACCACAAGACCATGAAACTCAACCTAGGTATCTGTGTGCTCTAGACAGAGTGTGTGCCAAACCCATAAAATTAAAAATATTTTTATTCCAAGTATTCCATTTTCATATTTAACCCCTCTTCCACAGATTTTCTTCCCCCCTAGGTATTTTCATCCATATGAGGTCTCCAATCTCCCCAAAATACCCTTGGAAACCCATTTTGAAGGGGATTTGTTATGGTAAACTCCATGGTTCTTCAAGTAAGTGATTCTCCACTTCTTTATTCCTTATTTTCTAGGGTTTCTTTTCTCTTTCGTGGAGCTCTATTTTTTTTAGTAGCTAGGGTTTCATCCCAAGGGTTTAATCATGGTACTTTAGATTCGATCTCTTGGATTAGGGTTCGTTCTTTCTTTCTTGTGGTGTGGTTGAGGTTTGGTTGATGTTTCACACTGATTTTTTGGGAATTTTGACATCAAAGGTAGGTGGTTCCATGTGTAAACAATATTTGGTGAATTTATCTTTCTTTAATGTTTAAATTTTCATGTTTTTTGATCATTTTGTGTGGTGCGAAACTAGTTTTCAAAAGGATTAAATGCGCATTTGATTTTAAAGTGGAACTTGTACCTCGAATTGGGTGTTTTTCATGTGAAAAATATTATTGTGTCACTTGGAATGATTTTATAAATTATGAAATCAGTTTATTATATTATATAAGATCTTAAAATCATATTTTGGTATGGAATTTATGTGCGATTGATTTTAAAAGGGTTCTTAGGGTACATTTTTGTGAGGAAAAGCCTTATGATGTTCTTGGAAATTATTTTATAAATTGACTAAATGGTTTATGGAATTTTTTAAGTGGTTTGAATCGTGTTTGAGAAATTGTTTTTGGTGTGAAAATTATTTTAAAATGGAATTTAGATGTGCAAGTGGTGTTATGTGATATGTGAAACTTGTTTGAGTGCAAAAGGGAATCCCAAGTATCTTGATGGGAAGACTAGGACCAGTATGCTAGTGATTTGAATGCAGTGAAGACCCAATTTTACCCAGTGGGATTGATTATCAAAACACTAAATATATATTTAAAATGATTTAAGACCATTATAACTTGGGTTTTTATCCTATCTACTGAATCGTGCATAAGAAAGTCATTATTCATGGTTCTTATACCATATTTCATCGATATATGAGGTACCTAGGGTCCCACTAAAAGCTAGTGCCTAGGGTTAGTTCCCGTGATTAGTTCTCATTGGCTATATTTCACTTACCATTGACATACGGTAGTGTTTAGTTGTAAATTTTTTGAAGCAGGTTTGTTCACTTTAAAATTGTTTTATTTAAAAATGTCTTTTATTTAAAGATGTTTTTCTTTAATTTTTAATAGTATTAATTTGTGTTAAATATTGCAAGTTATTTACCTTATAATGTTTAGTGCATGGAATCTTTTATTATGTGGAATCCTACTGGTATTAGGCTCACACCCTACTTACAACTTTGGGTTTAAGTAGACTTTGTAAAGTTTGACATAGGTAAGGTCAAGGATTATTGTAATCGCAATTCTGGTTTCTTGCTGCCTTCTTGGTGCGGTGTGTGGAGGTTGATTTAGGGCGATGCTTGATTAACTTGTGGTGGTTTTTGAGTTGGAATTGCTATACCCTTTTCTTGTGTCCTTTTTGGATGTTGGTTTAAAATTATGTAATTCAATTCTAAAAAACTGTTTAAAACTTGTTTGGTTGAATTT
Organism: Viscum album; assembly: GCA_963277665.1. Lineage (NCBI taxonomy): Eukaryota > Viridiplantae > Streptophyta > Magnoliopsida > Santalales > Viscaceae > Viscum > Viscum album. The sequence continues at coordinate 687,459,663 of OY728164.1, forward strand.
TTAGATTCGGTTTATTAAAATTTTCTAGTTGTTTTATGCTTATAAACTTGGGTAACTCATTAAAAATATTTCTTTATGATATTCCGGAACTTGTGCCAACCCATGGGGATCAGAAACACCCTTCGGATCATTCCATAGGCCAGGTTAGGAACTAGTTCGGGTGATGGCCTAGCATGGTTCATGAAACAATACTATTAAATTTAATTTATCCATTTGAGTCATATATTTATCAAAACATCATTATCTCAATATTAGGAATATATTATGGGTTTATATTTCATTTAATAATCTGTTTTCTAGGAAGTTAAACATACTACTGAAACATATTTCTTGTTAATTAGTATAATTAGACATAAAACATTAAATAATTATAGAAAATATACATAATTACACTCCAAATAAAATTTATAATTATTATAACATTGAAATAATTGATAAAATACAAAAATTATGTAATTACTAAATCAAAACATAATCAAATTAATCAACTGTCATCCAATATACCAATATAATAATATTTAGCTTGATCCCTTTTATTCTTCTGAGGTATATTCCCTTGAATATTAGGAAATTCATTTGCATTGTTACACATGTTCTTATAGTGGTATCATTTAAACTTGGAAATTTATTTCTTTATATTTCAATCAGGAGAATAATGGGTTTTCTCTCCAAAATATGTAGAAAACACTCATCCTCGTCAACTAAATATCATAGTGTTTCATTCAAAAATTATCACATGGGGAAAAATATTTCTTTCCCTTATTTCCATTATCAATTTTTTATCTTTCATACTCTTCTCATCTTACATCACTTCAAATCATTATGATGTGTATAATTATTTTCCTTCATGATATCACATAAAAACATTTCATTGTATGAAGAATTTTTTTTGAGAGGCATGTTCCCTTCTAAGACTTATCTTAATCAATAATAAAAAATTATCAATCGTGTACTATGTGTTTCCTATGTAATATATATCATATCTAGAAATACATTCAATGGTACCTTCGTAATATAAAACACATTATTATTAATTTTCTTTATGATATGAAAATTTATTATCATATCAGTCTATTTGTCGTTAGTGAAATATTTTTCGAATCATGAATCTTTAAAATCATTCTATTCTATGAGTTATATTTACTCCTTATTTTTAGTATTCTGTATCAAAAAATACCATTGATTTGTATCACCTTTGAGAAAATACACTGAAAATGTAACATTTTCATTTTCATTATATTCAAAGAATATAAATATATTTTATAGAGACTAAATCCAGTGTTCAGATACCATTATATTATTACTCCCACCAAATAATGGGGTCTTCGGTCACATAAAGAGATCCAGCATAGGAAAATATTGTTTTGAAACAACTTTATTCATTTGGAAAAGGTTGTTTTTAATAACTAGATATAGATACCCTAAATCTAGATTACATACATGATACCCTTAAAGCATTTGGAATTTTAAAATGCAAAAATGATGCATAATAAAATTAAATAAACAACATCCTTGAAACTCATTTAAAGGATTTGTTTTCATAACCAGGGGAAAGTAAACATCATAAGGGTGATATAAAATACTCAGCAAGGGTAAGTAAAGAGGAAGTAATAGTGAATTTGTGAGATTAAATCAACATAGAAAAGTAAATAACTGATAACACATGCCTTCCAAATAACTAGATATGAAATATCAATATATGAAGGTAAATAACTGAAAACATATGCCATTAAAATAACTAGATAATGAAATATCAATATGGAAAGGTAAATAATCAATTACAAATTCCATTAAAATAACTAGATAAGGAAATATCAATATAAAAATGTAAAAAGTTGAAAATATATTCTATTTAATCAATAAACTGAGATTAGAATGCATCCATTGAATTTTTGACACAAAAATATAATGGATGAATAATAACTAAATCTAAACAAGGGAAATTATTTGTTATCAGATTCAATATTTCCTTGGTATATGGAACCTTTATCATCAATAACTTTTACAAGTTGGTTTAGCATATCGAGTAAAAACCCATCTAATTTAGATAACTAATTCATCTCATGAAACTACTAATGCATTAAGGGGATATAAATAAACAGAACCCACCCATTTCATACTTGTCCAATTAATTCCTAAAATATTGAAAAGTAGATTTAACTTATGAATAATGTTCCTTATCAAATATATGTATATAATAAAATATGGAAATTTATTAATAATTATTTAGTTAATCAAATAACTATCATAGTGAACACCATATGTAAAATGGTATAAGGTTTAAGAAATAATAATATCCATTGCATGATAAAATTAATATTTAAGAAAAATTTAATGTACCATAAATGGATCATTATAGATTTATTATTTCAAGATAATTTGAACAATCAAAATATAAAGTTATATTTTAATGTTAATCATTAAACACATTCTTGAGGAAAATAATTTTTAAACATTCCAAAGTGTTCCATACCACTTTGAAACATTTAAATAATAATTACCATGAATGGAAAAAATTAAATGAATGTTTTTGATAACATGTAGATAAAAGTTTTTATAATATAATATATCAAAAGGGAAAATGGATACACTACGCAAAATAATCAAGCGGTGAATATGAAATTTATCTCATAGATGTAAAAAGTGAGATGAAAATAACTTACATTGAGTTTGACATTTCATGTATGTCTTTATATTAATGAATAATAAAATTATATTAATTATATACTTTATTCATAAAAATTTTCTCGTTTATTATTACTTTTACTTCACCTATTACAATGTTGTATACATCTACTTAAACAATTAAGTTTTCATTAGATGTCTTTGACAAAATTTGGTTCATGTGTGAAAAATGACTTTTGTAGGTTGAATATGGTCAAAGGGGTCATTATATAAACATATCTAGAATAATAATCATGAAATAATTAGTATATTTGTAGATTCATTATATTTTTGAAACCAATAATTAAATATGGTTATGAAAAATGAATCAACATTACAATCATGATGACAGTAGGCTGTACATACGTAGGAGTAACATTCCAACTTTTCAATGACCGATATGGAAAAAAGGTAAGTAACATGAAAAAAATCCGAAATGATAATTATATCATAAATACTATTTTTTAATAATATATACTTAAAAATATAATTCTTTTCATGTAAAAGGAATCACATCGTGTCGGGGTGGAAGTAGTCCACACATCACCGACCGACGTTATCACTTTTTAGTGTTTGAAAAGGGTAATAAAGAAAATGGTATATTGTGTTTCCCAAAATTTAATTATATAAGAAATATCATATATATTTCATTTATGTTTAATATTTTTAATTAAAACAATGCTTTATACGTTCCACACATAGTGTGAGTAAATCTAATCGCTTTGAGGAGGTGGTAGTCCACACTTCCATGAATGATGTTATCATATTTAAATAAAATGGAAAGTATTAAGGTATGTGTTATTAATGTAAAATACTAAGTAAATAATGAATAATACATTTCATATTTATTAATATTTCTGAATTAAATATTAATTTTACTTTAAAGGGGATGCTATGTTCGATGTCATACCTGATACGCAACAACATGTTTCTTTGTAATCTTACGTTGCACAATAATAATATAATAATATTATTTTAAATGGTAGTTAACTCCTCATATTTGTGTTGGTGGGAATTAATATAACTTACTACAATATGATTATACATTTTTTTAAATAAAATTTATAGGATTAAAATGTGAATGAATCTAATTTTAAGCATAATTTACTATAAAAGGTCGATTTACCACCTTTTAATGGAGAACCCTCTTTAAATCTCGTTTTGGATACTTTTAGATGTTTTATTTGAAAAAATAAAATTGTTCTTTAGATTCGGGACATCAAAATTTACTTTGGGTAATTTTTTTGGTTTTTTCTGATAAAATTCATTTTTTTATGAGTAGTGAAAAATACTGTATTTTAATTCAAAAGTACTTTCTAATATAATTTATTTCTAAGGATAGATTTTTTTTAAATTGAGTTTAAAGTGAAATTATAATATTTTATTACCATTTAATCCAATGTTATTAATTATAATTAATTTCACTTTGAAATTGGACATAAACAAGTATCACTCTTTTTGATAGTTATTGTTTCTTAAATACACGCTATTTGTTTTGATAACGAGAATTAGTTTTAAATTAATTAATGAAAATTTTATTTTTTGAATTTGGTAAAGTAGATATCATTTTTGAATTTGGAATATCAAATATATCTTAGGCTGAATTTTTGGTAGTTTTCTGAAAAACTTCAATTTTTGATGAATAGTGAAACCACTAAGTAGTAGTTAAAAACTGACATTTTCCTTTAAATGAAATTTTAACACTTCTATGAATTGAATTTAAAAAATCCAACATACATGGTTGTCATTATTAAGTAAAATGTGGTTCAATTAGATGAAAATAATTTTAGGTGAATAGTATCTTTTGACTTTTATTTACCGCGGTTAAAGGTAAATATGGTAATTCAAGGAACAAAGAATATCATAATAATAACAAATTACTTTAACACTTATCATAAAATTATTTTTTGATTCATTTACGACCATGGTAATATTTTGATCTATTTTTGGACCCCATGGATCCACATTGGAGTGATAATGACACATTTGATTAATTAACTTAAAGTAATGATAAAAATGACACAAACAAATATATTTTAGTAAATAAATTTTTTCAAGGGGTTATGTAATATATCATTTCGACTATAAAGATTAATTGTAATGATAAAATTATTTCCTACATCATGGTATTTTTTTATAATTTTTAGACATCAAATAGATTAAATTATTTATGACACAATAATGATGCAGTATTTACCTCATTAATAAAAGATTTAAATAAATAAAATTATAAATATTAAAACAATATCCAAAACCAGTACAATTCTTATTGGATGATTTTATTTAGACCATTATTCATCTTATTTTATACTTTAATTAGTTTTGGGCCTTTAGAAACCGAATATCTTTATATAATAAAATAATATTTTCACACGTTCTTGAAGAGCCCCTCCCCCCTTATAAAAAACCCTCACTTCCTACTCATTCCTCACACTTATCAAGCCCCTTATCTCATCCAAGCTCTAAAAAATAATCTCTCAAGGTCCCTCTCCTCCTCTTAGAAGCCTTACCTTAGGAAAAAGGAACTTCAAGAAGTACATTTGGTTCAAACCAAAGGGAGTTACCCAAATTAAAAGTAACCGTTTCTCTTAACTTGTTTTCTTTTATTTTACTTCTACAACCCTAAACTCTTTTTATTACTTTATTATATAAAAAAATTATCCTAAATATACTAGGATGTTTTTATGAGAAGTATTCGAACAACACTAATACACACCTCCATTTAATGGGTGAAGAACATATTGTTTCTGTGGATGACAAACTAACGCCTCACGAAATGATGATTGTTAGATTATATCCTACCGCCTCTCATGGTGGCCATAAAGATGGAACTGTATTCATATATGATATATATATTATGTTTATGTATTCTTTATTCTTCTGTATTTTACATTTATATCCTACATTTATGGTTTCTATATTGGGTAAATGTGATAATTTCATTTGAGGAAGTACGGACTACCACCCCTTCAAAGTGATATGACTCGATAATTCCATATGTGGGACATATAAAGGATGGATTTAATTATATTTTATATGATATTATACTGTAATTATAATATAACTATGTATCATTATGTTTTAATTCCATTAAAATAAGAAATATAAATTATAGTAGCGTTCATGCGTACGTACGACTTACCGTCTCCATGAATGGTGAATTTCATTTCATACCTCCAAATGTTTTGTACTATTACAGATACATGTATATACTGGATATATATGATATACATTATATCTAAATCATGAATATCATTCTAGATATAATTAACTTTTGACCATGTGAACAACTTGTAATTATAAGAAGTCCATTTTTGACTCATGTACCAAATATTGACAAAACAACCATTATTAACATAAATGATTACATAATGTTTATAACATAGTAATAAGTGATATAAAAGGAATAATAAACTTTAAAAAGGTTCTGAAGAAAGTAGAAATTAAATTTAGTTTATTTTTCAGGAGAATAAAGAACGAACGAGTCAAGTCGGACACGAGGTAAGGGACTTCGTCTCAATCTTCTTTAATTGAGGCATATTTCGAAAATATACGCCTTCTTCTTTTACATGGTGTATAATAAAACCCTTTTACTTTTACTTTCATTAAAAGAGAATATTTTTTCTATGAAGTGTTTTAATAAACAAAAAAAGAAATGTAATTAATGTTTGCAGTGACAATGACCTCTTCGCCACCGTAATCGTTATTTGGATTCCTTTATAAGACTTAATGTTTTCTAAAATGAAAAGGAAATCTCTTATTATGTTTCTGGGTGTTTTGGTATTGAAAATGGGTTTGAAATGGATTTATTACTTCAATATCTTGAAATTATTTCTTGTGATTTCAAATTAAATGTTATTAGTGAAATGTTTATATTTTAAATATTTTATGTGTTATGATTTTATAATGGTACTTAGACATTTCACTGGTGGTTACATGATAAACCAAATGACGGGTGGTGCCGTGATAAATATGGATGGGTGGTTACGTTATAACCTTCAATGCATTGGGTATGGAAGTCAGCCGTATGGATATTCCATTTAGTGATATGTGTGGATGTTGACCGTATGGTTATTCTACTTAATAATGTTTATGTCCCATGTTACCTTTATATGTTATGTGTTCTTTAGATGGGATTTATGGAAATATTTTGGTTACAAAAGGGTAAAAAATTATCTTTTATTCAGTGAAGAGTATTTACTACTTTATAAAGGTGAAATGTACTACTTATGATAATGTATTCATGGTTTAATAATTATTTTGAAAAACTAACAGTTTTCTTTCATTGTGTATCCCTTACTGAGCATTTCATGCTCATCCCAAGTTTTCGAAATGTTTTTCACTAGAAATAAAGTGGAATAGGGTCAAGGATAGGATAAAGGAAATGTCATACTATCTAAAACATGGAACTAGACATGACTCTTTTTTCCAAGAATTTTTATTTTGTAAAAAAATGGAAACTGAGAAGTTGTGTCTACATGTATTATTCTAGTCGTCATGTATATGTTATGGCCTAATTCTCTAAAACTATAAACCTAAAAATATTATCAATGTGAATTATTGGTTTAATTCAAGATTATGTAATGTTTTAAGGCTAGGTCCTTATAGTTGGTATCGGAGGTCGGTTTAGGAAACTTTAGGAGATAGAATATAGTTAAATTAATATCCATAAAATTATTTTAGTTCAAGTTATGACTGAAATGATATAGGATTTAAAGATTACCATGTTGATTCACCTAATCTATTTATGTGTTCATATTGTTTTTCCACAGAGGAAACAGGGCAGCTATGTTGGGACGACATCAAAAGGAAGACAACCTTCAAAATCAGCAACCTGAGATGGTCAGAATAGGAAGTGAACAGTTTGTTGCAGTGATCGAATAGTTGAATCAGGCTATAAATGTTGGTTGTATCCATGTATGAGATCAGCTAGATCAACCACAGAGGAACATGTTAGTAGTGGAGCATTTCATGAGGTAACATCCCCCATCATTCATAGGATCATCTGACCCTATGCTAGCAGAAGGGTGGAATAAATCATTGGAGAAACTTTTTGATATCATGGGGTGTTCAGAACATCAAAATGTTAGTCTTTATATTTTCTGTTTTGAAGGTGAAGCTGGTCAGAGGTGGTCGATGGTGAAAAATATCAGGGATATTGAAGAGATTGATGCTCTTTATTGGGATTAATTCAATGGTATGTTTCTTGAGAAATATTTTCCTAAGTTGGTTCATCTTAGAATGGGAAAAAAATTCTTGGAATTGAGGTAGGAGGAGGACTCAGTGGCTGCTTATGAAGCAAAATTAGCTAGACTGGAAAGGTATGGTCCAAATTTAATATGAGATCTTGATAGTAAAATCAACCATTTTTACTCAAGATTAAAGCCAAAGTATCGAAGGGATTTTGAATCCCGTGAGTTCAAAATTTATGAAAAACATGTTAATTGTGTGGAGAGGGTGGAAATAGAGTTTTCCAATGATCAAGTGTTCTTTGAAAAACAACAGAATACGAGGTCGAGGTGGCAGGCACAAGGGAAGAACTCTTCCAAAAAGTTTGATGGTAACAAACTTAAGTTTACAGTTTGAAAATTGTGGTAAAAAGCATGCTTGGGAATGTATTTTGAATTCCGGTAAGTTCTACTGATGTGGTAAAATGGAAGATAAGGCTCGAAATTGCACTGAAAAAGATCAGGTTAATAGTAAGACAAAATACAATTTACAGTCAGTAAAATGTTTTAAGTGCAATGAAATTGGTCCTTATAGAAATGAGTGTCCAATGAAGAACTCAACTGAGGGAAAGTAGCCAGACTACAAGCAGAAAGGGGTGGTGAAATCCTTTTCAAATACTTCAGTACATGTTGGTCCATCAAATGAAGTAGTATTAGGTACACTGTTTGTTGGTTCAGATAATTCCAATGTGTTGTTTGATTCAGGGTCTACACATTCATTCATTTCAAAGAAGTTTTCAAGTAAATTGGAAATTCCATCTCAAGATATGAATCCTGAACTTATGGTAAAAACACCAGGGGGAAATTTTGAGACAAAAATAAATTATAAGAACCTTCCTTTCCTTGTGTGCGGAAAGATTCTACCTACAAACCATATTATTTTTCCTCTAGTATAGTTTGATGTTATTTTGGGCATGGATTGACTGTCTGTTTTTCATGCTAAGATTTACTGCAGAGCTAAATAGGTTTCTTTTCAGAAATATTTTAAGTTTTTATACAATAATTAACCCTTACTTTTGATAACATATTTGGAATTTGAGAAATTAGTAAAAGATGGAAATGAATGTTACCTTGCAAAAATAGTTGAAAGAAAAAGAACTGTTTAGATAAATGATGTGCCAGTGGTAAATGAATATCTTGATATTTTTCCTGATGATTTTCCTAGTATTTTACTTGATCAGGAATATAAATTTACTATTGAATTAGTTCCTGATGCTATGATAATTTCAAAACCCCCTTATCAAATGGCTCAAATTGAACTTTTAGATTTAAAGAATCAATTGTAGGAGTTATTAGATAAAGGTTTCATTCAACCTAGCACATCACCATGGGGTGCCCCTGTCTTGTTTGTTAAAAATAAAGATGGTTCAATGAGGCTTTTCATTGCTTATAGAGCATTGAATAACATCACTGTTAAGAACAAGTATCCTTTTCCTCATATTGATGATTTTTTTGATCATCTCCAAGGAGCTACGTAATTTTCAAAGATTGATTTGAGGTCATGGTACCATTAGTTGAAAGTAAAGGAAGAATACATTTTGAAGACCACATTTCGTACTAGATATGTCCATTATGAATTTGTAGTTATGAATTTTGTTTTAACCAATGCACCTACTGTATTCATGGATCTTATGAATTGAATTTTCCATGAGTTCTTGGATAAATTTTTGGTTGTGTTCATTGATTATATTTTGGTTTATTCCAAAAGTAAATAGGAATATGAAAAGAATTTTAGGGTTGTCTTAAAAACCATAAAATAAAATAAACTATTTGTAAAATTCAAAAAGTGTGATTTTTGGTTACAGAAAATTTCTTTCCTTGGTCACATTGTTTCAAAAAATGGAATAACTGTTGATCCTGCTAAAACAAAAGTTGTTGAATAATGGCCAAGACCCAGAAATATAACCATGATCCATAGTTTTCTTGGTTTATTAGGTTATTACCAGAGGTTTGTTGAGAATTTTTATAGTTATCTATCCCACTGACTAAGTTAGCTTGAAAAGGTGTTATGTTTCTTTGGAAAAAAGAATGTGATGATTGTTTTCAAGAATTGAAATGAAGATTGGTGAGTGCTCCAGTTTTGGCACTGCCTTCCAGAAATGGTGAGTTTTTTATTTACAGTGATGATTTGTTGAAAGGACTTGGATGAGTCCTTATGCAGAATGGTCAGGTAATTACTTACACATCACGTTAGTTGAAACCTCATGAGTTAAATTACCCTACACATGATTTGGAATTAGCTGCTGTTGTTTTTGACTTAAAAATCTAGAGGCATCATTTGTATGGAGTAAAATTTGAAATATATACTGACCAAAAAAGTTTGAAGTATATATTCAATCAAGAATAATTGAACATGAGACAAAGGAGATGGTTGGAATTAATCAAGGATTATTATTGCACAATTCATTACCATCCAAGAAAGGCAAATAAAGTGGCTGATGCTTTGAGTAAAAAATGTAATGCTTCATTAACCATGATATGTTTGGAATGAGATCCATTGCTTTTGATTTGATGAACTTTGTCATAGAAGTTGTTGGTGTAGAAAATTCTTCTGTTTTGTTTTAGGTGTCAATGAAATCATCTCTATCAGACAGAATAAAGAAAGCGCAATAAAGAAGATAGTGAGTTGCAGAAAAAGGTAGAGTTGGTTCAGAAGGGTAAGTTGCCAGATTTTAAATTTGATAATGATTCTGTTTTGAGCTTTGAAAAAATATTACGTGTGCCTTGTGATTCACAGTTGAAGAATGAGTTGTTATGTGAATCTCATAGTTCCCTATTTTCTGTTCATCCTGGCAGTACAAAGATGTGAAGATATTTTCAGAAGTATTACTGATGGGATGGAATGAAAATAAATATTTCTGATTTTACTGTGAAGTGTTTTACTTATTAGCAGGTTAATGCTGAGTGGTAGTTACTGAAAGGTATGCTTTGGACTTTAGTGGTTCCAAAGTGGAAATGGAAAAATATATCCATGGACTTCATTGTGGGATTACCAAAGACATCTCGAGGTAATAATGAAATCTGGGTTATTGTTGATCGATTGACTAAATATTATAATTTCCTTCCAATTCAAGATACTTTGTCTCTATATAAACTTTCTCGATTGTATGTTAAAGAGATAGTCAGGTTTCATGGAGTTCTCATCTCTATTTTATCTGATAGGGATCCCAATTTTACTTCTAACTTTTATAAAGGCCTTCAGAGGTCGTTGGGTAATAAATTAAATTTTAGTACAACTTTTCATCTACAATCAGATGGGCAGTCAGAATGAAAAATTCAGACCCTGGAGGATATTCTACGTGCTTGTTCACTAGATTACCAGGGAAGTTTGGACCAACATGTTTCTTTGGTTTAGTTTTCTTATAATAACAGTTTTCATTCTACTATACATATGGCTTCATTTGAAGCATTATATGGAAGGTGTTTTCTAACTCCATCATTTTGGGATAAAGTAGGTGAAAGGAAGATGATGGGACCAAAATTGGTAGAAGATATGGCAGAAAAGGTTCATTTGATTCATAATAATTTGAGAACAGCTTAGAGCATGTAGAAAAGGTATACATATAACCAGAGGAAGGATCCATCTTTTGAGGTAGGTGATCATGTCTTTCTCAATTTTTTTCCATGGAAAAGTGTGATGCATTTTTGTAAGAAGGGATAGTTGAGTCTGAGGTTCATTGGACCTTATGAAATCCTAAAGAAAATTGGATTAGTTGAGTACAGTGTGGCTTTACCTCCAAGTGTATACCAGGTACACAATGTTTTTCATGTTTCAATGTTAAGAAAGTATATACCAGATCGACCTCATGTTTTGAGCCCAGAGGTAGTTCAGTTGGAAGGGAATATCTCTTATGAGGAAAAAATGGTCCAGATTCTTGACCTTAGAGAGTAAGTTTTGCGGAATAAGGTAATTCACCAGGTAAAGGTTTTTTTGAAAAAACCATATGGTTGAAGAGGCAGTGTGGGAATCTGAAAATGCTATGAGGGATAAATGCCCCCATTTATTTGATAAGTGAAAAAAATTGCGAGGACACAATTTCCAAAAGGGGGTAAGGATGTAACATCCCAAGTAAATAAATAATAATACATTACATGTTTATTAATATTTTTGAATTAAATATTAATTTTACTTTAAAGGGGACGCTATGTTCGATGGATTACCTGATACACAACAACAGGTTTCTTCGAAATCTTACATTGCACAATAATAATATAATATTATTATTTTAAATAGTAGTTAAATCCAAGCTGTTGTATTGATAGGAATGAATAAAACTAACTATAATATGATTATACATGTTTTTAAATAAAAGTTAGAGTCTTAAAATGTGAATGAATCTAATTTTAAGAAGAATTTACTTTAAAAGGCCAATTTACAACCTTTTAATGGAGAACCCTATTTAAATATAGTTTTGGTAACTTTTATATTTTCTATTTAACAAAATAATATTATTCCTTAGATTCAGGACATCAAAATTTACTTTGGGTAAAATTTCGGTATTTTTCTAATAAAATTCATTTTTTTACGAGTAGTGGAAAATACTGTATTTTAATTCAAAAGTCCCTTTTAATATAATTTGTTTATATGGTTACATTATCTTTTTAATTGGTTTTAAAGTTTACTTTTATTATGTTTTTACCATTTAATCAAATTTTGGTAATTTGAATTAATTTCACTATGAAATTGGACAGAAACTAGTATTAATCTTTTGATAATTATTGTTTCCAAAAAATACGCTATTTATTTTGATAATAGGAATTAATTTTAAATTAATTAATGCTACTTATATGTTTTTAATTTGGTAAAAAATACATAATTTTTTAATTCTAAATATCAAATATATATTCAACTGAATTTTTGGTAGTTTTTTGAAAAACGTCAATTTTTGATGAATAGTGAAACCACTAAGTAGTAGTTAAAAACTGACATTTTCATTTAAATGAAATTTTACCGCTTCTATGAATTGAATTTATAAAATAAAACATACATGGTTGTTATTAGTAAGTAAAATGTGGTTCAATAAGATGAAAATAAATTTTGGTGAATATTAACTTTTGACTTTTATTTACCGCGGTAAAAGGTAAATAGAGTAATTCTAGGTAAAAAGAATATCATAATAATAAAAAATTACCTTAAAACTTGTCCTAACTTTAATGGTTGATTAATTTACGACCATGGTCATATTTGGGTCGATTTTTAGACCCCATGAATCCACATGGGAGTGATAATGACACCTTAGATTAATTAACATAAAGTAATGATAAAAATGACACAAAGAAATATCTTTTAGTAAATAAATTTTTACATGGGGTTATATAGGATATCGTTTCGACAATAAATATTAATTGGAAATCTAAAAATATTTTCTATATCATGGTTTTTTTATATAATTTTTAGAAATCAAAAAAATTAAATTATTAATGACACTATAATGATGCAGTATTTACCTCATTAATAAAAGATTTAAATAAATAAGATTATAAATATTTAAACAATATCCAAAACCTATCTGATTAATATTGGATGATTTTATTTCGACCATGAGTAATATTATATTCTACTTTAATTAGTTTTGGACCTTTAGAAACCAAATATCATTATATAATAAAATAATATTTTCACACTTTCCTAAAGAGCCCCTCCCCCCTTTTAAAAAGCTTTCACTTCTTACTCATTCCTCACACCTCTCAAGCCCCTTGGATCATCCAAACCCTAACCAAATAAGATCCCAAGATCCCTATACTCCTCTTATAAGCCTTAAATTAGGCACATGGAACTTCAAGAAGTCCTTTTGGTTCAAACAAAGGGTAGTTTCTCAAATTAAAGGTAACGATTTCTCTTAACTCATTTCTTTTATTTTACTTATACAACCCCTAAAATCTTTTTATTACATTATTTTATAACAAAATCATTATTCTCAATATAATATTTTGTTTTTATGAGAAGGATTAAAACAACACTTACACACACCTCCATTTAATGGGTGAAGAACATACTGTTTCTGTGGATGGCAAACTAACGCCTCAAGAAACGATGATTGTTCGATTATATCCTACCACCTCTCATGGTGGCCATTAAGATGGAACTATTTTTATATATGATATATATTATGTTTATGATTTCTTTATGCTTCTATATTTTTCATTTATATCCTACCTTTTTGGTTTCCATAATGGGTAAACACGATAATTTCATTTGAAGAAGTGCGGACTACCACCCCCTCATAGTGATATGACTAGATAATGACATATGTGGGACATACAAATGATAGAGTTAATTATATTATATATGATATTATACTAGAATTATAATATACCTATGTATCATTAAGTTTTAATTCTAATAAAATAGGAAATAAAAATGAAAGTAGCGTCATGCGTACGTACGGCTTACCATCTCCATTAACGGTGCATTTCATTTATTACCTACAAATGTTATTTACTATTATAAATACATGTATATACTAGATATATATTATATACATGATATATAAATCAAGAATATCATTCTGGATATAATGAACTTTTGACCATGTGAACAAATTGTAATTATAAGAAGTTCATTTTTGACTCAAGTACCAAATATCGACAAAACAACCATTATTAACATAAATGATTACATAATAATTATAAAAAGGTAATAAGTTATATAAAATGAATAATAAACTTCAAAAATTTTCTCAATCAATTAGAAATTAACATTAATTTATTATTAATGAGATTAAAGAACAAATGAGTCAAGTCGGACACGAGGTAAGGGACTTCGTCTCAATCTCCTTTCATTGAGGCATATTTCGATAATATATACCTTATTCTTTTACACAGTTTATAATAAAACCCTTTGAATTTTTCTTTCATTTAAAGGGAATATTTTTTATACGAATCGTTTTACTAAATGATAAATGGAATGTTTTTAATGTTTGTGGTAACAATGACCTCTCCACCACCATAATAATTATTTGGATTCCTCTATAAGCCTTAATGTCTTCTAAAATTAAAAGGAAATCCCTTATTCTTTTTTTGGGTGTTTTGTTATTTAAAATGGTTTTTAAATGGATTGATTATTTAAATATATTAAAATTATTTCTTGTGATTTCAAATTATATTTTATTAGTGAAATGTTTATATTTACAATATTTTATGTGTTATGATTTTATAATGGTACTTGAACATTTGGAAGGTGATAACGTGTTAACCAAATGACGGGTGGTGCCGTGATTAACTAGGATAGGTGGTTACATTATAACCACGAATGCATTGGGTATGGAAGTTGGTCGTATGGCTATTCTATTTAGTGATATGTGCGGAAGTCGACCGTATGGTTATTCCACTTAAGAATGTTTATGTCCGAAGTTACCATTATATGTTATCTGTTCTTCATATGGGTTTTATGGTAATCTTTTGGATACAAAAGGGTACTAAAGGATATTTTATTTAGTTAAGAGTATTTACTACTTTATAAAGGTAAAATGTATTACTTATGATAAAGTATTCATGGTTTACTAGTTGTTTTGAAAAACTATCTGTTTTCCTTGTTTTTGTATCCCTCACTAAGTTTTTAGGCTAATCCCATGTTTTTGAAATGTTTTTCACAAGAAATAAAGTGTAATAGGGTCAAGGATGGGATCATGGAAATGTCATGCTGTCTAAAACATGAAACTAGACATGACTCGTTTTTTCAAGAGTTTTTATTTAAAAAAATGGAAACTGAGTAGATGTGTCTACATATATTATTCAATTTATCATGTATATGTTATGGCTTAATTCTCTAAAACTCTAAAGCTGAGAAGATCCTCAATGTGAATTATTCATTTAATTCAAGAGTATGTATTGTTTTAAGGTTGGTTCCTTATAATTAAAGAATTACAGAATCATAAATACATAATAAATATCCTATATATAATATATTAACAGAATTTCCGTCATAATTACTAATCATGATAGGTGGTAAATGAAAAATGAATGACAACACTTTGTGAGGTGGTAGTTCACCATGAACATAAATAATAAGTTTGTTACCCATTAGATGAAAGTGAGTGTAAGTGATGTTAAAAAACATAGATTAAAAAAATCAATATATTTATTATAATTTTTTTATTTAATAATGTAATAAGAATATTTTAGGAGGTGGATAATGAAAATAAAATAAAAGATATTGAGGAATAATGTTACCTCTTATCTACGTAACTTTTTTTGGTTTTCCCATAAGAGATTCCTGGGATAGATTTGAGATAATGTTGACACTTGTAGGTTGAGGCGAGTGATTTTTAGAAGCTATTTTTTCATATATTCATTCATACAAGGTAGATTTATATTTTTAAGAAAGTGGTAGGTGAGACTAACTTTTTATAGAAAAGGGAAAGGACACACTTAATATTTTTGAAAAGAATTATGTGTTTCCCTGGTATAACATGTTGCTTAGGTGTCCAAATGGAACATTATAAAAACTTAAAGGTTTAGTGGCATAAATATGGCCATACCATAGGGTTTTTAAAAGTGTATAGGTAATATTTCCCCTTAGTATTAATGGTTTTCCCATTAAAAAGATTAATTTTACCTTAATTGATGTAATTAATTTTGATTACTTTCAGTAATATTTTTGGTGAAAAAATAATTTTAATTTATGAGAAATTATAAATTATTCTGATTAAAAATAAGGAATCCATTTTTCAAAAATTATAATCATTTAATTGGTAGAAATTAATTAAAATTTAATCCTTTAGATGGGATGTCAATTCATATTTTTAAAGTAAAAACGTTCAAAATTTCACTATGTTGTAATATTAAATTTCAAAGTGAAATTGATTACAAAGAAATAAATTAAATTTATTGATAAAAAATTAATCTTATTAAACTTTAAAACCATTTATAAAAATAATTTAACATTATATATAAGTTAGTGGAAAAAATAGTGTTGAATTAAAATTCATTATTTTCACCATTCATTAAAAGAAATGAAACTTCACTAAAAAATAAAAAAATTCACCCTAAAATAATTTTTATGTTATGATTTAAAAAATTAATTTTATTTTTTAAAAAATATTTATAAATATTCTAAAAAATTTATTTAAAATATGTTCTCTATTAAAAGGAATAAACGTTTACTTTAAAAAAATATTAATTTTTATGTGAAATATTGGGTTTATTCTTATAATATTATTATCTAACATATTATATGAATATAATTTTTTTGTTGAATAATATATATATATATATATATTACATGAATACCATAAACTAATTTTAATTAATTTAATTTATAATTATAAAATATCTTTTTGAGTATAAAAATGATTTTTAGAAAAAAAATCCATTTATATTAAATTGGTTATTATATTAATTTATAATTAATTTATAACAAGTAAATTAAACTATATATTTTTTATAATTTAGTTAATCATATAATCTTAAATTTAATGGATATATTATATCTTCTTATATTAAATAATAATATTTTTAATAATATACTATTGTTTGTTAAAACTAAGTCTAGTGTGTAACCCAATATAACCATGGTGTTCCGTGTATATCCAGATAAACATTATAATCTCAAATTTGTGTTTTGTATAAAAAATATTGGAATAAAAAATAAATTTATTCTAAAGGAAAAATATTGTAATGTCTTGGGGTGTTACATTCTCCCCACCTTAAATAGGTTGTGTCATATCAATTAAAACTCGATCTCTTTAATTAAGGGATTGATATTGGAAAATAAACTGTTGTGAAAAAACCCACATCGTGAATAGAGTTAAAAACACATATTCTTAATAATAGATAAATGAAAGTATAATGGTTAGTCAAATAGGTTCATTATTAGGAGAACATAGGCACTAAATGGAAACATGGATACATAAGAAAAATATAACAAACAAGATCTGATAGAGAGTGATGGAGAACATGTTCAACTGAATGTTTTGGACCACAAAACCATAAACCATAGTTGTGATAAACATCATTGATATCATAAAGAATGTTGATAATAGGACAAAATTTTTATTTGGAGACCATTATCTTAGAGTAGAGAGATTCTTTCACTCTCAAAGGCTATAAGTAAATATAGGTTTATATAAACTCAATCTTATCCTTTGATTGCACTGTAAACTATTTATTATTAATCTATTAGCATAAGTTACATCATATGGTTAAGTAAAAAATTATTATTTAAAACCATAGAAATTGTTTAGCATAAATCATTTTCTAAATGGTTACCCTTTCCAAAATATAATTATCCAACATTTTAGAATCATTTCCATTGTAGTTAGAACTATCCAATTTAATCTATCCTTATCAATCATCTCTGTATCCAAACTCCATTTTATCAAAATCATGAACATATCAAGGTTTATATTTCCCTCAACCATTTTTTTTCAAAATGTTTAACTTGATAGTGGATAAATTTTCTTAGTACAATTAAACATATGATCTAATTTTTTTAATGAAAATCTTTGTAGTAAAATACTTATATATATATATATCATAAATCATATGATGAAAAAAATCAGCTACAAAATACTATTCAAACTTATTTCTTAGATCCAAATATAGAATTAAATTATTCATTATAATTTTTTTTCACTAAAAATGATTTACCTTGATTCCTTAGCTTGTTCTAGGGTATATTCTCTTAGAACTTGGGGAATTCATTTTCATAGTGCCCCATATCCTTATAGTTGATGCATTGAATTTTAGAAAATTCTATCATTCCCTTGAAATCTAGAGCATGGTGTCCATTTTCTCTACACTTGAAGCAAACCCATTTCCCTTCTAATCAAGTTCCATAGTGTTTCCATCAATGAGTATCACATGTTGGAAAATCCTTATTACCTTTTTTTCCTTTATCCACATTTTTCTCTATTGTCATCTTATACTATTGATTCTATTCGATGCCATAAGAAATGGATAATTATCTCTCTATCTTGATAGTACATAAAACTATTTCATCGTGTGAAGAAAATGTTTGAGACACATGTTCCCTTTGTAGACTTGGATTATGACCTTCAAATAAATTCCCAATCATACATTACATGTTGGGTATAAAATCAATATCATACCTTAATAACCTTATAAAGGTTGTTTCATACTTCAAAACACTTTCTTCCTCCTTTTTCATTAAACTAAAGATAAATTTTCTTTATCTCAATTTTTTACTCATGAGGGAAGTATTTATCAAAGTATGTATCCTTAAAATATTTCTATTCCAAGAGTTATGTATCCTTTTATTTCATAGTGTTTTGAATCAATGACCACCGTTGATCTTCATTATCTCTAAGATAATAAACTTTAAGTGTATCCTTTTTTTCACCACATCCCAACGACACACATATATTATCCAAAGACATAATACATTTCTCAATTATAATTATATGAGTAGTCCCACAAAAGGATGGGGGCCTCTATTGCATAAAGAAATCCAACAAATGAGATTCTTATTGTGGAACTGGTTTCTCCATCCAGGAAAGGTTACATGTCATGACCTGATTATGCTGCCCCAGTATGTCCATAAAATGGTCAGTTATAATACCAGCTATATGGAATTTCTTATTAGGGTAACCTCTATATATTCAATGAGTATTGACACACTTCTTCCTTCTAGGTGACATCTATAGAGAATGTAATATACTAAATTATCTCATAAAATTTATGAAATTTGTATAATTCTAAGTATAGTGTTCCACTTAACATTACATGAAAATCTTATTCATAGATAATCTCATAACCGTAATCATGATTTATTTAAGGGTATAATTAAATACTTAATAATAGTATGTAAAGAAAACATGAATTGTCCAAAGATTATCGTCCAGGAGTGCCAAACCAGGTGAAAATTAAGGCCCATTATCATGTACTAAGTTACGCTAAGTCAAGCCCAACACACCATGTCAGAGTTGTTACCCTTAGGTACATCAGTTCCAGAACCACACCCACTTATAGTATCCATAAAGGTATTCATTTCTAGGAATACCAGCATAATATCTACCATTCTAAAATTCTAGTGTTCTATTCTATGATTATCCTCGAAGTCTTTCCAAGGGATATTTTATCTAATATAAGTTTTCTAAATCATGTTTCCAAGGATACTACTAAATTTCATCAGATACCATCTCTAACACATCGACCCTAGAATCCCAGAGCCATTTCATTATTTTATTACATTGGAATCATTAAAAGGAACCAAATAACAAAGGAACGATATTTTTATTAGTTTTATAAGGCCATATTACATACATGATACCCTTAATACATTGGGAAATAGAAAATAGAAACATGATACATAATAAAATGAAATAAAAATAATCCTTGAAACTCATTCAAAGGATTCATCTTTATAACAAGGGGAAAGAAAACATAATAAGGGTGAGATCAAATACTCAGTATGGGTATGTAAAGAATATGAAATAATGAATCAATGAGAATAAATTAACATGGAAAGATAAATAATAGATAAAACATGCCATTCAAATAACTAGAAATATAAATATCAATATATAAAGATAAATTACTAATAACAAATTTCATTAAAATAACTAGATAAAGAAATATCAATATGTAAAGGTAAATAACTGATTACACATTCTATTAAATTAACTATATAATAAAATATCAATATCGCAAGGTAAGAAACTGATAAACATTCCATTTAACCAATAAAATATTAATAGATTGAATCTATAAATATATCGATGAAAAAATATCATGGATGTATAATAACTTAAAATAAATTAGGTAGATTCTTAATTATTAGAATCCATATTTCTTATGTACATGGAACCTTTACATTTAAAACATTTCACAAGACAATTTAGTATATCAGGTAAAACTCTATCTAATTTGGTCAATTAATTTGTCTCATGATACTACCGATGCATCGAGGGGATATATATAACTGAGCCCCACCTATGTCAAAAATTTTAAAGTATTACTCATATATTGAATAAAAAATTTATTTTATGAGAAATTTTCCTTATCATGTATTCATACTGCATAAAAGATGTTTATTTATTAATAATTCCAAAGTTAATCAAATAACTATCATTGTGAACACCATATGTAAAATGGTATATGGTTTCGGTAATAAAAATATCCAATTTGTAAGAATATGGATATTTATGAAAAATGAAATATATCATAGAAAGATCATGATAAAGTGATTTTTCAAGATAAATATAAAAATCAAAATAGAAAGCGAGATTTCAAAAGTAATCCTTAAACACATTCCTGATAAAAAAATCATTAATCATTCCAAAATATCCCATACAACTTTGAAACGTTTATATCATAATTCTATTATATCAATGAAATTAAATTAATTTTTTGGATACCATTAAGATAAAAGTATTCATGATATAATATATCTAATGTATTTTTAGATACACCACTCAAAAGAAGATGCGAATATGACATTTATCTCATGAGTGTAAAAAGTGAGATGATAATACCTTAGCTTGAGTCCAACTAGTCACATGTGTATTTATATTACTGAATAATAAAATTATTTTAATTATATACTTTATTTTGAACATTTACAAATTTTATTATTACTTTTAATTCACCTACTAAAATGTTGTATACAACTACTTAAACAATTAATTTTACGTTAGGTGTATTTGACCAAATTTAGTTCATGTGTCAAGAATGACTTTGATATTTAAAATATGGTTAAAAAGGTCATTATATAATCATATAAAAATAATAATCATAAAATTATTATCATATTTATTCATAAATTTATTTTTTAAAACCAATCATGAAATATTGTTATGAAAAATGAACCAACATTACAGTCATGGAGACAGTAGGTCATACATACGCATGAGTAACGTTCCCATTTTTCAATGATCGTTATGGAAAGAAGGTAAGTAAAACTATATATTAGAAAAATTATAATTATATAATAAATAACATGTTATTTAATCATATATAATTATATATAAAATTCTTATGATATAAAAGGAATCACATCTTGTCAGGGAGGAGGTAGTCCACACATCCATGACCGATATTATTACTTTTTAGTGCATAAAAAGGTTAATGAATAAAATTAAATATAATGCATACAAATATGTAATTATTTCATTAATATAATATATATTTAATTTATGTTTCATATATTTAATTAAAACAATCCTTTAAACATTCCATGTTAGTGTGAACGAATTACATCACTTTGAGGACGTGGTAGTTCAGACTTCCACCAAAGATGTTATCGTATTTACAAGAAATGGAAAGTATAAAGATATGTTTTTAAAATTAATTAAAGAAACATAAAAGAGTAATAAATATTATATATATCATATATTAATAAAAGTTTCATCATAATTCTAAACCATGAGAGGTGGTAAAGGAAAAATGAACAAATCGTTTTGTGAGACGGTAATCCACCATACACATAAACGGTAAGTTCATTACCCATTGGATGGAAGTGTGTGTAAGTATAGGTTGAACCCTTAGAATAAACAAATATAAATTAATTTAGGATAAAATATTTATTATGTAAGTACGGAATAATAAAATTAGAGTGGGTGAATAATTAAAATGAAATAAAAGATTTTGAGGAAAAATGTTACCTCTTATTCGTGTAACTCTTTTTGGTTTTCACAAAAGGGATTCTTTGGATGGATTTAATCCTAAGGTGAGGTTTATAGTATTATGTGAGGAATTTTTAAGAGCATATTTGGTATATATTTACATAGAAAATGTTTCTTGATAGGTGTGAGGAAGTTTCACGTGTGAGTAACTTTTTATAGTGGAGGGAAAGGACACAAATGATATTTTTGAAAAGAATTGTGTGTTCCACAAATATTACTTGTTAAAAAAGTTTAAAAAAGGACCATTAATAACATATTAGGTTTATTGGCCTAAATATTTCCATACAGTAGGTTTTGGGAAATTTTATAGGTCATTTTCTTCTTAATATTAAGGTTTAGTCCCTTGTTAAGCATAATTTTACCTTAATCGATGTCATTAATTTTAATTAATTTTACAAATATTTTTGGTCAAAAACAATGTTGAGATTATATGACATTATAAATTAATATTATTTAAAATATTGAATCCATTTTAAAAATTTAAATCATAAAATCGGAAGGAATTAAATTAAATTTAATCCCACAGATCAGGCAATAATGTGATTTTTTAAATTAAAAACATTGAAAAGTTTCCTAAGATTTTATATTCAATTTCAAAGTAAAATTTATTAAAATTTCCTAAATACTATTAATTGATAAAAAATTAATCTAATTAAACTTTAAACCTGTTTAAAAATACAATTTAAATATATAAATAAATTATAAAAAAACAATTTTGAATTAAAATTCATTATTTTACACTATTCATTAAAAAAATGAAACTTTTCAAAAAAATATAAAAAAATAAACCTAATATAATTATTATGTTTCACTTTAAAAATTTAAATTTATTTTTAAATATAATATTTATAAAATTTTCATATATTTTATTTAAAATAGGTTCACTATTAAAAGGCGTAAAAAATGACTTTAAAAATATTATTTTAATGTGATTTTTTTGTTATTATCTTATGCTTATGAAATCTATTATAAGAATATAAAAAATATTTTATTTAATATATAATATATATATTTCATTAATATATATCACTAATTGTAATTAATATAATTTATTAGGATAAAATATCTTTGTGAGCATGAAAATAGTTTTTTATAAAAACATTCCCTTTATATTCAATTGGTTCTTATATTTATTTAAAATTAACTTGTGACTCATGAATTCAACTATATATTTTCATAAGTTATTTAATCACATAATAATAAATTTAATTTCCAGGTTATATCTTATTATATGAAATAAAATCATTTTAAAAAATATATTAATGTTTGGTCAAACACAGTCTTGTGTGTAACACAAGATAACCTCAGTATTCCATGTAGAGTGAGATAAAATTTATAAGCTTAAATTGGTAAATCTTGTAACAAAAATAAAATTTATTCTAAAATGGAAAATATTTTAATTTCCTTGGGTGTAACATTATTAATTTGGACCTTCATGTGATACTATCCAAATCAAAGGTCAATCTTGGAAAAATACTAAGATTTTTGTATTTGATGGAAAAATTTATCAATATAGAGAATATGATACTTATTTTTGATTGTTATATTTTTATGATATCAATAATAAAATAAGCAGCACATTGATCTACCTTTTTTCCTGATAAAATAATAGGCACACCCTATATTGATGCAATTTTCCAAATGATCCCCATATCAAGATTCTCCAAGAGTTTCTACTTCAATTACTTTAACAAAATTGGTCCCATTCAATATAGAGTCATTGGAATCGATGTAATATTGGGTATGAGTTCTGTTGAAAAATCAACTACATAATTGAGATGAATATTAGGAAACTATTAATGAATGAGATCATAAAGCAATCATACAATAGGAAACTCATTAATGTTTATTTTCTCCCAAAAAATCTGAGATCAACATCTCATTTTAATTGGGATCAACACCCATATAAAGTGTATAATTTCCATTGAAAGTTCATATTTATCCTCATAGAGATAAACAACTATAGGTTAGTTTTTAATATCAAATGTGACTTTTTTTCCTTGGAAATTGAAATGGGATTTATATAATGAAAGTTAACACACACCCAAAATCATATCAAATTAAACTAGTAGAAGAATAAAATGATTTTTAGGGATCATATACCCAAAAAACTTAATAATAGAATATTTATATACATAATATTTTATCATTATACCTATATATAATTTTTACTGATAATTCAAAATCTAATATTTGAGGATATGAATTAGTATTCATTGATACATTTTTTTGTTAAACATACATTCATATAACCAATTCAAATAGGGAAAATCATTATATGAGAATAACTAAGAAATCACCATTATCAATTTATATTCAATCTCTTACAACACCCCACATGGTTTACATGATGTTCAATTATCATTAATCATTGTGATATATCAAAGAAAATAATACACAGGATATCTAAATCTTGACACTTTAATTTCAGTTTATGACACTCTAGGTTTAAAATAAGCCATCCAAAGTTATTATTTATTTTAATATTTCATAATTTTTCAAAATGGAAAATTAAATTAATACAATCTTATCCGATGGGAGTGTCAAAAAAGGTTCATAGCAAGGTCACATTCAATAATAAAAATAATGATAGCTGAGATATAATTTACCAAATCTTTTCTAGGTTATTATCAATAGATTCATTTATTCCAATACCATGTCTACTTATAGTATCCAAAAAGGGATTTCTTTCTAGGAAAACCACATAATCTCAACCTTACCATATCCTTTTCTTTTTATCCTATACGTATGATTATCCAAATGGTTCTTACTAATGATACATCATGATAGTTAAAAAAAACAAAACCATTATCTAACACCAACTATAGTGACCCATACATTTCATATATAAATAAAACATCTTATTGGATGTTTATTCTCTAGATATCATTAAAAATAATTAAATTACTGATATTTTTAATTGGAAACATGGATACATAAACAATAGGTACATGAAATATCTACATTGTCTCCCACTTTTTTCTTCTTAATTATCACTCCTCTTAAACATATCATTTTAACACATTTCTTCATATAATGGGGAAAATTAAACATAATAAATGGTGAGCTAAGATGCTCAGTATGTGTAAAAAATGGTGATATCAATAAATTTTGACATGTAAGAATATCATAAGTATAATTTTATGAGAACATGAGCACAAAATTTAAAATTCATACAAGAAAAAAAATATTATCACGAGTCATGGAATATATCTTGGTAGTTCATTAGACATTAATCATAAATAAATCAAAGAACAGAATCCATTATAGTATAAAATTATATTCAGATCATATCATATAATATTTTAATAAAGTGTTACATATTAACAATCATAGATAATTAAATTTATGTCTACCAAAAAATACATTCATTACATGATAATATTTTTTTAATAACTTGTGTACCTACTTCGTGATTGGGAGAACACCCAATATAACCTCTTGTTAGCTTTTTATAAACTCCCATGCACCTAGTCTTAGGATTTGGATAACCTCCCATGTTCCTTTTTAACTCATAATTAATTAATATTTACACAATTAATTAGAAGGTAATAAAAAACCCACACATAACATAATAATGATCTAAGCATATGTATTTTAAAATATTTTTAGAACATTTATCTTTACCGGAATTCTTATCCCAAGGAATAAAAAATGGGTTTTATGAATATTTCATAATAATAATCATATTCCATATAAATATTAAATAACGATTTCAAAATTTTATAATATCCCCAGCAACTCATAAGAAATAGTAAGTTATATTTTTATAAATGGAAATTAGTTTAAAATTTCACTAAAACATATCATTGTCGAAAATTCCCCTTTCAATTTGAAATTAATTATTTAAAATATAAAAAATTTAGAAAATGTTACAAAATTAATTTTCATGAAAATGAAACATGGAATAATATAAAATAATATATAAAATATAAATAATTCATCATTAGAGGAAAATTAGTTCATGTGGACTTTATTAAAATAAAAAAAATCCATTCACATTTTTAGAAAAAAGTCAAATGATTATCATTTATGAAATGAAAACATGATTACCAAAAATATATTTATCAAAAGTAAAAAAACATTAATATTGAATTAATAAAATAATTTTGGGGTTTTTTAAATATTATTGGTAACATTGGAAATGATATACTGATTCAATTGAAGAAGATTCTATGTTGAAGAGAGAAAAATGAGATGTTTTCCTTAAAACAATTTGTTCGGAATCGTTTATACATAAAGAGAGAAATATTATAGTAAAGCATGGAACATAAAAAAAAATATATTATAAGAAACTAAATTTTTCATGGTATATACAATTCATAATATTTTATAATAATAGATTTAAGCACAAACAATCCTCACAAAATGTCACTCTAACCTGAAACCATTACCTTAAGTATCTATTACATCATAAGTGTATAAAATCCTATATATTTTTAATATATTATAATTCAATACTATAACCATTAACACATTAATAATATCACACATGGTCCTCTTTTATTATTTCAACACAAACTAGTTAATAATTCTTTATTAAAATCATTATTTTTAGGTGTTAAATGTTTCATTTTTCTTGTATTTTTTGGTTAGAGAGTTATGGTCCTTTCACTTGGATAATTATAAAATAATATATATAATGTTAATTATAATATTATAATAATATATCTTCACTATATATATATTTAGAACAATTTATATAAACAAATGACGAGTAATTAACTAAATAAATTAATGGATGTGGAAGTCTGTATGTACGTATGAGGGATGTTTCCATTTTATGATGGATGGAATGAAAGAAAGTGAAATAATAACCCAAATTTTTAAAATATTAATTATATATATAATATCTTATATATATATATATAATAAATATATCATAATACGAAAATATGAATGATGATGATATAAAATAGATTGTATCGCTATGTGGTAGCAGTAAACCACACACACTCACGAACAAATCATTCATCATCCAATTTGATGGAGAAAATGTAGGAAATGGTTGTGATATAATAATAATAACCTCTATGATTTTTTATAAAACAATATTCATCATGTTTTTATTGATAAAATAGGATTATAGGAATCATAGGATTAAATAAAATGGAAAGGTCTCTGTTAAGACTTATACATCTTCTTTGACAGACGCACTTTGACTTATACCTTTTGACTTGAAGGATTGGTATTATAAGAAGAAACTAAGCTCTAGTATTAATGGATAGAGATCAATAATGTTTTATATTTGGTATTTTTTTGATTTATAATGATCAAATTGTGAAAATATTGGGGGATAATAAGTTCCCTTTCATAAGTGAGGGGAGGGACACATGAGGATTTTCTAAAAATATTTTAATGATATAAAGTCACTTTAATATTATAATGGTTCTAAATGTCCATTAATTATAATATATGATAATATTATCTTTAAAACTTGTCAAACAATAAAAAATATACAACTTTGGGTGGCATTTAACCTTATCTCATGGTTTTACTTCCTTAGGAGACAAGTTTTAATGTTTTCCATGGTATATTTTTTTTTACTATTTTTACAACTCATTATAAAAAATATATTTATTTGACCATATTAAATTATATTAATTATGATTATTATTAATATTAAATCCATTTTTTAAGATTCAATTTATAAATGTTGTTGAATTTAAATTTTAATAAGCACTAAAACTTCAATAGAAAACCATTTCAGAATAATGCATTTTTATGCATATAACGTGTTGAACATCCATTCCATGACTTATAAAAACATTATAATTTATGTTAAAACATATTATTGAATATAAAATCAATAAATTTCAATAGAACTATTAATCAATTGATATTAATTTTAATCCATTATATAATAATCACAGGGTGCATAATAATATTTTATAGAAAATTGTATTTGTAAGCCCAAAAACAAAAAAATACGTCATTAAATTAAAATGATGATTAATATATAATTAATTATATTATTTAAAATAATAATATACATATGTTACATTAATATCAAAATCAACACATAATAGGACTTTTACAGGACACGAAATGACAGTTTCTAACAGTAGTATTTTCAATATTCATAGAAAATGAACTTTTTTTAGAAAAATCAAAACAATTTACCCAAATATAGTATTTAAAATATGATTAAAAACATTATATTCCATTACATACATAAATTTTTTTTACAATGTTTGAAATTAATTATATTTTTTATATACAATATTTAATAAAAACTATTTTTAGTGAAAACATATATTTGAACCATAAAAGGATTTTACATAAAATTATGTTATTATTTAATTGGAATATATCTATAAAAATATATTATTTTCTAAAAATATACATATTTTTTATAATTAGTGCTTCATATAAATATATATATTGAATAAATAAAGTTTATTTCATAGGAAATACATATAAAATCATGTAGTGTATAAAACAATCATATGGACCAATATTATATTCTGAAGAATATGATATGGGTGTTCATAAATAAGTAGAATTAATATAAATCATAAATAAAATGATATATAATTGAAACAGTAATATTTTCCTTTATACATAAAATAAAATTCTATATTAAGAAATAATTATCCATTTAATATATTAATCATAAATAGCGTGCTTATCCAATAACATAATCACCAAATCCATTTTCATTGTCATATATTTACAAAATATTATATTCCCTTTATTCTCTTAACCATAAGAAATGGAAATATTAAATGTAAAAATTATAAAATTATTTTTACATATTTATCTAATAACATTAATCTACAATATCTTCACACTTAATCCTATTTTATTTCTATGTGTAACATATTCCAAAATTATTTATAAATACTCAATAGATGTCTTCTAAAGTACACCCATCACATAAAATTTAAATAGAGAATTAATCTATATAAACCTGTAAATATAATTATAATTATATACCCTTATGTAAATAGTAATAAATCCAAACTCATCAATGGTTTATATATTACATTCAATCATTCAATATTCTTTGTTATCCTATAACAAGTAATTCATATCTAATTACTTAATACTACCTTCTTAAAATCAAAATCATGAATCATGTATTATGATTCAATAATCTCAAAACACTATCAAAAATATAAATCATAACTTTTTTTATTTCATTAATTATTTATTATTATTCAAATATAATAGAACTATACATTACTAAATATTTATCATTATGGTTGTTTTGATATCTTTCTCTAACATTATTCACATGACATGGATTTTTATAATGCCTGTGCTCCCAACATTGAAAACATCATCCTACCCAATTAATGAATTTCCCTAGATATAGGTTCCCAGTTTCTAGACATATAGGTAATTGAATCCTTCTTATACAATGGTCTTTATCTCTTGAACATACTTGAAACTCAATTTCAATGTTATTTTTGCTCGTGATAATTATCTAGTTTCATATTTTTCATAAATTATTGAGATTTATGGTTATAAATAACCACCCAAGTATTTAACCCAACATTTATATCATATTGGTTTTAATTTTTAAAACCACTACATTACCTTTAACACCCATTGTTAACATAGATACTTATAGTTCCAACAATTTAGTTAAACCAAAAACTATTGTTGTGAGTATATCAAATAAAGTAATAAAAAACATATTATAATGATAAATACAATAATATCCTTAACTATGTCATATTATATTTAAATATTTCTATTTATCAAAAAATTAACATAAATCTCTATAATATATTAACTATTAATGATATAAATTATATTTATATTTTGACTGCAAACCATCATGTTAAAACCTGATAAAATATAATTATTTTAAATTATAATAATTAAATAACACTCAAAACTCTAATTTTATCCAAACATTTTCACTAATAACAATTATAGGACACCATATCATAATAAAACCTTAATTAAATGATTTTTAAAAAGTATTTAGTTTCATTAATTCCCATTATTTTTAGGTTTATCATTTTAAATAATTATAAAAAAATTATACAAAAATGTGGATACTTCCCATAGTGAGATATTTTTATAAAAACAAGTATATATGTTTACACCCCTATTTCATTAAAGAAAATTTATCATAATTTAATACAAGTCACGATATCTGGAATCTTGACCTTTATAAAATTTGTACTCATCCTTAGTAGCTTTGAAAAAATGTTGAAAAATTGGGATAGAAAAAAAATCACAATAAAGGAAATAAAAATAATAGAATCCCATTAGTCTATTTAAAAACCTAGAAACCCCTTAATACATTTAGTATTTTTACAATAAAAAATTTAAAATGTAAATAAAACACTTACACATATAAAAATAAACCATTTCTTAATATTTTTTTGAAATATATAAGAATGAATTGAAAAAAAAATAAAGGAATATTGATGTATAAGGGAACACATTAAAAAATTTCTTTGAAAAATAATCATTTCACCTATAACACTTATTAAATATTCCTAATTTAATTAAATCAACAAAAATTTATAAAAATTATTTTTCATGAATTATATAGATATATTTAATTATCATATTCATAACCGGTGTTCATTAAAATTTAAATAATGTTATATATAATTAATTTTATTTAATACCATATGAGTTTACAAATCAGTAGTATCCCTTAGTTCTTCCATCGAAGACTGCATTATTACCTA
This sequence comes from Viscum album, assembly GCA_963277665.1. Classification (NCBI taxonomy): domain Eukaryota; kingdom Viridiplantae; phylum Streptophyta; class Magnoliopsida; order Santalales; family Viscaceae; genus Viscum; species Viscum album. The sequence continues at coordinate 687,490,800 of OY728164.1, forward strand.
TTTTAGTATAGAGTTTTTTTCTCACCCATCATCATGAGAAATATCATTCTTACATATCATTATCTATTAGTCTAAAGTAGTATATCATGATGAAATTTTAATATTTCACTTTCAAATCATAAAAATATTGAAAAACACATTTGAACAAAAGAGAAAAATACCTTCCATTTTTATATAAACATAATGGGGAGTATTATTTTCATTGAAAAATATTAAAAATAAAAAATTAAATGAATAGTGGGAATAAGATATTATTTTAAAAACCACAATAAATTTTACACGAAGCCTGATAAAGAATAATTTATGTCACTAGAGTAAATGGTAGTCAAGCAATATGCCTTAAAACCATTTTTTTTAATGTTTATAAAAATTGAAAAATAAATAATTTAGAAAATACTAGGAATATTCTTTTTAAAAAATTGTAATAAAAGTAAAATTTATTATTAAATTTACATTTTAAAACCTTGAATCATAAATAATAATATTGATTAATTTTTTGAAAGAAAATTTATATAATGAAGAGTTATGAGAAGTGAATACTTTAATTCAAGGTAAAAAAATCCCTTAACATATGTGTCACATAGCTTCAAATGACCTCTTACTCCTGAATAATAAAATTATATTACTTTTATACTTAGATAAATACATTTTAAATGTTTTTTAAATTATAATTACTATAATTACATTAAAGTTATTTTATTTAGTTACTAAAGTGGTTATGTTCATGTTATATGATTTATAGTCATTCAGTTTATGAGTTAAAACAACATTGGTAGTACACTGTGGTAAATGGGATAATGGAAAAATTAACTTAACAATATTAATAATTTTATAATTATTATATTTATACATTAAATAAAAATTTAAAACCATATATCTATGTAGGTCAAGAAAAAATGATTCTTCTTTCTTCCTAGAGACTGTAGTTTGTATGTAATCATGAATGGAGTATTCATTTTTATACCGAGTGAAATGTAAATATAGTAGATAGTATTTAAATATTTATGAAAAATAAATATTTTATACATATAAAATTTATTCCGTGATTATATTCTTATGGACACCCTTTTAGGATGGAAATGAAAAACGAATCCTGTCACATTGTGGAGGTGGTAGTCCACACTAACAAATGAGAAACATTATAATTATCAGAGTGATAGTAGGATAATAAGATAACTATTTATTATATAATAATTAATTCATAATTTTTTTATTTATATAGTATATATTGATTTTATAAATTATTTTAATGTTCTATATGATCATATATTTAATAATGAAACACATCACTTTGTGGATGTTGTAGTCCACACATACACATAACAATCATTATCATTTTCCAACAAATGTAAACAAATATTAAAGGGTATCACAAATATATTAATAAAATTCATGTATATGAGGGTCAATTGTGTTATTATTTCATCATGATATAAAAATATTTTAATGATTTAGAATAATAAATAATCATGAAACACAAGTTTAATAATTTTACATATTTATTTGGAAACCACCCATGGAATACAAGTTATTTTTTCATGGATTGGTCTTTTGGTGAGTCTAAGAAATCTAGGAAATGGGTAGAAGAGTTGGGAATGGATTTTGGTTTTTCATTTTTGTAATAGTTTTATATTATTTTTAAAATTTTCTTTCTAATAAATTTCATTTTTTCTATAGAATGTGTTTCATAAAACACACAATTTTAACAAACCCTGATATACTGTTAATATTAATATTTAAAATTAACCCATCTAAAATAGAAAATATATGTGGTTATATGAATTAAAATAAAACACTTAAATATTATTTATAATGGTTTTATATAAATAAATCATATTGATAAAAAGGACACAACTTTTAGTAAAGTCTTTATATGTTTTGAAAATACTAGTTTCAAAAAAAATATTACTGTTTCGTTTTAAAAAAAAATTAATTTTCACACATTTTTAAAATATATTTGGAAAAATAAAATTAATTTTGGAAATATAAATTTAAATATTATCATTTAGTGAATTTTAAATAATCTTATGAACGTATTAATTTTTAGACAAAAGAAAAAAAACACTATTTTTTATCAATAATTTACATTTGAATTAAAGAATTTACAAGATCTATTTAATTTATAAAAAATTTTATAAATAAAATTAGTTAAATTATATATTTATTATTCATAATTATATATTTGGTATCAATTTCATATTTTATTTTTATATAAAAATGTTTTCATCTTTTCAAAAGATTCTATTTAGAAAACAAAATTTTCTTTGCCTGTGTAGGTTTAATTTTAAATTAAATTATGCCACTACTATGAATGGTATTTGGATAAATTGATCCAATATTTGGAATCATAATAATTAATATTTTATTATAATTTGGATCTAATTTATTTTTAAATTAATAGTAAAAACTACAAAAATTAATCACTATAGTTAAAGTTAAAATGGATTTACCGGAGGTTAAACTAAAAATATAAGGGGTAAAAATAACAATAAACTTGTAAGAAACCAATTTTAAGGAAATATTTTTAACATATAACATCTCAGGTTTTCTAATTACCCATTTTTTCCTTTTTTTCATGTAAAAAATTTGTGTACACATTATTTATTTTCACAAAATTCAAGTGAAAACTCTCCCCCACTTTTTAATCACCACCACATATAATCCCCAATTAATAATTGAAAAATACTTTTTCAGAAAATCCTGTGACAAATATCATTTTTACTTCACTAGTCATATCTTAATGTCCATTTTTTGATTAGAAACCCCTCTTATGAAGGGTTTTTGTATAATCATAATGAGGTTCTTCTGAAGAAGAGGTGCAATTCTTAACATAACATTTTGTTTAATTTCATCCACCACCATCTTGTAATATTATTTGAAAATGATTATATAATAATAAAAATATCTTCCAAATATTTAGATGTTATTATATTGGTGGAATAATCTATATCAATCTCCTATTCCATCAAATGGGAAACATAATCGTCAATCATAAGTACCAAAGACTACCTGCTCACGAACTGATGTTATTCGTTATCCATCACCAAATACCATAGATGGATATAATTATGTATTTAATATTTATATATGATATTTATTATATTATTACACTTATTTAATTTTATTATCCTATATAACTTATTAAATTATATTCCATAGGAATACAATAACATCGCTCTTGTGTATGATAGACTACCACCATGCGAACCAATATAATTTGTTATTTAATTATGATTTACATGAAAAGTAAAAAGGGTAAATTTAATAAATATATGTGACATATATGAAATAATAATGATTCTATACTGGTAAAATATTACTGACCTACCTTTTTTTCATCCACCTTGAAAATGGACACCATGTTAATGTGTATGTACGACCTACCGTCCCCCAGAAAAGTGTAATTCATTTTATGTAACTAAAATTAATGGATTAATCTAAATAAGTATATAATTAACAAATATGATATTTATATCGTTGTTATACACTATTCAAAATGATAGGATCGATGATACTAAACCAAAAAATACTTGAAAAACAAAACAGTTATTACCCAAAATGAGATTCTAAATATGAATTTTTAATCCATGGATAATAAAAGGTCATAAGTAAATAATATATGGCATGACTCATATGAGTATGATTATGTAATAGAGTTATAATAATCCTATATTTATTATAAATATGGTTCAAACATGTATGAATTAATTTGAGACTTATGGAAAGAGAATTTTGTCTCAAATTGGATTCTATTTGCATATGTTATGTTATACTCTTATATTTTTTATTAGGTGTATCCACTGATTTTTATATCATTAATATATTTAAATTAATAATATTAAATATATAACTTTATTTTATTCTTTAATTGGGATTAAGATTCAATAGCTTCCAAAATAGTAAGGCATTTTCACCTCACTTTTATTTCCATTGGACAGATGCCTTATTCACCAATGGTTTAGTTTGTTGTGTGTATAAACTATGAATGAATTTATTTATTATTCATATCATTTTATGATGGGATATACATAAACATATAATTTTCTTTAATTTATGTGGCTTACGATTCAATAATTCTAATTTAGTAAATGTTTTATATTACAATCTCATTATTAAACATTATTATTTATGATTATGTTTCTGATTATGAAATCTAATAAAATATTTCCAATGAAATGGGTGATTTCTTTTCTAATTTTGTTATTTAATGATAATATTTTTTTTCCTTTTTTCTTCCCTTTATGCAGACATGAGTCTTATAGAATGTTTTAAAGAAAAATTAACTTTCATTATATCTTTAGTCAAAAATATTATTTCTTCCTAATACTTGTTTTCTAAAAAAGTTGGCTGAAAATTTTACACTATGTTTAAAAATTCATTGTTTTATAAATAATTTTATTTTATATAAAAATTAAAATTAATAATCATTTTATTTTCCAAATAGGGTACTTTTTTACTCTTCTTATAAAAATGTGAATCGAATATTTGTTTTAACATTAATGGCATGAATACAATTTTATACATTCATGACCACTAAATTTTTTCATGATTCCTTTTTATGTATCCATTTATATTTTAAATTTAATTTATTTTAAAAAATTTAATGACCTTTTTACTTTTAAACCATTATTTTCAAATGGGAAAGGGTATTTTCCTCAAGAAATATTCTAAGTGATCCTTTAAAATAATTTTCCACTTAAGATAAAATACTTTCATGTTACCTATGAATCAATGGAGATGTTATATAAGGATATAATTAATATTATTTATCTAAAAGGATTATGTTTATGATGATAAGATTTTTTAGAAACAATTTTCTTTTACTCATGATATTTTATGCTGAAATTATTTTTTAAACTCATTACTTTTCATTGTATTTTGCATTATTAATGGTTTATAATAATTTGAAAGAAAAAATGTATAGATTATTTGACTATTTGGACCTATATCTCCCTTAAATTCATTTTTTTAATGATTAATGTTTTACAAGATCAAAGGTTACATGAGAGGTTATCCCAATAATGAAAGAGGGTAATCATGAGGTTATCCCAACCGTGAATGAGGGTAAATAGGTGTCCATACTTTCCCAGAATAGGTACATAAGTTTTTATCCCAAACATAACATGTTCTGAATGTCTTTATGGATATAATTAATAGAATATTTTCTATACTTATGTGTATTAAATAAAATATATATCTAATTCCGAATTTATGATCCCATCACTCATTTTCTTTGATTACTTAATGATTCATGTCTTATGAACTGCAAATTTTTGTAGAATGAATCATGTTTATGATCTATGATATGAATTTGTATATTTTCAAATTTTATTATCATATTATATTTCTATATATGCTCATATTATGTTGATATATTCCTTGTTTACCCTTACAAATCATCTAATATCACCCATTCTTGTGATCGCTTTTCCAAGATATGATGAAAGTTATTATGTATGATATGTATAATAAGTGTTCTAGTTATTAATAACTTAGTGTGAGGTGACATTGCTCATATATGGACTAGTGGTTTATGTATCCATGTTTCCATAGGAACAAAAAAATGATTTTGGCATGGATTATTATGTAATGTAATGAATATTAATCTTTTATGATTTAATATCTATATATTAGAAGTTTGCATCTTCACAGTTGGTATCATATTAATATTTATTAATCCTGTAGAAACATGGATGTGAAATCATTTGAAAGATACCTTGTGATATGTATAAGGATAATACTACTGATAATTCTATGTATATTAATATATATTTTAATATTGGTGAAGGATATATTTAGTAGTTTTTGATCAATTAAATCCTCGTTTTAATACAATTGTGGTATTTGTTTATGGAATTGATATATTGGGTAGTAATAACTCTGAAAAGGGAGTATCCGATTACCCTTGAGAATTACTTGGTAAAACAAAATAGGACTCCCTATACATCATGACTGACAATCCTAGGGGATATGATTTTGAAATCCTAAAAATATTTAACAACTAACATGGTGTATTTAAATAATGACCATGAATAACCTAGCTGAAGACTAAGGTATCACATATTTTATAAAAGGTTTCATTATTTAAACATAATATTAGTGATTTCTCATGATAATGTGGTTTCCCACTATGATTATTATTACTTACACTATTTTTTTTGGTTTCAGTTAATGGATGGAGCTCTAAAGAACCGTATTAATGCTAAAAAACAAACAAACAATGCAATGATTTTACTCTTGAGAAACCAAATTTTATTGGTGCTAGAATGAAAAATATTATAACTATGATCAAAACATTTCATAGGATATGAATCATGCTGAAAATATGAATGAAAAAAGGAGGGAAAAACATTTTATTGAGTCCTTAAGAAGTAAAAATCAACCTTCTTTTAGTAGTTATATTGATCCACTAGGTTGAAAGTAATCAATTAGTTTCACTAGAATGATATTTTCCATTCCACAGTGTTTAGACCATGAAAAATTAATTTTTATAATCTATCATTTTTATGGAGAAGTGGATCAATGGTAAAATATTATCCAGAATATGAGGAAACAATATAAAATTTACTCCCTAAATCATGAGTAGTCAAAGATTATATTTTTTCAGTAAGTAATTTACTCATATTCATCATACGAAAATATAGAAGGAATTAATTGATAAAAAATTAACAGACGATGAATCTTATGATACCTAAGTGGAAATTGTTTTCAAGACTTGTGAGGTAAAATACTGTTATTATCATCAAAACTATAGTTAAATTTAATTGATTATTCATTTACATAAAACAAAGTACCCGAAAGGTTTTATCCATAATGGAATTTAGTAGTTATGAAGAAATAATTTAATGTTCTATGAAGGTGGAAATAGGTAATTAGGAATACCTATAAATATAATTTTCTTTATAATATAAAAATGTTTAAATTCAATGGAAATAATAAAAACATGTAGGTAATAAAATCATATTTTTATTATTCTCAATGTGTGTAAGGAATCAGGGAGGAAATTATCTTAAGGGGACTTGTAAATGTTTTATGTGTGGAATGAAATGTAATCATTTGGATTGATTCTGATATGATGGGAAGTAGTTAGTTAATGATATTATTAAAGAGAAGGATCCACATAATACACCACCCACACTCAATTGTTTCAAATGTGAGTAATATGGGAATTATGTGAATTGATGCTCCAAAATAAGGAATAATGAGGATGATAAGACAAAAAACTATGAAGGAAATGTACAAAAGGAAAATTAAAGAAATAAAAATAGTTTATGTGAATCATGATAATTATGGAACACTTATCCTCTATATTTTTTTTTAATTTTATATTTGATTTTTTAGAATGATTCATATATAAATCTTATTGTTTATCATTTAGTAAAAATTGATATGATTTGAAGAATTTATTATCTCCCTCTACATAGATTCTCGACTAATGAAATCAAATTTTCTCTTATATTGGTGCAAGGATGAACCCATGATTCCAATGGATTTTTTCCTAAAATAAGAGAGTATTTAAGGAAAAAATGGTGAATTATTTTTTAAAATTATTTATTTCTCCATGTATGATTCAAAGAAGATTTATATACACTATAACGTGTTTATGAGTTTAAGGTTAATAACATGATAAATGTACCAGACCCCCTTTTTGAGATTTAATTTCATGGGTGTCTACCAAGATTTAAAATTTTTTGGGATACATTTATGGAAATACAACCCTTTGGTTCTGTATATTTTTTAGTTAAAAATTTATTTTAGGAGGGATGAATTCACATTTGGTGGAAATGAGATTAAAGATATTGGTAACCATTAGGGTTTATCTTATCATTTATGTTGAGGTGACAATTGGTTATTTAAATTTGTGGATGGTCTAGTAATTATATTAATATTGTTTTGGAAAAAGATAAAACACATGATATGAGACAAAATATCTCATACAATAAGGCTGTAGGTCTTGAACCCTTAACCTAAGGATGAAAAGGGAGTTGAACCTACCATAGGCCTATGTAAAAGAGTATTTTAGGTGAGAAAATATGAAGAAAAATATTGTTGAGTATGTATCTCATAAAATTGAATGTTATCAAGATAAATATGAGAGAATAAATTCTAATGGGATGTTATGACTATTACCTATACCAAAATGGAAATGGGAAAACATCGCAACTAATTTTTTCATTAAACTCCCCAAAATTTATAATAGAAATAATTATATATAGGTTATATTCAATCACCATAAAATTATTGAACAAATTATTTTTATAAGTGAATATTTAATTTTGGTTAAATTCCATTGGATATACATTAATAAAGTGGTTATATTACATGGATTACAACATTTCATTTTATCTGATGAGAATATAAAGTTTACCTATAACTTCCAATGAAGTATTATACATTCCATTGATACATAATTATATTTCAACAATATATATCATCCTTAGATTTAATTTATTTGTAAGAGAATAATTTAAAACCTTTAGCATGTTTTGAGATATTATTATATTGGTTTCAATGGTGGTTGGAATCAATACCCTCTTATAGTTTATTTCTAATACCACAATATATTTTACTCTAGAATTTTGATGACTCATTATGAATCCCTATATAGAATAAACTATAGAAAAAAATATAGTTGAATGAATTTGGAGAATGAAATCTATTAGGAAATTATTTTTCTGATGAAATGGAAGAGAAGGTTAAATACTTATAAAAAAACATATGGGAATAATAAATTTGGAAGGAAAGTAAAGATGAAAATTGGATGCCTGATTTAAAATTTGAAGTTGGTGAATAATTGTTTTCAATAATTTTCTATAGAATAAGATAATGATATTTTGAAATAATAGAAAACTGCGACCTATGCATATTATTCCCTTTAAAATTATTAATAATATTAAGACCATAGCTTATTGTTTGGTGCTTCGACGAAACCACCGCTAGGTCTATGATGTGCCTGAAGTATCCCTTATAAGGAAGTAAAAACCTAATCCAATACATGTATTGAAGTCAGAGGTCATACTAATGAAGCATGATATTTTTTATGAGGAATAAACAGTTGAGATTCTAGATCATATAGAGAATGTTTTATGAAACATGACCACTCATCTGGTTAATGTTTATGGCGAAACTACCATCTAGAAAATGCTAGGTGGGAACCTGAGGATGTACTGAGGAAGAGGTATCCTTAGATATTTTGCTCTAATGTGATGTAATTTCAAGTGAAAAATTCATATTAATGGTTATAGAATGTAGATCCATGAGATTTTATGAATCTTTTTTCATATATATTTAATTTCTTTAATATCTTGTGTTACATGAAAAATCGAGTTTTAATGAATCCCGGTGTACTATTAATATTATTATTTAAAAAATAAATGGTATAACCTAGCCATAAAACATAGTTTTATGAATAGGAATAAAAAATTTAAATATTAATCATAATGGTCTTATATATTGAATTTTTTTTATAAATAAGTAATTAAATTTTAGTAATGTCATTTTATGTTTTAAAAATACTATTTTCTCAAAAATACTATTTTTTTATTATTTTGATAAAAAATAAATTTATTATTTTAGACTTTTATAAAATTTATATGAACAAATAAAAATATTTATTAAATATAAATTTCAAAATTTTCTTTGAGTGAACTTTTAATAATTTTATGAATATATTAAATTTGGGAAGATTAGTAAAAAATGTTTTTTATTAAAAAATAACTTTTTGGTTAAATAATTTAAAATATAATTTTCCATATAGTTTTAAAAGTAAAATTATTTTAATTTTATATTTATTAACCCAATTTTTATCATTTTATTCATTTTCTTTTTGAATTTGGATAGATTAGTTTTTTTAAAATTTTGAACTTTTTCTCTTTGGAAATCCGTTTTTTGTCATATTTGTATGTTTAATTATAAATTAAAAATTTCAACCAAAATGAAAGGAATTTTAAAAAATGGTTTCCGTATGTGGAATAAACATAATTAATATAATTTAATAAGGTAAAATTATGTTTTGGTAAAATAGAGTTGTAAAAATTGTAAAAAGTTATTACTGCGGTTAAAGTTAAAACTTGTTTACCGATCGGGGTTGAACTAAAAATAGAAGAGGTAAAATGAAAAATAAATGTTTTAAACACACAATTTAATGATATATTTAAAATTATCACCTATAAGGTTCTTAATTGATACATTTCTTTTCCTTTTTATTTTAATAATCATGGGTACCCTTTAATATTTTTCAAATATTCCAATTTTACCATCTTCCCCACACAAAAAGGCCACCCTATCCTCTATCTTATTCACAGATAAAAAACCAATAGGTTTAAAAAAACCCTAGTAAAATACCTTTTTTACATCTCTACCCACATAAAATAGCACCTATATCAATTATTAATACCTCCTATAAGGGCTTTAGGTATAATCATAGATAGGTTCTACATTAAAGAGGTAAACTTTTTATCCTTGAATTTTATTTTATTTCTTCCTCTAATGCCTTAAAAACATATTTAACTATGGTTACATAATAAACACTATTATATACCATATAATGATACATTATTATTTTAATGGAATAGACTATACTTATCTACTCTTCTATCAAATGGGAAATGAAACTGTCAATCGTGTGTACAATGGACCGTTGCCTTGCAAAATGATTTAATTTGTTTTCCAACACCACATCTCATGGATGGATATAATGATATATTTAATGGTTATTTATGATATATATGATATTTTTGTAATTATTAAATTATATTATCACATATAAATTCTTAGTTTCTATTTTGTTAGAATATGATAATGTTTCTCTTGTGTACGACAGACTACCACCTCGTGAAAGGACGTGATTCATTTTTGAAAAATACTTTAAATTAGAAGGTAATAAGTTTAAATTTAATAAATATATGTGATATATATTAAATAAAAAACAATCATTTAATTTTAATATATTTTAACTAATTTTTTATCCATTGAGGAAATGGAAATAATGTTCATGCGTACGTACGACCTACCATCCACATGAATCGTGTAATTAATTTTATAACTCTAAAATTAATGTATTGTTATAGATAATTATATTATGAATATATTTTATATTTACCTCATGTTAAATATTTCATATATTATTTAACCATGATCAATATGAATGAAAGGAAGACATCAAACCAAAATTTACATTAAAAATAAAGCAATTATTGCATGAAACATGATTTTAAAAATAAAATCATAATAAAAAGGTAATAATTGAATAATATATGTTAAAATTTATATTATTTTGCTTATTTAATATATTTATAATAAAAATATATTTATTATATAGGTGGATCAAACTTTTATGATGAAATTCAAGGCTAAGGTAAAAGAATTTGGTCTTATATTGTCTTCTTTGGGACATATGTTTTGTTATACACCTATATTCTTTTATGAGGTGTATATGCTAGCAAATGTTATGTTTAATATCATTAATATAATTATATTATTTATATTTAATGTTTAATTTTATGTTATTTTTATTTTGGCTTACGATTCAATTGTTTCAAAAACTTTAATGAATTTTCATCTCATTTTTATTTTCATGGGACACATGCCAAATTCACCATACCTTCATTTTTCATGGGGAATAAACTACCCATGAATATATTTTATGATTATTATAATTAAATTATGGTATCTACATATACATATAATTTTTTTATTTCATGAGGCTTATTATTCAAATGTTAGGATAGTGGTTAATGTTTTATGTCACAATCTCGTTGGATATAGAGATTGTTTATGATTAAGATTATGATTAATAAATAATATGACCCATATATCAAGAAAATAATTAAATTTATTATCCTATATATATTAATTAAAAATTAATTTTATCCTTAATTTTTCCTCCTTATCTTTTATCACGAGTCCAAAATAATCTTTTTAATAAAAACTAACTTTAATTATCTCTTTAGACAAATAAAGTTTGTCTTCTAAATCAAGGTTTTATAAAATTGTTTTCTATAATTTGTTAATATGATTTTTCAATGTAAATTTTTACACATGATATTATTTTAAAGAATTTAAGGTTATATCCTTATCATTTTCAAAAAATATACCTTTTGACTTTTCTTATTTAAATTTAAAGGAATATTTGGTTAAATTTGTATGACATGAACAATATTTTCTTCTAAAATTACCACCTAATATTTTTAAGTGTACTATATATGTTTATATTATTAAATTAATGAAATTTATTTTGAATATATTTTATTAATGTTTTGGTTTATGAATGTTATTTTTAAATTTTAAATTATATTTTCCTCAAAAAATGTTCCAAGTGATATTTTGAAATCATTTTCAATCTAAGATTGAATCCTTAATTGTAACTTATGATTTACTAGGGATATAGTCCCAAGACACTATTATTATTATTTTTGTAAATTTGTTATGCTTATGATAACAAGAGTTTTATGAAACCCATTTCGTCTCTATTAGATATAATACAATTAAAAGAACCCATATATTTTTATGGGTTTCGATATGTTTAATGTTTTATGATCATATGGAATATAAATGTATGGATTTTTTATGGGTGAGAAATATATCTTCCTATAATGAATTAGGTATTGATTAATATTATATGAAAAAATTCTACATTGGAGGTTTTATAAGCCCGAATGTTGGTACACGAGAGGTTATCCGAAGCTCAAAAGAGGGTATAGAGGAGGTTATCCCAAGACCAAATCATTTACATGGTTGGTTCTCCCATTCATAACTTATTAAGGATGTTTTGGTGGATATATTTGACATAATATATTCTATGATTATATGTATGCCACAAATCTATATCACATTCTAATGTTATAATCTCATGAATCATGTTATCTAATTTTGTTATGATTTATTCTTACGAACTACCATGATTTTTTCCATGACCAAATATTATGATCCATGATGTGCGGGGTATAGTTTTTCAAATGTTATTATCATGTTCTCAAATCAGTATTCTCATACAATGTTGATATCTCCCTTTTTTACACTTACTGTGCATCGAAGGTCGCCCTTTATTATGTTTCCTTTAACTTGGATATGAAGAAATGTATTATATATGATATTTCTAATAATTATTATAGTTATAAAGAAGATATTGGGAGATGAAATAGCTCACTTATGGACCAGTTGTTTATGTGTTCATGTTTCCAAAGGAACTCAACCTAAATGATTATATCATGGAATATTAATTTTTTTAATTAATGTTTATCTATTAATATGTAATATATATATATGAGAAGTTTTTTTCTTAAAAATGTTCTTTTTAAAAGGTTCAATATGTGTAAATATGTGAGGAGAGGAGGTTCCATTTTTTATGTGAGGGGAGTGGCACAATTGTAATTATTCAATGATTAAAAAAACATTCATTCTCAATAATGGTATATTTTGTCTAATACTATCCAATTCAAAATATAATATGATATTTTTCACAATAATATCATCCTATAAGAATTAATATAATACTTAGTGGCCTTATAAAATTTTTCCCATAATTAAAACTATTTACACTTTACCGTGGTAATTTTTTTTACCATGTAACCTATTCAAAATGATATAAATTTTAAATAGTATTATAACCAAATATGAACCTAAATATTACAAATATTAAATCAATTTTACCATATCAATTTTACTTAAGTTTTAAAAATAAATTTAAATTTAAATATTAAAACTGAAATGAAAATAATTTATTAAAAAATGTCATTTTTTGAGAAAATAAATTTTTGTATACCAAAATAAACAATAATATTGATTATTAGGGAGTTAATTGGATTATGTATGGTTAAAGTGGAAAACTTTAAATAAAAAAACTAGAAATTATAAACACTATTTTTAATAATATTATTAGAAATGATAATTTCTATATATATTAAAAAAATACACTATTGAAAAAAATATATAATGTTAGAAAAATCCCAAGAATTAATCCGAAAATATGTTTTAATCAATTATAAAAAATATTTTGAGTAATTTTTGAAATAAATTTCTAATATTCATAAATTAATCTTTAATATGAATTTAAAATATATAAGGACAATATTCTTTTATAGAAACAATATTCTTTTATAATTGTATGGGTTTTAAATCATATTTAATTTAATTTTTATTCTTCAAACTTTTTTCTACATTTTTTGAAGAAATAATATATATATTTGAATATTGAAAAGATTTGAAATTATATGTCATAATTTTGTTACAACAATTCACATTTTAAAAAACAAGGATTTGGTTATAAATATCATATTAAAATAAAATGTTTTCAATAGTTTATCACAGTTATCGTAGGCTCAAAGTTATGTGTATCACATTATATCAAATAAATTATTTAAATAAACTAAATTATAAATTATTTTTGTATAAAAGTTTTTTCATTAATCATTAGTAATAACACATTTCATTATTTATGCTTGGAATAATGATAGTTCACTATATTCTTCCTGGAATTTTGGATTATATTTATTTCCAACTAGGTATGATATGGGAATACTATGATAGTTTCCCAAAAATACATGATAAAAAGTATAAGTTTACGTAACATATATAATTGATTTATTCTGTTTTAGTTTTTTAGGAGAATTATAAATCACACAATGTATATAGAGTATCATAATTTTATTTGGAAATATAAATATAAATAAATTTATTTTAATTTATATTTATAATTGGAATTATAATTAGGTGGGTGATAAAAATTGGATTTGAACTAACATTAAAATTATTATATAATTATGAATAATAATTTTACATATAGGCTATTTCTAGTAGGTAGGTGTTTAAAAATTGTTTCAGTTTGATTTTTTTTATCATTTTATGTCACATAATTATTATTCAATGAATCTTTTATTTTTATGTTGTTCAGGATTTGAAATACATGTTTCCACATGAGTATATAGATATAAAATTTTATAAACTCTTTTATAGTATTGTAATTTACTTAATAACATAATTGAATTAAATAGTCACCAATTATATATTTTAATTTGTTTCATGGGTGAATTTTCTAATGTTAAAGCTATTTGTTAGGGTTTTTGTAAATAAAAGATCATGAAATAGTTTAATTGTTATGTTATAGTGAATGTATAAGATAATGGTTAAGTGGTAGTAGTTTTATTGTCCATAAGAAACCAACCTTAAAAATACATAATCCTGATTTTTATGTTATAAATTCATTCTCATAATTTTGATGATATTTTCAGTTTTATAGTTTTATAGTGTTAGGTCATAACTCATAAATTAAGAAACCATTTAATATAATTTGGAAATATCTATTTATTATTTATTTTTCCCATAATATACAACATTTAAATTAAAACACCATTTATTTTAACAAAAAATATTAATGAATTTCAAATTGAACTTTTTATTTTCACTTAACCATCTATAACACATTTGGATTTTCTTAAAAATGTGGCATGAGAAAAGCAAGTTCAATAAGGGACATAAAAATAAGAAAAATTTTTGTCCATTGAAAAACATTAAAACTGATGATTTTTTTCCTAAATGAATAAATTATTACCTAGAAAGAGACTAATTTTACCTTTAAAAGGGTCATTATCATACTATCAGTGCAAGTCATGAAACTCTCATTGGCTAAACCCATATTGATGAGTTGCAAACTCTCCCTGAAGTGTTATAAAACACTCATGTACCCAAACTATGAGGTAACTTTAAGTCCAACATAAAAAAGCTAGATACACCATTTTATACTATACATTTCCAGTTTGATAGTCCAAATCCTTACTACTATCCCAAGAGACAAACTGACACAATTTTCAACTTCAGGGTCAAGAAAAATGACACCATTTCCTATGTAAGGGGATAAATAGTGTTGATACCATTTTTCATATAAATATATATTTCTTGAATGTAGATGATACAATTTTTTATGCCCCAGATCGAACAAACTAATACCATTTGTTACAACCCTCCCTTCACCCATTGAATTTAGAAGAGGAGGTGGTGTTATTGTGTGTTATGTTAAATCCTCATGACATCAAAGGATGGAATTAAATTCCATGGGCCTCAAGATCAATTGGGGGGTGATTTTCCCTTAAAGGATAAAAAAATAAAAAATACAAAAAGAAGAAAAAACAAACCTCTATATGATACACGAGTATAGAATAAAACTCCATATAACCAAAAAAACAACCACATTAACGTAAAAGAAGAAACCAACATAAAAACTGGTTAGGAACTAAAATTACCATGAAACAAAAAAAAGTGGTGTCAACTCAGAAACTCCTAAACTTCTCCAAGGCCCAACTATACAAGACATTCCCATAGTATCAAGAAGCATACCTAATGAACTATTATACATTTTCATTACTTGGGTCTTGATAGATAAAACATTCAAATGCATAATAGTTCCCAAGAAAGGGTGATTATAAAATCATAAGGTTTTATCTAATGAAATCATAACTCACACAACTAGAACAAAACATATTATCGCCGGAGCCGATGATGAACACACTAAATCTTTAATTATTTTTCTTATAAATTCATTATCTATTTAATGTAAATTATTTTAAATTTAGTTTATATTTTCTAATAAAAATTTGATAATATGTTCATCGTCAGCTCTGGTGTGCTCAGAGACGACCTCATCGCTCCTGGATTCATAATCTCAGATCGGCGTTGGCATGTACCGACTCAGAGTGGTTCAGATTCAGGATCTCATCTCGGTGAAAATCTCATTGCTTTTGGGTCCTGCTTCTCCTTGCAGCTCTGGGTGCATGGTGTTGGATCTGGAATACCCAGTATTAGATTTGGATCACCCCTGACTTTGGGATCTCATCATGGCTACGACTTATCATCTGCTCAGTGGGATTTCCATTGGATTTAGCCCTGCTTGCTTAGGATTCCATCACAGCTGTGGTGTGATCAACATTGGAGTTCTCAACATCAGTAGATTTGGTTCCTTGCATGGCTTTATCCCGGATCGATGTCAGTCATGGAATGCTCCGGCTTGATTGAGGTTAGATTTAGTGGCATGGAGGGGGGGGGGACTTTTGTTTTGATGATATTTGGTGCTTCTAGAAGATGGTTTAAGGTTCTGATTCAGTGAAGTTGGGTTTTTGTTTGATCTTCTATGAATGGTTGAGTTGATAGTGGTGAATTGGAGGTGAATTGGATAGTTTTATGGGGGAACTCATACATTCTTCAAGGTTTTTCTTTAGAGGAGGATAGAGATGTTCGTCTTCACCGCACATGACTTTTAGGATTTGGACGATCGAGAGGGTATAGCATATCCATCAGTACTGTGCCCGTGTATTCTTATAGGAGACTATTTCCCGAGCAACAATGTTTTGGTGGAGGCATGCCATAATGATGTTGATGCTAGGTTGAGGATATCCCTCATAGTTTCGTTCTAGTTTGCAACCCCTTGATTCTTACTTTTTTTGTTAATGTCCTGAGGTCCTTGAAGTATTGGTTTCTCCACCCCTTACCCTTAAAAGGGGGATTATCTAAAATAAATAAATATTTCATCCTTTGGGCCATTCAGTCAGTCTCCACACACACCATGCATGCCCATGTTACAATTCCATACTCATGAGCTATCTCTCTTTGATAAACCAAGTCATCACAAGGTATCCAATACTGGGTGCTACAATAGAATATTCCACTTCCAAAAGGTCATGTCTAAAGAGAATGAACTCATGCCATCCAAATTTTCCAAATAACAATGCTAATCCATTCCAAAAATGTAGCGACCCTAAACCCAGTAGCTTGAAGACAAAGTCAACTACATTATATTGGTATAAGATAAAAGGAATATCATACTGAGGGAACAAATAGTTTATCATTCCAAGTAAAATAGATGCATAAAATAAACATGATTTAATTTATATATATTAAACAAAACAGAAAACATAAAAAAACTAAATCCTTTAAAATTCATTCAATGATATCTTCTTCAAATCATGCGGAAATAAAAAAATAAGGGTGATCTCAAATTATTAGTAAGGGTTGCATAAAATAGAATTTATCACAATTCAATAAAAAATAATCAATATATAATGTTAAATAAGTAAACAAACATGAAATTTAAATAAATTTACTGCATGAATAGATAAAAAAATCAATATAGAAAGGTAAATAACTGAACAAAAATACTGTTTAATTAAATATTTGAGTATAAAATACATCAAGATATAATATCATTGTTATAATATCATGGATAATAATAATAATAAATGTATTTTTAATTATATATATTTAATTATTGAATTTCCTATCTCAGGAACATGATACCTTTACCATCAAGATCTATCTGCAACACAGTTTAGAACTTGTGGGTGAAAACCGATCTAATATGGCCATCTTGTTTGTCTCATGAGACCTATTGATGTATTTAGGGATATCTAAAACTAGTTACCACATATGTATATATATCCCAATCATTATTTATATTTTTAAGGATTGATTTAATTCATTAACGATTTACCTTTTCATCAAATATCCATATTGTGAAAAAATGATAATTTATTAATATTTCTCTATATAAAAAAAATAACATTAAATATAGGAAAAAAATATGTAGAAATGATATGAATTTTCAGAAATAAACATATCATTTATAAATAATAGAGATATTTAGGGAAAATTTAATGTTCACTGATCACATGAAAGTGACTATAAAAATGTATCAATAAAGTGAATTTAAATACCTTCCTTAGAATAAAATGATCATAAAAAATCCATAGGAAAACTCATTATAATATCAATAAAACATATATTAATTCTTGTAAAAATAATGGTTTTTTGATATTGAGAAATAAAAATAGCATAAAATTATCATTAAAAATCCTTGATGAAAATATTGTTTTTGTTATGAAAATCAGTTTCAAAACTAAAAGTTCAAAAAAATATTCCTTGAAAATATTTTTTAAAACATATAAAGGAAGATTTAAAACATTTTTTTGGTCATTATGGCTGAAAATCTATTCATGTCGTACACATTAAAAAAATTATTCCTTTCGATTTTTTGGTAAAAACATAATGGGAATTATTTTTAAAACAATAGTAGTATTCCATTATATAAACTTTGTAAATAGTAAAAATGGGTAAAAATAAATTTAATAAATAAATTAGAAAATGTTAAAAAATTTTATGAAATGAAATTTGAAAATTAATATTTTGGAAGAAAATTGATTTTGATCGAATAGAGAAATGAAGTTGTATTTTCATAATTGTTTTTTAAATTTTTTTACCAATGATGTGAAAAGTGGTAATATTACTTGGAAATATGAAGAATTACTATATGATTATAAAATTATAATGGTTTATCAGTTATTTATAAAATAATTTCTTTCAACAAAAATTCATGAATAAATAATCTTGATGAGAATGAGATTATGAAATAAACACATAAAATGATCATATCGTTTAGGTGAGAATTAATTAATAAATAAATTATGTGTATAAAATTTAATTCCAAATAAATCAAATATAAATACAATATAAGATAATTAAAATTAATTAAACACATAATCTCAAAATATGAAATGCGATAAAGAACTAATATAACCAATGAAGATAATTTGAGTTATAAAATTCCTTACCACTCGTTAAATATTATATCCAATAATATAGGGAGAAATAATTAAAATTGAATATTAAAACCCTGTGAAATATTAACTAATCTTGATATTAATTTTAAATGGGAATTATATATACTATATAAAAGAAAATAGGTTTATAATATTACATAATGCCAATGTAAAGGGAAATTGAGATGATGTCCCTTACAATGACCATATCATTGATGCAGGGATTAATCAATGAATTGATTAAATGAATAAAATTTAGTTCCACATAAAAAATGGAAATGTAAATTAAAATAATCACAGGTCTTTACACTCATATTCATTTTATGATATAATCAATAAAGTATATATTTGACCCAATGTAAGGAATTTGAGTTAACAAATCCCTTATCTAACGATTCATTTTGGTTGAACATTATTTAAGCTCATTTATATTAGTTTTAAGAATTTTTTTAACTTAATATAGAACCATATTAATGTTTATAATATTATATATGATCCTTTCATAATATTTAATCACCTTTTCGTTAATAATTTATCATTATTTTCATTGTTTTAGGAGTTAACTGCCTTGTTTTCTAATAATTACTTCATCATGAGAGTTATCGTTCTTGTGCATATTATATATTTTAAACATATCTAGAATAATAATAGTAGAATAATTATAATATTTTTACATCAATTATACTTTTAATACCAAACATGAAATATGGATTTAAGAAATGAATTATGTTACCACCATGGGTATGGTGGGATATACATATGCATAACTAATACTTCCATTTTATGATAGTCATTATTTAAATAAGGTAAGTAATATGTTATATTTAACTACTGATAATAATATCACATATATAATATAATTTATTTTTTAAATTTTATACATATCATCAATGTAGTTTGGTGATGAAATGATATTCACATCTTTTCAAGAAAGCGGTTGTCCACATGTACACGAATGGAGTTATCAACTTTCATTGGGTGAAAATTTAAGAAAAATTGATATATAATATATGTTCATAATGTAAAATATATCAATAATATCATAAATATTTCATTTATGTTACCCGTAATCATTAATTTTATCCTTATTACCTTCTATGTAAAGTGTTAGTGAAAGAATTAGCACGTGATTCATGAGGCGGTAGTCCACCGTACACACGAGCGATGTGATCATATATCCTACGAAAATAAAATAAAAGAAAGTATATATATATGATATAATGAATAAAAAGGTATAATTATGTTAAATATATCATATATATACTTTATATCCATCATCATACCCTTCCATGAGAGGTGGTAAAGGAAAAAAAAATGAAATCAGTTCCGGAAGCGATAGTCCACTATATACAGATTGATGATTTTACAAACCATTTGATTGATGTGTGGGTGGTTGTAAAGAATTAAATTAGAATAAAATAATATTATTATATGGAAGAAACTGAGGATACTATATCATAATGTTCCAATATGAATTTAAGGGTGTGGTGTAAGAAATAAAATAAGAATGCTCCTTTAAGAACGTGACATCATTTTCTAGTATCATCCTTAGTTTTGCAATAATGAATTCCTTGGTTGGGTTTATGCCCAAACTATGGATTATATTATGATAGTATTAAATTTTAGAAGTGATTTGGGCATGTATTAGATGAAAATATGAGTTTGAAGGTGTGAATAAGAGAGGCAAGTTGGTGGCCATTTATAAGTGAGTGAGTGGTACACTTGTATATTCTAGATAGAAAAAGGTGTATCCATGTTTTTCCCATTACATAAGAGTCCCAAATTGACTATTATTTATAATAATACATTATAAGGTAGAAATATGTCAATAAAATATATTTTTTACTTGTTTTGAGGTCATTTTAACCCTCATATTCTTAGTTTAACTATTTTGGTAAATTCATATTTATCATAACGATGATAATTATTTTTTATTTTTTTCACCATTGGTTTTGGTCAAAAATTAAATTTAAATAATTATATATTGTAAAATATTTTAATTTCCAAGATGGAATTAATTTTTAAAAATTAAATTCAATGGAATTGTAATGTTTATTATAAACTAATCTAATAGAGGTAATGAGAAAATTACATTTTAAAGAGAAAAAATGTTCAAAAGATTACATGGTTTTTATATCAATATTAAAAATGGAAATTATTATAATGGAATAAAATAAATTAATTGATATATAATTTAACTAATGATACTTCAAAACCAATTCAAAATATAATTTAAAATTCTATGTTATTTAAATTAAAAGGTGGTTTTCAATTAAAATTTAGTATTTTCACTATGTATAAAAATATAAAACATTTAAAAAAAGTCACAGAAATCCACCCTAATATAATTTTTGTGTTATGATTTCAAAAATTATTATTACTTTCAGATAAATTATAAAAATGTATTAGGAATAAATTTTAATTTATGCTCCAAATGAAAGACTAAACCCCCTTTTTAGAGAAGTAATGTTTTTCAGAAAACATTTATTTTTATTTTAAATGATTCTTATTTTATTTATAATAAATATAAAACAAGTGATTTTTTTACTTGTATGAACAATATAATTTTCCTAATTTAGTCAATAATATTAATACCCTCGAATTTGATAGATAGGTTATAACGATATACCATATTACGGTTTATTTAGACTTAGTGTTGCATGTTTTGTATGTTATCAAAGAGAATAAATTTAAAGAATTATATTTCATACATTTTTATAAGCTTGGTGTTGCATATCGAGTAAAATATAAGATAAAATGTTTTTATTTTGGAATTTTGGGATGTAACATTTTTCTCACTTTAAAGAAATTTCATCCCTGAAATCCAAACATGATCTTGGTAATCAAGGGGTTGAAAATTTTAAATTATCTTGTGTAAAAACCACATAATAAAAAGGTTAAGAAAATATCCTATTAATAAGTGAGAAATATAATTAAAAAATCCAATAGGAATAATCACATAAATCAGTCTCCAAGTTGGATAACATTAATGGGAAATGAAAACATGGAAATATAAGAGAAAACTAAAACCCAAATACCAATAGAGAGTGATAGAGAACATTGATCATAAAAATGTGGGTGATCCAGAGAAAGTTAATGACCACAAAGATAAAAACCAAAGAATTGGGAAAATTTTCATTAATATTATAAAAAATCATATTAACAAGATATTTTTTAAGATTATTTTACTAATTTTAGCAAATTCCATTTTAACCTAGACTATGAACATATGAAAGTGTACTTGATATATCTCTATTTTATAGAAAAAATTCATAATTTTGACATGATTTGATTATTTTCCAATTCATCGTATTCTCCTAGAATTGAACATCCAAAAATTGTTTTTCATCACTGAAGCACTAAAATTATCTTTTAATGGATTGTAACATCCATAATAGAATTAGAAGTTATTTTTTTGATCTATAGTTCTTATTATGAAAAAATAGATAGAACCTATTATGCATGAAATTTCTTTGGAGATGTAATACATTAATCAATAAAACCACATCAAAATTTCAAATTAAAGCATTTCATAAATGGTTAAGAATATTTCCCATACTAGTGATTAATATCGATAACTTTAGAATGGAGTATACTAGATTTCTGAAATGAATTATCAATAATTTCACAAAAAACATAAAGTTGATCTTCATCATCAGATACAAAACACATAAATACATTCATCATGTATTATTTTCAAACATAATAATAACATGAATTACCTTAAAACCTTATTGATATCAGGTATAATTATTTTCCCTTAAATAAAAGATAGATTAATGGATATATTTGTTAATTTCAAAAAAAAATCAACCCCATTATTGAAAGAAAAAATCACATTATTAGTGAATCATTAATCAGTTTTTAGGTATTCAATATTTCACATCTATGTCTTTATTTTTACCTATTTTCCCCTTTTATTTGTGGTCTATCTATATCTATAGGTTCTTTTTGGAATTTTGGAGAAAACTAGAGGTTTTGGGTGGGTATACCTAGGCGTACAGTTTGTACACAGTCAGTGTAAGCTGTGTGCCTAACCCAGGTAACCGTGTTTTAGAAGGTAGAACTTACCTCTTAGATACTTCATGGCCATGCACCATGGCCCATGAAACTACACACCCAACCCAGAAAAATAAAAAAAAAGTTTATTCAAAGTTTTTCCTTCTCAGATTTAACCCCTCCTCCACCCATTTTCTTCTCCACTCGATATTTTCAGCCACATGATGTCTCTAAGATCCTCCAAGCTCCTTTTAGCACCCATTTTTAAGGGGATTCGGTAGGTTGAACATAGAGGTTCTTCAAGTAAGTGATTTTTCTCCTCTTTCTTCCTTATTTTTCGAGTGTATTCTATTTTTCTTGAAGATCTATTTTTTTAACAGGTAGGGTTTCATCCCTAGAGTTTAATATTGGGTTTTTAGGTTTGATCTCTTGGATTAGGGTACTTTCTTGTTTGCTTATGGTTTAGTTAAAGTTTCTCACTGATTTTTTTGGCATTGTGACATCAATGTTAGATGGTTCCATGTGTAAACATTATTTGGTGAATTTATTTTTCTTTCACTTTTAATTTATAATGTTTCTTGATAATTTTGTGGGGTACAAAAGAGGTTTTCCAAAGGATTAACTATTTTTTGATTTTAAAGTGGCACTTTTACATGGAATTGGGTGTTTTTCATGTGAAAAATCTTATTGTGTAACTTGGAATGATTTTATAAATTATGAAATTGGTTTATTATATTATGAAATGGATAAAAATCATATTTTGGTATGTTCCTTATGAGTGGATGATTTTAAAATAGGCCCTTTGGTATATTTTTGGGTGGAAAAGCCTTTTGGTGTTCTTGAAAATTATATTTTAAATTGCCTAAATGGTTTATAGAATTTTATAAGCACTGAGAATAATGTTTAGGAAATGTTTTGGTGAGTTTAAGATTTTAAAATGGAATTTGGATGTGAAAGTTGTGTTATGTGATATATGAATCTTGTTTGAGCACAAAAGTGAAGCCCATGTATCTGGGTGGGAGGACTAGGACTAGTATGATAGTTATTCGAAAGTGGATGTGGCCTGATTCCACTTAGCAGGATTATTGAAGGAAACACTAACTATATATGGATTTTTTTGAGACTACTAGATAATTGGGTATTTCTCCTGTTATGTGGCTCATGCATGAGAAAGTCATTGGTCATGGTTCCTACACCACATTTCATTGAGATACACGGTACCTGGGGTCCCACTCCTCATTAGTGCCTAATGGTAATTCCCATGATTAGTGATCATTGTCTATATTTCACTTACCATTGGAATACTGTAGTGTTTTTTTATAAATTTTTAGAAGTAGGTGTGTTCTCTTTAAAATATTTTTCTTTTAAATTATCTCTCATTTAAATCTATATTCCTTAAAATTGTTTCTATAATTCCTTTATGTAAAATATTACAAGTTACTTGACTTAAAATTTTTAGTTTATGGAATATTTTCTTGGGTGGAATCCTATTGGGATTAGGCCCACACCCTAATTACACCATTAAGTGTAAGTAGACTTGGTAATATTTGACACAAGCAAGGGAAATGCTTTTGGTAAGAGCTATTTGAGTTTCTAGCTATTCTCTTGGTGCGGTTTTGTGGAGGTGGCTTAAAAGAGATGCCCCTTACCTTGTGGTGTTTTTTTATTTGGACTTGTTTCACCTTTTTGTTGTGTCATTTTAGGATGTTGGTTTAAAGCCTTGTAATTAAATTCTGAAAAATTATTTAAGGCTTTTTTGGTTGAATTTTCAGATTTGGTTTATTAAATTATTCATGTTGTTTTATATTTATAAATTTAGGTAAATAATTACCAAGATTTATTTATGATACCCAGGAACTTATTCTTGCCTGTGGGGATCAAGAAAAACCTTTGGGTCGTACTAAAGACTAGGTCAGGCACCAGTTCAGGTGACAACCCAACTTGGTTCATGAAATTATGTTACCAGAGGTAGGTCTGATAGTTGGTTAATTTTGTTTTGGATGATCCAAGTTATACTAAAGATAAGACCCTTGAAACTCATAGTTCTTGTAGTATGTAGGGTTCCTGGTCAGCACACCTCATGACAGACCTTGAGTCTCCATGGGTTGTGACTTTTGTTTTAATTCTCTTCTATGTGGGATGTGCAAGTTACATATTGTATGTGGACACTAGGTGGGGGTGAAGTGGTTTGGTCATTTTATTTTCACGTAAAGTTTAATTTATTTATATTTTATGATATTGCTAAAATTTTTAGAATTATTTTACTAATTTTTTCTCTTGTGAATGTTGCTTCTGGTAGAAACATGCCTCCCTAGAGATCTCCCTTACAACCACATAAGGAATCCAGAGAGAGTTCTCCCACACATCTTGATCAACAGTTGTGGAAGTTGTGGTCCAGGATATTTAGGCTATGAGATAGGGATTAGCCTTATCTTATACTTCATTTAGAGAGGATGAATATAGTACCAGGAAAGATAAAGCTTATGAGTTTCTCAAGAACAAGCCTTATACTTTTCAGGGAAATGCTGAGCCGCAGGAAGTCGAGGAGTGGCTGGAGAAAATGAAGAGGATGTTTGAATTTATTGATTCCCTTGAGGAAGTTAGGGTGAAATGTGCTTCATTATTTTTAGAGGGTCCCAACTGAAGGTGGTGGGAATCAATGATTCAGGCTTGGAAGTATGAGAATATGAGCTAGAAGGATTCCAAGAACATCTTCAACATGCATTATTTTTCCGAAGTCCTAGCCTATGCTAGATCCCAGGAGTTTGTGGATCTATCTTAAGGAGGTAAGACAATTATAGAACTCTCTAACCATTTTTCTGAGCTAGTGCGGTACACACCTAATATCGTTTCAAATGAATATATGAAATATCAGATGTTTGAGAAGGGGATATGACTAGAAGTTTACTCTCAGGTATTCTTATTAAATCCTGGAAGCAATGATAATGTAGTTGATCATGCATGCATGGTTGAGATTGATCATAAAGGAATGTATAGGTTTTATGGAGTGGTGTCAGGTGTGGGTAGTGAAAACTCTTCAAAAAAAAAGAGGAAGTGGGATGAAAAAGGGAAGAAGGGAGGTGGTAGTTCATGCCATATTTCCAGGGAGATTTCTTCGATAACTTCTGATAAGAGATCTATTGCGTTCCATCAGTGCGGGAGGTAAAGTCACACTCGACATGCTTTCAAATATATTCCCAGGCATTGTCATCAGTGTAGAATTATGGGGCACTTGCAGCATTTCTGTGGGGTGACATACCCATACCAGGGTGGATTAGGATCCATGAATTCCATTGGAGTCCCTGTTCAGTCAGAGCTACCCCGTATGGTAGGGTATCAGGTTATTAGTTGTGGCGATAAGACTTGATCATCTTTGGGGAAAATCCAATTCATGTAAGACCCACATGCGAGCGGTCATTCTTAGGCATAGATCATGCATCTTCATGTTGTGGATCAGGCACTAGAAGGACAGGATGTGGGGCTCTTGAAGGTTCGAGGTACCATTCTGATTTCATCTATTATAGAAACTTTTTTATTTGATAAAGTTGCATCTATTTTTTCATATTCTCTTGTATTATGGACTTGTTGAACTTTCCAAGTGAGAAGATGTCTTTTTCAATTGATTTAGTAATGCTATTTGTTAGAAAGAAAGAGCAGGTTATTAGGTGTCCATCTTGTGTGCTCTATGTGTCAGGGGTTGAGATAGAGTGGGATTTCATTTTCCTAAACCTAGAACTATTTTATGTGATCCTTGGCATGGATTGGATGGTGTGATTCCAATAATATATCGATTTTTATAGGTGGCGGGTGAGTATCATGGCACCTGATGGGTGTCCTCAGACATTTCTTGGGGAATTGGATCTTAAATAGAATTGTATAAGACCTAAACTTCAATAGTTTTGAGACCTTATCTTTTAGTTATCATCACTTTCACCAGAGGATGATTTTTTTGCTCATGAGGTTGGACTAACATGAGTAGTTGATGGGTTCCTCGAGTCATTTTCAGATTAATTGTTGGGATTACCCATAGAGTGGGTAGTGGAGTTCTCGATTGATTTGGAAATGAGAATTTATCCAATATTTCTTCCCTCATATTGAATTCCCCCCACCATACTGATGGAATTAAAGATATAGTTAGATGATTTGGAATCCAACCGATTTATTCACCCAAGTGTCTCTCCTTGGGCTGCTCCTATTTTATTCCCAAATAAGGCTAACATATCCCTCCAATTGTGAATTGATTACCAAAAGTTGAATAAGGAAACTATTATGAATAAATACCCTTTCCCTCAAATTGATGACTTGTTTGATCAACTGAAGGCATCAAAGTGGTTTTCCAATATTGATTTGCATTCGGGTTATCACCATGTCTGGGTGAGAGAGGCGGACATCCTGAAGACAGTTTTCCAAAATAGTTATGACCACTATGAGTATTTGGTCATGTATTTTGGGTTAAAAAATGCTCTTTTATTTTTTATGGAACTCATGAATATAGTGTTCCTCCAGTATATCGACTCTTTCATTGTGGTATTTGTGGATGGAATCCTAGTTTATTCTGGATATGAGGGGGATTATGAGCATCACTTGCAGATCATTTTGGAAACTTTGCGGGATCACCACCTATATGCCAAATGTTCAAAGAGCACCTTATAGATCAGGGAGGTGATGTTTCTGGGTAAAGTGATATCATAGCAAGGGGTTTTAGTATACCCTGAGAATATCAGCGTAGTTATGTCGTTGGAGCAGCCGAAGAATGTGTTCAAAATCAGGAGTTATCTTGGCCTGTTAGATTATTATAGATGGTTTGTTCAGGATTTATCTCGACTTACCTCATCTATGACCACACTCACATGTAAAGGAGTAACATTTGAGTGGAGACCAAAGTTCCAGGTATCCTTTGAAGATTTGAAGTGGTGGTTAAATACTTCACCTGTATTGATCCTACTAGAATCTAGGAAGGGCTATGTAGTTTATTTTGACACTTTATGCATGGGTATGAGGTGTGTTATTATGAAGTGTGATCATGTGGTGACATATAGATCCCACCAACTCCGACCACATGAAAAGAATTACCCAACCCATGACTTGGAATTGTAAGCAGTTATGAATTACCTGAATAATTGGAACTATTTTCATTTTGAGGAGATAATTTTTGTGTACTCTTACCATAAACATTTACCCTACTTTTTCTCCCAGAAAGACATGAAATTCAGACAATGCCATTGGATTGAGTATTTGCATGGATTCAAAATTGATATTATCTATACCATGGGGAAGGGAAATGTGGTGGCCGATACCTAGAGCAGAAAAGTGCCAGTGTAAGCTTTGAGGAAGTCTAGTGATGAGTGGACTCTGATGTGTCTCTTTTCCTAGATGAATTTGAAGACTATGGATCACAACATGGGTGAGTTCTTGTTGAGAGTTTGGTTGACTCATTTTCTTATGGAATTGATTCAATGAGAACTGCCTAGTGATGATCGGTGTCAGAGGTCTATGCATTTTCTTCATGGTGGGGAGACATCTTTTTATTAGACTTCGTATCTTGAGGAAGTAGCGTTCTTTAAGGGCTATTCAGTGGTGTCGTTGTCTTTGAGGATGGTGGTGATGCAGGATAGCCACCAATCTTAGTGGTCCATCCATACTGGGGTGACCAAAATGTATTATGATGTTCATCAATAGATTTTGTGTCCAGGAATGAGGTGGGACATAATTGATATTTTTTTGAGGTGTTATACATATCAACAGGTAAAGCCAGACCATTGAAGGCCTCCCGATTTTAATTATTTTTAACCCATTCCTACTTGGAAGTGGGATGAGGTTTACATGTATTTCATTATTGGATTTTATAATATACCTCAAGGAAGAAACACCATTTGGGTGGTGATTGATCATCTGACTAAATCAACCCATTATTTCTGATCAGATATACAACTTTAGTGGATGAGATGGGCCAACTGTATATCTAGTAGGTGGTAAGACATCATGGGGTGTTGTAAGTAGTTGTTTTAGATAGAGATCCTCATTTTACTTATCAATTCTGGGAAGGCCTTTAGTAGAAATTGGGGTCCCATATTAAGATGAGTACGACATACCAATATCAAACTGATGGTGAGAATGAGTGGGATAATTAGAATTTGGAGGATATTCTTCACACTTGTGTTTTAGATTTCGAAGGATCGTGGGATAAACATCTATTATTGGCCAAGTTTTATTATATTAAAATTTACCAATATTTTATTCAAATCGATCCATTTGAAGAGATTTATGGTTGGAACTTTTAGTCTCCTCTATGTTGGGATGAGGAGGGTGATACCTCACTTTTGGAACCGAACATTGTGTAGGAGACGTTTGAGAAAGTCAAGTTGATCCGAAATCAATTATTAACAGCTCAGAGTCACCAAAATATTATTCTGATTAGTGGAATTGAGATCATGAGTTTCACATGGGTGATTGGGTATTCATGAAGGTGGACCCTCCGTTGGGTTGTCGTCGTTTGGGGATGTAGGGAAAGCTAACACCGAGTTATGTCAACTGTTTTGAAATCACCAAGAAGATTGGAAAGGTGGCATGCAAGTTAGCTTTTCCTTCTTAGTTGACATATATTCATGACATGTTTCATGTATTCCAATTGAAGATGTATAATCCAGATCTATCCCATTTGTTGAATTGGGAAGAGATGGAGATAGAGCTCGATTTATCAATGTTAGAACGACCAGTGTAGTTAATGGATTCGCAAGATAAGGGGCTTCATGGGAATTCTATTATGTTGGCTTGTATCCTTTTACAGCATGAAAATGAAATGCATGAGGCATAGGAGCAGAAATCATGGGTTGGGAAAGAGTAAATGTGCTTATTTTCTGATCAAGCTTGGAGTTGACTTTTCGAGGGACGAAAATTGTCATGGTGGGGAGATTTATCACATAAATTTATTTCTTTTATGGTCTTTTTACTTTTTATTTTTGGTCTATATTTTTCCCTATGTTACCATCTAATTTTTTTGAAAAATGGAGCTTTTTGGGTGGACATACAAAGGTGAATGGTTTGCGCATAGTTAGTGTTAACCATGTGCCCAACCTAGATAACTGCGTAGTTGAAGGCTGAACCTACCGCATAGCTACCACAAGACCATGAAACTCAAACCAGGTATTTGTGTGCTCTAGACAGAGTGTGAACCAAACTCATAAAATAAAAAATATTTTTATTCCAAGTATGTCCATTTCAGATTTTACCCCTCCTCCACCCATTTTCTTCCCAACTAGGTATTTTCAGCCATATGAGGTCTCCAAGATCCCCAAAACACCCTTGAGAACCATTTTTAAGGGGATTTGGTATGGTAAACTCAATGGTTCTTAAATTAAGTGATTATCCCCTTCTTTATTCCTTCTTTTTAGTGTTTCTTTTCTCTTTCATGGAGCTCTATTTATCCAAGGTTTCGTCCCAAGGGTTTAATCATGGGTTTATAGATCCAATCTCTTGGATTATGGTTCGTTCTTCCTTTCTTGTGGTGTGGTTGAGGTGTGGTTGATGTTTCACACTGATGTTTTGGGAATTTTGACATAAAAGGTAGGTGGTTCCATGTGTAAACAATATTTTTTGAATTTATTTTTCTTTCATTTTTAATTTTCATGTTTCTTAATCATTTTGTGTGGTGAAAAACTGGTTTTCAAAAGGATTAAGTGCACATTTGATTTTAAAGTGGCACTTGTACTTCGAATTGGGTGTTTTTCATGTGAAAAATATTATTGTGTCACTTAGAATGATTTTATAAATTATGAAATCAGTTTATTATATTATGAAAGATCTTAAAATCATATTTTGGTATGGAATTTATGTGTGGTTAATTTTAAAAGGGGTCCTAGTGTAACAGCCCGAGATTTTATGAAAAATATTCTTTTTAATTTTATTAATGTCTTGTGTTGTACGCTACACCAAAAGGAGCTTTCACAACATGCATATTTGACTTGCCTTGCATTACACGCAATCACAACCTTCCTCGATAGCGTGTGTAGTACGCAATACTGAGTTTCACGAAACAACAATATGCTATTAAAATATTATTAAAACGAGCCGTCATGAATAGTAATAACCACTTTTTAAATTTTAGAAATTTTATCTCTCAAAATGGACTTCATTTTTGGATTCGGAGTATCGAATTTAGCCTAAGGTGAAATTTTGGTACTTTTCGGATAACTTTCAAATTCTGATGAATAGTGAAAATTACTAAATTATAATTAAAAACAACTTTTCTAATCGAAATAATTAATAGTGATAAATTATTAATTTGAGTGGTTTTAAAGTATATTTAGAATATATTTATACAATTTAATACAATGTTGGTCATTGAATGTAATTTCACATTTAAACCAGACATAATCAAGTGTCAATCTTTTGATAGATATTGTTTCTTAAAAACACGCTTTTTGTTTAAACAGCGGGATTTAATTATAAAATTAATTAATGCAACTTCTATGTTATGAATTTGGTAAAATAGACTTCATTTTTGAATTCGGAATATGAAATATAGCTTAGGATGAAATTTTGGCATTTTTCTGAAAAACATCAATTTTTGATGAATAGTGAAACTACTAAGTGGTAGTTAAAAACTGAATTTTTCATAAAACATAATTTTACCGCTTCTGTGAATGGAATTTCAAAAATCCGAGAGACATGATTGATGTATGTAAGTAAAATGTGGTTTAATGAGATGAAAATAATTTTTGGTGAATAGTAACTTTTTACTTTTATTTACCACGGTTAAAAGTAAATTGGGTAATTAAGGGTAAGAATGATATTGATATTACCCTAACACATGTCCTAATTCTATTGGAAAAGTGTATCTCGACCAAAAATAACCTTAAGTGTAAAATATTATCATTTAGGCCCACTTGGATTAGATTAGGACATTTATTATTATTTAATTCAAAGAAGAGTTAAAAGAGTTAAAATCAAAGTATATTTACTAAAACATTTTTAATATAGGGTTGCACACAAGATAAATTCGATTGTAAATATTCATTAGAAATCTAAAACGATTTCCTACATGATGGTATTTTATTTCTAATTTTTAGACATCAAATAATTTAATTTATTTATGACACAAAGATGATGCAGTAATTATCTTATTAATGAAATATTGTCATAATTGATATTATAAATACCCAAATAAATGTAATTTAAGACTTTTTATGAATTCCACTAATTTTATAGGTTACTATGATATATTAGTGTTGATTTAATAAACTTGGTTCGAACATATAATTCTGTTATGACTTTCACAACAATCATATATCAAATAGTGTCAAAATTGACACAAAATAGTTTTTAAATAAAATATTATATTATTAATTGTTATTTTATTCCTAAAAATCTAAGGTTCGGCCAAATGACTTAGATAAGGATATATGTATTAATAATATACAATTTGGGGTTCGGTTGTCATGTTATAGTAAGTGTATTAACCATATAGTGTAAGAAAACAAAAAGACACGGTAAAAGTTAAATTATTTAACTTAAAGTTTAATCTAATTGATAAGGTTAAAATAATATCCTAAACTTGTCTAAATACTATTGGATGATAGGATTTCGACCCATCCCCACTTTAGCTTCTAAATAATACCCTTTGGAACCATTATAAACCGATTTTGACTTTAATATAAAATAATATTTTGAGATATTCCTAAGGTGCCCCTCTCCTTCCTTATAAAATGGCACCTCCTCCTCCTCCTCCTCACACCAATTTGAGCACTCAAGCTCGGCAAAACCCTGCCATTTTCTCCTCTACACTTCCCTAAAATAATCCTAGAGGTCCTGGTCTTCTTCAAAGACCAATATTAGTTCCCTAAGTGGAGGATTCAAAGAGGCGTTCCAAAGAAGAGGTAATATCCATTACCGATCTTTTCAATTTCTTTCTTCTTCAACTTCTTCTTCTTTAGTTGTTTCATGATAAAGTAATAACATAAGTATTTATTATATACTGATATGTTATTATAAATATGAAACAACTCTAATTAACCTTCTATCCATCCTACGAAAAAAGGAAATCACCGCGCGTGAGTACGTACGAAATACCGTCTCCACGCCGTGGTGTAATCTATTTTCCACCACCACCTTAATTGGATGGGTATAAAGGTGTAATGAGTATCTATATATTATTATTATAAAGTGATATTGATACTGAAATAGTATACATACACTTCAACACAATTCCACGACCATGAGAACGATATCATCGCTCGTGCGTACGTACGGACTACCGTCTCCACGACGCGATGAGATTCATTCTCAATGATTAAACATTCATGAATGATTATAAAGTATATACAATAATTACTAATGAAATATATGACCTAATAATGACACTGTAATTATTTATATTTATATGTATGTCATCTACTTAATTCCATTCAATTCAATAAGGAAACGAAAACAGCGTTCATGCGTACATACGGACTACCGTCTCCATGAACGGTATATTTCTTTCCATTTACTAATTTATTATATATGTGTATTATGAATATATATATATATATATATCATGTTTTATATTCTGGAATTAAGTAATCATGATCTAAGTAATCATATGAATAATTACAAGTTAAAAACACGAACGACAAATGAGACGATTTTACCCAAAACGCTACTTTAACATGAATTTACAAAATAACGGATAATATAAAGTCATAAGTGGACCATATATGATATAATAACAATGAATATGATTCTGGAATAAGTCAATAACATGATTTAAATCATTATACAGGAGGTTCAGACACTTACAAAGCATGTCGGACCTAAGGTAAGGGAAATATCACAATCTCATTTTTATCCGAGATTGTTTATACTTTGGTATTTACTGGGGTGTATTTTATCATCCACATACATGTTTCCTCAATATGTAATATTATTTTCATTCACCTACAATTTTTTAAATCCTATTTTACCCTTCGGTGTGTTATTAGTAAAAGATATGAAAGGAATCTTTTGTCGTTTTTCGTACGAGGTACTTTTTTGACTTTTCCGACAAAAGTACGAGAAGAATGTTTTTTTAACTTATACGACATGAATGGATTTTTAAAAACATTATTTCCAAGAAGCTTCCTTTACATTTTTTCAAGTTTATTTTTAATCAACTTCTTTTATTTTAAAGTCGTATGACATGTTATGAAAGGAAAAATGTTTTTTGAAGAAGAAAGGATATTTTCCTCAAGAATGGAGTTCAAGTGTTTTATCAAAATTATTTTCCATCTAGGATAATAAAGGGTTATGTTTTTATCCCTATTATTACATTGATTTGATCATGTTGTGATGGAATTATTTTTATGAATTCCTTTATCTTATATGAATTGATTTATGATGTCATGATGTTTAAGATTCCCATTTGTATTACATGGGTAATGCAATGATGTATGATTTATGATTTTGTGGAACACATAAGAATGGTATCATTATGAGATGGGTGGGACCTATATCTCCCTCCAATTCATTGGGTAAAGATTTTATATCTCATGAGATAGACAGGGTTGGAACGGTAGGTTATACCGGTTCAGTGAAACAGGACTGAAACGAGGGTTACTCGATTCAGAAAGGGACTTTGTCCACTAAGAGAGTCTTGGCAATGAGTCTTGACTAACAAGAAATGATTCTCTATGATTATGTGTGTATGCCACAAAGTTTCATGTTTTAAGTTATTATTATTGGGATTTCATTTCACTACTATGATTTATCCCATGATATGAAATTATGCACTCTTTTGCAGGTTAAGATTTCCAAAAGTTATGTTCTTATTAATATGATGTGATTGATTTTTCTTTTTCTTACCCTTACTGAGCATTTGAGCTCACCCTTTTATGTTTTCTTTTTCCCAGGATATAAAGAAAGGTCTTAGGTAGAAAAAAAAAGGGTAAGACCTTTATGGGATATATTGAAGATCTTTCACCACGATTAGAAGATTACGTTCCGAGTTTCCAAAGACACTAAACTATTACGATCCTTGTGTGTGTGTTTTTGTTATGTACTAAGTATTCCGAAAAAGTAATGTAATGTCACTGTACGTCAGGCTACGGGTCTCTACAGTTTGTATCAGAGGCAAAGGAGGTAGGAATGTATCCGATCCTTGGGAACTCTCACATGTGAGCGTTGGACGAAGCATGGCTCTCCGCCCAAGGGCTTCATGAGGAAATGGCTGCCACTGGGGATGGTGGTGTGTCCCGCCCAGGGGGTGTAGCCACCCATGGAGTGCCCTGATAGGTATCAATTATAGTCCACTGGAAGTAATTCCAGACCGCTACAGTTGGTATCAGAGGAAAGGTTTAGTCAACCTTTGGAAACTAGGATGCGAAAACGTTAGTGAGATCCCTAGAGATATTTCTAAGGTATGTCTAGTGATGTCCCTAAGGTTAAGTATACGTATAGGTTATATTACTAGAATTACTCTAATGATCATAGAATTAAATATAAGATGTTAGATATTGAAGGTACTCCCCCTTTATTATGTTGTTTTCCCTAGCATGATTTTTGCCTCTCACACTATTCTTTTTGGGTTTTAGACGATGGCTGGAACCCGAAGGAACCGTGTTGATCAATGCAATGGACAGTGCAATGATTATCCTCCTGAACAAACAAATGTTATGGGAGATGGAGTGAAAAATCTTATTGCTATACTTACACAAG
This sequence comes from Viscum album, assembly GCA_963277665.1. NCBI lineage: Eukaryota > Viridiplantae > Streptophyta > Magnoliopsida > Santalales > Viscaceae > Viscum > Viscum album. Next base: position 687,527,048 of record OY728164.1, read on the forward strand.
CTATGAATCATTCTGGACTTCCAAATGAGCAGAGAAGGGAACAATATTCCATTGAGTCCTTCATGAGGCAACGTCCACCTTCTTTCAGTGGGTCTTCTGATCCACTTGTTTCTGAATAATGGATCAGTACCACTGAAAAGATATTTTCAGTTCTTCAATGTTCTGAGCATGATAAAGTCATCTTAGCAGTATATCGTTTGGAAGGTGAAGCTGATCAATGGTGGAATCTTATCAAGAATACGAGGCAAAGAGATGAAATTGAGTCCATGGAATGGGACGAGTTCAAGAACTTGTTTTTCAGTAAGTAATTCCCTCGTATTCTTAGAACAAAGATGGAGAAGGAGTTTCTTGAGCTGAAGAAGAAGGATGATGAATCTGTTGGTATATACGAAGCAAATTTTACAAGACTTGCAAGGTACGCTTCTGGTATTATCATCCAACCTGAAAGTAAAGTTGATTGATTTTTCAGTGGATTAAAACCAAGTCTTCGAAGGGCATTAGCTATAAGAGACTTCAGTAGCTATGAAGAAATTGTGCGTTGTGCTATCAAGGTAGAAATGGAAGTTGGTGTTACATATCCATCTCATGGTTTTGACAAGAAACGAAAGATGGAGTTCAAGGAGAAATCTCAAAATAATGGTGAAAAGAAGATGAGTGTTTCCTTATGCACAAAGTGTGGAAAGAAGATTGGTGGAGATTGTCTTAAAGGGACTAGAAAATGTTTTAAGTGTGGAAAAGAAGGTCATCGAGCAGCTGAGTGTCGAAGTAATAGAAAAAGGGTTTCCAATGATGTGAATAAAGTAAACACTGCAGAGAACGCACCACCAACACTTCAATGCTTCAAGTGCAAGGAAATGGGGCATTATGCTAATAAATGCACTAATCCAAGGGTTAGTGATGATCGACATGAGCAACCGCTTAAGGCAAAGGACAAAGGGAAGTCACATGTGATCACTATTGGCGATGTTGAATATGACAACGATGTGGTGGAATGATTAAGTGTTTATGTAATGGGATTCCAAAATAATGTTGTATCATAAAGTATTGGAATATTTATGTATTGGTCTAATGTGGTATTCAAAGTGATTGAGATATTTTTGGAAATAAGTTGATATGCGCATAATGAAGGGAAAACGAGAAAACGAAATGTTTAACAATATTCATGAGCTCATGATTGATATGAGGACTAAGTGATATCATGGTTTGAGTATATAGAATTTTGAGGATTTTGGTATGTGGAAAGTGTTAAATTTAAACTGCATTCATGTTTTCACTAAGGTATTCAAGAGAATACATGATTAAGGACTTTGAATGTTTGGAATGTGACCAACAAAACATATCTTATGATATATGGGGATCAACGATGGTATTAAATCTCTGCTAATCGTTTTCACTATGTTATGAGAGTGGACTGCAGTATTATGGATAAGCCTAAAGATTGGAATGGATTATGTTGGACATAAGTTAGTATTGTTTAAGAAGTTTTTTCGATATTATTGATGGGATGTTATAGTAATATAGTTTTAGAAAAAGGACAACCAGCAGGACGGGCGACAGCCCATCGCTTCGGACAAGGATGTGGGAATCGAACCCACAACCGAAGTACGACTGGCCTTTATTGCCTACCACTGGCCTATAAGAAGTCCCTGTTTAGTAGAAGCTAGTTTTATTATATTAAGCAGTATGATATATGAAGTATAAGTCCATTTTAGGAACCATATATGATTGATCTCACTATAGATCGACTTATGTATATAATTTTTTCTAACCTTTTGTTTGAGACAGATGGAATGACCTGTCATTCTATCACATGATCTGCTAACACTTCACGAATAACAAATTCAACTTCATTTATTTAAGAGATGAAGTGGAAATTGTTAAAGGCACGAACAACAGTGAGATTGTACCAAAATAAAGTAAGTATTTATTCTAATTCAAACTCTTCAACTTTAGGGAAACGATCTTGAAAACCAAAAATGTTGTCCTAGTTCTCTTATATCTGATGAATCAGATGGTACCTTAGATCGTCACAAATTTATGGCTTTGTGATTGCTGGCTTTTCCATAGCCATGTTCTCTACCACTCTCCATCAGAACATGATGGTTAGATTTCTCTTCCATATCCATATTTTCACCTATGTGGAAACCCAGTGATTAGTTTATTTGGGTAACCGTTAAGTTTCATACTTTTGTTTTTAAAGATTGGTTTTGATATTCCTTTTTAAGATGTGGGTTTCTATTAAATAAACTTTCGAATAGTAAACCATTTATAACCCCGACGAATTTCGAGGGCGAAATTCATTTTAAGGGGGGTAGAATGTAACAGCCCGAGATTTAATGAAAAATATTCGTTATAATTTAATTACTGTCTTGTGTTGTACGCTACACCAAAAGGAGCTTTCACAACACGCATCTTTGACTTGCCTTGCATTACACTCAATCACAACCTTCCTCGATAGCGTGTGTAGTACGCAATACTGAGTTTCACGAAACAACAATATGCTATTAAAATATTATTAAAACTAGCCGTTATGAATAGTAATAACCACTTTTTAAATTTTAGAAATTTTAGCTCTCAAAATGGACTTCATTTTTGGATTCGGAGTATCGAATTTAGCCTAAGGTGAAATTTTGGTACTTTTCGGATAACTTTCATATTCTGATGAATAGTGAAAATTACTAAATTATAATTAAAAACAACTTTTCTAATCGAAATAATTAATAGTGATAAATTATTAATTTGAGTGGTTTTAATGTATATTTAGAATATATTTTTACAATTTAATACAATGTTGGTCATTGAATGTAATTTCACATTTAAACCAGACATAATCAAGTGTCAATCTTTTGATAGATATTGTTTCTTAAAAACACGCTATTTGTTTAAACAGCGGGATTTAATTATAAAATTAATTAATGCAACTTCTATGTTATGAATTTGGTAAAATAGACTTCATTTTTGAATTCGGAATATGAAATATAGATTAGGATGAAATTTTGGCATTTTTCTGAAAAACATCAATTTTTGATGAATAGTGAAACTACTAAGTGGTAGTTAAAAACTGAATTTTTCATAAAACATAATTTTACCGCTTCTGTGAATGGAATTTCAAAAATCCGAGAGACATGGTTGATGTCTGTAAGTAAAATGTGGTTCAATGAGATGAAAATAATTTTTGGTGAATAGTAACTTTTTACTTTTATTTACCACGGTTAAAAGTAAATAGGGTAATTAAGGGTAAGAATGATATTGATATTACCCTAACACATGTCCTAATTCTATTGGAAAAGTGTATCTCGACCAAAAATAACCTTAAGTGTAAAATATTATCATTTAGGCCCACTTGGATTAGATTAGGACATTTATTATTATTTAATTCAAAGAAGAGTTAAAAGAGTTAAAATCAAAGTATATTTACTAAAACATTTTTAATATAGGGTTGTACATAAGATAAATTCGATTGTAAATATTCATTAGAAATCTAAAACGATTTCCTACATGATGGTATTTTATTTGTAATTTTTAGACATCAAATAATTTAATTTATTTATGACACAAAGATGATGCAGTAATTATCTTATTAATGAAATATTGACATAATTGATATTATAAATACCAAAATAAATGTAATTTAAGACTTTTTATGAATTCCGATAATTTTCTAGGTTACTATGATATATTAGTGTTGATTTAATAAACTTGGTTCGAACATATAATTCTGTTATGACTTTCACAAAAATCATATATCAAATAGTGTCAAAATTGAGACTAAATAGTTTTTAAATCAAATATTATATTATTAATTGTTATTTTATTCCTAAAAATCTAAGGTTCTTCCAAATGACTTAGATAATGATATATGTATTAATAATATACAATTTGGGGTTCGGTTGTCATGTTATAGTAAGTGTATTAACCATATAGTGTAAGAAAACAAAAAGACACGGTAAAAGTTAAATTATTTAACTTAAAGTTAAATCTAATTGATAAGGTTAAAATAATACCCTAAACTTGTCTAAATACTATTGGATGATAGGATTTCGACCCATACCCACTTTAGCTTCTAAATAAGACCCTTTGGAACCATTATAAACCGATTTTGACTTTAATATAAAATAATATTTTGAGATATTCCTAAGGTGCCCCTCTCCTCCCTTATAAAAGGGCACCTCCTCCCCCTCCTCCTCACACCAATTTGAGCACTCAAGCTCGGCAAAACCCTGCCATTTTCTCCTCTCCACTTCCCTAAAACAATCCTAGAGGTCCTGGTCTTCTTCAAAGACCAATATTAGTTCCCTAAGTGGAGGATTCAAAGAGGCGTTCCAAAGAAGAGGTAATATCCATTACCGATCTTTTCAATTTCTTTCTTCTTCAACTTCTTATTCTTTAGTTGTTTCATGATAAAGTAATAACATCAGTATTTCTTATATACTGATATGTTATTATAAATATGAAACAACTCTAATTAACCTTCTATCCATCCTACGGAAAAAGGAAATCACCGCGCGTGCGTACGTACGGAATACCGTCTCCACGCCGTGGTGTAATCTATTTTCCGCCACCACCTTAATTGGATGGGTATAAAGGTGTAATGAGTAACTATATATTATTATTATAAAGTGATATTGATACTGAAATATTATACATACACTTCAACACAATTCCACGACCTTGGGAACGATATCATCGCTCGTGCGTACGTACGGACTACCGTCTACACGACGCGATGAGATTCATTCTCAATGATTAACCATTCATGAATGATTATAAAGTATATACAATAATTACTAATGAAATATATGACCTAATAATGATACTGGAATTATTTATATTTATATGTATGTCATCTACTTAATTCCATTCAATTCAATAAGGAAACGAAAACAACGTTCATGCGTACATACGGACTACCGTCTCCATGAACGGTTTATTTCTTTCCATTTACTGATTTATTATATATGTGTATTATGAATATATATATATACATCATGTTTTATATTCTGGAAGTAAGTAATCATGATCTATGTAATCATATGAATAATTACAAGTTAAAAACACGAACGACAAATGAGACGATTTTACCCAAAACGCTACTTTAACATGAATTTACAAAAGAACGGGTAATATAAAGTCATAAGTGGACCATATATGATATAATAACAATGAATATGATTCTGGAATAAGTCAATAACATGATTTAAATCATTATACAGGAGGTTCGGACACTTACAAAGCATGTCGGACCTAAGGTAAGGGAAATATCACAATCTCATTTTTATCCGAGATTGTTTATACTTTGGTATTTACTGGGGTGTATTTTATCATCCACATCCATGTTTCCTCAATATGTAATATTATTTTCATTCACCTACAATTGTTTAAATCCTATTTTACCCTTCGGTGTGTTTTTAGTAAATGATATGAAAGGAATCTTTTGTCGTTTTTCGTACGAGGTACTTTTTTGACTTTTCCGAAAAAAGTACGAGAAGAATGTTTTTTTAACTTATACGACATGAATGGATTTTTAAAACATTATTTCCCAGAAGCTTCCTTTACATTTTTTCAAGTTTATTTTTAATCAACTTCTTTTATTTTAAAGTCGTATGACATGTTATGAAAGGAAAAATGTTTTTTGAAGAAGAAAGGATATTTTCCTCAAGAATGGAGTTCAAGTGTTTTATCAAAATTATTTTCCATCTAAGATAATAAAGGGTTCTGTTTTTATCCCTATTATTACATTGATTTGATCATGTTGTGATGGAATTATTTTTATGAATTCCTTTATCTTATATGAATTGATTTATGATGTCATGATGTTTAAGATTCCTATTTGTATTACATGGGTAATGCAATGATGTATGATTTATGATTTTGTGGCACACATAAGAATGGTATGATTATGAGATGGGTGGGACCTATATCTCCCTCCAATGCATTGGGTAAAGATTTTATATCTCATGAGATAGACAGGGTTGGAACGGTAGGTTATACCGGTTCAGTGAAACAGGACTGAAACGAGGGTTACTCGATTCAGAAAGGGACTTTGTCCACTAAGATAGTCTTGGAAATGAGTCTTGACTAACAAGAAATGATTCTCTATGATTATGTGTGTATTCCACAAAGTTTCATGTTTTAAGTTATGATTATTGGGATTTCATTTCACTACTATGATTTATCCCATGATATGAAATTATGCACTCTTTTGCAGGTTAAGATTTCCAAAAGTTATGTTCTTATTAATATGATGTGATTGATTTTTCTTTTGCTTACCCTTACTGAGCATTTGAGCTCACCCTTTTATGTTTTCTTTTTCCCAGGATATAAAGAAAGGTCTTAGGTAGGAAAAAAAGGGGAAGACCTTTATGGGATATATTGAAGATCTTTCACCACGATTAGAAGATTAAGTTCCGAGTTTCCAAAGACACTAAACTATTACGATCCTTGTGTGTGTGTTTTTGTTATGTATTAAGTATTCCGCAAAAGTAATGTAATGTCACTGTACGTCAGGCTACGGGTCTCTACACCTAGGGTACATTTTTGGGTGGAAAACCCTTATGGTGTTCTTGAAAATTATTTTATAAACTAAGTAAATGTTTTATGGAATTTTTAAGTGGTTTGAATCATGTATGAGATTTTTTTGGTGTGAATATTATTTTAAAATGGAATTTATATGTGCAAGTGGTGTTATGTGATATGTGGAACTTTTTTGAGCACAAAAGGGAATCCCAATTATCTAGATGGGAATACTAGGACCAGTATGCTATTGATTCGAATGCAGTGGAGACCCAATTTTACTTAGCGAGATTGATGATGAAAACACTAAATATATATTTAAAATCATTTAAGAATACTATAACTTGGGTATTGATCCTATCTACTAAATCGTGCACAAGAAAGCCACTGGTCGTGGTTCCTATACCATATTTCATCGATATATGAGGTACCTAGGGTCCCACTACTAGCTAGTTCCTAGGGTTATTTCCCGTGATTAGTTCTTATTGGATATATTTCACTTACCATTGGCACATGGTAGTGTTTAGTTATAAATTTTTAGAATCGGGCTTGTTCACTTTAAAATTGTTTTATTTAAAATTTTCATTCATTTAAAGATGTTTTTCTTTAATTTTTAATAGTATTAATTTGTGTAAAATATTGAAAGTTATTTACCTTATAATGTTTAGTGCATGAAATATTTTCTTGGGTGGCATCATACTGGTATTAGGCTCACACCCTACTTACAACTTTTGGTTTAAGTAGACTTTTAATGTTTGGCATAGGTAAGGTCAAGGATTTTGGTGATGGCGGTTCGGGTTGTTGCTACCTTCTTAGTGCAGTGTGTGGAGTTTTTTTTAGGGCAATGCCCGCTTAACTTGTGGTGGTTTTTGATTTGGAATTGCTACACCCTTTTCTTGTGTCCTTTTGGATGTTGGTTTAAAATCATGTAATTCAATTCTGAAAAATATTTTAAAACTTGTTTGGTTGAATTTTCAGATTCGGTATATTAAATTTTTCTAGTTATTTTATCCTTATAAATTTGGGTAACTCATTCCCAAGATTTCTTTATGATATTCAGGCACTTGTACCAACCCGTGGGGATCAGAAACACCCTTCGGATCATGCCATAGGCTGGGTTAGGCACTAGTTCGAGTGATGGCCCGACTTGGTTCATGACAAAATAATATCCAATTTAATTTATCCATTTGAGTCATATCTTTAAACAAACATAATTATCTCAATATTATGAATATATTATGGGTTTATATTTCATTTAATAATGTGTTTTCTAGTAAGTTCAAAATACCACTGAAACATATTCCTTGGTAATTAGTATAATTAGACATAAAATTTTAAATAATTATTGAAAATATACAAAATTACACTCCAAATAAAATATAAAAATTATTATAACATTGAAATCATTGATAAAATAAAAAAATTATGTAATTACTGAATCAAAACATAATAACATAAAATAACTGTCATCCATTATACCAATATAATAATATTTATCTTGATACCTTTTATTCTTCTAAGGTATATCCCCTTGAATATTAGGAAATTCATTTGCATAGTTCCATGTGTTATTACAGTGATATCATTTCAACTTGAAAATTTCTTTCGTTATATTTCAATCAAGAGAATAATGGTCTTTCTCTCCAAATAGGTAGAAAACAATCATTCCTGTCAACCAAATACCATGGTGTTTCATTCAATAATTATCACATGGGGAAAAATATATCTTTCCCTTATTCCCATTATCAATTTTTTCCCTTTCATAATCTTCTCATCTTACATTGTTTCAAATCCTTAAGATGTGTATAATAATTTTCTTTCATGATATCATATAAAAAAAATTCATCATATGAAGAATTTTTTTGGAGAGACATGTTCCCTTATAAGACATATCTTAATCAATTATATTAAATGATCAATCATATACTATGTGTTTCCTATGTAATCTATATCATATCTAGAAATACATTCAAAGGTAGCTTCATAATATAAAACACATTGTTCTTAATTTTTCTTTATGATAAGAAAATTTATTATCATATCAGTTTATTTATCATGAGAGAAATATTTTTCAAATCATTAATATTTGAAATCTTTCCATTCTATGAGTTTTATTTACTCGTTCTTTTAGTATTATGGATCAAGAAATACCATTTATCTGCATCAAATTTAAGAAAATAAACTGAAAATGTAACCTTTTCTATTTTATTATATTCAAAGAACATAAATATATTTTATAGAGACTAAATCCAGTGTTGAAATACCATTAGATTATTACTCCCACCAATTAATAGGGTCTTAGGTCACATAAATAGATCAAACATAGAAAAATATTATTGTAAAACAAGTTTCTTCATTTGGAAAAGGTTGTTCTTCATAACTAGATATAAATACCCTAATATATCCCTAATTTTATTAGTACCCGTACCAGATATATTGGATTATTTAACTGGGTAATCTCTATATTTTTCATGATTATTTATACAATTCTTCCTTACAAGTTCCATTTCAAAAAATTGGATGATACAGGATTAGATAATAAAATTATGAATTTCAAAAGATAATTTATAATTCAAAATATGTTGTAACACTTAGCTAAAATTTAAATTTATGCAATATTAATCTCATAATTATAAATATGATTTCATCAAAGAAATTTTATTTTTAAACCCATCAGAATGGTATGTAAATAAAGTGTGAACTATTCTAATCATATCTTCATAGGAGTGTCAAAACTAATGCTTAGCATAGCCAGTTGTTGTGAACTATGTGATGATTAGGGCTATTCCAATGTTCCCATTTCAAAATTATTACCTCATGATACCTCAGTCCTAGAACTAAGACCATTTGTAATATCCATATATGGATGTATTTATAAAAAAACAATAAAATATCTTCCTTACCAAAACATTAGGATGACCTTATATACTTATCCTAAATGTATATCATAGGTTTATGTTCCCTAATCAATATGTTCCTTCATCTAATTACCAATATTTCTAATGAAAATTATTTGATACCAAATATAGTGGTATGAATATTTTTCCGGTGGACTATAATTGATACCTCTAAGGGAAATCCATAGGAATATATACCTCCAGGTTTAGATGCACCATCATCCTAATTATAAAAAATTTTCTCATGAATTCATCATTTGGAGATACATGATTCATCTAACCCACACACATTAGAGTTTTCAAGGAATAAATATTGTCCTTTTTATATGATACTAATTATAGCGACCCCGACCCTAGTAACCTAGAGCTAGTGTCTTACTTTGTTACATTGACCAAGATACAATGGGTAAAATCAAGAAGGGTCAATTAGTTTAGCAATTTTGGAGAAATATATACATACATAATACCCAATTATAATGGGAATAGAAAATAAAACACAATAAATAACAAAAAAACAAATGAACTATATCCTTGAAAAGTCATTCAAAGATATCTTCTTCATATCCTTGGGAAACAAAACAAAAAAAGGGTGATCTCAAATGATCAATAAGGGTTACGTACAATAGAATATACCATGAATTATTAAATAATAATCAATTTGGAATGGAAAATAACTAAACACACATTCCAAAAAAAAATACCTAAATGTATCAATAGATTAGGCATAATCAATATGAAAAGGAAAATAACTAAACACACATTCCATTTATTCCAAAGTCTGAGAATAAAATGAATACATATATTATATCATTATTAAAATATCATGGATAATAATAGTAACTAAATTCTAAATGAATTAAATGCTTAATTATTGGATGTCATGTCTAAGAAAAATGATATCTCTACCATCAAAATCTATCCTGAAGACTATTTAAAACAACTATGTGAACACCCTTCTAGTATGGATAATTGTTTTGTCTCATGATACCTATCAATGCATGAAGGGTCTATCTATAATCGGGCCCACATGAATATGTATGTCCAAATCATTCCTCATATATCGAATGATCAATTTAATTGATGATTAATGTGACTTATCATCAAATATCCATATTGAGTAAAGAATACAGATTGATGAATAATTCACCAGATAGAAAAATAACCTTCAATGTTGGAAAATGTTTGTATAAATGATATATGGTTTAATAAATAAACATATCCTTGATAAATAATATGGATATTAAGGGAAAACTTAATTTTCAATGATCATAATAATGTGAATATTATAAAGGAAAGTTAATGACTACAAAAATGAATAAAGATAGTTAATATCAACAATTTCCATGGAAAAATTGATCAAAATCCGTCCAGATGAAGAATTAGGATGGTTTCAATACAACATATACAAATTGAAGTACAAAATAAATGTTTTTTCATTTATTAATTTAACTATCATAAAAATAACATTAAAACACTATTGATGAAATTATTCTTTTCATTTTAAAGATAACTTTTTATAACTAAATATTGAAAAAAAATTGAAAATAATTTTATTTGAAAATATTTTTTAATATTATAAATGAATATTTAATACATTTTATTGTTCATTACCGCTGAAAATTTTGTTGATGTTGTACACGTTAAAACAAAGATTCTTTTCAATTTGTTGGTAAAATACAAACATGAATTGTTTGGAAAAAATGTGAATATTACTTTAAAATAATTTTTTCAAAAGAAAAAATGTGAAATTTGTTATTAAATAAATAATTTTTAAATGTTTAAAAATATTTTTGAACTTTTTTTAGAAAAAATAAGTTTGGAAGAAAATAGACTTCCGACCTAAGAGATAAATGAAGCAAGATTTTCATAGAAACATTATCTCAATTATTTTAAGTAATAAAGAGTGGGAAATAGTAATTTTACTCGAAAATATCATGAATAACCCAAGGATGATAAAATGATATGGTTTTATTCGAAAATTATCAAATAATTTCCTTCAACTGAAATTCAAGAATAAAAAATCTCAATGAGAATGATATTGGGAAATAAAAAGATATAATGATCATAACATTGATGTGATAATTGTTCAATAAATAGAATATGTGTTTAAACATTAAATACACATAAAACATGTGAACATATAACAAATTTTAATTAATATTCATTAAAAACATAATATTATAATATAAAAGATGAAGAATAAGTAATGTTTCACAATGAAAAGAAACTGAGTTGTTAACTTTTTTACCAATTTGAAACACTTAAGTCAAATACACAAGGATAAAATTATTAAAATTAAAACATAAAAATCCTTTAATTACCAAATGACTCAACAAAAGAAATTTGAGCTCAAGTCTATTAAAAAGATCATATCATTGAAGTAGAGATTAATCAGTGAATTGATTATGTGTATAAAATGTAAATAATAATAAAAAATTGAAAACATGATGTAAAATAATTAGAGTTCATTAAACAAGTAATATTATAAAGACATAATCAATGATGTATAATTTTAACCTAATGGATGGAAATTTATTTAAGAAATCTCTTATCTCACACTTCCTTTTGGTCAACAATTATCTAAACTCTTATAAAGTGGTGTAAAATATGAAATTAACATATTAAAGAAACATATCCACATTTAAAATATAAAATATTATCTTTTTATAATATATTTTCACACTTATGTTAATAATATTTCATTATTTTAATTGTTTTTGTTGTTAATTTATTTGTTTTCTCATTCGATTTTATCATGAATGTTCCAGTACTTGTGAATATTATATATAACCATCATATATACAATAATAATAATGAAATAAATATCATAATTATACATTAATTATTATTTTATTACTAATAACCTAATATGGTTTTGATAAATGAAGTGTGTTACGATCATGGCGATGGTAGGACGTACGCACGCAAAAGCAACGTTTCAATTTTACAATGATCATTATGAAAAAAGGAAAGTAATATATTATCCTTCTAGTATTATCATAATATAATATATAAATTATTATTTATTTAAATATACTTATTTATATCAATCATGGTTTGTGGTTATGAAAATAGAGACACATCATTTTGTGAAGGTGGCAATCCACACATATAGGAATGATCTTATCATCTTTCATTTAGTGAAATGTAGGAAAAAATTATATTATATTTTTGAAATTAAAAATATGTAAAAAATATCAAAATTATGTTCTGTATATCAATTATAATTAATAAAATTATAATTATCATATTCCATGTTAAACTTTTGTGAAAGATGAATCAATTTTTATTATGAGGCGGTAGTCTTCTGTACACACGAGCGACATTATAATATCTCTTCAAAAAAGAAATGTAAAAAGGTTTATATGATATAATGAATCAATAGGTATAATTATATTAAAAATATCATATATATATATACTTTATATTCATAATCATACCCAACCGTGATATGTTTATGGTAAAAACAAATAATATCGGTTTATTAGGCGTTAGGTCTCCCTACATAGGAAGATAATTTCATCACCCATTTAATGGAACTGGGGTTTATTTTAGGTCATTAAATTAAAATAAAAAACATCTCAGTATATTTAATCTAATGAGGATATTATATAATCATGTTTTAATAATAATATAATGTGATGGTGGAAGAAATAAAATATAAATTCCCATTGAAGAACATTACTTCTTCTTCAAGTATCCTCCTTAGGTTTGATCTAAATCCATTTTAGGATGGATTTATACTAAAAATATGGATTCTATGATGATATTATGAATTTTTTAAAGTGATTTTTGCAGGTATTTGTAGAAAAATTGGGTGTTAATTTGTGAACAATAGAGGATAGATAGTATACTTTTATATTTGAGGCGAGTGACACACTTGTAATTTCTAGAAATAACAAGTTTTACCCAAGTTTTTTACATTAAAAAATGGTAAAAAATGGATTATTATAGATAATTTGACATTATAAGGTCTTATTATTATGATAAAATATATTTTAGACATGTATTTTGGTCATTTTAGCCCTTATTTTCTTAGTGTTACCCCTCGTAAATATATATTTACCTTAACCACGAGAGTTAATTTTTACTATTTTCACTGTTAATTTTGGTGAAAAATTATGTGTAACTTATTAGATAATACAACTTATGATTATTAAAAATATAGAAGCCATTTTTCCAAATTTCATTCCAATAATTATAAAAATTACATTTTAAATTTTTCCGGTAGATGTGACGAGAAATCAGGTTCTTAATGAGAAAATGTTCAAAAGGCCTCAAAGTTTTTATATTCAAATTCAATATATAAATTTTTATAATAACATAAAATTGATTATTTTAGATAAAATATAACTAATTATAACTTAAAACGAATTAATAATATAATTTAACATTATAAATTATTTAAAAATGTAGTTTATTATAAAATTTAAGTATTTTCACAATTCATCAAAAATCAAACTTTTTAGAAAAAAAATACAATATAAGATAAATTTTATATTATTATTTCATAATTTTTTTTTATTTTTTTCAAATAAATTTTCTAAATTAGTTAAAAATAATTTTAAATTATATGGGAAAAGAGTGGCTAAACCGTATTTAAAAAAATATAGTTTTTTAGAAAACATTTCTTTTTCTTTTAAATGATTATTATATTATTTATAATTAGTAGATAACCATTTAATTTATTTACATGTGTAAACCATATAATTTTAATAATTTAGATTTTAATATTAATACCATCTAATTTAATAGTTAGGTTATAACTATATACTATATTATAGTTGATTTAGAATTGGGGTTGCTGCCCCATGCTATCAAAGAGATTAAATTTAAATAAATATATTTCATTGGTTGTTTTAAGATCAGCATTGTGTTTCACATATGATATAAAAAACAATTTTATTAATTTATAATTATGGTGTGTTAAAAAAATATTTTATTCTTTCAATTATTTGAAAAAACAATTCACATATACCAAACTAAAAATTGAGTTTTCAAATCATAATTTTAAAATTTTAACCAAAGTGTGTTTTCCAAAAAGCCATCTAATTTTCATGATTTCCAAAAAACAATGTAAATGATAATTTCTATTAAATCACACCAATATTTCCATAATAATTTCATAAAAATAATTCTATATAAAACCAAGACTTTAGGTTCTATTCATGTGGATTAGAGAGAGAAGACACCTACCTATAAAACATAAAGAACTAATCAAAAATATAGTTACATTCACTGGATCAGATCATATTTCATCATAAAACAAATCATAACACATATATTTATACATAAAAGAATATATGAATATTTATAATGGATAAATAAGTAATTTAGATATACTAATTATGAATAATGATGAACACTTACCGAAAAATATGGGCCTCTAATGCATGTTGATTTTCATACACATCCCAAACTTTTAGAAGGACATCGTCTTTCAAACCTCAAGAAAAAAAATGGAATTTGAATTATGGGAGGATTATGGAAAAACAAAGTCATTAAAGTGATAATTCTAATAAGATACAATTTTTATAGAGGGAAACCTATATTCCACATGGTTAGGTCACACCATTTGGAAAACCATGGGACAACCTTTCTGTGCTAATGCCTTAAGCCAACCCCTCGCACATTTGAATCACATAGCTAAAAAAATATGAACCGACCTTTCCTTTACCCTATGTCTATAGATGAATGGTTATCTAGGAAATCCTTATTATTTTTCTAAATCATAACTCAAACATGTGTAGCTAGTTTCCCTCTAGCCACAAGATTCATTATCACAAAGATGGGGTTCATGCTTTATACTTAACCATACTCAAATCGTGTACCTATAGAAATGTATCCAAAGCATGCTAAGACCACTATGAACCTCAAAAAATATAAAACAATTAGTATATATACATAAAATGATTTAATAAATGTTCATTCACCTCAAACTAGGGGTTATAAAAATATAAATTTTCATCTGAAAAACAATTTTTGGATATCAAAATACCCATTTCTATTTTAAAAATCATTTCCAATACCAATATTACATGAAAAAGGAAAAGAGTTTTATTATTTGAATAATAAAATAAATCTGGTAATTTAATAAAAACATAAAATAATTCCTATTGTGATGGATAATGTTTTTGTCACAGTATATTTTAAAATAGAATACTCTTATATGTCTTCTGTAGAGAAATTCAAGCATTCTACAAAAAGATTAATTTTTGAAAACCCTTGAATGAAATAAAATTATGGCCTTTATAAAACCTTGTTGTCTACATATTTTAATTTATAAAATAATTTTCAAAAAATGGGAAATTTTTAAAAAGAGTTGTATGGAGAACTTTAAAAGTGTATTTTTAATTAAAAGTCCCTTACCTTGGGCCTGACTCATCACATATGTTCTTTATCTTCTTTTTATTTATATAACAACCTTAGGATAACATAAAAATATTTAATATGATGGATTTATGATCAAAATAATGAACCTAAGATGTGGTGATGTAATAAATGAAGTTATTTTGGTAGGTATGGTCCAAACCTAAATACTTTTGAGATATGGGGAGGAGAGGATATTAGGTGACCTTTTATAAGTGAGGTGAGTGTCACAATTGCAATCTTTCAAATGAAAAAGGTGTAACCATAGTTCTCACATGACATAAGGATAAAAAATAGACCATAATCAGTAATTATATGTGATAAGGCCTAAATATGGACAAATTATAGATTTTAATAAGTTTTTTGAACATTTTAATCCTTGCCTTCTTAGATTATACCTCGGTGAATCAATTTTCACATTAATTGTGATTAAATAGTTTAAAATTATTATTATTCTTTATGAAAAAAATGAGTTATAGATATTATATAGTATAAAATAAAATTATTACCATAATGGAATCCATTTTACCAAATTTAATTCATAGATGTGGAAAATTTTGATTTAAAATAAAACCTACATATGTGATGAAAAAAAGTTTTTCAAGAAATGTATTTATCACGTATAAAATGATTATAAATTTATAAAATGACTATTTATCATCACTATATGAATTTATTTTCATTTTTATTGATAATTAATATCTATAATTCATTTCAATAATTCCTCATTAGGGGTTTTAGTAATTAATTAAAATGGAGCAATTTTATGCACTTAAAAATAGTTTGAAGAAAAATCATTTTCTTAAACCAAAAAATTAACTTATTATAAAATAAATTATAAATATAACTCAAATATTAATAATTGGATTAAATATAACTAAATAATTATTTTTTAACAACCCCAACGCCAGAATCCTGGAGCAAGCGCCTTACTTTATTACATTATCATGATTACAATGAATCAAATCATGGAGGAACAATGAGTTTATATGTTTTGGAGAATGAGATACATACATGATACCAATTTTACATTGGGAATAAAAAATAAAAAATAATTCATAACAAAATGTAATATACTAAAAACTTGAAAACTCATTCAAATACATTTTCATCATAACTTGGGGAATGGAAACAAAATTAGGGTGAGCTCAAATGCTTAGTAAGGTATATGTATAGTAGAAGAAAATATGAATAACTAAACATAATCAAAATTTAATGGTAGATAAATAAACACACATGAAATTTAAATAAATTGACAACCATAGTTACATAATATAGAATCAATATGTTAAGTTAAATCACTGAAAACAAAATCCATTTAATTAATAAACTAAGAATGAAATTCTTTCATAGATAATGTCACATAAAAATATCATGGATAATAAAAACAATTGAATTATCTATGAATTAAATGCTTAATTATTGGACAACATGTTTCCACGGTACATATAAACATTATCATCAAGTCATTTATAAAGACATTTTCAAATATACTCGGTAAAAACCCATATAAGTTAGTCAACTTATTCATCTCAAGAGGATACCAATGCATCCGGAGGATTAATTTACACCACCACGAACCCATGTTGTATGAGTCTAAATAATCACTCATATATCAAAAAATTACTTTAATTTTTAAGCGATGTACCATATAAAATATCCATATTGAGTAAAGGATATAGATTTATAAATATTTTCCCAATTATCAAATAACATTCAATGTAAAAATTAAATGTAAAAATGGTATACAGTTTAAAAAATAACCATATCCTTCACACACAATAATATGGTTAATTGAAATAATTTTAATGTTTAATTAAAAATTAGTATAAGAAATTGATTATTTCAAAATAAAGGCGACAATCAAAAAAGAAAGTGTAATTATGAAATAAATTTTACCACTTATTAATTTTCAATCCAAAACCTCTTAGATGAAATAATTCAAATTTAAAATTAAAATACCATTAATAATGAATGAACCAAGTTATAAAATTTCAAATGTAAAGTATATACAATACATAAATCATAGTTGTTCGATAATAATAAATATGTCTTAATGGGATATAAATTTAGATAAACACCATTATGCTTCATTTTGGATTAAATATCTTTAACATCCTATATAAGGGTTTTAATAATGTTATTAACATATAAAATAACCATATTAATACTTATAATATGTAATATTATCCCCTTATGACATCTAATTATCCATTAATGAATAACCATTTATTATTTTCATTTTTTCATGTGTCAATTACCTAGTTTTTCATGTATATTTTGGCTTGTGATTTTTCAACCCTCTTCCATAGAACATGATTTAATCATATCTAGAATATAAACTATGATTTAAATAAAATATATATTCATTATATATGTATTTATAGTAATCTATAAAATTTGGAGACATGAAACTAACAATACAATTTATGTAGATGGTAGGCTGTACGTACACGTGAAAACAATTTCTATTTTATTTTCATTTTGAAAAAAAGAAAAGAAAATTACATATATATATATTCATTAAATTATGATTTTAATTTCATGTATGTGAAATATTTTTATTAATTCCATCCTTAATATATTCCATGTAATGCGTGAATGAATCACATCACCTCGCGAGGTGGTAGTTCACTGTACTCATGGGTGACGTTATTGTATTCACAAAAAATTGAATTCATGAAGGTATTTGTGATATAATAATTTTCCATAAGTATATAAAAATCATAAATTTAATAAAAATTATATATAAACTATAAATACGACCTTATTCCCAATTACCAATGATAGTAATGAAAAATGAATGCCATCGGTTCAAGAGGCGGTAGTCTGGCATACACACAAACGATGATTTCATAACTGATTTGATGGAAATGTGTGAAGTTTTATGTAGTAAACTTAAAATAACTACCTCTAATTATATTTATTATACTAAGGTAATAGATCAAGCAAGGTTTAATTGGATTTGATGGAGGTATAAGATGAGATAAAAGAAAAATTCTTTTAGAAGAACATTACATATTATTCATGTATCCTCTTTAATATTTAAATAATACTATAGAAGGTTTTATTTATTAAAAAAATAAAGATTATGGGATAATGGTATAGATCTTTATGAGTGATTTTCAAAGGTTTTGGATAAGCTAAATTAATTACGGGGTATGAAAGAGGTGGAGAGATTGTGCCCTTTTATAGTTGAGGAGGAGTGACATTCTTATAAATACACAAAAGTATTCACTATTGGGAGATATACCTTAACTCATGTGGCTCGAAGTTTCATAATTAATTTAATGAAATTATGATATGGTTGAGACACAACTCCACCCCACAATAGAACATAGGTTTTAAACATTTTGTTTTTTTAACTCATTTGTTTCCTCATTTTACCATTTTTTTCATTTTGTTAAAATATTTTTTGACCAAAGTAATTTATACATTAAGATTAATTTATAGTGAGTATTATTATAAAATTTACAAATACTTATTCTAAATATTTTATCTAATTTATATTATAAAAATCATTTGTGTATTGAAAATTAATTTTAACATAAGTGAATGTAGCATGAAAAAACACCACTTTAACCTTAACCACGCTAAAAATATTTTTAATATTTATGGGATAATGTGTTCATTATAAAAGTTCAATTAGTACCTAAAAGGATCGTATTATATATTTTTTAAAATTTAAAAATCACTTTGTAGAAGATAGAAATTGATTTTTTTAAAATTTAAATTATTTAATATAAAATAATTTATTATAAAATATTTTTAATGTCAATTTTGACATTATTTATTTATTTTGAGTTACAAAAATATCAATATAATGAAGGAATTTGAATATATTATTTTCAAACATATGTAAAAATATATATTCATCTAAAAAATAAATAGAATACAATAATTTATTCAATTTACATAAATTAAAATTTTAATATAATTTATTTTATTAATTATCATGTAAATAATTCATGGATTAGTGTTTATTAAGAATTTATAGTAATTATTTTACATATAAAATTTTAATATTAATTATCATGACTAAAATAACACATTTACCATTAAAAATAATGTTTATAACAAAAAATATGATGTTTTTTCACTATCTCGAAGAATTATTATTACTAAAGGAAAGTACGGTTCTTTGTTTTGTCTTTTTTCCATACATAACTCATTATATTGGTCAATTTCATTGAATAATATCCCACTAACTCCTAAAAATACACAATAAGGTGTTAATGGTCTAAATATGTTTAGAAAATGGGTGTTGGAGATGTTTGTAGTGTAGTGACCTGACCCTAGTATGCTTAGAGCTCATGTATACTACCATTACATTGTCCTGATTGTAAGGAATCAAATATAGAAGGATAAAAAAGTTTAACACTCTTGGTAAACTAGATACATACATGAGTATTTTATTTAAAAATAATACAATAATGAAAACATAATTTTTCTCTCTGGATAGATTTATTACCACTTAGAATATCTTTTCATATCTTTCTTTGTACACTTCTTGGATTCCTAGGGAAAGGAAACAAAATAAGGTTGAGCTTAGATGCTCAGAAAAGATTAAGTATAGAGGAAATTATAATTAATCAATTAGAGTAATCAATATTGATAGGTTAATAAGTGAACAAACATTCCATTTTAATAACTAGATAAAGAATAATTAATATATAAATGTAAATAATTGAACACATATTCCATTAAATCAATAAACCGAGAATGAAATGCATCCATATATTTCTTCATAGTGAAAATATCATGGATAATAATGAAAAATAAATAATTAATAAAAGAAATTATTTATTATTGGAATTAATGTTTCTAAATCACAAGATACATTTACCATCAAGATCTATCCTCTAGGTGGTTTAAAACATACTAGGTGAAACCCCATTAGTTAAGGCTAACAAACTGATTTGTCCCATGAGACTACCGATACATAAAGGGGATTGCATTAAATGGAACCCAACCCATATATTTATTGTCCAAATGATTCTTTATATATCAAATAATTGATTTAATTAATAAAAAACAGTACTTTTTACAAAATATCTATATTGAGTAAAAGATATAGATTTGTAAATATTTCCCCAATTAATCAAATAACATTCAAATTTAACACCATATATAAAAATGTTATACGGTTTAAGAAATAATAATATCCATTTCATGATAATATTTACTTTTAATATAAATTTATTGTACAATAAAAATGATCATAAGGATGTGATTGTTTCGAGAGAATGTTAATAATCACAAAAGAAAGTGATATTGCATTGATAACTTTTTCCACTTAGTAATTTTCAAGTTAAATCCCATTGGATGATATAGTTTAATGTGAACCACAAAATTCCTTGAATTATGAGTAAATAATTATATTAAATTAAAAATGGGAAATATATACCCCTTATTAATGTTAATTGGTGCATAAAAACTAATAAGACTCAATAGAATGTAAATTAAGACGAGATCCCTTAACTTGATTTTTTTATTTTGTGTGAAAATCATTTAACCTAAAGTATAATGGTTTCAATAATGTTATTAACTAATATAATAATCATAATAATATTTATAATGTCATATATGATATTATTATAACATCGTATTACCTTTTTTTAACAATCTTCCATTATTTTCATCATTTTAAGTGTTAATTATCATGTTTATCGAGTATTTTCTGACTTATTATTTTTATATTCATAGATGGATCACAATTTAATAATATAGAGGATTTATAACATGATATATAATATTTAGTTAGTATATATGTATTTAGAATAATCCATAAAATTTGTAGATTGGAAATGAAATGTACGTTCATGGCGATGGTAGGATGTACGTACACACAAATGCTACTTTAATCTACTTGTTAAATTTAGAAATGAAGTGATATATATATATGTATAATATAATTATAATATAATATATATGTTATAATTATCAAATATTTTTATTAAAAACATCTTTAATTCATTATATGTAATGTGTGAATGAATCACATCGCTTTGAGGAGGCAATAGTTCACTTTTCCATAAACAATGTTATCATGTTACTAAGGAATACATGATGGTATGTATTATATAAAAATGAAATATTAATAATGACATTATAAAAATCATATATATCATATAAATACTATTAATCCATCATTATTACCAACCATTAATGGTTGTAAGGGATGAATGAACAACATCGGTTCTCGAGGAGGTAGTCTGCCATACACAATAATAATGATTGTGTATCTGAGTTGATCATAGTGTGAGTGATTATAGGTCATACCATTTTCATAAAAAACCCTTTATATTTAATATTATAATCATTTTATATAATCAATATAAAAAATAATTGAAGGGGCAGAGAAGTAAATGAAACAAAAGTGACTGTTGAAGAATGTTACCTCTTAATCGGGTAAATCCTATTGATTTATACCAAAATACATCATTTTTTTTCTTTTTGACCAATGTGATGCTCCTAAGATAAGGGGAGGGATTTCGAGAGATTAATTTTTCAGGATTTATATGTGCCAAATTAGTTGATATGAGTGAATAAGTGGGAGTTGTGAGTTCTTTTTTATTATAGAGGAGGAGTGGAATTCTTGTCAATTTTTGAAAGAGGGAATTCCACCTGTGTTTTTTCAACTTCATGCATCTAAAATAATAAAAAAATTCAAATAAAAATGATTATATGGTATAAATAAGGCCATAAAATATGTTTTTTACATGTTTTTAGGTCATTTTTTCTTTTATGTTTAATGTTTAGTCCCTTGTTGATATAGTTTTTCTCTTAATTGTTGTATTTAAATGTAATTTATTTCATTAATATTGTTTTTAATAAATAGTTGAAATTATTCGAAATTTTAAATTATTATGATTCAAATTTTTCAAAAAAAAAAGTTCTATATTCCAATCACATAAGTATAAGAAATAAATTTAAAATTAATCCTGCAAACAGAACCATGAAACAAGTTTTTAATGTGAAAATGTTCAAAAGTTAAAATTTATATCCAATTTCAATTTAAAATTTATTACAATGTCTTAATTTTTATTAGTTTAGCTATAATTTAACAAAATATAATTTAAAACAAAATTAAAATATTATTTTTAGATATAAATTAATTTTATGAAAACACAGTTTTCAATTAAGATTTAGTATTTTCCACTATCTACCAAAAAAATGAAATTTCTTAGAAAAATACCAAAAAATGACCATAATATAGTTTTTATGTTAAAATTTAAAAATGAATTTTAATTTTACAAATAAAATTTTTAGATGTGTCAATATTTATTTTTAATGCAATTTTGTAATTAAAAGGTGGTCAAAGTGCCTTTATAAAAGTATAACATTTTATGTTTAAATTTGGGATTGTTCTTATTTTGTTACTATAATATATTTTGGATGAATGTAAAATATATTTGATTGAATATATAACCTATCTATTTCATTAATATATTTTAATATTAATAATTTTTAATTTATTAAGAATAATCTCCTACACGAGCCTAAATTTATTTTTTTATAAAAAAAATTCATTTATATTAAATTAGATTTTATTTTCATTTCAACAAAATTTAAGAAAAATTAATTAATTTTATATATTTTTAAACCATATTTTTTCATAATTTAGTTAATCCTATTAATAATCTATAATATAATGACTAAGTTATATCTTATTATATTAGACAAAATATTATTAGTATTTAGTAAAAATCTATATTACATATAACATAAGATATCATAGACTATCTTTATTGTGTGTATTGAAAGCTATCTCAATATCATGTTCATTTAAATATATAATATATATCGAATTTATTTTAAAATAGTGAACATATCATAAATTCTATAGAGGTTATATTCCCTTCAACACATAGTGTTGTGTGTCAAACACAATATTTAATACAATATTTTTACATTATAATATCTGGGTGTTACATTCCATGTACCTTAATTAAATTGTGTCTTCAAAATTTCAATTTTATCACGGTAATATAGGGTATATTATTTGAAAATTAAATTGTTTAAAAACCCACATCACATAAGTTTTTATAAAATATAATCTTAATAAGAGAGAATTAGAAGTAAAAAAGGTCACAAGGAATTAAATATAACTAGGTTTAAATATAAGAGAAAATTAGTGGAATGTAAAATTATAGAATTGGATGAAAAGTAAAAATAATTTTAGGGAGTGGTTGAGGTTATTGATTAAGAAAAATTTAATGACTAATGGAATGTTGAGGGTCTCAAATCCATAAATCTACGATGATTTAAAATACCATAGGTTCAATAAAAATTAAGCTATTAGGATAAATTTGTTGATTTAATATCCTTTTTCTAATGTTGATGAATTATTTTATTGACTCAAAATAAAAGAAAACATTACTACTTGAAAATTTTAAATAATAACAATCTCATATTTTTGTTTTTCTTCAAGCAAAATCTAATTCGTCCCTTACTCAATGAAATGTATATCCTAAAATGATGTTTTTTTATTCCTAAAGAACTAAAATATAATTTCTAAATATTATAAGTTCAATAAAACATGTATTTATTTTTTTAACTAACTATTTTTCAACAATAATATGGTTAATGCATTAATCTTTAAACTTCAAATGTGATACCTACTGGTTAATAATTAATATTCATGAGTTAAAAATAATTATATATTATCCAGGAGATTATGCAGGCAAGTTGTAGGCATGAAACCCTTATCATCCTTTGGAATGGGTTCAAGCCCCACCACCTTGTGGGATTTCATAGGTTTTCACCCTGCATACATGTTTTCATTTTTTTAAAACCATATTAATATAATTTCAAATAAAATAAGATGGGGCACCCTGAAATTTAATAATTAAATAGTATTTTAACATAGGTTTTTAGTATAACCCCAATACATAAATAATTCCTCCATTTACTTCTACATGGGGCCGTAATTGGTCTAGTGTTTATCCTTTATAAGAGTGAATTGACCCGGCTAATTCCTAGGTTCCCTACATTTAAGGAAACAAACTATAAATGGATCCTTAGGGTTAGTTTTATTTCCATCCATCATACTCTTCATTTTCCTTTGTAAATTCTTTTCATTATGTTCTTATTTTCCACACATGAATCATTTCATAGTTTCATTGTGATATTTTCCTTGGTGTCTAATTCCACAGTTCTTACATAATGGAAATCATTCCCTCTTTTTCTCCATTTTTTCCACCAATTGAGCTATTAGAAACCTTCATCCTTCTCTTATTTGGTGAGTCTAGGAGTTGGTTAAGGTATAAGTTGTTAATAATATATTGGGAAAACTAATTAGGAATGAACTTGATATATTTCACATGAATAAACATCCCATTTGGTTTCTTATTTCTACCACCTTGTCCTTCAGGTTGAAAGTTAACATAATTCCTTTGGGTTCTATCCACTAAAAAAATCATTCGTTTGAGCAAAAAATATAAGATTTGAAAGACCATATAATAATTTTAGGATGTGAAAATAATGAAACATTATTCTCAATACAATACACCATATATTTAATATAGCTCATTCATTATCACTATCTATTCAAATCCTACATAATGGTTTATAATGAAAATGTTAATTATCCTAAGAATATCTATAACACCCAGACACCGGTTACCCGAATTCGGTGAATTATTACATAACATTGGAATGATTACAAGAAATAAAGTCCCAAAGGACTGATTAGTTTAGCAGTCTTGGAAAATAGATTACATACATGATTCATTCATGACTTTATACTACCCATTTATTAATTATTTTCATGTTAAATTAACATTTCGGGTAATAATCGCTTTCTTTATCGTACGTATTTTAACTTGTTATTCATGACCACATATTTTAGATCATGATTTAAATAAATCTATAATACAATCCTTGATTCATATATCATATATATTTATAATACAAATATTTAAAATAGATAGATATATGAATTGGAAAACACCGTTTATGGAGACGGCAGGTCGTACGTACGCATAATTTTTTTTTTCTGTTTTCATACTGTATTGAACGGAAGTAAGTGAATAAGATATATGTATGTAATTAAATACATATATATATATATATATATAGTAGCATTATTATTTCACATATTACATACTTATTAGTAATATATATTTTTATAATCGTCGATGAATGGTGAACGTGGAAATGAAGCTCATCACGTCCTAGAGACGGTAATCTGTACGTACGCATGAGCGACAATATCATTTCCTTAAATGTGTGGAATTGGATGGTATATTAATTTTATAGAGGAATTAACATGTTATTTTCATTATTTATATACATATTACTCATCATTATATCTATCCAAATAACATAGTTTTGAATAACAAATTACACCATGATGTGGAGATGGTAAGTCGTACGTGCACACACATGGTGACATTATCATTAATAGGATGGATTGAATAATGAATATGGTTATTCCATATTTATAATAACATAACAGTATATATAAGGTACTGGAGTTATTATTGTGGTATGATAATAACAAATAAAGAGTAAGTGGAAGAATAAAAGAACTTGAAAGTGGGTGGTGAAATCATAACATTTTCTTCGGGTTCTTTCTTTGGATTTGATGAAAAGGTATCCTTAGGTTGACTTTATGACCAAAGTAAGGCCTATAGGATAAATTTAGGATAGTTGGGAAGATATTTGGGCAGGGTTTGGCCGAGCCAAATGGCTTTTGAGGTGTGAATTTGAGATAAGGGGAAGTGCCCTTTTATAAGAGGGGTGAGGGGCACCTTAGGAAAAGCAAGAAATATTATTTTATAATAAAATAATTTTCGGTTTCTAATAGATAAAAAATGAATTAATTAAATTCTAAGGTGGGGATGGGTCAAAAAACAATCAAAAATAGGTTTTAGACAGGTTTGGGTCACTATATTAACGTTATCTTTTAGATTTAACTCTTAGTTAATTAGTTTGACATTTACCATGTATCTTTGTATATTTATATTATATGGTTAATAAACTTACAAAAAACTTCCAACAGAAACTCAAGTGGTTAATTAATTACATATATAATATTATTTTAGACCTTTGGATGAAAATTATATTTTTAGGAATAGAATATCAATTAATAATATAATATTTGTTTTAAAAACTCTTTTATGTCTATTTTGATAGTATTTTCTTTTTTTTTGTTAAATTCTTAAATGAATTATTACTTAAAAAAATTCATTTCATCAATACTAACATGTCACATTAACCTATTAAATTAGTGTATGGCATGAAATCTTTCGAATTATATTTATTTAAACATCTATAATACCATTTATTTGATTATTTCATTAATAAAGAAAATACATCATCATCATTGTGTCATAAATAAATATATTTATTTTATGTATAAAAATTATAAATAAAATATCATCAGGTATTAAATATTTTTATATTTATTATGACTATTTATAGTTGAATAGATCAGCTATATAACCTCATATAAAAATTGTTTTACTAAATGATATTTTCTTTTGTTATTTTTGTCTCTACTTTAAATTATTTAATATATAATGTCATTATCACATCCAAGTGGATCCATGGGGTCCCAAAATCTACCCAAGGATTCCCATGGTCGGAAATGAATAATTAAATAGGGTTAAGACATGTGTTAGGGTAATTTAATATTATTATAATATTAATTTTTACCCTTATTTACCGAATTTACCCTTTAACCATGATAAATAAAATATTTACCGAAGTAATTATTTAAAATGTCTAAAACAAATTACCTATTTACACATTTTGGACCTCATGATTATAAATATGGAATTCATTTTTCTAAATTCCAAAAACATAAGTGGAAGAAATTAATTTAAAATTAATTCCCATTGTCAAAACAAAAGGCGTGTTTTTTAGAAATAATAACTATCAAATGATTGACACTTGCCTATTTATAGTTTAAATGTGAAATTATGTCCAATGAAAAAAATTGAATTAAATGGTAAAAATATAATCTAATTATACTAAAAACCCACTCAATAGTATAATTTATTACTAGAAATTATTTTGATTAAACAAGCTTTTAATTAAAATTTAGTATTTTTCACTATTCATCAAAAAATGAATGTTTTCAGAAAAACACCAAAAATTTACCATAAGATAAATTCGATATTCCAAACCCAAAAATGAAGTCCATTTTGAAAGATAAAATTGATACAATTTCAAAAAAAGGGTATTACTATTCATGACGACTAGTTTGATAAGTTGTGGTGTGCTGGAACTCAGTGTTGCATGTAGTGCAAGTTATTGAATTACATTGAAGAAATAATGTACTATGAAATCATGGAGTGTTACATTATACCCTACTTTAATAAATTGCTTCCTCACAATTTTTAATTGTTCTTCAAAAATAAAATGTTAAAAATAGAAAAATACCTTTGTGGAGAACCCACATCGGAAATTGGGTTAATAAAATTTAGTCTTAATAAGAGGGAAAGGGAAATGAAAAAGTCACCACCAAATTATGATCGCGATTAGGAGAACATTGGTGGAAACTAAAGACACATAATTGGAGGGAAAATTTAAATATTTATAGGGTGTGATTGAGTTTATCAGTCACAAAAAATTGTAGAATTGAGGGCCTCAAAGCCATCAATCTATGATGATTTAAAATATCATTAGTTCAACAAAACATAAGATATTAGGATAAAAAATTTTTAGTTTTAAGATACCTTACCTAAAGTTTAGGAATTATTTTCTTCATAGAATAAGAGAAGAAAAAAATATATACTTGACAAGTAGAGTTCCATCATTTAACTAATTTCTACCATAAACTCATCTTTCACTCTAAAAGATAAAAGAACTTAAAAAAAATTCTATTTATCCATTCATATAGGGTTCCAAAAAAATGAATTTATAATTCATCTACTAGAAATTTTTAAAAAAAATACATTATTCAATCTAGGACATCATGTGGGCCAGTGGTAGGTGATACACCCTTGTCGCCCTTCATTTGCAGGTTCAAGTCTCGCGGCCTAGCCAGACACGAAACGTTATTGGATGCCCTCCAGGTTGTCCTTTTTATGGAAATCCATAAATAATCTAAAACTAGACTTATCCAAAATACTTCTGTCTAAACTCACAGTCCAAAATCTATAAGGAAGGTAAACACAATAAAGATCCTTTTTTCCACGTAATAACATGTGAACACCTTCATCATGTATTCTTTTAAAACACTACAACTTCCTGATTTACCATAAAACCTTATTGATTAAATTAATGCTCTATTATTCTTTATAGAATACTGAATATACTACTTTTATTCAAAAATGTTGTAAACTCCAAAAATGATGGAATAATAAAATCATTAATCAGTTTCAAGATTGTCAAGAATATCCTATATAATTTATCCAAATCAATCATGTATTATTCCAAAATCACTACCTCAGTATCAGAACCCCATTATGGTTTATCTTTATCTCAACCATATATTTTCGAAACATTTAACCTTTTATTGAGTCACTTTTCTTGGTTCCACACAATCTCAAGTCCTTAATTAAATAGTACTATTGTACAATCCTTATATACTCTATAATTACTATAACATGTACATCATTAATACAATACTCAAATGACACAATAATTTAATAACAACGTAATAAATCTAATCATTCCTCCTCATCTTCAGTAGTATCATAACATTATTATTATCCAATAGCAGCATTTGGGGTATACTCGGATGATTTGGAGATTGATTCTCATAGTGTACCAACTCCTTGAAGATGAAGTATTGTACATTTGAAACTTTTTTCTTACCCTTGAAATCACGTATTTGGTGTCCCTTTTCTCCCCACTTATAAAAAACTCACATTCCCTTCAGGAATTTACTAATGTGAATCTTTACACAATTATCACATATGTGAAAATCCTTCTTTTCCCTCTTCCCTTTATCCATCTTTCTCTCTTCCATCCTTTTCTTCTCTTGCTTCTCTTCAAATCCATAAGACTCAAGGAATTATTTACTTATCTTATTAACACATGATACTATTTCTTTATATGTTGACAATACATGGGAGAATATTTCCCTTCTAAATGTTGGCTTAATACCGGAAAAGATATGATCCTTTTTACTCGTTGGATCATACGTATTGCTAGAGTTCACATTCCTTCTACTGGGCGCCATTTATATACCATGAAATACACTAGGTCAGTTTATGAATTGCAATGGATAATTACAAACTTGTAAAATACCTAATGTAAATTGAAAATTTTATGGATATAATTAAATATTAAATTTTATTGAGGAGGTATATACTCTTGAATCTTTCATAATGATTTGTAATGAAAATGAGAATTATCCTAAGCATATCACCCGGGAGTTTCATCACCAAGAGTGCAGCAAGGTCCGTTGTCGTGCACTAGTTCCCATTCGAGTCTACCTCAAAGTAGTGTTGTTGGGGTTTACCCCTAGGTATATCTGTGTTAGAGCCACCTCTACCTGCTCGTATCCATACAAGGATTTATTTTCTTAAAAAAATCACAAAATCTCTACATTACCAAAATTATAGAAAGTTATTCTATATTAATCCTAAAAGTTTATCTTAGGGTAATTTTCTCTAATCAGAGTTTATCTAAATCCAGTTTCCAAGGTTATTACTAAACTTTATCGTATACCAACTGTAACGCCCCGACCCCAGTTACCCAAAGTCGGTGCATTATTACATAACATTGGCATGATTATAAGGAATCAAGTCCCAAATGACCAATCTGTTTGAAGTCTTGGAAAATATGTTACATAAAAGATTCATTTATGACTTTATACTACCCATTTAATAATTATTTTCATGTTAAATGAACATTTCAGGTAATAATCACTTTCTTTATCGTACGTATTTTAACTTGTAATTCTTTCCCATATCATTTAGATCGTGATTTAAATACATCCATAATAAAATCCATGATTCATATATCATATATATTTAGAATATAAATATTTATAATAGATAGATATATGAAATGGAAATCACCGTTTATGGAGACGGTAGGCCGTACGTACGCATAAACACTGTTTTTGTTTTCATATCATATTGAACAGAATTAAGTGAATAAGATATATATAAGTAAATATATATATATATATCTTTAGTATCATTATTATTTAATATATTAAATACTTATTACTAATATATATTTTTTATAATCGTCGATGAATGGTGAATGTGGAAATGAATCTCATCGCTTCGTAGAGAGGGTAATCCGTACATATGCACGAGCGACAATATCATTTCCATAAAGGTGTGGAATTGGATGGTATATTATTTTTACATATAAATTATCATATTATTTTCATTATTTATATACATATTACTCATCATTACATCCATCCAAATAGCATAGTGTTGAATAACAAATTACACCACGATGTGGAGACGACAAGCCGTACGTACACACACATGGTGACATTATCATTCATAGGATGGATAGAATAATTAATATTGTTATTAAAGATTTATAATAACATCACAGTATATATAAGGTACCATAGATATTATTTTGGTATGGTAATGACAAAGAAATAGTAAGTGGAATAATAAAAGAACTTGAAAGAGGGTGGTGAAATCATTACCTCTTCTTCGGGTTATTCATTTGGATTTGATGAAAATTGATCCATAGGTTAGATTTATGACCAAAATAAGGCCTCTAGGATGATGGTAAGATAGTTGGGTGGATATTTGGGCAGGGTTTGGTCAAGCCAAATGGCCTTTGAGGTGTGAATTTGAGAGAAGTGGAAGTTTCTTTTTATAAGAGGGGTGAGGGGTACCTTAGGAAAAGCTAGAAATATTATTTTATAATAAAATACTTTTCGGTATCTAATGGATCAAAAATGAAATATTTAATGTCTAAGGTGGGGATGGGTTGAAAACCACTCAAACAATAGGTTTTAGAGAGGTTTGGGTTTCTATATTAACTTTATCTTTTAGATTTAACTCCTAGTTAATTAGTTTGACATTTACCATGTCTCTTTGTATTTTTCTATTATATGGTTAATAAACCTACTATTAAATTCCAATAGAAACTCAAGTGGTTTATTGATGACATATATAATATTATTTAAGACTTTTGTCTGAACCTTATATTTTTAGGAATAGAGTATCAATTAATAATATAATATTTGTTTTAAAAACTCTTTTATGTCAATTTTGACACTATTTGCTATTTTGTTTTTGTTAAAATTCTACTAGCATTACTAATTCAAAAAAAAATTCATTTAATCAATCCTAACATGTCAAATTAACCTAGAAAGTTCCTGTATGGCATAAAAACTTTTAAATTATATTTATTTTAACATCTATAATACCATTTATTTGATTCTTTCATTAATAAGGAAAATACTGCATCAACATTGTATCATAAATAAATATATTTATTTTATATCTAAAAATTATAAATAAAATATCATGAGGTATTAAATCTTTTTATATATCTAATTAATATTTATAGTATAATATATAAATTTTATAACCTCATATAAAAATTGTTTTACTAAAATAAATTTTCTTTTGTTATTTTTTCTATACTTTAAATTATTTAATATATATTGTCATTATCACATCCAAGTGGCTCCATGGGGTCCCAAACTAGACCCATGGATTCCGATGGTTGGATATGTATCATAAAATATGCTTAGTACACGTTTTTTGGGTAATTTAATATTATTATAATATTAATTGTTTACCCTTATTTACCAGATTTACCCTTTAACCATGGTAAATAAAATATTTACCGAAGTAATTATTAAAAATGTCTAAAAATAAAAGTTACCTATTTACTCAATTGAACCTCATGATTCTAAATATGGAATCCATTTTTCTAAATTCAAAACACTGAAGTGGCAGGAATTAATATAAAATTAATTCCCATTGTGAAAAGAAAAAACGTGTTTTTAAGAAATAATAACTATCAAAAGATTGATAGTTGCTTCTGTCCAGTTTAAATGTGAAATTACATCCAATGACCAACATTTAATTAAATGGTAAAAATATAATATAATTATACTTAAAACCCACTAAATATTATAATTTATAACAATAAATTATTTTGATTAAAAAAGTTGTTTTTAATAAATATTTAGTATTTTTCACTATTCATCAAAAACTGAATGTTTTCATAAAATACCAAAAATTCACCCTAAGATAATTTTGATATTTCTAAGACAAAAATAAAGTCCATTTTGAAATATATAATTGATAAAATTTCAAAAGGTGGGTATTATTATTCATAACAGCTAGTTTGATAAGTCGTGGTGTGCTTGAACTCAGTGTTGCGTGTAGTGTAAGTTATTGAATTACATTAAAGAAATAACATAATATGAAATTTTGGGGTGTTAAAATATCCCCCAAAGAATTTAAAACTATATATACATTAAGGACCATTTTTTTTGTACCATTTTATGTTTGAATTAGGACCGATGCAACATTTTTGAGTTGTTACCCCTGGGAACATCTATTCAATAACCACTTCCACTTGTAGTATACATATTTGAAAATATTGCTAATAAGATCCACATAATCTATTCCATATGAAAATTATAGGACGTTATTCTATAATTATCCCCAAATAACATATTAGGGGTATGTTCCCTAATATATGATTTCCTAAATCTAGTTTTAAAAGTATCTACTAAACTTCCTTTGATTCCAACTACAGAGACCAAAACCTAGTATGTCTGGAGTTAGTGGATACTATAATTACATTGGAATGATTAAAAGGAATCAAATCCTGAAGGATATAATAGTTTATTTGTATTGGTAAAATAGACACATACATGATCCTTGTATTAAAAATGAATACACTAATTAATGAATAGACAATCCATTTCAATAACTAGATAAAGGAAACAAAATAATGGCGAGTTCAAATGATCAGTAAGGGTTTTGTATATGGGGAAAATAATTAATCAATGAGAATAATAAATATGGTAAGGTCAATAAATGAACATACATTCCATTTCAAAAACTTGATAATTAAAAATTAATATAGAAAGGTAAATAACTGAGAACACATTCAATTAAATCAATAAAATGAGAATAAAATAAATCCATATATTTTTTCATAGTCAAAATATCCTGGATAATAATGATAACTAAATATTATATGAATTCAATATTGTATGTAATTTTTCCCAAGAACATGCTAATAATATTGTCAAATTTCTATTCTCGATACAGTTTAAAACATGCTGGGTAAAAACACATTTGCTTAGGTTATCCAACTGATTCATCCCATGAGACCAACAATGAATCAAAGGGAATTAATTAACCATTACTTAACTGAATTTGTACATGTAAAAATAATTCCTCATATATAACATAATTTATTTAATTAATGAAAAAAATTCCTTATCATTAAATATATATATTGAGTAAAAGTTACATATTTATAAATATCTACACAATTAATAAAATTATTTTCAAAGTGAACATCGTATGTAAAAATGATATACGGTTTAGACAATAATAATATCCATTTCATGAGAATATGAATATTTAATGTAAATTTAATTTATGATAAAAATTATCATATGTAAGTGATTGTGTTATGATAAAGTTAAAAATCTCGGAAGAAAGAGATATTTAAATGATAACTTTTAACACTTATTAATTTTCAATAAAATCCCCTTTGATGAGATAGTTCAAAGTAAAATGTAAAATACCATGATGTATTAATTAATTTTGATATTAAATGAAAAAGGGGCACCCCATATTAATGTTAATGGGTTCATAATAACAAAAAAGTTTCAATTGAATGTAAATTTAGACAAAATGTCTTACCTTGTGTTTCTTTTTTGGTAAAAATCAATTAAAATAATATATAATGGGTTTAATAATGTTATTAAATTATACCATAAACTTAAACATATTTAATGTATCATATATTATCTTATTATAATATCTTATTACCCATTTGTTAACAGTTGTTCATTATTTTCATCATTCTAGGTGTTAACTGTCATGTTTTTTGAGTTTGTTTAGACTTGTTATTTTTATTCTTATTACATAGATAAAAAAATTAATTATATATATGATGCAAAACATGATTTAAATATCATATACCTTAATTGTATATGTATTTATAATAATCCATAAAATTTGGATATAGGAAATGAAATGCACCGTACATAGAAATGGTAGGTCGCACGTGTGAATGAATTATACTTCCAATTAATTATTATATTTAAAAAGTAAGTGATATATATATGTATATTATCATAACAGTATAATATTTATGTTATATATATCA
Source organism: Viscum album (assembly GCA_963277665.1). NCBI lineage: Eukaryota > Viridiplantae > Streptophyta > Magnoliopsida > Santalales > Viscaceae > Viscum > Viscum album. The sequence continues at coordinate 687,562,084 of OY728164.1, forward strand.
CATATTTTTATTAAAACTGTCATTAATACATCCCATGTAATGTGTTAGTGAATCACATTTCTTTGGGAAGGTGCTAGTCCACATGTCCACAAATGATGTTATCGTGTTCTCAAAAAATGAAAATTATGAAGGTAATTATTATAAAAAAATTCCATAATAATAAATAAATTAAAATTATAAAATTTATAACATATAAAAAACTAAAAATTCACCATTATTCCCAACCATGAATGGGGTTATTAGATGAACGAATGACATTAGTTCATGAAGCAGTTGTCTGCTGAACACACGAATAAGGACTGAATACACCATTTAATGGAAGTGTGTTTGAGTGTAGGTAGTACCCTTGAAATAAAAAAAATAAGTATATTAAAGATAATGAGCCTCTTATATAATAATTATATAAAAAGAATTGAAGGGGTGTATAAGTAAATGAAACACAAGTGATTATTGAAGAACATTAACTCTTATTCGGGTAACTCCTTTTGGTTAATACCAAAATATTTCCTTGGTGTGATTTATTCTAAAAGTGACGACTCTAGGATGATAGTATTAATATTGTGATATTATTTGGAAATGTTTTAACTAAAAAATGTCTTGATATGGGTGAATAAGTGGGAAGGGTGAATGTATTTTTATAGTGGAGGAGTGACATTCTTGTAAATTTTTGAAAGGTATAATTCATCTCACGTTTATCCATGTAAACCAAATCCAATAATGAAGAAAATTCTATATAATTTATAATATGGTGGAAATATGGCCATGAAATTGTTTTTCTACATGTTTCTAGGTTATTTGTCCCTTTAAGATTAAGATTTAGTCCCTTGTTTTGTAAGTTTTTATATTATTTGTAATAATTCATGTTAATTAATTTCAATAATATTTTTTGTTAAAAACTAAATTGACCTTATTTTACATTATAAACTATGATGATTAAAAATATGGAATCTAATTTTCCAATTTCAAATAAAATATGTGGTGGAAATTAATTTAAAATTAATCATGTAGATGGGGCGACGAAGATGAGTTTTAAAGTGAAAAGGTTCAAAAGTCTGGAACATTTTTATATCCAATTTAAATATTAAATTGATTATACTAACCTAAATTGTATTATTTATTTATTATTGATCTAAATATACTTTAAAATAAAATTAATATATAAGTTAACTATATAAATAAATTTGAGGAAAAAAAGTTTTCAATTAAAAGTCAGTATTTTTTTCTATTCATAAAAAATGAAACTTGTCATAAAAATACCAAAAAATTATCATAAGAGAAATTTTACAATAATAAATGAAAAAATAATGATTATTCTGATAAATAAAATTTATAAATGTGAAAATTTTGGTTTTAAATCATGTGATCCATTAAAAGTGGCCAAACTGTCATTATAAAAATATATCTTTCTATGCATAAATGTCGGGTTGTTCTTATATTATTCCTATTTAATATATTGGATGAATTTCAAAAATATTTGATTGAATATATAAAATATATATTCATTAATATCATTCACTAATAAGAACTAATTTATTTTTTTAATACAAAATTCATTTGTGAGAATAAAAAAAAGATTTTTATTAAAACATTTCATTTATATTGAATTTATTTTATTTTCATTTATAATTGATTTATTACCAATGAATTAATATAATATTTGTGTAAACCATATATCTTCATAATGTGGTTAATCTTATTCATAACCACAAATTTAGCAACTAGGATATATCTTATTATATTTAATAATAATATTAACAGTATTCTGTAAAACTCATATTGCATGTAACACAAGATATCAAAAAAAGTTGTTATTGCATGTAACACAAGCATTCTTAGTATCATGTTCATTTCAAGTTATAAAATATGTTAATTTTATTTTAAATTATTGAATATACTTAGGAGTATTAGGATGTTGTATTCCCTTATATATTTGGTGTTCTGTCTCATACACATTAACAAAAATAATTTTCTTACATTTGAATTTTGGGGTGTTAGGGGTAGGTCATTTTACACCTTATATTATATGTTTAATCCTGAAGTAAACTCATTAATACCTTAATCACATTAAATAATTGAAATTGTTTTAACTAATAATAATGGTAAAAATTTAAGATTACATTATTATATATTATAAATTATTTGAATGGAAAATTTGGAATTAATTTGGCCAAATTCTGCGCACATAAGTGGAAGAATTAAATTTAAAATTAATATCAGAGATGAGTTGAGAAAGAGGGTTATTTAAAGTGAAAAAATTCAAAATTTTGAAAATTTATATATATAAATTCTACATGAAATTGATTTTAATGAACTGAATTTTATTAATTTACATAAAATTGATCTAATGTTACTCTAAAAATAAATCAAAATATAAATTATCCTTATAAATTATTTCAACGAAAATACAGTTTTCAATTAAAAATAACTATTATCGCTATTCATCAAAAAACATAACCATCTAAAAAAATACCAAAAAATTAACCCTATGATATCTTTAGTATTCCACTTTAAAAATTGATGTTTTTTCGTAAAATGTTTCTATAAAGGGTAAAAATTATTTTTAAATTAAGTGTGCTAAGCACGATTGAACGTTCTTTTTGAAAAAAAAAATAATTTTTTTCAGAAAACATTTCTTTTTCTTTGAAATGATTTCTATTTTTTATAATCAATAGATAAAGAATAGATGTTTGTAATATATATATTTCCATAATCTAGTTAATTATATTCATACCTATCATTTCAATGACTAGGTGATAACTATAATTTAAAAAAAACAATATTAATAATTTATTTTTTATGTAAAACTCAGTCTTACGTGAAACACAAGAAAACAACATGGTATATGTACAACATACTAAAATCAATATTTTACATCACATAAAATATTAAATAAAATGTAATTGTTTTAGAATTATTTGGGTTTAATAATATCCCCATATTAAATAATATTTTTCCTCAAAATTTAAACTTGATCAAAGAAATCACGGTTTTGACATTTGGAAACACCTTCATTAAAAAACCCACATCATAAAAAGAGTTAATAAAATTACCTCTTAATAAGAGGGAAGTGTAAGTAAAAAAGTCATCACGAATAATCACATTACCATGTTTTCAGATAGGGTAATGTTGGTGCAATATGAAAACATAGTCATGAAAAAGAAAACTAACAATTAAGTATTTATGGAGAATTATAGAGAACTTGTTCAAGAGAATATTAACAACCACAAATCCATAAAATAGAGGTGTGAAAATGGTCAATGATAAAAAAAATATGATAAAACGAAAACATTTTTCTAAGACCCTTATTCACAGAGTTGAGGAATTCTTTCAATCTCTTTAAATATAAAGAAATATAATTTCTTAGCATGTATATATTTTATAAGAATAATTTCATATTCTAGTTGTGCATTGATCACTTTCCAATTCATCCCTCACTCTAAGAAATGAATATCCAATAATTATCTGTTATACATGGATAAATAAAATTATCATTTTACATATTATAAAATTCATAAAAGATTATAAATATATTCCAATATTACTCATTAAAACCAAAACTATTAGAAAAGTTATCCAATAACACCGAATGTTCATCTTAATCCATTCCATAAATCACTAACCTTAAATGCAGGACCCTTGATTTCAAATAAGTAACCATTATTTTATGTATATATTTTATGTATATAAAGTTGTTGGGTGATGTTTGGGAGTGTTTTTAATATGTTTGGAATGTTTTGGAGGGGATTTTATAAAGGTCTATGGTTGGTGTAGGATTAGTGGAAACCATGAAAATTTCCCAAGAAATCATTCACAATGAGACATAGGGATCTTAGTAGGATCACAATTAAAGATCATGGTTTGGCCAAACTATGTGGCTACCCAGTAGAAACCATGAAAATATAGATAGTGTGTTTTTTCATAGTTGGAACATAGTTTAAAAACTGTGCGAGTCAATCATGTGAGGTTCCATCTCTAGGAAGAAGTTGAAGCATGGTTAGCACATGGTCTCCCTAACCGTGTGACTAACTATGCACGATTTAAAAACATGATTCAAAAAATAGATATAGATTTGTTTTATGTTTTAACCCATACATTTCCCCAAACCTATCCCTAACTTGGGAATTATTCCTCTAAAAAGATAAAGAGGATTCTCCCATTGATTTGGAGGCAATCCAAAGGTTTATAATGGTGCATTGAAGCCATATTCTCATGGAAATTCATCATTTTTTGGTAGTTTCTCTTGGTTTTCTTTAGATATAATTCCACCTCTCTATCATTTTATTATATCTATGTATTATGTGGACATATATAAGGTATTTGATGCAAAATATTATTAGATATTTATTTTTTGTTGTTATGGGAAAGGATCTAAGGTGTGTTTTTTAGTTTTGACCCGTTTTTGTGTATGTTTTTGAACTATTTTTTGTTTTCTCCAAGTTTTATGAAGTAGGTGGATTCTGTAACGTTCCCAACCTGAAAGCCACTAAACCGGTGCTCTGAGTCGGGTGGTTACATGACCTTAAGCGCGCCTCCCAGTACTCCAAAGGCCGCCGACTAGCAGCGGGGGTCTATGTAGTCATGTCGGGAGACTATACCCCCTTTTTATCAGAGGAAGGCACAACAGAAATAAACCAATAGAGGAAAAACTTATCAACAAACAAGGAACATGTATAACAACCATTTCCAACAATAAAATATGTCATTTTATACTACAAATGCAAAAGTGGACAAAACCCCCAAAATAATGATAACAACCAAAATCCCCAAAATGGCCCCGACTCCAAGTCCAGATCCTCCACCAAGTGCTACCCATGTCCACTTAACTATGTAGCAAGGACCCTTGTCCTTATCCTGACCTGCAAACATGAAGTCTTCTCAAGTACCCAATGGTGGCCCAAGCAGGGTGTGATTTCAACTTAGTAGGCCACCACCAATGGTGTCTACCGAATATCTAGTCTAAATAGATAGTGCATACAAAGGAATATGAATGATAATTTCCATGTAATTATTTAAGGTACCATTATCCAGTTTAGTGCCAAGAAATTTCCACTTCCTTTACTATTCATTACACACCCATTATAACCATTTACCATTTCATCACATTTCCATGGGTTAATCACATACACTATGTTACATGGGTCTAAGGAAAAAAAATACAATAGGGTAAACACATCGTTATCCTATCTCACTAGGACTAACCCATCATAGCAACTATAAACTCACCTCGAAGCCTCAGTCAGGGCGGATGCAACCGTTAGGAGAATCGACCCTCAGTCCCCTTTCCTAACCCGTGAATTTATGGTGGAGTTTAGAACCTCAGTCTTCACTCGACCCATGGGCATAGATCCTCATGTCATACCCCACTATACGAATCCATTTGCACATGCTTATATATATAAGTAACCATAAACCATCCAAACCATTGCCCTTCAGTAACACTATTCACAACAACCCACATGGGAATCCACATCATTCCTTATCCAATTATCACATTACCAATTCACATCATTAATCCATTCACCCAAATCCCATGTGTTATGACTATCTCACTAAGCATTCAACATTAAACCCATAATCTATCCCATTATGGTCTTTAATCAATTTACACATTAACCCATTTAACCCGTTCATCATTCCCATGAATCCACCAATTAACCCATTCCACTTTATCCCTTAGGTTATTTCCAAGTCTAGGTGCATCACCTAACTTCTATTACAAGTTCAACCAATCATGCCAACACATTTATCAAGGGCTCTACAATTCGTTATAATAAGGTCACATGTTTAATATAAATCCCTAAATCCGAGAAATGGCGGCTCATCCCATGGATGGCCCCAATTAGGTCAAGTCCATCCCAACACATCCCACGGGGATCCTAAGGGTTCCCATTTTCCAATTTAAACACCAATATTACCAGACATGCCAAGGTTATCCAAAACATAAACAAAGGAAAGCAAGAACACAACTAAACATGCACAAATACCCAAATAACTAAGGGATATCACTTGTAGACCACCTACCTCGAAACCGTAGTTGAACGCACTCTCAATCGAGTCCTTAGACCTCGATCCAACCAACATTTGGAGATTAAACCCAAAAATCACCCAAAATTTAGTGTTTTAGAGCTTCAGAACGATAGGGAGAGAAGATATGAACCCTAAACCAAAAAGAGAAGCAAGGATGGGATTAACCTTACCCAGAGCTTCAATCCGCAACTAAAGGCACCAAAAATGCCTTATAATCGAAGGATATTGGTCTCTTAGAGCCTTTGGGTGATTTTCTTTGTTCCTATGGTGGAGAGGGTGGAAAAGATAAGAAATCCCGAGTTGGGATTTAAAGCCCAAAGTGGTAAACTTGTAATTTTTCCCAAATTTAAGTGGCCTCACGGTTTTTCCGCACGGTTTTAAAAACCGTGTGCAAACCATGTGCATGCCACTTTCTAGAGTAGGAGGGGTCACACGATTTAGCCGCACGGTTTAAAAAACTGTGCACAAACCATGTAAATGCTTCTGTCTGGAGGAAGAAGGGTCGCACGATTTATCTTGGGAAGGCCGCACGGTTTGCCTGGCCGTGCGCAGGCCGTGCGCCCTGGCCTGTCTTGCCCAAATTTCCTTTATTTCGTGCCCTGAGCCCCCAGAACACCCTAAGGCCTCTCACACATTCAGGAAACAACCCTTGAAGCCCGAATCAAGGGATTCAACCAAAACATAACAAAAAATACCTTTCCAAAAACCAGGATCTTACAACCTCCCCACCTTATAATGGATCGTCCTCGTGCCGAGTTTCTAAGCCTCACTGATCCACCGAAGAGAAGAGTTCGGGCCATTGAGCCCACATATCTGATTCCCACTCCCATGTTTCTTCTTGAACTTTCCCATGCTGCCATAATACTTGCATTAATGGCACAAAATTTCCTTGCAAGACCTTTTCACTACGATCCACGACACGAACCAGATGCTCCTCAAAGGACACATCAGCCTCAAGCTACAGATCCTCAATATCAACCATGTGAGATGGGTTAGGGTGATACTGTCGAAGCTGCGACACATGAAACACATCATCCATACCTTCATACCGCTGTGGAAGAGCCAATCAGTATGCCATTGGTCCGATCCTCTCCAAAATCTTAAAAGGTCCCACATACCTGGGTGCCAACTTACCCTACTTTCATATCTGACGGTGAACCAACCTTGGCGACACCCGAAGGAACACTTTATCACCCACCCCAAACTCAAGAGGTATACGCCTCTGATCTGAATACTACTTCTGCTTACTCTGAGCCATAGCCATCCACTTCATGATCAATTTAACTCTCTCCGAAGTCTCCTGCACGAGACTTGGCCCCAACAACTCAGATTCACCGGCCTCAAGACAACACAATGGAGATCTACATGGTCTCCCATAAATCATCTTAAACGGTTCCATCTGAATCATAGCCTGAAAATTGTTGTTGTAGGAAAACTCAACTAACGATAGGTGTCTCTCCGAAGAACCACCAAAGTCCAAGACACAAGCTCTTAACATGTCTTCCAACACTTGGATCGTACGTTCCGACTACCCGTTCGTCTGCGGGTGAAAATACGTACTCAAAAACACCTGCGTACCAAGAGACTTCTATAACCCTTGATAGAAACGCGATGTGAAATGCATATCTCGGTCTGAAACTATGGTTCAAGGAACACCATGAAACCACAATATTTCCTGAACATAAAGCTCACCCAACTGGTCGACTATACGAGTCTCCTGAATCGGTAAAAATGAGCCACTTTCATTAACCGATCCACAACCACCCATATTGCATCATTCTTCTGTGGTATCCTCAGAAGACCCATGACAAAATCCATTGTTACATCATCCCATTTACTTTTCGGGATGGGAAATGGATGCAACAGACCACTTGGGCGTTGATGCTCAGCCTTCACCTACTGACAGGTAAGACACCATGCCACAAAGCCCAAAACTTCCTTCTTCATTCCAAGACACCAAAACTGCCTTTGGAGATCACGGTACATCTTGGTCAAACCAGGATGCACTTCCCACATTGATGCATGGAACTCTCGCATCAACTCTTCTCGTACACCCTTTGGCACAACTACATGATCGTGAAAATAAACAACACTGTCCACGCCGATAGCCCCGCCAGAAGTTAGCTCCCCACCTTTAATCTTTTCCTTCATGATCAAACACTTAGGATCAAAAATATGACCTTATTTAAATCAATTTAAAAGCTTCAAATCCATCTTTATGGAAGCAAGAGTTACCAGACCATTCTCCTCCTGCACCTCTAGGTGCATCTCTAAAAGCAAAGCCATCACCTTCCACTCGGTACTGGACTCCTAAACCACCTGATTCTGAACCTTCCTGCTCAGAGCATCAGAAAAATTGTTTCCCTTACCTGGTGTGTACACCAAATCAAAGTCAAAATACTGGAGATATTCAACCCATCTTCGCTGCCGAAGATTCAGATCCCGCTGTGAGAAGATGTACTTTAAATTCTTATGGTCGGTAAACATGGTAAACAGTTCCCCCAATAGATAGTGCCTCCACCACTTCAAGGTGTACAATACTGCAGCCAACTAAAGGTCATGAGTGGGATAATTCTGCTCATGGGGTCTCAACTGCCTTGACCCGTAAGCCACCACCCGCTCATCTTGCATCAACACAACCCCAAGTCCGATTCTGGATGCATCAAAAAACACGATGTACTTCTTACCCGGCTTAGGTAAGATCAAGATAGGTGCGGTTGTCAGCCACTTATTCAACTATTGGAAGGAATTATCAAAAGCCTCAGACCATTCGAACCTGATTCATTTCTTGGTCAAGCCTGAGAGTAGTGTTTCCAAGTGAGAGAAATCTGGAATGAACCTTCGGTGATACCTGAACAAACCTAGAAAACTCCGAACATCAGAAACACTCTTCGGATTCTCCCAAGATACAACTACCTGCACTTTCTCTGGATCAACAGACACACCTACCTCCGAGATGATGTGACCCAAAAAATGCACCTCACCTATCCAGAATTGACACTTTGATAGCTTCTCATATAGTTGGTTCTCTCTTAGCGTACCCAAGATGATGTCAAGATGTTGGGTATGATCGTTGTGAGTTTTCGAGTACACTAAGATTTCGTCTACAAATATAACCACAAACGGATCTAGATAGGGATGAAAGATCCGGTTCATTAAAGCCATAAACACTGCCGGTGCATTGGTCAAGCTGAAAGGCATTACCACAAACTGAAACAACCCGTACCAACTCCGAAAAGTTGTCCGCGGTATGTCGGAAGACCTCACCCTCAAATGGTGATAACCCAACCTCAGATAAATCTTTGAAAACATAGATGAACTTCTCAACTGATCAAGCATGTTATCAATTCTAGGAAGAGGGTACCGGTTTTTCACTCTCTTCTGATTCAACTTTCTATAGTCAACACACAACCTTAACGACCCATTGACCTTCTTTGCAAAAAGAACGGGATATCCCCAAGGAGAATTAATAGGATGGATAAACCCCTTATGCTCCAACTCCTCAAGATGAACCTTCAGTTCCTGGAGTTCTACCGGTGCCATTCGGTATGGAAGAATAGAAACTGGCTCCCCTCCCAGCGGCAACTCGATTGTGAACTCAACATCCCTCTCAGGGGTAACCCCAAGAAATCCTCAGGAAACACATCCTGAAACAAATCCACCACAAGTAGGAAAACAGAATGCTCCCCTCTTGCATTGTCATCAATCATGAGACATGCCACTCGTGCCGTGAGTCCACTCATCTGTTGACAGAACGGACCCGCACGACCTGCTCAAACATCCCATTCTCCACGGTGGATATAAGCATCACCCTCAAGCGATCTGAATGATACTATGTGATGATAATAGTCTATGTGCGCCCGATAAAACACCAAACAATCCATTCCCAAGATTAGGTCAAACCCTGACATCTCGTGAACAAACAAATCCCACAGAAAGCAATACCCACCAACTTCCAAGGCACACCCCTTTCATTGCTTTATATCCTCAACCCGCACCCCTAATGGAGTGTCAATTGACATAACTCCACACACCCTCTCCACGGGTAAACCCAGTGCTACCATAAGTTGAGCAGAGACAAAAGTGTGTGTGGCACCTGTGTCAAACAACACACTTGAAAGAGTAGAAGCTGCAAGGATCATACCTCGAACAGTCAATGGTCCAACCTCGCCACCACTAGGCGCAAACTGAACTGCCTAAAGCTGACCTTCCCCTCTACCTTGGTCCCCAGCCTGAACGCCCGTTGCTACATTGCCCTGTCGGCATGAGTGATCCTGCCCTAGAGTTCCACGTCCACCGCCCCTACCAGTAAAGCCCATGGATCTCCAACTGCCTGCCTAATACGGGGTAACTGATCCCCTTCCCATACCTGGCACCTGCTTTTCACCATTATGCTCACCCTCCTACCGAGGGTTCCTGTAGAATCTCTGCACATGCCCCATCCTGCCGCACGAATGACACTCAACTAGAGGTTAAGGACACTGACGACACATATTATCCAGCCTTCCGCACTGATAAAAAAACACCTGGTTCCAATTCTGAGAGGCTGACCCCCTTTTCCAGCCACTTTGCATCCATACACCATGCTGGGAGCTCTCATGGAGTCGCTTTCGACCTTCGATAGCTGCACCGCTCGTCTGTCCCACTGACACCACAAGTCCACTACCCGAAGCTCCCTTCAGGTTTCTTTCTGAGATCAGTGCTTGATCTACTACATCTACGAACCTCTTCAAGCATAAGATGTTTACTTGAGACCTGATCTCATGTCTCAGCCCATACTATAAATTTCTTTCTACTGTTTCCTCATCCCCTACTAACACTGGGACAAAGCGTCTCAAATCAGTGAAGTGACTAGTATATTCCATCACCGATAGCGATCCCTGAGTCAAGTTCATAAACTCTGCAACCCGCTCCTATCTCAAAGTCTCTGGGTAGAAATGATCAAGAAAATTTTCCTAAAATACCGTCCACGACATTCTCTCAGCCTGCTCGATTTGAGCCTGAATGTCCCACCAACGCCTTGCATGGCCTCACAACATATAAGCGGCCAGATTCACTCACTTTTCAGCAGGGGTCTCTAGATGATCCAGTATTTTCTTGATAGACTCTAACCAAAACTCTTCTTATTCTGGCCCACCATCTCCGGTGAAGGTCGGAGGGTGCTACAGCAGGAAATCCCTGGTCAGTTCAAACATACTCGGTGTAACCCGCACTAGGTCCCGATCCATCATCTGCATAAGGTGAGTCAGGTTCTCTCAGAACTAGTCTTCTCTACCTTCATTGATCGCCACATTTTCTTGCTCTTCTACTAGAGGAGTTTTCTCAACAACACCCTCCCATTTACCAACTGGTAACCGACGTCATGGTGGCATTTATCTACAATGCCAACCATGGGATTTAGCACGCATACCATAAACTTTCATGAATCCATCAAAAGATCTTTACTAGCTACAACAACCCATTTTATATACTAACCCAACTACATTTTACAACTTGTTTCAAATACTGTTACTCCATTAAACATCATTTACCCACTTGTTTTATTTCATTCTTCTCATTATTTCTTGGTTTCATGAAATTCATGATGCACCCAACTTTCCCACCTCACACACCCACCCCATGCGTGTGCATAACACAATGCATGTCACCTATCTCCCTAGGTGCCTACAATGATGCATGAATGAAAATACTCGTGTCGTTAAGGCCATGAGCCAAACATCATAAAACAATCACATCGAACCACATTTGCATCCCCCAATGGTGAAATATCATCAACTGTAACATCACACAACCAAGAACATCATTTCCCACCCAGGGTGACTTGGGTTTCCCCTGTACCTAGGTCAACTACTCCCAAGAATGAGCTCATTACCAAGGCCTGATACATCTTAACCCTTGGCTACCAATCTCAAATAACAAGACCTTAGAGAAGGAGAAGAAACACCTCCTCTGATACCACTTTGTAACATCCCCGACCCGAAATCCACAAAACCAGTGCTCCGAGCTGGGTGGTTACATGACCTTAAGTGAGCCTCCCCATACGCCAAAGGCTGCCGACTAGCAGCGGAGGTCTATGTGGTCATGTGGGGAGACTATACCCCCTTTTTATCAGAGTAAGCCATAACAGAAATAATACAACAGCGGAAACAATAATCAACAAACAAGGAACATGTATAACAACCATTTCCAAAAATCAAATATGTCATGTCATACTACAATTAAAAAAGTAAAAAAACCACCAAAATTAAGATAACGGCCAAAATCCTCAAAATGGTCCCGACTCCAAGTCTGGATCCTCCACCAAGTGCTACCCTTGTCCACTCAACTATCTAGCAAGGACCCTTTCCCTTCTCCCGACCTTCAATCATGAAGTCTACTCGGGTACCCAATGGAATCCCAAGCAGGGTGTGAGTACAAATCAGTAGGCCACCACCAATGGTGTCTACAGAATATCCAGTCTAAACAGATAGTGCATGGAAAGGAATATGAATGATAATTGCCAAGTAATTATTTAAGGTACCATTATCTAGTTTAGAGCCAAGAAATTTCCACTTCTTTTACCATTCATTACACACCCATTATCACTATTAACCATTTCATCACATTTCCATGGGTTAATCACATACACTATGTTACATCGGTCTATGGCCAATAATCACATGAAAGAGGGTAAACACATCGTTATCCTATCTCACTAGGACTAACCCCTCATAGAAACCATAACCTCACCTCAAAGCCTCAGTCCGGGTGGATTCAACCGTTAGGAGAGTAGACCCTCAGTCCCCTTTCCTAACCCGTGCATTTAGGGTGGAGTTTAGAACCTCAGTCTTCACTCAAACTATGGGCATAGATCCTTATGTCATACCCCACTCTATGAAGCTATGTGCACATGATTATATATATATAAGTAACCATCAACCATCCAAACCCTTGCCCTTCGACAACACTATTCACAACAACCCACATGGGAATCCACATCATGGCTTAACCCATTAACACATTTCTATTTAACATCATTTAACCATTCACCCAAATCCCATGTGTTATGCCTATCTCACTAAGCATTCAACATTAAACCCATAATCTATCCCATTATGGTCTTTAATCAGTTTACACATTAACCCATTTAACCCGTTCATCATTCCCATGAATCAACCTTTTAACCCACTCCACTTTAACCCTTATGTTATTTCCAAGTCTAGGCACATCACCTAACTTTTATTCCAAGTTCAACTAATCATGCCAACACATTTATCAAGGGCTCTACAATTCATTACAACAAGGTCACTTGTTTAATATCAATCCCTAAATCTGGGAAATGCCGGCTCATCCCATGGATGGCCCCAATTTGGTCAAGTCCATCCCAATACATACCATGGGGATTGCGAGGGTTCCCATTTGCCATTTTAAACACCATTATTACAAGGAATTCCAAGGTTATCCAAAACATAACTAAAGGAAATCAAGAACACAACTAAACATGCACAAATACCCAAATAACTATGGGATATCACTTGTAGACCACCTACCTCGAAACAACAGTTGAACAGACTCTCAATCGAGTCCTTAGACCTCGATCCAACCAAACATTGGAGCATCAACCTAAAACTCACCCAAAAGTTAGTGATTTAGAGCTTCAGAATGAGAGGGAGAGAAGATAGAAACCCTAAACCAAAAAGAGAAGCAATGATGGGATTAGCCTTACCCGAAGCTTCGATCCACAACCAACGACACCAAAAATGCCTTAGAATCGAAGGATATCGGTATCTTGGAGCCTTTGGACGATTTGGTTCATGCCTAGGGTGGAGAGGGAGGAAAAGAGAGGAAATCCCGAGTGGGGTTTTAAAGCCCGGAGTGGCAAACTTGTAATTTTTCCCAACTTTAAGTGGTCGCACGGTTTGTCTGCACAGTTGGGCAAACCATGCGCAAACCGTGTGCATGCCACTGTCTGGAGGAGGATGGGTCGCATGATTTACTCGCACAGTTTGGCAAACTATGCGCAAACCGTGTGCATGCTTCTGTCCAGAGGAGGAAGGGTCGCACTATTTATCCTGGGCGGGCCGCACGGTTTTCCTGGCCATGCGTAGGTCGTGCGCCCTGGCCTGTCTTGCCCAGATTTCCTTTCTTCCATGCCCCGAGCCCCCGGAACACCCTTAAGGCCTCTCACACTTTCAAGAAACATCCCTTGATGCCCGAAACAAGGGATTCAACAAAAACATAATGAAAACATACCTTTCCAAAAATCGGGATCTTACAGATTCACTCTCAAATCTTCTATTTAGAACTTAAAGAATTGATTTCAATATGGTTTTCCTAATTGATTTTTTAAAATTGGTGTGTGAAGTATGGTAGAAACCCTCTTTAGTGATGGTTTTTAGTTTTTGTGGAAATTGTGTAATTTTTATACTAAACTCTTTGTGGTTTTATTTTGAAATGATTATTTTAAAATTAGTTGTTTGGTTTGAGTTATAAAAAATGTTTTATGGAATGATTTTTAATAACTAGGTTTTTTTGAAATATATTTGGCACACATGGGTTTGGAATGATATTGGAATGGTTGTGTCACATGTGTTCATGTGCATTGAGAAAGATAAGGGTGTGAATTAACCCCATAAAATGTTGGGGCAAATATGGGTGCGAAGTACCACTTTCAAAATGGTTCACTATGTGATGACATAGTGAAAGGATGAATCACTACTCATGATTATCAGAAGGTCCAGGTTTCATGGATGGTTATGTGTGTGGATATTTGTAATGGAATGTATTATGACATACTGGAATTAATGAAATGGTTTTAAATAATTATTTGGTATCTTTCTTTGGAAATTGGTATTTCTTGGTGAAAACTGCATGTATATGAAACTTGTCTATATTTTGATATAAACTATTTAATTTTTTTTATAGAAATTGTTTTATATAAATGTGCTAACATGTTCTATCCTAGTGGAATGAGTAGGTAAGTCATTTGGGATTGATATGTTCAAGTTAAAATAGATGATTAACTTGCATTGGAAGATTTTTAGTAATGGTTTAAAAAACAATTATATCCTCATACATTCATAATTCAAATAATAACATACTTATATATCTTGAAGTAGGAAAATATTTCTATCATGGAGTATGTGGCTAAATTCATGAATTTCTTGCACTTTTCTCCTAAAGTTACTCCTGGTACATCCTTGAAGGAACACATATTTGAATCAGGGTTAAGGCAGGAGATTCACTCAAATATTTCAGTGCTTTTTATACTGAATTACGTAAATATGGTAAATAGAGTAATGGTAGATGAAAAGGACATATCAAGAGCTATAGGAGGAAGAAGCATGCTGATACCCATGGGAAACAGTGGGATCTATAATATTTGGTTAAATTAGAATATGTACACCTATTTCTAATGTGGGAGCATGAGTGAAACTGAGATGGTTGGATTAGTAAAACTTACTCTATGACCCAAGAGAAAACTGGGATGTTTCTAATGTGGTTCACCTAACCACATAATGAGAGAGTGATTGACATAACCTAGAGCATTCCATAATTTCAATTAGATGGGATATCTTCACCCCTATTTTCAAAGTGCTTCACGGTTAGGGGTTTGAGACACTTATTAGGTGTTGTGGAAGTCATATTCTTCAATGGGACAAGATAAGTAGAATACTTACCATCAGTAGAATATATCTATCCAGGGTGATCATGTAATACCATGAATCCTCAGTCAGGGAAATCTCAACAGAGAAATAGAGAATACCATATTGGATTAGGTTCCCTAGAACCAAATTCTTTGTACTTTATGATAAGATTATATTCATGATTTGGAATATTAATAATTTTTTTATCACATGATGATTTTTTTCTCCATAACATTACATGTGCTAATGTCCCCAGAGTAGCTGTCGCACTAAAAGGTCATAATAGTTCCCCACTATGATGAGATCCCAGAAGTTCCCTGAAACTATTTTAAATAAATTTTTTATGGCCATATGATATCATTTGAAGGGACACAAATGATACGGGATGTCAAGGGTGGATACTCATTGGTCCTTGAAGAACCTTATCATGGTGTACACCCCTGGCGATATCTAGAAGGATATTATGAGAATGAGACCCGATAGTAAGAAATCCATATTATAAGTGTCATTGGATGTTCCTATTTGTAGATGTGTGCAGAAGTCCTTAGAATTTAAGAATATTATTAATGGATATTATGAGTCATGCACTTTGATGTATTGGAAAAAACCTTGAAGACATAAGCTCGCAGGAAGGTAGGATACGTTGGGCACATCATGGGTAATATTGTAATAATGAATAATGCATGAATGGATTTATACATTCTATTCATTAACAGAATTAAATATCTCAAACCCTTTTGTAGAAATGATATATCCTAAATAAATCTATGGACATGGTGTCTGCTATGTAAGTTCTATTTCTGTAATGTCAAAGAATGAGTTATCGAGCATATAGGTTGATGAAACTGGAATTCAACATACTTGATTGGAGATATTGTGATTAATAGATTATATTAAATGGTAAGTGTTTGAATGAGGCAACATGTTATTGTGGAATTAACTTCTTTCTCTATGGTTTCCTTGGCATGTTACTAGATTCTAACCTTGGATTTAGGCATACTCACCTAATACCACTAAGAAAGAGGCCTAGATGGTCACACACTCAGTGTATCCAGAATCACAGATAAATATTTTATTATTTAAAATTTGAATAAATAGTAATCCTAGTTCTGGTTTAATAATTATTCGGTTATGCATGATCTCATTTTATTTATTTATCAGTGAATAATGTAATTAGATTTATTTATTTAATTAATAAATAAATAGTCAATATTCAAGGTCTGAAAAATATTTTGGAGGATATTCGAATTGAGTTAAAGGGTCTTGTGAGAAAATAATATTAAATATTATTTGATTAAAATAATATTTAATTGTAACCTGAAAGCTAAGAACATGTCATGTAAATAGTGGTATTGCTGTTATTTTTTGATATGAGATTCACATGGAATAAAAAAATAAGTAACAATACCTATGCTAATTATTTATTATTACCATGTTAATTAAATACACAATTACATATTATTATCTTATTTGCAAAGGGGGAACCCTACATGCTAGAGATCCATTTTTTGGTTGTACACAACATTTTGGAGAAAAATATCTCATGTCTTGAGATCTAATTTTTCACAAATAACGCTCTCAAGAACAAGTGAAACCATCCTCCACCGTATGAGAAAATGCTTTGGAAGTGGCTCTCAAGGAGGTGGAGGGTGGACGACACAGGCACGAGGACCTTCTGTGATAGCACCCATAGAATACTTTGGTGATGTCTAGAGATTCAAAGAGTATGTGTGGATTACCTCTAGATGAGATATACTCTTGATCTCTTCAAAGCAACAAAAGGCTCACTATAGATCTGTGGTCAGACACATCAAAGAAGAAATAAAACCTTGGAGGTATTTCTTTAATTAAATTAAATTAATTATAAAGTAAATATGTTGATCCTCTCTAAAGGTTTTGAGACTCTTTATTATTTATCTAAATCTTTTATTTTATCTCATGGATACTATATTTCATCATCGTATTGATCTTGGAATAATCATTGATCACAATAAAATTTAAATTTGGGCACCGGCCCAACCACCCTTCCACCGCGCCCAAAACCTACCAGTGGTATCAGAGTAGGCTATATTTTTTTTATAATTATTTAAATAATTCATTGATGATTTATGATTTAATAATTTATTTTTCAAATTCATGTTTAATCATTTTTAATCTGAATTTGAATATTTGTTCTTCATCTTTAATTTCTCACAGATCTAATAGAAATTAATAATTTTATGATTAAAATTAAATCGATAATATCATCAGGATGAACCAATGATTTTCCCATGTAATATGATAGTAAATTCCATGTATTCAGAGTTATACTCCATGTAATCTGCCATACATGATATGTAATCCGGATCACACACCATGTAGTTGTGTTCAGTGAATCAGGAGTAATTCAAAAATTAATTAAGTTGGGAGAATTAACGATACAGGGTGTAGTTAATTATTACACCACATGTTGACCAATATATACTAGCACACGGTCAGCCAGACAACACACCCTGTGGACCAATCAATATGACATGTAGTCCCTTTGGGTCATGGTCATGTAATGTATCCCATACATGGATTTTCTGACTGGTGACCGTGTAACACAGTGTCTACATGGCATATGGATCACTGGACGTGCCATGTATTCCAAATATTTTTGAAGTACACCTCACACACCATTTCAATAGGTGTGTTCATTGGATTGACATTGAGGAGGGTACACACCGTGTAGTCAGATCTACATGCCATGTACGTTTTTCCATATTAAACAGATTTAAAAAATTATTATTATATTATGTAACCCTTGAGACATGTACCTTCATGTGGGCATAAAGCTGGGACAAAACATGTGATACATGTTTGATATATATCTATATATATAAATGTTTATTTTACATCTGCATAATGTTCAAAGATCTGGACATCATGTATTAGTAGTATTACACTTATAATTCTGTATGCATTATATATGTCACAAAGAATAAAGTGTATACAAGTATAATAAATTCAGGGTAGTTTTGGATGGGTATTCATCGGGATTAATCAAAGGTACATGTTATTTACATAGTAAATTTTAAATGAATTAATTTATTTGTTTAAAATTACAATGGATGAGAATCTAAAATAAATTTAGAAAAAGGATTAATATAAAATGATTGATTAATTAAAGATAATAAATAATTGATTCAAGCGTGATTTATCTTAATAATAACAATTAATGAATTTAATGCTTGTTTTATTAAATAAATAATTCATTTCATGTTTGTGGATGCTCATGAGCTAAACCAGACTTTTTATGTGATTTTCCTTGTAATTTATTTGTTAAATTAAAATTGTTGTCCTGCATGGCTTCTCCTCATTATAATGTAGGGATTGTTTGCCCATGAATTTTTTATGTAATGCCCCTTTTATCTTTGAATTGTGTGTAATTTAAAATAATATGTAATGGATGGATCTCCCAATATAGTGGTGGCAGTTCAACTTAGGGGATCAGGCGAAACCAATCCAAGGAGATCCAAAGGTGGACAAGAGAGAAGCTCTAAACATGAAACATAAAAGTTTCAAGATGTTTCTCCCCTAGTTTAGGGTTATTTTATCAACCACTAGATAAAATAACCATTATAAAATCTCATGATCATACCCTTGATTTTATTTCTATCAATTACATGGTTATTCATTATGGATGTATTGTTCTGATCACATAATTAATTAATTTACAAGCACACAATATGTAATTAAAATAAAATGGATTATGCATAAATATTATAAAGACATGGTTAACCACTTAAGTATATCCAACATAATATTAACAAACATTTGAAAAGATAATAAGTGGAAATTTATGCATAAAGGATAAAATACTTCAATAAAATATTATGTTGATATAGCCTTCCATTACATCGGTTGGAATCACAACAATAGTTAAAAGTGCTTGACTAGCCAAAGATGGCGTTCTTTCAATTATCATGGAATTATAATTTGAGGTTTTGGGTTGATTTAACTTGGTATACATCCAGGGGTGACTTCCAAAGAAGGAATTGGTGTAACTGAGAGGAAAGGGTTGAGGAAATCTAATATAATAATTTTAGGATTGGGGAGTCCACTCAAAAGATCAAGGAGTTACGAGTTAATGGAGTTGGAATTTGGAATGCCTACCTAAAACCATTCAATTTTCTTGACCAACCAATGTTAGGGTGATGAGAATGGAATATGGATCCTTACAATTAGAATATCCCAGAAACATGATATTATAAATCCAATGGTGAGGGATATTGGGTTTTGATAAAATAGTGGGAGACTAATTAATATTTATTTATTAAATTTTATTAATTTTATCAGATAAAGTACTAAAAATCTGTTTATCTTATTTGTAGAAATGAAATTAAAAATAACATCAAACATGTCGTTGCAATCAATACATGATAAGGAAAACCTTCTCACCAACACTAATTTCTAGGAGTGTCAAAGGTGCCTTTGGGTCATCCTTCCCAATGAAAGGAAACTATATGTGATGGAAGAAACTTTACTAGTTGTGCCTATGAATGATGCCAGTGATGAGGAGCTATCTGTGTATCAGAAACATCTAAATGACTCTACAGATGTTTAGTGCCTCAAGTTATCATCCATGACCAATGAGATCTTGAATAAACATGAGGAAATGGATGCTTATAACAAGATTTCTATCCTTATGGATCTCTATCAAGAGAAGGAGAGACAAGAGAGGTATGATATCTACAACGCTTTATTCACTAATAATCTTGTAGAGTCTTCACCAGCTAGACCACATGTAGTCAAGATTATTGGATACATTAAGTGTTTGGACATATTAGGGATTAAATTCCCAGATGAACTGTGTACTGATGTCATACTATCATCACTTCCCAAGGACTTATCCAGTTTTATTGTGAATTATAATATGAGAAATAATGAGAAGAGCTTATTTGAGTTTCTGACTCTAATTCGGAAAGTGGATAAGGACATGAGGTGTGACAATCCCAAAGTCCTTGTGGTGAATAGGTAGAGTAAGGAAAAGGAAAAGGTTCCTAAGATTTATAAACATTCTAAATCTTTTGATTACCATATGACCAAGAAGAAGATGATCCAAAGGCAAGGTAAGGAAAATGAGGATGTATTCTTTGTCTGTGGCAAGTCAGGCCACTAGAAGAGGAACAAAACCCAGAGGCAAGGGGAATCTAAAGGTGTATTCATTATCAAGTGAAATATTTCCATTTCTACACATTGGGTATTAGATATATTTTGTGATGCTCACATATTTATTCAAATGTAGGAATTGAGTACATTTTAGAAAATTACTAGAGAAGAGGTGGATCTACGAGTTTTAAATGGTTCGAGGATGGTTTCTCTTCCCATTAGTGACTACCACCTTTCATTCCTAGCTATGATGATCTTTGATTCTATGAGACTATTATTATGTACCAAGTGTTACCAAGAACATAATTTCTCTATCAATTTTAGATATAGATGGATTTATTTTCAATTTCATAAATTAATGTTGTTTCTTTTATAAGGAAACCATATGTTATGGTATGGAATATTACAATAATAGTCAGTATATATTAAATTATGAAAACAATGTTTTGGAAATTGATAACAAATCAAGTTCACATGACTCATATAACACACAGTTCTGGCATCACTGTCTTTGTCATGTAATTGAGAAGAACCAGAAAAATATCAAGATGGTTATTTAGATTCTTCTGAGCTATAAAAACATGTTAGAAGGTATGCTTGTTTATAAGGGAAAATGAACAAAACACCATTCTATGCGTAGGGTGAAAGGGCCACAGAGCTTCAAGGATTGGTACACACTAATGTGTTTGGGCCATTTCTAGTAGATTATAAGGGTGTAAGTTATTACTTCATTATATTTACTGATGACTTGAGTAGATATGGCTATGTATACTTAATGAGGTATACTTATGAGTCATTTGATAAATTCTAGGAGTTCAAGAATGAAGTAGAGAATAATATTGGTAAGAAGATATAGAATCTTTGATCATATAGAGGTGGAGAATATCTTAACCAAGAGATCACTAACCTTTTACAAGAGTATGAGATTCTATCTCAACTCACTCCACATGATACACCATAGTGGAATGGTGTTATTCAACGGAAGAACCATATCTTGTTGGATATGGTATGTTCGATGATGATTCATGCAAATCTTCCATTATCCTTTTGGGGATATTCATTACAAAATGTGGCATACACATTAAACCGAGTACAAAATAAGGTAGAAAATGAAATCCCTTTTGAGTTATGGAGTGAAAAAACACATTTATTTATATACACATGTATGTGGATGTGAGGAATTTGTTAAGTGTTTCTTAGGAAACAAACTAACACCCTGGGGAAAAAGGTGTATCATTATAGGGCATCCCAAGGGGAAAAAGGGATGCTACCTATACAACCCCTCAGAAACGAATGTGACTATTTCCAGATAGGATTTTTTTATTAAGAGGGATCACATCCTCAAAAAGGATAGTAAGAGTAAGATTGAATTGGATGAAGTTGATGCTCAAGATACATAGTAGTTGGTATAAGAACAAGTTCCATAGGTTCCTATGGAATAAGTAGTTCCTAAAACACAAGTACTGTGTATGAGTGTAATAGAGGTAAGGAAACTAGAGATATATGGTTTTATTTATACCAAGTATGGTGAATCATTATTGTTGAAAAATGATGAACCTATCTCCTACAAGGAGGTAAGGAGATCACAAGCTGAAAGATTTTAAGAAGCTATGAATTATGATATGGATTCCATGTATCATAACCATGTTTGGATTTTGGTCGATGAGCGAGTTGATGTAAAGTCTGTTAGATGAAAATGGGTATTCAAGATGAAATTGTATATTCAAGGTTAATTTAGTACCTATAAAGTAAGGTTAGTTGATAAAGTTTTTAAATAGCACCAAGGAATTGACTATGATGAAATTGTTTCTCCTGTTTCCCTATTTATGTCTATTAGAATCATACATGGCATAGTATCTTACCATGACTATTATATTTGGTATATGGATGTCAAAACTACGTTCCTTAACAGGAACCTTCTAGAAGATGTCTATATGACACAACCAAAAGGGTTTGTGACACTAGGTGATTACAAAAGGGTTTTTAAGTCACGGATATCCATTTATGGATTAAAGGAATCATTCAAGTAATGGAATATTCGAATCGTTGAATACATAAAGAAATTTGGTTTCATTAAGAGAAAATGTGATCCATGTGTTTGAAAAAGGTTTATTGGGAATGCGGTCGTTATCTTAGTAGTATATTATGGTGACATATAACTTATTGGAAATGATATACTAGTCTTACAGTCTGCTAAAGACTGGTTGAAAAAGTTCTTCTCCATGAAAGACTTAGGTAAAGTAGTCTAAATTCTAGGGATCAAGATCATTCATGATATATCCAAGAGGTTTCTTGGAATAAGTTATAATACATACATTGAGCAAATACTAAAGAGATTTAGTATGGAACAATCTAAGAGGGGACTGATTCCAGTATCACATGGCATATATATTTCAAAAAAAAAATTCCCTATACACAATAGGAGAAAGATAGAATGAGTAATATCCCATATGATTCAGTGATAGGATTAATCATGTATGTCATGCTATGTACTAGACTTGATGTTTCCTATGAACTCATAATGGGAGGTATATAATGTTGCCTTAGAAATAGATGTTTTCCACATCTAATTAATTAATTTTATTTATTTATTTAATTATTATTACACTATTATCTAAATATTTTCACATTTTAATTTTTAGAGTTAATTTTATTATTTAATCAAATTCTATAATTAAAATTGTATTTTTAGCTTTAAAATAGTTAATTTATATCTTAGATTAATAGTCTTATAACTTTTTATTTAGTTTGGTGAATTCGGTCCGCATTTCTGATAATTTAACATCAATTAATTAATTAATTAATTAATTTTTCGTTTGTATATAAATAATGTAGTTTTAATTTATCGTTTGTTGGGTAAAATATTATTTACTTTAATGTAACATTATATAACTATTAGATGACTTTTAAAAATTAATTAATTATGAATTTAAGATTATGAACTTGCTAGATTTATTAAATCTCTTTAATTTAATTTCATTAATTAACATAATCTTTTAATAACAAAATAACTACCGTTTGACATTAATTCTTTTAATTTGTTATAGTAGTTATTTTAAATAATTTAATTTTATTTTATAGATGTTTAGTTTATGTTTTTTATTGATTTTAAATAATATAGTTGACTTTAGATTTAAGTTTATATTTAGTTCTAATTTATGTTTTTATTTTGAAACTTTTAATAATTTTAGTCTAGTTTTAATTGTTTCATAAATTCATTTAAGTATTTGTGTCTCAATTATTTTAGTTGATTTTTATATTAAATTAATTATTTTTTTTAGACTTTATTTGAATTTTAGTTTGTTTTTAATAACTTTGTTGTTTGCAGATTAGTTCCAGAGTCATGGTGGCATCATGTCAACCCGTTACGGTGGTACCGTATTATCCCATTATTATGGAACCATATCCCCTTTACAGTGTCACTGTAATTCCAGTCACCATAACTCTTGCTACTATTTCCCTCTTCATGGCGGCACATCGATTCTTGGCACTGTAACTCAACCTTCCTCAAAGTCTCACTTTTTCATTACGGCGCCTCCATTATTCCACCATATTCCCTTGAACTATTTTTTCTCCTCATGGTTTCATCCAAACCGTAAGCGGCAACAACCCAACCTTTTCATCCTTCCCACTATCTCACTGTGTAATGTTCCACCATCATCATCCCCTGCATCCTTTCTAAAGTAACACACATTCTCAAACCAGAATGATCCAAATTCAAACCCAAACCTCATGAAATCTCCAAAAACGACACACTACAGTACACAATTTAAGCATCACTTCATCTGATAAATTCCAAGAATCAAGACATAATGTTTCATTGTAGTAATATACCTCACCGTCGGTCATCTTCGAGCTGAAGTTATGTGCCGCAGATGGAGATTCCAACAACCAACAAGTATTAAAATGTGGGAATATCTTAAACTTAGATCTGAACCATCGCAAGATGATGGTCCCTAGTTCACTGGCCTTGAGAATCCACTGCCAATCTTTTGATTCATCGCATCCTTTTTTGTCCGCCGTTGTGAGTAGAGAAGGAGCTTAGAGCTGTTACCGCAAGTGGACCTTGTCCATCAAAGCCACTGCTTGAGGGGGGCCGCACCACATCCTCACATGCACTTATGTATTAAGAGGGCTGATCATTTAAATTAGTCGTGCTAATGCTATTGGGAAAAGGTCCACTGCTGAAGTTGAGGCCGATGCTGAGCTGGGGACTGCCACTGTGATTTTTAGAGGAAGAGCCTGCTGATGCCTATCTTTGGGGGGAAGACAAACTAGCCCCTAGGGTTTTTCCGATTTGGGGAGGGGGAATAAGAAATTATTTTAAAAAATAATAATAAAAAAACAAAACTAAATTTAAAAATTAAAATAAAAACTCAATTAAATATAATAACTTAACTAATTATTTTAAACATTAATAATTATAAATTAATAATACTTATAAGATAATTTTTTTAATTAAATATAATTACTAATTTAATTAACATAAATTATACTTTAATTAACTAAATTAGATAAACTTCTCAATTAAATTAAAATTAATTAATATTTAATGTTTCATATTAATTTAATAAAATAATTTACTTATAAAATAAATATTAATAAGAATTAAATTAGTATAAAATATTCTAAAATAGTAAATAATATAATTTTAGAAATAATAATAAACTTTAATATTAATTACATTTAGTATTATTAAATATTTTAAAACTTTTAATAATCAAATTTCTTATTTGGGAAAAAATCCATCAAGGTAACATTGCATCATTTTTAGGTTGTTTGTGTTTGTTGACAATATAGGTTTCCATTAAAAATTGTCAAGTTCCCAATATGTTGTTGAAAATCCATGTTGAAAAGGAACCATGACGAAGGAATAGAAGATCTGGAGGTAGTACAAATGAACTGATACATGGTGGCATTGTTTTCCAATGTTTGCCAAATTTTTGGGGTCCAAAATTTAGAGTTTCGTGCACATCGTGAAATATGGATTTCCTTTAATATCTCAACAAAATATGGAAAAGGAATGACTGTGGTAAATATGTGCTTCCTGATGCGGACTTCGCGAAGAAATGAAGAAATTTGATGATGTTCTTCATGATTACAACGAGCTTCGTGAACGACAGAGTTGAAGAGCATTACAACGGAGAAGGGAATTTTGAGTGGAGCTTCATGGTTAAGGAAAAAAGGAATTTATAGAATGCTCCATGATTATGATGAGCTCCACAATCAGTAAATTTCCTTGGTGCTTCACGATATAGAGAAAATTTCGGCAAAAATTTCGGTGCATCGCGATTTGAGATGACGTGGAGATTACTTCATGCAGAAGGTTTGAGGGTCAGTAGAATCACCTATAAATAAACCTCGACCCTCTCCAGAGAAGTAGACATTTTTCCAAGAAAAAATTGTTTCTCTTAACTCGCGAAGGAGGTTCGTAAAGGTAGTGTGCTTCACAAAATAAGGAGCTTTACATTGGCTAATTTAGCTTCCCAAAGGGAGTCACTCTATGACTACTTGAGCTCTGCAACGACCTAAGATTTTGAGAAGTCTTGATATTTTTGAAGGTCTGAGCTCCACAAATTAGTGTGCTCCCCAAGGTAGTGAGCTCTATGAAGCTGTGTGTAACACCCGAGATTTTTATGAGTAATATTTTGTTCAAAGGAATCTTTCACTACACACTTTCTTGGCTTACTTTACACGCAATCGCGACCTTCCTCGATAGCTTGCGTCGTACGCAATACCGAGTTTCACTAAACAACGATATGCTAATAAAATATTATTAAAACTAGCCGTTATGAATAGTAATAACCACTTTTTAAAATTTTATAAATTTTATTTTTCAAAATGGACTTCATTTTTGGATTCGGAATACCGAAATTAGCCTAGGGTGAAATTTTGGTATTTTTCTGAAAACTTTCAATTTTTGATGAATAGTGAAACCACTAAGCGGTAGGTTAAAAAATGAATTTTGCATAAAACTTAATTTTACCGCTTCTGTGAATGGAATTTTGAAAATCCGACAGACACGGTTGATATCAGTAAGTAAAATGTGGTTCAATGAGATAAAAATAATTTTTTGGTGAATAGTAACTTTTTACTTTTTTTTACTGCGGTTAATAGTAAATAGGGTAACTAAGGGTAAATATGATATTACTATTACCCTAACACATGTACTAATTCTATTGGATAAGTGTAATTCGACCAAAAACAACCTTATGAATAAAATATGACCATTTAGGCCCACTTGAGTTAGATTAGGACATTTATTATTAATTTATTTAAAGAAGGGTTAAAATAGTTAAAATCACAGTTTAATAAGTAAATCATTTTTAATATGGGGTTATACATAAGATAAATTCAACAATAAATATTCATTAGAAAGCTAAAAAGATTTCCTACATAATGGTATTTTATTTATAATTTTTAGACATTAAATAATGTAATTTAATTATGACACAACGATGATGCAGTAATTATCTTATTTATGCAATATTGACATAATTGATGCTATAAACACCAAAATAAATGTAATTTGAGACTTTTTATGAATTACAATAATTTTATAGGTTACTATGATATATTATTGTTGATTTAATCAACTTGGTTCGAACATATAATTCTGTTATGACTTTCACAAAAATCATATATCAAATAGTGTCAAAATTGACACAAAATAGTTTTTAAATCAAATATTATATTATTAATTGTTATTTTATTCCTAAAAATCTAAGGTTCGGCCAAATGACTTAGATAAGGATATATATATTAATAATAAACAATTTGGGGTTCGTTTGGCATGTTATAGTAAGTGTATTAACCATATAGTGAAAGAAAACAAAAAGACATGGTAAAAGTTAAATTATTTAACTTAGAGTTAAATCTAATTGATAACGTTAAAATAATACCCTAAACTTGTCTAAATCCTATTGGTTGATAGGATTTAGACCCATACCCACTTTAGCTTCGAAATAAGACCCTTTGGAACCATTATAAACCGATTTTGACTTTAATATAAAATAATATTTTGAGATATTCCTCAGGTGCCCCTCTCCTCCCTTATAAAAGGGCACCTCCTCCCCCTCCTCCTCACACCAATTTGAGCACTCAAGCTCGGACAACCCCAGCCATTTTATCCTCTCCACTCCCCTAGAATAATCTTATAGGTCCTGGTCTTCTTCAAAGACCAATCTTAGTTCCCTAAGTGGAGGATTCAAAGAGGCGTTCCAAAGAAGAGGTAATATCCATTACCGATCTTTTCAATTTCTTTCTTCTTCAACTTCTTCTTCTTTAGTTGTTTCATGATAAAGTAATAACATCAGTATTACTTACATACTGATATGTTATTATAAATATGAAACAACCCTAATTCACCTTCTATCCATCCTACGGAAAAATGAAATCACCGCGCGTGCGTACGTACGGAATACGGTCTCCACGCCGTGGTGTAATCTATTTTACACCACCACCTTACAAGGATGGGTATAATGGTGTAATGAGTAAATATTTATGATTATTATAAAGTAATATTTATACTGAAATAATATATATATACTCCAATACAATTCCACAATCATAGGAACGATATCATCACTCGTGCGTACGTACGGAATACCGTCTCCACGATGTGATGCGACTCGTTCTACATAATCATCATTACATAGTAATTATATAAATTAATTGAATGAATAAATATGATATATGTTACACTAATACCATTCTGGATATAAGGTATCTATAACCTTAAAATAAGAATAAGAATTTATTCGGCAAAACACGCATAAGAACAAAAGGCAATAAAGACTCGAGTAACAAGTAACAATGAAATATTACTAACAAGAAGCTAAGAATATGACCATATATGATATCATATCAATATGTATGATTCTGGAATAAGTCAATAACATTATTTAAACCATTATACAGGAGCTTCGGACACGTACAAAGCAAATCAGACCTAAGGTAAGGGAAATATCACAATCTCATTTTTATCCGAGATTGTTTATTCGTAAGTATTTACTGGGGTGTATTTTATCATCCACATCCATGTTTCATAAATATGTAATATTATTTCCATCCACCTAAAATTGTTTAAATCCATTTTTACCCTTCGGTGAGTTTTTAGTAAAAGAAATGAAAGGAATCTTTTGTCGTTTTTCGTACGAGGTACTTTTTTACTTTTTCTGACAAAAGTACGAAGAATGTTTTTTTTAACTTATACGGCAAGAATGGATTTTTAAAACATTATTTCCAAGAATCTTCCTTTATAAGTTCTCAAGTTTATTTTTAATCAACTTCTTTTAGTTTATAATTGTATGACATGTTAAGAAAAGAAAAGTGTTTTTGAAGTAGAAAGGATATTTTCCTCAAGAATGGAGTTCAAATGTTTTATCAAAATTCTTTTCCATCTAAGATAATATAGGGTTCTGTTTTTATACCTATTATTACATTTATTTGATTATGTTTTGAGGAAATTATTTTTATGAAGTCATTTACCTTATATGATTTGTTTTTTGATGTCATGATGTTTCAAGAATCCCATTTTTGTTACATGTGTTTTGCGATGATGTATGATTTATGATTATGTGGCACACATAAGAAAGGATTCATTATAAGATGGGTGGGACCTATATCTCCCTCCAATGCATTGGGTAAATATTTTATATCTCATGAGATAGACATGGCTGGAACGGTAGGTTATACCGGTTCAGTGAAACAGGACTTGAACGAGGGTGACTCGGTTCAGAAAGGGACTTTGTCCACTAAGATAGTCTTGGCAATGAGTCATGACTAACCAGAAATGATTTTACATGATTATGTGTGTATTCCACAAAGTTTCAAGTATCATGTTATGATTATGGGGATCTCATTTTCACTTCTATGATTTGTTCCATGTTAAGATATTATGATGTCTTTTGCAGGTTATGATTTTCAAAAAGATATGATATGATTTTTATTTCCTTTATTTGCCCTTGCTGAGCATTTGAGATCACCCTTTTATGTTTTCTTTTCCCCAGGTCAGGAAGTTGGATATTAAGTAGAATATGCTAAAAGGGACCCTAGATATGATGAAATAAATGGGAGACACTGTAGAAGATTTATGAACCTGTTGATTATGTTTCCCAGTTTCTAAAGACACTATACCTATACGGTCCTTTGTGTTTTTGTCATATGTTGTAATAAGTGTGCTTCAATTTTGAAGTATTAACAATGTATGTAAAGTATGGGTCATTATAGTTGGTATCAGAGGAAAGGTATAGTCAACCTTTGGAAACTAGGATGTGAAAGCCTTAGTAAGAACCCTAAGGATAAGTCTAAGCATAGAACACGATCTTAGTGTTTTAGAAATGGCCATGAATACCCTAGGATAAGACCTTAAGTGTGAAATTTTATCCTTGATTATGTGGTTTTCCTATTATAATTAGTGTTGCTCACACTATTCTTCTTGGTTTTAGTCAATGGCTGGAACCCGAAGGAACCGTGTTAATGCGGAATGCGATGGGCAATGCAATGATTGTCCCCCTGAGCAACCAAACGATATGGGAGTTGGAATGCAAAATCTTGTAGCCATGCTCACACAACTTTCTCAAGCTATGAATCATGCAGGACTTCCAAACGAGCAAAGGAAGGAGCAACATTCTGTTGAATCCTTCATGAGGTAGCATCCACCTTCTTTCAGTGGGTCTACTGATCCATTAGTTGCTGAACAATGGATTAGTACTATTGAAAATATATTTTCAGTTATTCAATGTTCTGAACATGATAAAGTCATCCTAGCAGTGTATCGTTTGGAAGGAGATGCTGATCAATGGTGGAATCTTATTAAGAATACGAGGAAAAGGGATGAAGTTGAGTCTATGGAATGGGACGAGTTCAAGAACTTATTTTTTAATAAGTACTTCCCTCGTATTCTCCGAAAAAAAATGGAGAAAGAGTTTCTTGAACAGAAGCAAAGGGATGATGAATCTGTTGGTACCTATGAAGAAAATTTTACAAGACTTGCAAGGTACGCTTCTGGTATTATTATCCAACCTGAGAGTAAGATCGATCGATTCTTTAGTGGCTTAAAACCAAGTCTTCGAAGGGAGTTAGCCATAAGGGACTTCAATAGCTACGAGGAAATCGTTCGATGTGCTCTCAAAGTCGAGATGGAGATTGGAGTAACCCATCAGTCACATGGGTTTGATAAGAAGAGGAAGATGGAATTCAAAGGAAAATCTAAAGAGAACACTGAAAAGAAGATGAGATTTCCCTTATGCTCAAAGTGTGGAAAGAAACATGGAGGGAGTTGTCTTAAAGGGACAAGTAAATGTTTCAAATGTGGAAAGGAAGGTCATCGGGCATTTGAATGCCGCGATAATGGGAAGAAGATGTCTAAATGATGCAAACAAAGGAAGGGATACACAGAATGAACCTACTACACTTCAATGTTTCAAGTGCAAGAAGATGGGGCATTATACCAATCAATGACCAAATCCAAGGGTTGATGATGATGGTCGACGTCAACAAAATCTTAAGGATAAAGACAAAGGAAAGTCACATGCAATTTCTATCAGCGATGTGGAGTACGATAATGAAGTGGTGAAAGGTACACTTACCATCCACTCTAAAGTAGAAAATGTTTTATTTGATTCTGGATCCACCCACTCTTTTATTTCTGAAAAATTTTCTAAGGGTATCACCGTATTACCTCAACAATTAGATGTTGAGTTATCTGTGACAACACCTAATCGCACAACAGTCGCATCAAAAGTTTATAATTCTTCTCCGATCAAAGTTTGTGGGAAAGTGCTTCCTGCAAATCTTGTGATCCTTCCTTTAGTGGAATTTGATGTGATTCTTGGCATGGATTGACTTTCTCTACATGGAGCTCATATCAATTTACAAAGAAGGGATGTAACATTTCATATTCCAGATCAATCTACGATCGTCTATCGATGCAAGGATGAATATAACCTTCCAGTGGAAATTCCTTCCATCGTATGGGTCTTGATTCTACTAAATGAAGGTTATTTATCTCAAATGGTTGGTGAGAAACTTACGATTAAGAATATTCCCATCGTACGGGAGTTTGATGATGTCTTTCCAGAGGAATTACCGGGTCTTCCACCAAATCGTGAAGTTGAGTTTTCAATAGAACTCGTACCGGGTGCTTTGCCTATTTCAAAGACACCTTATAGAATGTCCCCAATTGAGTTGCAGGAATTGAAGAAGCAACTCCAGGAGAATCTTGATAAGGGATTCATACGCCCTAGTGAGTCACCTTGGGGAGCACCTGTTCTATTTGTTAAGAAGAAATATGGATCAATGAGACTCTGCATTTATTATCGAGAACTTAACAAGATCACTATCAAGAACAAATATCCTCTCCCACGCATTGATGACTTATTTGACCAACTACGCGGAGCTCAATACTTTTCCAAGATTGATCTTCATTCAGGGTATCATCAATTAAGGGTCAAAAGGGAGGATATACCAAAGACGGCTTTCCGTACAAGGTATGGACACTATGAATTTATAATGATGCCATTTGGTCTTACTAATACCCCTGCTATCTTCATGGATCTAATGAATAGAGTCTTTAGAGACTATCTTGATCAATTTGTGGTAGTCTTTATAGAAGATATTATTGTCTATTCAAAGAGCAAGGAAGAGCATGAATATCACTTGAGAATTATATTGAAGACCCTGAGAAAGGAGAAGCTTTATTCCAAATTTACCAAGTATGAATTTTGGCTTCAAAAAGTTGCATTTTTGGGTCACATAATCTCAAAAGAGGGGATATCTGTGGATCCAGCAAAAATAGAGGTTATCGAAAGATGGTCGAGACCAACAACAGTAACTGAGATCCAAAGTTTTCTTGGTTTGGCTGGATATTATCGACGTTTTGTAAAATATTTTTCAAGATTATCTAATCCACTCACCATGTTGACTTGGAAAGGAGTTAAGTTTGTTTGGACAGAGGAATGTGAAGAGAATTTCAAGGAGTTGAAAAGAAGGTTATCCAGTGCACCTGTGCTCACACTGCCTTGTAGTGGAGAAAGGTTTGTGATCTACAGTGATGCATCCATGAAGGTATTGGGGTGTGTTCTTATGAAAAATGATATGGTGATAGCTTATGCCTCACGATAGTTGAAAATCCATGAGCAAAATTACCCAACACATGATTTGGAGTTGGCTGCGGTAATCTTTGCATTAAAGATTTGTAGGCATTACCTTTATGGTGAAAGGTGTGATATTTATACTGATCATAAAAGTTTAAAGTACATTTTCACACAAAAGGAGTTGAATATGCGTCAAAGAAGATGGTTGGAGCTGATTAAAGATTACGACTGCTCAATCCATTACCACCCTGGGAAAGCAAACAAGGTGGCAGATGCATTAATTTGACAAAACCATGCTAGTTTATCCATGATGAGGATCATAAAAGATCCAATATTTATGGATTTACAAAGGATGGATCTTGGAATTATAATGGAAGAGGAAAAATCTTATCTTTCTCAAATGAATGTTCAACCATCCATACATGTGAAGATTAAAGAGGCACAGAAAGAAGATATCGAGTTACAAAAGAAGGTGAGAAATGTTCCTGAATTTAACCTTGATTGTGATGGGATAATAAAGTTCAGGAATCGGGTTTGTGTTCCTCCCATCCCCAAATTAAAGAAGGATCTGCTAGATGAGGCTCATAGTTCATCATTCTCTATTCATCCTGGAAGCACGAAGATGTATAGGGACCTGAAAGAGTACTTTTGGTGGGATGGCATGAAAAGAGATGTTGCTGAATATGTCTCTCGATTCTTGGTTTGTCAACAAGTTAAAGCTGAGGGACAGAAGTCTAAGGGGATGTTACAACCATTACCCATACCCGAATGGAAATGAGAAAACATCACTATGGACTTTGTCACAGGACTTCCTAAAACATCCAAAGGCAATAATGCTATTCGGGTCATAGTTGATCGTCTTACAAAGTCTGCACACTTCATTGCTATTAGAGAGGATTTCTCTCTAGATCAGCTTGACATGATATATGTAAAGGAAGTGGTAATATTGCATGGAGTACCACTTTCTATTATATCTGATCGGGATCCGAGATTTACCTCGAAGTTCTGGCGAAGTCTTCAGCATACTCTAGATACAGAGTTGAGTTTCAGCACTGCTTATCATCCACAGACAGACGGTCAGTCTGAGAGAACAATTCAAACCCTAGAAGATATGTTGAGAGCTTGCTCTATGGATTTCAAAGGAGGTTGGGATCCACACCTACCTTTGGTGGAATTTTCTTATAATAATAGCTTTCACTCCAGTATTCAGATGGCTCTTTATGAAGCTCTCTATGGAAAGAAATGCAGGACTCCAACTTGCTGGGATGAAGTTGGGGAAAGAAAGCTATTAGGACCTGATCTCGTTGATGAAATGGAAGAAAAGGTCAGATCTATTCAACAACACATAAGAGAAGCTCAGAGTCGACAGAAAAGTTATGCCGACAACCGAAGAAAAGACCTAGAGTTTGAAGTGGGTGATAAAGTGTTCTTACGAATATATCCCTGGAAGAGGGTTATGAGATTTGGAAAGAAGGGGAAGTTAAGCCCTAGATATATCGGTCCTTTCAAAATACTGGATCGTGTTGGAAAGGTAGCTTACCGATTGGCGCTTCCACCGAATCTCTCTCAAGTTCACGATGTGTTCCATGTATCTCTCCTGAGAAAGTACATACCTGATCCTTCACATGTACTCAGCTCAGAAGTTGTACCGCTGGAGCAAGATCTTTCTTATGAAGAACAACCGATAGAGATTCTGGATCGTAGCGAAAAAGTCCTACGAAACAAGACCACTCGATTGGTGAAAGTTTTATGGAGGAACCACCAATTAGAAGAAGCTACATGGGAGCTTGAGGATATGATGAGGGAGAAGTATCCTCATCTGTTTGTTACAAAGTGACGAATTTCGAGGGCGAAATTCTTTTTAAGGGGGGTAGAATGTGATACCCGAGATTTTTATGAGTAATATTTTGTTCAAATAAATCTTTCACTACACACTTGCTTGGCTTACTTTACACTCAATCACGACCTTCCTCGATAGCTTGCGTCGTACGCAATACCGAGTTTCACTAAACAACGATATGCTATTAAAATATTATTAAAACTAGCCGTTATAAATAGTAATAACCACTTTGTGAAATTTTATAAATTTTATTTTTCAAAATGGACTTCATTTTTGGATTCGGAATACCGAAATTAGCCTAGGGTGAAATTTTGGTATTTTTCTGAAAACTGTCAATTTTTGATGAATAGTGAAACCACTAAGTGGTAGGTTAAAAACTGAATTTTGCATAAAACTTAATTTTACCGCTTCTGTGAATGGAATTTCGAAAATCCGACAGACACGGTTGATATCAGTAAGTAA
Organism: Viscum album; assembly: GCA_963277665.1. Classification (NCBI taxonomy): domain Eukaryota; kingdom Viridiplantae; phylum Streptophyta; class Magnoliopsida; order Santalales; family Viscaceae; genus Viscum; species Viscum album. Next base: position 687,597,270 of record OY728164.1, read on the forward strand.
AATGTGGTTCAATGAGATAAAAATACTTTTTTGGTGAATAGTAACTTTTTACTTTTTTTTACTGCGGTTAATAGTAAATAGGGTAACTAAGGGTAAATATGATATTACTATTACCCTAACACATGTCCTAATTCTATTGGATAAGTGTAATTCGACCAAAAACAACCTTATGAATAAAATATGACCATTTAGGCCCACTTGAGTTAGATTAGGACATTTATTATTAATTTATTTAAAGAAGGGTTAAAATAGTTAAAATCAAAGTTTAATAAGTAAATAATTTTTAATATGGGGTTATACATAAGATAAATTCTACAATAAATATTAATTAGAAATCTAAAAAGATTTCCTACATAATGGTATTTTATTTATAATTTTTAGACATTAAATAATTTAATTTAATTATGACACAACGATGATGCAATAATTATCTTATTTATGAAATATTGACATAATTGATGTTATAAACACCAAAATAAATGTAATTTGAGACTTTTTATGAATTAAAATAATTTTATAGGTTACTATGATATATTAGTGTTGATTTAATCAACTTGTTTCGAACATATAATTCTGTTATGACTTTCACAAAAATCATATATCAAATAGTGTCAAAATTGACACAAAATAGTTTTTAAATCAAATATTATATTATTAATTGTTATTTTAATCCTAAAAATCTAAGGTTCGGCAAAAATGACTTATATAAGGATATATATATTAATAATAAACAATTTGGGGTTCGTTTGGCATGTTATAGTAAGTGTATTAACCATATAGTGAAAGAAAACAAAAAGACATGGTAAAAGTTAAATTATTTAACTTAGAGTTAAATCTAATTGATAAGGTTAAAATAATACCCTAAACTTGTCTAAATCCTATTTGTTGATAGGATTTAGACCCATCCCCAAGTTAGCTTCGAAATAAGACCCTTTGGAACCATTATAAACCGATTTTGACTTCAATATAAATTTTTTTTTTGTGATATTCCTAAGGTGCCCCTCTCCTCCCTTATAAAAGGGCACCTCCTCCCCCTCCTCCTCACACCAATTTGAGCACTCAAGCTCGGACAACCCCTGCCATTTTCTCCTCTCCACTTCCCTAGAATAATCCTAGAGGTCCTAGTCTTCTTCAAAGACCAATCTTAGTTCCCTATGTGGAGGATTCAAAGATGCGTTCCAAAGAAGAGGTAATATCCATTACCGATCTTTTCAATTTCTTTCTTCTTCAACTTCTTCTTCTTTAGTTGTTTCATGATAAAGTAATAACATCAGTATTACTTACATACTGATATGTTATTATAAATATGAAACAACCCTAATTCACCTTCTATCCATCCTACGGAAAAATGAAATCACCGCACGTGCGTACGTACGGAATACCGTTTCCACGCCGTGGTGTAATCTATTTTACACCACCACCTTACAAGGATGGGTATAATGGTGTAATGAGTAAATATTTATGATTATTATAAAGTAATATTGATACTGAAATAATATATATATACTCCAATACAATTCCACGATCATAGGAACAATATCATCACTCGTGCGTACGTATGGAATACCGTCTCCACGATGTGATGCGACTCATTCTATATAATAATCATTACATAGTAATTATATAAATGAATTGAATGAATAAATATGATATATGTTACACTAATAACATTATGGATATAAGGTATCTATAACCTTAAAAGAAGAATAAGAATTTATTCGGCAAAACACGCATAAGAACAAAAGGAAATAAAGACCCGAGTAACAAGTAACAATGAAATATTACTAACCAGAAGCTAAGAATATGACCATATATGATATCATATCAATATGCATGATTCTAGAATAAGTCAATAACATTATTTAAACCATTATACAGGAGCTTCGGACACGTACAAAGCAAATTGGACCTAAGGTAAGGGAAATATCACAATCTCATTTTTATCCGAGATTGTTTATTCGTAAGTATTTACTGGGGTGTATTTTATCATCCACATCCATGTTTCATAAATATGTAATATTATTTCCATCCACCTAAAATTTTTTAAATCCATTTTTACCCTTCGGTGAGTTTTTAGTAAAAGAAATGAAAGGAATCTTTTGTCGTTTTTCGTACGAGGTACTTTTTGACTTTTCTGAAAAAAGTACGAAGAATGTTTTTTTTTAACTTATACGGAAAGAATGGATTTTTAAAACATTATTTCCCAGAATCTTCCTTTATAAGTTTTCAAGTTTATTTTTAATCAACTTCTTTTAGTTTATAATTGTATGTCATGTTAAGAAAAGAAAAGTGTTTTTGAAGTAGAAAGGATATTTTCCTCAAGAATGGAGTTCAAATGTTTTATCAAAATTATTTTCCATCTAAGATAATATAGGGTTCTGTTTATATCCCTATTATTACATTTATTTGATTATGTTTTGAGGAAATTATTTTTATGAAGTCATTTACCTTATATGATATGTTTTATGATGTCATGATGTTTCAAGAATCCCATTTTTGTTACATGTGTTATGCGATGATGTATGATTTATGATTATGTGGCACACATAAGAAAGGATTCATTATAAGATGAGGGGGACCTATATCTCCCTCCAATGCATTGGGTAAAGATTTTATATCTCATGAGATAGATATGGCTGGACCGGTAGGTTATACCGGTTCAGTGAAAAAGGACTGGAACAGGGGTGACTCGGTTCAGAAAGGGACTTTGTCCACTAAGATAGTCTTGGCAATGAGTCATGACTAACAAGAAATGATTTTCCATGATTATGTGTGCATTCCACAAAGTTTCAAGTTTCATGTTATGATTATGGGGATCTCATTTTCACTACTATGATTTGTTCCATGTTAAGATATTATGATCTCTTTTGCAGGTTATGATTTTCAAAAAGATATGATATGATTTTTATTTCCTTTATTTGCCCTTGCTGAGAATTTGAGCGCACCCTTTTATGTTTTCTTTTCCACAGGTCAGGAAGATGAATATTAAGTAGAATATGCTAAAAGGGACCCTAGATATGATGAAATAAATGGGAGACACTGTAGAAGATTTATGAACCAGTTGTTTATGTTTCCCAGTTTCTAAATACACTATACCTATACGGTCCTTTGTGGTTTTGTCATATGTTGTAATAAGTGTGCTTCAATTTTGAAGTATTAACAATGTATGTAAAGTATGGGTCGTTATACTGTGTGCTTCACGAAGAGACAGGAAATTCATGAAGGCTTGTTTGAGCTTCACGAAATGGGGAGCTTCGCGAAGTAGGGTGCTTTGTGAAGGTATTTTCAAAGTGTGTTGCCTAGAGATCAGTGGAAAAGTGGTATTCAACAGTGGATGAAATTTTGACTTAAATATATCATCTACATACAGTGGAGGATGCATTCTTTATTGATAACGAGGAGACCTACAAGTCTATAAACTGTGAATGGATCTTCTGAAGAAGTAGTGAGCTCATTTTAGTTGAGAGAGAAACACATTCTCAAATTGTGAATGGTTGTAAACTAGGAGGGATAGTGAGTCTGCTTCGAACTTGTAAATAGAAGTGGACTTATAATGGATTTGATACATCAGAACATCGTCGGTGTATGCTCCTTGGACGTAACCTAGTGAGGGTGAACCAAGTAATATTACTGTGTCATGTGTATGATTTAAAATTCATTAAAACTCTACAACGAGACAAATGGAGAGAAGAAGGATTTGTTTTACAACATAACAATATCAAAGAGGTAGTTTTTTAATTTGTTATATCCTGATTCACCCCCCCACTTAGGGTATCTAGCCTAGTGGACCTAACAATTGGTATCATAGGGAAAGGTTGATATCTGTGTTTTATCTCCCAAATGGAGGTCACTATAATAATGGGATTACGATATTCAATAGGAACAATTTTCAGCTATGGAAGAATCATATGCAACACTAATTTTGATCTTTGAGAATGTATGTGTTTATAATAGCCATGCATGGTATAACAGTTGATATTAATAGTGATTCACCATCGGATTCTGAACGTAGAAAATTAGATATTGATGCCAAGGGAATTAATGCTTTAGGGGGATCCCTATCCAATATAATTTACCTGAAGTTGATGTTATGAAAAACCTCACATGCCATGTAGGAAAAGCTATTAAATATATAAGAAGGAGATACAAAGGTCATAGAAGCGAAGCTGCAAGTGTTGTGGATCAAGTATAATGATATGAGAATTAACCCAAATGAGCCTGTTGATGTATTATTTTATTGGGTAAATGTTATAGTGGAATACATGTGAGGTCTTGGAGAAGTTATTGAAGACATAGAGATTGTGAAGAACATTTTGAGGAATCTTCCACCTCTGTTAAATCAAAAAGTTTCAGTTTTGGAAGATAAAGACTCGAAAGAGATGACATTGGATAACCTGAACATCACCCTTGTTGCATATGAAATGAGAAATAATGATAACGATGCTGTGGAAAAGGGTAAATCCAAAGAGGTGGAATTCAAGGACATGAATAAGCTCACCATTGAGGATTATTAGGAAGAAGAAGAAGAGACATATGAGGTGATGTCATTCCTCTCCTCAAACCTTCAAAGTGGAAAAGTAAAGTTTAAAGGGAAACTTCCATTTGGTTGTTTTTAATGTGGAAAGGTTGGACATATTGCAGCAAGGTGCCCCAAAAATTTCCATGAGGATGATAATGTCAATGAAATCAAAATTCCCATGAATAAGTCTTCAACCTATGGGAAAGGAAAGAAACAACCCAAGAGAAATTTCTTTAAGATAAAGAACCTTCTTTAGAAATAATGTGACAGTTCAGATGAGTCCGAGGTTGAAAATGTGGAAGAGATAGAGAACTGCATAGATTTTGGAGAAAATTATATAGTGGCAGTTGTCGGTAGTTCTCAGAAGAAGAATGAAACTGAAGCTGATGAAGAAGAAGAATAAGTTGAGGGAAGGGTTGACATCGAAGCAGAATTAGAAGTAACTCTTAAAGAGATAGATGTTCGGAGACCAAAAAAAATAAAGACAGCATCGTGGCACATGATTCCAAACTCTACATACAACAACAGGAAGAAGAGAAGCCTGAGTTGATAAATGAAATTGAAAACATTAAGTCTTTTAAGCTAGAGAGCTTAGAAAAGGTAGATGAATATAAACTCAAGGTTGAATAACAGAAAATCGATATCGATGGATTGAATAACAATGTGAAAGATAAAATAAATCGTATCAATGAAATTGAAGGAGAAGTTGTCAGTTTACAAAAACAAGTTAAGGATCAAGAAAAATTCTTGACTCTTTCTGAGACATCAGAAAATAAGATCACTTAGAAAAACGAGAATTTAAAAGTGGAGCATAGTGGTTCAAAAGAAAGGAAGCATCAATTATGTTTAGATTCTAAGGCAGATGGGGGGCTTGATTGAAAACAAAAATATATGAAAATTGAATTCAAAATACAAGCACCCATTCTGATATTGAAGGTTTATTTGGGAACTAAGTAGAATCAGAATATTCATAGATCTCAAGGTGAAACTACTAGTGTAGAAGTTACATGAAGAAATTCACCTTATATCAGGTGTTATTTTTGTGGAAAGATAGGACATTCACAATATGTATGTTATATAGCCAAGAGATATCAAAGAAAACAATAACAGAGGTGGCATCCAAATAGAGAATGGTTCTCTAGAACATATTTCAAAGGAATCTATTTTTGTTGTGGAGGATTTGGGCACATGTCTAGGTACTGTGCTTCAACTATACATAGTAATGTGCCAAATTAGAATCAAAATGTTCACATGCAGCAGACCAATGAACCAACAGAAGAGTTGAAAATGAAAAATAGATTTTTAGCTTTGAAAGATGATGCTGGTCCATCATACTTTTAGAAAGATCAGAAGTCTCAGTCCATGCCGAGTGTGAAGGAAAAAATATGGACTAAGAAGAAAAAGGATGAGAAGGAAGTGGTGGCAGAAATTTCCCTTAAAGCATCAGATCACTCTAGTGTGTGGATCCTTGAAAGAGGTTTCAAATCTCACGTGATAGGTATTAAGGATCCTATTAAAGGCATAAAATATGAAAAAGAATAAGTTTTCAAGTTTCGAAACGATGTAGGCATGAAGATTATTGGCACAGGAAATGCAATGTTTGGTGACAAAGAGATGAGACATGTTGATGTTTAAGTAGTAGAAGGCCTTAGTAAAACATTTCTCAGTGTTAGTCAACTATGTGACATATTAAATTCTATAAGGTTTACTAATAAGATGTGTATCATCAAAAGAAGAGATAGGGTAGTGGTTATACCAAGAAAAAGAACAAAGGGAAATCTCAACCTGGTAAGTGGAGAAGAAGATATGTGCATTCTATCCAGAGATGAAGAAAATAAGATGTGGCATAAATGACTTGGTCATCTATTTCAACCATCCTGGGAAGATCTGGTAATGTGTGATGCAGCAAGAGACCTCCCTAAGCTATCACCTAATCATACTCACACATGCGATTCATGCCAACAAGGGAAGCTCATCAGAAAGACGTATAAGGGAAAGGAAAAGAAGTCAACAAGAGTGATCGAATTGGTGCATGTTGATGTTTGTTGGCCTATCACACCACGATAAATTAACAGAAAGAGGTACTATATTATTTTCATTGATGACTATAATAGAATATCCTAGGTTTTTCTTATTGAACATAAGTTCGATGTGTTCAGTTTCTTAAAATAGTACCCGAGAGAGTTTAAAAGGATGATTGGATAGAAAATTCTGATATTTTGTACTGATAATGGTACAAAATTTACAAATAGTCAGGTGGAAGACTATCTCGATAAAAATGGGATAAAGAATCAAGTTTCTTTAGTAAGAAACCCCTAACAGAATGTAGTGTTTGAAATGAGAAATCATATAATCCACATCATGGCCAGAACGATGATTATAGAAATAGAACTATCAGAGAGGTTCTATAAGGAAGAAGTGTTGACATCGATCTACATTTATAATAGAGATATGTTGTGTCTGAAAGAAGGAAATAATACATATGATATGTGGTACATAAATAATCCAATAGGGAAATACTTTTGAATCTTTGGAAGTAAGTGATTCATTCTCAATAAAAAAATAGGAAATTTGAGTCACATGGAGATGAGGTGATATTCCTTAGCTACTTAGGAAAAAGAAAATCATGAAAATGCTTTAACAAAATACTGGGAAAATTAATTGAGAGCAATAATGTCACTGTAGTGGAGAATGAAGAGGGCATTCAGAAGAACATTGAAAAATTTCCGGATGAAAGCGATGAGGAGGAAAGAAACGCAGGAGGAGTATAATTGGATGATACTGATTCAGAAGAAGATACTGATGATGAGCATGAAGAAGAAAAAATTTTATCTGCACAAAATACAAGGAGTCGATATGAAATTGATAGAAAAAATATCATTGGTGATCAATCAACTCTGGTTAAAAAAAAGAAACCACTACAGTAGAAATATTTCTTATCACAGGTATAGACTAAATGCTTTTCTGATTTAGTTGAAGATGAACACTGGCTTCAGGCCATGAATGAAGAGATAGAAGAAATTGAGAAGAATCAGATGTGGGAGATTGTTTCAAGGCCGACCGATAATATTGTCATCGAGACTAAATTAGTGTTTACCAACAAGATGAATGAAGATGGAACAATGATTTGAAATAAAGCACAACTAGTGTGAAAAGGATACTCTCTGATAGAGGCAATTGATGTTGATGAGGCATTTGCACCGGTTGCAAGGTTGGAGACAATCAGATTATTTCTATCCATTGCAGTGAAACAGAAGTTCAATGTGTTCCAGATGGATGTCAAATCTGCATTCTTGAATGAGATTCTCGAGGAAGAAGTGTATATTAAGTAGACAGATGGTATTCTCATTCATGAGGATGAGAACTAGGTTTTTCGGCTGAATAATGAGTAATATGGGATGAAATAAGCACCAAGAGCTTGGTACTCAAGGCTTGATCAGTATTTGAAGAAACATGGTTTCCAACGTTGCAGAGTTGATTGCAATCTCTATTTTAACGACAAAAGTTATCAAAGGATGATGGTTCTAGTTTATATAGATAACATAATATTTATCGGATTAGATTAAGCATAGTGTAGAGATTTTTCCAAATTCATGAAACATGAGTTTGAAATATCTATGACTGGTGAGCTGACATTTTTTCTTGGTTTTCAGGTGTCACAAAGAAGAAATGGAACATTCATTTCTAAACCCAAATATTACATGGAGGTTCTGAAAAGATTTGGAATAGAAAATCCCAGGGATATGAAGACTCCAGTTGCAACCTAGAAGAAATTATTGAAAGATCATAATGGGAAAGCAGTTAATATCACAGAATACAGGCAGATTATTGGAAGTTTACTATACCTGACAGTGACAAAACCTGATATTGTTTTTTCCAAATGCCAAGAAGTGCGATATCAAAGTAATCCCAAGGAAAGTCACATGATTTTAGTGAACATAATACTTCAGTATATCAAGGGAACATTAGATTTAGACTTGATATATAATGAAAAATATCAGTCAGAGTTATTAGGATATACTGATGCAGATTGGGCTGGTTCAGCAGATGACATGAAATCAACATCAGGAGGTGATTTCTATCTCGGTGGTTTGTGTATTTCTTGGCTAATCAAGAGGAAAGATTACATTTCATTGAGCACTGCAAAATCTAAGTATATTTCGGCCACTCAAGATTGCACAAAGTTATTATGGATGAAGTAGAAGATTGATGATATGGGAGTTGAAGTAAAGTCTCCAATCAGAATTCATTGTGATAAATCAAATGCTATAAATCTCAAAATATATCCCACCCATAATTTCAAGACAAATCACATTGAGATAAAGTATCATTTTATCAAGGAGAAGGTTGAGAAGAGAATTGTCAAGTTAGCGTATGTGCCTATAGAACAACAGGTTGAAGACATTCGGACAAAGGCCTTACCCAAGGAAGATTTTGAGAGACATCTACTGGATATGGGAGTACAATTGACTCCCCACACATGAAAAAGTGTGGATCTCGGACTCCCCCTTCCTTGAGGTATGGTGTGTTTTTCTCTAATGTGTTAACCTATATTCTTTTCGATGTTTCGGACCAAAAATGAGTGACCTTTGGGTTCGTTGACATAGGGGATAAATAGTGACTCCTCAAGGGGGAGAAACTGTGGAAAAGGAAGGGAGAAAATGTCTTAGTCAAAGACACAGGGAGAAGCTGACATGTGGAGCAGCGAGATAGGGAGAGATCAATGAGATTTGGGGAGAGTTTTAAATCTGATGATGCTAGAAGTGATCGATCAAAGAATAAATATCATGACAACTAAGGATCATGATAAAACCAAGAGATTGGAATTGCAATGGTGTGAGAAGGTTTCTAGTGATCAATAATTGGTATCGGATTAACAATTGGTATCGATTTGGTGTCAATAGTTGGTATCTGAAATAAAGTGATCCATTGATGAAAATTTCATACTACCCTTGTTTCTCACACCAAGCACTTATCATTTGGTCTTAGAGTATGTGGTGAGTGAATCTTTGGTTGATATATGCATCGCAAGTAGCGAATGGTGGTAGATGATTGATGGAGACTCAGTGAGGAATCAAAGTACAAAAAATAATTCTGAGATGAGTTTTCAACAAACCCAAAGGGAGATATTGTTGGGAAAAAATCCATCAAGGTAACATTGCATAATTTTTCGGTTTTTTGTGTTTGTTTAGAAGATTTCGAGGAAGTACAAATGAACAGATACAAGGTGGCACCATTTTCCAGTGTTTACCAAATTTTTGGGGTCCAAAATTTGGAGTTTCGTGAGCATTGAGAAATATGGATTCCCTTGAAGATCTCATCAAAATATGGAAAATGCATGAGTTTTTTGAAGATGTGATTCTTGATTTGGATTTCACAGAGACATGAAGAAAGTTTATGGTGTTCTTCGCGATTACTACAATCATCACGAATGGCAGAGTTGAAGAGAATTACAAAAAAAAGGGCATTTCGAGTGGAGATTCGTGGAGAAGGAATGAAGTAATTTACGGAATGCTCTGTTATTACGATGAGTTCCACAATCTGAAAATTTCTATGGTGATTTGCGATATATAAGGGCTTTCAGTGTAAAATTTAGAGCTTCTCAATTTGGGATAACGTGGCGCTGACTTCATGCAGATGGTAAGAGGGTTAGTGGAATTTCCTATAAATATACTCTGACCCCCTCGAGAGAAGTAGAGAGTTTTACTAGAATTGTTTTTTCTCTCAACTCACAAAGTAGGTTCATGAAGGCAGTGTGCTTCGCGAAAGAAGGAGTTTCGTGGCGACTAATTTAGCTCTGTGAAGGATGTCACTCTACGAAAAATTTATCTCTATGACATCCTAATATTTGAGAAGGCTTGAGTTTTGCAAAGATCTGAGCTCTGTGAAGTAGTGTTCTCCATGTGGTAGTGAGCTCTGTGAAGGTTTGCTATTCATGAATAGGCTAGAACTTCGCGAAGCCTTGTTTGAGCTTCACGAAATCTGGAGCCTCACAAAGTATTGTGTCTTGAAAAGGTATTTCCAAAGTGTGTTTCCAAAATATTAGTGGAAAGGGGGTATTTATTAGTGGATTAAATTTAGACTTCAATAGAGCATCTACATACAATAAAGGATGCATTCATTAGTGATGATGAAGTTACCTACAAGTCTATAAAATGTGAGTGGATCTTTAAAGAAGCAGTGAGCTCCCTTAAGTTGAGAGGGCAGTGCATTCTCAAATTTTTAATGGTTGTAAACCATGAGGGATAGTGTTTTTTCTTCGAACATGTAAATATAAGGGCACTTATAGTGTATTTGTTACATCAGCATATCGCCAGTGCATGCTCCTTGGACATATCCCAATGAGGGTGAACCAAGTAAAATTGATGTGTCATGTTCATGCTTTAAGATTCATTCATAATCTACAATGGGATGGATAAAGAGATAAGAGTGTTTTGTCTAACAACAAAACAAGATCAAAGGGGAAGTTGTTTTAATTTTTCATACCGTGATTCACCCCCTTTCAGGGTATCTATCATAGTGGACCTAACAGTAATTAATTATAAATAATTAATTATTCACTATTTCACTTGTTTTATTTTAAGCAGGTTTATGCTGGAGACTTTATCCCATCCAGATGCATTCAACTATCTTAGCAAGAGTTAGTTACAGGTGTAAAACTAGCACGATGTGTCAGGCGCGAAAAAACACACATGTATAGTGCTCAAGTGAGGGAATTTTGAATTTTGTAGAAATGTGTGGTGACATGAAGTAGATGAAAAATTATATTTAATGAATATAAGTAATAGAATTTTGGGAAAAAGCATGTACATTCAACACACAAACCTTTTCGAGAGAAAGAAACTCTCGGGAGAAACATATGAGATGAGCAGGAGATGAAGGCGCCTAGAAGCATAGCTATGCTACGGGAGTTGTTCTTCCCTCATTCCATAATTCTTGTACTCTATTTTTGGTTGTTTTAACTATTTTAATTAATATGATTGAAGGATGAATTTTCTTAGCTTGATAATTTAATTCTGCTGGTTAGTATTTTAAACTTCTTCATTTTATTACATTTTTCAGAATAATAATTAATTGGCGAGATTGATAAATGATTCTATATTAAGCTGTTTTATATCTCTAATGTTCTCTTAATTCATCAATTCATGATCAAATAGAGAGGTAGTACTTGAATACATTTATTGAAGTGTTAATGTCTTTAAATTTGGAAATTAACGGAGAGTTTATTTCCATATGTTATCCTTCTATAACTGTCAAGAAGATTAACTGATTTTGGTGTGGAGAACTCTTAAAGTCATTCTTCTATGTGTTGTGTTTTTTTGGAAAGGGAGACTTTTAACCATTTTCATGAGGTATGATTTAATAAAGTGTAATGGGTAAGATATCCTTTAAACCAGTAATTTGGAATTCTCGAGTATTACATTTGATCTGCTCCTGCAACATTGCTGCCTTAATTTAGTATTTTGTTTTGTTGTGTTATTTTTACTGTAGTTATTAGCTCATCAGTACACTATTAAATGGTTTAGTTTCTTGTCAATTTTTTTATCTTTTCTTCTTTCTTAATGAAAATTAAAAAAACTAAAAAGTAATAAATATAAACAATGTTCATTGTCTCCACTACTGAAAATAGTGGAGTTAATTTTGAGTAAAACTTTAGATTTCTCACCTTCCTTCCCTTGGGTTAAACCCTACACCACTATACTAGTGTAGGAGTTATAAATATTATTTTGAGGGCCATGATGACCTCCGGTCAGATCAGAAGATATCAAGAAGATCCAGGAGAACAACATTGGACTGCTATTAAGGACATCCTTAAGTATCTAAAAAGAATTAAGGATATGTTCCTGGTGTATGGAGGAGATGACGAGCTTTTAATTAGAGGGTATGATGATTCTAGTTTTTAGATAGACCATAGTGATCTAAAGTTGTTATCATGATATGTTTTCTGTCTCAACGGAGGAGCTATGAGCTGGAAGAGTTATATGTACCAAGTTGTTTCTAATTCTATAGTGGATTCCGAATACATAACAGTTTCTAATGTAGAAAAGGAATCTATATGGATTCATAACTTTTTATAAGATTTTTATATAGTGCCTAGTAGTAGAGACCCTATGAAATTGTATTGTGATAATACTACTACGGTGGCTATTGCAATGGAGCCTAGGTCACATCAACAAACAAAGAACATACTTTGGATGTATCACGTCTTATAGGATTTCCATCAGAGGGGTGATGTTATTTTGAGAAGAGTATCTACAGTGGAGAATGTGGGGGACCCCTTTTATAAAGTCCTATCTCAATAGAAGTATGAATATCATGTGATATCTAGCAGACTGAAGGTTGTTAGTAGTTGGATCTAGTGTAAGTAAGAGTCTTTTGGAGTTGGTGCCCTATAACCAAATTATTTATACTTTATGATTTACTTATATTCATGTTTTTTAATATTAATAAATTATTTATCACATCATGTTTTTTATTTTGTGTAACACAACATATGATAATGTCTCATGAGTAGCTTTCACACTAAAAGGTTATAGCAGTTCCCCACTATGTTGAGAACCCGAAAGTTCCATGAAACTATTCTTGAATAAAAGTTTTAAAGTCGGATGACATCATTTTATGGGACAAAAATGATACAGTTTATTAAGAATTGATACTCATAGGACTTTGAGGCACCTTCTCATGGTGTACTCCCATGGTAATATCCAGTAGGATATTATGATAATGGGACCTAATGGTAAGAAATCCACATTTTAAGTGTCATTGGATGTTACTATCTACCAATGTTTCTAATGGTCCTTAGAATTTAATATTATTATTAATGGATATTATGAGTTTCACACATCTATGTTTTGGAAAAAACAATGATGAAATATTCTTGCGGTGAGGTAGGATACGTTTGGTGTGTCACGAGTAATATTGCATTTATGAATAATTCAAGAACAGATTTATCCCATCAGTTCATTAATGGAAGTAAATATTTTAGGCCCTTTGATGAAAATTATACAGCCTAAATAAATCCATGGCCATAGTGTCTTCCAGGAAAGTTCTATTTCTATAAAGTCAAAGAATGAGTTACCGAGCAAATAGGTTGATGACATTGGCATGCAACCTGCTCAAATGGAGATATTGCGAAAAATGAATTATTTTACAGGCTAAGCATTCATATGAGGTAAAATTATGTTATAGCATTATATTATTTCTATATGGGTGCCTTGGAATGTTTCTAGACACTAACAGTGGACATTAGGCATGCTCACCTAATTCTACTGAGAAATAATCCCAGAGGGACACACACTAAGTGTATCTGGAATCTCAATTAAATAATTTCTTATTTAACAAGTTGTATAAATATTATTCTTGGTTGTGGTTTAATAATTATTGAGGTATTCCCAATCACATTTTATTTATTTATTATCAAATAATGCAATTAGATTTATTTATGTATTTAAAAAATAAATATTCATTATTCAAGGTCTGATAAATATTTCAGAGGATGGACTGGCCAAGAAAAGGGTCCAATGGGAAAATAATATTAAATATTATTTGATTAAAATAATATTTAATTGTAACATTCAAGATAAGAACATGTCACGGAAATATTGGTATTACTGTTATTATTTGATACTTGATTTCTCATGGAATAATAAAATAAGTAAACACACTTATGATAATTATTTATTATTACCTATTGAATTAAATTCTCGTTTACATATTATTCTCTTATTATCCAAGGGAGAAACCTATAAGCTTGAGATCCAATTTTTGATTGTGAAAAACATTTTAGAAAAAAATATATCAATCCTAGAGAGCTCATTTTTCTCCAAGAATGTTAACAAGAATGATAGTGTCCATCCTTCACCAGATCCAAGAATGATTTGGAAGCATCACTCAACGCGATCGAGCACATATGACCCAAGTGAAATGACCTTCCGTGCTAGCACACGAAGACTCCTTCAACGAAGTCCAAATATTCACGAAGTATTTGTAGATTACTAATAGTTGATATATAATAATGATATCTAAAAAAATGAATGTATAACCATAGAATCGTGGTTAGACACTTCAACGAAGAAAAAAAATCTTGGAGGTATTTGTTTAATTTAATTAAATTAATTATAAACAAAATATTTCAATCCTATCTCAAGGTTTCAGACCTCTTTATTCTTCATCTAAATAATTGATTTTATTCCATGTATACTGGATTTTATCTTTGTATTTATCCATAAATAATCATTTACGATAGTACAATTTAATGTTGGGTGTCGGCCCAACCGTGCTTTCGCTGCACCTAGAACCTACACAAAGCACAAAGTGGCAGTAATTTTAAGAAGCTGAGTAGGTTACTATGGATAACAAGTATAGTCTATTGATAATCATGGTATGATTCATTTTAATTCTACCATTATGCAATATTTTTTTGATATGAGTTATTCCCATTCCTTTATTACTTCTCTTGCTATTGATTTTCTTAGTTTAAAAGTTCATATGATGCCATTTATGATAAACATTCAGACTCTACTTGGTCAAAAATATTAATGAGACTTTATGTGTATAGAATGTTCTATAACTATTGATAAATCTAAAATTAAATAGTATTTATCTATAATTGATATGGATGTATATAAAATAATCATGGTTAAGGATTTTTTGAAAACGTTCAAGGATCACATCGAATATTATACCAGAAAGTTCAATTTTGGATCTGAATGTGGCATTAAGCATCTCTTTTGAGGAAACCAGAGTGTAAATTCAGATAAAACATGATTTTTTACATTGTTAGTTGGAATTATCTCATACTATTTGGTATTAGTTTCTTTGGAATTGATGGAAGATATCATGAGAAATTGTTTTCTAGTAGTGGCTAATCAGTTTCTAGATGTGTTTCCTGAAAATTTCTCAGGGTTTCCACCTATAAGATAGGTGGAAATTACAATTGATATCCTATTGGGGAACATTACTATTTAAATTCCACATTATCATATGGAACAAGTAGAATTTATGGAATTTAAAGTGCTATTAGAGGATCTAGAAAGAAAAGGTTTCATTCAGATGAACATTTCTCCATGGGTAACACTGTCTTATTTGTAAAAAAGGTGGATGTAGCTTTTAGGTTGTGTGTAGATTATCATAATCTTAACTAAGTTAACATAAGGGATAAATATCCACTTCCATTCATTGATGACCTGTTTGATCAATGGAGTGGGGCACAGTGGTTCTCAAAAATTGACTTGCGATCACGATATCACCAATTATGGGTTTAGAAGGGGGATATTCCCAAGAAAGATTTCAGTAGTAGACATGGTTATTAAAAATATTTGGTAATTAATTTAGGTTATAAAAATGAACTATTCTTCTTTATCACATTGATGAATTATATATTTTAGTGATATCTAGATTCTTTTTTGGTGATGTTTTTAGAAGACACATTGGTGTATTCAAGGACAAGGACTGGGCATGATCAATACTTGAAGATAGTGTTGGGAATATTGAGAGATCATTTTCTTTATTCCAGACAATAAAAGTGCATTTTATAGATACATGAGGTAAATTTACTTATCCTTTTAATTTCTTAAAGAGGTGTTTTTGTGGATCTAGAAAAGATAGAGGATATTATCTCTTGGAAACCACTAAAGAATGTTTTTGAGATGCGAAGTATCTTTAGTCTATATGTTTATTACCAATTATTTTTTAATGAATTATTGTATCTATATTTTACTATGATAACTTTGGAAAAGAATAAATTTTAATTAAAATGGGATGGGGAATGCCCGATGTCTTTTCAAGATCTTAAATTTATCCTTACATCAGCACCGATTTTTATTTTTCTAGAATCAAGACAAGGGTATGTGGTGTATTGTGATTATTTGAGATCTAGGTTGGGGTGTGTTATCATTTATGGAAATCATGTTGTTGATTATGGATAATATAAATTATGAATTCATGAGAATAAATACCCAACACATGATTTGGAGTTAGCTTCCATCATCAATGCTTTAAATACTTTTTATCCTTATATCATTTCTGAGAAATTAACTATGTTCACATATCGTAAGAGATTGAAGCATATTTTTTCACAACAGGACTTGAATGCGAGATAAAGAATATTGATGGAGTATCTCCAAAATTTTGACTTTAACTTGATGTATACACAAAGAAAGGGAAATTCAGTGGCTGATGCATTAAGAAAAAAATCGTATTATTAATTGGAAAACGAATCTTCAGATGAGTGAAAATTAATGTTGGTCCTATCCAGCATGCACTTGGAGTGTGATGAATGATGTGATGTTGTGTCCTTATTTACTATTTATTTTATTCCTGATTTGGTAATGATAGTTAAATGGGCACAAACATTTGATGCAGAATGCATTGTTATGAGGTCAAAACTCAAGGGAGGGGGGTCATTGAGGGATAAAGGCAGGATGAGAGATCAGTATTAGGGTTCAGAAATTGGATAGTCATACCTATGGATTGCTAAGAAAAACTTTTTCATTATTACTACCATTCAGTATGATCTATTTATCTTGTAATACAAAATATTTACAAGGCATTGAAAACACTGTTTTGGTGGTTTGTTATGAAAAGGAAGGTCACTGAGTTTGTTTCAAGATGCGTAAATTGTCAGTAGGTTAAATTTAGAGCACCAGGGACCGATATTTTTGTTGCAGTATTTACCAATTAATGTTTTACAATTAGAGCATATAGCTATGTATTTTTTTAAATTTCTCTTAATAATGGTTTGAAATCATGATGCCATATATGTGATAGTGGATCAACTCACAAATTTATCCCATTTGATCCCTATTCAAAAATCTCATATGGTTAAGGAAATTTCAAAAATCTATATTCATGAAGTGGTAAAAAGACATGGAATACCAATTTCAATAGTGCTGGATAGAGATCCAAGGTCTACATATCATTTCTGAAAATCCTTACTGAGGGACCTTGGGACTCAGTTGACGATGAATATAGTGTATCATCCTCAGGTGGATGGACAATCCAAACAGATGATACACATGTTGGAATACATGATGCGGAATTGTGTAATGGATTTTGATGGCTCTTGGGAAGATCACACACTATTAGTGGATTTCTCATATAACCATAGTTATCGGGTCTCGACACATATGGAACCTTTTGATGCCTTATACAAGAATCTTTTTTGTTCTCCACTTTGTTGGGTGGAAATAGGTGAGACTTCACTAGTTGGGCCGATCCTAGTCAAAAAAATAAAGGAAAATATTTAGTTCATTAGAAAATGATAGATACTGATAAAATTCTTCATAAATCATGTGAATGTCATCAGTGGGGGTCATTGTCATTCGTAGTGAGTGATCATGTGTTTTTAAGGATCTCTTTAAGGCTTGGTGTAACACCCCGAGATTTTATGAGATATATTATTTTTAATTTAATTGATGTATTCTATTATAAAATACACTAAGATTAGCTTGTACTATATGCAACACCGTATTAGCTTGCAGTATATGCAACACTATTCTTGGCTTGTGTTACACACAATTTCAAGTTCGTTTTGTGGAAATTATTCTACGCAACATTAAGTATAGATTTTTTTAATGTATAAATGAAGTAAGTTTTGATTATGTTATATGCAACAAAAAACGGATCTTTGACTACACGCAACCCTGACTTGGCTTTCATTACACGCAATCAAGACCTTCTTCGACAATGTGTGTAGTACGTAATAACAAGTTTCACTAAACGAGATATTATTATAATATTAATATGAACTAGCCATTATGAATAGTAATACCCACTTTTTGAAATGTTATAAATTTTATCTTTCAAAATGGACTTCATTTTGGATTTGGAATATCGAAATTATCCGAGGGTGAATTTTTGGTATTTTTCTGAAAACTTTCATTTTCTGATGAATAGTGAAAACACTGAGTTACTATTTAAAATCCAAATTTTTATATAAATAATTATTTATTTTATTTAACATTATTTTAGGTCAAAATTGATACATAATAACTATATAAGTTCAACATAATTCATTTAAGTCATTTTATAATAATTTTAGATATATAAAAATTTTATGGAACTTTTCACCGTCTTTTACCCACCTTTTAGGAGAATTTACAAATTTACATAAAACTTAATTTTACCGCTTCTATGAGTGGAATTTCAAAAATCAGAGAGACACGATTAATATAAAGGAGTAAAATGTGGTTCAATAAGATAAAAATATTTTTTTTTGAATAATAACTTGTTGCTTTTATTTAACACGGTTAAAAGTAAATAGGGTAATTAAGGGTAAAAATTATATTATTATTACCCTAACACATGTCCTAATTATATTGTATAAGTGTAATTAGACATAAAACAAACATGGTAATACAATATTACCCTTTAGGTCCACTTGTATTAGATTAGGACACTTATTATTATTTTATTTAAAGAAGAGTTAAAAGAGTTAAAATCAAAGTTTAATAACTAATTTTTTTTAATATAGGGTTATACATTGGATAAATTCGACTATAAATATTAATTAGAAATCTAAATATATTTACTAAATAATGGTATTATATTTATAATTTTTAGACATTAAATAATTTAATTTATTTATGTCACAATGATGATGCAGTAATTACCTTATTAATGAAATATTAACATAATTGATGTTATAAATACCCAAACCAATGTAATTTTAGACTTTTTATGAATTTCACTAATTTTATAGTTTAATATGACATGTTATTATTGATTTAACTAATTTTATTCGAACTAATCATGATGTTATAATTTTCACAAAAACCAATTACCAAATAGTGTCAAAATTGACATAAAATAGTTTTTAAAACAAATATTTTATTATTAATTGTTATTATATTCCTAAAAATCTAAGGTTCGGCCAAATGACTTAGATAAGGTTATATATATTAATAATGAACCACTTGGGGTTCGTTTGTCTTGTTATAGTAAGTTTATTAACCATATAGTGTAAAACAACAAGAAGACACAGTAAAAGTTAAATTATTTAACTTAGAGTTAAATCTAAATGATAAGGTTATAATAGTAACCTAAACTTGTCTAAAACCTATTGGTTGAGCGAATTTAGACCCATACCCACTTTATCTTTGAAATAAATCAATTTGGAGCTATTATAAACCTAATATGACTTTATTATAAAATAATATTTTAAGTTTTTCCAAAGGTGCCCCTCTCCCCCCTTATAAAAAGGGCACCCCTTGCCTCTTCTCTTCACACCCTTTTGAGCCTTGATTCTTGGAAAAACCCTGCCAAT
Organism: Viscum album; assembly: GCA_963277665.1. Lineage (NCBI taxonomy): Eukaryota > Viridiplantae > Streptophyta > Magnoliopsida > Santalales > Viscaceae > Viscum > Viscum album. The sequence continues at coordinate 687,617,054 of OY728164.1, forward strand.
TCCTCTTCTATACCTCTCTAGTCATATCATAGAGGTTCCGGTATTCTCAAAAGGCCAACTCTAGTGCCCTAAGAAGAAGTTTAAAGGAGGTGCGTCGAGGAAGAGGTAATCTCTTCTAACGACTCTTTCAAGTTTCTTTCTTCTTCTACTTACTCTCCTTTAGTTGTTTCATTATAAAGTAATTACATAAGTATTATTTATATACTTATATGTTATTATAAATATAAAATAATCCTATTTCACCTTCTATACATCCTATGGAAAACAAAATCACCGCGTGTGCGTATGTACGGAATACCATCTCCACGCCGTGGTGTAATCAGTTTTTCCACCACCACCTTACATGGATGTGTATAATGGTGTAAATAATAACTATATATTATTATTGTAACATTATAATGATTCTAAGATATTACATCATCCACTCCAATTCTATTCAATAAACATGGGAACGATATCATCGCTCGTGCGTACGTACGGAATATCGTCTCGACGACGCGATGAGATTCATTTTCCATGTTAACAATTCAAGAATGATTATAAAGTATATATAATAAGTAATAATGAAATATATGACATAATAATGCTACTGGATTTATGTATATATATATATGTATGTCATATACTTAATTCCATTCATTTCAAAAAGGAAACGAAAAACAGCGTTCATGCGTACGTACGACCTACCGTCTCCATGAACGGTGTATTTCTTTCCATTTATTGATCTATTATATATATGTATATTCTAAATATATATTATATATAAATAATTTTTTATATTCTGTAATTAAGTAATCATGATATAATTAATCATATTAATAATTACATGTCAAAACACGGACGATAAATTAAACTATTTTACCCAAAACGCTGCTTTAACATGGAATTGACAAATGAACTGATAATATAAAGTCATAAGTGAATCATATATGATATCATAAATATTATTATGGTTTTGTTAAATGTTAATAATATGTTTAAACCCACTATACAGGAGTCTCGGAAACATACGGAAGAAATTGTACATAAGGTAAGGGTTAATTTTGCAATCTCATTTTTATATGAGATTTCTTATACGTAAGTATTTACTGGGGTTATATTTTTCATCCATGTCCATAAAAATGTTTTTCATAAAGTGTTTAATATTCTTACATGTATTTTTAAAGTCAGTTTTACCCCTCTTTGACTTTTACTTTGTGTTATGGAAGGAATCTTTCTTTTGTTTACCATATGTGGCACTTTTTGAATTTTCTAAAAAACGTACGAGGAGAATGTTTTTTTAAATTATACGGCATGAACAGATTTTTATGGTTTCATAATGCCTTATATTCATGAATCTTACTCTACAAGATTTAATGACCATTATCAACAAAATCCTTGTCTTTTAAAATTTCATGGCATTTTGTGAAAAGAAAATGATTTTGAAGAAGAAATGATATTTTCCTCAAGAATTCATTTCAATTGTTTTATCAAAACCATTTTCCATATAAGATGGAATTATTTCATATGTGTATGTTTCAAGTATAATTTCTCTATGATTTACACAGTTTCACTTTTCTTATGATGAAATGATATCCATTTTTTTGTATGTATTATGTTATGATGGGATGATGTTTATGAAACCCATTTTATACTTTGGGTAATGATGAATGATTTATGTTCATGTTGTGGCACATGTAAGAATGATTTCATTATGAGATGGGTGGGACCTATATCTCGCTCAAATGCATTGGGTAAAGATTTATATCTCATGAGATAGACATGGCTGGAATGGTAAGTTAATCCGGTTCAGTGATATAGGACTGGAACGAGGAGTGAACTCGATTCAGAAAGGAACTCTGTCCACTAAGATGATCTTGGCAGAAATGCCTTGGCTACTATGGAAATCACATCATGTGATTAATGGTTTTCCAAAATTACAAGTTTTATTTTCAAGATATTTTATCATGATTGATGTTCCATTATGATCTATGCCTTACTTACTGCCATGTTTTATGTCATTTCTCAAGATCTTGATGTTTAAACATTATATTCATTTTTTAAGTTTAAATGTATATGATTTGTTTTATTTTCTCCTTTATTACCCTTTCTGAGCATTTGATATCACCCTTTATATGTTTTTTCCAGGATATAAAGAAAGGTTTTAGGTGAGAAAACAAATGGGGATGATCTTTATGGGAGATGTTGAAGATCTTTCACCATGATTAGAAGATTATGTTCCGAGTTTCCAATGACACTAAACTATTATAGTCCTTGAGTATTGGTTTTTTTTATGTATTAAGTATTCCGAAAAAGTAATGTAATGTCCATGTATGTCAAGATTTGGGGCTCTATAGTTGGTATCAGAGGAAAGGTTTAGTCAAACTTTAGAAACTAGGATGCGAAAACTTTAGTGAAATCCCGAGAGATATTTCTAAGGTATGTCTAGGGATGTCTCTAAGTTTAATTATAAGTATATGTTATAGTCCTAGAATTATGGTAATGATATTAGAGTTAAACCTAAGATGTTAGATATTGAAGGTACTCCCCCTTGATTATGATTTTTTCCGCTCACACTATTTTTTTTGGTTTTAGAAAATGGATGGAAACATGAAGATTCACGATAATGGAGGATATGATGGACAATGGAATGATATTCTTCATGAGAAACCAAATGAAATTGGATCTGGAGGTCCAAATATCATTATTATTCCTAATCAAAAATCTCATAATATGATTAATAATCTAAAATTTGGTAAGTTTACTGACTCATATAATAAGAGAAAGATGGAGTTTCATGATGATCATAGAGAAAAGAAAGTTCAATTTCCCTCATGTAAATCATGGGGGAAGAGGTATCAAGGAGAATGTTTCAAAGGAACTGGAAGATGATTTGGGTGTGGAAAATAAGGAAACAATGCTAGTAATTGTAAATGAAAAGGTTCAGTTAAAACAATGGACAAGGATAATGGTATTTCTAAGACATCAACAATTGTTAAATGTTTTAAATGTAGAATGTACGGACATTATGCAAACCAATTCCCTAAGGGAAAGTCTCATGAAAAGAATTAGTATGGTCATATGGGTAGAATTTATGGTGATGATTATGAAGAGACTACAAATGATATGTGAGATGAAATAATTGTTCAAGATCGGTCAATGGTTTAAGAAGGTATCAGAATGATTACATGTTTACCAAGAGTAATGTTGTATAAGTAATCTCATAGTACTATGGAATAAAGAGACATCTAAGGATTGTTACACTATTGTTTTTCCTTATTTTTTTGAAATTATATGTTGAATGGTACCGGTATCCATGAAAGGTTATTTAGATATTTTTGGAAAGCACCTAATATGTGCATAAAGAAGTGATAAGGAGATAATGAAATGTTTGATAGTATTAATGAGCTCATGACTAATATAAAGAAAAAATTGATATCATGGTTTGAGTATATAGAATTTTTCGGATTTTGGTATATGTAAAAAGTTACCTTGTGACAACATTCATTTTTTCACTATGGTTTAAAAGAATACATGATTTAGGTATTCACATGTTTGGAATGTGACCAACAAGATATATCGTATGATATATGGGGGATAAATGATGGTATTCACATGCTTGGTAGATGAAATTTCTAGTAATTGTTTTCTTTATACTATGATCTTGGACAGAAGTATTTTGGATAAGCCTAAAGATTTGAATGAATTAAGTTAGGCATAAGATGGTATTGTTTAAGGCTAGAACTTTTTTCGTTATTATTGCAGGAATTTTATTATAATGTAGTTTTAGAAAAAGGGACAACCTGCAGGACGGGCGACAACCCATCGCATCAGACAAGGATGTGGGAATCGAACCCACAACTGAAGTGCGACAGGCCTTTATCGCCTACCTCTGGCCTACAGGAAGTCTCTGGTTAGTAGAAAATAATTTTATTTTATTAAGCGCTATGATAGATGAAGTATAAGTCCATTTTAGCAACCATATACGATTAATCTCAGCATAGATGGAATTATGTATATTTAATAAATTGTGCAACACTTTTTGTGATAGAAACAGATGGAATGACCTATCATCCTATTGCATGATCTGCTAACACTTCAGGAATAAAAAACTCAACTTCATTTCTTTAATAGATGAATTGGAAATTGTTCATGGCACGAACAAAGGTAAGATTGTACCAAAATAAATTAATTATTTCTTTTAATTCAAAAATTATTCAAAATTAGGGAAATGATTTTGAGAACTAAAAATGTTGTCTAATTGCCCTCATACCCGACGAAATAGATGGTATCTTAAATCATCACAAATTTATGGCTTTGTGATTGATGGCTTTTTCATAGCCATGTTCTCTACCACTGTCCATCAGAACTTAATGGTTATACTTCTCTTCCATATCCATATCTTCACCTATGTTATCCTATATGGAAACCTAGGGATAAGTTAATTTGGGTAACCATTACGTTTCATACATTAGTTTTTAAAATTAGGCTTTAGTATTCCTTTTTACGATGTGGGTTTCTATTAAAGAAACTTTGAAGTAGTAAACGATTTATAACCCCGATGAATTTCGAGGGGGAAATTCATTTTAAGGGAGGTAGAATGTAACACCCCAAGATTTTATGAGATATATTATTTTTAATTTCATTGATGTTTTCTATTATACACGACACCAAGATTAGCGTGTACTATATGCAACACCGTATTAGCTTGCAGTATACACACCACTATTCTTGGCTCGTGTTACACACAATTTCAAGTTTGTTTTGTGGAAATTATTCTACGCAACATTATGTATAGATTTTGTTTTATGTATAAATGAAATATGTTTTGATTATGTTATATGAAACACCAAAAGGAGATTTCACTGCACACAGCCCTGACTTGACTTGCATTACACAATCAAGACCTTCTTTGACAGCTTGTGTAGTACGCAATACCGAGTTTCACTAAACGGGATATTATTATAATATTACTATGAACTAGCGATTATTAATAGTAATACCCACTTTTTAAAATTTTATAAATTTTATCTTTCAAAATGGACTTCATTTTTGGATTTGGAATATTGAAATTATCTTAGGGTGAATTTTTGGTATTTTTCTAAAAACTTTCAATTTTTGATGAATAGTGAAAACACTGGGTTACTATTTAACAACCGAATTTTTATTTAAATAATTATTTATTTTATTTAACTTTATTTTAGGTCAAAATTGATACATAATAACTATATAAGTTCAATTTAATTCATTGGAGTCATTTTATAATAATTTTAGATATATAAAAATTTTATTGAACTTTTCACCGTCTTTTACCCACCTCCTAGGAGAATTTGAAAATTTACATAAAGCATAATTTTACTGCTTCTGTGAGTGTAATTTCAAAACTCCGAGAGACACGGTTAATATCAAGGAGTAAAATTTGGTTCAATAAGATAAAAATAATTTTTGATGAATAGTAACTTTTACATTTATTTACCACGGTTAAAAGTAAATAGGGTAATTAAGGGTAAAAATTATATTATTATTATCCTAACACATGTTCTAATTCTATTTGATAAATGTAAATCAACCAAAAACAACCTTAGGAATAACATATTACCCTTTAGGTCCACTTGGAATAGATTAGGACACTTATTATTATTTTATTTAAAGAAGAGTTAAAAGAGTAAAAATCAATGTTTAATAACTAAAATATTTTTAATATAGGGTTATACATAAGATAAATGAGACTATAAATATTAATTAGAAAGATAAAAATATTTCATATATAATGGTATTTTATTTATAATTTTTAGACATTAAATAATTTAATTTATATATGTCACAATTATGATGCAGTAATTACCTTATTAATGAAATATTAACATAATTGATGTTATAAATACGAAAATAAATATAATTTGAGAATTTTTATGAATTAAAATAATTTATAGGTTAATATGACAGGTTAGTATTGATTTAATTAATTTTATTCGAAATAATCATGCTGTTATGATTTTCACAAAAATCAATTACCAAATAGTGTCAAAATTGACATAAAATAGTTTTTAAAAAATATATTATATTATTAATTGTTATTCTATTCCTAAAAATGTAAGGATCATGAAAAGGACTTATATAAGGTTATATATATTAATAATGAACCACTTGGGGTTCGTTTGTCTTGTTATAGTAAGTTTATTAACCATATAGTGTAAAAAAATAAGAAGACGCGGTAAAAGTTAAATTATTTAACATCGAGTTAAATTTAAATGATAAGGTTAAAATAGTAACCTAAAAATTTTTAAAACCTATTGGTTGAGAGGATTTAGACCCATACCTAATTTATCTTCGAATTAAATCTATTTGGAGTTATTGTAAACTGAATATGACTTTATTATAAAATAATATTATAAGTTTTTCCAAAGGTGCCCCTCTCCTCCCTTATAAAAAGGGCACCCCTTCCCTCTTATATTCACACCCTTTTGAGCCTTGAAGCTCGGCCAACCCCTGAAAATTACTCTTCTAAACCTCTATAGTTATATCATAGAGGTTCTGGTCTTCTGAAAACACCAACTCTAGTGCCTTAAGAAGAAGTTTAAAGGAGGTGCGTCGAGGAAGAGGTAATATCTTTTACCGACTCTTTGAAGTTTCTTTCTTTTTCTACTTCCTCTTATTTAGTTTTTTCATTATAAAGTAATAACATAAGTATTATTTATATAATTATATGTTATTATAAATATGAAACAATCCAATTTCACCTTCTATCCATCCTACGGAAAACTATATCACTGCGCGTGCGTATATACGAAATACGGTCTCCACGCTGTGGTCTAATCTGTTTTTCCACCACCACCTTACTTGGATGAGTATAATAGTGTAAAGAATAACTATATATGATTATTATAATATCATAATTATTATAATATATTATATCATCCACTCTAATTCTATTCAATAAATATGGGAACAATATCATAGCTCGTGCGTATGTACGGAATATCGTCTCCACGACACGATGAGATTCATTTTCCATGTTAAGAATTAAAGAATGATTATAAAGTATATATAATAAATAATAATGAAATATATGAAATAATAATGCTACTGGATTTATGTATATATATAAATATATATGTATTTCATCTACTTAATTCCATTCAATTCAATAAGGAAACGAAAAACAACGTTCATGCGTACGTACGGCCTACCGTCTCCATGAACGGTGTATTTCTTTCCATTTATCGATCTATTATATATATGTATATTCTGAATACATATTATATATAAATAATGTTTTATATTATGGAATTAAGTAATCATGATTTAAGTAATCATATTAATAATTACATGTCAAAACAGGGACGATAAATTAAACGATTTTACCCAAAACACTACTTTAACATGGAATTGACAAATGAACTGATAATATAAAGTCGTCAGTGAATCATATATGATATCATAAATATTATTATGGTTTTGTTAAAAGTTAATAATATGTTTAAACCCACTATACAAGAGTCTCGAACACATATAGAAGAAATTGGACATAAGGTAATGGATAATTTTTCAATCTCATTTTTATATGAGATTGCTAATACGTAAGTATTTACTGGGGTTATATTTTTCATCCATGTCCATAAAAATATTTTTCATAAAGTGATTAATATTATTACATGTATTTTTAAAGTCATTTTTACCCCTCTTTGACTTTTACTTTGTGTTATGGAAGGAATCTTTCTTTTGTTTACCATATGTGGTAATTTTTGAATTTTCTGAAAAAAGTACAAGAAGAATGTTTTTTTAACTTATACGGAATGACCGGATTTTTACGGTTTCATAAAGCCTTATATTCATGAAGTTTACTGGACAAGATTTAATGAATATTTTCAACAAAATCCTTGTGTTTTAAAATTTCATGGTATTTTTTGAAAAGAAAATGATTTTGAATAAGAAAGGATATTTTCCTCAATAATTACTTTCAAGTGTTTTATCAAAAACATTTTCCATATAAGATGGAATTATTTCATATGTGTATGTTTCAAGTATAATTTCTCTATTATTTACATGGTTTCACTTTTCATATGATGAAATGATATCCATTTTTTTGTCTGGATTATGTTATGATGGGATGATGTTTATGAAACCCATTTTATACTTTGGGTAATGATGTATGATTTATGTTCATGTTGTGGAAAAAGTAAGAATTATTTCATTATGAGATGGGTGGGAACTATATCTCCCTCTAATGCATTGGGTAAAGATTTATATCTCATGAGATAGACATGACTGGAATGGTAAGTTAATCCGGTTCAGTGATACAGGACTGGAACGAGGACTAAGCTCGATTCAGAAAGGGACTTTGTCCACTAAGATGGTCTTGGAAGAAATGCCTTGGCTAATATGGAAATCATATCATGTGATTAATGGTTTTCCACAATTAAAAGTTTTATTTTCAAGCTATTTAATCATTATTGATGTTCCATTATGATCTATGAATTACGTACTACCATGTTTTATGTCATTTCTCAAGATTTTGATCTTTAAACATTATGTTCATTTTTTTATGTTCAAATGTATATGATTTGTTTTATTTTCTCCATGCATACCCTTACTTAGAATTTCAGATCACCCTTTATATGTTTTTTTCTAGGATATAAAGAAAGGTTTTAGGTAAGAAACAAAAGGGGAAAATATTTATGGGAGATGTTGAAGATCTTTCACCATGATTTGAATATTATGTTCCGAGTTTCCAAAGACACTAAAATATTACGAACCTTGAGTGTTGGTTTTTTATGTATTAAGTATTCCTTAAAACTAATGTAATGTCCATGTATGTCATGCTTTGGGACTCTACACTTGGACATCGATGTTTTGGAAGGAATATAAAATTATCTCCTCAATCCTCACTGTGCCTAACTCCAAACTCCATAATATCTCTCACCCATCACCTCTGATAGCATTCTGTCACGACCCACCTTCACCAAGATGATGGAAGGGACAAAAAATCGCCAGACCCTTCCTTTCTCAAGTTGAAGGAGAGATAATGACCCCTGAGTCCCAACTTCAATAGGCACTAGATTTGAGACTAGCACCATGGGTATAGAATCACATGTAATATGGAAGTCATTACCCTTTTTTATTTAGTAGGATCGGGAGATATGATGGTAAAAACCCAAAAAACTCCAAAAATTGAAATTAAAAGTAAAACCAAAAAATAGATTCCCATATGCATGTTCAAAATAAAGTGCTACAAAGTACATGAAAACTTCAAAGAAATGTACCAAAAGAAAAGAAAAGTAGCAAGGCCAATGGTACCGATGTCCGAGATAGTACTGATGTCTGAGATAGTATTGCCCCGTATAGTCCCTGAAGTCCTCTTTCTATCACGAACCACCTTCACTAAGATTAAGGAAGGGACAAAAAATTGACAGACCTTTTCTTCCTCAAGTTGAAGGAGAGATAATGATCCCCTGAGTCCCGCCTTCAATAGGTCCCAGAGTGGCGACTAGCACAAAGGGTATAGAGTGACACGTAATATGGAAGGCATTACCCTTTTTATTTATTTGGATTAGTATATACGATGGTAAAAACCCAAACAACTCAAAAAACTAAATGTAAAATTAAAACTAAAAAACCATTTCCATATGCATGTTTCAAATAAAGTTCTACAAAGTACAAGAAAACTCCAAAGGGAAGTACCAAAATAAAAGAAATTTAGCAACATCAACAATCCCGGTGTCTGAGCTAGTAATACCCCGCATGGTCTATGAATTCCTACAAGAAACCAAATTTGGTTTTATATACATAGGGTTAGTATATAGGTATTCTCAATAAGAAAAATCCAAAATCTCTCATTCACAAGTGGGGATGAATTCTAATGCCCCGTGAAAAAGGAGATAACCAAAACACCTAGCAAGGAAAACATCCACCCAAAACTCTCCAAGGAACACTCCCCAAATAATGAAAGTCCAGTAAGTAATGGTATTATAACAATGATGTTGGGTACCTAACACCACCTTCCCACTAGTTATTGGATACATCCTACATGTCAGACCTCCCCCACCATTCTCACCATAGTTCCACTGCCATACCCCAACCACACACCCCTGGGCTACAAAAACTGCATGTCCCCGTTTTCATACACTTGGGCCACTACACACACCCCCTCATGTAGACACATGGGTCACAAGAATCACTACCACACCTGAAGACTCCAATACCATAATAACTGCTACCACGCCTAAAGACACCTGGGCCACATCCTAAAGATTCTTGGGAAACAAACCATGCCCACACACACTTGGTCTAACCACAACAACACACCCTACCTGAAGAATCATGGGATATAATGGAACTCAAGCCATCATAGCCTGCACGGAGAGACTTGGGCTATATGGGAGAGGGAGTAGAAATAAGATAATTACCAGCCACCAATAGTATGTTGGGGAAAAACCCTCCCCCATGAAATGGGGGTGTTCGGCACGAAGTGTTCAACTTGGGTGTGGTGTGAATAAGAAAGACAAAAACTAAATTTATACACATAGGTAGGAAAGCACTCATCCCAACCCTTGGTTTCCAAAACAATCCCATAAACAAACACCCACATTACTATTTATTCATACAAAAGCACAATAACCACAACCAAGCACAAATCAATCCTAGAAAACAATTCCCCATTGAACCTTTTATTGTTATCATATCAAGTGATTCCATTTAAATAAATATTCACTATTGGAAAACTAACTGGAATATCCACAAGCCAAGGAAGGGAAAATATCCAAGAAGTAATTTTTGCATTCACACCCATCTCTCCTATAAATTCACAACAAAAAAGGGATCTGTAAGATCCATCAAAGTACTAGAACCAAACCAAGCCCCATTGTATGGCCCCACATGGCCTCATGTCACAATCAAAAACTCAATAATAGGTTATACCATCCCCATCCATGTCACCCTACATGTATTCAAATAGAACAACCAGACACATCACCAGAATAGAGTAAGGGAATTCTTAGATTCAATCACACTATTCTTTTAGTTTCATCTTTCCATTTGGTTAACTGGGGTGATCACACAAGGATTATTATTCATTGGGAAACAATTTAATCATCTGAGTTTATGTGATTTACTAGTTTTTATCTTACATCCATTCAATGATAGGATTATCCAGAAAACAAAGTATCGTTTGTTCACACGGAAGGACCACAAACAACAATGATTTTCAGTTTACATAAGCCGGTACAATTCACAAAATATAAGAAAAGGTAAAATAGTACAACAACAACATTAAACACACCCCTTCATTTTAAAAACCATTTATTATATTAATTATGTTTTGGTTTCATCAATCCCCATAGGAAAATTATTATATCCACGTCGCATGATACACAATAAAGAGAGATGAAGGAAAAACCCTACTTGGATGATCAACGATCGAAGTTTTATCCTCATTCTAGGAACAGGGGATGCACGACTTGAAGGGGAGGAACTCCAGAGACTAAAAGAGTGAGTAGGAAAGGCTCTAGCATGGGCACACAAATAGCCTTGGGAAAAGGGACTCCAATTCCCCAAGGAAATGAAAAGAGACTATCCAGGAAGAAGAAAGAAACTATGTGCGACAAAGGTGAGATCCCAGAGTTACGGGATATGAAACCTTGAATGGCCTTCATGGTGGATCGTGGTTTCTCTACGTGTTTGGGTGGTTACACATGATGGAATTAATTGTTATTTAACAATTACAATTGGAGAGGAAGTGATAAGGGCTACGAGTTAAAGGGTTTCCACAAAACATGTAACAAGGGGGTGTGTGACACTGAGGAAAGAGGACACATATTTTGGTAACCCCAAGGGTATCCCAATTAATGGGGGTTTAAATCATATTTTAATACCTTTAAAACCATCTTAACCCTCTTTAATGTGGTATTAAAACATAAATGATTCATTACGAGCAAAACTGGGGAAAGAAACCCGAACAACCACACCCCCTGTGGCACCGATCGAGTGACACACTGGTTGGTGAGATTGATCGATGAAACAACGATCGATGACACTCTGATCAGGATGCACTGATCGGTGACACACCGATCGGGTGGCATCGATCGTTGACACACCGATCGGGAGGTATCGATCGGGAGGCACAGATCAGTGAAACACCGATTGGAAGGCACCGATCAGTGACACACCGACTGAAAGGCACTGATTGATGACACAACAATTGGGACACAGTGATCTGTGACCCACCAATGGGTGTCACACCCATTGAGATACACTGATTAGTGACACACCGATCCGGACACACCGATCGGTGGCACACTAATCGGGACGCACTGATCGGTGACACACCGATCAGAACACACCGATCATTGTCACTAATAAGTGACACCATGGTGACACCCTACCACCGATACCGACACCCTCCTCACTCACCCATGGAATCCATCCACACCAAGCACCAAATTTTGACAAAGTATTGGATCACGAAGATCTGGTCCATTACAAACATGGTTTAGTTTAGTTAAAAAGTATTATCATAGTTCCAACCATGTATTTTATGGGACCAAATTGAACTAGATCTAGATAATTCATTGGTACATATCTCATTTTATATTTTATATAGGTAAGAGAAATTATAACATTGAAAAAGAATTGATCTAGTGATGTTTTTTTGGAAACATGGTCAGATTTTGGAAGAGATATGGGAATTGGAGAAGAAAATAAAATTGTAATGGTCTGAAATCATTCAGGTAAATGATGATTTTCTACTTTATAGAGATATAATGGAAAGTGGTGGGGATAATTTAGCACCCTTGGTTTCAAATAAGCAACCCATATTTTATGTATTTGAAGTATATAAAGTGGTTGGGTGATGTTTGGGAGGTTTTGGAAGATGTTTTGGATAATTTTGGTTAAAATCTAATGGTTCATGGTAGGTTCATGGTTAGTGTAAAATATGAAACTTACCCCATGAAACTGTGCATAACGAGATAGAGGTATCTCACTAGGTGCATGGTTAAGGAGCACATTTTGCCCAAAACCCATGACCACCTAGTAGAAACAATGAAAAGATGGAAATAGGGATTTGGCATAGCTATTGAACAATTTTTAAATTGTGTGAGCCAACCATGAGAGGTTCTATCTTGGGATAGAAGATGGAACCCATTTAGGGTATAATTTTACTAACCATGTGACTAACCATGCATTGTTAAAAAACAAGATCCAAAAAAAGTGGATATAGGTTGGTTTTATGTTTTAACCCCTCATTTTTACCCTAAACGGACCCTAACTTATAAATCCTTCCTCTAAAATGCTAAGGAGGCTTTTCCCATCGATCCAGAGGTGATCTAAAGGCTTCTCTTAGTGTGATAAAGTCAGATTCTCATGTTAAGTCATTGTTTTTGGTATTTTCCCTTGGTTTTGCTTAGATCTACTTCTCCCTCTCTCACAGTTTCTTAGATACATGTGCACTGGGGATATATATTTAGTATTTGATGCCAAATATGATTAGATTTGACTTTTTTGTTGTTAGGGGAGGGTATTTATGGCTCTTTTTTGGAGTTTTGACCTATCATTTTGGACATTTTTGTGCCATGTTCCATTTTTCAATGTTTTTTGAAGTAAAGATTTCAAATTGGTTTTTTTACTTGATTTTTTTTGTGAAATTGGTGTAAAAAGTACGGTATAAACCTTATTTTATTATTGTTTTTAGTTTTTATTGAAATTATGGAATTTTTATGCTATATGATTTGTTGTTTGATTTTGAAATGAGGATTTTAAAATCAGTTTTTTGGTTTAAGTTATGGAAATGGTTTTTGGGAATGCTTTTTAATAAAATGGATGTTTTATTAAAATAAATTTCACACACTAGGGTTTGACATAGTCTTGCGGCATGTGTTCTTGTTCATTGGGATGGATAAGGGCATGATGTACCACTATTAAAAGGTTGGAAAAATATGGGTATGAAGTTACCCTATAAAAATGGTTCTCTAAGTGACAAATTAGTGAAAGGATGACTAACCTCAAGAGAGTATATGTAGTTCTAGGTTTCATTAATGATTGGATGTGTGGATATATGAAATGTAATGGATTATTCCAAAATAGAATTCATGAAATTGTTTAGATCATTGTATGGTTTCTTTCCTTATAACATGATATTGTTTGGTAAAAAATACTTGGTTGTGGAACATTTTTATATTTTGATATAAATTATTTAGAATTTTTTTAAATAAATTATTTTATATATATGTGGTAAAAATGTTTTATCCTAGTGGCGTGTGTAGGAATTCATCTAGGGAAATACTACAGAGTTTTAGCACTCACCCCTACTTTGGAACATTTGTACTTTTGTAGATATCATTTATCAGGTCATGGGAATAGGTTAAATATCAAAAATATCTAGTGGTGCTTAGGACACATAGTCTTTTCTTATGGAGTTTATCATGGAGATGTTTGTAGCTTTGAAATTTTGGCATTCTTTGAGTTTTTTTGGTTTTGTAGTCTTCTGCTATGGCACTCTTTATTGTAGGATTTGATATAAATGTACTATTTGAGTTATATTTCATTTTCATCGTGCAACATGTAGTGGATTATTTGGTAATGGATTTTTGCTTAGATATTTTATTTTGAAATGGGAAATCATCCCCCTTCAATTAATAAATCCCTCAAAATTTATTTCTAGCCTTGGGTGTCTTGGGGATGTCCTTTAAGGAGAAGTAACTTATTTCTTCCTTCTTAGGGCAATTAGAAGAAGAGGTATGTTGCATTAATTCTCATCCAAAATATGTCTGAACAAATTTATTATGAAGGTTACTAAATAAGAATTATATTCAATCAAAAAATAATAATTTGGTTCTCAATCGTCACATTCCAAACATGTTAATACATTTATCATGTGTTCTATGAAAACGTGGTAATTATTTTAATTAATATAATAAATTAATGAAAACATGCATATTTCATTATTACTTAAGTAAAACATAGATGATTGGGAATAATCCTAAATCCAAAAATGTTGTACACTACATCAATGATGGAATTCACCTATTTAGAAACAAATTACTAATCAGTTCCAAAGTAGTGAGTAATATCCAATTTACATTATCCATATAAATCTTTTCTTTATCCAAACATCATTATCTCAACATTAGTAACATATTAATGGTTATATTTCCATTAATTATGTTTTATTCAATATGTACTACTTTACATAGAATAATTTTTTTTATTCATCAGTACCATTTAACATATTCAAATACTTTGTAAATATTATTATAGTGTAATCCCTATATATTTTATAATTCTTATAATGATAATATCATCAATAAAATACTTTTACAAAAAATTTCATGGATTAAAATACACAATAACATTAATCATTACACTTTACATGTATCAATAACATATGATTTAACTTTATCCCTTATATTCTAATGATTTATATTCTTTTGACACTTGGGGAACTGATTTTCATTATTCACCATATCCTTAAATTTGAAACAATAAGTAGTGCTTTGTGTATCCAATTTTCATTCTTTTTCTTACTGACCATTTTCTCCACACTTATAATAAACTTATAATCCATTCTAATATTTCCAAGCATGATTCTTTTCATAGTTAACACATGTGGAAAAAATCTTTTTTCTTGTTCTTCCCTTCTTTCATTATTTTTTCCACCATCCAATTCTCCTCATATTTCCTTTTTGATCCATAATACATGGTGATTTATTTCACTATCTTGATATCACATAAGACTATTTCATCATATGAAGAAAATTTTTGAGACAGCAGTGACCTTCAGTGACAATGAAAATTCCCATAAAATAATTTTTCAATCACCCACTCCTTATTATGTTTTTAATTAGAATAATATCTAGTTAACCTTGTAAAGGTAGCCTCATTATTTGAAAAAATCACTAATTCCTTTTTATTTAATATAATTAACTTTATCTTCATATCGATAAGTTTATCACGAGGGAATTATTTTTCAAATATATCTCTTTAAAAGCATTAATTTTCATGACTTATATTTCTACTTTTGATTACTCTGGATCAACGACCACCATTGATCAATATCACCGTTGAGAAAATACACTACATGTGTAAAAATTTAATTTTCACTACATCCCATTTCTATAAATTTCTTTTCCAAATACTTAATCCATTGCTTATCTTCCATTGGATCAATAGTCCAACTGAATTATGGGTCCTATGTCTCATAATGAGATCCATCATTAGAGAATATCATTGTAGAACTTGTTTCTCTATTTTAGAAATGTTATTTTTCAAAACATAATTAATTTCCTGAATATATATTTAACATTATCAGTCCAATATGAGATATAATATATTTCTCAGTTGGTAAACCTCTACAGTGGCAATGAGTATTGATACCCTTCTTCCTTCCATGTTCCATTTACAAATAATTTAATATACAATATTAGATCATAATATTTTGTAACATAATGTTTAATCCAAAAAATAGTGAAATAATTATCATAAATTTAAAAATTTATCTATAAATAATCTCAATATCATAACCAAGGTTTATTTGGGATATCATTAATTTCAAATACTTTATAATTATTTGAAAATAAATTGTGAATTATCCTAAGAATATTCCCCAGGAGTATCAAAATAGGTTCATAGTAAAGACTATTTTAATATACTAGGTTATCCATGATTCAAGACCGACATTCCATTTTTAGAGATATTACCCCTAGGTATATCTATTCCAGAACCATTTCCACTTATAGTATCCAGACATGGATGAATTATTAGGAATACCCATCGAATATATTCCTTAAAAACATTAAGAATTTATTCTCTAATTATCCTCAAATTCTATCATAGAGTTATTTTCCCTTATCTATTTGTTCATAAATATAGATCCAGTGGTTTTTACTCAATTTCATTTGATAACAACTATAATGACATTGAAATAATAATCCTTGAGCCAGTGCCTTAATTTATTACATTTACATGAATACAAGTAATAAAATCCAAAAGGACCAGTATTATTAGAATATTTGTAGAACTATATACATAAATGATACCCATTTTACATTGGTAATAGAAAATAAATCCTAATAAAAAACAAAATCTAATAAAACCCATTCAGATATCTATTCATCAAAACCTAGTGAAAGAAAACAAAATAAGGGTGAGCTAAAATGCACAATAAGGGTTGAGTATATATGAATAAAACATGAATCAATAGGAATAATCAACACATGAAGGTATATAACTAAACACACATGAAATTTAAATATCTTTATGATCATAATTAGATAAATAAGAATTAGTATGGCATAATAAATAACCAAAAACACATTCCATATAAGTAATAAACTGATAAAAAAATTCATCCATAAACAAGGTCTTAGAACAACATCATAGATAATAATAATAAATAAAATATCAATAAAGGAAATTATTTATTACTAGATTATATTTTTCCTTGGAACATGGAACCATTACCATTTTGACCATTCACAATACTAAATAAAACATACAGGGTAAAAACCAATCTGATTTAGACAACTGATTCAACTCATGAGACTTCTGATGCATCAAGGAGATTACATTAAAGAGTCACTAACCAGTTTTCCACTAGTAAAAATCATTTCTAATATATAAAATAATATATTTAATTAATAAACAATTTTCCTTATCAAATATCCATATTGAGTGATGGATAAAAATTTATCAATATTTCCTCAGTTAGTCAAATAAAATTAAAATTAAAAAACATATGTAAAAATATTTAATGGTTTAGGAAATAATAATATAAATCACACAATAATATTATTATTTAATATAAATTTAATGTGCGATGAAAATTTGTTACAAAAGGTTATTTTTCAAGATAATGATAGCAATAAAAAAATAATCCGAGATAGCACAGTAACTTTTACCCCTTAGTAATTTTCACGAAAAAACCATGGGATTAAAAAATTCAAATTAAAACTTAAAAAACATGAATAATAAATGAATAATAATATTACATGTCAAATGGGTAGTATCTACACCACATAAAAGTGAATTGGTGCACAATAACAGGTAAACCTAAAATGAATGTAACCTGAGATGAAATCCCTTACCTTAATCTTCCTTTTAGATAAATAATCATTAACATCATATATTATGGTTTTTTGAATTTTATTAAAATTTAAAATAACCATATTAATATTTATAATATAATATATTATTCCTTTGTAACATCTTATCACATATTTGTTAATATTATTTCATTATTTTCATTGTTTTTAATGCTAATTTCTCAATTTTTCAAGTATGATTTGACATGTTAATTTTTTACTCTTAATTAGATCATGATTTCATATTATACAGAATGTCAAAAATTATTTCCATATAATATATATACATTATATATGTATATAGAGTAATCCATTAAACTAAGTGATAGGAAATAAAATACATTGTTCATAGAGACGGTATGTCATACATATAGATGAACGTTATTTCCATTTTATTTCATATCGATAGAAAAAAAATTAAATGATATATATATATATATATAATATTTAAAGTATTATTTTTATGTAATTTATATCAAATATTTTTATTTAAACTATCCATAATACATTATATGTAAATAATAAATGAATTATATCAATTCGTGAGGCGGTAGTCCATCGTACACATGAGCGATGATATAGTGTGACCAAAAAATTGAAGGAATAAAGGTATGTGGAATATAATAATTCCATAAGAATAATAAAATAATATATATATGATCTATATCATCTATAAAATATAAATATATCATTATTCCCAACACTGAATAGAGGTAATGGAAAAAAGTACAACATCGGTTCATGAGCCGGTAGTCAACCCTACGCAGGAATGATGATTTAATTACCCATTTGATGAAACTGTTTGAATTTTATGTACATACCATTAAAATTAAAACATATAAATATATTTAGTATAATTAGGTTATTATATAATCATTTTATATTAGTAATTTAAGGAGGTGTATGATAAAATAAAATAAATACTCTTTTAGAATAACATTTGCTATTATTAGGGTATCAACTTTAGGTTTGAAATAAAATATTAAAAGGTTTTATTTCATACCCAAATAAGGATTCTATAATGAGGGTAAGGGTTTTTGGGAGTTATTTGGTAATGGGTTGGATGATCCAAATTGATTTAGAGGTGTGAAGGAGGGGGAGAGTCAATTCCATTTAATAGTTGATGAGGAGTTTCATTATTATAAATAATAAAAATTAATCTCTATTTAGACTTCTACATTTCCACATGTGGATCCAATATTTATAATTAATTATTTGGAATGATTATGTTAACAATCCTCATTTTGAACCAGATGAAAAAGTAAAGGGTTTTTACCTTTTTTGTTTACTGAATAAAAAAATTAGAAACCGAGATTCAGAGTGAAGTTACAAGGGTATGGTCCCTTCAATTTAATGTTATTGGACTTGGGTGAAGGTAAAAAACGATTCTTGGGTGTCCCGAGGAGTTTCAAATTAAGAAAACTCGGAAAATAAATTTTTAAAGGAAATACAGAGGGCATATGGTTTTTCTGAAACCGTGCAGTCCTCAACAACTAACCATGATACCTTGTTCAAAAGGAGTAGTGGTGGTGAACACAAGCTACACATAGTTTTATAAACCATGTGCTTAGCCAAAATAGTGTTCTCCTGGAGGAATAAGCCTTGCAATATACACCAAACAGTTTTAGAATAGTTTGGAAAACCGTGTGGGTCAAACCGTGTTGTCGAGTCTATTTTAAAAAAATAAAAATTTAAATAAAAAATTTAAATAAAAACAAATTATTTAAAAAAAAATTATAATTAAAATAATATTAATGTAATGATGATGATGATGATGAAGAATATAATTATTATTAACATATTAAATATTATTATCATTAGATTTTCAATAAAACCCAGGAAGGGATTCGACGTTTCCCCACCTGGGTCACAGGAACACCCCCTAGTGCTCCCCTTTGAGTAGCATGATGCACCTCCTCGGCCCCTCATTCGTTCATATGTTTCATTCAGATCTTCTCCCATTTCTTATCTGATCCTTAAAAGTTTGGTTCTCTACTTCTCCTCCCCATTTCTAGATAACTCTTAGTCTCAATGTCACCCCTCATGATCGGCATAAAACCCTATGGTTAGGGTCGATCTTGTTTTTGTGTTTCTTCTAAAATTCACGTGTGTAGTGCCTCTCTTGAGCCTTGTTCATGTGTATTCGGACAACCATCCCTGAAGGTGATGTGGTTTTCCAATACTATCTAAGGCAATGATTTATAATTTTTCTTTGTCTCACACATTTTGTTTGTATCCTTTAGGTGTTTAAGGGTTCTAGTTTCAATTGTAGAGTATTTGGTGGCTCCTCTATGTCATGACCCGTCCCCCGGGGCCTATGTCATAACTACCCCAAGCCCGCCTTCCATAGGCCAGGGGCTGGCGACTAGCACCAAAGGCGTAAATCCCTATAACTGGGAAGGCATTGCCTTTATAAAATGTAAAATCACACAACCTGAGAACAAGCGGAAGCAAACACTAATTAAAGCAGTGTAACAAATGTGATGAAAGTAAAAGGGGCTGGAATACAAGCCCAACAGAAAGGTACAACAACAATTGAAAGAATGTACAACTGAAAAAACAAACAGTTGGAAGATGGAAGCTGATCCTGAATCATCCTCCGGGTTCCTACATAAAGGGTAGGTACATGTGTCCACCTCAGCACACCACATCCGTCCGTCCGTCCGTCCATCTCCTCTGGGTACCAACTCATCGTGAGGTCCACCTCTGGGTACCGTCCAGTCCTACAAGCCTCAACCACGACCAGTGATATCCGTCGTCAGCAACCAACACAACGAGGTGTGGGCATAGCCCATGCAGGGGTGAGTATAACGATACTCAGTAGGGACCCCGAGACCCTCAAGGTCTCACTAAAACCAACAAGGATAATCCACAAAGAAAGATCTCAATAGATAAACTTTACATAGGTATATTCCCATACATATACCAAAGTTATCAAGTAACCCATGTCAATCATGAGGAAAAACACAAAGGTCATTGACTCAGCTCAAACCAGGATTTTTCTTCACGATGATGAAAACAAGGATTCTGGAGAACTCCTCCTCTGTCGAGTGCAGTAGTCCTTGCATGAATCTGAGGTTCCACACACTATCCTTAGACTGCCGAGGTACTCCTCCTGTCGAGTACCGCGGGTCTACCACCTCACAAAGTAGTGCTCCTCCGCCATGGGTCTGCCACCTCACCAAGTAGTGCTCCCCCTCATAGCATACAGAGTTACTCCTCCTATAGAGTACCGCGGGTCTTCCACCTCACAAATTAGTGCTCCTACACTATGGGTCTGCCACCTCACAAAGTAGTGCTCCCCACTGGGAAATACAATTCACTCTGAATCGAATCGGACAAGAAGTCATCATGTCTCAGCCAACTATAAGGTCACCATACTCCGTATGCTCGTCTTCGAGAGGATCCGCTCCATGAGCCACTGGTCGACACTCCAAGTTTCATGAAGTCCCATGAAGAAGTATCACAAAGATCCGCCACGTCATAGGGATCTCAACGCAACATACCACGCGTCAATCGGACGCCCAATATGTAAGTTATTAGCCTATTTGTCCCAGGGTCTTGGTTGGTTTTGTGTACGAACCAACCCGACTGTATCTCAACAGTACCCCAAACTCCCATGGGGTATACTCAAAGGAACCGTTTCTCAACGAGATTATCAACGCCGCTGACGATTCGTCAAACAGACGTCCAGTCTGAGAGTTATTGGATTTTTCGTTCTAGGGGAACGGTTGGTTTATAAGCTAAACCAACATGACCATACTCCAACTACATTCGAACCTCATGTTTAGTATTACCAAATAATCTTCTCATCAAGAGGAATCCAACATAGTCGCCGTAACGTCATTCAGACGTTCGGTCCTCGGGTTATAAGTGTTTCCGCTCTGAGTGCCCAGTTGGTTTTCAGATCGAACCAACCCGACCGTACCCAAACCTTCCCAAAACCTTGAGTGTAATATACCTAATCGACCTTCTCGAGCCAAGGAATCCTACGCAACTGACAGTGCGTCGATCGGAGGTCCATAGCTCATGATACGGCCGTCTAACCGAAAATGGTCCGAAAATAGGGGGTCTGGGCCCGTTCTGACCCGACCCAACACCCCCTGGGTCGGCCCAGTCCACGGCCAGCCGTGGCACGGCCCACCTGGCCGAGCATACGCAGAGAGGTAGAGGCGTGGCCTCCCCACGGATTGACACCGGCAACGCCAACTCACACCGCCCCCCGGGTGTCTCGGATCCCGCATGGCCGCGGGGTTTGTCGCCCCGCCGCCGCGGCTGTTGCCACGGCCGATTTCCTCCGGCGGCACGCTGAGGAACTGCCACCCCCAGGCCGCCAGCTGGCCGCCGCACCAACAACACCTTCCACGGACCACCGGATGCACTCTGGTGGTCTGATTCACCCACCGTCTGCGCCTGCAGCTCTCCTGGGACCTGTTCTTCACTACGACGGCTTCCATACGCCGTTGCGGTCCCATTTCATCGTCGCCTGTCAATATGTGCATTAAAAACAATCTGTGGAGGGTTGGGTTTGTTCTTCAGCCAGATCCCACTGTGTTAGAATTTTTCAATCAAGATTTAAGAATTCAAACTCAAATCCAAACCTGAAAAATAACCCTGCATCGAACCCGCATGTAAGAGAGTTCGGCGGATCAACCGGGAAAATGTTGGTCTGCGCTTGTCTTTCATTCCTAAAAAAGGTAAGGAGAAATTCAAAAAAATACCCCTACCTCGAAAATTTACGTCATACATCGGGCATCGCTGAAGACATCGTCATGGGGAAAAGATTAGTGGGCGACGTCGGAGTGCGCCCGAGGAGGAAGCGACATCTCCTCTCTTGTCGCGGAGAAGAGAATGGGTGGCGTGTCGTCATTCTTCGTGGAACTGGGGTTCTTCATCGAAGAAATCATCGTTCTTCATTGGAGAGCGATGTTCTCCAAAAACCCAAGAGCTCTCCCAATCCTCCTTAGCACAATGAATCCCTCCTCTTGTAAAATAATAGGCTCCTCCTATTATTTTATTACACAAGAAAAACATTCAAGATTCATGTCACCTCATTAATTAAATGCATTGGCAATTAATTAAAGGGAGGGAAAGGAAAGATCCTCATTAATTAAATGCGTTGGCATTTAATTAAAGAGAGGGAGAGGAAATATCCTCATTAATTAAATGCATTGCCATTTAATTAAAGATAGGGAGAGGAAAGATCCTCATTAATTTGAGGGGTTGTCATGAATTAATGGGGTAGGGGAGGTGGAGAGATTGTCAATTAATGGAGGGTTGCCAATTTTATGAGGGTGTTTAAAGAGTTTAGAGGAAAATAAATTGTTGGGGCTCGTGTGGGCCCCACCTCTCTAACATCCACTCTTGGGTGGTTAGGTGGATGTGGGTCCCACCCTTAACTACCCATGGGAGGAATTAACCTCCCTAGATACATAAAATTGTTCTTAAAATTTTATTTATCTCTTTATTTTATTTGAACCACAAATTATAACATCAAACCCACATAAACCGCAACTGCGGTAAATGTCCCCTTAATCAATTACCGGTGCTGCGAGTTCATCAGTGCCCTCATATTTCAATTCATAGCACCGGTTCTAATGATATAAAAACCCGCTCTTTCGTTCAATGAACGTACCTGAGCTAAACTTTAGTAATTGATTCTGGGAACACCGGGCCTCGGAATCAAGTGTCGTCCGAAGCCATAGACTCGTAAAATTCCAAAGAAATTAAGAAAAAAATTTCCTTGAAATTTATGGGTCTTTACATTACTCCCAACTCAGGGCTTTACATCCCTGTAAAGCTACAACATACACTAGGGAAACTAAAGGGGTACTGAGCACGAATCTGAGCCTCCCGCTCCTATGTGCTCTTTTAGAGGTTCCCGTGCTGCCAACGAATGCGCACCAGAGGAATCGACCATCCACGTAGGACCCACTTCTGTCGATCCTTGATCTCCACTAGGACGTCCGCCAAAATTGCCCCGTCATCGATGTCCAGCTTCCCGTGGTCGATGATGATGGATAGGTCGTGCACACATCTCCTCAACTGAGATACGTGGAAGACGTCATGCATCAGGTGCAACTGAGGTGTAAGGGTCAAATGAAACGCGGAGATAACTTGCCGCCCTAGCCAAATCTCCATAGACCCCATCGAGGTGAGACCAGTAAGAAGACTTGGTCATCACCCTCAAACTCCAGTGGTCTCGTCTCCTATCAGCATAGGACTTCTGTCTACTCTATGCAGTCTTCATCCGCTCCTGGATGATCTGCAACTTCTCCATTATAGCCTGAACCATCTCTATTTCTACACATGATGACTCCATCACTATCCACAAAGGATATCTGAAACGTGGCTAGCTACTATCTCGCCACTTCTAACAGCTGAATGTCTGATCTCCTACTAAGATCATATGATACAACGTTCCCCTCCCCAGGAGTATAAACTATCTCGAAGTCATAGTCTTGGAGGAAATGAATCCGTCGTCGATGTCTCAGTTTCAGGTCTTTCTTAGAGAAGATACACTTGAGACTGTTGAGATTAGAATAAACCATAAATCGTTCGCTCAATGAACAATGGGTGAGACTAGCCATTTGTAAGAACTCTTCTCCACCCTTATTTTTATATATCCCACAAGAGAAACTAAGATTTCTCCTCTGACGAAAAGATAAATTTGGTCTCATCCCCTGGATGAACCACATTTTTTTCATAATACAATAAATCCTGACATGAATGGTACAATTCATTTCTCGAATGAAGTCCTAAGGCCTCGATGCTACTACTAAGAGATCCAACCGTCACTCTCACCTCCAAGGGTTGAGTCACACTGTCGAAATCCATGCGTGGTTACGAGGTCTCCTCCAGTAGGAATCTCACAAGTGGGGGTCAAGTCAACAGCTTTAACTGGAACCTCTTAGTATCAACCATACAAAAAGGACAGGAAAGTAAATTTCACAAAGATAAATGTCTTTTATTACTGCAGCTCAAAGTACAAAAACACATAACAACCAAAAACAACAACAACACGGAAACTAAAAGCACCAAGAACAAAGGCATCCGTGCCTGGAACTAGTCTCGCTCCCATCCACCTGCTTCCGGAGCTCCATAGTCATATGCTTCAGCCGCCTGAAGTTGTGCTCTACCATATCCAACAGTTCTATGCTATCGGGGTGGACCCCCTGGTGGTGGTGGCAACAACTCGAAGCATCGTACACCACCGGCTGTATGGCCAGCTCCTCTGCCTCGGTTTGGTAGGATCCTCTACTTCCTTCTTCCCATCTGCTGGACATGTCAGGCAGTCTTGAGCCAAGTGACCCTGCTCACCACAAGCATCTCACTTCCTACTCCTCGTATGGCTGGATCTATTTCGTTTGCCTCGCACAACCGAACCTGTATCCCAAGGTCTCCCAACTATTGGCCTAGTCCACTTGGACTTCTGTATGATCTGTCTACTGCCGGCTGAAGAGGACTCTGCTACAGTCGAAAAACCCTACGGCAAGGGAAGAAGCTCCTGAGCACGCTCAGAGTGTAGAGTCGCTGGTATAAACTCCACCCTGAAAAAACTCTCAAAATCATCCCATGTGAAGGTCGTATCGTCGCAAAACTAGAGAATCTGGCTCCACCACCGCTTAGCTACTTCCTGAAAGAGACTAACAGCTAGATACACCATCAAGTTAGCAAGTGTCCCAACTATGTGGAAAGTTCGTGCTACAAACTCCAACCAGTTCCCAGCCATCTAAAAATCCGATTCTCCTCGAAACCTCAGAGTCCTCTGTTGCTGTAACTCGTGCAACGCGCTCATACGACGCCCACTCTCTGCTATTGTGTCAACTAGAAGAGGGCCCTATAATGAGGCCTCACTTCTTGGTAAGCTATCATCGCGCGCTCCACTCAGTACCCACACTGACTGACTGGGTGAAGACATCCTAAAAGAAATAGATGTGAAACGGTCAAAAGACTATACCTGGTGAACTGACCTGGTTTGAGCTGACTTAATGGATACTTTTGAAAACACACACGCAATCAGTGTTTTCGTGTACTGAGTCTGAAATCAGAAGTCAGGGTCCTGGTGTATGGAGACGTCGACCACCCACACCAACACTGGATTCCCTTAACTGAAGACCACACTTAGTACCCTTAACACTGTTTCTTCACAGGAAAGATTGATCATAGTACTATGTTTTGCGGTAGAACCAACTCCTTTGATACCAATTTGTCACGACCCCTCCCCCGGGGCCCGTGTCGTAACTACCCCAAGCCTGTCTTCCATCGGCCAGGGGCTGGAGACTAGCACCAAAGGAGTAAATCCCCATAATAGGGAAGGCATTGCCTTTATAAAAAATAAACTCACACAACCAGAGATCAAGAGGAAGAAAACACTAAGTAAAACAGTGTAACAAAAGTGCTGAAAGTACAAGGGGACGGTATACAAGCCCAACAGAAAGGTACAGCTACAACTGTAAGAAATTACAACTAAAAAGACAAACAGCTGGAAGATGGAAGAAGCTACTGAATCGTCCTCTGGGTTCTTACCTGAAGGGTAGGTACATGTGTCCACCTCAGCACTCCACATCCGTCCGTCCGTCTGTCCATCTCCTCTGGGAACCGACTCATCTTGAGGTCCACCTTCGGGTACCGTCCAGTCCTACAAGCCTCAACCATGACTAGTGTTGTCCGTCGTCTGCAACCAACACAACGAGGTGCGGGCACAGCCCATGCAGGTTTGAGTATAACGATACTCAGTAGGGACCCCGAGAGCCTTTAGGTCTCACTAAAACCAACAAGGATAATCCACAAAGAAAGATCTCAACAGATAACCTTTACTTACGTATATTCCAATACATATACCTATGTTATCGAGTAACCGATCTCAATATTGATGAAAAACACAAAGGTCATTATCTCACCTCAAACCATGATTTTTATTCATGATGACGAAAACACGACTGCTGGAGAACTCCTCCTCTGTCGAGAACAGTAGTCCTGTCATGACTCTGAGGTTCCACTCACCATCCTTAGACTGCTGAGGTACTCCTCCTGTCAAGTACTGCAGGTCTGCCACATCACAAAGTAGTGCTCCTCTGCCATGGGTCTGCCACCTCACCAAGTAGTACTCCCCCTCATAGCCTACAGAGGTACTCCTCTTGTCGAGTACTGTAGGTCTGCCACCTCAAAAAGTCGTGATCCTCCTCTATGGGTCTTCCACCTCACAAAGTAGTTCTCCCCACTGGGCTATACATGTCACTCCGAATTGAATCAGACAAGAAATCATTAGGTTCAGCCAGCTACAAGTTCACTGTACTCTATATGCTTGTCTCCAGAAGGATCCTCTCCATGAGCCACTGGTCGACACTCCAAGTGTCACAAAGTCCCACAAATAAGTATCACAAAGATCCATCACATCATAGGGATCTCAACGTAAGAGATGGTGTGTCAATCAGATGCCCAGTCTATGAGTTATTAGCCTCTTTGTCCTGGGGGCCCGGTTGGTTTTGTGTATGAACCAACCCAACCATATCTCAACAGTACCCTGAAATCCCATGGGGTATACTCAAATGAAACTTTTCTCAACGAGATTACCAATGCCACTGACGATTCATCAAAAAGACGTCCGGTCTGAGAGTTATTATCTTTTCCGTTCCAGGGGCCCGGTTGGTTTATAAGATAAGCCAACCCGACCATAATCCAATTGAATCGAAACATCAAGTGGAGTATGCCAAAAATATCTTCTCATCAAGTGGAATCCAACATAGTTGACGACACGTCATTCGGATGTCCGGTCCTCATGTTATAAGAATTTCCGCTCCGAGGGCCCGGTTTGTTTTGAGTTCAAACCAACCCCGACATACCCAAACTTTTCCAAAACCTTGAGTGTAATATACTGAATCGATCGTCTCGATCCAATAAATCCTATGCAACTTACAGTGCGTTGATCGGAAGTCCGTAGCACAAGATATGACCATTTAACCGAAAATAGGGGGTCTGGGCCCGGTCCGACCCGACCCAACACCCCCTAGGTCGACCCAACCCGGGTCTGGGTCCGGCCCGGATGGGTGCGGCCCGGCCAACCTGGCCGATCATACGTGGAGCGGGGGTGGCGCGGCCTCCCCGCTGATTGACATCGGCGGCGCCGGCTGACACCGCCCCCCCGGGCATCCCGGATCCCTCACAGCCACGGGGCCCGTTGCACCGTCGATGCATCTGTTTCTATGGAGGATATCCTCCAGTGGTGCAATGGGGTTCCGCCACCTCCAGGCGGCCGGTCGGGTGCCGCCTCCGGTCGCTGGCGCCGCCGCGCTGGAAGCGGCTTCCGCAGACCACCGGACACGCTCTGGTGGTCCGATTCACCCACCGTCTGCACCTGCAGCTCTCCCGGGACCTATTCTTCACTGCGAAGGCTTCCATACACCGTTTCAGTCCCATTTCATCTTCTCCCATCAATACGTGCATAAACAAACATTCTGTGAAGGGTCAGGTTTGTTCTTCGGCCCGAGCCCACCGCGTTAGAAGTTTTCAATCAAGATTTAAGAATTCAAACTCAAATCCAAACCCGAAAAATAACCCTGCATCCAACCCACATGTACGAGCGATCCGCAGATCAACCGAGAAAAGGTTGGTCCACGCTCGTTGTTCTTTCCTCAAAATGGTAATAATAAATTCAAAACAATACCCGTACCTCGATAATTTTCATCACACGTCGGGCATCGCGGAAGAAGGCGTCGCGAGGAAAGGATTCGTAGGCGACGTCGGAGTGCGCCCGAGTAGGAAGTGGCGTCTCCTCTATTTTCACGGAGAAGATAATGGGTGGAACATCGTCGTTCTTCGTGGAATCAACGTTCTTCGTTGAAGAAATCGTCTTTCTTCGTCGGAGAGCGGTGTTCTTCAAAAACCCAAGGGCTCTCCCAATCCTCCTTAGCACAACGAAGCCCCCATCTCCTAAAATAATAGGCTCCTCCTATTATTTTATTACACAAGAAAAACTTTCAAGATTCAAATCACCTCATTAATTAAATGCATTGGAAATTAATTAATGGGAGGGAGAATAAAGATCCTCATTAATTAAATGTGTTGGCATTTAACTAAAGAGAGGGAGAGGAAAGATCCTCATTAATTAAATGCGTTGGCATTTAATTAAATATAGGGAGAGGAAAGATCCTCATTAATTTGATGGGTTTTCATGAATTAATGGGGTGGGGGAGGTGGAGATATTTGAAATTAATGGAGGGTTTCCAATTTAATGAGGGGGTTTAAAGAGTTTAGAGGAAAATAAATGGTTGGGGCTCGTATGGTCCCCACCTCTCTAACATCCACACTTGGGTAGTTAGGTGGCTATGGGTACCACCCTTAACTACCCATGGGAGGAATTGACCTCCTTAGATACAAAAAATTGTTCTTACAATTTTATTTATCTCTTTTTTTATTTAAACCACAAATTATAACATCAAACCCGCATAAAATGCAACTACGGTAAATGCCCCCTTAAGCAATTGCCGGCGCTGCGAGTTCATCGGTGCCCTCAGATTTGAATTTCGAGCACCGGCTCAAAAGATAGAGAAACTTACTCATTTGTTCACTAAACATACCCGAGCTAAACTTCGGTAATTTATTTTGGGAACACCGGGCCTCAGAATCAATTTCCGTCAGAATTCACAGACTCATAAAATTCCAAAGAAATTAAGAAAAAAATTTCCTTGAAATTTCTGGGTCTTTACACTCTAAGGCTTGTGCATGCATACAAATATATACGTGTGTGTGTGTGTATATATAACCCCATATACATGTTCCTTCATGGATAGGGGAATGTGTACATGGGTATAATGAGTATTTATATATATATAGGAATGTATGTGTGTTCAAGGGTGATTCATTTGTTCTCGTCATTAAAGCCATCAAGTTATGAGTGCTCGGTTGGGTTTACGTTCAGAGGTTTGATCCCTCTCCTTGCATTTTTAATTTTTAAAATGATTTAAATATTTTTTTGTTGTAATTTTTATTCTTTAATTAGTTTTTTAGTTATTATAAATGTTTTTACTAATAAATAAAAACCATGCTTTTTAATAAAATGCCACCAATGAAGATGCATTGTCTGTGAAAACTCATAGTTATAGATTATGCTTATTTAGGTTTCTTGTAATTATTTCATTGATGTTTTACTTATTCATGATATTGTTTTTAGTTTTAAAGGACACCTGGTATATGGCCTCTTTGATATCCGTAAATGGGGTTTCTATCTTTTTATTAAAATAGTTGTTGAACCAAAGGACCCTATAAGTATCCTTAGGCTTTTAAGATGGAATGACCCAACCAGGCCAGTGCTATAATGACTATGTCAACCTTTAATTGTCCCCTTTGATCTTATAAAAAATAATTACTTACATTAATAAATTTAATGAGTTAAATGGAACTAAACATGGTTAACTTGACACATTAGAGGTAATTACTCATCTAGGGTATTATGCAAATATTTTTCAAATGAAATGATCCCCTAGGATGGTATGACCATGCCCTTTTATTTATGCCTTCTGAAATGATACTTTTGGAAATGAGATGGTTTAAATGGAATAAAACATAATTGAAGGAACACATGAAAGGTTATGCCTTATGTTTCATGTTATATACTGGATTATGCATTGGTGATTTTGAAAGGGCTAGATGACATGGCATAAGAGGTAATACCTTATGCTCATTTTATTTAAAAATGAACATGATAATGATTTATGATTGAGTAATATATAAAAGTGAATGTATGTGAGGCATTATTACCCAATTATAGCTAAATATATAAATGTGAATGTGTGGGAAGCATTCATACCCCATGCTATCTATATATAAACATGAATGTATGGGAGGGATTCTTACCCCATGTGAGATATATAAAAATGTGAATGTGTGGGATGAACAGATTCCCCATTCAATATATATATAAATGTTAATGGGTGGGAGGCATTATTACCCCATGATAGTTATAAAAAAAATTGAATTGGTGGGAGGAATTCCTACCCCACTCCTTGTAAATATATAAATGCTAATGGGCGGGAGACATTCTTACCCCATGCCAGCTATATATAAACATGAATGCATAGAAGACATTATTACCCCTTCCATATATATATAAATGTGAATGGGTGGGAGGAATTATTACCCCATTAAAAATATATATAAACATTAATGGGTTGGTTCCATTCTTACCCCATACTAGTTATGATCCATATATTCATGTATGGGTGGGAGGGATTCTTACCCCATATCAGTTATGTACTATTTATATATATATGTATTTAAATTATATATATATATATATTGTGACTTTTTCAGAATTATTCCAACTTTGAACCGAAGTAGGTATAACCTTATGGTGTCCCTTAGGATCCTGGATGAGTTTTTATTTATTCTTTAAGTTCTTTAATTACTTCTATATACCTACACACAACATAATTAACTATACTTGTCCGGATCGGGCTGGACACCACGGGTGACGACATAATAAGAATTATATCTCACACCTTGATGATTCCACCAATTCATTGTGGTAACAAAGTATAATTTCTTATTAGAAGAACTATAAACCTTGGTATATTTTTTGTTGTTGTGGTCTTGTACTTGATATTAGGAGTAATGGACTAAGTTGGAGCTTAGGATGCTCGTGGAGATTTCCATAGGACATTTTAGGTATTTCCATTATTTATATATTATGTTTTTTATATATAAAATGATGTTGTATTGTTTATTAATTTTAGTTGTGTAACATCACTATGATATGCATGCATGATTTTTATAAACTAGTGTATTCCACTTTTTATAAAACCTTTATTACTTGTCTTCTACCGGTGTCCTTCAATTAATTACTACTTCTACTATTATGTACTATTTAACTACTATTTTATCTATTTTGATACTCTGAAACAAGGGTATGTCCTCCCCATTATCACCTCTTGAGACCCTCACTTCATGTTGGCAACCTATGGCATATGGGGAGATGCGCTTAGCGCCATGTGGCCCATCGGTCCGACTACTAGTTTGATGGTTAGAAGGGTCTGGATGTTACAAAGTGCTATTAGAGGATAAATTTTTTATTTTTTATTTCTATTTTGGGTTGGTAGATAGGAAAATATGAATGTGTTGACACTTTGTTAATGGAAATTCTTGGGACTGATCCCCTTTCATATGAGAAATGACCAAGTGTCCTCGGATAAAATTACTATTTATGATATTTGATATTATAGTTGATATGATTACACCTTGAGTGAATGGAGTACTTTCTGCTGCTTATGATTTATGGATATTATGTAATTTCAGCCTTGTCTTAATAAGGCAAGGGTGAAGCATTACATGCATCATATTAGGCACATAGAGGATTAAAATTCCATGCATATTCCACAACATGTAGTTTCATTTAGTAGGTTTCTTTCTTAGTTGATTGTGTTCCTCGAGTGTATGCCATACTATCTGTTTATTAGCATGCCTGATTGTATATACCATGCTTCTTTCCTATTCAGTATGTTGACTTGTATTGTACCATATTTTTATGAACATGTTACTGTGTATACTTCTATAATTGTTATTCTGATTTTGTTTGGATATGAATAAGTGGTTGTATGGGATGAAAATGTATATGGATTGTGAATAAATGGAAACACATTTTCAATTTAATGGTTAATGGGATCCTTATATCTGGGAAAGGTTAACCTGTACATTGAAACCATCTTGAGCATAATATAAATCTATTTTAAGCTTGCTGTTAAAATTTAAAGGATGCAAATGTTTAAATTCTAAGGGAATTTATTATTAAAGGGAATTCAAATTCCAAGCCATAAAGTGTATGGGCACTTTAAATGATGGTAGGTGGCCACCCATATCACCAGACCATTGTATTTGATCATTTTATAATTTTAAAGGGGTTTATTTTGATTAATGGGATCCACCATTCAATCCATTATGTGTATGGGGGATTCATGAATTGGGAATGGAAAACCATTTAGTCGAACTTTGTTAGGTGACTATGTTATTCTCAAAATTTTTTTAAATGTAAATGATATTTAAATTTAACCTGTAATGATTTAGCTAAGAAACTGCTATTGGGTTTCTTTCTAGAGAACCTAAGTTGGCTTAGTGGGACCCATGTAGGTCTCCATATATATTAAAATGAATTTATATGATAAATTTTCTAATAAATATGGGTTTTCAAATAATTTTTTTAATTTTTTTAAAAATAATTTTTTTGAGACTTTCATGTTTTTTCATGATTTTTTAGTTGATTCTTTTAAATGGTTAAACATTAAAATGTGTTTAAATGGAAAGGGATTATAAATGGAACCTAGGGTGGTGTCTGTACCATAAAACCTTGTTTTAATATAGTTAATATTTATCTTTTAGTTTCCATGGAATGAAATCATGCGTGTTTTTCGTATGAAATATTTCAATTTTAGCAATGGATTAGATGATCGACTATTGAGCCTCATGAATTTTGTTTGGCGATTCATTGTGTTAAGGTCGACATTTTTTCTTCCGTAAGGGGATGACCCATGGTAGGTAGCTTCCTTGAGTGTAAATTTATTTTTAAATCCCATTTTATTTTTGACATTTGGTGCGGTTTAGGTGTTTTTGTCCCTTATATGACTTTTAGTTTCCAATGAAGCCCTTTTTCAGATGGGTGGACATGCTTTTCATAAAATTGTTATGGGATTGAGCATCAGGTAATACTTGTTTTTCATAGGTGAAACATGCCTAGGGTAGGTTCGGCTACTTCCTGGGTCATTTGGGTTTTTTATTTTCCTTGGTTGTGAATTAATTGGCATGTCATTTTCCATGTTAAAGGTTGTATGGGTCCATATGACTCTGGAATAAATCTTTTGTGTTGTTGAGTATGGTCTCGGGTCATCTCTAAATTGAGTTACCTGCTCAATAAATAATCACTTAATCCCAATGATCAGGATGATGTTTCAAAGACTCATCTGTTTCAAAATTCTAGTCAGTTTGGGATGGATTTCTTTATATTATTTTACATACGTGAGCGTGGCTCTGGGGAGTCACACATGTACAATTATGGTGGTTTTGATCTAACAAGTTTTTGAGTGGTTAGTATGTATCTTTTATTTCAACAAATAATATAATCCTAAGGTGGGGAGTGCTATTTTGGTTCTTGTGAACTATTTCCTTTTAGGTATAAGTAATTTAAATAAATAGGAAAACATAGAAATGGCCGGGTTTGGCTTTAATTGATTGAGGTTGGTGAGTGTTAAATCATATAGATGCTTACATGGCAACATGATGTTGTTATGGTTGGCTGTGTATGTGAACCTTGAGAAATATTGTTGGTATTGAATGGGATTTGGTGGTTAAATAATAAATGTTAAAGTGATTCGTTTTGTTGTGAAGGCTTGTGATCAGTTAATGGATATGCATCAACAAGTGAAGTTGAGTTTCTTTATTTTAAAGTCTAATAGTGATGGTTCAACATTTCTTCCTTCTAGTAGTCAGGTATGATTGATTGGAAAGTTTTTAAATCTTATTAGTGTATTTTTATATGTTATGACAATGTAACCTATATTGATGTCATCCTAGATACACTAAGATTTCTTCATTCTTATGTCAAGATGATGTTTTAAAGATGTTGGGCTGTTTGGTTGAACTCTTTTGGTGTTCAAGGATGGATGCATGGTTTCTTTTGTGGTTTGGTTAGGAACATCACCAGAAGTCTGGTATGAACTTAGGTGGATGTTTTCTTGATGAATGAATGATTTATAGAGAGGAGGAATTTCAGTTATTCTTCTAAAACACCGATTGTCTAAGAAGATCGTTCTAGTAAATGGTTAGCCAAAGATGAATCAACTAATGGTTCATCTTGTTTAATGTATATGGTTAGCGATGGACCATTATATGGAACGTCTTAAGGTGGATATGAGCATGGGTTGTGTTGTTTTGGGATATTCATGAAAATAAAACTCTACTTGGTCTTTTAGTTCGATAATAATAGATTATTTAGTAAGAAAATATTACACTAAGAGCATCATTAAAATGTTGAAAGGCAAGTTTGTAAGGCAATTTTGACGGTGGGTTGAACCATGGTTTGTAATTGACCACATATTGTTAAAACCTATGTTTGGAAGTAACTTTGGCCTAATTATTGACGAGACAAAAAATTTATCATGCCTCTAGTCGAATGGGATCAGGTAAGTTCCATCTTGGTGTTTCTGTCATAATTCTATCTTTGGCTTAGGTTTAAATGGATTGAGCACTGTATGTTTAAAAGAATGCATGAAGGTGCATTGGGTGTTTAGAAATGAAATGAAACCATTTGAAAGAATATTAACAACCCTTGTATGTTGGGTGATGTGCTCATGCTACCTAAAGGATTCTTGGAGATGATATGTTTGAAGGTGAGAAGGATGTAATGATCTATGTTTTGAACCCGATGAAAATGTAAATGTTTTTGAAAATTTTTATTTACTGATCAGGAAGAATTTAATACCAAGCTTCAGAATGAAACTAAAAGTGTTGTAACCCTTCAATTTAATATTTTTGTATTTGGGTGAAGGTCCAACAAGTTTCATGGGTGTCTCGTGGAGTTTCAGAAGAGCCGGACCTGAAAAATCATGTTCCAAAAGAACTGCAGTGGGCACACAGATTGTCTGAAACCGTGTGGCCCTCAGCAGCTAACTGTGTGACCTTATCCAAAGGGGGAAATGGTGGGGCACATGGGTTGTGAAAAGTGTTATAAACCATGCACTTATCGTTCACAGTGAGCTTTTGGAGGTAGTATACTCACACTATACACCACTCAGTTTCCAAACAGTTTGGAAACAATTGTGGGTCAAACCATGTTGTTGGGTCTATTTTATGAAATTTAATAATTAAATTAAAATAAAAAAAATAATTTTTTAAATAATAATATTAATGGTTTGATTATTGTTATAATTATTATAATTATTATTATTGTTAATTTTTTAATTATTATTATAATTATAATTTTAATAAAACCTAGGGAGGACTTCTCCCTTTTCCCATCCGGGTCACATGAACACCCCCTGGGGATCCCCTTTGAGTGAAATGATACACCTATTAGGCACCTTATACATTCATTATTTTCATCTAGATATTATCCCATATCTTGTTTTATCCTTCAAGGTAGGGTTCTCTACTCCTTCTCGTCTCTATTGCTAGCCCACTCTCGATCTCCCGGTCACCCCTCATGCTTGGCCAAAAACCCTAGGGTTAGGTTTGATATTGTTTTTGATTTTCTGCTAAAATAATGGTGTGTGATTTCTATCATGAGTCATGTTTGTGGGTATTCTAGAAACCTCCACTAAAGGTGAGGTGGTTCAGGTCTATTTAGATCACCACCGTCATCCAAGGTAATGGTTTATACCCGCTTCTTTGTTTCACACCTTTTTTGTGTCCTTTGAGTGTTTAAGGGTTTTTGTATCAATTGTAGAGTTTTTTCTGGCTCCTCAAACTCTTATGCACATATAAACATGTTCATGTATAAATATATACCCCCTTGTACATGTTCCCTCATAGAGAGGGGATTTTGTACATGGGTTTAAAGGGTATAAATTTATATATAATAATATATGTGTGTTCAAGGGTGAAGTGTTTATTGCCATTGTTAATGTTTTTAAGTGACAAGTACTCTCGGCTGGGTCTAATTTCCGAGGTAGGATCCCTATCCTTGATTTTTTAAATACAGAAATGATTTAAATATGTTTTAGTAATATTTTTCATTCTTGAATGTATTTTTTATTTAGGATAAATTTTTTTCCGAATAAAAAAATCATTTTTTTGTAATAAAACTCATCCAACAGAGGTGTTCTGTCTTTGAAAACTCACAGTGATAGTTTATGATTATTTAGCTTTATTTGAATTACTATATTGATGTTTTCCTTGTTCTTGATGTCTTTATTAGATTTAAAATTCACCTGGTATATGGCCTATTTGATATCCATAAATGGGGTTTCCCTCTTTTTATTAAAATAGTTCTTGAACTAAAGTACCCTCAAAGAACCCATAGAATTTTAAGATGGAATGAAACATGTAGGAAAGTTCCCTAATGACCATGTCACCCTTTAAGTGACCAATTTTATCTTATAAATGGAAATTCCATGCTTTAATAAATTTAATATGTTAAATAGAACCAAATATGGTTAACTTAGCACATGAGGGGTAATGCCTCATGTAGTGTATTATGAAAATCGTACTCAAATGAAATTATCACATGGAATGGTAAGACCATGAAATTTTATTTATTCCGTAAGAAATTATAATTTTAGAAATGTGATGATTTAAATGGAATGGAACATAATTTAAGGAACACATGAGAAGTTGTGCCTCATGTGTCATGTTATATACTAGATTATGCATTAGTCATTTTTAAAGGGCTTGATGATATGACATAAGAGTTGATTCCTTATGCTCATATTCATTAAATGTGAACATAATGATGATGATTTATTATTGATTTATATAAAAAGATGAATAGGTGGAATGAATTATTACCCCATTCCAACTAAATATATAAACGTGAATGGGTGGGGGGAATTCTTACCATATGCCAGGTATATATAAACATGAATGGGTGGGATTAATTCTCACCCCATGCCAGATATATATAAAAATGAATGGATGGGATGCATTCTTAACCCCTTCCAACTATATATAAACATGAACGGGTGGGAGGAAGTCTTTCCCCATGCCAGTTATGTATAAACATGAATATATGGGAGGTATTCTTACTCCATTCTAGCTAAATATATAAACATG
This sequence comes from Viscum album, assembly GCA_963277665.1. Taxonomy (NCBI): domain Eukaryota; kingdom Viridiplantae; phylum Streptophyta; class Magnoliopsida; order Santalales; family Viscaceae; genus Viscum; species Viscum album. The sequence continues at coordinate 687,654,859 of OY728164.1, forward strand.
AATGGGTGGGGGGAATTCTTAACTCATTCCAGCTATATATAAATGTGAATGGTTGGTAGTCATTCTTAACCTATGCTAGCTATATATAAACATGAATGGGTGGGATTTATTCTTACCCCATTCTAGCTATATATAAATGTGAATGGGTGGGAGGAATTTTTTCCCCACTCCAGTTATGATCCTTATATTCGTGTATCAGTGGGAGGCATTCTTATTCTATGCCCGTTATGATATATATATATATATATAAATATATATAAATATAAATAAAATATAAAAATAGATATAGTGAATTTTTTAGACATATTTCGATTGTGAGATGAAGCAGGTATCACCATTAGGGTTTCTTTAGGAACATGGACATGCGTTTATTTATTATTTTAGTTATATCAATACTTCTCTGTACTACATAATTAATATATCACCATCTAGATGGGGCTAGACACCATGGGTTTCGACCTACTAAGATTTATATCTCACACCCTACTCAATATTCCATTATACTGTGGTACTCGAGTAGACTTTCTTATTCACAGGACTGTGGATCTTGGTTGATTGATTGTTGATGTGTTCCTATACATGATGTTTGCAGTAAGGGACTGAGATGGAGCTCAATATGCTCATTGAGATTCCCCTATAACTTTTTATTTCTTTACCTTATTGGAGTCTTTTATTATTCAATATTGCAATGCATGTTTTATTGTTTACCTATTTCAGTTGTTTTACATCACCATGACTTGCATGCATGCATTGTATAAATTTGCATCGGCCACTTTTTATCGAACTGTTATTACTTGTCTTCCATTTCTGTAATTTATTTAATAACTAAATCCACTATTATCTTCTATTTATTTTATATTTTTCTGTTGTGCTACTATGATATGAGGCTATAGTCTCCCCACTATCACCTTCTGATACCCTCACTGGTAGTCGATATCCTCTAGCATATGGGGATATGTACTTGAGGCCATGTGACACACCGATCCGACTATTGGTTTGATGGTAAGCTGGGATGGGGTGTTACATTTATATTGTCGATCCAAACATTCACCACACAATATAAAACATTTTTTAGACATTTTTTCTTTAACTCATAAGTTTCATCATTTTACCATTCTTTCATTATGTTAACTACTTTTCCAACCAATGTAATTTATCATTAAAAATAAATTAGTATGAGAATATAAAAATTTAGATGTAAAGAAACAAAAAAATTATATATAATTTTTAATATAAAAATAAAATTTTTGTGGAGAATTAATCTTAAAGAAAGCGCATGTAACATGAAAAATCACTTATTTAACCGTAACCATGCTAACAAAGTTATAACTATTTAGTGGTTAATCTGTTTATTATAAAAGATAAATTTTTCCATTAATAGAACTTATTTGATATTAATTACAATTTACAAAGTAATTGAAAGAATATAGTATTTTTTTTAAATTTTAAATCATTTAATAAAATATAATTTATTATAAAATAACATTAATGTTAATTTGGAAATTATTTATTTAATTTGAATTTATAAATATCAATACAATGATTGAATTTGAATATATTAAGTTTAAAACTATGTAAAATGATATATTCATATAAAATATTTATTTTATTATATAATTCATTCAATACACTTCACAATAAATTTTTTTTATTATCATTTATTTTCATCAATTATTAAATAATTATTTTCTACGTTGGTGTTTTTTAGGCATGGAAAATAATTATTTAATATCTAAAAATTTAAAATAAATTATCATGAAAAAATAATCTCATTTATATTTCCAAATAATATTTATAAATCAGCATATGATGTTTTTTCTATATCTCAAGGTATTATAAATAATAAAGGAAAGGATGCTTCTTTTTTTATATAACTTATTATATAGGTCACATTCATGTAATAGTATCCAAATGACTAAAAAAATTGAAAAAAATGCGTTATTGTTTTAAATATTTATAGACATTGACTGTTTGACTAGTTGGTAGGTTATTTTACACATTATATTCTATAATTAATCACTAAGTAAACTCATTTTCACCTTAATCACTATAATAAATTAAATGTTTTCTCTAATAATTTTATCAAAAATTAGTTTGAACTCATTATAATATGTAATCTATTTTTAAAAATTAGACTCACATATTTTTCATAATCTAAATAAAAATTAATACCACAGATGTGACGAGAAAGCAAGTTTTTTAAAGTGAAAATGTTTACAAGATTGAAATGATTTTATAAATAAATTCAATATGAAAATAATTCCATTGAACTAAATTTCATTAATTTATATAAAATTGACTTAATGTTACATTAAAACCAATTAAAAATATAATTTAACGTTATAAATTATTTAAATGAAAAATAAAATTTCAATTAAAATTTAGTATTTTCAATATGCATAAAAAATTAAACTTACGAGAAAATTACCTAAAATTTAGCCTAAGATAGTTTAGAGATTACAAATTCTTAATTTTTGATTATTTTTTCATATATATTTTCTAAAATTCATAGAAATTGATTTTTAATTTTTTTTCCAAGCATGATTAAACCATTTTTTAGAAAAAATAATATATTTCAAAAAGAATTTCATTTTCTTTCAAATGATTTATATTTTATTTATAGTCAATGGATAATCAATAAATGTGTGTAAAAATATATTTTCATAAATTTTTTAATCTTATTCATACAATACATTTAAATGTCTAGGTGATAACTATCAATTTAAATAATAAAATTAAATGTTTATATTTGTTTGCTAAAACATAGTCTTTTATGAAATTCAAGATAACTGAGTGTTTCTTGTACCAAAAGCTAAAATCAATTTTTAATGTCACATATGATATTTAATAAAGTTTAGTACTTTTATAATTTTATAATAGTTACATTTTTTATATAAAATCATAACAAAAACATAATGGGACTTTCAAATTACATAATTTATTGAAAATAAATGACATTTTTAAAAAACTATATTTTTATTATTAACTAAAAAATAAATATTCTTTAAAAAATCACAAAAATTCACCCAAATAATAATAATAATATTTCAATTTCAAAAATATAATTTATTTTCTAAAATTAAAATTCTACAATTAAAGAAATTAATCTTTTCAATAAATACTGATAATAAAATGGTTTAATTAAAACAATTTATTTTTCAAATTAAAATTTAATATTTTTAAAATGATGATAACAATTTAATTTTTAAATATCAATAAACATGGAAATTATTTATTCTATCAACAGCTATTTTTAACATTATTCTCCCAATTTGGAAATTGTGTCCTTAAAATGTTATTCACTTATTAATGAAGTATGGACCTTTTTTCCTCATAAAATATTTAAATTCCCATTATGATTCGTACAATGTATGGTTTAAAAAAACGTAAGATGAATAATTATCTTATTCCACAAAAAAATTTATTGTAGTCAATAATATGAATAGGTTGTTCCTAAAAAGAAATATCCTATTCTAAATTAATAACTTCAAGGATAAAAACATGAGATGAATCTAGAATATATTTTCTTATAATTAAAACATGAAATATTTTTTTTACTTGGGAAAGTCATAGAGGTAAAGAAATTAAGTTAGAAACTGATAAAAATTTGTCAAGGGTTTCATATGGTCCAGTGAACCATGGAATTAACTTCAAATTTTTACGAAAACACAGAACAATTTCTCATGGAAATACATTATGAAAAACATGATCACATACCATGATGGAAAGATATTACGTACTATTATACACATAAGATCTATACCTAATCTAACCCATCCTAAAATGTGTCTAAATAAATTTTACCTTTTAGCCATTTCCTTTACCACCTCTGGTCTAATTAATTTTCTTTCTCTTTATTTTTTCCCAAAAAGCATGTGTCTGACACCGATTTCAATTCTTTGCCTCAAACAGTTTAATATGTATAATGGAATGAAAAATTTTATTATGATAAAACTAAAAAAATGTAATATGTAGATACCAAATACCCTTTAAATAATTTGATCAAGAAATAAAAATATTTTCCATGGTTCAAATAATCACCTCATACTAACCATTGGTCTGAGGGTGAAAAGTTGTTCAAAAATTTGATTCAGTACCCAATGATTTCTGATGTCATTTCCATAAATTAAAAGTAAATACAAGATCATAGTATGAATGAAACTAGGGTGGAAATATATGCAACTACACTATATTATTTATTTATTGTTTAGAAATATAATTTGAAGAGAAAATATCTCAAATTATATGGAAATGTGATAATTTATCAAACCTATCGAAAATAACACAAATCATATTGTTACCTAGAGATATATTTGAAAATACCACCATGAATTCCATTGATATATTTTCCATTTCCACTAAGGAAGTAGAAATGGTTGAAGAATTACCTTATACACCAATTAATATTATTTAACATACCAACAAATAATTCATTTAATGGTAAATTTAGCAATATATCTTTTTATACCATCCCACCATTAATACTCCCTAAGGTCAAGGAACATATTTTTTTATTACAAGATGAATGGAAAATGGAGAAATATGATATTCAATTAACAATTATCTCTTCAACCACAAATCATAGATCACGCATAATATTTTCCCAACTTTCATAACACCTTATTCATCAACATTAGGCTCAGTCATCTTATCCTTCTTAACAGATTCTACATTTTTCCTGAAAAAAATTATCCTCATTTTTTCCCATATAAACTTAACTTAATAAGTCTTAAAAAAATAGTTGATGTCCCTAGATCCCAAAATTTTAGGCCAATATTCATAAAATCATTACCTAAAGCTTAATATTTTGAACATAACATGGTTGATGTAGAATTATTTTTTTAAACTTAATGAATCTTATTTTTTTGTTTTCATTATCCACAATGATAATGAATCATTAGATACTATTCCTTTATTAGTTCAATTCACTCTATCTATCTCATGTTCCATTCTTTCTGAGTAAATATATACATCAATATTTTCTGACAGGTAAATATATTTCACTGTTTAGTCCATATAAATCATATTTTTATAGAAATAACCACAACATCTAATTCTAGATCATGATTGGGTTAAAATAACTCATTTTTTTCAGTTTTCATAATAATATTAAATTAAATGATCATTTTCATTCTGAAAGAACCGTGTCCCTTCAATGACTCAAACATTTAGATGAAAAATTAACCATATATAAAGAGAAAGGAAAAAATGGTGTATTCAAAAATCTTCTTTTTAGTATATGTAAAAAATTCCCCAATCTATTTTCTAGAATAATTTTGATACTTATTGGATTTACCATTTTATGTGGGATATAGAACCATATTTTTTTCAACAAAACACATTTTATAACTCACTAATAAAATATGACTATGGATCTCAATAATATTTGTGGGTCTTGGCCATTCTATAACAACTTTTTTGTAGGGTCAATAGCTATTCTATCAAAAGAATCAATTTCACTGAGGAAATATATTTATTGAATAAAAAATAAAATTTTGAAAATTATTCCATATAGATTCTATTATTTAAATGTTTATAAAACACGCATAATTTTCCTTTCATGGTCCTCCTAAATTTTATAATATAAAAAATAACCTTTAATATAAAAATAAATTATCCAATAAGACATTGAATACTCTATTCATAAGGTCCATAAAAATATCCGGTTCATAGGAAAACCAAAAGGGCATAACTATGAACTAATAGTGCCCATATATAGTCTAAAATTTTATCTCTAAAATATCTTCCTCTTACATTATCAACTGATGTTACCCTGACCTAAAACCAATCTTCGAAAAATATTATGCTCTCTTTAGGAGATCAAATAAATTTCTAATAAGATATTAATATGACTTGTTCTTAACAATTATGTTATTAAAATATATATAATAAATGCAAAGACTCATTTAATTCTCTTTAATTTTTTTAGAAAAATATGTCGACCCCATGGTGAAGTGCATGTTTAAATGAAACCGATATGTCACCATACCTATAATTTCATTGTCAATTCTAAAATTTTTACTAGTGATACTCTATAAGGGAGTTTTAAAATAAGCATACAATCAAGAAAAAATCAATATTAAAATCAACATTTCTATTTGGATTAAAACCAATAAAAAAAATAAACAAATAGATCAATAATTTCCTTCACTTCTGGGATATCACTACTCTAAAATGTATCTACCTTTCCAAAAATATGACTCAGGTAACTTTCACTGCCATCTATAATAAAATTTTCATCTTCTTGGTAAGTTATCATAGGTATAAAATCATTTAATAAAAATTTATTATAGTTGAATTATATCCTAGTGGATAAGGATTCTTCATTAGCGAGTGAGAGAGGTTGAGCACTTGGCGGCAGCTTTCCTACAATGCCCTAGGCCGAGATGGCCATTGTTCCATCTTCTCCCTCCTCCTCATTAATGGGGAGAAGATATTAATTCTCTCCCCATCCTAATCAGATTATTTTTCTCCCATTTTCCAACATGGATTCCCTCCTACCATTCCACACCAAATCCCTAAGCCAGAATGTTCCAGATCTCTTCACCGGATTGCAAAAAATAGCACTCTAGACTTTAGAATTTACATAGGCTTCCTAATTTCTTAATATCACATTTGAGGCTTGATTCAGCATGAAAATTCTCTCTTTTTATTTCATCGATAGGTTTTTTGGGTTCTTGTGGCTATATAATCGTGCAACGGTGGGACTTCTGGACAAGCGTCAAATGATGGTTCACTTTTCTTTAGAGAATGATTTGATTCTAGCCTGATCTAGAGCTTAATGAGTCTACAATGGCCACCCCTTCTACCTATTCTATTGTTTTTATGATTTTCATATTAATCAAGACTCTCCCATAACTTCATTGTGGGTACGATTTCCTTAACTCTCACTTTTCTTCCAAAACCTCTCTATTTTATGCATGATTGGGATTATGGTAGGATGATATCTGTGCTATAATAGTAGGACTGATACATTTTTTCACACAATTTCTCCACATATATGAGTTGAATTTGATTTTTCAAGACCCTCGGTAGAATGGATTTGGATAGCTACTAGGGAAGAATTTAGATGTAAATAAAATGTAGTGTTTTAATCCTGGACTAATTCTTTCTCAGTTTTCAATCACCTGGGGAATTCTTTACACTCTTTCCATTGGTATCTTAGGGACCATCCCATGGTTCTTTTTACTGGACAATATCTTGTAAAAAAACAATGGGTTCCTTCCTAGTGGATCACTTTCATAGAAATGAAGCTTTAGGTTATATTCCCATCCATAAAGAGGATCTAATGAACTAATATAACCCTATGGTGGTGGATGTATTAAATAGTTCGAAGAAAATATTATCTGAACACTATCCCATTGTGCAGGTTTCTCTAGGTTCAGGGGTTACTGGTATTTCGGGTCCCCAAAAATTAGAGGCAATTTTTCCAAAGGTTATTTGCTATGAATATGTTTCCTAGACTAGAAATAACTATTTACTAAATAAAGTGGATAATATGGGCCTTAAAGATCATGCGTAGGAAAGTCTAGATGAGCAGGGGAGTGGGGTTAATGTTCGAGGAAGAACAAATCAGAGGTTGATATTGTCCTCTATTTACATCTGTAATAGGTTTGATGGTTTGGGTTCTGTTACTCAAGAACACGAGACAAATAGTTTAGGAGGATTCTCAAGGGAAGATTCCGGGGAGAGATTTATCTCTCGAAAGAGAGTTCTATGGGACGACCCTATGGAGGCCTTCTCAACCCTAGGAGGAAGAAGGTAAAAAATGAAAATTGGGAACCAGGTAATTGCATTGTGATCAAGAAGTTAAATTCCATAGGGCTTAAGGATTACCCATACCTTTCTAGACTAATGAAGACTAGACCAACTAAAAAATTTAGTACTAGGGTAAAGTAGGGTGAGCTATCCACGAATAGACAAGTGAACGATGACAATATGAATTTGGTGGGTGGGAGTTAAAGGGTTTAAGGTGGTGACTCTAAGGATCATTTTATGGAAAATATGGGTGTAATGGCGGGAGAGAAGCCTGAGATTGATGATCCCATGGTTCCTTAGGGGCTTTTAGTAAAGGAGGCTGATGATGGTGATGTTTCACTAGAGATCACATCTAACTTGCAGCATGCAGAAGATACTGTGGCCAAGGAAAAACCCTAGGAGCTTTTTATGTACTCGGAGGAAGAGATAATGTAGAAGGTCTTAGTTATTCATTCTTCTAATGAGGATGTAGAAAGGATGAATGAGAAACTAATTCAAGTGGACATAAATGAGAATAATGGCAATTGGATTGATAAGAAACACCTAATTCTGACCAGAGGCTTCAACAATAGGAAGATTATAGTATAGGAGTTTATGCAAGATGGAAAACAATTGGCCTATGAATTCAAATAAATTATCAAAGATGAACAGAATAAAATGGTAAATGGCCTTTCATGTAAAATGTATATGGAAGCTGTATCTAATAGGTTCATGTTGTCTTTTAATTTCTTTGTTATCTGCTATAGTGTTTGACGTGCCTAGTTGTCTTGGTGGTTTCACAATATTTCCATAAAAGTGTTTTGAAATAAAAAATATAACTTTGTGGTTGAATTATATCCTAGAATAATAAAATGAAATCCAATCCATACCCAAAATAATATCAAACGCTACCATGTGATGTTCAACATGATTTTCAAGAATGACCCTTCCACTAATAACTATTTGATGATTCCTATAAATCTTGGATACTTTTAAAAATTTTTCTAGGAATTATATCCAAAGTACTATCACACAATCATGATTTTATATACCTAGTATTCATGAAAATTTCATAGAAGTGAATAAATGTGAAGATTTATTTTAAAAAAATTTATTTTCATAAACCAAATAAATAAGTAACATACATGTCACCACTTAATTTGAAAGCCCAATATCAATCATAGTGGAAGAAAAATATTTTTCCACACCCTTATCTTCCAATCTGGATGATTTACTACCCTAATTACTAATATAATGAAAATGTTAGTATAATTACTCAAATCATTGAATCAAAATAATATCACCATTGGATGACTATCTATGAACCCATAATTGGATTCATTATGATTCTTTTGCTTTCTATCATGATCAATATGACCAATAATTTCACAATAGTAAAACATCTCAGATATTATTAGACATTCTACATGGTTATTTTATTCCAAACTTATCACAAGATGATAAATTCATTCTATTATGACCATATTTCTCTGATTTATGTTTCCCCATCACATTCCACCCCAAATAGTTATTTTATTCATCATCATGGGGAAAATAACTATTAGAAAACCCCTTCTAAACTTTTTCATAAAAATGAAAAACTTTCTCAAATATGTCACATTCTTGAGTGGCTAAAGATCATTATAAACATTTTTTAATCCCGAGTAAAGTCTTTTAATTTTACTATAAATGTAATTAATAATATCTATTACATTCATGGACATATTTTTAAAATTATCTTTATATGCAGATACAAAATCATTATCATTTTTCCTTAATTATAGGAATTGTCCCACCAACTGAAGTCGAACATCCATAAGAAAATATTTATTAAAGAAAACATCCTCAAATGTTTCTTATTATATGAAATAAAGATCATATTTCTCTTTATTATTCATAACCAAATACCACCATTAATTAGATTCAACTTCAATATGATAAATGGAATATGTTAACTGTTGAAATTATTAACATCTCATGTTATCAAATTCATTTTCCATGGAATTCATCCATCCTTCAACTACCATTGGATATAAGTTTACTCCTAAAGTAGAAGGTGTTATATCAAGATATTATCAATAATTGACCCATTTCTATGTTGAAAATTTTGTTTCTATTATACATTAAAGCCACCATAATTTAAATCCTGATTCAACTAGGCCATCACCATAATTAATTGCTTAGTTCCTATCACAACCATTCCGAGATTCTCATTTAGAAGGATATCTTCCTCTTGGGGAATTTCTACAATAGATTCCCTATTTCCTATATGTAAAACCATTATGAAAAGAATTAATTTATATGAAACAAAATGTTAATCATCAAATATAATATAATTTCAACATTATTATAATAAAAAATATTTCAATGTTGTACTATTATAATTTCCATAAACTCAATTTCATCAAAAACAATTATGCCAACAATAATGACCTAGACTTTAATATTACGTAATCTTGAGTTTTAATTGAACAATTCATTCTATTAATTTTTAGGATCCTTTTAGGTTTAGAGTTTTTTATAATTAGGTTATATATCATACATTACAAAAATATATAAAAAGTTTAAGCTTCATATTAGGCTCCATTTCTTTCATAAAATATATTTTTTAAATAAAACAAGATATCTTTTTATAAAAAATCTTCACAACACTCAACATAACATATTAATTTCTATTAACCATCATTAAATCCTATGAAAATCATTGTACTAAAAAACATCTTAGTAACAAACATAAAATGAAGACAAATTTTAGTCCTATGAAAAACATGAAAACTCTTGAAGAACATTTTATTAATAGAATACATTTTTACCTAGAAAAATAATTATTTTTCTTTTAAAATTATCATTATATTACCTTTTTAAATAAATTTATTTTCATTAAAACTCATTATAAAACATATAAATTTCATATAAGTGCCTTGGAAAATCATCCTAAAAATCCCATACAGTACAATAAAATGAAACCCTAAAATTGTAATAAACATAGAGAAGAATTCTAATATAATTATATGTAGAACTTAATAATTACCCAATACATTGTAGAACTATGTAATGGTCAATCCATTCAAAGTTGATTACATTACTAGTTTTTGTAGATGGATGTGTTTGGGGGAGGTTTTAAGAATTTTAGGTGGAGGATAGAGTTTCATTAGAGATGTTGTAGGCAATACATGTCATTTAAATGTGTTTAAATAATATTTAATGTTGGTTAATGAATTTTGTAGTAGGGTGGTTCATGTATTGTACATGATTATGTTTTATCCCATGAAAAGGTATATATCATTTAAGTGGGATTCGCCACTTTAATAAATTTGGGCGTCAAATCCTTTAATTAGATGATTTTATTAGATAAAGTGGAAATTTTCTGAAAGACTATAGAGTACACTTTGTTTAATGGCTAAATGATGTGTAACATGTGGGATCTTGGTTATTTTATAATCCTTATGGATTAATTTCATTTCATTTGTCCATACCTCATTTTCTATTATTTTGGAAAAGACCTAGGTTCATTGAATAGTTCTTCAATGCCTCATTCCTCCCACTTAGATATTTTGGTTCCAATGGTTTTTTTGAAAATATGTGGCAATCACTTCCTTATTCCTGGTTAGTTTCCTCTTGTTCTTCTCTTGGGTATTCTCTATAGTGATGTTGTATTGGTTTTGGGTTTGAGTTGGGATATTTTTTTGATGATTTTTTAGTGTGGTTTAGGTTGATCCATGGTTTCTGATAGTGCATTTATATTTGGCGGGCATTTCATTTTCTTCTTATGGTGCGTAGCGAGTTGTAAACGATTTTTTGAGGTAGGGAATCTTTTTTTTCTCATTATTTTATATCACGTGGAAGGGTTTTACTTTTTTATCTGTGTTATATTATTGTATGGACTTAGTTAAAGAAAAATAATTGGTTAATTTAAATTTATATGTAAATGGATTTTATTCATATGATATTACGCATTTTTAATTATTATGATATTCCAGATTTTAAGGGATGGATGACCCCCTAAATTTTGTTGCTATTTTTAGATTTGTTTTCACAGGATGATATATTATATTTCTACTATACTTATTTTTTTATTGTGATATCTCATTATAATGAAAGTTGAATAACCAATTATATTTGGTTAAAAAATTTTCTTCACCAGGATTATAGTATTTTCGATAATTCCCCTTAAATAATGTGTGATGTGAAAAAATCCATATAGTAAATCTATAACTGGATTTTGATGTGTTGTGATGTCTGGTCATGATTTTGGGGTAGAAACGTATGGTTGATGTGTGGTTGGGCCATGCTGGGATTTTGGGTTATTGTTTTTTCTTTTTGGGGTGGTGAGGTAGTTTTTTATTGGCTATTATATTGGGTTGGTGATGTGGCTGTTGGTTGGCCACGATTTAGGGTAGTGGGGTGGTTTGTTTATTTGTGATTTTTGGGAAGTGAGTTGGATTTTGATTAGATGTAATTCTTGGGTGGAGAGGTAATTGTATGATGGTGATGATAAGCTGTTCGTGATATATGTTTTTATTGTGCTTGATGTCTAGGTATTGATGGAATAAATATATAATTATTTTTGGAATGATTGAAATTTCTGGGGATTATTTTGGTTAATGGAAAAAAATAAAGAATAAATAAATGATTTATTATTTGGTTCAATGTGGTTGATTATAAATAATGAAATGATTTTTTAGGACAATGGGAATTAGATCAAAATGTGAAATGGGGCTTGAGGTTTTTTGTTTTTTGATACACATTTTGATGTGTCAGGAAATGTGGTGATTTTTTGAGATGGTTAGTGTTTGGTTTTGATCTTATAAGTTGGGTTTATTTGTGTTTCAATATGTATATACTTTTATATTCCTTGTGATTTATATTAACCCCACCCACATCGAGAACTATGTTTTGAAACATGTATAGTCGCATAAGAGTTATTTTCTCGACATCCAGTGAGGAGGAATTATAGATGGGTACCTACTCTTTACCATTCTCTCTTCTAGGTGAGGTAGGTATTGCATATGTTGTAATTTTTAAGGGCCTGTTAGTGTGTTAGATGGTGGTTGTGAAGGAATATGTGTCTTCGGTAATAATGTGATGTGTTCGTGCTTGTGGGGTGGAGAGCCTAGGTGTATTCAGGTGAGACATGACATACCCAAGTGTCTTAGGGTGTGATGAGGTGGCTTCTGGTGGGGGCCATCCATGGTAGGAGGAGGTAATGAGGTTTATTTTATACATATTTATGATATCACACACTATGTTCTCAAACATACATAGTCATATAAGGGGGATTTTCCTTGAAATTCAGTGAGGATGACTTATGGATGGGTACCTACTCTTTACCGGTCTCTCTTCTAGTCGAGGTTGGTATTGCATAGGTTGTGATTTTAAGAGGCATATCAATGCATTATATGGTTCTTGTTATGTCTTAGGTGTCTTTGGGAAAATTTGTGGTGGCCATGATTTTGGGATGGTGAGACTAGATGTATTCGATTGAGATATGACATACCCAGGTGCTAGTGGGCGTGATGAGGTGGCTTCTGGTGGGGGTCATCCAAGGTTGGAGGAGGTAATGAGGTTGATGTCCAACATATTCATGATATCCTACTACTTTGGTTATGGCAGTGGTTAGGATGTGGCTATGCTTGTGGGATGATGAGCCCGTGTTTCTTGGGGTGCGGTTTGTTTTTAATGTGTTTGTGGAGAGGTTTGGTATACAGAATATATAGGTGTACCATGATGTACAATGTTGGAGTGTGAGCAAATCATACTAGAGGAAAGGTGTTGTAGGGTACCCTTATCGATGTGATTATTATTATAAAATATTACTTGTTTTTCATTATTTAGTGGGCATTCCTTGGTGAGTAGGGTTTGGTTAGTATTAATGTATAGGTGATGTTTGGTTGCACTGTTTTCTCACAGGTACATTAGTTTGATTATTTCACATGTGAAATATTTAATTTGACATTCATATAGATTATACATGCATTCTAACCCCATATATAAAATGTTTAATGTTTTTGCATAGGATTACATTAAATCTACAAGAAATTACTTGCTAGGACCCTAGATAGCTACTATGTCACTACCATAGCTTTTCATCGGTGTTATTTAGATTAGAGACTTGTATTTGTATTAGTTTTATTTATACATTCATTTAGGGTTGGCATTGGATTCATTTTATATAATTTATTATAGTTTTTTTGTGGGTGATTCATATAATATCCTAATCCAATAATATTATAGTGGGTAATAGCTCGAATTTCATGTGTGTTTTATACCCTCGGTGCTAGTCACCAAACTGGGGCCTACTAGAGGTGATACTCATGGGTCATTATTTATCTCCACAAATTTAAATAACTTTGGAGGGATGGGGTCATGATAGAGTGGTATCATAGGTGATTGTAGTGATAAAGGATGATGTTTGGAGTTAGGGACAATGAGGGTTTCATCGGTTTGTATAGTTTTAGTAATAGTCATCCTTGGTGTGTGATGTAGGCCATGGAGACCTACTAGAACATAAAACTTTAGGACCCCATGATTTAGAGTAGGGACTCTGAGCTTATTTAACAACGAAGTGAGGTGGACTTATTTGCAGTGTAGAGTCCAAGGAGGGATACATGTATTACCATGACATGTTTTCTTATTTTAATTGGGCTGTTTTTGGATGGTTAAAAAATAAAGTAAATAAAAATGAATCTTAAAAAAATTACACACTAAAATATTTAAGAATTTATTGTTTTTTAGGTTTGTATCCTTATAGTTTCCCTCTTATTTATCAGGAATTTAAGGTTATATAGGATGATTTTGCTGATATCTATAGGGTTGATCTGACAGATGTGGATGAGGGTTGACATAGAGAATTGTATTCTATCTTGTTGTAGGATTTTAGGAAGTAAGAGATCTAGCTGGAGGATCTCATGATCCCATTCAATTTTATCTGGTTTCGGATGGACTACTAGTTCTCTTCGTTAGTTATTCAAAAGTGGGGAGATTCATGTCAGTATTGGATGTTGTATCTGGGAGAGTGGAATGAGTAATATGTTTCATGGGTAGACATTAAGAAATAGTTCCAAGAATATTTCCTTTCTTTGATTATTATGTTAAAAGTAAGGATCTTATTTATATTTGGAGGGGGGAGTAAGTCAATGTGAGAGTTGCAAATCATGTCCATGGAACTTTTGTGTTATTCCCTAGATCATTTTCTAGGCGAGGAGTCTCGTGCGAGATGTCTTGAGGAGGTAATTTTTCCTTCTATCCATTATGTAGTTACTCATTTACTGTTGTTGATGTATCTCATGGGTTAGAAGAGGGAGGTGGTGATATAAGGGAGGAAATAAAAATGAGTCTTACCTTGAGATTGTAAGTAACATGGTTTCCAGAGAATAAGGGTTGTTAATGGCTGGTATGAGGTACTAAAACTTTCTAGGTTTTGACTAATGGTGATTAAACTTCAACAGCTTCCTTTTTGGACTTCGAGGGCTATTTTTTGATTTTCTTAGGGGCATTGTTCCAATGTGTTTTTGTTGCGGGGTTCATGTACATCACCAAACACATATCTATAATGGTTCAATGCTCTTAGTATGTTGGAGGTTGATAGTTTCAGTGCCAACCTCAACATAAATTTCCAGTCAGACCATTTCATTATTAGGGGAATCTGGATTATGATTCACCGATGTGAGATAGAATAGTTATAGGATGAAAAAATGATTATAATCTTATTTAGGTACTTCTATTTGAGTTTGGTATTAGAGGTGGGAATCAACTTAGAGGTAGTGGAGACGGGTGTGGTCAGTTGCAGACAGTGGAGGTAGAACTTCCAGAGGGGACAAAGATCATCAGAGGTACAATTTGTTTTTTAATAACCTTTTTTGTGACCTATTTTATTTAGTAACTCCTTACTACTTTTATTTAAATCACTCTATCCCATACTATGGGACTACATTATGAGAGGCTTCCCATGACCTTGGTTTTGACTACACTAGTCAGAGGAAAAACCAGTTTGTTGGATGTGTGCTAGGGGTGTAGAATGATGATAGAACTACTTCAGTATCATGGGTATCCTTCATTCTTACAGATGAATCCATACTCTTTCATCCATAGTATGTATTGGTTATACTCTTTACATTCTATAGTCAACTACTTCTAGAGAAGAGTCATTTTCACAGATGTGGATGGCTAGTCTGTGGATTTTGTTTGGGAGCGGGGTTTTCAATTAGGAAGTCAATTTGTGAATCCCTTTATTTATTTTATGGATGAGATGATGATAGAATAAATTTATACTAGGATATTGGAGGTACCTAGGGTCATTGGGGAGTAATTGGATGTTTTCCCTGAGGTGGTTGTGATGCTATCACCACGCTGTAATGTTGCGTTTGAGATAGACATGAAATGTGGTGCTTCTCTAATTTAGATGGATCCTTATTAGATAGAACCTTATGAGTTGTGGTAGTATATTATTCAAATATATGATCTTATGGATAATGGTTTTACCTATCCCAGTGTGTTGAAGTTGGGTGCTCTGGTGTTGTTCACCAAGATGATGGATTCTAGTTCGATATTGTGCATAAACTACCAGAGGTCGAATTAGGTTATAGGTTAGAAATGTTACCCACTTCTGATGATAGTTGATCTTTTCGACCAGTTGATAGGAGATAGTTTATTTTCTAATATTGATAAATGGTTTGGATATCATTGGTTTATGGTGAATGATGGAGATATCCCAAAGACTACCCTCAGATGAATGAATGGTCCCTTTGTGTTTGTAGTAATTTTAATCGGTGTTATAAAACAATTATCCATGCTCATGGGGCTTATGAACTCCATGTTTTGTACTTTCTTATACTTGTTCATATTTGTATGCATTGATGATATATTATTCTACAAAATGTTAGTGGATGAACATGTTAAGCCTTTGAGATATGTTTTATAGATTCTTTGAAAATAACAACTCTATTTAAAGTTGCCCACATGAAAGATTTGGAAATTAGAGGTTCATTTCCTTGAGAATTTGATCTCTCAGTAGGGTGTGTAAGTGGACCCACTGAAGGTAAACGAATTTTTTAATTTTTTATAACCTAATAATGTTGAATATGTTTTCTATTTTCATGGTCTTTTAGGCTATTATGAGACGTTTTTCCTAATTTATATCAATTTTCATCCCTATTGACATCATTTATTAGGAATGAGTGGCTTTTGTGTGGACTGATTAGTTTCAGAAAGTTTTTGATAACCTAAAAGAAAATTTGGTTAGTGCTATAGTGCTTCTGAATTCTGAGGAGGGGTTGAGGTTTGATGTGTTTTGTGATGCTTCCGATTTGGGATTGGGGTGCATGCTGGTGTAGAAGAGGGAAGTGATCTCTTATTATTCTATGAAGTTACCTCTCTATTGGATTTACTATACCACCTATGATCTAGAGATATCATTGAATTTGTTTTCACTGATGTTGTGGGGGGATTACCTCATAGGGAGCATTTTATGTTCTTCATGGATCACAAGAGCCTGAGTTATATCTTTTATTACTTTGATCTGAATTTGTGGAAGTGAAGGTTGGTGGATTTTTTTTATGATTATGATTTCAAGATCTCATAAACCTCAGGAAAGGGGAATGATTTAGAAAATTATTTGATCAAGAAGTTAGGGAAGGATGTTGTTTGGGATTTTGGGGATCCTTGAAGAGTAATTGATGAGTTATAATATTTTCTCAAAGATTAAAGGGAGGATGGTAGCAGAGGGTGTTTGTTTCAGAATATGGGGAAATATTATTTGATTAGGTAGGTGAAGAAGCCTCAGTGGGGAGACTTCGAGGTAGAGGTGATGCATGACCGTATTTCCAATGTTGACTCTCTGGAGGGATTATTAGAGGATGGATAGAACCGAATATAGTTTCATGGGAGGTTGATTTTCTTGGTAGTGATGCCTGAGGTATTTATTTTTGAGTCTCATAGCTCATATTTGGTTTTATACCCATTAGTATCAAAGATGAACCGTGTATTGAAAATGTATATTTGGTGGCCCGACATGAAAAAGGATGTTGAAGAGTTTTGGGTGTAGTGTTTTGTTTTCCACTTGGTACAGTCCAAGAATCATGTTCCTAGAAGGTTGTTGCATCTATTCGATGTCCTAGAGTGGAGATTTTATGGAAAATCAATGGATTTATTCTTAGGGATAACTCAATCGTAGCGAGTTTGTGATGATATATGGGTGATCATGGATCTTTTGATCAAATATTTCCACTTCTTATTGATCATGGAGTGTGGTTTAATAGATAATTTGGATAAGTGGTATATGGAATAGGTAATGTGGTTGTATGGAGTTATATTTTAAATTGTATTCAATTAGAAAATATGTTTTTCCTCACGATTATGGAGGTGATTAAAAATTTATTTTGGAATTCATTTATGCCAAAAAATTTCTTTCCACCCTCCGAAATATAAGAAAATATAGTAGACAATCCAAGAACTAGAAGATATGTTAAGGGCGTGCATCTTGGAAATTAGTGGATCTTGGGTATGACACCTACCTTTTATTGATTTACTTTATAATAATAGTTATTACTCATACATTAGAATAGATATATTTTTGGCTTCATAAGGAAGACTGTGTCATTCTCTGTTTTGTTAGATAGAGGTTGTGGAGGCAACAATTCCTTGTTCCAATGAGGTGAATATCATGATAGAGAAGGTTCATCTTGATCATGAGAGGATGTAAGAAGTGAAATACTACAAGAAGACTTATACCAATTTCAGGAGGAGGTCATTGGTTTTTAATATTGGGGACCACATGTTCATGATGGTTTCTGCTCGACATGGGAAGTAGAGATTTGGAATAGGGAGTAGGCATGCTCCCAGTTTTGATGGGCCCTTTGATGTATTGGGGAGAGTCGGTCAGGTGGTGTATTTTTTGGAACTAACACTAAAGATGGGGAGGAATGAATACATCTTAGATGTCTATGTTCTTCGTTGGAATCTTCATGATGATTATCATTTAATTTAATGGACATAGTTGGATATTGAGGATGATGTGATGTTTATGGAGCGACCAGAAGAGATCCAACATAGCTATGAGAAGGTACTATACGGATTAATCATTCTTTTATTTCATGTGTTGTTGAGGAATGGTAGACTGGAAGAGAATACATGGGATACAGGGATATAGATTCAAGTCTAGTACCCATGAATTGTTTTGGGTTGTCATATCTATGTTTTTCATTCTGATGTGATGTTTGGATCCTTTTATTTTATGAGAAGAGTCAGTTTCCCTATTTTGAGTTGAATTATGTTTCATAAATTTCTATCATATTAAAAGGAGATGACATTATTACTAATCAAGACACATTGATTTTGATGTGATTAAACCTATACATGCGAGTCAGTTCTTCCTATAGCGAATAATATCTTGACATGGAGTATGGACTTCCCTAATTTGTGTGTTCGGGAAAGTAAGTTTTTATAGATGTTTCTGTTGTTGTTTGGGGTTTTATAAAGGCTGATTATGGTGTACTTGTGTAACACCCCAAAATTTCATTGTACGTTATTTCATAAAGTAATGCAATAACTTGCACTACACGCAAAACTGAGTTCAAGCGCATCACGACTTACCAAACTCGCCGTTCCAAAGCGGTTGTGAATATTAATAACTGAATTTTGAACATTATATAATCCTTATAATTTTAGAATCCATATTATGAGTTTCTTAGACATAATGTAAGAACAAATTCCTTTTTTTTCAGATAAAAAAATTATTTTAAAAAAAATGCAATTTTACCACCCTTTATTGGCGAACCCTTTTTAAATCAAATAATTAAAGCTTTTATATATTCAATTTGACAAAATAAACTTCTTCATTATAATCGGGACATAAGAATTTAGTTTCAATAATTTTTTTGTGTTTCTCTGATAACTTTCATATTTGGGTGAATAATGAAAAATACTATATTTTAACTGAAAAAAAGTTTTTAAATTGAAATAATTTATAGTGTAGAGTTATAAATTTTAATGTTTTGGAAGTATAATTAGATAATATTTTTACCCTTTAATTAAATGTTGGTCATTGGAATTAATTTCACTTTGAAATTGGACATAAACAAGTGTCAAACTTTTGATAGTTATTAGTTCTTAAAAATACGCCTTTTGGTTTTGACAGTGAGAATTAATTTTAAATTAATAAATGAAACTTCTATGTTTTTAATTTGGTAAAATATACTTCATTATTTAATTATGAATATCAAAATTAGCTTAGGGTGAATTTTTGGTATTTTTCTGAATACATTTATTTTGTGATGAAGAGTGAAAACACTAAGTTATAGTTTAAAACCGAATTTTTATTTAAATAATTATTTATTTTATTTAAATTTATTTTAGCTCAAAATAGATACATAATACCTATATAAGTTCAATTTAATTCATTGGAGTCAGTTTATAATAATTTTAGATATATAAAAATTTTATTGAAATTTTAACCATGTTTTACCCACCTCCTATGAGAATTTGTAAATTCACATAAAATTTAATTTTACCGCTTCTATGAGTTGAAGTTTTAAAATCCAAGAGACACGGTTAATATCAAGGAGTAAAATGTGGTTCAATAAGATAAAAATAATTTTTGGTGAATAGTAACATTTTACATTTATTTACCACGATTAAAAGTAAATAGGGTAATTAAGGGTAAAAATGATATTAATATTACCCTAACACATGTCCTAATTCTATTGGACAAGTGTATATCGGCCTAAAATAACCATAGGAATAAAATATTATCATTTAGGTCCACTTGTATTAGATTAGTCCATTTATTATTATTTAATTCAAAGAAGAGTTAAAAGAGTTAAAATCAATGTTTAATAACTAAAACATTTTAAATATAGGGTTATACATAATATAAAATCGATTATAAATATTAATTAGAAAGATAAAAATATTTCCTAGATAATGGTATTTTATTTATAATTTTTAGACATTACATAATTTAATTTATTTATGATGCAATGATGATGCAGTAATTACCGTATTAGTGAAAGATTAAGATAATTGATATTATAAATACCCAAATAAATGTAATTTGAGACTTTTTATGAAATACAATAATTATATAGGTTAATATGACATATTATGATTGGTTATGTGAATTGTTTTCGAAGTAATAATGCTTTTATGAATTTATCAAAAACAAAATACCTAATAGTGTATAAATTTAAATAAAAGAGTTTTTAAAAAACATATTATATTATTAATTGATATTATATTTTTAAAAATATAATGTTCGGCCAAATAACTTATATAATGATAGGTGTGTAATTAATGGACCATCTTGTGGTCTATTGGAAGTTTATTGAAAGTTTATTAACCATATAATATAAAAATACAAAGAGGCATAGTAAATGTCAAACTAATTAACTAGGAGTTAAAACTAAAATATAAGGTTAATAAAGTGAACAAACCTATATAAATCCTATTTGTTGAGTGTATTTAGACCCATAACCCCCTTATACTTGAAATAAATTAATTTGGAGAAATTATAAACTGAATATGTATTTATTATAAAATAATATTTTATGTTTTTCCTAAGGTGCCCCTCACCCCTCTTATAAAAGGGCACTCCTATTTCACTATAATTCACACCTTCTAATCCATTTGTCTTGGACAAACACTACCAAAATACCCTCTAATATATCCTAAATTTAAAATAGAGGCCTTAGTTTAATCATAAATCCAACCTAAAGAGCCCTTTTGATCAAATCAAAATGAAGAACCCGAAGAATAGGTAATGATTTCACCACCCTCTTTCAAGTTCCTTTCTTCTTCCACTTCATTTTTCTTTGTTGTTTCCATTAAAAAATAATAACTCCAGTATCCTCTATATACTATGATGTTATTATAATTATGGTACAACCAAATTCATTATTCTATACATCATTTGAATGACATGTCACCATACGTGTGTACGTACGGCTTACCGTCTCCACGTCGTGGTGTAATTGTTATTCAATACATTATTATTTGGATGGGTATAATAATGATTTTTATTTTATGTAAATAATAAATATAAAATGATAAGGATTCTGTATATATGATATACCATCCAATTATATATTATTTTAATATCAAAATAATGATATTTTCGCTTGTGCGTACGTACGAATTACCGTCTCCACGACGCGATGAGATTCATTTCCAAGTTCACCATTCATCGACGATGATAAAAATAAATATTACTAATAAGTATGTAATATATGAAATCATAATTATACTATATATATATATAAGTATAAATGTACTTACATATATCTTATTCACTTACTTCCGTTCAATACTATATGAAAACAGAAACTGTGTTTATGCGTACGTACGGACTACCGTCTCCATAAACAGTGTTTTCCATTTCATATATATGTATATTATACATATTTATATTCTAAATATATATGATATATAAATCATTTTTTATATTCTGTAAGTATTTAAATCATGATCTAAGTGATACAATCAAGAGTAACAAGTTAAAACACGTACGATAAAGAAAGCGATTATTACCCGAAATATTAATATAACATGGAAATTATTATTCAATGGGTAGTATAAATTCATAAATGAATTTTGTATGATATCATAAATATCAATATGGTTCTGGTATAATTTAATAACATACAACAGTCTTCATACGGGAGGTTAAACGTACCATTGACTAAAGGAAAGTGCAAGGTAAGGGGTTTTCATCTCACTCCTTATTCTCGTGAGATTTGTGCCATATTGCCACTATTAACTTTTTTGTGGTGTATGTACTACCAATAATTGTATTATTTGTGTAATAAAATTTAATTTATGTGTATTTACATATTTATTGTATTACACCTCTTTCATGGGGTGTATGTTTCGTAAGTTACCAAACTGGTATGGGTTAATTCCTCAATCTCATTATTATTCGAGATTGTTTATGTGTAAGTATTTGCTGAGAAATTTTTATCATCCATGTCCATTTTCATAAAACTGATTTTAAAATGAATATTTTAAGGATTTATGAAAATTACTCATTATCAAGATCATAATTTTATATGTATTAAAGATATATCTTTCTAAACCTTTTTAATTAATTTCCATGTTTTCAAAAATTATTTTAATGATTTATTTATATGGTCATGAATGTTTTGAAATGATAATTCTTTTAAAATGTTTCAAAGTGGTATGGGAAACTTTTATTCAAAAATTTATTTAAATGACTTCCTTTCTAAATTGTGTGGCTTTCAAATGTTTTCATGAAAAAGGGGTATTTCTCTCAAAGATTTTTACAAATCATTTTCATCTATGTCAAAATCCTTTAATGGATTTTAAACTTGTTTTGAAGTTGATTTACCATGATAAAAATATTCCATATTTTATTTAAGGTTTTGTGATATGTTTTACTGTGGATGTGTTATTTTTATACCATTCATGGTTTATGGAGAAATTATTGACATTTCGTATGCTATTTTTAATATGAATGTTTATACTCTGTTTATATATTTTCATATGAGGAATGCATTGGACTTAATTAGTGACGGGTGGAGCCTGCTATAGCTCCTCGATGCATCAGTAGGTCTCATGAGACAAACAAGTGTCTTGGCATAAGGCCTTGACAAATTCTTATTTGTAGTCTTGGCACAATGCCATGACTATGTGGTTATGATAGTATGACATTATGCATTCCATCATTATGAAAGTGGTTAGTGATATTGCATGTGATTATTCAACAAGTAGAATGTCCATGTGAATATGTAAATGGAATTACTTAATTTTATTTTTCCCATATTATGCTGAAGTTCAAGTTTAAAAGGCTTTTTTTAGTTATAAATTTCCTTAAATGTTTATTCTTTTTTATGAAAATTTCCACTGTATTGTTATCATTACTGAGCATTTGAGTTCACCCCTTTCTATGTTTTATTTTCCCCAGGATTCCAAGAAGTTTATTGTGATTGATATGCAGGGTTAAGCCAAGGGAATAATGGAATTCAAAAAGGATTACTTATATTGTTTTGTATGTTATAAAGTGTAATGTAACATTCATGTATGTAATCTATTTTCCAAGACTACTAAACCGATCGATCCTTCGGGACTTGATTCCTTGTAATCATGCCAATGTATTAAAATAATTCACCGACTTTGGGTATCTGGGGTCGGGGCGTTACAGTTGGTATCAGAGGAATTTTAGAAATAAACTTAGAAACTAGATATTGATAAACTCTGATTAGAGAACATGTCCCTAAGATAGTCTTTTAGGATTAGTATAGAAGATCTTCCTAGAATGTTGGTATTGTAAATATTTTGTGAGTTTTCCGAGAAATACATCCCTATCTAGATATGATTAGGTAGAGGCAGCTCTGGCACAGATGTACATAGGGGTAAAACCTGAAAAAACCTCTTTGAGATAAACTCGAATAAGAATTGGTGCACGACAACGGGCCTTGCTGTACTCTTGGTTACGACACTCCCGGGGGATATGCTTAGGATAATTCTTATTTTCATTACAAATAATTATGAAGGGTGTATGAGTATGTACTTTAACAATGAAAACATCTTAATGATTATGGATTATATCTATAAACCGTTCAATTTATGTTAGGTATTTTATATGTTTGGAATTATTCATTGCAATTCATAAACTGACCTAGTTTATGCTATTGTATAGAAATGGAGACCAATAGAAGGAATGTGAACTCTAGTAATACATATGATCCAAAGAGTAAGAAGGATCATATATTTCACGGTATTAAGCCAACATTTAGAAAAGAAATAGTCTCTCATGTATTCTCAACATATGAAGAAATAGTATCATGTGTTAATTAGATACGTAAATAATTCTCTGAGTCCTATGGCTTTGAAGGGAAACAAGAGAAGAAAAGGATGGAAGAGAGAAAGATGGATAAAGGGAAGACAGAAAAGATGAATTTTATTGGATAATTATGGGAAGAAACACCCAGGAAATTTCCTGAAGGGAATGAGAGTTTGTTATAAGTGTGGAGAAAAAGGACACCATGTACGTGAATGCAAGGGTAAGAAAAAGATTTGAAATGTACAATGCTTCATCTGTAAGAAGTTAGGACACCACACGAACCACTGTCTAAATCATCAGAGTATTCCCCCAAATGATGCTATTGGATAATAATCAAGTTATGATACTACCACAGATGATTAGGAATGATTAGAGTTCTTATGTTGTTATTATATAATTATGTCATTTGAGTGTTGTATCCACAATGTAATGGTTATAATAATTTATGGAGTATATAAGGATTGTACTGCAGTAATATTTCATTAAGGACTTGAGATTGTGTGGAACCAAGAAAAGTGACTCAATAGCAAGTTAATGATTTGTAAAATATATAGTTGAGAGAAAGATAGACCATAATATGGTTCTGATACCAAGGTAGTGATTTTGGAATAATACATGATTGATTTGGATAAATTATATTGGATAATATTGACTACCTTGAAACGGATTAATGATTTGTATATTCCATCATTGTTGGAGTTTACAACATTTTTGGATAGGAGTATATCCAGTATTCTATAAGGAATAAGGGATCATGAATGTAATCAATAACGTTTTATGGTAATTCAGGATGTTTCAGTCTTCTAAAGAATACATGATGAAGGTGTTCACATGTTATTACGTGGAAAAAAGGATCCTCATTGTGTTTACCTTCCTTATAAATTCTGGACTGTGAGTTTGGAAAGAAGTATTTTGGATAATTGTAGTTTGAGATTATTTTTGGACTGCCATAAAAGGACAACCTTGAGGTCAGGTGGCAACCCCTTGCGGCCAACAAGGCCGCAAGGCTTGATCCCACAACCGAAGGGCGACAAGGATGTATCACCTACCAATGGACCACGTGATGTCCTGGATTGAATAATGTAGTCTTTTTTTTGAAAACAAATTCTGGTAGATGAAATATAAATTCATTTTTTTGAACCCTATACAACTATGATAAATAGAATATTATTTTTATGTTCTATTATCTTTTTGAGTGAAAGATGAGTTTGTGGTAGAAATTAGTTAAAGGATGGGACTCTACTTGTCAAGTATATATTTTTTCTTCTTCTCTTATTCCATGAAGAAATTAATTCGATTTAGAGAAGGGATCTTAAAACCAAAAACGTGTTATCCTAATACCATATGTTTTGTTGAACCGATGTTATTTTAAATCATTATAGATTGATGAATTTAAGGCCCTCAATTTTACACTTGTGTGTGATTGATGAACTCAATCACTAAATATAAATATTTACGTTTTTCCTCCAATTATATGTCTTTAATTGCCACCAATGTTCTCCTAATCGAGATCATAATTTGGCGGCGACCCTTTTATTTCCCTTTTCCTCTTATTAAGACTAAATTTTATTGACCCAATTTTCGATGTGGGTTTACCCACAAATGTATTTTCTATTTTCAACTTTTATTTTCTAAGAACAATTTCAAATTGCGAGGACTAAATTTATTGAAGGAGGGAAGAATGTAACACCCCAAGATTTCATAGTACGTTATTTTCTTCAAAGTAATGCAATAACTTGCATTACACACAACACTAAGTTCAAGCACATCATGACTTACTAAACTAGCCGTTCAAAAGCGGTTATGAATAGTATTAACTGAATTTGAAACATTATATAATAATTATAATTTTAGAATCCATATTATGATTTCTTAGACATAATTTAGGAACAAATTCATTTTTTTCAGATAAAAGAATTCTTTTTAAAAAATGGAATTTTACCACACTTTAATGGAGAACCCTTCTTAAATACAATATTTTAAGATTTTATATATTAAATTTGACAAAATAAACTTCTTTTTTAGAATCAGGACATAATAATTTAGTTTCAATAATTTTTTTTTCTGTTTTTCTGATAACTTTCATATTTGGGTGAATAGTGAAAATTACTATATTTTAACTGAAAACAACTTTTTAAATCAAAATAATTTATAGTGTTAAATTATAAATTTTAATGTTTTGGAAGTATAATTAGATTATATTTTTACTCTTTAATTCAATTTTGGTCATTGGAATTAATTTTACTTTGAAATTGGATATAAACAACTGTCAAACCTTTGATAGTTATTATTTCTTAAAAATTCGCCTTTTGGTTTTGACAATGGGAGAATTAATTTTAAATTAATAAATGAAACTTCTATGTTTTGAATTTGGTAAAATACAGTTCATTATTTAATTTGGAATATCAAAATTAGCTTTGGGTAAATTTTTGGTATTTTTCTGAAAACTTTTAATTTTTGATGAATAGTGAAAACACTGAGTTATAGTTTAAAACCGAATTTTTATTTAAATAATTATTTATTTTATTTAAATTTATTTTAGCTAAAAATATATACATAATATCTATATAAGTTCAATGTAATTAATTGGAGTCATTTTATAATAATTTTAGATATATAATTTTTTTTTGAAATTTTCACCGTCTTTTACCCACCTCCTAGGAGAATTTGTAAATTCACATAAAATTTAATTTTACCGCTTCTGTGAATTGAATTTTAAAAATCAGAGAGACATGATTAATATGAAGGAGTAAAATTTGGTTCAATAAGATAAAAATAATTTTTGGTGAATAGTATCTTTTTACTTTTATTTACCACGGTTAAAAGTAAATAGGGCAATTAAGGGTAAAAATGATATTAATATTACCCTAACACATGTCCTAATTCTATTGGACATGGGTGTCTCGACCAAAAATAACCTTATGAATAGAATATTATCATTTAGTTCCACTTGGATTAGATTAGGACATTTATTATTACTTAATTCAAAGAAGAGTTAAAAGAGTTAAAATCAAAGTTTAATAACTAAAACATTTTTAATATAGGGTTATACATAAGATAAATTCGATTATTAATATTAATAATAAAGCTAAAAATATTTCCTACATAATGGTATTTTATTTATAATTTTTAGACATTAAATAATTTAATTTATTTATGACACAATGATGATGTAGTAATAACCGTATTAATGAAAGATTAAGATAATTGATATTATAAATTCCTAAATAAATGTAATTTGAGACTTTTTATGCAATAAAATAATTTTATAGGTTAATATTACATATTATGATTGGTTATATGAATTTTTTTCTAAGTAATAATGCTTTTATGAATTTATCAAAAACAAAATACCCAATAGTGTAAAAATTTACATAAAAGAGTTTTTTATCAAAATATTTTATTATTAATTGATATTCTATTCCTAAAAATCTAAGGTTCGGACAAAGGAATTATATCATGATAGGTGTATAATTAATGGACCACTTGGGTCTCTATTAGAAGTTTATATTATGTTATTAACCATATAATATAAAAATACAAAGAGGCATGGTGAATGTCAAACTAATGAACTAAGAGTTAAAACTAAAAGACAAGGTTAATAAAGTGACCCAAACCAGTCTAAAACCTATTGGATGAGTAGCTTTCAACCCATCCCCACCTTATCCTTGAAATAAATCAATTTGGAGCAATTATAAACCGAATATGAATTTATTATAAAATAATATTTTATGTTTTTTCTAAGGTGCCCCTCACCCCTCTTATAAAAGGTCACTCCTCTTTCACTATAATTCACACCTTCTAAGCCATTTGGCTCGGCCAAACCCTTCCCAAATACCCTCTAATCTATCCTAAATTCAAACTAGAGACCTTATTTTAATCATAAATCCAACCTAAACATCCCTTTTGATCAAATCAAAATGAAGAACCCGAAGAATAGGTAATGATTTCACCACCCTCTTTCAAGTTCCTTTCTTCTTCCACTTCATTTTTCTTTGTTGTTTCCATTAAAAAATAATAACTATAGTATCTTCTATATACTGTTATTTTATTATAATTATGGTACAACCAAATTCATTATTCTATCCATCCATTGAATGACATGTCACCATACGTGTGTACGTACGGCTTACTATCTCCACGTCGTGGTGTGATTTTATTCAATACATTATTATTTGTATGGGTATAATAATGATGTTTATTTGATGTAAATAATAAATATAACATGAAAAGGATTATGTATATATGATATACCATCCAATTATATATTATTTTAATATCAAAATAATGATATTTTTGCTCGTGCGTACGTACGGATTACCGTCTCCACAACGCGATGAGATTCATTTTCAGGTTCACCATTTATCGACAATTATAAAAATATATATTACTAATAAGTATGTAATATATGAAATAATAATGCTACTGGATATATATATATATATAATTATTTATGTACTTACATATATATTATCCACTTACTTCTGTTCAACACTATATGAAAACAGAAACATCGTTTATACGTACGTACGGACTACCGTCTCCATAAACAGTGTTTTCATTTCATATATATGTCTATTATAAATATTTATATTCTAAATATATATGATATATAAATCATGTTTTATATTATGGAAGTATTTAAATCATGATCTAAGTAATACAATCTAGAGTAACAAGTTAAAACTCATACAATAAAGAAAGCGATTATTACCCGAAATATTTATATAACATGGAAATTATTATTAAATGGGTAGTATAAAGTCATAAATGAATAATTTATGATATCATAAATATAAATATGGTTCTGGTATAATTTAATAACATACAATAGTCTTCATACAGATGTTTAAACGTACCCTCTACTAAAGGAAAGTGCAAGGTAAGGGGTTTTCATCTCACTCTTTATTCCCGTGATATTTGGGCCATATTGCCACTATTAACTTTTGTGTGGTGTATGTACTGCCCATAATTGTATTATTTGTGTAATACACATTAATTTATATGTATTTACATATTAATTTTATGATACCTCTTTCATGGGGTGTATCTTTTGTATGTTACCGAATTTGTAAGGGTTAATTCCTCAATCTCATTATTATTCGAGATTGTTTATGTGTAAGTATTTACCGGGACATTTTTATCATCCATGTACATTTTCAAAAAATTTATTTCAAAATGAATATTTTAAGGATTCGTGAAAATTACTCTTTATAAAGATCATAATTTTAAATGTTTTAAAGATTTATCTTTCTAAACCTTTTTAATTAATGTCCATGTTTTCAAAAATGATTTTAAGGATTTATTTTTATGGACATGAATATTTTTAAATGATAATTATTTTCAAAAGTTTCAAAGTGGTATGAGACAGTTTGATTCATAAATGTCTTTAAATTTGTTCCTTTCTAAATTGTGTGACTTTCAAATGTTTTCATGAAAAGGGGTATTTCTCTCAAAGTGTTTTAAAAATCATTTTCATCTATGTCAAAATACATTACTGGATTTTAAACTTATTTTGAAGTTGATTTATCATGATACAAATCGTCCATATTGTATTTATGTTTTTGTGATATGATTGACTATGGATATGTTATTTTTATTCCATTCATGGTTTATGGAGAAAGTATTGACATTTCGTATGCTAGTTTTAATACGAATGTATATATTATGTTTAAACCTATTCATATGAGGAATGCATTGGACTTAATAAGTGACAGGTGGAGCCCGCTATAGCTGCTCGATGCATCGGTAGGTCTCATGAGACAAACTAGTGTCTTGGGAGAAGGCCTCGACAAAGTCTTATTTGTAGTCTTGGCACAAGGCCTTGACTATGTGGTTATGACAGTCTGGCATTATGCATTCCATCATTATGAAAGTGGTTAGTGATATTGCATGTGATTATTTGACTAGTAGAATACTCATGTGAATAAGTAAATGGAATTAATTCATTTTATTTTTTCCATATTATGATGAAGTTCAAGTTTAAATGGTTTTTTTAAGGTATATATTGCCTTAAATGTTTATGTTTTTTATGAAAGTTTCCACTGTATTGTTATCCTTATTGAGCATTTGAGCTCACCCCATTCTATGTTTTATTTTTCCCAGGATTCCAAGAAGTTTATTGTTATTGATATACAGGGTTAAGACAAGGGAATAATGGCATTAAAAAAGGATTATTTATGTTGTTTTGTATGTTATAAAGTGTAATGTAACATTCATGTATGTAATCTATTTTCCAGGACTGTTGAACTGATTGGTCCTTTGGGACTTGATTCCTTGTAATCATGCCAATGTATTAAAATGATGCACTGACTCTGGGTAACTGGGGTCGGGGTGTTACAGGTTGTGTGTAGTGATGAGGTTTTGTGACATTTTTTGTGGTTGTTGGTTTTGTGTGTTTGGTTGGTCATAGGGTTTTAGGTATTATGGGATCCTTGAGAGGTATCTCAGAAGGTGGTTGTTCAAACCCATTTCCTTCTGGGATTGGTTTTGGATTCTCAAGGGAGAGAATCATTTTAAAGGTATTTGATTTATTAGTTTGTTCCATCTTGGTTTGTTACATTTCATGTTTTGGTGGTTTGATAATTTTGGAGGGAGGTTCAAGGAATTATTGATTAAGGATCGATCTTGAGCATAGTTTCTATAGGAAATAAATGATGTGTAAATATATTGAACTTCATGTAATGTTGTTTAATGTCTTTTGTGAAAAGGTGGTTTATAGATTGTATGTAGCTAAGAGATAGCCTGTGAAAATGGAACAGATCATGTATGTTGAATTCAAAATATGTAATAAATTCATGTATTAAATAGATGAAGTCGAAATTATTTTTGGTGAAAGTGAGAATTTTTAGGATGCATGAGGATTACATATTGTGTAATGGGTACACTATGTGTGACCTAAAGATACATATTATTTTATTACCATTATGGATTTTTTATTCTACCTCACCTCTTTCCCTCTAGTTTTGGTTAAGTCCAAGATTACACAAGGAGTTCTAGAAGATCTCCTTCCTTCTACACCGATCTGTTAGTTCTGGTGGTTTTTAGTTGGATATCCATGGAATGCCCTTCCTTCTTTATAGTGAATTTCATCTTGTTCTTGCCTTGGGGATTCACTACAGTGATGTTGTATTGGGTTGGTGTGTGAGTTGGACTATTTTTTGATGATCCTTGTGTGTAGTGTAGGTTGATCCATGGTTTTTAATGGTGTAGTTGTGGTTAGTGGGTGTTTCTTCTTCACTTTATGGTGCACAATGAGATGGAAATTCTTTTTTGAGGTTGGGAATGCCATGTTTCTCATTATTGTGTATCATGTGGGTGGGGTTTACATTTTTTATTTATGAGATATTGTTTTGATGACTTAATATAAGATAAATGATTGGATGATTAAAACTAAAGGTTAAAGGGGAATGATTTTATTATTTTAACAACTTTGTTATTATTGTGATATTCTGAATTGTTGGGGATTTATTCTCTATTGATAATAATGGATTTGGTGTCTTTGTTTTCCCCAGATTATAGGTTTTGTGTTTTTTGTTCATATTTTTGATTGCTTTGATATCTCCCTAAAATGGAAATTTACTAAGTAATTATAATTTTATAATAAAATTATTTCCCCAAGATTATGGTATGTGTGATAATGCCCATAAAATAATGTGTAATATTATAAAACACCTTTCTAAATATATAAATGAATTTTCATGTGATGTGATTTTTGTTCATGCGTTTAGGGTATATATATTTTGATTATGTTTTGTTGGGATCATGTGGGGATGATGGTTTTTTGGATTTTATTTTGGGGAGATGAGGTGGTTTTTGTTTAGCCTTTCTTTTGGGGTAGCAAGGTGGTTGTTTTTTTCCATTCATTTGGTGTGGGGAGGTGGTTTTTTTATTCTTTTGGGGAAGCAAGGTGGGGTTTTTTGGCCATGATATTAATGAGGTGAGGTGATGGTATTATGGGGATGATAAGTTGTTTGAGATATTTGGTTTCTTTATTGTACATTTATTGGTAGTGATGGATTAAATATATAAATATTTTAATAATGGTTGAAATAAAAGTGTTTGTATTTCATAATGGGAACAATATGGATAATGAATAAATAATTGATGGGTTTTTTGATTAATTTTTGTTATTGGTAAATAATAAAATGGATTGGTTGGATAGTCGTAATTGGTTGGAAATGTCAAATGAGGATTGTAGCTTGTTTTCTGGTGTTATACATTTTGAGTTTGAAGAAAACATGGCCAAATTATGGGTTAGTTAGTGCTTGGTTGTGAATCCATAGTTTGGGATTGTGTGTGTTGCTATATTTATATAATTTTATATTCCTTGTTATATATAGACACATCCCAACCATGTCGAGAACTATGTTCCAACATCCTCATAGTCAAGGAGTGGGTTTTCACCAATAACTAGTGAGGAGGAAGGATTGATGGGAACTTGATCTTTACCACTCTCTTTTTTAGGAAAGGTAGGTATTACATAGGTTGTGATGGATGGAGGTCTATAAGTTCATTAGTTTTTGTTTGTGATGGACAAGTTGTCTTCATGCGAGATGTGATGTGGCGATTCATGTTGGGATGTGAAACTAGGTGTCTACGAGTGAGATGTGACGTTGCCCAGGTTTCTTATGAGTGCGATGAGGTGGCTTTTGGTGAGGTTCATGCATGGTTGGAGGACCTACATGTTCATTATACCCTGATACTCATGTTATGTTAGTGGTTGTGATGTGGTCATGGTTTTATGGGAGTGAGCCTAGGTGTCTTTAGATAAGGTGTATTGTGACCATGCATGGGGTATAATGTGGTATATATAACAGATGGGAGAACTAGGTTTTATGAAATTGGGGTGTAAGAGTGGAAGAATGGTCATAAAGCAATGAGATTTAACCATATCTATGTCATTCTTGTTAAATTATATTACATGGCTTTCATTATTTTTTGAGTGTACATTAGAGAGGTTGGGTTTGGTTAGAATACCAGAATAGGTGTTGTTTCGTTCTACTATTTTTTGGGGTGAATTAGTATGAATCATTCACCTATCCATGAGATAATTTTCTCTTCCCATTGGGTATACTTGTATTCTCACCCTGTGTATATAAAATGTTTTCAGATTTATAAGAGGATTACATGTACCGTAATAGACATTACTATCTCAGAACTTGGACAACATCAGTGTCATTTTCATAGCTTTTCATTTAGGGTATTTACCTTGGATAATTTTATCTGTATTAGTTTTATTTATATATTCCTTGAAGGATTGTTTTGGTTTCTTTTTATTATTATCTTGAAATTGTTTGTGGATGAATAATCTTATCTCCTGATCTTATATTTTTATAGAGTCTAATAACTCCCATTTGAAGAGATATTTACCCTTGGTTCTAGTTGAAAACTCGGGCCCAATTGGAGGTGGGACATGATTGTCATTTTATATCTCCCCTCATTGAAGTATCTTTATAGGAAGTGGATCATGACATGATATTTGGGTTCACCCATTTCATATGATACATTGGGATCCTCAAACGCTGTCTCAGAGAACCCATCATATAAACGATTCCCAAGGTCTATATCATGAAAAAATAATTTTATGATTTCAATAAATCATCGTAAAACTGTTTAAATTCTCTTTTAAACCCATATGTAAAATAGTTTTGGATATCAAAATACCCATTTCCTTATAAAAACCCATTTTGATTACCAAAATACCCAAAAAAAGGGAAAGGTGGGTTTTCATTAAATAAAGTATGAATGAATATAACTGAATAAAAAAATTAAAACAATTTCTATGGTAGTGGTAAAATATTTTTTTCTTTCTGTATATTAAAATAGGACATTACATATATTTTTTCGTAAAGAAAGTCAAACATTCCATAAAAAGATACATTTAAAAAAACCATTAAATAAAAAAAAACCACACTTTATAAAACATTAAATTCCATATGAGTAAATTTATAAAATAATTAAAAAATATCAACATGGAAGATAAATATTTTAAAGGAAAACATTAAAATATGACTTTTAAAAAAAAATTATCATACCTTGAGTTTGACACTTTACATATGTTCTTTATATTCATATTATTTTGACAACCTCTTTAGGTTAGAACCAAAAGTATTCATAAGGTGTAATTATGACCAAATGAAGGATTCTATGATTCAGGGATGAAATATCTCAAGGTATTTTGGTAGGTAATGGATTAACCAATGTTTTTTTAAGGTGTGATTTTGGGAGGATATGGGGTGACCTTTTATAAGTGAGGTGAGTGGAACACTTGAAAAATTGTAAAAGAAATAGGTGTACCCATGAATTTCACATGACACATGGATCGAAATGAACCATTCTCAATCCTGAAAAGAGATACGGTCTAAATATTTCCATCAAATATATTTTAGATATATTTTTATAAGAATTTAACACTTATATTTTTAGTTTTACCATGGTAAAACTATTTTCACCATAGTCATGGTAAATTTGTTTTACCATTTTTACTATTAATTATGAAAAAAACTATATTGATCTTATTAAATAATATAAATTATGCTAATTCCAAATATGGAAGACTTTCTAATAAATTCAATTAAATGATGTGGAATAATTTAAAATAAAATTAATAACACAAACAAGATGAAAAATCATGTATTCATGAAATTATATTTTTAAGAAAAAAATTATTTTATATTAACTCTCCTACTAGAAGTCATAATTGTATGAGTATAATTTTTTTATTTAGTGATATATAATCAAAAAAATTTATAAAAATCATTTCTCAGTAGGTTTTACATCCCAGACCTAGTTCACACCTGGGTAACCAAACCCAACTAGCCACATGGCCTCAATCGTGCCTCCCTGTAAGCCCGAGGATGATGACTAGAAGCAAGGGCCTGGGTCATGATAGTGGGGGGAATATTCTCTCTGTTTTCAGTGGAGTAAAATAGTGATATTATATGATTATGAAAAATAATTATAATTATAAACAAGATAAGAATATGGAAGTCTAAATTAGCATAATTATCCGTGTAATAAATAATCTACTCAATAGATTTCTATAACCCGTACGATAACTTCAATGTAAAATGAGTGTACCTATATAAAAAAATAGTATGTCGAAGAAATTTTAGGCATACTATATCATGGAAATATTGTCTTCTTAACTAATCAACTAAGAAAGTGAACCATATTGGAAATACATGGGATATATTCGCCAGTTGATCCATGAGTACCCGAACTACATCACTATCTCAAGGAGTCCCCAATAATTCAACCAAAAAATACCCTTCAATTTAATCCCATTTACATTATAGGACTGATAATATATGTAAAAATATATAAGGACATTGGTTCTCTACCTTAACCTATTGATAGGTGGAAGACCTAGTAATATTACCTACAATCTGTTGTTTTATCCACTATTTCCAATACTGGCATTGAATATCACGATACATCTAGAAGATACCTGGATTCACTGCCCACTGAGAAACATGATAATCTTACATCAGATCCTCTTACACTTCATTTGGAACCTAGATACACCCATTTATACTTACGATGTCATCTCCATCAACAAACTTATCTAGAGGTGGGTCATCACAAGAAATACTATCCCATAGGACTATACCAATAGGGTATGAAAACTATCAGATATTTACCCTATGAATGAGTGAAAAGGAAAATTCTAATATTATAAAAATATGATTCTTGGGACTATCTTGAAACCCAAAATTCATTTTATAAAATAGGTCCATCACTTTCTATTCTTCAATAGCTTCCTGAATACCTTGAGCCTGAGCTTTATACCCTAGTAAATTAGCACCACATTTCCTTTTACAGGCATATAATCAAGGCCAAATTCAAAATAATGAAGTTATAGAAACCATATTCACCATAAAAGACTCATGCCACACCCTGTAAAGATAAATATAAGGCTCTTGTGTTATGTATTCACCACAAATCACTCACCTAGTAGAAAATTTTTCTAGCAATGCATGGCATGGAAAACTACTACTATCTCATGGTCATGTACTGGGTTGTTAAGATCATGATTACTCACTTTTTGAGACCCTTACATAACAAATTTATCCTCGTACATTAGTACTAAACCCATGTTGATGCTTGATGAAACAAAAAACACTATATATACTATTCTAGATACTAGAAGAATCATAATTGTTGTTGAATCAACCCTTCCTTTAAGATCATGAAAGACTTTCTCACACACTTCATACAACAAGAACTTCACACCCATCTTAGTTGGAGTAGTAATAGATTCTACAATTCATGATAATCACATTATAAATCCTATTTAATCTCTATCTATCCTCATAAAACATAATATTTCCTACATTTTCTTTGGCTTCTCCTAGGAAACAAAAACACTGACCTACTTTGGGTTCAAATATACCCTTGATTCAAAAATAATATGACCCATTAAGTGAACCTTATCAATCCAAAAGATTTAATTTTAGAGTTTAAAATATAACTAATGTTCTATTAGTGAATTTAAAATTATCTCAAGATGTTTTGTATGGTCTCTTTGAGTATGATAATAAACAAATAATTCTTCCAAATAAACCATGACAAAATAATCCGTATAGGCGTGTCAAACCCTATTCATCACGTCCATTAAAATAGAGGGTCTGTTTGTAAAATATAAATTCATAAAAATGTACTCATACATATCATACAGATTTCAGAAAGTTATACATAGTATGCCTGAAGGACAAACTCACACATGATGATAGGCTGATCTCCAGTCAATATTTAAGAACACTCAAGATCCTATGATATATTTAAATATGTCATCTATATGAGGTAGTTTACATAGATTCATAACCTTTAGTTGGTTCAATTGTATGTAATCCATTAATATCCTTAGGGTCCCATCCAACTTAGCAAAAATCATAGGTAAACCCCACAATGAAGTGATGGGTTAGATAAAACTCTTAGATTCTAAATCCTTCAACTAACTACTGACATCCTAGATCCTATTAGGTCTAATCATGTATGGATTAATATACATTAGAGCTTCTATAGGAGTGATATTGATCATAAAATCTTCCACTCTCTCTTGGGAGGAAGTATAGAGAAGATGATAAGAAAAATGTCCTAAAATGATCCCCTAATAGATGAAATTCAGAATAAAGAATTCCCTACTCCTCTAGATAAAGGTAACACCCAGCCGATGATTCCCTATTGTAACTATACTTTCTTGTACATCCCATCCACCCTTGTGAGGATAACTATCACCCTTTTGTGATGTAAATGATACCATACAGTGATAGCAGTCTAAGTAGGTGTGACAGGGTTCCAATGATTCTACCCAAAAAATTACATTGAAGTCTATCATATCGATGATGAAGAGGTCCCATAAAAAATATAATTTCCAACCTCAAGGGAAATGTTCCTTTATTGTCATATACCCTATAACCACACACATAATGGTGTGCCTAGGATAATAACCCCAAAACATCTGAATTTCCATCACAAAATTTTCCATGATCAATACATCCATAAAGGTGTGATATGAACTTGTAATGAAAAAAGAAAATATGATAGTAGAGGACACTATAACAGTAACTCATATAGTAGATCTTCAATCAATATGATTATTTGGAATTGGTTGTAATGAATGAAACTTGTATGATCCATAGTCCGGAATGATAACTGGACTACCCTAAGTAGGTCCACTTTTCTGGAACTGATAAAAAGAATTCTGGATACCATGTCCATGATCTCCTCCTTTACCTATTTATCCAAATATCCTCTTGTTTTTTTACTAACACATAGTCATAGATCCATCTCATGAAGGTGGAACTGGTGCATGCCTTCTTCTACTAGAAATAAGTAGAAAGGTCTAAAAAAGTATGAATATGAACCATCTATACATAAGTATGGAAATCAATAAGCTCTCTATAATAATGACGATTCACATGCCCCTTCCCCCCACATAGACTTCATACAATAAATACACTAGTGCAGATATCGTGGCTGCCACTGAATTGATGAGAAAACACAAGGCTAAACTTCCTACCACCGGAGCAACTACATCCAAGGCTTTGCATTGAACAAAAGTTCCATATACTATCAGATTCCCTCAAGATTTTCTCATTGATAAGATCATATTTCAGGATATTAGAAAAGGTAGATAAGAAAATTACATACACCTAGGAGTTGATAATATAACTACTCCCATACTCAAACAATCTCATTCAAGATATCTCATCACTGATAAGTTGTTTTGAAAAGAATTTAAAATCAATGAATAATGTTTAATAGTTCACAATAGGCATAAAAAATTGTTCCATGTTAATGAATTACCTCATTCACCCAAAACTCAACATCTTTTTTGATAAAATATTCATATAAAGTAGTATATAATTCGCACCAGACCTTGCGTCGATGATGAGCATCCTGGGTAATCCCATTCAACCAACACAAAGAAGAATAACATAGAATGTAGGTTTTGATATTGATACCCATGTTTAGAGGCATATCCAAATTCTCAATGATAAATAATATGAATGGTATATTTGAATCATTAGCCTTATGAATTCCATCACCATAGAATATTAGAGGAGGCTATTGCTGTAACTCAAAAGTATTAGAATCAATCATAGGTGCAGGTCTTAGAGAACCCTAGATAGATGGAATAAAATCTAGGAAACCATTTTAATGATAAGGGCCAGTTCCCAATTCAATAATAATAGGTATTCCCTTAGTTGGAACTACTGGAGGTATCATTGGTGGATTAGGGCCCACCAAATTTAGAGTGTGGTCACTTCCCCATTCCTAGTGCATGATTAGAGGAGTCATGAAGGTATAAATCTACATATAATAAGCACATGACTGAAACAAATATTTTGAAGAAGATAGGAACTCTAATAGACAAAAAAAATGGATCACTACCTAGAAATACTACCCCAACTACCCACATAAAAGGCTTAAGCATTGTAAAGTGTTCAATATTTCATTTATAAGGGTTTCGGTATATGGAGTTTCAATTCCATGTCAAGGAAGAAAACACTCATTATATTTCACTTGGACTCTCTATTTTTTGGATGTAATTTAATTTATAAGTCATAATTTATATTTTAAATTTACATGTGATTGTATACACATTATAATAATCAATTAAATAGATTCCCATTACTAGTTTATAAAGAATCGTACACTTTATGATTTGAGATTAACAACCATTTAATTTCAACCAGCCCCCTTGCATTGAATCTCAAAATTTAATGGGTATAATATGATGAATCAAATAATATGAATTACCCTTCGTTTTTTATAAGGGTTGACACACCATATAGATTGAAATTTTTGGCCATGTAATCATAGTTAAAGACCATATCTTGTAACAAGGGTTACGTTACTTACATGGGTCAAAATTGGCTATTTAAGATTCCACCATCAATCTATATAGGAAAACACCATTATCGATTGTGTTGACATTTTAAGAGACTAATTCTTATTTTCTTTAGATTTTTTTATTCACTAAATCATATATAAAAACCAATCCACACACAATAATCATAGGAAACATATGAAATGAAAACACTTAAATGAACCAATATGGAATGACATGTATGTAGAATTTTAATTCATAGGTTCCTATAATTATGCATGTAACAATAATAATTTCTATACTGGGATAAGTAATACTATCCATAAAGAATAGCAATTACTAAAATTTAGGTTCATTATCCAAAAATGAATGTATATCGACTATAATAAGAAAAATAATTGTAAAAATTAACAATAACTATGAAACATTGTATTTACCCCTAACATTTATGATCTAATCCCATGAAGGAATTATAAAAAAATTATAACATGTTTCTAATATCCTTCCCAAACATCCCGAAAAATAATACAAGAATATAATCCTCTCTGATACTACCTTTTGACGTCCCAAACATGGTTTACTAATTAGTAATAAAACCAGGATGGCTACGTGGACTCCAGACCACCTCCCCATGCACTAGAGGATGAGGAAAACTAGAGAGGGCGTATGATGTGATAGTGGGGAGATATACTCTTTAATAATAGTGAAGCACAACATAAATAAAATATGACTTAATATAAAAAAGCATAAACATGGAAGTGAAAATAAGTATAAAAATCCCATTAATAAATAATAAACACAGGATCTACAAACTGTATCGTATAAAAAAATATTAAGTAATGTCATGTCTCTACAAAAGAGAAATCATGTGTACGATATTTTCTTCTTACAAATATGTGCCTTATTTATTTTTTTCTATTCCTTGGTGGTCATGTCTTTTTTGGTGATTAAGAGACATTGTTGAGGAAAATGAAATAATGTATAGGGATGTATGTTTTTTGGAATTAATGGAGTCTGCGTAAATGGGTTGAGTGTCACCATGGGTTCCTAGTATGTTGATAACATTTAAAAGGGGTTTAGGTTTTTATAATGAAACTAGGATGAAAAAATATATGTATAATAGTTACAAATCATGTAACCATAATAGATTTTGTTTAATTTCCATTAGAATAATGTAATGAATAGTTGAAGGCTATGAACTGATTCACGACATGAAGGGAGTACACATCCTACAATTATATTACACATATTTTAATGATCGATCAAAATAAAAAAAATCCAAGGAAATGGTTTTTTCTTCATAACCCACTAATTTTTTTAATGAAGTGTAACTATATTACTTGCCATGTAATTATATGACCTATAGTCTTTATGTGTGATGTGCGGTTGATTTTTATTTCCAAATCTCATGCATATTCTTCCTGTCGACCTAGGGTGACCTTCTAGGAGATTTTGGAAGCCTTCCCTCACTTCTGTGTTTCTTTATCATGAATTTAATCCCTAGTAAGTGGTTTTGTTTCATTTTTATTATTCTATTCTATTTTTCTCTGATCTTTTTAGTGTGATCTCTTGACCATGTCGGTTTTTGGGTTTGAACATGATGGATTTTGATCAAGGATTATTCTTAAAATCATCTAAACCTTCTTCACAATATGCATTTTCCAATAGGAACCTTTTTTTATAGTCAACTAAATGTAGTGTTTCTAAACCTTAACCATATGGTTTGATATTTATCGAGCACATGAAATATTGTAATTTCTATGACACACGTGCACCTAAATTTATTAAATATTGACTTTTATTATTCCTTGGATTCTATTTGGATATAATTGGATACTGACCTAGCTTGTCACTATTGCTCAAGTGAGAAAACCCTCGATTACATGAATTGATCAATGGATTAACATGTGTTTATTATGACATGGATTTAGGGTGATTCCTAGATATAGTATCACCTTGGATTGAATTTTTTATTGAGACAACTGGGATGTTATTTTTTAATCACCAATTGATTTATAGAATCTATAATTGTAAGATAAATGGTAATTTTATTAATTAACTATTGATTTTGATGATGTGATATTATGATATCCTTGTTGTATTACACATGTTGTGATAAATGTTTTAATTATTATATGTGGAAATATACTTGTTGATAAATGTTTAAATGATTATAAAATAGGGTATACCCAGTGACACATGTTGAAATTATTATATACCAAGATATCCTGTGAGACATACTGAAATTCATATATACCAGGATTTTCCCTAACATATTCTAAAATTATTATATGTTTATCTTGGACCTAAGACATTTAAAAATTCTTATATACCAGAATTGTCCATGAATGGTTGCTGAAATGATTATATAATGGGGTTTGACATGCTTTTTTGTAATTTATACCTCTGTTACAAGGTTATTTATTGAATAGTTGTGTGACGTGATCATAATTTTTTTTTTCATGGAGCCAATACATGACATGTTTTACCGTTGTTATATTCTTATGTATGGAATGGTTGTGATGTATGCCCATATATATTTCGGCATGGAGCAGAAGCAAGTTAATGTGGAATTAAGTTAATTGTTCAATTAATGAATAGACTTATTTATTG
Source organism: Viscum album (assembly GCA_963277665.1). NCBI lineage: Eukaryota > Viridiplantae > Streptophyta > Magnoliopsida > Santalales > Viscaceae > Viscum > Viscum album. The sequence continues at coordinate 687,697,341 of OY728164.1, forward strand.
ATTTTTTCCATACAATTATTATAAGACTTGTTATGTATAGACACAATGGTGTCGACAGATAGAGTTTTACTCTCTTCCTATTCATGACACCATTTTTTACCTGAGGAGATTATATGGATGGATTATTTGAAAAGGTAATATGACCTTGGTGTTGATTGTTTTTTACTTGGATGGGCAGAAGTTTGAAGATGGGACCGACACAGGGTTTGGGACTTAGAACATTTGAGTATATTGTTGAGTCTTCATGTCTTTCTATTTTTCACTACATATAGTATAAAATTTATCTACCTTATAGCATGTCATTAAATTATTCATTTATTATTTATTAGATTATTATGTTAGATTTAATTGTTGGTATTTCACTATATTGTACTGTTTCCTAATTTCATGAACACTAAAATTTATTTATTATAATTGGTAATATATTTTACCCTATTTTATAACTATGTAACCAGGGGTATAATCTCCCTAATATACTTATCACACTCAGATTACTGGACTGTAGTCTCTACCATACATTGAGGTGTGCTTGAGGTCTTATAACTAACTTGTTTCAACCATGTGAGGGAGTGATAGATCAAGGTATATTACACAGTGGTATCAGATGAACATTTTTCATTTCAATTTCTCTACTATTTGGTGAATGGTATAAAGTAGACTGTAATGTGTCTGGTCTTGGTAATAAACTTGTTCATGGGAGTAGCTAACCCTTTTACAGTGAAAAACATGATCACCTAGGAATGGATTTATATATATATATATATCATGTGATTTTTAAAGTTGATGTTATTTCATACTGAGTGATTCATATTTTGTGTGAGGTTATGGTTTTATGATTTTATTGGTTTTTGATATTTTTACTTGTGTCCCGGTATTGCATGAGATGAGTATGATTGCATCATAATAGGCACATATCTATATTTATTGACATTCATTATTCATGATAAAGAAATATTTATTTTATATAATCTATACATTCATATTGAATGTGATATTATATACCTATTATATATGATAAATTAAATAAAGTAATAGTTATGTCATGCAAAAACACATTAAAGGGATGGTTATAGAGATTAGGAGTTAGTGGTTATTTGTTTTTGTTGAACTGGTTGCTATATCCACTGTTCTAAGGAGGGTGTTTATCTAGTAGAGAAAATACCTCTTCCCCATCTTTGAAATAAGAATAAAGAGGGTGAAAATTGTCATGATCATAACACAGCTAAACCAGCACATCCTATATTTGTGGAGGATAAGTTGGATTTTTGACTTCACGACAGCTTCTTGAGGGTCCTATGATCCATGGAAATAGTTATTATTCACATCGTGACTTTTATTTATGAGTTAATGATAGAGTTGTATATGAAGCATTCATCTACGTTTAATAGGGAGGGGGCCCCTAGGAAGTTGAGTTACGGATCGAGTGATTCTAGATGATCATTAAAAATATTGAGACACTCTTAGATTGGAAGGTGAATCTTAATTTGTATATGAATTGGGGAAAATCCATGTGTTGGGTGGACATCCTAAAGAAATCAGTTAAAAAAGATTAGTTATATTTAAAGGACTATTTGATGATGTTCCTGATCTATTTCTTTCTCGAGACCCTAAGGGATGAGATGGCCCATATGTTCATGCACCTAGCACATGAGGGAATGTTATCACTCGGATAAACTGAATCTTTCCCTGAACTTAAATGATTTTCACAATATTTTTCAGGTAATTAGACCACTAAGTCAAGACATTATCATGACGGTATTTGTTACCGTATCAGGTCATAGGTGAACATGTTACTTCTTTTCATTTTTTCTGATATGATGAATCCTAAAGTCACCTTGTAATGGAAAATGTGAGAGGTCTTGAGAATAAACTTTAATTTTTGAGCATGGATAACTATGATATATTATTCTAGTTAAAATAAACGTTTCTATGATAGTTTTTTAAAGGGATCAGTGGTCAGAGTATTCAAGGAAGTGGGAAACCATCATAGGACCATGTTCAATTGTAGTTCTATTAGCGTTGAAGGATGGGACAACAAAACTATAGTTTCCATATCCTACTGTGGATTGTCATGATTGTGGAATATTAGGACACTTATAATGGGTTTTTGGGTTATACAATATTAGTGGAGTGTAAGGGGATCATGATAGGTACGTAAGCCTAGGAAAGTCTCACCCACTCTTCATCGGACATGTATATAGAGTTGCATGAGACATTCTGGTCGAGGAAGGGGATATGGAACCCCAGTGTAGGAATGGAAGTACTAGGTAGAGGGAATAGATCAGTAGATTCATGTTTGAGCCTAGTGAAGAGAGGCTGGTTAACTACATGTTATATAGACCACTCTAGCCAGTGTGGATGCAAGATGAGCTACTATCATAGGTACAGTTTTTGTATCATCTACCCTTCCATGTGTTTTTTGATACTTGGGAATCACATTTCATTTTATCCAATCCTTTTTCTACAATTTTAGATTGAATTTGGAAATCATGGATGGTGTTTTAACCATCGACATGATATTGGGAATGTAGTCAGAAAATATCAAACATTCAAATTTTTTTCTCTAGAGATTGATGGTTACCATTTCTTATGGGATCCATATGTGCTGGAAATGAATGTTTTTTATTTTATTCTTGGAATTTATTGGTTTTTTCAACACCAGTCTCATATGAAATATTATAGGAGGACATATACCTTTCTATCTCCAGAAGGAGGTTTCTATTCTCACCATGGGGAGTGGGATATCTTAGCTTCTCATAGAGGACCAATTCAGTGTATATTGTATAGTCACATGATATAAATAGCCAGTATTTCTCTAAATGTTTGCAAAATGCATCCTGATTCATTTCCTCTAGTGGTATACCATTTTTTGGATTTCTTTTTGGACGAGATATACATCTTACCTCTCAAGCAAGAGATTTATTTTATGATCAAGTTTTTTCTGGGAGTAGAGATAGTTTCTATTCAGCCTTATATAATTTCACTAAAATAGATTTTGGAGTTGAATTTATAGTTATAATATCTGGAAGATAATGGTTTCATATAGATGATTACATCTCATTGGGTTTATCTAGTTTAGTTCACCAAGAAGGATGATTGGACTTCGTGCTTCTATGTGGTTGTTAGTGGTTCAACCATATGATGGCTGAGAAATAATATCCTCTTCAACACGTAAACAATATCTTTGATTAGATGATAGGTTCAATTATCTAATACAAGACTAATTTGAGATCAAGAAATCATCAGTTGGGGTGATACTTTTAGATAAAACTCATACCACTTTTATGAGGAAGTATGTATTGTATGAGTTTGTAGTGATATTTTTTAGGTTGACCAATTCACCAATGATATTCATAGACTTGATGAATTATATATTTTAACATTTTCATAATTGGGTTTTTGTGGTTTTTTCCAAAAAAAACTTAGTGTACTCTCATTCAATAGATGATCATTCCTAAAATATTAAGATTTTCCTCAAAAAATTGAGAGAGAATCATATTTACTCCAGGATAATCAAATTTTGTTTCTGGATTGATAAAGTGTACATTATAGGCCATATCTTCTTAGTGTAAAGTGTACCAATGTACCCAGAGAATGTTTGAGTCATGGTATAATGGGATGATCCCAATAATTTTTTCCAAATTCATATCTTTCTAGGTTTAGATAGTTATTATTATTGCATTACCACCAACTTTTTGAAATTGACAACACTAATGTTAGGGATGACCAAGAAAGAGGTTAAGATTGTTTGGTCGGATGATTATGAGAGATATTTTTAGGTTCTCAAATGTAGTTTGAAATTGGTACCAATTCTCATTATACCTATGTTGGGAAAAGAATATACAATGTATTGTTATGCATCAAGATTCTGAATTGGAGTAGTTCTGATGTAGGAGGATCGAGTGGCTACTTATGTCTCCATACATCTAATACAAAATGGCAGGAATTACCCAAATCAAGAAATAGAGTTATAATTAGTGGTATAAGACCTAAAATACTATATACAATATCTCATTTATGAGAGGTTAATGGTATACACGTACCACGAGATCCTTATATACATATATTCTTAGTAAGACTTGAACCTTTATTAGAGGATTGAGATGAGTATCAGTAGTTGTTCGAATTGGTGTTAGCGTATAGGGAAAAGGAAATTTCATTGTTGATGCATTAAATCAAAATATACAAGAAGAGGTAGTATTGGAGTATTGTGATGAGTGGAGGATGATGTCCTTCTTGGTAGAAATTCTTCCAGATATTTAGAAGTTTAGGGATGAGTAGCTCCAACTTCAATATATGTTATAATAACTCTTTATTAATGGATCAAGACTAACAAGTTATCTAATCCAAAAAATATTATTTTCTAGAGACAAATTATATGGTGGGGATACACCATCAGGATGGTATCTTAGTATTTCCAATTATCTTCTATAATGTTGCTTTGAATTGGTTCCAATGGGCCTTAGTGAGGATCCTATAAGAGAGTTTCATGATTCTAGATGAGTGTTCTATCCCGATTTGAAAAATATTTATCATGATATATATATATAATAATTGTGGTTAAAAATGAAGATGGAGATAACAAGATTTTTTTGGATGTTTCACTTTTCATCATGAGAAAGAAAAAATCAGAGGGCTATGGGGATTCTGAATACTTTTCACATTCTGGAGTGGAAATGGGATGGTATCAATATGGATTCTGTGAAAAGAATAACCAAGAAAACCCATAAAAATTATTTTTATAGGTGATTACAGGTCACCTAATTTAGGTAACCCGCTTTTTTCTTATTATAGAGACATTCAAAATTGATGATATGAGAAGTATTTACGTTTAAGAGGTAGTTGGACTGCCCGGTGTTCCAAGGATTATCATTCCAAAAAGATGTCCTCATTTCACATCACCTTTATAGTTGGGTCTTATGAAAGATAATGGATCACATGTTCTTCTGAGAATGGAATATCATCCTCATAAATATTGTCAATCTGAGAGGACTATTCAGGTTCTAGAGTATATGTTATGAGCCCATGTTTTTTATATTTGTGGTTTGTGGGAGCCGTATATAACAATCATGGAGTTTGAATATAATAATTTCTCCCATTATTTTATCCATATCGAAGATTTTGATATTTTTATGGAAGTTCATGCCATTCACCTCATTTTTGGTTATGGAAGGTGAGTTAGGGATTTCTAGGCTTAGTCTCATGTACGAGATTTATAAGCAAGTATAGTTGACCGGACAATGGTAGGTAACCGCATAGATAGAATGTAATATTATGATGATCATCAAATATGAACAATATAGTTTGATATTTGTCATCATGTTTTACTTTTACTACAACATAGTTTTGGAAAACATCATATCAGGAAATAAGGAAATCTAGCACCTAGGTATGTTAGGCCATTTGAGAGAGTGGTAAGGGTTGGTTCAGTGGAATGACTTTTAGATCTTATATAGTGCTATATTTAAATGCATAATGTGTTACACATGTTGTATATTCAATGATATTATTAATATCCTACCCACATGATAAACATAGTTGATATCATGATTAGTGATATAGTACATTGAAGAACATCCGATATGGATTGTGGTCCATAGTGAGAAGTATCTCTGAGGTAGTGAGATTCCTTTAGATTGATTATAGTAGAAGTATGGGAGAGTTTACGAGGTTACATGGGAGATGATGTCTGATATTGGAGAAAAGTGTCTAGACATATTCTTGGAGACCCTAGAGTGATGCATGCAGTATCTCAGTGACGAGATGTTATATGACGATGAGATTCTAAGATCTTATCTTTTTCATTATACAACACACTTTGAGTATTTTGTTTGAACATTGGTGGTTATGTCTTGTTCAGAGACATAGATCCTTTGTTAGAAAAAATGACTTAAATTATAAGGATGTATGTTTCCTTCAATTAATGGAGTCTGGGTAATTGGGTTGACTATTATGAAAATTTCATGTTTAGCTGAGAAGCCTTCAAGGGGATTCATGTTTTTATAAATAAAATGGACTGGAAAACAATCATCACAATACTTACACATCTTATAACTATAATACATGACATGTAATTTTTTCCAGACACATTTGATGAGTGGTTTCAGGTCATGAACTGATTCAGTACATGAAGAGAGTACATGTCATCTAATTATCATACATGACATGTAATGTTCGATCAGAATAAATAAAAATATCCAGTGATGGGTTTCTCAGAGTATTATATTAAGTATAATTTAATGATTTGTGACCATTTTAGATGATTTATAGTTATCCAAACATTAGTTTTTAAGTGTTTCATTAATTTATTTTCATTTACAACTCATGTGTAACATCTTTTTATCAACCTAAGAAGAAATTCCAGGAGTTTTTGGAAGCCTTCTTTCCCTTATGGATGCCTCGAACATGCCTCTGATCCCCGATAAGTAATTTTTATTAGTTTTTTTATCTTCCACTTAATTGTTATTAGATTTTTATAGTATAATATCTTATCCATGTACATTTTTTGTTTTGATCTTGATCATTTTTATCTATGATCCTTCTTGCGATCATCCACACCTTCTTCTATGCTGATGTTTTCCATTTAAAGCATTGTTTTATCATTTATTAAGGGATGAGGTCAAAATTGTAACCCTATGGTTTTATAATTTTTGAGTATAATAAATATTTAAATTAGACCAACACACATTTTCCTTAATTGATTAAATAATGAATTGGATTTTATTATTTACCTTGCTTGTGGGTATAATTCGGGGGAGTAATCCTTTGATTAAATGAATTTATTAATGGATTAGGGTGTGTTTATCATGACATGGTTTTTTGTTTATTACTTGATATAGTTTCACCATAACATGGATTTCTTATTGATATAACTATAAGGTTAGTGGTTATTACTAATTGATATATAAAATGAGTAATTGAAATATAAATGGTAATTTTAATAATTAACCATCAAACCTAATGATGTGATGTTGTGATATACTAATTTTATTAAATGTGCTATTATAAATACTATAATGCTTATATGGGGTGTTGGACCTATTGATAAATGATGAAATGATTATATAGCAAGATATACCTAGTGACACATGCTGATATTATTATATACTAGGATATGCCTCAAGATTTTTTGAATTTCTTATATACTATGATTGGCCTTGATACGTACTGAAATGATAATATACTGAGCTAGGCCCAAGACAAGATGAAATTATTATATACCATGTTTATACCTAACTGTTTTCTGAAATGATTATATAGAAGGTTTTGAACTAAAATTTTGTAATATATACTTGGATACAAGGTTAGGGTTGACATGGTTATGATATATTCTCAGAGACATTCTGGAATGGTGTCGAGTTAGGTTATGTTTTACCATGGTTATATGGTTATGGTTGGCATGGTTGTGAGACATGATCAAATATATTCCAACAAAGAGACGAATCATTTTAAGGTGGTATTAATTTAATTGGTTAATTAATTAATATAATTTTTTATTGTATTTTTTTCTTACACTTATTATTATAAAGGTTATGTTTAGATATAGTGGTGCCGAACTGCTTAGTTATACTCACAACCTATTCAATCTACCATTTGGTACCAGAGAAGATTATATGGAAGCAGATCTGGACAAGGTAAAATGACCTTTCTAATCATTGTTTTATTTCATGATGGGTTGGATTCTAGAAGGTGGACCGACATGGGGTTTGGTAGCAGATAATTTTGAGTATTTTGTGAAGTTTTATTGTATTTTTTTATTACATATATCATGAAATTGTTTTACATTCAAGTAGGTCATTACATTATTCCTTTACAATTTTTTGTATTATTCTGTTATAATTGATTGTTGCTATTCCACAATAATGCATGTTTCATATTATTTCCCCACTATGATATTTATTTATTATTATTGGTATTGGATTCTTCCACTGAGTTGTAACTATATAACAAGGGGGTATAGTATCCTCACAATACTTATCAAAACCCTACTACTAGTTGTCAACCTCTGGAATAGGAGGAGTCACAGATGAGTTCTTATAACCAACCCATTTATGAAATGTGAGAGAGTTACAGCTTAGGGGTCATTACAACATGACTATATAGAAGTAGGTAGACATAATAATATTTAGAATACAAAAGAATAAAAAGTGAAAAAACGATCCAAGAATCTGACACATTGTCATAGTCATATATTACTAGGATCCCACAGTAAATAATGTATGAAATTCATGATTCCAATGTGGGATGCTTCCCATATTCCATACATGTGGTAAAATAATTTTCTCAGGTAACAACATCGACCCAGATAGAGTGTGAGATAAATCAAAATACACCCTCACCAATAGCGTCTAAAAACATCAAACCTCTTAATATAAACTGAAATAGTGTATAGGTATATAGAAAGGTAAAGGAGTGAAAAAATAAAAAAAATTATACCTAATTCATCTTCAGATGGTGCCTAAATGTGTCATTAATTAATTAATTAATTATGATTCAGTATATATTAAAGAGTTAACATATAATGGTATCAATACTAATATAATAAGGAATAATAATAATAGATGATCCAAGGTGTATCTAAGGAATCGATGACCTCAGGGGTTGAGCCAACTAATTTTTGCAACACATGAAGTTTGTAAAATTAGTGTGTGAGTGTAATCCATGGGGTACTCCCATGACATTATAGGGTAAATATTTATAATTGAGTCCATGAATCTCGTCCATAGTTATCATGGGATAAGAATTCCTAGGCCCAATGTGGGTAATCCATGGAATCACATGTCTAATGACATAAATATGAATCCAAGGAGTGTTTCCAAGGAATAACATTATCGATAAAATATATCAAGTGAATCATCAGTATATAATCTATGAATTCACATAATAAGTGAAGGAATCAATTCAATAGTGGGTTTTTTCACATGGAAATCAGCTCAATAAATCTGAATGGAACCCTCTCAGTGCTCAATGAATTAACATGGGAATCCAAGTCTATCCCATCTTTGACCATTCCTATAAAGATGAAAATGTTCAAATGAAAAAGGGTTCTTTTACTAATTCCATTTGTATCACATTTATTCATAGGAAATGTAACAGTCATTAAAGATAATCATTTAATAGGTTCACTCCATTAGATTTCATTCAACACAATATGGTAAATTAGGGGCATGCATCCAATTGTCACATCAATTAAAAAAATCATCTTTAGGATCATTCCATTCCTCTTCATTAAGAATGAAAAGGTTAGTTATAGATATAAAACCTCTATAAATTAAATTACATTATCCAAGTACAAGTGATATATAAATATAAATATATATTGAATTTAAGAATATAATATTTATTTGTTAAATTTAAGTAATTGTCTTGTGAATGTTCAATTTGAACAAACCCTAAGGGAGTCCCAAATAATCTTAATAATGGTCACCAAGTCATAAATAAAAAACACACCATAAATGTGTAGTCCATGTTGAGGTCCCAACCTACAACTATGTCAAAGTGGTCCTACTAGTGCCATCAATTTTAATTTAGTGGATTTAAATTAGAGAATATAAATTTTAGGAGAAATTCCATGTCAAACCTATGGTCACACAATGGGAAAACATTTTAGGCAGTGAGAAATTAATGGATGATACATAGGCATGCTACGATATGAATTTAGTAGATTATTCATCCAGTATCAGCCCTTAGTTTATCTGGATTATTAAGAAAATAAATGAATGAACAATATCCCTAAAAATTAGGAATATTATATCACTCTAAAATATCCTCATCTATAGGATGAAGAAAAACTAATCGAGCCTAAGGTGTAAATAACCTACAAAGAGGAATATAATGAGATAATCAGATATTGATTCCACATCTAAAAGAGATGAAATCAAAAAACATAGGTAGATACAATGGGAGGATCCCTAAATGTGAAGGAGTCGGAGGTTCTGCCTTATGGAGGAAGAAATAATGGAATTAAGGGTATTTTATATGGATATAAGGTAAAAATGGAGATTTAATGCAATTTTAAGTGTTCAGAAGGCTTGGATACATGATAGGACAGAAAATACACCAATTATATTCCATGAACTACCAAAAGAGACCTCTCACTAGGGATGGACGCATGGTTTGACTGACCATCCATAGCCGATTCATAACCCCTCTATTATGAGGTTTATAGCACACACATGGGAATACGACCTAGGTCTCATGGTTAGTGAAAACTATGTGGACCACAACTATGCACTGAAACAACCTCACACTATTTAATATAAACATGTGAATTGTATATCATGATTTCTACTAACTATATGGACCAATCCATACCATTAGATAGAATCTTTTATGGTATTTCCGGTCAAAACTAATGGATGCATGGTTATTTCTAACTTTGTGACCCAAGCCACATTCTCGTGGATGTTATTTAGACCTATTTAAAGAGGGGTTTTCATGGGATACACATGGTCAGTCATACCTTGTGGACATCCCATGAACGGGGTATCTTGAGGTGATTCATGGTGAATGTTTGGCCAATAGTTTGTACAACAATGTAGCCAAACCATATGACATTTTTAAATTGAAAAATGACCACTTTTATCTTGAATCCTTATTTCTTACCCCCTTATTTTGTTGTTTCTTCCTTCAAAAGACATAACCTCCTCCTACTTCATGTTGAGAGATCCTCTAATGACATCCACCTAGCCTCCTTGATTTATTCCCCATCTAGAAAAATAATCAATATCTGATCATATTTTTTGATTCATCTAGTTAGGATATTTACTCCATATGATCATTTCATCATTATTCTTCCTATCAAAAATTCTATTTTTATCTTATTTTCCCCATTTTTAAGGTGTTAATCCATTATTCAATTTTTTATCTACTCTAAAATAATCGGTGATACTAGATGTGGAATATAATTCAAAAATAAGTTAGGTGGTCCCTGACCGATCTGTTAAAGTATCACCATATATGAATTTTTTTTCTATTGTGTACTTTTCTATTTCACGAAGAATTTATCATTAAATCCATATGCCTTAATTTCAATCCATTAAATTTCATGTAATGGACTTAACGGTAACCCATTAAAATTGTTGGATGTTTAGACCTCAATGTGGACCAAACACTTAGGGTGATTTATTTATTTAGGCATTAGTGACCTATATTGAGATTATTTGGGTCACCATTCATGTTTTTTATACTTGAAATTTAATAGCACAAATGAATCAATTTAATAAATAAATCCTAAATTTTTAAATGGAATATAAATAAATAAATAAATATATATATATATATATTACTTGGACTTGGATAATGTAATTGAATAGATATTGGTTACATATTGTTAAATCACTTTTTCATGCTTAATGAAATTTAATGGAGTAAACCTAATAAATTATTATCTAATTAGTGTAACAATTGGTTTAATCCCTAACTCAACCTATCATGTTTAATAAAAGGTAATTGAATAAACCTATTGAATTATTATCTGTAATGAGTATTACATGAACTATAGATAGATATGATATAAATGGAGTCTGTATAAGGTTCCATTTTCTTTGAAACCTTTTCATCTTTATATTAATTAAAAGTGTTGAGTTAGACCTGGATTCCCAAGGCAATCCCTTGAGAACTCATAATAAACCATTATGATTCATTGATTCAATTTACATTGGAGATATAAAACAAAAAATCTAGACCTTGTCTTATTACATGAATGCATCAGTGATGTCTTGATGATCAAATTGACATCTTTTCGTGATATTAGAATGATTTGGATACACTCCATGGATTGATATTTATGTATATGGACACACGAATCCATGGATTCGTCCCATTGGGAAAAGTCATGCTTTGCCTAGTATTACTATAGATGAGATCCTTGGACTCTATTCGACTCTTTTATGGTTTAATTCCATGGGTGTAGCCCATAGATTACAGTCAGGCCCTTATTTTACATACTTCAAGAGTCTATACTAGGAGTTAGCTTGACCAATTTCATCATGGATTCTATGGATACACCTTGGAACCTCTGTTATTATTATTCCGTATTAATGTTTTGTTAAAACCATATATGTGAACTCCAAAATCTAAACTAAATCATAATTAATTAATTGATTACATGTTCAAAAACCAGATAAAGATAAAGAAGGCATGTGTCATTTATTTTAGCACCACATTACCATTATATATACCAATACACTATTTTAGTTAATATTCACAAAATATATTTGAATAGGCTATGTTGGTGGTGGATAACTAATATTTATCTGACACCCTATCCGGGTAATCATTGGCACCCGAGCATATTATATGATCACATGTGTGTACAAGGGGAAGAATTTGACTTTGGATGCCTGAGTTTCATTCTAGATTTAGGATGAAAGATTGGTAGGAGATGACAAAGAAAGTTCATATCATTCATGGATAGTCTTTTCCCTTTTAAATATTTTTTATATTATATACTATGTTGTCTCACTGCTAAAATGTATAAATGTTTTCCGTTTTGTAGAGGCATGACATTACATCATATTTTTTATATGATATATTTTTCCACTCTTGAGTTGATTATTTCAACATGAGTTATTATTATTATATATTATTCCATATACATTTCTTGTTTATTTTTTTCCTTATTCTATTTATCTATATATTATCTCTTCCATTTTCCACTCTGATAAGAGGTAATAGTCTTCTTACTATCACACCATAGGCCATCAATTCTATTATAAAGCCTCTACATAAATAGAGGAATGAGTGAGGCCATGTGTGTAAATGAATTTAGTTAACTTGGAGTGAATTTTATCAAGGATTTCATATTTGGGTATTTTTAAATTTTTTAATACGGGAACAAAAATTTCCCTTTAAAACACTTTTCAGAAAAATCAAATTTTAAACCCAAAAAAGTCATATAGTAAAATCCAATATAAAGATTATTAATAGTAAATTATTTGAATTTAATATTACTATATAAGAATAATTTCACTAAAAATGATATTCAAAAATACTTTCAATTTTAAATTAATGACTTTTATTGAAATAAAAGATAATCTATTAAAAAATTTGTATTTTTTACTATTAACTAAAAAATGAATAATTTTTGAAAAATACCAAAGATTAACTATAATAGTATTTTGATATGATGATTTATAAAATTAAATTAAATTCTTAAAATTTAAATTCTATAATATTAAAATTAAAAATTTCAATAAAATATTATAATAAATGAGTTTAATAAAAACTATTTCCTTTTTGATTTAAAATTTTATATTTCTATAACGAATATAACTATAAAATTTATAAATGTTAATAAACAAGAAAAATATTTGTTTTATCATTACATGGGTTGTTATATGATCATTATCTATTTTTTCAGATTATTAGGTTTCAATATCATTGATATATCGATGAACATATTCTCCCATTATAGAATGTGTATCCTATTATATAATGGGAACACATTTATATACCTTGATATTTGTTCATGTTTTGGATTAGGAATCTATATACGAGGGAATACAATTTAGTTCTATTGGTTGGTACTAATTTTATAGTTTTTTTCATTTATTTTGATTTATATCAATATATTAATTACCATAGATTACCACATAAAAGGGTGAGCATGAGAGATATCTTATTAATGGATGTAAAAAAAATATTTTTTGATAACATTTGATTATATATATATATATATATATATATGTTCTAGGGTAACATTTTCTCTACCTCAAACCCCACCCCAAAACAATGATGACATAAATACCAAATATTATTCAGATGACTGAATACTACTTGGGATCTAGTAAAACACCCTAATTACACAAGGCCAAATTACTAGTATCTTAAACAATATAACACTATAGAGGTCTGTTTTAACACAATAATTTTTATTGTTCCAAGAATCCTATACAAATCAAACCTTATTTTACCCTAGTTCAATTAAATCCAATAATCTAATCCATTGAGAAATAATTCCCTAATTTCTTTTAGTTATTAGGAAATATATTTCTCTATAGTTATACTTAGTTTTAATTACATATTAACATAAATTTTAAATAGTTCAACTCTTTCTGTTATCCTTTAATTCACAAATGTATAAATACGACATAGATGAATAAATTTAAATTCCATGAAATTATAAAATATAAAATTATTTAAGATAAAATAATAATAAATAATAATGTAAATGATAATAGATAAAAAACCAAAACCTACCCTAGATGTAAAATCACAATTACAAATTAATAATAACTCTAATATCCCATGGAATAAACATTTATTTATTGCAAAAATTTCAATATGTGATATCCATTATGTAACTTCTCATCCCGACATACCCTTGAATAGGTAGCCAGACTGGTCAATACATGACCTCAATCATGTATACCCATACGCTAGATGCTATCGACTAGAAGTGAGGGTATATAGATAGTCAGTGGAGAGAATATACCCTCATATTCAGAGTGTATAATGTAAAGAGATGATAAACTCAGATAACATCGAATGTAGATGTAAGAAATTATCATTTAAACAATGTAAATGGCAAAAAATAACAAATATAATGCATGAAAGTCATGGTGATATATATATGAAAGTAGTAAACAAAACAACTTTCTATGCATCTCAGTATAGAAATAAAGAAAAAGACTCAATCCTTAAGGGAAATATCCACATGGTTTCTGAGTTCCCACTTGGTATTTTTCTCATAACTCCCATGTATAAGCAAACAACTTAGAAAAATTCCATAGTCCTGTAAACAAAAAAAGTCTACTCAGTTACCCCAGTGCAATGGTAGCCCAATTAGGGTGTGAGAAATAAATCTCAGTAGGGTGGGACCAGCAGTAGCAAGCCCAATATAGACAATTCAATAAAATTTAATAGCGTACAAGTATATAAAATCAATAATATAATTGAATAAATAACCAACAACCCATTCAGGTTCCAAAGGGACACCTAACTGTGATACCGACTTCATCCCATAGCTGGTATGTCTGATCATATCAATTATGTACATATATATTAACAGTATATATATATATATATAAATAGATTGAAATTCTTATCATTCTCCTAATTTTTTTTAAATAGAATTTAATTAAATAAATTATCTAATTAATCACTATTTAATTAAATTCCATCAACATCAATTTAATTAAATAAATACGCAATTTCACATCAATTAATTAAATTCTTATTGACCTTAAATTTAATTAATTAAAACCCCCAATTCACATGATTTAATAAAATTCCTTTTAATCCTGAATTTAATAAAATAAATTAACCCGAAACCTAAAACTAGGTAAGCCGCACTGTTTGACTCACATGGTTAGATAAATAATGCACAGACCATGCGTTCACTACTGAAAACCCATTTTAACATGCACAAATGACACGTATGGTATGACTAACCATGCACAACCTGTGAGTACACCCCTACTAGGCCCAGTGCTCTAGAAACCCATCCATCCATCCAAGAAACTCCTCGAGCCTTTACCCAAGCCCGATATAAACATGTTTAAAAGATCCCAACTCACGAAACATCATCCTGAAACTTGGTTATAAAATCGACACATTGTTACAATGATAAAGTTAAAAAAAAATTTTGTTTTAACATGGTTAAAAAAACATGTGACATTAAAAAATACCCACCATAAAACATTATCATCCCCACGAAGCTATTGGTAACTACTACAACATCAACCAACCCACCAATGTTATGAAGACTCTTTTGAATTATCAAGTTATGTTCCTAAATAACCCAAACAACATTAAACATTTTAGAACCCCAAACCACAAATATTTCATTGAAATACATAACCAACCCATGAAACCCATACCCGTCATAACCGTAACCATAAATTCCCACTCAAGAAGCCATTTACATATCAATACATTTCTAGAATGTTATCATAAGCAGTAAAACAACAACATGATATAACAAAAAAGCATGGAAAAACAACACAACATGCTAATAATAGAGACATAAAGGCATATAATAATCTAAACATGTTATACAACCAGGAATTCTAAACAAGATCAAAACCTGGAATTGCACCCAAGGCATACAATCAAAATTAACAGGAATCCTACTAATGAACTACATGTCATGTGATATGAATGGATTGGGAATATTTAAGTGCATAAGATGATTCGTGTAATAGAATTTCCATTCCATATCAGGGCAAGTAAAATTTTCAAAATTATCAAAATTAATAAGCAAAATAAAATAAACCAGTTACTCAGGGTTAAATCATATCAACTATAATATCAAGTAGTATATAAAATAATTCCCATTCTTGGCCACTTGGTCATTTCCCGTACACTGGGTGATCATTTTAAAGAATAGCTATTAACTGAGTGACAATACTTTCCTAGTTTTCTATCTACAACCCAAAACATAAACATAAAGAAATAAGAAAGAAAAACGACTCCTCTAACGCCACTTTACAACTTCCCATCCTGGTATACCCTCAAATCGGTAGCTGGACCAATTACTACATGACCTCAAGCGTGTCTCCCTGTACACCAAAGCCTTTTGACTAGTAGCAAGGGTCTATGGATAGTTAGTGGAGAGACTATAGCCTATTATTCGGAGTACTCAATGGAAATATATAATAAACTTAGACAACGACAAAATTAGATATAAGAAATAATAAAATGAATAAGGGAAATGACCAACACCAATTTATATAATGCATGCATGTCATGGTTATATATATATATATAAAATCAGTAAACAAAATAGCATGTTATACATCTCAGTATAAAAATAAAAAAATACTCATGCCCCAAGGGAGTTATCCAGAAGCATCCTAATCTCCCGCTCGGTCCTTTGCTCCGAACTCCCAAGTATAGGAAAACAGCATCGAAAAATTTATTAGTCCTGATAACAAGAAATGTCTACTCGGGTACCCCAGTGCCATAACAGCCTAATTAGGGCATGAGATATAAATATAAACAGGCCAAAACCACCAGTGTCTAGCTCAATCTAGAGAATTAGAAAAAATTAATTATTATGAAATTATATCGAATCAATAAAAAAATTGAATAAATAATGAACAACCCATCCAGGTTCCAAAGGGACACCGGGAAGGATACCTTCTTTATCCCACAGCTGGAATGTCTGATCATGGCAATTAGGTATGTATATATAGTAACAGTATATATATATATATAAATAAATAGATATTCTTAGCATCATCATATATTAACCAAGTGAGTACCCACAAACATGATGTTGGATGGATCATGACATAACACACAGACATCCATCACCAAGAGTAGTGCACACGGTCTATACCCTGGCTCAACTCCACGAGCTCTCACAATCTCTAGTGGATCAACACAAAAAACTAACATATTCTTTCTCCCCAAGGGAACTCATAGTCCCTTGTCTCCTATTCCTATACAAGGCATCACCATTCACAACATATAATGTATGAAGCATTTAACCACTCATGCATTTCATTATCCCATTTCAATTACATATAAGCAAGAACATCCACATTTATACTTAAGGAAAACCATCTTAAGTATTTCAATTAAATCATTATCATGGGATTCACAATAATATAAAAAACATGGGGTAAGGGCCTCCCATTCATCTAATTATCCCAGCTCAAATCCATTAGTTAACTGAAAAATTAACAAGGTACCCAAATCCCATTAATTAATTCATCAATTAATTAATCAAAAACACAATTCATATCTCATAATTAATTTTCCAGAATTAATTATCTCATTATAAATCTCAACACTCCATATTCAATTCCAAAATGAAATATCTAGATAATAATATTAAAGACACATAATTAATTCAAACTTAAATATCTCAACTCAGCCAAATTTTATATATCTTAATTAATCCCTTGATTAATTATCTAAATTACAATTCTCAAAGCACATAATTAATTCAAAATTAGTTATCTCAACATAGCCAATTTAATATCTCATAATTAATCCCCTAATTAATTATCTCAATTAAAATTCTCAAAGAACATAATTAATTCAAAAATAATTATCTCAACTTAACCAATTTAATATATCATAATTAATCCTCTGACTAATTATCTCAATAAAAAATCTCAAAACACAAAATTAAATCATAATTAATTATCTAAACTTAGCCAATTTAATATATCATAATTAATCCCTTATTTAATTTTCTCAATTACAATTATCAAGGCCCATAATTAATTCACAATTAATTATCTCAACTTAGCCAATTTTACATCTCATAAATAATCCTCTGATTAATCATCTCAATTAAAATTCACAAATCACATAATTAATTCATAGTTAATTATTTAAACTTAACCAAACTAATATCTCATAATTAATACCTCAATTAATTATAATCTCAAAGAACATAATTAATTCATAATTAATTATCTCTACTCCAACTGTTTAATATATCAAAATTAAACCATAAATTATTTATCCTTCAAAAGGCACATTATTAATTGATAATTAATTATCTCAACTGAACGAAATTAATTACACATAATTAATCACACAATCAATTATCCATTTTACAACCTCAAATAATATAATTAATTAACAAATTAATTATCTCAACATAGCCAATTAACATCTTTTAATTAATTCCCGAATTAATTATCTCATCTTATTCCGCCCAATATTCATAATTACCACTTAACCAAAGCGTGTCAACATTTAAGGGTGATAATAACAAAACAAAATACATCAAGCTAAACAAACATATCAATCTAATCACTATGTTTTTAGCTTGAAGTCAGTGCACCTCGATTGGGGGGGTTTTATTTCAAAAACATGATTTTGTAATCTATAAAACGTTTTATACCAATAACCAAATAATTTAGCAATTGATGTCAAATTCATCAGAAACAGTAATTAAAAAACAACTGTGTTTTGTTAATTAAGAAATGTTGAGGACCCTACCTCAAGAAATTGCCCAAGCCAATGCTTTCTAACTCAAACCGCTTCCCAATTTCGCATATTCACTTCCACATTAATGTACGCACATACTTGGAATTGATCCCAACAACTAACATCATCAAATGACACTCACAATTAGTGTGGTGGGGACAAACGCACACCAAAATAATAAAAAAAAACTCAAACAACCATAAGAACCTAATCCAAGTGTGGGAAACCAATTATCAGGTATATAACCATACCCAAATATGATAGTAGTGAGCCAAAACAAACCGAGTATTTTTTCCTTTGGCACTGTTCATTTTAATACAAACCAATGTTTCCCAAGACATCTTTCTCACCAAATAGGATCAAAAGAAATAGAAATTTACGTTAATACTGAACCAAGGCTCTCGGCCCAATAGAACCCGGGCGAAGGAGAGCCAAGACGACTGATGTGAAGAATGAAACATGTGGAGAAGGAAATACCTTGACGATAAAAACATCTTCCATGAAGGAATAGCCACGATCTAGTGCATAGAGATGGAGCTAGAAGAGGAGGGTGGTGCGCCACCTATGGATGCTACACCATTTGTGCCTCGCGCCTCATGCAAGAGGAGGGAGAGGTGTACCTCCATCTTCTATTCTCCCTCAAATAATAGATTAAAAACTCTTAAATAATTATAATAATTAATGTGATATTGATAACAATAATAATATACATCATACTATTATTATTACCCATTAATATTACACATCTTAGATAAGTCCAAACTTCCCAATTACAAATCATTTAATTAAATTATTCTCCATCTAATTTAATTAAAAAAATTCTCCAAATAATCATTATTTAATTAAATTCTCTCAACACAATTTGATTAAATAAAACCCCAATTTTTATTACATAATTAAATTCATCTTAAAATTGAATTAATTATATAAATCCCTAACTGTAGATTAAAAAAATCATTTAATTAAATTTATTTCCAACCAAATTTAGTTAATTATATTTTCTAACTCATTATTGTTTAATTAAATTCTATCAACATAATTTTAATAGAAAAAACCAGACACCTCATTAATCATCATTTAATTAAATTAATTCCAACTGAATTTAATTAAATAATTTCTTCAATAAATGTTATTTATTTAAATTATCTAAAAAAAATTTAATTAAATGAACCCCCATTTTCATCAAATAATTAAATTCATCTTAACCTTGAATTTAATTATATAAAACCCCAACTCAATATTTGACACATCATTTAATTGAATTAATTTCCAACAGAATTTAATTAAATTAGTTTCCAACAGAATTTAATTAAATAAATTTTTCAACACATTATTATTTAATTAAATTCTCTCAACATAATTTATTTAAAAAAACCTAACACCTCATTAATCATCATTTCATTAAATTCTTTCAAACTAAATTTAATTAAATAATTTCTCCAATTCATGTTATTTTGTTAAATTCTTAGAGCTTAATTCAATTAAATTAAAAACGTCAACTCATCAACATTATTTAATTAAATGCTCTCAACCACAATTTAATTAAATAATAACCCCCATTTCATGAAGAATAATTATATTCTTTTTAACCCTGAATTTAATTAAATAAAACCTCAATTTCATATTAATCAATTAAATACCTATTTACCTTGAATTTAATTAAAAGAAACCCCAACCCCTAATTTATAAGTAATTTAGTTAAATTCCCCCATATCAATCTAATTAAATAAATACTCTGTCTCATCATCATTTAAAAAAAATAAATTTCATAAATTTCATCTCAATTTTATTAAATAACTTCTCAATCTCAATGTCATTTATTTAATAACTCCCAAAATAATTTAATGATATTAATTTCATTATTCAACACCATTTAAATAAATTTTCTCCAAAAAATTTAATTAAATGAATTATCCATGATCTATATAGACCTCATTTAATTAAATTCTCCTAGAATTAATTTAATTAAATAAAATCCTCATTTCAATTTATTTAATTAAATTATTTTAAACTGAATTTAATTAAATAAATTCTCAAATTTATCATTATTTAATTGAATTCTCTCAGCCATAATTTTATTTAATAAAACCACCATTTCACTTTGTTTAATTAAATTATTTTCAACTGAATTTAATTAAATAAATTCTCTAATTCATCATCATTTAATTAAATTCTCTCATATTTAATTTAATTAAATAAAACCCCATTTCACTTTATTAAATTAAATTATTTTCTACTAAATTTTATTAAATAAATTCTCTAATTAATCCTCATTTAATTAAATTCTATCAATATCAATTTAATTAAATAAATATCATATTTCAAAGAAATTAATTAAATTCATATTAACCTTATATTTAATTAATTAAAACACCCAATTCACATCAAATAATTAAATTCCTCTTAATCCTGATTTAAATTAAATAAATAAACCTAAAACATAAAACCATGCAAGTCACAATATTTGACTCACATGGTCTGATAGATCGTGCACTGACCATGTGTCTACTATTGATCACCCATTTTAACATGAACAGATGACCCGTATGGTTTGACTAACCATGCACAGCCTGTGAGTACACCCTTATCAGGCCTGGTGCTTTGGAAACCCATCGAGCCATCTAGGAAACTCTTTGAGCGTTTACCCAAGCCCAATATAAACTTAATTAAAAGATCCCAACTCACAAAACTTCAACCCGAAGCATGGTTTTAAAATCGAAACATCATTACAATGATAAAGTTAAAAAACTTTTGTGTTTTAACATAGTTCAAAAAATCATGGGACATTACAATATACCCTCCATAAAAAATTCTCATCCTGAAGAAGCTATCAGGAACTACTACAGCATCAACTAACCCACCAAGTTCATGAATCCACATTTGAATGATCGCGTTACATTCCGAAATGCACAACACACCATTAAACATTTATAACCCCAATCCAAAATTCTTGCATTGAAATATATCTTCGACCCATGAAACCCATACCTGTCATAAATGCAACCATGAATTCCCACTCAAGCAGCCATTTACATATCAAAATATTTCTTGCATGTTATCATAAGTTGTAACACAATAGCATTCTATAACAGAAAAGCATAGAAAAAAACAAAACATGCTAATAATAGAGGTAAATTGACATATAATCATCTAAACATGACATACAAGCAAGCATGCTAAAGAAGATCAAAACATGACGTTGCACCCAAGGCATAGAATCAAAATTATTAGGAATCATACTAATGAACTACATTTCATGTGATATGAATGAATTGTGAATCTTTAAGTGCCTAAGATGATGAATTTAATAAAATTTCCATGCCATATTAGGCCAAGGATAATTTTCAAAATTCTCAATAATAATAAGTAGCAGGAAATTCACTAGTCACTCAATGTTACATCATATCAACTATAATATCAAGTATCATAAACAATAATTTCCATCCCTAACCACTTGGTCATTTCCTGTACACTGGGTGATAATTCGCAAGGACACCTGTTAACCTAGTGCCGCCAATTTCCTAGTCCCATGTATACCAACCCAAAATAGAAAGTCAAAGGAATAAGAAAGAAAACTGACTCCTCTAATACCAATTTATAACTTCCCATCCGGGATTAACCTTTAATCAGTAGCTTGACCAGTCACCACATGAACTCAATCATGTCTCCCTATACATCAAAGGATTACAACTAGCAGTGAGGGTCTATGGATTGTCAATGGTGAGACTATACCCTCATATTTAGAGTGCACAGTGGAAAGATATAATAAACTTAGACAACAACAAAAGTAGATGCAAGCAATAATTAACTGAATAATGGAAATGTCCAACACCAATTTATATAATGAATTAATTTCATGGTGATATATATAGTAATGTAGTAAATAAAATAGAATTCTATACATCTCATTATAGAAATAATGAAAAAGACTCAAGCCCCAAGGGAGATCTCCACAAGAATCCCAAGCTCCTGCTCTGTCCGTTGCTCCTAACTCCCATGTATTAGAAAACCACATCAAAAAATTCCACTGTCCTCCATACAAGAAATGTCTACTTGGGTACCCCAGTGCCATGTTAGCCTGATTAGGGTGTGAGATATAAATCTCAGAAGGCCAAGAACACCCGTGTCTAGGTCAATCTAGAAGATTCAATAAAATCAAACAGTGTGCAAGTATATCGAAGCAATAAAAAAAGTGAATAAATATCCAACGACCCAACCAGGTTCCAAAGGGACACTTGACATGGATACTTTCTTTATCCCATTGTTAGAATGTCTGATCATGTCAATTAAGTATATATATATATATATAGTAACATTGTATATATATAAATATATTGATATGCTTATTCTCCTCCTATATGAAATAAGAAAGTATCATCGCAAAAATGAAATATATCCAGCATACTATTTCTGGATGGACCAAGATGTAATGCACATGCATTCATTACCAGGGGAAGCGGTCAAGGTCTTCTCTCTGGTCCAAACTTCTAGAGATCTCAAAGTCTCAAGGTAAAAAATATGGAATCTCACATGATATTCCTATCCCAGGCTCTCATGGTCCTTTGAAAAAACGATGTTGGATGGATCAAGACATAACACACAATCATCCATCACCAAGAGTAGCTCACACAGTTTATACCATGGCTTAATTCCACGATCTCTCATAGTCTCTAGAGGATCAGTACAAAAACTAACACATTCTTTCTCCCAAAGGGCTCTAATAGTTCCTTGTCTGCCATGCCTATAAAACACATAACCATTAAAAACATATAATGTATTATTCATTTAACATCTCATTAATTTCATTATCCCATTTGAATTACCTATAATAAAAAATATTCACATTTATACTTAAGGAAAACCATCTTAAGTATTTAAATTAAAACATTGACAGGGGATTCATCATCAACTAAAAAACATGAGGCAAAGGCCTCCCATTCATCTCATTATCCCATCTAAAATCCATTAGTTAACTATAAAATTTAAAAGGTACACAAATCTCATTAATTAATTCATCAATTAATTAAACAACAACACAATTCATTTCTCATAATTAATTTTACAAAATTAATTATCTCATTATAAATCTCAAAAATCCATATTCAATTCCAAAATTAAATATCTATATTATAATATCAAATACACATAATTAATTCACAATTAATTATCTCAACATAGCCAAATTTTATATCTCATAATTAATCCCCCGATTAATTATCTCAATTATAATTCTCAAAGAACATAATAAAATCACAATTATTTATATCGTTAGACAATTTAATAGATCATAATTAATCCCTCGATTAATTATCTCAATTACAATTCTCAAAGCACACAATTAATTCACAATTAATTATCTCAACTTAAAAAATATAATATCTCATAATTAATCCCCTTATTAATTATCTCAATTAAAATTCATAAAATAAATAATTCACAATTAATTATCTCAAATTTACCAATATACTATCTCATTTTTAATACTCTAATTAGTTATATCAAGTACAATTATCAAGGAATATAATTAATTGACAATTAATTATCTTAAATTATCCAATTTAATATATCATTATTAATCCCGTGATAAATTATCTCAATTCGAAATCTCAAAGAACATAATTCATTCATAATTAATTATTTCAACTAAACCAATTTAATATCTCATAATTAATCCCTCAATAAATTATAATCTCATAGAAAATAATTAATTGATAATTAATTATCTCTACTTAACTAGTTTAATATCTCACAATTAAACAATCGATTAATTATTTATCAAAAGGAACACAATTAATTCATAATTAATTATCTCAACATAACCAAATTAATTACTCATAATTAATCGCCTGATTAATTATCCATTTTACAACCTCAATGTATATAATTAATTAAAAAATTAATTTTCTCGACATTTCCAATTAATATAACACAATTAATTCCCTGATTAATTATCTTAACTTATTCCTCCCAATATTCATAATTACCACTTAACCCAAGTGTATCAATATGTATGGGAAAAAATAACAAAACACACAGAAACATGATAAATGGACATATCAATATAATCAATATGTTTTTAGCTTAAAGGTAGTGCACCTAGATTGAAGGGTTTTATTATGGAAACATGATTTTCTAATCTAAAAAATCTTTTTATACCATTAAAAATCATTCAGCAATTGTAGTCAAATTAATCATCAACAGTAATTAAAAAACTACTACATTTTACTAATTATGAAATGTTGAGAAATCTACCTCAATGAATGGGCCACGACATTGATTTCTAACATAAACACTACCTGCTCGCATATATACAGTTCGACATTCATGCACGCATGTACTAGGAATTTATTGCAACATTTAACAACAACAACCGGAATCCCAATTAGTTTGGTAGGGCCAACACACACAAAAATAATCAACCACAACTAAAAAAACCATAAGCACCTAATCCAAGGGTGAAAAACCCATTATTGGGTATATAGCCTGAACCTAATATGACAATGGTGAGATAAAAAATCCGAGTTGCTTCACCATCAGTGGAATTAGTTACAATACAAACCAAAGTGTCCCAAGACATTTTTCGCACCACCTAGGATTAGAAGAAGAAATAAATCCGGGTTAATACCGAATCTAGGGTATCATCCTAACAAAACCTGGGTGAAGGAGAGCCAAGAGGACCAATGTGAAGAACAAAACATGCGGAGAAGGACTTACCTCAATGAGATAGACATCACCTATAAAGGAACCACCACGATATGACGTGTGGAGAGGGAGCCGTGAGAGGAGGGTGCTGCCCTAGCCCTGGATGATACACTGTGGGTGCCTCATGCCTCATGTGGGAGGAGGAAGTGGTGCACCTCCTTCTTTTATTCTCCAATAAATAATTGATTAAAAACAATAAAATAATTATAATAACTAATATAATAATAATAATAATATCCATCAAATTATAATTAGTACCCATTAATATTACAAATATTAGATAAACCCGTACTTCCCAATTACACATCATTTAATTAAAATCTTCTCTATCAAATTTAATTAAATAAATTTTCAAACTCATCATTATTTAATTAAATTTTTTCAACAAACTTTAATTAAATAAAACCACCCTATTTATCATATAATTATATTCATATTAACCTTGAATTTAATTTGATAAAACTCCAAACCCACATTTAACACATTATTTAATTAAATTAATTTCCAAACGAACTTAATAAATTAAATTTTCCAACTCATTATTATTTAATTAAATCATCTCAACATAATTTAACTAAAAAATGACACCTCATTAATCATCATTTAATAAAATTCATTCCAACTGAATTTAATTAAATAAATTTTCCAATTCATGTTATTTAATTAAATTCTATGAACACAATTTAATTATATAAAACCCCCATTTTTCATAAAATAATTAAATTCATCTTAACCTTGAATTTAATTATATAAAACCACAAATTTACATTAAACACATCATTTAATTAAATTCCATTCCAATCAAATTTAATTAAAAAAATTCCAACTCATTATTATTTAATTCAATTCTCTCAACATAATTTAATTAAAAAAACTCAACACCTAATTAATCATCATTTAATTAAATTTATTACAACTGAAATTAATTAAACAATTTCTCCAATTCATGTTATTTAATTAAATTCTCTGAAGAAAATTTAATTAAAAAAATCCAACTCATTAACATTGTTGAATTAAATTTTCTCAACCTTAGTTAAATAAAATAATAACCCCCATTTCAAAATGACTAATTAAATTATTTTTAATGTTGAATTTAATTAAATAAAACCTTCATCTTACATAAATTAATTAAATTCCTTTTTAAATTGAATTCAATTAAAAGAAACCCAAACTCCTCATTTAAAAGACATTTAATTAAATTCCACTCATCTCAATTTAATTAAATAAAGGCTATATCTCATAATCATTTAAAAAAATTAATTCTTGTAATCTCAATTTAATTAAATAACTTCCCATTCTCAACATAATTTATTTAAAAGCTCTAATTTTTTTTAATTAAATTAATTCCCCAATTTAACACAATTTAATTAAATACTCTACAACACAATTTAATTAAATGAATTATATATTCTTCATCTCAACCTTATTTTATTAATTTCTCTTAGGTTCAACTTAATTAAATAAAAACCCCATTTCACTTGGTTTAATTAAATTATATTCAACAAAATTTAATTAAATAAATGATCTAATGCATCATTATTTAATTAAATTATCCCAACATTAATTTAATTAAATTAAAAAACTGTTTCAATTTATTTAATTAAATTCTTTTCAGCTGAATTTAATTAAATAAATTCTAAAATTCATCATCATTTAATTAAATTCTCTCAACATTAATTTAATTATATAAAACCCATGTTTCAGTTTATTTAATTAAATTATTTTCAACCAGACTTAATTAAATAAAATCTCCAATTGATAATCATTTAATTAAATTATGTAAACCTCAACTTAATTAAATAAATCCCCCATTTTACACCATGTAACTAAATTCCTCTAAACCTTGAATTTAATTAAATAAAACCCCAAATTCACATCATTTAATTTAATTATTTTTAATCCTGATTTTAATTAAATAAATTAACCTGAAACATAAAACTTGGTAATCCATACTTTTAAACTCCAATGGTTAGAAAAATCATGTGTAGATCATGCGTCTGCTCCTCGACACCGTTTTTAACACACACAACTGACCAACACAGTTTGACTACTCGTTCACAACCTATGCATACACCTCTACCAGGCCCGGTGCTCCGAAACCCCATCTAGCCATCTAGGAAACTCTTAAATCTTTTACCTAAACCTGATATAAACATGTTTAAAATATCCCAACTCGAGAACTTCATCTTGATGACAAGTTTCAAATCTGACTTATCGTTACAATGAAAAAGTTAAAAAATGTTTGTGTTTTAACCCAGTTTAAAAAAACACTAGACATTACACATAACATGACCATAATCATCAAACTACATGAGTACATGTGAATTAATATAAAGGTATAATAATACTTTTATCATCTTACAAAGTAGGATATCTCTGATAGACTTTCCAAGATTCCCATGACAGTTAAAACATTAATATGATATTTTAAATGAATAAATAAAATTACAGATTTAAATATATATTCAATATTATTTATATATAAATTTAAAAATATATATTTATGCCTATACATTCACCCACAAAAATTATCATTGAAATTTATATCCCATAATAAATTTTTACAAAGAAATAAAATGACGATCTTCTAAGGGAATGTATTTATTAGTATAGAGAATTAAAAATCGTACAAACAAAATAAATATGTTTTAAAACATAAATACACACAACATAAAAATTATACATTTGGTTCATCAATCACCAGGAAACCCAATTCATCACCTTTAGCCTATCTTAATTTTGATAAACTCATAAATTAATG
This sequence comes from Viscum album, assembly GCA_963277665.1. Lineage (NCBI taxonomy): Eukaryota > Viridiplantae > Streptophyta > Magnoliopsida > Santalales > Viscaceae > Viscum > Viscum album. The sequence goes on from OY728164.1 coordinate 687,725,701, forward strand.
GAAAATATGAACCTTGACCCTTGTAAATTTTACACATGGAGAAAGAAATAAAAAAATGATATAGGAAACCTTTCCTATATTTTATTAAATATATAGTTAATATAATAAATATAGTAAGTTACAATTCATTATTTATATTTTAAAAAAATAAAAATATATATAATAAATATGAATATATATATATATCCAAATAATCCATTTCAATTTCATAAATATAAAGAATGATATTTATAAATATCAATACCGCTAAAATAATCATTTCTTAAATTTATTTTTTTATCCAACTATTATTAAAAAGATATATTATGATAACTTAATTAAAATAAAAAAAATATAATACAATTATACCAAAAGTCAACCATTTTACCAATAAAAATAATTTATTTAAAATTTTAAAACATCATTAAAGGATTTTAAGAAAATTTTAAAAAATTTATATAATTAATAAAAATAAAAATGACCTTACTTTATAGTCATATATATTTTAAAAGATTTCATTAATTAATTTTTTTCTAAATGAAATAAAATTAGTATCTAGTGATATAAAAATAAGAATGGTGTAATCATGAATTCACGAACATTCATGGGATTCCATAAAAATATTTTATATTTGTATCATCCCTAATTTCATTTAATAATGCTTAATAAGGCATGAATAAATAATTTATTATGTTAAACAATTGATAAGAATGTTATATATTAATTTTTTGTAAATAAAACATTACCACACACATTTATGGAGACATGTAATTGTTAGTTGATGTGTATTCATCTTATATTATCCGTATGGATGAACCCATAGGGAAGTAACTTTTTAAATAAATTGTTTCTCCATTACATAAATATAAAACAAAATTGAATTACCTAAATATAATAATTTATGTACATAAGAGTTGTGTAGGATGTGTAATAATAAGAAAGATAGGAAGTTGTGGCGGAAGGTTTAGATAATGTAGGACTCTGATAATCCAATGATGATGGGATGAAAATTTATAGAGAATGATGGAAAATGGAATACCTTCTTATACTAGTTAACAGTTAAAGAATAATAATGTAGTGGATTTCACATATAATGAATCATCAAATAAAACTACTATTACTATTAAAATTTATACGACTATTAATACCACTACTATTACTATAACTGATTCTAATAATAATATTTGTAACAAAAACAATAAAAAACAACAAATAAAACAATAACAATAACAATAATAAGAATAATACCACTTATTAAATACACCAATAAACATTTTAAACTATAACTAACATGATAAATATAACTTCATACATTAAAAATATTCCAATTTAATACACTCATTTATTTTAAAAAAGGAAATATAGATCATAGAAAAATATAGTAATGCTCGATAGGTGTTTTAATAATAAACAATTTGATTTCATAGACATTATACCATGCCAATATATATGAAAATCAAGAAAACCAAAGTGGGGTGAAAAAAATATCACAAATGAGATTTACATATTCTGTATAGAAATAATAATCCATTTTTTATTTACAATATTTTATTTTAATCCATAAATTTAAAAATAATTTTAAATTTATTTGTTCATTAATGTCATGTTGTCAAAAATCCCCCTCCTAGTACATACACATATTTTTCTATCAACCATTGGTGAAAGTCACCATCCTTTGAATAAGTATTGAATTATTAAAGAGGATATGAAATGTTTGGTTTTGGAAAATTATATTTTCTTTGGACATGACATTAATTTATCCATAATTAATCCTATAATAGTTTAGGGGCATGTGACATGTTTTGAAGATATTGATCATACCTAATAAAATAATTTTTTATATATTCACATATATCATATTGAAACAATGATTATAAAATTTTGAATTATGGTAATATTCATCTACAATGTAAAATTACATAGTTGACACATAATATGAAACATATTGAAAAATAAATTAATGAAAAATATATTTTCTACTATGAAAAATAAAAGTACACAAAATAAAATTAAAGAAATATCAAAATAGTGTTTTAGCATATGAAAAATCAATCATGTAGTCATAATTCACTCCTAAAGAATATTAGTTCCTTCATCATAATTGATATTTAAAATATATAATGAAAAAATATATGGATACGATAATATATAACCACAATGGTGTCTATATAAATACTTTCACAAGTATCTAGTAGTGTTATTCAATGTACTAAAACATGATTTGTAAAATAAAACGTGGATTCATTGAATATTTTATAAGAAAATTTAAAATCAATATCCTCACAAGATAACATATTAAAACACTTACATGTGCTAGTATCATTTGTTAGAATATGAAATTAACAAATATATGTAACCAATTTAGTAAATTTAAATGCGCACATTGAATATATTTATTAAAAGTGAACACCATTATCCAAAGAAGTTTTATTCATGAATAAAATAATTAAGCCTCATTAGGGTTCCAACCAAAGGTAATTCACACCTTTTCAATCACACGAAACCAATAAAAATACTTTTACATTAGAATTCAATTAATATTATTATATATATGAATACACACCATTTAGTGTCAATATAAGAGAAGATATCTAATTACACATATCAACAATCTCTATATTCATTTCACTTTATGATCTATATTCCAATGATATTACCATGAAAGTAAATTCAATACAATAAATAATTATTAAAACAAATCATCCAATATGACAAATAATAATTTTTAGTATGATTTTTAACCTAAGGTCCATAATAAAATAAGAAAACAATGTCTAAAAATAATCATAAAACCATGAAATTTACATAATCCACCATCTCAAATATAAATTGATCGTTTTTGTCCCGAAATATTCCAAATCATTTTAATATATCGATTGAAGTGTTAGAATTTTTCATAAACCCATATACCCAACGTAATGATTATAAATTCAATTACAATAAAATGTTGTGGATAGTTTACCTTGTCCATAAACTAGTTTCACATGAAATTTCGATTTACACCAAATTTTATCTATAGATTAGCAAGTCCATATAATGTTTTTTGAAAATTATAACCAATAATTTTTCAATATTGTATACCTCCTATATAGAGTTACCTAATTGAGAAATAATTTTTTTAAAAATATTTTATATATGATTTAAAATATATACACTAATCATTAATTTCATATGTATTAGATTTCATTTTTATATTTTTTGAACTCTTAATGTATATATAAAATGTGACATAAAATGAGACTTTTATTTCTTTAACACTCATTTTTGGATTTAAATGTGATGGTTTAATGTTGAATAATTTTTTTTATTTATAAGAGATGTTTTTTACAAAAGTAAAAATATCTTGATAAGAAATTTGGTAATATTAGTATTTTCATGGTCAGTTTAATTAAACATGGATTAATTGTGTTCCTATCATGAGCTTTTGTCCTCATTACTTTAAATTGACATGAGTGAATATAATACTGATTGTATAAGATATCAACGGTTAGATTAAAATCTACTCAAATAAAAAGAGTTAATAAGTAATGATAAATCCTACTAGTTCTGAACTAATTTCCATGGTAAGTACAAAAAGGTATTAAAGTTTTATGAAATGGTCATAAACATAGTTGAATGGGGTTCAACTAATTATAAATATTTTTTTTATCCCATCCCAAAATAAAATAAATTTGATTTATAAATAAATAAATAAATTGACATAGAGAAAATTTGCAATCCCAAGGGATAAAAATATTCCCCATACGCACTTCCTATCATAATTGGGTAATTGAGTAACTTAAAAGAGATAATGAGGTCAATCCAAGAAATAGAAGGAGGGAGAATTTCACAGGAGGTGATTGTTTTTTTACGTAAAATCACAATTATGAAGAAAATAGAGTTGTATATTCCTCCAATGGAAAATTAAGGAATAATAATTAGAACTCATGTTGACTTGTATGTGATCACATTATTCATGTTCTGTAACGAACCAACCCGGGTCAGCAAGGAAAGCCACCTAAACCAACTCATCCCATAATATAGGTAAAACATGAAATAAGAAAATCATCACAAATAGAGGAAAAAATACATAAAACCAAAGTATGATGTGGAAATAGGTGTGATACCAAAACATACATACAATCCAATACCAAATAGCCTAAACTAAAAAGTAATTCAAAAACTCATGTTACCAATAATCACCTCCAGACCAACCCAACCCAGAATTAGATGCAATTAGAGAAGCCAATATAAAACAAGATGCTATACTATTTACTTGATTATAACAATAAAACATAAAGAAACCTCCAAAGGCACTAGTATGGTGTGAGAGATATCCTATTAGGATACCACCATAGTTTCTATACAAGTTTTAATTTCAAGAATTCAATAATTCATGCTTTTAAAGAAAAATAGTTTTACCAAGTATTTTAATAAATCCAAACCATTTGTAAACCATTTTCCCTTTTTTCTAGTTTAGTTTTCTTAAAATCCTATCATTTTATACACAAGGAAAAATAAAGTATATATGAAAAAAGAAATCATATACATGTATAAAGAGGTATATTGGTAAACACATATCTTCGGAAAAACATATAATGCGAAACAATGTGGTACAAAATCATATATAAAAACCTTTGACCAACAATAATTGATGAAAATATTCATTCTATAAATAACCATAAATGAAAAAGAACCTAAAATTTGGGAACTAGACTATTGGACACTACCTACTAGACACCAAAATCCCAAAATATGCATAATTTTGGATCCAACCAATATTTAGTCCTTATAGTCCATATCATAAAGGGTTGCCTCTAAGTGGAAAAAAACACACATTATGGCTACCCCTATCTCTTTACCAATGCACCCAAGGTTCCCAATATTCATTTTTAAAAATTAAACCCAAAACCATACTCGTAATTATATAAACAATTTTCAAAAAAAGTTAACGATCTTTGGAGTTTGAAAACCCAATTCGAAATTATTAAAATCTTTTTTCAAGTAAAACCCATTTTCAAAAAACATTTCCATCCCAATAAATAATTTGAAACCATTTATCAAAAAAAATAATTGAAAAAACCAAAGGAATTTATCAATAATGAAATTTGATTCAAAAAATTAACTGATTTTATAGAAACACCTACCTTATCATGGTAGAAATATAGAAACTTTAAAAAATGGTGACCAAAAACCAAGAGAACAACATTCAAAATAAAAGGGATGATTGGAAACTAAAAAATATTAATAGATACATTATCCTATCAAAAATTATTATCTAATCCATGGAAACAACCAAAAAAAATTACAAACAATAATAATTACATACCTAGAGATAAGAAATCCATCCACAGCTGGGATTAATTATGGAACAAAGAGATCTAGATGGGAGGGGGTCACCCAAAATATCATAGGAAGAGCCTATAGGTAGGTAGGAAGGAATCTTGTATGATTGAAATAATAATTCCAATTGAAATGCCTTTTTAAAACATACCCTTAAGAGTTGACGTGATGTGTAATCATATTACACATCATGCAACCCTCGAGTCCGTCATACTTCAAAAACCCTTCTCATTTTATAAATAATCTTATATTTTTTTCATTACATGACATGTACCCTTTACACAATGTGTGAAATTATAACTTTGTGTATCCATTTCATGGGATCAATCTGACAACCATTTCACATTGTGTACTCCCATTACACGTCATGTATGTTCCCAGTGAATAGATAAAAATTAACGTTTTCCCCTGAAAATTACAAAAAATATCATAAATCACCATTAAAGATATACTATCAGTTTCTTCTGAGAGTTAGTCAACCAAAAAAAGGCAAACCAAAAAAAGGTTAAAAAATAAATAAAATAATGTTAACATGGTGTCATAATATCCCCACTATAAACTATTCATAACCACTGAAATACATCATGATCATGAATACACAAGTGGGAATGCCACTACTCTTTATCAATGAATCCCAATCCCACATATCTTGGATATCATATATTCACTGCTGTAGTACCCGAGCCAGGGGGATCATTTTACCTTGTATTAACTTATCCTGGTAATCCATAATCTAATCTAGTTTCTCAGCCATTGGAGTATTGAGATCAAGATCACCATCCTCTCATATAAGAACATGGGCCAGATATGGTATATACCTCCTTTAATTGAAAACATTTAACCTATTGAAGATATCTATGAAACTAGAAGGAATGTAAAACTGATATAACACCCAACCAAGTAGTCAAATGATATCAAAGGTTCCGAAAACCCTTATTGCCAACTGAACCTTCTTACCAAACCCGTGATTTCATAAGCAAGTTGAAACTCTATGAAACACTCGATAACTCACCATAAAAATTAGTGGCCAACACCAACAATCTGTATAGGATTTAGGAGGAATTTACATCGTGATCAAATTCCTTCGAGTCAAATACATCATCTCCATCACCAGTTAACCTACACTCGACCCAACCGAAGACCACTCTCCCATCTATTCCCAAGACATGAGAGATCTTCAAAACCTCCCATATTTTGAAATAAATAGTTCCATCTCTATAAAATCCTGATAACTGTTGTTCAAATAAAACACAACCAAAGGAAGATTCTATTCCAAGATCCTCTAAAATCAACCACAGTAGCCTGAAACATTTTTTCTAGAACCTGGATATCTCTATAAATCATTCCATCTATCTGAAAATGATATGAATTTATTAATTTTATCTGGGAACCCATCTCCTTCTACAAAACTTTATAGAACCTAGATGAGAACCTCAGATCCCAGTCAGAAAGAACTTTAGCGGGAACTCCAGTAAGTATCCAAATCTCTCAGACATACATGTCCATAAGCTATTCCACTTTCCTCATCTTTTTAATAGGAATGAAATTCACTGATTTAGTGAGTCAAAAAATGATCACCCGCATTGAATCCATCCCAATATGATTCTATGTTAAAAAAATTATTAAATCCTTGTAAATATCATCCCCTCTTACATAATAGAATTATTAAGATATGCAAAGACTATGAAAGTCTCCAGTTCTGCACCTTAATTCATTAACATGCAAGGCACCACAAAACAATATATCACATCGACCATATCTTCCCTTTCCACTAATACTGATGCCCACATTCTTGATAAATCTTTGCATCCCCAGGGTATATAGATAAACAAGGATGGTTTCCACTATATAACAACTCCTAAAACAATTAAAATGGAACAACCAAACTTCTATAGAAGCAAAAATTCTCCATCGGGTGACCGAAACCACACACCCGAGGTCTCCCCATCATAAATTGTTTTAATAAAGCACTGTAAATTATTTTCTACCACTAGATCAAGCTAAAATCACACAGAAAAAGGTGATTCATCTATTATAGAATCCAATAACACCTTTCCACCAAACTCTTCCACTTCTAATATCATCTTAGATAATGAAATCATTATAGATTACTCCTTAGTCGATTCCTTTAATTATTTTTGGTTAATATCTTGATCAACACATCAGAAACCACATTTCATTTCCCATGGGTTTGTGCAATATTAAAAAAATATACGAAGATACTCCACATAGTTTCACTATCACAAATTTATATCCCTAATAGGAAAAATATATTTCAGCCTCTTATGATTATAATATACCATAATGTTATTCTCAAAGAGAATATGACACCAAGTTATGAGTGAATTCAAAATTGTTTCCAAACCAAGATTATAGTTAGAGTAATTATTCTCAAGAGGGAATAACTGGTGAGATCCATAAAGGAAAACTTGTTTCCCCTATATGAAGACATAACCCAAAACCATAACTGAAGTATAAGAAAACATCATAAATCAACTATAGTTCTGAAAGAATAAATAATGGTGATGAAGTCAACCTCACTATCCCCTACTAAAAATATATTTTTTCACTTTTCATTCCTTTAAAAATTTACAGCCATATGAGATAAAGATTTCATCGAATAAGTTATATAGGAGAATTCGTGGAAAACTATATTTAGTAACTAGATAAACTCCATGAGATCTTTATATAAAAAATCCTAGGATACTACCATGACATTAAATTTCCTACTATTTCATGATATACTAAGATTCACCTCTTGGATATCACGATACCTAGAAAATTTACTTTAAGGATCCATAAACTACATTTGGAAAGATTACTATACAAATAATGTTCTTTCAAGGTTCAAATATTGATATCCAAATTTTTCATATTCTCTTCCTTTGAATCGGCGTACACCAAAATTTCACCCACAAAAAAAGGTTATGATTGAATGAATTATTCAGTTCATAAAATAAATAATCATTATAGGATCATTAGTGAGACCCAATTACAAAACGAGAAACTCAAAATGACCATATCAACTCATAATTGTGGTATAAGTTTCAACCTTTTTTCAGACACTCAAATGGTGATACTCTAACCATAGGAAAATCATATACCAAAAATGATACAATCTAATATTCTTATAAATACCATCAATACTTACAAAAAGATATTTGTTCTTGATATTCACTAATTCAAACTTCAATAATCAACACAAAGTCCAAATCTCATATTTTATTTCTTTGCTAAGAGGAAAAGATAATTTTATAGTTACATGATAGGAAAAGTAAATAATTTTTCCTATAGGTCCCCAAATTGGTCCTTATGTTCCAATAACTCAACAGGCTCCATACAGTAATATGATTTAGAAATGGGAATCGTATTAGCGATATGGTTTATAGTACAATTGATATATCTCTATAGTGATAAACAACTAAAATCATACAAAAAGTGTACAGGGTAATCAATCAAAATTACGAGAAGTCCAAAATTCAATAAAGGTTCTAATATGTCTAGGACCATCTCAGAAAACTATCATGAGATTACCACAATATATAGAACAACATGACCATCCATTTCTGATCCAGAGTCACTCTCATCCAGGAAAACATGGGTGACCCCATCTACTTTTAGAACTTAACTCAATGAGGAAAATAGTCTATCTGGGCCACAAACTTTATCATATAATCCATGATGATAATCATGTGAAGATTACATGATCTAAAACTAAGAATTCCTACTCCACCTCAAAATATCATATCATCACCTGACACATGGGACATTTTAAACCATGTTCAGACCACTTTCTTAATTGTGTGGAAAGATCCGACAAGAGTAAATTATGTTCTGAATAGAATCCTAACATTTCAAATATGTTTGAAGATATAATATAATGATTATACCCTATATAAAACTGATATATCACCATAAAATATGAGATAAACACCAAACATCAAACAATGGATGGTCTTGCTTTAAATTCCTCTAGAACATACTCTATTGAATAAAGTCATCTAATCATAGCCACATAAACATATCCATTAGAATATGGATTAGAACCACCACCTTTGGAAGCTTCTTTACAGTGATATGAAGCATTGCTGAGAGTGGATTCTCCATTAATTCTTGAAGACATATTTTCAAAAAATCTACATAGATGGACAGATCTTCTAAAAAAATGAAAAGTATTAAGAGCCTATATATAGTTAGGATTGGTATTACCTTGACATACCCAATGGTAGTAGACAAACTTATGCTTCCCTATAATCACCCCTAAGACTAGTTCTGAGGAAAATTTTCCAACTTCCTTTCTATGCTAGAAGATAAAGCCTAGATAACTACATAAAAAACTGAGACCCCACCCAGAGATATCATTCTAGCTATGTATCCCATATATAATGTTTCCTTGTCAACTAGAAAAAACAATGGGGGTGGGAACATGAGTATGAACATCGATTGAATATAAGGGATATTTCCTAACTCAATCCTTTGAGCCTTTTGGTACTCATTAGTGACAAGATCATGTGCTAGATTCACTAACTCAAAAAATGGGTAGAGTACTCCAGAATGGTACTCTCCCCATTCTCTATGGTATGAAACTCTTGTTTATTTTCCACATGTGATGTATCCTGTTAAAAATTATGGCTAAATATTTTTTGAAAGGAATCCAAGGTAAGATCCTCATGAAACATAACCTTAAAAATAGAGTCCAACCTATCCTTCATATTATGTCAACCGTATATATAAAAAACCCCACCATAGAGTTTTCAAAAGTATTCTTGAATTGAAAGAACCTCTATATCCTCTCTAGTCACTCCTCAGATTCCTGGGGACCATTCTCACTATGAATTATGGGTGGATGTTTGTTAGTAAATTCTTCTCCGTTATCGACTATGTGTCCTAGGTTCCTAAAACCCAGTAGTCCCAGAGTCCGGACAATACAGATAATAGATTCTACAAAAGTAAGTTCTATTGGATGATTATCTTGTGGAACATGTATCACAACTACCTCTATTGGATATTTAATAAATCTTCATTGAGTAATTGTCTAACAAAAGACAAAAAATAACTACTTAAGAGAAAATTAAAAACTCATAGGACCAACATTAGTAATTGATAAAAATTATTTTGAATATTATTAATTAAAAGTAACCATCAAGGAACTGGTAAATTTAAATACATTTCTGATACAATTCATCTAAATAACCTTAAATCTTTGTATCCATCTGGGAAAATGTCCCTGAAAACCATTGGTAACTCATTTTTAGTCACAAAAGTGAGCTGTATTGGTCCCTTTTCTCTACCTACTATCTGAATTCTGATGGTCCTAACTCTGTTATACCCAAGAAAAAAAACCAAACTTAGGTAGTGCAAACACACTTTATGGTGATAATCCATTTGATACCAAATTGTAATGAATAAATTTGGGTTAACTAGATAATACACTTGAATCGACTCATCACATGATATAGGGAAACCTTTAAAACATAAATTATTCATGAATATAAGAAAAAACACATAGAACCATATTATGATGAAGAAACATATGATATAACAAAAAATACAAAAAAATCTCAAAATTCATAAACTATAAAGTAAGGTGAAAACCCATGTGACCAATATTCACATCCAGATAAATCGAAGCTGAAAGAAGTAACAACAAGAGATGTCGAAATATTATATGATGATATTACCATTACCTAAATCCTTCAATAAAACATTTAAAAATGCTCAAAGGCACATGTAGGGTGTGATACATAGCCTAGTAGGATACAAACATGGTTTATATACAAGGTCTTATATAAATAATTCAAAAATTTAATCTTTTAAAACAAAATAGATTTAAAAAAAATTATAAATCCAAACCTTTTATAAATTATTTTCCCATTTTATCTCCATTGGTTTTCATAAAATTCTTTCATATTATCATACTAAACATATGATAAGTAGAAATTATTAAAATAGGTTATAATATAAATGTATTAAGAGTTATTCAGGTAAACACATATCCATGAAAAAACCTATCATGAAAAGATATGTGATACACCCAAATTTATAAAAATTTGTGAGAAATAATTCATGAAAAAAATAATCAGGAGATAAATAACTAGAAATGAAAAATAACTTCACATTTAGTCAACTTCTTATGTAATAATGAATACTAGACACTAAAAATAATAATGAAGAATAACATTGGATCCAACTAACATATGTGCCTTCTAGTTTATTTCATAAAATGTTACCTCCTAGTGGTGAAATACACAATAAGGCTATATGCGTCTCTTTCCCAATGCACCAAAGGCTCCCAATGTGAATTTATAATAATTCAACCCAAACCATGATCAAAATTTTATAAAACATTTTCAAAGAAAATCTAATCCTCTTTAGTTTTTTAAAACCCGTTTCCAAATAACGCAAATCCATTTTCAAAAAAAAAAACCTTTTTGGAAAACATTTTCCCTTCCAATAAATCATTTATAACCATTTATCATTAAAAATCAATGAAAATCCAAAATTATTTTTTCAATAATGATATTCAATTAACAAAATTAACCTAATGTATAGAAAAATCTACCTCAAAATGGTAGAAACCCAGCTACATTTGACAATGGGGACTGAAAACCAAGGGAACGACCTTCGATAGACATAAAACACCATGAGACTACAAAGGATCAATAGAAAATACTATTAGGTAAAAAATCCATAGCTAAGACATAAATGTAACAAAAAAATATGATAAAAAAGGATTAAATACCCATAGATAAGTAATACAAGCATAATGAAGATCAATCACTAAACAAAGTGATCTGAATGGGAGGGAGTATCCCGAAATTTCCAAGAAAGATCCTCTAGATCAAAAAAAGATAAAGTGTATGAATGAGTTAAAAACATCAGATAAACCACTATCTTAGAACCAAACACCATGTGTTTACCTGATGTGTAATCCCATTACAAATCATGAAACCCTTGAGTCCCATATAATCTTAAAAACACTTATCTTTTTATTAAAAACATTACATTTTTCCCTTACATGATGTTCAACCTTTACCTGAAATATAAAACTATCACACTTTGTATCCAGTTGACGAGCTGTATTTAATAGCTATTATATGTTGTGTACTCCCATCACACCTTGAATAATTACCTAGAAAACAACAGAAATTATAGGTATTATTATGAAAATTCCATCAATTCCATTACATCACCATTTTAAGTATCCTCTTAATTTTTTCATGGAATTACTGAACTAATGAAAAAGGGAAAAAACAAGGGCTAAAATATTACTGAGGGAAAGGTAACTGTTTGTTACAGTTAAAATGAATGTTCTACATAAAAGAAGGTAGTGGAAGGGGGAATAAGTATTCCATGAGACTAAATTACAAGACATATAATTTAATTATTTTATTTTTATCCACTATTTTTTTAATTGAGTTATTTGAAATTTATTTTTAATTCCATTTTCATTAATGAAAAACCAATTATTGTTAGTATGTAAGAGTGAGTAGTATTATTTCAATTTTAGTGAATATAATATATCCTCTCTTTTCCTAATCTATTTCTTTAATACTATAATTCATTGTGAGATTTTATAAGGTTCAAAAGAGTTTCAAACCATTTTCTATCTTATAAATTCTTTTTATATGTTGTTAACATTTAATTTTCCCAACCATATAAATGAATTTTTAGTTGATGATTTGGGAGATTATAGTATGATTAGTCTATGAACATTTCATATATGGTAAAGAAAACTTAATATTTTTTCAAACATGAATGAATAAATTAAAAAAGGATATTAAGAGAAAACCTAATGATCCCACTACAAACCTCCAGTATATAGAATGTAGAATATTGGAAAAATAGGTTACATAAAATTATATATGAAATGAACTAAATTATGATATGATAAGTTGATGTCTCTAATATTTACAGATGGACACATAGAATAAATACAATAAAAAAACTTAATATTAATATGATTTGATAAAATTGGAAACATTTTAAAGAAAAAATACATATATTCTTTGAATTTTTTTTGATATATATATATATATATTATTAATAAAATTTTATCTTATTTTACTAAAATAAAAACCATATACCCCATAAATTTTATACCTTCATTATTATAAAATGTTCAAAAAATTTATTAATTCATTTCTTATAACAGTTATGAAATAAAATATTACTTGAGAAATGTTGGAAGGAATGAATAATTATTGATTTATTATTTTATTTTTTGTTCATGTTTGTTTTTAACTAACTCAATTTTTTTATTAAAGTATATTTCTAGATATTATGTATGTGTTTGATGATTCGTAGAGAGTTTTAACAAAGTATGGATCTGTATAATAGTGAGATGAATTTTTTAAACGGTATATTTGAATAAAATAAATCATTCTATGTGAGTTTTCATATTTGATATAGGAATGAAACATTGAAAATATTATTTAACTAGATATATAAGATATAAAAAGTCATTACACTATTTTAATTTAATTGAATAAACGTTATCCATGTTATATAGGATTTATTTGAGTTTTCAAATACGCATGTATTTTAAATTTAAATAAGATTGGATAATGTATTTAATGTATCATATATTATCAATCAAGAGTTTGAATTATATTTTTATGTGATTTAAATAAAAATAAAGAGTAATTTAAATTTTTTATGAAAAATTATTAATGGGATTAAAATTAATAGAAGTATAATGAAATAATTTTTAGTTAAAAATGAAGAAATAATGAAACATGTGATTTGTTTTCATTTTTGGTATTTTAATATATAAATTATTTCAGATGGCGGGGAATAAAAAATTTATACTAATTTTAAGATATATTTTTTCCAATATTTTATAAAAATTTATATACAAGAATATGTATTTTATGCTCAAAGAGATGAATATAATGATTTTCATTTACACATGTGGTGGAAAAATCAAATAAGATTTTCAATTAGAAATATTCTAAAACATCTAGATTGTTTACGTTAAATGAACAATGAATAGAAAATTCATTCTGTTGTTATACTGAACACAAAATATCATTACTATATTATATTTGTTATAATTTTATATCTAATTAATGTTGTGTTTTGATATGATACTTGAATAACCTTTAAATCCAATGTGTAATGATATTAAAGGATTCAATTTGGATTGAGGTTGAGGAGAAAATATAATAGAGGGGGTGTGTCTTATTTTTAAAATTTTATATGAAGTAATAATTTAGGGTAATATTGTTGAATAAACAAATTGTGGAGGAATTGTAAATAATATAATGCCGTAGAAATTAATATAATGTACAAAATATTTTATTAGATTTATTGGATCACCAAGATCTAACATTACTTTTCAAACTTTTCTACTCTTTTAGAATATTGGTACCCACTAAAAGAACAAATTTTTATTGGATTGATTGAATATTATTATTTTTCAATTGTACAATTCCTAGATGCAGAACACTGGAATTTTTCAGGATTCATAGACCATTATACACTAGACTATTCATCCAAAGTCAAATCCTATGAAAATCATTTTAGGTAGAAGAATAAAAAATTATATTCTTTTATGATTTGGAAAATAAAAAACCGACACATAGAAATAAAATCCCATAAATGAAAATTAATAAGATGAACAAAATTAAAAAAATGTACATCATATATTAATTTATTTTGAAGACTATGTTTCTCATTTATCATTGATAAAATCATTATTTTGGTGTTGAATATTGAGGTTCTTCATTGCTCGAAAAAAATGAACAATAGTTAAGGAATAACTTCATCATGTAACATGAGAATCACTATTTTTTAAAAATTTAGAAAATTCATCATGATTCAAAGTAGAATTATTTTAACTATATTTATTGATCTATTTTTATCAACTAATCACCAATTTTAATATCTAATCTCCTTTCAAAACTGTTTCTTAAACAAAATAATTCTTGAAAATGACTAGAAATATTTAAAATAATGATACACTTCATTACCTGTTAATATATCATGTGTGATATATAATAATAATGTTTAATCACATTAATTTCATCATTAAAAAGATTAATAAAATAAAATATATTCATTATAATGAAAATTTGTATTTAATTTAATTTATATTATTAAAATATATCTCATAAAATTAATGTAAATGAATAATTCAAAAAATTTAAAAATAAGGGTTAAAATGAATCAAGGAAATTTTTAATATTTTAATAATTACATTGAAAATTTTCATTCAACAAATTATAAAAAATTTGTTTTTAGATAAACATATTTTAAATATCTGAAGTGCATTGTGTTGCATTTGTTGTCAATGAGGCATGAAGTTGTCTTGGAATGAATGGAAGTCAAGGAATGTCACGATGTGAATGACAAAGGTTGTGATGGTGTTGGTGATGAAAGGAGAATGGCCATGGTACTAAGATGCATGTCACTTAGGAGATTCACTAAGTGGTATTGGAAATTGTGGTTGAAACATTCTCCATGGAAATCTGACGATTGCTGAGCTGCTCTTTAAGTTCATAGAACTTGTATCCTGATGATACAAAGTCACAACATTGATTGAAGACCATGAATTGTCTTCACAATGCATGAGGAGTTGGAAAGGAGTTCCATCCACAACTACTAAGTGGATGATGTGCATTAATGAATTCCATGCACTATCACTTAGTGCATGTGAACATGAAGATGATCCAACTTGACCTCTAATTGGATCATTGAAGAACATTGAAGAATTATTTGATTCAGGAGCTTCGGTTGATGGAGAACCTTCAAGAATTCACTCCTTAGTAATGAATATATGTTGAGGAGATTTGAGGAATTCTAATGAAGACGAGAAGGGAAGAAATGTAGAAGAAGGATGTTTTAGAATTGTGGCATTTGGCATTTTACACTTAGTACTTTGTATACTTAGTGTATATTTAAGCAAAAAATTAGCCACCAAGGAGGCCAGCCGAGGGATCACCCAAGGCACATATGGGCCTAAGGCGCCACGCCCATGGGGAACCCTCAAGGCCAAGGCGCTCCCTGAGGCAAGGCAGGGGCCGTGTGTAAGCCCCCGAGGACACGCGGTGGTGAAACCCGCGCGCCCGAGGTGCATAGTGGGCGCTAGGAGCGCGCCCGCAGGGAGCAGAGTGGGCGCAGAGCGCGCCCGCAGGGAGAACACGGTGCGGGGCGGCACCGTGGAGGGAGGAGATTCAACTGGCCGTTCATGGGAGCGCTTATTTGATAATCCGCGAGAAAACCGGCCGCGGCTTCGATGTGGGACGCGCAAAAATCACCTGGAGCGAATCCTGGCCGTCCTAGCCATCACGCGCTTTATCCACGCTGCACGATCCATCTCCGCGGCGATGATCTGATCCTGGCCGTTTAACATCGCATCCGACGGCCGAGAGCTCGTCTCCTTCCTCGAGCTCAGCCGAAGGCTCCCCGTGAGCTCCGTCGAACCAGAAGCAACCCGAGCACCTGTTTTTGAGATTCCGGCCACCTCCGAACAAACCGAAGGCTCCCTCGTGTTCGTCTGGCCCAACTGAACATATCCATGTATAAATATGGGCATGCATGCAACGTATGGAGAATTCGAGTGAGGCCGAAGGCAAACGATGTGCCGAGGCCTTGAGCGTCTATGTTCTGCATGGTTTGGACCGAAAGAAGCCATGCATGCGTTTGAAAGTCGCATGCACGAGGAGAAATAAAAAGGGAGAACCCGCGTGTGAAATAGAGGAAGATATCAAGATTTGCAGAATCTTGAAATACCCGAAAAACTCGGGGATTCAAGTTTTATCGCACGCGGATGATCCGGGCATCCCTCTGCCTATAAAAGGAGAGCCCGAGCACTCAGAATTGCTTGCTGATCCTTTGTTGAAAACTCGGAGTCCCGCGTGTGCCTCTGCCTCGCGAAGAAGAAGCCGCCGCGCAAAGATTTGCGCGGCTGAAGTCCCCTGTGCGCTAATCCTTTGCACGGCAGGAAGACCTCGTGGCCGCAACACTCTGCGCGCCCGAGGCTTGTTCCCTCTCTGCCCGCACCCTTGTGCGGCAAGAGGAAGTGCCCGCGGGTGCAGCACTTGCGCGCCCCGTGGCAAGAGGAGTTTGCGCGCTCGAATGGTTGCGCGCCCGTGGAGCCTTACACCTGAGGACCTACGCGACCCAAGGCAGTAGCCAGCTGCACCTTGCATGCCTTCAGTTGGTTGGTGTTCGGGCTGTGTGTGTAAAAACAGAAGAAGGCAGTGTGTGTGTGCCAAGTGGAGAAGAAGACCCGATGTCTTAGTGCCTTGTGTGAAGTGAAAGAACACACCCTAGTGGTGTATGTGCAATTCAAGTGAAGGCCGAGACTTGCAAGCCTTGTGTGGCTGAAGTGAAGACCACACCTCATTTGAGTGTGTGTGTGTGTGCAAATTGAAGAGGAACACCCTACGAGCATTCATTGTGTGCCAGAAGAGGAAGGTCACTACAAGTGTATGCTAAGTGAAGAATTTGTGTGTGCAAATTAAAGAAGTGGCCGAACCTATGTGTATGCTCTAAGTGGAGTGAACACACATTGAAGAAGGGAGAAGTAGACCCACACTAAAGAATAACACACTTTTAAGTGTGTAATCAAAAGGAATAAAGTGTGTGAAGTTCAGAGTTGGTGTGTTCTTGAAGTGATTACACCCTTTGTGGGTCTACTACACCAAGAAAAGGAAAGGGGAAGTGCATGCATGCATGAATGCACATGCGCACGTGAACAGAGCTAAATCAGGCTGTGTGCATCTGAGTTGACCAAGACTGAAAGTTCTTGAAGAATATTTTGAGAAGGCCATGCAGTCAGTGCATGAGGAAGAGGAGATGCCATGTACTTAGTGCATGAAGATGATTTGAGTTGAGACTGAACCAGACTGAAGTTAAAGACATCAGTGGTATGAGTATTCAGTAATTGAGAAGAGCCTGATCAAGTGAAGTGATCATAAGATTGCTGAGCAAGACCAACAGACCTTTTCAGAGGCTGTTGAAGATTCTTGAAGAGAGAAGCCAGGTCATCCTAAGAAGAAGGAGATAAATCCTGAGCAATATGAGAAGACCTGTTCACCACAAGTGATCAGAAGAAGAGCAAGGCCAGCAGTCTTTATCCCAGACTGCTGAGGATACTTGAAGAACCTAAAGTGAAGAAGAGCTACTCGTGTGACTCGAGGAGCCAGGAGAAGACCCTGTGGGACTCAGGGAGAAGAAGTCTTCAGTGGGATTCTGGAGCAGGCCAGTGGGACTCTGGTAACACTGTGGGACGCAGTATAAAGACCCTCCTGTGGGACTCAGGAGAGATACAGTGGGACTCTGTATCGACCATTGTAATACTAACAGATTATAATGGGAGAATCCATGCTGGGAGAGCATGGAAAGGATGTAGGCCTTTGGTGCCGAACCTTGTAAATCCTTGTGTCCTGTGCCTTTATATTTACTGCATCATTCGAGGAAAGGTGAGAGATACAAGAAGAGTGGATCGAGGCTTTAACCAGCCATAGAGGTTTAATTGATAAGAATCAATTAGTAAAAAGTTTTAAAGGGATCACTGATTCACCCCCTCCCCCTCTCAGTGATTCACACTGATCTGGGCACTTCAATTGGTATCAGAGGAAGGTTACCTCTAAAAGATCCAAAGGAGTCTTTATGAAGTGCAGATTTGAGGAAATGAAAGAACAACCTCAAATGGAGATATCTGCCAAGACTCTGAAAAACAGAATGAAGAAACAGGCAAAGAAGATGAGGAAGAAGGTTGGTGCAATCAGAGAAACTCCTTCTATGGAAAGAAATGTGAAAGTCACATCAGATGACAATTCCTTTTATCATTCTTCTGATGAAGCCTGCTCTAGCTGTGATGAAGATGGAAGAAACAATGATCTTCTAAATGCAATCAAATATCTTCAGAAGAGAGTCCCCAAGGAAGTGGCAATGTGTATAGCTACAGGCCTCCTTGATCTTCAAGAAGAAAAATTACAGCTAGAAGATGAAGCCAATTCTCTGGAAGTCCAATTGGCAAAAAGGGTTGGCATAACCAACACTCTCAGAAAGCTGGTGAAGGCTAAAGATGAAACCGTTTCCCTTTGCAATGAAAGATATGAAGACACTACTGAAAAATTGCAAAGAAGCCTTTCTGAGAATGAATTCTTCAAGACAGTGGTCAAAGATGTTTACCATGCACTGGAGAAGAGGCATAGAGTTTCAATGAATGTCAGAGATGCTCAACATGAAGACAAAGTCAAAATGGTGAAGGAGATTGACAACTCATTGCATGAAATAAAGAAGGTGCATGATGACCAAATGGAACAGCTGAAACAGAATTGGGAAGGTTGGCTAAAATTGGTTGAGGATGAGAAGAACTCCCTCAACATGAAATACTTTGAACTGGAGGTGATATTGAAAAATCAGCAATCACCCAAAGCCAAAACCTCCCGGTCAGCTGGTAGAAGAAATGTTGCCACTCAAGTGAGCATTGAGAAGGATGATTCTAAAAGAAGGGCATCCTCTAGTGAAAGTGCAACATCTTCTAAGAAGAAGGTTCCATCCCTCTGGATGAGGAAGGTGAAGAAGCAGGGCTCTCCTGAAACAACACAACTTGTCAAGAAAAGTACCTAGCAATCAGAAGTACACAAGAGGTCAAGATTTGTGGGTCAATGTTGGTGTTGTAACAAGTATGGGCATTGTGCAAAGGATTGTTGGTACAATCCACTGAATGTCAAAGCACAAAGGAAGCCCATGCCTAGGGGGAGCAAGCCAGAAGAAAAGAAGCAGCATCCACAAGTCCAGAGACATCTGTTTACTGCTAACAGATTTGGATTGCTTGAAAACATCTGGGATGTTTGAAAAAGTGGTCAAAATGATACATGTCAATCTCCAACTATATCCAAAGATGAAAAGAAGAGAAGATCACTGAACCTGGCTAAAAAAGAATCCTTGGGAAGCAAGAAGAAGAAATCTGAAAAAGCTCCCAAGAAGATGTTGAAAAAGGAAGAGAAGTCCTTGGAGTCTAAATCCAAGAAGGGTGAGTCATCTAGAAGGACCACCAAGAAAATATGCTTCTACTGTGGAAAGAAAGGTCATACCATGGATCTTTGCAAACAAGCCATGGAAATAAATAGAAGCAAACTGAACTCAAACAGACAATCAATCCAAAAGAAGCAGAAGGGATTGATTGAAAAAAAGTTGCCTAAGAGAGGTAGCTTGAAAGCATCAAAGGAATCATGTGAAACTTCCAGAACTGAGGCCACACTTCCAAATGACTCTTTAGTCATATGGCCAAATCAGTTGCAACTTGCCAAAGATCTCCAGAGAGCTGAAGATGAAGTTCTGGCAATTGCTAAGGCAAAAGGGAAGAAGAAGATTTCACATGAAGATGTGTTGAGATCCACACCAGCACAAACATCAATGAAGATCAAATGTGCAAGTGTGAAGAATGGTGAAAATGAGACATCTCAGTTGAGAGAATCTTCTCAACCTTGTTGTTCACATTGATGAACCAAGGAGGTTCCATCTTATTCCCTTATACTTCTGGTATTTACATGTGCTGACATTGCAGGGAATTGAAGATGATGATCATTCTCAACTGAAGGATGGTTTGGACAGAATGGAGTGCACCCCTTGAGGGGGAGCCAATCTGGAGAAAATGATGTTCTGAAATTAATATCATCTTGAGAAAGTAGATGAAAGGGGGAGCTTTATCTTTGCACCCGAACTTTCTAATGAGTTTTGTGAAGTTGTGCAGGATTTAGAAAATTCATTGTTACATCTGAAAAATTTCAAAACCCCAAGCATGATCTCACATGTGTAGAGAATTGTGGACAGCATTGAAAAATCTTGGTTATATCACTCTTGTTTTCTACACAGGGTTAGCCCAAGTAGACTTAGAGTTGATTTACTAAAGGTTCTTTGCTAAAGAGAACATGTGGCATCATCCCTCTCTTAGTGATTTTTTTTTTCAAGAAGATGCTATTCGAAGGGAGGAAGAGATTTTTGAAAAAGTGAACCACACCACACCTTTGCATTTTATTGCCAATAAGGGGGAGAAAATATTGGCACACATATCGACCCATTCATATGTGCTGAAGGAGTGTATTGACAACAAATACAAAGGGGGAGATTGAAGTGCATTGTGTTGCATTTGTTGTCAATGAGGCATGAAGTTGTCTTGGAATGAATGGAAGTCAAGGAATGTCATGATGTGAATGACAAAGGTTGTGATGGTGTTGGTGATGAAAGGAGAATGGCCATGGTACTAAGATGCATGTCACTTAGGAGATTCACTAAGTGGTATTGGAAATTGTGGTTGAAACATTCTCCATGGAAATCTGACGATTGCTGAGCTGCTCTTTAAGTTCATAGAACTTGTATCCTGATGATACAAAGTCACAACATTGATTGAAGACCATGCATTGTCTTCACAATGCATGAGGAGTTGAAAAGGAGTTCCATCCACAACTACTAAGTGGATGATGTGCATTAATGAAGTCCATGCACTATCACTTAGTGCATGTGAACATGAAGATGATCCAACTTGACCTCTAATTGGATCATTGAAGAACATTGAAGAATTATTTGATTCAGGAGCTTCGGTTGATGGAGAACCTTCAAGAATTCACTCCTATGTAATGAATATATGTTGAGGAGATTTGAGGAATTCTAATGAAGACGAGAAGGGAAGAAATGTAGAAGAAGGATGTTTTAGAATTGTGGCATTTGGCATTTTACACTTAGTACTTTGTATACTTAGTGTATATTTAAGCAAAAAATAAGACACCAAGGAGGCCAGCCGAGGGATCACCCAAGGCACATATGGGCCTAAGGCGCCACGCCCATGGGGAACCCTCAAGGCCAAGGCGCTCCCTGAGGCAAGGCAGGGGACGTGTGTAAGCCCCCGAGGACACGCAGTGGTGAAACCCACACGCCCGAGGTTCATAGTGGGCGCTAGGAGCGCGCCCGCAGGGAGCAGAGTGGGCGCAGAGCACGCCTGCAGGGAGAACACGGTGCGGGGCAGCGCCGTGGAGGGAGGAGATTCAACTGGCCGTTCATGGGAGCGCTTATTTGATAAGCCGTGAGAAAACCGGCCGCAGCTTCGATGTGGGACGCGCAAAAATCACCTGGAGCGAATCCTGGCCGTCCGAGCCATCGCGCGCTTTATCCACGCCGCACGATCCATCTCCGCGGCGATGATCTGATCCTGGCCGTTTAACATCGCATCCGACGGCCGAGAGCTCGTCTCTTTCCTCGAGCTCAGCCGAAGGCTCCCCGTGAGCTCCGTCGAACCAGGAGCAACCCGAGCACCTGTTTTTGAGATTCCGACCACCTCCGAACAAACCGAAGGCTCCATCATGTTCGTATGGCCCAACTGAACATATCCATGTATAAATATGGGCATGCATGCAACGTATGGAGAATTCGAGTGAGGCCGAAGGAAAACGAAGTGCCGAGGCCTTGAGCGTCTATGTTCTGCATGGTTTGGACCGAAAGAAGCCATGCATGCGTTTGAAAGTCGCATGCACGAGGAGAAATAAAAAGGGAGAACCCGCGTGTGAAACAGAGGAAGATATCAAGATTTTCAGAATCTTGAAATACCCGAAAAACTCGGGGATTCAAGTTTTATCGCACGCGGATGATCCGGGCATCCCTCTGCCTATAAAAGGAGAGCCCGAGCACTCAGAATTGCTTGCTGATCCTTTGTTGAAAACTCGGAGTCCCGCGTGTGCCTCTGCCTCGCGAAGAAGAAGCCGCCGCGCAAAGATTTGCGCGGCTGAAGTCCCCTGCGCGCTAATCCTTTGCGCGGCAGGAAGACATCGTGGCCGCAACACTCTGCGCCCCCGAGGCTTGTTCCCTCTCTGCCCGCACCCTTGTGCGGCAAGAGGAAGTGCCCGCGGGTGCAGCACTTGCGCGCCCCGCGGCAAGAGGAGTTTGCGCGCTCGAAGGGTTGCGCGCCCGTGGAGCCTTGCACCTGAGGACCTACGCGACCCAAGGCAGTAGCCAGCTGCACCTTGCATGCCTTCAGTTGGTTGGTGTTCGGGCTGTGTGTGTAAAAACAGAAGAAGGCAGTGTGTGTGTGCCAAGTGGAGAAGAAGACCCGAGGTCTTAGTGCCTTGTGTGAAGTGAAAGAACACACCCTTGTGGTGTATGTGCAATTCAAGTGAAGGCCGAGACTTGCAAGCCTTGTGTGGGTGAAGTGAAGACCACACCTCATTTGAGTGTGTGTGTTTTCAAATTGAAGAGGAACACCCTACGGGCATTCATTGTGTCCAAGAAGAGGAAGGTCACTACAAGTGTATACTAAGTGAAGAATTTGTGTGTGCAAATTAAAGAAGTGGCCGAACCTATGTGTATGCTCTAAGTTGAGTGAACACACATTGAAGAAGGAAGAAGTAGACCCACACTAAAGAATAACACACTTTTAAGTGTGTAATCAAAAGGAATAAAGTGTGTGAAGTTCAGAGTTGGTGTGTGCTTGAAGTGATTACACCCTTTGTGGGTCTACTGCACCAAGAAAAGGAAAGGGGAAGTGCATGCATGCATGCATGCACATGCGCACGTGAACAGAGCTAAATCAGGCTGTGTGCATCTGAGTTGATCAAGACTGAAAGTTCTTGAAGAATATTTTGAGAAGGCCATGCAGTCAGTGCATGAGGAAGAGGAGATGCCATGCACTTAGTGCATGAAGATGATTTGAGTTGAGACTGGAACAGACTGAAGTTAAAGACATCAGTTGTCTGAGTATTCAGTAATTGAGAAGAGCCTGATCAAGTGAAGTGATCAGAAGATTGCTGAGCAAGACCAACAGACCTTTTCAGAGGCTGTTGAAGATTCTTGAAGAGAGAGGCCAGGTCATCCTAAGAAGAAGGAGATAAATTCTGAGCAAGATGAGAAGACCTGTTCACCACAACTGATCAGAAGAAGAGCAAGGCCTGCAGTCTTTATCCCAGACTGCTGAGGATACTTGAAGAACTTAAAGTGAAGAAGAGCTACTCATGTGACTCGAGGAGCCAGGAGAAGACCCTGTGGGACTCAGGGAGAAGAAGTCTTCAGTGGGATTCTGGAGCAGGCCAGTGGGACTCTGGTAACACTGTGGGACGCAGTATAAAGACCCTCCTGTGGGACTCAGGAGAGATACAGTGGGACTCTGTATCGACCATTGTAATACTAACAGATTATAATGGGAGAATCCATGCTGGGAGAGCATGGCAAGGATGTAGGCCTTTGGTGCCGAACCTTGTAAATCCTTGTGTCCTGTGCCTTTATATTTACTGCATCATTCGAGGAAAGGTGAGAGATACAAGAAGAGTGGATCGAGGCTTTAACCAGCCATAGAGGTTTAATTGATAAGAATCAATTAGTAAAAAGTTTTAAAGGGATCACTGATTCACCCCCTCCCCCTCTCAGTGATTCACACTGATCTGGGCACTTCAATATCAATGAACTATTTAAAAATTTTATTCATTGTAGAATTAATTCACTATATAAAAATGAAAACAAAATAGATTGTAAAAGTATTATTGTTCAACAAAAAAATAAGTAAACATGTCTAATTACCATGGAAGTCTCAAAACTCATAGTCAGTATACATGCCATTCCATTAAGGTACATAGTTTGTATACCATGTTTGAAATCATGTAGATTACCATAATATGAAAATGATGTCAGTAAAAAAATTCTTATAGTATGTATTTAAATTAGTGGAGGGTAGTTAATTAAATTTTCCTTATGTTATATAGATACATCATGCGGTAGATTGAAAAGAATATTCAATCCATCTAAATAAAATCCATGGTATGTGTTAATCTACTTAATGGTAGGTAAAATCATTAACCATGGAATGTAATCAGGTTCAATTTTGGGTATGTTTCAAAGCCACGCTATATCCTATTTTCATCATAATTATAAATTTTGGCTTCATGGTAGGTAATATTTTCACTCATGGTATATTCTGAAATGAAATTCATTGTAGGTAGGATGAAATCTTAGCATTAAACTAATCAGTGGTTCTTTTTGAACTAGTTGAACAATAATTACAATGTCAATTTTTTCCATGGTGTATGCTATATGCGAGATGGTTGAACGAATGATAAAGGGGATAAGAGGCATAAAAATGTATAAATATCATCAGACCTTGTTAGTTGAGGTCATCAACACATATGATATTCTATGAATGGAATATGTAGGCCTAGATGAATAGTTGAGGAGTGCTTCCTGTGTCACATACCAGATTAGTGTCACTGAACATGAGATGTCGTCCATGTAGGTGGATCAGTGATTCTGGTGTCACATAGATCCGCTTATAGGGTGATGTTGTCCATTTTGGGGGATGTGATATGCATTCATGAGAAATAAAAGGTTGTATTTGTTTATATGGAATTTTTGTCATCAGAACCGTATTAGCTTGTGAAAATTAGAGGTCTTGCTGCATGAACTACAGAAAGAAGCTTGATTGGGAGGAAAATGATACAGTGTTAGAACATATTTATTTATATAGTGTATTATATATATATTTATATATATAATCATTAAAAAATAAAAAAAATATAAGAAAAAAATTTGACACAAAATTCAATAAAAAAACATTTTTCCATAATTAAATTTATTCAATTTAAACTTATTTATCAGAAGTTTGAATTAAAACATTATATTGAAAAACAATCATTCAAATGAAATTATAAAAAAAATATTTAAATGAATATTGATAAAAAATTATTTAAAATTTGGGGTTTCGTTTTAAATGGGGTTTGAAATAATATTAAAATGAAGGGATTTTAAATGAATGGATTTTTGAATTAATCAAAACAAATAAAATGAAAATATAATTTCAAAATAAAAAAATCTCCATGTTTTTTTTAAATTTCATAACTAAAATTTTATTTTAAAAGATAAAATTTCTCCCCTTTTTATATTTATCAAAATGATAAAAAAATAGAATTCGAAAATATTCTCCTTCAAAAGTAGAATCAATGATGAAGAACTAATAAGGTAGACCCTTTTTAGAACTAACATTTAATAATTTTACACATGTATGTATTACACATGTTTGAATTTTAATAGGGATTAATAATAATATATAAAATATCATGCTATTAACATAAAAAAGTGGGAAGAAAATTTTCAATAAGAGTATAAGAAAAAACACCCCCAAGATAAGCATCTAATGTATCTCATTAAGATATTATCAATAACAAAATTATACTATTTTCATGAATAAATATGTTTAACGTTAATCAAATAAAATAAAATTTAGTTGAAATTTATATTTTGAATCAATAAATAATTTCAAAAATATTTCAATTAGAAAAAAATGATAAAATAAATTGAAATTTTATCAAATAAATTTATTAATTTATTAAAAACAACCTTGAATCAGAGCTGGTAAAAACTGTATTTCTACCACTATAATAAATAGACCATTAAAGAATGTTTTGGTCAAATAATAGTAAAAATAAAAAATCTAAGACACTAATGTGTACAATCATGTTGTTATTAGATACAAACATGAAAATGATTTCATTTATAAATCATAAAACAGTTTTTGAAAATTATTTCAGTGGGACTGATCAAAATTGAACATTTCATATACTACATGCCTAAAATATATCTTTAAAACTCATATACTCATATATTAATTCATTTAAAAGAAGGATTTCACTACCCATAAATTAATCCTTATCTAATGATAAATATAATACAACTACTAAAAGTCTATAGAAAATGTAAACACATAGTCAGAAAATATGATATTTACCTTTTTAACTAAATAAGATACATCATGCTTACATTCTATAACAAAATAAAAGTTAGTGTATATTTCTAATATAAAAAATGTACATGATATAAGATATTATATCTTAAAGATTAACATATTCTGAATACTATCACACCAGTTTATATAATAGTATATGTTAAGAATGTTGGATAATAAAAAAACTAACTTGGGAATGGTGACCAGCTATTGGTCCGATAATATTTGAGTAACATCTTTTTTATATCCATGCTATCTTATATTCACCTATATTCATATTATATCTTTTGGTTACCCAAATAGATGTAAAAAATATCATTTTGGGTTTTTCTAAAAAAATATTATTAGATAAAATATTTTTAATAATCTCAAATGATTGAGTAAATATCAAAGATCATTTATTAGTATAGTTCCCTTTCATTGTAAAGTTAATCCGGGTTGTAGTGTAAATAATCCCTTTAGATATTTTAACCAAATAATATCTATTCATGTATAGTGAGAAACCATTATACCAAAAACCATTATTATTATATACTGGGTTCATCATATACATTATTTTATCATCTTTTTCTTTACCTTAAACAAAAGTAGATAAAGATTATTTAAAATTTAAAACTTTTTTTAATCAACTTTCTACTATTCAATAACTTATATATATTTATTAAAATTCTCATTAGAAGTAGAAAATATAATAATTGGTTTATTATGCTCTTGTTTATGTTTCATATATTTATTATCAACATTATTTAAATCATCAAACACTGAATGAAATATTATTTTATGGTATTTATAATTTAATTCTTGAAAACTCTTAATTAGATAATATTATTTTTTTAGTTTCGACATCTTAGAATAAAAATTATATTTAGAATCATTATTCTGGAGGAAACTTTTATTCATATTATCATATTCCCTTTTCTATTTTTCATTTAGATTAATCATACTATTATTTTTAATTTTTATATAATTATATTTCTCAATAATTTTTATATCATAAACTATGTATAGAAAGGGCCAGGTTTCTCAAATTTTATATCCAACAAGTTAAGGATAACTTTTTTCCATTTCACTTACTGAGCAAGTTCATGAATGAGAACTTTCTGAGTTGTCCCATCCTCTAAACAAAGTGTGGTTTTCCTTTCTTTTGTTATCTTTTTAATTTATTGAATTCTTCATTTTGAGGAAGTAAAGTGTGAAGCTACCATTAGTCTAAAACTCATAACATGTTACCTTTGAATCATTATTTTTATTAAAAAAATTAACTTTTACTCCAGTTGGTACTATCTTTTTAATTTATAGTTAAGATATTTTATTTTCATAAACATGAAATATTTATTTCTAATTTTTTCCATAATTTTGTCACATTCCTCGAACAAAGATTACAAAGAATTAAATGATTCATTAATAGTAGACATAAACACTATAAATTTTCTCTTTAATGTTTCATTATATGAAAATTATTTTAACCCAAGCTCATACTGTAGTTAAAAAATAATTAGTTCATCTAAAGTATACTCATTAAAATTATTACATTAATTTATCTTAACTTTATTTTTATTCCATATTTGTGGAAGAGTTCTCATTACTCTATATGCCACCACCCATCCTCGGGGCCCATGGAGTGACTACCCCAAGCCCGCCTTCCATAGGCCAGGGGCTGGTGACTAGCACCAAAGGCGTAAATACAGATAAAAATGGAAGGCATTGCCTTTATAAGAAAACAAACACCACAAAGTATAAAAGATGAGTAAACACTAAGTAAACTGAGTACAAAAGAAAGTGTGGAAAGTAAATGGGATAGAATTCAAACCAAACTGAAAGAAAAGTACAACTGAAAAGGGCGTACAACGACAGATATAGTAAAGCAGTAACACCGAGCCATCCTCTGGAAATCACACCTGAACGGTGGGTATAGATATTCTCCTATGCTCCTCGGCTCCAGCCGTCTGCTCTGAGTAGGTCTCATACAGTGATCCACCTCCAGGTACCGTCCAGCTCCACGAGCTCCCACCTCGATCAGCGATGTCCGTCGTCTACATCCAACACAACTTAGTGTGGGCATAGCCCATGCAGGGGTGAGTATACGCTACTCAGTAGGGACCCCGAGACCCCTGAAGGTCTCCCAGAATCCCCAAAGGATAATCCACAAAGGAAAGATACCATCATGAAGTAACAACCATCTATACTTAGGTATATGCCCATACATATACCTAAGTCATCAATTCCAGTTCGGCTCTATCATCCGAGCCCAAGTTCGATATAGTCCACACAGGATAGCACAATACAATCCACACAGGACAAGACAACCCAATCCACATAGGAAAGAAAGTCAATCATATCGAAGATATTGATTGTAAGTGAAGAATCAGATCACACAGGTATACTCTTCGTAAGGTGATAGAGATGATCTTATGTAGCCACTGATTCATCTAAGCTGTCAGACCCACATAGGATACAAGACTAGATAAGATGTCGGACCCACAAAGGATAGAAGACCAGCTACTCTGCCAGACCCACGTAGGATACAAGTACAGAGTCAAATACTACCAGACCCACGTAGGATACAAGAACAATAGTCAAGTTCTACTGGACCCCCATAGGATACAAGAACAGTAGTAATCGCCGTCGAACCCACAGAGGATTCCAGTATGGTTGTCATCACTGTCGAACCCACGGAGGATCCCAGTACAGTCATCATCGTCGTCGCAGTCGCAGCCAGCTCTAGGGTTCCCACAGACAGCATGCTCGATTTCGGGAGGGTCTGCTCCACGAGCCAAGGGGGGTAGATACATCAACTGAAACGTATTCCAAAGTTGATGTATCCTAACGTTCTGTCTCGTTAACAGGAACTCAACGCGACAGAAGACACTTCAATCGGACGCCCGGTCCGAGAGTTATTGGCTTTTTCGTCCAAGGGGCCATGTTGATTTTTAAGCTAAAACCAACCCGACCATACACCAGCTACGTCCAAACCTCGAGCGGATTAAGCCAAAAGAAACTTCTCACTAAGAGGAAACCAACAAAGTCAACAACACGTTAATCGGACGTCCGAAGCTCAAGATGTAAGTGTTTCCACTCTGAGGGCCCAGTTGGTTTCGTGTTCGAACCAACCCGACTGTACCAAAAGTTCTCTAAACCATGAGTGTAGTATACCGAAAAGACCGTCTCAATCTAAGGGTCTCTATGCAACTGACGATACATCTATCGAAGGTCTGTATCCCAAGTTATGGGCATTTAAACAGATCTGTCCGGAAACAGGGGGTTTGGGCCTGGTCCGACCCGGCCCAATACCCCATGGGTCGGCCAGAACTGGACCGACCCGACCCGGGTCCGGGTCCGGCCCATTTGGGCGCGGCCCGGCCCGGTTGGCGTGGCCCTACCCAGCGGCGCCGCCTGGCCCAACAGTGCGGCCCGGCCCAGCGGCGCGGCGCGGCCCAGCAGCTCGGCCTTTGTCCGAGCGGAATCCGGGGAGGGGGCACTACCCCCCTTGATTGACAAACGGCCGGCCATTAATGGCTTGAATTAACTGAACCCGCGGGACCGGCGGTGCCCCGCCTCTAGGTGGCTCCAACGGCTGTCTCAGCCGGCCGCTTCCACGAACTGTCGCGACCATATGCCGCGGCTCCTCCCCGTCCGGCGCCGCGCGACAGTGCCGCACCCCTCCGCTGCGGCTCGACTCCAGCCTCAGACTCTTTTGGTCCCAACGACGCAACATGATGGCACCGCGTTCCTTCACTGCAGCCCGCACCAGCCGCGGTTCCTTCGTTTCCGCGCGGTGCGATGACACCGCATCGCCTCCATTCCAATCCATAACGAAGTACAACAACAATGGGGAGGAGGTTCGACCATTTTTGTGCGGTCCGACCTCCTCCTGTTAATTCAATATCAAGTGGATAATTATTTAACTAAGAATGCCAGAAATAATCACGAATGTAAAAATAATCCCCTACCTCAAAGAATTTGTCAAACGATGATCGTCGCGAGAAACAGCGTCACGAGGTGAAGCTCCGTATATGTTGACGGAGAAATTCTGAGGAGGAAACGATGTCCCCCATCCATTGACGCGGGGAGAAGATCTAAAGAAGGTGCGTCGTCTTTCTTTAGAAAAAGGGGTCACACACCGGCTGCATAGAGGAGAAGAGATGGCACGTCGATCTCTCCTTGCGGTGACGGCGTTCTTCATCGAGGCCTTGACGTTCTTCGCGTTTTCCAAAGAAGAAGATGATGATCCTCAAGACTTGAGTATTCTCTCCCAAGATCCTCTCACAACTAAAAAAACCCCAAATAAAATAAGGGCTTCCATATTTTATTAACACATGCCATGCGTTTTCAAATCTTCAAAAAACTCAAACTCAAATTAAATTAATTGAATAACTTTAATCAATCAATTTAATGCGAGAGTTGACATGCAATTAAAGATGGAGAGTGGGTGAGTTACAAATTAATGGGGGGTTTGCCAAATTTAAGAGAGGTTAGTGGAATTTGAAAAGGTGGGGCTTGTGTGGGGCCCACCTCACTAATACCCTATCAAGAGGAGTTAAGATTTAGTGGGTCCCACATTAACTTCCACACATAGGTTATAATTACTTAGAGTAGAAATAAAATTGTAACACGTATTTTATTTCACTCTTCAATTAAACCTATTCATTTTTAATAACACCTCCCGAGAAAACGCAACTCCAGTGAAAGTCTTCTTATGTGATTACCGGTGCTGCAGTTTCATCGGTGCCCTCAGATTTTGATTCCGAGAACCGGTTCAAAAATTAGAAAAACCCGCTCATTCATTCATTGAAAGTACCTGAGCTAATCTTCGGAAATTGATTCCAGGCACATCGGGCCTCGAAATCAGGTTTTGTCAGAAACTGCGTACTCGTAAAATCCCAAAGAATTTAACAAAAAAATTTCCTTGAAATTTACGGTTCTTTACATTACTCCCACCTCTGGGATTTACGTCCCCATAAAGATACATCACAAACTAGGGGAACAAATGAGGGTATTGAGCACGCATCTGAGCCTCCCCTCCCTAGTGCTCTGCTGGAGGTTCCCGTGCGGCCACCTGACGCGCACTAGAGGAATCGACCACCCACGTAGGACTTTCTCCTATCGATCCTCAATCTCCACCGGAACCTCTGAAAAATTCTCCCCATCATCAATGTCCAACTCCCCATGGTCGATGATATGTGTCGGGTCATTCACGTATCTCCTCAGCTAAGATATGTAGAAGACGTTGTGCACCCGATGCAACTAAGGTGGTAGAGCCAGGTGATAGGCCACCTCGCCTATCCTGTCGAGAACCTAGAATTGTCTGATAAAGCATGGAGATAACTTTCCGCCCCGGCCAAATCTCCGTAATCCACGTCGAGGTGAGACCCGCAAGAAAACGTGGTCGCCATCCTCGAACTCTAGTGGTCTCCGCCTCCTGTCAGCATAAGACTTCTGTCGGCTCTGAGTTGTCCTCATCCACACCTGGATGACCTGGACCTTCCCTATCGTGGCCTGGACCATCTCTGGTCCCACAAGTGCTGACTCCCCAGGGTCTGTCCAGCACAGTGGTGATCTAAAAGGTCGTACGTACAATGCCTCGTATGGTTCCATCCCGATGGTGGAGTGGTAGCTGTTTTTGTACGCAAAATCCACCAAGGGTAGGTGATCCTCCCAGCTATGAACAAAGTTGAGGACACATGCACATAACATGTCCTCGATATTCTGAATGGTCCTCTACATCTGTCCATCCGTCTGAGGGTGAAAGGCGGTGCTCAGGCGTAGCTGCGTCCCGAATGCCTCCTGCAACCCCTTCCAAAGCCGGGAAGTAAAGCGAGCATCTCGATCGGAGATTATAGATGATGGCACACCATGAAGCCGTATATTCTACTGAACGTAGAGGCATCCCCATCTCTCCACTAAGACCTACTCTCTGATGGGTAAAAAGAGGGCCGACTTGGTGAGTCGGTCGACAATCACCCAAATGGAGTCGTGACCTCTGGAAGTACATGGAAGTCCAATCAAGAAATCCATAGATATCCCGTCCCACTTACAATCCAGGGAATCCAAGGGCTATTCCAAGACTGTTGGTACCTGGTGCTCCGCCTTCACCTGCTGGCAGGTGAGGCATCAAGAAACGAACTCTGCCACAACTTTCTTCATACCTGGCCACCAGTGCTGTCATCTGAGATCCTGGTACATCTTCGCTACTTCTAGATGTACCGCTAATGGGGAAGTGTGAAACTCTCTCAGCACATCCTCTTGTAAAGCAGCCGGTACCATGGTACATTCTTTGAAAAGGACGATGTGCTCTCCTCCTACAGAGAATCCATCAGGTGCCTGTCCTGAGGAAATTTGTGCACGCCGCGTCTCACAGTCAACGTCCCCACGTTGTGCCTCTCTGACCCGCTGAAGAAGTGGAGGAGTGACTGTGAGTGATTGAAGAAAGGATTCTCCATCTCTATCCACGAAGGATATCTGCAAAGCGTCTAGCTGCTTCGTCGCCTCTCTAAGTAGCTGAATTCCTGTCCTCCTGCAGAGAGCTTCGGCTACTACATTCCCCTTCCCAAGAGTATAGACTATCTCAAAGTCATAGTCCATGAGGAACGCGATCCATCGCCACTATCTCAGGTTCAATTCCTTCTATGAGAAGATTCACCTGAGACTATAGTGGTTAGAGTAGACTGTAAAGCACTCGCCCATCAGATAGTGCCGCCACATCTTCAGAGCGAAGACCACTGCTGCTAACTCCAGGTCATGGGTAGCATAGTTCTGCTCATGCTGCCTCAACTATCATGATCCATATGCGATCCCTTTCCGCTCCTGCATTAGGAAACACCCATGTCCGGTTCCTAATTCATCGCAGTAGACTACATACCCTACTACCTCCTCTGATTGCCTCAAGATGGGTGCACTGGTCAATCTCTTTCTCACCTGCTGGAAGCTCTGCTGACATCTATCTAACCACACGAAGGGTCTCCCCTTCTTTGTCAAAGCTGAAAGTGGTGCTGCAACTCTGGAGAAGTTTGGCACAAATCTCCGGTAGTACCCAGCCAAACCTAGGAAACTCCGCACCTCCGTCATGCTCCTGGATGTCTCCCAATCTAGTACTGCCTCGATCTTCATAGGATCCATCGCAACTCCCACCTCAGAGATGACGTGTCCCAAGAAGTGGACCTCACGTATCCAGAACTGACACTTCGAGAGCTTACCATAAAGTTGGTGCTCTCGGAGTGTGTCCAGTACAAACCGCAAGTGGTAGGCATGCTCCTCCTCAGTAGTTGAGTATATTAATTTGTCGTCGATGAAGACTACGACAAATCGATCGAGGTAATGATGGAAGATCTAGTTCATGAGAATCACGAGAACTACTGGAGCATTGGTTACGCCGAAAGGCATAACCAAGAACTCATAGTGGCCATACCGACATCTGAAAGCCGTCTTCTGCACATCCTCGTCTCGAACTCTGAGCTGATGATAGCCTGACCCGAGGTCTATCTTCGAGAACCACTGTGCTCCCTTGAGCTGATCAAAGAGTTATTCAATCCTAGGTAGCGGATACTTGTTCCTCATGGTCACCTGGTTCAGGCGACGATAATTGACACACAGTCGCAAGCTCTCATCCGCCTTCTTGGCGAACAATAACGGGGAAGCCCAGGGTGAATCACTGGGTCGAATGAATCCCTTTCCCTGTAAGTCCTCTAGCTGCACCCGTACCTCTCGAAGCTCAGCGGGAGCCATCCGATATGCTGGAGTGGATATCGGGGTTTTCCCGGGGTACAGGTCAATATAGAAGCCTACCACCCTGCAAGGAGGTAGTCCGGGAACGTCATTAGGAAAAACGTCCGCATACTGATCCAAAACTATAGGAAAACTCAGACTCCGCATGTCCAATTCTCCTTGGAATAGGCTAGCCAACTGATGAGTGATCGGCTATCCTCTCCTCTGCATGAGTCCATCCTATGCTGCAAAGGCACTCTTCTCACCGGTGAAGGTGAACCTGCTCCCATCGGTGCGAAAACACCGCACCTTGCGCCTAATACAGTCGATCTGAGCATTAACTGTAGATAACCAATCCATACCCAAGATGACATCGTAAGGCCTCGATGCCACTACAAGAAGATCCCAACTGAAGCTCTCGCCACCTAGAGTATTCTCACACTACTCGCACCAGGGCGAAATCGTCGAGTCTACTTTTGTAGGAGTCTCTAGCTGTAAGGATCGATCCAACGACTCCGTCAGAATCTCCAAGATCCGAACAAGGGTAGTGGAAATGAATGAATGACTTGCTCCTGTGTCTATAATAACTGCAACAATGGTGGAGTAGACACAGATAGTAACTCGAATAATCTCTGGTGCACTATGGTCATAGGCCTCCAATTCCTGAAGCTGCGCCTGCCTCTGTCCACCAGCTCCATGTGGTCGGGGTGGACCTCCTGGTGGTGGCGGTGGTAGAGCCTCAAAGCGTCACCCACCACCAGCTGCTCGTCCAGCTCCTCTTCCTCGTCTGCCTCCTCCCTGTGGACCGCCATGATCAAACCTCTACCTCTGCCTGGGTGGTCCCTCAACCGTCTACTACTCCTCTGCATGGCGGGTCGGGCAGTCACAAGCCATGTGGCCCTACCCACCGCATGCATAGCATTGTCTGCACCTCGGAAGGCTGGCTCTGCACTGTGTGCCCCGCACCTCTAAGCCAGTATCCTGAGGTCATCTTCCTGATAGTCTAGTCCGCTTGGACCCCTGAGTCATCCGTCGACTGCCAGCTGCATAAGACTCAGCTACATGCCGCCCTACAGTAGGTCTCGCTGCTGGTGTCGACTCAGCTAGAATGATCTCTACAAGAAGGGCTCGCTTCAGAACTCCTGCCTGCGTCAGAATGTTGAGGGAGATCATTGATGCCCCGATCTCATGCCTCAGTCCTTTCTCGAAGGACCGGGCCCAGAAGAATGGGTCTTATACCATTTTTGTCGAATAGCTCGAGAGATCGATAAATATCGCCGAGTACTGGGCTACCGTCAAGCTACCCTTCCATAGCTGTAGTAGCTCTAGAATGCGCACCGCACGGAGGGTGGCTAGTACGAACTCCGACCGGAAGAGGCCCTAGAAGTCCAACCAAAGAAGAGAAACCTAGTCAAGCACCTGGAGCATCAGGCTCCACCATCTTCCTGCTACCGCGTGCATGAGACTCACTGCAAGGATCACCATGAGGTCAGCCGGTGTCCCTACTAACCTGGAAACTCGTACAACAACCTCCAGCCAATCCTCGGTTGCATGAGGGTCCGTCTCCCTGCGGAACCTGGGCGGTCTCTGACACTAAAACTCGTGAAGTGCACTAAGGTGACGTGCACTCTCAGCAGCTGGGGTTGGTGGCATCGGTGGCTCGGCAGGTAGAGGTATCTCTAGTGCCTCCTCTGTAATAGGGCCCCACACCGAGGCCTCGTCGCTCGGTGGGCTGTCGTCTCACAAAAACCTCGGAACCCTAGAAAGATACCGTCATGGGGCCATCCTTAAAAGAGACAGGTGTTCCATGGTATATATAGTATACCTGGTGAGCTGACAAAAGTAATCACAAAGAAAACTTCTGAAACACACATGGAATCAATTTTCTCGTCCATTGAGTTGGAAATCAGATGTCAGGGTCTTGGTGTATGGATACGTCGGCCGCCACACCAACACTGGACTCCCTGGACTGATAACCACACTCAATAACCTTAACATTATTTCTTCACATAGAAGAAAGATCAGAGTCCTGAGTTCTGCAGCAGAACCAAACTTCTCTGATACCAATTTGTCATGACCCGTCCTCGGGGCCCGTGTCGTGACTACTCCAAGCCCGCCTTCCATAGGCCAGGGGCTGGTGACTATCACCAAAGGAGTAAATCCCGATAAAAAGGGAAGGCATTGCCTTTATAAGAAAACAAACACCACAGAGTACGCAAGATGAGTAAACACTAAGTAAAATGAGTAAAAAAGTTAGTGATAGAGAGTAAATGGGCCAGAATAAAAACCCAACTGAAAGTAAAGTACAACTGAAAAGAGAGTACATCAGCAGATATAGTAAAGCAGTAACACCGAGCCGCCCTATAGAAATCCCACCTGAAGGGTGGGTACATATATTCTCCTCTGCTCCTCGGCTCCAGTCGTCTGCTTCGAGTACGTCTCGTCCAGTGATCCACCTCCATGTACCGTCTAGCTCCATGAGCTCCCACCTCGATCAGCGATGTCCGTAGTCTTCATCCAACACAACGTAGTGCAGGCATAGCCTGTGCAAGGGTGAGTATACGCTACTCAGTAGGGACCCCAAGACCCACGATGGTCTCCCAGAATCCACGAAGGATAATCCATAAAGGAAAGATACAATCACATAGTAACAACCAACTTTTCTTAGGTATATGCCCATACATATACCTAAGTCATCAATTCCAGTTCGGATCTAACATCCGAGCCCATGTTTGATATAGTCCACACAGGATAGCACAATCCAATACACACAGGATAACACAACCCAATCCACAGAGGAAAGCAAGTCAATCATATCAATGATATTGATTGAAAGTCAAGACTCAGCCCACACAGGTATACTCTTCGTAAGGAAATAGAGATGATTAGATATAGCCACTGATTAATCTAAGTTGTTGGACCCACATAGGATACAAGACCAGCTAAGCTGTCGATCCCACAAAGGATATAAGACCAGCTACTTTGCCAGACCCATGTAGGATACAAGTACAGAGTCAAATACTGTCATACCCACGTAGGATACAAGAACAGTAGTCAAGTACTGCCGGACCCACACAGGATACAAGAACATTAGTCATCACTGTCGAACCCACGGAGGATTCCAGTACGGTTGTCGTCACTGTCGAACCCACAGAGGATCCCAATATAGTCGTCATCATCGTTGCAGTCGCAGCCGGCTCTAGGGTTCCCGCACACAGCATGCTCGATTTCGGGAGGGTCCGCTCCACGAGCCCGGGGGGGTTGATACATCAACTGACATGTAGTCCAGATTTGATGTATCCCAAAGTTCCATCTCATCAACATGAACTCCACGCGACAGACGGCGCGTCAATCGGACACCCGGTCGGAGAGTTATTGGTTTTTTCGTCCCAGGGGCCTAGTTGGTTTTTAAGCTAAAACCAAACCAACCGTACTCCAGATGCATCCAATCCTCGAGCAGAGTAATCCAAAAGAACCGTCTCACTAAGAGGAAACCAACAAAGTCGAAATCACGTCAATCAGACATCTGGAGCTCAAGTTATAATCGTTTTCGCTCCGAGGGCCCGGTTGGTTTCATGTTCGAACCAACCCGGCAATACCCAATGTTCTCTGAAACCATTAGTGTAATATACCGAAACGACTGTGTCGATACAAGGGTCTCTATGAAACTGACGGTGCATTGATCGGAGGTCCGTAGCCTATATTATGGGCGTTTAAACAGATCTATCTGGAAACAGGGGGTTTGGGCCCGGTCCGACCCGGACCAATAACCCCTGGGTCGGACCGAACCGGGTCGACCAGACCCGAGTCTGGGTCCAGCCCATTTGGGCGCCACCCGGCCGGTTGGTGCGGCCCGACCCAGTGGCGCAGCACCGCCTGCGTGGCCAGCGGCTCGGCCTTAGGCCGAGTGGAATCTGGAGGGGGGGGGGGGGCTGCCCCCTTGATTGAAAAATGACCTGGCATTTATGGACGGCCTAAACTGAAGCTGCGGGGTCCAGCCTCTAGCTAGCTCCAGTGGCCAGCTCATCCGGCCACTTCCCGGAACTGCCGCGGCCATAGGCGGCGGCTCCTCCGCGTCCGGCGCGGCGCGATAGCGCCGCGCTCCTCCGCCGTGGCCCTCCTCGGTGTTCCAGTGCAGTGCGACGGTGCCATGCCCCTCTGCTGCGACCCAACTCCAGTCGCGGCCTCTTTCAGTCCCAATGACACGGCGTGACGACGCCACACTCCTTTGCTGCGACCCGCACTGGCCGCAGTTCCTTTGTTTCCGCCCGGTGCGACGGCACCACATCACCTCTTTTCCAATCCATAACGAAGTACAACAACAATGGGGAGGAGGGTCAGCCGTGTTTGTGCAATCCGGACTCCTCCCGTTAATTCGATATCAAGCGGCTAATTATTTAATGAAGAATGCCAAAATTAATCACGAACGTAAAAACAAACCCCTTCCTCGAAGAAGTTGTCATACGATGATCGTCGCAGGAAACAACGTCGCGAGGTGAAGCTCTGTTCATGTTGACGGAGAACGTCTGAGGAGGAAATGGCTTATCCCTTCTTTTGACGTGGGGAGAAGATAGAAAGTGGGTGCGTCGTCGTTCTTCATAAAAAGGCATCACACACCAGCTGCAGAGAGTAGAAGAGACGACACGTTGAGCTCTCCTTGCGGTAAAGGCGTTCTTTTTCGAGGTTTTGACGTTCTTCGCGTTCTCCAACGATGAAGATAACAATCCTCAAGATTTGAGTATTCTCTCCCGAGATCCTCGCACAACTAAACAACCCCGAAATAAAATAATGGCTTCTTTAATTTATAAACACATTCCATGCATTTTCAAATCTTCAAAAAACTCAAACTCAAATCAAATTAATTGAATAACTTTAATAAATCAATTTAATGCGAGAGTTGACATGCAATTAAAGATGGAGAGTGGGTGAGATACAAATTAATGTGGGGTTTGTGAACTTTAAGAGAGGTTAGAGGAATTTGAAAAGGTGGGGATTGTGTGGGTCCCACCTCACTAATACCCTATCAAGAGGAGTTAGGATTTAGTGGGTCCCACCTCAACTTCCAAGCGTAGGATAAAATTACTTAGAGTAGAAATAAAATTGTAACACATTTTTTATTTCACTCTTCAATTAATCATCTTCATTTTTAAAAACACCTCCTGAGAAAACGCAACTCCAGTAAAAGTCTTCTTAAGCGATTACTAACGCTGCAGTTTAATCGGTGCCCTCAGATTTCGATTCCGAGCACCGGTCTAAAGTTAGAAAAACCCACTCATTCGTTCACTGAACATACCCATGCTAAACTTCAGAAATTGATTCCGGGCACACTGGGCTCGGAATCAGGTGCCGTCAGAAACTTCGTACTCGTAAAATCCCAAATAATTTAAGAAAAAAATTTACTTGAAATTTAAGGGTCTTTACATTAATCCCACCTCAGTGCTTTACGCACCCTTAAAGATACATCACAAACTAGGGAAACAAATGAGGGTACTAAGCATGCATTTGAGCCTCCCGCTCCCAAGTGCTCTCCTGGAGGTTTCTGAGCTGCTTCCTGACGCACACTAGAGGAATCGACCACCCACGTAGGACCTGCTCCTGTCGATCACCGATCTCCACCAGGACCTCCGCAAAATTTGCCCCGTCATCAATGTCTAGCTCCCCATGGTCAATGATATATGTCGGGTCATGCACATATCTCCTCATCTGAGATACGTGGAAGACGTCGTGCACCCGGTGCAACTGAGGTGGTAGAGCCAGGCGATAGGCCACCTCGCATATCCTGCCGAGAACCTGGAATGGTCCGATGAAGCATGAAGATAACTTTCCACGCCAGACAAATCTCCGTATTCCACATTAAGGTGAGACCAGCAAGAAAACGTGGTCACCATCCTCGAACTATAGTGGTCTCCGCCTCCTGTCAGCATAATACTTTTGTCAGCTCTGAGCCATCCTCATCCACTCCTGGATGACCTGGAACTTATCTCTCGTGGCCTGGACCATCTCTTGTCCCATAAGTGCGGACTCCCCAGGGTCTATCCAGCACAGAGGTGATCTTCAAGGTCAGCCGTACAATGCCTCGTATAGTGCCATCCCGATGGTGGAGTGGTAGATGCTGTTGTACGCAAACTCCACCAAGGGTAGGTGTTCCTCCCAGCTGCGACCAATGTCGAGGACACATGCACAGAGCATGTCCTCAAGAGTCTGAATGGTCCTCTCCGTCTGTCCATCTGTCTGAGGGTGAAAGGTGGGGCTCAAGAGTAGTTGTGTCCTGAATGCCTCCTGCAACCCCATCCAAAGCCAGGAAGTAAAGCGAGCATCTCGATCAGACACGATAGATGATGGCACACCATGAAGCCGTACAATCTCATGAACTTAGAGGCATCCCAATCTCTCCACTGAGCCGAGCTCTCTGATGGGTAAAAAGTGGGACGACTTGGGGAGTCGGTCGACAATCACCCAAATAGAGTCATGGCCTCTGTAAGTACGTGGATGTCCAGTCACGAAATCCATATATATCCCGTCCCACTTCCATTCTGGGACCTCCAAGGGCTGTTCCAAGCCTGCTGGTACCTGGTGCTTTGCCTTCACCTGCTGGCAGGTGAGGCATCGAGAAACAAACTCTACCACAACCTTCTTCATACACGGCCACCAGTGCTGTCGTCTGAGACCCAGGTACATATTTTCTACTTCTGGATGTACCACTAATGGGGAAGTGTGAAACTCTCTCAGCACCTCCTCCTCTAAAGCATCTGGTACCATGGTACTTCCTTTGAAAAGGATGAAGTGCTCTCCTCATACAGAGAATCCATCAGGTGACCTTCCTGAGGAAATATGTGCACGCCGCATCTCACAGTCAACGTGCCCAAACTGTACCTCTCTGACCCACTGAAGAAGTGGAGGAGTGACTGTGAGTGATTGAAGAAAGGTTGCTCCATCTCTATCCATGAAGGATATCTGTAAAGCGGCTAGCTGCTCTGTCGCCTCTCCAAGTAGCAGAATGTCTGTCCTCCTGCTGAGAGCATAGACTACTACGTTACCCTTCCCAAGAGTATAGACTATCTCAAAGTCATAGTCCTGGAAGAACTCGAGTCATCGCCGATGTCTCAGGTTCAAGTCCTTCTGCGAGAAGATTCACCTGAGACTCTGGTGGTCAGAGTATACTGTAAAGTGCTGGCCCGTCATATAGTGCCGCCACATATTCAGAGTGAAGACCACTGCTGCTAACTCCATGTTATGTGTAGCGTAGTTCTACTCATGCTGCCTCAATTGTCATGATCCATAGGCAATCACTGCCCACTCCTTCATCAGGACACACCCGAGTTCGGTCCCTGATGCATTGCAGTAGACTACGTACCCTACTCCCTCCTTCAGTAGCCTCAAGATGGGTGCACTAGTCAATCTCTTTCTCAACTGCTAGAAGCTCTGCTAACATCTATGTAACCACATGAAGGGTCTCTCCTTCTTCATCAAAGATGAAAGTGGTGCTG
Organism: Viscum album; assembly: GCA_963277665.1. NCBI lineage: Eukaryota > Viridiplantae > Streptophyta > Magnoliopsida > Santalales > Viscaceae > Viscum > Viscum album. The sequence continues at coordinate 687,767,902 of OY728164.1, forward strand.
CAAATCTGGAGAAGTCTGGCACAAATCTCCGATGGTACCCAGCCAAACCTAGGAAACTCTGCACCTCCATCATGCTCCTCGATGACTCCCAAGATAGCACTGCCTCGATCTTCACAGGATCCACCGCAACTCCCGCCTCAAAAATGACGTGTCCCAAGATGTGGACCTCACGTGTCCAGAATTGAAACTTTGAGAGCTTACCTTAAAGTTGGTGCTCTCAGAGTGTGTCCAGTACAACCCGCAAGTGGTAGGCAAGCTCCTCCTCAGTAGTCGAGTATATCAATACGTCTTCGATGATGAATACGAAAAATCGATCGAGGTAAGGATAGATGATTCTGTTCATGAGACTCATGAACAATTCTAGAGCATTAGTTATGACAAAAGGCATAACCAAGAACTCATAGTAGCCATACCGACATTTGAAAGCCGTCTTCTTCACATCCTTGTCTCGATCTCTGAGATGGTCATAGCCTGACCTAAGGCCTATCTTCGAGAACCACTGTGCCCCCTTGAGATGATCAAAGTGGTCGTTAATCCTCAGAAGTGGATACTTGTTCATCACAGTCACCTAGTTCAGGCGACGATAATCGACACATAGTCGCAATCTCCTATCCGCCTTCTTGGCGAATAATAACAGGGAAGCCCAGGGTGAAACACTGGGTCGAATGAATCCCTTGCCCTGCAAGACCTCCAGCTGTACCCGTAGCTCTCAAAGCTTAGCGGGAGCCATCCAATATTCTAGAGTGGATATCGGGGATGTCTCGGGGTATAGGTCAATATAGTAGTCTACCTCTCTGCGAGGAGGTAGTCCTCGAACGTCATCAGGAAAAACGTCAGCATACTGATCCACCACTACAGAAAAACTCAGACTTCACAGGTCCACTACTCCTAGGATGATGATAGCCAACTGATGAGTGATCGGTTGTACTCTCCTCTGCGTGAGTCCATCCTGCACTGCAAAGGCTCCCATCTCACCGGTAAAGGTGAACCTGCTCTCATCGGTGCGAACACACCGCACCTTGTGCCTAATACAGTCGATATGAGCATGGACTGTAGATAACCAATCCATGCCCAAGATGACGTTGTAAGGCCTCAACGCCACTACAAGAAGATCCCAACTGAATCTCTTTCCTCCTAGAGTAAGCTCACACTGCCAAAACCAGTACGTAATCGTCGAGTCTGCTCTCGCAGGAGTCTCTAGCCGTAAGGATCGACACAACGGCTCCGTCGGAATCTCCGAGCTCCGAACAAGGTCACCAACAATGAAATAATGACTCGCCCCTGTGTCTATAAGAACTACAAAAAGGGTGGAGGAGACACAGATAGTACCTTGAATCATCTCTGGTGAGCCGTGGTCATAGGCCTCCACTGCCTGAAGTTGCGGCTGCCTCTGTCCGCCAGCTCCCTGTGGTCAGAATGAGCCTCCTGGTGGTGGTGGTGGTAGAGCCTCAAAGCGTCTCCCACCACCTACTGCTCGGACAACTCCTCTGCCTCATCCACCTGCTCCCTGCGGACCGCCACTGCCGAACCTCTGCGTCTTCCTGGGTGGTCCCTCAACCGTTTGCTGCTCCTTTGCATGGAGGGTCGGGCAGTCATGAGCCATGTGGCTCTACCCACCGTATTCATAGCACTATCTTCTCCTCGGAAGGCTGGCTCTACGCTGTGTGCCCCGCACCTCTGAGAAAGTATCCTGAGGTCGTCCTCCTGATGGTCTGATCCGCTTGGACCCCTGAGACATCCATCGACTGCCAGCTGCATAAGACTGAGCTACATGCCGCCCTACGGTAGGTCTCACTGCTGGTGTTGACTCAGCTAGAAAGGTCTCTACAAGAAGGGATCACTCCAGTACTCTTGCCTGTTTCAGAATGCTGAGGGAGATCATCGATGCCCTGATCTCATGCCTCAGTCCCTGCTCGAAGGTCCGAGCCCAGAAGAATGGGTCCCATACCATGTCCGTCGAATAGAGCGAGAGATCAGTAAATCTCACCGAGTACTGGGCTACCGTCATGCTGCCCTACCACAGTTGTAGTAGCTCCTGAATGCGCACTGCACAATAGGCGTCTAGTAAGAACTATGAGTAGAAGAGGCCCTCGAAGTTTGACCAATGAAGAGATGCCTCGTCGTGCACCTGGAGCATCAGGTTCTACCATATACCTACTACCGTGTGCAAGAGACTCGCTGCAAGGATCACCATGAGGTCAGCTGGTGTCCCTACTAACATGAAAACTCGTACAATAGCCTCCAACCAATCCTCGGCTGCCTGAGGGTCCATCTCCCCACAGAACCTGGGTGGTCTCTAACGCTGAAACTCGTATAGTGCACTAAGGCGACATGCACTCTCAGCGGCTGGGGCTAGTGGCATCGGTGGCTCGGCAGGTAGAGGTACCGCCGATGCCTCCGCTATAATAGGGCCCCGCACCGAGGCCTCATCGCTCGGTGGGCTGTTGTTTCTCACAAAGTTCGGAACCCTAGATGGCTGCCGTCGTAGGGCCATCCTGAAAAGAGACAGGTGCGCCATAGTCAATACAGTATACCTGGTGAGCTGACACAAGTAATCACAAAGAAAACTTTTGAAACACACATGCAATCAATTTTTTCATGTATTGAGTCGGAAATCAGAAGTCAGTGTCCTGGTGTATGGATACGTCTGTTGACGCACCAACACTAGACTCTCTAGAAAGATAACCACACTCAATACCCTTAACATTATTGCTTCACATAGAAGAAATATCAGAGTCCTGAGTTCTGCGGTAGAACCGAATTCCTCTGATACCAATTTTTCACGACCCGTCCTCAGGGCCCGTGTCGTGACTACCCCAAGCTCGCCTTCCATAGGTCAAGGGATGGTGACTAGCACCAAAGGCGTAAATCCTGATAAAGAGGGAAGGCATTGCCTCTATAAGAAAACAAACACCACAGAGTACGCAAGCTGAGTAAACACTAAGTAAACTGAGTACAAAAGTAAGTGATGGAAAGTAAATGGGCTAAAATACAAACCCAACTGAATGTAAAGTAAAACTGAAAAGAGAGTACATCGGCAGATATAGTAAAGTAGTAACATCGATTTGTCCACTTGAAATCCCACATGAAGGGTGGGTACAAATATTCTCCTCTGCTCTTCAGCTCCAGCCGTCTGCTCCGAGTATGTCCCATCCAGTGATCCTCCTCTAGGTACCATCCAGCTCCACGAGATCCCACCTCAATCAGCGCTGTCTGTCATCTGCATCCAACATAGCGTAGTGTGGGTATATCCCATGCAGGGTGAGTATACGCTACTCAGTAGGGACCTCGAGACCCCCGAAGGTCTCCCAGAATCCACGAAGGATAATCCAAAAAGGAAAGATACAATCACGAAGTAATAACCAACTCTCCTTAGGTATATGCCCATACATATACCTAAGTACTCAATTCGGGTTTGACTCTAACATCCGAGCCCAAGTTCGATATAGCCCACACAAGATAGCACAATCCAATCCACACATAATAACACAACCCAATCCACACAGGAAAGCAAGTCAATCATATTGACGATATTGATTGAAAGTCAAGACTCAGCTCACACAATTATACTCTTCGTAAGGTGATAGAGATGATCATATGTAACCACTGATTCATCTAAGCTGTCGGACCCACATAGGATACAAGACTAGCTATGCTGTCGGACCCACAAAGGATACAAGACCAGTTACTCTACCAGACCCACCTAGGATACAAGTGCAGAGTCAAATACTGCCGTACCCATGTAGGATACAACAAGAGTAGTCAAGTACTATCGGACCCACATATGATACAAGAACAGTAGTAATCTCCATCGAACCCCCAGAGGATTCCAGTACGGTTTTCATCACTGCCGAACCCACGGAGTATCCCAGTACAATCGTCATCGTCATCGCAGTCGCAGACAACTCTAGGGTTCCCGCACACAGCATGCTCGATTTCGGGAGGGTCCGCTCCACAAGCCAAGGAGGGGGGGGGGGGGGGGGGGCGGGGGGTCAATACATCAACTGACACGTATTCTGGAGTTGATGTATACCAAAGTTTTTTCTTGTCAACAGGAACTCAACGCGACAAACGGCGCGTCAATCAGACGCCTGGTCCGAGAGTTATTGGCTTTTTCGTCCCTGGGGCCCGGTTAGTTTTTAAGCTAAAACCAAACCAACTATACTCCATCTGCATCAAAAACTCGAGTGGATTAAATCAAAATAACCGTCTCACTATGAGGAAACCAACAAAGTCGACGGCATGTCAATCAGACGTCCGGATCTCAAGTGATAAACGTTTCCGCTCCGAGGGCCCGGTTGGTATCGTGTTCGAACAAACCCGGACATAACCAAAGTTCTCCAACACCTTGAGTGTAATAGACCAAAATGGATATCTCGATCCAAGGGTCTCTACGCAACTGACGGTGCATCGATCGGAGGTCTGTATCCCATGTTATGAGATTTTAAACAGATCTGTCCAGAAACAGGGGGTTTGGGCCCGGTCCGACCGGACCCAATACCCCCTGGTTCGGCCTGAACCTGGTCGACCCGACCCGGGTCCAGCCCATTTGTGTGCGGCCTGGACCGGTTGGCGTGGCCCAGCAAAGTGGCGTGGCCCGACCCGCGTGGCCAGCCGCTCAGCCTTCGACGGAGCAGAATCCCGAGGGGGGGGGGTGCTTCCCCCCTTGATTGACAAATGGTCGGCCATTTATTTTCTGCCTTAACTGAACCAGTGGGGTCCCGCCTCTAGCTTGCTCCAGAGGCCGTCTAAGCCGGCCGCTTCCAAGAACCGCCGCGGGTCCTCCCCATCCGGCGCGGCGCGACAGCGCTACGGCCCTCCGCCGCGGCCCGCCCCAGCCGTGGCCCTCCTTAGTGTTCCGGAACGGCGTGCCAACGCCGCGCCCCTCCGCCGCGGACCGACTCCGGCTGCGGCCTCTTTCGGTCTTAACGGGGCGGTGCAGCGACACCACGCTCCTTCGTCGCGGCCCGCACCGGCTGCGGTTCCTTCGTTTCCTCGCGGTGCGACGACACCGCATCGCCTCTATTCCAATCCATAACGAATTACAACAACAATGTGGAGGTGGGTCGACTGTGTTTGTGTGGTCCAGCCTCCTCCCGTTAATTCTATATCATGCGGCTAATTATTTAACGAAGAATGCCATAATTAATCATGAACATAAAAACAAACCCCTACCTCGAAATTTTTTTTGAACGATGATCATCGCGGGAAACTGTGTCGTGAGGTGAAGCTCCGTATATGTTGACGGAGAATGTCCGAGGAGGAAATGAAAAATCCATTCCTTTTATGCGGGGAGAAGATTGAAAGAGGGTGCGTCATCATTTTTCGGAAAAAGTCATCACACACCGGATGCCGAGAGGAGAAGAGACGGCATGCCGATCTCTCCTTGCGGTGACAACGTTCTTCGTCGAGGTCTTGATGTTCTTCGTGTTCTCCAACGAAGAATATAACAATCCTCAAGACTTGAGTATTCTCTCCCAAGATCCTCCCACAACTAAACAACCCCCAAATAAAATAAGGGCTTCATTATTTTATTAACAAATGCCATGCATTTTCAAATCTTTAAAAAACTCAAACTCATATTAAATTAATTGAATAACTTTAATCAATCAATTAATGCGAGAGTTGACATGTAATTAAAGGGGAGAGTGGGTGAGTTACAAATTAATGGGGGGGGGGGGTTTCCAACTTTAAGAGAGGTTAGAGGAATTTCGAAAGGTGGGGCTCATGTGGGGCCCACCTCACTAATACCCTATCAAGAGGAGTTAGGATTTAGTGGGTCCCACCTCAACTTCCACATGTAGGTTATAATTACTTAGGGTAGAAATAAAATTGTAACAGGTATTTTATTTCACTCTTCAATTAAACCTCTTCATTTTTAATAACACCTCCCGAGAAAATGCAACTCTAGTGAAAGTATTCTTAAGCGATTACCGGTGATGTGGTTTCATTTGTGCCCTCAGATTTCAATTCCGAGCACCGGTTCAATAGTTAGAAAAACCCGCTCATTTGTTCACTGAATGTACCCGAGCTAGTCTTAAAAAATTGATTTCAGGAACACCGTGCCTCAGAATCAGGTGCTGTCTGAAACTGCGTACTCGTAAAATACCAAAGAATTTAATAAAACAATTTACTTGAAATGTACGGGTCTTTACACTATAAAATAAAGGTGTGTTTTCCAATACTTCGTGAAGATTAATAATACCATTTGTAATAATTATAAACTATTGGAATATCTGTTTGACAGATTCATCATCCGCTATATAGAAATCATATTATTCAGCTTGTATCATTCACTTTATGGTTCTTTTAAGATTGTATATCCCATAGATTGAAATTAATAGATTTTGAATAAGTCATGGGATTTCTTATAGAATGAAACATGGATATAGGAACTTTTAGTTATAATAGAGTAACAAAATATTTTTCACTTAATAATTCAACAAATACTTACTTTTTCATTAACAACAAGTACATTTGGATTAGCTTCAGGTAATTTATATGGTTTCTCCAGGATCATCCAATTATCCATATATAATTATGTTGTGAAATATTTAACATATCCATGACAATAGTTTTAATCCATTCAATTAAAAAATTAGAGCGACTGAGTAATCTTTCCATCATTAGAATTAACACTTACTATAAAATAAAACATGACTTTTTTCTTTAAAAAAATAGTTCTGGAATATTTAGGTTACAATAGTATCATAAAATATTCAATATAGACAAACAAATTCCATATCTGATACAATCAATTTGATATCAGATTAAATCAATCAAAGGTTCTGAATAATATTATACCCAGACATGATAACTATTTTTAATAATTATTTATGGTATAATAGAATAAGAGGAGGGATATACTTTTTAATATTTTAGAACAAATATAAAATCATAGTAATATTATGTAATAAATCAATAGTGATTATCGTGTTCATGATTAAGATAATCTGAAATTGAAATAGTTATCAAAGTAATATTATAGTATTTCAAATCAATATTATATTAATCTACACATCATCCTTCTCTACTTAGTTGGAATATTAGTAGCCACTAATAAGAAGCTACTATTTAATAGTGTGAACACCTACTACAATCTATTCCATTTTCAATACATGTAGCCACAATCATAAATTTTTTTGGTATGAATAATCTATCATAACCATTATATGCCTCCGAAGTTACAACTAAAAAAAATTGTTTTAGTAAGTATAAAAACCTAAATAAGACAGTCTTTTGATTATAAAAATTATAAAATGAGACATATAAATACAAAAAATGAATGAAAAATAATATGTTGAAACAAATTGAAATTAAATAATAAATGAGCTGAAATTTTTTGAATACAATATAGATAATTTATATTTTATCAATTCATTAGTAAGGGGTTGAATTTGGATTTTCTTGTGTGATCGTAGGAATTGAACAATATTAATGGAAGAAATTTTTCCCAAATCAAGAAAGTATTGATTATTGTTAGAATGGTAAAATTTATCCAGAGTCGAAGTGAACGAATTTTTATTAAATGCCTTGTTCTCTTTTTATCATAAAATCACCAACGAAAACATTTACTATCATCGTTTTGGAGATTTTTTTAAATATAACAAGGCCTTACAAATGGTATAAATATTTATAATAATGTATCAAATAATTTCCTATTAATACCTCACTTGTGATCAATAATAAAATTGATTCTCATTATTGCCTAAATTAAAATTAGTATAAATAATTCAAATATATTATTTATAATAAGTGAGAGTATTTCACATAGTTATAATAATTAAAATTTCTTTCATATAATCATAGTAAATGAATAATTCAAAAAAAAAACATTTTATAAAATAAATATCATGGAAATTATTAAATTTATAATAATTTATATGATAATTTTAATTTAAAAAATTATAACAATGAAATTGTAATATTTAGTTAATTTAGAAACCAATAATTTCATTTTAAAAAAAAATTGAAGTAATTTATTAAATAAAAATGATACTAAAATAGATTTTCATAAAAACACAATTTATATTAAAAATGAGTAATGATATATAATGACCATGTGGGGGGAAACCATATAGTTGGTATAATTTCTATTCCATTTAGTCACATGGTGGATATACTAACCACCCCATTATTTATGATCACATAAAATTAACATTCTATATTTTAAAAAATTACACTCCTTGTAGGTATTTAAATTGAATTTTTATAAGTACATAAATTTTATTTATAGTAAGTAGGTACATCATGATTTAGGTTGTTTTGACTCATAGAAACATGAAACTAAAATACACAATAGGTTTTAATTTTATTTAAGGTAAGTATAATAATTACCAATGGCAGGCGGTCGGGTTCAATTCAGAATTGTATTGAAATCCACTGTGGGTAGTTTTTTCTTTTAATGTTGATATTTTGGCTTCATGATAAGTAAAATATTTCACATATGGTAACATTTGAAACAACCTTCACATTAGGTTGGAGGGAACATAGGAATTATGATATTCAGAGGTCCTCAACAAACATGTTTATCAGAAGATTAATTTTTGAGATGTGTTAATGTAGTACACTACATGAGGGATGGTTGGGCGCATTATGTATAGAATAAGAGGCACTAAAATGTGTACCTTTTGTAGACCTGATCTAGTGGAGGTTATATTTTCTTGAAATATACTATAAAAGGGATGTGTGGTCATGGAAGAAGGAGATGACGAGAGATAAGAGTGGCACTTGTATTCCATGTTTCACTAAAAATGAGTTGTGTCCTAGAAATTGGAGTGCTGATACTGGGTTCAAGTATTGAAATTTTTAGGTAGATGTTGTCGTTTTTATAAAGATGTGTTTTGAATTCATGATAAAGAATAAGTTGCATGTTTCCATGGTGATGTGTTTCTGGAACATGAGTATTAAATATACAATGGTGGTGTTGCCACCCAAACTAGAAGAAAGAGCTTGATGGAGAAGAAATCACTATAGATTAGGTGCGTAGGTATTTGTACAGTATATTATATATATATTTAGATATATATATATAACTAATAAAAATAATAAAATCAAAAAAAAAATTTATAAATAAAATTCAAGAAAAATACACAATTTTAAAAACTAAAAATAATTTAATTAAATCATATTTATGTTTTACTTGAAACATTTAATTGAAGAGAAATTATTCAATGGAAACTATAAATCAATTAATTTAAATTAATTTTACAATTTTTTTAAAAAAAATTGGTTGTTTAAATTTAAATCGGTTTTGATAAATATAATAATTAATGATTTTTGAATGATTACATTTTTCAATTTATCAAATAAAATAAAATAAAAATATATTTCCCATCTATAAAAAGATATAATCCTTTGAGGATGATATTCTCAATCGAATGTGTGAAGAGAGGAAGGGAGTGTGACTATATACAATGAAATGTGTAATAAAAAACATTAAAAAAAGATTATCTTATGATTTTAGATATCAATATGGAACATTTTATTAATTAAAATGTAAGCTATTAAATTTATATTAGATCATTATTCTATGTATAATCTATTAATAGTTCCAATATAGGTATGTTTATAAATCATGTGTGCTTCTTGGATTCGATGTTTTTTTATGTTTTAAATGTTTTGTAAGAATTTTTACTTATCATAATAGAAAAATATGAAGCCAAATAATTTTGGGTTGATACCCTAATAAACCCACTCTATTATGTTAGAGTATCATTAGGATTGGGTAAAAAAATTTATTATCAAATAAAAATGTTAACAGAAATAGTATCCATTTGAAATTGTATATGAATATATATAAAATAGTTAGGAAAAATGTTTTTGGGTATTTTATGGATAGACATTTACATATTGAAAATTATATGAAATGGTGTCATAATTTATGGTATTATGATGATTGATCCTAATAAAATATATTTTTAATAAAGTAATAGGAATAATTTTAAAGAATATTCTAATGAACAATTAATTATAAAGAGATCTTTAAAATCAACTATATATGAATTTTATAGGTTCAGAATACCCCAAAGAATGTGTAGAAAACTAAAATAAATATATGAAAGATATTGGAAGGAGAATGAAGATGAACATACATTATTATTCAATATTTTTACTAATAATATAATTATTTTGAATGTGAATGGGGATGATTTTTTCAGTAAAATAATTAATTTTGTGGGAATTATGATTGGATTTTAGTAAAAAATTAAATATTATGATATATTTAAAAATATTATAAGAAGATAAACACAATTTTATAATTTAAGGGAGTCATCAATAAATGAAATTAAATTAAATCATGTCACATTAAACAATATTAAAATATAAATGGTGGTCTATGAGATAAGATTTAAGTCTAAGGAAATTATTCCTTAATTTGTTTTGAATATTTCTTTTAAAGTTATAGATAATTAGAGGATGAAAATTTAAATAATCAATGGGGGTTTTCAAAAAATGTTTGTCTCATTAAAATTTAATAATATAAAAACTTGTAAAAATATATTTTAATGAATTTTATCATTTTCTACATTTAAATCGGTTAAATATGGATTTTTTTTCAAATAGTGGTCTAAAATAGTCTGAAGAAAGGGAAAAGAGGTTGACATATCAAAACTAAATTACATCATTTTGATTAAAATTAAAAATTAAATTTAACATGTAATTAAAAATTATAATTAATTATTTATTGGATAATTTATTTCAACAAATCCAATAATGTTGATCAATAATCTTCTAATCCATTTTAGAATTTATATAATGAAATGGTCAAGAATTTTTGGTAGATTTGATAGATGAGTGAAGTGAATAAAAGTAATTTTTTGACCTCATGGGTGATATTGGGGTTACCCATAACTATACATATGATAAAAAGTGAAATTATAAACTAATTTGGATGTTATTAAAAGAAATAGATGAATTGATGTTAACCATCTGGTTGAAATTACATTTCCTTAAAAATTAACTAGAAAAAATTTTATTTGATATTAAAATATAGATGAATAATTTTATTTAATGAGGTGCGTGGATGATAAAAATAATATTCTTAATGATATTAATTATTATTATGGAGAAATAAATAATGAATGAATTTATTCAGGGAGAATTTATACATATAAAAAGGGTGTTTTATGATTAAATAAACCCTTTAAGATTTACGAAATAATATAAAAAATAGAAAAAAATTCTTCTGAAATAAAATCATAATGAAGATAAAAAATTTTGATTGATTATTTCCAAAAGAAAAATAATTCTCTAGTATACAATGTGGAACAATTTTTTTCTAGGTAATAATTTATATTTTCTTCTAGTGATACTAAAATCAATTTTATTGTGGAATGGTGTAATAAAAATATCTAAGTGAACATTTGGAATAAACACATGAGAATTTATCAAATACCATTATTTTAAATATGTTATTAAGAAATAGTAAGAAAAAACTTTTTCTTGTATTATTTGTTAATTTATTTCAATATCATTGTCATATAGATATATATATATTAGTGAAGAATAAATTTAGTTAAGTGGTGATGTTTAGGGAAGTTCATTTATGAGGTATATTGTTTTTATTATAATCACTAAAAAAGAAAAATTTAATTTTTTATACATTAACTATTATAATTATGGACATAAATAGTTTTTTAATACGGAATAATATTTGATCAAAGAAGAGATATAATTGAATATTATAATTTTTTCCCTCAAATAGATAAATATTACGTACTTGATGAATAAAATTTTTATTTAGAAAATATTTTGATAACTGTTATATGTAATTGAAATAGATAAAACATGTACATTGTTTTAAATTTATAAAATAATAAGAAAAAAATGAAAAAATGTATCATTTGAAAATTAAAAAATGGATTCTTCATAGTTATTTTTATGTTATACGACTAGAAATTTTATTTTTCACAAAAAAAGTGAACCATTATTTCAATGTTACCATCTTTCCATAAATAATTACAATTCTTGTATAGATATATATCTATAAATAATTTACATTTTTTGGTCATTTTCCACCTGTTTTTTGAGGATTAATTTTAATTCCCACCAAATTTAATGTACTATGGTTTAAGAATTTTAATATTCTCTCTATATATCATTCATTTCCCAATAGTATTCATTCTTTCTCCACTTTTAATAGTGAATTTTAATAATAAAATCATCTCCTATTTCACATCATAATTTATTATAATATTACCTAAAGAATAAAACTAGTCCCCATCATGGTATGATTTTATAGATATCATGGTGGATTGGGATATTTTTAGACTTGTAGATCATCAAAAAATTAAGTGTGTGTGTGTTTTTATAACTCAAGAATATCCATTTTTATTATAATATTCTATAAATTCTAATTGTTCCCAGAAATTACTCTTAAATTTTTTCTCACCAGATTTCCTCCTCGGATAACTCTATGAAAAATAAATAAAAAACCATCATGGAATGGAATGAGGTTGTTTAATGTTGCATGGAATGATAACGATTTATTGGTTGGAAATAGAACAAGTTTCTTTTCTCTATTTAATGTTTTTATAGATATTACCACCTTCTCAGAGTTTTGATCATTAATATATATTATCCTAATTAGTTAATATGGACATATAAAATTATAAAAATATATATGTTGAGAGAGGAATTCATAGCGGTTTCTATTGGTATTTTTTGAGACACAACCTAGAATATGTTCTAAACAATGACATCCTTAGTTTTTGTTTAATATCATTATTAATGAAATAAAAAATTTGATGGTTATTTGCACTGATCTATCTTTAAAATTCATGCACTAAATGGGTGTTTATATGACTTAGTTGTCTTTTTTATGAATCATAATATTTTACAAAAGTGTTATTTAGAAAGGTACAATAAAATTTATGTTCCATTAAAGTGTTTATTCTTAATGGTTATGATATTTTCATTTTTAATGGTTTCAATGATTGTATATTTGGTGATTGAATTTTGGTGACATGACATTAGTAATCAAATGGGGTACAATACATGGTGACTATAATGTTTTCCCCAGGCTGCCAGCATGGTGATCTTTTCTAGAAATATACCCATGTATGAATTTTTATTTCTAGTTTTGTTTTTATTTTTGAATCAATGAATGTATTGATCATGGTGGTCAGTTATTGGATTCAAATATATCTGTAAATTTTATTTATTTTGAACAATTTTTTAGGGACTTATGATTTTTCTTATAATTAGAAAAACTAGATAGAAACATTTTATAAAAGAAGAGTTAAATAATCTTAATGTATTAATAGAATATAGATAAAATAACATTATTAAATGTGTAATTAAAAATAAAAAAATCATGTTTATATGAATTATTTAACAAGATTTTTCTCCTTTCAATTCATAGGATTTAAGCTGTCTTATATCGGGAAGAAGAATTGATGGTTATCCATATTAAGTTATTATATTTTAAAAATACATGAACAATAACTATTATTGGGAAAATTTGAAATTTTCATAAAATAGACATATTTATCAGATAAACATAGATTAATTTTTTATTTTTTTAGAAATTGTTGAAATATTATATATATGATATAAATGAAATAAAATTTTTTACAAGTTTTATCGAGGAATCTTTGTGAAAAATGATTATGAACCTATGATTTGAAGATCTAAAAATCTACTTGATCATGTTCATATAAATGTGCTTAGACCTATTACTTAAATAGAGGATAAAGGTTAGGGATATTTTGTCCTTTTTATTTATTATTTATTTATACTGGATTTATTTTTTATTTTTTATTCAAAATAATTAATATTTTTTATGTTTAGATATATAACTTGTGGATCAAAACCATTATTGATTAATAATAAAAAATTTACGATAGAAAATTGTAAAAGATTCACATTAATTTATATTTAACTTTTTATAAAGAAACATGACATAATCTATAATGTTTCATATGTGAGGACTCTATGATAAAATTTAATGTTTTAGAGGAAAAATGGATGGTTAATATAGCTTAATATAAATTACTAATTATAAGTGGTCAATTATGAAGGTAATTAAATACAACTAAACATTTATATTTTGTTGTGGTATATCATGACACAGTTTTGAAGTGTTTATTTTTTCTATTATTAGAATTCATAATATAGTATTATTTAATATTGGAAAGCAATTTATATCATATTATGTGAGGAAAATAATGAAACCATGTCATAAACAATTTACAGAGTTTGAGAAAATTTATTCCATCAGATATAAATAAAGAACTTTAGGAATGTATGGTGGAACTAAAAATGAAGAGATATTTGCAAGATATTTTTATTAATATATATTATATCAAAATAGTAGATAAAAATTATAGAATGGTGTGATGTAATATTTTTTTTGACATGAATCAGAACAACAACCGTGTAGATAATAATCATAATTATATAAGGAAAGTAATTATGTAAATATTTTTAAAGAACAATTTCATTTATATCAAGAGTATGATTCAAAAATTTATAACATAAGTAATGAATTGGAAAAAAATGGGAAATATAGGATATAATGAAATGATGAAAGGTAAAAGTGGATAATTCAAATATTCTTGGATATACAATATTATTCATACAATCCTAAAGAATAAAAAATGGAAAAAATAGTATGTTTTTATATAAAATAAATATAATTAAATTTTATGGGACATTAACAAATGCATATTTGGTAAAAGAAATGAGATAATTATGAGAGAAAATTAAAAATAATAAAAAATTTAAGGTTATAGATAAATAAAATGCGAAAAATATCATTAGGGACTGATGGATCTTTAAAAAGAAATGTGATATTGAAGAAAATGTAGAGAAAAACAATGATAGAAAATTTTTATCTTTGGAAATCATATGATAAAAGCATTGATATTGAAGATACTTCTGGTATAATGAAATGAGACAAAGAAATGAATATATTATAATAAATTATAGTTAAGAGAAGATGTGAAATTATTCTAATTGATATAATGACAAATTTCGTAAAAGGTGTTCTAGAAGAGAAATTATATATTGAAAATCCATATTGAATTCAACTATATATAGATGAAAAAATGGGTTTTTATTAAAAATGGATTTATATGAGATAAAACAAGAACACTTAGCTTATTATTCTATTTTATTGATAATTAGATGGACACTACCTTTTATAAAAGGAGATTTAGATTATAATATATATAAAAATTATAAATGATGAACAATTTATTATACAAGTGAATTGGGGTGATATTATAGCATGTGGAACAAAATATGAATCTACATACTGTTCATAAGAAACTAAAATAAGAAGTCTATATTATTTAATAACTTAAATACACTATAATACTATAAGTGAATCAATAAGGTTACTGTACATAGATCAGAAAAACTAAATATTATTATATATTATTAATGATATTTATTATTCAATATATAATGAAAATTTCAACCCACATCTTATAAGGAATAAAACATGGATGAAGTGAGGATAAAACAATGTAAACTAAATACATTAAAGAAAAAACTATAGGAATATTAATATATATGACTACAATAAGTTCTAATATAGTGTATAAAACCTAACTACCTATACTATTTCAAAGTGATCCTAAAGAATAAAGTATATAGATGTGAATATAATATTGAGATATTTTAATATAATAATTGATAAATGGTTTTGGTATTCAATAGGAAACAAGATAATTTAACGGACTACAATAATTATTATAGGGATAGATAAGTGACTTATAGATTATATTCAGTAAAGAATACATTTACAGTAGGTAATACTATATTAGTTAGATAAAATAAAATAAAAATGTACATCTCCATGTTATAATGATGTTTTAAATTTATTTATTTCTAATAGTTTTACATAATTATGTAAATTAAACATAAACATTAAGGACATGGTAGAATATATACTTTTTAATGATGAATTTATAGATAATAAGAGTGTTATTGTATAAATAAAAATTAGATCATTGGTGAAAAAATATTGATATCAGGTAAAATTTCATTAAAGGAAATATTGACCATGGAGTGTCCAATTTAGATTATATTGAATTATGTGATCAATTACTAGATATATTTAAAATTTATTAGTTAGAAAATTATTTCTAGGATACAGGTTCGATAATTGTGTTCGACTATCTTCCCCAACACAAAACAACATTGACAGAACTCATCTCTAGTTTTTAAATTTAATGTATTATATCTTGTTTCTTGAATTATAATAATAATGGTTGAAAAAATATATGGGGTTTGTAATTATTATTGATATTAAAAAATTAGTGGTTTCTATAAGTTTTTAAAGAATATACTTTATGAAATTATAAAAATTGGTGTATGATCATTACAAAATATGATATGAGTGGAATATTAGATAGGTTTCAAAATAACTTCTCTCTAGTAACATCTTTCATTTTTCAATCACATGGGGAAGAATTATCTTATATCTATCCTATGTGTATTCATATTATGTGTTTTTAGTATTTAATTAGGGGCATCATTTATTCCAAATAATGAATTAATGAAATAATTTCAATGAAATTATATTTTCATCCTATATAACCACCAACCTAGAGAATTCATGGATTAAACTTAAAAATAATATTCATTAGTCGAAGGGAGAAGTTATTACATGAAAAAGACTATATGAATATTAATGATAGAATTAATGGTTTTTAAGAGAATATTAGCTAGATTTATTTCTAACTACATATACAATGGGATGAAGATATTTTAATTCTCCATAAGACCTATTTTATGATGAATAAAAGATAGTGATCAACAATCCAAAATACAATAGAAAATGGATTATGATAGAAAAAATTGATTAATTTTAATATTAACCTGAAAATAGTGGGCGAATCATACATTAGTGATGTAAATACCTTTAATACATTAGTAGGATACTTCTTCTTAAGACTTATTATAAGTCCTTAATCGTAATAGTGGGACGAGGTACAATTTTCAAATGATGATTCCATTTTCATTTCTAACATTCCATGAACATTGGTTGAGAAAGAAAAAAACTAAAGAACTCAATTCTAGATAATGATAAAATCAAAAATAATATTTTAATCCAAAAAATTGAGTGTTCTCTAGGGATTTATGGACTCCTATACTCATGTTACACAACTATATGGGATTTAAAAAAATTGATTTAATTTTATCTATCTAATATTACTTCAATGGAGGTCCCCTCTCATTAAATGTTCTAGAAGATCATATGAACTGAAGTTTTTTTTCATCCTAAATTTCTGAATTTTATTAATTTGTATGGTTTCCTCCATGGAAAAATAATTAAAGATTTTATTAGCTATTAATAAGAAATGGTTGTGGAAATTGACATATATTTTTTTATATCCAATGGAATGATGTTTATTGATATCTAAAAAACATTTAAAAATATGGAATATAGACTCATTCTAATAGTCCTACATCGGTGGGGATTGTCTAAATGGTTCTATGACCTAATTTCATGTTTCTTATATTCATTATCATTCAAAGGATCCCTTATAGGGATGAGAGTAATATACTTTAAATTTGTGTGGGGTATTTACTGGGGAAATACAATATCCTTAAGGATATTTATTCTATATCAGGATATCATTAATAGAAATGAAAATAATGATATTAAAAAAGGTTTGTTTTATCCTCATAGTGGTTAGTATGGATTCATTGAAATCTCCCATTTAATATTTAAGGATAACATTTCCTTCGATATTAATGTTAAAAAAACTATATTCAAGAGATTAAGTGGATCTTGAATGAATATAACATTACAAGTGACTAGTGCATCATTATAATAAAAATTTTCATTTAAATATCATTAAAATTATTAAGAAAGAGGTCCGAACATATTGATGGGAGTCTGGGATTCAGAATGAATTTTATTTTCATGGACTATCAAGGTTCCCCTATTTCAAATGGAAGGATTCATATCCACCATTTCACTAGTATTATTGGAAGGACCACATTTAGGAATATCAATTGGATGATCCATTTTCACTCATTTCATGGTTGGATCACTATAGTGAATTCTATATTATCCTACATTATAACACATGTGCTATAATTTTACAAGGATTCAAAGACAATGATTAGGATAATTTTATCTCTCTTAATAGTTTCATGAAGGCCCCTAATCATGAATTCAATTATCATTGGGATAGATGGTATAGAATATAAAATTAAATTGAAGAAGAAAGAATAAATATTAAAAGTAATTCTGAAAATATAATTTCTATGCATGAAAAGATATGTTGAGAGGAGATCACATGAAGTTATCATTGGGACATATTTAGAAAAAAATGCAGGGACCCCAACTCTTCATATATAATTGTAGGCATAGTTATCATATGTTTTATAACATGAAAAGTACTATTAACCCTTTATATTTATGATCTGACTAGATTACTAGAAATGGGGAAAATAATTTATAGAAATATATTTGTGTGTGTGTCCCACTCTTCCTCTAAGTGTCTCTTACCTTATATAACACCTTTATTTGGTAAATGGAAGTTAATTTTCTCATGAAATTTATATTCATTGATTCTAAATAAATTTTTTAATGTTTCAAACATTATTTAATAAACCTGATTTCAATGAGTTTACACCCTCCGATCAGCTAGTTTATCGGTTTGGAATATCACAATCTCATTCGTGCACAACTAACCATAGATTAAAGGGATCACAAATTTTTGAATAAATCATTAACATAGAAGTTGAATGTTCTATTATTCAATCTCAGTAATTAGAATATATAAACTAATTTGGACTTCCAAAAAAGGTATTAACCCTATTTTAAGATATTTATATTACTAAAAGTGTAAGTACCAAATTAATGGCTTATTTTTTTCCTAAATCCATTCGAGATACCTACAAATCACATACCCTAGTGGGCCTACCACATGCTAGTGATAAGTATAGATCCTTTGAACTAGTATTTGGATTCATTTTTAATAATCACTAAGGTGTTCTCCTTAATTCCAAGGGATAAAGCATTATTTTTATATAAGGATTTTTTTGTTTCTTGGGAGTCTCTTTGTGTCATAATGTAGTGATCCATGAAACTAACTATAGGATACAATAAATAGAAGTTTATTATAATATTTTCAACATTAGTTTCATATTGATGGGGATTTATCTACCATAACGCCTCTATATCTAGATCCATAGTACACCAATTTAGAGTATAATTATTAATAGTACTAGGGTCCAAGGTTACTAGGTATTCTAGAATCCTACATCAAAGAGATATATTCTCACCACTAATGGATATTTCATTAATTATTTCATAAAACATTCATGACCCATGAAAGATTACTATTTCACTGAAATATTATATTTTTTTTCCTTTTATGGGTATGGAAGTTTATACCATGAAAAATCTCTTTCCATATTATCGAGTATCTCCCATTTCACTTCAAATAATATTTATATTTCCAAAATTGAATTGTATTTTTCTATGGTGTTTGATTATATGAGGTGTTTTTACCTCAAAACCAGTGCATTAAAACACTATAAGATCATGTAGAGATTTGATGAATAATTATGAAAATATCATAGACACATGGACTAAGGGGAATAAAACGACTTATATCCTTACATCAAAATTTGAAAAAATAGGATAAAATGATAATATAATCAATAATTTTACATATTCCACATAATACTATTAATATTATCAATGGGGATTTGATTTGAATCCATCACATACAATCCACTTGAATCCTCTTTACTCTCCCATATACTTGTATTAATTTGTATTTTTCATTCATTATAATAAAATCTTCAATTTTTACGTTTTCAATTAATATTTTTAATAATAAACATTGAATAATTTTCTAAAATTTTTAAATACATATTTTTAATTTAAAGTTGAACTGATTGATATGATCCATATAGTTATATTTTTTTGGAGAAAGAATGTGATTTATAGTGTAGGAAATTAATTATGAGAGAGTTTGAGAATATATAATGGGAGATACTCTTATGAAATAGGGTAGATTATCCATGATAATAAACCATGAACCAGAGAGGAAATGAATATATATTAAGTTATATTTCTAAAATATTTTGAGTTATTATTTCACAGGAAATATTGTTAAAAAAATAAAATGGTTGAAATTATTATAAATAATGATTAATGAATGATTCAACTATTTTTTTGGGTTTACAAAAGTAGTATTTAGAAAAATATTTTTCATTGAAGATATTTTTGATGTGATAAAATATTATTAATTTTATTTAAATTTTTTATAATATTGAAAAATATTTTTTCGATGTCTCTTTATGAATAATATAAAACTATATAGATGAATTTTCATGTTCCATATAGAAATATGAATTTGAAATTATCATTTAACTGGTTATTTATTGTTGAATTAGAGATACACAATTTTCATAAGAGTCAGTAGAAGTATAAGTAGTAAAATATATTTTATATTTTTACTAATCAAGTTTGTGAGATCAATTTCTATGTATGAATAAAAATTATATTTCGTTTGTCATGTATAAGTGATCTGTATATAATAATCTATAAAATATTGTATTTAAATCAGTCAAATGAGTTATTTAATGTAATATTATCCAATTAGTAAGGATATTCAACTAAATTATATAGATAGAAACTAAAAAAGGATTTTGGATCTTTTAAAATAATTGTCGAATAGAGGGATTTGTTTTCATTTTTTATGTTTTAATATGAAAATTTATTATTATAATTGAGAATATAAAATAATTATATAGTATATAATAGATATTATATCATATATTTTTTATATATGTTTTCATGGAATATATTTTTCACTAAAAAAATAATGAATGTTTTTTATTAAAATAAATGAATGACTTTTATTAAGAAACTTATAAATGAAAAGGTATAAGGTTTTATACTTGTTTTCCATTATAACCCTATATTTATGAATTGTGAATATCAATTAATTGATAAAACATTGAGTTTTGATGAAAAAGGGAAAACAACCTTGTCGTATTTATTCATTTCAAAAAATTTAACTTTTATCATTCATTTATGTGATTTGATTCAGGAATATCATATCAATATAGTGTGTTAAGAAAGGATTAGAAAGGTAATATATGGGAAGAAAGTCAAATAAGATAAACATTTATTTAATGTGAGATAATACTTTGATTATCCTTTATCAAACATTATAATCTCAAAAATAAAAACCTTATTTGTAGTTAGACACCCAAATTTTTGTATTATACGTAGATATATAACATTATTGTATGATTATAAATCTAATTTTTTCCTAATTGTTAATGTATTATTTTTTATTTATGTATAAAAATATTTATGTTAGTTATTTCTATTAATAAAAGAAAAAAACTGTCTATAAATGTATATTTTGATGATATGATTACCCTAACCCCATTTTAGGTTTTCATATGAGGCCATTAAATTAATAAGATATGGATAAATTTTTATATAATGTGGTTCATTTATAGGAGTATATAATTTTTATTTTAGGTGAGGAAACTTCGACAAGGTGCACTACTTATAATATTTACTATAGTTTCAATTTAATCTAATACACGTCAAACATGTTTTCTCCCATATTTTAATATTTTAATATATTTTATTGATGTATATTCTTTGTTTTATTTATAAATACAATCAAATTAAATATAAAATATAATATTACATATAATGAAATATTGAAAAAACTTATTCATGTCATGAATTTTATATACAATATATTTTTATGATTTTGTACAATGAAAAAACTCATACCCATATTTAATGAATTAATGGAACATCCCACATTTTATTTTTGTTAGAATGGTTTAATATTATAAAAACATGAAAAAATAAGATTATTTCATAAAATAATTAGTGTTAAATAGAATAAGTTTCTCGGTGGATAAAACCTAAGAAAAACATATTGATTGAGAACATATAGAACATTATATACGTGTATATATATTTCTTATGGATGAAGTATAGTAATCAAAATAATTATAGGGGATGATTAACAATTTATGGATTATATAAAAAGAATATTATTAATGTTTATCTACAAATGAGAAGAGATATATATAAGAAACATTGAGATTGATTCTTTAAATATGAATTCATTTTCTTATGACTTTATTGATACTCAAATTCTTATTGATATTTAATTTTGAAAAATTTTATAATTAAAACATTCGATTATTTCACTATAGTATTTTCATGTTCCATCAAATGATGAGGTAGAATATTTTATTGAATTAATAAAGGATCTAGTTTTTTTTCTAACAAAGAATAAAGTCATATTTTGTATAAATATGGACTTCATTTTAAAAATCACAACTCAATATAAATTTTTTTATTAATTCAATATATTGTATAATAAGAAATAAATGTTGATTGTTTATTCTCCAATTAAAAAAGTGGAAAACCTATGCCATCAAGAAAACAGATATTAAAATTCAATTTACATTGGATAGGTGTTGGTGACACACTTCATTGAATAATTTTCCAACAACATTTATTGACTCTGGAAGACCACTATAGATAAATTTATACGGGTTTTATTTTATCATAATACATATCTATCATCATTACATGTTTGTCCACAACCACTATCTTGGTATAAATAATCAAAAATTTTCACCTCATTGGGGGTAAGTTTTGAACCCACATAAAGATGATGTTGTATTTATGATATATACCAGTTTTTATCATAAGATTATCTTGCTCATTATAATGTAGAATACTAATTTTAGTGGAGATAATTACAATAAAAAATTTTGTCTATAAGATAAATAACTTGAATAAAGAATATAACATTCAGAGTTTTCCATAAAAGGATGAATAGACAGATGTAATTTTGAAGATTATTTTATTTAATGAATCATATATTTTGAGTGATATGTTATATAAATATGAACAATTTAATAAGGTTTATGTAATAATAGAGATTATATGGATAAATTATAGAATTTATAGGTTTTTATGAATTTAAATAATTCATGAAATCTGTTGGACATCATGTGGTTCATTTGGAATATCAGCTGGTTGATGTTGAAAAATAATAATTTTAGATCTAGGAATAAGTCATAGAATATTAAAAAGTACTTAACATCATAATATTTCTGTAAAAATATTATATAGTTCATGCTGGCTCAATATGGTTTACCCTTACATAGAGAAATGAAAATGAAAAAATTAATAATATTAATTTTGAGAAATCATTACGATTATTATTTGTTGGTTACTAAGATAATGTAAATGTTATAATATTCTATGGTTTATTAAAAATACTATATTCTTGTTAACTAAAAATTATAAAGTATCTTTAAAATTTTATCAGGATCACTATAAAATAGAAGGTTGTTTAAAGATCCACAAATATTTCAAAAGATGTTCATAAGGATCATTGTACAACATAAGGAATTTTATAAGACTCCTATATGGTGTCCCCAAAAGTTCAAAATTCCCAGAGAAAATATCATATAGTTTATTATAGAGTTAAAAGAAATCATATGAGGCTGAATTTATTTTTTGGAATTTTTGAAAATTAGTTCACTTTAAGGATTAATGTGTTTTTAATAATAAAGATGATGGTTCTAAGAAACTTTTTCTGGAAAAACCATTATAATGATTAAAATAGTGTTTATTTTATGATATGTAGAAATAGAATAACTAAATTCCATATATATGATGATCATCTATAATAGCTATCAAAAAATTAATAAAATAAATTCCTAGATACAAAAAAGATTCTAGGATGTATTAGTACATGATCACATGGACACATAAAAATAAAATTAATATATGACATGTTTTTGGGGATGTTTAAAATTTATTGGATTGAAAACTTAATAAATAAAAGTGTAAATTTAATTTATACTCAATAAAAGTTTTATAGGAAAGAAAAATAAGTTTTAATGTGTTAATTTTAATAAGAAAATAGAATTTAAATTTTATAATAAAAAAGTACAAAAAGAATATTTTTTGGGGATAGATTTTTTTTATGATGTAGTGAATATAAAATATGGAATGATAAGAGAAAAAGGTTTTGATGAAAAGTTGAAAACATTCATAATATTTTAAAAAGTTTAAGGAAAATATTATATGAATAAGATTTAGAGGATCAATATTTTTTGGTCCCATGAAAATGAATCACGCTATATTGGAGATCATTCCTTAAATGGAATTTTCACTATTTTATCAATTCATTTTTATAATTGGCTCATGAAAGAATTGGAAATTTTTTGAGGATATACACCTTATTTGATATTTCTTTATAATATATGAGGATATGTGTTTATAGGGGATAAAAACCAAAAAATAATAAGGAAAAAACCATCATATGTGGAAGAGAACAATAATAGTAAATTTGTTTTATTTATTTATTTTTAGCATTATTTTGTGAATTTTTAGAATAGTGTTTATTAATAATATTACAATAAATATATATAAAAAACTATTAACAAAAATTCGTTTCCCCCACTAATTAGCATTCACCACCATTCATATGATCCAACAATCTGTTACAAGTGTATGCCAAATACCTATTGTTTCTATCATTAGTGTGTCATGGATCAATAAAAAAATTAATTTCTATGGAATAATTATATTCATTGGAAGAGTGTTTTATATTTAGAAATGGAGAATCATTAAACTCCTTTTTTCACTAGGTATAGATATTCTTAGTTTTATCTAAAATGGATTCACTATTCCAATCAATAACCGGTAAATTATATTTATTAACAAGAAACCAATTGAAAGTTATTGGGGGGATTGAAATGATTTTTTTTTTCAATTTATAAAAAATGTAGAAAAAATATTATAGGTTTTAAAATTATAAAATCACATTTGGAAGAAAATTCACAACATCAAGTTAGTGAAACAAATCCTTAAAATAAGATACTTTATAGATTAAGATATTTATAGTTTCTGATATTGTATTTTCTGAATATGAAACAATAGAAGTATTCTTTATCAGTATTAATTGAGAATTATACACCATTAGAGGGATTATAGAACACTTAATGTATTTTCTATGGTGAATAATATTATGATAATTTTTAAAAACTGGTTTGATTCCATGAACTTAGATCCCGATGATAAGGATATTTGTGAATAGACCATTTATGAAATTTATAACAGTCTCATAATTTATTTATTATCAATAATGGAATCACTTAAAATCAAGAGAATGAAATATATTGAAATTATTTTTAATGAATGAAATGTTTTGAAAAAGAAATATGTTGTAAGTTGTTATATAGACTATTGATTTTTCATGCATGACATTGGAATATATCAATGAATATTTATGAATCTATTCACTAATTTGGAATGGGATTAAGGGTCCCAGAGAGCTTTAGTTCAGTGATATTAAAAATATTCTATCATACTCACATAGTCATGTAGTAACTGGGAGGTAAGTCTCATTTGGATTCAGGGATTGGCAATTTTAGATCACTGTTAGGTTAATAACATGGTGTTTACTTGTCCACATAATAAGGTTTTTTGGCATCAGGTGATCCGATAATGGTGTGTTTTGTTGGGCGTGTTGATGATATGTTAGTTTATATAATATAAATGAACTAATATATCCTTCCCTCTTTGGTTCTCAAGTGAATATTGAGGTAGTGATGACCACCTTGGGGCATCAGATAAACCAAGGATGAATCGAATCCAGGAGATTCTACAAGACATCGTAATTGATGTCGATCATCACTGGATCGAGGTGTATTAGGTTTCAAACATCATTTTGGTCCTGAATCTATTATTTTTTTCCACCAAGTAAGGATATTTACAATATTTATGAACAGATACCTATTTTATGTGATTTTATGTTTTTGGATCCCTAATACAATAAATGGTTACCCCATAGTGGTCGATATGTGATTTTTAGGTGAAAATCACGGGTTTTGGGTGGATCAGAAGAGATTACCATTTGGAATATCCAATCACTAATAATGTAGTGTAAGAGAACATGCTGTGTGTTCTACCTATTTAGAAATGATAATATTTTGGGGACTACACATCGTGTACTAGGAGTACAGACTCTATAGTGATCCGATGTTATGTGGATAAGGGATATGGCTAGTATTTCCATGTCAAAGGACATGGTTGTGTCTATTTAAATGTTCAGAAGACATGGACATGAGTTGAGTCACATGGGAATTTCCAAGGACACATGCATTTTCTTGAAAATTATGTACAGAAATTGTATTAAGGATACACACTATGTGTGGCTACATGTCCTTCCTCCCTGCATTTGGGAAATAACATGCCCCAGAGTTTAGACAAGATCACATTCCACATGACACATGGTACATGAATTTTATTTCCCTTTAAACACACTGAGTATCAAACGGGGCATGTCCAGGGGCTGGTGACAAGAGACACACCATGTACTTAAGGTACAAACTGTGAACATATATTTATGAATTTTCTTTTAAACATATACCTATTCAAGAATCTAATTTATCCCCTTGTTTGGCCTATCCTAAGTATTCTTCTACTAGGTAAGTGATGGTGGCATGTTATTGAAATTTGAGATTTGATACGATGTGATATTTAGGGTTTCTTTAATTAGTGACGTATATATGAGTAGTGGTTTTGTGATTTCCCTTAGTCTATTCTTATTTGGGTTTTGTGTGGCTTCATTTCATCATCATAGGATTGTGATCAATCTTTAGTTTCCTCATTCTTGAGCAATGCAGGTGTATTACAATAATTTGTATTAACCTTTCTTAGTCTTTATTGAAATATTCCTTAGTGTCTTGGATCATATATCCCTCCGAGAGGTTTGGAGTGATCCTCAAATCCTTTGTGATTCAATTGGTAGAGTTTGTGGAATTTTGATGACCAATATTTACATAAGAATTGATTCATGACATATGAGGATGTTTTTAGCAGGGTCATGTTTCCCCACAGTAACCTTGGGATTTTTCCCACTATCTGTGTATTGACATGTGATATTTCCAATGGGGAAGTAATCTGATGGAGTGTGTATCTCAGTTGAATCCTCTTAGTTTCATTTGGTCTTCTACCATGATGTTCTCCCTCGATGGGGTTTGTGGAATCTGCAGGACCAATACTACATGTTAATTGATCCTCTAAATAGTGAATCAGTTCAGCTTTGGGTTTTGGTGTGATACGAATTTTTGTGTTTGATGTTTCAGTTAGGGTTCATAGTGTCCCCCAAGGAACCTAAAAGTGATCCCATACCCGAGTTTTTAGAGCTACTGAGTCACATGGTGTATTTATACATAGAGAGACTGACAAGAATGTTCTCTCAGGCATATTCCATCTAGAAATGCCAAAATGTGACATTGGTTTAGTGATGCCTAATGTGTGACATATTTTGGTTGAGTTCCATCAGGGATGGGAGAGATTGTGGAGAGTATACTACTAGAAGAACATTATAGTTTGGACATCATCTTAGTTTCTATGGCTGGATTTATGGTTTGGAATATGAGACATAGAGTATATTATAATTATATTTTTGGATATTATAGAAGACTATGTGGTTTGTGTCACCTTGATTTACAATCCAAGGTGTGATGAGCTAACCAATCATCTATATCTAAGGATAGGGTTAGATGTTGTTTTCTCTCTCTCTTGGGTTTTCTCTCCTTGATGTTTTTTGAGCACGTTTATTCATATTAGTTACTTATTTTGTTTGAAGGGTTCCTACTAGGATTTATTATACCCAAAACTGCATGGGAGATTCCTGAACATGTCATGTATTGTTCAGGATACATGTACTCTATCATTATCCCCAAGGTACTTGGAGAGGGTGGATCATATTTATAGGTAGGAAAGACTGATGATGGTATCGTTCTTGAATTTAATTGCATTACCCTACCACTATGAATAATAGAATGTATTAGTTTTTTTAGTGGGATTCTATTTTTTCATTTTATCATACTATAGTAATTACATTGTAATTTGATTTGGGATAGTTGTATGCATGAATTTTGTATTAGATTTAATACAATATCTAGAAAGATTCATATATTTGGTTGTGGAAGAATTCATATAGGTCTATTAGGCTAAGGCCTATAACATGTGTGATATTCCTACTCATCACAAGTATCCTAGGATTGACCTATTTGAGTTGGGCATGGGGTTGTGGTATCGCAACCATCTACTGACCATTTAGGGCTAGTTGTGTTGGGTCGTTAACATTGTTAAAATGAAGATGTTGGAATGGATGACTATTCTTAATCTCACTCACTAATCTAATTTTTCATCACATTAAGAATTGGAATGTGTGAACTACGGTATCCTTTTAAATTCAGTAGCTATTTTTTTGAATTCACAACAAACATTACCAAGGAAATAGACTGTGAAAAAAATGAAGAGAAACAATATAGAAGGTTACTGAAAAAAGATATTCTTTGATGATAAATCATATAATTGGATAATATATAATTTTACTAAATTTATATAGAAATAAATCTATATATTATTAAAAATTTATATTTAGTATTATTCTATATTTTAATGATTAGGATTCTACCAGAGATGATTCTCAAAGAGTTCTCATAAAACATAAATAATAAGATTCTAAAACATGAAATGATTATAGACAGATAAATTTTGAGTCTGTTCTAATAGATAAAGAAATAGTAAAATAATACATAATTAAATATAGAACTTCCATAAAATAAATATGGATGTTGAGAGATAAAATTTCATATATTTAAGGATGTTTTGATAAAAAAATTATCTATATGATGAGATAGATAGACTAGGAAATTAAATATAAATAATTATTCTTACCATTATGTGGAAAGGAAAGATTATAGATGATATGACATATACTATAAGCATTTGGATTTTCATGACCCCCTACCCACAATGTGTACCCCTTATGAGCCGAAAAAGTGAGAAGGGAGATAGTTACACCTCCGTCCCGCCTCTATTATGCCCAAGGATGGAAAATTGAACTGAGGGTATAGTAAACACACAAATAAGGGGAATTAACCTATAAGAGAACACATGAAAAAATAGAGATAATATAGACACAAAACAGATCCAACTAAGATTGTAATATAAAATAAATCCTAAGTACATTTATATAATGTCATGAAAGAACACCTACTACTGAAAGGGAAAACTGCAAGTACCAATAGAAAGTAAAACTACAGTGGCCACGGAGCCTAAATATCTCCTCCAACTCCAAGATACTAGTAACCATCCTGATCTCCAAACATCTACAAGTGACTTAAAAAACCATTTATATATATACGTAGGGTTATTATAATAGTATACTAAGTATGATTTTCTCGTTCAAAAAGTAATGAATTCATCCTAAAGCACAGTGAAAAACAAATGAATCTAAATCGTCCCCTTAACAGGTATAATATATTTCCATCCTCACCATGGATATTCTCACCAAGTATGACATACAAGAGTATATAATGTAATAAGAATATCAGGGGTAACTTTCTACCACTTCTCCCCTGGTTTTCCACTTTTCTCTAGTGTCACACGTCCTAAGCATCTCTCTCTAAAAGGGCTTTCCCGTAGACACCAGGGCGTAGCACCACAACATGCACATTGTGTAAAAAAACCACTATACCCACTTAACCATGGTAAAATGTATTTTTTGGGAGCCACCACATCTCGCATAACGTGTATCATATGTCGAGTTTTATACCTTAAGCCATTATAACCCATAAGCTAAGTAAGTATCCTCAAGCCATCATAGCCTACACATGATAGACCTATAGTAGTCCATAGGAAACTATATCCATAATATATGTGTGTGAATAACCAGAAGAAATTATAGCCCTCTACACACATATAGTGGGAAAACTAATTGACATTCATACTAGCATAATAACTAGAATGATAAGA
Organism: Viscum album; assembly: GCA_963277665.1. Classification (NCBI taxonomy): domain Eukaryota; kingdom Viridiplantae; phylum Streptophyta; class Magnoliopsida; order Santalales; family Viscaceae; genus Viscum; species Viscum album. The sequence continues at coordinate 687,797,726 of OY728164.1, forward strand.
GAGTAGGGCCAAAGGGGGTGTTAGACTTCCATCCTCCCACTAGAATGTTGGGGAAAACACCCACATGTCACAACATCCCTAGGGTGTTTGTTTCCCTAACCAAGAGAGTGGAGTATCCTATAGAAACACAAAAAGTATAGAAAATACTATAGTTCACTACCACACTATTAGCATAACCCAATTCTAGACTCAACTATAGCTAATGTCTCTTGGACTCACAACTGTCACCATTAATACAAGGTATCTTATAAGCACACAACCATTTAGAGAGCTAAATTATATTACTTTATCCATTTTTATTAGTTTCACTTTATGTTAATTAATTATTTATCCATTAATTAAACATTATCATTCCATATTAAATTTCATAGCATTCCAACCAAGATCCATATTTTTTTAAATTGTAACCTCATCATTGAATTCCACCAAGCACAAACCCCATGGATTAACATCATTTATTCAGTAATTTATTTATCAACATTATAAATTTTCCATAATTTTAGGTATTATATGAACACATTCTAAGCTACCAAACATAAGGGGATCAACATGCTGTGTAGATTAACAACCGGTTGAGTATTTTTCACCTATAGCAGGAGCATAGAACCATCTATCCTTGAGAAGATAACACGGAAGTCAGGTGGCATACTATGTGCGTCTTCACCTATTTTGGAATGAGAGTAAACAAAACCATCTGCCTCAAGAAGAGGGGAAAGTATAAAAGTAAAATAAACAACAAGATTCACAAAGCATCCAATATTCACATACAACACATTTTATCATCTATGGTGTCCTCCCTAACACCCACATGCATAAATTGATGCATTTATCTGCTTTAGGATTCAAATTCTTCCACCATAACCCCTAGGCCTCCCTACCCCCATATACCACATCAGCCCTCCAAGTTCCGCCATCCCTGGATGACACCAAAACATAAGCAACAAGAAACAAACAATAGAAAATGGGATCCTAGCCCTTAATAAGGCATTCAAACTTCACCCCTTACAAGAACTCACTACTTCAAATAATAAGGTGATTGGGATTTAAAAGTATAAGGGTAACTACGAAACCCACCAAGAATTATCTTCTATCACATAAACAATTCTTTAATCTCTCATAAATTAACCGATTCATTATTTTTAGGTTCCAAATATGAGAAACCTAAACAGAAAGCTATAAAAAATTAATTAAACAATAAATTTAACATTCTTTTAGTCAACAAGAATCATCATGCTTTAGGTTTATCGATCAATTTGGTTAAACATTCACATCTTCATAAATTTTATTAGCATCAAATATACAAGAAAAACCATATTTATTTACATGCCTTTTTGTCTTTGGCCAATTAGTTTAAAAATAATCCCAATTTACATTCTTTACCAATTTCTACTAAGAATGATATACTAAACAACAAGGAATAGATAATACACTATCTTTAAAAACAATAGGTAAAAACATATAATTGATATAAATTCATTAATCTGGTTTATATATTTATTATGTCAATTCTATTGTGATCCAGTGGGATAAAACAAACTAACTCTACCACTACACGTAAATAGAATAGAGTAACCAAAAATACCCTACCTCAAAAGGATTCCAACATTATTTGCATGAGAAGAAGACAATATGGCAGATCACTATCACCTATCCTAGAAGATTGCATCCACCTGAGGACAGAGATACACCACCACAATAAAAAATCCCAGAAAGCTCTATTAGGAATAAAGAGAACAGATGACATAACAAGGATATAAAGAAATGGGAAGAAACCTATCCAGGAACCCAAAATAACTGTGGTACAAAATTCATTATATTAAATATAGATTGAAAATTTCTAATTGCAGAAAAATATGGGGTGCGCATGCATAAGGAAGAATCTATAGGGAAGACACGATCTAGGGATAAACTCTAGGCACGACTCATTTGGTAAGGAAGGAAAGGTTCAAGGATATCACACTAGGGAATAAGAAGGAAGAAAAAGGTAGAAATATATCTCATCACTTTAGAAGATTTTAAATAGAAAATATTTAAGATAAAGTAGATTTTCTTTTAAGATCAGACCTTTCAAAGATCATGCATTTTGACCAAGTAAAGGCTTCTCGACCATTATAAAAATTAACATAGGAGTTATGTGATTTTAATTGAACTTAAATCCCTAAAAAAATAATTTGAATTCATTTTATGTAAAATTAAATGTCAATCGGGAGAAACTGTAGTAATCTAGGAAAAACTGGAAATTTGGAAAAGGAAAATGACTAAATATTCTAGAAACTTTGTTCATGACACCGTTATATGTCTCATCGGTTCAGACTCAACATTTCTGAATCATCATTTCTGACTCACCATTTCTAAATCACCATTTTGACTCACCTTTTCTGACTAACTTTTTCTGAATCACCATTTCCGACTCAACATTTCTGACTCACCATTTCTGAGTCACTATTTGAGACTCATCGTTTCTGACTCACCGTTTCTGACATATCAGTCCAGGAAGCACTGTTCACGGAACTATAAATTTGGTTATGTGTTAGGTATAAGTCCCCAAGACAACCCAAAAAACCTCAAACACTAGATTTCAGCAAGGGAATGGACCAAATAGGTCTGGTCTATTATATGGATAATCGAAACGGAGAAACTACAAGAAGTTGACATATAGAGATTCAAGTAAAAAAAAAGAAAAAAAACGTGACTGGGATAATGCTATTAAGGGAACACTGAATGTTTTAAAAATATTTTTAAAGAACTATTATTGTTCAAAAAACAATATGATGAGTTTGAATTCATGAAGATGATGGTATGATGAGGTGGAAGGAATAAAAATATGATATTTATAATTTTTGGAATGTAACCTTAGGATTAGTGTCTTTTTTAACTATTTTCTTTTAAATTATAATTGATAATTCTCTTAATTTGGTAGAGATGTGTATTAATTCCAAAAATCATAGAGGGTACTAATTTACGAAATTTTGAAATGGAAATTGTCAGTGAATGATTATGATATTTCATAAATTTAATACGAAAAAAACTTTTTGTTGTTTAATGATAAACATAATTGAATAGTCACTTTTTAGTAACTAGAATTCAATTCATTTAGTTAAATGATAAATAGAAAATGGATATGGAAGAAATAATTATTATATTTACTAAAATAATATTTTAATCAAATGAAAAATTTAAATAAAAATCCAAACTTCATAAATCCATTTTATCAAATGTATGTTACTTGATATCATGTAGATTAATATTTAAATTTTTGAAATTTTATTATTTAATATATAGGGAGATAATATATTATTGTCTTATAGTGATTTATGGTGGGTTATTATGAGGTAAATTATCTCAATTTGAGTCATATATATGATAGTTTCCAAAAGAATGATTTTATAACATATATTCATTACCTAATGTTATTTCTTATGATATACCACCTATATCAGTCATGAAAGATAACCCCCATATTTGGTTGTGTGATCCATGTGTTTTTCTTAATTATATATATTTTTTTCATGCATACAAATTTTATTCAACAACCCCAATATTTATATCTTATCCATGCATAGAGTATATATGGGAATTTTTAGGACATAGTGACTTATAGTTAAACAATATATTTTTATATGGGTTGTAGTGACTCATAGTTACTATATATATATATCATTGACATTGGTTTAATGTTGTAATAATATATTTGTATCGTGGTAGTAATGACTTATTGTGGTTAATTATGTATCTACATAAGGGAGTTGATAGAATAATGTATAATATGTTTCTATAAACGATGTAATGGAACTTACGATTCTTATATGATAATGTTGATATTGTGATGGTGTGGTTATTATACATTCATACTAAGGTGATGTATTATTTTTGGAGAGAATGAGAGAACCAAGGCATAAGATTTTCTGCTTTGTGAAAATTATTCTTTATGAATGTTTATGCATAGTACCCTTCCTGGTGTATTTGTCTTCCAAGATATATTACTTACTTATATTCCGTACATGATGAGTGATCCTTGTTTATAATGTGAGTTTTGAATACCATATTTAAGTAAGAATTTAATTTCTTTATTTATCCCTTGAGTATTCATTACTTCTCACCCCTATATATATATTTATATATATCTTTGTGCTTGTCTTGTGATGTCTACAAGATAGAGTTGGTGACAGAGTTGGTTGATAGTATCTTGTGGAGGTTGTTCCAGAGTTATTGATGTTAATGAATACTATTTTAGGTGTTCTCACAGTATATTTATAATTTAGTAATGAATTATATGAAATGTAATTTGATTAAGATTAAATTATTATTTTTTATTATAGATTCTATTGGAAGTTTCTTTTTCATATCCATGTAATTTTAGTTTATTAGATACAATTTTTTTATGTTTTATTCAATTTTTAATAGTCTATAATCTATGTTCTATTAGATGTGTAATTAGAGGGTCACTATAATTATTATATCTATACTAAGAAGGAAACATATGGGGATTGGTCATTAAGATGTTTTCTTAGGAACTTCTGGTTGAGAGTCAGGATGGATCTTGTGATAAGATCAAGGGAGGTTTTTATTAATTAGTAGGAATATAGTATTTGTTTAACATAGTGCATGATTTATTCAAGGAAGAGTGTCTAGTATATGCAGGATTGTGGAACTCAACAATATGATAGAATGAATTTATGTTTAATAAATAAATTTGGTGATTTCATTTATGTTTTATGGTAGAGAGATAAAAAATGATCATGCATCCTAATTTTCTATGAATGTGTATTAATTTGATTGGTAATGGTAATTATATTGATAATAATAAATTATTAATATTAATTATATAACAATATATGATTAAAAACTAAAAATAAATATTTTTTATAGTAAGGTATCCAAGCCATTTCCCTCTAAAGGTTGATTCTGATGTTAAACCACATGATGTTATAGTATATTTTTATAGTATTAAAATTGTCGATGAATTCAAAATAAAGGAAAATGAATTTTCTGGTCAAATTTTATCTCATGTAGAGGTATGTATTATTTATTTGAAACCATGAGATATATTGGTTGTGGGATACATATGGGATTTCACTCATATTGATCTATGCTAGGAGGGAGAACTTGATTCTACCACCTTTCAATATATTATTGGGATAATCTAATTTATGGTAGTTCATATACTATTTAGATTGAGATGATTAATATTATTCAGGGGAGATAATTCATTATCAGTTCTTGGATGAATTCTTTTCATTATTTTCAATGTTTTCTCATTAGTTGGAGATGATCTCCCATTACAATGTGAGTTAAATCATGTGGGGGTTCAGTATTTTGTTCATCACTCTCAAATGTTTTGATTTAAATATTATAATATAAGAAGTGTATAGAGAGAAGAATTTTGAAGAGGTTTTTCATTTATAGATCCAGTGCTAGGTCACCTCATTAATTCTTCTAATGCTCCATATGGTGCTAGAAAAATAAGAGGTTATCATTGTGATCCATTCTTTAACCATATATTTATTATAATCAAGTCACCAGAACAATGTAAATAGTATATCTATGAGTAGAGGACATACTATTACTTATATGTAAATGTATTAGATAATAGATATTTATATTTGTCTTACATAAATTTATTTCATTAAATCTTGATGATCTTGGATATATCTTAGAATATAGAATGATTTTTAGGTATAGGTCAATGACATTAGTATAATAAGAATATACCCTTCCATAGTTGTTTGTGTCAAACTAGAGGCCCATTATATATTTATCCATCACACGAATACCCTTCTAGGAAGTAAATGTAGTTATGTGATCGATGAATTAGTTTGCAGTAATGATAAAGAACTATTTTTGGACCACCTCATTATGTATGTTTTCCTCCATGGTACAGGGATATAATAGCCATTGAAAAGGTCAATATCATTGTGAGAGAGGTCATCATTTTGAATGAAGTCCGATACACTCACCATAGTTTCCATTTCTTGTCCATCCATACCTCTTTTGAAGTACTATTTTTTATATTATATTTGAGTATATGCTAGTTTGACTCAAAAGTTATACACTATTTTTAAAAGGTTGGGGCCGAAGCCTCATTTATTATTAAAGCAAAGAAAAAACCTCTTTAACTGGATATTGGGAGACCCATTACATAGCCCGAAGGACCAGTGGGAATTTATCCCATTACATGGCCCATAGAACCATTTTTTGGCCCAAAGCCCATTCTGTGAATAGTACTGCTATAGTACCCGCATTGCTACAGTACATCATAGTACCCGCCACTGCTACAGTGCTCTGCCGCCGCTATAGTGCCCACCATTGCTACAGTGTCGCCACTGCTACAGTAGCCTACGCCCAATGGGGTTTGAACCCCCATATTTCATGTAGATTTAAAGGGTGCTTACCACTAAGCCAAACCCCAAATACAACTCAAATGTTATACACTACAATATTTGACATGGTCAAGTCCATGATCCAAGAATTGATGTGGAGAAGTTTCAAATTAACATATAATTAACTACAAAAGCTGGAGGCCACATTATCTTGTACACTGTATGTTGAGATAATGAGATGATACTAGGGTAAAATTAATCATTGGGAAAAATATTATGTTTTTGGATATAGTCATACATTTCATTCATGGAATATAATCATTGTATTTTGTGTACGAAAAATGACTATTTTAAGAGGAGAGATATATTATGTCATGTTTACAGAGTGCATTTCATGTTTAACTGTCTGTGGAACCATCAAACTGGTTAGAGATTTATAGATTCTATTTATTTATAATTACTAATGTAAGTCTATAATAATCTATGTTCCATAAAATGGTGTTCCCATTTGTTTTAGAAGAGTACCCATGTTTTTTACCTAATTAATTTTTAATGTCACTCCCTCAATGTCAAATTGAGTTTAAGATAATGTTATAGCTACGCATGTCCTTAATAATGATGATTTCATATATTAGTATACCTTCTATGTTTCTATATATACTGATATATATTTATCATATTCTATATAGATGTTTTACTCATCCTAGTATGTCAATATTGGAATCAATAAATTCATTCCATTAATATTTGCACAAAATCAATAACACGATCCTTAATGAGACAATACAAGTCATGACAGAGTATACAACAATTTATTTTGATAAAAAAATGTCATATTACTTGCCTATGTTCCACATAATTTCTCACACTCTGAGGGATGAAAATTTCATAAATATATTTCTAATTCTAGTAGGTTCGTTGTTATAACCATCCATTGGGAGTAGGCTTCGTATTTCACATTTTCTTATGATTGTGGAGTTGATTTATAATATTACATTTTTAAGGGAATTATGGGAATTTTTATCTTTTGGATACCCCTTTTTTAGCGTAAAACATGTTCTTAAGGGAATATATAATTTAAAAATCACTATCAAGATGGATCGAAGAGAAATAAAAAAATACGAAAAAATGTTGTAGAATTTGAAGCTTTAATTTTTTTCAAGAAGAAATATAAGCATGTCCTCAAATTTATAAACTCAAGTATCACGCACTTATGCCTCCTCTCTATACCTATTTATTTATAATTTTCAACTACGCATTTTTACAAATCATTTACACATCATTGAATATGTATTGTGTATATTATATTAAGATGATTGTTTGAAGTTTTTTTTGAAATTTTAATTTTTTGTGAACTTGAATCATCCCACCAAATAGACTAATGGGAACTATCCAACTAAATGGACTAATTTGAAGCATTAATCTAAATGGTCAAATGTGAATAATACCAAAAAAGGTCCCAATGAGAAACATCCGACCAATCGACCTAAATTTCTTTTAACCCTAAAAAATATAAACAAGATCCAACCCCCCCAAATGAATCGACAAGAACTATCCCACCATATGATTTCCATTTATGATAAGGAAAACTGATTCTCATTAATTTCCATTAAAATTTTATAAAGTAGGTCAATATATATTTGAAGTGATCCAGGATTGTTAACAGTTAATAAGGATTTTTGAAAACATTAATCATTTCATAATTATAAAGAGGATTTCCCATCCTCAACTCCTAAAACTAGATAAGGAGATCATTGTGATTCCCCACATTCATTTATAGATGATGAATTAAAAATTAATTGAACCTATAAATACCCAATAGATAATACATCCAACATGTATCCAAAATAGATACAAGAAATAAAATCTACATTGGAACCCCTATCATCATCAACCCATATATATATTATGAATGAAAATGCATATGTTTTTTTATTCTTTTAGTCATCCCCCTAATGTTGTGATGACCATATTTTTTAAAGAACATATCACTTAATAGTTATAAGATAATGAAGAATGTTAGAAAATGATTATATATTTTGTTCATGGATATCTTCCTCATTATGAAGTTCTAGTTTCCAAATTCATATGTAAACCCCAGTATCATTATGGGTTTTGAAAATTCAAAATACATGTTAATTTTAATTGTGGCGAGAGGTCTATTGAGATACGATGATTGAATAATGTTTTCAGGGGATTAGAAAACTCATTGAGATTTTCTATAATTAGGATAAAAATAATAAAATTGATTTTATTGCATAATTTGATGTCATTTTAAGGTATAATGACTCTATGACACCCATAAATTGTCCCACTTACAAATGTGGAGTACGATGGCATGTAGCACTTCATGGTGGATGGAAAAAACACCATGGTGGATGGAATTTTTCATAGGGTCGGATGTATTTTTATATGGGGTCTCCCTATGTAAAAATACCTAAAAAAATTCCCATTGTGTTGGATGTTTTAGATCACCACGGTTAAGGTGGTATAGAATTTTTGGAGGGTGTGGTACTCGTGGTGAGTGTCTAACTTAATGTTAATCATAGTGAAAAAAGGGGGTGAATTTCCACATTTGGGAAATTTCATTAATGTTATTCTGAAGGGAAAAATCTGACACTACTCAACCCACTAAGGTCCCAACTATAGAGAGATTAATCCAAGGGTGGTACCTCATGTACACCTCTAATAGTTCAGGGTCTAGTGGTATGTTATGAGAAGAAAAATTACACACATGGGAGACCTTATCCTATTATAAACTTCAATAGTTTCATATATATAATTCCCATGGTAAGGGAAAACATAAATATGAAATAAATAAATTTATTATCTAAACTAAATGTAGTAAATGAATGAGATGTATAATGAGGTAAAAAATATATCCATTATGATTATTATTATGTAAAAAGTAAAAAAAACATGGGCCATAAAAAATAGAGAAATATGACAACTAGATATGAAATATAGTTACTCCTTCTATACTGGATATAAAAAAGAAAATATAAATTAATACTATGGTTCAGGTACAACCAAATTACTTCGGATATTTCATCATCTATGGAATCCATTTGTTATCTTGAAACATGATAAATTAACTACACACCTAAATATCCTTATTTAAACTCTACAAAAAATGATATGACATACCATGATTTTTCCAAAGTAAAATTCAAGGGTGAGTAAAAACAAACTCATTAGGATGCCCTAAAAACCATAAAGGGATAGCACAGTAAAAAATAACTTAGCACCTGTCATAAGAGATGTATAATTGGATAGTAAAGGTAATCAAGAACACCATGTCACATAAATCCCTAACTACTAATGAAAATCAGAAAGGAAATCTAGAATGGAAATACAAATATACTCAAAAAGTTGAAGTATTAGAGACACTAATAAGTATCAGTCTTCAAGGACCCATTCATTGGATCCACCTCACATGAGAAAATAGAGATTCTAAAAATATAAAATATTCTACAAATCACAATATTAATCTTCTAGTAACATAACCCATCAAACAAAATTCATGTAGTGATTAGAAATCATCCATACCATAGTTTTGTTTACTACATTGGATTATCGAATCCATGTAACTACCAACAGACATGAGGTGGGTCCTACTAAACCCTAATACACCCTCACCTATAATGGTAGCAAGTGAAACTATAGTGTAAAAGATAAACCCATAAATGATCAAAATAGGATAGAAAATAATTATCCATGCTTCCAATGTTTTGAATTATCTGAAAATTCAACCAACACAACCACTCTCTTCCAATGATAGAGGATCCCATGCACCTTTTCGTTTATGGTGGATACCAACTCTAGTAGAGGTTCTCACCCCCATATAAGATCATTAGACCCGGTGGAAAACCAACACATCCAAGAGAGTATCTTTTTTTACCTCTGTTAGCTTGGGGAATTATAGTCCCATCATATCCATAGGTAGAGGATCCCACACCCCAATACAATAGGGGGATGGGATATGAAAACATATATTGGCATGGTAAGAGGATTAAATACCATAGTGAACTACCACCTTTTATTGTTGTGTTCTATTCTTCATTATTTTCCAAAGGCCCGTGATGAACTCCCTGATAGGAATGTAGTCGATAAAGTTTTCTTACTTGCACTTCATTATAAGTATTTGAATAAAATACCACCATTATGTATGATATGGAATTATAATTTAATAGCCGACTTGACAGCCTAATTAATGCCTCATGAAAATGGAATAGAATTATATAGGGGGTTTATTTTATTCTAAACAATTCTAATTTCATGATTATGCACTAACAATACATTTGGAATGTGAAAATTCCATCCACAAGGAAATTTATTTATGTCACATGTCATGTGGGTCTGGTTTGGACACTAGACATGTGACTCACTACCCACATAATGTTCTTCTGAGGTCACGCAACATGTGTCACCTCTACAAGGTTAGTTATACTATACACCATATTTAGTGTTTACGTCACATATAATAAAAATCACACCATTAAGGGTTTCACATCATGTGAGATTAACCACAAATCCATATGATATTTTTATCAGTCAAAAAACACTATCACCACATCAAAGAGATGTATATAGTGTGTTTTTCTAGAATATATTCCCATATGTGAAAAAATGTCAAGAACCTCTGAAACATAAATGAGTAAAACATCCTTCACAACAGATATATTAAATGGCCTATTAAATTAACTCATATCTCCAAATGAAATGTTTATTAATATCATGTCACCACCAATTTTCACTAACCGTTATTCTTTGAAAAGTATTTATTTTGGCACCTTCTCATAATTTCAATTTTTACAAGAACATGATACACTCTACTTATCATCCTAGTCCAATCCAATCAAAATGATTAATGGATTAACCATTTTCTGAAATAATTATCAGTGCTTATATTATTTAAATCATGATCCCTCAATGAAGATTCACCATTTCAAACTGATTGCAAAATTCAAGAACACCTATCTACTCAGAAAATCACATTTTGTCTCACATATATGATACTGATGTCGAATAAGATTCTTTCATATTAATAAATAATTGAGATAATATCCCAACCAAATATTCATGGGACTAATAAGAAAACATGTAATAAATATATACATGGTAAGGTTTGAATGACTGCAAAAATAGAATATTAGTGATGAACACATGAAGAATGGAGTGGAAAATTGATAAACCAATCAAATCTAAATATGATAGGGGACAAGATAATAATATTTTACATAAGTTATTATATCTCAAATCACAAAATAGGTATAAATCATGAATTAATGGATTATATAATATATGAACATAGATTCAATGGGGCATATTGATATATCTTTCATCAATTTTCTTGAACAATGAAAAATTCACCAATAAAATGTGGTTAATTATGGTAAAACTACATTCACATCATTATATTATTGAAATAGTTATCTCATTAATCATTTGTGATAAATTTTACCATAATTTAATATGTATATCCATTCTATCCCATCAGTACATAGTCAGTGCCACTTCAATCCTCCCTCCATCTCTCTTTGAAATCTCTTATCTATTAGGTTTTTAAAGACCAGTGTAGATAATACTATAGGGGAGTTAAAAGTCAGTTTAAATTTATGGGTATTATGGTTTCATCATTTAATAACAAATTAACTAAATTATTAAATAATTTATTGAATCCATAGATGAAATGAAACACCCAAGAACCATGATTAAAATGAAACTTATGTCACTCCTAGGGTAAAAAGCACAAATTAGATTCAACTACAGTATCAGTTTTTCTACAATAGGATCCACCCAAAGTATACAATACTTTAATTACAAAATCTAGTCCTTAGAATAAAAAAACTATATAATATTTTTATTATCTTATTTTTGAATTAATAAAGAAATTTCCTTCTCTCACTTCCATATATTGGTGTTAATGCTCATATTCATTGACAAAAAAATCTGAAAAAATTAATTGTCCATTACTATGATGATATTAATTTTTTTTTACTAGAATTGTCTAAAAAATCAGATGTTACAAAATGAGATGAGTTTGACTCAGGGAAATCTTGGTTCACCACATTATCCCACAACATAAAATATTTCATCTAGGAAAATATAAAATTTTTGATTTAAAATAAAAAATTTCAGGAATATATCCACATGGAATCATCTGACCAACATGCACAAAGCCTACAAATTTAGAGATTCAAGTTCAAATATAACTGAAAACAAAATAGTTTGTGAAGGAGAACAACCTCCCTTCTTATATAAGATACGGGCTCCCATTTATCATATAGAATGAAGGAAATGGAAACATGTACTCACTATTAAGATGTCTCACATAGACTGTATACTCCATTATAGTTTTTCCCACATTCATTTGATAATAAACACCAAATAATATTTTAACAATACCAACTATTGTTGGATTTACCTTCTCCAAAATATTTCAATAAAATTCCAAATGGTTATGATAGGGAAAATCCCATCTATTCCAAAATACCACATTAAGAATATACGAAAATTTTATGACAACATCAGAAGAACTACAAGGCTATATGTTTTTCAGAATTAAAGACTTCAACATCTTCCATATCCTTCTAACAATGTAAAAGATAAAACAATTCATTCATGAAACACAAAATAAACATGGTCCTCTAACCAATCTTTATCACTGGTATCCTCTAGTTTTCCCATTTTTATCATCAACATCAATATATTTTCATATTCAATCATATATGTCTTAAAAATGGTTCCATCACCTTTTTTGGAAAGATTTTGATGAGAAAACCAATCACAACAACCTCCTTAGAAAAATGATCAACACCATACCATTTCTCGTTGGTGACATAATCCTTTGTAATTTAAAGGGGACAACCAGTAACCATATTACTACACTATATCATCCTTGAAACTAGGAAATAAAATAAAATATCAATAAAAATTCATATTCACATGAGTGATACTATTCTACTATCGTCAAGAATGTTTCTAAATGACATGTGCGTTCCAAAATAAAACTATTGGGCAAGACATCTGTATCACTGTGTATTACTAGAGCAGTATCTTATCAGGATTCCAATCATGGAAGACATCACATAATAGAGGGAAACCCAATATTCACTTAATTGAGTTTATGACCTACTACCTTCATTAATTTTATCTCTTCAGTATAACAAGATCACTGAGTCTACATCACACCCATTACATCATCCACAAAAAGTAAAGGTTTGAGGACACCAATATTGATTGATTTTGGGAAACATATTTAGTTTTAAGAAGTATCCAACCACTTACATTCTTTTACAATTTCCTAGAAACAATTTCCCTCACTAGAATGCATGGAACACCACTACCTGATTATTGAACTCTGATATCCCCCGCCTCTATAGACTTTTTCAGTGAGGACCAAAGTAACTCCATGAAATACTATCTCATTCCATACGTACTAGAATTATTGAAATGTTCCACCATGAATCATTTAAATATTAGTATTAGTATAATATATAACAAATGAAAAAATGTTCTCATCATCCCCCCAAGCATGTAAAAGTAATAAAATTTATTATCACAAAGTGTTAACCAATTATCACCCAACTAAAGATCCCATGAACTCATTAACATTCATAGGAATGAGAATAATACATCATACACAATGTCCCTAATCCCACACTAACTTGATTATGTTCAACTAAATTATCATCCTAATGGTTGTCCCCATATAGAACACCTAAGGGTTCTTGTACACTTCTTCAAATAGGACAAACCAAATAAAAAATGCTAACACCTCTTGATACCCATAGTGGGAAACAATTTCACACAAAGGTGAGATCTTCCACAAATATTAAATATCTTTATGGCACCTCTATAATCAGAATTTTTGTATACGTGTATTCTCAACCCACATGAAGTATGGGTTAATACTTTTATTCATCAATATAATCATTCTATATTACTATATTCTAGATCGAGGGTCTATTGTAATCTCTAACTCTTAGACAACTGGAAGTCAGTGGAATGAATGAACATACAAAAAATAGTATCAGGATCCATGGGGAATAATTAATAACTCATACATCATTTCACATTAGTTATCTAACTAGAATAAAAATCCATTTTTATCTTCTCAAAACTCATGGAATCATTCTTCTATGAAGGTTTGGGTCAAATCCTAGTTTAGGGATCATGGTGGAGAATAAAAACATCCCCTAAATTTCAATAACTATCACCACCAGTTCTATAAAAATAGGTAAAATCATGTTTCATAATAAAGGGATTCTCAAATATACCAACAGAGACATTTAATTCCACCAACATGACTAGTCCAGCTCCCTCCATGTAAAAAATTTAACTTTCACCTAATGTATGGGTGCACTTTCTCAATGATTCCAAATATCCCTAGGATTATCCTGGTGAATAAGAAATATTATTTTCTTAAATAATTCAATGATAAAAAAAATTAATCTAGATTATTCATAAATAATGGAGTTTAATAAATTTCATAAAAAAACATGATCAAAAAACTGGTTACAATGCTTACGTAAGCATAATGTGTACTAAAACGTGGTCATTATATCATATGAGTGGATTATAATTATCTTTCATAATATTCATATTTAACAAGGGTAAAAAACAAAATATATAATACCATTCCCATTATGAGTTTATAAAATTCCTCATCAACTATCAGTTTAAAGCTTCAAATTTTAATCTCTAAAATTAAATTGTCATCTACAAATAAATAGTATAAACTTGACAGATGAACGAGTCTTAGACATTAACTGATCCTATATCACCCAAGGATTATTTTCTCATTACAGAATCTTGATTACTATGTAATCAAATGATTACTATTTGACTAGTCAAAAATATAGTCTAATCCACCTCAGTGGAAACTACCATCCACTTTATTGATAAAACACACATCTATTATAGTTGAATATAATCTTCCTTAGATCATTGAGTGATTAATCTTATTATCCTAGTATAAAAAAAATCATATCACACTATCTAGAATTGATAAGATGAACCACTTTCATGGGCTCATAAAACCCATGTCATTTTACACATTCTAGCAATTAGCAAGTATCACAATATAAAAAATAGGATTCACCCACATGTGTTATAAAATATTTATATGAAAAAATAACGGACATAAACGATCTTGACTAACCAAAATATACTATATGTTTCCCCTTTTATATACTCTATGATTAATTTCATAAGTGTTTGGGTTGAATAATAGGTTATCATAGTCATGGAAAAAGGATAGATCTATCACCAAACATGTAACGACCCGAAATTTTGAATAAATATTTTACCTAACATTGTGTGTTATATTATTTTAAACTCAACAAAACTATTTCATTTAATAAAATGAGTATAAATAAAATAAAACCATTAGAAACTAAATGTTGCGATTATTTTCTATAAATACAAGTGATCTTGATTAATTAATATAGAAGGAAGATTTGATGGCCCCATCCAGTAGTCTCGGGCTGATCGAAGCCCATCTGACGGAACTTGAAAAGGAGGTAACACCTTTGGGCTTTGCTCTGGACCAAACCCAAGACAAACATCATCATGTGAAGCTGGAACAAAATCTCCTTCGTGAGAAGTTCAAGCTGATATAAATCACTACTCTGGAAATGTTGGTCGAGCCTCCCCAAGATTCTATCACCCTAGCACACCATACTCTTAGGTCCTACGCTGGTGTTATAAGGGGTTATGTAACAAGACCGTAACTACCTTGGGTAATCCTTTGATTTAAATAAAAATTGTGATTTCTTCTTATGATGAAGTTTGTGAATTTTCAAATGTCCGTAGAGATATAGTATGCATATTATTGATGAATTTTAGAAAAAGGATATTTTAAAAATATTTATGTAAACCTTAAATAATTAAAAAGGTGTGATTATTTTAAAAAATTGGTCTTCTATAGTTGTGTTCAGTATGAAATTTGGAGTCTGATAAGATCTACTTAATTTTTAATGAATAGTAATTTATGAATAGTGATTTTACTCTTAGGATTAGTAATGTAACCAAATGGATTAGTAATCTCACTTAAATAATGTATTAATATAATTTAGGCACCTTGATTAAGAAATGTTACTCAATAAAATACGTAAATAAATGTTTTAGAAATTATTGGTTAAGTATTATTTTTTTTCAGGTGAATATTATTTTTTATTTAAAAATTAAATTGAAAAAAAATTAGAAAACTATTTTCATAAAATGGAGTTCATTTTTGAATCAGAGCATCGATATTTGGTTAAGGTGAATTTTTTGGATTTTTCTGAAACAATTAAATTTTCAGTGAATAGTGTTTTTATTTAAAAAATAAATTCAAAAAATTTAGAAAATTATTTTCATAAAATGGAGTTCATTTTTGAAATCAGATCATCGATATTTGGTTAAGGTGAAATTTTGGATTTTTTCTGAGAGTTGAGTTTTCAGTGAATAGTGAAAATATAGTTTTTGAGTTTTGGGTGTTTAATGACATCATTAAGGATGTATTAATTATTCAATAATTCTGTTCGACTTATGAATAGTAATATATGTTATGATTTGTCCCAAGAGGCCAATACCAAGGAAAAATACCATGGGAAGCCCATTGGTTTTTCCAATACCACTGATGAGGTGTCCCTTGGAAATTAATGCTTTGTCCCCTCACTTCTCCTATAAATACCATGACTTTACCTCATTCATTTCATTTAAAAATTCTCCCCAATGACGTTCATCCCTCTTTACCTCCCAGGTAGTCCTCCCAAGGTTCCCTCAAGCCTCCCAAGGTCCTGACCTTCATGCTTTTGAAGTTACTCTTCAAGGTAAGGGATCCTACCTCTCTCTTTCTTTTCATGTATTCTCCTTTATGTCATTTATTTTAAGCTCCATGTTCTTATGTTGGGGATGTTATTTAATATTCATCCTACTATAATTTTCATGATCATATGATGAGATACCCCTCTTTCACTCATCAATTAATTTTAAGAATGTTTAAGTGGCGCCGTTTGGCTGCCGAATTTTTGCAAGGGATTCTTTCACTCTACCAATTTTAAAAGTTCTACATTCATGTCAATTATTTAAAGTTAATTTTTTCATGTTGGGGTATGATCTCTATATTCATCATACTGTCCTTTTATGTTTACATGAATAGAGACCCTATTTAATCTCATCAATTCATTTTTTTGATGTTTTAGGTGACACTGTTAGGCTGCTGAATTTTTCATAAGAGAAATCTTATTTTTGTCTTGCTTTCATGTTTTCCATTTCATATGGGTTTTCATTCAAATTTCATTACCATGTTCTTATTTCCTTTTTATTCTATCGCTATATTATTTTATGGATCATTTATGAGTGGGTGACCCGTTTCCCCTCTCTTTTAAATGTTTTCTAAAACCCTACAACATTGCCATTATGCTGCTGAATTTTCGTCTCAAAATGTCTCTCTCTTTTTCTAAAATTATTTTATTTTGTTTAGTGAATACTCAAAACACTTTATTATACAAGGGTATTCACATATATATATCAAAATTTTCTATTTTAAATTATGGTATTTACATACATGAGACCCGCTTTCCTTTTTCATGGGCTTAAAGTGACATAAAGATCACGTCTTTAAAGCACTTTTTTAAAATGTTATGACTATGAAATGAAATCCATTTATTTTATGATATATGTGTTATTTATGAAATTATTGATGATGATATATGTGGCTCACATTATAATAAAGACAAATTAAGGGTGCACCCTGATAGCGCTCCAATGCATTGGGTAAAGACTTAATCTCAAGAGATGAACATTTTAACGATACCTTGGTGAATAACCTTGGTAATTTTATTAATGACACAATGGGGATGGACATTGGTGATATGGAAATGATTGTCTAAGTTAAATGTTATAGCCACATCTTCTTGTAATGAAACACGTTATTTTTATTATGATATGCCTCATGATTTATTTCTCATTCCATAAAGTTATTTATCATGACTTTATTGAGGTATCTTAATTTCACAAGTAAAATGTTTCTCTTGTTTCCCTTACTGGGCCTTCTTATCACCCTTTCCTTTGATGTATTCTCCCAGGTTATGAGATTCTGTAATGAACTTATGATGAAGAATTAATAATACTTACATGTGGTTTAGAAGAATGTTTTATGTTGTTCTCATGTTTTATGTTTCTGATTTCCAAGACACTAGACTTTAAAGACCCTCTGTTTGTAAATTGTAACGAAATGTTAAGTAATAAAAATGCGGGTTGCTATAAAACATACAATGATTCCACATTTTTTAATCATACTCTTGAACCCCTTTTCATCATTTCTTTATGTATTTAAACTAGTAATCACAAGACTAATATTTATAATAATTATCATTAATATAAATTAGACCTACAAAAATGGTTTTGGAGAACATATTGTATATGTATTTCATTATAAGCCTATAATGAAGGTTCTAAAAAACCGTAGGTATAAGTCTCAATAAATTTAGAAACTATACCTAGTGTTTTAAAAAATAATTAATATAGAACAATACCGAATTTTTTTATAATCATTGGTATATGTACAAAAAAATATATAATTTATTTTATTAAATGACTTTTAATACTATATAATTTTTATAATATTTTAATATATATATATATATAAGTATGATACTAGAATATATTTTAGTATATTGGTTAAGTCTTGATGTATAAATAGTAGGCTCTGGGAAGAAAAATCATAAACCATTTTAATACATTACCAATACTAGTAGTATTCCCAAACTATTGATATAGTTTTTTTACATACGTGATGTATACTAATAGTTTGAGATCTATCGGTATAGACCACCAATACCAATGGAAAATCAACCAAAATACACTGAGACCAATAATATAATCATTATCAATAAGTTGAGTGGCTACACCAATAGTTCCAAACATCTAGTATATCCTTTTTTACCAGTATTGTGTCCCTAGGATAGACCAGAAATTTGATAGAATTATAACATGACCCAAACCAGGGGGTCCTACCAAGACATGTGATAAGACGAGTATGAAACCTTAATACCACCTCAAATAGACCTATAGTTGATAACTAACACCAATTACTCATATTTAACAAATGGGGTGACTATGAAAATATTTACCCACAATGTTATCATATCTATAAATAAAATGTTATGAAAAAATAGTTGGAGGATATATATTATCACATAAACTGAACTGAATGTAACACATACATGAACAATCTACTAATATAACTAATATAACTAGTATGTTGAAAATAATGCGATGTAATGGAAAAATACATGCCAAATATTTCATAAGTAATACTATAAACTGTTTAACATTGAGAGGTAACCACTATATAAGGCTATAAAAGTATATATGTCTTTCTACAATGGGATCCTTTCATAAAAAATATAATCCCACAGTATATCCCCCATGGTCCCTACGAATTATCATTGAGAAATATTTGACAACTCCATAGTTAAAAATCCATCTTTTACGTGTAAATGTTTTTCATATACACAATATGTGTGTGCCCAAGGCCCATGTATGGGTATGAATAAACATAATTAGTATGATTACCTGAATACTATAATGTTAGAGTAATGTAAGAATGAAATAAACACATTTCATAGAACATGTCCATGACAAACATAATGTGAAACCATAATACCAAGTCCTTTCAATTTCCTAGAACATTAGATTTTTTCAAAGGATATATTGAATAATAAACCATATTTTCCCCAATATAGGATATCTCATGGACAATGAGATATAATATACATCAATGATATAATACGAGACACTGCCACTCATGATCACCTAGTGGTACTCGAAATATTGAAAATTTCATAATGTCTGAAGTTGATTTCTAATTGTAACATCACACCACAAAGTAATAATAAGGGTGTTAAGGAATAATCGATCACACCAAATTCATCATTGGATGGAAGTATACTAGCTATTACACTAAAAACATAATAAGGAGATCCCACAAAACCATAGAGCACACTCTCCCAACAAGGTTCCACACGTTACTTGATGGTAAAGGATAAAACCTAACATTTTATACAAATATATAATGATTTTTCATGGTTTCCAATATCATTGAATTATATGACCATTCAAACCATGTATCCTTTATAGAAAAATGTTAGAGGAACCCATTACCTTATTAGTTTTAGGAGGATTTTGACCTCTATTGAAGATCCCACACCCCATTAATGCTCATTAGTGAGGGGGATACTTCCCAAATAGAAAATGTACCCTGGTCATAAAAATATTATTGGTAATAGAGACACTATATGATATATATTTGTTGGATCCCACCCCATAATAACATTGGAGGAAATATTGACACATATATATGGATATTAAGAAGATACTTCTACTAAATCGACTCCCATCGGTCAATATTAGTTTTCATACATAATGGTTTTCTAAAGGATAAGCATAAACTTCATGATACTAATTTGGTAAATAATGATTACTTCACTAGACTACCATAATTATCTTTATAATGACTACCACTATCACATTATTCATTTAATTATTCTCATAGTGGTCCTTAGGATGGTTTAATTCTAGCTTAAATAAATGTATACTATGTTCCAAAATGGGTTCAGGGCGTGTTACCATTTTCCACAGAATTACTCATGGACATCCATTCCACATGAAAATTTAAAATACCAAGTAAAAATATTTTTTTTCAATTTACATTGTGTGTGGGTATGGGTTTAGTACTTGTTATGTACATTAGTTCATGAGTCATATTCATTCAAGGTCAGAAGATGTGTCTATCCTCCACAGGGTGTTTTAGGATATTCTAGTTTCAAGTTACATAAATTCTATACACGCCAAACCAGGTCATCTATGGTCACATGATACATTGGATTAGACATATATCCTTGTGTTATATAACATAATTCAGAAAACCTAGTGCTAAAAAAAAGAAATAAATGTTTTCTGTTCTTCAGAACTATATTCAATGCAGTTTGGAAATACTGTGAATCAATGAACCTTAAATTAATAATCAATCCATCCTAGAAAATACACAATTAATACATAAAAATTTTCCATACTTTCTGATAAAGATTTTATTAGATCATGTCACCATTAAATATTATATACTTATCATTCCTTACCAGAAAAGGTCACTTTTTTTATCCTCCTAACACAACCCATTCATATAAACTCACAATAACAACATCCAATCATCACTGTTGGAAACACCATCATTTTCTAAGTATTACGCATCATTTGAAGCCATTATACAACATTATTTTAAAAAAAATTACATCCTTTAACAAAGTTTATATATACTATAGAGACTCAATAATTCTTGATCACTTATCCACTGGGGGATTTTCTATGTTTCCCATATCCATGATACCACCATAATTAACAATCATTAATCAGTTACCATTTATAAAAATAAAATTTATGCTAATGATTCATGGAAATAATAACAATGAAAAAAATGATATCTATATTTTGGGGATGTTCTAGTTATCATAAAAATAGGGTACCAATGATGAACACATGAATTAATGAGAGTGAAATCCGTAAATAAATACAGTGTTGAGTATTTATTGATGTTTGTGGAAAACTTGGAAAATTTCCATGTATAACAATTAGAGAAGGGTTGGAGATTAATATGATCCATGGAAGATTCACAACTACAATATGAGGCTACTACCACGGACCTATAGCCATTGTTTTAAAACCGGGGCTATAGGTGGCTATATCCACGGTTTTAAAACTGTGGCTATAGGCCAGTTATCGTGACCTATAGCCACAGTTTTCAAAACTATAGCTATAGGTTGTGGTTATAGCCATGGTTTTGTGACCTATATCCATAGTTCTAAAACCATGGATATAGGGCCCTTTTTTCAATGGCCTATTTCCATGGTTTTTCAAAACCGTTGCAATAGGGTTTCCACGCTTTGGCGGGAAAACATTTTCCCACAAAAATATTGGCTGGAAGACCTACCACCATGGTTTTGAGGATAATCCCACTATTTATATTAATATATATACGATAATATATATATATATATACCTGTAATTTCACTCAGTGTAGTGGTAAATATGATGGTTTGTAGAGACAAGGTGCAGGGATCGAAACCTGCTGGTGACATTTTGTGTTTAGGCTATTGCCATGATTTACTAAGGCTATATCCATGACTAAAATTGTGGAAATAGGATGAGACCAACTTCCACGATTATAGCAGCCACAGTTTTCCAAAACCATGGCCATAGCCTAAGGCCACGGTTTTAGGGCCTATTGCCACAGTTTTGAACTATGGAAATAGGTTTTTTTTAGTTGTGATTATATCTAAAAATTTAAAAGAATGTATGCATCATAAATATATGAATGGTTAAATATCTGTAAATGGATTTAATAGGGAGATATTAATCCATGCTCAACCAATAATCATCAATGGGGAAAATAAACAAATAACAAAAACCAACCACATGGAATAATGATTGTTTCATGGATTCATTTTAACATTAATGATTTGGTTAATAATTTTTTTATAAATCCAATAATTATTTAAAAAATGGAGATGTTTTTACTTTTCAAACATCTATCGATGTATCATTGGTTCTTTCTCACCCTCTCTAAATTTTCTTCTATATAGGGATTGAAATTATAGTTCCAGTTGACCCTTGAGGGTTATCATAAGTGGGTTTTTATAGAGTGAATGAATGTTTTCTACATTTAATAAAAAATTATTTAAATTAATAAATTATTCAATTAATACTATTATGACATAAAACACCTGAGAACATTTAGGTGAAAAAATATCTTTATCATACATAGGGTTAAACCCACAGTGCAGATTCACCTGTGGTCTCATTTTCCGAATATGAGAATCCATCAAAGAGATAAAATAATTTCATTATAAATAAAATAATTTTTTATAAAAACTAGTAAAATATATTAATTATTATTTATGATCCCAAAATGTAATCTCCTTTCCCCACTATCTTAACTCAGGGGTAAACTTCATATTGTAGAATCAATATAGCCCTATGATAATATTTATAAGTATTTTTTCTTAATAAATATTACCTTTTTTACACTAAAGAAGGTCCTAAGACATCAAAAGACCATATTTGAGCTGATTCCAACAAGGATAAAATACATTTCACTACACCACTAGTGGAAAATAGGATGGGTGAAGTACTAAGATAGGTGTTTCATTGAGTGTTTTACTTTAGTGAGTGGGAAAATGGCCAATAGATCATTACCACTAAATATGATTCAAAATTGTCTCTAGAAGTGTTCATTGTTCATGAAAATGATAATGGAGGATTAGGCCATGGTTATGGGAATATCAGGATCCTTATGGGATTCCTTGTGGTTATCAAAAATATCAAACATATTGTGGGGCAAGTAGTGGTGCACCTTAGGGTATATAAATTCAGGGATTTTTTCCCTTTTAATTCTGAAAACCCTCACCCATCATATCTAATTTTCTTATGAAAAATGATCCAGAAGGTCCTCTCACCACTCTCTTTAATATTATCACCCTTTAAATAGGATGATTCTTTAGTATGATATATGATTTTTTTGTGGGCTCAACAATTTAAAAATATTTTTTATATTTTTCATATCTTTCTATATTGGTTTTGGGTGAAGTAGTTAAGGTTTAACAACTATTTTTACTAGATCAAGGTTGAAATCATTTATGTGGCAGGATTTTTTTAGTGTATTAGTGATGTCTCATAAATAATATGAAACATCAATGCACGTCATTCCATTCAATGTGTGTTTTAGTAATAGTTTTTCATTAATTTAATTAATTATTTAAAATTTTAACTTAAAAATTGTCTAATATTATAGACGTATTTATAGAAGGGTAGTGGGATTGTAAACTAGGGATAACATGGGTATTTCATTAATAGTTTTATGTATTATGACTTCCATGTGTGATTTGATGTAAATATTATTAAATTTATTAATTTTTAAAATAAATATTTTTATTAGAACAATTTTGAAAATTTTAATGTTTATTTATGGACATCATCTGATCTAAGATTGGATATCAATAGGTTATACATGAACTGGATGATCCTGAGTAGTATTTTATATCAATTTATTAAAAAGTGAATAAATTTGTTACCGAGTTATGTGGTCCATTGTGAATACCAAAATAGTGATTTCATTCTTTCACATACATTTTTTCATGGAAAAAACATACTCTCTATAGATGGAGGTTGGAAAATTTTATTTATAAAAAAATAATAAAATTTATAGACTTAACCAGGTGTCAAGGTTCATAGTTGAACTTTGTGAATCTTCTTATTTTCCTCAACAACTAATTGATGATGAGTTTATAATCACTTATTTCAATATGAATCTTTTACCCCAAGGGGAGAAAATTAAGTGAAATGAACTGAACATGATATAGAAGACCTAGTGCTAGGTTCCATTAGTAACTTTATGGTAGATTAAAGTGGTGTATTATCATAATGAACTTTAATAGGCCATCTGATATTTTAATGATGTTGTATAGAATTTTTACTATTCAAAATAACAACATGCTTAGTGTTTCTTCCACACTTTGAGGTGTTCACCGGGGTGGGTAGAACCAATTGATATTGATTGATATGTTAGTTGTGAGGAATGAGCTATGTTGACTTAGGAAGGGGATGTAAACGAGGATATATACCATTCATGATTGTGATACAAGACTAAATATGATTCTAATGGAGTAATTTTATGACTACTTTTAGGTCAGGGGATGATATGCCCTCTGAGCGATGGGTACTGATCTAAGATACCAGAATATGATAGTGGATCATAGGTGGGTGTTTATGATGTCTCATCACATTGTATACTTATTGGGTGTCCTAGTTATGTGTGGACCCTAAGTGAGTATGTGAGGGAATTAAAAGTGATGGTGATGTAGTTCAATTTATTACCAAAATTGAAAATGTTGGACAGGAACAACAATAGTTGTATGAATTAGTCATTCCCATGGAAGGGTAACAATTTTTTTATACTACATGGGTTATGTAGGTGAAAAAACACATTATAATTATTATTATGATATGTTTTTTTATTCTGGAGAGTGGTCATCTCATGTGCTATGATAATGTGTTCCCGGGAGGATGTACCCTGGGTATTTGTGGAATGTGATGTGAGGTTCATGATTCAAAGTTACATAACATATTTGTTTTATATATATACACATGTGAAATGTGAATAGGGGATTATGTGTCATGGTGGGATATAATTATGGGTAATAAAGGCCGCTTACCTTTTTCTAGGTAGGGGAAAAGTCTTTTTTGGGGATATAGGATACCATGAGTGGATTCATTGCCTTTTTTGGATGGGTATATTTTTTACTAGTGGTTACCTATTTTTTAAAGATATTAAATTGATTCTTATATTATTTATGATGTTCTAGGGATGGAAATAATTCTATTGGGTGGTTAAATATGCTAAGAGACACTCCAGAAATGGTCAAAATAGGTACAATCATTCCCGAGTATCACATAAGATCCATTCGACCAATGGTAGATATTTAATTTACAATTTCAAATTTATTTATTTTACTATTATGATATTACCACATATGTACACCCAATATTTATCAGTTATGTATGAGACCATTTTGGAAGTTCCATATTGAGTTATAATAACACTCTTCTCATGCACCCCTGGAACATGGATACACAAGTAAAACTTCACTGATCTTATGCCCAAGATAAATAGAGGACACATATTATATCATTTATATTAACAGATTGTATAGTTTTATGAGTTGGATTATGTATACCTTGGATATTTATTGGACCCTCTTTTCATTATTCACTGATTTTGGCTATATATTTTATCATACCAATTTCTGATGAATTTTATTTTTTCATGTCTATGAGTTTATATAACATATGGACTATTTATTTCATATTATACACCATGATATGTTTGAATTATTATGCATACTATGTTTTTTATCATATATTTTTTCAATAATTTCTTCAATTATTATGGAATATAATGTGGGATTATAGTATACCTATGGTATTAACCTTGACACTCATAAATATTTGGTAGCGTTTCACATATGGGTATAAATTCTTGATGTCTATAAGATATTTATCCACTCTAGGAATCTCTTAGTGTCCATAAGAATATGGAATATATTTCAATGTGATACAAAAAAATTATTTTACTTATATTATAATGAGTATCAATTTTCTTTCTTATTGGGGATATAGTTAATAGGTGATATATGAATGTTTCTATGAGTGTGGTTGATTTCAAACTGATGCATCATTAAATCCTTTTATAATAATATGTTTAGGATACTAGGGGTATTGGAATTTTTTATAATTTTTTTGGTTACTCATGTATAACTTCACCTCATGTGATGAACATAAATTTTGAATTTATTATTAATTTGGTTTTTTAATCTTGGTACGCCAGCAAGGGTCTATGTACATGAGACATATTTATCATGTAGTATTAACAAGGAATATGTTTTAATTCATTAAATTTATATCACTGATAATAGTGGGTTAAAAATTTTAATTTGTTGACAGAAAATTATACAATTGTTTCCCATATAACATATTATTATAATTATACTCAGGTGAACCACAACTTTTCTTTCAATGAATAGTCACGTGGATCGTACAAAGGGATTATCTTTTAGGAAGATGATATAATATATCAATGTAAGGGATGCATATTGACCCATAATAGTTATATACTAATATATGATTCCATAATAATTAAAAACCACTGGGTGACTATTACTGTTGTTCAATTATTTAATTTTATAAAAAAACTATAAGGTGTTTTATTTAATAGATTTTTCTTGGAATTTTGATTAACTGATCCTTCTTGTTGTTTGATACTCAACGCAGATTTTTAATGGGAGATGTTGTTTTATTTTTATATACCGATAGATAAGATCGCGGTCCTTGAGTGGGTAGTATTTTATGTATATTATAGATTAAGATTATTACTATAATAGGTGGGGATTTACCGTGTAATGCTTCTTGTTCATAATAAAATCCCTACAGTGGGTCTTTTTCCACATGACTTATTATGTGATATAAATTTGAGGGATGACCTAAGGATAACATGAAATAGGATGGGATTAAGACTATCTCCCTTTTATGATACTGATATGAGACTACATACATGTCCACTTGTTCTAGGAGACGATCACAGTTATCCGATTGATGTTTTTCTCTCTATATGGTGGGTGTTAACTCAATAGATTATAATGGGATAATATATACCATGTGGGTTTTTATATTGAGTCATGACCTAGTAGAGTTGTAGGGGTAGTTATTTTTCATTTACAGGGAAGGAATACTATTATTATATGATATGGGTCTGGATAAATGAATACACATGTTATTATTATTAGGACACATTTTTTGGATTAATGAATGTATCCACCACATAATTTAGTAAATGATGTTCCTTGATGATGTACCCTAGGAATCAGTTGAATGATATTTGAGGTTATGAGATTGATATTCCATCAGGTAGAATATTTCTTAATATATCAATGTGACATGGGAATGAGAGATAAATTGTTTGTGGTGGGATAAAACCCTCAGGAAAGGGAGTCTAGATACCTAGTTTTTGGTAGGTGATGTGACCCCCTGGGTGGAAGACATATCATGTGGTTATAGGATAGAGGATGCATCATGGGGATTCATTATTATGTATAGATTATTATATATCCACTGGGTGGTTTCTCAAGTTTCTGGAGTTGGTAAATTTCTCTTGTAAGGTTAACCATTTTTTGAGTGTGGGTATATTTTCTAAAAGTGGTAACGTTTTCATAGAGACACAGTGGAACTAAACAATGTATGTTCAATTGATCTCGAGTGTCATTTCATAACCCTAGGATCTATGAATATCAAATATATTATTCATTTATAAATTAATTATTTTACAATAACTGGATTATTGAATGTGTAAACCCTATATTTAATAGCTCTGTATGTGACCACATTAGTGACTCCCTAATGAGTTTCACTCACTCCCAATATTTGTAGATATGGAACCTTGGTACCCATGTAGATCATTATTAATTTCAAATCTTGGTGGGTAAAATTTCTAGTCTTGGATCATTCAGATGGATATATTTTATAGAATTATGAAATTAAGGGGGTAAAAATCATAGATTTGTTATTGACTCCTTATGATATTCCTTGATATACCTAAAATTTGTTATTTGATAAATGAGAAATCAGTTGTAGTCTAGCATGACTTTGAGTATCTATGACTACTTTATTTCATATTTAAATTTTAATATCATGAAATATTTTATTTCCTCAATGAATATTGAATTTTCTAATAAATGTTGTATGATTATTTAATCTATCATTTCACTCTCTAATATGGTGGCATTATAATATCCCCAAATTTCCACTCCTAGATTCGGTGAAAAAAATCATTATATTTTTGGATTTGATATATATAATTGTGACCCAATTTTAACCCATTAAAAAAATATAAAATAAGTATAAAAATTGGATCACTTATATACCAAATGAACTTTGAGGATTGTAGTTTTGGATAATTATTAAAAACTCATACCTAACAACTTGGATATATAAACAAATAGTTAATAAATTCTACATCCCCTCTAACTATGTTCCTATCATATAATAACATTATAAAGAATTATATACTTGTAACCATTAATCAAAAAAAGGAAAAGGAAACATAAAAATGGTGAGCTCAAATGTTTAGTAATATTAAAAAAAAATATTAAAAAATCTAATATCATTAGTAATGATAATATGAGAATAATTGTATGATGAAATAATCAATGTGGATGATAAAAAAAGTGAATTCATACCCATAAGAACCAATTTCCTAAAACATGATACATGTAATAATGATTTATATAAGGCATGATTCATATAATTCAACATTCATGAGACATGTGAAAATAATCCTTAAAAAAGATTCCAATTCAACTTGATACAAGCATAAAGAAAAACTATTTGTGACTTGGAATGCCATTATCATATGAGACTCAAAAACACTATTACAAATTTAATTACATTTCTATTAAATTCCAATAATTTTATAGGATAAACCAACAACTAGCTAGGTATTACCCTTTACGAATTGAATTAGGGAGAAATATCCATCACACCCATCATCATGAGCTATATACGACTCATTTTTCCTGAAGAGAAATACAAGGGTTATATGTCATTACAAATAAATTTTTAGGACCAAAAAATAATAATAACACCTGAAAGAAAGAAAATTTTCAATTTTACAACAACCAATTTTATTTAATATCTTGATTTACAAATGCTAAAGAAACTATTTCAATGAAATTATCAATAAAACAATGATAATCCGTGCATATAAGAAATGAGGATAATATCATTATAACAAATACCTAGTACAAAACAACCAAAATAAAGTATTTTTAATGAATAAAAATCATAAAAAAATTATCATTAAAAACATTAATTAGAAAAATTCCAATTCCACATTGAAAGAACATTTACAAAATAAGTACTTCCAACAAGAATATTTAATAAAATTTCATTGAAAACATATTTGGAATCATATAATGAAATATTAAATAAAAATAATAGTCATGATGGTGGTAAATTACATTAATGTTGTAAATGTTAAAAATAAAAATTTATTTCATGATTCTGTAAAGAGATTAAAAAATAAACCATGTAGAAAATATTAAAAAATTAACATTTAAATGATTTTAATATAATTTAAAATATAATTTAAAAAACATTATGAAATGATTTGTTTTTATAAATAGAAACTTTATAAAATGTTTTAAAATACATGGATGTGGATGAGAAAAATTCTTGATGTAAACGATGATACATAAACAATATCACTTAAAAACATTATTTATGTTTATTTGAGAAATAAGGGATAAAATAAAAATTAATTTCCTAAGACACATTCCTAAATAAAAAATAAAAAAATATATGTGGTTGTAGAGAATAAGAACATATGATCTGTCCCAAAGGAAATTTGAACATAGACATTCCCATGATAAGATGTAATGTTATCATAAAAATCCTTACGACTTTGGTAAATTGTTTATATTAAGACATGTAATTCAATGAATTAAAATGAAACTTAAAATACCAATTATATTAGGATATCCCTGATATAAATTTTATTGGATAATTTATAAACCAATATTCTTGAAATGATATGTTTTTTAACACATATATAATAAACCTATATAAATTAGATGATTGTTTAATCTATATTTCTTAGTTTAATCCATTTTTTATTTAAACAGTTATTTCATTTATATTAATGATTAATTAAAAATTTTAATTGCTTTATTCCACTTTGAGTGTTTTCAAGAGGTTCACTTTATAATTTCCAATTTATTTTTTTTGTTGACCACGGTCAAAGAGGTAATTATTTTATAATTTCCTCAATAATAATCATGTAATAATTAAATTCATTAAAATTAAATAAACTTTTTAAACAAATACTAAAATATTTGTTTGAAAAATGAATTATGTTTTAATCAGAGATAGATTATTATATACGTACGCATGAGAATCATTTTTTTAAAATGAGAATGAGGGAAAATAGGTATGTATCATTTTAAAAAAAATAATGATTAATATATCATAAATATCATATTTACTCCTAAAATAAACTTATAAATCCCTTATATAGTATGAAGTGATGAAAAAAGTTTCACATCTCTTAATGAAGGTGGAAATCTATAGGTACACACAAAAAACATTATCAAATTTTAATGGATTGAATTTTAAGAAAATAGATAATGTAATAACTTTATATAATTATAATTATTACATGAATATCATATATATATATATATATTAAATACATTGTTATAATATATCAAGAGGGGAATTGTTGGGAAACAAATTTCATTGGTTTGTGAGGCGGTAGTCTACTATACACACAAATTATTTTTTGATATTGTATTTGATAGAATAAGAGGTGTATATATGGTATGAAATTATAATAAAAACAGATAATTATATCGTAGATAGTTAATTTATTATTTCAACATGGATGAATAATTTTTTAAATAGATGTAATAAGAAATAAAACTAAAACATTCAGTTAAAAGTTACAACTCTCTTTTGGATAACCTCCTTTAAATGAAACCTTAGACCATCTAACTTCAGTATTGTAATAGTAAAATGACCTCTATATTTTAGGGAGTGATATAAGGAAGTTATTTGTGTTTTTCTTGGGTGAACAAGAAAGATCATGATGTGTGGAGTGGATATATTAGGTAGAGTTATTTTATATATTATTGAACTGGAAATTTTGTAAATACATGAAATATTATAATAATATATGTGTCTCACTAATGTAAAAAGTTTAAAAATTAAATTGATATGATTATTAGTAAGATAAAATTTAAATAAAATCATAAAATAATATATTTATATATTTTCATATCATTTTAGGAATTACATTTGGGATTTAAGCTTTTGTTAATTTTTTTTACCTTAACCATGGTAACAAAATATTCAATATAATAGGGTTATAAATTTACATATATGTTAATAATTACATATAAAATTCCAATAGATGATAGTTAAAATAATTTATAATCATATGTGTCATATTTTAAATTATTTATACTGTTTTTGAAAACTTTAGTGGAATCATATTAAACATAAAATACTTGTAATGTCATTTTAAGAATTATTCATGTAATTTTACATTTAAGATATCATTAAATAGATTTAAAATATAATAAATTTAATAATAAATAATTCATTTTTATAAAAATAAAAATATTTTGACCCCTTAAGTCATCTATAAAATATTACTTTGGATGTTTTTAAAATCATTTACTTTAATTATCTACTACATGCGAAAGCACTATGTCGTTTTTCATAAACATCGAAAGTAATTATATAATCACAAAAATGAAAAATTAATTCATATATGAAAATTAATTATACTATAGTCAAAATAATATTAATTATTTATTAACTATTTATTGTAATTTCTATGAGAACATAGAATATAAATTTTAAATCAAGTGTGTGACATATTATATTTTTCTTTTCTTAAAATAATATTTAAGTTGTTTTAAAAAAAATGGAACAAAATTAGATTGAAATTGACTATTTTATGAGTATAGGTCAATCACCAGATGTGTAATATATTAAATTATAGTGTAAGGGTTATTTTTTGTTTTTATCATATTATTTTTAATCTTAATTTCCTGATTTATCCTTATGAAGGTGACAAATATTATTTTGTTTACTATTCATAATTCTAAAAATAAAAGAGTCTTATTTAGAAATTTTTGTCTTCTTAATTATAAATATAAGACAGTTTTTATCAAATTGAATAAATAAAATGTAATACATTAATTTAAAATAAATCCCACAAAATTAGATGAGAATATTTATTCAAAAAATGCATTTTATATTTATATGTTTTTATAAAAAAATTATGATAATTTTTACTCAAATAAAAATTGTTGGATTATTTTTAATATAATTTAACTAATGACACATTAACAATAATAAAATTGTAATATGTATTTCAAAATAATAGAAATGAAAATATATATTCCAATAATGATAGGTAATTTCCATTATTAATTGATAAATAAAAATGTTCATAAAATTCAAAAAAAAATCACCCTTATCTAATTTTAACATGATGATTTCAAAAATATATCATTTTTTAAATTAAAATTTCAACTTTTTCAAGAATTGAATTATAATATTCTCTCCAAAATATAAGAAATATTAATTTATCAACAATATCTATTTCTAAGCATAAAATGACTTTACTAAGCATTCTGTTATTATATAATAAAACATTGTCTGTAAATGTTTTTTAATTTGGTCATCTACATATATTTAATAATTCAGTAGCATTTATTCATTCCAAAAAAATTATTATCTTTTTTTAATGACCAAATTTAAATAATAATATTTCATGGTTTATTTAATCTTGGTGTTGAATTTTTGTATACACTATAAATCATAATCTTCTTTAAAAAATATCAAGGTGTTACATTCACTAAAAATTATTAAAATTCATCATCTTAATATTATGATTGTATTTTTAATAAAGGGTTTTACTTTTTAAAATTCCTTTGTTGAAAACCCACATCATAAAGGGATTAATAAATTTTTTTTTGAAAACATTAAAAGAGAAATAAAAGTTTAATTTTGAGTGACACATAACTAGGATTATAAATAAGATAACATTTTTGGGATGTGAAGATATGGATATTGAGTAATATATAATACTTAAATAATTAATTATAGTGACACATAATATTGATCATAGGAATGTGAATTATCTTCAGAAAGTAAATGGACTCAAAAACACTAAAAAAATAGCATGAAAAAAATTATAGAATGAATTAAAATAAAGGTAATATGGTATAATTTTGGTTTTATGATCCATTTATGTGATTTTAGGAATTAAATTATTATATTGAAAAAAATAATAATTTAATATACTTATTCGATAATTATAATTTCATCATTTAATGAATTTCTACCGCAATCACATCTTTTTCCCCTAATAATGAGTTTTTGAGAAAAAGTTTTCATTCCCTAATAACTAAATTTAGATTCTCATAGATCAAAAAATCCAAAAAATAGATAATAATATATTCAAAGAGTCATTATATACTAACCAAATCTGAAATGGTTCACACATGGTAAGATAATATCAGAAATATATAAACCACCATATAAAGAAATATTTTTTTTTAAATTCATCATTTCCACAATAAAAAAGGTTTATCTTATATTATCCCATAAATAAATAACCTTTTATCCCAAATACCCTTAATAATCTTGAAATTATAAAATTTTTCCCCTTCATATATATATCTTACACTTAATGTTATATCCCCAATAATGTAAAATAATTCCTCTAAAATAATCCATAATGTTAAACCCAAGGATTACATATATCTCCACCAATAAAATATCTCCCAATATATCATTAATCACTTAAAAATACATTCACATAAGAACCTAAAAAAGATATATATTCCTCTTAAAATTTGTTAAATATTGAAATTATAAACCCTTAATAGTATCCATAACTCATAATTTAACATATCAGGAAAAAATCATAATAAATAAAATTAACCAATTCATTCCTCCAATACAAACCATAAGATACCAAAACCTGCAATCCAATTTCTAGAGCAAAAACATAATATTTACATTTAGGGATTTGATATTAATAAACATGAACCAATTTTAAACCTCTAAAAAATATAACATAATATTAAAATTTTGGAACACTTACATGCCTAGTGAGATTTTAGTATTAGAGTTTTATATAACTTGGGCTAATATCAACATAACAACATGGATGTATAAAAAATGGTTCATAAAAATAGATATCATCTCCTACTTAGTTCTTCACATCTATTAATCTTATTAAAAATAACATACTTAAATCCTTTCCTCAAAATATATAGAAAGGGAATCATAATAATGATGATCTCAAATATTTATTGAGGGTAAACATGAGAATTATCAATTTGAAGTCATTATTTAGAATAATATGAGCATAAGGGTGTTATAACATAATAAAATTTCATTAGTGGAACGTAAGATAATTCATACCCATCAAAAATAGATCATAATATGTGGCAGAAATCATTAACATAATAAAATAGTAACATAATTTAACAATCCTGATCTATATGAAAAAAATACATAAGAAAATAGATCCATTAGAACACAGTGGACGAATAAATAATACATCATAGCAACATGAAAAACATTTTTATATAACTTTTACAAAATAAGTAATCCACCTTGTAAATTCCAATAATCTTTATGTTTAATTTTATAACTAGTTAATATATACATATATATATATATATATATTACCCAATTAATCAAAGAGCTATATCAGAATCACCCATCATTACGAGATAAACCAGTCCTATAAGATCCCATGTTTATATTGGTACACTTTGTTTGAAGGATATTAAATTCTATTTACTAGTTGGGATTGATTTTGAATTAAAAATCGGGATGATATTTCGGGAGATGGAATTTCTAAACAGGATGATTTGAGATAATGAATTATTCATGAGAGGTGTCTTGGGTGTTTGGATTAGAACTATATGATTCATGTTATGTTTCAGGACTCTTGGAGATTTCTTCCTATGGTGCATAGTTTTTCAAATAGTTTAAGATAATCTGGGTGACACTTAGATGAATATATAGTTTTCAGATCATTTTGAACTATACACAGATGAGTTTCATGGGTTTATAATTATTTGGGGAAAACATGCAAGGAAAAATGGAAAATTGTGTGAGTATGAGGAAGGTCTGAGGTATGTCTCATGGGTTTCACATGGTTTCAGAAAAAATGTATTCCTTCCTATATAAGGGAGGTAGTGATGACATCATGGTTGGATCATAGTTTTTCAAATAATGTGGTGGAACCATGCTATACATGGGTGTTGGATAGTAGGGGTGTGCACAATCGATGCAAGGTTTGGCCAACCACATGGCCAAACCGTGTGTGTAGGTTGGCCATGGGTAGAGCCAACCACATGGTTGGGGCATAGTTTGGAAAACCATGTGGCAAAACCTACAGGTACAGAGAATCATACTGAAATGTCTATTTTACCATTTTTACCCCGTTATATTTTAATCCAACCAACCCCTTTTTATCCCCACCCCCCCCACAAACTAAATTATTGATTCTTCTCCCTTTATTCCTTCTTTAATTATTATTGATGAAGTGTTTTGGTGGTGATTATTTTTCTTCTTTATGTAAGATTTTCCCTATAATGGATTAAATTATTCTTCAACTTATTTAACTCTTATTTTTAGGTTCTACAATTGAGTTTTTATTGACAATTCACCATGATCCTGGTGTAATTGTTTATTTTTAATGAGTCATCTGGTCTATTAGAGTATATGAGATCACAATATAGATTATGCAAGTTGTAAGGTTGATATTCTATGAGGTATGTGTTAATGGTAAACTTTATTATGTTTTCTCTAATGAATTATTTTATTTTGGTGTAGAAATTATATCTCGTCTTCAATATTTTACTAGTAACTGTTTTGAGGGACTGTTGTGGACCATCCATTGCATTTTCATGGAGTATAGATTAGTGGTGTGTGCCAAGTGAATTTTTAGTAATATTTCAATATTGAGTTTAATTAATTAATTTATAATAAGTGTTATAATTAACTAATTATGGTTTCAATGTGTAACAATAGAGCCTATGTGGTTGTTTCTAGACCATTTTTATATAAAAGAGGTCATGTAGATCATGGATAGACCACATCATGGTTTTCAGTATTGGGAAATGGTTTAGAATTATTTTTTGATGATGTAGGTCCTCAAAGTGATTTACCCATAGTCTCGATAATTGTATTATATTTTTATTCATTTATTTCTATAGAGACCATTCATTATTTTCTTGTTCCCTTGAATTAATAAATTGGTTTAGGTTGGAAATTGATAACTTGGACCTTCCATGAATCCCATTGGATAAATTGGATGTTAAGAGACCAAACATAAAAACAAACATGGGATATTTCTACCATTGAAAAATATATTGTTTTGTTTCGAGTTTTGGTAAATTTCTATAATTCATTTTTAAATGGTTAAATGATTTTATTTGGTATTTTTATTCATATATTCTCCCCAACATGAGATTTTGTTATTTTAAAATAAATATTGATTTTAAAGTGGGGTGGTGACCCCTTCGATTAAAATACCATTAATCACATATAGATATTTTTTTTGTGGAAGATGATGGTATTTGAATTTGTTTGGATTTAAAAATAGTAATAACAAGGTTTTAATGGGTGGATTCCATTTTTAGAGGGATGTATGTTCTTGGGTTTTATGACTTATAGAAGAAGGTTTATATTTTATTTAGTTTATGTGTGGATTTCATGTTTCTTTAGGACCATGATAAATGTTGATATTTTGAATGTAAATGGAAATGGTTAAAAATTGTGGTTTTTAATTATTAAATGTTTTAAATAAAATTTCTAAAATACATATTTGGGTAAAGGATAAAATAGTTTAATTATAAATTTGGTCTCATATGATAAATCCAATATACCATGGGAAAATTGAATAATATGGTGATGTTTGATAATGTAATGGTTGGGGACTGTTATCCATGATGTGTCGAATCTTGGTTAGATTCACAATATGATTATCCATGTTATTTGGCATAGGAATAATGCTTTTTGGATATTTTACTAATGCTCCACTGCAATGTTTTGAGTGGGATTCGCTAATGCTCGGAAAACACTAGTATACAAAATTTTTCAGAGGATGGACTGATGCTCCTGAATCTAAGGGCATGGTCATTGAACTTTGTATCATAGTTGGGATGGTTGTACATGGTGTTTTGAGTCTTTATTGGATATATGTAGTGATTCTTTTAATTTTTATACTTAATACCTAGTGGTTTTTATTATCTGACAAAGCGTTCCTGATCTTGGTTGGATACTTATACTGTGGCTCCTTGTTTTCCCGCTAGTGACCCCTGTGAAATATGACTCATATGGTAGGCTTTGAATGATAGGTGGTTTGATGGAAATTATTATCCTTTAAAACAAATATAAAATGTCATTAATGGAAACTTTTCAAATAACCAATTTTTTTTATTTACCTTCTTTTCTATAGTTTATTCATAATATTTTATACACAACTATAAAAAATTTATTTTTATAAAACACCATTGGGGGTGGCCTATTTTTTCTTACTCACACCCTACTCAGTTTTTCATTTCACTTGGGTACTATAATTGATATCACATATTTATTATAGGAACATTTTTGGGCTTAGTCCCGTGTGGATTATTTTATGTTCAAAAAACATTTCTTGTGTGGTATCATATGACTATATGAGTTTAGATAGATGATGTTGTGGATCCTTTTTTTATTTACCTTAAATTGATATGTTATGTAACTATCCCAATTTTTAGTTGGATATATGTATGACATGGATGTTTGGGATTTTATTGCATTCTATTTTAATATAACATGTTTTTGTTTCAGTTTATTAATTATTTTCTCATACAATGATGTGTGTGGTGTTTGGTTATTTACTTCTGGTTATGAAATTTGATTGGGGTATAGTCTCCTAACTGTCCACCTCATACCCTCGATTCTAGTCATTGGCCACAAGCATATAATAAGGCCTGCCTAAGGTCATGTGGAGAACCGTCTTGGGGAACTAGTTAAGAGGAATTCGGGTCAGGACGTCACATAGTGATGTCATATATTATTACATTATTATTATTTTACTATTACTGGGTAGTTACAATTGAGATATATGAATGTGTTAGAGTATGAGATGGAAAATAGGATGCTGAATCTGGAAAACATTTTTACTTTTAAATTCCAGTAGACCAAGGGCTGTGATTGATGTTTTGGATTTGTAATATTAAAATTTTATATGATTTTCCATTCGAACTATGGACATGTGTTCATTTTGGATTTTATGACTGATGATGGATTTCATGTTCTTTCTCATTGGAAATTGACGTATAATTTTCATTCTTCTCATGGTTTTTTCGGAAATAGGTGTCTCATTTGTCCAGTTGAGCATGTTGGATCAACATATTATATGATTTATAGTGTGTTATATTATTGATTTATTTCATATGGAAGGTTATGTGGGATAAATAGTGAGATGCTCAAAAAATAAGGATGTTTTTTTGAATCTCATGAATGGTTAGTTATGTTAACTAGTTGAGTCAGTATGGTATGTGTTAGACCATTAGACCCCTTGTGGAGGGTTTTGGTTTGGGATATGTTGCCTATCTATTTCTTATATAGAGCGGTTTAATGTGTGAATGCTGGGTGAGGATGGGTTCCCTAGTTAAAGGAAGTTGTTTGGAATAAGACACCTTTAGGATGTGAGACCCTAGAGGAGAATTTTTTGATTTGCTGATGTCATCAGACAATGATATGGTATCATGCTTGATTGATCATGATTTTTGGCCATATGTGTGATTCCATAGACATTAGTTGATTGGGTATAGTGACCTTCTTGACGAGACTCCAATTAAATGAGTTAGTGTCATGTTAATTTTGTGGATGAACCATGAGAGGGGTTGTCTATGTTCTATGTGGCTTCAATTGTTGAGGAATGATTGGTTATTTTGGAAATTTTGATAGTGGTTCATGAGAGGACAAACCATCTAGGGAAAAAATCCCTCAAGGCATCAACTAAGTGTTTATCTATGTGATTATGTTTGTTGAAAAATAAAGATAACTAAAAATGAGTATGGTTGGTGATTTCCGAAGCATGTGTTAAATGTGTAATAGTTTCCCGACGATTTCCAAATTTATGGGCTTCAAAATTGATTTTTTTTTGGAAAAGGATGGACATCCATGTAGTAGTGAATAGTACATGGACCACGAAGAAAAGTTCAAAAACCACATAAGAGGTATGCTGAATGATGATGAAAATTAAAAAAAGAGAAGATTTCCACATAGAAGTGCTATCCAGAGCATGAACGGTGGTATGAAGATTAAGTAGGGAAAATGGTTCACAGGATGATTTGTGGATCATGAGAGAAAATTAGTTCACATAAGGCTTGTGGTACATGGGATGGCTTATCTTTGGTGAAAATTATGTAGTGATTTCATGAGTCTTGAAGGGATTCATTTTTAGAAGAGACCGCCCATCGCAAAATAAGAAAGTTGCTATGCAGACCACGAAAGGAAAATGGTTTGTGCGAGGAGCACAATATGCGGTGAATGATTTTTCGCATTGTAATTTTGTTCATCTCATATTAACATATTTTTAGGATCTTTTTTTCAATATAAGGACCACTAATCCCATCATTACAGATAGATAGTTTTTCATTAGATAACAACTTCTCTCTAGGAAGAAATTAAGCTAAGTAAGAAAAAGTTCATAGGATGTTTGTGAAGGATAAAATAATGAATAGGTTAATTACATGAAAGGGTTTCTACAAATATAGTTCAAGGAATAGGTTTTTTGAGGCACTGTAGCCTTCAATGGAAGATGTGTCCGTATATAAGAGGTTTTCTATGGGACATAAAATTACGTACTGAGAATATTCATTCTATAGGCGAAGTAATCATCCGTGAACTTGGGACGATTCATGGAAGAAGAGTTAATGAACATATGACGAAGTGGTCTATAAAGTAGATATATTATGTATAAGTGGAGGAAACCCATGGAGGAGAGGTAGTCCACAAATTATACATGCTACGTGGTGAAACATAGTTCGAGGAAGAGGCATGTTGTTCGTAAAGGGACTTAAATAGTTTGAATTTTTTTTCCTAACTATGAATATGCATAAAAGTGTTTTTATCTACGGGTGAAAAATAGACTTAAATAGAGTATCTATCTACACTTGAGGATTCATGCATTCATAAAAATGTGGTGGCCTAAATGTCCATAAACTTTTAGTAGATCCTTTCCAAGAGAACTGAGAAAAGAAAGAGGAAGATGATAATCCTTTCCACTAGCAGTGATCCAGAGAATGAGATATAGGTAGTGAAACATTGAAATGTAGTGAGTAGACCCTAAATCCTATAAAGGTAGTGAGGATGGTCATAGAAGTGATCTTTCATGACCATTTTAATTTGGCAGTGAGCCTTAGTTGATTTCATACAATAAGTATATTGTCATTGTATTCTCTTTGGATGTAACCCACTGAGAGTAAAAAAAGTAAAAAACGTTGTGTTTCATGCATGATTTCATTTCAGTTCATTTATTTCTATAGGAATAAGAGAGAATATTGTTTTTTTTACGACGAAACAAGATTCGAAGGGGTATATTTTTTAATCTTTTATAACCCGATTCACCCCCTATTAGGATATTTAACCTAATTGGGATAACAATTCGTATAAAAGAGAATGGTTGAAATTCAATGAATCTCTGTAAGTAGAAGAAATAGAGGTGGTAAAAAACAAAGGGATTATAATATTTGATGAAAAAAAATTTCAACTATGGAAGAATCAGATGCATCACTTATTTTAATAATTTTTAATGGATACCTTTATAGTATATATTCATGTAATATCATCTAATATTGATAGTGGCACTTTTTCAGAACATGATAAAAGGGAACTGGATTTCAATGCCAAAGGTATTAATGCTTTATGAGGAGCCCTATTCAATGAAATTTATATAAAAGTGATGTCATGTAACACAACACATACTAAGTTATAAAATCTACCAAACATCCTTGAGGGTGATTCGAAAGTCAAAGAATAAAATCTGTATGTTTTGTTGAACAAATATGAGAATGTCATAATGCACCATAATGAGTATTTTCATATATTTTTTGATCAGGTTAATATTATTATGTAAGAAAAGTGTGGTCTTGTAGAAATTACTGAAGATATAATATTTTTCAATAACATATCGACAAAACTCCTACCTTGGTTTAATTTTAAGAATTCTATTTTAGAGGATAAATATTTGAAGGAACTGAAATTGGATAACATGAATAGTAAACTAGTTTCATGTGAAATTAGAAATGATGATAACAATGTTGTGGAAAATGGAATGTCCAATGAGTGTAATTCAAGGTCATGAAGAATCCATATGTTGAATATAGTCATGGGGATGACAATTTGGATGATTTCATTTCATTTCACTATTTAAATTAACAAAGAGGAAAAAGAAAGTTCAAAGGTAAAATTTACATTGCATGCTTCTAATGTGAAATGATTAGATATTTTGTAGAAAAGTGTCCTAATAATTTTGAAGACGATTATGAAGACAATGATGAAGTTCCCCAAAATAAGTATTCAAGCAATGTGAAAGGTATGAGATGTGTAAAGATAAATTTATTCAAAAAGAAGAATATGATTTCAAAAAAAGATGAATTTCCATAAGAATCTAAGGCATAAGAGTTGGAGAACTACTAGGTTGATAAATCAAACGCTATAGTGGAAGTTGTGGGAAACTTCCAAAAAAAGTAAGAATATGATAGTGATGAGGGAGAAGTGGGAGGAATATTTGAACTTTAAACTGAATTAGAAGATGATATTGAAGAGATAGATGTTTGGAGAGACAATATAAATAAATCCAACAAAGTAGTTCATGATGCTAAACTTTATATACAACAATAGGAAGAATAGATGTTTGAGATGAATGAATAAATTGAAAATATGAAGTCTTCAATTCTATAAAACACATAAAATGTAGTTCAGTACAAAGAAAAAATTTAAAAATAGAAAAAGGGAGATCTATATTTTGAATAATACAAAGAAAGATCAAATCAAATGTATCCAAGATCTTGAAAATGAAGTTGTTAGTATGTGAAGAAAATTGAAATATTTGGAGAAACTATTGATTCTATCAAATAAGAACACACATATAACAAAAAGACGAAAAGTAGAATTCAGATTACTAGTGAAGAAAAAGGAATTTCATGAATGGAAAATGATTAAACATAATGATGTAGCTGGTATGGAGATTGATTGATAAAAGAAATCCAAAATGGTTAAAGTTAGACCGCAAACTCTCACTCTGAGGTTGAAGATCGATCTGGGTTCGAATAAAAATCAGAAGAATTATTTATCACAAGGGAGAAAAAAAGGTGTAGTATTACCACACAGGAATATACGTCACATTATATGCTATTGTTGGGGAAATATGGGAAACTCAAAAAATTCTTGTTCCAAATCTAAGAGGTGTCAAAGAGAACAATATTATCACATGAAACAATATAGAGATCAATATTTCATGACATCATTTTATGGTCACTATTTCAGGGGTAGAGGATTCACACACATGGAAAGATATTGCTTATTGATAATGAAAATAAATATTCAAAATAAGAATGAATGTAGTCATAAGTAATAGCTAAAAGTATCATCAAATGAGATGAAAATGAAAAATCGATTTGAAGCTCTATAGGAGGATGCTGGTCCATCATACATCAAGGAAGATAAATATTACTAATCTGTACTGGTTATGAAGTCAAAAAAATAGATTAATAATAAAGTGATAACTAAACAAGCATTGGTTACAAATATTGATTTTAAAAAATCAAGTCACATTATAACATGGATTATTAACTGTGGAATCTCCTCTTATATGAAAGGTAATAATGATATGGTGACTAGAATAAGGTAAAATAAGGAAGGTATAGCAAGATTTGGAAATAATGATGTCCTAAAGACTGTTGGACTGGGAAAATCCAAGTTTGTGGGAAAATACACGAGACATACTGATGTATTAGTTTTTAAATTTCTTAGTCACAACTTACTTAGTGTTAGTCATCTGTGTGACTCAGGACATTGAATAATTTTTTCAAATAAATTATGGGTCATCAAGGAAAAATATGGAAAGTTTGTTTTGTTAGGAATGAGTTTGAATGTAAATCACTATCTTGTGAGAGGAATAAAAGATATGTGAATTCATTCCATGGAAGAAGAAAAAAAGTAATAAAATTAACATCTTGGTCACTTCATATAATAATCCTTGGAAGATTTTATGAAATATGATGCTGCTCTTGACCTCCCTAGGTCATCACATGATCATACTAACACAAGTGATGCTTTTCAACAAGGAATGATCATTAGAAATATAAATAATGAAAAAGAGAAAAGGTTAACAAAAGTGATTGGGAAGGGGGATGGTGTTTATTGATGTGTGAGGACATATTTTACCAAGATATATTAATGGTAGAAGATATTATGTTCTCCTTATTGATGATTTTAGTAGAATGGAATGGGTATCAATCATCACCCACAAGTTTTTGGTGTTTAGTTTCATTACAAGATATCGACGAGAAGTTGAAAAATTTCATGGTTATAAAATATATAATATCTGAATAGATAATGGAACTAATTTCATAAATATTTAAGTGGAGGATTATCTTAAGAAACATGGGATAAGGAACCAAGTTTCTATATAGAGAACTCAATAGCATAATGGAGTAGTTGAGAGATGAAACCAAATTACCAACAACATTAATAGAACAATGCTCAATGAGAAAGGCCTACAAGATATGATTTGGAAATAAGAAGTGATGGCATCATTATTGAAATCTAACAGATCATTATTATTTCCAAAATAAGAGAGGTCTATGTATGAGATATGGCATAGAAAGAAGCCATCATTGATGTACTTTGGAGTCATTAGATGTAAGTGTTTCATTCTTAATAAGGTGAAGCATAAGATGTTTGAATGTTGTGGAGATAAAGGGATATTTTTTTATCTACTTAAAGAAAATAAAATAATATAAATTATTTAATAAGAGGCTGGTAAAGGTTGTTAAAATCATGAGGTAACTATAACAGAGAATGAGAATAATATTCAGAACATAAATGATTTGTTTAGGAGGATAGTGATGAGGAGATAACAAGATC
This sequence comes from Viscum album, assembly GCA_963277665.1. Taxonomy (NCBI): domain Eukaryota; kingdom Viridiplantae; phylum Streptophyta; class Magnoliopsida; order Santalales; family Viscaceae; genus Viscum; species Viscum album. The sequence continues at coordinate 687,842,383 of OY728164.1, forward strand.
CGGAGATGTTCCAGTTTTAGAAGATGATTCAGATAAAGACTCAGATAATTAAAAGAATGATAAGAATTCAGTATCTATACAAATATTGAAGAGAATATCTGAAATTGATAGACAAAACATAATTTGTGATCAGACAGTGCATGTGCATACAAGGAGAATAAAGACAATACAATAACTATCTTACTTATCATAAGTAGATCCTAAATGGTTTGATGTAGTAGCTTGAGATGAGAATTTGGTTTAAGATATAAATAATGATCTTGATCAAATTGAGACAAATCAGACATGGGAGATTGTTTTGAGGCCAATAGATAAGAATGTCCTTGCGACTAAGTGGGTCTTTCACAAAAAAAAAAGAATGAATATGGTGCAGTTATTCGAAATAATTCATGACTAGTATATAATGGGTACTCCCAAATAGAGGGTATTAATGTTGATGAAACATTTTAATATATTGAAATTCTAGATAAAATCCTATTATTCTTGGAAATAGTAGTGAAAAGAAAGATCAATATTTTCTAGGTGGTTGTTAAAGTTAGAATTTCTAAATGGGGTTATGGAAGAAGAAGTTTATATTGAGATTCCAGATGGTTTTATCATTCATAAAAATTAGAAAAGCTTTTTTCGGTGGAAGAAGGATTTTTATGGTTTGAATCAAGAACAAGAGCATGATATTCAAGGCTAGATAAATGTTTAAAAAGTATGGTATTCAGTGTGGTGGGGTTGATTCCAATCAATATGTCAACCATGATAGTAATCAAAGGATTATGGTTCTAGTATATGCCGATGTATGAATACTTGGTGGATCAGATAAAGCTCAATGCAAGTAATTCATAGAATTCATGAAAATTTAATTTGAAACGTCGATGATTGGTTAATTGTTATTTTTCCTCAGTACAAATGTGACGCAAGGGAAGAATGGAACACTTATTTCTAAATCCAAATATTCAAATTAATCTTTGAGAGTATTTAGAAATGATAATTCCAAGGAGATAAAAACTTCATGGGAAATCTAGATGAAACTATTATTGGATGATGAAGGCAAAGAATTTATAGTCATCGAATACAGGAAAATCATAGGAAGGCTATTTTAATTAACAACAAAACAACCAGATATTGTTTTTCCACTTGTCTAGCCTCGTGATATCAAAAAAATACAAAAGAAAATCACTTTATTGCATTTAATAAAATTATTCAATATATTAAGGGCATTTTGGATTTTCGATTTCATGTTTAATGAAAAATCATAGAAATAGTTATCGGGATATACATATTTAGATTGAGATGATTTAGTAGATGATAGAAAATTTACATCAAGTGGGGCATTCTATCTTGGAGGATTATGTATTACTTGTCTAAGCACTAAACAAGATTCCATTTCATTGAGAACCACCTAATTTGAGTACATTGCAGCTACATAAGCATGCACAAAGTTATTATGGATGAATTATCAACTTGATGATATGGGAGTTGATGTGAAGTATTTGATCAAAATACATTATCATAATGTAAGTTCTTTAAATCTTATAAAAAATCCATTCCATCACTCAAGGAACAATCACATTGAAATCAAGTATCATTTCATCAATGAGAAGGTGGAGCAGGGGATTATGATGTTGAGGTACATGTATATAGAACTATAGGTTGCACACATTTTGACAAACACCTTACCCAAAAAATCATTTAAAAGGCATTGAATAGCTCTGGGAGTTCATTCGACTCCGTTAACATAAAAAAGTGTGGTTGGGGGACCCCCTATATGAGGTATGGTGTTTTTTACCTCATGTTTAAATATGTGTTCTTTAACCTATTTTGTACCTAAAATGAATGGCCTTTGGGTTCATTGAAAAAGGGGTATAAATTGTAGCTATAAAATGGGGGAAATTGTCTTAATCAAGACAGTGCGAGAAGATGAAAGGGGGAGCAACATGATATAGAGAGTATTAAATCTAATGATGCAAAAGGTATTTGATCAAAGGATACATATCCACATATATGAGGATTGTGATGTAAGAATAAGTGTGGTTTTGAAATGGAATAAAGTGATTCATCGATGAAAATTGCATTATACTCTTATTTATAATGCCAAGCATTGATCATTTGAGATTTGAGTATGTGTTAGGTAAGTCCTTGATCACTATCTTAATCACAATAAGTGAATGCCGTTTGAAGATGGAAGAAGATTTATCATAGTATCAAATTGAGAATAATTTTCAACAAAACCAAAGGGGAAGACTGTTGGTAAAAAATTACTCAAGGCATGATCTTGGTGTTTTTGGGTGTGACTATATATGTTGGAAAATCCAAATGATTACGAATTAGTATTCTTGGTGATTTCTAAAGCAGGTGATTAAGGTGGCACCAGTTCTCCATGTTTACCAAATTTTTGGGCTTCAAAATCGAGAGTTTGTTTTTGGAAAATGAAGGATTTCTATGAATGAGATAAAATTATGTAGGATGAGAAGAAAAATTTATAGGCTACATAATAGGTACAAAGAAAAATGTTGAAAATTAGATATGGGAATGTTTTCATAGAATAGAGTTATGCAGACCACAAACGAAGGTATGTATACCGTGTAGGGAAAATTGTTCGTGGGAAGGCTAGCGGTTCCCAAGAGGAAAGTAGTTTGATGAAGTATTGTGGTATGCTGGATGACTCTAATTTTGAGAAAAAGAGGTAGTGATTTGATGAGCCATGAATGGATTCATTCATAGATTAGATCGACCACCGTAAAGGAACAAAGGCCCTATGCAGATCATGAAGGGAAAATAGATCATGGGAGGAGCACAATATACGGTAAAGGGTATACCACATCAATATTTTGGGTATCTCAGATTAGAAGGTTTTTTGGATCTATTTTCCTATATATGGATAACTAATCCCATCATTACAAAAAGATATTTTTTCATTAGAAAATATATTTTCTTTGGGATAAAATTTGTCTAAGTCCAAAAGTGTTCGAGGGGAGTCCACGAAGGAGAAGAGGCTTGAAAAGGGAATTTCATAAAGGGGTTATAGGATGATAGCTCATGGAAGAGGTTTTTCCAGGTGTTGTAGACAGCCAATAAAGATGTTTTATAGAGAAGAGGCTGTAAATAAAACATCAAATGGTCTAAAGAGTAGAGGCACTCTGTGGAAGAACAATTCATCCATGAAGTAGGCGCAGTTCATTGAAGAAGGTTTGGTCCACGGAGGTAGAAGTGATCTTTGAAGGAGGTACAATATGCAGAAGAGGAGGCAGTATAAATAAGAGAGGTGGTCCGCAATGCATACACACTATGCAGTGCAACACAGTTATCAAAGGAATAAGTTTTTAAAAAAATGTCTTTAAAAGTTTTCAAAATCAAGTCAGGCTTACTCATAGTATGTAGAAGATTGGAATTCATCTATGGGTGAAAAAATGACATCGACAGAGCATCAATCTACACTTGGAGATATACTCTTTCTTGAAAATTAAGGGACTTATAATTACATAAACTATGAGTGGGTCTATTCCAAGAGTATTGAGTAAAGGAAGATAAACATCATGATCCTTTCCATCGACATTGTGTTAGAGAATGATACATAGGGAGTAACCCTCGAGAATATAGTGAGAATGCCATAAATTATGTAATGGCAGTGATCCTGTGCATAGAAGTGATCTAGCCCAAATCTTTTAAATTGGATAAGAGCCTTAGTGGATTCAGTAAAATCATAATATTTCCATTGTATTCTCCTATGACATAGCCCAGTGAGGGGGATCGAAGTAAAAATTGTTGTTTCTCATGCACAATATCAATTTTTTCAAAGTTTTCTATAATAATAAGAGAGAAGAGTGTTTTTTTGAATCATTGAACAAGTTACAAAGAGGCAGTTGTTTTAATATGTTATAATGGAATTCACCACCCCTCTCAGAGTATTTATTCTTATTGGGATAAAAAACCTTGAATGTGGTTTAGGTTCTTGGATTTATTTAATTTTCAAAAGGAACACTTGTGTGCTAGTGTTTTATCATTGAGGTTTTTTATAGAGAGAAAAACTAATTTAGGTGTATTGATTGAGAGATAGTTGTGCAAGTAGTGCATTATTTGGAGGATATGAGTGGAAAAAAATGTGATGGTTTTCTTTGGGTGATGATCATATATGTGAGATAAACCTACCTTTTTTAAAATGAGAGACACATGAAGGTGTATGATTTCTGTGAGAAGTTAAGCACTTAGAGTTTTTTTGGTAGTGAACGTGGTATCTAGGGGAAGAAAAAATTTGGTGCACAACCTAGTTAGCTCTAGATGTATCTGTATGAATGCAGTGAGAGTGTATATGAACTTACTGAATCATTTGAATAATTTTCAGGTTTAGAGTGGTTGTGAAAGTGTTTTTGGATATTTCATTTTCATTTGGTTTTGGTATGTACAAATGGTGATCCACAATAGGTGAGAAGTGATTGTAGGGTTGTCATAGCCTATGGATAGTTATAAGGATCTGAGGATTTGAAAATCATAAATCATTATATTTGGATGTAGGTTCTCTTATTGAGTCACACATGAGTGTGTGTGACAGAAAAGAGTTAATTGAGTCTTGTGGGAAGGAGCATGAAGATCAATGGAACATAATTTGACTTGTGGATCATAAGATACAAAAGTGTACACTAAAAGTGTTTGAGTTGGAATGGAAACCATGATTAGGATGAGAAATTATGTGGGTGTGATGAGATACTTTCATATAGGGAGGCTTGGAGCTTTTAAATGTGTATATTATGCCCCTACAGTTGGAGGTGACATCTGAAATGAATGAGGTTATGGTAGTATTCATCATCGACACCTTAAAATAATCTTAATTTATAGATGATCATTATAAATGTCATAACATCATCTTGGGTGTGATAAGAGGGAACTGTATATACACTAATCTATCTGAATTTCATTTTTTGTTGGTGAAAGTGGACTTCTAAGAGGTTACACTTGTGAAGTAGGGTATGTAAAGCCTTATAGTGGTAGTGTGATAACTTCTGTCTGTGAGTGAGATCCTTGTGATGGGATATATGGTATAGAATACCATGGATTTAATTCTCATATGTCGATAAATAGTTATAGTGGATTCTATGTATTGTCATTATGGTATGAGCATGCCGACAAAAATAAATTCTTGGGTTAGTTGTAGTTGGAGCTTGGGATGAAGGAGTTGATGTTTCTTGGGTGAGTCAGTTATGAAGAAACTCCTATGGTGGGGAGTGATGCAGCATTACGGATGTGTGACCCTTGTCTGGGAAGTGTCATAGCTATCGGGAACATGATGTGGATCCTTCTTAGTGGAATTGAAAATCTATTTAAAATCCATTGTGGTGTATAATTAAATTCCATAAGGGATGACAATGTGAAATTTATTGTGGTTGATGATGAATTATAATATGGATTTGGGTTTTAGGTGTTTATAGAATTTGGTTCATTTGTGGAATTTAGTGGGAATGTTTGGGTAGATATAGAATGCCTCTGGGGTTGAGAGCATCATGATCAGGTGTTATGGCTCTAGACTAATGGATGGTTCCAAGAATTTTGGGATGAGTAAGCTGAGAGGATAGTCCGAATGTGGTAGTGCACTATGTGGGAGAAAAGGATACAAGCTACGTTTGGAGTGTCTTTTTGGGAATGATGGTTTTGTTTTAGGTTTGAGTATAGAATTCATGGAAAAGATGACATGTTCTTAGTTTATTCATGGATGGTTGTTATTTTATAACTTTGTTTAGAATTAATTGACGAGGATCAGTGCCAATGATGATTGGTGTTATCATGATATTTAGGTGTTAGGTGAGTTTATAATCATGTCGAGATCCTAGTGGGAGTAAAAGTTATGGTTTTTAGGGATTTCCTGATTTCAAAAGGGTAGAAATCAGAAGTTAGTTGTTATATTCTAGATCATATAGCTGGGAGCTCCATAAATTGAGAAAAGCATGGGTGATGATTTAATTAAAGTTATCATTGGATGGGACTGGGTAGTCATAATCATAGAGTGTTAGTTTTGGATATGGTTGTTAGGTCAGAGTTATAGTTAGTCTAGGGACTTGAGTTGTAGGTGGTGCATTTGTAGTGTTTTATGATATTAGATGTTGAATAATGTTGTTTGATAAAATCTGGAAATTGATGTAGGTCATGTTGTGTAGATGGAGGAAAACTGAGTCTTATCATGGATGAGAAGCATTATGATGGAAAGTTTGTAATATCCCATGTTCATATGTGTCGATAATTCAGATGGAATATGAATTTTTTTATTGGTTAGATTATATGTTGATTTAAGACTCAGGATGAGATTTAGTGAGTTGAAATTTCTAAAAAGGATAATTTGAGATGATAAATGATTTTCAAGAGGTGGTCATATTGTTTGTATAATATTTTAAGGCATGAAGTTATGATTTATGTATTTTTCATGTTTTTCCTAGGTCGTATGGTTTGGTGTGTATATCATCCCTCCTTTTTATCACATAAACTTTCATTACATTTTACAAAACTGAGGATCTTTAAGGTTTAGTGTCTTGGAAACTAGGAACTTCAAACCTGAAAACATAATAGATTCTTCTTAAACACTTTAAAGGATTATAATCATGTTCATCCTAGGTTCATTACTGCATCTCATAACCTGGGGACATACATCAAAAGAAAGGGTGAGCAGAAGGCCCAGTAAGGGAAATAAGAGAAACATTTTACATGTGAACCTGAGATACTTCAATATGGTCATGAAAAGAACATTAAGGCATGAGAAAGAAATCAGGAGGCATATCATAATAAAAATTACATTTTTCATAACTTGAAGATGTGGCTGCAACATTTAATATAGACAATCATGAACATATCACCAAGGTACATCCCCAAGGTTTCATTTGAAAATTACCAAGGTTATTCACCAAGATATCGTGAAAATTGTAATCTCTAGTGGTTACATCATTACCCAATGCATTGGAGCGCTATAATGGCGCAACCTTAAATTTGCCTTTATTATCATGTGATCCACATATATAATCATCAAACATTTCATAAATAACCCATATAGCATAAAATAAATTGGTTTCATTTCATAATCATAACGTTTTAAAAACTGCTTTAAAGATATGATCTTTACGTCACTTTAAACCGACGAAAAGGGAAAGCGGGTTTCATGTATGTAAATCTCAGAATTTAAAATAAAACATCTTGGTATATATGTTATTACCCATATAGAAGGTATAGATTTGAGTATTCACTTAATAAAATAAAATATCTTTACAAAAAAGAGAGAGACATTTTGAGACGCAAATTCTCCAGCATAACTGCTATGTTACAAGGTTTTTAAAAAACATTGAAAAGAGAGGGGACATGGGTCAATTATTCATAAATGACCCATAAAACAGTAGAGGGACAGAATATAAGGGATTTAAGAACATGGTAATGAAATTTGAAAATATACCATATGAAATGAAGAACATGAAAGGAAGACATAAATAAGATTTCTCTTATGAAAATTCGGCATCCTAACAGCGTTACATAAACTTCAACCAAAAATGAATTGATGAGATCAAATAGGGTCTCACATCATATGATCATAAAAGATCAGTATGGTAGATATAGATATCATACCTCAAAATAATAAAAAGGAACTTGCAATACTTGACATGGAATTAGAACTTTGAAAAGGGAGAAAGGTGCAAGGACTACATAAAAATTCAGCAGCCTAACGACGCCACTTAAACATCAAAATACTAAAATGATAAGATCAAATGGGGTATCTCATCATATGGTAATAAAAGATCATTATGATAGATATAGAGATCATACCCCAACATAACAAAAAGGAACTTGAAAGAATTGACATGAAAGTAGAACTTCAAAACGAGAAGGGTGAAGAACCACTTAAAAATTCGGGAGCCTAACAACGCCACTTAAAACTTCAAAATACTAAATTGAAGAGATCAAATGAGGTCTCTCATTATATAGTCATAAAATATCAGTATGATAGATATATAGATCATACCCCATAATAACAAAAATTAACTAGAAAGAATTGACATTAAAGTAGAACTTCAAAACAAGAAGGGTGAAGAACCACTTAAAAATTCGGCAGCCTAACGACGCCACTTAAAACTTCAAAATACTGAATTGAAGAGATAAAATGGGGTATCTCATCATATGATCATAAAAGATCAGTATGATAAATTTAGAGATCATAAAACAACATAATAAAAAGGAACTTGAAATTCTTTACATGGAAAATAGATCTTGAAAAATGAGAAGGGAGAAAGAATCTGTTACAAAAATTTCGGCAGCCTAACGACGCCACTTAAAACTTCATAAAACGAAATAATGAGAGTAGTAGGGGATATATCATTATATGAACATGAAAAGGGAATTAAGAGGAGTATAAAAGAACATCCTTTAACATAAGAACATGGAGCATAAAAGAAATGACATAAAAAAGATTTCTTGAAAAGAGAGAGATTGGATCCCTTACCTTAAAACACAACTCTTAAAAATCAAAGGTTGGGACCTTGAGGGTTTGGGGGCACCTTGGGGGGACTCCTTGGGAGGTAATGAGAACAGAACTTCGTTGGGGGATAGTGGGGAGTCGAATGGATGAGAGGATGGCTTGGTATTTATAGGGAAAGTGAGGAGACAAGGCATTAATGGCCAAGGGACACCTCATTAGTGGTTTTGGAAAAACCATGGGCTTTCCCATGGTATTTGCCCATGGTATTGGCCACTTGGGACACCTCATACCTTATCTTACTATTCATAAGTCGACCATATTGATTACATACTTAATACATCATTTAATGACGTCATTAAACACACGTAACTTAAAACTGTTTTTTCACTATTCATCGAAAATTCAACTTTCTTCAAAATAATCCCAAAATTTCACCTTAACCAAATATCAATGCTCTGATTTCAAAAATGAACTCCATTTTATAAAAATATTTTTCTAAATATTTTTAATTTATTTTTTAAATAAATACACTATTCACCGAAAATTCATTTTTTTCTGAAAAAACCCCAAAAATTACCATAACATAATATCGGTGCTCTGAGTTCAAAAATGAAATCCATTTTATAAAAATAATTTTTTAAATAATTTTAATTTAATTTTTAATTAAAAAACACTATTCACTCGAAAAAACTAATACTTGAATAATAATTTATGAAATCATTATTTAACCATTTTATTGAATCACATTACTTAATCAAGGTTCCTAGATTATATTAATACTTTCTTTAAGTGAGATTACTAATCCATTTCGACACATTACTAATCCTAATCATGAAATCACTATTCATAATTTACTATTCATCAAAAATTATGTTGATCTTATTAGACTCAAAATTTCGTACTGAGCATAATTGTAGAAGACCATTTTTTGAATATCATTACACATTTTTAATTATTTAAGGTTTACATAAACATTTTTAGAATATCTTTTTTCTAAAATTCATCAAAAATATGCATACTATATTTATCGGGTCATTTGAAAATTCATAAACTTCATCATAAGAAGAAATCCCAATTTTTATTTAAAACAAAGGATTACACAGGCCAGTTACGGTCTCCTTACATAGCCCCTTATCACACCAGCATAGGACCTAAGTGTAAGGTGTGCTAAGGTGAGCGAATCTGAGGAAGGCTCGACTAACATCGCACGAGTAGTAATTTCTATCAGTTTGAACTTCTCGCAAAGCCGATTCCGTTCTAGCTTCACACGATGACGTTCGGATTGGGTTTGGTCCAGAGCAAAGCCTAGTGGTGCTACCTTCTTCCCATGTTCTGTTAGATGGGCTTTGATCGGTCCAAGACTACTGGGTGAGGCCATCCAATCTTCTTTCTATAATAATTAACCAAGATTACTTGTATATAGAGACAATAATCAAAATGTTTAGTTTCCAGGGGTCATATTGACCAATGGTCATATAACAGTCAAAACCCAATGGTCTCATTTTAATTATACTCATGTTATCAAATGAAACGATTTTGTTGAGTATAAAAAACAAAATAAAATAACACATAAAATTAGGAAACAAGATTTATTCAAAATTTCGGGTCGTTACAATCTTTCACCCTTAAGAAATTGTGTCCTCATAATATTTAAAATTGGGTTTCGAAATTTTATTGAAAGTCCCACATCGGAAAAAAAGTCAGTAAAACTATTACTTTAAAAGAAAAAAAGTAAGTACAAAGGTCACCTGAGTTAGCCCACACTAGGATTCCGTGTACGAAAACATGGACATGGAGGAGAAAACAAAGGGTCAAGTTCTGAGGGAGAGTGATAGAAAACATGATTAGGAGAAAGTAAACCATAAGAAAATCCCAAACTGATGATGTGTGTAAACGGTCCTTGATTACCCAGTAGGAAACGTAAACCAACAACTTTTTTGTTTTACGTTCCTTTTCATAATTTTTAGGAATTCATTTACAACATAAAACAAAAACATAAGAAAATATACCTATATTCATGTAGAGTTTCATCCTTTGATATGTTTCTACCCAAAGCTAATCTTTTCTCCAAACTATGAGAATTAAAAACTACTTGGTCTCATCAAAACACAAGAATCATCTTCCAGAGAATCACATAATCCACAAAAGATTAACTATCTATTTCTTCTATCTTTAAACATTATCCCAAAAAAACAGAAAGGGTAAGGTAAAACAACTCTTCAAAAAGGAATAATCCCATAGGAATAGAAACTACTTTTAAATCTTCAAAGTTCCATGGTACTACCCAAAGTTCATCATAGTTTATTCCATAAATAACGGTCCTTAAAATTCCTCAAAATAAACCAAACTAAGATTGAAACCCAAATACAAGAAGGATTTGATAACATAGTCTTCCAAAATAAACTTCATTGTTCATCTCCAAACAACATCAACCACTCCTAACATCTTATAACAAAAGTATCTAACCTAAACATATTTTACCCAAGATAGGTTAATCATTCCCATAAGTAACCTAAATTACTATAAGTCCACCTTAAATTCATCGATTCTTAAAAATATAAGTCAACCATACTCTTCAATGAAAATACCGTAGTAATCTATTTACCTCGATCATATAGGGTCCCCAAAATAGTGAACGTCTTCCAAAATAATAATCATATCTTAATCCTTTAATCATCCCTGTCATATTAATACGACAATGGTCGCATTTCCTATCACATTGGTTGTTGGGACATGTTCTTCCATTTCCCACCATTAACTAAGAAGAGAAAGCATAATTAGGGGCTTAAGTACTTAGCCAATAATCATGAAATGGAACTGAAAGCATATAAGGATAACTTGTAGAAGAAAAGTATACCCTAACTTGTGATCTCCTAGGTTCCCATCTAGGTTATCCATGATCATATATTCTTATGGGAATCTTTATTTTATTTTATCGTTTTTCCTTTAATAATGGTTCATACTAAGCTTAAAAATTTACCAAAGCATATCCCCCGGGAGTGTTGTAACCAAGAGTGCAGCAAGGCCCGTTGTCGTGTACAAGTTCCCGTTCGAGTCTAGATCAGAGCGGTGTTTTCGGGTTTTACCCCTATGTACATCTGTTCCAGAGCCACCTCTACCTGCTCGTATCCAGACAGGGATGTATTTGCTTGGCAACCCCTTACTCAATACTCACCAAAATACCAGGAAGATTTCCTATATTTAAACTTTTCTATAGAGTTGTTCCTAGAGTTTTCATACCCTAATTTCCACAAATAACTAAACCATCCTTTGATACCAACTATAGCATCCCACCTTTTTATCACATAAAATTTCATTACATTTTACAAAACCGAGGATCTTTAAGGTTTAGTGTCTTGGAAACCAGGAACTTTAAACATGAAAACATAAAAGATTCTTCTTAAACACTTGAAAGGCTTCTCCTCATGTTCATCCTAGGTTCATTACTGCATCTCATAACCTGGGGACATACATTAGAAGAAAGGGTGAGCAGAAGGCCCAGTAAGGGAAATAAGAGAAACATTTTACATGTGAACTTGAGATACTTCAATAAGGTCATGAAAAGAACATTAAGGCATGAAAAAGAAATCATGAGGCATATCATAATAAAAATAACATTTTTCATAACTTGAATATGTGGCTGCAACATTTAATATAGACAATCATGAACATATCACCAAGGTCCATCCCTAAGGTGTCATTTGAAAATTACCAAGGTTATTCACCAAGATATCGTGAAAATTGTAATCTCTGGTGGTTACATCATTACCCAATGAATTAGAGCACTATCAGGGAGCACCCTTAAATTTTCCTTTATTATCATGTGATCCACATATATCATCATCAAACATTTCATAAATAACCCATATAGAATAAAATAAATGGGTTTCATTTCATAATCATAACGTTTTAAAAACTGCTTTAAAGACATGATCTTTACCTCACTTTAAAACCACGAAAAGGGAAGGCGGGTTTCATGCATGTAAATACCAGAATTTAAAATAGAACATATTGGTATATATGTGATTACCCATATAGAAGGTAGAGATTTGAGTATTCACTTAATTAAATAATATATCTTTATAAAAAAGAGAGAGACATTTTGAGACGAAAATTCTGCAGCATAACTGCTATGTTACAAGGTTTTTAGAAAACATTGAAAAGAGAGGGGACATGGGTCAAACATTCATAAGTGACCCATAAAACAGTAGAGGGAGATAATATAAGGGATAAAATTACATGGTAATGAAATCTGAAAATATACCATATGAAATGAATAACATGAAAGGAAGACAAAAATAAGATTTCTCTTATGAAAATTCGACAGCCTAACAACGTTACATAAACTTCAACCAAAAATGAATTGATGAGATAAAATAGTGTCTTGCATCATATGAACATAAAAGATCAGTATGGTAGATATAGAGATCATTCCCCAAAATAATAAAAAGGAACTTGCAAGACTTGACATGGAATTATAACTTTGAAAAGGGAGAAAGGTGCAAGGACCACTTAAAAATTCAGCAGCCTAACGACGCCACTTAAACTTCAAAATATTGAAATGAAGAGATCAAATGGGGTCTCTCATCATATGTTCATAAAAGATCAGTATTATAGATATAGATATCATACTACAACATAAAAAAAGGAACTTGAAATAATTGACATGAAAGTAGAACTTCAAAACGAGAAGGGTGAAGAACCACTTAAAAATCCAGCTGCCTAACGGCGCCACTTAAAACATCAAAATACTGAATTGAAGAGATCAAATGGGTTCTCTCATTATATAGTCATAAAAGATCAGTATGATAGATATAGAGATCATACCCCAGCATAACAAAAAGGAACTTGAAATAATTGACATGAATGTAGAACCTCAAAACGAGAAGGGTGAAGAACCACTTGAAAATTCGGCAGCCTAACGGCGCCACTTAAAACTTCAAAATACTGAATTGAAGAGATAAAATGGGGTATCTCATCATATGATCATAAAATATCAGTATGATAAATTTAGAGATCATACCCCAACATAATAAAAAGGAACTTGAAATACTTTACATGGAAAATAGATCTTGAAAAATGAGAAGGGAGAAAGAATCTGTTACAAAAATTTCGGCAGCCTAACGAAGCCACTTAAAACATCATAAAAAAAAATAATGAGAGTAAGAGGGGATATCTCATTATATGAACATGAAAAGGGAAGTAATAGGAGTATAAAAGAACATCCTTTAACATAAGAACATGGAGCATAAAATAAATGACATAAAAGAGATTTCTTGAAAAGAAAGAGAGAGATCAGATCCCTTACCTTAAAACGTAACTCTTAAAACTCAAAGGTTGGGACCTTGAGGGCGTGGGGGCACCTTGGGAGGACTCCTTGGGAGGTAATTAGAACAGAACTTCGTTGGGGGATAGTGGGGAGTCGAATGGATGAAAGGATGGCTTGGTATTTATAGGGAAAGTGATGAGACAAGGCATTAATGGCCAAGGGACACCTCATTAGTGGTTTTGGAAAAACCATGGGCTTGCCCATGGTATTTTCCCATGGTATTGGACACTTGGGACACCTCATACCTTATCTTACTATTCATAAGTCGACCATATTGATTACATACTTAATACATCATTTAATGATGTCATTAAACACCCGTAACTTAAAAACTGTATTTTCACTATTCATCAAAAATTCAACTTTCTCAAAATAATCCCAAAATTTCACCTTAGCCAAATATCAATGCTCTGATTTAAAAAATGAACTCCATTTTATAAAAAAAAATTTCTAACAAATTTTAATTTATTTTTTAAATGAATACACTATTCACCGAAAATTCATTTTTTTCAGAAAAAGCCCCAAAAATTACCATAACATAATACCGGTGCTCTGAGTTCAAAAATTAAATCCATTTTATAAAAATAATTTTTTAAATATTTTTAATTTAATTTTTAAATAAAAAAGACTATTCACTCGGAAAAACTAATACTTGAATAATAATTTATGAAATCGTTATTTAACCATTTTATTGAATCACATTACTTAATCAAGGTGCCTAGATTATATTAATACTTTCTTTAAGTGAGATTACTAATCCATTTGGACACATTAGTAATCCTAATCATAAAATCACTATTCATAATTTTCTATTCATCAAAAATTAAGTTGATCTTATTAGACTCTAAATTTCGTACTGAGCATAATTGTAGAAGACCATTTTTTGAATATCATTACACATTTTTAATTATTTAAGGTTTACATAAACATTTTTAAAATATCATTTTTCTAAAATTCATCAAAAATATGCATATTATATTTATCCGGTCATTTGAAAATTCATAAACTTCATCATAAGAAGAAATCCCAATTTTTATTTAAAACAAATGATTACACAAGGAAGTTACGGTCTCCTTACATAGCCCCTTATCACACCAGAATAGGACCTAAGTGTAAGGTGTGCTAAGGTGAGGGAATCTGAGGGAGGCTCAGCTAACATCGCATGAGTAGTAATTTCTATCAGTTTGAACTTCTCGCAAAGGCGATTCTGTTCTAGCTTCAAACGATGAAGTTCGACTTGGGTTTGGTCCAAAGCAAAGCCCAGTGGTGGTACCTCCTTCCCAAGTTCTGTTATATGGGCTTCGATCAGTCCAAGACTACTGGGTGAGGCCATCGAATCTTATTTCTATAATAATTAACCAAGATTACTTGTATTTAGAGACAATAATCAAAATGTTTAGTTTTCAGGGGTCATATTGACCAATGGTCATATAACAGTCAAAACCCAATGGTCTCATTTTAATTATACTCCTGTTATCAAATGAAACATTTTTGTTGAGTATAAAAAACAAAATAAAATAACACATAAAATTAGGAAACAAGATTTATTCAAAATTTTGGGTCGTTACAGTGTGCATAGTTTAGGAGAAACCATATGAATCTTGGAATCGTAAGACGTTTTTAATTCGTTTTCTACTATAAATTTTTGAGTTGAATGATTTAAGAATTATTTTGAGTAAACCATGAGATGAAAAGTGGGAAAATTTGAGGGGGGGGGGGTACAGAGGGTCAGGGTTTAGATCATGGGTTCTAGAGTGGTTTATAAAACCACACACCTTGTTATAAAAGGGATACAATACTAACAATAGGGTTGGTGCTCTGTTTTTATTAATATAAATCCTAACCGTGTGGGAAATGGGTGTTGGATAGTAGAATTGTGTGTAGATGTAACATGGTTTGGCCATCCCTAAAGCCAAATAGTATGTGTGGTCTTTCCAAAGACTTAGCCAACCATATGGTTGGTACACAGTTTAGAAAACCATGTAGTTTCCGAGCATCTCATTAAAATAGTTCTCTTGCAGTTTATCCTCTATGAATTTTAGATACCCCTATCCTTGTCATTCCACTCATCTACATGAACCAGATGAAGGCTCCTCCTCCATTCCTCCCTTTTTAAAGCCTCACCGGGGAGGTGTTTTGGTTATGATTCCTCAATGTTTTGAGGTATTATTTAACATCTAGTGGCTTCTCATCTTCGTCAACTTTTTTCCCTATAATTTTGGGGCTCTCCAAATTATGTATTATTAGTGATTCCACTAGATCGTGGTTGAAATATCTATTTTCCAGGGGGATTTTTGAATTCTTGGGTAGAGAAGATCCTAAGATATATTCCACCCACCATTTCATGGTGTTTCATTAAGGTACGTGTTCATAGAGAATTTTCGTAGTTAACTACTAGTGAATTAATTTATTTACATGTTAAAATGATATATACTCTTTGGAATTTTTCTAGGATTGCTTTCAGGGGACCGATTCGACCATCCATTGTACTTTATTGGAGTCTCATATAATGGTGACTGCCTGATGAGTTTATAGAAATATACCATATTTTGTTTTATGCATGAATTCTTTTTATGTATTTGGAATAAATTAATTGTGGTTTGTTGTGGGACTAGACATTAGGTTTATGTGGAATATCATTTGGATACTAAAGAGGATGGATGAGATATGGATAGACCTCTATATGTTTGTTACTCTTTGTAAATGATTTGGAGGTCTTCATTAATGAGGCTGGTGTTCAAAAATCTTTACCCATCGTCTTAATAATCAAAATATATGTCTATGTGTGTGTTATATTCCTTATAAACCATGATTTATATAATTTTACTATTTATTTAACAATTTTTGTTGGTTTTGAAATTTATACCTTCATCCTTCTACATATTCCATTGGATCTGTTGGATATTGTGAGACTCGATGTACAACCACCCATGTGGTGAATAATCCTTTAAAAATGAATTGTTTTTGTGTTGGGTTTTGGTAAAATCATATGAGGCATTTTCTAATTTGTTAAATGGTGTGTTTTTTGGTTTTTTAATTTTTTATTTCTAATGTGTGGAGAATATGTTTTAAAATGAATGTTGATTTCAATGTAGGGTAATGACCACTTCGGTGAATATTTATCGATGTCAATTTATGTGGTTTTCATGGAACATGATGGTCTTATAATTTGTTTTTATTTTCAAAGATTAAAAACCATGTTTTAAGGGGGGATTCATAGTGTTTGAGATGGATGCTTGTTCATGTGTTTTATGACATATAGAACAAGGGTTAAATTTTATTAAATACATGTATTGATTTCGAGGCCTGTTGGGACCATGATGAATGTTGTGATTATGAAAGAAAATGGAAATGACT
The DNA here is from genome assembly GCA_963277665.1 of Viscum album. Lineage (NCBI taxonomy): Eukaryota > Viridiplantae > Streptophyta > Magnoliopsida > Santalales > Viscaceae > Viscum > Viscum album. The sequence continues at coordinate 687,859,500 of OY728164.1, forward strand.
AATAAGCATTGTGCACAATTGTTTAATGGTTTGAAGAACATTTATCAAATATAAGTTTTTGTAATGGATTAAATAGTTTAATTATAAATTTTATTTCATATGATGAATCTAATGTAACATGGGAATGTTTAATGAAGTGGTAATGTATGATAATGGAAAGGTTACAGATGATTAGTCACGATGTATTGAATACTAGTTTGATTCATTGACCGATGCTCCATGTTTGATGAACTATGAATAATGGTTTTGGGATGTTGAAATAATTATCCACTACTTAGTTTTGGGAAGGCCAGACTAACGCCCAAGGAACCCTAATGAACCAATTTTTTCAAAGTAAAAAATTATTATCATGATTCCATGGGTACAGAGATGATGTTCTATATCAAGGATGGGATGATAGGACATTGTGTTGTCAATAATGGTCAGATATAGGGACTGATGCTTCTTGTTTTCGGAATAGTGACCTAGCGATTGGGATGACTAGAAATAGAAAATCAAATCCCAGTTGGATACATGGATAGAGGATCCATGTTTTCAAACCAGTGATCCCTGTGAAATATGACTAAGAAGACCTTTTTAGGGTGTTTTGATAAAAATGGAAAACATTCAAAAAAATGAATAAAAGTAACTAATTTAATATTTTGAAATGATATAACATTTTATCATTTCCTACTTTTCTAAAGTTTATTCATAATCTTGGATATATATTTTTTATGATTGTTATTTTATTTATACATTGATGGTGGTATCATATTTATTTTTAGTCACACCCTGATTGGGCCTCCATTTCACTAGGGCACCTGAGTAGCTCTTACATGTTTAATGTAGGAACAAGTGTAGGCCAAGTCCTATGCTAGTTATTCCTTGGTTGGGCATGATTTATTTTGTGGTATCAGATGACTGGAAGGGTTTGGCTCTGTGATGCTATATAAAAGTTTTGTAGTTTCTTTTAGTTTGGTATATTATGTGACCAGACCAGCTAGAGATTGGTCGTACGTATGACATAGTCTTTTGAGTGTTTGTTATATATCATTTTAATTTATTATGTTTTAGTTACAATTTATTTAATCATTCCATGAACTCTGATTTGTATGATGTTTTTTTATTTTCATGTATTTTTGAACTTCGATATAGTGTTATAGTGTCCTCAAAGTCAACTTTAGACCCCCTCTTCTAGATGGTTGCCTCTAACAGCTGTGGTGGCATGACTGAGGTCATGTGGAAAACTGTCTTGGGGAACCATTTTAGTTTAAACCGTGCTCGGATATGAAAAGGATGAAACATCATAATGATATATATTGGGATCTCCCGTAAGAATAATTAATTTTCTTAAACTGAAATAATAATATAACACGTCAAAGACTTCATTTTATAGTATAAAAAGAACCATTGTTCATTCATAAATTGATTTACTTATGGAAAAGAAATGAGTTCCATGAAAATATCTCTGAAATATAAATAATCAAAATAATGAACCAATATGAATTGTATCATTACACCATATCCCTTGTAGATAATATGTAAAATAATATTTTTTTCATTATTGAATTTAAATATAATTTTAAGATCATTAAAAATAATTTTAAATAATGTACCCTTTCAACTTTAAAAAACTCCATTAAAAACATTATTGTGAAAATAATGTTGGCTAAAATTATATATGAAATATTAAAATTAACCATCGTTGAAAATAATGGTTATGATGGTTGAAAAATCCATCCATGTAATAAAAGTTAAAAATAAATATTCTTCTAAATTTTTTGTAAAGAGAGTCAAATGTGTCCCTTGTAGAAAACATTAAGTATTATCATTTTGAATCTTTTTAAAAGAAAGTATGAGATCAGGAAAATAAATTTAGAATTCAATAATTTTTTGAAATAAAAAATTCTGAAAATATTTTATAAAAATTGGATATTGAATGGAATTATTCCTAATATAAAATAATATACAAAATAAATATCACTTAAAAACAACATTATGTATGATTCATTAATTAGTAAGGGCGGAAATGAAAATTAAATAGGTAAATCAAATCATGACTAGAGAATAAAAAAATATATTTTGTTCGAGAATATATGGTAATATGATCCCAACCAATGTAACATTCGATATAGACAATCCCAATATAATATGATATTTTCTCATAAATATCATTCATATTGTTGTAACATTTTAATCAAAAGATAGTGAAATAAATTATTCCAAATAGATGAGTATATGGGTATCCATGATATATAATTTAAATACATATTATATACTCCTTAAAAAAGATAGGTTCATAATATAAACATATTTTCTAATTATAGAATGTTTAAGATTAATTACTCTTAAGAAGATTATATAATTTAATAGAGAATAAATCAATGTATTGATCAAGTGTAAAAAATGTAAATCTATAAAAACAACCAGTGTAAATAAAAAATAACTAAAACAATTCATTTCAATAATAATCATGACATATTATAATCAATTAATAAGCAACATAACCCAATGAATGGAAATTTAGTTAAGAACCCCCTAACCACATGGTAGCATTCATGTAAAATCCCCATGAATAAAATAATTTGAATTTAGATATAAAATAACATTATTTATGAAGTATTAATTATATAACAGTTATAATGGTTGTCCATAAACAATAAATATAAATTATGTGTACAACATTAAAATATTTATCAATGACTGGAAACTATGACAAAATCTTTTTCAACGAGTCTAAAAATTATATTAATGTCCTTTAACAAATTTATAGTAAACATATATTAATTATTTTTTGAAATATTTTTTAAAATAAATCCCTTATTTTTAAAAAATTAATTTCATTTATCTTAATGACATATTAAATTACCTAATTTGTTATGTTCACTTCGATTGGTTTGAGGAAATTAGATTCATAATTTTAAGATGAATTCAGTTTGTGGACCAAGGTCAATGAGTTTTTAATTCCATAATCCACAAATTAATAATCATCATATAGTTTTCATTTTTATTAAATAATTATACGTTTAGAAGAAACCATGGAATATAGTTTAGAAAAATTAATAACGTTACAATCATGGAGACTATAAGACGAACGTATGGATGAGTAATGTTTTAATATTAAAAAAAGAATGATGGAAATAAAATAAGTATCATTTTATCATACCATAATTATTAAAATATGAAAAATAACATATTATATATTTTTATAAACATATATATACCATCCATGTGATGCGGTGATTAAAGACGAATCATATTTCTTCATAGAGGTGGTATTACACACATAACCATGAAGGATTTCATCAATATCCTATGGATGAAATGATAATAAAATAAATGATATATTATCTTTAATGACATCTAATTATTTTATCAATATTATTAATATAAATTAAATTAATCATTAAAACTATATATGAGAGATGGTGATGGAAAATGAATTACATTGGTTAGAAAGGTTGTATTTCCCTATACACATGAATATGATTTAATTTTCTATTTTATGAAAGCCGTGATGGATATATGTTATGAAATTAATCTAATAAAATATACATATATTGAACATAGTGATGTTATTAATGTAGATTTTTTTAATAATTGATGTAGGTAATTGAAGAAATAAATCTAAAACATCCGGTTAAATTATATACATATTCATCGGTCAACCTTTATTTTTTAAACCTTAATACAAATATAAATAGTATTCAACATACACTAGGAACTAGTAAATGTTTTAATGGATGTTATGAAGGTATTTGGGTAGGTACTTGATGATTCAAAAGACTCTTTATGTGTGTATACGAGAGTAGAATGTGTGTCCTTTTATAATTGAGATGAGGGGCAGATTTGTAAGAATATGAAATATTACAAGATGATATGTGTCTAAATATTATAAAATAGTTAAAAAATTAAATGTATTACATGATAAGGAGGATATAGAATTAATATAATCTTCCAAGAAAATTTTTATATGTATATATTCAAATTTAAACACTATCATTCAGATTAAACCATCAATTAACTATTTTTATCCTTAATCATTGTAATAACTTTATCAATGAAAAATTGTTATAAAAGTATATTTAATTTAACGATTTTCAAATAAATATCCATGCAATGACATTTTAAATGTTTTTGTTCCAAAATTTTCTCTTTAAATATTTTAATGAATTTTATATAATTTGTTAAGATATATTTTTAAAATATAAATATTAATTTAATTTTAAGAACTAATCACACAATTTGACTTTGAAGACCAACTGATAGGAATGTAAATATAGTATAGTTGAATTAATAACAAATAGTATATTATTATTTACTATTAAATTATTATCTAAAAATAATTCATCCAAAAAACATTACAATTGATATTCTAAAAATAAATTTCATTAAATTTTTTCTTCTTGTATGTGCGATTTATAGAAATTCTTTATGAATTTATGGAAAAAATATCATAAATAAAAATTAATAATAAACTACCATAAAAAAATAATATCACTATATTATAACTTACCTTTAATAGTTATTCCCAACATATTTTTACCTCTATTAGATCATATAATATAAACATAAAAGCAAGATAGTTTTTTTTATTTTTCATTACTTAAAATAATTCATAAGTAATTTTTAAGGAAAAAAGGCACAAAATTTCCATAAAATACAATAATGGGAGATTATAATTGAACCTAACATATAAAATAGATTAATTTCAATTATTAGGGTCATTTTTAGAACTTTTGTTAATTTATTTACTCTTAATTAACTGATTTACCCTGACAGAGATTACAAATATTTACTATAGTCGATATTTATTGTAAGAAAAAATAAAGTGAACTATTCAATGAATTTTAAAAAATTAATTCAAAATATCTAATATGTTTTTCAAAATTTAATTCATATTAGTGGACGTTTTTAATTTAGAATTAAACCCACAGATAGAAATGAAAAACAATTTTTAAAAAAAAATGAAATTTTAAATATTTAATTTTCTTTATACAAAATTCAAGTATAATTATTAATAAAATATAATTTATTATATTATTTTTAATTAACATTCCCTAGTTAAATTATAAATATAGTCCAAAATAGAAAGTGAATTTGTATATAATTCAAAATGAAAGATGTTTTTAGTAAATATCAGTATTTATCAATATTTATGGAAAATTCAAACAATATAGAATATTCTAAAAAATGAATCCTAAAAAAATCTGAAATTATTATTTGAAAAAATTATTTCCTTAAAAAATATTCTTTTTCATGAAATTAAAAATAATATTAAACCACAAAAGATAATAAATTATTATTTTTGTAGTATTTTTTTAAAAGCCTAAAATGACATTAAAAATAGAGAGTAATTACATAATAATAATTTAACAATACATATATATTAATGAGGAGAATTATATATATTTCATAATATGGTTAATTCTATTAGTTCCCATTAATTTTACCTCTTGATTATAATGGTTATATTTAAATAATAATATTTTTTGGATTGTTTAAGTTCAATGATGTCTGGAATATATGATATCAAACATATTTTACTTTTAACAACAATTCTTAGTGTGTTATAGGTAATGTACTCCCAAAATAACACAATATACAATAAGTCATAGTTAATAGGATATAACATACTAGGAGGAGAAAATGAAGTATAATAGAACATTATTTGGTCTCGAAACCACTTAATGTTTACTAATAAAGGGAGGAAATTTGAATATAGTTCATCCTCATAATTAAGTAACCCATACAAAATTGATATGGGTATTTTCATATTTTACACTAACTCATCAGGTGAATTATAGAAATCATTTATCCTTGATGATCCCTAAGTATCCCTTAGAGAATTTGATCACTCCAGTGTAAGGTGAGATATCGAATTCCTTGTAATGAACCTTTATTTTAGACAATATTATACATTTAATAAAACATTGTGTAAAATAGATTGTTTCACATGCAATGCTCATAAAAAATTAACCGTGGAACATTTTAATATGTTAAAATAGTAATTATAAAGTATGCCTTGAGTTAATGAGTATAAATAAATGTAACTAAAATTTTAAATACAATGTGAAATAGAAAAATATTTGGTTGATATTAATGATCTAATAAAATTAAATTAGTATATTTATAAACACAGTAAGAACACTTTATACTAAATAATATTTTCCCAAGAATTGGTTAATTGTAAGCTATGTAATGTTTTCCAAAAAAACTACTTATTTTAGGATGATATTATTAATTTTTAATATAATTCATAAATTAAAAATATTTTAATTAATAAATGATTTGAAATGGGAAGAAGATTTTCAAATATTTTAAACATTCACTTTTTCAATAAAAATCTATTTAATTATATTTTATATTTTCATTTTTAAAATAAATATCTCGAGATTCATAATATAATTTTTTTTAAAAAAATTCATCATTTTTTTAGTCATCAAAATAATATTATCATTGTTTGAAATTTTGATATTTTTTAGTAAAAATATTTATTTTTAAGTGAAGAGTGAAATTAGACCTATTTAGAAATACTGTGAATTTTTTGGTATATGAAAAATAATAAATTTATAAAACATTTTTATTGGAAAAATATGTGTTAATAAGTAAAATTATACACATAGAAAAATTTTCTATTGTTTTAAAACCAGTATTCAATAATTTAGAACACAAGTAATATTTAAATGTGATTTTTTATACGTTATACATTTATTATTTAAAAATCTATTTCATCACTTTTAGAAATTTAATATTATTTTTTTATATTTTATTAATAAAACAATAATTATCTAATATGTGTAAAAATAATATTTTTTTCATAAAAATTAGTTCCCAAGGATAAATAAGTTGTCACCATAGTAAATGTAAATACATTTTAAAAGTGGTTAAATAAGGGTAAATGACTAATAGAATGATAAAAATATTCCAAAAAACTATTATTTCACGTTTTTATCGACAAAATTATATTTATTATCCATTATGGTCCATTTCAATGTCCGCTGTCAATGTGAATCATGTGTTCCCAAAATATTAAGAAGTTTTTAAAAAAATCATTCTCATCACATAATAAAGGGGTATTCCACTAGCCCTTTAAATCCACTATAAATATTTTCAGTTTTACTGAAACTATTACTAAATAAAATAACCTAGTATCCTTTTACATAAAAAAATCCACTCCTCTCATGAAATAATCACACATCTAGCCTTTCAAAGAAGTCCTTCAAGGGAATTCCCATGTTCTCATCCTTCTTCCTAATCACAACCAATCCTCTTTTATTTTGTATAGTTATCATCAAAATACATTTTCCATTATATTATAATTAGATAAATATTATTTTTATATTAATTATTATCATATTGACTATATATTCATCATTCATTATTACAATTTAATATTACATAAATGAAATCGTCGTTCAGGTTTACATGTAGTCTTCGTCACCATGAAACATGAATGGTTATAAAATATATTTAATAAATATATATAATATGAAGGATTAATATATTTAATATATTTATTTTTTAATATATAATTGAAAAAATATCATTTATTATATTTTATTTGGTTTATAGTAGTAAATTACCCAAAAAAGATTCTTAGGGACTCTTTTCTCACGAGAAATGAAATAATATTCCATAAAATGGAAATGGGAATTCTTAGATAACTCAAAAAAAGGATTAAAATGTATTTTATAATCCATGAATGATAGAACTTGATATCAATTATTTGGGTTTAATATCACTATTATAAAACATATGTGATACAATCAATATTTCTAACATATGCTGATGAAAAGAATCACCCACTAGATAATGAGAATATAATTAATGATTATTAATAATCTTTTAATAATTAATATAATTAAAAATGGTATATATATAGTTTATTAATAGATTTATACTTATTATAAATAATAATCCATAACGTACAATTAATTTTATAGTTAAAGGTAAGTGTTTCTTTTAAATATCATTTTTAAATAGAGATTATTATGAAAGAATTTCCATCATGGGAAAAATATGTAATTTATCTATCGAATCCAAATTAATTTTAATATACTCTAGTTATTATTAAATTATATATTTTTTTTCTCAATTTTTTTTCCCATTAAAAAATAATTTACCTAACGTTAATATTTTAATTTAACATGACCCCCCACTTTTTTTGATTTGGGAATATTGACCCTAAATGTCAATTTTCATTGAATGATTTTTTGATGCCCTCATATATTCATAATTAATTGATTAGTTATATTTTCCCACTATTTTGGATTACCTTTATTTTTTTTAATGTATTCTCTTAATGTTTTATAAAAGGGTCATTTTTGGAAAATATTCTTCAATTCCTAATTTGAGAACATATTTTTTCATCTTTGTGAGAATTCATAATTATAGACATTTCATTATACTTTTACAAAGGTTTTCTAATATCAATAATTAATAATTATATTTATATTAATTGTGGATTTATTATTCTTATTCAATGTGATTTAACCAATATCCTTAAAAAATGCATTTTTGATCTATTTCAACATAATTTGATGTTAAAAATGTTAAAAAAATGTATGTGTTATTTTTTCCCCTCTAATTTTATCATACATATGATTATGATTTTTTAATGTATTTTTATGAAATAAATCTCTTTTCAAAAGGATATTAAATGGTTATTTTAATGATGAACGTCTTCACATTCTAATGGAAAATATATATATATATATGGTTTTCATTATGTAATGGTAGGATCCAGAAATTATATATCCATCCATTGAATTAGGTAATGTATGATATGCAATGAGATAAATATGGGATACAGTAACATGATTCTTGATCAACTATTTGAAATAATTTTAAAAAGTATTCCCAAAGAACTATAATATGGGTGGAAAGAACATGATTCCAAATCCTCAATGTTTTTATTTGAATGTTTACGCAAATTAATCGTTGATATGTCTTACACTGTACTGATGTTATGACGGATAATGTATTATTTAATTCTTATATCCTTATTCAATTCCATTCTATCCTTGTTTATTTTTTTATTTTATACTAACTTTTTGCTATTTGAATTTGATAATGTTATTATACTATCTTTATTATGTTATCATAGCTTATGATCTTTATTGTTTCTCTCCTATTGGGAGACACACTTTCTCCCCCTTTGTCAACGAACCCAAAGATCACTCATTTCGTGGTTTGCGATAGTGTAGAGAACACAAATAAGTGCATTAGAAAAAACAAACCATACCTCAGGGAGAGGGGGGTCCACATCCAAACTTTTCCAAGTGTGGGGAGTCAAGAAGAATCCTAAATCCAGGTGATGTCTCTTAAATTCATCCTTGGTTAAGGCCATTGTCAGAATGATGACAACCTGTAACTCTGTTGGCACATACTCCAACTTCATGATTCCCTGCTCAACCTTCTTTTAGATAATATGATTATTTATCTCAATGTTCTTTTTCCAAGAGTGATGGATGATATTTTTTATGAGATTTATAGAACATGAGTTATCACACTAGATTTTTATTGGAGAGGTCACTTTAACTCCCATATCATCAAATAGTTTCTTCATCAAAAATAACAGCGTGCCTGGTTGAGTGTCTGTAATTTAATCAGCTTCCACGGTGATCAATGAAATGAAATTTTCCTCTTTCTTATCCAATAAATAAACAACCCACCTAGATATAGAGAACCTCTAGACATTGATTTCCTGTCATCCACTGAACTGTCTTATAAGCGTCTGTATATCCCAATAGCTCCAGCTAATATTTTTCATGATACATCAAACTGAAATCCACAATATCATTAATATACCGAAGTATTATTTTCACTTAATTCATGTGGATTTCCTTGGGATTTTTTTGATATCACGCTGCTTGGAATGTGGTAAAAACTATATCATGTCTTGTCACTGTTAGGTACCATAAACTTCAAATAACCTTCCTGTATTCTATTACATTAACTTCCTTTCCATTGTCAACTTTTGATAATTTCATCCTGGTTGAAACCAATTCCTTTATCTCCTTGGAATTTTACATTCCAAATATTCTCATAATCTCGTTGGAATATTTGGATTGAGAAACGAAATTTACATTCCTTTCTTGTGTCACCTGTAATCTAAGGAAAAACGTCAGCTCTCCAATCATTGACATTTCAAACTCACTTTTCATGAATTTGGAGAATGGTCTACACTGTGATTCATCTGATCCTCCAAAAATTATTTCATTGACATTAACTAGTGCCATCATCCTTTTATGGATATCATTGTGGAAATATATATTTTAATCAACTCCACCACGCTAAAATCCAATCTTCTTTAAATAATGATATAGAATCGAGTATCATGCTCTTGATTCTTGTTTAAACCCGTATATCAGTTTCCTCAATCGATAAAAATTGTTCTCATATTAATTAATGAGAACACTTTCTGGTTCCTCAATATAAACTTCCTCTTCAAGAACCCAATTCAAAAAATGTGGATTTGACATCCATCTAGAACACTTTAAACTTTTTTTTGACTGCAATGGCTATGAATAATATGATTTTCTCCAGCCTTGTGATTGGTGAAAATATCCCATAAATGTCTATACCCTCTATCTGGGAGTATCCTTTGCACATTATTCATTCTTCTTTTTCGAATCACTAATCCATCTTTATTCATCTTGTTGTGAAAGACCCATTTAGTGCCGATGACATTTTTTCCCACTTACAAGGTATAGATATCCCTTTTTTACTTTTTCCCTATATGAAAACTACACCATATTTTCATTTAACAACACATATATTCTTGGTAAATCTAATAGAGTGCCTATTGTCACATAGTTGACTAACACTGAGCAAGTTGTGACTGAGACCTTCTACTACCGGGACATCATCACGTCTCATTTCTTTCCCCCAAAACCTAGACTTTCCCAATCCAATAATCATAAGTAATTCATCATTTCCAAAAATAGAAAATACTTATTTGTCATATTTTATGCTTATAATGATATCCTTATTCCCTGTCATATGGGATGTAAAACAATAGTCAATGATCCATACACCAGAATGGTTTGATGCTTTAAGGGAAATTTCAAAAACCACTGCCTTCTCATCCTTTTTCTTTTTGATCAACATCTTCGACTTCACACTCAGTCTAGTTTGAAAAAAATATCCTTCCTTAGAGTGTGGCGACATAAAATCATCATGCAGAGCTTTAAATCGATTTTTCATTTTCAAATCACCTTTTGGTTTGGTGATTTGCTGCTTGCGACTACTTTGATTCTTCCTCGGCACATTCCTCTACATTGTTGAGGTACAATATCTTCCCATTCTGAAATTATTTGCACCAAAAACAATGTCCCACAAAAGATATTATATAATATCGATCTCTTTTGGGATTCCATTTTTGTTCTTGCGCCCTTCAAAATCTCTTGTCTATGGATCACACATACTATTAATGTCCCATCTTTCTATAATAATAAAACCTGATATATGGTGCATTCTTGCATGTCACTTATTCAATGCTAGTTTCCCCTTGAAATATTTGAATATTTTGATTCTTCTTCATTCCCAAACCAACTTTCAATCTTGAATGGGTTCTTGTGGTTTGGCATAAAATTTCATAGCATTTTGTTTTCGGTCAAGCCCCACATTATCCTAATCATCTAAATATAATTAATGCTTCTTTTCTGCTGGACTAGTATTCTTCACTTCCAATTTTTCTATCTTTTGTGTGATTTTATTTACCTATGTTATATTAGGATTCGAGATTATTTCTTTATCCTTAACTTTTGATCACATGCCGATGACTTGTTCTTTAAGTTCCTCGATATGCTTGATTTCATCTTTCACTTTTATATTCAAGCCATTAATCTCCCTTTTTTGTTCTTCAACCTTGAGCTTATGTCCATCAACCTATTCTGAGATCTCTATCCTAAAAGACTTAAGGTTTTCAATTTCTTTTAACAGTTTAGACTTTTTGTCTTCTTACTATTTCATGTAGAGTTTGACCTCATGTGCCACCTTGTTGGATTTCATTTTTTCTATCTCCAAACATCTATCCTTTCAATACGTACATCCAATTCAGATTTCATGTCCACTCTTCCTTCAATTTATTCATCTTCATCATCAGTATTGGTACTTTGCCTTTTTTGAGATCTACCGACAACTGCCACTATAAAATTCTCTCCCCAATACATGAATCTCTCTATCTCTTTAACCTTTTCAACCTCATACTCATCTAAACTGCCACATTCTTATGAATGGAGATTATTTTTTTAAATAATTTTATCTATAATTGTTTGTTGAAATTCACAATGACTAAAGTTTTCTTTTTGGGAATTTTGATTTCATCCTCATCTTCTTCTTGAAACTTCATGGGGAACCTTACTGCATGGTGACCAAATTTTCCACATCTAAAGCATGAAAGTGGATGTTTCCCTATGAACTTTCCTTTTCCTCTATAAAGATTTGAGGAAAGGAATGGAATCACCATTTCTATCCCTTATTCTTCCTAAGAATCTTCAATTGTGAGATTCCTAATGGAATTTAATTCCAACTCTTTATATTTCCCCTTCTCTACAACATCGTTATCATAATTTTTCATTTCATATGAGACAAGGGTGTTCTGTAGGTTATTTAATGTCATCTCTTTCGGGTTTTTAACATCCAAAACTGAATCTTTTGGATTGAACCTAGGTGGATGTCTCCTTAATATGCATTTCACAATCATTACATCTTCAATAAATTCTACGAGACCACACATTTATTCCACTACAACATTTAACCTGTCAAAAAACACATTATCAGACTCATTCGGGTTTATTCTCAAATATTCATACTTTTTCCACAACACTGGAATCTTTTCCTCTCTAACATTTGAATCTCCTTCATATATGTTCAATAGATTTTCCAACACAACATGTGATGTTTCTCATAAAATCGCTTTCATATATATAGAATTGGATAGGGATCCCCCTAAAGCATTGATTAACTTGACATCAGTATCCAATTCTCTTCATTAATCTTCACTTAATGCACCACCATTAATATCGGTAGTTATACCTTGCATTTCTACTATAAGTACATCCATTCCCAATGATTGGAAGTAGTGTTGCATCCAATTCTTCCATATCTAAAAATTGTTCCTGTTAAAGATAGGAATCCCTTTATGATTGGAGACCTTCATTTGAGGGAGAAACACCAATATCCACCTTTTTCTCTAATACCATTTGTTAGGTCCACTCAGCTAGATCCCCTAAGAGGGGGATTGAATCCATGTTTGATATATATAAAAAATTTCCCATTTCATCATGATATTCTATTTAAAAAAAATCTATTCTCTCTATTTCCCGCTGCCAAGTAAAAACAAATCTTAATGCATTAACATGAAACATCAATTTTACTTGTTTGACCCTCACTAGGCTACATCGATGGATATTACACTGGAAATGTGTTGATGTACCAAATCCATTAAAAGTAAACTACTGATTACAATGTTTGGAGTAGAATCACAATCCCTCATGGTTTACAACTAATCATAATTTGAAAGCTCACTACTCTTTCAAATGAAGTGTGCTCACTACTTCTCTAGAAGATCCAATCAGATCTTATATACATGTAGGTCCCTTTATTTTTACAAATTAATTCATACTGTACTGTATGTATATGATCTATTGATGTCTCAATTTCATCCACTAATGAATATAAATTTACCACAACATTACTAGGAAACTCCAAATCTTTCACGCAACACTTATTGCGTCTTGCACGCAAAATTATTATCATGCATGAAATATTCAACATTTTTTCACAAAACACCCCTTATGTGTTACATCCCAAGTAATTAATTAATAATAGATATTTTTATCTATGTCTATTAATGAATTAGATAGTGTTTTAGAGGCTTAAAATGAGAATAAAACCAATCTTAAGCATGGAATACACTAATATTTTTAAAAGATTGTTTTACTACCTTTTGATGGAAAACCATTTTTTAAATTATTATTTTGACAATTTTATAAGCTATATTTGTCAAAATAAACTTATTATTTATGATTGTGACATTGAAATTTGCTTTGGGTATATTTTTGGTATTTTTCCGACAATGTTCATTTTTTAATGAATAGTGAAAAATACTGCATTTTACATCAAAACTACTTTTTCATCTAATTTAATTATATGGTTAGATTATCTTTTTAATTGGTTTTAAAGTTTAAATAGAATATATTTTTACCATTTAATCCAATAGTGGTCGTTGCAATTCATTTCACTTTGAAATTGGACTTAAACTAGTGTCAATCTTTTGATACTTATTGTTTCATAAAAACACGCTATTTGCTCTGACAGCGGGAATTAATTATTAAATTAATTAATGTAACTTATATGTTTTGAATTTTGTAAAATAGACATCATTTTTGAATTCGGAATATCAAATATAGCTTAGGGTGAAGTTTTGGTATTTTTCTGAAAAACTTCAATTTGTGATGAATAGTGAAACCACTAAGTGGTACTTAAAAACTGATTTTTCGTTTAAATGAAATTTTACCACCTCTGTGTTTTGAATTTAAAAAATCCGACATACATGGTTGTCATTAAGAAGTAAAATGCGGTTCAATGAGATTAAAATAATTTTTTTGGTGAATAGTAACTTTTAAGTTTATTAATCATGATTAGAGGTAATTATTGCAATTTAAGGAAAAAATGATATTTTAATAAAATGAAAATACCTAGACACATGTCCTACCCTTATTGGATGTGTCATGGCCGACCAAGACAACCCATGGGTCGATTTTTGGACCCCATGGAGGCACTTGGGTAAGATAAAGACATTAATTCCTTTTATTTAATGTTAAAGTAAAACTGTCACAAACATGAGTTGTTTTATTAAAACAATTTTAACACGGGTTTATACAAGTCAGATTGTTGACTATAAATAGTCATGGGAAACCTAAAAAGATTTCCTACCTCATGATATTTTTTTTTTAATTTTTAAACATTAAATAAATGAACTTATTTATGATAGCATGATGATGGAGCGATGACCTCATTATTTAACGATTTAAATAAAATGAAAATATAATGTAAAATCTAAGACCTACACTTGTCAAAAACCTATTGGATGGGTGGATTTAGAACCCTTATCACCTTATCCTAGAAATTTATAATTTAGGGACCTTTTGTATCCGAAAATCATTTTATAGAAAAGTATCTTTTCTTAACTTTCCAAGAGTGCCCCTCCTCTCCTCTTATAAAAGGCACCCACCTCTACCACCTTACCCACACTTCCAAAGCCTTTTGCTTTTCAAAACCCTACAAATTTTGTATCTCCAAATCCCTCTATAACTCTTAGAAGCCTCACCTTGGGAATAAGTCTTCCCAAGGAATCCTTTGAGCTCAAATCAAAAAGAGTTACCCGTTTTAAAGGTAGTGTCTTCTCTTGTGTTCTTATGTTTTATTTTGCTTCTCCAACCCCCTAAGCTCTTTTTATTCATTTATTTTGTAAAAACAACATTATCTTACATATACTAGGATGTTGTTATAAGAAGTATTCGAGGTACACTTACACACACCTACATCTAATGGTTAAAGAACATACTATTTTCGTGGATGGTGAATTTCTGCCTCACGAAACGATGATTGTTCAATATTCTTTTAACACCTTCAAAGGTGGCCATTAATATGACACTATATTTATATATGATATATAATATGTTTATGTTTTTCTTAAGATTCTGTATTTTTCATTTATGGAATACCTTTATGGTTTCCATTATGGGTAAACACGGTATATTTATTTTAGGAAGTGCGGACTACCGCCCCTAAAAGTGATTTGATTCGTTAATGCCATATGTGGGACGTATAAAGGATGTAATTAATGATATTATATATGATATCCTAATGGAATTATAATATACCTTTATATCATTATGATTCCATTCCATAAAATAGGAAATATAAATGAAAGTAGCGTTCATGCGTACGTACGGCTTACCGTCTCCATGAACGGTGCATTTCATTTCTTACCTCTAAACGTTATTTAATATTATAAATGCATGTATATACTGGATATACATGATATATATGATATCTAAATCATGAGTATAACTCTGGATATAATGTATACATGAACAAATTGTAATTATAAAGAGTTTATTTTTGACTCAAGTACCAATGATCGATAAAATGACCGTTATTAACTTAAATAATTACATAGTGTTCATGACATGGTAATAAGTGATATAAAAGGAATAATGAACTTGAAAAAGGTTCTTAAGAAAGAATAAATTAACTCAAGTTTATTATTCAGGACATTAAAGAACGATCGAGTCAAGTCGGACCCGAGGTAAGGGAATCCGTCTCAATCTCCTTTCGTTGAGGAATATTTTGTTTTATACACAACTTTCTTTTATACGGTGTATAAACCCCTTTTACTTTTACGTTTATCCAAAAGGAATCTTTTTTTATATGAATCATTTTACGAAATGACAAAAGGGAATGTTTTTGTCGTACGTATGCGGCGACAACGACTTCTCTACCGCCGTGACCATTATTTGAGTTTCGGCGTCCTCTACAAGCCATGATTTTTTTAAAAAATAAAAATATATACCATGTTTTACTTTTCATATATTTTGGTATTGAAAATGGTTTTGATAATGTATTTATTATATCAATGTGTTATTGATATCTTGTGATTGAAATGTGGAAATGTTATGTTTCCTTTATGCATGTTTTTGGTGATACGATTATGTTATTGTTCTTGGGCATTGTTTATGAAGATGGGTGGATCCGTGATGAACTAAGGGCGGGTGAGCCCGATATATCTCTCCAATGCATTGGGTAACACTAAGGGGTTAAACGTTGAGGTTTCTCTGAAGATATT
Source organism: Viscum album (assembly GCA_963277665.1). NCBI lineage: Eukaryota > Viridiplantae > Streptophyta > Magnoliopsida > Santalales > Viscaceae > Viscum > Viscum album. Next base: position 687,876,340 of record OY728164.1, read on the forward strand.
TAGGGAATATACTATGATGGGTATTCCAAACGTAACCAAGAGTGTTACTCCCTACATAAGAATGTTATAAATGCCTCAAGATACCTTTATGTCTTATGATTTCAATGATTTATTCATGATTTGATGAGGTATGTTAAAGTGCTTATGTTTTATGGGTATATTATGATTTCATTCTTATATATATATGTACTCATGTTTCCTTACCATATATTTATATCCCTTACTGAGCTTTTTAAGCTCATCCTAAGTTTTTGAAATGTTTTTCATAGGTCAAGGGAAAGGTACATGATATGATGATAGTTTCAAGGAAGTGTCAAGAAAGAATCCATGTTTTTTTAAATATGTTTCCGTTGATGGGAAAAATTAATACTATCTTTTATGTAACCACTTTGTTTAAATGTGTAATGTAATGCATGTTTTATGATTTAATTCTCTAAAACTCTACACCTGAAAAGATCCTCAAGGTGTAATCTTGTAATAACTCAAGATTAAGAAATGTTTAAGGTTGGGGCCTTATAGTTGGTATCAGAGGTCGGTTTAGATAACTTTAGGAGTTAGAATTATATTAAATGATTATCCAAACATATTTTTTTATGGTCAAATTGAAATGATATAGAATTTGAAGATTACCATGTTGCTTCAGCTAAGAAATGTTCGTTCAGAATGGTTTTCCGCAGAGGAAATAGGGAAGTAGTGCTAGGAAGGCATACAAAAGGAAAAAACCTTCCGAATCAGAATCCTGAGATGGTCAGAATTGGAACTTAACAGTTTGTTACAGTAATGGCGCAGCTGAATCAAGCGATAAATGGTGGTGGGATCCATGCACGAGATCAGCCAGATCAACCGTAGAGGAAAATGTCAGTGGTGGAACATTTCATGAGGGAACATCCCCCATCATTCCGAGGATCATTTGACCATGTGCCAGCTGAAGGGTGGATTAAAGCACTGGAGAAGATTTTCGATGTCATCGGGTGTTAAGAAAATCAAAAGGTTAGTCTTGCTATTTACCGTTTGGAGGGTGAAGCAGATCAGTGGTGGTCGATGGTTAAAAATTTCAGGGATGCTGATGAGATTTATGCTCTCGAATGGGATGAATTCAAAGGTATGTTTCTTGAGAAGTATTTTCCTAAGGATGTTCGACAAAGGATGGAAAAAAAATCATGGAATTGAGGCAAGAGGAAGACTCAGTGGCTGCCTATGAAGAGAGGTTCACTCGACTAGCAACGTATGCTCCAAATTTTATCTGAGACCTTGATAGTAAAATCAATCGTTTTTACTCAGTATTAAATTCAAAATATCGAAGGGCTTTAGCTTCTCGTGAGTTAAAACATTATGAAAAGCTTGTTCGATGTGCGGAGAAGGTGGGAATGGAGTTTCCTGATGATCAAGTGTTCTATAACAACCAACAAAAGAAGATACTGAGGTGGTAGGGGAAAGTAAATAATTATTCAAAAAGGTTTGACGGTAAGAAAACTAAGTTTCCAGTTTGTGATAAATGTGGTAAAAGGCATGCTGGGGAATGTCTTCTGAATTCTGGAAAGTTCTACCGATGAGGTAATATGGGACATAAGTCTCGGGATTCCACTGAAAAAGATCAAAGTGATGGTATGTCCAAATTTGATTTACAATTAGTGAAATGTTTTAAGTGTAATGAGATGGGTCACTATGCTAACGAGTGTCCGAAAAAGAGCTTGAGTGATGGGAAGCAGTTAGACTACAAGCAAAAAGGGGTGGTGAAATCCTTTGCAACTACTTCAGCAGATGTCGGGCCATCAAATGAAGTTTTATCAGGTAATTTGTTTGTTTTTTCAGATTATTCCAGTGTGTTGTTTGATTCAAGGTCTACACATTCTTTCATCTATGAAAACATTTCTAGTAAAATGGGAATACCATCTCAGGAAATGACTCCTGAACTTGTGGTAAAAACACCTGGGGGGAAATGTTGAGGCAAAAAGAATTTATAAGAATCTTCCTATCCTTATCCATGGAAAGAACCTACTTGCAAACCTTATTGTTTTACCTCTAGTAGAGTATGATGTTATCCTGGGTATGGATTGGATCTCTATTTACCATGCTAATATTGACTGTAGAGATAAAGAAGTTTCTTTTCAGAAAGACTTTCAGTTTGTGTACAAGAATGAACCCTTACTGTTGATAACTTATCAAGAGGCCGAGAAACTTGTAAAATATGGAAATGAATGTTACCTTGCACACATTGTTGAAAATAAAGGAACTGTTCAGATTAATGATGTGCCAGTGGTAAATGAGTATCCTGATGTTTTTCCTAATGATTTTCCTTGAATAATACCAGATCGGAAAGTTGAGTTTACTATTGACGTAGTTCCTGATGCTAAGACAATTTCAAAACCCCCTTATCGAATGGATCAAATTGAACTTTTATAGTTGAAGGATCAATTTCAAGATTTATTAGAGAAAGGTTTCATTCGACCTAGCACATCACCATGAGGTGCTCCTATTTTATTTGTTAAAAAAAGATGGTTCAATGAGACTTTGCATTGATTATAGAGCATTGAATAACATCACTGTTAAGAACAAATATCCTTTGCCTCATATCGATGATTTGATTGATCAGCTCTAGGGAGCTCAGTATTTTTCAAAGATTGAACTGAGATCGGGGTACCATCAGCTAAAGGTAAAGAAATCCGATGTTCCAAAGACTGTGTTTCGTACAATATATGGCCATTATGAATTTTTAGTAATGCCTTTTGTGCTAACCAATGCACCTGATGTATTCATGGACTTAATGAATAGAATTTTCCATGGGTTCTTGGATAAGTTTGTGGTGGTTTTCATTGATGATATTTTGGTGTTTTCTAAAATTAAAGAGGAGCATGAAAGACATTTAAGGGTTATTTTCCAAACCTTAATAGAAAGAAAATTTTATGGGAAATTCAGCAAGTGTGAGTTTTGGTTGCAAAAAATTTCTTTCCATGGTCACATTGTTTCTAAAGATGGGATAACTATTGATCCCGCAAAAACAAAGGTTGTTGAATAATGGCCAAGACCCACAAATGTAACTGAGATTCGTAGCATCCTTGGTTTGGCAGGCTATTACCGAAGGTTTGTTATAAATTTTTCACGGTTATCTAGTCCAATGAATAAGCTAACTCTGAAGGGTGTTTAGTTTATCTGGACAAAAGAATGTGATGATTGTTTTCAGGAACTGAAAAGAAGATTGGTGAATGCTCCAGTTTTGGCACTACCTTCCAGGAATGGTGAGTTTGTTATATACAGTGATGCTTCATTGAAAGGACATGGTTGCTTCCTAATGCATAATGATTAGGTAATTGCTTATGCTTCACGACAGTTGAAAACTCATGAGGTAAATTATCCTACACATGATTTTGAATTAGTTGCTGTACTTTTCTCTTTAAAAATATGGAGGCATCATTTGTATGGAGTAAAGTGTGAAATATATACCGATCACAAAAGTTTAAAGTATATATTCACTCAGAAATAATTGAACATGAGACAGAGGATATGGATAGAATTAATGAAGGATTATGATTGTACAATTCCTTACCATCCGGGAAAAGCAAATAAAGTGGCTGATGCTTTGAGTCGAAAAAGTAATGCTTCATTAACAATATTGTGTTTGGAACATGATCCTTTGGTTAAGGATTTGATGAACTTTGGCATAGATGTTGTTGGTGCAAGAATTTCTTCTGTTTTGTTTCAGGTATCAGTGAGATCATCTCAATCAGACAGAATCAAGCATGCACAGAAGCAAGACAATGAGTTTCAGAAAAAGGTAGAGCTGGTTCAGAAGGGTAATTTGCCTGAATTCAATATTGATAATGATTGTGTTTTGAGATTTGGGAAGAGATTGTGTGTGCCTTGTGATTTACAGTTGAAGAGAGATTTGTTATGTGAAGCTCATAGTTCTCCGTTTTCAGTTCATCCTGATAGTACTAAGATGTATAGAGATCTTCGGGAGTATTACTAGTGGGATGGAATGAAAAGGGATATTTCTGATTTTACTATGAAGTGTTTGACTTTTCAACAAGTTAAAGTAGAGAGACCGTTACCGAAATTGATGCTTCAACCTTTACCAGTGCCAGAGTGGAAATGGGAGAATATATCCATGGAATTTTTGTGGGATTTCCGAAGACACCTCGAGGTAATAATGTAATCTGGGTTATTGTTGATCACTTGACTAAATCTGCTCATTTCCTTGCTATACGAGATACTTTTTCCCTATATCAACATTCCCGTTTGTATATAAAAGAGATAGTCAGGTTACATAGAGTTCCTCTCTCCATTGTATCTGACCGTGATCCCATGTTTACTTCTAACTTTTGAAAAGTCCTTCAGAAGTCGTTGGGTACTGAATTAAATTTTAGTACAACTTTTCATCCTCAGTCAGATGAGAAATCAGAACGAACACTCCAGAATTTGGAGGATATGCTATGTGCTTGTTCGATGGATTATCAGGGAAGTTGGGACCAACATCTTTCTTTGGTTGAGTTTTCAAATAATAACAGTTTTCATTCCAGTATGCAGATGGCACCATTTGAGGCGTTATATGGGAAGCAGTGTCGAACTCTAGTTTTCTGGGATAAAGTGGGTGAAAGGAAGCTGATGGGACCAGAATTGGTAGAAGAGTTGGTAGAAGAAGTTCAGCTGATACAGAAACACATGAGAAAAGCTTAGAGCATGCAAAATAGTTATGCAGATAACCGGAGGAAGGATCTATCTTTTGAGGTAGGTGATCATGTTTTTCTCAAAGTCTCACCATGGAAAAGTGTGATGTGATTTGGTAATAAAGGAAAGCTGAGTCCAAGGTTCATTGGACTATATGAAATTCTGGAGAGAGTTGGATCAGTTGCTTACTGAGTTGCTTTACCTCCGAGTTTATCTCAGGTACACAATGTTTTTCATGTTTCAATGTTAAGGAAGTACATGCCAGATCCATCCCATGTTTTGAGTCCAGAGGTAGTTCAGCTGGAAGAGAACCTATCTTATGAGGTACAACCTGTACAAATTCTCGACCATAGGGAGCAAGTGTTATGGAATAAGGTGATTCATCAGGTAAAGGTTTTGTGGAAAAACCACATTATTGAAGAGGCAACATGGGAATCTAAAAATGCAATGAGGGCTAAATACCCCCACTTATTCGATAAGTAAATAAATTGTGGGGAAACAATTTTCTAAAGGGGTGAAGGATGTAACATCCCAAGTAATTAATGAATAATATATATTTTTATCTATGTCTATTAATGAATTAGATAGTGTTTTAGAGGCTTAAAATGAGAATAAATCCAATCTTAAGCATGGAATACACTAATATTTTTAAAAGATTGTTTTACTGCCTTTTGATGGAAAACCATTTTTTAAATCTATATGTTGACAATTTTAAAAGATATATTTGTCAAAATAAACTTATTATTTATTATTGGGACATTGAAATTTACTTTGGGTAAATTTTTGGTATTTTTCCGATAATGTTCATTTTTTAATGAATAGTGAAAAATATTGCATTTTACATCAAAACTGTTTTTTCATATAATTTAAATATATGGTTATATTATCTTTTTAATTGGCTTTAAAGTTTATTTAGAATATATTTTTACCATTTAATCCAATAGTGGTCTTTGGAATTAATTTCACTTTGAAATTAGACTTAAACTAGTGTCAATCTTTTGATACTTATTGTTTCATAAAAACATTCTATTTGTTGTGACAACGGGAATTAATTATTAAATTAATTAAGGTAACTTATATGTTTTTAATTTTTTAAAATAGACATAATTTTTTAATTCGTAATATCAAATATATCTTAGGGTGATGTTTTGGTATTTTTCTGAAAAACATAAATTTTTTATGAATAGTGAAACCACTAAGTGGTACTTAAAAATTGATTTTTTGTTTAAATGAAATTTTACCACCTCTGTGTTTTGAATTTAAAAAATCTGACATACATGGTTTTCCTTAATAATTAAAATGTGGTTCAATGGGATTAAAATATTTTTTTTGGTGAATAGTAACTTTTATGTTTATTAATCACGATTAGAGGTAATTAGTGAAATTTAAGGCAAAAATGATATTATAATAAAATAAAAATACCTAGACACATGTACTACCCTTATTGGAAGTGTCATGGCCGACCAAGACAAACCATGGGTCGATTTCTAGGACCCCATGGATCCACTTGGGTAAGATAAAGACATTAATTCCTTTTATTTAATGTTAAAGTAAAAATGTCAAAATCATGAGTTGTTTTATTAAAACAATTTTTACATGGGTTTATACAATTCTATATGTTTGACTATAAATAGTAATTGGAAAGATAAAAAGATTTCCTACATAATGATAATTTTTATATAATTTTTAGACATTAAATAAATTAACTTATTTATGACATGATGATGATGCAGCGATGACCTCATTATTTAACGATTTAAATAAAATGAAAATGTAATGTAAAATCTAAGACCTACACTTGTCAAAAACCTATTTTATGGGTGGATTTCGAACCCTTATAACATTATCCTAGAAATTTATAATTGTGGGACCTTTTTTATCCGAAACTCATTTTATAGGAAAGTATCTTTTCTTAACTTTCCAAGAGTGCCCATCCTCTCCTCTTATAAAAGGCCCCCACCTCTACCACCTTACCGACACATCAAAAGCCTTTGGCTCGGCCAACCCCAGACCATTTTGTGTCTCCACATACCTCTATAACTCTTGGAAGCCTCACTTTGGGCAGAAGTCTTCCCAAGGAATCCTTTGATCCCAAATCAAAAAGAGTTACCCATTTTAAAGGTAGTGTATTCTCTTGTCTTCTTATGTTTTATTTTTCTTCTCCAACCTCCTAAACTCTTTTTATTCATTTATTTTGTAACAAAACCAGTATCTTACATATACTAGGATGTTTTTATAAGAAGGATTCGAGCTACACGTACAAACACCTACATCTAATGGTTAAAGAACATACTATTTCCGTGGATGGAAAATTCCTGCCTCACGAAACGATGATTGATCAATATTCTTTTAACACCTTCAAAGGTGGCCATTAAGATGAAACTATATTTATACATGATATCTAATATGTATATGTTTTACTTATTCTTCTGTATTTTTCATTTATGGCATACCTTTATGGTTTCCATTATGGGTAAACGTGATATCTTAATTTTAGGAAGTGCGGACTACCACCCCCTCAAAGTGATTTGATTAGTTAATTCCATAATTGGGACGTATAAAGGATGTAATTAATGATATTATATATTATATAATAATTTAATTATAATATACCTTTATATCATTATGTTTCCATTCCATAAAATAGGAAATAGAAATGAAAGTAGCGTTCATCTGTACTTACGGCTTACCGTCTCCATGAACGGTGTATTTCATTTCTTACCTCTAAACGTTATGTAATATTATAAATGCATGTATATAATGGATATATACGATATATATGATATATACATCATGATTATAACTCTGGATATAATGTATACATGAAAAAATTGTAATTATAAAGAGTTTATTTTTGACTCAAGTACCAATGATCGATAAAATGACCGTTATTAACTTAAATAATTACATAGTGTTCATGACATAGTAATAAGTGATATAAAAGGAATAATGAACTTGAAAAAAGGTTCTTAAGCAATTATAAATTAACTCAAGTTTATTATTCAGGACATTAAAGAACAATCGAGTCAAGTCGGACCCGAGGTAAAGGAATCCGTCTCAATCTCTTTTCGTTGAGGCATATTTTGTTTTATACACAACTTTCTTTTATATGGTGTATAAACCCCTTTGAATTTTACGTTTCTCCAAAAGGAATATTTTTTTATACGATTCATTTTACTAAATGACAAAAGGTAATGTTTTTGTCATACGTATGCGGCGACAACGACTTCTCCGCCGCCGTGACCATTATTTGAGTTTCAGCGTCCTCTATAAGCCATACTTTTTTTAAAAGAAAAATAAATACCATGTTTTAATTTTATTTTATTTTGGTATTGAAAATGGTTTTGATAACGTTTTTATTATATCAATGTGTTATTGATATCTTGTTATTGAAATATGGAAATGTTATGTTTCATTTATGCATGTTTTTTGTGATATGATTATGTTATGGTTCTTGGGAATTTTTTATGAAGACGGGTGGTTCTGTGATAAACTAAGGGCGGGTGAGCCTGATATAGCTCTCCAATGCATTGGGTAACGCGAAGGGGTTAAACATTGAGGTTTCTCCGAAGAGATTTAGGGAATATACTATGATGGGTATTTCAAATGTAACTAAGAGGGTTACTACCTACGTAAGAATGTTATGAATGCCTCAAGTTACCTTTATGTCTTATGATTTCTATTATTTATTCATTATTTGATGAGGTATGTTAATGTGATTATGTTTTATGGGTAAAGTATGATTTAATTATTATATATATATGTACTCATGTTTCCTTTCCATATTTTTTTATCCCTTACTGATCTTTTTATACTCATCCGATGTTTTTGAAATGTTTTTCACAGGTCAAGGGAAAGGTATATGATATGATGATAGTGTCAAGGAAGTGTCAAGAAAGAATCCATGTTTTATTTTAAATATGTTTCTGTTGATGGGAAAAATGAATACTATCTTTTATGTAACCACTTTGTTTAAATGTGGAATGTATTGCATGTTTTATGATCTAATTCTCTAAAACTCTAAATCTGAAAAGATCCTCAAGGTTTAATCTTGAAATAACTCAATATTAAGTAATGTTTAAGGCTGGGGCCTTATATTATGTGTAACTTTAATCTTCATTGCAACTCAAATCTTACAAGAAAATTTCTTACCTTACGAGAAACTAAAAATATTTATTGTAACTCCCTTTTCTTGACTATATTATGTGATTCGGAGCTCAGAATCTCTCTATGTGTTGAAATATAATGAATGAGGGTGGTCACCTCTTATTTAATGGTGTTGATGACCGCTACCTAGAAGATTAAATTTTTTTCATGCAAGATCCTCCTCGAGCATGCCACTTAATTTTTCATGACCATTTACAAATCTTTCACGCACTTCTTTCCTTTGAAATTTTTCGACGTTCTGATCCTAAACCATGCCTTGGGTGTAAGTTTCTATGTAACCTTTAATCTTTCATGTAAATCCCTTTTCCAAAAACATGTTTTCTAATTTTTTGATTTTAAGGCCCAAAAATTTGGAAATCACTTGAAAACGGAACCACCTTATATCTGTTCTTTTTGTACTACCTCTATATAAACCATTTCTTTTTCCATGGTTCTCTGTCAACATAGTTTTTCAACAATATATTTGGAACTCAAAAAATCATCGTGGAGACCCTCTATATGAACTAAAAACCTGCTTTTTCAACAATCACAATCATATAAAAAATAGGTCAATGAAACCTTGAGGGATTTTTTCCCAACATATATGAACATTAAAATAAATTATGGGAATTATATAAATTAGATTAGTCTGATTCTATTAAATATAAATGTTCTCAGTTATATTAAAATAAGAGTGTTAATTTGCAGATAATAATTAAAACTAAACCTTCTGTTCATGGGATTTTCAAACACATATGAGATGTAATGTTTAAATTATTATTAAAATGTATAATAAATATACGTATAGCTTAGGTATCCTATGTTTTTATTTAATCTACGATTTATAGAATTTTATAAAAAAATGAGGGAGTGTGGGTGTGGAGTACCTTAGTTGGTATCAGTGTAGGGTTTAGTTATTTTATTGATTTGTTTAGGTATTATTGGTGATTTTAATTAAATAAAACCACAAACTGACAAGATTGATATAAGTGACAAACATAAACCCTACCCTGACTTGGTTTTCTATCACCCTTCTCTGGGTATTCCCTCCGGCTTTGTGGATGTGTTGGTTTTTTTGGATAATACTTTCTCTATAGAATGAAATAATTCTTTCCTCTGGAATATCGGTCGATGAAAAAGAAAAGAGCAGGTTCTTGATCCCATTCCTTCTCCAAACTCTCCACCTTTATCAAATATTTTCATCCAATTAGCACATTTTCATCTAGGAATGTAATCCAATATCTTTTCACCCTCTTCAAGAAGAGTTTATACCTGAGACCAATATAAATGGGAGGAGACATTCTATTCTAATAATCCAAAGAGGTCTTTATTTTTTATGCCAAAACCCGATCCCTCCAGCTCCAATGGACTATTTTTTTATTTGTAATTCATAAAGACTGGGTCTGTTGGTTTAGATTGACTTAATGGTGAAATATCTTAGAGATAGATTGGTAGACTTGGTTTTAATCCTTTAACATAAGAAACAACAAAATTGAATTCTAGATTTCGATCAGAAAATTGTGTTCTGTTATTTCATGATTGGTTACTAGATTAATCAACACATTTTTATTTTTTTTAATAACTTTTTTTTTCGGTCCAGAAGGATTTTCTATCTAAGCGACATATTTATGTGAAGGAAATATATGGTATTCTGTCATATTTATTGTAATTTGTTTTTGAAAAATGTGACTTAAAGGATAAATAATTCCTTTGTAAAGATCTGAGTGTCCTCAATCCAGAATAAGAGGCTTGGCTCGTTGGTGGTGAATTTAACACCATTCTCAATCCTCATGATAAGTAAGGTAGTAGTTCTTACCCTTTTTGTGCAATTTAGGATATCACAGACTTCATGAATGAATGAGATCTTCTTGACCATGGATTCTCAGAGGACAAGTTTACATGGTGAAATAATCAAAATTGAAGCAATTGTATTTCGAGTTGACTAGACCGTTGCATTGAGAATCTGAAGCTCATTTATAACTTTGCTTCTATAAGGGTGGAACAATTAGTTTTATAGGTCTTCAAACATTCACCTCTCTTAATATGCCTTACAGGTTCAAATATTATCCAAGATAATTTTTCCTATTTTAGATTCTAGGAGGATGACCCTAACCTCATCAAAGTGGCCCTATCATCACAGAAAAACCCCATGTATATGGTTTCTTTGGTGGTATTCTACCATCAACATTAAATATTGAAGGAGGATCTTTGTTCATTGGTGAAATCCAAACCATCTGAATTCTAATAGTTGAATACCGTAAAATCCAATATCGATCATTCTGAATAGGGGATTGAATCTCAATGGGTTGATGATTTCTTTAGCAACCTTGTGTGCTTGAATAAAAGGATTTTAGACCTAATCCTAAAAAATGAAAGGAGTTCTATATAGAGATATCAGGTGGATTTTATTAAAGAGGGTGACAAAAATACCGACTTCTTTTATTCATTAATAATTGATAGGAATAGATCCATAGCTCCAAATATCCTTCTTGAAGATGCGTCTTTCACTGAAGAACCGCATGTGGTGGGAGGTATGAATGGGTTCCATGTTCATTATTTACTCTATTATTTTAACCCTTGCATAATGTATTGTCACCCCATATGTCACATTGAAATTTTTGACCCCATTCTGCATGTGGTTACCCATGGAATGAATGGGGAGTTTGAACGAGTCCTGGATGATTAGGATGTGTGGGATGCAATCTCTTCACTTTAATTCAATGGTTCCCCCAATCCAACTCAATTTTTGAGGCCCTTATATACTACGTATTGGGACTTCATCAAGAATGTCTCGGTGGAGTGCATTCAAGATTATTTTTTGGGGGGAAATATTCCTCGGGGGGGCATGTGACACCACTATTATTCACATTTGAAAAGCCAAAAACCCTTCCTATTTAATTAAATACATGCTGATTAGTATGTGAAAATTTCATTATAATATTTTTTCCTTTTTTATCAAATAAATAATTGTTTCACACATCTATAAGTGGATATCATATGTGTAACAATGTTTACTTCATGGTAGGTCCACCCAATAAACCATTTCCTTCGCTTAAGAAATATTGGGGGATATGAATATGAATGTCCCGGGCTCAAACATTTCCACTAAGTCTGATATGAACAAATCCTATGAAAGGGTTCAGTAGAGATTGATCATTAGATTCATGAGGTGTATGAGCTTCTATAAAAAGGTGCTATATCTTTTCTTTAAATGTGTTGGATCTTCATGGTTCACTATCATAATTATGGGGAGAAGAAATGGATTTTTTTAATTAGTCTCGGGTATAAGGGAGGGATACCCTCTCTAACCCAGCTTGTTTATCATGGTTCAGGATACTTTTTTTAGATACTTGAACAAATTTTTCTCTGATGGGAGTGTCCAACCATATTGGTGAAATCTAATTCTCCCTAGAAATACCCTCATATATTTTGTAGACGACCTTATTATATTTATTAATAGGAGTATAAGGAACATTAAAGGGTTAAAATATATTTGTGATGATTTTTTAAAATTGAGCATCCAATTCACTAGTCATGGAAAATGTGGTTTTTATATGTCTAAACAATTTCAAGTGCATGGGGTAAAATGATCAATGATAAATTGGGTGTTTCTCAAAGGCAATTTCACATGGATTACATATGATCTCTAATTTCACCAGGGAATATTCTAATACAATAATTGATGGTATTTTGGATAAAATCACCGCTCATATGCTCAATTGGAAGAACTGGTTCCTCTCATTTAGGGGGAGAATTACCCTGGTCAACAATGTGTTAACCTCTATCCCCATACAAGTCATACCCAACACTATTTCTCACAAGATGTTACTTTTCATCATTGAAAAAATTATATTTTAATTTATCTAACAAGATCAAGAGGATAGAAAATATCATTATCACTCCTGTCATAAATTGGCTTGCAGTTATGTGGAGGGTTTCATTAACCTTATAAGTATCAATGATTAAATGTTGTACCATATGAAAAGATTTATTGGGATGTTCCAGTGGGAAAATATTTAGGGGAATGGTTCTCTATTAAAAAATACAGATCTTAGTTTTTTTTCATAGGTGAGAGATGTTACATTCTTTAGTATATTACTCACAATCACATTTTTAATCTCCAACTACATTCGAGGTGGATTTTCAAGGCGGGGTTAATAATTTTTTGGTGTGATGATTGGTCTGAGAGTATCTATGGCTTTCCAATTTTCTCGATTCTTGAATTATCTTTCCTACATTCCACCTCGTTCCCTGCCTTCACCCAAGTAGTTATGATTCCTCCAACTCTATCAATGTTTCATAGTATTATTATTACTAGTGATCTAGATAGGTTGTTATTCATGAGCCCCCAATCTTGTTTCTTCTTTTAAAAGGACTATCGTATAGTTTCAACGGATATTGTTGGACATAACTAAATTTGAGGGTAACGTTTGTGCAATGAAATCCCAATGAAACAGAACTTCTTGGTTTGGAACATTTGTAATAATGATCTCTCCACAGATGAAGTGGTTCATAAGAAAGGACACTCTATTTTCTCAAAATGATACTTATATTTTATCCTAAATAAGAGTTGTCATACCATTTTATGTTTGAGAGTGATTGGGATGAATATATATGGAACATATTTAGTGATGCAGTTGGGAGGGAGGTGAAAAGTCTGTATGAGGAATTTTTTCCTTAGTTGTGGTTTCTTAGGTTGATGGACCATGCACATAAGCATAAGGCATGAGATATGATTTTCATGGATTACTTTTAGGTTATATGGTACACTCATAATGAGGATAACCATGAGGTAATACTCATCTACAACATGGTATTTTTTGTTAGGACAAAGTCTTTAGGGATGGATAGTGTGCTGATTCTCAAATGTGGTGACCTTTCTCCATCTATGAAGAGAATTATGAAAACAATTGGAATCCCTATCATTTATTTCCATGTGAAATTTCTCTGAAATTTGGTTTTATGGAACCCCCTAAATTAGTATTTAAATTAAATATCATTGGTTCATGTTTGAATGGTTTCATGAGGGATGGTTGCACTGTCCATGATTATCGAGGCTCAATGGTTTTATCATTTAGCTTGTGGTTAGGGAAGGGTGAATCCCTCATGGATGAGTCTTCTACGATGCTCAATGGATTGGAATTGTGTCACTCCAATGTATTGGAATTCCATCAGTTGGATGCATATTCTATTATTATCCTCTATTAGATTCAAGATGTGTACAATAATCTCTTGGAAATCACTTATTCAATTCAAAACCACATGAGGCTTCAACCTATTATTATTATATTTACACATGGAGAGAAGGAAAAAAAGTCACCAACTTCATGAAGCCATGTTATTTAACTGCTAATGCATGTATCATTTTTATTTTTACTAGCTCTTTCACCCCTGAGTGTGTTAGTATGGTTCATAGTAATAACTCAAGTTTACACTAATTTAGACTGCATTGGAAAATTACGAGCCTCGACCCTTGTTGGTCTTTTAATAAAAAATTTCAATGTTAGATGGATGAATGAACTTATAATAATTACCAAGGATAAACTATATCAAAAAATAGATAATCTAAATTTAAACATTTTCTTTTTTAGTTACTTCTTCTATGTTCATGATTTCATTTAATAAATTTATTAATTTTCTCATAACTCAAATTTCAATATTTTACTTTATTACTAGAGACTTGATGAACTAATTTAACAATTGGTTCAGTGATAAATGTAGATATTGAAATAATATGTAACCAAATGTAATAGTTAACTGTGTGAACAATCATGTAGTTATTCTCACCCAACATTCGAATGATAGAATTGATATCATGAACTATGTCAATCACTTAAATGCATCAAGGATGGATAAACATTTTATTGATTTCTTTATGAGTTGATATCCACCTTCTTTTAGTAGTACTTAAAACCCAAAAAGTATTGCTAATTGGATCAATAATATAGAGAATATAGTTTTTCCTATAGTTATTAGACTATGAGAAGTTTTTCATAGTTTTGTTTTATTTGGACGGAAATGTCATGAAATAGTAGATCATTACTATGATTTTTACTCAAAAATATTTTTAAACATATATAGTGGGTGGAATTCAAGAAAATATACTTTACCAAATATTTTTACTCTACCCATTTTAGGAAAATGGAGAGAGAATTAATTGAGTTAAAATAGAAAATTAGATATTGATTGTAACATTATTAGAAATGTACACAAGGCTCACCTGATTCACCTTAGGGTTTATCACAAAACCTGAACCAATGATCAAAAAATTCATTACCATATTCAAAAAAAATATTTAAAAATATTTAAATATAATAGATTTTGTAATATATGAGAAATTTATTCCATGTGCAATCATGGATAAAATCGATATTGGAGACTCCCATAATCCCCAAGTATTTATGGATAAAAATAGAAAAATGGATTTTCATGGAAACTCAAATGAAATATACCATTGTGGGAATAATTATAATCATATTGTGTGTTGAGACCATGGTAGGAAAATGGGGAAATTTATTTAAAGGGTCAATTAAATGTTTTATTTTTGGAAACAAATTTCCCACCATAGACATTATTTCTAAAAAGTAAAAAATGAGGATGGATAATGAATTTGAACATACGAATTATCTGCAAAAAAAGCCACCACACATCACTTATTATGATATAATAACTATGTTAATTACACTATAAAATTAACTAAACACATGGATAATGTAAATAATTAGTGAGAGTGTCCTCTTAATCAATGGAAAAAAGGGAAATCATATTCTATTAGAAATTTGGATTTCCATCATGAAAACAATGTGATGAAAGTTATTATTATTATATACTCTAGAGGTATGGATGTTTTATTTCAAACATG
Organism: Viscum album; assembly: GCA_963277665.1. Taxonomy (NCBI): domain Eukaryota; kingdom Viridiplantae; phylum Streptophyta; class Magnoliopsida; order Santalales; family Viscaceae; genus Viscum; species Viscum album. Next base: position 687,892,013 of record OY728164.1, read on the forward strand.
ATCTTACAAAAATTTAATGTCTATAAAAATTTCAATTTTTATAAAATCAACACTCTGATGATTAGATACCAAATTTTTGGTAAGAAATCCTACGTTTGATATAATTAAATATCCAATATACCAATCCTCTTTGATAAAAGTTCATTATAAATTTCATTATGAAAATATTATAATTCTCCATTTTGATTAACTTAATATTATTTTCATCATGGATATGATATTCTTATAAATACATTATTATAATTTTCATAATATAGATGTTATATTTATATAAAAACATCCTGCATTCATCTATATGTTCATGTTTGACTCTGATCATTTTATGAAAATTAAATTCATTATATTGGTCATAATATCTATAACTTAAGTGTATTTAGTTCATATAATTATATATTAAATCAATATTAGATATTTTTCTAGTATGGGGGAACATGTCAAAGTATTTCAAGAGTAATGTAATGGTTATCCAAGAAGTCATGAGGTGGAGTTTTCAATGAAACCCACACCTAACATTATATTGAAATCAGATAATCATTATTTTATAGAATTTTATAAATTAGAGGAAGTGATAAAGAATCCCCAATAATAAGGGGTTTAAAGCCCTGATTGCTACGCCATTTGTGGTAAAAGTTTTATTTATTTAGAATAAGGATGGATCATTGTGTCTCTATATTAAAAATGGTGAAATTATGAAGATCACAACCATGCAAAAATACAATCTACCCCATGTTGATGAAATATCCTCTCAACTATGAGGACATAAGTATTTTTCATTGAGGGAACTTTAATATAGAAAATATATAATATGGGTAAAATATTGAAATATACCAAATAGAATAATTTTCATAATATATAGTCACTCTGGATTTATAGTTATTCCATTCAAACATACAAATTCCCATAAAATGTTCATTTCTCTCTTGAATGGAGTCCTTAATGAACACCTAAAATACTATATTCATTATTAATTATATTATCATATATTTGATGAAAAACAAAAAACTAGGAAGATAATTTGGGGATTATAATAAATACCATATTAAAGAATAGAAAATATTATAATTCTAGCATGTAAAAATATAGGCTTCAAAAGTATCATTATTGGGTTATGTATGTTTTTGTGAGGGAATGTGTTTGGATCCATTAAAGATAAATGTGGTCTAGGAATGGCCAAGGCTAAACACTATAACAGAAATGTGATGTTATATTAGATTATATGGATAATCTCAATAACATGTGATAATATTTTCATGAGAGTGAAATCCTTTGACAATGTTATAAAGGATTAGATTTAAGTTCATTTGAAGAAATTAATATAAGGAAAGCATAAGAGTACTTAAAAATAGTATGATCACTTCATATATATTACAATATAGTGGATATGATTTTATAATATAAAGAGTTTCTTCATTAAATAGATTAGGAGGTTTATTTATGGAAAATTATAACCTTATTTCCTACTCCTCATTCTTAATAAAAAATCATGAGAAAAATAACATGATACATGATTTATAGATAGTGGTAGTGAACATTGCAATAATGATTTGGTGGAATTAAATTTATTGTAATATTTTTAATAACTATAATGACCAGAATAAATTCAAATGTATATTCCCATAGAAGGAGATAAACATAAAACAATGAATATGTTTTGAATTACTCAAAAATGATAAAATAACAACACATTACCCCATAATAATGGTAAAAGGGTGGATGATTCTCTGAGTAGGAAGGATCATAAAACCAAATCCATGAGGACAATTGAAAATACCCGACACATTTTGATTTCTATAGGATGAATCTGGAATTCATAATCTAATTAGATAAATAATTTATCTACTAAATTATGACCTAACTATCCATCCATTTTAATATATGAGAATGCCAAAAAAAATAATATTGAGGAATAGAAAAGGTTAAAAAATATTATAGAGTTCAACAATGATAGTGATGGAGTTAATAGATTTTAATGATGGATATGTGTCACATAAAGGTAATAATAGAAGATTTAACATTTGAATGATTCATATAGATAATAATTCATTATTTATCTAAAAACTATAATGATATATAGATAACTAAATAAAAACCTTAGGATGGATAAAATGAATTAAGATATTATTGAAGATGCGTCTCAATGTTGGGTTTTTAATATATTTAATTATATACAAAATAATAATAATGGGATGATGAATCCATTACCATACTTGAATAGAAATAAAAAAAATCACTATGATTTGTTTCGTAGAACAACCTTGAACATCTAAAGGAAATAATTCCAGTCAGACATTAGTTGATCAACTTAGTATGTCGACGCATTTTATTTCCATTACATTAGATTTATTTCATGAAAAATTAGTTAGGATATATATAATGGATGTTTTAATCATATATATAGTACCATTATCCATAGTTTTTAATCATGATATAAGAATTTACATGATTTTATAGAGAAGTCTTCAATAGGAATTGGAAAAAATACAGAGAATTGGACATATTGTTCAACCTCAGACAAATGATTAGTCTGAAAAAAATATCAAGACTCATGAGGATATACTAATATTAAATTTAATAGTTTTAAAATGATATTGAGATCAAAACACTCGCCCAATAGAGTTCTCATATTACAATAATTTTATTACTCAATTAAAAATGAAAGCATATTAATCTTTGTATGTGAAGCGATCGATAACTCCAATACATTGGGATGAAGTCAGAAAGAGGAAGATAATGGGAGAAAAAATATTACAAGAAATAATAGAGATGGTACATAATAATTTAAGGTATATGAAAGTGGAAGATAGATGATTAAAGTGTTATAAATACATTCATCAATTAAATTTTTCATACAATGTTGGTTACAATATGATCCTATATATATCCCATTGGAATCAATTTTTGTGATTCAAGAAGAAAGGAAAGATAATCACTATAAATAATGGTCACATTGAGATCCTTGATAATGTCAAGGATATATTATTCCACTTATAACTCCATCCATAACATTCTTAAATGTGTGGTGTGTTACATTTATCACACATGAAAAGTATATACCTTACATTTCACATGTACAAAACTCAGAATTCATGCACCTATGACATGATCTATTATATGAGGACCAGTTAGTGAAAATTCATGAACAATGAGATAAATTTTTTTGGAATAAGATCACCCATATAGTCAATGTTCTATTATAGAATAATATGTTTGGTTAAAAAACATGGAGAAACAAAGATGTACTCAGAAAAAAATATAATCACTTTTTCATCATAGTAATAATTTTTTTGGAATAAATTATTTTTTATTTGGGGTAAAATTGATAGATATCTGATATTAGAGAATATTTCCAATGAAAATAAGAATTTTTAAATTTATTTTGTTTTAAATGTAAATCCAAACCCAAAGGAACTATGAACCAATTTATTAAGAAAAATATAACTTTGATAAAGTAGTTGTTCAATTAGTGGGTATAAATAAAGGTAACTTCTTTATAAAATATTTATTAAAATAAAAATATAGGTAAAATTTAATAACAATGATGTAAGATAATTCAAGTAGAATAGTTAAAAATCTAATACGATCATTTTATTCTAAAAATGAATGTTTTTTACAAGAATTTTTTTTCCCTCAATATTTTAATTTAAAAATACAAATTATATTATGTTAAAAATTTATATTCTCTCTAAAAATAGTATATTAATAAAAAAATTGATTTTAAATTATTATAGTATTAAAATAAAAAAATTTAATATTAAAAAATATATTTTTCTTGTAAAAACATATTAAATTATAATTTATATTTCTCTAAAATTTTAAATTAAAACATTTTAAAATAATATTTTTAAAAAATAAACTATATTTGAGGATTCTATATAATAATAATGTCTTATTATTTATTTTTGGGATTTCTATTAAAAGATCATTTTTTATGTTTGAAACATACATTTTTTAAACAAATATGACTTTTAGGGTTAAATGCTCACATAAAATTTTGGATATTATTTTTCTAACCAATGTTATATTTTTATTTATAGTTATAAATATTGAATTTCAAGGTTTAATTTTAAAATCCATATTTTATATTTTTAAAATATAAGTAATATTTTTCACTATAATTTATTAATGCATCATAAAACTATTCATTTAAATTAAATATTTGTGATATTTAGATATTTATTATTATGAAATTAGTTTTATATTTTTTATCATCGTTTCAATATTAAGGAATAATTTTAGTTTTGTTTTTTAATAATAATAATTAGTTATAGGTGTTAAAAATGATGTTTCTGTAGTAAAGGAAAATTTAAGTAAAATTGTTTTAACTAATAGTAGAAGTTCAAAAATAAGTTAAATATATGTATTCAAATAACCAGTTAAGGTTTATATAGACAAAATATAACTTCATGTCTAATATTTCCTTTTTTATATCAAATTTATATGAAATACAAGCCCTCATAATATAATAATATGTTAAATTTAAAAAAAATTAGTACCCTCAACTTAAAAAATGGTCCCTAAATAAAACTTCAATGAAAGAATAAAATTTAAATGTTCTATTTATACTCTATCAAAATTAATTTATCTAGATTCTTCTTCCAATAACATAGGCCTATGGTCATAAGAAATTATGTTATTCCCTCCATTTGGAAGAAGACATCTAAGGGAATGCTTATGTTCTCAAGGTGATTACTAATCACTCCACAAGAAGTTTTTTTAATTAACCATTAATTTAAAATAAAATTCTCCAATTAATTTATAATTAAATTATTTTTATTATATTAAATAATGATACTATTTTTAGGGAATAATTTTCCTTCATGTTAACAAATTCCCTTATAAAACTGAAAATGCCATTCGTGTGTATGTGCACACAACTACTTCTATGAAGAAATGTGTTTAATTCCATTCACTGCCATATAAATATGGATAAAATTGATTAATGAATGAATAAATATGAAAATTATTTAATTATTAATAATATTTAAAATATAATTTTACTCATACTTTTCTCTATAATATGAAAAGGAAAAAATATTCCATGTGTTTGCGTGGACTACAAACTCTGTGTTGTGACATGTTCTTTTTATATTCACTTCTATAAATGAGTGGTTACCAAATATATTTTATGAATATATAGGATATAAATTAGTAAAAAAAAATTTAAAATTTGTTTTAAAAAATTAAAAAATAAATTAAATATTGTTATAATTTAGTATCTTAATATCAATAAATTAACTGATACAAGAACATCATATATACCATTATAATGAAGCTTGCCTATAGTTTCCTTCCAATGAGGAATAGAAATAAGAAATAATTGAAATATAATAAAATTAATATCCTTTATTGTATAGGAACAATAAAAAAGTATCAGAGAATGGGGTTTGAGGTCACGATTATAAAACACCTGTAACAAATTGAAATTAATAACATCTGATAATAAAAATAATTATTACTTCAAAAATTAACATATAATGAATATTTGTATGATAATATTATATATTTTAATTTATTTGAAAATTATTCTCCTATATATTATTGATATGTTAATTATTATGATATAGGATATTTATGAAATTTCATAGAATTCAGTAGTAAAAGGTAATGGATTCTTCCCAATATGATTTTAAAATCATTTATGTTCGAAATGAATTTATATAAAGGGAATATTGGGTGATTTATCTATGATATCCCAATCAATTTTCAACCCCCCTTTTTTCATGGGGATTTACATATTCTCTCTCAATTAAATTTTCCTTGAAAAAATAATTCCATTAATTTATACCTTGTATGTGAAAATAAAACCAACTATTATTTTTAGTAAAAAAAGATTCATCCCCTATATCTATAATCATTTGAAATATTCATTTCTGAGCATATATATTTTTAATTTATATGTTTAATTAGTTTTAAAACCATATAAAAATTCTTTACTTAATTTATAATAGAACCTTCTAATAGTTTCTATGCTAGTTTTTTATAATCATTTTTAATGTTGACCCTATGTACACATTATTTCTCTATTAAAAGAATTATTTTTGATGAAGGATTATATAGTGTATGAAAAAGTTATTACAAAGAATCTAAATTCACAATTATTTTGACATGAAATGTTTTATTCATTTTTATATTAAAAAATTTCCCTCCAATATTATAAAATAATTATTTTTCATTTATGTCAACATCATTCAATGTTTATTATGCCACACTAGGGATGTGTTTTTGTACTATAATTAAAATCATTTATTTAGATTTTTAATGATTTTTATATTATTTTTTATGAAATTACAATTTTTAAAAGGGAAACTATGTTATGTTTGGATGATAAATACATTCTAGTTGTAGAAAACATATATATGGTTTTAATTATTTAATTGGGGGTCTAAAATTATATATCCCTTAAATGAATTAAGTAATTTAGGAAATATAGTGAGATAAATATTATATAAAACAACATTATTCTTCACCCACCACATAAAATATGGTAGTAAATTGAATCGTAGTATAATATAATATGAGAGGAATGAATGTGATTCATGAACCCATATTTAATTAATGTATTATTTTATTAGTGACACATTTATATGTTTTTTATTTTTCTCAAATTATAATGCATTATATATTATGGTATGCTCAAACACATATTTCATGTCCTAATATCAATGTTTATATTTTTATGACCACCTAATGTTATGTTTTTATACATTGACTATGTTTCTATACCCACATGAAAATCATATGAAAATATATGAGCTTTAATTATTATTGTTACTGAGAATTTACTCTCACCTATTCTTATATTTTCATTCCCTTGGTTGTAATGATTTTTAAATGTCATGAGAATTATAAAAATGATTATAGTGTGATTCGATTATGGTGACATGTTCACAAGTACAATAAAATATGTTTCCTTTATAAAAAATCCTCAAAGAGAGTAAAAATTTCTGTATTGGAATTTGGATATTTTTTATGTGATGAAAATTTTAAATTATGGTATTGATGTAAAATAAATATTTGTTTAGATTGTGTTGAATCAGTTTTTAATAAATTTTGTACTTAAATAATGTGTTTTTAGTTCCAGATACATCACTGTTGATCATGGGAGACTCATTACTAACATACAATAACTTTGACAACAACCCCTAAATTTACTGAAATTCATGTAATGCCACCAAGAACTTAGATTAAACCATATTCTCAAACATACAAAAGAATATGTGGAACATAAGGTAATAATAATTTAATTAAACTCTCAGTGAATGAAAAATCAAGATGTATTCCATCCAATAAGATGATGTTTTGATGTATATCACCAATTCCATAGAGAATTATTTTATTAAGCTCCTACGAAACTAGAAACAATGAAAATATGATTTGAGAAACCAAGCTAATTAATAATATAATCCCCAATTTTAATCTTATATTATCAAGAGGTTATTTGAATTTTTGTATTTTAATTTAAAGAAGATATATGATGGTATATTAGATCAATAGAATCTTTTGCATCTTATTCATCCTTGTTTACACCCTCTTTTGAACCATAAATGCTTATAAAAATAATTCAAACCATTAATATAAAAAATTTTTAAATAACCTAGAGTATTCCAACATATCATACCATCCATCTGAGTATTTAACAAATTCATTTGAGAGTAATCTATTTTATCTCTAAAAAATAAAGTGACCTAATGAGGTAATAATGAATAATTTTCATATTTATTCTCCCAATAACTAAATTTTGGGATAAAATGTTGAAGGAAAAATAATAATCATAGGTTTTCACTAGAGGATAATAGTTGAAGTATTGTTATAGTTTGAGAAAAATGGGACTCTTGTAATATGAATTCATGTAATTATCACTCACTTAGTGAAGCACCATCCCAGAAGAATCATTCAATACTTTTAAATCATTACAATAACACATTAAAATTCTTTGACACATCCATACCACATGATGTTACACTGCATATACACCTTATTTCGATAAGATAGTAATTCTTATTTTCACATATATAATGAATGATACTAAATTCAATGGATATGTTCTTATTCTTTGACCTTAAACAACATGATATCAATTGTTTGAGAACCGAAATACTAAGCTATAAATAATTCCACACTAGAAGAAATATACTAAACTGCCTAATATCGAGTACATCCTATAAGAAAATAATCTTCATAGAGTGTCTCACCCTTTATATGCTAATTATAGTACATGATAATCAATTATATGTAAGATCCCCTCTTTCTTATAAATCATTATAAATGATTCTATTGGGAATTAATATGGCCACTCCTACAAATAATATTGATCTATATATGATACTAATGATTATTATTTTTTATTGATGGACCTACTTCAAAAGTACCATCATAGGTAATAGACTACATCATATGAGAACTATCCCTCTATAAAGAGACATTGTTGAATTTTACTATCTATATTTCTTGATTCGCTTAACCTATAAACAGAGAAATACTCCCATTCAAGACTACGAGTCGTCTCTTTTCACATAAATTCTTTTCCAGTTTCCTACTACACTATAAAATTATATAAATACATTTGGATTGATTCTGATATCATAGGAAATATATCAATGCCTAAGATCATTATTCAGGGATTATCCATAAAGCCATTTGATGTTACTCATGGTTAACTTGTTGTTATCAACTCGCATTGGGATTAAATTTTTTTATTCTGTATGGATTTAATCTACTTAGTATAGTTTTTCCTCATATAAATAGAAACAATATAATGAACACTCTTAGTATATTGTCATTAAAATATTTGAAATATTGGTTCATCTATCTTGAAATTAATCATCTTGGATGTATGATTATACCTCCCTTTTACATATGAGCTAGTTTGATTTTGAAGGATCAATTTTATGAGTTTCCTGGATTATGATGAATTATATTTTATAACCCTAGACTATGATAGATCTATCTCAACTAATACAATCATTGAGACCATTTTAAAAAAAATCATCCCTACCTTTATAGAAAACTTATTCATTTCATTTCCAAATCGATGTACTTGAGGAAGCTCAATGTGAAGAATGAAGTACCCCTTCTATGAATTATGAATTGGTTGATTATTATATCTTATGGATATGTAGGGACTTATAGATTAAACATTCTAGACTTAGAAACTTAATTTAGTTTCATCCCCACACTCTTTTCTAAGAAAACACTATGGTGCTCCCATTATATATTGTTACTCTATCCAAAATAATTAAATTACCTCTCAATACATATCTACTAGATAGTTGTAGGAATAATTTTATCATAAACTATGAGTGGAATGATTAATATTCATATATAATATGTATTCATTAAAATAATTTCTAAAATTTATATAATTCAAAATAATTAAAATAGACCCATTTTATTGGCACATGAAACATCACTCATTCACATTGGTAATTTATTTACTTAGCACAAATTCTAATTTCATATATTTATTGTGTGAATAATATCTATGAAAAATAAATCCAAATTTCTTTACATATGACATAAAACTATAAAAAATTTCATACTCATTGAATAATATTAAACATCATATCTCACATCAATCAATGTTATGTTTTCTATGTTTATACAAAATTAATTCAATTTTATCATCTTTATCACACCAATCCTAACTCTCAAGAGAATATAGTTTTTTGTTGATTGATTTGATTAGTGAGAGAAAAAATTATCATACATAGATATTATGAATAGAATTTTACTTCACATGACATCAGTATGCATACAAATACCCCCAAAATATAAACTTAAATAGGAACCCATATATTTTATTATAAGATGTTGTTAGACTACACAATAAGTGTTCCCAATTTTCTAAAATTTAACTGGAATGAATCTACATACCAGTATCTGGAAGATATAAAAAATTAAATATGGCCCTTACTATATGATATAAATCTATATAGAGAGAAAATTTATATGAGGCATTCTATATTTACATATAATAACAAATTCTATAAGATTCCCAGTCATTTAGTTCATTTTTAATGAAAATATGGACATAAAAATTCCAACATTTTAGTAAATACATTCACAGTGTTTGGAAATTAAAAATATTTTTGGGTATTCCCACAATATACTTGACACTATAAATGTTTTATAAAAATTCCCCATCTAACTTTATTTATTTCATGAGTATGGTGTTCCCCTAATTAAAACATGGTAACATAGCATCCATTCTTTTAAATGAGGCATTATATATATATATAATATTCATTTTTCTTTTATATACAAGGACCTTTAAATATTTTTCATATTATTAAACTATATGCTATAAGACACCTAATTCATAGTTTCATGACTCAAAACTAGACATCTTGGTGACAAATTCATTAAAAATTATAATAATTGACATAAGGTCAATTACACATGACCTTAAACCATGTAGTTCTTGGTCTATAACACATTACATTAAACTACTAAAAGGGTTTAATAAATCATGATGTTAACCAATTAGAATTATTCCTATATTAAATTTTTACCCCTTAAGACATTCCTTGAGGGGTGTTTTTACCATTCTCTTCCTACATCGTTAATTACTCTCGTTTCAATGTTTTGTGGGAATGAACTACATGAAACATAGTAAACATTGTTTTACCATACAGTTTGTCCCTAGATTTTCCTATTATTATTAAGGTAAATATAATGACATTCAATGCTTATCAAAATAAATTACACTAAATTCCAAATAGAAAATTCTATATGGCATTAAAATATTCAATAGATTTTTGTTTTCCTATCCAATAGTCATGTCATAGATCATCTATCCTAAGATAGAATATTCCCCACTTTATTTGTAATATTTTTTATTTTCATTATTCCAATTAAAATATCATACAAATTGGTACCAATATTTCTTATCATAGTACAAGACAATAGTTTTATCAATGTTATATGACATTATTTTTTAGTTTATTTTTGTCAAGATTTTATGAACAGAAATTAAAGTTCTATTTTTATTAAATTGTATAGCCTCAAAAAATTTGAACTAATTTTCAGAATTGTATAACAAAAAACCACAAATGAAACTGACCAAAATTATTATGATGTTTAAATATTGAAATAGAATAACTAAGAAAAATAAAATTCTATAGTGAATAAAACAATTTTTTTCTTATGAACAATTTAATGTTTGAAAATAAAAATGAAACAATGATTGTGGGACCCACCATCCATACATAAATAAAGTAGGTTATTATAATTAGGCCTATTATTCTCAGAAAATACTAGCTTATGTGATCATTATATCATTCACGTGAGATTAAACTACAACCTTATTTTCATTGAATATCATAGTAATACCACCTCTCCACACTGAGGAAAATTTCTGCATAATGTCATCATCTGATCATGTAATATGATGTTTTATATTTGATATGAGATTGTTTTCAATATATTGTTTTGAAACCATTAGAGAAATAAATATTTCATGAATATATTTTTCTCCCATAACCTATATCATACTTTTGATGTTTCAGTCATAACCCTCATAATTTTAGTTGTGATACTCCTCCTAGAATCAAAAAACATTGAGTAGACCATCGATTTTTTACCCCCATAACAGAAACTAATAATTGGGCTTAAACATCCAAAACAATTCCTCATTGAGTAGTGAAAACATATTTTCCTCTAATCCTTTGAATGAACAATGGGAGAATTGTTTTTCTTTATTGGAATCCCCCTGACCCATACACTATTCCTTGATGGTGAGATACTAGTTTTTCTATTAAAAATGGTCAACATACTTATCCAACTCTTCATTTCCAAATTATATAAAAATAATATTTTATAATTTCTTTATTCCATTTCCAAACTATTCACGTGGATTCAAATATTATAGGAGTTAATAATTCGTTGATTTTTCACACATTGATTTCATTATTTCAATATCTACTAATTCAACATTTCTTATATAGATGTAATAATCCAATGAAGGCATAAATTCCACAAGTTGAGATAATCGTTATTTAAATACAAAATCCACTTCATGAGATACTCCACTTGAAAATTCCATGTCCATTGTTTGAGATACTCTTTTTGAATATACCAATTCAATAATTATACCTCTTCGTATTCCCATAAAACTTAATGACACAAAATTTAATGTACTATAATATTAAAATATATATTTCCCTAAAAAGATATCTATATTAGTAGTATTGAAATTTTATTCATGTCTAATAATCATTTATCATATTTCTATATTGGCTACATTATCTTTTGTTCGATGTTTTAGGACCAAAATATTTATCAACTCATGCTCAATGTAATTTTAAAATAAATATAACATCATTGATCTAACTTTAATGAACCTAAATTTCAAATAAAGATGTATATTTCACTCTAGGTTGAATAGAATAAAATGGTTTCCTTGATAAATGTATAGTGTCTTCCTGGTAGGGATGTATCTTATATGAACTGAGAAGAATTCTGTTCGTGAAATAATGGCACAAAATATGTTCAGATTAAAAACAATAAATAGAAAAAAAATAAGATATGATTTATTATCTATGAATACTTTATATTTGTCATTTAGGAAACATTTAAGGAATACATATTAAAATATCCAATTTTTGTATGCAATTCCATTTTTCAGAAAAATTTGATTTCTTCTAACGTGGTCCAAAAAATATGAAAATCATATATCATTCTTGTAATATAATGTTATAATATAATTGTTTAAATATAAAAAAACAATACATATGGTCAATTCTTCACACCCCTTATAATTATCATATTGTTTAGTGTTATGTGACCTTATATTCATAAATTAGATCTATATAAATTTAATAAATAAAGAAAATTGTGTTATTTATCCTTGTTCAAATTAAAGAATGAAAGTATCCCCCTTTATTTCTGTATAATGAGTGCAATGACCACATTGGATTTTATCCAATGTCCCTTTACCAAAATGATGAAATTTTCATTTTCACATCTATTGGACTTATAAATATTATTTCATGAAGTATGTGTGTCTTTATTCAGGTTTATATAGTATACATATAGACATTGATATCAAATATCACAGATAAAATAAAAAATTACCCTTTAATTTCATTCCATATTCAATGCTCTAATTTAGACCATAACCAAGTTAGGATACTAAATCTTTGATTCAAGATAATTACATTGGAGACATCTGACATCCACGAGTCAAAAAAATCATCTTAGTAAATTAATTAATTGTGACTCATCTATCAATCCTACTTAATATCATGGAATGTGGAAAACTGAAAAAAATTACCTTTGAATAATATTCATTTAATGTTAAATTAATCCAATTATAGGGGGTATTTTATTAAAACTAATCATTTAATGCCCTTTTAATTAAAGATAGAATCTATAAAACAATCCTTATCAAATTAGTATATTTTATGTTTCATTTATAAGGTTTATCAATTATTGAAGAAGAAGTAAATTGGATCTCCATGTGCTGTATGATTTCTCAAAATCAAAGGGATATAGTTTCCTAAAAAAGGTTTATAAATCTAATAGCATAGTTGAGAGAACATACAACTAGGATTAGGCCATAGGTTTTATAAATTTATGATGTAAGGGTGTTTATGTCTCAGAAACCATTTATGATGTTCTACTAAGAAACTTTAATCCATGGAATACACTAATTATTAGGTATACCATTAATCCAAGGGCATAGTAAAATTTTAATGCATCAATTTTACTGGACCTAGTTCAAAAATAAATTTATGGAAAAATATTATAATTTTATGATGTAAATTTTTATTCAAGAAGAAATACATGATTGTTCTCATGGTCACACATCCATCTCTCATACACTCAAGACTCATTGGAAAATATCATTTTCTTAACTTTTTTGATGAACCATTCATTGATCTCTTACACACAGATAGGTCAACATACATATTATAACACTTCCATTTTTAATGTTCCACTCCTAAGATATCATTACCATGTGTAATGCCCATATTACATGAGTGAACAACCTTTTTCACTCATTCCTTATGCAACCTAGTATGTCATGGTATATAAATTAATCCAATTACCTTAAATTTTTAATAAATAGTAGAATGGATAGATAAAAGAAAATAGTATGACTATCTTTATCTATACTAATTTTAGAGGTCCCTAAATAATATCCCTTATACCCTAGACATTATGGGGATCAAACCCCGGAGAAAAATTCAACTGTTTCATCCATGGAGCACTCTATATGGGTGAAACAATTTGTCACTTAGGACCATTTTATGTAAAGTGTAACAAATAAATATATTAACATGTGAATACTCTTAAATAAGTAAATGTGTTTGATAGCTTTCCACATACACAACACCCAGCATAAAATTAATTTTGATATATTCAAATAAAATAGGAAAATTTATATATTAATGTTATAAAATATTAAATTAATTAGTGGTATTGAGTTTGAGTAACCAATTTATGAAATATATGCATAATAAAATACTAGAATACTTTCTATATAATATAATTTCAAATATTTTACCTAAAATGACTAATAAGATGATTTTTTGTTTAAGGGGTATTATTTATTAAATTTTTTTATACAATATGAATGTATATTTCAAAAAATATATAATGAATTATGACATATTATGTGCCATATTAATATATTTTTAACACTAATTTAGACGATATTTTTTATGAAATAAGAATATAAATAATATATACAATTTATAATCTTCTGTTTCATATAAAAATTGTTTTTCATTATATATTTTTTATTTTATTAAAATTATTATTTTAAAAATATTGGATTTAGAAATAACAAAACATTATTTTTGAGTTTGACATATTAAAATTTATTTTTTATAATTTTCAGTGTTTTTTAAAAGGTCGGTTTTTATTCAGAAAAAGGTATTCACAAAACAATGGATTCATAGTACATTTTATTTTTTTATGAATTGACTGGAATTTTCAGAAACCATTTATATAATTGAAAGTGAATTTATGGAATGAAAATATACATTTATAAATGTTATATGATCTTATATATCCTATGTACAAAATTTATAAATTTTATTATAATGTTATATTATTGAACATTCTTTATATCTTTTCATTTAGTAATGTTTTATCAAGGGAGGTACAATTTTTCATTCCCACAAAATCATCATAATTATTTTATATTATAAATTAATTTATTTCATTAAAATAATAACCAAACTTAATTTTATCTTATACATAAATTTAATACGCAAAAAAGCTATTTTTCAGAAAATCAATTTTTTATTAACCTATATTTATTAATAAAATATATTTTTATTGAATTAGAATTTTTATTTCATAAAATTTAATAAATTATTTAAATTATAATAATTAAATTACTTAAAATTGGATAATATTAATCATTTTAATTAAAATTAACTAATAAACATTTAAATTAAGTAACAAAGTAAAAAAATTATGCTAAAAGATAAAACAAAATATAAAAATACCTAATTAATTAAATGTTATCTCCAAAATAGGATTTTGATATGAGTTTCGACCCTCAATCAATATTTTGAAAACTTTTTATTTAATTTTAAGTCCATTTTACCTTGAATAATTACATTTCATTTAGAAAAATGTAACCATGACTCCTAAAACAACCATTCTCCTCACTTATAAAATAGTAATATCTCAAAAAATTCAAGACCCACCTATCCTTTTAATTTCTAAATTAAAATCATTAAAATTTATCCTCATATAACTATATCACATTTCTAAAATATTCAAGAAAAAATTAGTTGTCAAAAGACCTTCATTTTTAAGGATACTTCCAAGGAATGTAGAAGTCCCTGATGCGAGTATTATCAAATACTTAACATTTCCTCTTTTTTATCATCATTAAAATGTATCATATCAATAGTAATATAATGATTAAAATATAACATATATATTTTAATGTTACTATAATTATATTATTATCATTTTTTCTTACATACCCCATCCATTAAAAAAGACAAAACCATCATTTGTATGTCGTGCGGACTACCCTTTCCCCGTTTAGATATGTTTTTTTCCATTAAAAAAAACAAGGATTGATATAAGTATTTTATTAAAAGAAATATATATGATTATTTTTATATAATTAAATTTTTGGTACATCAAATTAGATATCCAAATAATTATATGATCAAAATGATCATATTTAATTTAATCATCTGAAATAAGAATACCAAGAGGATAAACTTTTATTCAAATAGTGTAATATTTTCCATTTCACTAAAACATATTCTTTTTCATTAAAATAATGATATATCACAATAACTATCACTAAATAATATCTTTATTTTTCTTGTATAATGATATTACTATAAACCACCTCGTGATCATTTATTAAATCATGATATGTTTTTTATTTGGGTTGTTTTTACCACTTACGTTAACAAGACTATGGATTTATATCATGAATGTTTATGGGATAAAAGTTAATAGTTGGAAAGAATATAAATTTCTAAACAATTATTATTTATTATAATGCAAACATTATATTAATATTTTATTCATTACTTAAAAAACAATCCTCAAATTTAAAGAATGTGTGAATTTTTTTTCCGATTTTATCTTTTATGATAATTTCTAGAAAAAATTAATGGTATTAAAAAAATCACAAATAATTGTAAATAGTACCTAATAGTTGCTTAAATTTATTTTCACTAAGGAATTTTATTTGGAGAATGAGTACACATACCTCTATTTTGTAATAAGTACAAATGATCAATACTATAAACTGTGGGTGTTGGAAATTGATATAATCAATATATTGAAATAATTTTAATGGATAATATGTATTAATATTTTCATTATGATGGTTATAAATTATGATATTTTTATAAATATGTTTATGATATATGAGGTTAAAGTACGTTTGTGGATGTTAGGACATGTGGTAACTGTTTTTGTCTCAATCATCTATATGAGACATGTTTGGTATTATACCCAAAATATACTTAATGTGGTTTATGTACTAAATATATATGATATAATATAATAGATTATATTTTAATCTTAGTATTTTATCTCCAATTAAATTCCCTATCTTTATAAGAGTTTTTTAAAATGGTACTCAAGATGTAATTGTTTCCATAGTCTAAATTTTTATTAATCGAAACATAGTACATTTGGTGAACTATTTTAAATGAATTTTTTTCATAGCATATGGATATAACTTTATCATATTCACTATTATTATTGGGATTTACTGTATAAGTGTGTTTTGATTTATTTATTTCCCCAATAGTAATGGTTTTTTGAAATTCAATTAATATTTATTGATTTTGGATCATTTTCATGGAATTATTTTTTATAGGTTGGGTACATTAATCCATTTTATTGTATAATTTGATATTGATTCATTTTTTTATATACCTTCCAAACAAATAATCACATTGTCAAATATTTCTCACTTCTTTAGATATATGTCTAATATGGTTTATTAATAAACCAATTCTCATTTTCTTAAGTTATATTGTTTCTTATTGAAAATAATTTTTCCAATTTTGGATTGTTCCACCACAATATTTTATTAAATTTTATGATATAATTATTTTTTGAGAAATAATGATTTATTTAAAATATGGTTTTTAAACTCATTATATAATTCCTTTTTTGGGCAATAGTATTTTTCATGGCAATAAAAAGTGTATTTAAATTCACTATCACATATTTTATACTCCTCTCTATATTTTCCCTTAAAAATCATATGTTTTTTAAATTATTTAATATTAATATTTTTTAAAATCAATATTTATTAATCTGGTGTCACATATATTTTTGAAAAAACACTTTTGGATTTGACTCGTAACATCCTCATTTATGTTATTGATAAAAAAATTTCCAAAATCTATTATGATCTTTAACATAAATTTTACATTTTATTTGTAGTTGTATTTTACCTAATAGAGTTTATGGTTTAATATTTATACTCTAATATATATTTATATTTCATAGGAATAGACTAACGGTACCAAAAATTTAAATTGAGAATCATTATATGGGTTGTATCATTCAAGAATTCTTTTTATATAATTGTTTTCATTAATGATAATATCCTTTTTTTTATTTTTTTCACTTGGGATAAGTTTCTTTTCAGTTATCCACCAAAATTATATGGATATATTATGATCATATTATTATTGTATAATCTTATCCTTATAATAATTTCTTTATATGATGTCAACATTACCTTTTAAATTTTTATAATAAACAATGTTCACATATAAAGAATTATATTTTATTGACATTGATATTTTTTATGTATATTATTATTCAAATTTGGGTAATTATTAGAAAATCGACTATGTATTTATTGACCGTCAACCTTCATTCCTATGATGTTTTTTGATCATGTTATCCGTTTTATTCATATGAGGGAATGTGATTAAATTTTTCATGATCATTGAATACTAACATAGGTTGATCATGCATTGATATTTTATATATTTAATTATATAGATTACTATATTTTTATTTATGCAAATTTTGCTTAGGGAATGATATTAAAGGCCATGTTGACTCTTATGTGGAATTCATTAGATTTTCTCAGGGGATATTTGGGGCCTGTAATTATAAATACCCTAGATACATATAGATGTTTAATTATATTAAAAAGGAAGTGTTTTAGTGTATACCTCATCACATAAAAGGATAGTTATTTTCTAAATATCATTGAGAGTATGCTTTTGATATCTAGAATTATGCATTCCATTAGTATTATATTTTTATTATTAATATAAATGCTTTCATTTATCATCGAAAATATTTAATTATTTGTTTAATTTGATTATGGATTCATTTTATTTACATTTTCATACCATACTATTTATTCAATATTTATGCCTGGATTAAAACAGTTTTCTATTTAACCATACTGTTTGTTTGATGTCACAATGTTTTTATTTTTATATTTATGAATGTTATGAATTAAAATATTTCAAATGGTATGTTTAACTAGATAACATGTGTGGTTAATTTATGGGTTATTTTGAATACTCTTATTAGAATATGCAGTTTCTAGTATAGTGGAAAAACCTATCCCGTATTTGAGAATGACATGGATTTTTCAAATTTATTATTTTTCATAATTATCTTAAGATATGAAAGTATATGTTATTGATAATGTATTTAGTTCTATATTTTATTTTTATAATATAATTATGAGATAATTATGTCTATGATATTATAGTTGGTGTTGAATCCAATATATAAAGTAGTGGTTTATAACACCAGTATCCAGAGAGAGAGTATGGGGTTTCATAGTTTCTATCTGAGTCGGGTTTATATATGTTTGGATAATTTTTTGTTGATTAAGTATAATCTAATTGTTTATAAGTTATGGTTTTTAATTATTTAAAATTCATATATATAAATTTAGAATAGAAAATGATTTATCATTTTCATGATAATTTAAATTATATTTGGACATTATTATAAGATATCATATTGAAAAAAAAAGAAATAAGTCAATGTTATAATTATATGTATAAGACTACCTCTTAATATTTTGGTAATGTGCTGATTATTCAGTCCACATAGAAATTAAATCCTTATATAGGTACTAGAGGTGCTAGTGTGGTCTTCCATAGATTAACCTAGAGATAATAAACATGAAAATAGATGATTGGGTATTTACTAAATATTCACCTTTTATAAAAAAAGACTAACTGCACAAAACGTTTTACTACATATGGTTATAAAAATTGGTAATTCATGTTATACTTACAAACCATTATGATTTAATTCATAATTTTGTGACGTAATTATTTTCAAGAACCTAATATAAAAATTACCATGAATATCCATGGATTGAACAAAGAGTCTCACTATTTGACCTAAAATTGTCATATGTTAAAAAAATGTGTCATAAGGTAAGGAATATTAATATTTATGATTTCATATTCATATTTATGAAATTATTATATAAAATTTTATTTTAGTATTGTGTGAAACTGGATCCCAGAAATGAAATAGAGAAATATATGTATCTAGAAAACACTATACTCTATAACTGAATAGTTTGGAATATTAAATTCCATTGAATTTTAGTATAAAAATATAAAAGGTGGGTTTTATACTAAAACTTAGGGTAGTGAGATTTATATTTCCATGAAACTATTATCTCTTTTTATGTTTTATGTGATATTTTTCAATGTGAATATTAACTATCTTAAACTTTATTGAGGATTCTGTAAAACATATAAAGATCAATCCTAGTAGTTTTATAATAAAAGTCTGAAATCATATATCAAATTATATAAATTAACAGAATACATTATTTTATTATAAGGCTATATATTTTTGGGTAATTATTTAGGAACACAATATTAAGGTATGTATAACTCATATATTTGAATTTTTTTAAATATTGACGTTATAAAGGGTTGATTTATTCTGTGAAAAGTGAGTTATATAGTATGTATAGCTTTGGTATTGATTATTGGTTTAACCTAGAAGTGATTCATAATATTTTAGGTGATGTTCGTAACATTAATGGGATTATAATATATATTGACTACTGTGAGACCTTTTAAAGTAGTGCATAGTATGATTTAATGGTAATGGTTTGTATTAATTTATGTAATAATATATAGTTTTATTATGGTTATTTTCTTATAGGTTTAGAAAATTTTGGGAACGATATGGGATTATAGTGTCTACATAATTGATTATATGATTTAATGAATGATTAATGTTGTTTTAAGAACAATAATAAGCTTAATCTATCCTAGTAGGGTATACTAGATGTTTTATTAGAGGAAATATAATGAATGATGAATATGATAAGAATAACCTCTCCTATACTTTTCAATGAGTAAAAATATTGTGAGGATTAAATTTATTTTGTGGCAGGATATAACACCGTATGATCTTAATTAATGATTTTCTTTAAATAATTCATTTTTTGGACAACTTTCACTACACTTGACACTGGACAAAAATTTAACGCCCATATATTATTTAAAATATAAATATTTAAATATTACCATTAAAACAATGCTATTGAACTTGTGATAACAAAATACAGTAATGATTTTATCAATTATATGTATAATGAAAATAAAAAATACATTTAATACGAATAAAATTCAATTAATTTACCTAAAATGAATATTAATATTATTTATTGTTTAGAAAAGAATTTTTTTTAGAAATTACCATTTTATTCAATACACATTTATGTGACAAGAAAGAAATGACTATTGATGATAAAATATATTTGATATTAATGTTTTGATAAGACTAATTAAGTTGTTAAATGATATTAATTAAGAATAATATAAATATTTAATACTAGGAAATAACTTTTTTAAATAAATAAATATCCACCATATAATTCAAAATGACACCGGTTCATATACTGATAGGGTTTTATTTTTTGATTTATTATAGCAGTTTTCTAGTATAATAACTATTATCCAAAATTGGACATATGAGAAACATATTTAACCATTTTAGACACACTGCCTTCTATTAACTGTTTTAATTTATGATATAGGGGCTTTGGGTGACCACATGCCTTCAGACTACGGTATTTTCTTTCTCTTTGAGATTCCGATCCTTCAAATGATGGACTAAGACATCATGATGGAGTTTCGTAGACCTATGGATAAGAAAAAAGGGAAATGGAGGGACTAGATAACTAACTAGACAAAGAAATTACATCATTTAGTGGCTAGAATGCGTCAAATATATATCTCATGTATGGAAGGATGTTATGACTAATCGTGGATGATTTTTTATGACTATAAACTGGAGTGATTGATGTAGAAGATAAGCATATGTGAGTGATTCATTGTGGTGTATTAGGTTTGAGACATTGGGGTAGGTAATTAAAATGTGTCTATAATGACCCATACATTTCATATATAGATTTAATATTTTTAGAAGAATATGTATTTATAACATATCGATCCCCACTGAAATCTTAAATGTATTGTATCATTGGAAACATGGATACATAGAAAACAAGTTCAAAAGTGTACAAAACCATTTCACACTAAAATAATGAAAACTATCACCCTTTATAGACATATATTACTTATTATAATTACTCATAACCTATAGAAAATGAAACATAATAAATGGGGATCTTAAATGTTCAGAATGGGGAAGTAAGGAAGACATCAATGATTGATTGATAATAAAATAAAAATTAGGGTATTAAAACATGATAATAACAATTCAAAACCATACCCTCCATATGATAGATCATAATCTCAAGATAATTATTTGAATTTCATAAGACATTAATTGAAATGGAGTCATAAAACATGATCCATGAGAGCATAACATTTACATAAGACATGATTTTCTAGTATACACCATATCCTATATATTAATTTACATATAATTCATGTATCACTACCAAGACTATTGTAGTGGATTTTATTTCACTCCAAATACAATTATAATAGTCAAAATTCACTCTAAAGACTATAAATTATAAAAATCCCCTCCCTGAAGTAGGTTATCAGCCAATTCCGGTCTTATAGATCTCATGATATATTAATCATTTACCAACAAGTGAGAGGGATAGTTAATCTATATACCACCCATCACATGATGAAAATATAAATATGTGTACCACAATATCTTAAAACATTCATCATATCAGAACCCATGAAAATAAATGTGTTTCAAAATCATTTTATCATATCATAACCTATGGAAACGATATGTGTTTCATAAAAATTTCATCCTTACATCATAGCAGAACCCATAGAAAAGAAACATGTTTCATAAAAATAATATCAAAATAATCATAAACCATCAAATGAAAGGATATGGATTGTATCATGGGATTATATACTTAATATGTCTTAAGTATCATAAAATTATGTCATCTTAGATGATAAATTAATTAAAATATTAATTGAAAAATTTCATGAGAAAGATACCACTATTTATTTGAAATAAAATTTTAAAAATCTAGAAATTTTAAAAAAAGATTTAATGAAATTTGTTTCTATGGAATGATCTTTTATAAAATGAATGGAAACCATTAATTCATTGATTAATCGTAATGGTATGAAATTTTTTTCATTTAATATAAAAAACAATCAATTCATACTTTTGTAAAAATTAAAACACTACCTTATTTTCAAAATGAAAAGGCTATTTCATTTAAACAATTCTGTATCAATTAAAACATGTTAAAAAATTATTTAGTATTTTCATAATTGTAGAAAAATTATAGAAATCAATTTTTATAAAACATGGACACGGTAGAGAAAGGATTTTTTCAATGATGGATAAAATGATGTCAGTTTTCACAAATAAATTATTTTGGACTCTTGGATACATAATGAGAGAATAAATTCAAGGAATCAAGTTAATTTTGAAATAACTAGAGTAAAAATAAATTATCAAGATTCTTGAGATATAGATCAGAAGATTTCATTAATGATGTTTTACTATAAACAATCTTGATTTTGACCAAACAGTTTGGGAACCGACCGCTTTACCAATCAAAGATGAAGAAGAATTGAGATCACTTTAAATAGGGTAGGAATAACCCATTACATTCATAAAGTCCATAGACATACTACCTTAGATTTGAGCGGAAAATCCCACTGGTTCAGATCCAAGTACAAGTAAAAATTAGTAATCCCACCACCATTACATATGAACAGCCTATAAAATCGTTCCATAACCCAAGACAACCCATAAAATGTCATCAACCTCACAGTCCATACTCCCCATCCTGATCCACATCGCCGCAGAGGCTGCACAGACCACCCTTTGCCCATAGTTGAAGGCCTATCTAAAGCCCTCAACCACTGAGCCTATGTCATCCAATGAAACAACAACACATCCCTTCTCCCACCGTTGAGTTTTCATCCGAATCCCCCACACCACATACATTTGATGACATCGCACACCACCATGACCACAGTTCTGCCTCCAAGGTGGCACGTTTACGAGCGATTCTTAAATGGTTCGACATGGATCATCACCAATACTTTTTTCTATAGATACATATTGTCACAAAATTTAACATTCCATTGTTTAGAACTGTTCAGAATCATTATCCTTTAAATAATGGTGAATTAACCATGTGGTAATTGTTGGTCCCAGCTAGTGATTGCGTCAAGTTCAAGAACTCATGTAATCGGTCCTTCTCTGATATAACTACCTCAGATGATCTTTAATAGGGTTTTTTCATGGAGTGTATAATTCCCAACAGCCATAGTATCCTAGATTCATGGACCTAATTTTCAAAGGTAGACACTCGTTGGATGATGATTTGTCTAATGATACTTAAAGACTCCATTGGTCGAGAGGATGGGAGGTCAGGCTCGCCGCACACTTCCGAGGGAGGATAGTTTCATGTTTTAGGACTCACTTATAGATTTCATATGTTTGTGAAATAATGTTTCATTCCCCAAGACAGTTTCCATGGGCTACCCTTGTTTTTGAAGATCATCGTAGGCATGCATATATTTGATGCTATGTAGGTGATGCTAAATTGATCCATATTATAAGGCACTCTGAAGTTTATCATCATCCAAGGAGATGAAAGGTAACTATATGTTGGGATCAGACTGATAATAAGGGCATCCAACATATCCTAGAGAGGGGAATCTGAACCCACATAGTTCTGAAGGTGTGATAATTATGCATGGGAGCCGCCCATTTGATAAATATGAATGGGTGTACCCTTTTGGAATGGGAACCTTTTTAATCTTGGGCCTTCTGGTAGGGATCCTATGTATCTTGGTTTAATCAAGAATCAGAGTTCTCATAGTTCAAAAGTTGTTGATATTGTAATCCTCAGAAACCTCTAATCCCACGTGACTCATGCTCGGTGTGAGAAATAAGAGGATGTGAAAGATTCAACAATGCACATGCCTCCACCCCTGTTGGTTGGGGAGGGAGAGTCTATGATGGAAGAGTCCTAGGTGACTTTGGGTGAGGGTGTTGAGGAATTAACCTTTCATTGTGAAATGAAATTGAAGGTCATGTGACCCAACCTCTGAAAATTTGTTACTTACCTTAGTGGGGGCCAGATAACACATTCTGGGAAGAGGAGGAGTTTCTTCCTCGTCAAGGGGGGGGGGGGGGTGAACCTAACCCCTTTGACTGATTACTATTCCTCATTGAATGGGAAAGAAATTGATCACCCATAATCCCAAGAATAGGGAGGTTCATGTCAGTGTCCCATGGTTGGGCTCTAAGTTACCATGGGAATGAAGCCTCACGAGCATTTCTGAAGCCCACGCCTTTGTGGGGAGGGATCTGTGACACCGCTTACAGTTAGTATGTATACTTAGTGGGGTGCACTAATGCACTTGACTATCTCACCATATGGGTCCAGTGGCTTTGTAGGAGGATTTGGCCAAATTATATAGGAATTGTTAGTAAAGGGAGCATGGATGAATGGATGGTAGGGGAGATGTGAGGTTGGAACTGGTGAAAACAATACTGGAAAACACCCCATTCTACAAACTGCCTTTTTATGTGGGATGGGGGAGGCACCACATAGCATAGTTTTATACGGGAAGATGGACCCTCCACGTACCAATGTTGTATGTGAGCATGGGTGTAGGAAACCGTGTACCATAGTGGTACATAGCCCATCACGTTGCATTGGGTTTTATCTGCATAATGATACAGTACGTGACATTGTGTTTAGTCTGCAAAGCGGTACGCTACTTAGAGTACCATAATGAAGTGGGTGTCTAGGAGATCAGCGTTCGGGAGGAGTTCATCTGTGAGAAGCCCTTGATTCGCGGTTCACATGTGAGGTTCGCGGTTCTATTATTTTTATTCAATTCCCCCATTTTATGGTTCACGGTCAATTGTACCTACAAAGGGGGTGGTTCGTAGTTCATACATTACCGATGAAACCAGATGGATGCCAGAGTGCAACTTCTAAATCTCCATCATGCTTTCATCATCTGTCATTCTATCTGTATCTCTCCCTTTTTGTGTGTCTCTCATACATTTAATTTCCTCCTTTTATAGTGAATCAAAGCAATAATATCTATTGGGAATCCGACACCATTTTAGGAGGCCAATTGAAGAAATATCCTGACCCACAGAAGACTCACTCAACCAGGGTTTGCAATGTCTTTGATTCAGGATAATGATTCGTGGAACCCTGCTAATTTGCTTAGTCCGTGAGTTGACGAGTTCAAGACATGGTACATGGATGGTTCTCTCATGTATGAATCTATTGGAAAATCAAATTGTGGTTTACCTTACTCACTGGCTATTGTCTCATGGGCCAACATTTCTCATATCATCCCGCATACCTCGTAGTTTGTGATCCATCTACTCTGTGTACCTTTCCTAGTGATGGATAATGGAGAACTTAAAATCCTTGAAAACATGAATTCCTTCATGTTCATTCAAATAATTACAAATAATTTTGAGTCCATTCACCTTTGTAGACATGTATAAGTATTTTCTTCTTTTTTCAAAGCATTCATGAGGGTATTTTCTTCCCTTGAAAGTAATTCCAGGACCCTAAAAATTCCCCCACCGTAATGGGTTCCATTCAGAAATAAAATGGGACTATTCCGATATAGAAGTGGTCCGGAACTAAAATTATTTGCGATAGAATATATGGACTCGATTGGAGGGGACCACACTTATATATAGGGGCCCAAGTCATTTTTCTTTTACCGTTTCTCACAGAGAAAAGTACTATCCATTTCCCCAACTTCCTGTACTATCGCGTACCGTTCTCCTTGCGAAAATCTCATTCGTGAACTGCTTTGTATGTTCCATGAATCAATTTCTTCACCATTTATCCATCCACAAACAATATTTTGGATTTCACGAATAGATTTGTGGAACATTAAGATTTAAAATAAGGATTCCACATAGGAGTATTCTACACGGCTGGTTTTTTCGCATACTGTACATGGATCGATGAACTAGAATTTTAAGAATATTAATGATCTAAACATAAAAAGTAATCCACCATTATGAAATATGAACTTAATAGTTTCATAGGTTTTATGGATCCTATCTCCACGAACCGTTCTTTTTGCTGGCTAATGATCATTGGGACAACGCCTCAAAGATGTTCACGTACCACGGCTATACGAGGTTGGGAGAGTCCTCGTACTGTTTCTATAAATAGGGTTACTTTCTACATATCATGCTGTACGTGGGATGTTTCTACCATATACTATTTTCAGAATCCATATGCAGAGCTTCATGTGGACACATTTTGATTCCTTTAACCACTCTTTCATAGAATTTATCCAAAAATTTCTTATCAGACTGACTTCTCATCGGCTTCTGGATCTTCTGATGTGGGCTACGGTGGTAGATTGAATGGCTACTTCTAAATCGATGAAGACAAGGGAAACCATGGTGAGGAATAATAATGATCATATTCATGACCACATTATTCCCCGTAACATATTTTTTATGGTCTTCTTGACACTAGTGCTCTTAGCTTATCCATTATCCGTATAGTTGCCACATTACGGGTACAGTCTTCCTGATGACATGCCTCTACCGTTACCTGAACCAGACATCCCTTTCCTTCTATTTGAGGCACTTCTAGGTCATGGCCGTGCCAACATTTCCCCAATAGGAGAAGTAATCACCACTCCGATTCAAGAGAACGTCTTCATAATGTGAGGCACGACATGGACTCAGTGCAACCATGGGTGATGTGACAGTGTCCTGAGACTAGATGCTCGAGAATACCAATCAATAATTAGCATCACCCATGAAAATTCTAGTGGCGGATGGATCACCAAGAAGGATTTTCAGGCCAGAGGATGTTTCTCCGTTGAGTAGGCCTGGAATTTTTGGCTATATCAGACCTCTCTGGAGTCCCTCGACCAGCTAGAGGTGGTTGGATTATATCACGATGCTTGGGTTTCTTAGTTTAAAACATTTTCTCCAGGTGAAATCCTTCTGAAATTGTCGATCCTCTGGTGTTCGAGCACCAACACCTTCCACATACTGCATGGGGAGGTGGGAATTAGTCTGTGGGATATCTACCTGCTTGGGGGCTCACCATCATTGGAGAAATGTATGACAAGATCCTCCAAGAAGTTTCCACATAAAATGACACCAATCATGTTTCTCTTTTGACAAAGAGCTTACTGGTCATGGCAGCGGGATCACTGGATCTTCCCCTTGAGGTTCATTCCCTTATCCCATTTGAATCATGGATAATGTTATTCTTGCAGATAAATGGACCCAAGCTGAGGGCTCGCCGCCGTCGATATCATCCCACTCACCAGTCCCACAATACCCCCGGGTCATATTGTTCTAAACTTGAAGCAGGATAGTATACCACATAGGGATGTGGGCTTCGGTCACAGGTTTCACATGCACATAGATTGGAAGGTTTATTTTCCATGTTTTTAAGTGGATGGATCTTCCCGTCTCACGACGTATATATAGGGGTTTGGTTATTCACATTGATGATGTCAGCCATATTGGTAGAGGGTCGACGTATTAGTTTGTCACTTTATACCCTTGATTCGATTTATGAATTTTTAAATATAATACGGGATGGAAGGAATCCACATCATCTCAGCGGACCATTCTAATAACTGTACGGGTGGATGGAAGAATAATTCCCCTATTATGAATACTGACATACCACAAGGGTTCCCCATTCTATCATTCACCCTACTCTTCTCAACATTTCTGTTGTTCGTCCCAGGACTCTGAGTGTCACTGATGTGTTTGGGCAATTGAGCGATGTCTCTCATTTCTCATTCGCACCACATCCTACCCCTTATGAATCATTAAGAGGTGGAAGGGGTGGTTTTTTTAGGAATTATTGTACCTAATCAACCTTTGAGACAGGATGTACACTTCTTGTAAAGACTGAGTAGTCATTTGTGAGGCATACCTCCCCTACCGGTTTTCTAGGATAATTGGATGCCTTCGGTGGACTGTGCTGCTTCTGGTCATTTAGTTAAGGGGAGAATCTCATACCATGGAATTCTTCCAATTTTGGATTATAAAGGTGTATGAAGGTGTGGCTAGGGAAATTACCATTCCTATAACAGCATACCCCCTTGTCTATTTCCAGAGTATGCCCACCTATGAGAAGATTGTTACCTCGATGGGATGCTAAAAGGCCAGTTCGACAGGTGAAGAAACCTTTGACCATTTCCTACCCCATCTCTACCCAAATGAAAATTCCCCACATTCTTTTCCTCCATGAAGAGTGAAACAAATATGCCTTCTACTTATATCCCTAGAACAACCATGATGGATAAACCTCATGATCCTACTCTTGTGGTAAGAAGGCATTCGATCTATCATCAAAAGTGTCTGGGATGTGAATTGATTAAGACTACTCCCCATATGTGGATATTGAATAGGATCTTAATGATACTAGAACTAGAAGAGCATCAATGATCATCCCGGAGTCCACAATTAGTCTTCTGCATCCAGCTCTAGTGGCTGGGACATTTGAGGGAAAAGAGAGTCTCCCATCCTGGGTGTCCTGCCTTAGGTCCCCCCCACTTATATAGAAATTTTTAATACATATAGACAAAATGGCTACAGGGGAGGATCAGAGTACGAGTGATGTGTCAAGGAATTGGGTAGTACGAATATATGCATGGTTCCCGTTATGTTCTCTTTCCACAGAGACTCCCATGGAAAATTTTGCTGACGAGGGTGACAATTTTCAGAATTTATTCACTGAGATGGGTTCCATCCACATTGATTATCAGCACTTACACCTCCTTATTTAACATTTATTTATTTATCGAGTAGACCTTGCCTCTTATGAGGACAAGATGGCCAGGTTCAATTCATCCCATCACCAGGTGGAAACCTTCCATGATATTTCAGAATAATTTGATCATTTGAAAGCAGAGGAGGTGATGGACCATGATTTTGTGGCGACCCAAGAGAAATAACTGCAGGAGTGTAAATCCCACATAGCCAGGTTAAGGGAAAAACTAGCCTCCTCGCACCCCAACTATGAAACCATCCAGAAGAAGGGGGGGGGACCTTAAAGTTGTTCTAGAACAGGTGCATCTGATGGTCAAGGCCAAAATAGAGGAAATATATTCTTCGGAGAAGACTATCGACGCCCCACGAAAATCAGTCTTCATCCTTCAGGAATGGGAAAACCGAGTCCTGTTGTAGTCCCATCCCAAATCATGATATGTACCCTTTTCCATATTTTTTTATATTTTGAAGATACTCTACATTGGGGATGTTCCTCCATTTTTTTCTGAACTCAACCGAACTAATTAGGCTTTTAAATATATCCCTCTTTATCTTTCCATATTCTGTCAAAATCATTTTGACCGAGAATTAATTTCAAACAATGACTTGAAGTCAGTAAACTGAAATAATCAAAGCAGGCCCTAATTTTTTCCAATATTGTAGGACTCATTGAGCATAGTTCGACTATTGTTGGGGTTTTATGGAAAACCTCATGAACTATATTTTCTTTTTTTTATTACCCTAATTTTTATCTAAGACGACTTAGTATGGGTTTAGCAGGTGCAAATTGGATTTTAGGCCACCCTTTGCGAGTTTTGGCCCTAAAAAGATTCACGCCATTTTCTGATGGATCAATGTTTTTTAATGAACTGATACCTGGTTTTTACCCAAAGGTTCATTTTTCGGATTTTTTTCTCTGGAAATTATGGAATCTTTTTTGCGCGCAATTCACATTCCTTTCACCCGAACATATTGTTAATGTTTTCTAGAGAACAACTTTGACCAAACATAACATGGAATGTCCCTAACTCAGGACCATTATCCATAAATGTTATAATATCTATGAGACATGGATTAGAGAATTTAATGACCCTATATTTGTGGATTGTAGACATGCATGTGTTTCAGGATCCTCTATAGGCATATAAGGGTAGGAATAGACTCTCCTAAGGACAAATTTTCTTTTTATTGATGGTATTTTTTGTGGGATACATATGTAGAGCCACCGAGGCATGATATGCATAGTCAAGAAAATTTTTCAATATGACACTCACATTCTGTCTCTGATGGCCTGGTGGGATTTGCAACATTTTGACTTTATTTTGAAATCAGGAGCCACATTGGGTGGCTGTCCTGAGTAATGGTGTCTAAAAACATTAGGAACATTCATGTTAGAGTTGAGTGGGTATCTTTTCCCACACATATCATACTTGCGTGTGGGAGAGCTGGTGAATGGTTAGGTCAATTAAAATATCTCTTTATGTTAGTGGTAATTTGGAAGAAGGAAGTACATAATCCATTATCCAAGAGTTATCTAAATCCAGGGGTGTGACAAGACATGGGTGTCATTTGAGGTTATTGAATCATGAAAGGACATTCCGAGGGATAAATTTTACTTTTATTGAATGTCATTTTTGGGTGACACATATGCAGATCCACTAAGGCATGATATGCATAGCAAAGAAAAGGTGTATGCGGGATACTGTCCTTCCATTTTCGATGGCCTTTTATAGTTATAGAGATTGGGAAATTTCTGAAGAAGATATGTGACCTTCAACAAGTGGTACACCTGAGCATAAAAAAGGGTAATTTTAACTGATATTCTTTTTGGAAACCGAGAAATGAATGGGACACTCTTCCTTTGTATGAGGATCAAATCCACACATATGAATGAGATATCTATAGAAACCTCAAAAGGGACCAAAGATGAATCAGGCCCATATGTTCTGATATATCTAGGATATGTGTATGGAGGAAAGTGTAAACCATGACTTTGAGGGACCTTGAATCAGGAGGTATGGGATGTGTCTTGGAAGCCATTGGGCATACTAGGACGAGAGAAGACTCTCATTGGGACGATTTTTCCTTTAACTGCTGGTTGTTTTTGTGGGAGACATATACAGAGACACGGAGGCATGATGTGCATAGTCAAGAAAAGGTATACGCAAGACACTGGCCTTCTAGACTAGATAACCTTGTAGGGTTATGTAGATTCAATATCACTCAGAGCATGGAGATTGAAATATGGAAGGAGTGTATCTGGACATATTGGGGACTTTTGGGCTATGATATACTCATGGAATCGAGTGTCCTTTACGTAGATCTGGCTTGCATGCAAGGTTAGGCATTCATTTTATCTTTCAGATAGCTAGTAATTTAAAAACACATGACCAATACTTGGGGTTCCTCTCAAGGTACAGAATTGTGACATTCCTTTTAGGTTCATGCTGTTAGGACCAAAATCTTGAACTGTTTTTCCATAACTCCATGGTGGGTCTCTAGCGGAAATCCCTGAGCTCACGTGAGCCATGCTTGGTGGAAAAAAACAAGCGATAAGAAGGATTCCATTTCATTTCTATGGAATATCAAAATCAGAATTAGATGGTATTTTGTTTCTCAAACCATTATTATGATGTTTAACATCGTTTAATAAGGATGATTTTGGCCTTGCAGTTTAACGTCGTGCAGTGAGGACGTGATGCTATGCAGTGTAGAGTCATGGAGTGAGGAGGTTTATACCATCATAAATATCTTCAATAGTTTTTTAATCAAAATATGGATGTTCGGGCATTCCATAGACGTGAGTGATGAAAAAATGTGTAAACCATAATCTTGAGGGAAACATAAATCAAGAGAGATGACATGGGGCTTGGAAGTTGTTGGGAATTCTGAGAATGTAGAAGAATCTCTTGGGGATGAATTTTCCTTTGATTGAATTCCATTTTTGTGGGAATCATATGCAGAGCCAATGGACATGATATGAAAAGTCGAGAAAAGGTGTCCGCAAGACATTGGCCTTCTATCCCAGATGGCCTTTGAGGATTATCGGGATCTATGTTTTCACGGGGTATGGAGGGTAACAAATGAGAAAGATGTGTCTGGGAATGTGAGAAGACCTGGACCATGAATAACTATGAACTACATGGAGCTTCTATATAGGTCTCACCCAAATGTATTGGGGTAAGCATGATCTTTTCGACTTCTCATGGATGAGAAGCATGTGTAGAATCTTAGAATACTAAGGACTTGGCCACACATAACTCTAGAATAATTTCATAGTTTCTTTTAATGCGATAGGACCTTCCATAGACTCCCCGTACCAGTCTGACCTATGTATGGGGGAAAAGGGAATTTTTTTCTAGTGGTTAGGCCGGGATGCCAAATCCGAGCTTCACTACGTATCCTGCAATGGAAGAAATCAAGTTGTACGTAGTTATGTATTCTCCTTAAAAATGTTTTTTCAATCTGTCCGGACACTTGAGGGTATTGTTTTGATGATGATGTCGGCTGAGCTAGGATCTAATATTGATGCATCACTACATATACTACAAGGGAAGGAAACAAGCCACACATAGTTCTAAATGATCTGTGTACCAATTTTTCTCGGTCCATGCACTAGGACATGTGAGAATTTTTTTTGGTTTTACTTGATATGGGTGTCCGACCTATCATATTCCCCTACGATTTACATGCTTAAGAGAATCCTCACCACTGATCCTAAGCTCACATGAGTTATACTCGATGTTAGAATCAACAAGTGGTCACATAGTCTCCTTCAAATGTGTGGGGAGGTAGATAATATGATGGGGGGAATTAATTCTTCTTTCCTTATGGGGCTAGGCCAAGATCACGGATTGTGGCGTTGCTAAATATTCCATGGGGGATGGAATCAATCCGTACAAAGTTCTGTATGTACCATGTATATATTTGGCTCGATCTAAGGGGTATAGGAATTTTCATTTTATCCATCATGGTTTCCAGGTATACCATGTAACTATATAGTTGGATTTCATAAGAGAATCCTTACCAATAATCCCATGCTCATGGGTGTCATACTTGATTTGAGAAACAAGGAGTGATAAGGTTTACCCTTATGAATGTGGGTAGATAGGGGGTGTGATGGAAGAATTTTCTTAAAGTGTCTTGGCCAAGATCGAGGATCGAGGCTATTCTATGTATCATGTGAGTGTAGGAATAAAGCCGTACATAGTTCTGGAGAGATTATTCAGTTTATTATCATATGATTTGGTCGTTTTTTGTCAGGTAGTTTAATGTCCTACAATGAGGACATGAGTCAGCGTTTATTGTCATGTTTCAGAGATGACTTCCTTATAGTTTATCATCATGGAGAAAGGATGATGACTCATAGTTTAAGTTCTTAGATTTTGGACCATGGCATTGGGGGTATTATAACTCATAGATTATGGTCATAGAGTTTTGACTATGGAATAATGGTTGGATGTTACTCATA
Organism: Viscum album; assembly: GCA_963277665.1. Classification (NCBI taxonomy): domain Eukaryota; kingdom Viridiplantae; phylum Streptophyta; class Magnoliopsida; order Santalales; family Viscaceae; genus Viscum; species Viscum album. The sequence continues at coordinate 687,926,166 of OY728164.1, forward strand.
GTTTAAGGTAGTAGAGCTTGGACCATGGCATCCTGTTTGGATGTTACTCATAGTTTAGGGTTTTAGAGCATGGACACTGTAATTGGAGGCATTTTTATGAACCAATGTTTTGTATTTTAGATCTTGGACATTAACATGGGGGGAATTTTTTTGAATCACAGTTTAGGGTCATAGATATTGGACCTTTGAATAAATGTTTATGGTTATAGAGCATGGACCATGGAATTTAGATTTTATGACTCATAGTTTAGGGGTGTAGAGATTGGACCATAACAGAAGGGTTTTAAAACTCATAGTTTACGGTCATAGAGTTTTGACCATGGAAATTCTGTTACGCTGTGTATCTCTTTAAGAACATCACATTTGTAGGAGTTGTGATGAGTTGTCTGTACATTAATATCAGGGAGTATACAGCATTATAATTGACCATATGTATGACATATGGTCCTTCCCACATTGGTTAAAGCATTGGGGGCTTCTTACTGAGTGTAACCGGGGTTCTAAGGACTAAAACCATTTATCCTTTGAGGAATGATCCAAGGTGACCATTTTAATTGAAGGATCGTGCAATCCGATTTTGTTATATTTCTTAATGGTGTAGAGTGTGTATCCATTTCTCATCTAGCTGCTCTAATTCATCAAACCATCTCTGGGATTGCTCGTATGAGGATAGTTGATCTCAAATGGCCTCAAAAAGTTATTTCACATGAATTTTTATAGGTAACACCGTATTTTCCCTGTATACCAGTGAGTACAAGGTTTCTTGGGTGGTAGTGTGGGTCATGGTTTGGTAAGCCCACAAAGAGTGAAGTGGTTTATCTGAACATGATTTCCTATCCTTGTTGACGAGTTTTTGAAGTATCTTGGACAAAGTAATATTGAATGACTCAATTAGACCATTTTACAACATGTGGTAATGAGATGAACAGTTTTCTTTGATTTCATACTTCTGGTATAGCTTTTCCAACTCAGTAGAGTAAAGGTCGGCGCTGTTGTCTGTCATGATAGTATGAGGGACACCAAATCTGGTAATGATGTTGTCCTTCCCAAAGTGAATGTTTTTTTCCACCCATAATTCTTTAATGGGTATGGCTTTGGACAATTTATAAAATAAGTTAGTCACTATGAGTATGAACGTGAATTTTCTAGATGTGGTGGAGGATATGGTCCCACAATGTTCATCCCCCCGGAGATGAATAGCCAGGAGTACATAGAAGTATGAAGTAACTCTAGGGGGGGTGTATGAAAGTTTCACGAACATGGTAGGAATGGAACTTATTAGTGAATGTGGCACACTCATGTATCACAGTGGGATAGTAACACCCAAGCCTTCAGATTTGGTGAGAGAGCTTGGTTGCTGATTAGTGTGCTCCGCAAGCTTTGGTGTGCACTTATCTCTTGAAATCAGTTGTTTATTTTCCAACAATTAACATGTTATGGACTCCTTCAATACCTCATCTGTAGAAGACCTTTTCTAGGTTTACTACATTTTACAAGGAAACTTTAACTGCACGTCTTAGGACCAGCTCCCATTCATACCTATCTGGTGTGAGTTTTCTATTATGTAGTTAACATTCAATAGTTGTCATTCAACTGGTTGTATGAAAATAAGGCTTAGGAACCAGACTAATTTACTCTATTTCCTCTGTATTGCTCTGGATAATTGACAAGACCATCCAGCAGTAGGAAATGATAATGACTATTTCATCCCGATCGGGATTTTACAAGGATGTGTTGCATTTTACAAAGCGCCAGCTTGAGCATTTTTGAACTAGGGGACATAAGTCAATGTTGGTTCGAATGAGATTTCTGCCATCAGTGCATGAACATGGTTAATTAGGGGAACCAATAATTCTTTCTTGATAGCATAGTCATTGTTGATCTATTTGATGACCAGCTCTGAATGACCCTATATTTTTAGGTTCTTGGCTTGCACCTGGAGTTTCAATTCCAGGCCTGCAATGAGGGCCTGATACTCCGCTCTATTATTTGTGCAACCTTCCAAAAGCAAGAAAGAGTAAGGCAAGATGGATTTTTCAAGAGATATGAGTATAAATCCTAAACTATCTTTGTTGATCTTGGGATCTTCCATCCTTTTCTCTATTAGGATTCGAGAAGCACCATATATGTAAATTTTCCATGTCTAGGGGTTTTCCCAAATGGAAAAAACTTCTTCATCCAGATGTTTGACATCCAACAGTGTTGTTTCTTCCAAGGGGTGCTCGACCAGAAATTTAGCTAGCTTCTATACTTTTAAAGCCTACTATGGAAAGTATCATATGTCAATCAATTGTTGGATGACTTCCCATCATGGTAGGCACCCATTCAGCATGGGATGATTGAGTTTATATTTGAGTGAGTTACGATGGGAAACCAGGTGGACCTCATGGTGGTGTAGGTAGTGCCTAAGCTTTTGAGCTCTGAATATTAGGGATAGACAGTTCTTTTCAATCATCTAATACCACGTTTCGATACAGATCATTGTATGGATGAGGTAGTAGAGGCTATTCTCACTGCCAGCATCATTCTTCTACGCGAGGAAGGTGCCTAATTTCCATTTCAGGGATGTTACATATAAAACGAGTGGTCTCCCTTTATCTGGAGATATGATAACTAGCGGGTTAGGAGATATCTTTTAAGATTGTAAAATGCTTCTTGACAATCCTTATCTCACTCATACATAACTCTTTTCTTCATGAACCTAGTGAAAGGTAAAAATTTACCATCTAGGTTGGATATAAAGCTCGGAATATAGGTGAGGTTCCCCTGGAGACCTCTCAAGTCAGTGAGGTTCCAAGGTGAGGACATGCTACGTATGTATTTTTTCTTATTGGGGTTAACATCATTTCCACGATGGTGTATGACGAAGCCGCGAAATTTTCCCAAGATAACACCAATGGTGCATTTAAGGGGATTCATCATTAAACTGTTATGTGAGAATTTGTTGTATAATGTTTCAAGATAATCTAGGTGGTTCGAATTCTATAGTGATTTAACCACCACATCATTGACATAACACTCGGAAAATTTTCATAAGAAGAGCATGAAGATGCGATTCATAACACACTGATCTGTAGCGCCAAAATTATTTAGACAAAATGGGATTACATTATAAAACAACACTCCCTGAGGGGCCATAAAAGTAGTAGCTTCTTCATCTCCTTGGTTCATCTGGATTTGATTGTATATAGAATAGTCATCCATGAAAGAGAGGGATTCATATCTGGTTGTTATATCAATCAACAATTCTGTGATCAGGATCGGGAAGTCTTTTTTTGGAAAATGCTGATTAAGGTACCGAAAGTCAATGAATATTATAATATTCCCATTCATCTTTTTGATAGGGAATATGTTTCCCAGTGAGGTTGGATATTGGACCTCTTATATAACGATGGCTTTGATCATCTTGTCAACTTCGACCTCTATATTGGCATTATGCACCAGGTGGGTCCTTCTTGCTACCTTCTTATAGCCTCGTTGACCTTCTGGTAAGTTCAAATGATAGGTGCAGAACTCATGATCAAAGCATGAAATCTCTAAGTAATTCTAGGAAAACACATGTAGGTTCTTCTTTAAGATGGAGGTGTATGCATCCTGATCCTCGACATGTATGGCCTCACTGATCAGAGTGGGTTGAGGGTCATCTTTGGTTCCCAAATTTATCTCTTTAAGTTTACCAATGGTGTTGGAGACACCTTCTTCGGATGCAGGATGTGCATCATTGAGGTCTTCTTCCTCCATCTCTTCTTATTCTTCATTATCTTCATCATCTTCCCCTTCTGGTGGAAAAATGATTTTTAGATGAAATATTTGATGTTGGAAGAGAAATCATCCTTTGCCTTAGTGTGTGAGGTAAGGGTAGTTTGATGTCTCGAGGATGGGCCCTGAGCATCATTGATAGGGCATTTCCCATCATCATTGGAGTCATCCCAGTTTTCCAAGTCCTTGGACTAAGGGGTCATAACAGAGACCATGTAGACAACTGAGCAAGCACCCAAACATGTGTTTATGAATTCAACATGGTTGATGGGTAGTAAATACTCTTCCTCAAGTTTCTGGAGGGGGTCCATGGGAGCCATCTCCAATCCATTCGTGGCATTGATCTAATCGATTTCGTCGACCAAAATATGTTTTTCTTTCGACTCATAGAACCCGACTTCGATATAATGTGATTCAAAAGACTCAAATTAGAATTTATTGGTGTCAAATGACCCATTTTCTCTATTAGTAAATAATTTTATGCACTGATGGTATGAGGATAGAATTGCAGCATGCTGATGCAGCCAAGGCCTCCCTAACAGGACATTGAAGGCCGTACTTTTCTGCACCACCAAGAACTTAGAATCTTATATGAGGTATCTGAGTCAAGTTTTAATCTTTATTCTTCCCAATGGTTTCTGATCACTTTTTTCATATCTAAGCAGAGTTTTAGTTTAGGGTGTCAAGTTGTCTTCATCATATCCTAGATGACGAAGTGTTCGCAGTAGGAGGAGGTTAACTCCAAAGCTATTTCTGGTGAAGGTCCTCCGTACATAGATTCCATTTATCTTTTCAGACACATATAAGGGTTTTATGTTCCATTTAATGATGTCATCATTATCCCTATTTTTGAAGGATATGACAACATGAAATTCCTTAAAACTAGTCTCTATACAGTAGACTTCGGCTACTTCTACTTCAACCATGATCTCCGGGGGACTTAGTAAGTCTTCGATGAGTGCCTCCCTAGGATATGTGGACATGATCAATGCATCAAATATTTAGTACTTTTCTGGTACTGAACTCATATACATTAAAATATAATATATCTTATCCAAATTTGGGTGCTTCCCTGCTCAGGGTTTCTCTTTTACAGACACATTAGGGGTTTAATCCTTTGAAACGGATGGTTCTACTTCTGTGATTGGGGCCGGTGGTGCTGCAGTCTAATCCACGTTTGGCTGAACTGGTCTGCCTGTATACCTTTGGAAATTTGGTACTTATTATTTGTCTGATGGAAATTCCAAGATAACTGGGATTGAATTTCATATAATGGGGTCAAAGGATAATTCTGGTTCTTGTGGTGTCTGTCGGAGGGTCCTTCTATGAGACTCCGTGATGTTAACAGTTTGACTTGTGGCGTGGCTGGGAATTTGACCCCTACCACAATCATGTCTTCCAAGAAACCAATGGCCTCTATGGCCTCTTCATCTGGCTCTCCAGTTGGGCATGGGGAATTCGGGATTGTGTCCATAGTCTTCATCAAATAAGGGATACATCAAGTGAATGAGGTTAATAGATCCGAAGATCAGTTCTTGATCCGAAACTATTTATGTATGACTTTATCCTTGTGATGGTGTCATTTGGTGGGGTAGTTCCCATTGTACCATTTGGTGAGGTGATTCATGTTGTATCATTTTGTGGGGCAGTACCCGTTATGCCAATATTGTTGGAATGACCTCGAAAAGTGGCAACACTGACTTTGGCTTTGATGTCATCTCATCTTCTTGCTCTGTCATTCAACCCTTCTTGCCTTTAGAGGACCACATGGATGAGGAGGAAGGATGTGTTGTATTGGGATCTTTTGGGGCTGCATTTGGTTTTTTCAACTACACCTAGAGGATGTCATGGACTTAGTTTAAGGTCTTATGGGTCATCCAGTTGTTGAAATTGTTCTCCTTCTTACTGACGATTGTATTCCCTTCCTCTTCCTCTCATGAGTATGAGGTGAAAACAGACGTCACTTGTGTTGGTGGAGGGCCCAACATGACTTTCTCAGAATCCACCATATATTGTAGGAGATCCTTGAAAAAAAGGACTTTGGGATGGTATATCCCAGTATTTGGTGATGGGGACAATAATGTGGACAGTCGTTGAGGCCTTCTTCATCACCTTGCTTTGGCTCTGGTAGCCAGAAAAATTGCGATTCATGGAGGATATGAAATAGCCATGGAACTATTTGTCTTACAATGAATAAAATATATTTATTTGTTCATTAAACTAATTTCTTTTGGAATCCCATTTCTCATATTTCTGAGGTGGGGTGGTTTTTGGCATCCATAGGGTCTCCCACAGTTTGGTGGGGGCCTCACAACTAGAGCCGGTGCCGGGGTGGCTTAAGTGTGATAGAAGATGCTTCAGCTTTTCCCGTTCTTTTCCCAAGGGCTGATGGGGCCACTCGGGACTTAAGATTGGTCCTCTTTAAGGAGTCTTCTATCTTTTGGGAAATAGAAGATAAGTCTCTAAACCAACTGGTTTACTTCACCGTGTTGAGTGGAATTTAAAATTCATACCAAAGGTTATTAAGGCACATGAGAATCATCAAATCCTAGTAGAGTAGCCGATTTAAGGAATACGTCAGGACCTTCCATCGGGAAATGAAGTCAGAGACTCTTTAGTTCACTCACTATTTGCATTTGATGATATTACTGATCATTTTCTTGGGTAGTATCTGAATTGGAAGAGAATGTATCGCCAGAGTTCCTCCCATCCTATGATTGAATTGGATGTAAGGCTAGTATACCATACGAAGGCTGGGACCTGTAGGGTTCACACGAAGCACCTGAATTTTATGGATTCTTACTACTCTAGAGTGCCCGTCATGGGTTTACAGTATGATGTATAGTGCATAAAATATTTTTATAGGTCCCCTAAGATATTGAATACTAGAAAATTGGGGTTCCCAATGTTTGGTGGTGGCATAACATTTTTCACCAACTCGGGTTAGGGTTTTCGCTCTGGTTGTATCGAAACGTGCTATGCCTCCCTAGGTTCTGGTAGAGCCTTTTGCTACATGAGGATATTTAGGATCCCTTAATGCATATCCTATCAGGCTTGATCATATGTTGGTGTAACATTGGACAAGACTGGGCATGCCGGTGCTATAGGAATTTGGGGTTGAAACATAGCCAGGGGTATCATTTGTTGGTTTACCTGGATATATTCCGATTTCCATCCCAGTTGGGGGAGTCATGATGTATTTCTAGGGATAGGTTTAACGGTCCTCAGAGCTTGAATTCATTCACTAGGATGTGTTCCTATCCCATGAGAACCTCTTTTGGGAACACCTACTGACATTTTGTGGGTAGAACATGTCCAACAATATAGTTCCATCGATGTTTAATGACTTTACCTCACCTGAGATATTTCATTTATTCCTCCTACTTGGAGAAACTTTCCTCGAGGGTGTGGGATGCACTCTCAGTGGTAGGAGAAGGTGGGTCATAAAGAACCTTGTATTTATTCTTCCCCTTGTCGAGGTTTCGTACAGGAGGTAATGTCGGATTCACTGCGGGAACACATAGATTTAGGACCGCCCTCTGGTTTCAGGTATGCACACCATCAGGTTTAGTGTGAGATGCCTCTGGGAGGGAATCTTCAACTTTCACATCCTCTCCCCCTATGTCATTTCATGTTATATCCTTGGGGTTTAGGTTTACTATGTTCACTGAGGCATACCACATTGGGGGTGGTGTACCCGGTGACAAATTGTAGGAATGATTCTTGCACCCATTATTAAACTTTCTCCTTCTATTTTGTGGTATAATCCAGGCTTCATGGTGATGATTAACCCAAAGGGAGCCTTTGTTTGATCTCGTAACATGCCTTTGTCTCGGAAGGTGTAGACAATGAGAAGTGGTGGAACAAGTAACTCCTCTATCCATCGTTCTTACTAGATGTTGGATGATTGAAGTCCGTTGTGTGGAAATTTTTGGTAAAAATGCCCCCAGCCTTATGGGTTGGGGTTGTTACTGTTCTACTATTAATGCACGGCGACCATGATCTGTTGGTCTAATGGGGAAATTTTGATGTAAAAATTATCCAAGACCCATGGGATGGTGTTATAACCATATCACTACAGTAGATACCACTATTTACACCCATTTAATTTCACATACTCCCTCATAGGTTTGAGCTGAGTATGGAATTGGGCTTGCAAGAAGTCTATGTCCTTTTTAAGACATGGACACTGCATTCTGGTAAGATTCCATAAGGTAAGAAGCCTACTGGATCTTCCAAGTTTTCTAACTGAAAATATTTTCAATGAACTGATCTTTTTGGCCCTGATGGATTTGAGACTTACTTTGGGTCGATTCTTATTGAGTATCCCATATTTCATGAGTAGGGATTTCACATGATTGTTTCGTCTGAGTGATGAAATTTCTGGATGTAATTTCCAATGGGGCCTCTTATATTGGATGTGTGGTAAAGTGTAGAGCTCCATGTTCACCCGATCCCAAAATGTGAACTCCATCCGGGGAGTTTCCGATGAGGCGACGCAATTTTTGCAGTGCGTAGAGGTAGTACATTTCAAGGTTTTTCTATCGCCTTTATAATTGTGGATTGCTTGCAGACGAGAGGGATTCCAGGTCAATTAGACGGTGAATCTCTCCTATCGTTCATACATTGTCGGCATGCCATTCGAAGGGTAGAAATTTTTCATTCAGTTTTCGATGGTTTATCCTTATATTTATGAAATGTCATCCGTGCATTCCCCAGACAACTTTCCTGGTATGTCGAAGTGAGAAGGGGCCGTAGGCCAAAACATCACTAGTATATTATCCTTAGATAGTTGTCTAATCACAATAAAAATATCATATTATTTTTCTTTTGGAGGCTTCTCTAATTGATATTCTTAGCTCGACTGCTTCATAATATTTTTGTTCCAAGCATCTGGGCTGGTGGGAGCATTATTGATTTTCAGATGATGCTGGGGTGGCTCAAAAATGAGCGTGGCCCCAAGAAATCCTCTGGTTGAGAAAAAATATCACTCAATATTAATAGAGTTCCAGGAGTTTTTGACTCATTTCAGAGTGCCTCACCATCGGAGGGATTTATCATATCTGTTTCGGCAAGGGGATGACCTTCTTACCAGTATGAATTTTGGTTGGGAGGAGGACCTTCACATGTGGTTCTACAATGGTGATAGATACCATTTCAACTTGATACCTGATCGTGGGAATTTCCTTTATAGCTTATACCTTGGGGAGGACCTTTAAGGTGGTCTGCAGTGTAGGGAGGACCTTCTTGCTGCTTGATGTCACTGTGCGGAGGGCCTTCACAACAACCATCATTGCGGGGAGGGCCTTTGCAAAGACCATCAACATGGCGAGGACAACCATCTTGACTTGATACCTAGCTGTATGTAGAATTTATGCAGTGTACATCATGGGGAGGGCCTTCATAGAGTACTAAAAAGAGGGGAGGAAGTTATCTTTGCTTCATGTTACTATAGTGAGGATCTTCATAGTAACTTCTATTACAAGGATTGCATTCACAATGACTATCATTATAGAGAGGACTTCCATCCTGACTTGACGTTTAACTACAAGGAGAAGCATATCTACAATGTATACCCTCGAGAGGACCGTCAGGGATAATGAAATAAAGGGGCATACCTTCATTCTACTTGATCTTCAGGTTGAGGACAGGTCTACCCCAACGCGAATCAGATGATTGGTTCTCATGATCGATCATTCTTTTCCCCCAGAGTAAGCCCCCATGGGGGATCTATGGAGGACCATCAGAGCTTCTTGTATAGACATTGCAAGGATGGCGTTCATAAAAGATACTACCACTTCAATAATTTTTTAATTGAAGGAAAGGGTCTTGAGCCTTTGTTTATGTATGCTTGAGGTAGTCAAGAACCCCAGCTTCCAGTAGAGTGGGATCAGGTATGTGCTCTTCATTTTCTGATTTCTTTTGGCACATTTCATTCGTCGGTGCTCTATTGCGGGTAAATGGGGAATTCTTCTATGGGTAGTGGCCTTCATATATAGGGCACTGTCATTTTGGGTCACATGATGTTGTCGGGATACGCTGACAGATATCTTGAGTTTTGGCAGGGATATATGCCTACCCGGGAGCAGCCACCAAGTTGGGCTGGCGTTACCCTGTTAGAATAGGTATTTGTTCCTGATCTGGTTGTCCGTATGTTGTGGGATATTTTTTTGACCCTTTTGGACTAGATTATGGATGTATAACCACTCCAGAGTGACTAACTCGTTTTGAAAGTGAGTCATTCCATTCGAGGAAACCAGGTTATGGGACCGATTTCTCACCTTTTCCGCTGATGCAATGATATCATGGAATTTTTGGAGGATATGGTTTGTAATCGACATTTGATCTTCCATCATTGCCAAGATGTTCTAGGATGAATCTTTGGATGGAATGGGTTTGAAGACCCATTACGATGTTGGATCAAGAGTTGGTGCCTACTCCAATCCTCCATAAGTTTATAGTGGATACTAGCAGTTCTACTGTATTGGGATAGAGGAATGAGTCCGTCACCGATTGTCTTCTCCAGTTTCCACCGTATCTCACTGGTGTCATAGGTATTCACAAGAAGGGATTTTCATTTTCCCCTATTGACATTGTATTTGTCTCACAAGATTTCCATCCATCCACAAGAATTTGACTCTGCTCATATTTAGTTGCTGCCATATTTTTATGGCGAGCTTGATATGCATTAGTAGGTATTTGTGCCTACGTAGAGACAATTTAATCCCTATTTATATGATAGGTTTGAAATTAATTTTCAGATGTTTTTTCCTCCATGTAGCTGAGTGCCGCCCTATTTGGATGGAGGGCGTGTTGTGCATCGGCATATATCTACATATGCCTCTAGTTTTTTGCTCTGTCTGCATGGTGGGATCAGTGAGAATTAGAATGAACATGCATGTGCTCGTATTGTTCCGCACTATTTCTTTGGCGGGATTGATTATAGTGGTTAGGGTCATAGGCTTACTTATTCAATGCCACCACGTTAGTACAACAGAGCTGCTCCTCAGGAACCAGGGTGATAACGTGTTACTAATTATATATTCTCCACCCTTGGAGGGAATTCCAGGGGGCCTAGGTCTTTTGGACTTTGGAAGGTGACCTCAGTATAAGGTCATGTTCTGTAGAAGGGGGTATAGTCATCCAGTGTTGGTAGTTATTCTCTCTAGCAGGGGCCCATAGGTAGGACCCCAGCGCAGTTGATATGAAGCAGTTGGAATTGACTTTATCTGCCCCCCCTTGGATAGGGGAGGTACTCATTGTCACATTATGGGGACAGGCTCTCAAAACAGTTTGAGATGACCACCGAGGCCACTTGGTTCTGGGGTGCCAGCATCGGCTAAATATGCGGCTGACAGACCTTCACAAACTAGAGGGTTTCTCTTGCAGCCACTAGTTTTGGGAGAGTACCATTTTGATGGTACTCCCTAGTCAACATATTTGATACCCAACATTGAAGATGTTGGGTAGGATAGGGGGTCTTTGTAACACCCGAGACTTTTATGTTATATAAGTCATCAATGGAATCTTTTTCTACACAACACTTGCTTGGCTTGTTTTACACGAAATCGTGACCTTCCTCGATAGCTTGCGTCGAACGCAATACCGAGTTTCACTAAACAACGATATGCTATTAAAATATTATTAAAACTAGCCGTTATGAGTAGTAATAACCACTTTATGAAATTTTATAAATTTATTTTTCAAAATGGACTTCATTTTTGGATTCATAATATCGAAATTAGCCTAGGGTGAAATTTTGGTATTTTTTCTGAAAACTTTCAATTTTTGATGAATAGTGAAACCACTAAGTGGTAGGTTAAAAACTGAATTTTGCATAAAACTTAATTTTACCACTTCTGTGAATGGAATTTCGAAAATCCGACAGACACGGTTGATATCAGTAAGTAAAATGTGGTTCAATGAGATAAAAATAATTTTTTGGTGAATAGTAACTTTTTTCTTTTTTTACCGCGGTTAATACTAAATAGGGTAACTAAGGGTAAATATGATATTACTATTACCCTAACACATGTCCTAATTCTATTGGATAAGTGTAATTCGACCAAAAATAACCTTATGAATATAATATGACCATTTGGGTCCACTTGGATTAGATTATGACATTTAATATTATTTTATTTAATGAATAGTTAAAATAGTTAAAATCAAAGTTTAATAAATAAAACATTTTTAATATGGGGTTATACATAAGATAAATTCGACTATAAATATTCATTAGAAATCTAAAAATATTTCCTACATAATGATATTTTATTTATAATTTTTAAACTTTAAATAAATTAATTTATTTATGACACAACGATGATGCAGTAATTACCCTTTTAAGGAAATGTTAACATAATTGATGTTATAAATGCTCAAATAAATGTAATTTGAGACTTTTTATGAATTCCACTAATTTTCTAGGTTACTATGATATATTAGTGTTGATTTAATAAACTTTGTTCGAACATATAATTCTGTTATGACTTTCACAAAAATCATATATCAAATAGTGTCAAAATTGACACAAAATAGTTTTTAAATCAAATATTATATTATTAATTGTTATTTTATTGCTAAAAATATAAGGTTCGGCCAAATGACGTAGATAAAGATATATATATTAATAATAAACAACTTGGGGTTCTTTTGGTATGTTATAGTAAGTGTATTAACCATATAGTGTAAGAAAACAAAAAGTCACGGTAAAAGTTAAATTATTTAACTTAGAGTTAAATCTAATTGATAAGGTTAAAATAATAACCTAAACTTGTCTAAATCCTATTGGTTGATAGGATTTCGACCCATCCCCACTTTTCCTTCGAAATAAGACCCTTTGGAACCATTATAAACCGATTTTGACTTTAATATAAAATAATATTTTGAGATATTCCTAAGGTGCCTCTCTTCTCCCTTATAAAAGGGAACCTCCTCCCCCTCCTCCTCACACCAATTTGAGAACTCAAGCTCATCCAAACCCTGAAAAAATCCCTTCTCCACTTCCGTAGAATAATCCTAGATGTCCTGGTCTTCTTCAAAGACCAATCTTAGTTCCCTAAGTGGAGGATTCAAAGAGGCGTTTCAAAGAAGAGGTAATATCCATTACCGATCTTTCCAATTTCATTCTTCTTCAACTTCTTATTCTTTAGTTGTTTCATGATAAAGTAATAACATCATTATTACTTACATACTGATATTTTATTATAAATATGAAACAACCCTAATTCACCTTCTATCCATCCTATGGAAAAATGAAATCACTGCGCGTGCGTACGTACGGAATACCGTCTCCACGCCGTGGTGTAATCTATTTTCCACCATCACCATACAAGGATGGGTATAATGGTGTAATGAGTAACTATATATGATTATTATAAAGTTATATTGATACTGAAATAGTATAAATACACTTAAATACAATTCCACGATCAAGGGAACAATATCATCGCTCGTGCGTACGTACGGAATACCGTCTCCACGATGTGATGCGACTCGTTCTACATGATCATCATTACATAGTAATTATATAAATGAATTGAATGAATAAATATGATATATGTTACACTAATACTATTCTGGATAAAAGGTATCTATAACCTTAAAAGAAGAATAAGAATTTATTCGGCAAAACTCGCAGAAGAACAAAAGGCAATAAAGACCTGAGTAACAAGTAACAATGAAATATTACAAATAAGAAGCTAAACATATGACCATATATGATATCATATCAATATGTATGATTCTAGAATAATTCAATAACATTATTTAAACCATTATACAGGATTTTCGGACACGTACAAAGCAAATCGGACCTAAGGTAAGGGAAAATATCACAATCTCACTTTTATCCGAGATTGTTTTTACTTTGGTAATTACTGGGGTGTATTTTATCATCCACATCCACGTTCCCTAAATATGTAATATTATTTCCATCCTTCTACAATAGTTTATATCCAATTTTACCCTTCGGTGTGTTTTTAGTAAAAGATATGAAAGGAATCTTTTGTCGTTTTTCATACGAGGTACTTTTTGACTTTTCCGACAAAAGTACGAAGAATGTTTTTTTTAACTTATACGGCATGAATGGATTTTTAAAACATTATTTCCAAGAAGCTTAATTTACAAGTTTTCAAGTTTATTTTTAATCAAATTCTTTTAGTTTAAATTTGTATGACATGTTAAGAAAGGAAAAATGTTTTTGAAGAAAAAGGATATTTTCCTCAAGAATGGAGTTCAAGTGTTTTATCAAAATTATTTTCCATCTAAGATAATAAAGGGTTCTGTTTTTATCCCTATTATTACATTGATTTGATTATGTTTTGAGGGAATTATTTTTATAAAGTCATTTACCTTATATGATTTGTTTTATGATGTCATGATGTTTCAAGAATCCCATTTTGGTTACATGTGTTATGCAATGATGTATGATGTATGATTATGTGGCACACATAAGAAAGGATTCATTATAAGATGGGTGGGACCTATATCTCCCTCCAACGCATTGGGTAAATATTTATATCTCATGAGATAGACATGGCTAGAACATAAGGTTATTTCGGTTCAGTGATACAGGACTGAAACGAGGAGTGAACTCGGTTAAGAAATGGACTTTGTCCGCTAAGATAGTCTTGGCAATGAGTCATGAATAACAAAAAATGATTTTCCATGATTATGTGTGCATGCCACAAAGATTAATGTTTTATGTTATGATTATGGGGATCTCATTTTCACTTCTATGATTTATTCCATGTTAAGATATTATGATATCTTTTGCAGGTTATGATTTTCAAAAAGATATGATATGATTTTTATTTCCTTTATTTGCCCTTGATGAGCATTTGAGCTCACCCTTTTTTGTATGTTTTCTTTTCCCTAGGTCAGGAAGATGGATATTAAGTAGAAAATGCTAAAAGGGACCCTAGATATGATTAAATAAATGGGAGATACTGTAGAAGATTTATGAACCAGTTGTTTATGTTTCCCAGTTTCTAAAGACACTATACCTATACGGTCCTTTGTGGTTTTGTCATATGTTGTAATAAGTGTGCTTCAATTTTTAAGTATTAACAATGTATGTATTATATGGGTCGTTATAGTTGGTATCAGAGGAAAGGTATAGTCAACCTTTGGAAACTAGGATGTGAAATCCTTAGTAAGAACCCTAAGGATAAGTCTAAGCATAAAACACAATCTTAGTGTTTTAGAAATGGCCATGAATAACCTAGGATAATACCTTAAGCATGAAAATTTTATTCTTGAATTATGTGGTTTTCCTATTATAATTAGTGTTGCTCACACTATTCTTCTTGGTTTTAGTCAATGGTTGGAACCAGAAGGAACTGTGTTAATGCAGAATGCGATGGGCAATGCAATGATTGTCCCCCTGAGAAACCAAACGATATGGGAGCTGGAATGCAAAATCTTGTAGCCATGCTCACACAACTTTCTCAAGCTATGAATCTTGCAGGACTTCCAAACGAGCAAAGGAAGGAGCAACATTCTGTTGAATCCTTCATGAGGCAGCGTCCACCTTCTTTCAGCGGGTCTACTGATCCATTAGTTGTTGAACAATGGATTAGTACTACTGAAAAGATATTTTCAGTTCTTCAATGTTCGGAACATGATAAAGTCATCCTAGCAGTGTATCGTTTGGAAGGAGATGTTGATCAATGGTGGAATCTTATTAACAATATGAGGCAAAGGGATGAAATTGAGTCCATGGAATGTGACGAGTTCAAGAACTTATTTTTCAATAAGTACTTCCCTCGTATTCTCCGAACAAAGATGGAGAAAGAGTTTCTTGAACTGAAGCAAAGGGATGATGAATCTGTTGGTACCTATGAAGCAAATTTTACAAGACTTGCAAGGTACGCTTCTGGTATTATTATCCAACCTGAGAGTAAGATCGATCGATTCATTAGTGTCTTAAAACCAAGTCTTCGATGGGCGTTAGCCATAAGGGACTTCAATAGCTACGAGGAAATCGTTCGATGTGCTCTCAAAGTTGAGATGGAGAATGGAGTAACCCATCAGTCATATGGGTTTGATAAGAAGAGGAAAATGGAATTCAAAGGAAAATCTAAAGAGCACACTGAAAAGAAGATGAGCTTTCCCTTATGCTCAAAGTGTGGAAAGAAACATGGAGGGAGTTGTCTTAAAGGGACAAGTAAATGTTTCAAATGTGGAAAGGAAGGTCATCGAGCATTTGAATGTGGCGATAATGGGAAGAAGATGTCTAATGATGCAAACAAAGGAAGGGATACACAGAATGAACCTACTACACTTCAATGTTTCAAGTGCAAGGAGATGGGGTATTATGCCAATCAATGCCCAAATCCAAGGGTTGATGATGATGGTCGACGTCAACAAACTCTTAAGGATAAAGACAAAGGAAAGTCACATTCAATTTCTATCAGCGATGTGGATTACGATAATGAAGTGGTGAAAGGTACACTTACCTTCCCCTCTAAAGTATAAAATGTTTTATTTGATTCTAGATCCACCAACTATTTTATTTCGGAAGAATTTTCTAAGGGTATCACTGTATTACCTCAACAATTAGATGTTGAGTTAGCTGTGAAAACACCTAATGGCACATCAATCGCATCAAACGTTTATAATTTTTCTCCAATTGACATTTGTGGGAAAGTGCTTCCTGCAAATCTTGTGATACTTCCTTTAGTGGAATTCGATGTGATTCTTGGTAAGGATTGGCTTTCTTTATATGGAGCTCATATCAATTGCCAAAGAAGGGAAGTAAAATTTCATATTCCAGATCAATCTATGATCGTCTATCAATGCAAGGATGAACATAACCTTCCAGTGGAAATTTATTCCATTTTATGGGTATTGATTCCACTAAATGAAGGTTATTTATCTCAACTGGTTGGTGAGAAACTCGTGATTAAGAATATGCCCATCGTACGGGAGTATGATGATGTCTTTCCAGAGGAATTACCGGGTCTTCTACCAAATCGTGAAGTTGAGTTTTCAATAGAACTCTTACCGGGTGCTTTTCCTATTTCAAAGACACCTTATAGAATGGCCCCAATTGAGTTGCAGGAATTGAAGAACCAACTCCAAGAGAATCTTGATAAGGGATTCATACACCCTAGTGTGTCACCTTGGGGAGCACCTGTTCTATTTGTTAAGAAGAAATATGGATCAATGAGACTCTGTATTGATTACCGAGAACGTAACAAGATCACTATCAAGAACAAATATCCTCTCCCACGCATTGATGACTTATTTGACCAACTACGCGGAGCTCAATACTTTTCGAAGATTGATCTTCGTTCAGGGTATCATCAATTAAGGGTCAAAAGGGAGGATATACCAAAGACGGCTTTCCGTACAAGGTATGGACACTATGAATTTATAGTGATGCCATTTGGTCTTACTAATGCCCCTGCTATCTTCATGGATCTAATGAATAGAGTCTTTAGAGACTACCTTGATCAATTTGTGGTAGTATTTATAGATGATATTATTGTTTATTCAAAGTTCAAGGAAGAACATGAAGATCACTTGAGAATTATATTGAAGACCCAGAGAAAGGAGAAGCTTTATTCCAAATTTACCAAGTGTGAATTTTGGCTTCAAAAAGTTGCATTTTTGGGTCACATAATCTCAAAAGAGGGGATATCTGTGGATCCAGAAAAAACAGAGGTTATCGAATGATGGTCGAGACCAACAATAGTAACTGAGATCAAAATTTTTCTTGGTTTGGCTGGATATTATCGACGTTTTTTGAAAGATTTTTCACGATTATCTAATCCAATCACCAAGTTGACTCGGAAAGGAGTTAAGTTTGTTTGGATAGAGGAATGTGAAGAAAATTTCAAGGAGTTGAAAAGAAGGTTATCCAGTGCACCTGTGCTCACACTGCCTTGTAGTGGAGAAAGGTTTGTGATCTACAATGATGCATCCAAGAAGGGATTGGGGTGTGTTCTTATGCAAAATGATATGGTGATAGCTTATTCCTCACGACAGTTGAAAATCCATGAGCAAAATTACCCAACACATGATTTGGAGTTAGCTGCAGTAATCTTTGCATTAAAGATTTGGAGGCATTACCTTTATGGTGAAAGGTGTGATATTTATACTGATCATAAAAGTTTAAAGTATATTTTCACACAAAAGGAGCTGAATATGCGTCAAAGAAGATGGTTGGAGCTGATTAAGGATTATGACTGCTCAATCCATTACCACCCTAGGAAAGCAAACAAGGTGGCAGATGCATTAAGTCGACAAGACCATGCCAGTTTATCAATGATGAGGATCACAAAAGATCCAATATTTATGGATTTACAAAGAATGGATCTTGGAATTATAATAGGGGAAAAATATTATCTTTCTCAAAATGAATGTTCAACCATCTATACATGTGAAGATTAAATAGGCATAGAAAGAAGATGTTGAGTTACAAAAGAAGGTGAGAAATGTTCCGGAATTCAACCTTGATTGTGATGGGATAATAAAGTTCAGGAATCGGGTTTGTTTTCCTCCCATCCCCGAATTAAAGAAGGAACTGCTGGATGAAGCTCATAGTTCTTCATTCTCTATTCATCCTGGAAGCACAAAGATGTATAGGGACCTGAAAGAGTACTTCTGGTGGGATGGCATGAAAAGAGATGTTGCTGAATATGTCTCTTGATGCTTGGTTTGTCAACAAGTTAAAGCTGAGAGACAGAAGTCTAAGGGGATGTTACGACCATTACCAATACCCGAATGGAAATTGGAAAACATCACTATGGACTTTGTCACAAGACTTCCTAAAACATCCAAAGGCAATAATGCTATCTGGGTCATAGTTGATCGTCTTAAAAAGTCTGCACATTTCATTGCTATTAGAGAGGATTTCTCTCTGGATCAGATTGCCAGGATATATGTAAAGGAAGTGGTAAGATTTCATGGAGTACCACTTTCTATTATCTCTGATCGGGATCCTAGATTTACCTCGAAGTTCTGGCGAAGTCTTTAGCATACTCTAGATGCAGAGTTGAGTTTCAGCACTGCTTATCATCCTCAGACAGACAGTCAGTCTGAGAGAACAATTCAAACTCTAGAATATATGTTGAGAGCTTGCTCTATGGATTTCAAAGGTGTTTGGGATCAACACCTACGTTTGGTGGAATTTTCTTACAATAATAGCTTTCACTCCAGTATTCAGATGGCTCCTTTTGAAGCTCTCGATGGAAAGAAATGCAGGACTCCAACTTGCTGGGATGAAGTTGGGGAAAGAAAGCTATTAGGACCTGATCTCGTTGATGAAATGGCAGAAAAGGTCAGATCTATTCAACAACACATAAGAGCAGCCCAGAGTCGACAGAAAAGTTATGCGGACAACCGAAGAAAAGATCTAGAGTTTGAAGTGGGTGATAAAGTGTTCTTACGAATATCTCCCTGGAAGAGGGTTATGAGATTTGGAAAGAAGGGGATGTTGAGCCCTAGATATATCGGTTCTTTCGAAATACTGGATCGTGTTGGGAAGGTAGCTTACCGATTGGCGCTTCCACCGAAT
Organism: Viscum album; assembly: GCA_963277665.1. Lineage (NCBI taxonomy): Eukaryota > Viridiplantae > Streptophyta > Magnoliopsida > Santalales > Viscaceae > Viscum > Viscum album. The sequence goes on from OY728164.1 coordinate 687,945,454, forward strand.
CTCTCTCAAGTTCACGATGTGTTCCATGTATCTCTCCTGAGAAAGTACATACATGATCCTTCACATGTACTCAGCTCAGAAGTTGTACCGCTGGAGCAAGATCTTTCTTATGAAGAACAGCAGATAGAGATTCTGGATCGTAGCGAAAAAGTCCTACGAAACAAGACCACTTGCTTGGTGAAAGTTTTATGGAGGAACCACCAATTAGAAAAAGCTACTTGGGAGCTTGAGGATATGATGAGGGAGAGGTATCCTCATCTGTTTGTTACAAAGTGACGAATTTCGAGGGAAAAATTCATTTTAAGGGGGGTAGAATGTAACACATGAGACTTTTATGTTATATAAATCATCAAATGAACCTTTTTCTACACAACACTTTCTTGGCTTTTTTTACACGAAATCGTGACCTTCCTCGATAGCTTGCGTCGTACGCAATATCGAGTTTCACTAAACAACGATATGCTATTAAAATATTATTAAAACTAGCCGTAATGAATAGTAATAACCACTTTATGAAATTTTATAAATTTTATTTTTCAAAATGGACTTCATTTTTGGATTCGGAATATCGAAATTAGCCTAGGGTGAAATTTTGGTATTTTTTATGAAAACTTTCAATTTTTGATGAATAGTGAAACCACTAAGTGGTAGGTTAAAAACTGAATTTTGCATAAAAATTAATATTACCGCTTCTATGAATGGAATTTCGAAAATCCAACAAACACGGTTGATATCAGTAAGTAAAATGTGGTTCAATGAGATAAAAATATTTTTTTTTGTGAATAGTAACTTTTTACTTTTTTACCGCGGTTAATAGTAAATAGGGTAACTAAGGGTAAATATGATATTACTATTACCCTAACACATGTCCTAATTCTATCGGATAAGTGTAATTCGACCAAAAAAAACCTTATGAATATAATATGACCATTTAGGTCCACTTGGATTAGATTATGACATTTAATATTATTTTATTTAATGAATAGTTAAAATAGTTAAAATCAAAGTTTAATAACTAAAATATTTTTAATATGGGGTTATACATAAGATAAATTCGACTATAAATATTAATTAGAAAGCTAAAACGATATCCTACATAATGATATTTTATTTATAATTTTTAGACTTTAAATAAATTAATTTATTTATGACACAATGATGATGCAGTAATTACCCTTTTAAGGAAATGTTAACATAATTGATGTTATAAATGCTCAAATAAATGAAATTTGAGACTTTTTATGAATTCCACTAATTTTCTAGGTTACTATGATATATTAGTGTTGATTTAATCAACTTGGTTTGAACATATAATTCTGTTATGACTTTCAAAAAAATCATATATCAAATAGTGTCAAAATTGACACAAAATAGTTTTTAAATCAAATATTATATTATTAATTGTTATTTATTCCTAAAAATCTATGGTTCTGAAAAATGACTTAGATAAAGATATATATATATTAATAATAAACAACTTGGGGTTCGTTTGGCATGTTATAGTAAGTGTATTAACCATATAGTGTAAGAAAACAAAAAGTCACGGTAAAAGTTAAATTATTTAACTTAAAGTTAAATCAAATTGATAAGGTTAAAATAATAACATAAACTTGTCTAAATACTATTTGTTGATAGGATTTCGACCCATCCCCACTTTACCTTCGAAATAAGACCCTTTGGAACCATTATGAACCGATTTTGACTTTAATATAAAATAATATTTTGAGATATTCTTAAGGTGCCCCTCTTCTCCCTTATAAAAGGGCACCTCCTCCCCCTCCTCCTCACACCAATTTGAGCACTCAAGCTCGGCCAACCCCTGACAAAATCCCTTCTCCACTTCCCTAGAATAATCCAAGAGGTCCTGGTCTTCTTCAAAGACCAGTCTTAGTTCCTTAAGTGGAGGATTCAAAGAGGCGTTTCAAAGAAGAGGTAATATCCATTACCGATCTTTTCAATTTATTTCTTCTTCAACTTCTTCTTCTTTAGTCCTTTCATGATAAAGTAATAACATAAGTATTACTTACATACTGATATGTTATTATAAATATGAAACAACCCTAATCCACCTTCTATCCATCCTACGGAAAAATGATATCACCGCGCGTGCGTACGTACGGAATACCGTCTCCACGCCGTGGTGTAATCTATTTTCCACCATAAACTTACAAGTATGGGTATAATGGTGTAATGAGTGACTATATATGATTATTATAAATTTATATTGATACTTAAATATTATAAATACACTTAAATACAATTCCACGATCATGGGAACAATATCATCGCTCGTGCGTACGTACGGAATACCGTCTCCACGATGTGATGCGACTCGTTCTACATGATCATCATTACATAGTAATTATATAAATGAATTGAATGAATAAATATGATATATGTTACACTAATACCATTCTGGATATAAGGTATTTATAACCTTAAAAGAAGAATAAGAATTTATTCGGCAAAACTCGCATAATAACAAAAGGCAATAAAGACCCGAGTAACAAGTAACAATGAAATTTTACTAATAAGAAGCTAAGAATATGACCATATATGATATCATATAAATATGTATGATTCTGGAAAAAGTAAATAACATTATTTAAACCATTATACAGGAGCTTTGGACACGTACAAAGCAAATCAGACCTAAGGTAAGGGAAAATATCACAATCTCACTTTTATCCATGATTGTTTTTACTTTGGTAATTACTGGGGTGTATTTTATCATCCACATCCATGTTCCCTCAATATGTAATATTATTTCCATCCTTCTACAATAGTTTATATCCAATTTTACCCTTCGTTGTGTTTTTAGTAAAAGATATGAAAGGAATCTTTTCTCGTTTCTCGTACGAGGTACTTTTTGACTTTTCCGACAAAAGTACGAAGAATGTTTTTTTTAACTTATACGACATGAATAGATTTTTAAAAAATTATTTCCAAGAAGCTTTCTTTACAAGTTTTCATGTTTATTTTTAATCAACTTCTTTTAGTTTAAATTTGTATGACATGTTAAGAAAGGAAAAATGTTTTTCAAGAAGAAAGGATATTTTTCTCAAGAATGGAGTTCAAGTGTTTTATCAAAATTATTTTCCATCTAAGATAATAAAGGGTTCTGTTTTTATCCCTATTATTACATTGATTTGATTATGTTTTGAGGGAATTATTTTTATGAAGTCATTTACCTTATATGATTTGTTTTATGATGTCATGATGTTTCAAGAATCCCATTTTTGTAACATGTGTTATGCGATGGTGTATGATTTATGATTATGTGGCACACATAAGAAAGGATTCATTATAAGATGGGTGGGACCTATATCTCCCTTTAATGCATTGGGTAAAGATTTATATCTCATGAGATAGACATGGATGGAACGGAAGGTTATTTCGTTTTAGTGATACAGGACTGAAACGAGGAGTGAACTCGGTTCAGAAATGGACTTTGTCCGCTAAGATAGTCTTGGAAATGAGTCATGACTAACAAGAAATGATTTTCCATGATTATGTGTGCATGCCACAAAGTTTCAAGTTTTATGTTATGATTATGAGGATCTCATTTTCACTTCTATGATTTATTCCATGTTAAGATATTATGATCTCTTTTGCACGTTATGATTTTCAAAAAGATATAATATGAATTTTATTTCCTTTATTTGCCCTTACTGAGCATTTGAGCTCACCCTTTTTTGTATGTTTTCTTTTCCCCAGGTCAGGAAGTTGGATATTAAGTAGAATATGCTAAAAGGGACCCTAGATATGATGAAATAAATAGGAGACGCTGTAGAAGATTTATGAACCAGTTGTTTATGTTTCCCAATTTCTACAGACACTATACCTATACGGTCCTTTGTGGTTTTGTCATATGTTGTAATAAGTGTGCTTCAATTTTGAAGTATTAACAATGTATGTAATGTTTGGGTCGTTATAGTCTTGATATTTTTTGGAGCCTCGACCACCTACAAGATTACGGATGTGCATGTCTGCATGGGTTGATGCGATGTTATTTGGTTCAAAGGTTTCATTGAGAGAACCTACAATATACATATATGAAATAAAAACCACAAAATATTGTTAATGTAGAATTCCTTTAAACCTATTCATATTTGGTGATTCATCTTGGGCCCCTTCCCCTTTTCTTTTTTACGGGGCGTAGGGGCCTGAGTGGGGTGAGACTACCACCATGGTTAAGGATTCACATTGGGTTCATCATTTATATTCCTCATATGAGGTGGAACATTTTTCACATATTTGGGAAAAAATGGTCTGAAATGCAGTATCCCATTGGATTTTATCATTCGGGTATAACTGCCACCTTGGCTATGGATTTACATCGTATTCACCATTTTTTTCGGCCTCCTAGGTGGCTCATTTTGTGCGCACCTGGGTGAAAAAAATGGTATGACATGCAGTATCTTTTTGTCTTCTATCATGGGGGTAGAACTGCCAATTGGGTTAAAGATTCACATCGGGTTCACTATTTTTGTTCTACCTCCGAGGTGGAATGTTTTTCACGGGTCAGGGCGAAAAAAATGGTCCTAATTTTAGTGTCACTTTGTCTTTTATCATTGGTGTAGAACCATTACATTGGTTAAGGATTCATGTTGGGTTCACCTTTTTTGTTCCACATCTAAGGTGGCGTGTTTTCATGTGGTGTAGAAATGGTTCTACGAGGATCATCACCCAGCCCTTTTTATAGAGAGATGGGTTCTTGTTGAATTTACCATTACTTTGTTTCGACCCATTCAATGTAATGATCCTTTAAAGAAGGTTGAATTAACACTGTAGAAACTATTGGTCCCAATAGAAGATTTTTTGGGGTTCATTAAATCATTAAATCAGTCCTTCTCGAATATAACTTCCTCGAATGGTCCCCAACAGGTTTATTTGTGGAGCCAATAATTCCCAATTGCCATAGTATCCATGATTCATGGACCTTTTTTCCAAAGGCCGATGCTCATTGGCTGCGAATTTGGCCAAGGACACATAAGGACTCCATTGGTCGAGGTGATGGGAGGTCAAGCTCGCCGCACCCTTCCGGGGGAGGATTGTTTCCTGTTCCAGGACACTCTTATAGATTTAAGTCATGTTCACATGTTCATGAATCCTTGGTTCATTCCCAAAGAGTGTGTCCACGAGCTACCCTTGGTTTGCAGGATCATCATAGGCATGCATATATTTAATGATATGGAGGTAATACTAACTTGAGCTATATTATATGGCACTCAAGAGTTTATCATCTTCCAGGGGGTTGAAAGGTGACATGATGTTCTGATCGGGCCAATAAGAAAGGATTCCTATGTGTCCTTGGGAGAGGAATTAGAACCCAAGTAGTTCAATAGGTTTTGGACTTACTCATGGGATCTGCCCATTGGATAGACATTACTGGGTGGACCCTTTTTGAATGGGCACCCTTTTGAGCCTGGGCCTTCTAGTATATTTCCTACGTATCCGGGTTTTCCTAAGAATTAGAGTTATTATAGTTCATAAGGTGTGGATTTTGTAATACTCACAAACTTCTAATACCACGCGAGTCATGATCGGTGTGTGAAATAAGAGGATGTGAAAGATTCAACAATGCCCATGCCTCCTCCCCTATTGGAGGGGGAGAGAAATCCCCCTTCAGAAGTGGCTGGGGTGACCATGGGTGAGGGCGCAGAGTAATGAACCTTTCAATGTGAAATGACATTGAAGGTCATGCATCCCTACCTCAGAAAATTGGGGACTTACCTCAGTGGTAGTTCCCCATAACATGCTCTGGGAAGGGGATGAGTTTTTCCATGTCACAATGGGGAGTGAACATAACCCCTTTGACTGATCACTATTACTTATTGAATGGAAAAGCAAGTGATCTCCCTTAATACCTGGAATGGGGAGGTTCACGTCAAGGTCCCAAGGTTGGGATCTGGGTTACAATGGGTATGTAGTCTCACATGCATTATCGAAGATCTCACCTTTGTGGGGAGGGCCACTGTGACTCTGTTGACCGTGGGTATGTGGACTCAATGGGTTGCGTTGATGGACCCGTTGTTATGATCATACAGGTCCAATGGATTTGGAGGAGGCTTTGGCCTAACGCTGGAGGACTCATTAGAAAAGGGGCCATGGAGGACTAGAAGGTTGTGGAGGGGTGAGTTTAGAACTATTGGAAACAATACTTGAAAGCACACCATTCCGCGTATTGAATTTTTATGCGGGACGGGGGAGGCTCTTCATGCCATTATATTATGCAAGAAGAGTGTTCGTCCTCTTACCAATGTGGTATACATGCATGGGTATAGGAAACACCATAACATTTTGGTATTCGGCCCATCATGATGCTTTGGGTTCCATCCGCGTACTAATGCAGTACACGACATCGAGTTCAGTCAGTGTAGAGGTATGCTATGTGGATCACCCAATTGAAGGAGGGGTCTGGGGGATCATCTTTCATGGGTATTTCATCTGCAATATTCCCTTGGTTTGTGGTTCACAATTTAAATTCACATTTTTATTATCCTTATTCAATTCCCCCATATTATGGTTCGTGGTTGGCTGTACCTGAGAAGAGAGTGGTTAACGGTTCTTACTTCGCTGATGAAACAAGATGGTATCCAGGGTGAAACCTTTAAGACTCCCTCAAGATTTCATCATCCATCCATCTCTCTATCCGTCTCCCTTTTTGGGTGTCTCTCATACTTCTACTGTGCTACTTTTATAGAGAATCAGATGAATCATATCTATTGGGCTCATGATTCCATTTTCAGCGGCCCATTGAAGTAATATCATGACCCATGGAAAACTCGGTCAACTTGGGTTTGCAGAGGCTTTGGTTCATGATAATGGTTCACAAAACCCCTATGAGTAGTTTCATCCATGAACTGATGAGTTCGCAGAATAGTACACGGATGGTCCTCACACGTATGAATCCATCAACGACATAGTTTTTGGTTCACCTTGCTCACCGGCCATCCCCTCATGGGCCAATAGTTCGAATATCATCCCGCATACCTGGTAGTTTTTGATCCATCTTCTCTACATTCCTTCCTCAGTGATGGTGCACATGACTCTTAAAAACCTTTAATACATGAATTCCTTCAAGTTCCTTCAAATAATTGAAACTCCATTTGTGTCAATTAACCATACTATACTTGCAGAAGTACTTTATTCCTTCTACGAAGTGTTTGTGGGGGAATTTTCTTCTGTTGGTTGAATTTTTAGGACCCTACAACCACCCTAGGAAAAATCATCTCAAGATGAATCCATCCACAGATCTACAAGTGAACCACCTCCCTCCCCATTGTGCTTCTGGGTAACCCACACCCTCACCGATCTAAACCAAATGAAGAATCTGGCATCATATCTGGAAAAAATATTTATGCGAGAAGCCCGATCGATCCACTGCCCCGAGCCACCACTATGCCCAAATCCACTAATAAAGACATCACACCATGTAATAGACCATCACTAAGAGTTGAATCCATCATTCCATAGAGATTCAACACTGAGATCCAGAACTGATGTGTCATAGGTAGACACCACCAAGGAGGCCAACTATAAGGGTATGAAACCTTGGTGGACAGTTCTAATCCAAAGTTGATATTTGTCCCCCATGGTTGTCTCCTCCTTTATAAACAATCCCGATTAAACAATGAGAATGTTTATTAAAATTCATACTTCTTTGGGAATAATTGAATCAAACTCCACATGAAAAATAAATTCCAATGAAATATTAAATATTATGATCATAATTATATTCATGAAATTAAATGTAAAATGAATATATATACAACTCATAAAGAAAGATATGTGGATGACATATGAAATATCTCAAATAATTTAAATTGAGATGTTAAACCCTTACCTTGAGTTCCAATTAATTTAAATGAAATATATACCTTTGTATAATAAATTTTAATTTATTAAAATTATATACTAGATTCATTTAAAAACATGTAATATCATATATATCTTATTTATAATAATTCACTACCCATTTACAAAACATTACTTACTAAATTTTTTATTTTTGAGTGTTAATTATTCCATTTATCATGAGAATTTGGGTTTCGTATTTCTAGTCCAATAACTTTGATCATGGTTCCATCATTTCAAAAATGATTATAATTATATAATTTTAATATATATCCATTATATACATATTTATAATCATTGATTATATATAGGGATAAAAAATTGAATTACACCATTTAGAGAGATTATAGGTTGTAGGTATTCATGAACGACGTTTTCACATTTTGATGGGTAAAATAAAAGAAAGGTAAATAATAAATATCCAAAACATACTTATTATTATTTCAAATATATCATATATATTCCTGAAATCCATCCTTATTACCATCAACATAAAATTGAAAAAAAACACATCATTTTGTGGTGGTGGTTGTCCTCACGTACACCCTAGGGACACTATTGTTTTCCATCGGATTAAAAGGAATGAAATATGATTTGATATTACAATAAAATATTAATAATTATCTACTATTTATCATCTATAAAAAATAATACAATCAAAATAATCATTCATGACATATGGTAGTTGAAAACTAATTATATCGCCACATGGAGATAACAAGTTGTACATACACATGAGAGATACATTAAATTAAAATTTGATGTCCAAGAGGGTGGATAATTGTTATTAATGTTAATAATCACATTTATGTATATTGATGCTAAAAATATATTATTTTTTTAAAATACCATACATTTATAGGATGTAAATATGAAGTAAATAGAATGTTATTAGTTATGGTGATTACTTCTTCTTCTATAGAACTCCTTTAAATATAATATAAATGATTATTGTGTTGTTATTTGGTGCTGAAAAAACACACAAAAGTAGATAAAGAATCCTATATTGTAGTTTTTTACGGAATTCATGAACTATATAACCTAATGAGTCATATATAAGATAAATGAGGGGTGTCATTTTATAATTTAGTGGAGGGGAACTCATTGGATTTCCTAAAAGATTTAAATATAAAAAAGTAATTATCTATAAAAATTCTTCAAAATTAATAGGTAATATAAGATAATGTAGTATTTTGTTGATATAAAATTTTTATATGTTTAATGTAACACACTGGCCCCAAAATCCCAGATCAAGTGAATTATTTTATCACATTGGCATGATTAAAAAGAATCAAATCCTGAAGGACTGATCGGTTTAACTATTTTGGAAAAAATATAATACATTAATGGAACAAATATTACACTGGGAAATAGAAAATAAAACATGGTACCTGATTAAATGAAAGAAACTTCACCATTGAATGATTATTCAATGGTTTCTTCTTCACAATCTAGAGAAAGGAAAAAAATAACGATAAACTAAAATTTCTCTTAAGGTTAATTAATGGTGATTGAATACTGAATTGATGAGACTAAATCATCATGTAAAGGTAAATAACTGATAAAACATTAAATTAAAATAACTTGATAAGGTATAATCAATATGTTAATGTAAGAAACCGAAAACACATTTCATTTAATCATTACACTAAGAATGAAAAACATCTATAGATCTGTCAAAAAAATATCATTGATAAATAGTAACTGAGTCTGAATGTTATTGGATTCCATATTACATAGGTACATTGTTCATTTATCATAAATTTATTTCAAAAGATGTTTTATCATATTAGGAAAAAAATCATCAAATATGGCCAATTGGTTTGTCTCATGAGACTACCGATGCATCGAAGGACGGTCGATAACTTGTCCCTACACCTATAGTACATGTCCAAACCATGCCCCACATATCAAATAATTGATTTAAAAATATTTCTTATAAAATATCTATATGGATTATAAGATAAATTTTTATAAATAATTCCCAGTTGGGGATATGTAACAAGAAGGGATTTTGACATTGATGAAAACATATAACATTGAAGTATCATTAAAAACACTCTTGAAGAAAATAATATCTAAACATTCCAAAGTGTCCCTTACAAATTTGAAAAATATGATTCATAGTCCCCATGAAGGAATACAATTATATGAAAATTAGAATATCTTGATAATAATGAGAATCAATATATAACATGTAAAATGTTATTATATAAATCATATGAAAGTGAATTGGTGTATAATAACAAATAAGTCTCAATAGAATTTAAATTGAGACTAAATCCCTTAACATGAGTCTGACCTCTCACATAAGCCTTTATATTCCTAAATAATAAACTTATGTTAATTATTTACTAGATTCAGAACCTTTTTCATCTTTATCACTAATTTTTTTTTCACTTATTAAAATGTTGTAAATAAATACTTAAATAATTATGTTTATAGTGGGTGTTTTGACCATATTCAATTTACGTGTCAAAAATAATTTTTGTTGGTCAAATATAGTAAGTGGGGTAATTATATAAAAATATATTGAATAGTAATAATGAAATAATTATCATATTTATACATAAACTATTCTTTTAAAACAAATCATGATGTTTTTTTATAAAAAATGAACCAATGTTATAGTCATGGAGACGGTCGGCCATACCTACAGAATTGTAAGGATCCAAATTTTTAGTGATCATTATAGAAGGAAGGTAAGAAAAAATATATACATATACAATTATCATTATATCTTAAATATATTGTCATTTAATCATATATACTTATATATCAGATTATTTTGGTGTAAAATGATTCAAATTGTGTTGAGGAGGCAGTAGTCTACATGTCCATGACTGACGTTATTAGTTTTTTGTGTCAAAAGGGTAATAAATAAAATGTTATAATATATTTATGAAAAGTTAATTTTGTAATTTATTTAAAATATTTTTAATTAAAACAATCATTTATATGTTCCATGTATAGTGTGAATGAATCACATCGCTTGGTGAGGCAGTAGTCCACAAATCCACAAATGATGTTATCGTATTTAAAAAAATTTATAACATTAAGGTACATGATATATCAAAACTAAAAACGCATAATGAAATTATAAATATCATATATATCATATATAAAAAGTTTTTACATCATGATTCTTATCAATTAAAGGTTTTAATTGAAAAACAAATGAAATCATTTTGTAAGGCGGTAGTTTTCCATACATGAACGGTAAGTTCGTTACCCATTGGATTGAAGTTTGGGTTGGTGCATGTTGAAAAGTAAACATAACAAAATATAATTATATTTCATAAAATGGTGTTATCATATAAAATGTAATAAAAATTGTTTAGGGGTGAAGAATGAAACTAAATCTAATGAGCTTGAGGAAGGATGTTGCCTGTTCTTTGGGTAACTCCTTTTGGTTTAAACCAATTGGATTACAAAAATGGATTTAACCGAATGGGTAGGATAATTAGGTTAGGTTAAAGATGATGGGATATTATTTTATTGTATTTTTAGAGATCTAAAGGTCTCGATATGTTTGAATAAATTGGCGGGGTGAGTTCCATTTTATAGTGGAGGAGGAGTGGTATTCCAATAAATTTTGAAAAAGGGAAATCCACCCATGATTCTCTTATGTCACGTGGCTCCCATAATGAACCCAATTCAAGAAACTGTATGATATGGTGGATATATGGACATAAATTTGAGTTTTTACAAGTTTAAAGGTAATTTTGGATCTTATGTTAAGGGTTCAGTCATTTATTAAGACAATTCTAATCTTAATAGCTGTAATTAATATTAATCACTTTTCCTAATGTTTTTTTTCAAAAAATTATTTGAACTTATTTTAAATAATAAATTATTATTAATTCAAATATGGATAAAAATTTTCAAAACTAAACAAAAATATTTCGTATAAATTAATTTAAAATTAATTCGTCAAACTGGACGACTATGAATGGTTTTTTGACATAAAAAAGTTCAAAAGATTGCTATGTTTTATATCAAATTTCAATCTCAAATTGATTATAATAAAATATATTGTATAAATAGATGTAAAATTTATCTAAATAATATTTAAAACCAAAATAAAGTTTAATTAAATACTCTAAATAAATTAGATCATAAAAGAGTTCTTAATTAATATTTAGTATTTTTACTATTCACTAAAAATGAAACTTCATTAAAAAATACAAAATATCAAACATTACCAAAATTTTTATTTTTGATTTAAAAAATAAATTATATTTTATCATATTAAATTCATAAAATTTAAAAAATTCATTTTTAATGTAGGTTCTCCATTAAAAGACGGTAAAATTACCTTTATAAAAATAGAGGTTTTTTTTGTGTAATATCTGGGTTGTTCTTATCTTATGCTGATTAAATAAATTAAATGAAATTTAAAATATTTTTATTGAATATAAGATATTTATATTAAATTAATATAAATCAAAAAATTTAATTAATTTCATTTATTAGGATAAAATTACTTCATTAGCATAAAAATAGTTTTTTTTAAAATACTCCCTTTATATTCAGTTGGTTCTAATATTTGTTTATAATTACTATATAAACAAATAATTAAACATTATATATTAATAAGTTAGTTATTACTATTAATAAAGATCAATTTAATGTCTAGGATTTATCTTATTATATGAAATAAAAATATTTTTAACAATGTATTATTTTTTGGTAGAACTCGGTCTAGCGTGTTCTGCAGGCCATCAAGGAATGTGAGCTGTTCATGTAATACAGGGTAACCATGATGTTCCATTTAGATAAAGATAAAATTTATATTGAATGTAACCCATATTACCTTTTTTTTTTCTTATAAACCAATCTAGGAACAGAAATTAAATTTATTCTAAAAGGTAAATATTATAAAGACATGGGGTGTTACATTCACCCAACCTTAAATAAATTGTGTCCTAAAAATTCAAAATTGATATCGATAATCAAGGGATTAATAATTTAAAATAAACTATTATTGAGAATCTAAAATCATGAATAATCTTAATAACACATATTCTTAATAAGAGAGAATGGGAAGTTCAATAGTCACGTAACTAGGTTCCTTATATGGAGAACATAGGTGGGAAATGAAATCATGGATACATAATAAAAATATAACATTAAATTTTTGATGGGGAGTGATAGAGAACATGTTCAATAAAAATTTTATGACCACAAATCCTTAATACACATTTATAAAAACTGACATTTATATCATAAAAAAATGATGATAATAGGACAATTTTTTTTCAAGCCCTTATTCCCTATATTTGAGGAATTAGTTCACTCTATATTAATATAAGTAAATATGATTTTATATATTCTATAAACAGAATCTTACCATTTGGTTATTCAATGAACTAATTTTTCTTTATCTATTAGTAAAGGATGCATCACATAGTGAATTAATAAATTAACCTCTAAACCCTCATGAAAATATCAACATAAATTATTTCTAAAATAGATAACTTTTCCAAATGATTAGGATTAACAACTTATATAGAAGGTCACTCAGTATTCAAAATTAACCTGTAAAATAACATGAAGTGGGTTTAAATAGTCCCATACCAAACATGTGAATATTGTAATAACATTAAATACCAAAAAAACCAAAAACAATTCATGATTATTATTAATTAAAGAGAATATAGATTATTGGATATATTCCATAAATCTGAAATTGGTATAAACTCAATCAATGATCGCATAATACAATTTTTCAATAAATCATTACTCTTTTCGAAGATAGTAAAAATTTATCTAATTTACATTGTCTGAACTAATCATTTCATTATCCAAATTTTTTTATTAACATTAGGAAAATATTTACGGTTTTCTATCACTCAACCATGTGTTTTCCAAATTTATTTACTTTCTACTGAATACAATTTTTAGTACCATTCAACATATGATATCAAATCCTTAGTGAAAAAGAACTATAATATCATACTTATGTTTTTAATAAATTTTGTGATGAGAAAATCATAAATAAAATAATTATAAAATATATTTATTAGGACAAAATATGAAAGTACATTAATTATTCCACATCAATTGTGTCAATAACATATTCTTGACCATGACCACTAAGCATAATCCAATGTATATTCCCTCGACTCTTAGAGAATTAATTTTCATAGTTTCCCATATCGTTGTTGTTTTATCAATGAATAACTTCATATTCATTATTTCCATTTCATTATTTTTCTTAATGAAACTTTTCTCCAAAATTGTACCAAAATCCCAATCCTTTCAAGCATTTACCTGGGTAATTCATTCCATAGTTACCACATTTTGGAAAATCCTTCTTTATATTCTTCCCTTTATCTATTATTTTTTCATTCTTTATTATCTTCTCTTGATTACCTTTTAATACATAAGACATGGATAAAACTTTCACTATATTGATATAACATAAAACTATTTCATTATATTAATAAAAGGTTTAAGGAAGCAACACCATTTGGAGAAGTTTCTTAAGACTTTAAATGAAATAATCAATCTTGACTTACATAATTCATATGAAATATGTATCATACCATGATAAACTGGTAAAGGTGGCCTCATAATATATAACACTTTCTTCCACCTTTTTCATTAAACTGATTAACGTTCTCTTTAACTCATTTTGATTAAAACGAGGGAAGTATTTATCATTGAATACTTTGTAAAAGTTATCCATTCCATGAGTTCTATTTATTCATTCACCTTATAATTCTTGTTAAATGACCACCATTGGTCTTCACAACCATTCATAAAATACACTAAAAGTGTAATCATTTCATTTTTACTACATCCAAATTCCATGAATGGCTTCACCACATTAATAATCCATAGATAAACTGACATTAGGTCAGCATTCCCACTAAATGTTCGGGGCCTCTTTCGTATAAACTGATCCAACATTTGAGAATCTCATTGTGGAACTAGTTTCTCCATCCAGACAAGTTTCTGTGTCATAAACTAATTAATATTCCATATGATTTCCAAAACATTATTAGTTATAATAACTATTGTATGGGTTTCCTAATCAAGAAATATATAAATTTTTCAAAAGTACTGATACATTTCTTATTTCCAAATTCTATTTCCAAACAATATAATATAATGGACTTGATTATAACATTATGTAAGAAAATTTATATTCCAAAACAAATAAAATAGTAATAATACATCAATAATGTTTTCAATAAATAATCTCATAAAAATGAACAAGGTTTCATTGGGGATATCATTATATTAAAATAATTCAAAATGGTTTGTTAATAAAATGTGAATTATCCTATCCCCTAGGAGTGTCAAACCAGGGGAATAGTAAGGAATGTTTTTTCTATCCATGGTTACACCGAGTTAGACCTGACACATATTATCGGAGTCACTAACCATATATATATATATATATATGTTCTAGAACCATGTCCATTTATAGTATCCATGAAAGGATATATTTCTAGGAAGACCAACATAATATCTACCTTAACAAAATTCTAGGATGTTATTCTATAATAATCTACAAATTTTATCTCAAGGTTATGTTTTGTAATCAATGTTTTCTAAATCTAGTTTCCAAGGATTCCACTAAACATCCTCTAATACCAACTATAATGCCTCGACCCTAGAATCCCATAGTTGATACATTATTTTATTAAATTAGAATGATTAAAGGGAATAAAATTCGGATGTAATATTCAATGTGGCCATCTTTGAAAACCATATTACATACATGATACACATATTACATTGGGAAATATAAAATAAAATATGATACATAAAGAAATGAAATATACATCATCCTTGAAAGCTTTTTCATTGATTTATTTTTCATTACCAAGGGTAAAGAAAAAAAAGGGTTACCTCAAATTCTTAGTAGGGGTATGTAATGTGGAATCAATAATGAATTGATTAGATTAAATCAACCTGGAAAGGTAAAAAAAATAAAACACATTACATTGAAATAATTAGATAAGTAATAATAAATATAATAATGAAATAAACTAAAAAAAATTCATTTAATCAATAAACTATGAATGAAATACATCCACAAATATTTCAAAGTAAAATCTCATGGATAACAAGTTTTTGAGTCTGGATGAGGGAAATGATTAATTATTAGTCCCAATTTTTCCTAGGCATATGGTACCTTTACTATCAATAATTTTCACATAATAGTTTAGTATATTGGATAAAAACACATCTAATATACCCAACTAAATCATCTCATGAGACTACTGTTGCATTAAGGGGTTATTAATAATAGGTCCCATGTCATACTTATCCAAATCATTACTCATATATTTAATAATAGATTTAACAATGTTCCTTATAAAATATCCTTATGTAGTATATGATATGATCTTATCAATATTTCCCTAGTGGAGGATAAGTAACAAAAAAAGTTTTTGACACTGATTAATGGAAATACCATTGAAATTTCATTAAACAATTCTCTTGGAAAATAATCATCGATCATAAAAAGTGTCCCATACCAATTTGAAACATTTCAAAAATAATCCCCATAATGTAATAACAATAATAATAATTTAGAATATCCCAATAATATGGAGATTCATGATATATAATGTAAAATGGTTGTATAAAATCCATATAAAATTGAAATGGTTCCTAAAAACAAATAAGTCTCAATAGAATGTATATTGAGAGAAATCCCAAACCTTGAGTCAGGATTATCAGGTGTGACATTATATTCATAAATAATAAACTAATGTTAATTGTTTACCTTATTCAATTTTTTTTAATATTTTTCATTACTTTATTTCACTTATTACAATGTTTTAAATAACTAAATTAGCAATTATGTTTATATCGAGTGTTTTTGCAATGTTCGGTTTATGGGTCAAAAATGATTTTGGTAGGTAAAATATGGTCAAAAGAGGTCATTATATAAACCTAGAAATAAAAATAATCATGAAATAATTTTCATATTTATATATTAATTATATTTGTTAAACCAATCATTAGTAATGGTTATGAAAAATGAACCAATGTTATAATCGTTGATATAGTATCCCTTACGTACGCATGTGTAACGTACCCATCATTCAGTGATCAATATGGAAATATGGTAAGTAACATTATATCATTATACAATGATAATTATATCATAAATTCCATATTATTTAATCATATAAGCTTATATATACATATAATTGTTTTGGTGTAAAAAAAATAACATCGTTACTAGGAGGTGGTAGTCCACTGGTCCACGAACGATATTATAAATATTTAGTTTGTTAGAAGTGTAATAAAGATTGTAATATATTTTAATTCCATAAATTTTTATTATTTAATTTATTCTATATATATTCAATTAAATAAATTTATTATATGTTTTATGTCTAGTTTTAACGAATCATATCTTTCTTGGGAGGGGGTAGTCCATGTGACGACCCAAACTTTTATTAATGAAAATTATTCTTGATATTATTAAATTTATCATTATATAAAATGGTTATATAACATGTTAACTTCCTTGGTTTTATGTTCCTGTATTTTAAAATACCATTAATAATTGGGATAGTTGCTAAAATAGATGTTAAACAGAGATCACATGATTAGTATAAATATAGGGCTTTAACAAATCCAATTTACTCAGACAAAGGACCTAATAACCTCATCTAGTAGAATTACTTCATATAAATTGTGTGTCCATCATAATTACCAACCATGAATTTTGGTAAAATAAAAATAAATGAAATCATTTCATGAGGAAGTAGTTTTTCATGCACATACAATAAGTTTGTTACCCATTTTAAGGAAGTGTGTATAGTTGTAAGTCAAAAAAATAACATAAAAAAAATTTCAGTATATTTCAGATATTTTTTTTATATAATCAATGAATAATAATATTTTATGGGTGCCCAATTAAAATATAACAAAAGAGTTTGAGGAAATATGTCACCACATCTCTAGGAAACTACTTTTGGTTTTCCAAAAAGGGCTTCCTTGGATAGATTTATTATCACAATTAGGATTCTAAGACGATGATATGGATGTTGTGGGATTATTATTTTATATTTTGTTTCTATAAAATGGGATTTATATGGGTAAATAAATGGGTGGGTGAGTACTTTTTCCAAGTGGAGGAGGAGTGGAATTCTTGAAAACTTTGGAAAAAGGCAATTCCACCTATGTGTGTACTTTGTCACAAGGTTCCAGTAATAGAAAAAATTTGATACAAGGGAGAATATGGTATAAATATAGATATAAACTGGAATTTTAAAAAGTTTTTATGTCTTTTTGGCTCATACATTTAAGGTTTTTTCCTTTGTTAAACTTATTTTTCTTTTAATCGCTGTAATTAATTTTAATCACATTTAGTAATCATTTTTTCGAAAACTATGTCGACCAAATAAAAAATTATAAATTTTTCTTACATGAAAAATTTAATCCATTTTTACAAATTCAAATCAATTAGGTGGCCTAAATTAATTTAAAATTACTACAGCTGACGAGGTGACAATGTGGGTTTTTAATGTAAAAGTATTCAAAGGTTTTCTTTGTTTTAATATCCAATTTCAAGGTGAAATTGATTCCAATGACCTAAAATATATAAATATATGTACAATTAATCTATTTAATATTTAAATACAGTATTAAATTTAATTTATAAATATAAAAAAATTATATGAAAAAATGTTTTGAATTAAAATTCAGCATTTTTTACTATTCATTAAAACATGAAACATCACTGAAAAAATGTTATCCCTATCCTAATTTTGAAATTATTTATTAACAATTTTCTTTATTTAAAATTAATAAAAGTTTAAAAATTCATATCTAATTTAGGTTTTCCATTAAATGGGGGTAAAATTGACTTTATAAAAATATATGTTTTATGTGTAATTCTGGGTTCATTTTTATCTTAGGCTTATAAAATATTTTTGATGAATGTAAAAAATATTTGATTGAATATACAATATATATACTACATTGAAATCAGTCAATAATTATAATTAACTTAGTTTATTAGGATAAAATGTCTTCACGAGAATAAAAATATTTTTTTAAATATTCGCTTTATATCCAATTGGTTCATATCTTCATTAATAATTAATTTTTAGAAAATGAATTCAACAATATATTTCAATAAGATGGTTAATTATATCCATAACCAAAAATTTAACAGAAAGGTTTTACATTATTATATTAAATAATAATATTTAATATAATATATTTTAGTTTAGAAAAACTAGGTTTTGTGTGTTACCCAATCCATCGAGGAATGTTAGTTTTGCATGTAATGCAATCTATCTTGGTGCTTCATATAGGGAAAGATAAAATTTATGTTGTGTGTAACAAAATATTATTGTGGGGTTTCATATAAAGTAATCTAGGAAAAAAATTAAATTTCTTCTAAGAGGAAAATATTTTAAAGTCTTGGTTGTTACATTTAAGTGGCGTTTAAATGTTTTGATTTGGTCTAACCCCATAGTTATGTATTTTAGAATCAATCATGATAACATATTTTTTCACTCATAATGAGTTATAATTTTACTTGTTATTTAAAAAATCATTCATAAATTTTATTGGGATGAAATTGTATACCATATCACATTAACTATGTTCTATTTAAATTTTGTTATAATTTTCAAATAGTTTAATGATATAATATTTTGAATAATTGTCATTAATGTAAATTTAGAAACAATAAATTTAATTTTACGTTAAAGGCACAAATACCGATGATAAATTATAATATAATCCTTTTACAATAAAATAATATGTTAAATTTATCAATAAATTTTATGGAACATTATAACTCACTCGTATTATATTAATTGTAATATTTTTAAAATCATCTATATTTTTTTCAATTAATTTAATAAATACTGTTTCAGTGTTGCATAAGAAATTAAATTAATTATATAATTATAAAAATTAGAACAAAATTTCCATGATTATTTTTATAATAATGTTCCAAATAGAAATTTATTTTCATTCATAACATTATTTTCTCCTTATGTGGACACATAATTGTTACTTACAAGTAAGAGAGTGAAATTTTGTATTTTTGATTGATTTAATTATTATATATTCATTTTAAGTACTTTTCTGACTTAATAAATTTATCATTGTTCCTAAGGTGATAATTATTGAATAATATTCATCCAATAATAATTTAGATGAAAAATTATGGCCTTATAACTTTGATATAGTCTATATTAAAACAATTTACCAATTACCAAGGTGATAAATTATACCAAAGTTAATATTCATACTGAAAAAAAATATATGAGGATTATTTATCAAATTTAAACATCCCAATTCCACATTTTTAATACATATTATAAAATTAATTTTATTTATGTTTGACAAATCTAATTTAAAAAAAATGCACAAACTGTGTTTAAATCAATTTTTTGGACAATTATAGTTTTCTGGCATAAAACAAGAATAATTTATATCCCATTAATAATAAAAATAAATTATTAATGTTATTTTTAATGGATATATAATATATAAACTTTATTAAAACCATTCAACAATAGTGATTAATTAATTAATTAATATATTCACATATTCTGTATAGAAACCATTTTTATGAAAACCAGAATTTTTTCTTTTGAAATAATATTTATTATTCATAATTAATTGATAAATAATGATTTTATTTATCTATATGGAAATAATTATTTTTAATAATTTATTTATTATTATTCATACCCATAATTAAAATGTTTAAGAAATAACTATAACATTATACTATTTCAATAGTATATCATAGTTTTTCTAAACTCGGTGATGCATATAACACAAGATATCATATAAATTAAAAAATTAAAAGATAAATACAATCGAAAATATTTTAGTCTTACATTATATCCCCCCCTAAAATGTATTTTACCATCAGAATTCTTCAATCTAATAAGTCAAAATGATGATAAATCGGTTTCCTTACATCCACAGGTTCCCATGTAGCTTCTTTAAATTTAAAATTTCTCCAGAGAACATTAACCAAGTGAGAGTCCTATTCCATAACACATTATTTATATGATCCAAGATATAACATGGATATTCCTAAAAAATTATTGTCATTTAATAGTATACTCTTTTAGTTCAGTATATTTGATGGATCAGGTATATACATTCTCATGACAGATACACAGAACATGTCGTGAATTTGAGATAGTATTAGTGGAAGCACCAAGCAATAAGCTACCACCTATAGATGATAAAGAATATCAAATAGAACAATATACCTAGGGATCGTATTTCATTTATTAAAAATGATATATTAAATTTCAATGTAGAAATTCATAGAAAATCCTTCTCACAAAAATTGAATTAAGGATCATTACGTTGATTACTATCATAACGCTTCTGTAGGCTCTGAGCTACCATGATGCGATATTGAATATCTCTAACTTGTTCTTATATTTACTTAGATGGATCACATACAAATATTTTTATTTCTCTATCTTCATTACAAATAATTATATTTCTATACTCTTTTCCATATAGGCTTTCATAAGGAGCCATCTAATAGATCTTATTAATGATTTTTTTTAAGAAAAATCAACTACAGGATGGTCATGATCTTGAACACATTTTAAATCCATTTATTAAGTTATGAACATATCCTCTATGGTTTTAACAAGTCCTATTGACAAAAAACATGTATATATATAATTCACCATATAAATATCAAATATGAATCAAGAGTCACATAATGTCTTCCCCATAGCATTGAGGTAATCCTTGAATCCCAATATGATATAATAGATTACGGAGCTTCATGTAACCTTACGACATCCGTAATCTATATTATGGAACTATGATCTATAGATATGTCTTATCCAATATAAATGACAAGGGATGATATATTATATTGATCTACAACATTCAAAATTTCATTAGAGAAATTAAAATATTTATGGAGTCATAAGACAAAGCCCATGGTGGAAATTTCTCATTTCCCTTCTAGTACGAGTAATTGTTTTAACATCTCCTTAGAATAATATCTCTAATACATTTTTTTTCTAACATAATATAACCTGAGATACTAGTAAATACATATTTCTCCTCATGATGTCCTACAAAAAACACTTTTAAATATCTATACATTTTTATAATTCCATGATGAATAGAAAATGGTGAATTATGAGTCAGACCCAATAAATCCTTCTTCAAATATGGAATGGTTGAAACACATACCTGGTTATTGAAATCTATCATTATTTTTCTAATCAATTTAAAACTAAATAAAATTTATCAAATTATTATGTATCTCTATATATAACATATATTCCTTTATAATATTTAATTGGATAGATGGTTGAACACTCATTTCATAAAGAAATTATTTATCCCTTTAAGTATTTCAATATCCATACTTTACCAATCTATAAATATTTGATCCTTTGTGATTCAAATCATAGATAATCATGCATAATACTTTCAAATAAGATGATCTACCAATTTTCTAACACTAATCGGGTAGAAATGTATTGATTATACATAATTTTTAATCATCTAAATACCATCTTATCTAGTACATACACAACATTTTTAAGGCTAATTATAAATACACAACATTACTACATTAAATAATTATGGTTTTTTGTCAATAAATCACTTACTTTCACATTAAAGATCTATTTAAGTTTATATATTTATATAATTGGGACATAATACATTCATAAAATTACATATTAATACAAAGTGGATACTAAAAAGAATAGTACTCACTTCATCCAAAATATAAAACTCTTCAAATAAAACATGATTCCTTGAGAAATCTTCATAACTTTCAACATGGCTTTCTTATTTGTCTTAAAAATTCATATAACTAGTGAAAATAATTTAAAAAATAGGGATTATCACTAAAATCTCGGTAATTTATATAAAAATAAGTTAATAACACAATAGTCCATGAACACTTATAACGCACAAACTCATTTTCAGAAGACATACTTGTCTCTCATATATAATATATATGTGAAACTTGAGATTTACACAACATCCATACAAAACATGAGAAAATAAATATAACCATAAAGGTATCTTGGGTCATTACTTACAGAGTATTTTAACCCTTGTGACTAAATTATAATTTATAACCCTCACGACTACCTTACAATTAGTGTAACAATTGTAGTTACACTTGGAGTAAACATACAGTCGGACTCCAACTGACACATACCCAACTAATTAGATAGAGATATATGTCCCAAACATCATCAAAAACAATTCCCAATAACCATAAAATAATCATACAACCATAATAATTTCATAAAAACATTACTTTTGAATTTTGTAAAACAGAAGTTCAAATGGCGATTTTAAAAGGAAAGTCTGTTATAAAGATCATATATTTTAAGTGAGACTTAGTAGAGTGGATGGAATATATATAAAAATTGAAAATACACATAATTAAAAATATAATATAAAAACCCATCACATAAACAATTTTAATAGCACATCGATAATGAAGTAGAATGTTAACCCAAATAATAGAAATCGGGTTAAGAATTCCTTTACCTCTGGTTTGTCTTACTTACAACTCATTAAATACTATTGTATAATGGTTAAAAGAGTGTTATTAATATTTTAATGAATCATATCCATATTTATAATAATTTATATTATCATTTAATTACTTAATTACATCCTTTAATTGTTATTATTTTGTTCCTACCACTTTTTTGGGTGAGTTCTTTACATGATTTTCATGATCGGTTCATGATTGATTTTTCTTATCAATTGGAAGTGAAAATAAACAATTTTAATGGAGTAGTATTCACATATATCAAGAACCATAAATCATACCATTTTTAATTTTAATTCTTACATGAGGATTATTCATAAGTTTAAACATTAATAAAGTTTTTTTAGATCATTTTAGGGGTTCTTTGATAACAACAACATCATTTTGTTTTATAAATTAGAATCATGTGTAAAAAAAATTACATAACCCTTGATGAGACATAATACATATATTATAACATTTTTCAAGAATAAAAATATTGTAATGACCAGCCTTGAATTAATTAAATAAGATTGAAATCACATAGTCCACAATGTTGGTAATTTGACACATCACAAACAATGTTTTTAATTTTTGAATAAGTGGGGGTGGAGAAGAATATGGATGAGGAATTTTCCATGAACCAAAAAAAATCCAGAATATAAATGATTATGGATCATTAATTCATATTTTATATGTGGAGGTGAGGAAAAATAAGAAGGAACTCAAAATAAAAGAAAAATTGTGAAATCCCTCACGAAAATTTGGTAGCCTTACGACGTCACATAAAATTTCATAAAATAGTTTGATGAGATAAAGGGGTATCTCATAAGTCCTTCACAATATGGAAAGTAAGGGGGATATGGAATTAAATATCCCTAAATAAGTAAAGTAATGTAAAAAATAATAACATAAATTAAAATAAAGGAATTAAAATAAAAGAGGATGTTTACCTCTTGATCTCTTCTCTTTGAGATCCTTCTTAAGGCCTTTGGTTTTGGCCTTTTGGTGAGACCAGAAGCACTAGAACGTGAAGACAAGACTTGGGAGGATTATTGTGAATAACTTATGTATGGATCAAGGATATATAAGTGTTGGTGGAAGAGGGAAATTAGGGTAGTATTTATAGTGGAGGAGATGATGTATTTATCATTATTTTAATCATTTTTCAATTTTTTTTCTCAATACAATGTATATTCGTAATTAATGTGACCCCAAATAGTATTAATGGCATGTTAGTTCAAACCAAGTGGGAATAAATCACTTATTATGTCATAAATAGTGTATTTTACTGATAATTTGAATATACAGTATTTTATAGTAGTTCACTATTCATCGAAAAACCATGAATTTCAGAAAAATCCAAAAAATTCACCCTTTCCATTTCTCGACTTGTAGAATTAAAAAATGAACTCCATTTTTTGAAAATAATTGTATAAATGTTACTAATTTAATTTTTAAATAAATTCAAACATTATTCAAAAATTAACAATTTTAATACTATAACTTCTTTTATATCAATTTGAAAAAATAACCAAAATGTCATTAACTTCAAGGCTTAAAAAATATACCAACAGTACAATTTAATATTTATTAAGGTCATATTAATATTCATATTACTATTCATAAGGGTATGTTACATTTCAAAAAAATACAAGTTGGTTCCATTAGGCTCAAAATAACATACTGAACACAATTGTAGATGACCATTTTTTAAAATTCAAAACATAGAAGTGGAAAAATTATTTTTAAATGATAGATATAAATATCTACTTAAAACATAGTTTCATGTAATTCCATTTAGTTTGTTAGAAAACCTTTGGGTGTTACATTATCCCCACCTTCTTAAAATTTCATCCTCACAATTTTATTTACTTATTAATAATGTGAGGGTACCTTACTATAATAGCATTTTCAGACTCCCCGGTTTCTTATTATACCATGTGGTTTTCCAAAAAACCATTACCTGATGAATTAACTTATTCCACAATACCTATTTCCTTTGATCACGAATCTGAACTGGTTTCTCTTCATAAGAAAGGTTCTCTTCCAACTGAACTACTTCTGGGCTTAAGACATGTGATGAATCTAGCACATACTTACTCAACATCGAAACAAGAAAAACATTGTGTACCTGAGACAAAATCCGAGGAAAATCTACTATGTATGAAATTGTTCCAACATTCTCTAGGATTTAAAAAGGTCCGATGAACTATGGACATAGCTTCCATTTCTTATCGAAATTCATCACACTTTTCAAAAGAGACATTTTAAGCAAAACATGGTCACCGACCCTGAATGAGATGTCTTTCCTTCTATTATCTGCATAACTTTTCTGCCTGCTATGAGCTGTCCTCATGTGCTGTTGGATCATAACCTCTTTCTCATCCACTTCCTCTACTAATTCTGGCCCCATAAACATTCTTTAACTGACTTCATATTATAACATTGGAGTTCGAAAATGCTTCCCATACATAGCCTAAATTGGTTTCATCTAAATACTTGAATGAGAAGTGTTATTATAAGAAAACTCAACTAAAGAGATATGTTGATCCCAACTTCTATGGTATTCCATCTAATAAGATCGAAGCATATCCTCCAATGTCTGAATCATTTTCTCTGACTTCCCATCTGATTGAGGATGAAAAGTTGTACTAAAATTTAATTATGTGACCAATGACTTATAAAGTCCCGTCCAAAAGTTAGAAGTGAACCTGGGATCCCGATCAGATACAATTAAAAGAGGAATTCCTTGTAACCTGACAATCTCGTTGAGGTTTTGTCGAGAATTTAGATCCAAAGAAATTATATCTAAAATAAAATGAAATTGTTTAGATTTTCTTAGCTGATCAACAATAACCCAAATCAAATTGTTACTTCAAGAATTCATTGGAAGTCACACCACAATGCCTATGGATACATTTTCCCATTTCCACTCTGGCACTGGAAAAGGCTAAAGCATCCCCTTCGGTAACAACCGAACTTCGTTAAACTGTTGACATGTCAAGCATTTCACAGTAAAATAAGCAACATCCCTTTTCATTCCATCCCAACAATAATACTCTCGTAGGTCTCTGTTTGTCATTGTACTGCCATGATGAACTAAAAATAGAGAACTATGATCTTCAGACAACAAATCATTCATCAACTGAGAATCACAAGGCACACACAACCTTCCTCCAAATCGTAAAAAACAATATTTATCAAGGTTAAATTATAGAAACTTACCCATTTTATCCAATTCTACATTTTTATGTAGCTCGTTCTCTTCCTTCTGTACTTGCTCAAATTTGTCTGATAATGATGACTGCATTGAAATATGAGACAAAAAAGAGGTATTTTTTTCACCATCAAATTCTAAGCCACAATTCATCAAATCATTAATCAAGGGATCATGTCCCAAATGTATCATGGTTAATGATGCATCATATTTTTCACTCAAGGCACCCACCAAATTGTTTGATTTTCTAAGATGGTAATTGATCGTGAAATCATAATCCTTTATCATTTTAAGCAATCTTTTCTTCCACATGTTTAATTCCTTCTAAGTGAATATATACTTCAAACATTTATGGTTAGTATATAATTGACATTTGGGTCCGTATAAATGATTCCTTCTAATTTTCAAAGAAAAAACCACTACTTCCAATTCCGAATCATGTGTGGGATAATTTAACTCATGATATTTTAGTTGTATTAAAGAATAAGCAACCACCAGATTATTCTACATCAAAACACAACCATGTCCCTACAATGAAGTATCATTGTAGGTGACAAAATAACAATTTGGGGAAGGCAAGGACAAAACTAGAGCATTCACCAATCTCTTATTTAGTTCCTAAAAACAAACATCACATTCTTTTGTCCAAATAAATTTAACCCATTTTGTGTTAACTTAGTTATCAAGCAATATAAACATGCAAAGTTCTTAACAACACGTCGGTAATAACATGCAAATCCCAGAAAACTACGAATATCTGTAAAATTTATGTTGGTCTTGTCCATTCATCAACAACTTTTTTTGGTAGGATCAACGGTTATTCTATCCTTATCTACAATTTTCTTAATAAAAAAAATTTATTACAACCAAAAATCACATTTTCTGAATTTTAAATATAGTTTATTTTCTTTTTTAAGGTTTGAAAAACAACCCTTAGATGTTTTTTGTGCTCTTCATTACTCATACAAAATACAAAAATGTTATCAATAAAAAAACCACAAACTAATCCAAAAACTCATGAAATATTCTATTCATAAGATTCATGAATACAATTGGTGCATTATTTAATTCAAATGAAAAAACAAAAAATTTATAATGCCTAAATCATGTAAGAAAGGATGTTTTCAGAACTTCATCCCCCTTCACCATCAGCTTATGGAATCCGGATCCCAAGTCAATCTTGGAAAAGTACTGAGCTCCCAGGATCTGATCATACAAGTCATCAATATGATGAAAAGGATACTTGTTTTTAATAGTAATGTTATTTAAAGATCTATAATCCATAAAAAGTCTAAGGAAACTATATTTCTTTTAAATGAAAAAATAGGGGCACCCCATAGTGAAGTGATAGGTTGATTAAATCCTTTATCAAGTAAATCCTGCAACTGATTTTTAAAATAAAAAATTTCTATTTGAGCCATACAATATGGGGTTTTGAAATTGGATTATCATATGGAACTAGTTCAATTTTGAATTTGTTTTCTCGATCAAGTATGACATAGGGTAACTCATTATACAAAACATAAAGGTATTCATTTACCACAGGCACTTTATCAAACTGAATTTTTCCCTTTTTTGCAGAATATGAGCAAGATAACATTCATGTCAATCTTTCAACATTCTCTCATATTACGTATATGTTTTCAATTGTATAGGATTGTTATTATATAAAAACTGAAAATAATTCACAAAAAAACTTTTTTAGATCTACAGTCATTCTTAGCATGATAAACAGAAATCTAATCAATTACCAAAATAACATCAAACTCAAATAAGGGTAAAACAACAAGGTTTTCAGGTAAAGTATTTCCACATACCACAGTAGGAAGATTCTTATAATTCATATTTTCTATAATATCTTACCCTAGTGTTTTAACAAAATGTTCTGGTCTCATAGGTTGAGGTGATATTTCAAATTTACTATAATAGTTCTCAAAGATGAAGGAATGTGTAGAACTTGTATCAAACTAAACTATAGAAAAATTTGAGTAAACAAACAAATTACCTGACACAAATTCAATGGATGGATCGACATATACTTAATTAGTCACAAAAGATCTCACTACACTTTTCTTTTTATAGTCTAGCTTCTTTGCATCATTTGGATTTCTCTTTCGGAAGCTATTTTCATAGTGACCCATATAACCACATTTAAAACAATTTAGAATTTCTTATCTGGATTAGTCTTAGGATCATTTTAATTACAATATCAAGCCATATTTCCAAACTCACCACATTTAAAACACTTATCAGTTTTTCTAAGACATTCCCCAGGGTGCTTCCTGCCAGACTTTTCATACACTAGAAACTTGATTATTTTACCATCATATTTCTTCTATTGATTCTTACCCATCACTTTCCATCTGGGAATATTCTTCTCCTTGTTTCCAAAATTCATGTGACCATCAAAGAATTCCA
Source organism: Viscum album (assembly GCA_963277665.1). Classification (NCBI taxonomy): domain Eukaryota; kingdom Viridiplantae; phylum Streptophyta; class Magnoliopsida; order Santalales; family Viscaceae; genus Viscum; species Viscum album. The sequence continues at coordinate 687,974,451 of OY728164.1, forward strand.
TATCTACCCTCTCATCACATCAGAAAAGTTTCTCAAAACATTTGATTTCACGGGAGACCAACGTCCTTTGATTCCTTGGCATTAGTCTTGAGTAAAAGCGGTTGATTTTTCTATCAAGGTCCAGAATAAGATTTGGAGTATACCTCCCCAATCAAGTGAATTTCACTTTATACAAGTCCACTAAATCCCAATCCTTCTATTTAAAATCAAGGAATTTCTTCTCCATCCTAAGTCACACCACCTTAGGAAAAAAATTCAAGGAAAATTCTTTTAAATTCATCCCTTTATATGGAAACAAAATTATCTCTATCCCAGATATTCCTTACCATTGACCACCACTGATTAGTTTCACCTTCAAAATGATAAATGGAAAGACTTATATTTTGATTTTCTGAACAACACATATCACCAGATATCTTTGCATGTGAATTAATCTATTCTTCAGCGACTACTGGGTTAAAAGACTCATTTAAATCAGGAGGGTGTTGTCTCATAAAATGTTCAACTATTTTCATGTTCCATTTGGGTACCTATGGTTTCTATCTTTCGTGGATTCCAACACCATTTATTTCTCGAGTTAGAAAATACATTACTGTCACAAACTGCATAGTTTCAATCCCTTCCATTCTAGGCTACAGATTCGGAAGGATGTCATTCTGTCAGTGCCTCTCCTCTTCAGATTCCCATTCCATCCGTAGAATACAATTCTGAACATACATATCTTAGTTGAAGGAACATGGTAATATTTAAATTCAAAATCATTTAAAATTGACCCTAGAGTAAAAAAATCAAATATGTTAATATATTAAGATCATCCTATCCCTAAAGTTATCTAAACCATCCTCCGATAACAACAATAAAGACATGACCTTATTACATTACATAATCTTGATTCTAGTAAAAAATAACTTCCTTTCACATTAATAATATTTTAAAGTTTAGAGATTTATATAATTGGGAAATAATAAATTCATAAAATTACACATTAGTATAGAGTGCATACTAAAAAATAGTACTCATTTCTTCTAAAATATAAATCGTTACAAATAAAACATGATTCCTTGAAAAATCATCATAAATTTTTACATGGATTCCTTATTTTTCTTACACATCCATATAACCTGTTAAAATAATTTAAAAACATGGGATGCACACAAAAATTTTAGTAAGGGATATAATAAGAAAGAAATAACACATTAGTCTTTGAACACTTGTAACATATGAAATCATTTTCAAAAGATATACTTGTCACCCATATATACTTAATTCGTTAAACATGAGATTTAAACCAGATCCAAAAAAACATGATAACATAAATATAACCATAAATTAATCTTTGGTAATTAATTACATAATTTTATAACCCTCACGACTACCTTATAATTTTTATCCTTCACAGCTACCTTGCAATTTGTGTAATTATCACATTTACACTTGGAGTAACCATACGACTGACCTCCAACATACACATAACCAATGCATTGGAGGGAGATATAGGTACCAACATTCATCATAAGAAATTCCTAATAACCATAACATAATCATAAAACATGAATAATTGTAGAAAAACATTGATTTTGAATTTTGTAAAACAGAAGTTTAAAAAGAGATTTTAAAGTGAAAGTCTCTTATAAATATCATATAATTGATGTTAGACTTAGTATAGTGGATGGAATATGTATAGAGACTATAAATAAATATAATTAAACATATATATACAAAACCCATCACACAAATTTTTTTAACATAACATAAATAATGAAGTAGAATGTTAACCCAAAGAATGGAAATCGAGAAAAGAATTCCCCTACCTCGGATTTGTCTTACATCCTACATGTTTAAACATCCTGTATAATGGTTAAAATATTTTTATTAATATATTAAATAATAATATAAATATTTATAATATATTATATTATCATTTTATTACATAATTTCATCATCTAATTGTCAGTATTTTGTTCCTTGCACTGTTTTGGGTGAGTCCTTTACATGATTTTCATAATCTGTTCATGATGGACTGTTCTTGTCGATTGGATGTGAAACATACAAATTGGAATGGAGAATTATTTACATATTTACAGAACCATAAATTATAACATTTATTATTTTTAATTCCTATATGAGGATGATCATAAGTTAAAACATTAATGATGTTTGTTTAGATCATTTTAGTGGGTTTTTGATAACAACGACCTAATTTTTTTTTAAAAATTATAACCATGTGTAAAAAATAATTACAGAAACTTGGATGATACATAATACATATATTATAACCTTGTTCAACTATATTTTTTTCATGACTATCCTTGAAATAATTAATGCATATTGAAATCACATTGTCCACAATGTCTGTAATTCGACACATCAATGAAAATGTTTTTAAATCCATGAATAACTGGGGGAGGATAAAAATATTGATGAAGAAATGTCCATAAATATTAAAAAATCAAGAATATACAATATTCTATAGCTTTAGTGCCTCTTGTATATGAATATTCAAGGAAAAAGAAGAAATGAACTCAAAATAAAAGAAAAATTGAGAAATCTCTCACAAAAATTAAGTAGCCTAACATCATCACATTAAAGTTCGTAAAATAGTTTGATAAAAGAAAGGGTTTATCTCATTACTATTAAATAATCTTGTAAGTAAGGGGGATATTTAATGAAATATCCCAACATAAGCCAAATCATGTTAAAAATAATAACATAAAATGTAAGAAAGGAAAGAAAATAAAAGAGGATGTTTACCTCTTGATCTATTCTCCTTGAGATCCTTATTACGAATTTCAGTTTTGGACTTTTGTTGAGACTAGAAGATCTAGGACGCGTGGGAGAGGCTTTGGAGGAGTATTCGGTTGAAATTAGGTAAGGTTCAAATCTTGAGAGGTGTTGGATGAAGATGGAAATGAGGGTAGTATTTGTAGTGGAGGAGAGGACGTATTTAACATTATTTTAATCATTATTATTATATTTTTGCTCAAGACTATGAATAGTCTTAATTCATGTGATCCCAAATAATAATAATGGCATGTGAAATCAATACAAGTGGGCTTACATCACTCATGATGTTATAAATAGTGTATTTTTTTGATAATTTGAATATAACTTATTTTATCATATTTAACTATGAAAAAAAAATTCAGGAATTTTAGAAAAATCCCAAAAAATTTACTCTCGCCATTTCATAACGAGTATAATCCAAAAATAGACTCCATTTTTTGAAAGTAATTTCTAAATATTATTAATTCAATTTTTAAATAAAATAATTCTGAATTAAAAAATTAACAATTTTAAAACTATAACTGCTTTTATATCACATTGTAAAATTTACCAAAATGTCATTCTCTCGAAGCTTTAATAAAATAAAAAATTCGTAAAATTTACTATTCATTTGGGTTATTTTACTATACATATTAGTATTCATAATGGCATGTTACTATTAACTAAAAAATCAATTTGGTTTCATTAGGCTCTAAAGAATATACTGAACACAATTATAGATGATCGTTTTTTCAAAATTCAAAACATAGTAGTGGAAAAATTATTTTTAAAGGCTAGTTATAAATATCTACTTAAAATAATTTTTTATGAATTTCCATTTATTTTTTAAAAAAATCATAGGGGTTTTCATTAATATATACATTAAATTTTTTTGAACAGTGTATATTTTACACATTTCATTATAAATATAATTTCTTCATATCAAATTTTAAAAAATTAAAATTTCAACATATAAATTCGGAGTTGGGTAATTTTTCCAATGAACCATTAATTGGAATGATTCAAAAGCTATAACCATATCATTCAGCATGAATTAAATCTTAGTACTTTAATCAATGAATAAATATTGTTTAAAAGTCCTTATCCATAGTAGGGTAATGTTTTTACATATTCACTAACTAAAATTCTATTCAATTCCATGAAATTTTATCCATATTAGATTTTTTAAAGTAACATATTTCCCTTCCATGTAAATTGAATGAGTGGATTATACGATCTATATGAATTATTCACAATGCAAAGATAATATCCATCTGAAACCATGAAATCAATGGATCATAATCACATTGTATGGTCTTGTAAAAAATTATTTTTTTTAATTTTGATTGATATAAAAATATTACTTCAGTTGTTATTATATGACCAAAGTCTAAAAATATTATAAATAAAAAAATTTCACCTGGTAAATTTTGAATAAAGTAACTCCTTCAATTGGGTTTCAAAATAATTATATAATGAATTTATTATTTTCATTTGCATTATATTTTTTTATAATATCAACTATAATCACAACCAAAAACTTATCATAGTAAACGCTAAAAATAATATTCATTAAATACAAGAAGATAACAATGGAATTATGTAGAAAAAATTGCATGACTAAAAATTCATAATACCTATACCATGTACAAAATTCTATATTGGATATATCCTCCTTCTTGAACCTCAATTTATGGTATCCATAATGATCGAAAACATATAAATGTATTTTTCAATACACATTTTATCAATAAAGTCGTAAATACTTGGTAAATGATACTTTTCCTTGACTGTGATATTATTATGTTCATGATAATGAATAAAGTGTCACATTGATCCATATTTCCATAGAATAGAAGAAAAAGGTGGACACCAAGGTGATTCACATGGAAGAATGAGTCCCTTATAGTGATTATCATGGAGTTTTTTTTATAATTCAAACAACACAATATAATACATTATTTATATATAATTTTAAATTGGTGTTGAATTAGATTTTAATTTTATTGATAATTCAACATCATGATTTATTGGAATACCATCAAATTGCTTCATAATGGCATTAAAATTCCATTTATAATATGAATATCTTTAATTTTTTGTTTCTCACAAAACATCTAAAATAAATAACTGTTTTTATAGGAATCTATTCCTATATAATGAATGTTATTTCCATCATATGTTCATACTTATTATCACACAGATATAGTTGGAATGTTTGGTTCAAAATATAAAATTTGACAACCCTTCCTTTATAATATATGTGATAAATATGTAAATGAAGAATATCCATAACCAAAATAACATCAGATTCAACCAGATAGAGATAAAATGTTATTTAGGAAGTATATTACCATAAAAACTAACTAGAGTATAATCACAAAATTTATATGTGATCACTATACCATTAAGGGGGTTTGAATTAAAATTCATTTTCTAATCATTGGGTTGGAATTTTTATAACCTTAGAAAACTCTTTAAATACAAAAGATTGGGTCGAACTAGAGTCAAATATTAAATTATAATTTCTATTTAGGATAGTAAGTATGTCATCAAACAAGTATTTATCATACCTCGAATCATTAAATAATTATTTTATTGGATTTTAAAATATCTTTTTTTAATAGGTTAATTACATTTATCATCATCATTAAACATAAAATTTGATCATTTTATATTGTAATTCACATACTCATATAAATTTTAAAACAAGAGTATGTGGGTTAAATTTTTGGAGATATCACTTTACTCACATCATTAGAAATTTTCTTCACATCAGATCAACATTTTATTTCCATGTGAACTTTCGTTACATATATGAAATAAATACCTTTCCCATTAAGACAATTTCCACCCTGTTTGATTTAACACATTAAGAATAATGGAAATATCATATTCATATATCCTAGATTTTTATAATTTCTATTGAATTGCATATTTTATTTATTATCAAAACATTATTATGGTAAGGTAACATAAAAATATGTTAATACCATGATAACACGTACTACTATTTTATTATATGTTCTTAATTCTTTTAAATCCAACTACTTTCGGTAACATAGTTTTAAGAAACTAAATAATTAATTAAGATTACTTTTAGATTGGATTACATTACAACAGGAATAGATTGAATGTAATATAAAATCTTTCTTATATTTACAAAAGGATTCACTAACCTTTAACTATATATAAATGAATTATTTATTTATTTTCAAATTAATATTAAAATGAATATTAATTTTTAGAAAATTATCTATTAAACTCATCCCACATCCTTAGGTCTATTTTTCCTATAATATTTAATTCTTGATAATATTTCACCATTAATTTTCTTTTTATTTCAAATGATAGACATCCAAAATGATATTTTTCATGATCCCAACACTATAGAAGGAATTGTTTATTTTAAATGATAATGGTCCACTAATTTTTTTCTAGGGGAATAGTTGATGCAATATTAGATGATAAATGTTGCCACTTGAAGGAATCAACAAAATGTTTTCCTTCTTTCCTTATTCGTATGTTCATCATAAATTATGTCTTGATAATTTTTTTTAAGAATTAAAATAATGTTTTTCATTATACATCCCATAAAATTATGTTTCTCAAGAGAAAAAACATTTCATTTTCCATGAAACTCATCATTAACATGATTATTTGGGTTTCAACAAATGAAAAAACCAAATATAATAGCATGAAAAACAATAATAATATTGGAAACCCACATAACCATGATTAATAATTTCTAGTATTTCATAATCAAGAATCCTACACTGATATATCAATCAACCTTGGATTAACCAAGAATTTATGTGATCATTAACATGTTTTTATGATGTTATCATATACATAGACATACCCCCATGGTTCACACTAAATATATTTCATCGTAGATTAAAAATGTTTAATAAAACTTTTTATGAGAGAAAATATTGAAACTCATTGTTTTCATGAATAGGTATTACTAAAAATTAAATGAATTTTTAGTATGTAACATAATGATCCACACTAAAACTTTATATTTTAAATTATCATTGGAAATGAAGATAAATTAAAAAATTTGTCATAAGAGTACTACATCATTTACCACTAAAATCATTACAATTGGAAACCACCATAGAAATATCATATATATAACATTTCTTTATAAACATGAGGAAAAGTTAAGAATGGAAAGGGTGATCTAAAATCCTCAATAAGGGTAAAAAATGTATAAATAAATTATATCTTAAGTACAACATGAGCATAAGGATCTGAGAACATGTGCATAAAATTTGGAAACCATATAGTACATATCATAGATAATAATCTTGAGATAATTATAATGTGTTCATAAGACATTAATCATAATGGAATTAACAAACATGACCCATGACATAAAAACAAGGAATAATATGTGGGTTTATGGCATGAAAGTTATAAAATAAAATATTTAACAGGTATTTAGGTCTCCCTATAAAGACTATCATAGTTTACTAGGTTCACTCCCCAATATATTATAGTATTGGAGGTTTAGGCCAAACAAAAACATAGTTGATAGATTCCCTTACTGAATTGGTTATACTTAGCATTATTGTCCTTTTTATCTCATTATATATCAATCATCACCCAATGTATTATAAGAATATATAAATATGATCACACCCATTAAAAAAAAATCACACTTATGTGTTCAGTATGATCATAAAATATTCATCATATCGGATCCCATGAATAATTTTTTTTGTAAACATTTCATTATTGAAACACTCATGGAAAATAAATGGGTTTCATAATCATTTCATCATAGCGTAACCCCCTAAAAAAGAATGATATTCATAAATATCCATTCATCATAATCATAAACCACATAGATAAATAATAATAATGGTATCATTGGATTATATCCACAATAAAATAGATGTTCCATCAATATATATCATCTTATATGGAAAATGTCCCTAAATTATCAGTTGGAACATTTCCTAAAAAATACCATTTTCAAATTAAAATCATTTTTTAATTTAAAAGAATATACCTTGTATTAATGATTTTTTATTGAAATGATCCTTGAAAACATTTAAAAAATCATTAGGATTGTAAGAGTATGTAGTATACTTATATTGGGGTGGGGGTGGTAAATATAATTTAAAAACTAAAAAACAATCCTATTTATTATCAAATATCGAGCATACACTTCATCCATTTATCATAGGGTGTATATTGGATTTAAATTTCATCAGATTAATGTAGTTATGAATATTTAGAACAAGTAATATAATACTCTATAATTTCCACACTATAAATATAAACATGTAAAAACAAAGAAAATAATAATTTTTAAAAAAGTTAATAAAATCATTAAAAATATTATAATCGATTCTACAATTTAACCTTATCTATTATGGAATTCATAAACCATGATGATTGGTATCCATGGTTGCACCCATCCATAAAGTATAATTTCCTTAATCAAATGAACCACCAATCAATGATAACACATACATATCAATCATCTTATCTCTAAAACCCTTTGATAAAGAATATCATATATTCATTTGTATCCCTATCTTAGTCATCCATCGAACACAATATAGCTAGCATTGAAATTATAAATCAAAATAAAAATTTAAGGTTTTTATAATCATCACTCAAATACATTAAAAAAACTCAATCAAATTACTATAATGAACAAAATAGTAACAAGATATAAAAAATAGACAAAGAAAAAAAATCATATCATAGGTGATGATTTTTTTTGAAAAAATAGTATTACTCTTTGATTTGAACTCTTATTTATTAAAAAAAACTTCAATGTTAACATTCCATTAATCCTGGAGGTTTTTGCAATGGCATCCGATTAGAAATTATCTTTATAGCTCAATATGTCAGTCCAATTATCATATTTTTATACACAATCGATGTGTATCTAAATTCCATCCAATGAAATAAAATTCATTCATCCTGAATTTCTTTTTCTCTTCAGCTAAATACATTAATGATTTTGTATCCTTAAATCATATTTTATTCTATTTGTAAAATGTTCATTGAAAATTCATGATATAACTTCATCTATTTAGACATAACAATATTTTGACTTTGTTACATTCATAATTCATGAAGATAAAATATATAATCATCTCTATGATGTTTATAAATTTCCACCAGAATATTGTAATTTATATGCTCTAATAAATCAGTATTTCTCCACTTATAAATATATATTTCCTAAAAAATAGTATTTAAATATGGGATAGTACAATAGATAGTAAAACATATACTATTGAGGAACATTATTTTGATTTTAAAAATATGTTTTTTATGTGTAGAAATACATTTTGAATCAACAATCAAATAATTTTTTTATCAAAAAAAATAAAAATTAATTTTAAAATATAAAAAAATATGAACGATATAATACTTACTCCCCATGTTTTATAAAATCTCATTTTTACCTATATTTCTTATATTATTTTCCCCTTTCCACTTTACACATTTGATCTGATTAGACTATACATTCAAAAGTTTTTTAACTTTTCTTATAAAAAAGTTTGCAGTCGTTATCCCCCATTTTTCTTTTAAAATGTAATGTTTTATATAACATAAAAAGTGTATAATAAAATTTAGGGAAATAAAATTTATATTAAAGACAAAAATTAGTGAATCATTCCTAAAGATAAAAAAATGGAAGAAAATAGAAATTAAAACCAAATAAATTATAATCATTCATCAAAATACATTAGGATGAATATAAATATAAATATATTTAAATATATATATATATACATTAAATATATGTTTGAAATATTAAAAAATAATTTCAATGAATTCAGAGAAAAATATATCAACCATACTTTGAAATTTTATTGACAATCAACTTCATTTTCGTTACATCATATTAGTGCTTATCTAACTATTAAAACATAGAGTTTTTATCCTCACCACATAATCAAATAACATGGATCATATTATTTTCATCATTTAGAAATAATATCACCACTTATGAATCTTCAACATCAGAAAATTTAACCAGGGTCTCTTGGTGAATAACCACATCATTTATTAAATAATGAATTTATTCTTAAAAGGTCGAAAATTAATTTATCACTCATTGTTGAGCTTCCATAACTACAAATTATTTCTTATAATTGTTATCTTCTTTGGATAAAATTCCAAACTAAATTGCTTTTTTATAAAAATCATCATATTTAATCATTAGAAAAAAATGAATGATTATCATTGGTCCTTGAGATATGAGTATCTTCACCCGTAAAATGTGTAGATGAAATTGATGTTAATTTAAAAGATACTTTATTTACCATTGTTATTTTTATCATAATATATTAAATAATTTTTATTTCCTTTCATATATCAAATGACTTATTTCATCATAGTTCTATCCAATTGAACGCTTCCACTAATATATTTAAATTCAACTTCACCTTGAATGAATAACTCCACATGATTTTGGACTGAATATTAATTCTCTAATAATTAAAATTTCCCCATAAGTACATTAATATTTATAGATTATTTGAAAAAATATCCATAATACAGTCTAATCTTTGAATTATTAAAATGATATATGTTATTTTAATTTCTCTTCTTTGATTATAATTATATGCTGGGGAAATTGTTGAAATAGAAGAAACACATGTAAAATTTGTCCCTGATGGTAAAAAAGAACAATAATTTTTAGAAACATTATTATCTTAATTTAAAAAATCTTTGAATTTTATTTCTTCTTCATATTAACTGTATTCACTATCATCAACATCTTTACAAACAATTTTTTAATCTCCAAAATCCATAACTCCACCATCATAAGACTGATATATTTCTTGATTTTAAATATTGATTCTTGATAAAATTCAACATCTTTAATGTATACACTATCTAAAAATTTCAAATAATCACTCAATATTTGATAAATAAATTAATATTTATATGATACATGTGATATTTCTTCATAATTTTGTTGTTGTATCAAATCTAAAAAAATCTAGTTCTTTATCTACCACATTGTCCCTGGAAATAATAATTGTGAATTTTATCTAGTTCCTTATATCATGAACCAATCCAATATACCATCCAATCCAAAACCAGAACTGGCTATAGAGAAGTCTTGTAGGGAGTTCTCGATCCCACTGGGCTGACAATTAGTACTTCACATAAAAGTAATCACAATGTAAACGATTTTCCCCAAACCGACTAGGAATAATAACCAAATTTAATATTCCTATAATCCAACAATAACTAAATATATATATATATATAAACCAAACAAAATTAAAAAATATTTAATAAACAGAAGCTAAATAAAAAAATAAACCAAAACATGCAACATGATATCCAAGTAATCTATTGGTCACCACGAACCCCAAGACCTACCTTATGCAACGACAAAACCAAATATAAACCTAAACCAATAAAATAGCTTGTGTGTACCGAGTCTGAGTGGCATAAGTTGGGTGTCATTTCAAATAGATTAGTACGTAATCACCACATATTCTATGAATTTCCTTTCCAAAAATAGTTCCAAAACACTATATTGATATACATTCAGAAAATAGGAATTTAATGATTTTACACAACCAAACAAATATTTTCAAGAGTTCCCTTTTTTAAAACCACACACACAACAATACTTTTTCAAAAAAGGTTTCACACTATAAAACCCAGTTCAAACCAAAACAAAAATATAAATCCATACCAAATGAAAAAAGGGTCTATGTTGGTTTAAAGGAAACAAAAAAGAATGAATATATAAACTAAGAGGGATAACATTCACGTGCATCATAAATAAAAAGAATATATAGATGTAAATCAGAGGTATTTTCTAAACATATCTAGAGAAATACATTAACGTAATCATTTTAGACTCGCCTTCTAGTGTATGGTGTAGCTCCATTGCCCATAATATACTGGATGATTTGAACTACCCAATCTAGTAGCACACCACACCTAGACTCTAAGTAAATCCAGGGGGTAGAACCCATATAAGAGGTTTTTATAATAAACCATCACATGGACCTATATATGAATCCCAATAATCCCATATTAAAATTTCAAAATGAATGGTAAAGGTCCTCACATCCATGATTTAACTAAAACCCACTACTATTTTTATTTCCCAGCCCAATCACCGACAACGCCTATGCGATCCTCACTCACCAAGAAGGATCCCCAACAAAGGTGAACATCCCACATGTCGGTCGATACACAAGTAAAAATTGGGAAATCCCTTAATTTATTTTTACCAAACCACATTCCCAACATTATAAAATACTATCCAGGCCTTTATACTACCCAAAATTTCAATTATTTTTCTAAAAGGTTCCATGATGTCAATCGGTCCTTCATATCAATTAAATTTTAAAATCATTTTTCCAAAAAATTATTTAACACCATCAGAGCCTTAACATCACTTCACATAAAAAATATCCCAAGGAAATACAATATACCATCCAATAATTCACATCTTGTTTCATTAAAACCAATATTTCTAAGAATGTAAAATGTCCTGCAAGGCCTTGAATATTTCCATATTAAATACATTTACAAAACCATTTCAAACATCAATATGAAACACCACTTACATGAGAAATGTTGTAAATTATACTTTATATTTAAAATCCAAAACTAGCTCCAAGAAAATGTTAAAACATTAAATAACATGAAAAGTTATAAATGGGTTTTTACACCTCTTAGTTACCAAGTATGCCTTAAAGTTACAAATGAACTATTATGAAAACTATTCACCATAACATATCTTAAACATCCAAAAGGGAAAATAATTAGAGAACAAATTTGATTTCACATTTACAATCACTTGAATAAAAAATACACCATTTATAAATAATGGAACGATTTTGGGAAAAAGAATATTTAATGAGAGGAGAAGCCTTTGGAAATACATTTTTCATGGAAAACTTCTGTCTCAATGGGCATTATCATATATTTTCCCATCACTATATTCACCCCTTTCACATATTTAAATGAAAAAAAATCTAGTTTTACAGTTCAAGAATCCATTATATCACAAAAAAAACATTTAACGAAAAGTTATTTTCATTACGACAAAGCACAACAAGAAATGCATTAGGACCAAACCACAAGTGTCACTAATTTCCACAAAAAACACAAAAACCACAACCCAAATATAGTTCCAAAACATAACCATGGGAAAACACAACAAAATCACTCAATTTAACTTTATAATATGAATTGATATTTTAACAAACACCATGCGTGAATTTAAATATAGTCATATTCAAAGAAACCCTTTGGATACCATTTCACACCCATTTAACATCACAAAAACACTAAAAAATATATACTAAGATACCACAAGAAATATTGTAACATGATTAAATAATTATATAAAATATCAACCATCAAAAAAATAAGTTGGAAAGGATATGGATATACACACTTAACACAAAAACACAAGAATGCAATGAGAATTCAGGAGAAGGAAGAATACACACTAAGAGACAATCCAAACACCATACCATCAATGAAACTAAACCGCACATCAACCCTAACTTTTAGGGATTGTCCAAGAAGGAACCCACTACGAAAATACCAAAAAACTACGTGAAAAGGAACAGGAGATGTGTAAATCGTCCAAAAATCAAAAAGAAACAAACTTAAGACCCTTCAAGGTGCTTCAATTGACAAAGGGGATCCAGTGAAGAGGGTTTAATAGAGACCCTTGGTGCACCTAGGTTGATAAAGGTAGAAAAACACTAAGATAAGTTTAATATAGAAGAGGTTAAAATGACCAATTCCACACTTTAAATGACCTAGTAAACTTTCATAGTTTAAAAAATAGTGCACCCACCATGCACGTTTTATAAGAAAGAAAGGGAACCACCCATGGGTTGGGCATGAAGTTTTCCAAACCGTGTGCCAACAATGAAAAATTCCACCATCAAAACTGTAGAGCCCCTCACACGCTTTTAGAATGGTTACCTCTAACAATGCACATGTTGTGCACCATTCCCTAAACAACAACCCTCATGACACACATTTTTACCATGAAATTTCATGGTTTAGCACAATCCACGCTCAAATTTTGAATTTTAAAGTTTGCAAGAATAGTTTGAACTAAAAGCACCCACTACCTTCATAAGACGCATTGTTAATCCTAAAAATGTTCATATAAACCATGAACATGCCAAAAAACCACCCAAAAACTACTAAACTCCAAAATTTAAACCTATAACTCAACCTAAACTTAAACCTCAACTAAAATATACAATGTAATGAAAATAATAAAGTAATATATATTTTTATATCATGATGTGAAAGTTATCTTTACCCAAAAAACATTATGCCCACAAATTGTCACCCAACTACACAAGGAACAATGATCCATCCAAAACCTGAATATAGATGATTGAAAACATAATCCTTGGGGTGAAATTTAACTCTACATGACACACCAGATCAACTGTATGTGAAACCATAGTGAAATTAACTACGAATGTGTGGAGGGTTCACTACAACACACGAAATTGACCTACATGACCAAAAATTAAAACTCCCAATGTGGCAGCACTAACACATGAAACCCCAAAAAACTAGCCAAACTTCTTCTCCCAGGGTAAATTCCACCACCACTAGAACAATGAATTTTTAGAAACTCTGCCATGGTCTAACGAAAAAAGTAAATCCTAAGAGAACTAAAGACCTCCCATGAAAAGGGGAAACTCATAGAAATATCCAAACCAAATAGAGAACAAAAAAATCCATCATTTAAATAAGATCCAAGTTTCTCCCAAATGACGGTAACCAAAAAACATAACCCACCCCCAATAATGGATAAACGCATACAAGAGAGAAAAACTAATTCAAATACTCACATTCATATATGAATAAATAGCCTGATTACAAAGAAAAAAATTACATAATTTTTTTTTTCAACAAGAGAAGGAACTTACAACATTAGTGTAAAACATATTAGATAAAATTGGCTTGTTTCATTTCCCAGATTAGTTAAAATGAAGGATATGGTTCCCCCATGAAAATTTTCAACTGTGTGAAAAGATACAATCTAGGGACAATGGGTAGACCTATAATTTCACGAAGTATGTGCTTCTCTTTAGAAAGTAGTTAACATCTTATGATCAAGACATCCTATTATTACAATAATTATTATAGAATTTATCCAAATGACCAAAATAACTACACCAATGAAATTACTTTGAAGGATTACGAAAAGATGGTGTCAAATTCCAGAATTAGAAACACAGAAAGAACATGAATGATTATTCTCGTGAGTGAGAAGACAGAGCTAAAAATGGGGAATCCCCATGAATAGGTTCATCTGGCACATATAGCTCTTCCGAAGGGAAACCTTAATGAGTGGCAAGAGATGCCATATGTATAACTTCTTATCCTCTAAAATCCAACTCAGAAAATAATTCTTTATTAAATAGATTATTAAATTGAACTTAACTAGATGAGAGGGATTTTCCATGATCTCTGGATATAGATATCATTCTAAAATAAGATCTTTCAACTAATCCTACGATGCTACATTTAGATAAAATGAAATAATCTCCTTGAAGTGGTCATCATAAGAGATCACTATCTGCTACCATTACAGAACATTAATTATCTCTTTCACCTTATCAGGTACAAACCATTAGATAAAAGTGGTCTTAAACATATCCCAAGAAATTCCCACATGTAATGATTTTGGGATGATCACTTTATCTATTTACAAAACTGTTCCTTAAAAAACCCTAGATAGATCAAACCCCCAACCGCTTGGGAGTTGTCAGAAACTCTAAGACTCTTTAGATGTTATTAAAAAACTCTACACCCTCTAATAGACATTTATAATCATCAATGTCATGAATCAATGAAAAATAACTTTCATCTACCACCATACTTAGTGTCTGCGGAGGGTGAACAACTGAAATAGACTAACTAGAAACATATAGAACCATTTTGAGTGGAATGACCTAAATAGATGAAAAAGAAAAGAATAAAAAACACCATCACCCAATACTCATCCAAATAATACCTCATGCCAAAAAACTTGCTACCAGGAAAAAATTTATAAATTTCAATCCATATACATCCATAAATTTAGATAAATAATACAAATATCATACTGATTCTATATAATGAAAACAAAATTCATCGTTCTCAACACATAGGGATTATTACCCTTGAAAAATTATAACTCTATTTAGAAAATATTAATAATTCTCAAAATATAACATTTAATATCTCTATAGAAAGTAATTTGGAAAAAATATTTGATAAAAAATAGGGGATTCACTATAATCCTTTGCAAAAAGATATTTTAGAGATTCGAGAGATGGTAGAGGAATGACACGACTATAGAAATGGGATTGACCTAATATCGTATTTATTGGATTTAAAGAGTGAGTATTCTCATTATATTGATTTAATATTTTATATTGAAACCATCTTATAAACCAATTTCTCACAAAAATCCATAAAAAATATCTCTGAAATCACCATTATTATTAGTTTTTTCATAAATGTTTTATAGGTCGAATGTTTTGTCTGATAAAAACATATAGTGTTCAATGGAGTTTAAAATATGTAACAAACAATATAAGTAATCAAAAAAATATTAATGTATAAATAATATTTATAATTCACATTTAGATAAAAACCTATATACTTTCATTTGAGAGATAATTTATAAACATTAAATTATTGGTTTTTTATTAATGTATAACAATTAAATAAAATTTTAGAAAATTCTATTGTCCAAAATTAATTTTTTTCAATATTTTATAACAAAAACGACGTCTGATGTTTTTAATAAGAAATCATTATCCAATTTTTTATGAAATATTTCTATAATGTTATTCTTTAAAAAACAATATTTTTATTTTTATTTTTGAAAAAATTTCAGTTTTGTTAAATCATAAAAATTGTTTGAATTTTTTTTAAATGATTTAATAAAATTTTAAGAAATTGTGTATATATGTACTCCCCCTTTATTAAGGATATCACTAATGTTATGAGTGTAGTAAACATAAATTACATGATAATGATCATTTTTTGTTTCTCATTACATGATGATATTTAATATATTTAAATATATTAGAATTTATAGGTTTTTTAAAAATATCAAGAAGTTTTTCTTCTATCCTAATGAATTGTAAAATTATTTCTACTTTTTATTTCGGATCCTAATGGAAATGGCATCTTTTCTCTATGTTCCTGGATCATGAGTGATTTTCTTGTTTTAAAAAATGTTAATGTATTTTGTGTTTAAAAAATAGGTGTCTTACTAAAAGCCAATCCAATGTCTATGAATGCATGTTGCACCTAGAAAACATGAGAACAAAGACATCCATCTACTAAAGATTCAATTTCAACAATCCAAATAACTAAAAAATATATTTTTTTACAATACCAAGAAACTAAATACCCACATAAAAATGTAAAAGTTCAATATTTAATTTTTCAATCCATTTTAAAACCACTTAATTGTGCATTTGAAAAAATTATATTTAATTTTTTTAGAAGTATAAAATAAACCTTGATCTATAGTTTTCTTTATGTAATGACATATTCTCTCACCTTCCATAAGATGTGACTCTTTTAAATTATTTTTATATCATTCACATACACATAAAGAAAACAAAAATCATGGTTGACTTCATATAATATAATGTTAAATACTAATCATTTATCTTTTTTTGATTAACTAGTTTAGACCTCCTTAATTGTAGTTTTGTTTTCCTTTCATCTTTTTATTTTTACAATATAAAAATTATTTGTGTGTGTGTTTTATAGGGTTATATATAATTTATGTTATTTTTTATCCAAATTTGAAAAAAATATTTAGTATACTCATGTTGGGATATACATGATCCTTTGAGATTTTTTTAAATTTGAAAACCAATAAAATAAGGTATTTTCAAAAATCATGCTCATCAAATACCCATATTTTATAATATTCATAATGTAATTTATAATTATTTTTTATATTGAGATAATTATAATTTCATTAACATAAATTTTATCAATGATAATATCTTTGTAAACATTTTAAATAAAATGAATTTAATCTTCAGGCCCCATAATATAAATTTTCCCAAAAAATAAGGTTAATCTATCATTCCATTCTCTAGGATATTGTTTCAGTTCATAAGTTTCCTTAGTATCCTAAACAAACAATTAAAAAAAATTTGTGATTAAAAAAATTGTATTTTCTACATAAAAATCCACAAGTAGATATCCATTAATGAATGAAAAATTCATATCCTTATGTAAAATAGTGAAATAGTGAAATGTTTTATATGATAAAAGTATATGAATAGCTTCAAGTCATTCTTCCAGAGTAAAGGTGTATTTATAGTCTATGCCTTCCAGTTGATTAAATCCTACAAAAATAAGTGTATATTAAATTCTATCTATGAGAAAAATTTCTCTACATTTATTTTTAAAAAGCAATTTAAAACATTTTACATGAAAATATTTATGACAATCAACCAGTGTTAGTACATGATTCTTTACAAAATCAGTGAGCTCATCTAGAATTTTTAATCTACTCTTCATCATATAAAACCTCATTAGGAGTATTTTATTTTAATTGGGATAAAACATCACAATGTTCAATTTCATTAATTATGTACTTTATAATTAAAATTGGTTCATCTATATCACCAATGATATTTTCTCTATGAAAATTCATAAGGTTTAACTGATATATTTAGGTTGTAAAAACCCT
This sequence comes from Viscum album, assembly GCA_963277665.1. Taxonomy (NCBI): domain Eukaryota; kingdom Viridiplantae; phylum Streptophyta; class Magnoliopsida; order Santalales; family Viscaceae; genus Viscum; species Viscum album. The sequence goes on from OY728164.1 coordinate 687,992,932, forward strand.
ATTTTAAAAGAAATATTTAATTTATTCATGAGGTACAACTTGTGAAATATTTTCTTTTGGTATTCACTCATAGGACAAACATTCCATCAAGGAAAGATAATTAGAGTTTGGAATAACATCTGAATATATGTGTTGTGGTTGTCTGAAAAAAATGATCAATTAAATAAAATATAATATTAATGGGTTTCATAATAGTAATTGTGTTTTTATTTAAAACACAATAAGTGTTACTAATTTTATAACATTCTAGAAAAAATTTCATCAATTTATGGAGAAGTTCTTTTAAATTATTGTTTGTATTGATAATGAATTATTTACATACAAAAATTGAATTATAAATATTTTTTCTTTGTTCCTATCTATGAGAAAATTATGAATTTAATTAATATGTGGTCTCAGTTAAAAACAATTATAGTATTGTAGGAAGTACTATGTACTTCCTCCAAAAAATGTTTAGAAATTATAGTATTCACTATTTAGGTTTCCTATAATGTATTAGAAAATTGTATTTATTATTTACACCACACCATTGTTGTGTGGAGATATGTGTGATGAAAAATTATATACTATAGATTTTTTCCTTACAAACCTTGTAATTTTATAATTTTCAAATTCATTACCATTGTATCTAAAAATAATTATAGAAGATAGATTTTTTCTGTTTTATTTTAGGATATTGATTTTTTAAAATAGAAAAATGATATGACTATTTCACTTGAAAATAGACTCAGGTGGATCTATTATAGTAATTAATTAATACATATATGTAGTAATTTCCAAAAAAATATATATATTTTATGTGTTTACAAATAAGTATTTGTGAACTATCTATAAAAAATCATTAGTTTAAACTCCCCAAGAGATTTAAAAAATTATTTATGTTTATTTCTGAATTTCCAAGTCCACAAAAACCATAGAATAAGTAAACCTATACTCCAATAGATCTATAACTAATCAATTATTATAATATTTGGATAATTTTATAACAATAAAATTTCCTATAATTTGTTTATTATACCAAAATTTACATTCCATTACACTTATCATAGGTATAACTTGGATTTTAATGTCCTCTATGTTTAAATTATATACATCATCAATCCTTTCAATAGAACGAATTAATTTATCTTTTAAACAATGAAAAATACATTTTTCATTCCTAATGTTCGTAAGATAACCCACATCAGATAATTGAATTTTCATAATATAGTTCTTATTATGTTCAATATCACATAAAAAATTTGAAATTAATTTTTTCCAAGGGGAACTATATAACCTATATCAATTATTTATCATTGAGAATTTTCACCAAAAGTGAAATTTCCATAATTTTTATTAATTATCTTATATAATAATTTTTTTATAGTAATGTGATGAGAACATACACTATTAATGTACCAGATTTTATTTCCATCAGAATATGTAATATTCTAAATAATGTAAGAAAATTTGATTTCTTTGTTCCTATAAATGCTTGGATCCATCATTACTAAACAATAGTATTATAGGAATCCATATCCATCAATAGTTTTTAGGTTTAATAGTTTATAATTGTTTAAATAAATGGTATTTATGAAATACTAATGATTTTACATTATCAAAATAACATTTTTTCATCTAATGTCCACCACATTGTAACTTCGTAAGAAAGGGTGATATTTTTTTAAAATATTGGTTTTTATGAATTGTGGTTTATAATTTTAAAACCATTTCTATAAAAATCCATATAATGTATTATCTATAGGAACATACAATCAAAATCATATTTTCCATAAGTAAATTTTGATTATAATTTTTTAGACTCAGAATTTAAGAATTTAGTTTAGCAACTACGTATTTATAAACATTACATAGTATATTCATACTTTTCTAATTCGTTTGAACAATTTTAATATTCAAAATTTTATTTAACTAATTATTTAAAAAAACTTTAAATTTAATTATTTTTTTCAGATATTCTAAATCATTCATTCCCAATATATGCCTTATAATATTTCTATATTTTATAAAATTTTCCAGTTTTATTTCCCTAATTAATTAGAAAAATGTTAAACAATATCAATAATAGAAAAATAACTATAATCATATTATGAACATGATTTTTATTCATCATATGATTCATAATAACTTTAATCATATGAATTAAAAAAATTTTATTCTAGGCTTAATTGATAAGGTATTCTGTAGATACATTTTCATGATAAAATTTTAGTTTGTCGTAATTTAAAAAAAAATCCAAAATTAGTATGATTATCACTTTAAAATTTATAAGATTTTTTGAAAGAATTATCACCTATACTGGCACTCAATGTTTTAAAATCTTTGATACATTTCTTACTTTTTTCATGTAAGACCTTTTTAAATTACTAGTACAATTTTTTCATTCATATCTTTTAATTTAAAAATAGGATACTATAGCATAATGTTGCCATTATTCATACACTCATAGAAAATAATCTTGGATGAATCATTCTTAATATTTATTTTATTATAATTTTTCTTAAAACTATATGATGAATACCTTCTCCAAATTATATTATTTGTTCTCTGAGAATGTTGAGATATTTCATATTTACTTCCATCAGAAAAATAATATTCATCCTCAACTATAACATTCATATTTTTAGGTGATTTAGAAACTTTTTATGAACATATAACCTTCTAGGAAACATCTTATGTAGAATTAAAAGTTGTTTCAAAATTTTACATTTTTATTATTTTATCATCTATTTTAACTCTACCCTCATATTGTAAGATATTTCTAATAAAATAATCTATTATCAGCATTTTAATTTTTCAAATATCATCAAGAACTATTCATTTTTATTACCATTGGAAATGTATAAGTTTAATTATCTTATCAACCGCAATTGAATCAGAAAGAAATATATCACCAAAAATGGTAAGCTATTTACAATTATTATAAATCCTTAATTAATCTTTGAAATAGATTTTTTTAGGAAGAAAATCAAAGCCTCCATAGTTATATCTCAAAATATCACATCTGATTTCAATAATTATTGGATGTTAATTTTTTTTAACATCAATCACTTCAAGATATTGTTTATAGCTTCACAAGATGAAATATGATAATAAATTTTACCTATTACGGATCATAGTGAGGTGTTTCTAACTCTATAGCTAAATTTATATTTTATTTTGTCATGATTTATAAAAATAGAATATATTTTTTGTAATTTGATAATTTCTAGTTATATAAACCAAATTATCAATCTAGTGTTGATAAAAACATATCAGGTGATCTCTCTTGAATTTATAGTCTACACCAACCATGATTGGTGGTCATCTAGGATTGTTTTTGTAAAGTGTCCCAAAAATTAATTATACTATCGTACAAATATCTATTTATACTTAAAAAGTCAGTCTTACAGTGTTTGTAAAATACTTATAATCATAGAAACATGATTAGTATAAAATTTCATTAGAAATGTAATATATAGCATGATTAAGATGTAGATTATTCTATGGTACCAAATGTTATATTATAAGAGTATATAGAACACTAGAAGATGAGGTGGGTTTAAATTTTAGTATATAAAATAAAACTAAAAAAACATTTAGTCCAATTTATTATAAAAATATTGGGAAATAAGTTTATATCATTCTCATCATTTGTATATTATATAATTAGTTCATCTGATTAACTGATCATAGAAAATCTAATGAAAAGTAAAAAATTTAGATATTTTTATAGATGGAATTAATGAAATTAATTATAAGTAAAAAATAATTTATAAAACTAATTATAAATACATATAAATGTTTGTAAATGTTTATAAACATTATAAATATGTGTTATAGATGTTAGTACCCCAATCATTGGGTCTCCACAGCCTCAACTAACTATTTTGTATATTTTACATAAGCAAGGAAACCCTCGATCAACTATATCAGAAATAAATCTATATTTCTATCCTTAGAAGACCTTGATTCAAAAAATTATATATATTTTAATCTTTATATCCCTAAAATCCTTGGATCATAACAATTCAAAAACTGCAATAAAAATCACAATTTTTTTATGATATTTATAATTCTAACTCAAATACATTAAAATAAGAAAATATCAAAAGATCAAAATAAGAAAACTTTCTGTCAGATGTTTTAAAAGAAACAATATATATGTCAGATCATTTTTCATGTAACCAGCATACAAGAAGAATAATATTACCAATGTTTAGATACTATTTATATCAAAATATCTAACCTTAATATTTTCTGAATCATATAGGCGGTTACAATAGTCTCAGAACAAAAAATATCATTATTTATCATCTTGATCATTTTAGTCCCATGATATTATAAAAAATAATTTTGTAATATAACTAAATCATGTGTAATAGAATAAATTTATGTAGAAAATTTTAATCTCTTTGATTAATGAATTCAATGAATGTTTATCCAAAACAATTTCACATTATATTCATAAAAAATTCATCCATTGTTCATGATATAACATTTCATGTTTTCAAATAGTTATATTTTTTAATTTGGTACATTCATAAACTTCATATATAAATATATAATCATCCATAAAATGATTATAATATTGTCACGAACCATCCTTGGGGCCAGTGCCGTGACTACCCCAAGCCCGCCATCCATAGGTCAGGGGTTAGCGACTAGCACCAAAGGCTAATCCCCGATAAAAAGGGAAGGCATTGCCTTTAAACCTATAACTCACATAGACTGAACGACAACAATAGACTCAACAAGTACTAATAAAGAAAAGAAGAGTGTGCTGAATGTAAGTGGGATAGTATACAAACCCAAATGAACAACAAGTTCACGTACAAGTAAAAAGGAAAATAGCTCCTGGATCGTCCACCGAGGAACCCTACCTGAAGGGTAGGTACAGAAATCAAACAAATCATCCCTGAGGTACGTCCCGTCATGTCCAGCTCCAAGAAGCCTCCCATCCTTCAACCTCAGCCTCGATCACTACTGACTGTCGTCTTCATAGAACACAACAAGGTGCGGGAGAAGCCCGTGAAAGGGTGAGTAAAACAATACTCAGTAGGGGACCTCGAGACCCCCCAAGGTCCTCCAGAATCCACGAAGGATAAACCACATTAGTAAGATACAATTATAAAGTATCAATTAACCATAATTAGGTATATAACCATACATATACCTACGTTACCAATCGCAGTCTGGCTCCAACTCTCGAGCCCAAGCACAACCCAGTCCACAAAGAAGTAAAGTCAATCACTTCGATGATAATGAATCAAAGACAAGAATCAGCTCACATAGGTATACAACACAAGAAGAGGGGTAGAGATGATTAGATGTAGCCTTTGAATCACCTCCTCTGTAGATCCCATGTAGGATCCTGGAACAGTATCAGTGCTTTCAAACCCACGTAGGATCCTGGTACAGAAGTCATCACTATCGAACCCATGAAGGATCCCGGTATAGAATTCAACACTATCGAACCCACAGAGGATCCCAGTAAAAAATTAATCGTTGTTGAACCCACAAGAAAATCCTGGTATAGTATCGTCGCTATCGAACCCACAGAGGATCCTGTCATCTCCATCGCAGCCAGCCATAAGGTTCCCGCACACATCACACTCTATTCCGAGAGGGTCCGCTCCTCGAGCCAAGTGTTGATACATCAACTACTAATAATTCTCGAGTTTATGTATCTCTTAGTTCCGTCTCATCAGAAGGATCCCAATGTGACAGACGACGTGTCAATCGGACGCCCGATCTGTGAGTTATTGGCATTTCCGTTTTAGGGGCCCGGTTGGGTTTTAGGCTCAAACCAACCCAACCCTACCCCAACTGCGCCCGAACATCAAGTGTAGTATGCCCAAAGAATTGTATCTCTTCAATAATTCCATCTCCGTAGAAGGTTCGTCGATCGGAAACCCATAGCCAAAGATACTGTATAAAAGGTGGAAATGGCCATAGCTGGTCCGGGTTCAGTCAGACCCAGTCGGACCGACCCGGTCCGCAGGTGCAGCCCGAATCGAGTGGCCGGCCCGACCCGAGTGGTCAGCCCGACCCAAGTGGGTGGCTCAGACCAAGGGGAGGCCCGGCCTGAGGGCGGCCCAGCCAATGGCGGCCCGACCGCGGAGGCCCGACCCATGGGGGCCCAGCCGAAGGGTGGCCCAGCCCGTGGCGGCCTGACCAACTACACATTAGAGGGGGGGGGGGGGGGTGCCCCCCCCCGGTATGTCGAATGGAACCGGTGCATTGCACCGGTTCAGGAGCCGCATGACCTGGGTGGTCCTACTTGACCGGCTCCAGGGTGGCCGGCCGCCATCGCTCCTCCTCTATGGCGCGACAGTGCCGTAGTCCTCCTGCCGTCCGTGCTGCACAACGACGTCGCGCCGCCACTACCATGGCCCGACCTGTCCGCGGAATCTGGCTCCACCCCACGGCGCGACGGCGCCACGCTTCTTCCTCCACCGCGGCCCTCCCGGTCGTGGTTCCTCTCCGGTGTGGCATGACGGTGCCACACCTCTTTGTCACGGCCCACTCAGGCCACAGTTCCGCACCTTCGGCATGGTGCGGCGCGACGGCGCCGCCCCTCTTTCATCCGTTGCGGCCCTCCTGGCCAGAATTCTTCTCCGGTGCGGTGCGACGACACCGCGCCCTTCCGGCTCCGCCTCCAACGTCAACCAAACAAGAACCAACGACGGGAATTTGGATCGTGATTGTTCGGCCCGCGCCCTCCGCATTAGGTGATAACAATTGGTCAACGTCGAAGCATAATATATGACAAGGAATGAGGATTTATTTTTATCAAAATAAACCCCTACCTTGCTTGATGATGTTGTTTTATGGAGTCGTGGAAATGCAATGTCGATCTGTCAATGTCATAAGAGGAAGAGAGGTACTCGTCATTGGAGGACGACGTTCGAAGGTGACGATGTCAAAGACGACGTCAGAATTCCTCGAGGGAATCTCTTCCCTTTCCTTGACTCGGTTGAAGAAGGAAGAATACGACATTGATTTTCGGTAGTAAGAGCATTCTTCGTCTGGAGAGGATGAAGTCCTTACAAGAGTTCTCCAAAGCTCCACCAAAGAGAATCACCAACGAAAATAAAAAAATATCTTCCCTATTATTTTATTGTTTCCATGCATTCCAAAAATAATTCAAAATTTTTCAAAAAGATAACTAATTGTAGTCATTAATTAAACTTTTGGTGTGTTGGCACCATTATAGATAAGGTGAAGAGGCTCTGTAATAAATTGAGAGTTCCAAGGGTTAAAGGGGGGTTAAGGGGGTTAGATACTCGTGCGGTCCCCACCTTAAAACATCCTCTCAAGGGAGGTTATGTGCGGGTGGGCCCCACCACTAACCTCTCCTTGGAGGTTTTAACTACCTCACATAAAAATAAAGTTAACTCTTTATTTTTATACAATTTAAATAAAAACCTCAAAAACATTCTTCCACTCACGTTAGATTACAGCAATGGTAAAGGTATCCTTAAGCGATTACGAGTGCGGCAATTTCAACGTTTCCCTCAGATTTCAATTCCGAGAACCGGTTCAAAAGATATAAAATCCCGCTCGTATGTTAACTGAACATACCTGGACCAAACTTCAGAATTCGATTCTGGGCACATCGAGCCTCAGAATCAGGCACCGTCAGAAACTACGGACTCGTAAAATTCCCAAGAATTTAAGATAAAAACATTCAACTGAATTTTTGGGTCTTAAAATTCTCCCCACCTAAGGGCATTACCTCCCCATAAGCTACAACTCACACTAAGGAAACAAAAGGGGTACTGAGCACGCATTTTATCCACCTTCTCCCATGTGCTCTTCTGGAGGTTACCGTGCTGCCAGCGAACGCGCACCAGTGGTATCAACCATCCATATAGGACCTGCTGCTATCGATCCTCAACCTCCACTGGAAGCTCCGTGAATGTTTCAATGTCAACTATATCCAGCTCCCCATGGTCGATGATGTGGGATGGGTCATGCACATATCTCCTCAGTTGAGATATGTGGAAGACGTCGTGCACCCGGTGCAACTGATGTGGAAGATCCAAGTGGAAAGCCACCTTGCCTACCCTGTTGAGGACCTGGAATGGTCCGATGAATCACAAAGATAACTTTCTTCCTTAGCCAAATCTCCATAGACCATTTCGAGGTGAGATGCGTAGAAAGACGTGGTCGCCATCCTCGAACTCCAATGATCTCCGTCTCCTATCAGCATAGGACTTCTGCCTGCTTTGTGGAGTCTCCATCCACTCCTGGATGATCTGCGCCTTCTCCGTCATAGCCAGCACCATCTCTGGTCTCATTAGTGGTGACTCTCCTAGGTCAGTCCAACACATAGGTGATCTGAAAGGTCGGCCATACAGTTTCTCGTAAGGTGCCGTCCCGATGGTGGAGTGGTAGTTGTTGTTATAAGCAAACTCTACCAAGGATAATTGATCCTCCCATTTCCGACCAAAGATGAGGATGCATGCACAAAGCATGTCCTCGAGAGTCTGAATAGTTCCCTTAGTCCGACCATCTGTCTGAGGATGGAAGGCGGTTCTCAAGCGAAGCTGCTTCATGAAATCCTCTTAAAACCCCTTCCATAGCTGGGAAGTGAAACGAGCAACTCGATCCGAAACGATTGTCGATGGCACACCATGAAGCCATATGATATCTTTCACAGAGAATCGTCCCAAGCTCTCTAATGAGCCCTGCTCTCTGATCAGTAAGAAGTGGGCTGACTTGGTGAGTCAGTCTATGATCACCCAGATAGAGTCATATCCTTTTTATTTACGTAGAAGTCTCATCACGAAATCCATGGAAATCCCATCCCACTTCCACTCTGGGACCTTTAAGGTCTGATCTAATCTTGCTGGAACATGGTGCTCCTCCTTCACTTGATGACGAGTGAGGTATAATGAGACAAACTATTCTACAACTTTCTTCATACATGGCCACTAGTGCTGTGTTTGGAGGTCCTGATACATCTTCGCCATTCCTGGATGTACCACTAAAGCAGATGTGTGGAACTCCCTCAACACTTCCTCTTGAAGTGAAACTAGTACCATGGTATGTCCTTTGAAGAGAATGAAGTTCTCCCCATCTTCATAAAATCAATCAGGTGCCAACCTGTGGATATCTGAGCACGTCGCATCTCACAGTCAACGTCCCCACGTTGTGCTTCCATGACTCACTAAAGAAGTAGAGGAGTGACTATGAGAAACTCCAGAAAGGTTGCTCCATCTCTATCCACAGATGATATCTGCAATGCGGCCAGCTACTCTATTGCCTCTCCTAGAAGCTGAATTCCTGATCTCTTAATGAGAGCATCAGCTAAAACGTTCCCCTTCTCAAGAGTATAGACTATCTCTAAGTCATAGTCCTGGAGGAACTTAATCCATCGCCACTGTCTCAGGTTCAGGTCTTTCTAAGAGAAGATGTACCTGAGACTCTGGTGGTCAGAGTAGACTGTAAAATGCTCACCCATCAGATAGTGCCACCACATCATCAAGGCGAATACCACTACGGCTAACTCTAGGAAATGGGTAGCATAGTTCTGCTCGTTCTGTCTCAAATACCGATAACCATATGTGATCACTGCTTTCTCCTACATCAATACACACCCGAGCCTGGTCCCTGATGCGTCACAATAAACTACATACTCTACACCCTCCTTCGGTATCCTCAAGATGGGCGCACTAGTCAACATCTGCCTCAACTACTGAAAGCTCTACTGGCTTCCCTCTGACCACACGAAGGGTTTACCATTATTTGTAAATGCTGAAAGAATTCCTGATACTCTAGAAATGTCTGGAACAAATCACTGATAGTACCCAGCCAGTCCCAGAAAACTCTGCACCTGCGTCACACTCTTGGGTGGCTCCCAAGAAAGCACTTCCTCGATCTTCACTGGTTACACTACAACTCCAGCCTTCGAGATGACATGTTCCAGAAAGTGTCCATCTCGGATCTAGAACTAGCACTTCGAGAGCTTACCATAAAGATGATGCTCTCAGAGTGTGTACAATATTACCCAAAAATGGTAGGCATGCTCCTCATCAGTAGTCGAGTAGATCCGTATTTCGTCGATGAAGACTATGACAAAATGATCGAGGTAAGGCCGGAAGATCCTGTTCATGAGACTCATGAACACTGTTGGAGTGTTGTTTAAGCCTAAGGGAATAACCAAGAACTCGTAGTGGCCATACCGACACCTAAAGGCAGTCTTTTTCACATCCTGGTCTCAAACTATGAGCTGGTGATAGCCTGGCCTAAGGTCTATCTTCGAGAAACGTCGTGCTCCCTTGAGATGATCAAATAGGTCATCAGTACTTGAGAGTGAATAATTGTTCTTCACAGTCACCTGGTTCAGGAGACGGTAGTCAACACACAGTCGCAAGCTTGCATCCGCCTTCTTGGCAAACAAAATCGGGGATGCCCAAGGTGAAACACTAGGTCTGAAAAATCCCTTCCCCTGCAAGTCCTCCAGCTATACCCGCAGCTCATGAAGCTCGGCGGGAGCCATCTGATATGGTGGAGTAGATATCGGTGCCATCCCGGGGTATAGGTCAATGTAGAAATCCACCTCCCTGCGAGGAGGTATTCCTATAACATCTTCAGGGAAAACATTTGTGTACTGATCCACCACAAGAGGAAAACTTGGACTCCGCATATCAATCGCTCCGAGGATGAGACTAGCCAACTGATGTGTGATCGGATGCCCCCTCCTCTGGGGAAGTCCATCTTTCACTGCAAAGGCTCCCTTATCTCTGGTGAAGGTAAACCTCATCCCATCCTCACGGACACACTGCCCTTTTCGCCTAATATAGTCAATCTAACCATGAACTGTGGATAACTAGTCCATACCCAAGATGAAGTCATAAGGCCACGATGCCACTATGAGGAGATCCTAGCTGAAGATCTCACCTCCTAGAGTAATCTCACACTATCGGCACTAATGCGTAATCATTGGGTCTGCTCTCGTAGGAGTCTCTAGTCATAAGGATCGAGCCAACGGCTCTGTCAGAATCTCCAAGATCCGAAGGAGGGCAGCAAAAACAAAATAATGACTCACACTCGTGTCTATAAGTACTGCAGCAAGGGTGGAGTAGACATAGATAGAACCTCGAATCATCTCATGTGTTTCATGGTTGTAGACCTCGATTCCCTGGAGCTAAGCCCGCCTCTGTCCGCCAGCTCCCTATCGTCGGGGTGGACCTTTTGGTGGTGGTGGTGGTAGGGCTTCGAAACGTCGTCCACCACCTGCTACCCGGCCAGCTCCTCTACCACGTCTGAATTCTCTCGGCGGACCACCATGGTCGAACCTCTGCCTCTGCCCGGGAGGTCCCTCTACTATCTGCTTCTCATCCTCATGGCGGGTTTGGTAGTCTCGAGCCATGTGACCCTGCCCGCCGCATGCATAGCAATACCTGCTCCTCGTATGGATGGCTCTATCTTGTGTGCCCCTCACAACCCAACCTGTATTATGGGGTTTCCCACCTGATGTCCTGGTCCACTTATACCAATGCGACATCTATCTACTGTCAGCTACAAAAGACTCCCCTACGTGTCGCCCTATGGTGGGTCTCACTGCTGGTGTATGCTTAGCAAGAAAACTCTCCACAAAAAGTGCTCGCTCCAGCACCCCCCGCCTATGGTGGGATGTTTAGGGAGATATTTGATGCCCTGATCTCATGCCTGAGTCCCTTTTCAAAGGGCCATGTTCTGAAGAATGGGTCTCACACTATATTTGTGGAGTAGCGCGAGAGGTCGGTGAACCTCACTGAGTACTGATCTACCGTCATGCTACCCTGTTATAGATGCAGTAACTCCTGTTTCTACACCGCACAAAGGGTGGGTGGAACAAACTCTTACCGGAAGAGACTCTCGATATCCGCCCAGAGTAATGATGCCTCATCATGAACCTGGAGCTTCAGTCTCCACCATCTTCCTGCTGTTGTATGCAGGAGACTCATGGAAAGGATCGCCATGAGGTCGGCTGGTGTCCCTACCAATCTAAAAACTCTCACGACAGCCTCCAACCAATCTTCAGTTGCCTGTGGGTCCATCTCTCCCTGAAACCTAGGCAGCCTCTGGCACTGGAACTCATGAAACGCACTCAGAAGGCCTGCACTATCTGCTACTGGAGCTGGTGGTATCGGTGGCCCAACTGGTATTGGTACCGCTGGTACCTCTGGTGTGGTGGGGCCTTATAGTGAGGCCTCGTCACTCAGTGAGCTACCATCTCGTTCGAAACTCGGAACCCTAGCTGGCTGCCTTCATGGGGCCATCCTGAAAAGAAACAGGTGCACCATGGTTAAAACAGTATACCAGGTTAGCTAACTCAAAGTAATCACGAAGAAAAGTTTTCAAAGGAAACACACATGCAATCATTGTTTTTCGTGCACTGAGTCAGAAATCAGAAGTCAAAGTACTGGTGTATGGATATGTGGGCTGCTGCACCAACACCGGTTTCCCTAAATTGATAACCACAAAAGAATCAGAGTCCATGTTCTTCAGTAGAACCTCATTCTGGTACAAATTTTTCATGACCCATCCTCATGGCCCATGCCGTGACTACCCCAAGCCCGCCTTCCATAGGCAAGGGGCTGGAGACTAACACCAAAGGCGAATCCCCGATAAAAAGGGAAGGCATTGCCTTTAAACCTGTAACTCACACAGACTGAATGCTAGCAATAGAAGCAACAAGTACTAATAAAGAAAAGAAGAGTGTGCTGAAAGTAAGTGGGCCAGTATACAATCCCATCTGAATAACAAGTACAAGTACAAGTAAAAAGAAAAAAGCTCCTAGATCATCCACCGGGGAACCCTACATGAATGGTAGGTACAAAACTCGAACAACTTATCCCTAAGGTACGTACCATCTAGTCCAGCTCTAAGTATCCTCTCGTCCGTCACCCTCTGCCTCGATCACTGCTGACCGTCATCTGCATAGAACACAACAAGGTATGGGAAATTCTCATGCAGGGGTGAGTAAAACAATACCTAGTAGGGGACCCTGAGACCCCCGAAGGTCTCCCAGAATCTACTATGGATAAACCAAATTAGTATGATATAATCATGAAGTATCAACCAATATTACTTAGGTATATGCCCATACATAAAACTAAGTTACCAATCACAGTCTGGCTCCAACTCTCGAGCCCAAGCACAACCCAGTCCACAAAGGAAGTAAAGTCAATCCCCTCGATGATAATGATTGAAAGACAATACTAATATCTTATAGGTAAATAAAAAAAGAATAGGAGTAGAGATGATTATATGTAGCCTCTAAATCATCTCCTTTGTCGAACCCACAAAGGATCTTGGAACAATATCAGCGCTGTAGAACCCATGTAGGATCTTGGTACAGAATTCGTCACTGTCGAACCCATGGAGGATCCTGGTACAGAAGTTACTACTATAGAACCCACAGAGGATCCTAGTACAGAATTCATCTCTGTCGATCCCATGGAGGATCCTGGTATAGTATCGTCGCAGTCGAACCCACGAAGGATCCTGTCATCTCTATCGAAGCCAGCCATAGGGTTCCCACCCATAGCACACTCGATTCCAGGAGGGTCTGCTCCTTGAGCCAAGTGTCAATACATAAACTACCACAAAGTCTCGAATTGATGTGTCCCTTAGTTCCATCTCATCAAAAGGATCCCAACGTGAAAGACGACGCGTCAATCGGACGCCCGGTCTGTGAGTTATTGGCTTTTCTGTTCCAGGGGCCCGGTTGTTTTTTAGGCTCAAACCAACCTGACCAAACCCCAACTATGCCCAAACCTCAAGTTTAGAATTCCAAAAAAATCATCTTTCTCCAAGAATTCCATCTCCACAGATGGTTCGTCGATCGGACACCCGTAGCCCATGATACGTGCTATAAGGTGTAAATGGCCATAGCGGGCCGGGGTCCGGTCCGACCTAGTCGGATCGACCTGGGCCTGACCCGGTCCGAACTGGGGTCTGACCCAGTCCACGGGTGTGGCCCAAACTGAGTGGTCAGCCCGGGCCTAGTGGGCGGCCCAGACCAAGGGGGCGGCTCGACCCGAAGGCGCGGCCCGGCCTGAGGGTGGCCCGACCGATGGAAGCCCGGCCAAAGGGCGACCCGACCGTGGTGGCCCGACCTGTGGTGGCCTGACTGAAGGGCGGCCCAGCCTGGCACACGTGGGATGGGGGTTACCCCTTGGTTTGTCGAATGGAGACAATGAATCGCACCTGTTCATGTGCCGCGGGACCCGGGTGGTCCCGGTTGACCGGCTCCAAGGCGGCCGGCCCGACCGGCCGCCACCGCTCCTCCGCCGCGGCATGACGGCGACGCGGTCCTCCTTCCCTCCGCGAAATGCGATGGTACCGTGCCACCACTGCCGTGGCGCAACCTGGTCGTGGCCTTCGTCTCCACTACATGACGCGACGACGCCACACTTCTTCCTCCTTTGCGGCCCTCCCGGCTGCAGTTCCTCTTCGGTGCGGCGTTACGGTGCTGCACCCCTTTGTCACGACCCACCCTGGGCGCAGTTCCACACCTCCAGCACGGTGCGACGGCACCGTGCCTCTTTCATCCACCGCGACCCTCCTTGCGAGAATTCTTCTCCGGGGCGGTGCAACCGCATCGCACCCTTCCGACTTTGCCACCAATGTCAAGAAAACAAGAACCAACAGAGGGACGTCAGGCCGTGTTTGTTCGGCCCACTCCCTATTCTTAAGTGATAACAATTATTCAACACCGAAACATAATATATGATGAGGAAAGATGATTTAATTTAATCAAAAGAAACCCCTTACTTGATTGACGGTGTCGTTTTACAGATTCGCGGAAAGGCGACATCGTTCCGTCGACATCAGAAGGGGAAGAGAGGTACTCGTCTTTGGTGGACGACGTTCGAAGGTGACAAATTCGATGACGATGTCAGCATTCCTCGTGGGCGTCATTCCCCTTTCCATGACTCGGTTGAATATGGAAGAATACATCGTTAATTTTCGGTGGTAGGAGCATTCTTCGTCTGGAGAGGATGAAGTTCCTCCAAGGGTTCTCCAAAGCTCGACTAAATAGAATCACCAAAAAAATAAATTCTCTATTATTTAATTGTTTCCATGCATTCGAAAAAGAATTCAAATTTTTTTAAAAAGATAATTAATTTTAGTCATTAATTAAACCTTACGTGTGATGGAACCATTATGGAGAAGGTGAAGAGGCTCCACAATAAATTGGGAGTTACAATAGTTAAAGGGGGGTTAAGGGGGTTTGATACTCGTGTGGTCCCTATATTATAACGTCCTCCCAAGGGAGGTTATGTGTGGGTAGGCCCCACCAGTAACCTCTTCTTGGATGTTTTCAGTACCACACCTTAAAAAAAAGTTAATAGTTTATTTTTATTCAATGTAAATAAAAAACCTTAAAAACTATCCTCCACTGACGTTAGACCGCAACTGTGGTAAAGGTCTCCTTAAGCGATTACCGGCACTGCGAGTTCAACGGTGCCCCCAGATTTCAATTACAAGTACTGGTTCAAAAGATATGAAATCAGGCTCGTACTTTTACTGAACCTACCTGAACAAAACTTCAGAATTTGATTCTGGGCACACTGGGTCTCGAAATCAGGCACCATTAGAAACTGCAGACTCGTAAAAGTCCCGAGAATTTTAGAGAAAAATTTTCCACTAAACTTCCATTTCTTTAAAAATATTTCCATATAGTTATGGTAAATTACTCCACATTATTAAAAGTATTTATCTATCTAGAAAAATCAAATTGTTATAGAAACATTTTTTAACTATGTTGGTCAAAATGCTAGAAAAAAATTAAAATTTCAAGTAAATGAATTGTTAATTTAAAAATTTGGTAATAATGTTTTGATAAAAAATGTGACTAGAGAAAATCTCCAAGGCATTGAGTTTTCCAAATAGTGGTAAAATCTATTCATGCCATATAAAAAACATTCTTTTATTGCTCGTTCAAAAACTAAAAAAGTAACCCCATTGGGAAACCAATATAATATTATATTTAGAAAATTTTCTATATTGTTAAACATGATTAAAAAATAATTTAAATACTCACTAGATAATTTTAAAAACATTCTTGAAATTTTTTTGAGAAGACATGGACATGGTTAAAAAATTATTTTCTACAGGGGAGAAAAATAAGGTAAAATTTCTTCAAAAACATTCTTCTAGTGTCATGAGATATTCAATACAAAAAAAATTAACTAAAATCAACACATTTTTTATCTAAATAGATGATAATAAAATTTATGGTATTATTGTTATATGATCCTATTATTTCAAGAATGAAACATAATCACAGTCAATCTTAGTTAAACAAAGACATTGAAACATAAAAACCATACGTATTTGGTAACATTTTAAAGTTAAGACCTATGAATTGATAACATCAAACAAATCATTAAATTTTATGATCATAATAATATTCATGATATATCTTATCAAATGGTAGTATACAAACCCATTAAAAAATTTTGGTGCATGTCATAACATATATCCCAAATAATGTAAATTGAGATCATAAACCAATACATCGAGTTACACATACTTCTAAATCACTGAAACCAACTTTATAATATATTTACATTTGTAATACATTTATAAAATAATCATGTATATAATAATAATAATATATGTGTTTAATTTATAACATTTCAACACCCATGTATCTATAAATCTATGGTATTAATCATGAAATAATTTCATAAGAATCCTCAATGTATATAAAATGAAATTATTAGTATCAAATCACCATTATCATCCTTCATTACAATCAAATGGGAAGTGAAATAATTACTTTTGCATAAGTACCGCTTACCATATGAATGTTGTGATAAAATTAAATTTACACCACTATATTTCATAGATTGTTATTATGATGTGTTTATTAATTATATATTTTATTTATTAGATATTTATAATTTTTATTATTGAAATAGAAAATATACATTTCCCCTATATAATATTTTCGTAAATAATATCATTGATCATGCATATGTGTGGACTACCACTCCGATTTTATTATGTCATTTTCATTATATCCAAATTATTTGGTTAGTAATAAGGAAGAATGTAATATAAAGGATAGATTTTTTGTCTAAAAGTATAGTTTAACCAAAAAATCACATTTATGACCTTTTTATTTTTAAGAACGATCTGAATGTTTAAAAAACAATTTATTTAATCATATAATAATTTATGGAGTAAAAATATACATGTTTAAATTTTAACTAATCTTATAAATATTTTTTTTCAAATATTTGTAGAACTAAATAAAACGTTTTTTTAAGAAACTAATTTTTGAATTTTCCAAAAATCAAGTATTGTTAGGGGATATTTTATTTTCAGTCATAGAAATCCTCAAAGACATTATATTTACTAGATTAAAATAATTTATTACATAAAAATAATTATTTATGATAGTTTTATCCTATATATAATTTAAGGTTTCATGAAATTAGTTTTATAAAAGTATATTAATTTTATTAAGTTTATACAATTTAAAACTTACTTTTCACACCATTAGCAATTGTATTCAATAAAAACATTTTAGTATTTTAAATTCAAAATATAAAATTATACAAAGGGTTATATTTATTATCTTTCTCAATAAAATTAATTTTTATGGATGTGAATTAATTAAATAATAAAATTAGAGTAAATGATTGATCATTAGGCAAAAAATTATTAAAACAAAAAAAATTTCTATAAAAGAATATATTTTGCGATTAATATTCCATACTTACTATATTCACTTAATTTTTCAAATGTAAGGTCATTGATTATTGAATAGTAAACTCAGATTAATTAAAATATGAAGAAAATAAAAAAACTATTAAGTCAACTTTTATATTATCTACTTTTCCTTGCTATAGATTATGAAATTAAAAATACCTTATTAAAACAAATTTTTATTATCTTTTTATGTCACCTATTTTTAGTATGTTTTTGTAGAAAACATTATTATATTCCTAATATAAAAAATGTATAATATAAAATGAATATATACTTCTATTATACAATATGATCTATTATATTAAAGGTTTTTTCAATTCATCAGAAAAACTACTATTCTAACTAGTGGTTAGTCAAATGTCTGGTCTATTAAATTGAAAAAATAATTACCATAAAACTAACATTAGTACCAATATATCAGACCGATTTTTTAGGTTTTTTGAATTATAAATAAATATTATAGTTTATCAGAATACCAAGTGGTTATAATTGGAGTTTATAGATTTTTTTACCATGTGAAATACAATATAACATTTTAATTATTCTAAAATGAAATGTCATTAAATTAAATGTTTATCTTTATTATTGAATATCCCGATCATTGTGATATTTAATTGTGAAAGATATATGATGCCATTATAACAAACTCTGAAACATGACATTTAGATGATTTCATATAAATTTAATCTCATTTAAAAGTATTAGAGTTCATGAACTCACAAATCAAGCCATCTAAATATTGATCTTCATGAAAATATCATTACAAATATTTGTAACCCTTTATAGAGTTTATGTTTTAAAGAATCCCTGTATGTATTTAAGATTCCATTGAACTCATTTTCTTTTGTTTTCATGTGTCATATTGGGGTATTGATTAGGATTATTCTAGGGATAGGAAAACATTGAATCTAACCCATCAGATTGTGGGATTATACAACTAGGAAGATATAGAGAATTCATTATATCAATGAACTGAAAGGGATTGAAAGAAGGATGCACTGGTCATCATATCTAGGTATTTTATATTAATAAAAGGCTATCCATTATAGTATGTACTAAAACTATTGATATTGTAAGTCTTGGTTTTTGACTTCTATAACTCACAAGGTCAAAAGGTAAATTCAATTATTTAGAAAATTTAAATCTTTATTACTATTATTATATTATATTTACTTATTGTTTAAAGTTTATTTTCTAATGGGAATAAATATTAGGTAGGTAAATCTAAATTTACCATTATTATAAACTGTTTAATTGAAATTATTTTGAAACTGATAACACTCTAATATAATGTGACATTTTTTATTTTGATTTTCATACTCTACTAATCATACTATAACTGAGTCTGATATTTTTTACATAAGAGTAATTATGTTTTTTAGTTTAATTTTTTAAATCTACATTCCACCCCCTTGTATCCATCAATATCTCTTATGATCCAACAATTGGTATCGAAGTAAGATCTAATGATTACTTTCATATTTTTTATATTCATTATAAAATGAACATTTTTCTAACTTCTTATTTATTTATTGTTATTACACTAATGTATCTTTGTAAAAAAGAGTTTCTATTATTATAAAAAAATTAAATGGTTAAATATTGTAACCCTATAAAATATGAATATGGGTAGACCACCTATCATTGAGGGTACTGATTAAGAATACTCAAGAGATCTAAAGAATACATTAATTTCTAAAACTATTGTAGATAATTTTTTGATACTCCTTGGTAATTAAAATATTTCTGATAAAGATTTTACTACATTTAAAAAATGAGGAAAATATAGAATATTAACTGAACATTAGAGTAAGTAATACTATTTTATGGTCGATTACTCGAAATACATATAATCCAATTTTTTCATTTGAATCAACTAATATTATTTGAATGAATCAATAAGAAACAAATTTTTGAACATCCAATTTCATCAAAACGAGAACTGAAATGCTTCATGGTGATGATCATGCCTTTTATTTTCTATATTGAGGGTTAGTTATAATGATACCCGTATGGTTTATTACTATTATAAATAATTTTCTATATGTATGATAAATTGTTTATTATGATAATATTGCGGCTGAAAAAATCATTAATATTATAAAAAATGAGTGGGAATATAAAAGGGCTATTTTTTATGATACAAGGAAGATTTGAATTTTACGATTGACAATTTGATTAGTAATATCAAGAAATATTAAGGAATACTGAATAGATATGATGAAATTATGAAAAATAATAATTAAGGACTATTTTTAAAATTAAATCCAATATTCCTAGTAAATCTCAATCAATAGAGATATTTTTAAAATATTATGTAAAGTGAAATTTATTTATTGAATCATATTCAAGTTATTCTAAATGGTCTGAAAATGCATTGAAAAATCCTTCTAGAATGAAGAATAATATTATTATAAATAACAAATTTCAATGTAGTTATAAGAAAAGTAATAAAGATGATAATGATAAGATATGTTATAAAGAAGTGATTATTTATGAATTTAGAAAGGCAAGGCACATTAAATCTGATTGTACTAATTTAAAAGGAATTATAATAAAGATATAAATTCATACATGAATTTATAAAGTACTATACACACAAGGACATGAAAATTTAAAAACATTCTTACACTTGGAGTTCTAGTGGTGGAGAGAGATCTGTAGATAATTATTTGGACAATGTAGGTCCTGTATAGAGACATATTTTACTATTTTTATAAATTAAAAAAGTAAATAAATGTTTGATAACCATGTTACAATCAAATGAATATCTTACCAACATTTCGTTAATTGAAAATTACCATGAATTTAATGATTAATAAAATTCTAAATATTCAGAAGAATAATATTATTTAACTAAATAGGATAAATCTATACCTAGTTATAAAGTGGTTTATAGGTTTAATAAACTTCTAGAATATGAAAATGGAAATGTTTCAAAAAAAATAAAATTTCCTTGAGAAACATGTGAATTACAGTTCAAGAATTAATACTCTTACTATATAGATATCAGATCATTCTATTTATCTCAATAATAATAACACTGAAAAATAAATTTTTTTTAAATATTTTGGATATTTTTTTCAAAGAAATATATTTTACTAACTTATTTGGGAAAAATAGAAAAACTTCTAATACTGAGGATAAAAGTTTAGTTGTAAAATAACATTATGAAAATTATATTTTGAAGAATTTAATATATATTTTTAGAAATGGGATGTAAAAATTACAATATATATTATAAAATTATTCATCATTAGGATATTTCTATAATGGTCAACAATTATAAAAAACCTATTTTTAATAATAACTATTTTTCCTTAAAAAGTTCTCTATTTCACACAATGTTACAATGTGGTTGATATTGGAAAATTAAATTTTCATAGAATAATGTTATTCCTTTAGGTTTTCATAATTATGATTATTAAAATGAAATAAAATTTTATCAACTTAGTAATGTTGGACATATTTGGTTACCTGGAATTTTATTTTCTGATAATAATGTACCCTAGAAGGCTTGGGTTCCAAAAAAATAATGTCTTTTTTTTCAAAAAAAATGGAATTTCCATAGAAACATTTGTGTCATTGATAGTGGTTTCTTAAATATATATTACTAGGAATAAAATATTTATTGAAGTTGATTACAGATAGGAGTGGTGGAAAATTCACATTCGAGGATAAGGATCAAGGATTTATTATTCATTCAAATAATATTATTCTTTGTAGAAACTATTTAATTTATAATGATTTTTTTATTTCATGAATTAATACCCAATGTAAATGTATAATAAAATTATGTAATTATGTTTTTTGTAAAATATAGGAATCACAAATGTATTGTTCGTAGTTTTTAATATGATTTTATTCTTTCTTCTAGTCACTTTGTGAATATTTACACATTAAATTTAAAATACATTAGGAGGAATGATCTACCTAGAAACTATTGAAAAGAATACCAATCATGGATGTGGAATATAATTTTATATCAACGTAATATTATGAATTTGTATACGTTGACTAAGAATGGACTATTAATGTATCTACCAAAACATATATTTGATAATTATAAATTTTTTGATCCTTGTTAATTTGGTAAGAAACAGAAGTCATGTTTAAACATATCAATAATGTATAAACTTATGATTATTTAAATTTAGTATACATGGAATTATTTTAACAAACAAAAAATATAATTTATTGTTGGAAAATAATTTGCATATTATTTAGATTATGGCTACACAAGATACACATGGTTTTATTTTCGATCATGAAAATTATTAGGCTTTAGTTATTTTAATGATTCTATATCCAGAGTTAAAACTTAGAGAAATATTACAATGATAAATATTCATAGTGATAAAGTTGGATAATTTTTAGTTTATGATTTTGAAACATTTTGTAGTAATAAGGTTATAAAAAAAATAAATTTTCTGCTCCTAGATGTCTATAGGAAAATAGATTAGTTGAAATAAAAATTACAGTTCTTCTGGATATTACTTGAACCATGATGAGTGAATACCCAATTTCTAAACATTAGAAAGACTAATATATTAACAATTCCTACTATTATAAAAATCATAGTTTAATTAGACAGTTTATTTATTAAACTCATAATGATTTTTGGACATAAAGAAAATAAGAACGCTCATACGTTATTTTTTATGGATACAAAGTATTCATCCTGAATAATAAAGATAATTTACATAAATTTTCTCTAAATTATGATTATAGAATATTTTTATGTTATTATAAAACTAGAATGTCTTATATAGTTTTCTATAAAAATATAATTTTTATTTTGGAAACAAAACATGCTATGTTTTATGAAACTAATCCTTTTATTTTCAAACAACCCTATCCAATATATTAATATTTTGAATCTGAAATGTCTTTTCAACATATGTTGGAATTTTTACTCCCTGAGAAAAAAATAAAGGTTATGTTTCTATTGTTTCCCCCATAAGAATATTTTTATCATATTCTTAAATAAGTTACTTTTGAAAACCTAAGAAATTAGTTATTTCACATGAATGATCCTAGTGATAATATGATAGGTGATGTAGATCAACCAGTTAAGAACAAAATGAAAAATGATATATATCATCTATATTTAGTAAAAATATTTAATCATAATAATACTAATGAGGCTTTAGGTGATGATGTTTGGATAGAATCTATGAAAGATAAATCAATGAGATTGAGAGGAACCAAGTATGGACTTTGGTGGATCTTCTTAAATATACTTATATAGTTGGAGTAAAATGGGTCTTTTGGAATAAATGTGATGAAAATGGTATAACATTTATATAGAAAACAAGAATTATTTCTTAAGGTAAAAGTAAACAAGAACATATAGACTATGAAGAAATATATTCTCTTATAGCAAGACATTAAGTTATTCTTATACTTCAAGATTATGCATCATTATTAAATTTAAAATTATTTCAAATTTATGTGTTGTGTTATTTATATAAAAGATATGTCCATGAAGAATTTTATGGAAAAAATCCATTATGTTTTGAAAATAAAAAA
Source organism: Viscum album (assembly GCA_963277665.1). NCBI lineage: Eukaryota > Viridiplantae > Streptophyta > Magnoliopsida > Santalales > Viscaceae > Viscum > Viscum album. The sequence goes on from OY728164.1 coordinate 688,016,170, forward strand.
TATTTAGAATAATTATATAAACATTCCAAGGGACTATATTGACTTAAACAAGCCCTTGTTTCTTAGTATGATAGGTTAACTAGATTTTTGATACAAAAGTTTTTGTTAAGAGAGATAAAAATCCAAATATTTTCATGAAATAATTTAATAAAAATATTTTTACTGTAAAAATATATATTTATGACATTATATTTTGTTCAAAAAAATATTTAATAGATTCCTTTACCAATATTATGATATATGAGTTTTAATTAATAATTATGAGTGAGATAACATACTCTCTAGGTTTCTAGATTTAAAAAATAATAGAATGTACTTTTATAACTCAATATAAGTATATAAAATATCTTCTTTAGAAATTTTGGTATGACAACACTAAAAGTATTATTACTCATTTCATAACTTCAAATACATTATTTCATAAATAATCTAGGAAACCAATTAATCCAAAAAAAATTATATGAAATGATTGGATGTTTACATTCCCTTTTTATATATTGGTTAGAATTTAAATTTTTCAGTATTCTTATGTTCTAGATATCATGAAAATTTAAAGGTGTCCCATTTTAATTTTATTAAATTAAATATTTAATTACCTTATGTGATATAATTATTTACTTTTGTTTTACTCCTTGGGAAATGATTTTGAACTAATTTTCTTCCAAATATTGACTTTAGCGGATATAGAAGGGGTAGGAAAATTCCATATATAACATCTAATTTCTTAGAAGAAGATTTAGTTTCTCTACCATATAATAAACAACACTACATATAACTTTCCACTACTTGAAGCTGAATATTTGGAAGCTATATGTTTTGTGATTTTGTGTTTTTGGTGAAACATATACTCACTAACTGTGGAATCATTTTTACAAAAAATAAAATATTTTGTGAAAACAAAAGGCATATTAACCTAATTTAAAACCCAACACATCACTCATTTTCTAAGAACATAGATATAAAACACTATTTACTTTGGTATGGCACAGAAAAATAATATATAATTTTTTAATTCATCAAAATATAATAAAAAATTGCCTATATGTTTATTGAACCCATTATTTCTGATTGATTTGAATATATAAAATAGAATCTAGGAATAATAAATATGAAATTATTATTCATATATACTTATTATTGACTAATATACATACATTAATGAACTCCTTTTTAATAAGGGTGTACATATGTTTTTTAGTTTCTAAACATTATTTTCTAAAATATTATTTTTCATTTTTTTTCATAATAACAATTTTTTTGAGTCAAAATTGTTACGAAATTTTCTCGACTCAAATAATACAATAAAAACTTATTATAATGATTTATTTATTATGAAAAAAATTGATAATTTTTTTTCCAGAATATAAAAATTATTATAAAAAATTTAGAAAACAATTTTATTATAAATTATATTATAATGATTTTCTCTTACAAAAACCTATTTGAACATGGTACTCATTCTAGTGAAAAATTTCTACTCTAGTTGGTATTATTCTTTTAGTTTTTGTACTTATTCATTAATATTGTTTGTAATTTTTGTTTTATATATTCATATTGTTTTAAAAACTCTATTTTTTATAAACATAATTCTTTGTAATTAGATTTTTGGTTACTTCGATAAATATATTCATAAAAACACTATGAGTTAATCTTTACTTCAAAAACAATATTTGATTTAATCATGCCCATCATATCAGAATTGTGTTTTCATCTGAGCCATTAAAATATTCTGGAAGAAGAGCCATTGTATCATGTTTTTATATAAGAGTGGTTCAACATGTGTCCAAAATCATATTATAGATATATTTCACCGATTCTTCATCTCTCCCACATTAGATTCCATAAATATTGCTCTATCACGCACAACCCATTTTTTTCGTGTTCTAATCATTTACCATTTTTTCTGTTCACCAGTTTCCGTATAGTACGATATATACTACTATGGAGTTTGTGAAGAGAGATGTTTAAAAGGAAATGAAGGTCAGGATAACGTGGTATGAAATGTATGAGTATATTCTCAAATAGATCATTAGCTTTCAATGATGCAATAAACTTTTCACTGAACAACCAAAAAAGGAGTTTTTCATACAACACCTTGATATAGTTAGATAGTTTTATTCTTTAGATATGTTTAACTCAGATTATGATAAGGATGAAATAATTATTAATCTTCTGGTAAATAATAAACACATTATTATAAAAAATTAGCTGATCTTGTGGATGAAACATTTGAGGGATAATCATATCTTACTTCCCATTAATTTCCTAATAAGATTGCATGTTTATGGAAATTGAAGGATGAAACATCCTTTTTCACTTATTATAAGGAAGTTATAAAAGAATATCATTTAGCACTTGAAACATGGTAGATCCGTATAGAAGAAAAATGTAAACTGATTCAGAAATTCTGGAATAAAAAATTAGAATCAATGAATTATTTTACCAAATTATTTGTTTATATTGATTCTAACATTAAATAATTAAATGAAAATATAAAGTCATTAGAGAGACCATACAATATTTTGATAAATTTTTTAATCCAAGTTAATATTGATTTTTGTAGTCATGATGACCAGTTCAGTGAAGTGAAGATTATTATCTAGAAATGGAGGAATCCTTTGGTACGTTATCAACGAATATCTTAGAAAAAGTAATGTTTGAAACACATTTAAGATACATGAGTAATGATTTTAATGGTGAACTGAATGTTTATAGAGAAAAAGGTCACAACTTGTATGTAGAAAATAGTATACACCGAACATTTAATTATGTGTTTTTCCATATTAAAGAAGATAATAAGAAGATAAGGGAGGAGGTTGAAAGCCTAAAGTAAGAGGTTTAAATGTAGTCAGTTATGGAGGAAAATACAATCAATATTGTTTCATCACTTTTAGAATATCAGAAGGATCATGAAGATGTTAATAAGATGAATGAAATTTTGGAAATGTTTTAAAAAATTATTGATCATATTAATTTGAACTCATAATGTGATATTTTTGATATAATATCATTGAATGTTGAATGTGAGTTGACACATTATCCAAATTCTTATATATGAATGTCTTCCAAATTTTTTTTATGTATCTTCATTCATATATATCTTGGTTAATTAATTAATTCCCATAGAATTGTTTAATATGTTATCAAATTTATAACATTTCATGAAAATTATTTCCCTCCATATACTTTTTGTAAATCATAAAGGGGGAGGAGATAATATGTCTAAATGGAGAAGTTAATGGGGATAATTTTATGGAGATGTTTCAGGAGATATGTTTATGGGGAAAGTGATAAAAGGGGGATAAATTTATATTAAATAATTATACAAAGGGGAGAATAAAAATATTTATTAATTATAATCAGATCATAAATATTTCATAAACATAGGGGGATTAAAAATATGATGTATATCCTAAATGTTCATAAAATTACAATGGGATATAATTTTTTAAAGTAATTTGTTTTATTTTAAGTGTTGTGTTTTCATCTTCCTAAAAAGGGGGATATTTTGATTTTAAAGTTAAATATTTTATTTTTTCTTTATTTAGTTTTTGAAATCAAAATACATCTTCCTAAAAAATATATTTAAATTACCTTTAATATCACATTTTTTAGTAAGTTTTTGTAAAAAAAATTATTCTGTATTAAACTTATAAATAATTTTAATATAAAATTAATATAAATATAAATTTTTAAATGTGACTTATTGGATTGATGGTACATCTGATTCATCTGAAAAAACTATTATTCTGATGAATGGCTAAACTTGTTTCTTATCTATTAGACTAAAAACATTCATGCCCATATGACTGAAATTAGTACTGATACATTATACTTACCTTTGTTCATTTTATCAGGTTGAAAATAAAAAATATAGTTTATTAGACTATAAAAGGTTTATAATAATAGTATATAGATTTATTTATATTATAAGGAATATGGTATACAATTCTAATAGATCTAAAAAATGAAACAAGACACTAATATGATTAGAAATCAACTTGAGGATCTAGATCATTATTACCTATCAATGTGAGAGCTATCTAAGGCAGTTCCAATGAACTCTGAAATATGACTGTTATAGGATTACCTATAAATAGATGTTCATTTGAATTGATTAAAGCTAATGCAATCACAACTCTGGTCATCTAATGATATTTCTAGATGAACATATTATTCCCATTCATTTTAATCAATCATTGAGTTAAATAAAAAAGTATAACTTATAAGGATTCAAAAAAAATTGGATCACATTTTCTCTTTTATTATTGTCTTTGTTCGTGTTACTGATCAAGCGATTCTGAGGATAGGAAGATGGTCAATATGATCCTTCTTAGTGATTAATTTTGTGTCTAGGAATACATATATTAATCCTGATGTTTTAGTATTTAAGGGGATTGTATGATAGGAAAAACGGTCATCATATCATTAGATTTTATGGAAATGAAAAGCAAAACATTATTATAAGTAATTACATTATTGATACCTTGCGTGAGGGTTTCTGACTTCCGTAGCTCTTAAGGATTCATATTAAGTTATTTTAATAAAATATAATAACTTCTTATTAGTATTATAATATTCTGTTTACTTATTATTATATTTTAGTTTTATACGAAGCATAAATATTCGAAATTTAGTTTTATACTTACTTTTATAATAAAATATTTTATCAGTATTACTGTAAAACTGATAAAACACTTATATATTCAGACACTTTTTGCATCTGACTACAACATTTTGGAAATCAGATGATAAATAATTCTCATATTTTTTACATAAGAAGAATTTTTTTTTGTTTGAGTTTAATTTTTTGACTACAATTCACCACCTTTTGTATCCATCATTAATAATTACAATCCAACAAAAATCCCTTACCCTCAATTTAAAGTGTATCATTTCTGCCACTTAAAGACTCACGAATAATTCTAGTTGTTTTAATCTAAAACTTTTCTCCTCATATATATCACTCACGTAAAAAATCGTATAGGCATAATTATTTATCATAAGGGAACATTTCTAAGGTGTATTCTAAGGAATTTTGAATCCAGTCTCATAATTTTTATCAACTGCATTACTTTTCTTTATTTTCATCACACACATTTATCTAAGATAGAATAATATAATCATATTATTGTATTTCATATTAGGTAATGTTATTTTATTAAGGATATTATTAATTTTTACACACCATACCTATCCAACAAGAAAAAGTAATTGTCATTCATATGTTGTGCAGACTACCACATCCATAAGAAAACATGTTTCATTTTCCATCAGCATCCGAAATCGATGGATTTATGAAATTATTAATTTATAAATAAAATATTTGTGATATCATTAATTTCATGGTACGATAAATTAGACATCCTATTTCTGATATGATCATTAAACGGTCATCATTTGTTTAATCATTTAAAATAAGTGTAATAAGAGGATAACAATGTATTAAAATTGTGAAGTATTTTAAACTTCATTAATTATTCTTGTAAATCATAGAAATTTGGATATATCACAATAATGAACACTAAATAAGATCATTATTATCTTAATAAAATTATATTATAGAAAACCCACCTCAAAATAATTCCATAAATCTAGAAATGTTAATGTTTGGGTCTGATTAAACTAATAATATAAAAATACTCTAAATTTATATACTTAATGTATGTGGGTATATAAGTAAAATTGTTATATAATTTAAATATATAAAATATTACTTTTAATTCTTCTTTCATTATGGAAATATTAAATTATATAATTAGTATAACATAATTTTATTGTCTTGAATCAGAGACTCATGATTGTTTTCGATTTAATCTTCTAGTATAAGGAATAAAACACTCATGAATAGAATTTGAAACTGCATAAATAATTATAAGTCACAATTAAAATTAAAATTATTTTCATTTTAATATTTAAAATTGTAAGGATAAAAAATACATACACAACTATTATTATATTATTATAAAAAAATAATACTATAATCACCTAATGTAAAAAATAGGTAGAATTAAAAAAGGAATGACTTTGTAGGAAGATCATAAATAAAAGTTCAAATGATAAATTATATAAATTATTTTATTAATATATATATATATATATATGTTTTTGGTATATGATGGTAATGTATGTTTGGGAAGTTATGATAAGAGATAAGGGTTATGATCACAAATTCCACTGTTTGAGACATGGTCTATATATTTTAATGAATATCATTGAATTGTTATAAATATTTATAATTAAATATACAATATCCTGAATTTTAGTTTTATTATAATTTTTTCAATTAATATAATACTATTTTAAGGGTTTTTATTAATGTTTTACTCAAGAAGAAAATATTTTCTGGGTCTCAAATATGATTATTTAAGACCTAATACATTTTTTGGAACATGTTTTTATATTATGATATATTTACTATCAATGGATATATTTTGATCATACTAATTTTATTTTATGGTATTTACTAGACAAAATATTTTCCCATATTAATGTGTTTACAAATACAGTTTATTCTCTATTTGTATTATTTGTTTTGTAAATCAATATTTTTTCATTGAGTTACAATAACTTTTTTTAAATTCTTTCATAAAATCTACAACGTGATTTTATTATATAATATTGAATCATTGTTTTATGTAGATATAAATTCCTACCATAGAAACATTTTAATAAATATTTATCTTTTTTTAATATATTTTTCTTCTAATTAATATTGGGAACTCAAGTATTTTTTCATTGAGTTATATTGTGTCATCATCAATGTATTCCATTCATGCTTTAGTCTTTACAAAAAAATATTTTATTAAATGGAATTTAATAATCATTATTTTGAAAAAAATACTTTAACACAAATAATTTCTTAATAATATTTTTTTAATATGAGTATTGAATAATTCTATTTTCATTATATTAATAGGGGGATTTCATTTAAAATTTATATGTTTTTTATTCCTCATCACAAATTTCAATGACCAATGTGTTTTCTTTTCCTGGCCTAATTATTAAATATAAAATTTAAAGTAATTATTTGGAAATTGATTACTCTTATACAAGTGAAATTTTTTTGATGTGACATGTAGCATCCTTAATACCATTAATGTTGAAATATAATTTCTAAATGATATTTTAATTTTTCACCTTTATTTACCATTCAATTTTATTTTTTTTTGTATTAATTGGTTTTAGGTTTGACGATTTATTCCATAATATATATTTATTATAGAGACCTGAACCTAGAAGTCCCAGATCTTGTAACTGATAATATTACATTGAAATGAATATAAGGTATCAAATCTTGAAGAAGAGAAGAGTTTAATAGTCTTGGTATAATACATTAATTCCGTGATAAAATAATTCACTAATTCCAATAATTTTTTTATCTTGCTAAATAAATAACTTTGAGGATAAATTTAATCCACCTATTAAATCTCTACATATCCTTCATTGTATCCTTATTTTATTCCTAGGGAAGGAAACATAGTAAGTATGAGCTCAAATTATAATTAAGGAAAAAATATAGTGGAATAAATAATGAATAAATGAAAGTAATAATTATGGAATAGTAAATAACTGAACACACATACCATGTAAATAAAAAATTTAGATGAAGGTGAATTTAAAATATGGAATGGTAATAAATGGAATCACATGCCATTAAAAAAACTGGATAAGGATGAAAAAATAAGTCATGGTATGAAACATGAAGTACAAGACATTTAAACAATAAACTGAGAATAAAAAGAATCCATAGATTTTATAATGAGGAAATTTTATTGATAATAAAATATGAATAAAAATTAAGGAAATGATTAATTATTATACATCATGTCTCAAGAACATTAAAACCTATATTTTCATGGTCAATCCTCTAGATAGTATAAAACTATGTATAGAAACCCATTTAATATTTGAGAATTACTTGTCTTAGGATAATCTGTTGATGCGTCGAGGATCTATATAAAGGCTAGGATCCACCCGTCATTTCATATCCAAAGAATTATTTACATATAAGAAAACATTTAATTATTAACCAATATGACTTATCAAATATCTACATTAAAAAAACTATTCCGATTTATCAATTATTCCCTAATTAATGAAAAACTTGTTATGGTAGACCTGAATGTAAAATGGTATATGGTTTAAGAAATTATAATATCGACGATAAATGAAACAAATAATTTAGGAGGAAATTCAGCTTCAAATAACCATATGAAAATGAATATTTAATTGGGACATAAATGAATCAATATAGTGAATGTGAATACCATCCATGAAAAAAAATTATAAACCATCAAGAAAAAATTTAATGATGGTATAAACACAAAATATCTCAAGGGGATTAAAATAAAGGATTGTTGTCTTTGATTAAGGTAAATATTATAAATTTATCTTCAAAAACATCATGGAAAATATATCATTTTGTTTTGAAAACCTTTTGAAAAAAATTATCATTGATTTTTTTTGAAAAAAATTTCGTTGAAAATAAACCTTTCATGAGGAAAATGATGTTACGAAGAAATCCGGATAGGTAAATCCGTATATATCTTACGGGGTAAAAATACCATTCCTATATTAAGGAAAAAATGATAGAAAAAAATCCTTGTTTGGAAAGTGAAAATAAGATTCCTTTTAAAACAATGGTAAAATATAGAAAGGGTAAAAATGTCTTTACCAAATCATTTTAATTACAATTTTCAAAACATTTTTTTAAAACATGGTTTTTAAGAGAAAATAGTTTCTCTGATTAAAGAGTGACAAGAAGTCAGGTTTTTATAATAAAATTTTAAAAAACACACCAAGTAACAAAGTGGGGAAAAATAATAAAAATACTTGAAATAGGTCATTATGTATTAGTGGATATGAAAATTAATAGCTTTATTGAATAATTGTTATATAATTTACACAAATAAAAATACCATATAATGATCATTAAATTTATTAATGAGGAAAATAATATTTAAACATTTATGAAGTGTCCCAAACCACTTTGAAAAAATTTAAATCAAAAATATCAAGAAAGAATAATATTAAAAGAAACATGTAATATAATTATAATAAAATCATTCTAGATATAGAATTTAAGAGGAAGTATATATACCATATAAAAGAAACTTGGTTCATAAAAACAAAAAATAATCAATTGAATGTAAATTGAAATGATATCCTTTACATCGAGTTTCATTCCAGGTGAACATCCTTTCACTTCCTGTATAATTATAATAAGTTAATTGTATAATTTATTGAGAAAATATTTCAGGTTTATAATCACTTTTATTTCTATTTTTACTATTTTTTATACATACACTTAAATAATAAATTTATGTTCATTGTTTTGACCAAATTTACTTTATGTATCAAAATTAACTTTGGTATTTCAACTATATAAGAAGGTTTTATTACATAACATATCTAGAATAATAATCATGAAATTAATATAATATTTGAACATTAACTATTTTTTTTTTAAAATCAATCCTTAAATATTTTAGTGAAAATATCAATCAATGTTACAATCATGGATATGGTATCTCGTACGTATGCTCGAGTAATGTCACCATTTTTCAATGATTGTTATAGAAAGAAGGTATGTAACACCATATATTTACAAAATGATCATTACACAATAAGAACCATTTTATTTAATTAAATATAATTATATATATAATTCATGTGGTGTATAAAGAGTCATATCGTGTTGGGGAGGTGGTAGTCCACACATCCACGATCGACATTATCACTTTTTAGTGTGTTAATAGGATAATAATGAAAAATGATATATATATATATATATTTACATAAGGTTAATTATTTAATTAATAAAATATATATGTTTTTTATGTATCATATTTTAATTATAAACATCCTATATACATTCCATGGATCTTGTGATCAAATCACATCGCCTAGAGGGGGCAGTAGTCCACACTTCCTCAAACGATGTTATCATATTAAAGTAAAATTTAATGTATTAAAGGTATGTGTTATAAAAGGATTAAATAAGTATAAATACATACAAAATATCATATATATCATATATAAACATACATTCCATCATAATATCTCCCATTGGAGGTGGTAAAGAAAAAAATGAACAATCATCCTTTCGTGAGGTAGCAGTTCACCACACACAGAAACTTTATGTTCATTTCCCATTAGATGGAAGTGTGTGTAATTTTAGGTAGAGACCTTAGAAAAAAATTATTTTATTTCTGATACATTATTTTTTATGCAAGTATTGAATAATAATATTTTGGGTGTTGGAGAATGAAAATAAAACTAAAGTGGTTAAGGAAAAATGTTATCTCTTAATCAGGTAACTCCTTTTGGTTTGAAAAAAGGCTTCCTTGGTAGGATTTATGGACAAAGTGATTCTTCAAGGTATATGGTAGGGATGTTCGGAAGCTATTTGGGTAGATAATGGCCTATTATACATGGGTTTAGAGGTGTGAGGAAAGGGGATAGGTGGTGGCCTTTTATAAGGGAGGAAAAGGACTCACATGGTAGTTTTGAAAAAACGTTTGGTGTTCCCACATTTTTACCAACCCAAAGTCATTCAAAACCAAAGAAATAAAATAATTTAAAGTTTATTCTAGAATTATTGTAATAAAATGGATGTTGTATGTTTTTATAGTACATCTGGGCCCTCAAGTGAATGGTTTAGTCCTTTATTAATTTTAATTTGACCTAAAGAATTATAATTAAATTTATTAACATTCAAACATAGTTTTTGTCAAAAACAATATTGGTACTATTGGACATTAAAAAGTATTATTATTTCAAACATGGAATCAATATTTTCTAATTATAATCATTTAATTGGCCTAAAATAATTTAAAATTCTTCCCATAGACAGGATGACAATGCAGTTTTTAATGTAAAACCGTCCAAAAGTTTGTTATGTTTATAATAAATTTCGAAGTAAAAATAGATTACAAAGAAATAAATGGTATTAATTGATAAAAATATAATCTAATTAAGATTTTAAACCAATTAAATTTCTAGTATATCCTTATCAATAAATTATATGAAAAAGCAGTTTTGAACTAAAATCTAGTGTTTTAACTATTTGTTAAAAAATCAATTATTTCATAGAAATATAAAAATTTAAACCCAAACCAATTATTGTTTTTTAATTTAAAATATTAAGTTTATTTAGAAATATTAAATCAATTAAAGAATAAAAATTCATAATTTAAATGGGCTTTCCATTAAATGGTAGTAAATTGCCTTTATAAAAATATAGGTTGTTATGTGTGATATAGGGTTTGTTCTAATCGTATGCCTATCAACAATGATGGATGAATATAAAAAATATTTTATTGAATTTACAACTCAAATATTTTATTAAAATAATTCAAAAATTGTAATTAATTATTTTTATTTAGATAAAACTCCTCGGGGAGCATAAAAATTAAAATAATTCTTTTAATATCTAATTAGTACCTATTTTCATTTCTCATTAATTGGTAACAAATTAATTTATTTTATATATAAATAAACCTTAAAGTAGAATAGGTTAGTTATTACTATTCATAACCACATACATAATGGCTCTGTTATATAATATTATACTAAATATTTATATTGTAAAAATATATTGTAATTTGGTGAAACTCGTCTTTTGTGTAACACAATTTATCATGGAAGGTCTCTATTGAGTTTGATGTAAGGTATAATGGAAGGTCACTCATTCATGTAACATAAATTAACTTAGTGTTGTTTGAATTAAGATATATATAATATATTTTAAATTGTAAATATATTATATTATATTTGAATATTATATTAACTTATGCGTTTGGTGTCTCTTATTAGACACACTATTGTATACAAGGTTATTACATTATATTATTTGGGCATCACATTCTTCCCACCTTATTGAAATTATTTCATCACAATTTAAACAAGATCATGGGGATAGATTATTTGATACTTTTTGTGTTTGAAATAACACATCGTGGTAAGGGTTCATAAATCATCCTCTATAAAAAAGAGAATTGAAAGTACAAAGGTCACATGTACTACCATGTAACTAGGGTCCTATATAAAAAACGTCATAGAAAAGTTTATATATTTACTTTGAGCAAAATCATAAATATTTATATGGAGTTAATGAGATAATCAGTAAAAAAAGTGAATGATCAATATATTATTGAGGGCCACAAATCCACAAATCTAATATTATTTAAAAGACACTGATTCAACCCAAATTAAGGTATTATGAAAAAAGTTTTGCTTAAATATACATTCTCTATTATGGAGGAATTCTTTTATAACCTAATAATATAAGAAAATATTCTTACATAACATTTTTGTATATAAAAAATTTCATACATTGTTTATGGTTTGATATATTTATAGTTCTTCCAAAATTTAATTTTCAATCTTGATTCACTAAAAACCCATTAATGTATTATAAGTCCTATAAAAGGGTATCATGTTTAACTATATTTCATTAACTATCTTAAAACCCCAATATTGTTCATAGATTAATCTATAATTCACAAATTTTAGACTACTGGTTGATCATTAACATTTATTCATAAAAATGTTTAACTAAAAAGACGGAATAATTAAACAGGATAATATGTAGGTCAGTGGTCGGTGTGATTCTCTTATCATCCTTCAATCAAGGGTTCATGACCCACCGAATTACTAGATTTGATTTGTTTTAACCCAACTTACTCGTTTTCCTTTTCTTTAACCAAATTAATATAATATTAAAAATAAACATGATAAAAATCTTTGAAATTAACTCATTAAATAGGCTCTAAACTATGGTTTTCAATACATCCTCAATACGTAAATACTTAATCCTTTTATTTTCCACATAGGTCCTTCATCGGTTGAAGGATTAAAAATAATAGCTTATGTATGGTTTCTAAATCAATACACCTTATCATAAATATAAAACACATCACGTTTAACATAGGTTATATAGTACATATACAAATATTTTATAAATGTTTGTAAATAAATTGTGTATTATTCTAAGAAAATACCCCAGTAGTATCACACCAGGTGCTCAGTAAGGAACGTTTTTCTATACATGGTTACTATGAGTCAGGCTCAGAACAACATTTCAAGGTGGTTACTCATAGGTAAATATGTTCTAGAACCAAATCCACCTATAGTATCTTGACAAGTATGTATTTCTATGAAGACCCACATAATCTAAACCTTATCAAAATATTATGGTGTTCTTTCATACTTATCCTAAAATTATACATTAGGGTAATGTTCACTAACCCATGTTTTCATAAATCTTGTTCCTAAGACTATAACTAAACATCCATTGATACAAACTGTAGATACCCAACCCCAGAATTCTTAGAGATGGTGTTTTCCACTATTACATTGGCATGATTAAAAGAAATTAAATCTTGAAGGATCAAAGAGATTAGTAGTCTTGTTAAAGAAGATACATATATGAGAAAATAATAAACTCGTTACAACATAATTTTTTTTCTTCTTGATAAATAATTAACATTGAGGATAACTCTTATCCATCTAGTAAATCCATATAAATCTTATTTGGTATTATTCATTGATTCCTTGGGAAAGAATCATAACAAGGGAGAGATCAAATTATCAGTAATGGAAAAATATAGCGGAAGAGTTAATAAATATATGATAGAAATAATTATTTCATGGTAAATAAATAAACACACCAACCATGTAATCAAAAAACTGGGATGGAAAGAAATAAACAATATGTAAAGGTAATAACTAGAAAAAAAATCCATTAAAAAAATATAAGGAATAATAAATATAGAAAGGTAAGAAACTAAACACACATTACATTTATCGAATCAAATAATAATGATATGCATCCATAGATTTTTTTTTCATGTGAACATATCATGGATAATAAACAATGAATCAAAATTAATACAATTATTAATTATTAGATTTCATGAATAAAGCACATTAAAACTTATACTATGAAGATATATCCCCTAGACAGTTTAAAATTATAGATAAAAACCTATTTAATTTATGTAACTTATTTTTCTCATTAGAAATTGTCGATTCATCGAGGAGATATATAATGGTTGATCTCCACCCGCCATTGCATGTCCAAATAATTCTTCATATAGAGTAATCAATTTAATTATTAATCAATATTCATTATCAAATATTTGTTTTGAGAAAAGAAGACAACTTTATCTATAATAAACCTATTATTTAAAACACTGTTATAGTAGACATTATATGTAAAATGGTATATTGTTTAGAAAATAATAATTTCATTGATAAATAATATTAATAATATAGGGTTAATTCAATGTGAAATGATCATTGGGAATTGATTATTTCATGGGGATTAAAGAAATGAAGCAATTGAAGGTTAATACTATCATTTGAAAAATAAATTATAAACCATCCAAATAAATATTAATGATGGTATCGACCTGAAATTTGTTAATAAGTGTAAAATAAATGTCTATTTTCATTGATGAATTGAAATATTATAAAAATTTATTTTAAAAACATTATTGCGAAAGATATTATATTGTTTTGAAAAAAAAATTCATTGAAAATTAATTTTGAGAAAAATTTCATTAAAAATAATCCTTCTAAAAATTAAAATGATGTTTTGGGGAAATGACGGTGGGTCAGTACATACATGTTGTATGAGTTAAAAGGAAATACTTTTTGTACGGTAAAAAGGATATAGAAATTAATTTTATATAGAGATATATGAAGATTCATTTTAAAACAAGTATAAAAGATTAAAGGGTTAAAATGTATTTACCAAATAATTTTAAAAACATTTTTTAAATCATTATATTAAAACATGGGTTTTAGTAGAAAATTTGTTCTCTGACTAAACCAAGGAATGAAGTCTGGTTTTTTTAATAACAATTATTAAACAAATTGAGTACCAAATTGTGGAAAATAGTTATAATAATTGAAATATTTCTTGAATAATCATAGGATAATAACATAAAATGTTTTATTGAACAATGGTAATATAATTTCCCTAAAAAAATACCATTGAATGATCATTAATGTTATTATTGAAAAAAATAATCTCTAAACATTCCAAATTGTTCTATACAAATTTGGATCAATTTAAATCATAATAATAATGAAATATAATATTAAAAAAACATATTATATAATTAGAATAAATGGGTTTGTGATATAACATTTCAATGGTAACATATACACCAAATTAAAGAAACTAGGTGCATAACAAAAAATAAGTCTCAATATATTGTAAATTGAGATGAACTTTAACGCCCCGACCCTTGTTACCTAGATTCGGTGCATTATTACATAACATTGGAATGATTATAAGGAATCAAGTCCCGAATAACCGAAAAATTTAGCAATCTTGGAAAATAGATTACATACATGAAGTTCAAAATTACAACTTGAAAAGAAAAACAATAGTAATTTATTCCATTAGAAAAGTCCAAGCCTCCTAGATTTTTCATGCAAGTCACTCATAACTAACTTCTTCATATCCTGGGAAAATAAAACATAAAAAATGGGTGATATCACATGCTCAGTAAGGGTAAATAATTTAGCAGAAGCTATAAACATTAATGGAAATATGTTTAATAAAACAATAGCCTTTTAATCATAAACTTGAACATAATATGGAAAAAATAAATCATTTATTACCATATAAACATGCACAAGGATATTATAATAGTCTAATAATAACATTTAATTACTAGTTTCATAATGAGGGAATGTATAGTACCAGACTTTAATTTCTATGTCAAGGCCTCATGCCAGGATCTATGGGCTAACTGTAACCAGACCCAAACCTAGAGAGCCTCTGTAACTGGACTCTATCCGAGAGAGCCTCTGTAACCAGACTCCAACCCGGAGAGATTCTATAACCGGACTCCAACCCGAAGAGCCTCTGTAACTGGACTCCAATCCAGAGAGCTTCTGTAACCAAACTCCAACCCAGAGGGTTTGCTATAACCGGACCCCAACCCAGAGGACTTACATTTACCAGTCCCCAACCTGGAACATTCAATTCTAATAAATTCATCATAAGAAAAGGTTTAAACATAACATACACATTCGTATTAGGACTAGAATCCAAAATGTCAATAATTTATCCATAAACCATGAATGGTATGAAAATAACACATCCATAGTCAAACATATCACAAAACATTCAATACAATATGGAATAGTTGTATCATAATAAATAAACTTCAAAAACGTTTAAAATCCATTAAACTATGTTGATATAGATGAAAATGATCAGTAAAATTATTTGAGAGAAATACCCCTTTTTCAAGAAATCGTTTAAAATTTTCACAATTTATAAAGGTAGTAATTTAAATGGGATTTCTGAATCAAAGTTCCCCATACCACTTTGATACATTTTAAAATAATTATAATTTAAAAACATTCATGCCCATATAAATAAATCCTTAAAATCATTTTGAAAACATGGACATTAATTAAAATGATTTATAAATATAAATCATTAAAACATTTAAAATGATGATATAGTTAAATAGACCCTCCCATAAAACCTCAAAATATTCCTTTTAAAATTATTTTTATAAAATATGGGTATCTATGATAGGTATGTCCTAGAAAATACTTACACATTAACAATCTCAGAAAATAATGAGATTGAGGAAATAGTCGTTACCTCATTGTAAGCAATCAAGTCATATAAACAATAGTCAATAACCACCAAATGAATCACATAATATCATGAATATAAATAGAATCATGATAATATATATCAAATGGTAGTACACAATACACCACATTCAATAAATAAGTAGTGAATAGTGGAAATCTCACGGAATTAAAAGTGAGATAAGAAACCCCTTACCTTGCAATTTACTTTGGTTGAGGGTATGTTTTATAAGGCCCCAACCTTAAACCTTACTTAATATTGAATTAAATGAATAATTCACGTTGAGGATCTTTTCAGGTTTTGAGTTTTAGAGAATTAGAACATAACTATTACATCTGAAAAGATTACAAAGTAGAGACTTCTACTAAGTTTCCATAATAAAAAAAACTCTTAAAAGTAAACATGTATAGTTCCATGTTTTATATAGCGTGTCATTCCCTTGATCCCATCCTTGACCTTATTCCACTTTAAGTCCTGTGAAAAACATTTCGAAAAACTTGGGGTGAGCATAAAAAGCTCAGTAAGGGATACACAAAGAATGAAAACTGTTAGTTTTTCAAAATCAAGTAAACCATGTATACTCTATCAAAGTAATACCTTCACCTTCATGAAGTAGTAAAAACTCTTCACTGAATAAAGTATCCTTACTTACCTTTTTGTAACCAAAGGATTACCATAAAATCCATAAAAATAACACATAACATATATAAAGGTAACTTGGGACATAAACATACTTAAGTGGAATAACCATACGGTCGACTTCCACACATATCACTTAATGGAATAGCCATACGACCAATTTCCATACATACTTAATGGAATATCCATACGGCCGACTTCCATACCCAATGCATTGGAGGTTATAACGTAACCACCCGTCCTGGTATTCACGGCACCACCCGTCATATGGTTTATAACGTAACCACCCGTTAAAATGTCCAAGTACCAATATAAAATCATAAAACATAAAACCAATATAAAGGAATGATAACATTTCCACATTTCAATCACAATATATCATAAATATATTGACATAATAGAATCTTTTTTCGAAACCATTTTCAATACCAAAATACATAAAAGAGTATATGGTATTTATTTTATTCTAAAAACATTACGACTTGTTGAGAAAGCCAAAGACCAAATAATACTCGCAGCGGCGGAAAAATTCGTTGTCACCGCGTACGTTAAAAAAACATTCCTTTTTGTCGTTTAGTAAAATGCTTCATAGAAAAAGATTCCTTTTGTATACAAGTAAAAGTCAAAGGGGTTTATACACCGTATAAAAGGATGTTGTGTATAAAACAAAATATGCCTCAATGAAAGGAGATTGAGACGAAGTCCCTTACAAAGATAATTTTTAAAATGAAATAGATATATTATGTGTATTCAATATAAGTACACATAAATAAAGTACAAATAAAAGATATGACATAATAATATAATGACATAATTTGAAAGTAGGAGATTAACCCAAAGAATGGAAGTTGGGTTAAGAAGTTCCCTTACCTCGTATCCGACTTGACCCGACCGTTCTTTAATCTACTGAATAATAAACTTGAGTTAATATCTACTTTCTTAAGAACCTTTTTCAAGTTCATTATTCCTTTTATACCATGTTATGAACATCATGTAATCATTTATGTTAATAATGTTCATTTTGTCGGTATTTGGTTCTTAAGTCAAAAATAGACCTCTTACACTTACATGTTGTTAATTTGGTCAAAGGTTCGTTATATCCAGGATGATATTAATGATTTGGATAACATATATATCATATATATCCAGCATATACATTTATTTATAATATTACATAATCATTTAGAGGTAAGAAATGAAATTCACCGTTCATGGAGACGGTAAGCCGTACGTACGCATGAACGCTACTTTCATTTCTTTGTCATATTAATGGAATTAAAACTAAATGAGAGGTATGTATATTTTAATTCCAGAATTATATTCATCATTTAGATATATCATTCATTATATATATCCATTATATACATGTACTTTTAATAGTACATTACATTTGGGGATAAGAAATGAAATGCACCGTTCATGGAGACGGTAAGTCGTACGTACGCATGAACGATACTTTCATTTCTATCTCATACTTTAATGGAAAGAAATAATAACGATATAGAGGTGTATTATAATTACAGTATAACATCATATATAATAACTTTAAATCCATTTTTTACACATCCCACATATGGCATTAACGAATCACAACACTTTGAGGGGGCGGTAGTCCGCACTTCCTTAAATGAATATATCGCGTTTACCCATAATGGAAACCATAAAGGTATGACCAAAATGAAAAAAACAGAATCTTAAGGAAAACATAAACATATTATATATAATATATAAAAATAGTGACATCATAATGGCCACCTTTGAAGGTGTTAAATGAGTATTGGACAATCATCGTTTCGGGAGGCAGAATTTCACCATCCACGGAAACCGTATGTTCTTTAACCATTTTATGTAGTTGTGTGAGATTCTAGCTCGAATAAATCTTATAACAACATCCTAGTATATTGAAGATACTGGTGTTGTTACAAAATAAGTAAATCAAAAGAGTTTAGGGGGTTGGAGAAGCAAAATAAAACAAATGAACATGAGAGAATGAATTACCTTTAAAAGTGTAACTCCTTTTGATTTGAGCCTAATGGCTTCCTTTGAAAGGAATATGCCCAAAGGGAATCCTATAGGATGAGGAGAGGGATGTGGAGAGAGTAAATGGGCAGGGGTTGGCCGAGCCAAAGGCTTTAGGAGTGTGTGAAATGAGGTAGAGGTGGGGGCCTTTTGTAAGAGGAGAGGAGGGGCACTTTTGGAATGTAAAGAAATATTACTTTATTTGAAAATGTGTTTCTGTTTTAAAAGGTCCCACATAGTAATAATTCGTGGATAAGGTGATAAGGGTTCGAAATCCACTCATCCAATTGGTTTTGGACATGTGTAGTTCATAGATTTTACATTATCTTTCCATTTTATTTAAATCATCAAATAATGATGTCATCACTTCATCATTATTATGTCATAAATAATTTAATTTATATAATGTAAAAAAATTATAAAAAAAATACTATGATGTATGAAATCGTTTTATCTTTCCAATGATTATTTATAATCAAAAATCGGATCTTTATAACCCCAAGTAAAAATTGATTTTGTAAAACATATTATGTTTGTGTCATTTTTACTTTTACATTAAATAAAAAGTTATTTATGTCATTTCCCAACCAAAGTGTCTCCATGGGGTCCCCAAGTTGTCCCATGGATTGTCTTGGTCGGCCATGACACAACCAATGAGGGTAGGACATGTGTCAAGTTCATTTCATTTTATTAAAACATTATTTTTACCTTAAACTACACTAATTACCACTAATCGCGATTAAGAACTTAATAAGCTACTATTCACCAACAAATTATTATAATCTCATTGAACCACATTTTACTTCTTAATTACAATCATGTATGTCGGATTTTTGAAATTCAAAACACAATGATGGAAAATTTTCATTTAAATGGAAAATCAGTCTTTATAAGTACCACTTAGTGGTTTCACTATTCATCAAAAATTGTAGTTTTTCAGAAAATTACCAAAAATTCACCCTAAGCTATATTTGATATTAAGAATTCAAAAATGAAGTCTATTTTACAAATTTCAAAATATATATGTCACATTAATTAATTTAATAATAAATTCCTGCTGTCAGAGAAAATAGCGTGTTTTTATGAAACAATAAGTATCAAAAGATTGACACTAGTTTAAGTCCGATTTCAAAGTGAAATCAATTCCAACGACCACTATTGGATTTAATGGTAAAAATATTTTCTAATTTCACTTTAAAACCAATTCAAAAGATAATCTAATCATATAAATAAATTAGATTAAAAAGAGGGTTTGAATTAAAATACAACATTTTACACTATTCATAAAAAAATGAACTTTATCAGAAAGGTACCAAAAATTTACACAAAGTAAATTTTGATGTCCCGATTCTAAAGAAGAGTTATATTTGGTCCAATAAAATTTATAAGATCGATCAAAACTATATTTAATGACGGTTCTTCGTCAAAAGGTGATAAGTGAACCCTTAGTGAAAATTAGGGTATAAATGCCTAAAATTGCACTCTTTCCGTATTTTAAGCCTTTATCTTTTATTGGGTAAATGTAAAACATTTAAAAACATATATAATCATATTTTAGTTATTTCTATCCATTCCCGCTAGTACAACGGCTACTCGTTAACTAACATTTAAAATAATATTATTTTATTACTTGTGTGCAACGTATGTTTTCAAAGAAACTCATCGTTGCGTATCAAGTACGCTGTCGAACGTAGAAACCCCTTTTAATTATAATTAATATTTAATTCGTAAATATTAATAAATATGAAAATTATTTATTCTTTATTTACCTGGGATGTTACATCCTTCCCCCCTTTTGGGAATTGCATCCTCGCAATTTTATTCACTTATCAAAATAAGTGGGGGTATTTATCCCTCATAGCATTTTCAGATTCCCAAGTTGCCTCTTCAATCACATGGTTTTTCCACAAAGCCTCTACCTGATGAATCACCTTATTCCGTAACACCTGCTCCCTGTGGTCAAGAATATTGTCTGGTTGTTCCTCATAAGATAGGTTCTCTTCCAGCTGAACTACCTCTGGACTCAAAACATGAGATGGATCTGGCATATACTTCTCAACATTGAAACATGAAAAACATTGTGTACCTGAGATAAACTCGGAGGTAAAGCCACTCGGTATGCAACTGATCCAACTCTCTCCAGAATTTCATATGGTCCAACGAACCTTGGACTCAACTTTCCTTTCTTATCAAATCTCATCACACTTTTCCAAGGAGAAACCATGAGAAAAACATGATCACCTACCTCGAAAGATAGATCCTTCCTCCGGTTATCCGCATAACTCTTCTGCCTGCTCTGAGCTATTCTCATGAGCTTCTGAGTCAACTGAACTTTTTCTTCCATCTCTTTTACCAATTCTGGTCCCATCAACTTCCTTTCACCCACTTCATCCCAGAAAGCTGGAGTTCGACACCGCTTCCCATATAATGCCTGAAATGGTGCCATCTGTATACTGGAATGAAAACTGTTATTATATGAAAATTCAACCAAAGAAATATGTTGGTCCCAACTTCCCTGATAATCCATAGAACAAGCTCGTAGCATATCCTCCAATGTCTAGATTGTTCATTCTGACTGCCCATCTGATTGAGGATGAAAAGCTGTACCAAAATTTAATTCCGTACCGAATGACTTCTGAAGGCCTTTCCTAAAGTTATAAGTAAACATGGGATCACGATCCGATACAATGGAGAGAGGAACTCCATGTAACCTAACTATCTCTTTAAGATACAAACGGGAAAGTTGATCAAGAGAGAAAATATCTCGTATAGAAAGGAAATGAGCAGATTTGGTCAAGCGATCAACAATAACACAGATTGCATTATTACCTCGAGATGTCTTCGGTAATCCCACAACAAAGTCCATGGATATGTTTTCCCATTTCCACTCTGGCACTGGTAAAGGCTGAAGCATCCCTGCCGCTCTGCTTTAACCTGTTGACATGTCAAACACTTTACAGTAAAATCAGCAATGTCTCTTTTCATTCCATCCTACCAGTAATACTCCCGCAGATCTCTGTACATCTTAGTACTGCCAGGATGAACTGAAAACGGGGAACTATGAGCCTCACATAACAACTCATTCTTCAACTGTGAATCACAAGGCACACATAACCTCTTCTTAAACCTCAAAACACAAACTCATCCAAGAACTCATGGAAAATTTTATTCATAAGGTCCATGAATACAGCATGTGCATTGGTAAACCCAAAAGGCATAACTACAAATTCATAATGGCCATATCTAGTACGGAACGCAGTCTTCGGAACGTCTGCTTCTTTTACTTTCAACTGATGGTGCCCTGACCTCAAGTCAATCTTCGAAAAATACTGAGCTCCCTGAAGCTGATACCACTTCATTCGATGGCCCAACATCTGCTGAAGTTGTTTCAAAGGATTTCACCACCCCTTTCTGCTTGTAGTCTGGCTGCATTCCCCCAGTTGAGTTCTTCGTTGGACACTCGTTTGCATAATGACCCATTTCATTACACTTAAAACATCTTACCGTTGGCTTTTCATTTCCTTCTTGATCATCTTCCTTACAGTTACGAGCAATATGACCAGACTTACCACACTGAAACCACTTACCAGACTTGGATAAACATTCTCCAGGATGCATTTTACCACACTTATCACAGGATGGATATTTGGTTTTCTTACCTCCTTGCTTCTTTGATGAATTCTTCCCCTTTTCCTGCCAACTAGACCTCTTATTCTGTTGTTTGTCATAGAACACCTGATCATCAAAAAACTCCATTTCCACCTTCTCTGCACATCGAACAAGTTTTTCATAACTTTTGAACTCACGAGAAGCTAAAGCCCTTCGATACTTTGGCTTTAACCCAGAGTAAAAATAGTTTATTTTACTATCAAGATCTCGTATGAAGTTTGGAGCATACCTTGCCAATCGAGTGAACTTTTCTTCATAAGCAGCCACTGAATCATCCTCCTGCCTCAATTCTAGGAACTGTTTTTCCATCCTAAGACGAACCACCTTAGGAAAATATTTCTCAAGAAACATACCTTTGAATTCGTCCTAGTGAAGATCCTCAATCTCATCACTATCCCTTATATTTTTCACCATCAACCACCACTGATCAGCTTCACCTTCAAAACGGTAAACAGAAAGACTAACTTTTTGATGTTCTGAACACCCCATGACATCAAAAATCTTCTCCAGTGCTTTAATCCACCATTCAGCTTGCACAGGGTCAGATGATCCTCTGAATGATGCGGGATGTTGCCTCATGAAATGTTCCACCACTGACATGTTCCTCTTCGGTTGATCTGGCTGATCTCGTGCATGGATACCACCACCATTTATAGCCTGAGTCAACTGTGTCATCACTGCAACAAACTGTTCAGTTCCGATTCCGACCATCTCAGGTTGCTGATTTGGAAGGTTATCTTCCTCCTGATGTCGTCCCAACATAGCTTCTTTGTTTCCTCTGCGGAAAACCATTCTAAACACAGAAATATCTTAGGCGAAGCAACATGGTAATCCGTAAATGATATATCATTTCAAACATATTATAATTTAACACTTTTCTAACTCCTAAAGTTGTCTAAACCGACCTATGATACCAACTATAAGGCCCCAACCTTAAACCTTACTTAATATTGAATTAAATGAATAATTCACGTTGAGGATCTTTTCAGGTTTAGAGTTTTACAGAATTAGAACATAACTATTACATCTCAAAAGATTACAAAGTAGACAGTTCTACTAAGTTTCCATAATAAAAAAAAAACTCTTAAAAATAAACATGTCTAGTTCCATGTTTTATATAGCGTGTCATTCCCTTGATCCCATCCTTGACCTTATTCCACTTTAAGTCCTGTGAAAAACATTTCGAAAAACTTGGGGTGAGCATAAAAAGCTCAGTAAGGGATACCCAAAGAATGAAAACTGTTAGTTTTTCAAAATCAAGTAAACCATGTATACTCTATCAAAGTAATACCTTCACCTTCATGAGGTAGTAAAAACTCTTCACTGAATAAAGTATCATTTCTTACCATTTTGTAACCAAAGGATTACCATAAAATCCATAAAAAGAACACATAACATATATAAAGGTAACTTGGGACATAAACATACTTAAGTGGAATAACCATACGGTCGACTTCCACACATATCACTTAATGGAATAGCCATACGACCAATTCCATACATACTTAATGGAATATCCATACGGCCGACTTCTATACCCAATGCATTGGAGGTTATAATGTAACCACCCGTCCTGGTATTCACGGAACCACCCGTCATATGGTTTATAATGTAACCACCTGTTAAAATGTCCAAGTACCAATATAAAATCATAAAACATAAAACCAATATAAAGGAATGATAACATTTCCACATTAAAATCACAATATATCATAAATATGTTGACATAATAGAATCTTTTTTCAAAACCATTTTCAATACCAAAATACGTAAAAGAGTATATGGTATTTATTTTATTCTAAAAACAATACGGCTTGTTGAGAAAGCCATAGACCAAATAATACTCGCGGCGGCGGAAAAAGTCGTTGTCACTACGTACGTTAAAAAAAACATTCCTTTTTGTCGTTTAGTAAAACGCTTCTTAGAAAAAGATTCCTTTTGTATAAAAGTAAAATTCAAAGGGGTTTATACACCGTATAAAAGGATGTTGTGTATAAAACAAAATATTCTTCAATGAAAGGAGATTGAGACGAAGTCCCTTACAAAGATAATTTTTAAAATGAAATAGATATATTATGTGTATTCACTATAAGTACACATAAATAAAGTACAAATAAAAGATACGGCATAATAATATAATTACATAATTTGAAAGTAGGAGATTGACCCAAAGAATGGATGTTGGGTTAAGAAGTTCCCTTACCTTGTATCCGACTTGACCCGACCGTTCTTTAATCTCCTGAATAATAAACTTGAGTTAA
Source organism: Viscum album (assembly GCA_963277665.1). Taxonomy (NCBI): domain Eukaryota; kingdom Viridiplantae; phylum Streptophyta; class Magnoliopsida; order Santalales; family Viscaceae; genus Viscum; species Viscum album. The sequence goes on from OY728164.1 coordinate 688,041,394, forward strand.
TCTATACTTGCTTAAGAACCTTTTTCAAGTTCATTATTCCTTTTATACCATGTTATGAACATCATGTAATCATATAAGTTAATAATGATCATTTTATCGGTATTTGGTTCTTAAGTCAAAAATAGACCTCTTACACTTACATGTTGTTAATTTGGTCAAAGGTTCGTTATATCCAGAATGATATTAATGATTTGGATAACATATATATCATATATATCCAGAATATACATTTATTTATAATATTACATAATCATTTAGAGGTAAGAAATGAAATGCACCGTTCATGGAGATGGTAAGCCGTACGTACGCATGAACGCTACTTTCATTTATTTGTCATATTAATTGAATTAAAACTAAATGAGAGGTATGTATATTTTAATTCCAGAATTATATTCATCATTTAGATATATAATTCATTATATATATCCATTATATACATGTACTTTTAATAGTACATTACATTTGGGGATAAGAAATGAAATGCACCGTTCATGGAGACGGTAAGCCGTACGTACACATGAACACTACTTTCATTTCTATCTCATACTTTAATGGAAAGAAATAATAATGATAAAGCTTTGTATTAAAATTAAAGTATAAAATCATATATAATAACTTTAAATCCATTTTTTACACATCCCACATATGGCGTTAACGAATCACATCACTTTGAGGGGGCGGTAGTCCGCACTTCCTTAAATGAATATATCGCGTTTACCCATAATGGAAACCATAATGGTATGACCAAAATGAAAAAAACAGAAGCTTAAGGAAAAAATAAACATATTATATATCATATATAAAAATAGTGACATCATAATGGCCACCTTTGAAGGTGTTAAATGAGTATTGAACAATCATCGTTTCGGGAGGCAGAATTTCGCCATCCACGGAAACCGTATGTTCTTTAACCATTTGATGTAGTTGTGTGAGAGTGTTGCTCGAATAAATCTTATAAAAACATACTAGTATATTGAAGATACTGGTTTTGTTACAAAATAAGTAAATAAAAAGAGTTTAGGGGGTTGGAGAAGCAAAATAAGACAAATGAACACGAGAGAATGAATTACCTTTAAAAGTGTAACTCCTTTTGATTTGAGCCTAAAGGCATACTTTTAAAGGATTCTGCCCAAAGGGAATCCTCTAGGATGAGGAGAGGGATGTGGAGAGTGTAAATGGGTAGTGGTTGGCCGAGACAAAGGCTTGAGGAGTGTGTGAAATGAGGTAGAGGTGGGGGCCTTTTATAATAGGAGAGGAGGGGCACTTTTGGAAAGTAAAGAAATATTACTTTATTTGAAAATGTGTTTCGGTTTTAAAAGGTCCCACATTGAAATAATTCGTGGATAAGGTGATAAGGGTTCTAAATACACTCATCCAATTGGTTTTGGACATTGTAGTTTATAGATTTTACATTATCTTTCCATTTTATTTAAATCATCAAATAATGATGTCATCGCTGCATCATTATTATGTCATAAATAATTTAATTTATTTAATGTCTAAAAATTATAAAAAAATACTATGATGTAGGAAATCTTTTTATATTTATAATGACTATTTATAATCAAAAATATGATCTTTATAACCCCATGTAAAAATTGTTTTTGTAAAACATATTATGTTTGTGTCATTTTTACTTTTACATTAAATAAAAAGTTATTTATGTCATTTCCCAACCAATGTGTCTCAATGGGGTCCCCAAGTTGACCCATGGCTTTTCATGGTCGGCCATGACCCAACCAATGAGGTTAGGACATGTGTCAAGTTCATTTCATTTTATTAAAACATTATTTTTACCTTAAACTACACTAATTACCACTAATCGCGATTAAGAACTTAATAAGTTACTATTCACAAAAAAATTATTATAATCTCATTGAACAACATTTTACTTCTTAATGACAACCATTTATGTCGGATTTTTGAAATTCAAAACACAATGATGGCAAAATTTCTTTTAAACGGAAAATCATTCTTTATAAGTACCACTTAGTGGTTTCACTATTCATCAAAAATTGAAGTTTTTCAGAAAATTACCAAATATTCCCCCTAAGCTATATTTGATATTATGAATTCAAAAATGAAGTCTATTTTACAAAATTAAAAATATATATGTCACATTAATTAATTTAATAATTAATTCCCGCTGTCAGAGCAAATAGCGTGTTTTTATGAAACAATAAGTATCAAAAGATTGACACTAGTTTAAGTCCGATTTCAAAGTGAAATCAATTCCAATGACCACTATTGGATTTAATGGTAAAAATATTTTCTAATTTCACTTTAAAACCAATTCAAAAGATAATATAATCATATAAATAAATTAGATTAAAAAGAGGGTTTGAATTAAAATACAACATTTTACACTATTCATAAAAAAATGAACTTTATCAGAAAGGTACCAAAAATTTACACAAAGTAAATTTTGATGTTTCCATTCTAAAGAAGAGTTATATTTTGTCCAATAAAATTTATAAGATCTATCAAAACTATATTTAATGACGGTTCTCCGTCAAAAGGTGGTAAGTGAACCCTTAGTGAAAATTAGGGTATAAATGCCTAAAATTGAACTCTTTCCGTATTTTAAGCCTTTATCTTTTATTGGGTAAATGTAAAACATTTAAAAACATATATAATCATATTTTAGTTATTTTTATCCATTCCCGGTAGTACAACGGCTACTCGTTAACTAACATTTAAAATAATATTATTTTATTACTTGTGTGCAATGTATGTTTTCAAAGAAACTCATCGTTGCGTATCGAGTACGCTATCGAACATAGAAACCCCTTTTAATTAAAATTAATATTTAATTCGTAAATATTAATAAATATGAAAATTCTTTATTCTTTATTTACCTGGGATGTTACACGTTTAACCTTCTGTATACTGACCATTGTATGTTATTAGATTATAACATAACAATATTTATATTTATTATATAATACATGATTCATTTATGACTTTATATTTCCCATTTAATAATGATTTTCATGTAAATTAACATTTCTGGTAATAATCGCTTTCTTTATTGTATGTATTTTAACTTGTTATTATTTACCATATCATTTAGATCATCATTTAAATAAATGCATAATTAGAACCTTTATTCATATATCATATATATTTAGAATATAAATATTTATTATATATATATATATATGAAATGGAAAACACCGTTTATAGAGACGTTAGGTCGTACGTACGCATAAACACTGCTTCTGTTTTCATATAGTATTGAACAGATGTAAGTGAATAAGATATATTTAAGTAAATAAATACACACACACACACATATATATATATCTTCAGTAGCATTATTATGTCTTCTATTACATACTTATTAGTAATATATATTTTTATTACAGTCGATGAATGGTGAAAGTGGAAATGAATCTCATCGCGTTGTGGAGACGGTAATCCGTTGGTACGCTTGAGCGACAATATCATTTCCTTAAAGATGTAGAATTGGATGGTTTATTAATTTTACAGAGTCATTATTAGGTTATTTTTATTATTTATATACAAATTAGTAATCATTATATCCATCAAAATAACATATTGTTGAATAACAAATTACACCACGGCGTGGAGATGGTAAGCCGTACGTACGCACGCATGGTGACATTATCATTAATAGGATGGATAAAATAATGAATATGGTTATTAACTATTTATAATAACATCAATGTTTATATAAGGTACTGGATTTGTTATTTTAATATGGTAATAATAAAGAAAGAGTAAGTGGAAGAATAAAAGAACTTGAAAGAGGGTGGTGAAATCATTACTTCTTTTTCGGGTTCTTCCTTTGGATTTGATAAAAAGGGCTCCGTAGGTTGGATTTATGACCATAGAAAGGCCTTTATGATGAAGGTAGGACAGTTGGGAGGATAGTTGGGGAGTTTTTAGCTGATTCAAATGGATTTTGAGGTGTGAATTTGAGATAATGGGAAGTGCCCTTTAATAAAAAGGGTGAGGAGCACGTTAAAAAAAGCTAAAATATTATTTTATAATAAAATAAGATTCAGTTTATAATGGATCCAAAATAAATTAGATAAAGGATAAGGTAGGGATGGGTTAAAACCACCCAACCAATATTTTTTAGACAGGTTTGGGTCACTGTATTAACTTTATATTTTATATTTAACTCTTAGTTAATTAGTTTGACATTTACCATGTCTCTTTGTATTTTTATATTATATGGTTCAGAAACATAATATAAACATATAATATAAACTCAATGGGTTCATTAATAAAATATAAAATATTATTTAAGACCTTCGGCTGAACATTATATTTTTAGGAATAGAATATCAATTAATAATATAATATTTGTTTTAAAAACCCTTTTATGTCAATTTTGACACTATTTTCTATTTTGTTATTGTTAAATTCCTAACAGATTTATTACATAAACATCATTTAATAAATCATAAAATGTCACATTAACCTAGTAAATTGGTGTATGGCATCAAAAGTTTCAAATTATATTTATTTTAACATCTATAATACCATATATTTTTTCATTCATTAATAAGGAAAATAAAGCATCATCACTGTGTCCTAAATAAATATATTTATTTTATGTCTAAAAATTATTAATAAAATATCCTGAGGTATTAAATATTTCTATATTTATAATGACTATTTAATGTTGAATAGATCAATTATATATCCTTATATAAAATTTATTTTACTAAGAGATATTTGATTTTGTTATTTTTGTCTCTACTTTAAATTATTTAATATATAATGTCATTATCACTTCCATGTGTCCCCATGGGGTCCCAAAACCGACCCAAGGATGACCATGGTCGGACATGTATCATCCAATAGGGTTAGTACACATGTTAGTTTAATTTAGTATTATTATAATACTATCTTTTTACCCTTATTTAGCAGATTTACCCTTTAACCATGGTAAATAAAATATTTACCGAAGTAATTATTCAAAATGTATAAAAATTAAGGATGCCTATTTACAAAATTTGGGCCTCCGGATTCTAAATATGAAATCCATTTTTTTTATAAATTCAAAACACAGAAGTGGTAGGAATTAATATAAAATTAATTCATGTTGTCAAAACAAAGAGTGTGTTTTTAAGAAATAATAACTATCAAATAATTGACACTTCCTAATGTCCAGTTTAAATGTGAAATCACGTAAAATGACCAAAATTTATTAAATGGTAAAAATATAATCTAATTATACTTAAAACCCACTCAATAGTATAATTTAGCACTACAAATTATTTTGATTAAAAAAGTTTTTTTAATTTAAATTTTGTATTTTTCACAATTCATCAAAAACTGATTGTTTTCAAAAAAATACCAAGAATTAACTCTAAGATAATTACGATATTCCGAACAAAAAAATGAAGTCTATTTTGAAAGATAAACTTGATACAATTTCAAAAATTGGGTATTAGTATTCATAATGGCTAGTTTGAAAAGTCGTGGTGCGCTTGAACTCAATGTTGTGTGTAGAGCAAGTTATTGAATTACATTGAAGAAATAATGTACTATGAAATATTGGGGTGTTAAATTCTCCCCTCCTTCTATAAATTGAATCCTCACATTTTTAAATTGTTCTTAAAAAATAAAAGGTTAAAAATAGAAAAATACATTTGTGAAGAACCCACATCAGGAAATTGGGTTAATAAAATTTAGTCTTAATAAGGGGGAAATGGAAATGAAAAAATCACCACCAAATTTTGATCTCAAATTGGAGAAAATTGCTGGTAATCAGAGACACATAATTGGAGGAAAAAATTAAATATTTATAGGGAGTGATTGAGGTCATCGGTCAAAAACCAATGTAGAATTGAGGGCCTCAAATCCATCAATCTATGAGGATTTAAAATATCATCGGTTCAACAAAACATAAGGTGTTAGGATAACACATTTTTAGTTTTAAGATCCCTTACCTAAAGATTAAGAATTGATTTCTTCATAGAATAAGGGAAGAAAAATAATATTTACATGACAAGTATACTTCCATCCTTTAACTAATTTCAACCACAAACTCATCTTTCACTCAAAATGATAATAGAACATAAAAAATATATTTTATTTATCCTATTCATATAGGGTTCCAAAATAATTAATTTATAATTCATCTACCATAAATTTTTAAAAAAAAATACATTATTCAATCCAGGATATCACGTGGGCCAGAGGTAGTTGATACACCTTTGTCACCCTTCAGTTGCGGTTTGATGTCTCGTGGCCTTGTCGGATATGACAGGTTGCCGCTCGACCACTGGGTTGTCCTTTTTATGGAAATCCAAAAATAATCTCAAACTAGACTTATCCAAAATACTTCTGTCCAAACTCATAGTCCAAAATTTATTTGGAATGTAAACACAATGAATATCCCTTTTTCCACGTAATAACATGTGAACACCTTTATCATCTATTCTTTTAAAACACTACAACATCCTGAATTACCATAAAACCTTATTGATTACATTCATACTCCCTTATTCCTTACTAAATACTGGATATACACCTGCAATATAAAAAATGTTATAAACTCCAACAATGATGGAATATACAAATAATTAATCGGTTTCAAGGTAGTCAAGAATATTCAATATAATTTATCCAAATCAATCATGTATTATTCCAAAATCACTACCTCAGTATCAGAACCCCATTATGGTTTATCTTTCTCTCAACCAAATATTTTCCAAATATTTAACCTATTATTGAGTCACTTTTCATAGCTCCATACAATCTCAAGTACATAATGAAATAGTACTGCAGTACAATCCTTATATACTCTGTAATTCCAATAACATGTACATCATTAATACAATTCTCAAATGACACAATACTTTAATAACAAAATAAGAAATCTAATCATTCTTGTTCATCTTTGGTAGTATCATAACTTTATTATTATCCAATAGCAGCATTTTGGGTATACTCTGATGATTTGGACATTGATTCGTGTAGTGTCACAACTCATTGAAGATGAAGCATTATACATTTGAAACTTTTTTCTCACACTTGCAATCACGTACATGGTGTCCTTTTTCTCTACACTTATAACAAACGACCATTCCCTTTAGGAATTTACCAAGGCGATTCTTTTCACAATTATCACATATGGAAAAATCCTTCTTTTCCCTCTTCCCTTTATCCATCTTTCTGTCTCTCATCCTTTTCTTCTCTTGCTTCCCTTAAAATCCATAGGACTCAACAAAATCTTTACTTATCTTATTAACACATGATACTATTTATTTATATGTTGAGAATACATGGGAGAATATTTTCTTTCTAAATATTGGCTTAATATTATGAAATATATGATCCTTCTTACTCTTTGGATCATACGTATTGTTGGAGTTCACATTCCTTCTACTAGGCTCCATTTCTATACAATGTCATACACTAGGTCAGTTTATGAATTGAAATGAATAATTTCAAACATGTAAAATACCTAAAGTAAATTGAATTGTTTATATATATAATCCAATATAAAAAATATTTTCTTTGAGGAGGTATATACTCGTAAATCTTTCACAATTATTTGTAAAGAAAATGAGAATTATCTTAAGCACATCCACTGGGAGTGTCGTAACTAAGAGTGTAGAAAAGCCTGTTTTCTTGCACCAGTTACCATTCGATTCCATCTCAAAGCGGTGTTTTCAGGATTTACTCCCAGGTACATCTGTACTTGAGCTGCCTCTACCTACTCATATCGAGACAGGGATGTATTTTCTTGGAAAATCACAAAATCTCTACATTACCGAAATTCTTGGAATTTCTTCTATACTAATCCTAAACGTCTACCTTAGTGTAAAGTGCTCTAATCAGAGTTTATCTAAATCTAGTTTCCAAGGTTATTGCTAAACTTCTTTTGATACCAACTGTAACACCCCGATCCCAGTTACTCCGAGTCGGTGCAAGATTACATAACATTGGCATGATTGCAAGGAATAAACTCCCGAAGGACCAATCAATTTAGCAGTCTTGGAAAATATATTACATACATGAACATCAACATTACAACATGAAAAGAAAAACAACATAAATTTATTCCATTAGAAACGTCTAGGCCTCCTAGTTTGTGCCTGGAAGTCACTCATGACTAACTTCTTCATATCCTAGGAAAATAAAATATAATAATGGGGTGACCTCACATGCCCAGTAAGAGTAAATAATTTAAGGGAAGCTATAAACTTTTAAGGCAAGATGTGTAATAAAACAACAGCCTTTTAAACATAAACCTGAACATAATATGGAAAAAATAAAACAACCATTACCATATAATCATACACATGGATATTATACTATTTGAATAATCACATGTAATAACTAATATCATAATGTGGGAATTTATATTACCATAGTATAATTTCTGTGCCAAGGCCTTGTGTCATGACGTATGGGCTAACTGTAACTGGACCCAAACACGAAGATCCTCTGTAACTGGACTCCATCCTAGAGATCCTCTGTAACCGGAATACAACCTGGAGAGCCTCTGTAACTGCCAACCCGAAGAGCCTCTCTAATCGGACTCCAACCTGGAGATATTATGTAACCGAACTCCAACCCAGAGGGTCTGTTGTAACTGGACCCCAACCCGGAGGGCTTACTTTTACCGGTCCCTAACCCGGAACATACTAGTCCAATACATTCATCATAAGAAAAGGTTTAAACATAAAATAAACATTAATATTAAGTCTAGCATACGAAATGCCAATAATTAATCCATAAACCATAAATGGTATAAAAATAACACATCAACAGTCAAACATATCACAAAACATTCAATACAATATGAATGATTTGTAATATAGTATATTAATTTAAAAAAAATTTAAAATCCATTAAAGGATGTTGACATAGATGAAAATGATCAGTAAAATTCTATGATAGAAATAACCCTTTTTCAAGAAATCGTTAAAAATTATCACAATTTATAAAGGTAGTCATTTAAAATGGATTTTTTAATAAAAGTTTCCCATAACACATTTGAACTTTTTAAAATAATTATCATTTCAAAACATTCATGTCCATATAAATAAATCCTTAAAATCATTTTGAAAAAATTTACATTAATTAAAATGGTTTAGAATGATAAAACATTAAAACATTTAAAATGATGATCTAGTTAAATAGACACTCCCGTAAAACATAAAAAAATTCATTTTGAAATAGTTTTTATAAAATATGGGTATCTATGATAATTATGTCCCAGAAAATACTTAAACATGAACAATCTCAGAAAATAATGAGATTGAGGAAATAACCCTTACCTCGTTGTAATCAATCGAGTCATATGAAAAATTCTCAATAAAAACCAAATGAATCACATAATTTCATAGATATAAATATAATCATGATAATAAATATCAAATGGAATTACACAATACACCACATGGAATAAATAATTGGTGAACAATGGAAATCTCACAGAATTAAAAGTGAGATAAGAAACCCCTTACCTTGCACTTTCCTTTGGTTGTGGGTACATTTAACCTCCTATATAAGGGCCATTGTATGTTATTAGATTTTACCAGAACCATATTCATATTTATTATATCATACATGATTCATTTATGACTTTATACTAGCCATTTAATAATGATTTTCATGTTAAATTAACATTTCAGGTAATAATCGCTTTCTTTATTGTACATATTTCAACTTTTTATTCTTGACCATATCATTTAGATCATGATTGAAATAAATCAGAAATAAAAAACTTGATTCTTATATCATATATATTTAGAATATAAATTTTTATATTAGATAGATATATGAAATGGAACACACCGTTTATGGAGATGGTAGGCCGTACGTACGCATAAACACTGTTTCTGTTTTAATATCGTACTGAATTGAAGTGAGTGAATAAGATATATCTAAGTACATAAATTCATATAAATATATATATATATATATATTAAGTAGAATTATTATTTCATATATTATATACTTATTAGTAATATATATTTTTATAATTTTCGATGAATGATGAACGTGGAAATGAATCTCATCGCGTCGGGGAGACGGAAATCCGTACTTACGCACGAGTGACAATATCATTTCCTTAAAGGTGTGGAATTGGAAGGTATATTTATTTTAAAGAGACATTAGCATGTTATTTTCCTTATTTTTAAACATATTACTCATCATTATATCTATCCAAATAACATTGTGTTGCATAAAAAATTACAGCACGACGTGGAGACGGTAAGTCATACATACGCACGCATGGTGACATTATCATTAATAGGATGGATAGAATAACTAATATGGTTGTGAAATATTTATAATAACATCATAGTATATATAAGGTACTATATTTATTATTTTGGTATGGTAATAACAAATAAAGAGTAAGTGGAAGAATAAAAGGACTTGAAAGAGGGTGGTGAAATCATTTCCTGTTCTTCGGGTTCTTCTTTTAAATTTGATGAAAAGGTCTCCATAGGTTGGATTTATAACCAAAATAAGGCCTATATGATTAATTTAGGATAGTTGGGAGGATATTTGGGCAGGTTTTGGCCGAGAAAAATGGCTTTTGAGGTGTGAATTTGAGAGAAGGGGAAGTTCCCATTTATAAGAGGGGTGAGGGGAACCTTAGGAAAAGCTAGAAATATAATTTTATAATAAAATAATTTTCGGTTTCTAATAGATCCAAAATAAATTATCTAAATTATAAGGTGGGGATGGGTCGAAAAATACTCATCCAAAATGTTTTAGACTGGTTTGGTTCACTATATTATCTTTATCTCTTAGATTTAACTCTTAGTTAATTAGATTGACATTTACCATGTCTCTTTGTATTTTTACATTATATGGTTAATAAACTTACTATAAACATCCAATAAAACCTCAAGGGGTTCATTAATGACATATATAATATTATTTAAGACCTTTTCCCAATCCATAGAGTTTTTGGAATAGAATATCATTTAATAATATAATATTTTTTTTAAAAACTCTTTTATGTTAGTTTTGACACTATTTTCTCTTTTGTTTTTGTTAAATTTCTAACAGTATTATTACATCAATATAAATTTATTTGATAAATATTTTTATGTCACATTAACCTATTAAATTATTTTATGGCATCAAAACTTTTGAATTATATTTATTTTAACATCTATAATACAATTTACATGGCTCTATCATTAATAAAGAAAATACAGCATCATCATTGTGTCATAAATAAATATATTTATTTTATGTGTAAAATTATAAATAAAATATCATGAGGTATTAAATATTTTTATATTTATAATGAATATTTATAGTCGAATAGATCAATTATATAACCTCATATAAATTTTTTTTACTAAAAGATATTTTCTTTTGTAATTTTTGTATCTACTTTAAATTATTTAATATATAATGTCATTATCACTTCGATGTGGCTCAATGGAGTCCCAAAATCGACCCAAGGATTCTCATGGTCTGAAATGTATCATAAAATAGTGTTATTACACGTGTTAGGGTAATTTAATATTATTATAATATTAATTGTTTACCTTTATTTACTGGATTTACCCTTTAACCATGGTAAATAAAATATTTACCGAATTAATTATTCAAAATCTCTAAAAATAAATGTTACCTATCTAAAAAATTTGGACCTCCTGATTCAAAATAAGGAATCCATTTTTATAAATTCAAATCACATAAGTGGCAGGAATTATTTTAAAATTAATTCCTGTTGTCAAAACAAAATGCTTGTTTTTAAAAAATAATAACTATGAAAAGATTGACACTTGCTTATGTCCAGTTTAAATGTGAAATTACATCCAATAATGAACATTGAATTAAATGGTAAAAATATAATTTAATTATACATAAAAACCCACTCAATATTATAATTTATCACTATAAATTATTTTGATTAAAAAAGTTGCATTTAATTAAAATTTAGTCTTTTTCACTATTCATCAAAAACTGAATGTTTTCAAAAAAAAAACAAAAATTCACCCAAAGATAATTTTGATATTCCGAACGCAAAAATTAAGTCCATTTTGATGGATAAAATTTATACAATTTCAATAAGTGGGTATTACTATTCATAACGACTAGTTTGATAAGTCGTGGTTCGCTTGAACTCAGTGTTGCGTGTAGTGCATGTTATTGAATTACATTGAAGAAATAACGTAATATGAAATATTGAGGTGTTACATGGAATCCATTATATTGAGTTTATATTTGGTTAAAAATCATTTAACATAATATATAATAAATTTATGTTAATTTTATACTATATTTAGACCTTTTTTATGTTTGTCATTACTTTTATTAAAATATTAAGTATTTAATTAATTATGTTTACATCAGGTGTTGTTACCAAATTCAATTGATGTGTCAAAAATAAATTTGGAAGGTAAATTGTGGACGAATTTTTCATTGTATAACATCTAAAAAATAATAATTATGACTTAAGAATCATAATATAAATTAATTATACTTTTAAAATCATTTATAAAATATGGTTATGAAAAAATGAATCATCATTATGATCATGGAGATGATACACCGTACGTACACATCAGTAACGTTCCTATTTTTCAATGATGGTTATGAAAAGAATTTACGTAACACCATATACTTACATAATTATCCTTATATAATTAATAAAATGATATTTATTCATATACTATTTTATATATAATTATTTTGATGTAAAAAGAATCACATCACATCGAGGAAGCGGTTGTCCACACATCCATGATCGACATTATCACTTTTTAGTGTGTGAAAGGATAATAAAAAATATTATATATATACCTATATAGAAATTTAATTATATAATGAATATCATATTAATGTTTTTAATGTCTCATATTTTTAATTATAATCATCCTTTATATATTCCATGGATCGTGTGAACGAATCACATCACTTTGAGGGGGCAGTAGTCTACACATCCTCAAATTTAACACAAAATGGAAAGTATTAATCCTATAAGTATTAACATGTTTAAAGAAATATAAAGAGATAATAAATATCATATATATCATATATAAACCGAGATTCCATCATAGTGTACACCATTATAGGTGGTAAAGAAAAATGAACAATCATAATTTTCTGAGGCAGTAGTTCCCTAAACACAAAAACAATATGTTTGGTACCCATTATATAGATGTGTGTGTAAGTGTAGGTCGAACCATTTTCCTAATAAAATAATTGTATAATTATGATAATGTATTTGTTATATATTTATAGAATATTATTATTTTATGTCTAAGAGAATGGATGTAAAAAAAAGATTTTAAGAAAAATGTTACCTCATAATCAAATAACTCATTTTGGTTTGAACCCAAAGGATCCCTTGAAAGGCTTTATGACCAAAGGGGAGCCTTAAAGATGGGGGGATGGATTTTTGGAAGATATTTGGGCTGATATTTTCATAAAATAATATATTTTAGAGGTGTTAGGAATGGGGAGAGGTGGTGGCCATTTATAATGTAGGTAAATTACTCACATGGTATTTTTAAGAAGAAGCTAGGTGTAACCATGTTTATACTAAATAATACCCATAAAAACCAATAGAAATCACTAATTTAATATTGATTTCTTAATGATGCAAATACTTTGGGTTTCATGCATGTTTCTAGGTTATTTTATTCCCTATGATAAAGTTTTAGTCTTTTATTACACTTTTTCCCATTATATTTGAATATAATATAAATCACTTTCACTTATAATTTTGGTAAAAAGCTTTATTTTCAAATTAGACCTAATAAATTATTATAATTCAAAATATTAAATCCTTTTTTAAAAATTTCACTTATAACAGTGACACAAAATAATTTAAAATTCTTCATAGAGGTAGGGAAAAAATGATTGTTTTTAAAGTAAAAACATCAAAAAGTTGAATATTTGTTTATAATAAATTTTACTGTGAAATTGATTCCAATGAAAAAAAATGTCTTAATTGATAAAAAAATTATATAATTAAGCATTAAAACAATTAAAAATATAATTTAACATTATAAATAAATTACTTGGAAAATAGTTTTTAACTAAAATTCTGTATTTTAATTATTCGTTAAAAAATGAAATGTTTCAAAAAAATATAAAAAAATAACCAAAACCTATTTATTTTCTTTATCTTTAAAAAATGATGTTTATTTTAAAATATTAAATAAAATAATTTTTTAAAATACAAATTATATATGGATTGTCTATTAAATGAGAGTAACATTTCCTTTATAAAAATATTGGTTTTTATGTTTAAATTATGGTCTATTATAATATTATGCCTATAAATCCTAATGGATGAATATAATAAAATATTTTATTAAATATATAACATATATATTTTAGTAATATAGTTCTGTAATTGTAATTGAGTTTTTTTGTTAAGATAAAACATTCTTTTGGAAGCATAAAAATAATGATATTTCTCTTTTATATCCAATTATTTTTTATTTTTGTTTCTCATAAATTGGTAACCAATGAATTCATTTATTATATATATATACCATATATTTTCATAAGTTTGTTTATAATATTCATAAATTCAAACATAATGGCTAGTTTATATCATATTATATTAAATAATAAAATTTTAATAATATATTGTGATCTAGTGAAACACGGTGTTGTGAGTAATGCAAGTTATCGATGAAGGTCTCTCTTGAGTGTAATGAAAGCTACCTCGGTGATGAATGCATTTAAATATAAGAAATATATTAAAAATATTTAATATATTATAATGTATCTGGATGTTATATTTCCTTGCACGCTTGGTGTCACATGTCATACATGCTATTAAATACAAGGTTGTAAATTTAAATTTTAGGGGTGTGAAATTTATATTTTGGGGGATTGAAAACATGGTCCAAAATAATCCAATTAGAAAAATATTCCTTGGTGTTGTCGTTTGATCATTATTTTTTGATATTTTTTAGTAAAAGTTTTAATGGCTCCCTTTATTACACTAGAAATATATTCTTTAGTATTGAAACACATTTTTTCTCTATGTGAAATATATAATTTTTAATCTATTAATTACTTATATATATATATATAACCATTCATATATAAAGGGTGAAAACAACATTTTATATAATCATATACGATAAAATTCAACTAGAAAGAATGTAATTCTATTAACATAGTGAAATGTATTTTATGTTTATATTTTTTTCAATATAGATTATAAATTGAATGTTTAATATATATATTTTTACCCATCCATATTATTTATCCAGATGGGTTATAATCATGTAATCCCATTTATTGAAATGGGATTTTTTTTTTGGTATTCATGATGAATATATATTACTAATGTATATTTATCTTGTATTAGTTCCCATATCTTATCTTATATATATTAATGTTTTTATTTAATCCATGGTCACTTATTGAATAGTATTAACAGTATTTTCGACCCTAAAGGTGAAATCATTTTACATAATAATGTGATGGGTGGGGGTGGTATAGCCTGTAATGTGTTGATAGATATCATGAGATGAAACATGTTATATTTAATGGGATTTTCTCTCCTCATAAAAGGATTTTATATTGGAACAATCCCTTAATAATAGGTTTTTGATGTTCGATGATATGATTTCAATCATAATTGTATAATTAATATAAATATATTTGTTTTCATTTATTTTCATTGATATATAATTATTTGTTTAATTTTTTTTTCAATCATGTTGTGTTCCTATTCCCATGAAAATATTTATTCCATGTTTATTCCTTTATTACCTTAGTTGTCTATTTTCCCTAACTAAGAATTTTAACTGACCCGTTTTTTAAGTTTATATTTTAACTCTTTATAATATAAAGTGTTACTTTTTATATGTCTATCATGATATATTTTTTAGATAATTTATGTGAGGTGTTGATGAGTCCTTATAGTTTATTATGTTTCTTATACAGGGAAAAAATATCCATTATGTGAGGAAGAAATAATTTATTCTAGTTTATGTTTTTTCCTAATTGTATAAATATATAACATAAAAGATCTTGTGAAATTATTTATAGAAATAATTTATTTACAACAAGATATAATTTGATATCGTTTTATAGGAATTAATACTTTGTATCTAAGACAATATGTAATGTATATTTTTACAGCTCTAGGATCAAAAGTGTGGCTTTGTGGAAACACATGGACCCATTACCAACTTTATAGAAGAGAGAAACACTATATTGGTCGTTCACCTGACATTCCCAACTCAGGTGTTCCTTCTCCCAACTATTCTATCTGAGTGAACATTTACTAAAGGTTCCCATAATATAGAAAACCTTTGGAAACACTAATAATTCATTAGAAATTCTCCCCATTAACCCATATTATGGTAAACCCTTTTTGAAAGGTCTCATACATAGGCTCCCACATGATGGTGATCTTTATTTCCAATATCACACACTTGGAAACATATATTTGGGTGAACCGGTATTCCCAGGTCACAAACATGGGTGACCATACTGTTAAGAAATATATTACCAAGGTCTATCACCAACAACCCCTATATAAGAGATCTCTTGACCCATGGATAATAAAATTGTGAGACCCATTTTTATTATACCATATTATGACAATAATTCAACCGTGTTTCCAAAATTAGGGAACCATCTAACCCACTATTTCTATATAGGATCTCAATTCAATCGTTTCCTATTCATGTTCTTGTGACCCAATTACATATACCTTGTGTTTGTATACTATTCTCAATTTTCATCAAACACCATGAGTCAGGATACATATCATCGTTTACGTATTCACATTAAGTCAAGAAACTCTTCATGTTTTCTTTTATTGGACCCCTCTTAGTTATATTCAGAAAAAACACTTTCACTAGAATTAGCTGTTATGGAAGTAATCTATTGGAATTGTAATGAATAATGTACCACTCAATATACTATTTTATAATCTCATACAATACAAATAATATTAAATTATCTCATATTTCTCACATAGAGTTTGATAGATAAGAGATAGTATGTTTTAATTAATCAACTCACGAGAATAATTTTTCTTACATGAAGAACTATTGTGATATTTTTTAACAATGTTTTTTATTTGTTAAATAATAATCATTTTATAAATGAATGTTTTTATTCATCGGGATCAGACCTAATCTATAGGAATAAGTTTTTTTCTGTGGGAAATTTGTTTTCCGGAAATAGATTTCTCGGCACAAGTTTTTGGACTAAGCAGTACCAGATAGAAAATGTGTAAAGAATATTGATATTAGATGTTCATTAAAGTTTGTGATAAAATTAACCATTGGACTCAGATTCATCAGTATGAAGTTCAATATTTATCTGACTCAGTGTTAGTTAAAATGTAATAAGTTTTTGTGGTGAGTTTTTCATAATTCTGATAAATAATTTGGATGATTCTAGTGAATTCAAGAGTTAAAATGTCATTAAAATGTCTAACCAAAAGTTAGATGATGATTTTATAATAATAAAGTTATCAGAAATCATGATAACTCTAATGATAAAAGATATTCATGAAATTGAGGAATTTTAAACATTCAATAATTTCCAATAATCAAGAATTTTTTTTTCATTGGATAAAGAGGTACAAGAAAATTAACTATTTAGATGTTTGAATGACTTATAACTAATGAGGTTTGAAGAATCTCAAAGATGAAAATTAAAATTTTCATCATAATGAGAATTCAATCATTATGAGAATTACATCGTAATGGGAATTCTGTCATTATGAGGATTCCACCAAATTGAATCCGAGGATATATCATCAAACTGGAACTATGAATGAATGACAATAGGACTGAATCTATGGAGGAAAGTCAATCAGATTGACTCTAAGGAGAAATGTCAATTGGACTAATTGTGATGAAGAATATAATATCATATTGGGTAAAGGAATAAAGTCAGATCATAATGATAAGAGGATTAAAGCAATACCATAATGGTTAGAGAAAAAAATTAAGATCATAATGACAAGAGGAAGTTAGTCACATCAGATTAAAGCTGAGGAAGTTAATAGGACTGAATCTGAGGAAGTTACATCAAAATGAAAACAACTAGTATGTTCGAAATTTATGATTACAGAGAAATCATGAGACGGTTTGAAGTAGTTGAAGATGATGTTTAATTGTAAGTAATTTCAAAATATTTTAAATTTCAATATATAGGGAATGTTTTTCAGTTTCCCAGCTTTGATATTACGAGTTTCCAATAAATAGAATCACAGTACATGTCACAACCCATCCCCCGGCGCCCGTATCGTGACTACCCCAAACCCGCCTTCCATAGGCCAGGGGCTGGAAACTAGCACCAAAGGCGTAAATCCCTATGCTGGGAAGGCATTGCATTCATAAAAAGTATACACACACTAACAGAGTACACAACTAGAAGAAAAACAATAGCAATATTGTATACAGAAGAAGTGATGGAATGTAAAAGGATCCGGAAATACAAGTCCAACAGTAAAGTACAGGTACAACTAAAATAAAGTGAAGCTGCTACTGGGTTGTCCTATGGGATTCCTACCTGAACGGTTGGTACAGATGGCCTCCTCACCACTCCACGTCTATCTGTTCACTCCATCTACAGTCACACGGAGTGTTCCACCTCCGGGTACCATTCAGTCCTGCTACTCTATGCTTAGTCAGCATTGTTCGTCGTCTGAAACCAACAAAATGAGGTGCGGGCATAACCCGTGTAGGGGTGAGTATAAAGATACTCAGTGGGTACCTAGAGACCCTCAAGGTCTCACTAAATCCAACAAGGATAAACCACAAATAATAGATTCAACGGATATCCATTACTTGGGTATATTCCCATACATATACCTATGTTATCTAGTAACCCATATCAATCATGAAGAAAACTCCAAAAGTCATTGACTCGGCTCAAAACCAGGATTTTTATTCTAGGGGTGGTAACATGTAACACTTCCAGTCAAACTGTCGAAACCTCGGCTGCTATTTTACTCTTCCTCTAAAGAGTTCTGTGGGCCTACCCCATCACATAGAAGCGCTTCCAACTATCCTGGACTGTTGTGGTACTCCTCCTATCGAGTATCATGGGTATGCTACGTCAAATAGAGGCGCTCCCCACTATGGGTCTTCCACGTCACATAGAGGTGCTTAGCTTGCTGAGGTACTCCTCCTTTCATGTATCGTGGGTCTGTTGCGTCACACAAAGGCGCTCCCCACCATGGGTCTGTCGCGTCACACGGAGGAACTTCCCACTGGGATAGTCAAAACACTCAGAGTCGAAAGTTCAATAGTCATCAGGTCTGAGCCAGCTACTAGGTCTCTGTACTCCGCTCACTAGTCTCTGGAAGGATCCATTCCACGAGCTACTGGTCGATACTCCAACTATCATGAAGTCCCACGAAGAAGTATCTCAATGATCCACCATGTTATAGGGGGAAATCCAAGAAATAAGTGTCCAAGACACAAAGACGAGATGACCAAGCCATTTTCAAAAAGTACATGGTGTGTTGGTATGGTTACACGTCATTTCTTCGGACCTCAGGTACTACCCGTGTACTACGGCCCATGTCGAAGGGCTGGTCATGTAGAAAAGAAAGTACACAGTGTGTGGTATAGTTACACACAGTGTCCAAGCATCTGGGGTTAGCTCCATGTACACTGGACATGTGGCCGTACCCTACCTCAACCCATGTTCACCAACTCGTGTAACCGGTACATGTGGTATCCCATTTCATTGGCCTTTCCTGGATGTGTAGTGGAGTACATGTCGTGTACTTCACCTGTGTCCGTGTATTTCCAATAATACACACCGTGTGTCACATATACATGCTTACTAGTCCCTATAGAAGGTAAACATTGTGTGACTGGGGTCACACGTCATGAGCTACTCATTTGAAACTAGAACCCTAGCCACATTATGCCCATACTACATGGAGTGTCCTTCGAGAGTACAAACAGTGT
This sequence comes from Viscum album, assembly GCA_963277665.1. Classification (NCBI taxonomy): domain Eukaryota; kingdom Viridiplantae; phylum Streptophyta; class Magnoliopsida; order Santalales; family Viscaceae; genus Viscum; species Viscum album. The sequence goes on from OY728164.1 coordinate 688,061,286, forward strand.
ATTCTGGAATTTTCCAGAAACAACGCCTCTAGATAACACACCTCCAGTGATGCTCGTACTTCATTCTGATGGTCCAATTTCCATGAAACCAGAGACATTAGGTTGATCTGATCTTCCGAAGTCATTGCCGGTGTTTTCGGGCCTCCGATCATCTTCGAAAACACGTTTTGATTTTCTTGCATGAGAAAGGGACGAAGAATGGTCCTTCCGTTCCAGTATGATCTGTCTCCTGCTATTGTTGCCGCACCTCTGCTAGGTCTTCGTGACATTGGGCGTTCATTCCAAAATAGTTACATCGCAAAATGAACCCGCAAAGATTTTTTTTTCATTACCGAAGAAGACCATGAAGAACAAACCAATATTCACAAGAATGACGGAAGGAATCATGCAGTGTTAGTTAGGCCCAGTCCTTCTACATTAGTTTTATAGAAAGCAGATCAAGATGAAATAATTCAATCATGGAAGGAAGAATTAATGTTTCTAAAATCCAAAACACACACTTGACCTCTCTTGTCGATCATTGATGGTGGAAGGAGTGGAATGGCATACGTCGATTCGTTGACGTCAGGAAGCATTCGGGGTAGGAGACAGAGGAAGAAGCGTCATCGGCATTCTTTGCGATCGACTCATTCTATTTTTGCTTGGTTGAAGATTGAAGAAAGTTTTCATCGTTCTTCGGTGGATGATGAAGAGGCGTTCTTTGCGTTCTTTGTTGATAGAATATTATCCAAGGGTTCTCTATGTTCTCTCTCAAAGCTCCACCAAATGAATTTCCAACTAAAAATAAAAGACTACATATTTTTTTAATGGTTGCCAAGAATTTAAAAGAATTCAAATGGGTGTTAATTAATTAAATGCAAGAGTTCAATTAATTTATTGTGAGGGTTGGCACATTAAATTAATTGGGGAAGGTGGAGAGTTTCATCCCACGTAAATGGGGGTTAGAGGGGGTTTAAAGCCTGTGTGGGCACCACCAAGGATATCCTCCCAAAGGGAGGTTATGTGCGGGTGGGACCCACCACCATAACCTATCATGGGAGGTTATTTTGTGGTGTACCCCACCTCTATCCACCTCTTGGAGTGTTTAAACACCTTAAAAATAAAAATAAGCTACACTTATTTTTATTTATCTTTTTATAAACCCAAAAAACTAACTTCCATTCTCGATAGAACGCAACTACGGTGAAAGTCTCTCTAAGTAATCACCGATGCTATAAATTCAATAGTGCCCTCAGATTTCAATTCCGAGCACCGGTTAAAAAGTTATAAAATCATGCTCGTACGTTTACTAAACGTACCCGAACAAAACTTTAGAAATTGATTCTGGGAACACCGGGCATCAGAGTCAAGCACCGTAAATTTTCCCAGACTCGTAAAGCTCTCATGTAATTAAAAAAAATTCCCATGGAAATTCCAGGATTTTACATTCTCCCCACCATAGGGAATTATGTCCCTATAAGCTACAAAATGAACTAAAAGAACAAATGGGGGTACTGAGAATGCATCTGAGTCTCCCGCTCCCATGTGATCTCTGGGAGGTTCTCGTGCTTCCAGTGAACACATACTAGAGTTATCAACCATCCATGTAGGACCCACTCATGTAGATCCTAAATCTCCACTAGAACCTTCGTGATAGTCACCCCGTCATCGATGTTCAGCCCCCTGTGGTCGACGATGTGGGAAGGGTCATGCACGCATCTCCTTAGCTGATATATGTGGAAGATGTCGTGCACCCGGTGCAACTGAGGTGGAAGAGAAAGATAGTAAGCCACCTCTCCTACTCTGATGAGGACTTAGAAAGGTCCAATGAACCTCGGAGATAACTTTATGCCTCATCCAAATCTCTATATAACTCGTCGAGGTGAGACACGTAGAAAGATGTGATCGCCATTCCTGAACTCTAGAGGTCTTCGTCTCCTGTCACAATACGACTTCTGTCTTATTTTTGCAGTCTTCATCTGCTCCTGGATGATCTGCTCCTTCTCTGTGGTATCCCTTACCATATCTTGTCCCCCTAGTGCTGACTCCCATTCATCTGTCTAGCATAGTGGCGATCTGCAAGGTAAACAATACAAGCCCTCAAAAGGTGCCATACCAATGGTGGAGTGATAGTTGCTGTTGTAGGAAAATTCCACCAAAGGTACGTGGTCCTCCCAGCTATGACCAATGTCGAGGACATAATAAAAGAGCATTTACTAAATATTTTGAATGGTCCTCTCAGTCTGGCCATCCATCTGAGGATGGAAGGTGGTGCTCAGACGTATTTGCGTCATGAAATCCTCCTGAAACCCCTTCTATAGTCGGGAAGTAAACCGTGCATCATGGTTGGAGACAATAGAATAAGGTACTCCATGTAAATGCACTATCTCATGCACATAGAGGCATCCCAATCTCTCTACTGATCCCTGCTCTCTAATTGGTAGGATATGGACTGACTTGGTCAGTCGGTCTACAATCACCCATATCGAATCGTGACTCCTGGATGTACGTGGAAGACCCATCACGAAGTCCATGGATGTCCCATCCCACTTCCACTCTAGACCTATAAGGGATGAACCAAGCATGATGGTACCTGGTGCTCCACCTTCACTTGATTACAAGTGAGGCATCGAGAGATAAACTCTTCTACTGCCTTCTTCATACCTGGAAACCAGTGCTGTCGTCGATGGTCCTGGTATATCTTCGCCACTACTAGATGTACCACTAGTGGGGACATGTGGAACTCCCTCAATACTTCCTCCTGAAGTGAAACTGGTACCATGGTACATCCTCTGAAGAGGATGACATGCTCCCCACCTTTAGAAAATCCATCATCTGCTTGCCCTATGGATATCTGAGCGCGTCACGTCTCGCAGTCAGCGTCCCCATGATGCACCTCCTAGACTCGCTAATGTATTGGTTGGGTGACTGTAAGAGACTGAATATAGGCTTCTCCATCCCTATCGACAAAGAATATCTTCAAGGCATCCAGCTGTTCTACCACCTCTCCTAGCAGATGAATACCAGTCCTCCTACTGAGCGCATCTGCAATAAGGTTCTCCTCCCCATGAGTATATATTATCTCAAAGTCATAGTCCTATAGGAACTCAATCCAACATCGATGTCTTACGTTCAGGTCCTTCTGAGAGAAGATATACCTGAGACTCTTATGATCAGAGTACACGGTAGAACGTTCGCACATTAGATAGTGCCACCACATCTTCAAGGAGAAGACCACTGCTTCTAACTCCAGGTCATGGGTAGCGTAGTTCTTCTCATGCTGTATCAACGGTCGAGAAACATATGTGATCATTGCTCACTCCTGCATCACGACACACCCATGTATGGTACCTGAGGCACCGTAGTTAACTATGTACCCTACGCCCTCCTCTAGAAGCCTCAAAATGGGGGCACTAGTCATCCTCTGCCTCAGAATCTAGAAGCTATGCTAGAATCTCTCCGACCACCCGAAGGGTTGCCCCTTCTTTGTCAAGGCTGATAGTGGTTTTTTCATTCTGTAGAAGTCTGGAAAAAACCTCTGATAGTATCCAACCAATCCTAGGAACCTCCGAACCTCCTTCACACTCCTTGGTGACTCCCAGGAATGGACCGCCTCAATCTTCACTGGATCTACTGCATATCCAGCCTACGAGATGACATGTCCCTAGAAGTGAACCTCTTGAATCCAAAACTGGCACTTCAAGATCTTACCATAATGTCGGTGCCCTCGGAGTGTGTCCAGTACTACCTGCAAATGGTAGGCATGCTCCTCCTCAGTATACGAGTAGATCTGAATTGTCGTCGATAAAGACCATGACAAAGCGATCGGGATAAGGCTGGAAAATCCTATTCATGAGACACATTAACACTACTGGAGCATTGTTTATGCCTAAAGGCATAACCAAGTACTTGTAATGGCTGTACCGACACATGAATCCCATATTCTACATATCCTCATCTCAAACTCTGAGTTGCTGAAAGCCTGATCCAAGGTCTATCTTCGAGAACCACCATGCTCCCATGAGATGATCAAAGTGGTCATCAATCCTTAAGAGTTGGTATTTGTTCTTTACAGTCACCTAGTTCAGGCGATGGTAGTCAACACAGAGCCTCAATCTCCCAACCGCCTTTTTGGTGAATAGAATTGGGGCTGCCCAGGGATAATCACTAGGTCAGATGAATCCCTTCCCCTGCAAGTCCTCCAGCTGTACCCGCAACTCACAATTCCGGAAAAAATAATCAGTAAGCTATCACAAAAGCTTTAACATGCTTACTATGCCTATTCGATTATCATCAAATTAGAACAACTACAACAACGACAACAACCGGAGTCATTCACATGCCTCTTTATCTTTAGCCAATTAATTATCAATTAATTCCGGCTTTACGTTCTTTGTCAATTTCCATCAAGAACGAACAACTAATCAATGAAAACATAGATATCACTCTATCTAGAAAAACCTGAGGCAAACCGTTATCACGGTATAAAGAAATAACATGCGATCGACCAATTATTTTAATCTGGTTCAGATATTTAATTACGTCAATTTCAGCGGGATCCATCTGATATGCTGGAGTAGATATCAGTGTCGTCCTGGGGTATAGGTCAATGTATAAGTCCCCCTCTCTGCGAGGAGGTAGTCTTAGAACATCGTCAGGGAAAACATCGGTTTACTGGTCCACCACTATAGGATAAATCAAACTCTCCATATCTTCTACTCCGAGGGTAAGGTAGGATAACTAATGAGTGATCGGCTGCACCCTCCTCCGAGTAAGTCCGTCCTATGCTGCAAAGGATCCCTTCTCGCTGGTGATGGTGAACCTGGTCCGATCTGTGCGGACACATCACACTTTTCCCCAAATACAGTCAATTTGAGCAAGAACTATAGATAACCAGTCCATACCCAGGATGACATCTTAAGGCCTTGACGCCGCTACATGGAAATCCCAACCGAAGCTATCACCTCCTAGAGTAAACTCACAATTCCAAAACCAGTGCATAATCGTCGATTCTGGTTCTGTAAGAGTCTCTAGCCATAAGGATCAAGCCAACAGCTCTGTCAGAATCTCTAAGATCCGAACGAGGGCAGTGACATTGAAATAATGAATGGAACCTTTTTTTTATAAGAACTGTAGATAAGGTGAAGTAGATACATATTGTAACTCGAATCATCTCTGGAGAACCATAGTCGTAAGCCTCAGCTGCCTGAAACTGAGCTCTCCCATGTCCACTCGCTCCCAGCAGTCATGGTAGACCTCCTGGTGGTGGTGGTGGAAACACCTCAAAATGTCATCCACTGTTAGCTACTCGACCAACTCCTCTTCCACGTCCACCTATGTCCTGTGGAACTCCTTGATAGAACCTATGCCTTTGTCTGGGAGGTCCGTCAACTGTCTGTTTATCATCTGAATGGTAGGTCAGAAATTCATGAGCCATGTGACCCTGTCCGCGGCATGAGTAGCATTGTCTTCTCCTGGCATATAATTCACTGCCATGGGTGCCCGAAACAACTGATCCTAAGTCATTCCTTCGTCCACCCATGGGACTGGTCCTCTTAGAGCTCTACGTCATCTATCTACTGCCAGCTGTAGAAGACTCCGCTGCAAGTCGACCAGTGGTAGGTCTCGCTTCTGGTGACTTCTCAGCAAGGAAACTCTGCACTAGGTTCGCTCTCTCTAACACCCCCACCTGCGTTGAGATGCTGAGGAAGATCATGGATTCCCTGATCTCTCACCTGAGCCCCTGATCAAAGGTCTGGGCCCTGAAGAATGGGTCCTGCACCATATTTGTGGAGTAGCATGGGAGGTCAGTGAACCTCGCTGAGTACTTATCCACTTTCATGCTACCCCCACTTTTGATAGAGTATATACTGTATCTGTACCTCTCATAGGGTCGCTGGAACAAACTCTGCTAGGAACATGCACTCGTAGTTTGTCCAGAGTAGTGTCACCTCATCATGGACCTGGAGCATTATGATTTACCATCTTACTGCTGCTAATTGAAGGAGAATCGCAGCAAGGATCAGCATAAGGTCTGCTGATGTCCCTACCAGGTTGAAGACTCTCACCATAGCCTCCAGCCAATCCTCATCCAGCCGTGGGTCCGTCTCTCCCCAGAACCTGGGTGGAATATGGAACTAGAACTCATGCAGCATGCTCAAGTGGCGTGAATCGTCTGCTGCAGGGGTTGGTGGAATCAGTGGCCCAATGGGAAGTGGTATTGCTGGAGCCTCTGCTGGTAAAGGGCCCTACAACGAGGCCTCATTTCTCGGTGGGCTATCAGAGCATACGACTCTCAGAGCCCTAAGGGGAGGCATTCTGATGGAAACAGATGTGACATGGTCAAAAGATTATACCTGGTGAGAGGACCTGGTTGATCTGACTTAAGAAAACTTTTAAAGACACGCAGGCAATCAATATTTTCATGCACTAAGTCAAAAATCAGTATTTATGGTCCTGGTGTATGGATACGTCGGCCGCCTGCACCAACACTGGACTCCCTAAACTAAAAACCACACTTAGTACCCTTAACACTATTGCTTCATAGAAAATAAAGAACAGATTTCTTAGTTCTGCAGTAGAACTGACTCATCTGATACCAATTTGTCACGACCTGTCCCCCGGGGCCCGTATTGTGTGTACCCCAAGCCCGACTTCCCTATGCCAGGGGATGGTGACTAGCACCAAAGGCGTAAATCCCTAAGTTGGGAAGGAATTTACTTTATAAAAAGTAAACACACAAAAACAGAGTACACAACTGGAATCAAAAGACTAAGAAATAATGTATAAAGAAGAAGTGTTGGAATATAAAAAGGGACGAAAATTAAATCCCAACAGTAAAGTACAAGTACAACTGAAAGAAAGTAAAGCAGCTACTAGGTCATCCTCCAGGGTTCCTATATGAATGCCATGTACAGATGACCTCCTCAGCACTCCAAGTCCGTCTGTCCGCTCCATGTACCGTCACGCCGAGTGGTCCACCTCTGGGTATCGTCCTGTCCTACTACTCTCTAACTTAGTAAGCGATGTCTGTCGTCTGCAACCAACACAATGAGGTTCGGGCATATCCCGTGTAGGGGAGAGTATAATGATACTCGGTAGGGACCCTGAGACCCTCAAGGTTTCAATAAATCTAACAAGCATAAACCACAACAAATGGATTCAAAGGAAATCCATTACTTATGGATATTCCCATACATATACCTAAGTTATCTAGTAACCCATCTCAATCATGAGGAAAACTCCAAAAGTCATTGACTCAGCTCAAAACCAGGATTAATATTCTTGGGGTGGTAACATGCAACACTTCCAATCAAACCATAAAATCTTTAGCTGCTGGTGTACTCTTCCTCTAAAGAGTTCTGTGGGCTGCCGCATTACCCAGAGGCGCTTCCCACTATCCTAGACTGTTGATGTACACCTCCTGTCGAGTATCGTGGGTCTGTTGCGTCACATAGAGGCGCTCCCCACTGTGGGTCTGCCGCGTCACACAGAGGCACCTCCCCTCGTAGCCTGCTGATGTAATCATCCAGTCGAGTACCATGGATCTGCTACATCACACAGAGGCGCTCCCCACTGTGGGTCTGCCGCGTCACACAAAGTCACTTCCCACTGGGCTAGTCAAAACACACTGAGTTGAAAGGTTAGCAGTCGTCAGGTCTCACTAGCAACTAGGTCTCCGTTCTCCATTTTCTTGTCTCTGGGAGGATCAACTCCATGAGCTACTGGTCGATACTACAACTATCATGAAGTCCCACGATTAAGTATCTCAAAGATCCTCCACGTTATAGGGGAAAATCCAAGAAATATGTGTCCAAGACATAAATAAAAGATGACCAATCCATTTTCTAAAAAGTACACAGTGTGTTGGTATGGTTACATGCCATGTCTTTAGTCCTTGGGTACTACCCATGTACAATGGCCCATGTCAAAGGGCTGGTCATGTAGAAAATTAAGTACACACTGTGCGGTGTGGTTACATACCGTGTCCAAGCATTTGGGGTTGGCTCTGTGTACGCTGGCCATGTGCCCGTACATGGCCTCAACCCATGTTTTCAAAACTCTGTAACTAGTAGATGGGGTATCCCATTTCATTGGCCTTTCATGGCTGTGTAGTGGAGTACATGCCCTGTACTTCACCCGTGTCCGTGTATTTCCCAAAATACACATCATGTGTCGCGTATCCGCGCCTACCAGACTGTGTGAAAGGTATATGCACTGTGAACGGGGTCACATATCTTATAATACTCATTTGACACTCGAACCCTAGTAGCAGTATGATCATACTACATAGCGTGTCCTTTGAGAGTACATGTTGTGTATTCTAGAATTTTCCAGAAAGGATTCCTCTGGCCAGTGTGCCTCCCATGATGCCTGTCATTCATTCTTATGGTTTGATTTCCAGGAAACCGCATACTATAGGTCTCCCCAATGTTCTAAAGCCATTGCCGGTGTTTTTGGGCCTCTGATCGACATCAAAAACATGTTTTGATTTTACCAGATGAGAAAGGGATGAAGAACGGTCCTTCTGTTCCGGTTCAATCCGTCGCCCGCTATCGTTTCCGCACCTCCTCTAGGTCTTCGTGACATTAGGTCATCATTCTGGGATTGTTGGTTTTCAAAATGAACCCAAAATGATCCATTTTTCATTTCTGAAGAAGACCCTGAAGGACACACCAATATTCACAAGAACAACGACAGGAATCGGGCCATGTTAGTTAGGCCCACTCCTTCCACATTAGTTTGATATAAATCAAATCAAGAGGAATCAATTCAATCATGGAAGGAAGAATTAACGTTTCTCAAAACCAAAACACAACCCTACCATGCTTTTCGATTGTTGACGGTGGAAGTAGAGGAATGGCGGATGTCAATTCGTTGATGTCGGGAAGCATCCGGGGTAGGAGACAAAGGAAGAAGCGTCATCGGTGTTATTTTCGGTCGACTCCTTCTTTTTTTGGTTTAGTCGAAGATCGAAGAAATAGTTTGTCGTTCTTCGGTTGATGATGAAGAGGCGTTCTTCAGGTTCTTCGTTGAGAGATAATTCTCCAAGGGTTCTCCAAGTTCTCTCTCAAAGATCCACCAAAAGAACTGCCAACCAAAAATAAAAGACTATATATTATTTTAATGGTTGGCTAGAATTCAAAAGAATTTAGATGGCTGACAACTAATTAAATGAAAGAGTTCAATTAATTTATTATGAGGGTTGTCATATTAAATAAATGAGGGGATGTGGATAGATTCATCCCACATAAATGGGGGTTAGAGAGGGTTTAAAGCCCTTGTGGGACCCACCAAGGATATCCTCCCAAGGGAGGTTATGTGTGGGTGGGCCCCACCCCCATAACCTCTCATTAGAGGTTATGGTGTGGTGGCGCCCACCACTAACCACCTCTTTGAGGTTTTAACCACATTAAAAATAAAAATAAGCTACACTTATTTTTATTTAACTTTTTAGAAACCCAAAAATCTAACATCCATTCTTAATAGAATGAAACTGCGGTGAAGGTCTCATTAAGCAATCACCGACACTGAGAGTTCAACGGTGCTCTTAGATTTCAATTCCGAGCACCGGTTCAAGAGTTATAAAATCCCGCACGTATGTTTACTGAACTTATGTAACGCCTTGACCCCAGTTACCTAGAGTCGGTGCATTATTAAAAAACATTGGCATGATCACAAGAAAGATCAAATCTCGAAATACCGATTGGTTTCGTAGCCTTGGAAACACTAGATATATTCATAATATTTTACATTATATCATAATGTGAAAAAATACTACAATAACATAGTCTCCATATTTTACACTCATATCCCCACATAAAATCCCTGCAGGTCATTCATAACTTACTTCTTCACATCTTGGGAAAAATAAAACATAGAAAAGGGGTGAGCTCAAATGCCCAGTAAGGATAACAATATAGCGTAATCTTTCCAAAAAATAAACATAAACATTTAAGGCAACATATAACTAAAACAAAAGCCTTTTAAACTTGAACTTCAACATAGTATGGAAAAAGTAAAATGAAATAATGCCATTTACTGATTCACATGGATATTCTACTAATCGAATAATCACATGCAATATGAATAACGACTTTCATAATGATGGAATGCATAATGCCGGACTATCATAACCACATACCCAAGGCCTCGTGCCAAGACTAAAAATAAGATTTTGCCAAGGCCTTGTGCCAAGACACTAGTTTTTCTCATGAGACCTACCGATGCATCGAGGAGCTATAGCGGGCTCCACCTGTCACATATTAAGTCCAATGCATTCCCATATGAAAATGTTTAAACATAACATAAACATTCATATTAAAACTAGCATACGAAATGTCAATAATTTTATCATAAACTATGAATGGTATAAAAATTGCACATCCATAGTCAAACATATCACAAAACCTTCAATACAATATAGAAGTTTTGTATCTTAATAAATCAACTACAAATAAGCATAAAATCCATCAAAGGATGTTGACATAGATGAAATCAAAAATCTTTTTAGAGAAATATCTCTTTCTATTTTTGAAATCATTTAAGAGTAATATATTTATAAAATAAAACATTTTCTTTGAAAATATTATTATAAGCTTGTATGGGAAGCTTTGACGATTTTATAACGGCGGAAAATAGCCGCACCCACCGTATATGTTAAAAAAAACATTCTTACCTTAATTTTTTCGAAAAGGTTAAAAAGAACCTTGTTTGGAAAATGATGGAAAGATTCCTTTATAAACCTCTTATAAAAAGTCAAAAAATGGTATAAATGACTTTAACCCATATTCTTGTATATATTAAAAATGTTTTGAAATACATTTTTAAGAAACATGGATGTGGATGATAAAGAGATGCCAGTAGATTAGTACGTATAAACAACCTCGGATAATGAAGAGATTGTGAAATAAACACTTACCTTGTACTTTTCCTTGGTTGGGGTAGGTAAACTCCTATATAATGGTGAAATAATTGTTATTAAATTATACAATAATCATATACATTAATATGATATCATATATGATATTTTAACATTGATTTGTTAATAATATCTTTCAATTATCGTCGTTTCAGGTGTTAACTTACTCGTTTTCTTTTATATGTTTTGTTACATAAGCCATGTTTGTCATGGATAGGTTGTATATTTTCCATATACAGAATGATATCAAGTCCTTAAACATCATTTTTAAATCATCATATGATAATTATTCTTTAATGGATACGATGGAGAATGAATCTCATCGCGTTCGTGGAGACGGTAGTCCGTACGTATGCACGAGCGACAATATCATTCTTTTGATATTAAAATAATATATAAATGGATTGTATATAATATATAAATAATCATTAACATGTTATATTTATTATTTAAATGAGTTACACATCATTATTATACCCATCCAAATAATAATATATTGAATAACAATTACACCACGATGTGGAGACGGTAAGCCGTACGTACGCACGTATGATGACATGTTATTCAAAGGGTGGATAGAATAATGAATATGGTTGTACCATATTTATAATAACATCAAAGTATATATAAGATACTAGAGTTATTATTTTATAATGGTAATAACAAAGAAAGAAGAAGTGGAAGAAGAAGGGAACTTGAAAAGGGGTGGTGAAAGCATTACCTCTTCTTCGGGTTCTTTCTTTTGATTTGATCAAAAGGTCTCCTTAGGTTGGCTTTCTGATCAAAATAAGGCCTCTATGATGTATTGAGGGAAGTTGGGAGAGTATTTGGGCAGAGTTTTGCCGAACCAAAAGGCTTTGAAGGTGTGAAGAAATGAGAAGGAGGAGTGCCCTTTTATAAGAGGGGTGAGGGGCACCTTTGGAAAAGCTAGAAATATTAATTTATAATAAATTAAAATTCGGTTTCTAATGGCTATAAAGTTGATTATTAAATGGTTAAGGTGGGGATAGGTCGAAAAACATTCAACCAATATAATTTAGACAGGTTTGAGTTACTATATTAACCTTATCTTTTAGTTTTAACTCTTAGTTAATTAGTTTGACATTTACCATGTCACTTTGTATTTTTATAATATATATTTAATAAACATACTACATACATCCAAGCGACCCCCAAGTGGTCCATTAATGATGATCAGATCATGATATAAGTCTCTTGGCCAAACCTTAGATTTTATGAATTTAATATCAATTAATAATATTATATTTGTTTTAAAAACTCTTTTATGTCAATTTTGACACTATTCAATAACTGATTTTTGTAAAAATCATAACAGAATGATTACTTCGAAAAAAGTTAATTGAATCAATCCTAACATGTCATATTAACCTATAAAATTAGTGTAATTCCTAAAAAGTATCAAATTATATTTATTTGGAAATTTATAATATCAATTATTTTAATTTTTCACAATTATGGCAATTACTGCATCATCATTGTGTCATAAATAAATTAACTTATTTAAAGTATAAAAATTATAAATAAAATATCATTATGTATGAAATCGTTTTAGCTTTCTAATTAATATTTAAAATTTAATTTATCTTATGTATAACCCTATATTAAATTTTTTTATTAAATAAACTTTGATTTTAACAGTTTTTACTCTTCTTTGAATTAAATAATAATAAATGTCCTAATCTAATCCAAGTGGACCTAAATGATAATATTTTATTCCTAAGGCTGTATTGGTCGAGATACACTTGTCCAACATAATTAAGACATGTTTTAGGGTAATATTAATATCATTTTTACCCTTAATTACCCTATTTACTTTTAACCGTGGTAAATAAAAGTAAAATGTTACAATTCACCAAAAATTATTTTCATCTCATTGAACCAAATTTTACATCTTGATATTAACCGTGTATCTAGGATTTTCAAAATTCCATTCACAGATGTGGTAAAATTATGTTTTATGAAAAATTCAGTTTTTTAACTACCACTTAGTAGTTTCACTATTCATCAAAAATTGATGTTTTTCAGAATAATGCCAAAATTTCTCCCTAAGCTATAATTGATATTACGAATTCAAAAAAGATGTGTATTTTACAAAATTCCAAACATATAAGTTGAATTAATTAATTTTATAATTAATTCCCGCTGTCACAACAAATAGCGTGTTTTTAAGAAACAATATATATCAAAAGATTGATAATTGTTTATGTCTAATTTCAAAGTAAAATTAATTCTAATGAACACCATTGGTATAAGGCCTCAGCCTTAAACCATACTTAATCTTGAGTTATTACAAGATTACAAATTGAGGATCTTTTCAGGTTTAGAGTTTTAGAGAATTAGATCATGAAACTTGCATTACATTCCACATTTAAACAAAGTGGTTACATAAAAGGCAGCATTCATTCTTCCCATCAACGGAAACATATTTAAAATAAAACATGGATTATTTCTTGACACATCCTTGACACTATCATCACATCATGTACCATTCCCTTGACCTGTGAAAAACATTTCAAAAACTTGGGATGAGCATAAAAAGCTCCGTAAGGGATATAAAAATATGGAAAGGAAACATGAGTACATGTATACATAAGAATGAAATCATAATTTACCCATAAAACATAGGCATATCAAATCATGAATAAATCATAGAAATCATAAGACATAAAAGGTAACATGAGGCATTCATAACATTCTTACGTAGGGATTAACCCTCTTGGTTACGTTTTGGAATACCCATCACAGTATATTCCCTAAATCTCTTCGGAGAAACCTCAATGTTTCACTCCTTCACGTTACCCAATGCATTGGAGAGTTATATCGGGCTCACCCGCCCTTAGTTTATCACGGAACCACCCGTTTTCATAACAATTCCCATGAACCATAACATAAACGTATCACATAAAACATGCATAAAGGAAACAAAACATTTCCACATTTCAATCACAATATTACATTTTAGAATTTTGAAATAATTAATCCATACAAAAAGAAACCATTTCCAAAACCATTTAAAACATTTAATAAAGAGAGTTTTGAATCAAAGTGTCCCATACCACCTTGAAGCTTAAAATTTTAAACCATTAATATCCATATAAATAAATTCTTAAAACTATTTTGAAAACATGGATATTAATAAGAACAAATAATAAAAACATTTAAAATGATATTTTGGTTAAAGGGGTTTTACCAAAATTAGAGACACTTGAATACAATAATTGAGGAATAACATTTAGTCAGAACTTTATAATATCATGAGAATAAATGGATTCATGATATAATATTCCAAAGGACAGTATATACACCATATAAGAGTGAATTGGTGCATAACAACAATGAACCCTCAATAGAAATGTCAGATGTGATGAAATCCCTTATAAAGAAGGTATCCTTAAATTAAGGACAAATAAATCTCAAAAATATGTGTGACAAATATAAATACACCAAATATAAGTGGATATTAAGTGTAAAATAATAAAAGGTCATTCACACATATTCAATGGATGAAATATTCAATGACTACATGTTGAACCCAAAGAAATCGAAATTGGGTTAAAAAGTTCCCTTGACAGCCTAACGGCCTCACATCAAAATGAGATGATGAGAGATAAAAAGTGTATCTCATCACTTGGACTTAAAATTTACATCAATAAGTATATATGAGGACATATCCCCACATAACAATATGTAAATTAAAAGACCCAACAAAAGAAGTCTTTTTAAAAAAAGAGGAGGGTGAAAGGTTCCCTTACCGACTTGGGTATTAACAAAACATACACCCCATGAAAGAAGGACAATAGATCATTGATTTAAATACTCATAAACTAAAGTATATTACACAAAGAGTAGTATAATGGTCAGTACATACACCACTCAATGGAATTTGTGGCAAATGTAGCATAAATCTCACGAGAATAAAAGTGAGATGAAAAATCCCTTACGAAAACTCGGCAGCCTAACGACGCCACATAAAACTTCCGAATATGGATTGATGAGATCAAATAGGGTATCTCATCACATTAAAATAAAATGTACATAAATAGGAATATAAAAGAATATCCCCCAACATTACAAAGAGGAGCTTAAAATAAGTGACATAAAAGAGAGTACTTAAAAATAAAGAGAGAGGTTAGATCTCTTACGAAAATTCGGCAGCCTAACGACGCTACTCAAAACTTCCAAAATGGATTGATGAGAGAGAATAGGGTCTCTCATCACATGAACATAAAAATTACAGTAAGTTTAATATAAAATATCATCCCAATAACAAGAAATATGAGCTTTAAAAGGAATGACATAAAAGTGTGTACTTAAAAAGAAAGAGAAGAGTAGGATCCCTTACCCCGGGTCCGACTTGACTCGATCGTTCTTTAATATCCTGAATAATAAACTTGATTTAATTTCTACTTCCATAATAAACCTTTTCAAGTTAATTATTCCTTTTATATCACTTATTACCATGTCATAAACATTATGTAATCATTTAAGTTAATAATATTTGTTTTGCCGGTATTTGGTTCTTAAGTCGAAAGTGGACTTCTTACAATTACATGTTGTTCGTGTGGCCAAATGTTTATTATATCCAGAATTGTATTCATGATGTAGATATCATATATGTCATATATATCTAGTACATTAATGCATTTATAACATTACATAATCATTTAGAGGTAAGAAATGAAATGCACCGTTCATGGAGACGGTAAGCTGTACGTACGCATGAACGCTACTTTCATTTCTATTTCGTATTTTATAGAATGGAATAATAATGATATAAAGGTATATTATAATTCCAGTATAATATCATATATAATATCATAGTTCCATCCTTTATACGTCCCACATATGGTATTTAACGAATCAAATCACTTTGAGGGGGCGGTAGTCCGCACTTCCTTAAATGAAGATATCGCGTTTACCCATAATGGAAACCATAAAGGTATGCCCAAAATGAAAAACATAAGCTTAAGGAAAACATAAACATATTATATATCATATATAAAAATAGTGACATCATAATGGCCACCTTTGAAGGTGTTAAATGAGTATTGAACAATCATCGTTTCGGGAGGCAGAATTTCGCCATCCACAGAAACCGTATGTTCTTTAACCATTTGATATAGTTGTGTGAGAGTATAGCTCGAATAAATCTTATAAAAACATCCTAGTATATTGAAGATACTTGTTTTGTTACAAAAGATGTAAATAAAATGAGTTTAGTGGGTTGGAGAAGCAAAATAAAACAAATGAACATGAGAGAATGAATTACCTTTAAAAGTTTAACTCCTTTTGATTTGAGCCTAAAGGCTTCCTTTAAAAGAATTCTCCCCAAAGGGAATCCTCTAGGATGAGGAGAGGGATGTGGAGAGTGTAAATGGGCAGGGGTGGCCGAGCCAAAGGCTTGAGGAGTGTGTGAAATGAGGTAGAGGTGGGGGCCTTTTATAAGAGGAGAGGATGGCACTTTTGGAAAGTAAGAAATATTACTTTATTTGAAAATGTGTTTCGGTTTTAAAAGGTCCCACATTTATATAATTCGTGGATAAGGTGATAAGGCTTCTAAGTACACTCATCCAATTGGTTTTGGACATGTTTAGGTGTTATATTTTACATTATCTTTCCATTTTATTTAAACTGTTAAATAATGATGTCATCGATGCATTATCATGATGTCATAAATAATTTATTTTATTTAAAGTCTAAAAATTATAAAAAAATACTATGATGTAGGAAATTATTTTATCTTTCTAATTATTATTTATAATCAAAAATATGATCTTTATAACCCCATGTAAATTTTTTTTTGTAAAACATATGATGTTTGTGTCATTTTTACTTTTACATTAAATAAAAAGTTATTTATGTCATTTCCCAACCAAAGTGGCTCCATGGGGTCCCCAAGTTGACCCATGGCTTGTCTTGGTCGGACATGACACAAACAATGAGTGTAGGACATGTGTCAAGCTCATATTATTTTATTAAATCATTATTTTTACCTTAAACTACACTAATTACCACTAATCCCGATTAAAAACTTAATAAGTTACTATTCACCAAAAAAATTTTTTATCCCATTGAACTACATTTTACTTCTTAATGAAAAACATGTATGTCAGATTTTTGAAATTCAAAACACAAAGATGGAAAAATTTCATTTAAACGGAAAAATCAGTTTTTATAAGTACCACTTAGTTGTGTCACTATTCATCAAAAATTGATATTTTTCAGAAAAATCCAAAAAATTCACCCTAAGCTATATTTGATATTCCGAATTCAAAAATGAAGTCTATTTTAAAAAATTCGAAACATGTAAGTCACATTAATTAATTTAATAATTAATTCCCGCTGTCAAAGCAAATAGCGTGTTTTTATGAAACAATAAGTATCAAAAGATTGACACTAGTTTAAGTCTGATTTCAAAGTGAAATTAATT
Organism: Viscum album; assembly: GCA_963277665.1. Classification (NCBI taxonomy): domain Eukaryota; kingdom Viridiplantae; phylum Streptophyta; class Magnoliopsida; order Santalales; family Viscaceae; genus Viscum; species Viscum album. Next base: position 688,078,637 of record OY728164.1, read on the forward strand.
CCAACGACCACTATTGGATTTAATGGTAAAAATATATTCTAATTTCACTTTAAAACCAATTCAAAAGATAATATAATCATATAAATAAATTAGATTAAAAAGAGGTTTTGAATTAAAATACAACATTTTACAGTATTCATTAGAAAAAAAATGAACATTATCGGAAAGATACCAAAAATTTACACAAGGTAAATTTTGATGTCCCAATTCGTAAGAAGAGTTTTATTTGGTCCAATAGAATTTATAAGAGTGAACAAAACTATATTTAATGACGGTTCGCCATCAAAAGGCGATAAGTGAACCTTTAGTGAAAACTAGGGCATATACGCCTAAAATTGAATTCTTTCCATATTTTAAGCCTTTATCTTTTATTGGATAAATGTAAAAACATTTAAAAACATATATAATCATATTTTAGTTATTTCTATCCATTCCTGCCATTACAACGGCTACATGTTAACTACTATAATATTATTTTATTATTAGAGTGCAACGTAAGATTCCCAAGAAACACGTTGTTGCGTGTTGGGTACGCCATCGAGCATAGCATCCCCTTTAAAGTCATATTAATATTTTACTCACAAATATTGATAAATATGAAAATGTCATATTCTTTATTTACCTAGGGTGTTACATCCTTCCCCCTTTTGGTAATTGTGTCCTTGCAATTTTAAAATTGCGCTTGGAAACATCCTTGAAAGTCCCACATCAGAACAAGAGTCGGTAAAACAATCACTTTAAAATAAAGAATGATAAATACAGAGGTCACCCGAGTTAACCCATACTAGGACCCCATGTAGGAAAACATGTACATGGAGGAGAAAACATAGGGTCATGTTCTGATGGAGAGTGATAGAAAACATGTTTAGGAGAAAGTTAACAATAAGAAAATCACAAACTTGTGATGGGTTAAACGATGTTGGGTTCCCTAGTAGGAAAAGTTAATAGACAACATTTTTGTTTTAAGTTACTTAATATTGAGGAATTTATTCATAAGGAAGCATAATCACTTATCATGTTGAATTTCAACCTTTACTGGATTCCTTAATCAAACTCATATTTTTTTTCCAAAAGACGAGTATTTAGGGAGACTTGTTCGCATTAAGAGTACTATATTCAACTTTTAGAGAGTCACCTAATACAAAAAAGAGAACTATATACTTCCTATGTCTTTAGACTTTAACCAAAAAAAACCAAAAAGGTTAGTACAAGGTCAGATAATCCAGAAAAGGATAACCCATTAAAAAGAAAATCCATGCTTAATCTCCAAAATTTGTCCAACAAAACCCAAAGTTCAACGAGGACCATTAGATAAACAATTTGTCCATAAAATCCTTCAAAGTAAACCAAACTAAGATTGAAACCCAAATATTTGAAGGATTTAGTCACATAGTATTCCAAGTTAAATCGTAACATTTATCTCCAAACAACATCAGTCGCTCCTAAAGTCTCGCATTGAAAAGTAATTATCATAATCACATATCCTCCATGATAGGTTAATCATTTTCATAAATAACCCAAAATCAACTTACTCTTAATTCATAAAATCATATAACTAAAAAGAATCAGTCAAACTAACCAGGGACTTCATGTAGTCCAGTGGTAGGCGATAAATACCAGTCGCACTTTGGTTGTGGGTTCGATTCCCACAGCTTTGTCCGACGCGACGGGTTGTCACATGATCTGCATGTTGTCCTTTTTCCAAAACTATATAATTCTTAAAACATTCCCAAAAATGAGATAAAATCATCAAAAATAATCATAACATATTTTAACCTCAAGTTTATCTCATTCCTTTCATTTTCCATCATATCATAGAGTAACCCATAATTACCTAAAAAGTAAGGATCATATAAACCCTAATGGTTACCTTTTTAATTATTACCTGAACTTCCACATCGATTGGTCATATCATACATTATGCATTATAGAACATACCAAGGTTCACGTGGTTGATCATGACTCCTTGATAGTTGGTTTAGAACAACCACAAGTTTCCTCATTGAGTACCCCATTTCATCGAGTCTCTTAATCAGAGAACCACCACAGTTTCCTTCAAACCAATTGTCACTTTGGTGCCTGCGAGATCCAGCCATTCACTAAAAACAGAAATGTCAGTGTGAGTATATCAACAAAACCATCATGTACTAATGAGGAAGGTAAACACTAAGATATACTTACTCATTCACTTTATCTAAAATTTAGGACTCTTTCTGAAATCCTAACCATTTTGGTAATGTCACTTATGCTTAGAGAATACCCTAACATCTAAAGTTATCTAAACAGACCTTTGATACCAACTATAAGGCCCCAGCCTTAAACCTTACTTAATCTTGAGTTATTACAAGATTACACATTGAGGATATTTTCAGGTTTAGAGTTTTAGATAATTAGATCATGAAACTTGCATTACATTCCACATTTAAACAAAGTGGTTACCTAAAAGACAACATTCATTCTTCCCATCAACGGAAACATATTTAAAATAAAACATGGATTCTTTCTTGACACATCCTTGAAACTATCATAACATCATGTACACTTCCCTTGACCTATGAAAAACATTTCAAAAACATGGGATGAGCATAAAAATCTCAGTAAGGGATATAAAAATATGGAAAGGAAACATGATTACATGTATACATAAGAATGAAATCATACTTTACCCATAAAACATAGGCATATCAAATCATGAATAAATCATAGAAATAATAAGACATAAAAGGTAACTTGAGGCATTCATAACATTCTTACGTAGGGAGTAACCCTCTTGGATACATTTTGGAATACCCATCACAGTATATTCCCTAAATCTCTTCGGATAAACCTCAATGTTTCACTCCTTCGCGTTACCCAATGCATTGGAGAGCTATATCGGGCTCACCCGCCCTTAGTTTATCACGGAACCACCCGTTTTCATAACAATGACCAAGAAACATAACATAAACGTATCACATAAAACATGCATAAAGGAAACAAAACATTTCCACATTTCAATCACAATATTACATTTTAGTATTTTGAAATAATGAATCCATACAAAAAGAAACCATTTCCAAAACCATTTAAAACATTTAATAAAGAGATTTTTGAATAAACGTGTCCCATACCACCTTGAAGCTTAAAATTTTAAACCATTAATATCCATATATATAAATCCTTAAAACTATTTTGAAAACATGGATATTAATAAGAACAAATAATTAAAACATTTAAAACGATATTTTGGTTAAAGGGGTTTTACCAAAAGTAGAGACACTTGAATACAATAATTGAGGAATAATATATAGTAAGATCTTTATAATATCATGAGAATAAATGGATTCATGATATAATACTCCAAAGGACAGTATATACACCATATAAGAGTGAATTGGTGCATAACAACAATGAACCCTCAATAGAAATGTCAAATGTGATGAAATCCCTTATAAAGAAGGTATCCTTAAATTAAGGACAAATAAATCTCAAAAATATGTGTGACAAATATAAATACATTCAATATAAGTGGATATTAAGTTTGAAACAATAAAAGGTCATTCACACATATTCAATGGATGACATATTCAATGACTACATGTTGAACCCAAAGAAATCGAAATTGGGTTAAAAAGTTCCCTTGACAACCTAACTGCATCACATAAAAATGAGTTGATGAGAGATAAAAAGTGTATCTCATCACTTGGAGATAAAATTTACATCAATAAGGATATATGAGAACATATCCCAACATAAAAATATGTAAATTAAAATACCCAACAAAAGAAGTCTTTTTAAAAAAGAGGAGGGTGAAAGGTTCCCTTACCGACTTGGGTATCTTTCAAAACATACACCCCATGAAAGAAGGACAATAGATAATTGATGTAAATACTCATAAAATAAAGTATATTACACAGAGAGTAGAATAATGGGCAGTACATACACCACTCAATGGAATTTGTGGCAAATGTAGCATAAATATCACGGGAATAAAAGTGAGATGAAAAATCCCATACGAAAACTCGGCAGCCTAACGACGCCACATAAAACTTCCGAATATGGATTGATGAGATAAAATAGGGTATATCATCACATTACAATAAAATTTACAGAAAGAGGAATATAAAAGAACATTACCCAACATTACAAAGAGGAGCTTAAAAGAAGTGACATAAATGAGAGTACTTAAAAAGAAAGAGAGAGGTTAGATCTCTTACGAAAATTCGGCAGCCTAACGGCGCCACTCAAAACTTCCAAAATGGATTGATGAGAGAGAATAGGGTCTCTCATCACATGAACATAAAAATAAATGTATGTTTAATATAAAAGATCATCCCAATAACAAGAAAGATGAGCTTTAAAAGGAATGACATAAAAGTGTGTACTTAAAAATAAAGAGAAGAGTAGGATCCCTTACCTCGGGTCCGACTTGAGTCGATCATTCTTTAATCTCATGAATAATAAACTTGATTTAATTTATACTTCCTTAAGAACCTTTTTCAAGTTCATTATTCCTTTTATATCACTTATTACCATGTCATAAACATTATGTAATCATTTAAGTTAATAATATTTGTTTTGCCGATATTTGGTTCTTAAGTCGAAAGTGGACTTCTTACAATTACATGTTGTTCGTGTGGCCAAATGTTTATTATATCCAGAATTGTTTTCATGATTTAGATATCATATATTTCATATATATCCATTACATGCATGCATTTATAACATTACATAATCATTTAGAGTTAAGAAATTAAATGCACCGTTCATGGAGACGGTAAGCCGTACGTACGCATGAACGCTTTTTCATTTCTATTTCGTATTTTATAGAATGGAATAATAATGATATAAAAGTATATTATAATTTCAGTATAATATCATATATAATATCATAGTTCCATCCTTTATATGTCCCACATATGATATTTAACGAATCAAATTACTTTGAGGGGGCGGTAGTCCGCACTTCCCTAAATGAAGATATCACGTTTACCCATAATGGAAACCTTAAAGGTATGCCCAAAATGAAAAAAACAGAAGATTAAGGAAAAAATAAACATATTATATATCATATATAAAAATATTAACATCATAATGGCCACCTTTGATGGTTTTAAATGAGTATTGAATAATCATCGTTTCGGGAGGCAGAATTTCGCCATCCACAGAAACCGTATGTTCTTTAACCATTTGATGTAGTTTTTTGAGAGTGTATCTCGAATAAATCTTATAACAACATCCTAGTATATTGAAGATACTGGTGTTGTTACAAAAGAAGTAAATAAAAAGAGTTTAGGGGGTTGGAGAAGAAAAATAAAACAAATGAACATGAGAGAATGAATTACCTTTAAAAGTTTAACTCCTTTTGATTTGAGCCTAAAGGCTTCCTTTGAAAAGATTATGCCCAAAGGGAATCCTCTAGGATGAGGAGAAGGATGTGGAGAGAGTAAATGGGCAGGGGTTGGCCTAGCCAAAGGCTTGAGGAGTGTGTGAAATGAGGTAGAGGTGGGGGCCTTTTATAAGAGGAGAGGAGGGCACTTTTGGAAAGTAAGAAATATTACTTTATTTGAAAATGTGTTTCGGTTTTAAAAGGTCTCACATAGATATAATTCGTGGATAAGGTGATAAGGCTTCGAAATAAACTCATCCAATTGGTTTTGGACATGTGTAGGTCTTAGAGTTTACATTATCATTCCATTTTATTTAAATCGTTACATAATGATGTCATCACTGCATCATCATGATGTCATAAATAATTTATTTTATTTGAAGTCTAAAAATTATAAAAAAAATACTATGATGTAGGAAATATTTTTAGATTTACAATGACTATTTATAATCAAAAATCTGATCTTTATAACCCCATGTAAAAATTGTTTTTGTAAAACATATGATGTTTGTGTCATTTTTACTTTTACATTAAATAAAAAGTTATTTATGTCATTTCCCAACCAAAGTGGCTCCATGGGGTCCCCAAGTTGACCCATGGATTTTCTTGGTCGGCCATGACCCAACAAATGAGTGTAGGACATGTTTCAAGCTCATCTTATTTTATTAAAGCATTATTTTTAACTTAAACTACACTAATTATCACTAATCGCGATTAAAAACTTAATATGTTACTATTCACCAAAAAATTATTTTTATCCCATTGAACCACATTTTACTTCTTAATGAAAACCATGTATGTCAGATTTTTGAAATTCAAAACACAAAGATGGCAAAATTTCATTTAAACGGAAAAATCAGTTTTTATAAGTACCACTTAGTGGTGTAACTATTCATAAAAAATTGATGTTTTTCAGAAAAATCCCCAAAAATTCACCCTAAGCTGTATTTGATATTATGAATTCAAAAAAGAAGTCTATTTTAAAAAATTCAAAACATGTAAGTCACATTAATTAATTTAATAATTAATTCCCGCTGTCAAAGCAAAAAGCGTGTTTTTATGAAACAATAAGTACCAAAAGATTGACACTAGTTTAAGTCTGATTTCAAAGTGAAATTAATTCCAACGACCACTATTGGATTTAGTGGTAAAAATATATTCTAATTTCACTTTAAAACCAATTCAAAAGATAATCTAATCATATAAATAAATTAGATTAAAAAGAGGTTTTGAATTAAAATACATCATTTTACACTATTCATTAGAAAAAATGAACATTATCGGAAAGATACCAAAAATTTACACCAAGTAAATTTTGATGTCCCGATTCTTAAGAAGAGTTTTATTTGGTCCAATAGAATGTATAAGAGTGAAAAAAACTATATTTAATGACGGTTCTCCATCAAAAGGCGATAAGTGAACCTTTAGTGAAAACTAGGGCATATACGCCTAAAATTGAATTCTTTCCGTATTTTAATCCTTTATCGTTTATTGGATAAATGTAAATACATTTAAAAACATATATAATCATATTTTAGTTATTTATATCCATTCCCGCCATTACAATGACTACATGTTAACTACTATAATATTATTTTATTATTAGAGTGCAACGTAAGATTCCCAAGAAACTCATTGTTGTGTGTTGGGTATGTCATCGAGCATAGCGTCCACTTTAAAGTTATATTAATATTTTACTCACAAATATGGATAAATATGAAAATGTCATATTCTTTATTTACCTGGGGTATTACAATTGGATAAAATGGTAAAAATATATTCTAATTAAACTTTTAAACCACTCAATAATATAATTTATCACTATAAATTATTTTGATTAAAAAAGTTGTTTTTAAGTATTTTTCACTATTCATTAAAATTTGAAGTTCTCTGAAAAATACCAAAAATTCAACTTAGGATAATTTCGATATTCCGAATCCAAAAATGATGTCCATTTTGAAATATAAAATATATATAATTTCAAAAAGTAGTTATTACTATTCATAATGGCTAGTTTGATTGGTTGTGGTGTGTTAGAACTCGACGTTGCGTACAACACACGCTATCGCATTATTCAAAGAGAAGTGTACCGAAGAAGCATGGGGTGTTACATTCTCCCCTCCTTCAAATAAATTCGTCCTCGAAATTTCTAGAATAGTTATCACATGAAAAGACTCGGGTGGTTCTTCATCATAAGTTCCTTGGGTTCCCACGTTGCCTCTTCCATCTTATGGTTTCTCCACAAAACTATTACCAGACGCATCGTCCGGTTTCACAGTACTTGTTCTCTCATATCAAGAATCCTGACGGGCTCTTCACAATAGGACATATTGGGTTCCAGTTCTAATTCCTCATAGGTGAGTACATGCGTTGGGTCAGGCATGTATTTCCTCAACAGAGATACATGGAACACATCGTGAACTTTGGAGAGACTTGGCGGCATTGCCAATCAGTAAGCTACAGCCCCAATTCGTTCTAGAATTTTGAAGGGTCCGATGTACCTGGGACTCAATTTACCTTTCTTACCAAAAAGTATGACTCCCTTCCATGGATATACCTTCAGGAAAACATGATCACCGACTTGAAATTCCAAATCCTTACATCGATTATCGGCATAGCTCTTCTGCCTACTTTGAGCTGCTTTGATGTGATTTTGGATCACCTTCACCTTTTCCATCGTTTCCTCCACCAGTTCTGGGCCTACAAGTTTTCTTTCACTAACTTCATCCCAACAGGTTAGTGTACGACATCTCTTCCCATATAACGCTTCATATGGATCCATCTGAATACTCAAATGGAAGGTATTGTTATAAGAAAATTCTATCAGAGGTAAATATTGATCCCACATACCCTAAAAGTCAAGTGAGAAAGATCTCAACATGTCTTCTAAGGTTTGAATAGTCTGTTCTGATTGTCCGTCTGTCTGAGGGTGGTAAGTAGTGCTCAAATGAAGTTCATTATCCAGGGATTTCTGAAGACTTTTCCATAATCTTGAAGTAAAACAGGGATCACGATCAGAAACAATAGATATGGGTACTCCATGAAGTCTCACAACTTCATTAATATATAGTCTTGCTAGATGTTCCAGGGGTAGATCTTCTCTTATAGCAAGAAAATGTGCTGACTTGGTAAGACGATCAACAATAACCCATATTGCATTGTTTCTTCTAGGAGTCTTTGTTTGCCCCATGAAAAAGTCCATTGTAATATTGTCCCATTTACACTCCGGTATGGGAAGAGGTTGCATGACTCCTCCAGGCTGTTGCCTTCCAGATTTCACTCGTTGACAAACCAAACATCTTCACAAAAAATCAGCAATCTCCCTCTTCATGTTGTCCCACCAAAAATTTTCCTTCAACTCTCTATACATTTTGGTGCTCCCAGGGTGTATAGAGAAATTGGAACTATGAGCATCATCCAGCAATTCCCTTTTTAGATCAGGTATTTCTGGAACACAAAGTCTCTTCCCAAATTTCAAAATTCCATCTTCATACACAAAGTCTCTCAGTCTCCCATCATTGACAACTTTAATCTTCTTTTGAAATTCTTCATCATCAGTCTGAGAACTCTTCATCCTTTCTAGTAAAGATGGTTTGGAAACCATTTGAAAAAAAATTGATGTTTCACCTTCCCTGGTTATTCCCATGTCCATCCTCACTAGATCTATCAAAATTGGATCCCTTTCAATTCTCATCACGTTCAAAACTCCATGGTCTTTTCTGCTCAAAGCATCTTCCACCTTGTTTGCTTTCCCCGGGTGGTAGTGTATCGTACAATCATAATCCTTGAGTAATTCAAGCCATCTCATTTGCCTCACGTTGAGTTCTTTTTGTGAGAAAATATACTTCAAACTCTTGTGATCAGTATAAATCTCACATTTTTCACCATAGAGGTAGTGCCTCCATATTTTCAAAGCAGAGATCACAGCTGCTAACTCGAGATCATGAGTAGGATAGTTTTGTTCATGAATTTTCAACTGTCGTTATGCATAGGCAATAACCCTATCATTCTGCATAAGGACACAACCATGTCCTTTCTTCGATGCATCACTATAATTAACGAACCCATCATTCCCCGATGGTAGAGTCAATATAGGAGTATTGACTAATCTTCTCTTCAATTCTTTGAAACATTCTTCACACTCTTTTGCCCAAAAAAATTTAACCCCTTTACGTGTGAGCTTCGTTAATGGGTTAGCCAATCAGGCAAAATTCTGGACGAATCGTCGATAATAATCTGCCAAACCAATAAAACTACGTACCTCAGTTATACTCGTAGGTGCTGGCCATTCTTGGATTGCCTTGGTCTTAGAAGGATCAACATAGATTCCATCTTTAGAGACAATATGGCCAAGAGAAGAAATCTCCTGAAGCCAGAATTCACACTTGCTAAACTTCCCATATAATTCATGTCTTCTCAAAGTCTTCAAGATAATACGCAAGTGATTTTCATGATCTTCATAGCTTTTGGAGTATAACAAGATATCCTCAATAAATACCACCACAAATTCATCGAGATACTCCTTGAAAACTCTATTCATCAGATCCATGAATACATAGGGTGCATTAGTAAATCCAAAAGGCATTACAGTAAACTCGTAATGCCCGTACCTGGTTCGAAATGCTATCTTCGGAATGTCTTCCTTCTTCACACACAACTGATGGTATCCAGATCGAAGGACAATCTTTGAAAAGTATTGAGCTCCATGCAGTTGGTCAAAAAAATCATGAATGAGTGGTAGGGGATACTTGTTCTTTATTGTTATAGCATTGATCTCCCTATAGTCGATACATAACCTCATAGATCCGTCTTTCTTTTTAACAAAAAGAACAGGGGCTCCCCATGGAGAAAAACTAGGGCGAATAAATCCCTTATTACTCAATTCCTCTAGTTATTTCTTTAGTTCAAATAATTCTACAGTGTCCATTCTATAAGGGGTCTTTGATATAGGCCTTGATCCAGGAATTAAATCAATGGAAAACTCAACTTCTCGTTCTAGAGGATTTCCAGATAAATCTTCCGGATATACATCTACAAATTCTTTCACAACAGGTACATCCTCTATTTGAACATTCCTTTCCTCACCCACAGTTATTTCATTCTCTTCCTCCCCAATAATTGAATTTAGTTGAGCTATTGGGGGTGGATCTAAATAAGAATTAGGTGGTGACGATTCTGCTCTAAAGATAAGGTGTTCCTTATCATTATCATCAAGAATCGTAACCTCTATCTTCTTACAATAAATCTTCACATCATAGTCCGAAAGCCAGTCTATACCGAGGATTATATCAAACTCAATCATAGGTTTGACGATGAGATCAGCAGATAAAGAACATTTATGTGCTCTAATGGGGACTGATTCACAAAACTTTGTTGCAATGATACTTCCCTTAGGAGTTTTAACTGACAACTCCCTTGTTAAATAAAATTGGAAATATCTAATTTTCTTAGCATACTGGGAAGATATAAAACAATGCGATGATCCAGAATCAAATAATGCATTTACTAAACTTGAGGAAACCATTAAATTACCTGCCACCACGTCTTTCGGAGTATCTATCTCAGCAGTAGTGATAGCATAAGCCTGGCCTTGATCCCTTGGACTTTTCTGAGGTAAGTTCTCCTGACGCTTAGGACATTAATTTTCATAATGCCCCATCTCCCTGCAATTGTAGCACTGAACATTGGTTGCTTCCTTCTTCCCTTTGCAATCACGAGCTTGGTGGACTTTTTCACCACATTTGTAATAGACGCCCATTCCCTTCAAGCAAGTACCGGGGTATTTCTTCCCACATTTACCACATGATGGATATTCAACCTTTCCTTTCTTCCCCTTATTTCCATTCCCAGATTGATCAGCAGGCCTCTTCTTCTATTTCTTTGCTTTAAAGTCATAAGACTTAGAGAATTCCTTTTCGGTCTTTATAGCACATGAGACAATATCTTCGTACGACGAGAAGGATTGTGAGACTAATGATCGACAGAGAAATGGTTTTAACCCATCAAAGAAACTATCAATCCTACTTCTTGGGTTACGGATAAAATCACCAGCATACCTTGCTAACCTTGTAAAGTTAACCTCTTACTTTTTGACATTCTCATCCTCCTTCTGTCTCAGACATAGAAATTTCCTTTCCATATCTGCTCGATGGTCGCGAGGAAAGTATTTTTCTAAAAACAGATCTTTGAACTCCCTCTATTCCATATTTGATACTTCATCATCTTCCTTCGTATTTTGAATCAATGAACACCATTGATCAGCATCTCCAGTGAGGCGGTAAATGCCATGATAACTTTTTCCCTTTCACTACTCCCCAAAGCCTGAAATATTTTCTCTAGGGAAAATATCCATTGCTCGGTTACTATGGGATTTGTACTCCCATTGAACGTTGGTGGTTGTTGCCTCATGAATCGATCTAACATTGATCCTCCACGCTACGGATCAGGGTGCTCCATACGGGTAAGGTTATTATTCATAACCTGAGTGAGTTGTCCCAGTATGGTGATTAGCTGATCAGCACCAGTTGCATCACCAGCTCCACTATAATTATCTTGAGCAGGAGGGCAATCCCTACATGGAGTGAGTGCATTGATACGGTTTCCATTTCTTCCACTAGGTGCCATTTCTAAAAAATGGAATAAACTAGATCAGTTTATGAATCAAAACACATAATCACATACTTATAAAACACTTAACATAAATTGAACTATTTATGGATATAATCCATAATCATAAAAATGTTTTCTTTGAGGAAGTATATACTCATAAACCCTTCATAATGATTTGTAAAGAAAATGAGAGTTATCCTAAGCATATCCCCCGGGAGTGTCGGAACCAAGAGTGCAGCAAGGCCCGTTGTCGTGCACCAGTTCCCGTTCGAGTCTAGATCAAAGCGGTGTTTTCTGGTTTTACCCCTAGGTACATCTGTACCAGAGCCACCTCTACCTGCTCGTATCCAGACAGGGATGTATTGCTCGGAAAACTCACAAAATCTATACAATACCAAAATTCTAGGAAGTTCTTCTATACTAATCCTCAAAGTTCATCTTAGGTATATGTTCTCTAATCAGAGTTTATCTAAATCTAGTTTCCAAGGTTTGTACTAAACATCCTCTGATACCAACTGTAACGCCCCGACACCAGTTACCTATAGTCTGTGCATTAGTACATAACATTGGTATGATCACAAGAAAGATCAAATCTCAAAAGACCGATCGGTTTAGTAGCCTTGGAAACACTAGATATATTCATAATGTTTTACATTATATCATAAAGTGAAAAAATACTACAACAACATAGTCTCCATATTTTACACTCATATCCCCACATAAAATCCCTGCAGGTCATTCATAACTTACTTCTTCACTTCCTGGGAAAAATAAAACATATAAAATGGGTGAGCTCAAATGCCCAGTAAGGATAACAATATAGCGGAAACATTCAAAAAAATAAGCATAAACATTTAAGGCAATGTATAACTAAAACAAAAGCCATTTAAACATGAAAATAAACATAGTATAGAAAAAGTAAAATGAAATAATGCCATTTAATTATTCAAATGGATATTCTACTAATCGAATATTCACATGAAATATGAATAACCCCTTTCATAATGATGGAATGGATAATACCAGATTATCATAAGCACATAGCCAAGGCCTCATGCCAAGACTACAAATAAGATTCTTCCAAGGCCTTGTGCCAAGACACTAGTTTGTATCATGAGACCTACCGATGCATCGAGGAGCTATAGCGGGCTCCACCCGTCACATATTAAGTCCAATGCATTCCCATATGAAAAGGTTTAAACATAACATAAACATTCATATTAAAACTAGCATACGAAATGTCAATACTTTCATCATAAACTATGAATGGTATAAAAATAGCACATCCACATTCAAACATATCACAAAACCTTCAATACAATATAGAAGTTTTGTATCTTAATAAATCAACTACAAATAAGCATAAAATCCATCAAAGGATGTTGACATAGATGAAATCAAAACTCTTTTTAGAGAAATATCTCTTTCTATTTTTGAAATCATTTAAGAGTCATATATTTATAAAATAAAACATTTTCTTTGAAAATATTCTTATAGGCTTGTAAGGGAAGCTTTGACGATTTTATGACGGTGGAAAATAGCCGCACCCGCCGTATAAGTTAAAAAAACATTCTTACCTTAATTTTGTCGAAAAGGTTAAAAAGCACCTTATTTGGAAAATGATGGAAAGATTCCTTTATAAAAATCTTATAAAAAGTCAAAAAAGGGTATAAATGACTTTAACCCATATTCTTGTAAATAGTAAAAATGTTTTGAAATACATTTTTAAGAAACATGGATGTGGATGATAAAGAGATCCCAGTAGATTATTACGTATAAACAACCTCGAATAATGAAGAGATTGTGAAATAAAAACTTACCTTGTACTTTTCCTTCATTGGGGTAGGTTATCCTCCTGTATAATGGTGAAAAAATTGTTATTAAATTATACAAGAATCATATACATTAACATGATATCATATATGATCTTTTAACATTTTTTTGATAATAATATCTTTGAATTATCGTCGTTTCGGGTGTTAACTTACTCGTTTTCTTTTATATGTTTTGTTACATAAGCCTTGTTTGTCATGGATTGGTTTTATATTTTTCATATACAGAATGATATCAAGTCCTTAAACATCATTTTTAAATCATCATATGATAATTATACTTTAATGGATACGATGGAGAATGAATCTCATCACGTTCGTGGAGAAGGTTGTCCGTACGTATGCACGAGCGACAATATCAATATTTTGATATTAAAATAATATATAAATGGATGGTATATCATATATAAAGAATCATTAACATGTTATATTTATTATTTACATGAGTTACACATCATTATTATACCCATACAAATTATAATATATTGAATAACAATTACACCACGACGTGGAGACGGTAAGCCGTACGTACGCACTTATGGTGACATGTTATTCAAAGGGTGGATAGAATACTGAATATGGTTGTACCATATTTATAATAACATCACAGTATATATAAGATTCTGGAGATATTATTTTAGAATGGTAATAACAAAGAAAGAAGAAGTGGAAGAAGAAAGGAACTTGAAAAGGGGTGGTGAAAACATTACATCTTCTTCGGGTTCTTCCTTTTGATTTGATCAAAAGGGACCCTTAGGTTGGCTTTCTGATCAAAATAAGGCCTCTAGGTTGTAGTGAGAGAAGTTTGGTGAGTATTTGGGCAGTGTTTGGCCGAACCAAAAGGCTTTGAAGGTGTGAAGAAATGAGAAGGAGGAGTGCCCTTTTATAAGAGGGGTGAGGGGCACCTTTGGAAAAGCTAGAAATTTTAATTTATAATAAATTAAAATTCGGTTTATAATGGCTCCAAAGTTGATTATTAAACGGTTAAGGTGGGGATAGGTCGAAAACAATTCAACCAATAGAATTTAGACAGGTTTGTGTTACTATATTAACCTTATCTTTTAGTTTTAACTCTTAGTTAATTAGTTTGACATTTACCATGTCACTTTGTATTTTTATAATATATAGTTAATTAACTTACTACATACATCCAAGAGATCCCCAAGTGGTCCATTAATGATGATCCTATCATGATATAAGTCTCTTGGCCGAACCTTAGATTTTTAGTAATTTAATATCAATTAATTATATAATATTTGTTTTAAAAACTCTTTTATGTCAATTTTGACACAACTCAATAATTTATTTTTGTAAAAATCATAAAAGAATGATTACTTCGAACATAGTTAATTGAATCAATCCTAACATGTCATATTAACCTAGAAAATTAGTGTAATTCCTAAAAAGTCTCAAATTATATTTATTTGGGAATTTATAATATCAATTATTTTAATTTTTCACAATTATGGTAATTACTGCATCATCATTGTGTCATAAATAAATTAACATATTTAAAGTCTAAAAATTATAAATAAAATATCATTATGTAGGAAATATTTTTTTCTTTCTAATGAATTTTTACAATCGAATTTATCTTATGTATAACCCTATATTAAATATTTTTTAGTAAATAAACTTTGATTTTAACTCTTTTTACTCTTCTTTGAATTAAATAATAATAAATGTCCTAATCTAATCCAAGTGGACCTAAATGATAATATTTTATTCTTCAGGCTGTTTTGGTCGAGATACACTTGTCCAATAGAATCAGGACATGTGTTAGGGTAATATTAATATCATTTTTACCCTTAATTACCCTATTTACTTTTAACCGTGGTAAATAAAATTAAAAAGTTGCTATTCACCAAAAATTATTTTCGTCTCATTGAACCACATTTTACTTCTTGATATTAACCGTGTCTCTCGGATTTTCGAAATTCCATTCACATAAGCGGTAAAATTAGGTTTTATGAAAAATTCAGTTTTTGAACTACCACTTAGTAGTTTCACTATTCATAAAAAATTGAAGTTTTTCAGAATAATGCCAAAATTTCACCCTAATCTATAATTGATATTCCGAATTCAAAAAAGATGTTTATTTTACAAAATTACAAACATATAAGTTGAATTAATTAATTTTATAATTAATTCCCGCTGTCACAACAAATATCGTGTTTTTAAGAAACAATATATCTCAAAAGATTGATAATTGTTTATGTCTAATTTCAAAGTAAAATTAATTCTGATGAACACCACTGGATAAAATGGTAAAAATATATTCTAATTATAGTTTAAAACCACTCAATAATATAATTTATCACTATAAATTATTTTGATTAAAACATTTGTTTTTAAGTATTTTTCACTATTCATAAAAATTGGATGTTCTCAGAAAAATACCAAAAATTCAACTTAGGATAATTTCGATATTCCGAATCCAAAAATGAAGTCCATTTTGAAATATAAAATATATATAATTTCAAAAAGTATGTATTAATATTCATAACGGCTAGTTTGATTGGTTGTGGTGTGTTAGAACTCAACGTTGCGTACAACACACGCTATCGCATTATTCAAAGGGAAGTATACCGTAGAAGCTTGGTGTGTTACAACGTACTCGAACAAAACTTCAGAAATTGATTCCGGGCACACCAGGCCTCGGAATCAAGTGCCGTAAATTTTTGCGGACTCGTAAAATTCCCATGCATTTAAAAAACATTCCACGGAAATTCTGAGTCTCTACTGTACATTTTTACTTTGACTCATTTTCATGATAGTTGAAAAGGTTGAGCATTGCAGAATCCATGTCAATGTAATCTTTCCGGATAGAGATCTCATTATAAGATCAGACAAATGCATTTTTTCATACCTAAAAAAGGAATATCAGATTTATGGATATTGAAATAAGTATTTGAGTTTATTTTGAGAAGTAAAAAATAATAATGGTATCATTATATAGAGTGTATTGGATGAAGTCAATAAGATTTTGTTCATCTGATTGAAGAATAACAGAGTTAGTATAATCAGACTAATGAACATTAGTAGAGGAGATAGAATAATGTATTTATACTTTTTATTTATATTAATTATTTATAAGAAAACTTTGTAAAATGATGTAAGTAATTATAATAATTCCTACCAAGTGATAGATGTTGACAAATGGTAGTTGGACTAAGTTGTATCCACATATTCTAACTTGTAAATTTAGATAGACCTAGAAGAGTGCCTATAGAAAATATATTAGATATCACACTCTGGAAAAACCATATCAATCATACATTATTTCATTTTTTATAGTTTTTAATGAATTATTATATACTAATATATGATAAAGAAATGGAATTTAATAGCTTGAAAGGGTTACATTCTAAAATTGTTGAAAATTATTAAAAGGAACAAACTGATTCAACCCCCCTTCACAATATTTATTTGATACTTTAGATCTTCATAACTCCATGAGATTATAATATTTTATTAACATTAAATAAATAAATTTATTTCATTGTTTTATATACTCATAACACCAATCATAAATGAAAATGCCATATATTTAGATGAAATATGAATATTTATGTATGATTGTTAAAAACCTTATTTATTTGTTATAGGGAATGAATATAAGTAAAAAATATAGAAATTATATTTTTATAGAAAATAATGTTTACCATTAATATTAATTTAATCCAATTAAATTACCAAATGTGACTAATAAGATCATTTATTGGATGAAAAATTATTTATTTCTAAAAATTAGGTTTATATGACACAAATTTGTTCTTCATTAATGATATGATAAAGTATGAAAAATTAGTCTTGTTCTTAATAATTGGATAACACCAATTTAGTTAGTAAGTGATAAAAAATAATAATTATAATAGTTAATATTATAAAATTTAAATTTCCATTATTAATGGGTTTTCATTATATTATATATTTTTATTCAAAAGATTAATTTATAAAATGGGTGAAAAAAGAACACAGTTTGACATACATAGGTGATACCTCAGATATAAACTGGGTATATTTCTCTGAAGAAGAAGCCAACTAAATTAAAGATCAATGAACCATAGAAGTAATAGAAAATATAGTTTTAGACACTATAAGGATATCCAATGCGAAAGAAGAACCCAATACATGTAAATCTCATTAGATTTCAAGGACAATTATCATCCAATATTCTGATCATACCCAGGGTAAGAAGAATAAACAACCTGACGATGTGAAATGCAATGCATCCAAACCATGCGCTACAAACCTTCATAATTGTGACCTACCTGGCCTAATTTGTGTACAAACAATGGATGAATGCACCCCAGATTTAGGGACTAGACATATCTAGGATCCCTACCTATTAAATGACACTAATTGTTTAGGGATAAAGAATGATCACAATGACAAAAAAATGGATTAGATTTTCTTCACCATGATCAATGTACAACTATTATTTTCTCTTATCCAATGAATTCCACTGTCCATAATATAATTTCTAGGAAACTTATGACTAACCCAGAGGCTATCCAGGAAAAATCACATTCCATAATTACATAGGTGACTACTACTAATTCCAAAAAATTTGAATCTGTTAAACCATTAAAGTGAATTAAAACCTCAGTATAAGATACTATATAAATGTAGGAAATAAATGGCTACACTAAGAAGATACATACCCTAGAGATGTTTGTGGTTAAGAAGAAAAAGGAAAGAGGTATAAATGTTTCCACATCTGAAAATGTCCCTTTTTATGGTTCTCTATCTGTTGATAGTATTGATAGTACTGATTCTATGATGTTGTGTAATATGAACTCTACATACCCAACCCTTAAACCTTTAAAAACACAAACTTATAATAGATATTTTAAGGTTAATAAGATAACCCCTGTCTTATCTAATAATTATTCAACTCTATAGATAAATAAAGAAACCAAAATAAAAGATAATAAATTAGTTTCTGCACCCTTTACTGAAATTAGACCTTTTAGTAGTACTTCAGAGTTTGGTAAATTGTCCATTATCCCTAATCCATATCATGTTAAGACACAAACCATTATTTTAAAGTCTAGTAATAATGTTTTCATGACTCTAGAATCTGTTAAACCTAGTAACACACCCTCGATATATGACCCTATGACTATGTAGGTAATGAATGACTCCATAGATCAGATGCAGTTCTTTCCAACTGATCTGGAAAATGTCAAACAATAGAACACAACTACATAAAAGGTTCCATGTACACCTATATTTCTCTCTATTGATAGTTATGAATTCTTTATGATTTTTGGAAATCTGATTCCGAACCATAATACCAACTCCTTACTGCTATGTTCTAAGAGTTCTACAAACTCAATTATGATTGTTCCAATAAATTAACCTACAACGATGGACCATATCATTTCTAGAAATGAATAGGAACAGACCACTTATAGTACTCAAGATGTTAGAAGGACTACTAGAAATAAACGTTCCAGATAAAAGAAAAAAGATATTTCTAACTCCAAACATAAGTTTAAATGAAGATATTTTTTTTGGAATTTATAGGGTATTGCAAAATCTAACATGTTCATTGTTTTAAAGAGAATGATTAACAATCATCATTCTTTGTTATTTTCTATTGCTGAGACAAAAATTTATTTTTCCTCTAAATACAATCATTTATGTCAAAATAATTATTTTTTTATTGAGGAAATAAATAATAACCTCATTACTGAATCATTATATATTTTTTCACACTATTCTTTTCAGAATATTAGTGTTTTAAATATCTCTAACCATATTATTACTTTCACCATTAATATAGATAGAACAAATACTTTATGATCCTTTGGTTATTCTAAGAATAGATACCAAGAATGGGGAATGCATTGGAATGATCTTGCATATCTTGGAACTAACATTAATGCACCCTGTTTTATTATTGGAGACTTTAATTCCATTCTCAACTCATACGAGAAAATTGGACCTTATCATGATTCTATTTCCATGAGATAATTTTAATAATCGATCAATGAAAAAGTCTCACTGAAATTAATCCCACTGATGAGAAATACAATTAGTATTAAAGACACTTAAACAATGTATTTTCCTCCATGATGGATAGAGACTTCAAAAATATTCCTAATTTAAATAAATGGGACACTATCTCCAACACCACTCTTCACAGGTTGAACTCTGATCATCACCCCATCTTTCTCAACGTCTCCACCAATAACAAGAAATCCAGATTTTCTTTTTAGATTTAATAATGTTCGGTTCTCTAATGATGAGTGCACTCGTATAATCCAGAACTATTGGTTCTCAATGTCTCATAAAAATGAAGCCTTTTCCTATAACCTCAATTTAAAACACCTCAAATAGAATCTAAAACCATGGTGAATCTATAAAGAAAAAAATTAACAATGAAATAATGCTTCTTGAGAAAAGTCATAATGATCTTCAAAACAAAAAAAAAATCTCTCACCACAACATTGATCCTACTCAATAACTAAACATTTTAGTCAAACTCAACTACTTGGTCTTATATATAGTGAATATAAAAAACAATAATTTAATGTTAAATCGTTAAAATACAGTGAAAAAAATACCAAATTCTATAAATCTCTTCAATCAATAATGATGGACTACAGGAAATTAACCATTATAATGGATGGGGAAGATCTCCTTGACAATGAAGATGAAATCTCTCATCATATAGTCTCCCACTATGAATCCATCTTCAATGGTCCTGATATCAATAAATACCTCCTCCCTGATGTCATTCCTTTAGTGATCACGGATGAGGAAAACTTCTTCATTCTCAAAACTATACTAGATCATGAAATCAATGACATTTTCTTTAGGCTTAATCATGATATTGATTCGGTCCTGATGGCTTCAATAATTTTTTCTTCCAACTTTATTGATATGTGATTCATATCGATTTTTGTAAACATGAAAAATATTTTTTTTCAAATGGGGTACTTCCTTGTTCTCTTAATGCCCAATTTCTCAACTAGATCCCAAATGTGGAAAATTCCACTAAGATAAAATTGTTTAGACCCATTTATCTTATCAATACTCTTTATAAAATCATCAAAAAAATTAATGATAACAGAATTTCCATTCTCCCTAGAAAAATTATCTCCTCGAACCAATTTGGTTTTATAATGGATAGATCTATTGAATACAACATCTATCTTGCCTCTAAGTGTGTCAATATTTTGAATAAAACTAATAGAGGAGGAATCATAGTTATTAAACATGACATCATAAAATCTTTTGAAACCAAGGATGGGAGATTTTTCTTTAAAGTTCTTCAAGGTTTTGGGTTTAGTACCTCTTTTATCCCTGAAATCAGAAATCTCTTCAACTTAGATCCAATATCTATTTTGATCAATGGATCTCCCATAGGTTATTTTAAATGCACCAATGGTGTCAGGAAAGGGGACCTTTGTCTTCCATTCTCTGCTTGATAACAAAAGACTATCTCAGTTTTCTGATCAAATGTGTGGTGGTCCAGAATAAGCTGAATCCCATTCATGTCTCCAAGAGTATGCTTGCTCACAATCATCTTATTTTTTCTGATGACACCATCTTTTTTGTTTTAAGGTGACAATAGAAACATTATTAACCTAAAAAAATTCACTCTCACACTATAAAGTGGTTTTGGGTCAAACCCTTAGTTATAAAAAATTATACATCTCTTATGGGAAGAACATTTCTCCCAGCGGAAAACATAACATTATCAGCGACCTAGGTCTTAAAGAAGGTACTATCACTTTTACATATATTAGTGTTCCCATCTTTTGGGGTAGTCTCATGTCTTATCACTTTGTGACTATTTTTGACCATGTTATAAAAAATCTATCTTCTTGGAAAGGTAAATATATCTATATGGTTGGTAGGACCTACATTGTAAAATCCACTATTGTCTCTATGATGGTTTACTTCATGATGGTCTACAAATGGCATGTCAGTCATATTAAAAAAATGAACACTATAATAAAGAATTTCATCTAGACTGGTTGTATTCTGGAAGGTAAACATGTGACTATTCCCTGGTCAACTTTTTACAAGAACACTAAAAATGGTTGAATTGGTATAAAAAATATAAAATACAGTAATGAAGCCCTTGAAGAAAGAGTCACTTGGATCTTTTTTACAACACATTTGAAGCTATTACCGTTCCCTCAAAAGTTGTTTATTAATAAAAATAATATGGGAACTTTTATCTTAATTAATTCATCCATATGGACATCCATCAAACACTCTGTCACCAATATTATGAATAATTCAAAATGGACGGTCTTTATAGGCTGCTCTATGAAATTCTGGTTGGATAACTGGACTGGCATGCCATTAATTTCATTTTTATCTTCCTGATAAAACTTCTGAGTATACCAATAGCTCTATAAAATATATTTTAAACTCTCATCAGGATCACATTCATGATACTATTCAGAATGTCTTTGAAAACTTATCTTTCACTTACACTAATGATTTCTTAATTTGGGAAACTTCTCACAAGGGTATACTTAACTCCAAAAATTTATAAAATCATTATTTTTGTAACTTTGAGAGTGATTTCAATGGGGTAAAATATTTTAACAAACCCTGGATAAAACCATTGAGATTCATTCTCATCTGGCATCTTTCTCAAAACAGAGTTCCCACTGAAATTTTCCTCTAATATTTTGGAATCCAGATCTTCATTAAGTGTAAAATCTATAATCAACACAGAGAAGATTCTAGAAACCTCTTTCTTTCTTATTCTACTACTTTAGATTTCTAAAACTATATTATTGACATTTTTTACCGTACATTTTTTGATCATGATTCCATCAAAACTCAACAAAAGAAATGTGAAAAAATGGACGGCTTTTAACAAATCCGAAAACACTTCCTTGTTGTAGTTTCTAAGCTCCACCATGTGATGTGGTATGATTGGAATGCTATTATTCATAACAATTACCCACTCAATCAAAGTGAAGATCAGATGAAGATATTTATTTCTATACATGAAGATACCTCGATGAAAAGGGGACATTACCACAATATCGTGCATGACTTTGGAATCCTAAATCATCTATGGATTAACAATAATTTCTATAAACTACATTTCACTATTGAAGTATTATGGAGAGATCCTCTCCCTAGATGGATCAAAATCAGTATTGAGACACATCCATGGGAAATCTGGGACCTTCATGGTGTGGTGATATCTTTAGGAATCGCGTCGATTAGATAATTGGATATTACGTGGGTAAATTTAGCATTACCACCTTTCTTGATACGGAGATTCTTAGTTTTATTTATGCTATTGTATTTTCCAATATATTTGGTAGGAACAAACAATAGATTGAGAGGGACTAGATGGAAATTTTACATGCAATTTGGAAGAGAATTACACATCTTTCTTAGCCAATTACTAACCGTTGGATAGAATGCACCATTTCTCTTATCGATATGAAATATATCATCACACATGTTTATCGAGAAGCAAACATAGTTATAGAGGTCCTAGAAAACATGGGAGTAAATCAATACATTGCCTAATTCTAAGACCTCCCCTCTACTCTTATTTCCCTTCATGAAAAATATTTTAATATGATCTCATATTTTATACTCTTGTAATATTTTTTTAATAATAATTTTACTTGGTTGTTTTGGGCCAAGTAATCACCATTACAAAACATTGGAAATTGAAATTAATAAAAATAAACATCATTTTTTTCTTCCCATATATCTAAATATAAATATAAATAATCGTTGATCATTTTGTAAAAAGTATTTTTTTGGTAAAAAAATATTAGATTTATGAAAATTATAATTTCCATGATGTTATCACTACAATTGAAAAACCTAGAATATTTAAAAACCCTTAAAAACATCAAGTATGAAATTAAGGAATAAAATTATCCATTTTAAAATATTTCATGTACTTATAAAACCTATAACATACATTTTTAGAACTAACATAAAATGTTATTTTAATATAAAAAGAAAATATTTTTGGATATTACTTTTAATTAAGAGATGTTTTGGTAGAAATGAGGTTTTTATTGATTTCAATGTTACATAATCTTTTTTATTAAGTCAATATATATCAAAAAAATATTAACATTAATAATTTAATCTCACACATAAATTTTATTCAAAACAAACTTCCCTAATAATGGTTTTTATGTTTTGAGTATATTTATCTCTAAATTAACATTTCATATCCATAATAATTTTTATGATAAAATTGCATTCATTTTTAATATTATAAATATGATATTATGTGACATGATTAATTTTTATTGTGTTCATTTGAAATAAATAAAATCATAAAAAATAAATATTATATAGGTAAAAGTTCAATTTGGAAAAAAGAAAATTAAAAGGTAAAAATCCTTAATTCACTCAAGGTTACCTCCCAAATGATTTTATTAGGGTAATTTATGACTAATTCATGTCCCAAACTACTTATTTATTGATCATATTTGTTTTTTAACATTAATACTATAATTATAAAATTATATAAGTAATATTCGTTTCCAAAACTAATTGTCCCTTCATTTATTAATGGGGACAATTCTACTCCTTCATGCTCCACCAATTACATAAAATTAATTTTTATAAATCATTAAATTTTTATACATTAAATCTTATCATATGAACATATTCCCCTAGTCACAATTTCATAGCCTAACTCCCTAAAATTCAAAGGGACATTAAAGGAAAGATTAAGAAATCATTGTATATATTATCATTTTCTTATGTTTTCATATTCATCAGACTCTTATAAAAATAGTATCCCCATAATAATATTATTAATTAATTATGATCATTTCACTAAAATTATTTTATTCTAACATTACAACCCCTTTACTATAATTTCTATCTAATAAGAATTTTACAAAATGTCAATAGTGCATGTTCATGAACTATCACCTCTATGAAGAATCATTTTATCATTTTTATTATAGTGTTTCATTCATTACCCCAATTTAAAAAAATGTAGTTCAAAATAAAAAAAATAAAAAAAATATCATTATGATTTTTTAACTATATTATGTTAAAATAAACACCTTCATAACAATACTCTCATATCAAGTAAATATTTGATGACATTTTGGTTGGTTGTACCACCTACGTGAATGATGCATTTAAATTCCATCAGAGAGGACTGTGGTAACATAGAAACTAAAAATACTATATTTTAATAAAAATTTAAAATTGAATTTTTTACTCTAAAATTGTTAAATTATTCATTAAATTTTTATTAAAATATAACTTTTTATCATATAAATTATCTAAATTACCCAACCCTAATTCACGTTTTATGAAAAAATAAGGAAAAAATTGTAATATATTAATTTCATATGATGATAAATTGTCAATAATAAAATAAATATATAATAATATGGTTCCTATGGATTTTTAAAATAAAATTATATAATTTAAAGGACCCTAAATCCAGTAACCCATTGTCGGATTCTAATTTATTATATTGGTACAAAACATAGGAAATTTTATCCCAATTGATTGATTGGTATAATAATATTATTAAACTGATTATATAGTTTAAATTAACATTATATTATAAAAACAAAAATCGAAAAATAGTTTCTATGAATATTCCATTATTTCCATAAGCGTAACCTTTTATACCAACAAAAAGACACATCTTGTTACCCTGGGGAAAATATAATGTAAGCAAGGGGTGTGATCATAAATCTAGTAAGGGAAAACATGAAACACAAACTATCATGAATAAATAAAAATATTACAAATGGAAAGATAAATAATGTAAAAACATGCCATTATAATCGATGTACTAAGGATAATATGGTAGAAAAAATTGAGTATCAAATAATTAAATATAATAATTCACATGAACTTAACAATTATATATAGATATTATAACTAATCACATTATCACATGTACATCAATAAAGGATCTCATAATGAGGGAATGTATAATTATGGAGATCTAAAACTATCATGACCTTTTATAATATTCTTTAAATATGAGTTTAAATACCCATCTAATTTTCCTATTTATTTACCAAATAATACTAGTTGATAACTCATGGGGATTTCTATAGCCATGCCCTAAACATCACATACCATTTGCAACACATTAATCACATTAAATCGGTGAAACATAATCAATATATATATTATTATTGTAAAATAATCAACATGTTTATAATTTCCCCAATCAGATAAATATAATCCTAAAAAATATAAAATAATATGGTGAAGGGGAATAAAATTGTACATCTTGGGTTAAATATATTGTAACCAATTCAAAAAAATAATATAGATGACATAAATATAATATATCCTCATTAGATCACAATTAAAATAATTTTTTGATGTCGTTCATGAATACAAATACCCAAAAAAATCACTACAGAAATTTATAAAGAAAATATACTTTTCAAACCGAAAATATCCATTAAAAAATGTGAAAAAAATCAATATGAAATTTAATATCTTCTAAGATAACCATTTAAAAAATGTAAAATTATCTTTAAATATTTGAGTGGTTGTGTTGGCAGAAAATTATGTTCATATAATACATGTTAAAATGATGATTCCATTCACATTTTTATTAAAGATAAACTATCATTTTTTCCAAAAATACATAATGATTCCTCTCAATATTTTTTCTTTAAAAATATAGAATGGTTTAAAATTTATAAAATAAATAATTTATAAAATAGTAAAAACCTTTTTGAAAATATTTTTATAAAACTAGTATTTTAATGAAAAATGAATTTTGACCTAAGATAGAAATATTTTCATATTTTCTTAAAAAAATTATCAATCATTTTATGTACTACTGAATTTAAGATATAAATATCAAATAATTCACCCAATGGATACTTTAATAAAATAAATCACAAATAATGATGAGTCTATGAAATAAACCAATTAATGTTTGGAAACTTTTTGTTCGTAATCCATATTAAAGAAAGATTCATAAAATTATTTTTTAAAATACATGGTGATAAATATATAAATGATATAAAAAATAACATTTTTAGTGTATTCACCATAAGAAGAAATATGTGGTGAATATTTTGTATGTCTAGAAGATGTAAAAGTGAGACGAGAAACCCTTAAATAAGGTTTGATGACATTCATATGTTTCTGAACCTTATGAATATTTAATATAATATTATTCAAAATATAATATAGAATAATTATCATATTTCTTATTCCATATATGATTTACTTAAATCCTTTTATCACATATTTTTTAACAACTCGTTTATAAAATTACTATTATGGTTGATAATTGCTTCATTTTTCATGTATATTTTTGTTTGGTAATATTGGTCCTTTTGACACTACTATTATTAAATAAAATCCATAAATTTAAACCTGATATAGATATAATATATATTAATTATATATTTATTTATAGTAATCTATAATTCTTAGAGATAATAAATGGATGACACTACTCTTGGAGATGGTCAACCATATGTAAGCGTGAATGTTGATTTGATTTTTCATGGTGGATGGAAGGAAAGGAAAATAAATACTAATGAATTTTATGATAAGAATAATTACTTTTATATAAATATTTTATATTAATAATATTTATCAATATTACCATCATTTTAAAAATAAAATGAAAAAAATTTCACATCGCTATGAGAAGGTGCTGGTCCACACGAATGAAAAAGTGACTTTATTGTTTTCCACTAGATTAGATTATATGAATATATGTATAATATGATATTTCTAGAAGTATTTTTTTGTAATATATTTTACATATATTAATTAAATTTATCCTTAATACCTTTCATGTAAAGTGAAATTGAAAAAAGAGTCACATCGCCTCATGAGGCAACAATCCACCATACACACATACGATGTCATCATATCCCCCCCAAGGAATTTAATGTTAGAAGTTATATTTTATATAATATTTAATAAATTATAATTATGTCATAAATATCATATAAATATGTTAAATACATCATTATATATATATATACTTGAAAGGTTGGTAAGGACAACTAATTACATTTGTTAGTGAAGTGGTAGTCCTCCACACATAGGATCAACAATTTGGATTCCCATTTGATGGAAGTGGAGATAGATCTTGGTTATTTCATTAATATAATAAAATATAATTATATATGAGATAATATTTTTATTATATTATCATAATTAATTTTTCTTGAAGGTGTTGGAAGAATAAATAATATAAATATAAATGATAAATAAAATTTCAACTTCTTTGGGGAGATTGTTTAGGTTAATAAAAAAATCTTTTGAGGGATTCATAATAAAAATAATACCCATATGATTTATTGAGGGATGTATGAAATATATTTTTTCTGGTAAAATTATTAATCAAGGTGACATGTAAGTGTGAGTAAGGGAGGATATGGGTGAAAATTTGTAATTGTGGGAGAGGACATATATTAAATTTATTAAAAGGTAATGTTATTTCCATGTCATGACCATGAAAAAATACTCCAAAATGGGTCATTATAAAACATTAGAGATTATATGTTCTAAATATTTCCATGAAATGGTTTATTTTCAACTTTTATTTATTTTTCATCCCATATATTATTATTTTAAATCTCCCTTCCCCACCCCACCAGTAATCCAATTTTGACCTTAACCATTTTCCTTAATTTTTATTGTTTTCACTCTTACTTATTGTGACAATTTAATTTTACTATTTTATATGATATAAATATTTTTTATTCAAATTATTATATCGAATTTTTCAAATTGAATACACATTTTTAGAACATGTGAATTTAAATGTAAGTCCTAGAGGTGATGAATGCATAGTTTTCTGAATAGAAAATTCTCATAAGTATAGAATTTTTTAATATGAACAATAAATATATAAATGGTTCTATTGACATGAATTTGTAAATGTTTTCTATAAATGAAATATTTTTTCATAAAAAATTAAAATATATTTTAATTATTAAAATAATTTAAATGAAAATCAATATTTTAATAAAATCCATATTTTCACTATTCATCTATTAATTAATATTTTTTTTAAAAATCCAATGTATTCACCCAAAGATAAAATTTTTGTATAGATTTCAATAATTAAGTTTATTTTATAAAATAAATTTTCTTAATTTGATAAAAAAATATTATTAATTATGCTTTCAATGAATGATTAATAAACCATTTTTGAAAATACTATTTTTAGAAAACATTACATCCTCTTTCAAATTGTTCTTATTTTATTTATAATGAACTAATAACCACTAAATTAATTTATAAATTTGGAAAACATACAATATTTTTACTTTAGTTGTTAATTTGCATACTTGTCATCTTAGCGGCGAGGTTATAATGATCACATTTTAATAATAATATTTTAACAGATAATTGTGTTTCATTTATACATGATAATATAGGCATAAAAAGATATAGAAGTGATTGAATTTATTTAACAAAGAAATATATATTTAAGGTTCAAGGTTTTATATTATCTTATATGATTAATAATTAATGCCATACATACTACCAATTATTCATTTATTCTTTATAAATCTCATAGTGTTACACGTTACACCCTTAAATAAATTCCCTCATCAAAATTTAATCTTGATATCCTAAATTAAGGGTTTGAGATTAGAAAAAATCTTTTATGGAAAACCAAATCATAAAAAGTGTTAATTAAACCATAAATTTATAATATATAGTTCCAAGAACAATGATCATTTAGAATGACACATAATTAGGTTTCCAAGTAGGATAACATTAGTGGAAATAGAATATATAGACATAGAAGAAATTAATAAATAATTATAGGGCGTTAAATAGATCATCAATCAAAAGAAAATGAATGTACAATAGAGAGTTAAGGACCTCAAAACCACAAATATTATATGTGTTAAAGGTTGTTTTATTCATTATATATGAAGTTACCAAGATGATTTTCTTTCAGGACATGACACCTAATGTTGGTTTATTCATTTTAAATCAAGATAGATAACACTAGAAAATAAAATTACATTATAATTTTTTTATTAGAATATAATCATTTGATTTTACATAATTTCTAACTCTGATAAATCAATATCCTAGATAAATTTGATTTTGCATGAGGAACTAAAAATAACATATAATGGGTCATATGATTCAAATGATTAATAAGAAATTACTCCTATATTTTATAAAATAAGAATGGATTGAAAATATTGTCCAATATAATTAATTACCTTATATTTCATCAATAACAACTCAAAATATTCAACCTAATCCATTATATAATTTGTTAACGTTATTTATAGTTCTAAATATAGATGTCTAAATTCCATGTCCAAATATTTACGAGGGTTACTAAATCAACATTATATTCCACTTACACTATTATGTTTATATTAATTCCATATTCCAAATGTTTGATTACATTTATCGCCATAAAAACTCAATGGAAACATGTATTTAAAAAAAATAAAGTCTTATTTTGTGAAATATATTTCATTTTTCAATTCTTGCAGCAATCTTTTAAAAATATGACATGAACCATCAATCCACTATCAAATTTCATGGTTAGAAACACTATCCTATAAAAATATCATTATTATATCATAATTGGGAATAATATAAAGAGTTATCCTCACTTAATTATGTTTTTTCAAGGGGTTGAATTTGTTATTGAATCAAATTTCTTGGTCATCTGTACCATTAATCACATTCTCTCAAATACGTTTGGAAATAGTACTAAATTACAATTCATATACATTTTATGATTCATAATAAAATAATATAATTTATAAAATATTTCTATAACATATTTCATCAATAAAATTTAACTAACATTAATCATTCCACTTCCACAATATCAATATAATAATATTAACCTTGATACCTTACCTTAATCAAGGGTATATTCCCTTGAATCTTGGGACATTCATTTTTGTAGTTCCCCATATCTTTATAGTTGCATTATTGAACAGTAGATTCTTATTTAAATCCACTTAAATCACATTTATGTTGTATGTTCTCTCAACACTCATAGAAAACTAAAATTATCTTCATGAAAGTATTGGGTATTTATTTCCAAATGCATCACATGTGTGAAACTAATTATTTTCCTTATTTTGTTTATTTATATTTTTATCTACCATCCCATTTTTCTATTACATTCATTTGTAGCCAAATAACTCACATAACCATTTATATCTCTTCATAGTACACGATAATATATCATTGATTGATGGTAATTTTGGGGATAATAAAGGCCATTTACATATTGGATTGAACCCATCAAATAAATGAACAATATTACTTGTTAGATTACTTACAAAGTCGATAGTTTTCATTGATAAAGTTATAAATTTGGATTCATTAAAAACAAAATTTTCATCTTATATTTGTCTCAGAATAAATAATTGTCTCTCTATAACTACGAATTTCTTAGGAAGAAAATAATTTTTCAAGGAGAGTACCTTAAAATACTTATATTCCAGGTTTTTTTTAATTCTTTATCCATAGTATTTAGATTAATGAACATTATTGATCTATGACTCCAATTATACGATAAAAATATATGAAAAATTTTAATATTTCATTACTTCTTAATGACATAAATATATTCTCAATGGAAATTATCCATTTCTCAGCAAAAAATTCTTTTGTATTCTTATTGAATAATGGGGTTTTTTTGATACACAAGGTGGTTTGAAATTGTTACACCCTAGAGTGGATTATTCAGATAATCTATACATGAGAGGTTATTTCTTATATCATGAGTCATATTCCTCAATATGGTTAATATTTTTCCAGTTTGAGTATCACCCCGTGCTCCATACTGTATGAAAAATTAATCAAGAATTTGTAGCAAGGTGATGTCCCATATACATACCAGTAGACCCGTAATTGAATTAGGTACCGATTTTTTCCTATGTAGGGTGTGAGAAAAAAAACCATTAGTCTACTAAAAAAGTGTCTATAAATAATAATAAAAATTGTACATGGATATGAAGTTTTCAGGTACAATGATTAATAATCAATGATGAATGAATAAACACTAGCTTGCTCAGCTTCTAACCAGACACCTAGAGGGCTTGACCTGCTTCAAGATAGGCCGGTGTGAGTGTCTAATAATATACCATATATAATTTAATAATATATATCATATAATTAATTTTTGTTGTATCCACATATATAATGTACGTACTAGGGGATGTATGTAGACATATATATGGATACTTGGTGCTGGATGGACCTGGGGTGTGACTCAAGCATCCATAACCAGTCTAAAAATCTACATGTTCAAGAACATGGTTTATTTTTTTAATATAATAATTTATGTAATACACAATGATCAATACTCAATATTGGTAGGATGAGTAATCGTTCCCCACACCAGATATGGAGGAATGTGAAGAATCAGTCCCATCTCCCATATAACTACATAACAGTGAGAGATATAATTCTCAACACCCGACGTAAGGGGAATCGAAACATTATGCTGAAAAAGTTCCATAAACATCGTTCCATATACAATATCAATTTCATAATCATAACAACAATAATAATTGAGGGATTGACACTAATGCATCATAATAATGAAGTCTGACATAACCTAGGGAATCACAATTTATTTAGGTCACATTCCTAATTATAAAATATGATGTGTGACCTTGTTACCCATTTCCATTCAATATAAACATGTAATTTAATTAATCTAGGAATCCAAATTCTTAATCAATTTTATTTTGAACACACATAAGGTTTTATAGTCCATTGAAAATTTATATAATTGAAGTCAATTCCATTTCCATGCTGAGTCAAATGTTTAGGTAGTGTATGTCTATTTAAACACATTGACATACAGAGGTATTTCATTCGGCACACCAAAAGGGGTGGATATGAGTGTGGGTTTCATCCTCTAAACATTTATAAATGGTATATGAGAGTATTGAAACATTCATATAATCAATTATAAAGGGTTTAATCATTTTAATGAGATGTGTGTTAATGGTTTTCATGTGTCACAATAGAGGAAATATGAAAAAAACTCTGATTGTATTGAAAAAAACAATGCCACCTACGTTGGGCCCGTATACGACTCCTCATACTATATTAGAATCATATTTGAAATAGATAAGAATAAAAAAATCAATGTCTGAGGCACTAGAAATAGGGAATTTTTGATTTCCCCTAAATATATCAAGACACTGAAAGATTAAGTATGAAAATAGGATTAGAGATATTACTGATGTGGATCCAATCCTTCTGATGTTGTTTGATTCATATTCTAGATTGAGATGTTTTTGAAAAACCACAGAGGATGTAGAGAGGGAGAACATAAGATATTTATGTTGTGTGTGGGAGGAGAAATAAGGGCCTCTGTTGAAAAAAGTATAATTCTACAACTCATTTAAATAACTTCACTTACATTAACATGGCATTTAAATGATTTATACGTCTTCTAAAGATCAGGTTATTCCACTTTAGAAAAACCCATTCCACGATGTGAATATGGTCTGGCTAGAAAATACACATCATGTATTTAATACAAGTAGTGTATTTAATTAATTTCTGTGTATTTTGTCTACAACAAGGTTTTAGTTTGTTTGAAACCTTCCTCCAAAAACTGAACTGACTATCCTTAAGGCGTAGTCTAAATTTAAGATAAACTAAAAAGAAAGTGAACCTGGCTAAAAATATAGGCTGTTTAAACCTCTACCATTTAAATAAACTCATCATATAGTTGGAATTATGAGGTTATAGAGGAATTTTCAATAAATTTATCACTTATATTATCATCCCATTCCTTGGTCTCATCCTTAACTCATCCTTGTTTCCATAGAACCTGTATGAAAGGAACTGACTGATTATAGATTATCTTAACACTCTAATGAAAAATACAAACTGGTGAATCCATGAATTAAAATTCCAAATTTAACTAAACCACATCATGTTGAAAAACATGAAATGGGTCTGGATAATATCAATGAAGTTGAGATACATGAATGGAATCAAGAATTGTCATATATCTCCAAAGAAGTGCAATTTTCTAAGACACTGGTTCGAATCATTTCAAAAACTCAAAGGGATCAATGAATCAGGGAAAAAATAACACATAAACATTGGTTAGAAAATGGATGATGCGTAGAATGAGTTTCAACATTCAATTTATGATCAATTGGACCTGATCTAATGTATCATACACTAAATGTTGTCCAATCAAGGCAACCTCCCCTACCTCTAGCTATCGAAGTGATGAATAAAAAACCCTACAATATAATACATTGTAATAATCCATATTGATGGTAGCATGTAATATTTTTTTATTATAATAGAACTCAATAATGGGTATGTGTTCCACCAAATAACCACATAAATCAAGGACACATTTATAGATCATGTCTTCTAACCCTTGAATCATATGATCTTTTTGTCAGTCGGTCTATTGTTGACATGCCATTCCACGAAGAACTTATAAACCCATGAACTTCTATAATAACAAATATAAATGATATATGAAGTGAGTGTTTACATTAGATATGATAGATTATGGATATCTATGAAGATGTATGACCTTTATAACATATAACCTCCTTAGATCATCTACCAAGACGTTCTCTCAAATAGGTAAAAAGAGTGTGACCATCATCAAACAATAAAAAACAACCCAAACAGTATCATTTCCATGAGGTGAAATGGGTAATCCAGTCCCAACTTCTATATAAACATCATCAAATTTCAACTTGAGAATGGGAAATGGTTATAAATGTTCCACTAGTTATTGATGTTGCAACTTAACTTGATAACAGGTGGAATACTAGGTGATAGAGATTATAATATCTTATTTGATAACAGGACACCAATACTGGAGACGTATGTCTTGATACAACATCATGAAACTGGGATCTATTTCCCAAAATGAGGTACGCAATTCTTGGATCATCTCTTATATGATTTTTTCAAGAACCCATACATTCACATCATAAAATATGGTATCCTCCTCTTCCACGGTCTAACCATAAGATGAATTTTCATCCAAGATACATTCCCATTGGAATAGGCCCTAGGGATATGAATATTTTCTTATTATATCCCAATTAAAAGGATACAAGTTCTTTCTAAAGCTTAGGGGATAGTCTTCCCAGGATCTTTATGAACCTCAACAGGCATCTTAGAAAATATTTCCATGAGATTTTTCTTTCCACTTTCATATTAAATAGCTTGTGTTTGTGTCTTCCATATTAGTGCATCAGCTACATCATAAAAATTTCCTTGACTATAAACATGCTCAAAATATAAATATTTCATATACTCAACCTATTTTTTTCCTGAGATAGATATAATTTTGTGTAATTATGTACTTGAGGGTTTTGTTATCATTGAATACCAAAGATTCTTTCCATGTAAATATTTTCCCCAAAAATGTATAAAAGGGGCTACAATAATAATATCTAGGCCATGTGTTTGGTAATTCAACATGTGAGGCCTTAGCTTACAAGCCCTGTATATGATGAATCCCTCATCCTATATCATAAAAACTCCCTGAGAAATACCAGATGCTTCAAATTATACCATATATCTACATACCAGCTCTAGAAGAATCAATAAATTCACTAAAGTTGATCTTTCATTCAACTCTTAAATAGCCACTTCACATGTTTTCAACCATACCAATTTCACACCCATTATAATTAGACCACTAAAGGAATTGAAGGGCATAATAATTCCTTGATTTTGTATTTTTGATACATGACTATCCCTAAAAAAATTTATGGGAGTGATATTCTTGGGATGCTCCTTAGAAAATACAACTCTCAATTTCCTTGGGTATACTGAAATTCCATATTTTATGTTCATATAACCCAGGATGTGTACTTTTTTATTCAAATACATGAATTTAAAAATCATATAATATAACTAGATATATCTTACTGTATTCTATATGATCTCAATATGGTTATCATAGTGGTTCCAAGAGCATGAATACAATAATATTTTTCCCCATAGACCAAAACAAATAAATCTAGATTTTTTCGCATTTACCACGACTAATAAATCGAGATACATGTTGTAAATATGATTCATCAGATAAAAAACCACATGTGAATTCCTGAGGATGAAAGTTGTTACTAGGTAATATAAAAGACCACACTTTCTTCTAAAAGATGTGTATTGTATTTCGGAATAATTAATAAGAACCAGATGATAACCTGACATCAAATAAATATTTCAAAACAATATCTATCATTAGAGATGGGAAAAAAGGTCATCTAATCGAAGAATTTTATTTATTTTCTTTACGGTTTGCTAGTTAAACTTCTAGTAATCCATGAAAAAGATTTAGGGTACTATCTTCTTTCTTGGAAAATAGGAAAAGTAAAACCCAAGGAGTTGTTTTGGGGTATATTAAATCTATATCCTCTAGGTCCTCCAACTATTTCTTGAGATTTACAATCACTGTATGTTCTATATGGTAATGAGGGATAGAAAACAGTGTCACCCTTGGGTAATTCATTAATAAATTCTACCTCAAGAATTGGAAGAAGCTCTGAAAAATCATCTAAGAATACATCCCAAGAACTATCATACATATAAGGGAAAAAAGCAGTTCATAACCCATAATAATCATTGAAAACATTGGAATCTTAAGCTACCCCGACCCAACCTTTTTCACATGGGTCCTTCTCAAGTTGAAAATACACTCCATTATCCATTATACATATACCACTCAACCTCATGTGATGTGAACGTCACCCTATGGTGATAAAAATCGATATGATATCGACAGGGAACTAATCATTCCATCCCATTGATTACATCAAAACCAATCATTTTGAGGAAAAAATAATCGATTCATGGAGATATCCACATATCCCAAGGGGAAATTTTTATAATAGAGAATGATCATTGATCAAATATGTAACAGGATATCTAGTTTCATTACACCACAGTGAAACACTATCTCAAGGCCCAGAATCACTTCAATTACCTCAGGTAAAAATCTGTATGACCCCATGTATTAAATAAAGTAAAAAACTGAAGTAGAGGCCACTAGAATAGTACCTCAAGGAGTTGATGTCTTGGAACTTTGCTTCTATGGCATAGGCTTCAATCCATGTAAATGACATATACCAGGAACCTACATCATATCATTACTACCTTGAGAAGCCATATTTTATAGAAGTGGGAATCATGAGTCTGATTACCACTTCCACAACCACCAACTCGACCTGAGTAGTCATTGTTATTTCAGATCTCTTCTTGGAGAGATACCAGTGAACCTATTTCAAAAAATGGGGTATATTTAGATCACCACACACTCAAAACTACTGTAAACATCCTACAAAAGAGAAGTGTATGACCTATCACTCCACAAATTCTACATTCAACTGGATTACAGATACACTAGTTCTTCATATGACAAAGTTTTCTATACCAGTTGAATATAATAATGCTATCCATATGATATTACAAGCTACTACTACCCCATAAAAAATCTTTAAACATAATTTATTCCCACTATATGAAACACTAAAAAATATAGTTGATGAATCATCATGGTTCCCACCATTTTCTTCGATTATATTTTACTTAGTAATGAGGGCCAGGTTATCTTTTTCAGAAATAATAGTCATTATAAAAACATCCACCTATGACCAGATGGTGTATACAATACCATCATAGAATAACCTAGTATTCATAAAATCATTACCTTCAAAAGTCAGCAAAAAGAATTGTATCGAAATAAAAATAGGGGAATAATTCATGAAATACATGGATCCCTTCTTCATATTCATAAAATATATTGCCTAATATGCCCTTAAATTGTGTGGAAATTAGTATTCATATGTCATATTCCAAAAACCATCCTAGGCCATGTATTTATGTGAATATTCTTGGTTAATAACATATCACCTTTTTCAATAATAATCATGTAGCATATATGTAGTGAATTTTACGCTCTTCTACGAAGGAATCTCCAAATGATCATTGACAGAAAGTGTGGCCTCCATCCATGACTCTATAGCATGTTTTCTACTATCCCATAAAAATGTGGGAGGATGTTGCTTCTAGAACTTCAGAGTGAACTATTTAATTATTGGGATAGGTTGAGATACACCATGTATATTTTTCATCATAAGAAAAAAAAGTACTTTCTAGAACAAGGAATCAGTTCCCATATCCAGAACAATTGGTGGACCGATATGTTGCACTAAATGTTTTATAACCACTGGGTTCTGTCCCACTACCTCTGGGAATTAGTCATCATCACCTTTAGGGCATATTAATTAAGGTTTTTTTGGTGTTAGGAACTATAATTCGAAATGCACCCTCATAAAATTTGTTTAAAAAAAGAGATCACATAATGATAACTTGGGAAACTATATAAACTTCCTATCCATAGATCACACCTCTTATCATTCTTGAAAATCCATATCCATGTGGAATGATATAGACCATACCAGGCTAATAGAATTTAAGATACACACCAAAATACCCACTACAAAGGCTGGGTCAGGGTCAAGGTCTCATATCACATTCTTAAGATGACTATTAAATTAAAAAAATTATTTTAACTTTTAGTTTGTGCTAATTTATGTATTTAAATATGTTTAAATAGATGAATTATATGGATCATAATTTATAATTTTTATTATCGTGTACAACTCATGAACCGAATTATGAAATCCTCTTAATCAATACCATAACACATTTCATCCCATGTGACCAATGGTCCATGGATAAATGTTCCCCAAATAACTACTTATATTTTTTATTTTAGTATATGTAGGAAACAAATTCCATGTTATGTTTTATAGTTTATTTGGTAATTGTTTTTTCTCAGTCCGGTAAGAAACATCAACACATTTCTGACAATAATCTAGGAACATGCTACATGAAAAAAGAAAATTCACACATAAAGTAGATGTGACATAAAAAAACATGGAATATTAGACCTAATGTTCTTATAAAGATTAATGATATGACATGCACACATTTCATAGGGCCTAGGTTACAAAAATATAATTTCAATAACCCAATAATATTAACATCATAAAAGATGTATGTCGCCCAATGGTTAATTCATATCAACCATAATAGAAAAAATCCTGATTCCTTTTTTTCCATTCATGTAAATTGGGATTTTTCCAATACATGTGTATGATAATACCAAGAATAGATCATTAAAAAACTCCAATACCTCCTAATGCATGTATAGTATCTCAAAATTGTAATTCATGAAAAAAAATCCTATTGATAATCTTTTATAACACCCCAAACTAGGATCCACATAACTCATGCTCAAGTAGGTGGGTCGCATGGATTGATGCTCAAATCCCCATATGTTAGAGGATATTGAATGACAGTGTTGGTATAAGGTGGAATAATGGGAACATATTCGAACATATCATAGTGGAATGTCAGACAATGTAAATGACTAGAAAATAGAGGAAGAAAAAGAATATCCAACAACAGATCAAAAAATGACCCTATATAGCCAGGTCCAATAACCTTTAATTGAGTAAGACTAAGCAGATGAAATAAAAATAATAATAATAATTTCAAAATGCAATAGGATGATTCATATAAAAAAATTTCTTTTAATGCATATTTACAAAAAGAGAACTAAGAATTCATGGGACAAGAATATAAAACATTCTTTACAGAAATAAAAAAATCCAAATGACATCTTCACTAGAATAATGAGAATATGCTAATCCATGTTCTCCCATGCAGTATTCTATATGTAAAATGAAGACAAAATATATAGTACGGTGCGATACCATGTCAATAACCATAAAAATTTAAACTACTCAGACACCAAAGGAAGCTCGAGTAGGGTATGAGATAAAATCCCAACACCCCACCACCATGTCTTAAGGAAATAATCTGAGAAGTGTACATGGCCATATAGTCTTAAGGTATAATGAATAACTATAATCTATTAATAAACTAACACCATTATTTTTAGGTTCCTACCAAACACCTAGATAGCTCTATCTAGTTCGGCATAGGCTGATCTGACAGTCTTACAACTAACCATATATAGTAGTAATATATATATCGTATAGTTGTATATAATATCAACCTATATTAACTTAGTACGTGAGTAAGGAAGTAAGAATATACTTGGATAATAGCAGCTGAATTGACCAATAATGTAACTCAAGAATCTATAACCAGTCTAGAATGCATTATTCTTATGAAAAGGGTATATGTCTTGAATTTTATAATGAATGTGATGTGTCACACTCAACAGTCGAGATAGACGGGGTGATTCTTCATTCCTAAAACCCAATATTGTGGAACATGAATTTTCATTCCCATCACCTTAATAACATTTCAAATTAAGAAACATCATGCTAAATAGACAATTTATGGGATAATGAAACATCACCCTCAACAAGTCTCTTAACCATCATTCCATATCCAATATTAAGAGATTAATCATA
Source organism: Viscum album (assembly GCA_963277665.1). Lineage (NCBI taxonomy): Eukaryota > Viridiplantae > Streptophyta > Magnoliopsida > Santalales > Viscaceae > Viscum > Viscum album. Next base: position 688,118,848 of record OY728164.1, read on the forward strand.
AAAATAATAACAGCAGATAAATTACCAATAATGAATCATAATATTCATGACTAACATAACCAAGGAAATCACAATTTATATAAGTCACATTAATTATTATAAAATAGGAGGCGTGACCTTTCCACCCATTTCAATTCAATATAATCAGTCAATTTAATTATTCATGTTGTGGAAATTCATAATCAAGTTCAAGAAAATAACTAATAATGTGTTTTAGTTCATTGAATAATTACATAATAGAAACAATTCCAATTCCATGCCAAGACGAACACTTAGGCACTTTTGGATATTTAAAAAACTTGATATAAATGTTTATTTCATTTAGAAAACCCAAAGGGATAGTTATGAGTGAGGTCAGAATCCTATAAACATGTATAAAGGGTCCACATGATAATAAAAACACGTTTATAGTTTATTATAACAGAATAAATCAATTTACGATGAAACATGGGAATTAATGATATGTGGAACAATGATAAAGCTACGAAAACAACATAAATTTTATGTTAAAAAACTAAGTAATCTACATTAGGGTCATTGATGACTCATTTCCCAATACCAACTTCATATTTCATGTTTATAAGAGTAACACATGTAATGGTATGACACACTAAAAATAGGGCATAATTTATTTCACCAAAATAGTATAAGAGATAGTAAGATAAAGTATAAAAGAAAGAAAGAGGTTTTTAGAGCACACCAATGTGGATCCAATGATTCTGATAGAATTGAATTCGGATTCTTCATGAGTTTTTTTAAGGAAAACTATGATAAGGTAGAGAGGGATCTCCTAGTTGACTTCTTCAGTGTGTGGGGTGAAAAATAAGGTCCACTTTTCAATAAATAAGTGGCTTGGGATCCATTAAAAAACATCTTGGGAATTTACACGATGTGTAAATGTTTTTATGTCATGTAATTATTGAGGTTTCCCCCAGGAAAAGCCCTTTACATGATGCAAATGTCGTCTATCTTGACAAGGAAACATCATCTATTTAGTTATTAGGCATGTTTCAGTCCCATTACAACCTTCAAAAAAATATGAAACCACCCCACCTTGATGAATGATCTACGATTTAAGAGAAAGTAAGAAAGAAAATGCACCACACTAAAAAACCATATCATTACAAAATTTATCACATCCATAGTGTATTATAAGTATAATAAAGGTTTTATGTTATCATTTAATATAAATACCATAAACTTATTAATAAACAAATTCCCAAGAAAAATATACTTTTAACATTAAATATAAACATAAAAAAAATGTCCAATTTTTTTTAAAATAATATTCATTGAAAATTACCCTTTAAAAATTGTGAAATTATCTTTAAAACATTGTGTGGTACTGACTATAAGAAAATTCGCTCCTCCCATTCATGTTAAAACAACCCTTCCTTTCACATGTTTTGTAAAATCTGAACATGCCTTATTTTGAAAATGACATCAATATTCATCTAAAATGATTTTTATTTATTTAAACATGGGTGAATATGAATTTATAGAATAATTTATAAGAATGTAAAAAAATTTAAAACATTTTAAAAAAACATGGATTTTGATAAAATACGGTTTTCAAAAAAGTGAGAAATAATGATGGATTTTTTTAAAAACATTCTCTCAATAACATTATGTAACAAAGAGTGTAACATGATACTATTACATAAAAAGATAATTATAAACTGTATAATAAAAAAAGATTTACTTTAAGATATAAATATCAAATAATTCACCCAAGGGAGACTAAAAAACAATCTTGGATAATGATGTGATTGTGGAATAAACCCTTATCTTATTGGTAACTTTTGAATCGTAATACCCATGAAATAATTAATAATCAAATGAATATTTAAATACTATTTATATAAATATATTCACTATATAAATATAAAATGTGATGTAAGTACACTATACAATGGAAGAAGTAGTGAATTTGTTGCATGTCTCACATATGTAATAGTGGGATGAGAATCCATTACCTCAGGATTGAAATTGTTCATATGTGTTTGAACATAATTTATAATAAATAATGTTTTTATACATAAATTATAGTATGTTAAACATATATATTTCCAAATATTATTTACATATATTATATAATCACCCATTTATTAGTCACTCTTTGTTAAAATCACTATTTCAGGTCATAATTGCATCATTTATCATATATGTTAGAGTTCAGTAAGTTTTATACTTTTAAATTGATCTTCGATAAATCATATAAATAATTTTATTAATGATATAAATATAATATATATTCATTAGATAATTGTTGAGATTAATCAATAAAAGTTATAAATATAATATTGATTACATCATTAATGGAGACAACAGGCTATACTTACACCTAAACTATGTTTCCATTTTTATTGATGGAAAAAATATAAGAAAAGTAAACATTAATTCAAATTGTATAAAATTTTATTATGTTATATATATTATTTATATGAATAAAAACCATCCTTATTACCATACAAATTCAAATAATTTGTTAAAAATTTCACATAGCTATGTAGAGGTAGTAGTCCACACATATACATGAGAAACCGTATTTTACAACACTGGATTGGAGATAAAGAAGATAGAAATAATATTATATTTCCATATTTATGGTTATTTCACTAATATAACATGTATTAATTTTAAATAACCTTACTAAATTTTATTTAATTTCTTAACCTAAAAAATGAATCACATCTGTTAGCGAGGTGGTAGTCTTCCATAGACATGAGTGACATTATCATATCCCCCACTGAATTGTCTGTATGAGTTAATATATGATATAATAATTCCATAATTATAGTAAATAAATAAATATAATATAAATATTTTAAATCAATCATCATAAGTATCATTGAGACGTGTTTATAGAAAAATCATTACATCGGTTTGTGATGCGGTAGCCATCCATGCATATGATTGTCAGTTTCATTTACCATTTAATGGAAGTGCAGATAGATTTGGGTTATGTGATTAAAATAATAACACAATAATATATAGGATATAATGGTATTATTATATTACCATAGTTAATTTTTTAAAGAGGTACAATAAAAAGTAAAACAAATACACACATTTAAGAATTTTACCTCTTCCTCGGAGAGCCTCTTAATGCATATATCTAAAGGATAATTAGAAGGGATTCATAATATAAATAAAAATTCTAGGATGTGGGTATGGATTTTAAAAATGTATTTGGGATGATATTTTCCTAACCAAAGGGTTTTGTGTGTATGAATTGGGGAAGATATGGGGTCCCCATTTCTCGGTGCGGGACAAGATGTAAGTGGAATTTTTGAAAAGAGATAGTGATACCCATGAATTACTCATTCCAATAGCCTAAATTATGGTACATTATCAATACATATAGATTATAGGGTATAAATATGTCCATTAAATTGGTGTTTGGAATGATTTTTTATCAAGTTTAGTCCTTATCTTGTTAGTTTATCCCCTGTAAACCCATTTTTACCTTAACCACAATAATAAATTTTTACTATATTTACTATTCATTACAGTGAAAAATTAATTTTACATTATTAGATAATATATATTATACTGATTCAAAATATGAAATCAATATTTATAAAACTCAATTAAAAATGTGAAAAAAAATAATTTAAAATTAAACCACATAAGCGACGAAAGATTGGTTTTCCAATGAAGAAATTATCATAACTAAAGAATGTTTTTTTATCAGTTTTTAATATTGAATTGATTAAAATATAATAAAATATTAAAATTGTAATATATTTAAACTATGTGTTCGTTAATATTAATTTTTATATATAATTTTACTTTACAGAAAATTTAAACGATAATGATGTTTTCAATAACTATCGTTATTTTTCATTATTCGTCAAAAAAATTAATAGGTTCATAAAAATCATAGAAATACAAACAAATATAACATTAACCTATAAATTTATAAAATTAATATTTTTCAAATAAATTTTCTAAAATTTGTAAAAACGAATTTTTAATTATTTTCACATTATGAGACTAATCCACCATTTTTGAAAACAATACATGGTCAGAAAACATTTCATTCTAATTAAAATTTTTATTATATTTTTATAATCAATAAATAAAAATTTGTTTTTATTATAAATGGTTATAACATATTATTTCCATAATTAATTATTTTAATTTATACCATCCATATTAATTTCTATAGTATAATGGCAATATTTAAATTATAATATTTTAATAGAGTAACAGATTTCATTTAAACATGGGGTTGTGTGCGTCACAATATATTGGATAGATTTAATTAATTTAAAAATAATTATATATTAATGAATTCCTATGTTATATTATATTATAATCTTGGTGTTCTCTATTATACACACTATAATACCTAATGTTCCTATTTTAATGTTTTTGGGGTTTATATAAAAATTCTTGATTTTAATCATGTGTGCTGAATGATCGATGAATATGGTCAGGGGTTTTATATAAAATTCCACTCATTGGGATATATTTTGTGTTATACATAAACTTTATTTTTGATAATTCATTTAATTACTATTTCAAATACCCGATCTTGAATTATATTTTAATCATGGTATTTGATGTTTAATTTGAAAAACTATAAATTGTGGGGTTTTGATTAAAGTGTTTACTAAGATTCAAGAGTTTTCCTCATCTAAAATATTATTATTAAAGTCATGCTACAATTTTTGAAAAATCAAATTATTACACTTTGTATTAACTTCACATGGAAATATTTTTATCGTACTCATAAAATTTCAAAATATTTGTTTGCATATATTACTCCCTATTTAAGTGGCTATGGATATAGTTGTTTAGACATGTTGTACTGACTTTTAGAAACTCAAATCCCACTCTTTGAGATAAAATTTTTTATCTTAAAAATGATTCATTCATTATTGGCATCTCTGAAACAAATATTTTTAAAATTATAGTTCATAATCCACAATGCGAAAATGATGTTATTCTAAAATGTTTTTATAATTTTGATTTTACAGAATTAGTTTTCAAAAATGTAATTTCAAGTACTAAAACATCCCTTTTATAATAAAATGCATTAGATATATAAATTCCATATAATTTTTAAAAACTAAAAGGGAAATTATTTGAGATTAATTTAAATGTACATGATTTTAATTAATTTTCAAATCAAAATTTAAAAATTACTGTTAGATGTGACATGTAACTTCATATTGTATATCATTTTTAAATTTTTTTTTCTATTATGTAATTTATATTTATCATAAATTTTAATTTTAATTTACAATATTATTTACCCATATATGATTTATATTTAACATTATACACTTAAATATATGAATATATATGTCACTTGGGGTGTAAACACATGAAACTAGAAAATCTTATTCATTACCCCTCTTTGGGTGGTATCATTCATGAAATCTTTTGTAAGGATGTTTTTCATCTATGCCAACATAATTCTAGATTTACTTTTATACAGGGGTATGTTCGTTTGAAACAACCACCATCCTCGTAGGGATGGATTATGATCGTATTATTAATCTATTGAAATATCCATATACCTTTTTATCTATATTGTGTGACTATCACATTTTATAAAATTCATATTACATGATATTAATATAGAATGAATGTAATTATTTTGACATGGGGGAATGTATTTGTGTTCTATATATTATTATTAAAATATAGATGAATATGGTCATGTGAATTGCTTATTTTTTGTCCACCAGACATCTATTTCTGGATGGGTTATGGTGATGCAATCTATTTTATTGATGTGGGGAAAAGTATATTCATACATGATTATTATTGTATACAGATATATATTTATAATATATTTCTATTAAAAATTTCATATTATATAGATCACCATGTTTTAAACATTAATTGGTTCATCAAGAAATGGTGTAAATGGCATTGATGACTCTAATGGTGAATATAGTGGGAATAATCAGGTTATGGAAGGATCCATGAATTATATATACCCTCAATTAATCAACTGGTTTGATGAGGAAAGAAAATTTTGGGTATTTAGTGTATACCATACCAATTTTGAATGATGTATTTATTGTGTTCCCATGGACACGTGACATGTCATAGTGCACAAGCTTGAATATTGGTTTTGATGTTTGAAAATATTAATTCCATCAATATGAAGTTAGTATTTTTAGTATCAATGTTTTCAATTAAGAAATTGGATGTATCATGATATTATAGTCAATAAGATTATCAAATAATGTTTTATACCAATTTATGCCACAAAATCCCATCCATATTTCATCTATGAGGGATTTAATAATATTTTTACCTTACTTAGTGTTTATGTTGATCCCTTCTTATGTTTACATTTCAATAGGTTACGGAGAAAATTTGTATATATGTCATTTTTTATTTAAATCACATGTAATTTTTTTGGGATATATTGTGTACTCATCATGAATTATAAATTTTCATTTATAATGAATCTTGTTCTATTTGTTAATATGAAAATAGGATTTATCAGTTTATATCATCTTCTAAATATCTATAGGTCAAAACCTGAAATGATGTTATAGATATAAGATATATAAAAGTTATTTTTATTTTTGATTTATGATTGGTATTATCAATAATTTTACACCTGGTATTAAAGAAAGTCTTTAATGTATTTATCCATTAGTATCACATCTGGGATCACGAGTTAGCTTTATCCTAGTTGGTATAAATTTAATGGTTTTGAAATCATTGATGATTAAGATGTTTGTTAATGATAATTTCAGGACTATTATGATAGGTTTGATGACAATAGAAATGTTATAGATAACCCTTTGATGGAATATTATATTGTTTAATGATAATGGAATATTTCATATTCTATTTGGTTATTTGGATATGAAAACAATTGTGAATACCTTATTAATAAGTATAAATATCGAAATAAAAATTTGATGCTTTAGTAGAGTATAAATAACATGAATTTTCATGAAAAAAACTGTTGTATGGATAATTGAAATTTGACAAGGATGTCGAAAATATTCACCTATGGATAATATCTCTAGAAATGATATGTTATGCATTGAATCGATAATCAATCTAATTCATGGTGATTTTTCCTAAAACTAAAAACATTTAGAGACAATCAAAAAGTATATGATTTCATATATTAGAGTCTTAATATGGACCATTTTGATGTATTTCATAATGATATTGACAATAATGGTTAGAGAACCTAATATGAATAAAAAGACCATGGATAAAAAAATATTGAATAAGTGATTAATAGGTTGATATAAAGTATCATATATTGAAAAAGATTTTATAAGGGAATAAATACTTGGACATATTATTTCTGAATACATTTTGGATATTATCATATCAATTTGGTTTAAAGTATTTTTTTAGAATAGGATCACAGAAATGAAGTGGAGAAATAATGTATCCAATGACCCCTTTTGACTTATAAATGAATTTGGCATAATAAAAATATGGTTGAAATTATTTTATTTGACTATTATAATTAAAAATTTTGAATTCATAGTAATTCTTAAGAAACTGAGACTCATATTCTCTTTAAACTCTAATATTTTTTCATTGGTGTGTGATATTAAATAATTAGATTATATTATATTCTAAAAGAGAATATTAATTTGTTAATGATCTATGAATTGTCTTCATAAGTTTATATTAAAAGTATGGAATGATATATTATCTTTTATTAACGACCTTGAAAATAGATATAATGACAAGGTTAATTTTTTTGGATAAATATTGGATAGAATATGATAATGTTTATAGAGAAAACATAAGTTTTATATACACATGATATTGAGATAAAAAGGGTTGTTTTATTTTGAAAAAGTCTAATTTTTTATAGTGAATAGGTTAAGGCTCAAGGCATATTTATTAAAAGAATGGTAAAGGAAAACAAAGAAACACACATGGCCACATAAGATCACAAATAGACTAAAACAATTCAAATAGAGATCAAGTACCATAAGATCAGGTAGTCATTTTGTGGTGTGAGACGTGTCCACCCTAGCCATGAGGGTGTCGTCCTTTGCACCATGTTTGGAACATCCATGGACCATCACAAAGATCAGAGCGTTCATCCTCTTTGAAAATATTTGTTTCTTTTTCAATAGTTATAAAATAAATGTTATGAATTTCTCCCTCACTACTTCCAGTGGTGAGTAGATCAAAAGAGTTATGTAAACTCAAATGTGGATGTGACTTGCGGATAGGGTTAGCATCATTACTATTCATATCAACTTCAGTCTTAGGAAGATTAAATAATGGGAGACTCTCCCTACCTTGTAGTGTAGTGAATACTTGACAATTATATTCATTAAATATATCATGTTATGAATTGGCCGTGTCTACCCTCATAGTCAAAAGAGAATAGTTGGTGGTGTTACCATACCTTGATCATGTTGTGAAATTGAGGCATGTTTAGTAGAACCAGCCTCTAACATAGAAATATGCAGGTTTTATTGAGCCCATGAAAGGCAAGTTATAGATCCGACACCACTAGGGATATTTTAGGCTTCCAAAGAAGGGGTAATGGGAACAAAGCTAGAGTTTTGAGAATCCACCTTATCTAGAGTAGGCTAAACTCACAGTCCTATCACACTAGTGGAATGATGAGGATGAATCTCTTTAGTAACATGGGGGACTGATTTTTTAACCAATCCATGCACTAAGGATCCTTTATTTCCACTAGAAGCACATTGAAGAATCAAATCAACAACTTATCTTTTTGGGGAAGTTTCAAAAAGTTCAGAATCAAGAAATTTTTTTATTGGACTTAATTTACTATTAGATTTCCCTGAGTCTCTCACATTATTCTTCTTTGAAAATGCAGCATCTGTATTTTACTTATATTTTTGAATTTTATCATTGACCATTTTATGTTTCTCCCACAAGTTGAAGTCCACTTCCACTTGTGAAGAATGTTCCTTATCAGCTTGGCTATCAACTGAGTGATCATCATCTTCATTTTATAAACCCCTAGATAGAACATATTTAATGGAAGCTCCATATAAAAAACCATTTTCAATAGTTCCTTGAACTAGAAATTGCTTATCATTTTCCAGATCAGCCCAAGAGAGAGGGGATTTGTTATTAATTTGACCATGATAAGTAATCTTCGATGCATAACCTATTCATATTTCCCTTAATGAAGTGATTTCAACTCAGATATCCTCAACAGATTCTATACCCTTCACTTGGATCTACCCTAGAGAGGAATTTACAAAAGGTTCTCAGACAAGACTGTTATTGTTTTCTAGAGGATTCCTACACTGATCCTCTATGCTCTGGATAGACACCTAATTTTTGTTTCGTCTACAATGTATTAGGTTATGACCCTTAGTTTGATAGTTATAGAAATCTATACCTCTTCTGCATGTTGATTCAGTGTGCGACAAATTTTTTTCATACATCAATGAATGGTGACATTTTCTCCAACTCAATTATTTGACTAATTTCATCTTTAAGTGTGGATAAAACCACCATATCAATTAGCATATAACTCAGATAAAAATATACCAAAAACGAGATTAATGACCATATCAGACTATGTTTTTGGCATAATACATCATAATTTCTATTCTAATCATGAATGCAATATCAAACAAAATTCCATAATTCCCTAATTCCCAATTAAGGCCATGTATTTTATTCCATACCTAGGCACATGTATCCTTGAAATCTTTTAGATAAAATCTTAATCTCCAATCATGAATCTAAAGTTTCCCATGTATGATAATAAAAGAACATATACAACAATAAAAAACCTTGAGCTCCACAGATGGAAATAAAATGTGGAAATTGCCACGTCCGAATGATACACATTTAAATTCGGAAAACCCCAAATATCCACAAGAAAAGAAATGAGATCCATCAATTTATAGGGATTCATACCTTTCATAAAAGAAATACGAGATATTATTGAGTTCTTGCAAAAAACAATTCGGGCTGATATGGCGTTGTTCGAGGTAGATACATTAGCAGTGGACCGATTGTGAATAACTCACTGCGGAGCCCGATTGTCAAGCGGGATGAAGGGTCATTCTAAGAAACCAGAGAAGGAAGATAGTTCTATCAAAAACTCCATGGTGCGGTCTTTATTCTTCAATAATGAAGTCGCTCCCAGTCGAAAATCATTCTAGATCAAGTCGAATGTATAAAGATTCACACTTTGGGATGTAGGGTAACCTGATCGCCCGGAGGTAGCCTCTGATCTGATTCCTCCATCCACATGTAATCAAATGGATATTCATTCAGAGAGTTAATTTAGATTGTAATTGGTAACATTGGTACTTTTAATTGAATCATGGTATTTTTTGGAGAAGTTATCATCATTTTTGGGATTTTAAATATACTTATGAATGTATGGTGCTTCGGTAAAAGCCATTTGGGGGTTAATGACTAAGTTTTTTTTAGAAATTCATATGCATTATATTGTTTAATTCTTTATATATTAAAATATCTTTTGGGAATGGTATGATATTCAGAATATATTATTAGATAATATAGTTACATGATAATATAATTATAGTAATTATTACTATTTTTTGAAAAAGGATTCACTATATTTGAAAAAATATATCGTAATGATTTTTTTATATAAAATATTTTAAAAATATTAATGGTTATTTTGGATTTCTATTTTAGGTGTTAGGATAAAAACTACGAAGGAACCCAAATCAAAGTATCCTAGGATGACCTGATAATTAAAAATGAGATTGATATTGGTTTAATTGAGTACAATACATTATGATTTGTAAGATATATAGGCTAACATGATTGTGTTATATTGATACATCTTTAGGTTAAACTAATCAATGTTTATTTATGATAATTAAATTAAAATTTCCATCATTCTTGTTAACTCTTATGGTTTTATTAATTTATGTAATGAGAAGGAACGATGTGTGTGAGGGATATTGTAGATATTTTATCGACAAAAACCCAATCAGAATGGGACTTTGTTTGTAAAACCCTATGATTATAAAAATATTTCTATCATGAAATATGATTAACATTTTGAACCTAGTAAAAATAAAAAACATAACATGTATGATAAATACTGACTCTCATGAATGATAAATTGAAAATAATGATGAGGAAAAGAAGATTTAGAATCCTAAATGTAAGAAATATTGGATTTAAAATGAGGTACGTTTTTCAATGGTAAATTTTAATGTTATATATGAATAGATGGTGGTTATCAAACTCATGAGTGTAGGGAATATAATGAAGATAACTGTTTAGATTCAATTTTCAGTGTTCCAAGCATTATATGTATCCCTGTCCCAATCCATGGGCCAAAAATAGATATAGTCACTAGTATCCATGCGATCATGGAAAATTATTTCTAACTATTACTAATGAATCAGATTTTTTTTTCACTGAAAGAAATCTCGTGTCTTATTAATAAATGTTTTCACCTGATAATAAATATTTAGTCTTAAATAAATACCCATAGTGGTATGATTATCATATAAATCACTTTTTCTATTGTGGGATTTTGTTTCTTCACAACCTAGATCTACCTCCCTTAGTATAATTCATTGATGCATTAAGAATAGTTTTTATCTCTTTATAAACAAAAATAATTATTTTTCCACATAGATAATTCTAATTCCACTTAAAATATTATTACCATGAATGTATAATAATATATCATTTTTTTTAATTTTCTAAAAAAAATACTCAGTTGTTGTAATTAATATTACCATGATTTAACTTATTTAAAGGTAACGAATATAATACACATAAATTAATATATATATATAAGTACATTTTAGTTAGTTAATCAATTCAATATATTTCACCATGCACAATATGAAACATAAATGAAACCATGAAACATTTATATGAAATAAATGTATTTAAAAAAGACCCTTATTATACTATTTTTTGAATTAGTGGAAAAAAATATAATTAAATGAATTAAAATTATATTTTAATAGAATAAATTCCTCCATTAATAAGAATTAAATTCATTAAATTTACCTAAAATGTATATAAAGATAATTTATGTCACGAACTAACCTTAGTCGACACTAAACTAGTCACCAGAGTCGGCCTGCGGCATGGCCCAAGGGGCATTCCCGATCCCTATAGGCTGGAAAATTGTGTCTGGAATCATATATAAAACTGAAAGGGTATGGATTCAAAAAAAAAACTAGTATCAAATAAAAAAACTGAACACACAGATAAACAACCACTGATCATATAAAAATACCCAACTAGTCTAGATACAAATATAATAGAAGAGAAAGAAACTGAAGCTAAAAGTAAAAAAAGATGTAAAAATAGATTCAAATGTGAACTACAACTCTCAAATTTCTATGTGACCTCTAGGTCACCTCCAAACACAAGAAGAACTCTTATCCAAAAAAGAGAAACTGAACCAAGATAACCTGATCAAAATGGAACCTACATATAAAAGGATAAGGTTGGAATGAGCACAAAAATGCTCAGTAAGAATTAAAAAAACAAACCATAGAATCCATCTGTTTTTCATTTCCCAAATTAATCCATTAACAGTACTTTGAAATAATGTTATAAAAGTTAAGTTTTTCACATTTTTACAAATAAACACACCTTTCCCCTTTTTGAGAAAACACAAGACACCACACCTTCATTTCCAAAACAAGTATATGTTTTCAAAATCAAATTCCACCCCAAAATATAAATAGTCTAAAACATGCTATGTGGTAAATAAATAGAATGTGTAGCCTAAGAGATAAATTAAATAGAAAGAAAAAAACATAAGCAACAGAGTAATCATGGTCCTTCATAAATATTCCTCAAAGACCCCGAGATATACTCGGTTCAGAACCACATATCGGCGTATAGTGAAGCCCCTATGTCAATAATAAAATGGTTGGCCTGACCTAACCACAATAGGGGAACATACATCCTGTCCAATCTACATGTCCAAGAGGGTATTAACCCATCTAATCGGGGGTAGTAAGAAACCATCACTTGATCACCTAGAAGATTCCCAAGAACCAATGGTAGATATAAATAAAATTTGTATGTTAGAGGCCCCCGTACATATGACTCACCTTACCTACTGTCACCACACATTCCTACCCCAATCACAGGCACCTCCCATACAATTACCCATAAAGTGAATCATAGATAGGGTTTTCCACTGTATACATATTCATTTACACGTCACTCATTGAAATTTCTAATGAGGATGTGATATCATATCAATATCAAAACCATTTTATAAAACACATTGAGTTTCCAACAGGTCAATCATGTCACATTGCTCCTGAAACATAACTTAGCATGTTGAAAGATGACAACCGAGCACACACATTTTCTAGACCACATTCTTTTTCAAATACAACACATCACATTTCCATTAAATATAAATTTCCAAAAAACCCTTTTGTTTTACACATTCTAAATACATTTAACAAAAACACCTTAAAAACCATTCCCAAAACCAATTTTAAAAATAAATTTTATATTGACTTTCCCAAATGGGCCTTGAAACCAACCATCACCCGAAATACACTTACCAAAAACATTTCCAAATTGATTCTAATGTCATTTGAAACAACAATTTCATAATAAATTGTTAGATGAGGATTTCAAAACATTAGTAAAATGTGGAATTTTATAAAATGTGTCATACATACCCTTTATATCATTTTCCAATTTATTTAATTTCAAGATAAAAATCTGCAGCACACTTAAAGATTCAAAATATTATTATGATACACCTAAACGACCCATCACATTGAAACCCACACACTTGAAACCATTTTCTATAAAAAAAATAAAAAACACCTAAAGGAAATGACCAACCGCTTTATATTAAAAAAACTCAATAATACCACATAATATTAAAACATAACCATCTCCTTCATAAATCAAGAAAAATATTCCAAAAACATCTCACGACGAATCTTTGAGTCATTAAGAGTCAATGGAAAATTACAGCACTCCTCATTAAATAAACTATATCATGTTTACAAACTAACACCATGAAAAATACCACAACAAGGTATAGTTCTACAATATAAAAAACATTAATTACACTTTTATAAATACATTAAGGAAAAACCACATAAATTCAAGTGAAGGATTGATTTGAAAGGTAATTTTAGATATTTATACTAATATCATATCATTTAAAAGAATTAAATATGAATTACACATGTGAGTGAAACATGTCAATATTTTTTTAATGAAAGTGCAAGAAACATTTGGTGTGCAAATAAAAAAGCATAAATATAAAATTTCTTTAAAAAATAATTTTATAAAATTCAACTACAATAAAACACCATAACAAGTTAATGACATAGGTTAAATATGTGTGAATTATGTATAAAAATTACTGAAACATATATACATCAAGTAAATTTCATCATAAAGGAAAAACATGAAAACACCTACTTCAATGGAATGAGAATGTGATGTAACTTCCTTGAAAAGAATAATTGATCTATGTGGTCCCTTCACACACCCTTAAACCAATGGAAACACAAATCCCATGAGAAATACACCCATAAGGGTTCATTCAACCAATAAAACTCCATTAAAACTTAATAAATAGAGAGTGTAAAAACTCATCGGAGGGGGGGGGGGGGGTTCACTAGAGTAGGCCGGATGGATAGGGATAAAGTGAACTATATAAGGCCATAAAAAAAGAGGGGAGCATGCTAGAAGAGACTGGCTAGATAGGAGTCATGCCTAGGGATGGCTTGCGCTAGGAAGGGAGATCCGACCAGAGAAGGCCACATGTCAGAGGTAGGGGATGCATTGGGAAGGCGCTGCTGGATGGAGGAGGGCAGCACTGGTAAGAGGGAGCACTGCCAAGGTGGAATTTTTTTGTCAATTTAAGGTGGGGTTGGGGGATGTCATGTGTGTCGTGGAAGGGGATAGGGCATGGAGGATGGGTTTTCTCCCTCTAGGGATTCTAAAAAATTGATTTTAAAAAACTAAAGCATAACGACAATATTATTAGAAATTTTAATAATAATTATAACATACTCAATAATAATAGTAATCAGATTATTATTAAATACAATAATAATAATAGTATTAAGAATAAAAATTATAATAATAATATTATTATTAACTATACTTTAATTGTCTATTTTATTTAACATATCTTACTTAATTTTATTTTATTTATCATTAAATTAATTTTTTTTATTTATTCCAAATACCGGGTAGCTACCCGGTTCACCTAAAATAAGACGTGCGTTAGAGAAAATTAAACACGAACCATGCCACCAAGCCCTACCCACTTTATGAGTCAAGATGCATGCTTGTTACATGGTTTTATAAACCATGTGAAAGTCATGTTCCATAACTTAGATCCACATTGGAATCTTTGTGGGTACCACCCAGTTACTTCTAACCCTACAGGCTAACCACACAGTATTGAAAAGGCTTCTAAAATTTTAAAAGTTGGCCCGCCGACTATCAAAACTCAAAATAATAATTAATGTAATTAAAAATCTATTCAATATGGTCGGGTTGTGACATTTCTACCCACCATAATCACTTTCTTCACCTAAAAAGTCCTCAAGTTGAAGGATAACCAAAACTCGAGTTGATGGCCGATCAAAACCGAGAGTGACTAAGAACCGTGGTGTGACCTTTCACTCCATACGTAAAACCCAACCATTTAAATAGAAAACCTAAGCACAAGATTGAGAGGAGAACACAAGGGGGTTCTCCCAACCACATAACTCAACTAGCTCAAGAATTTTAAAAACCAATCATTGCCACCATGACCAAAATAATAAACCCGCTATAAGGGAACCTGGAATGATGGGACACCATGCTGAGAGATCCAACACAACCCCTTTCTTCACATTCACGAAAAAACATGCCCAATGAGGTTGGAAAAACCCACATGAATAAATTAACCCAAATTGCTAACCATAACATGGCTACAGCGATCAATTCTTCCCCCCTCACTTACAGCTCCAAACAAGCATTGTAAAAAAAATATCGACCCATACAAGGGCAAAACACACATAAACAAAAAATAATGATTTAAAAAACAATATTCATAAAAAATTACTATTTGGGTTACAAAATAAAAATTTCACCAAACATTCCCAATGAGTGATGAATTTTTTTTCAATATAAGGGAAAATGTGAAAGAGAACTATCCACACTCCAATCCTAAAACATAAATAAAAAACTAGTTCAAGATTTCACACTCCCTCACTAATTCCATACTATGTGTGAGGATCAGCCTTAGACTAATGGCCAGGGATCTGATGGCTAAAGCATCTCTTACCTCACAATCAGGTAGGATCACTCCTCATCCACAATGTCTTCTTTAAGATATACTTTCTGTAAAACTTCTCCAGATTACTCAAACAACTTCAATGATAGAACATCTTCAGGATGATGATACAATACATCTTCGAGTGCCTGAGCCATCCACAATTGTGACACACAAGAGGATGATCTGATTAACTGGATTCCCAAACCAATGAAAGAGGTTTTTTAAAAATTGGTCTCACTAGAACACTCCTCTAGCCAGATGGGGAACCTTAATGATCATAAAGAGACACCATATTTCCAACTGTCTGTGCTCCAATGACCAAATAATCTAGAAACCACTCCGTAAATATCTTCTAAAATTTTTTTACTTTGAAATGTGGACCCCATTCATGATCTCTGGACATTGAACCCTTAGGAAATGAGATGGATTCATCAGATCCTGTGATTCTACCTCCAATGAAATGGAAACCAATACATTAAAGTGATCAACGTAGGCCTTCACTGACCACTAGATTTATTGAATACCCACAAACTATTATCTTTTTTTCACCTTCACTTTTTTAGATTTGAACCATCCGATAAATTCAAACATAAAAAAATCTCATATAATACCAACCTACATTGATGAAAAACTCCAATTCACTCGAAGAAGGACCTCCAAACAACCCTAGGATAGCTCGAACCCTAACAGCCTCAAGATTTCCCAACATCCTAATGAAGCACTCTACCTCTTCAAGACACGTGACTTCCTTTAACAGAACTCGATCATTGTGGAGAATATGAAAAATCTGAGAAGGAATAGGAACTGGGCATGAATCAATGGACTCCTTTGAAACATTTCAAGGTGGAATTCTATAAAAAATATAAGAAACATAACGTCAAATCCAACACCAAAACACAAAACAAAAAAAATGAGTTTTTTAAACCATTTTTCCTTTCAAAAATCTAATTAGATAATAAGGATAAGACATTAATCTCAAAAAAACACAAATGGATTCTTACGAAGAGTCACATTTATGTCCATCCAATTCCAAGTACATCATCCATGAATAGTTTTCCCAACACAATTTCCATACATTCCCTACACACA
This sequence comes from Viscum album, assembly GCA_963277665.1. NCBI lineage: Eukaryota > Viridiplantae > Streptophyta > Magnoliopsida > Santalales > Viscaceae > Viscum > Viscum album. The sequence continues at coordinate 688,136,174 of OY728164.1, forward strand.
TGTGACCTTCCATAGAGAGTACTGAGGGTCACATATCTCTTTTCCTCATAAAATCTAATCATGCATTAATGTTTTAAACAAAAACATATTTTTTAAACCCATTTGACCAATTTTAAAACCACTTGAATAAACAAATTTTCATTCCAAAACCATTTTCATATTCCAAATAATACATACACCAACAAAAACCATGATAATACCCAATGTACACCAAACTACCAGAATGAGGAAATAGAGACTATTCCTAACTTAGTGAAATGATAGTTGTCCATGACCTATGCAGTCCATAATTTTAAGAGGGGATTCAACCATGCACATAGAATCCAAATTGGTCACTACTCTGTGGGAGATCACTACGTGACAACATCTCACCCCCATTTTAATCCCTCAACCAAAAAAAATAAAAAGAAAATTAATCTCAGACCACCCATAGAAAATCAATTATTAGTGCAAGAAAGAGTTATAGACATACTTTCCCAAACTACCTTCTAAGTTCCAACTGTCCTAATATCCATCTACCATGCCCCCAAAAAAATAAATGGACTATTTTGATACCATTTTTAATGAACCATCCCAGGTCAACCATGAACTGGTCACCGAAGCTAGACCGCATCATGGCTCGAGAGGTGTTCCCGATGCCCAAAAGCTGGTAACTAGATTCTTGAATAAAATATAGAACAAAAATTGAACAGTTTCATCCCAAAATAACTGATATCAAATAAAACCAAATGAAGTCATAGATAAAAAACCACTAATCTTATAAAAATAGCCAAATTGTTTAGATTCCAATATAACTAAACATAAAAAAACAAAAACAGAAACAAAAACAAATATTACTAAAAACATAATAAAATGTGAACTGTACCAAAAAGATCTCTATGTGACCTCTTGGTCACCTCTAACCATAAGATCGAATCTACTCCGACAATGAAAAAGTGAACCAAAAGATTATAATAAAATGGAACATTCCACTGAAAGGATAAAGTAGGTGTGAGCACTAAAATGCTCAGTAGGAATTCCAAATATAAACCAAGGAATCCATGCATTTTTTCATTCCCAATGAAATCCATTAACACTAGTCTGGAATACAGTTATAAAAATAAGGGTTTTTAAATTTTGAAAAATAAAAAAACTTTTCCCCTTTTTTAAAAAAACTACCAACCACACCTTCTTTTTCAAAACAAGTTTACCTTTTCAAGACCAACTCCATAACCAAAACCTAAACATTATAAAATAGGATTAATGGTAAATAAATAAACAGTGAAGGATAATAGCTAAATTCAATACAAGTAAAACAAACATAAGAGATAGAGTAACCATGGTATTTTATAAGCATCCATAGAAAACCCCTAGATGTTCACGGTTTGGAACCACCAATTGAAATATGATGAATCCCCATAGTCAATAACTCATTGGCTGCCCTAGCCAAGCCTCACAAGTAGAACACCCTTCATGGCTTGTGTACAACTCTAGGAGGTACTAACTCGTATAACCAATGTTAGCAAGCAACAAGAACTCAATCGTCTAAAATATTCAAAGGAACTCATGGTAGATATAAATAAAATATTTAAGTAGGAATCCCCCGCATGCTTGGCCCACCTTACCTTCCGTCACCACACTTGCCTTCCCCAAACACAGACACTACCCATACAATAACCCATTCAGGGAAATCCTTGATAGGTTTCCCCCCTATATACATATACATGTACACATCATTGGTTAAAATTACAATCCATGCCATACTATCTTATCAATATCAAAATAATTTTTTCAAACACTTTGATTTGCTAACCGGGCCATCACATCACATTTTTTCTAAAACATACCTCAACAAATTCAAATATGACAATCGAGCACACACATTTTCCGAACCAAATTCTTTTTCTAAATCCAACTAAAGACATTTCTTGTATATACACAACACCAAATAGACTCTTAATCTTTATACATTCCAAATACATTTACCCAAAAAACATTAAAATCCATTACCAAAACCATGATCAAACAAAAATTGTATATTGACATAGCCGGACATTCCATGAAACCAACCTTCCCCTAAAATACAAAAAATAAATAAATTTAAAATATGTTTCTAAATTAATTTGAAACACCACATTCCCATGAACTCTTCAAAGGATAATTTACAAACATTAGTAAAAACATTTAATTTTATAAAATGTGTCAAACATGACCTTTAATTTAAGTTCCAGTTTATTTCAAAACAATAAAAAATCCAAAATGCACTTAATGATGCCAAATAGGATTATATTACACCAATAAACCCCTTCCATTTAAACCCACTCACTTGAAACCATTTTCATTAAAAACTACCAAAAATAACCAAAACACTATTTAATTATCAAACGAAACTCAACAATACCATATAATTACACAACTTAACAATCCCCATCAAAAATCAGAAAAAATCATCCCAAAACATTTCACAGTGATTCATTGAGTTAGTAAAAGACAACCAAACCACACACCGCTCAACCTAAAAAATACTGTAAATAGTTTAAAAACTTGAACTATGGAAAAATACTACAAAATTTTTTAGTTCATCTATATAAAAAAAACAAATTAAACTTTTAAAGATACAGTATGGCATAACCACATGGGTGAAAATGAAAGATTGCATTGAAAACTAACTTCAGCCTTTTATACTGATGTAAATTCATCACAATGAATTAAATATAGATTCCAAAGGTGTGAGAAACATGTCTATAAATTAATTTATAAATTTTAATGCAACATTGGGTGTTCAAATATACGTGCATAAATAAATAATTTCTTTAAAACCTATATTCATAAAATCCAAAAACCATAAAAATAGAATAACAATCTAATGACACATATTACGAGTGTGTGAATCATGTATAAAAAATTATTGAAACACCTAAGAATCATATAAATTTCATAACAAAGAAAAACCACATAAACACCAACCTCAATGGTGTTTGAACGCAAATACACTTAACTAAAAGGAATAATAATTCCTCACGGTCCCTTCACACACCCTACAACCTACGAAAACACAAAACCTATGTGAAATACACCTAATAGGGTTCGTTAAACCAAGATACCACCATTAAAACAATAGAAAGAGAGAGGTAAATAACTCTTCAGAGGGGGTGGGGGAGCGCGTCAGAGTAGGCTGACTAGAGTAGGGGTCACATGCAGAGATGGCTCCTGCTGGAAATAGTGATATGTCTAGAGATGGCCATGTGTCAGAGGAAGGGGATGCACCGGGAAGGCACTAAATGATGGAGGAGGGTGGCGCAAGTGAGAGGGAGTGCTATTGGGGGGGGGGGGTGCATTATGGTCAATGGAATGGGGGGGGAGATGGACTGTGCATCGTGGAAGGGGAGAGGGGAAGGATGAGGAGGGGGTCACACCCTTTATGGATTCTCCCAATAAAAATAAATTAGATTAAAAAAATAAAACATAACCATAATATTATTATCAATTTTGATAATTACAATAATACCAGAAATAATAATAATATGAAAAATAATAGTAGTAAAAATATTATTAATTACTATAATAATAATAAAATTATTAAAAAACCTAATAATAATATTATTAAAAATACACCAAATTTTAATGTATTTAATTTATCTTACATAATTTTATTTTATTTCACATTCAATTAATTTCATTATTGATTCTGAATACCAGGTAGTCGCACGGTTTTCTTGCAGTTAGATTTGATTTTGAGAAAACTATGCTTGAAACGTGCCACTAAGCACTACCCACTTACAGAGTCAAGCTACACACTTATCACATGATTTTATAAAATTTTCTTAATTGGTGCTCCATAACATAGATTCACTTGAGAATCCTAGTTGTCATCACACAGTTACTCCAACCTGTGCGGGCTAACAATGATATAATAGAAAATCTTTTGAAATTTTAAAACATGATCATCCTACTAACGAAACTCAAAATAATAATAAAAGTAATTAATATAATTTATCAACAAGGTCGGGGTGTAAAACATTAGTAATTTTATTTTTTTATAAATTAAATTTTACATTATATGATATCTTATGTAACACCCAAAGCTTCCACGGTACGTTTCCCTTTGAATAATGCAGTAGCTTGCGTTGTACGCAACATGGATTTTTAACACACCACGACCAATCAAACTTGATGTTATAAATATTAAATCCCACAGTTTGGAAATTTATAAATTTTATTTTTCAAAATGGACTTCATTTTTGGATTCGGAATATCAAAATTAACTTTAGGTAAAAATTTGGTATTTTTCTAAAAACATACAATTTTTGATGAATAGTGAAAAACACGCTGTTATTGTTTAAAATCAACTTTTTATTTAAATAATTAGTTATTTTATTTTAGGTCAAAATATATACATAATAACTATATATGTTAAACATAATTCATTAGAGTAACTTTATAATATGTTTAGATATGTAAAATTTAATTGAAATTTTCTTACAGTCTTTTACCCACCTTCTAGGATCATCTTGAAATTTTCATAAAACATAATTTTAACGCTTATGTGAGCTGAATTTTAAAAATATGGGAGACACGGTTAATATAAATAATTAATATGTGGTTCAATAAGACGAAAATAATTTTTGGTGAATAGTAACTTTTGACTTATTTACCACGGTTAAAAAGAGAAAGGGTAATTAATAGTAAAAATGATATTATAATTACCCTAACACGTGTCTTAATTCGAGTGGATAAGTGTAATTTTACCAAAAACATCCTTATGAATATAATATGATCCTTTTTTTCCACTTGGATTAGATTATGACATTTATTATTATTATATCTAAAGAAGAGTTAAAAGTGTTAAATTCAATGTTTAATAACTAAACCATTTATAATATATTGTTACACACAATATAAATTAAAATATAAATATTAATTAAAAATACAAAAAGATTTCCTACATAATGTTATTTTATTTATAATTTTTATACATTAAATAATTTAATTTATTTATGACACAATGATGATGTAGTAATTACCTTATTAATGAAATATTAAAATAATTGATATTATTAATATGAAAAAAAAATTAATTGAAACTTATGATGAATTAAACTAATTTTATAGGTTAATATGACATGTTAGGGTGGATTAAACAAATTTTAATCTCAGTGATAAATTTTTTATGGCTTTCAAAAAAAATAAACTAATAAATAGTGTCAAAATTGATATAACTAAGTTTTTAAAACAAAAACTATATTATTAATTGATATAATATTCCTAAAAATATAAGGTTCGACCAAAGGAATTATATAAGGTTATATATATTAATACTGATCCACTTTTGGTTATATTGGTATTTTATTGTAATATTAATAACCATATAATATAAAAATACAAAAAGACCTGGTAAATGTCAAAATACTTAACTAAGAGTTAAATCTAAAAGATAAGGTTAATATGGTTACATAAGCCTATCTAAAACCAATTGTTTTTGAGGTTAATGACACATCCCCACCTTATCCTAGAAATAATTTATTTTCGATCCATTATAAACTGAAACTAATTTTATTATAAAATAATATTTCAAGCTTTTCCTAAGGTGCCCCTCACCCCTCTTATAAAAGGGAACTTACCCTTCTCTGAATTTCACACCTCCAAATACATTTGGATCATCAAAAACCTACCCAAATATCTTTTTATCTTCCCACACATCAACTTAGATTCCTTACATTGAACATAAATTCAATCTATGGTTCCCTTTTGATCAACTAAAAAGGAAACACCCGAAGAAGAGATAATAATTTCACCACCCTCTTTCAAGTTCTTTTCTTCTTCCACTTCCTCTTTCATTATTGTTTCAATACCAAAATAATATCTCTGGTACCTTATACATACTATGATGTTATTTAAATATGTTACAAATATATTAGTAATTCAATCCATCCAATAAATGACAAAGTCACCATACGTGTGTACGTATGGCTTACCGTCTCTACGTCGTGTTTTAGGTTGTTATTCAAACATTTTATTATTTGTATGGGTATAATAATGAGTATAACTGATGTAAATAATAAATATATCATGTTAATTATTCGGTATATATGATATACTATCCAATTAAATATGATTTCCCCATCTATATAATGATATTATCGCTCGTGCGTACGTACAGATTACCATCTCCATTAACGCGATGAGATTCATTCACCATCGCAATCATTCAAGAATAATTTTCATTTTATAATTAAAAATAATTTTTAAGAACATAATATTATTCTTGATATTAATAAAATACATCATATTAATAACAAAAATGTCTTACATAACCAATAATATAAAGTAAAATGAATCAGTTAACCCCCAAAACGATGATAGTACTAAAATATTATTACAATGAAACATTAAATGATAATATTTGATATCATATTTATGTATATTATACTTGTATAATTTAATAATAATGATTTAAATATAATAAAGTAGGTTAACTTACCCTCAACCAAGGAAAGGTACAAGGTATGGGTTAATTCCACAATATCTTCATTAGCTGAGGTTTTTTATACGTGAGTATCTACTGAGACCTCATTATCATCCACATTTGGAATTCATAAAAATATATTGAAAAAATACTATTTCCTAGACTATTGTTTAAAGTAATTTATATCTTTGTTTAACTTTTTATTAAATGTTTTTTAATTAATCATTCAGTCGTTTTCCAAACAATGTCCTTTTCGACCGTTTCGAAAAAATTAAGGAAAGAACGTTTTTCAACTTATAGGGTGGGTGAAACTATTTCCCTCTCTTATAACATCTTCGATGCTTCCCTTACAATATTAAAAAAATATCTTCAAAATAAATGTTTTATTTTATAATTACATAACTTCTAATGATTTCAAAAAATGAATATATATTTCTCTCAAAAAGTTATTATTTCATGTATGTCAACATCCTTTCATGGATTTTAAACTTATTTTATGTTGATTTGTTATGATACAAAACATCCATATATTTTTAAGGTTTTGTGAAATGTTTGAATTTGGATGTGTTATTTATACACCATTCATGGTTTATGGATATAGAATTGAAATTTCATTTTCTATTTTTAATATGAATTTTTATGTTATGTTTAAAGCTTTTCATATGAAGAATTAATTGGACTTACTAAGTGACGGGTGGAGCCCTCTATAGTTCATCGATGCATCGGTAGTTCTCATCAAAAAAACTAGTGTCTTGGCACAAGACCTTGAAAAAAATATTATTTTTATTCTTGGAACAAGGGCTTGACTATGGGTTTATGGAGACTGACATTATGTATTCCATAATTATGAAATTGGATATTGATATTTCATGTGATTATTCGACTAGTAGAATATTCATGTGATTAAGTAAATGGAATTATTTGATTTATATTGGCCATATTATACTGAATTTTATATTAAAAAGCCTTCTATTTTAGTCTTATACATTGCCTTTAATTTTTATGCATATTTATGAATGTTTCCGCTATATTGTTATCCTCACTAAGCATATGAGCTCACGCCCTTCTACGTTTTATTTTTTTCGCATGATACGAAGAATTATATTATGACTATCCTACAGGGATAGTTTAAGGGATATGAATGTTGTCAATGGAGAATAATCGGTATTTTGGGATTTGATCCCTTGTGTTCTTTGCAATGTCATGTAATAATGTACTGACTCTAGGAAATTGGGGTTTAGGTGTAACAGTTGGTATCAGAGGAAGTTTAGTACAAAATGTGGATGCTAGATTTAGAGAAACAATGATTAGATAACATTACCCTAAGATAGAGTTTGAGAATTTGTATAGAAGAACTTGCCATAATTTTGGTAATATAGAGAGTTTCTGAGTTTTTTAGGAAATTAATCCATGTCTGTATACGAGCAGGTATAGGAAGCTCTAGCACAACTGTTCCTAGGGGTAAAACCTAACAACCCTACATTGAGCTAGACTCAAACGGGAACTAGGGCATGACAACGGGCCTTACTACACTCTTGATTATGACACCACTGGGGGATATGGTTCGATTAACTCAAAATTTCTATACAAACCATTATGAAAGATTTATGAGTATATACCTCCTCAAATAAAACAAATTTATAATTATGGATTATATCCATAAACTGTTAAATTTATGTTAAGTGTTTTATAAGTTTTGGAATTATGTATTGTGATTCATAAACAAATCTATTGTATTCCATTTTTAGAAATGGCACCTAGTATATGGAATGGAAACCTTATCAACGCACATAATCAATTTAGGGATTTCCCTCCTGTTAAAGATAATTATAGTGGAGCTGGTGATGCAACTGGTGTTGATTAGCTTATCACCATATTAGGACAACACACTTAGGTTATGAATAATAACCATACCTGTATGGAGCACCCTGATCCACAATGCGAAAGATCAATGTTAGACTTCTTCATGAGGAAACAAACTCCAAAAATCAATAGTAGTACAAATCCATTAGTAACTGAATAATAGATAATTTCCTTGGAGAAAATATTTAATGGTTTGGGGAGTAACGAAGGGAAAAAGTTGTCATGGCCGTTTATCACCTCACGGGAGATACAGATCAATGGTGGTCATTAATCCAAAACACCAAGGAATATGAAGAAGTATTGAACATAGAATGGATGGAGTTTAAAGATATTTTCTTAGAAAAATAATTTCTTCGTGACCATCGAGAGGATATTGAACGACATTTCTTGAGTCATAGGAAAAAGGAGGATGAGAATGTTGCAAAGTATGAGGATAACTTTACAAGGTTAGAAAGGCATGCAACCGATTATATACATAACCCATGGAGTAATATTGATCAATTATTTTTTGGGTTAAAAACATTTCTCCATCAACCATTAATCTCAAAATTCTTCTCATCGTACGAAGATATTATCTCACAAGCTATCAGGATTGAAAAATGATTCCCGAAGTCTTACGATTTTAAAGAAAATCAAGAGAAAAAAATATCTACTGAACACTCTAGAAATTAATATAAGGGGAATAAGGGAAATGTTGAATATCCATCATGTGGTAAATGTAGGAAGAAACACCCTGGTACTTGCCTACAGGGAATGGGAGTCTATTATAAGTGTGGTGAAAATGGCCACCAAACTCGTGAGTGCATGGGGATGAAAGAGGATGTTAATGTTGAATGTTACAATTGTATTGAAAAGGGGTATTATGAAAATTATTTTCCTAATATCCAAGGGAACATACCTCAGAAAAGGCCAGGGGAGCAAGGCTAAGCCGATGTGATTACAACTATTGAGGTTGAAGCTCCGAAAGATGTGATGGTAAGTAATTTAATGGTTTCCTCAATTATATCCAAAGCTTTATTTGATTCCGGATCATCGCATTGTTTCATATCTTCCCAGTATGCTAAGAAAATTAGATATTTTCAATTTGACATAACAATGGAGTTGTCAGTCAAAACACTTCAGGGAAGTATCATCACAACAATGATTTGTAAATCAGTTCCCATTATGGAATATATATGTTATTTATCTACTGATATCATCGTTATAACCATGATTGAATTTGATATAATCCTCATAATGTATTGGCTTTTGGAAGATGATGGAAAAATCTATTTTACGAAGAAAGAGGGTACAATTTTCGATAATGATAATAAGTGTTGTATCTTTAGAGAAGAAACGTCACCACCTGATAGATATCTAGATACACCCCCAGTAGCTATACTAAATTAAATTATTAGTGAATAAGAGAATGAAATAACTATGGCTGAGGAAAAGAATGTTCAAATGGAGCACATACCTTTTGTGTATGAGTATATTGAGGTGTTTTCAGAGGATTTACCTAGACATCCTCCAGAATGAGAAATTGATTTTTCTATTGATTTAATTATGGGTTCAATGTCCATATCGAAGACCCCTTATATAATACTCACTATGGAATTTGTGAAAATAAATAAACAAATAGAGGAATTGAGTAACAAGGTTTTTATTTTCCCTAGTGTTCTCCATGGGGATCCCCTATACTTTTTGTTAAGAATAATAACAGATCTATGAGGTTGTGAATCGACTATTGGGAGATTTACAATATAACAATAGAGAACAAGTATCCCCAACCTCACATTGATGCTTTATTCGGCCAAATTCATGAATGTCAGTATTTTTCAATGATTGACCTTGATCTAGATATCATCAGTTGTGTGTGAAGAAAAAATCATTCTTAAAATAACAATTCAAACCAGGTATGCGCATTATGAGTTTACAATAATTACTTTTGGATTGACTAATGCACCCTCTGTCTTCATGGATCTAATGAATAGATTTTTCAAGGATTATCTTGATCACTTTTTAGTAGTATTTAATGATGATATCTTGGTATACTAAAAAATCTAGGATGATCATGAAAATCACTTGTGCACTATATTGAAAACCCTAAGAAGAAATGTATTATATGGGGTGTTTAACAAGTAAGAATTTTGGCTTCATGATATTTCTTTTCTGGGCCACATTGTCTCTAATGATGGAATCTTTATTAATCCTTCAAAGACCAAGGCAATCCATGAATGTCCAGAACCGACGAGTATAACTAAGGTACGCATGTTTATTGGTTTAGTTGGTTATTATTGAAGTTTTGTCCTGAATTTATACTTGTTGTCTAACACATTAACAAAGATCACACGTAAATGGGTTAAATTTGTTTGGACAAAAGAGTGTAAAGAATGTATTGAGGAATTGAAGAGAATTTTTTTCAATGATCATATCTAAACTCTACCAATATAGAGTGATTGGTTTGTTATTTGTAGCGATGCTTCAATAAAGGGACTTGGTTGTGTACTTATGCAGAATTACAGAGTTATTTCCTATGCATCACTACAACTAAAAATTCACAAGAAATAATATCCTACTCATGATCTTGAGTTAGCAGATATAATCATTACTCTGATAATATGGAGACACTATCTGTATGGTGAAAATGTGATATTTACACTAATCACTAGAGTTTGAAGTATATTTTCTCCCAAAAGTAACTCATAATGAGACAAAGACAATGGATTGAACTATTCATGGATTAGAATTTCACTACACACTACCACACAGAGAAGGAAAATAAGGTGTCAGATGCTTTGAGTTGAAAGGATAATGGAGTTTGGTACAAGATGAGAGTTGAAAGGGATCCTATTTTTGTGGATCTAGTAAATATGGATATGGGAATTACCATGGAAGGTAAAACATCATTATTTTTTCAAATGGATGAAAAACTATATTTATTAAAAAGGATAAAAAGTTCATAGACTGATAATGAAGAGCTTCAAAAAAAGATTAATGTTTTGAAAGATGGGGGATTGAGTAAAATTATATATAAATAAAGTATTTTTAAATTTGGGAAGATACTTTGTGTTCCCGATATAACTGATCTAAAAAGGGAATTGTGGATGATGCTCAAAGCTCCAATTTCTCTATACATTCTAGGATCACCAAGATGTATCGAGATTGGAATGGACATTTTTTGTGGTACAACATGAAGAAGGAGATTGCTGATTATGTGTCAAGATGAATGGTTTGTCAACAAGTAAAAGTTGGAAGGAAACATCCTAGAAAATTCATGCAACCTCTTCCCATACTTGAGTGGAAATGGGATGTTATTACGATTGAATTTTTCATGTGACTACAAAAGACTCCTAGAAGGAATGTTTTAATATGGGTGATTATTGATCCTCTTACCATGTCAGCAAATTATCTTAATATAATATATTAATTACCACTTGAACGTCTAGAATGACTATATATTAATGATGTTGTAATACTTAATGGTGTACCCCTATCGACTGTTTCTGATCGTGATCCCTATTTTACATCATGATTCGAGAAAAGTATTCAGAAGGCCCTAGATAGTGAACTTTGTTTGAGCACTGCCGACCACCCTCAACCCGATGGATAATCAGAATGGACTATTCAAACCTTAGAATACATGTTGATATCATTGTCACTTGAATTTCTAGGTACGTGGGATCATTAGTTACCTCTGGTAGAATTTTCATATAACAATAGCTTCCATTCATGTATTTATATGACACCATATGAAGCATTATATGGAAAGAGATGTCGCACCCCAACTTGTTGGGATGATTTCTGTGAAAGAAAACTCATAGGCCCAGAACTTGTTGAGGAATCAATGGAAAAAGTGAAGATTATCCAAACCCACATCAAAGTAGCCCAATGTTGGAAAAAGAGCAATGCTGATAACCAAAGTAAGGATTTTTAATTTCAAGTAGGAGACCATGCTTTCATGAAGATATCTCCATAGAAGGGTGTTATACATTACGGTAAGATGGGTAAATTGAGTTCTCGGTACAATGGACCTTTTGAGATAATATAATGAATTGGAGTTGTAGTGTATCATTTGGAAATTCCTCCAATTATGTCCAAAGTTCATGATGTGTTCAATGCATCACAATTGATAAAATACATGCAATACCCAACACATGTACTCACCTATGAGGAAATTGAACTGGATCCTGATATGACTTATTGTGAAGAGCCTGTAAAAATTCTTGATTCCAAAGAACAAGTGATGAGAAACGGAATGACTTTTCTGGTAAAAGTTTTATGGAGAAACCATAATACGGAAGAGGCAATGTGGGAACCCGAGGAACATATGATGAAAAACCACCATAATCATTTTATGAAGTAATATTCCTGAAATTTTGAGGAAAAAATTATTTTAAGGAGGGGATAATGTAACATCCCAAGATTCCACGGTATGTTTCCCTTTGAATAATGCACTCACTTGCGTTGTTCGTAACATGGAGTTTTAACACACCACAACCAATCAAACTAACCGTTATGAATAGTAATAACCACTTTTTTAAATTTTATACTTTTTATTTTCCAAAATGGACATCAGTTTTGGAACTGGAATATCAAAATTATCTTATCGTGAATTTTAGGAATTTTTCAACAAAAAATCAATTTTTGATGAATAGTGAAAAACACTACGTTATTGTTTAAAACTGACTCATTATATAAATAATTATTTACATTATTTTAATTTATTTTATATTAAAATATATACATATTCTTTTATATGTTCACTTTAATTCATTGGAGTCAATTTATAATAAGTATAGATATATAATGTTTTTATGTTTTTAACATCTTTTACCCACTCTCTAGGAGCATTTGAAAATTTTCATAAAACACAATTTTACAACATTTGTGAGTTGAATTTCAAAAATTAGAGAGACACAGTAAATATCATTATATAAAATGTGTTTCAATATGATTCAAATAATTTTTGGTGAATATTAACCTTTGACTTTCATTTACCACGGTTAAAAGCATATAGGGTAATTAAAGGTAAAAATGAAATTATAATTACCCTAAAACATGTCCTAATTATATTGGATAATTTAATTAGACTGAAAAAATCCTTAGCAATAAAATATGATTCTTTTGGTCCACTTGGATTAGATTAGGACATTTATTAATTTTTTTATAAAGAGGAGTTAAAAGTGTTAAATTAAATGTTTAATAACTAAACCATTTTTAATATATGGTTACACAAAATATAAATTCTACTATAAATATTCATTAGAAATACAAAAATATTTCCTAGATATTTGTATTTTATAAATAATTTTTAGACATTAAATAATTCAATTTTTTTATGACACAATGATAATGTAATAATTAAATTATTAATGAAATTTTAAAATAATTGATATTATAAATATCCAAATAAATGTAAATTGAGAATTATGATTAATTAAACTAATTCTATAGGTTAAAATTACATGTTAGGGTTTGTTAAATAAATTTGATTCTATGTGATAATGTTTTATGGCTTTCCAAAAAATCAAATTCTAAGTAGTGTCAAAATTGACATAATTGAGTTTTCAAAACAAATACTTTATTATTAATTGATATAATATTCTTAAGTATCTAATTTTTGGCCAAAGGACTTAGATAAGGTTATATATATTAATAATTAACAACTATAGGTTCTCTTGGAATTTTATAGTATGTTTATTAACCTTATAATATAAAAATACAAAGAGACATGGTAAATGTCAAACTATTTAACTAAGAGTTAAATATAAAAGATAAGGTTAATATGGTGAACTGAACCAGTATAAAACCTAATGGTTGAGAGTTTTTAGACCCATACCCAACTTATCCTTGAAATAAATTAGTTTGGATCCATTAGGAACCGAAAATGACTTTATTATAAAATAATATTTCAAGCTTTTCATATTCTGCCCCTCACCCCTCTTATAAATGAAAACTTCATTTTCTCTTAATTTCACACCTCCAAAGCAATTTGGATCAGTCATAGTCTTCCCAGATATCCTCTAAAATTCCCTCAAATCAAACTAGAGTCCTTAATTTGATCATCAATACAACCTATGGGGCCCTTTTGATCAACTCTATAGGAAACACCCGAAGAGGAGGTAATAATTTCACCACCCTCTTTCAAGTTCTTTTCTTCTTCCACTTCCTCTTTCTTTGCAGTTTACATAAAAAAGTAATAACTCCAGTACCTTATACATATTTTGATTTTATTATAAATATGTTACAACCATATTAGTTATTCTCTCCATCCTATAAATGAAAATTTCACCATATGGGCGTACGTACAGATTTCTGCCTCCACGCTGTGGTGTAGTTTGTTAATCAAACAATTCATTATTTGGATGGGTATAATAATGAGTATAACTAATATGAATAATAAATATAACATTTAAATTATTCTGTATATATGATATACCATCAAATTAAATATTATTTCACTATCAATATAATGATATTTTTGCTCGTGTGTAGGTACGGACTACCATCTCCATGAAGGCGTTTAGATTCATTACCCATCGTAATAATTCAAGAATAATTTTTATATTATTATTAAAAATAATGCTTAAGAACTTTATATCATTATGGATATTAATAAAATACATCCTATTCATAACAAACAAGGCGTATGTAACCAAACAAATAAAGTAAAATGAATCAGTTAACACCCAAAACATTGATAATACTAAAATTTTATTAAGAAAGAAATATTAGAAGATCATATAGGATATCATATTTATTTATATGATTCCCGTATAATTTAATAAAAATGGTATAACTATTATACAGGTTGTTAACGTACCCTAGACCAAGTAAAGTACACATTAAGGGTCAATTCCACAATCCCTTCATTATCTGAGGTTGTTTATATGTGAGTATCTACTGGGACCGCTTTATCATCCACATCCGTGTTTCATAAAAATATATTTCAAATCCTTTACACTATTTCCTAGACTATGGGTTAAATTCATTTATACCATTGTTTTACTTTTTATAAAATTATTATAAATCAATCTTTCAGTCATTTTCCAAAAAAAGGTCCTTTATGACCATTTCAACAAAATTAAGGACTGAATGTTTTCTATAACTTATACAGTGGGTGTGGCTATTTTCTTCCGTTATAACATCATCGAATCTTCCCATACAATATTATAAGAATTTTTTCAAAATAAATGTTCTATCTTATAATTTCATGACTTCTAAATGATTTCAAAGTAGAAATAAATATTTATCTCAAAAAGTTTTGATTTTATCTATGTCAACATCCTTTTATGGGTTTTAAACTTGTTTGAAGTTCATTTATTACGATACCAAACATGCATATTGTATTGATGGTTTTGTTATATGTTTGATTGAGGATGTGTTATTTTTACACCATTCATTATTTGTGGATAAATTATTGACATTTTGTATGCTAGTTTTAATATGAATGTTTATGTTATGTTTATACCTTTTCATATGAGGAATGTATTGGACTTAGTTAGTGACGGGTGGAGCCCGCTATAGCTCTCCGATGTATCGGTAGGTCAAATGCGACAAAATAGTGTCTTGGCACAAGGCCTTGACAAAATATTATTTGTAGTCTAGATACAAGGCCTTGACTATGTGGTTATGATGTTTGGAATTCTGTATTCCATCATTATGAAATTGCCTATTGATTTTTCATGTGATTATTCGACTAGTAGAATATCCATGTGATTAAGTAAATGGAATTATTTGATTTATATTGACCATATAATGTAGATGTTTTTGTCTAAAAGAATTATGTTTTAGTCTTATATATTTCCTTCAATGTTTATTCTCATTTATTAAAGTTTCCAATATATTTTTATCCTTACTGAGAATCTGAGCACACCACTTTTTATTTTTTATTTTTTCACCAGGATGTGAAGAAATATATTATGACTGACTTTCAGGGACAATCTTAGGGATATGAATGTGGTCAATAGAGACAATTTTGATGTCTGTTTTCATTTTATAATGTAATGTCAAACTTATTAATGTATCTAGTACTTCCAAATCTACTAAACTGATCGGTCATTCAGGATTTGATCTATTGTGATCATGACAATGTTATGTAACAATGCAATGACTCTGGGTAACTAGGGTCAGGGCGTTACATCTTATTTCAATGAACATATGATTAATGTTGATTAATAATCATTAATATTTATAATTGGTTAATTTGTTTCATTATATGAGATGAATTAATAATAACAATAGTTATAATTTTAAATTTTCATTTTCCATTACAAGCAAATATTCATTAAATTTTAATACTTTATTCAAAAATTGAAATATTAAATTTCTGAATTTTAAATTAATAAAAATGGAAACTATTTCTGAATTCTACATATAAAAATTTATAAATGATGAATATTTGAGAATTCTATAAATTGGTTGATTTTTAGGTTAAAATGATGGATTTAAGAAAATAATAATTTCATTGAATTTATCACTCTGTATGATTAACGAGGATGATTTCAAAACTTTTAAATCATTAAAATCATAATTAATGGGATTTTTTTAACATTTCTAATTATTCATTATACATAAAAACTCTATGAAAAACAATTTAAAAACAATATTAAATGTTATATTAATATAATAATATCGATTTTTTTGGATTTTATTTTAATTATTTAATATTTTTGTTATTATTAGGGAATGAAATGGTTTTTATGTTTTATAACCTTATTATTTTTCATTAAAAATCAATAAATGTCATAAATGTTATTAAAAATAATAATATTATATGACAGACATATTTTTTGGTACAATTTTTATCTTTAAAAATGCTTGTATTGCATTATATATGATAATTTTGAACTTAAAATTTATTAACTGTAATAATATTGTTGGATGGTTTCATTCATTTTTTTATTATAATTCTCAAAAATAGTTGATTAGATAAATTTTAATTAATTACCATGGGTAAATAGAAAAGTTACCACAATAATAGTACTCTTAGTTAAAAACCATAGTCAATGGTAATTTCATTAAATCATTTAGGGATACACTCGAAAATGAATATATGGGATTAATTTTTAAACTCACCATGTCCCACCATTAATATTTTCAAAATATAATAGCCTTTTTATAGAATATTGTAATTATATAATTATATATGTAATGTCTATTTGAAAAACTACCCTCCACTTCACTAATAAAAGGGGACACTCCAACCACATAATTCTATACCATTTATAATTAATTAATTCTTATAAATATTCTCTATTAATTTACATATAACTCTCTCCCACATACATAATCATCTATTCACAAAATTTTAAGGTAACCACTTCAAATTCAATGGTTATTTGATGAAAAATAATGTATCCAATGAAAGTATTTTCCATTTAATATGTTCTTCATCATTATATTACTGTTCCAAAAATCATATATTTATAAAAATATGGTGAATTATTCTTAATAATTATTATTATTTTTTAAAATATTAATTTATGATCACTTATATTATCTTTTCCATCCACTTATAAGACAAAGGATTCTTGGGTGCACGTAGTCTATTTTCCCAAAATAAGATCATTTTTTCTCATTTTCCATTCATAAACAAATTCATAAAATATGGTTTAAAATAATAAACAAATCAACCAAATATCAGTATTTTTTTATAAATATATTATGTCAAAAAAACCCCTTATTAACCAAACTCATCCATCGAGCTAATGATTCTTCATTATTAGGTTAGTTTATCTAAAAAAATTAACCTTACATAAAAATTATAAAATAGATGATTATGGGAAATTATATACTAATATTATTAGAATTTAATATTAAACTAATGATTATATTTTTTTATAATATTAATATTATTTAATTAACTTGTTGTAAACATAACATATTTCATCTCAAGGATTTCAAAAAAAGCCGACATAGATTTAATTTTTACACAAACAAAAAACTAAAAAAATAAATAAAAATAAAAATAATATGATGATAAATGGTCCATATTAACTTATATATATATATATAAACATGTTTCCAAAATATTTGTGTAGTATTTTTTTAATTATTTAGGATATTAATAACATGCACACAATAAATCTTGAACAAGGTAAGGGTCTTTGGCACAAATTCATCTCTTTGAGACATTTTTGGAACAATTCACCTAATCTAATTTTTTAGTTGTATACACTACTACATTAAAATATCATATTAGAAATTAATTTTTAATCATTTTATTTTAATTTTATTTTCTATCTATATCATTAAATAGGGTTTGTATAACTTTTTACTGAAGCCAAATGATTTTTTTAGTTGTAAATTTAATTCATGGGCGAAAGCTACATGTTTTGCAACATATTTTATTTTTATGGTTTAATAAATTTGAATGAGTATTTATTTATAATAATATATTTATTTAATGGTATTTAATTTTTAAATAATTTTCCTAATTCCGGTGACTATTGATATAGTTGCTTCTCAAAAGGTATGAATTTTTGGTAAATCAATTCATCTTATTTGTATAATAGTGTCCAATCATAAAAAAGGTTCTATCATTATTGGATTCTCCAAAGATGATAATTTATTATATGGTATATTATTAAAATCATTTGAAAAATTATGATTTACTATAAAGAGTGTTTTATTTATTTATTTACAGTTTGGGTTTTCATCTAAGGTAATTTCAAGTATTAAAATTTCTAATTCATAATAAATTGAATTGGTTTCGAATTTCCTATAACAAATTTTTTTAATTTTCTATGATTAATTATTGGATACTCTTAAAATTGAATTTTTTCAATGATTTTTTGTCACCTATTAAAAATGACTATTCTTAGTGACTTGTAACTTCTTGTATTACATAAATGTTAAAAATGGTTTCAAAAATACCTTTTAAATTTTCACTCTCATCCCCATTTTCGTTTTCAAAAGGATTTCCTATAATAAGATTTGTGAATCTATTTATAGAATATAATACACAATCACACACATATATATAAATTTTTAATTAAATAATGATACCGCATAATTCAATTCATCCCCCCATCTTGGATGGTATCGTTTATGAAATAATTAACAATGCTCTTTTTCAACTATATAAGCTTCATTCTAGGTTTCCATTGTAACAATGGGGAGATGTTCTACTGAAACAATCAAACATATTCTTATGGATATCTTCTAATATAGACAATAATTTATAAACATGGATATATACACATTTATCTATATGATATGAACATTACATTTTATATAAATCAGATTGAATGACTTTTAACTATATAGAATTTTTTTCTATTTACATGTAGAGAAGAATTGAAATTATGTATATTATGATCCCAATATTAATTATTATATTAAATAAGAATATTTAATATTTAACCATGTGAAATATTTTTTATATCGGTTAATTCCTTGTTATCAGCTTATTGACATGAGGAAAGGTATTGTGATTCTTGATTATTATTGACTACTAATACACATTGACTAAGTATTGATATTAATAATTCATTATTATATATAATTTTAGGTTCTATTTTGTAATATGTCCCTCAAGAAATGGAATGAATTGTCTTCATAACAGTTATGTTGAATGCATTGTAATTAATATAGATATGGGTGGGGCTTGGAATTATATATACCCTAAATGCATCGATGAGACTCATAAGATAAATTTGGTTTGGGTATTTGGTGTATGCCTACCTAATTTATATGGATTTCTTGATTGGGTCTTCTAATACAAGTATATTGTGTTGGTAAAGGCCTAAATAGTAGGATTTTAATTCCTATATTATATTTCTATTGTTACCCATTTCATTATAGATATCATTAAATTATTTTTAATCATAATTATCCAATAAGTAAAAACCCAAATATTGTGATCCCTAATTCATTTAGAATACGTGGTTTATTATCGATCAAAATGAAACATAAAACATAAAATCGTTATATTTTTCTAAGTAATTAAATCCTAAATCCATTTGAGGTCATAAAAATTAATAGGATGACATGGAGAATACATAAAATAATGGTGTATGCTAAAAACCTTAATAATAGAATAATTATGGCAAGGAATCATAACATGCGAGTAAACAGTACAGAATGATATCATAATTAGAAGGCCCGTGTTTAATCACATAGATGAATAATATAAATAACATGGTATCATAATTTCATGATAACATTGGAAGTATAGAAATATCATATAACATGGCATAAACATGAGTCAAGGATAGCTTTCTAGATAATCTCACATGGTGGACATAGTCTAATAATGTATTAGGTATAGACCATAATCATATATATAATGTCTCATGAGACTAAATCTTAACCAAATCAATTATATATCTATATGGGAGAAACCATCATAGAATTTAAATTATTTAAGTGTTCCCCAAAATTGGAATCAATCAAAATTCATAAACAAAATAATTTACTAGGGAAAGATATTGGGGTTCATAATATTGCCTCATATTAAAAATAATACTGTTGTGTTTGTATATTAGAAGTATAATGATTAGGATCAAAAAAAATATCTTAGATGGACTCATTAAAATAGGGGTGAATTGAATTTTTAAAAAATATTTGTTTAAAATTATTTAAACTAAAATAAATTCACAAACCTTTCTATGTAAAAGAATTAATTTAATCTATTACCCTCAATCTGATTATGTAAATGTATCATAATTAGTTTGGTTATGATAACATAAGTGTAAGTGAAAGGATATCATAATAGATTCAATCTAAAGAAGATAAATATATAATATTCATGATCTATAAAATTAATTATATTTTCCTCAAACTCACTACGAATCCGATTACAGTAATAGATAGTATTTATTGTATTCACCATCATTACGATAAACTAATAAGAAATATTCTAAGTAGAAATAAATTAATTCTAAGAATAAATTAAATGGATAAAAATAAATATATGAATTTTTTATATTTAAAAAAATAAATCTATTTTAACCTTAAGAGATATGTAGACATAAACCTTGTCTAACGGTATCCCTTTTTAATACATACAAGAATTCATATCTTTCCACAATATGGAATTCCATCCATATGATGATCAGATTATATTTCAGCATATCCACTGCAACCCTCAATCCTATGGGTAAACATCTACCCCACTATCCCTTTGCTTCCTCGATCAATACAAAGATTGATATCTCTATCTACCTAGACTCAAAATCCATAGATTTTATTCACAAAACCAGAACACATAATGAAATTAAAAAACATTTTTTAAGGAGAAAATCTAACAAGGATTCATTAATAAGAAATAAATTTAAAGAAATAAAAGAGACATAGAACTATATTTTCACAAATTTTAGAATTTAGAAAAATAGAGAGTGATAATGTAATCATAATATACAAACTCTTCAAATGACAGGGTATTTATATGCAGTACTTTCAACAATCATATTTTCACTAATGGTCATACTTTCTCTGAGATTGATGTAATGCCATAGATATCTAGAACATTAATGGCTATACCATAATAAAAAATTATGAATTTGTTTTATAACATACCATTATAATGTAAAATAAAAATGTTCCTACCGGATAAAAATAGTTTTCTCTTTCCAGAATTCAATATTTAGTAAATTCGATGCATTTTCTTAATTATGTCATTATGATGATATTTAGGAAATACATATATATTTTTATCATATTTTATATTAATCTGATTATAATGATTCTGTCAGTATGAAATAAAATTCAAAATGTCTTATAATTTCTTTGATAAGGTGAATCTAGTTGTTATTGGATCTATACTTATTTTGATAATTGTAAGAAAGAATACTAGTATAAATTCATGAATACTTTAGAACTATTTATATGTATGATAAATTTATGTGTTTTCTACAAAAACATTCAAAAACACATTATACGAAAAAGTGTTAGTGATAAAATATTTTGGAAAGAGTTTTGATTTTCAAAGCTAAATGAATGAAGAATTCATAAGAGAATATTTTGACCCAGCACATGGAAGTTTCATAATAAAAAAATTTGAGAAATGAACATAAGGAATGTATTCCTGAATAAAAATAAGGTAGAATAAGATAGGTGTTTAGGTGTGAAACATATAAATATAATATTATGAATTAAATAACTTTTGAGAGATATTGGGAGAAAAAATGTGTTTCAGAGAGAGTGGTCATAACTCAATTAACATGGTTGTTTAGAGAGATTCCTTATATGATGTATGATTCATCACATACATTCTTTATCATACTATATAATAATTTTTTGTTAAATAATTACATGATAAAAAATCATTTTAATGATTATTATTCCTTTTATTTTATTTTTTATGCTTTTATTGAAATAACACAATCATTTAGGTTCAAGTCGGATGTTTTAATGTTGTTAGGATCATCCGTCCACGATCACTTTGGAATGTTGACAATGGTAAACAATATCATTATTTAATAATACCTAGAATATTATTAATCACATAATAATAATTTTTATACATAAATATATAATTTTAAATCAATTAGAGATGATGGTTATCAGAATTGATCTTTGATACAATAATTGATATGGAAGGTCATACATAAAAATGATTAATGTTTACATTTTTAAATGATCATAATGGAAATAAGGTAATGGTTATTTTTTATTTATAGAATTATAATTATATGATAAATAACATATTATCTACTTAAATACAACTTTATATTTATCCATGTGATTTTGTATAGAAAAACGAATCACTATGCTTCATGGATATGATTATCTATATGTTCGCAAGAACGATGTTATCATTTTAATATAACAATAATGGTAATAAAATTTATAATTTATTAATTTTAAATAATGATATATATTTTTTGAGTATCATATATATATATCTATATAATATTCATAATTATAAATAACCCCAATACAAGATGGTCGAAAAATAATTAAAACTATTCATGAAAAGGTTTTCCACTTTACACCTGCATTGTGATTTCATTTTACATTTTATGGAATAAGAGAGGGTTGTAGTTTATAACATTAATACAACAATATCTCTGTAAAAGGAAGATAAAACTATTTTTATTCCAACATGGATGACTAATATTTTATGGAGGTGGATAACTAAATAGAATAAAAAATCCTGGTTTTGAATTATACCTTTTCTTCAGACGCCCTCTCCAGTTTCGAACCAAAACCCATACTCAGATGGTTTTATAAAAAATAAATAGATTGAGTACATTTTATGGTATGAATTTATGTTATTTGGATAATTATTTTTTTAAATGATTTTTTATTGAGAAAAATTTAGGATATTAGGTTTTATTTTATATGTTAGAATGAGTGAAATTTAAAAAAATACCCCAAAATGTTCAATATTGTGAAGTTACACACCAAAAAAGTTCCACAAAAAAAATATAAATACCATATTGGAAAACTATAGTGTCACAGATACACTTTTAAATAAAGAAACATGTTTTAATCATGTTATTCCCTTTACCCCTATGGTAACATAGTTTTACAATTTCATTATTCAATATAGTAACTATTTCTTCAATAGGTAATTTTCAATTCAATACTAAATATAAAATGTAAAAAATTATATAATTTATACCCATAAATTAAATATATTAAAATAAATTTATAAAATCAAAGTCCAATGTGTGTGTAATATTAATTTGAACACATGCACATGTAATGAACATAACATCATTTTAACCATAACAATAGTTTTCAATTTTTTCTGTTTTTACTATTCATTGTGCTAAAGAATATTAGTTTACTATAAAAAAATTAATTATGAGAATACAAAATATTTAATTTATTTTATCAAGTAAAATTTTTATATGTTATAAAATATATTTTAAAAGTAATCCCACAAAATGTGTTGACAACAGTTCTTCCTGAAATACATTTATATGAAATAAGGGATTTATGTTAACTATATGAATAAAAATAATCATTATTTGAATATAAATTAATTTAAATTTTCCATTGTAATCAGAAATAGTATTTAAATAATCCCTTAATTGTGTTATTTTAATTAACTATAATGGAAAACCATTATGAAAATTAAAAATAGTTTGCTAAAACCACATTTTTTATCAGAAAATAAATTATTCCAAAATCATTAAAATTAGTTATTGAAATAAAATTATTTAAAATATCATAAATATAAGTTTGAATATATATATTTAATACAATATTAAAATTATAATGTAACTTTAAAATTAAATTATACAATGAAAATAAAAGACAATATTTTCAAAATTAGTAATTTTCATTATTCACTAAAAAATTTATCATTTTAGAAAAAAATTTAAATTTCACCACAAATAAATTTTGATATGATGATTTAAAAAATGAGGTTAATTTTATGTTATAAAATTTTCAAATTTAAAATATTTTTATTATTGTATTTTACTTAATAAATAAAAATCATTTCGAGGAAATTGTATTTTTTTATGTGTAAAATATCTTAATTAAAAATTGATTTCTTATTCCATATATATTTATCCCAAAATTTATATATAATATGAAATTATTATATATTTCAAAATATAGTTAATACTATTTATACATGATAATTTAATGGAAACTCTATAATGGTAATAAATAACCACAGTTTCATTAGGCTAGATATTGCATGTCACATACAATATCAAACATAATTTTATATTAAAAAACTCAAGGTGTTGCATTCTTCCTCTCTTAAAAAATTTACCCTTGGAAATTTATTATTATATAAAAATTTTAATCGAATGAGGTTACATTTTCTTCATAGCTTCCTCTTATCCCTAGGTTGCCTCTTCGTATTTGTGGTTCAACCATTGCATATTGACCATGGGAGTTTTTTTATTTCTTATATCATTATTTATATGGTCCATGATATTTATTTTCTATTCTCAATAAAAGAGATCATAATATATCTAAATCATCTATGAGAGTGTTACAGTTTAGGGATTTGTTATGTACTTTCTCAATAGTGATACATTGAATGTGTTGTCTATTTAAGAGAATGTCTATGGGAGCATTACTCGATAAGTCCCAACTACGATGAGATGGAGAATATCAAAGTGTACAATTTAAAAAGATATTAGCTTTACCTTCTTCCTGAACGTCATGACACTCTTCTATGGAGATATTTATAAAAACACTTTATCATTGACTATGAACTCAAGTTTTCAATGATGATTTTCCATATAGAAATTATGTCTACTCTTAGTAGTCCTAATGTGATAATGAATAGTCATATCCTTTTATACCATTTACTCAACCATTTCATGTATTAATAGCTTTAATTAAAAACATTCAACCCAGTATGCAGTTATTATACATCTATTCCCATAAATAGATTTATATGGAGTCATTTGGATGCTTGATTGAAAATAATAAGTGTATAAAAACTCGACTATAAGAATATGTTGATGCCATCCTGCAATAAATTCTATCAAATAATATCTAATCATGTATTCCAATGTATAAATAGTACCCTCATTTAAAAATATGGTTCTGTTGGATAATCCATACCGAAGTTCAACTCAATATATAGATCATGTTTGAGGCTCTTCTAAATCATAGAGTTAAATTTCTGATCGTGGTCATGTATATTTTATAGTGATCTCCCATAGAACCTATCATCCTATTTAATTTACATCATATAAATTTTGTTAAGTGAGAAGCCTTCTTAAATTTCAATGAAGTGATAACTCATTATAATACGATACACCATAACAGATATACCATTGTTTCTCTTGATGACTTTGAAAGACCACTGACAAATCCTATGTTGATATTTTACTAATTCTATGTAGGTAAAAATAATGGTTACATAATCCCAATATTGTTTTAACTTTAATCCCTTACATTCAACAATAAGTAACTCTTTTATGAAAATTCCATAATCTCATTCTTTATATTGTCCCACTATTATTTTTTCTTCAGATATTGATATATCTTTATTCTCCAGAGTTGGATGTTGTAGGTCAATCAGTGTTCATCATTCAATATATAATTCATTATATCTGAATTTATTGATACATAAGGCCATTCCATATGTCATATTACTATCTTCTCATCAATTTCAACCTATAATGATTTCCCTTTTCATAAAGTTTTCATATACGTCTGAATTTACACATCATCTATTTGATCATACATTATATTATCCAGATGGTAAAATTGTGAAATTATTTGGGATATTAATGATAATGTTCATTCCTTTTGAACTCCCATTTACTATATATTTCATACAACATCACTATAATCAATGAATTTATGAAATAATTATAATTATCCTCGTAATCCTCTATTATTTTTTAGTATGTAAAAATATAATCTATAAATAATGATAAAAATATTTAGAGGTAATATATATATATATTCAATTTGTTAAATTCATAAATATTTCTTGACAATTAATTATTTTGAAATTAATCACTATAAACTCATAGTTTCCTTACCTTATTAAAAAGAAATATTTGGTAATATATGTATTATTCACTTTTAGTTAAAAATACCCTAATTAAATGCCTACCATAGGGAAATATTGGGAACTAAATGGTTTATTGAATAATTCATATATATTTTAGAAGGTATAATTTCTCTTTAACATGATTTTATTGAGATATTGATAAACAATTCAGAGGAACATTGAAATATCCTTCTTCCTGATGAAGAGGACTGGTGGTACCCATAGTGAATCACTTAAGAATATAAAACCTTTTCTAGATTCACTGTTATCTTACTTTTCATCTATTATAACTCAATAATGGCCATTCTATATATGACATTTCACATGGTTGAGATCCATGTATATGATTGATTGATAACTCAACCTATAGATAAAGAGAATGACAATAAAACTCATTAAGAAAAACATTAGTATAATCTCTCACAATGGGATTTAAATGAATCACTTTTCTATCATTTTTCTCAATCATTATAATATAGATATCATTCACCATAAGGAAATAATATCCATTATTTAATAGAAGATTCTATTAGGGATTCAACCTCTTCCTAACACATGTATATAAATAGAAGATGACTTGGGATGTGTCTTGTGATCTACCTCTATCGATTATTGATGTTGAATTTATATAAGGGAAAAAATAAATGATTATTATTCAGTTTCTCCATTTATTAACTTTTTATATTCAATTATATATCATTTAGGTTTATGTAATTTTTTTGACAATGTTCAGGTAATATGTCGAAATTCAATTTATAATGTAGAATAGGATAAAAGATAATATTATTTAATTTTACTATAACATTAATAATCAAATATATAATTTTTTTAAAATTCAATAATATTTTTTTAAAAAATACTTAATAATTGATATGTAAAACAAGATACAATGTAATCATGGAGTCATTAGGTCCTACATATGCATGAGGGGTGTTCATATTTGTTAACAATAATTACAGAATGAAGGAAAGTGTTATTTTAAATTCACCCAATGTTAATTATATAATAAATATAATATAAAATAATTAAATAATCTTATATATACAATCTAGGACATGAGGTAATGAAAAACAAATCACATAGATTCGTAGAGTTGTTAATCCACATTTACGTAGAAATAACATTTTAATTTTCTTATGAATGAATATTATAGAAAATATATGATATATTAATATTTAATGATGATAAATATGTCATTAATATCATATAAAATGACCATAAATATCTGTGAGGGTGAATTATTTAAAATTAATTACAACTATTCGCAAGGCTATAAACCTTCATACCCCCGAACAACAGTTTCACTTCTAATTTAATGGTTAATGAAATTGGTGTAGGTTACGAAATTAACATAATAAAATATTAATATATGTTTTATAATATTTATTTAATATTATATTTTTTATATTAGATATTAATTAGTTTTAATAATAAATAAGAAAAATTCGTGGTTAAGAAATATACCTCTTCTTTAAACACCCTTTTTTGATTTTCACAAAATTCCTACTATGAGGCTTCTATAATAAAATAAAGGCCTCTTGGAAATTATCTGGGAAGTAGTGATGTTATTATTTAAGTAGTTTCCTTTCGAAAAGGAATTTTATGTTTTAATAAAATAGAAGAGAGTGTTTTATTTTAAGACTGATAGTGAGTGTCATTTTTGTTAATACTAAAAACTATTCAACAATGGGAAGCCAATATCAAGGAAAATGCATCCAAAATTGACATATAATGTCATGGTAGGTGTATATGTTTTCTCCAAAAATACAAAATAAAAAATGGTATTTTTTAATATTTTTATTCAATTTACTATTAAGGTTACTAACTTATACAATTTAAGTTTTCTCTAAGGAAACTTGTTTATACCTTGGTAATTAATACTTTAGAGAAAAAAATATATTAAAACTATAAGAAAATTTTGGAAAAAATTATTATAAATAATAAATTGAATTTATTAAATAAAATTTATATGTGTCTATAAAAATAATTTAAGCACATTCATGTACAATGGGGAAAACAACATTTTGTCATTAACCACGATATTTAATTTTTATATTTTTTACTAATAATTATGATAAATATTAAGATTAATATATTATCTAAACTTAATTTTGAAAATTACAAATATGGTATTGAGTTTACCTAATTAAATTAATAAAATTGGAATAGTTTGATTTTAAATTAAACCCACACAACGTGTCAAAAAAGGGCTTTCATGAAATGATTTTTCCCAGAAATTCTGATTTTTTATAATCTAAATGATTACAAATCACAATTATAAGCATTAAAATTCATATATATATATAACGTATAATATTAAATTAAATATTTCCTTACTTGGTTTAGTTTAATTAGATATATTGAAAAACATTACACATTAAAATGAGTTCGTAGATTATTTTATAAGAATAAAAATGAACGTATACAAAATTCATAAAAAATTATGATTATAATGAAAATAATAATATTATTATAAATTAAATATTTCTTAGGAATGTTTAACAAAAAAATTAATTATAAAAAAAATAGTTTTAATTTATGTGATCTAATTAAAATAATCTTCTATATTTTAAAATTATGTAGTTATTAATATTCACTGAAAAATCAATCATTTTAGAGAAATACAAAAACATCAACCTATATAAATTTTGATATCATATTTTATAAAATAAGGATAATTTTATAAAGTATAATTTTTTAAATTTTTATAAATTTATTTTAATGTTTTCTCAAAAAGAAATAAATATCATTTTAAAAAAAATTGTTTTTTGAAAAAAATAACTTTCTAAAAAATTGTCACCTTTTTTCCATATAATTTATCAATAAATTTATATAAATTTGGAATTATATATAATTCATAAATTACTTATTAATATTAATAATATATTATTTTATATCTTGGATATAATGATCATAAGTAAACATGGAACATTTATTCTAGGTGTTGGGTGTCACAAACGATAGCGAAAGTAGAATTATTTTAAAAAACCAGAGGAATTACAAATTTCAATAGTATTAAATAATTTTTATTGATATAAATGAATTAATTTATTATAATGGATATATAATATTTTTAATTTCATATTTATTATGGTATAATTTTTCATAACTATTTTTTATATAATGTATATGAAATGTTTGTACCATCATTACTTTATTTATTTATTTCCATTGATGAGATTCTTATCTCACCCTTTATTTTGTTTCCCATTCAATAGTTTATGGATAAAATTATTTCTTCTAAAATATTAGGAAGGAAAAATTGTTTCAAATAATTTATGGGAGTTTTTGATGGCTTTTATTAAATTACATAGTTTTATATATAGTGGGATAATTAACCGTTAGATAGAAAGTAGATAAGATTTATACATTTATTTAGACTTATAATTATATAAATATCTAAACATGAAAATAATTTTTAATATCTAACATGAAATAATCATTTTCTTTTTTCAATTAATTTTTTTATTTCAATTATTTTATAATTGGTATTAGTTAATGTTAATAATATATGAGACTACGAGCATTGAATCAGAGAGAATGAGTTTGAGGAGTCATAATTGGTATCAAAGTAATTTTTTTTGATAACATTAGATATTATGATGTTTTGAGGATAATTTTAGGACTAATATGTTATGATTGATAGAAATTTAAATTTTATAGATAACCCATTGGAATAGTATATTATTTAATGCTACGAACTTAATATATGATTTATTTGGGAATTCAGAAAATAAAAAAATAAAATAAACTATTAATATTAATATGTATTGTGATAAAATATTTATATTTTTGTAATGATTAAATTCTATAATTTTTCAAAAAAAAACCATGTGTTATATTGGAATGTGGATAAAACAGTATAACATATGAATTTATGGGTAATCATCCCAAAAAGGGCTAGGTGAGCACCGAATCAATCATCAATATGATGTACTATGAGTGTTCCACACAGTTTGATATACTCCAAGGAGATATTAAATGGTAATGTACATTATCATTTTGAACCATTATAAATGAATTAATATTGATTTTAAATAATTTGGTTAGATAACCATAAGGTAAAAAATTACTATGGATAACCAAGGATTGAATAAGGGATTCATAGGTTAAAAAAAGTATCATAAATTAAACAAAGGTCTCATAATGAAATTAATATTTATATTGATGTTTTTATATTAATATTATTGATATTATCAAAAAAGTTGGTTTTTTATTTGGTTGAAAAAAGACCATTAAAATGAAATATGGAATGCTATTTATCCAGATACAATTAAGTCTTATAATTGAATAAGGGAGAAAACTTATATGGTTTATAATTTTTTATATTACTATTTAAAAGGAAATACAATGTTTTATAGTGTCAAGACCCGTCCCGGTGGGGCCCGCGTCGTGACTCCCCAAGCCTGCCTCTAATAGGCCAGGGGCTGTTGACTAGCACCGAGTAGGCATGTCACTAACATGGGAGGCATTGCCTAGGTACCTGTACACACACACACAAATCCAAGCCCACAAATGCTGAAATGTAAAACACTAAGAAAAAAAATGCATGCATACAACTAAGACCAACCAACAGAGCACGAAGAAAGGTAGAGTACTGCAAATGTAAACTGGGCCAGAATACAAGCCCATCAAAAACAAGAGTCTAAAAAAAACTGAAAAGTCCAACCTGTAAGCACAAAGGTACCGGGACTGCTGCTCGTAGCCGTAGGAACGCCTTGGCCTGTAGGAAACTCAGAAAGCTCAGTCCTATCCTGGTCCGCCCTGGACTCTATCAAACGGTTGCTCATCTGCACAAGACACCAGACGTGCGGGCCAAGCCCGTGCATGGGTGAGTATTACAATACCTAGTAGAGGACCCCAAAAACCACAAAGCAGTACACAAAGTAAAGGTACAGTCAGCTATGCACAATATATGTTTACAGAACATATAAACAAACCAGATATACTCAAAACCCAGACCCGCGGTCTAGAGACAAGTCACGCAACCGCATACCCCGATAGGGATTCTGTTTGAACATTCCATGACGCACTCGTTCTGGGAGAACACACTCCACAAGTCTTATAGTTCTGTTGACGTCCGTCCGAGGAGTGATGTTCTTCGGGAACCGTCACGAGATTTAGCTACACTCGTTGCGGGAGACACACTCTTGAGTGGAAGGGTTACGATAGATAGAAGCACTCATTACGGGAGAAACACTCTTGAGTGGGAAAGATCTCGATACATAGATGAGGATCATTGCCAGGGCCATGGAGGATACCGTGACTCATCCAGAATTCACCTGCTAGGTAGAGGATCAACGCCTGGTAAAGTTGGTCACCTTGATGCCTGACTCTACCTAGGGTCTGGAATGGATAGAGGATCTTGATCTGGGCCTCTCGGATGGATGCCTGACTCTACCACAGAAAAGCCCTGCTGAAGGGATCATAAACCGGTGTGAGGGAATGATGCATGACCTTCAGGAATAAAAATAAGGGGGGCACTAAGACAAACGAAATATGTTCAAGGCATGGTGAACAAAAGGACCAATCCGTTCTCCAAAAAGTACATGGCGTGTAGAAATGATACACGCCGTGTTGTCCGACCACGGGTACTGCCCATGTGCAATGGCTCGTGTCGTGAGGCTGGTCGTGTAGAAAACTTTATACATGGTGTGTAGCACGGAGTACACGCCGTGTCTGGGTCACTGGGGCTGGCTCCGTGTACTCTGGCCATGTGCCCGTACACTGTCACCAGCCCGTGTACTCCAACCCGTGTCTGTGTATCCCCGGGATACATGCCGAGCTCCGCGTAGCCGCCTCTTCCAAGCTGTACACGCCGTGCCGCATGAAGACGTGTAGAGAATCCCATGTTTTTGTACCACCTGAAGTACACGTCGAGCTTCGGGGAAGGTCCAACACACCATGTGACCGAGGTCACATGCCGTGTGGTCATTCTCTGACCCCGGAACCCTATCCTCCACCATCATAACTACACGGCGTGTTCTTCATAAGTACACACCGTGTATTCTGGAAATAATATCCAGGAGTGCGGACCTCCAATGTCGCGCCTCCCGTGGTGCTCCGATCATTGATCCTGTCGTCCGATCGCCACGAAACCTTCAATTTTTGGTCGCCCCGACACCACGAAGCTGTTTCCGTCATTTTCAGGCCTCCGATCGGCTCCGAAAACATGATCAGTCTTCCCGCCCGAAGAACACTCGAAGAACGCCGTTTCCGATATGGTCCGATTTTTCTCTCGCCAACATCACCACACCTCCATAAGGACGTTGGGATTTCGAACCTTCGATTTGGGATTGTTGCGTCGCAGAACGGATGCGCAACGATCCGTTGTTTGTAACCCCGCGAAGAACGCGCGGGGAAAAAGGAGGAAGAAATCCAAATAAACAAATAGAGGAATGAACCTCCACCGTCATTCGTCACGGACTTGATCCACTCCCTTTAATAGGCTTAAAAAGAGCAGAGATCAGCATGAATATAAATCATGGATTAATTCCCCAAAATCATCCCAAAGAAAACCCTCCCGCAAGAACGTACAAATCCGTGGATCAACTTGTTTTTGGTTGATCCGCGTTCGTCGTTTAAATTTAAATATGGGGAAAAGAAAATCAAAACAAAAACCCCTACCTTTTGAAAGGATCGAGCATTGACGAAGGCGTCGTGCTTCCGTTGTCGTCGTGATCCTTCAACGTCGGCGCAACGATCCTTGGTTTCGATCCGTTGTCGTTCGTCGTTGAGAATTTCTCCAACGCCTCGCGGATTCGGCAGAGGTTCTTCTCAAGCATTGCCAACAATCAGCAATTGTTCACCCATTTAAAAAGGGAAACAAGATTGGAACTTAATTACGCAGCGATATTAATGACCCCTACTTTCCAAAACTTGAGTCATTATAACGTTCCATTAGTTAAGGAAACAGACGTCCCGTCGTTGAGTATTAAAGAGTCCAACTTTCCATTTATTTTCCATTATGACACAACATTTAATTAAGAGGACAAATTCCCTTTTAACATGCCACAACAGTTGTTTCCATAAAATAAAATAAACATTTAGATTTAGATTTTATTTTATTTTATTATTAAAACGTCCAAAAATTAACTTTTTCCCTCGACCCGCTCCGGTCGAGGTTAGCCTCATTCTTAGGTAAAGTTGTCGTTCCGGACGCAACGGTGCGCCCGGATTTTTACTCTAGGAATCCGTTTGGAAACTGCCACAACCGCGGACAAGCGCCAACTTACTTGACTTAAAAAGTTCAAACCACCATTCTGGGCTTATTGGACCTCGGAATGATTTTCTGTCTTCATGCCCAGTCTCGAAATAATTCCATATATTAATAAAAAATAATTAATGAAAAAATCTGAGAAATTAAATTCTCCCCACCTTGGGACTTTACATCCCCGAAAAGCCAAAATAAAGGCTACTAAAAAAGATGAGGGTACTGGGCACGGATCTGGGCCTCCCGCTCCCACGTGCTCTCCTGAAGATTTCCGTGCTGCCACCGGATGCGCACTAAGGGAATCGATCACCCACGAAGGATCCTCTCCTGCCGATCCTCGATCTCCACCGAGTACTCAGTAAAGTTCACTCCATCCTCGATGTCCAGCCCGCCCCAGTTGATGACGTGTGATGATTCATGCATGTACCTCCTCATCTCCGACACGTGGAAGACATCATTTACCCGATGCAACTGTGGCGGTAGAGCCAGGTGGTACGCCAACTCGCCAACATGGCCTAGGATCTGGAATGGTCTGATGAACCTCGGAGATAGCTTCCCGCCCCAGCCAAATCTCCACAACCCACATCGAGGTGAGACCTGAAGAAAAACGTGGTCTCCCTCCTCGAACTCCTGGGGCCTCCATCGTTTGTAAGAATAAGACTTATGCCGGCTCTGTGTAGTCTTCATCCACTCCTGGATGATCTGCACCTTCTCTGGGGTAGTTCGCACTAGCTCTGGACCCATGAGTGATGACTCTCTGGGGTCGGCCCAACAAAGCGGTGACCGGAAGGGTCTCCCATACAAGGCCTCGAACGGTGCCATGTCAATGGTGTAGTGGTAGCTCTTGTTGTACGCAAACTCCACCAGTGGTAGGTGGTCCTCCCTGCTGCGACCAAAGTCCATGATACAGGCCCGCAACATATCCTCCAGAACCTGAATGGTCTTCTCTGTCTGACCATCTGTCTAGGGATGAAACGCTGTGCTCAAGCGTATTTGAGTCCCAAAAAGCCTCCTGCAATCCCTTCCACAACCGGGATGTGAATCGGGCATCTCGGTTTGAGACT
Organism: Viscum album; assembly: GCA_963277665.1. NCBI lineage: Eukaryota > Viridiplantae > Streptophyta > Magnoliopsida > Santalales > Viscaceae > Viscum > Viscum album. Next base: position 688,171,174 of record OY728164.1, read on the forward strand.
ATAGTCGAGGGGGCGCCATGAAGCCGAACTATCTCATGTACATAGAGGCGTCCCAAGCTCTCTACGAAACTCTGCTCCCTGATAGCTAGGAAGTGGGCCAACTTGGTTAGTCGGTCAATGATCTCCCAGATGGAATCGTGCCCCTTGTATGTTCGTGGTAAGCCTGTCACAAAGTCCATCGATATTCCATCCCACTTCCACTCTGGAACTTCCAAGGGGTGAGCTAACCCTGCTGGAACCCGGTGCTCAGCCTTCACCTGCTGGCATGTGAGGCATCGAGAAACAAACTCTGCCACTGCCTTCTTCATGCCTAACCACCAGAACTATCATCGGAGATCCTGGTACATCTTTTCCACTCCAGGATGTACCGCCAAAGGGAATGTATGAAACTCCCTCAGGACCTCCTCCTGGAATGCCACTGGTACGACAGTGCATCCTCTGAAGGGAAGTATGTGCTCCCCACCTTGAGAAAAACCATCAGGAGCATGTCCTGTGGTTAACTGAGCACGTAAATCCACACAGTCGACATCCCCAAGTTGTGCCTCCCTAACTCACTGTAAGAGTGGAGGGGTGACAACCATCGACTGTAGGTAAGTTGTGTCCTCACCATCCACGAAGGATAACTGTAACACGGATAATTGTTGTGTCGCCTCACTCAACAGCTATGAGATCGACCTTCTGCTAAGAGCGTCTGCCACCTTGTTCCCCTTCCCAAGAGTATAGATGATCTCTAAATCATAGTCCTAGACAAACTCTAGCCAACCTCTCTGCCTCAGATTCAGATCCTTCTGTGAGAAGATGTACTTGAGGCTCTTGTGGTCAGAGTAGAAAATGAACCGCTCTCCCATAAGGTAGTGTCGCCACATCTTCAGTGCAAAGACTACCACTTCTAACTCGAGATCATGGGTCACATAGTTCTTCTCATGCGGCCTAAGCTGGTGCAAACCATAAAAAATCACCGCGTGCCGCTGCATCAGGACATAGCCGAGCCCGGTCCCTGATGCATCGCAGAAAACTACATACCAGACACCCTCCTCCAGCAATCTCAAGACTGGGGCGCTTTTCAAACTCTGCCTCAGCTTCTCAAAATCCTACTGGCACTTTTCTGTCCACACAAAGGGATTCCCCTTCCTGGTCAATGCCATCATCGGTGATGATATCCAGGAGAAATCAGGGATGAATCTTCAGTAATATCTTGCCAGCCCAAGGAAGCTTTACACCTCTGTCACGCTTCGAGGTGGCTCCCATGCTAACACAGCCTCCACCTTGGCTGGGTCCACAACTACTCCATTTTCTGAGATGACATGTCCTAGAAAGTGGACTTCTTGAATCCAGAACTATCACTTCGAGAGATTTCTATAAAGCTGGTTCTCTCGGAGTACGTCGAGAACCATCCGCAAGTGTCTCGCATGCTCATCCTCTGACACCGAGTACACAAGGATGTCGTCGATGAAAACCACTATGAACCGGTCCAAGTACGGCTGAAAGATCCGGTTCATCAACCCCATGAACACTGCAGGGGTGTTCGTCACGCCAAAGGGCATCACCAAGTAATCATAGTGACCGTAGCGACATCGGAAAGCCGTCTTCATTATATCCTCATCCCACACTCGTAGCTGGTGATAGCCTGATCGAAGATCAACCTTCGAGAACCACTGTTCTCCTCTTAGTTGATCAAAGAGGTCATCAATTATCGGCAGTGGATACTTGTTCTTCACTGTGAACTGGTTCAGGCGCCGGTAATCCACGCACAACCTCAGACTCCCGTCTGCCTTCTTAGCAAACAAGACCGAGGCCGCCCAGGGTGAAATGCTGGGTCCCACGAAACCCTTGCTCTGCAAATCCTCCAACTGCACCCTCAGCTCACAAAGCTCTACGGGAGTCATCCGATAATCTGATGAGGAAATTGGTGTCGTCCCGTGGTGTAAGTCGATGCAGAAGTCAATTTCCCGACGGGGAGGTAACCCTGGGACATCTTCTGGAAAGACGTCCTCATACTCTGCCACCACTACTGGGAACCGAGAGCTCACAACATCTACTCCTCCGAGGGTAAGGCTAGCTAACTCATGAGTGATCGGCTGCCCCCACCTATGCATGATCCCACTTTGTGCTGCTTGGGTTTCCATTTCTCTATCAAAGGAAAACCTTATTCCATCACGGTGGACACACCACACTCTTCGCCTAAAATAGTCAATCTGGGCATGGACCGAAGATAACCAATCCATACCGAGAATGACGACGTATGTCCTCGAAGCTACCACCAAGAGGATTCAACCGAATCTCTCGCCTCCAAGGGTAAGATCACACTGTCTGCAAAGGTGTGTGATCGTCGAGTCTCCTCTCATTGGTGTCTCCAAGCGTAAGGATCAATTCAACGGTTCTATCAGAATCTCGAGGTTTTGTAAAAGACATGTGGCTATAAGGGAATGACTAGAACCTGTGTCTATGAGTACAGAAGCTAAGGTAGAAAAGACATAGATCGTACCTCGAATCATCCCCGGAGCCCCTAGGTCGTATCCCTCGACAGCATGCAGCTGTCCCCGTCCATGTTCCCCAGCTCCCTGAGCTTGGTGCGTACCTCCTGGGGGTGGTGGTGGAAGTAAGTCGAAGCATCTACCATCACCTGCATCTATCCCTGCTCCTCTTCCACGTCTGCCGCCTGGCGGATCTTCCTGCTCCGTTCTTTGCCTCTCCCTCGGTGGCCCATCCACCACTTCCCTGTCAGCAGCCCAACGTGCCGGGCAATCTCTAGCGAGATGCCCCCTAACGTCGCATGTGTAGCTTCGCATCTACCTAGGATGATTGGATCCAGACCGAGAGCCCTGGACTGTTGATCCGCTATCCTAGGTCCTCCTATGACGTCTCCCATGCCCAGATCCCTGCGTCTGACGTTAGCTCCCTGCTGCCGGTGTCTCCGCACCTATCTGCCTACTGCTGACTGCCGACGGCTGTCTCTGCTCCGCCAAGATGCTTTTGATCACCAAGGCCCACTTGAGCACTCCAGCATAGGTCAATATGCATAGAGGCATGACACTAGCTCGGATGTCTCGCCGTAAACCTCGCTCAAAGGTCCGAGCCCTGAAGTACTGACCCCTGACCATATCCATCGAGTACCTGGCGAGGTTGGTGAACCTCGATGAATAGTCAGCCACTATCATACTGCCCTGCTAGAGCTGAAGAAGCTCCTGGATGCACACAATTGTCAGCGTAACCGGAGAGAACTCCCTCATGAAGAGTCGCTCAATCTCCGTCCAAGAAAGAGTCTCCTCGTCATGAGTCTACATGGTCAGACTCCACCATCGTCTGGCCGAACCCTGAAGAAGGCTCACTCCTAGGATCACCATCTAGTCTGCTGGTGTCCTCACTAGACTGAAAACTCTGGTCACCGCCTCAAGCCATTCCTCAGCCGCCTGAGGTTCGGGCTCGCCTCGGAACCTGAGGGGTCTCTGTCTCTAGAACTCATGGAGCGCGCTGAGACTGCGCTCCTCACCGGTCGGTACCACTGGTACAACTGGCTGCTCCACTGGTGGTGGTATAGCAGGTGCACCACCTGGTGGCAACGCCTGTGGAACTGGTCCCTGAATCGAAGCCTCATCACTGAGGGGTTCATCCTCGTGATCATGTTGCTGAATCCTAGCGGGTACGAGTCGCAGAGGCATCCTGTAAAGAAACAAGATGTGTCACAGTAAAAGAGTATATCTGGATAGCTGACCCCAAGGATATGGAAGACAAACTCATTCCTATATGATGCATGTACCTTTTTATTTCCCCGAAACCAGTGTTTTCATGAACTGGGTTGAAAAGAAGGATATCAGAGTCCTGGTGTATGGATACGTCGGCCACCGCACCAACACTAGAGTCTCTGGCCTGAAATCCGAACCTGAAACTCTCAACACGGTTTCCCCAACCAAACTCATACACTCTTGGTCATAAGGTAGAACCGACCACCTCTGATACCACTCTTTCACGACCCGTCCCGGTGGGGCCTGCGCTGTGACTCCCCAAGCCCACCTCCAATAGGCTAGGGGCTGGTGACTAGCACCGAGTAGCCATGTCACTAACATGGGAGGCATTGCCTAGGTACCTAGACATACACACACATCTCCAATCCCACAAATGCTGAAATGTAAATCACTAAGGAACAAAAATGCATGCATACAACTAAGCCCAACCAACAGAGCACGATGAAAGGTAGAGTATTGTAAAAGTAAACTGGGCCAGAATACAAGCCCACCAAAAACAAGAGTCTAAAAAACTGTAAAGTCCAACCTGTAAGCACAAAGGTACTGGGACTGCTGCTCATAGCCGTAGGAACGCCTCGACCTGTAGGAAACTCAGAAATCTCGGTCCTGTCCTGGTTCTCCCTAGAATCTATCAAAAGGATGCTCGTCTGCACAAGACACCAGACGTGCGGGCAAAGCCCGTGCAAGGGTGAGTATAACAATACTCAGTAGAGGACCCCGAAAACCACAAAGCAGTACACAAAGTAAAGGTATAGTCACCTATGCACAATATATGTTTACAGAACATATAAACAAACCAGATATACTCAAAACCCAGACCCTCGGTCTAGAGACAAGTCACGCAACCGCATACCCCGATAGGGATTCTGTTTGAACATTCCATGATGCACTCGTTCCGGGAGAACACACTCCACGAGTCTTATAGTCTTGATGACGTCCTTACGAGGAGTGATGTTCGTCGGGAACCATCATGAGATATAGCTACACTCATTATGGGAGACACACTCCTGAGTGGAAGGGTTACGATAGATAGAAGCACTCATTACGGGAGACAAACTTTTGAGTAGGAAAGATCTCAATACATAGATGAGGATCACTGCCAGGTCCATGGCGGATACCGCGACTCATCCGGAATTCACCTGCTAGGCAGAGGATCAACGCTTGGTAAAGTTGGTCACACTGATTCCTGACTCTACCTAGGGTCTGGAATGGATAGAGGATCTCGATCTGGGCCTCTCTGATGGATGCCTAACTCTACTGTAGAAAAGTCCTGCTGAAGGGATCATAAACCGGTGTGAGGGAATAATGCCAGTCCTTCAGGGGAAATGAAGAAGGGGGGCACTAACCCAAACCAAATATTTTCAAGGCACGGTGAAAAAAAGGACCAAGTCGTTCTCCAAAAAGCACACGGCGTGTAGAAATGATACACGTTGTGTTGTCCGACCCTGGGTACTACCCGTGTGTAATGGCCTGTGTCGTGAGGCTGGTCGTGTAGAAAAATTTATACATGGCATGTAGTACGGAGTACACACCGTGTCTGGGTCATTGGGGCTGGCTCCGTGAACTCTGGCCATGTGCTCGTACACGGTCACCAACCCGTGTACTCCAACCCGTGTCCGTGTATCCCCGAGATACACACCGAGATCCGCGTAGCTGCCTCTGCCGAGCTGTACACGTCGTGCCGCCTGAAGCCGTGTAGAGCATCTCGTGTCCGTGTACCACCCGAAGTACATGCCGAGCTTCGGGGAACGTCCAACACGCCGTGTGACCGAGGTAACATGCTATGTGGTCCTTCACTGACCCCATAACCCTAGCTGCCACCATCAAAACTACACGGCGTGTTCTTCGGAAGTACACACCGTGTATTCTGGAAAAAAATTCAGGAGCTCGGACCTCCACCGTCGCGCCTCCCGTAGTGCTCCGATCATTGATCATGTCGTCCGATCGCCCTGAAACCTTCAGGTTTTGGTCGCCCCGACACCACGAAGTTGTTTCTGTCATTATGGGGCCTCCGATCAGCTCTAAAAACATGATCGGTCTTTACGTGTGAAGAACGCTCGAAGAACTCCCTTTCCGATCCGGTCCGATTTGTCACCCGCCAATGTCGCCGCACCTTCATAAGGACGTTGCGATGTTGAACCTTCGATTTGGGATCGTTGCGTCGCAGAACGGATGCGCAACAATCCGTTGTTCGTCGCCCCGCGAAGAACACGAAGAACGCGCGGGGAAAAAGGAAGAAGAAATCCAAATAAACAAATAGAGGAACGAACCTCCGCCATCGTTCGTCACGGTATTGATCCGCTCCCATTAATAGGCTTAAACAGAGCAGATATCAACATGAATATAAAGCATGGATTAATTCCCCAAAATCATCCCAAAGAAAACCCTCCTGCAAGAATGTACGAATCCATGGATCAACTTGTTCGTGGTTGATCTGCGTTCATCGTTTAAATTCAAATACGGGGAAAAGAAAATAAAAACAACAACCCATACCTTTTGAAAGGATCGATCGTTGACGAAGGAGTCATGCTGCCGTTGTCGTCGTGATCCTTCAACGCTGGCACAAAGATCCTTGGTTTCGATCCGTTGTCGTTCGTCGTTGAGAATTGCTCCAACGCCTCGCGGATTTGGCAGAGGTTCTTCTCAAGCGTTGACAACGATCAGAAATTGGTCACCCATTTAAAAATGGAAACAAGATTGGCACTTAATTACGAGGCCATATTAATGACCCCTACTTGCAAAAACTTGAGTCATTATGACACGCCATTAGTTAAGGAAACAGACGTCATGTGGCTGCGAATTAAAGATTCCAACATTACATTTATTTTCCATTATAACACAACAGATAATTAAGGGAACAACTACCCTTTTAACATGCCGCAATGGTTGTTTCCATAAAAAAATAAACATTTATATTTATATTTTATTTTATTTTATTATTAAAACGTCTGAAAATTAACTTTTTCCCTCGACCCGCGCAGGTCTAGGTTATCCTCATTCTTAGGTAAAGTCATCGTCCCGGATGCAACGGTGCACTCAGATTTTTAATCCGGGCATCCTTTTGGAAACTACCACAACCGCGCACAAGCACCGACTTACTTGACTTAAAAAGTTCAAACCACCATTCCGGGCTCACTGGACCTCGGAATGATGTGCCGTCTTCACGCCCGGTCTCAAAATAATTCCATATAATATTGAAAAATTATAAACAAGAAAAATATGAGACATTACATACAGCCTTACCAAAATTAGTGAGATTGATATTTTCATGAAACAGTTGTCTATTTTCATTCATGAGTGATATTTATCAGTGTTATTATGTATATTATAAAAATATTGAGGATTATGTGAATCATTAACGAATTGTTTTAACATTGATTTTATTTGATGGTATGGAAGCATATATTAAATTTTATTATTAACCATCAAATATTATTTTATGACAAGGTAATATTTTTTAATTACTGTTAAAGAACATTTGACTGAGCTATGAGTAACTCTTATGTTTAATATAACCATAATATTGATATAACAAAAGATGGTTTTGTTTATAATAAAATAAATAGTAATTGGTATCTTTATGATTGAAAAAATTATATATAATATTTTTTTGGTGAAGTTCATATCATTTTATGGTTCTCAAAAACAGTCCTAAATACTCTTGTACATCAAAAAATGTGCCATTTCTGAGATATCCAAGAGGATGTTATTTATCCCCACTAGTTGGAGACTAGCTTATAGAATTATTCATGAATAAATGGGAATAATTATTTCAACATTAATTTGATTTAAAACTATTCATGTTGGTATTCCCCACAATTCAATGGGAAAATGTACTAGTATCATACAGTTAATGTCACGACCCATCTCCTGGGGCCTGTTCCATGACTACTCAAGCCCACCTTCTATAGGCTAGGGGCTGGCGAGTAGCACTGAAGGTGTATTCTCTAATACTGGGAAGGAATTTCCTTAATAACCTGTAAACAGACACAACCAAGCACACAAAAAGATAAGAACTCAAGAAAATTGAATAGTAAATAGAGTGAGTACAGTAAGTAAAAGGGGTAGAATACAAGCCCAACTAGAAAGTACAAGAATCTTGGAACAACTCCAATGATCACCCGTTAAAGATCCTACCTGAAGGGTAGGTACATGTCTTGAATGGTTGTCTCTGCGGTACGTCTCGTCTAAGGTCCAACTCCGAGCTACCTCCAGTCCTAGTACTGTCGTCCTCACTCAATGATGTCCGTCATTTTCACCAAACACAACAAAGTGCAGGCTTAACCTTTGAAGGGGTGAATATAACGATACTCAGTAGGGACCCTGAGACCCTCATGTTCTCAAAAAATCCACAAAGGATAAACCACAAAGCATGAAATCAACTAACTACCCTACATTGGTATATGCCGATACATATACATAAGTTATCAAGTATGCCCATCTTAATTATGAGGAAACATAGAGTCCAACTCAAAATGCCATGATCAAATTTTCGACAAAGTAAAGATTACCACGAAGGTAAGTATCACATAGGTATGCCACATAGAATAATACAACCAAGGTATTACCACAAAGGGAAAGTACCACACAGGTACGGACTCTGCTCACTCCAGGTATAACTTAGGTACACAAGTAAAAATGATTAGATGTAACTACTGACTCATCTTACTCTATTAAGAGTATTTGCTATTGACCCACACAGGATCACTCGGTGCTGACCCACATAGGATCTCTAGCTTCTGACCCACATAGGATCTCTAGGTGGTGACCCACATATGATTTCTCGGTGCTGATGCACATAGGATATCTCGGTGATGACCCACATAGGATTGCTCGTTGTTGACCCAGATAGGATTGCTAGGTGCTGACCCACACATGATTGCTCAGTGATGACCCACGCAGGATCGCTCGGTGCTGACCCACACAGGATCCCTATTCATTCCTCACGTCAAATCTAGCTACTGTGTTCTCGCACTTCGATTGCTCGTCTAGGGGAGGGTTCACTCTTCAAGCAACTGGTTGATACTCAAACTGCCATGATGTACCATGAAGAAGTATCTCAAAGAACCGCCACATCCTAGGGGTCTCAATGCAATAGACAGTGCGTCAAATGGATGCTCGGTCTGTAAGTTATTAGCCTTTTAGTTTCGAGGGCGTGTCTGGATTCGTGCTCAATCCATCTTAGCTATTCCCCAACTTTATCCAAATCTCTAGTGGGGTATACCAAAGGGACCATCTCGCTCTAAGGTTTACAATGTCATTGAAGGTTTTTCAAACACATGCCTGATGCCAATGTTATGGAAGATAGAGGGAAGAGCTCATAGATAGTCTGGGTCTAGTCCAACTCGATCAGACCACACCTGACCCGACCCGGTCTGAACCAACCAGACTCAGCCTGGGCCGATCCAACCAGGTTTGGGTTGACCCGAACCTCTGTGTCTAGTCCGGCCCAGCCCACGCTAGGTTGCGTGGGGGCTGTGGAGTGGCGCAAGTCCATGAGGGAACCGCAGAGGCCGCGAGGGCAGTGAGGCCGCGGGGGCCGCGAAGGGCCACGGGGGTGGCGAGGCCATGGGGAGGTGAGGCCACGGGGGCCACAAGATGGTGAGGTCGTGGGACGGTGAGGCCGCATGGGTCACAGGGCAGCGATGTCCGCGGGGGCCACAAGGTTGTGTGGCCGCGGGGGCCAGAGAGGGCCGGGGGCGGCGAGGCCATGGGGGGCACGGAGGGCCGCCGGGCGGTGATGCCACGGGGGCCGCGGAGGGAAACATGGAGGTGAGGTTGCGGGACATCAGATGCCACGAGGTCGTGGTCTGTCGTGGCTGGCTGTGCGGCGCGGTCGTGTGATGTTCCTTCACCAGCGGCCGGCTTTACCGGCCGCCCTCCATTTTTCATCTTCGTCGTAGTCAGTCGTGGTGAAACCGTAGTTCATTAGTTCCACAGATTCCAAATTCTTGCACTGGTCATCGTCACCATCACGAAGAACACACAGAAGAACCATAATGTTTGTGGAGGGGTCGAGCAATGTTTGTTTTGCCTAGAACCTCTGCGTTAGGGTGGTATCCAGCGACTCAAGGGGAATGATTCAATATAAGAGTAAAATTGATATTGATCAATTTAAAACACACCCCTACCTCGTTTGTTTTTTCATGTCGATGAGGATGGAAGGATGGTCGTAGACTGAAGATGTCCCATGTTGGAGGATGCCCTGAGGAAGAATTTGAAGTCGTGTGTTGGCGTCCTTCGTTGGAGGAGTGTTCTTCCTTGGATAAGAAGAATTATTCTAAGGTTCTCTCCCAATTTCCCTTTGCCAACACTTCCCCTAATTCCTCCAAAAATAAATTGTAGCCAATATGATAAGTTTCCCTAATTTAATTATTAGCAAAATAAAATTGGAATCATAATTACATTGAGGTTGGAATAATAAATTTTGGGTAAACCTAAATGTCACCTCCCTCATTAAAGAGGGAGTTCAAGAGGTTTCTCACACTAGGAGGATTCTGGTGGTCCCCACCCTTAAATTCAAATTGGGGATTTTAGGTTCAGCGGTCCCCACCTTCATAACCTCAAATTGTAGGTTTTTTTATGGTGGTCCCCACTATTAAACAATCCATATGTGAGGTTTCATCAATAAAAAATTAAATGAAAGATTATTTTATATTATTTCTATTTCCACGAAAAACCAAAATTCTATCTTTCACCTTCAATCTACTGTGGTCGAGGTGAAGGTCCCCTTAAGCGAATACCAGTGCTGCAAGTTCAACGGTGTCCTTAGATTTCAATTTCGATCACTGTTTCAAAAGTTACAAAAACCCACTTGTACGTTTACTTAGCATACACGAAAAAAATTTCACAAATTCATTTCAAGAACATCGGGATTCAGAATCATGCGCCGTAAATTTTCACGGACTCGTAAAACTCCCATATAATTAGAAAAATTACACTGAATTTCTGGGCCTTTAAATTCTCCCCAATATAGGGATTTACATCCCCATATGCCACATCACAACAATAGGAAAACATGTTGGGGGAAATGAGAACGAATCTTAGTCTCCCGCTCCCATGTTCTCTCTTGGTGGTTCCCATGTTTCCAATGAATTCACCCCAAAGGTATCGACTGCCCACGAAGGACCAACTATTTTCGATCCTCAATTTCAATTGGAACCTCCGTAAAAGTCACCCCATCATCGACATCTAGATCTCCATGGTCGATGATGTGGGAAGGGTCGTGCATGAATCTCCTCAGCTGGGACACGTGGAAGACGTCATGAACTCGGTGCAAATGAGGTGGAAGAGCTAATGGTATGCCACCTCACCCACTCTGTTGAGGTCCTGAAAAGGTCTGATGAATCTCAGAGATAACTTCCCACCTTGGCCAAATCTCTACAATCCTCTTCAGTGTGAGACCCATAGAAAGTCGTGGTCACTATCCTCAAACCCTGGAGGTCTCTGTCTCCTATCGGCATAAGAATACTTCCTGTTATGTGTAGTATTCATATGATCTTGGATGATTTGCACTTTCTCTATGGTAGCCCGTATCGTCTCTGGTCTCAGTTGTGGTGACTCCCATGGGTAAGTCCAACACAAAGGTCGTCTACAAGTTCTCTCGTACAACGCCTCAAAATGTGCCATCACAATGGTGGAGTGATAACTGTTGTTGTATGCAAACTCCACTAAAGGAAAGTGATCCTCCAAGATGCGACCAATCTCAAGGACGCAAGCACGTAGCATTTCTTTGAGGGTCTGAATGGTCCTCTCAATCTGGCCATCTGTCTGAGAATGAAAGGTGGTGTTCAAATGAAACTATCTCCCAAAAGCCTTTTGCAACCCCTTCCATAGCCAGGAAGTAAAAATTGCATCATGATTGGAGAAAATTGTTGAGGGTAATCTATGTAGCTGCATAATCCTTTTCACATAGAGGCATCTCAATAACTCTACTAAACCCTTCTCTCTGATCAGTAGGAATTGGGCCTACTTAGTGAGTCGGTAGAAGATCACCCAGATATAATCATGACCTCTGGATGTACGTAGATTTCATGTCACAAAGTCCACGGATATACCATCCCACCTCCACTCTAGGACCCCTAATGGCTGAACCAATACTTCTGGTAACTGATTCTCCGCCTTCACTTGCTGACCTGTGAGGCACCGAGAGACAAACTCTGCTACTGGTTTCTTCATTCCTATCCACCCGTGCTATTGTTATAGATCCTTGTACATCTACACCACTCTTGGATGTACCGCTAGCGGTGATGTTTAGAACTCCCTCAACAATTCTTCATGAAGTGACACTGGTACCATGGTACGTCCTCTGAAGAGGATAAAATGCTTCTTACCTTTAGAAAATCCATCAGGTGCCTATCCTATGGATATCTGAGCACGTCATGTCTCACAATCAGTATCGCCACATTTTTCCTTCTTGACTCGCTGAAGAAGTGGGGGAGTGACTATAATAGATTTAAAAAAAAAAGCTACTCCATATCGATCCACAAAGGATACCTTCAAAGAGGTGAGCTTCTCTGTCGCCTCCCCTAGTAGCTCTATACTAGAACTCATGCTGAGTGCATCGGCAGCAACATTCCCCTTCCCTGGAATATAGACTATCTCTAAGTCATAGTCCCAGAGGAAATCAAGACAACGTCACTGTATCAGGTTCATGTCTTTTTGAGAGAATATATACCTAAGACTCTTGTGATCCGAGTATATTGTAAATCATTTTCCCATCAGATAGTGTCACCACATCTTGAAGGAAAATACCACTGCTAATATCTCCAGGTCATGGGTGGCGTAGTTCTTCTCATGTTGTCTTAGATGTCGAGAACCATATGTGATCACCACTCGCTCCAACATCAGGAAAAATCTAAGCCCAATCTCTGATGCGTCATAGTGGACTATGTACCCTATTCCCTTATTTGGAAGCCTCAATATGGGGGCACAAGTCAGCCTCTTTTTTAGCTCTTCAAAAATCTACTAGCATTTCTCTGACCACATGAAGGGTTGCCTCTTCTTCTTCAATGCTGATAGTGGTTCTATAACACTGGAGAAATATGACACAATTATATGGTAGTATCCGTCCAATCCCAAGAAACCACGTACCTCTATCACACTCCTGTGTGGCTCCCAAGCAAGTACAACCTCAATCATCAGTGGATCCACTATAACACAGCCTCCGATATGACATGTCCCAGAAAGTGAACCTCTCAGATATAGAACATGCACTTTGAGAGTTTACCATAAATCAGGTGCTGTCAGAGTGTGTCCAGTACTACCTGAAAATGATAAGCATGACCCTCCTTGTTAGTCGAGTAGATTAGAATGTCGTCGATGAAGACTACTACAAAGCGATCAAGGTATTGCTGAAAGATTATAGTCATGAGTTAATGAACAATTATGGAGCATTGGTCACACCAAATGGCATAACCAAGAACTCTTAATGGATATACCGACATCTGAAAGTCATCTTATTCACATCCTCGTCTCGTACTCTGAGATGGTGATAGCCTGATCTGAAGTCTATATTCAAGAACCACCATGCTCCTTTCATCTGATAAAATAGGTCATCAATCCTCGAAAGTGGGTACATGTTCTTCACGATCACCTGGTTAAGGCTCCGATAGTCAACACAAAACCTCAACCTCCCATCTCCCTTCTTGGAGAATAAAATTGAGGATGCCCAAGGAGATACAGTGGGACGAATGATTCCCTTCCCCTTCAAGTCCTCTAGCTATACCTGCAGCTCACAAAGCTCTACGGGAGATACCCGATATGATGGTGTTGATATCAGTGTTGTGATGGGGTAAATTCAATGTAAAATTTCAGCCCTCAATTAGGAGGTAGACCCAAAACATCCTCAAGGAAGACATATGCATACTGGTCCACCACTATAGGATAACTAAGACTCTCTACATCAACCGCTCTGACGGTAAGGCCATCCATCTAATGAGTGATCAGCTACACTCTCCTCCGGGTAAGTCCATCCTATGGTGAAATTGCTTTCTTCTTGATGGTGATGGTAAACTTGGTCCTATCCGCGCGGACACACTGAACTTTGTGACTTATATAGTCAATTTGAGCATGGATTGTATATAACTAGTCCATACCCAAGATGACATCGTAAGGCCTCGACAACGCTACTAGAAGATCCCAACAGAAGCTCTCGCCTCATAGAGTAAGCTCGCACTACCGTCACCAGTGCATAATCATCGAATCCACTCTCATAGGAGTCTTTAGATGTAAGGTTCGAGCCAAAAACTCTGTTTGAATCTTCGAGCTCCGAATGAGGTTAGTGAAAATAAATGAATGATTGGCACTTGTGTCTATAAGTACTGCATCGATGGTGGAGTAGACATAGATTATACCCCGTATCATCTCTGGAGCACCGTGATCGTAATCCTCAGTTGCCTGGAGCTGAGCTCTCCCCTATTCTCCTACTACCAGTGGTAAGGGAGGACCACCTAGTGCTGGTGGTGGTAACATCTCGAATCGCTTCCGACCACTAGATGCACATCCAGATCCTCTGCCACGTCCGCATACTCCCTACTGACCTCCTCAGTCAAACCTCTATCTCTACCTGGGTGGTCCTTCGACCGTCTACTTATCATTTTTATGGTGGGTCGAACAGTGATGAGCCATATGACACAACCCGCTGCATGCATAAAAATTCTTGCTCTGGGCATGACGGGATCTGCCTCAGGTGCCCCGCACAACTGACCCTGAATCCGGCGGTCTTCCACCCATAGGGACCTCTACGACAATTGTATTCTGCCAGCTATAGAAGACTCTACAATTTGATGATTGGTGGTGGGTCTCGCTATGGGTGACTGCTTAGAAAGAAAACTCTCCACTAATAGGGATCTCTCTAACACCCCTACCAGCATCAGGATGCTAAAGGAAATCATCGAAGCCCTAATCTCTCATCTGAGTTCCCGCTCAAAGACCCGGGCCTTGAAGAATGGGTCCCGCACCTTATCAGTGGAGTAGCATGAGAGGTTAGTGAACCTCGCTGAGTACTTATCCATAGTCATGCTACCCTACTGCAGATGAAGTAGCTCATATATGCGCACTGCACGAACAGTCAATAGAACAAACTCTGCCCGAAACAGGCTCTTGAAGTCTTCCCAAAGAAGCGTCACCTCATCATGAACTGGGAGAATTAAGCTCCACCATCTTCTTTCTGCTGCCTGTAGAAGGCTGGCGACAAGGATCACCATTAGAGTAGCAGGTGTCCCTAATAGTCAGGAAACTCCCACTACGGCATCCAACCAATCCTCAACTGTATGTGGGTCCGTCATCTCCTCTGAACCTGGGTGACCTATGGCACTAGAACTCATGAAACTTGCTCAAGCGGTGTCATCGTCTACTACTATGGTTGGTGGAATTGGTGTCCTAATGAGTAATTGTACTGCTGGTGCCTCCACTAGTGCTTCTACTGGAAGAGGGCCCTATACTGAGGCCTCATCACATAGTGGGATATCAGTGTGTACTATATCTGGAACCCCAACTGACTGTCTGCGTGGAGGCATCCTGAAAAGAAATAGGTTCACCACAGTAAATATGTTATACATGGTGAGATAACTCTAATGATCACAAAGAAAACTATTAAAAATAGACATCAATAAGTGTTTTCGTGCACTGAGTCAGAAATCAGAAGTCAGGGTCCGGTGTATGGATACGTCGGCCACCACACCAATACTAGATTCCCTAAACTAATAACCTACATCACAAAACATAACAATATTTCCATTTAAAAGAATGATCAGAGTCTTATGTTATATGGTATAGCTGACTCATCTGATACCAACTTGTCACGACCCATCCCCCGGGGCCTGTTCTGTGACTACCACAAGCCCGCCTTCTGTAGGTTAGGGGCTGGTGACTAGAATCGAAGGCGTATTCCCTAAAACCGGGAAGGCATTGCCTTTATAACCTTTAAACACATGTGACCAAGCACACAACAAGATACAAACTCAAGTAAACTGAATAGTAAAAAAATTGAGTGTTGTAAGTAAAAGGAGCCATAATACAAGCCCAACTAGAATGTACAAGATAACTGGAATAGATACTGTGATCACCCACTAAGGATCCTACCTAAAGGGTAGTTACAACTCTCGAACAATCATCACTGAGGTACACCTCGTCTAAGTTCCACCTATGAGCTACCTAAAGTCCTGATACACTCATCCTCAGTTAATGTTCTCCCCCGTCTACACCAAACATAATGTGGTGCAGGAATAGCCCGTGCAGGGGTGAGTATAACGATACTCAGTTGGGACCCCAAGATTCTCAAGGTCTCCCAAAATACACAAAGGATTTACCACAAAGCATGAAGTCTATTGGCAACCATACTTAGGTATATGCCCATACATATACCTATGTTATCACGTATTCCCATTTCAAACAGGAGGAAACACAGAGTTGAACTCAAAATACCAGATCAACAGTTCCACAAAGGAAATAGTACCACGAATGTATGTACCACACATGTACACCACATAGAAGAATACCACCAAGGTATTACCAAAAAGTGAATGTACCACACATGTACGGACTCAGCTCACACCAGGTATAACTAAAGTAAGTAAGTAAAAATGAATAGATGTAACTACTGAATCATCTTACTCTATTATGATGCTCTACTACTGACCCACAAAATATCGATCGGTGATGACCAACATATGATATCAAGATTATGACCCACATAGGATCTCTAGGTGATGACCCAAATAGGATCGCTCGGTGCTGACCCACACAGGATTGCTTGGTGCTGACCCACACATGATCCCTTGGTGCTGACCCACATAGGATTGATCAGTGCTGACCCACACAGGATCTCTTGGTGCTGACCCCCAAAGGATTGCTCGGTGCTGACCCACACAGGATCACTATTTACTCTTTACATCATAGCTAGCTACCGGGTTCCTGCACTATGCTTTCTTGTCTCTGGGAGGGTCCTCTCCATAAGCCACAGGTCGATACTCCCACTACCACGATGTACCAATAAGAAGTATCCCAAAGGACCGCCACATCATATGGGTCTTAATGCAACAGATGGTGCGTCAAACAGATTCCCGGTCTGTAAGTTATTAGCTTTTTAGTCCCAAGGTCCCGGTTGGATTCGTGCTCGATCCAACTCGACCATTCCCTAACATTATCCAAATCTCTAGTGGGGTATACAGAAGGGGCCGCCACACTCCAAGGTTTACATCACCATTGATGGTTTTTCAAACGGAAGCCCGGTGCCAAAGTTATGGCCGATAAAGCAAAAAGCTCGTAGTGGGCCCGGGTCTAGTCCGACCCGGCCTGGGCCGACCCGATCCGGATTTGGTCAACCCGGCCCACTAGGTTTGGTCCGTCTCGTTGGGTCCATCTCGGCACACTGGGTCCGGCCCAACCCGCTTTGGGTCGGTTCCGGCCCACCAGGTCTGTCTAGGGCCACACTGGGTGGCACAGGGGTCGTGGAGCGGCGTGAGGCCGTAAGGGCGGCGCAGAGGCCACGAGGGAGGCGTGGCGGTGGGGGCTGCGGGGCATCGAAGGCCGTGGGGGCCTTGGGGCGGTGAGGCCATGAGAGCCGCGGGGTGGCGAGGCCACAGGGGCCACGGAGGGCCACACGACGATAAGGCCGCGGGGGCCACGAGATGGCAGAGGTTGCAGGGAGGCGGTCCACCATGGCTGGCTGTGCGGTGCGGTCTTGCGTTGTACCTGCGTCGGCAGCTGACTTGACTGGCCACCCTCCATTTTTCGCCTTCTTCGCGGCTGGATGTCATGCCAATCATGTTTCTTGAGTTCCGGCGGTTCCAAACACAGGCACTGGTCGACGTCACCTTCACAAAGAACACACAAAATAACCATAAGGTTTGCGGAGGGGTCAGACAATGTTTGTTTGGCTTGTACCCTCCGCGTTAGTGCGGTAGAGAGAAGATCCAGGGGAATGATTCAATGTAAGATGAAAATTAATATTGATAAATTCAAATGACACCCCTATCTCGTTTGTTTATTGACATCGATGAGGAGGGAAAGACAACTGTCAATTGAAGATATCCCATGTTGTAGCATGTCCTGAGGAAGAAGTCGATGTCATGCATCAACGTTCTTTGTTGGAGGATCATTATATGTTGGAGAAGAATAATTCCTCTAAGGTTATCTCCCAATTTCTCTTTACCAACACTTCCCCTAATTACACCAAAAAGAAAAGGCAGCCAATATGATATGAATCCCAAATTTTATTTTTGGCACAATTAAATTGGAATCATAATTACATTGAAGTTGGCTTAATAAATTTTGGGGAAACCTATAGGTCACCTCCCGCATTAAAGAGAGAGTTCAAGAGGTTCCCCAAATTATGAGGGTTCGGGTGGTCCCCACCCTTAAATTCAAATTAGGGGTTTTAGGTTTGGTGGTCCCCACATCTATAACCTCAAATGGGAGGTTTAGTTCTGGTGGTCCCCTACTTTAAACCATCTACATGAGAGGTTCTAAAAAATGAAAAATAAAATAAAAGATTATTATTTTTATTTCTATTTCCATGAAAAACCCAAATTATTTCTTTCACCCTCGACCTACTACGGTTGAGGTTATGGTCCCCTTAAGAGAATAACAACGCTGTGAGTTCAATGATACCCTCATATTTCAATTCCGAACACTAGTTAAAAAGTTATAAAAACCCGCCCATATGTTTACTGAACATACCTGAAAAAATGTTCAAAAATTCATTTCAAGCACTCCGGGCCTCAAGATCATATGTCGTAAATTATCTCAGACTCGTAAAATTCCCATATAATAAAAATAAATTACATGGAATTTCTGGGTCTTTATAGTTAACAAAACTCCCTTACATAAAATAATCCAATAAAGGTCACATAATCTTCATGAAAAATCTCATCAAACCCATGAAACAAGCAAATCACAACTCCACCAATAACAATAATCAATGTAGAATCTTAGTGGTCAAAAATAAAAACCACACCAAAGTGGCACTTTAATTTCCACAGAACTAGAATAAAAAAACAAAAAAAACCTAAAGGTAAATGTATGGTGTTTCCAAATTACCTAACAAGACCTCACCAAGTGTTATATAATAAATTCCATAAAAATTAAACCAATTATTCATTAAATTTAATCGTAAAAGTCATTCCATGTAATTTAAAAATTTAAAATAATGTATTATATCAAATAAAAAGGAGGACGATATATGAAAAAATGTTAAAATAAAAAAATTATACGAAACACCAATATAAAACTGCCATAATGAATAATAATTTTCTATAGTCAATGGCATGTAATCATCAAATAAAAACATATCATAACACCTTTTAATAAGCCCAAAGGTACTTTATTTTTCTAAAAATAGTATCCAAAAACATCTCATTTTCAATAAATTTTCATGATAAGATATCACATTCAAATCAACACCCCATAAGGAGACCCCATTAAGAGAAATCACCCTTCACCCCATCAGGATGGACCATAAAAACAATAAATCTCTAACCCATTTGAAGATCATAATACGTGAAAAATTCAATACATATTTTAGTTAGTGAATTTATGTTCCATTGATTTTTGGGTAGTCATAATACATGTGCTCTTACCCAAATAAAAACTAACAACCCAAACTTGCATATGCCTCAATCAATCAATAATGTGAAATTCAATCATTTTAAATAATTTCTTAAATAAAAATTAAAATTCCCATATTGAGTTTCAATAATCCAATATCATTTGAAAAAAAATTAAGTGTTTTTATATAATTAATTCCTTTCGTATCTCTATTCAATTTAATCCATTTTTTTCAAGAATCATGCAAATTAGTTCAATAAAATCTACATGAAAATTATCCCCACATTTTTCAAAAAATCCAACAAAAAATTGTAATTTAATTCAAATGGGTGGGGGTCACAATTATATTCCTTTTATAAATCAAATTTAATATAATTTCAATAAAAGGTTTTAGGATATAAAAAATTATTTTTGAAATCCTTAAAAAATAGGGTTTCAATTTTAGAGTAATGAAATATGGAAGCACCTACCATAAAATCATGAAATAAAATCCAAAACTACGATGGAAAAACTAATGAGAATAAAGGTTAAGGATATCATGAAATCATAAATAAAATCATGATTAAAATAAATAGAGAATATATCCACAGATAAAATGATTATATTTTTCTCTTTAAGTAGTAGAAAATTGGATATCAAAAGAAACCACGTATAAAGAGGAAAAATCACCGGAATGTGATCAAACATGATCCCTCGTGCTGGGATCCAAAAAGGGAAGGTTATATGGGAGTAAAAAATAGATTTTGTGGGAATTATAAAATCAATAAATCATGTTAGGGTCAAATGGAAGAGTTTAACATATTCAAAAATGGACGTTTTTTAATATTTTTTTTTGGAAAACTGAAAACACCGCGTAGGGATTCACAGAGAGGCTGCATTATTAGTATTAACAGTTTTCTTTAACAGTGCACCACTACAATAATTCTATATAGGGTGCATGGTTTGGATGCACTATTATATAAACCATAATCAAAACCTATAATCCCTCACAGTCCATGGGAGGTCCTTTTGGGGAAATGGCCACATAGTTTTAAAAAATTATGTTTCTCCTTCCAGTGGCTCAACATATGGCGTACAGGTTCTGGGGCCAAACTACACTGTTTCACATAACCATGTGCCAACCCTGTAAGTCCCCAAATGATTCCCAAATTTTTAAAAATATTTATATATGATTTTAAATCAAGATATTATCTAACCATGATCAAAACAATGGTCAAGAATAACCTAGAAGAATGAAATGGGATCTTACAAGAACCCTAACAAATCACTAATATTTCATATAAATATTGTCAAGAGGATTACCTATTGAATTTATAAGGTCACTTATCTCTCATTAGTGACAAATTATCCAACATTTCATGAGAATTTTATCAATGCTTCCATAACGCATCTACCAAATGTATCATCTTCTGACAATGAACCCTGTTCTTAGAATCAATAATTCAGATTGGATTCTTGGATATGGATAAATAAGGTTTAACAGAAGGATATTACCATATTAGGATATTATAAGTTTATGAATGATTCCTTCAGATATGTGATTCAAGGAACACATTATAGATTGACATTAAATATAGTGTAATGTAAAATTGGTAAGACAAATTACTAATATTCTCGACAATATTAAAAGGACACAGAAATCGTAGTTTACAATTTCCTTATTTCCCAATACATCAATGATCCATCTGAGTATAAACACTAAATAAAACATAATCAACAAAGGAAAACTCCAAAACTAATATAAAATAATCAAAATATGATTTATTATATATCTGTTCCATAACCAGTCTCTAATTAATAAACTTAATCATCAACATTGTTTATTTGACAAAACATGGTACAATAATTGATGCATCACTAATCTATTACCAATAAATATGAAATCTAAAATGATTACCATAAATATCCCTTAATGGAGTCATTATAAAAATAAACCGGATACTCTTTTTTTATGAAAACAAAACTATAATGAGGTAGATTTCCCAAGTTACACACAATTCACTGACGTAGGCATAAAACATTTCCATAGGAATAATTATAGACTGTTCTATATAGAAATCCATAAATGAAAGATATTTCACGATAAAGTGTACTGTAGATCCCATTTAAAATATGATGAAACTATAAAAGTGATATGCAAAATTGGGATACCTTTCAAAGACCATGGTAGAAGGCTTACCATGAATACAGAAACTCCATTTTACATAGAACAGTCATAAATCTTGAACTTCAGTCATTTAAAGAATGGTAATAATATGAGGCAATTTGGTCCTCAGATCATTTATAGAATATATTGATTTCATACTCACTGGGTATGTGGTAACTCAATCATTAAATCAATATAAATTTCATCCCACATCCAATTCATCACTACAAGAATATGAAACAAATTTGATGGTCCTTGGTGGTTGTCTTTAACCCATGGGAAGGTATTCCAATGAGAAACAAAGTCACTATTATCTCATTCTATACACCGAAACTAAAATCATCAACACATATCATAGGTCATCCTAATTATTCAATATTGAATCATTGGTTGGGAATTACGGAAAAACACCATCATGACCATTCTCACAAAAAAGTCATAATATATTGGTTAAAAAAAAGGATACCATCTAAATAGAACATCCACATGATGATGGTTTCTATCCATTAAGATATTACTTAATGACTTATAAGTAATTTCCAAGATACTAATCTTGAAAAATTATCATGATAGAAGAGGAGGCCAACTAAATTTCAGTCAAGAGAAAAATGGTCACATCCATCTAGAACCAATATTGAAACTATGAAATTAGAGAAAATAGAATCCAAAATTCCAATGATTCATTCACTTCTGGAGTCAGATGTTTCCTAAATAATGATTTATTGATGAAATTACCCATTCTAGTGGGGTAGGATATTTAAAAATCAAAATACTACATTTACTCTTACTATAACCACTCTAGGAGATTCAATTACTTTTGAGAGAAGATACAACTCAAGATTATTTTGGTTAGAATAAATTATAAATAGTTCAAAAGAAAGGTAATACATATATCTATTAATAGAATGAATCATGACAAAAAGTTCAAGATATTTGGTTGAAAAATTCCTTTCATGTTTCCAATGATGTAGAGATATATTGGATACGAAATGATCCCATGCACAAAAACACATCCCAAACCTAAACATGAGGTGTCCCAAAAGATCTAAATTCTTACACAACCACTAAATGTGTCAAAAATGGAACATATTTTAATATAGACAACAAAACAACAATAAAATACCTCTAACAATAATTTCACTCCCTCTGAAGTGACATCCATTATCAAAGAATCCAGTTTCATGAAATCATTTAAAAACTATTGGCAATATCCTACTAATCCTAAGAAACTATCTTGCTTGAAAATTTTACATGGTTACAATAATTTCATAATATCATTAAACTTATTAGGATCAACTAAAATATTCAAATTCAATACCATGTGTCTCAAGAAATTCCATTCCTTAATCAAAAAACAACATTTATATAAATTTTAATAAAGTCTGTGTTCTATAAAGATTTTAGGAATAGTTTTGAGATGGTGCACATGGAACTACTTAGTTTGGAGTAATCTAAAATTTTGACTATAAATAACACCACAAAAAAGTAAAGGAACTAATGATATATCTTTTTCATCAATTCCAGTAACATTTAAGAATCATATTTTAGACCAAATGGAATAAAATGATCCTCATAATGGCCATATCTATTGATTCATTATATCATCCAAATTTTAGTCTATTTTATTATGAACTAGCGGAAACCTAATCAAAGGTAAATATTTTAGAACCAAATTACAAATTTCAACTAGTTAAATAGATCATCGATATGTTGCAACATATTTATTTTCACCATAACTCGATTGTGATTTCATTAATAAACAAAGAGTAGAAGTATAACGTTAGATTGTTATGAAAATAGAACAAGTGTTTTCCAAGGTGTCACACTAGTTCATATGAAACTATTATATAGATGATCATACAACTTATAATTTGACTCCTCTTACTCTATTTAGACCATATGCTATGAATTAATAGACACTTGTTGAGTTGAAGGTACTAAATCAATTGAAAACTCCACCTCTCTTACCAGTAGAAATCCATGGATATCATAATCATAAATAATAGGAAACTCAATGATAAATACCTGGGAATCATAACATAGAGATTATAATAATTATTAAAAATAAAACACCAATATTATCTTTCCCAACTCCAAAAAAGTATTTCCAAATCTACTCAACCTCAAGTCCAGTTAATCCTAAAAAAGATAGAACACCTTATTAGGTGTATTATAGAAAATACATCAAAAATGATACTCAACCTAGGCCTTATGAGTAATCTACAAATATATCATAATAATAAATTCAAGATGTTTATTGGTATGCACGTAAAATTATATGTATTCTCAATCTTAGATTGTTATGAAATAACAGTGTGAAATCATAGATCTTACTCTATCATTGTTTTGAGTGTTGTAATAATATTTATCACATAATGAAAAATATTCATAATTATATTTAGTAGGTTAAAAAATAGATTTATATAAATGATTGATATAAACCAATATAAAGTAAAAATAGTCAATAAATATGAATATATATTTATTTTTCCTTGCACATTAACTGTATGGGAATCAACTTCTAATGGAGACTCTTCCCATATGTGAAGAAGCTTCGATCCAGATGCATGTGGTCTGAGCCACTTAGTTCCTTAATAATATGATTGAACGTAAGTTTTTTTAGTTTTGTATTATTATGTTATACTATTTTACTATGAAATTATTTTACTAGAATTATTTATGTGACCTTGGAATCCATGAAAACAAAAGATCATAGGTGCTCTAGTGAAAACTGTTTTTGAATTTCTAACATTCCAGAATGAAAGCAAGTTAAATGGCCTCTTCCAAGAACCTAAAGAGGTCTAGATGATGTTTCTATATAGACCCAAAATTATGATATTTACACTTTATCATTCAGTTACATGAACCAAAAAAACCACTTATTTGAGAAAAATGAAATACTTTCAACCCTACACTCATAATCCTAGTTAATATCGACCTACATTGCTATATCATACATGTATAAATAATAATGAAACTTTAGCATGAAAAAATTGAGTTCAAATATATTTATGAAGGCCCTTATGAATCATTTTATTGAATATATTCTCATTAATACGCCCCTAATAGGAAAATGAAAAAGTTCAACAAAATGGTTCACATACTATGTAATAATCTTATCACCCTACTAGAGACTAAAAAACACCATGCATTTTAAAAAGACCACTGATTCTAGATAAAAATGACATTTTATAAGAACTAAATATCTTTTCCACTAATATAAATTAGTATAAATCACTTTAAAAATTATATTATGTCCCCCAGTATTGATGGTAGAACATTTGACATTAATAGAATCAGATGTCCATAACATCTCAAAAAGAATATCAATCATTTTCAACTAATTATCATCCTCTACAAGAACATTTTGTCCTTGGAAAACATGAAGCTATTGGAGGAGGAACTTATGATCCTACTATCTTGATACTTTAATTAATTTTTCAAAAACTATTTCCCTAATGAGAACATATATAGTTACATTTCCCAAATCATGGAAAACAGTTGCACTATCTCCATAAGATTTTGGACCACATGATGATTTTTGGGATATGGTTCAATAAAAAACACCACCCAATGGTATATTAAAATGCATTTATGATGGAATTACACTAAAAAACTTCAAGATAGAACACTGAAAGCATAAAAAAAGATAATCATATCTATAAATAAAAAAATGATCATAGGAATACCCATTCTATCAGTAGAGTTAAACATTTGTATTTTTCAGGATAATCAATGAAAAATTAGGTAAATGACTTGAATTGAATAAAATTATTCCCAAAATACTGTTTTACAAAACACCCATTTTTACTTATATCCAGTTATGAAGTGGGATGAATAGTCAATCACTAAAAAAACATGTTTCCCATCAATTGAAGCTCCTTTCAACCAAAAAAACAGGGACTCCATACTAACATCATAGAAATATGCATAACCTCTTTTGATATAAAATTACAATGAATAATCCTAGATACCCTAGAACAATGATACCCTAGCATATTCTGAAATATCATAATAGGAATTCTCAATACCCAGGGTTTGGTGATTAGAATATGAAATCATACATAAATAAAAGGGATCTATTTTACCACAAAACATCAAAATATAAACAGTTAATTTCATTATTCTCAGAAATAATTTTTTTGAAAGTTCTAGAATCATAATAATAAAACAATACCCAAAAATAAAATTAACCAATAAAGGTAACATGATTTATAAAAAAAAGATCATGAATATTATGTAAAAAGTAGATAATAACTCCACTAGTCACCATCATCACTATAGAGTCCCATAGAGAAATCTCATCAAATAATCAATAGTAGGTTCTCACCAAGTGTTCCATAATAAATTCCTATAGAATTAATCCAATTATGCATTCAATTAAAATAAAACTAGTAATTAAATATCAATTGTTATTTTTTAGCAAATTATTATTTCAAATAAAATTAATAGTATATATATAAAAACATTGTTAGAAGAATGTTTAATGTAAAAAATCTAAATTAAATATTTTTCAAGAATAAATTAATTATATATTAAATGGAATTTATTCATCAAATAAATAAAATATAAAAAAACCATTTAATAATCCATTTATGGTGTTAGTTATCATTTAATAGGATCATCACACATTTTATTTCTCTTTAATTCTTCAGATAGGTGAGCACACTCAAATCAACTGGATAAGGGGAGACCATTACAAGCAACAAAATATACAACCTATTAAGGGGTCCTATTAAAAAAATCAATTTAGACCCTATTAGTGGAACCTAATGTGGGTAATCATGGATCACATGGTTTAGTTAGTGTTTTGATAGTCAATCCATTACTATGGATTCAAAGTCATAGTGTTCTTGTCATAATTACCACTAACTACCCTTTCTAACATGTTTATTAATCCATTAATCAAGTGAAAATGAATCATTTTAAATCATTTCATAAATTATAGTTCAACACACCATTTTTTGTATCGACATTCCTTTCCCATTTAAAAATAGAAATCAAGTGTTTTCATATAATTAATTTCATTCAAATCATATTTCAATTTAATATATCTTTCACATGAATCATTTAAAATAATTCCATAAAATCAACCTTCAAATCATGCCATAGTTTTATGCTAAATCCTCCAAATAATTTAAATTTGATAAAATTTTATGTTTTCTAGAGTTTAATTCCTTTTTTAAATCACACAATAAATCATAAATATCAGGGTCTTCAAATAAATTAAAACATCACATAATGTCAAATGTGTAATCAGGGGTCTAATTTTCATATGAAACATTTTTTAACCACCTACCATGAATTCATAGAATCAAATCAACATCCATTAAAGTAAAACCATTGAAAAATGGGGGTGATAATGTTCAAAAAATTAAACCTAGTATATGGATCCATCAAAAAAGATATTATATACATCAATAAACTTGTGATATATCACATTATAATAAGGATAGATAGGGATATTGGATAAAGGTACAAGTCAAGAGAAACAATCACTGGAATGATATAAAATGTGATCCCTATTGATTAGTTATACAATGAGAAGTGGTTGAAGGAGCCAAGAACACCTCTTGAGAGACTTCAAGGAGAAAGGAATCATGTTAGAGTTGAATGGGGGTTTTTAAAATATTATTCCCATCCACATATTTTAATTAAATTTCCATAGTGACTCAAAACTATGTGAACAGTTTTTGGGAGAGTTTTAATTGTTAGTAGTAACGCTAACCCTTAACCACACACTCAAAGTAAACTTCTGGATGGGTTTCATGGATGAGCCACATATTTATATTAAACATGATCCAAACCCAAAAATCGTCACTGTCCAAGAGTGTGAGTTTTGGATGAGAGGCTGTACAGTTTGAACAAAAAATATGCCACCCTCAAGTTCCATAATATTGGGTGCATGGATTCTAGGGAATGCACATTATTTTACTTAATTATTATCTAATAATAATAATCCACAAGGGATTCCATATTTTTCCAAAAAACTCCCAAAATTACCCCAAAGAAAGGCACTATAAAATATTTATCATAACATGGGGGAAGAAGTAGCTGAAATATAGTAACAGGATGATAAAATTTTCTATGAAATACAGGTTCTAATATATGATTGATAGGTTAATATAATTTATGGATTATAAAAAATGGTTAATTTAAAGGAATATATATATTCATGTAATTATTTAATGTATTAGAGACTAAAATATATTTTTTAATGGTATTATATTTAGAGTATATGATTTGGATATACATACAGTCATTGATATATGATTATTGTAATGACTAATGATTTTTTTGAAATGATATGTTGTATTTTGAGTGAATAGATTGAAATTATTTTTAGGTTTACTAAATTTTACAATTTTTATCATAATTTAGAAACGCTATTTTAAAATTAGTTTAATATGTATTGTAGAACCCAACTGAAATTCAAAAACTTTTAACCAATAATGATACATGAAAATGATATAGATTTAATATATTCTAATACTTTTTTATTTGAATTAATTATAGGCAGACATGATATAAAGATAATGTGAAACATCTTGAGCTGAAATTTTCTTATGGTAATTTATTTTATCTCTATTTTATTGATTTTCACTCTGGATATCACATTTGTTGTTAGTAATGGACATAAATAAAAGGAACTATATCTATGGTTTATAATACATGTATTTCTTAAAGAAACAACCCATCTGAATGGGATCTGGATTTAGAAACCTTATGATTACATGAAATGGGATGTCAAGAAGAATGATTAAAAATGTGAACCATTTTAAGGTCCCAAACATAATAAGGAAGATGAAATTGGTGTCTCCTGAAATATGATGTGAATAAGATTATGAATGAAATATGATCATGATTTTTATATATCAATAAGGTATGAAGAAACATGGTAGAAATATCTATGAAGGGATTGGTAAATGATAATTTATTAAAGATGTTGTTCATCAATGTCATGAGTTTATAGAAAATAGAGATGATACAATAATTCATTAATTAAATTTAAGGGGTGATGGGAATTATGTGGTTTTACATCCATATACACGTGTCTAAAAGGTATATAGTTACCAATTACCATGTGAACAATGGAATTACTTTTAAAGTACTACTAATATAACAAATTTTGATTTTTTACTCTATATTTTATTAGGTCATATTTCATGTATGTTTTTACAAAATACTTGATAATGTGTTATAAATAAAAACCACTTGGTTTATAATTATCACATAATTAAGTTTCATGGTTGTTAAGTAGTTATTCCTTAAGAATATGTATCTACATCCCTTGGATGAGTTCCTTTGTAAATTATGAATATGTTAAACCTATTTATAGCATTCATATAAATATTTTTTCATCTAGATAAATCTTTTTCCACATATGAAATAAACTGATGATTATATTATGTTGTATGATAAATTATGAATTACCAAATTTAATTACATCGATCTAATAATTCAAATTACAAGGAAAAAATTTATTGGGGTGAATAAATCATCTTATATTATTAATATTTTATTACTCTAGATAATTAAATCACTTAAATATCTTACTACACACATAAAATAGAACAAAACAAAAAACCCAGATATATTTAAGTGAAATTTAAATATTTAATTATGAAATTAATAAATATAGATATTGAATTTTCTAATAATAATATGAGATAAAAAATTATGAATTTTATGTATATATAAAAATTAAAGATAAATTTTTTATGGATTAAATTCAATTATTTAAACTGAAATGATTAATAAGACCCCTTAATCTTTACCAAAGGTTTTTTTTTCAAAATACTACCTTTTATATATTATGAATTTCTATTTTAAGGAACATATGAATAATGATGATAAATAATGTTTGGTATTAAGAAAATTTCAACACCAATTTAGTAGGTAAGATATATTAAATATTAATAATAAAGGATAATATTTTAAAATTCATTTTCCAATAGATATAGGTTTTCCATATATTTCATGATTAAATTTATTAATTTAATGTATATATGTTTTAATATACGTTAATTGTTTTTTACTTAAATATTGAATTCCTTATATAAAAATATAATTTTTTTATCATTTTCTAAAAAGTATTATTTTTAGTCGAAAATTTAGGATTTTAAACAATTATAATTTCCTTGATTTTATCATTATTTAACAGTAACATATGTGTTTCAAAAACTAAAGGTATAATAAAATATAAATTATCTTAAAAATATTATGAATTTTGAAAAATGTTTCTTTACATATGAAACCTATAGAATCAATTTTATAATTAAACGGAAATGTTATATAAATATAAAATACAATTTTTTCATTTTTTTAATTAAATAATTTATATTGAAACATTAGTTTATGCATTGGATTCAAAGATACATAAAAATTATTTTTTTAGTTAATAAATTAATTTCATAAAAATTATTAACATTGTAAAATTTATCTATTACATAATTTTTATGCTTAAAATATTTTTTCTTGTGTATGATTTTTTTGATAGGTATGTTTATTTAAAAAGTAAAAAACTCTATCAATAATATTTTCATTGATAACATCTTGTTAATATTTATTATTATAATTACCAATTTTGGTTCCCGGATAATTTTTAATTGTGGTCATTTTCATTTAATTCCTTTTGTAAAATGAAATGTTACCAATGTAAATGTATTCTTATGTCAAGAAAAAATACATGTAATATCACTACATCACCTAAGGATACTTCTGAAATGAATTTATGGGAGTATATTCTATCCTCAATGTGTCCGATAATAAAAATATTCTAAATATTGAAGTTTATATATTTTATAGTATAATGATATAAGTAAATAATTAATGGGTGTTTCCAAAACTACCATTTTGATCACTTATAATCGAGTACACTTCAACCCCTTCATGCAGTCCCATTTTCTTCGAATACCACCTAACAACTCTTCCATTTTACTATCCCTATAACAATACCCATCTATCTCAAGAAATTGAACACTCACAGTAATCCTAATACTTTCAACTTCATGAGAACTATGAAGGATAGTTCAAGTCTCTAACATATATATTATTAATTTATTTGATTTTTTATTTTTAATAATACTCATCCAAATATCTTATCACCATAATAATATGATGAATTAAGTACCATTATTATATAAATATGTTCTTATATTAATATTAAAACTGTTATTCATACATTTTAATCAACATGGCAGACATAAGAACATCAATTGTTCATGGGTGCAGAGCACTACCTCCACAAAGTATCTTTTTCTCTATCTTATAGTTTCTCACTCGTTTTCAAAAAAATACTCATATCTAGTTATGAATAGTATAAAATAAAATAAATATAATTATTATGTTAAAATTGTATTATATCAAAATAATCCCTTTCTTAACCCTACTCATCCACCTTGTTAAGGGATGTTAATGTTTGGGTCGGTTTAACCGCCAACAACAATGGAGATTTTAAATCAAATCATTGATGACTATGGGAACCAAGATAATATTATTATTATAATTTAGTATAAAATTAAATATTACTTTATCTATTTTTATTTTTTATATTTTTATTTTAATTATTTATTAAAATTTTATATTTTCCCACAAATATTACAAAAATAACCCAACAGTAATTCATATTTCTCATAATAATATAGGAAAAAATATAATAAATAAATATAGTATGATGTTAAATGGAAACTATTATATATATATATATATATATATTAACAGCATTCCTAAAGAGGTATCTAAAATAATTAATTTTATTATAATGTATTATACGTGATATGTGTATTTTATTCATACATTTTAGGGTGGTTTAGTACAACAATTTCAGCAAATAAATAATTAATCTTTAAACTTATTGGACTATTTGACTTTTTTATGTTTCTTTGGAAAGATACTATAAATAATTAAATAAATATACAGAAAGAGAATATTTTCACGACTAAAATAAAATAATCTCTATGATGCCAAGAATAATAGTGTGACACTGGAATATTGATTCCATATGACAACATTGCATAGTGAAAGATAATTATAGAGAATCTATAAAAGAAAACTTTCACATCATGTAAGAGTTACATGATGTTTGTTCATATGGTGTTATAGAACCGCCAACTGTATCATGTAGTCTGGGAAACTCAAGCTATGAGAGTTCCTTACACATATTGAAATCCACACACTACGTGTACATATCAAGATAGAAGAAGATTCTAAGATGCTGATGACACCACAACTTTAACACCATGTAAATCATACACATAATGAACATGTAGAAAATATGGAACCATTAATGTGATGGTGAGAAGGTTTGATAATAAATACGTAAGTATACATTACCTACAAATGAAAAAAATGGGATCCTATAGATCCTGATGGGTAGTAGACCACTTATAATGAAATGTGTGTATCCTCAGATCCTTTCTCTACATGCGTTCATCACAACCTTTATTGTCTAAGAATCTATAATGCCCATTTTCATCATGTTTCAGATGAATGATTAGTTTTCTTTATGTCAGGTGATGTGATCTTAGGGTTATGTTCTGTTAGGGATTATATATATTTTACAACCATGTTTTGGAATTTTCATGACCACCTCCCCACAATGTGTACCCCTCTTGGGCTGGCAATGTGAGAAGGGAGATAATTACCCCCGAGTCCTGCCTCCAGTTGGCCCCAAGTTGGTGACTAGAATCGAGGGTATTGTAAAGACACAAATGGGAGGCATTACCCTCTTAGAGAACCCATGTGAAAGAGAGAGATAAGAAATACACCAACAAACTCCAACTCAGACATCAATATAAAAGGAATTCCATATACACATATGTAATGTCATGAAAAACTACTACAAATTAATGGGGGAAATTTAAAATACACAAAACAAAGTAAAAACAACAGCAACCACGGAGCCTAAATAGCTCATACAACCCCAAGATAGTAGAAACCATCCTGATCTCAAACCTACCCAATGTGACATAAAAAATAGTTTATATAGACATAGGGTGAGTATAACAGTATACTCAGTAGGATCCTCCACAGAGCCTCTCATGAAAATGTAATGAATTCTTGCTAAATCACAGTGAACAACAAGTGAAACTAACTTGTCACCTAAACATGTATACTATATTCCCAGCCTCACCATGGCTACTCTCACCAGGTATTGCATACAAGAGTATATAATATAATAAATAATATCATGGGTACCTCGCTACCACTTCTCCACTGGTTTTTTGCTTTTCCCCAACTTCACACGTCCAATGTAACTCCCTCCAAAAAGGCTAGCCTACAGACACTTGGGTAATGCACCAGAACATGCACCTCGTGCAACAAAACCACCACGTCCACATAAGAAAATTAACCTGGTAGTTTCCGGGAGCCACCAAAAATCATAGTACGTATACCATACGTTGGGAATTATATCTTAGGCAATTACATCCCATACACCGTGTAAGGATCCTTAATGAATCACAACCTATACATGATAAAAATATAATAGTCCATAGGAAACTATATCCAGAATATATGTGTGTGAATAACCACAATCTATTATAGACCTCTACACACATATATGGGGAAAACTAACGGATGAGCCTTCGAGTAGATGTAAATAACAAGAGAAGTGATCAGGGTCAAAATGGGTAGTCATCCACCCATCCTCACACCAGAATGTTGGGAAATACACCCTCAGGGCTTATAATCCACAAGGTGCGTGTTTCTTTAACTAAAGGTGTGGAGTAGAGTATAGAAACAAAAAAAGTACATAATATACTATAGCCTACAACCACACTATGGGCAGAACCTAGTCTTAAACGCAACTGCATCTAACATCTCTCGGACTCCCATCTTCCACTTCTAAGACTAGGTATCCTATAAGCACACACCCATTTAATGATCTGGATTACATTCCTTCATTCCCTTTTTATCAGGTTTAGTTTACGTTCATTAATTATTTAAAAATTAATTAACTATAATAATTTTCCCCATTATATTTCATTAGAATCACACCCTGGGTCCAATGTTCCTTTAAATTTCAACCTCAGCATTGCATAATATCAAACTCCAACCCCATGGGTTTACATCATTTATTCAATCATTTATTAAAAAAATTATTTCTTTACCATATTCTTAAGAATTATAGAAAAACATTCTAACATACTAATCACAATGTGGATCAATAAGGGCAGTAGATGAACTACATGTCAATTATTTTCCACCTATAGAAGGAGCATGAATCCATCCCCCCTTAGGAAGCTAAACACAGAAATCAGATTGCATACACCACTCTTAATCACCCCTTTTTGGAAAGAGGGTATGAAAATCGGCCACCTTGAGTATTGGAGAAAGTAAGGAAGATAAAAACCAACAAGAAACATCAAGCATCCAAAAATTCACATCCATACTATTCCATTATCTCTGGTCTCCTCCCCAATACCCACATGCTTAAACTGATGCATCTCACCACTCTACTCATCAACTGCTACCACAACCAATAGGCCTTCCTACCCCCACATATCACAACATAGGAAGCAGGAAAACAAACATCATATCAATTGGGATCATGGACCCAAAACAAGAAAGATGGTAACTCAGAACCCTATAAAGAATTATCTTTTATCAAACAACAAATTCTTTACTCTATATTGAATTAACCAATTAATTATTCATGGGTTCCAATGATGGGAAACCTAAACAGATAGCTATTAAAAATAATTAAACATTCTTACTGTATCAATTTTATTAGACTCAAATTACATCAACAACAACTGGATTCATTTTTAGGCCTCGTTATCTTTAGCCAAAATAATTATCAGTTAATTCCAGCATTACATTCATTACGAATTTCCTTCAAGAATGAAAAGTTAAACAATGCAAGAATAGATATCAGACTACCTAACAAAATAAGAGTCATTAATATACGATCGATATCAATTTATTTTTCCACATAAAATATTTATTAAATCAATTCTATTGTGATATTATTGGAAAAACATGCTAACTCTATAGTTTCATATAAAGGAAAAGAGATGAAACAGATCCCCTACCTCAAACAGTTCTTGATGTTCTTTATACAAGAATGATCCACACAATGGGTTACGATCTCCAACCACCGTGACAACTGTATCGATCCAAGGATATAGAGACACCACCACCCCAGTCAACACCCATGAAAAGTCCATTTTGAACACAAAGATAACATTACATAAAAGGGAAATGACAAATAGTAGGAGATGAACCCAAATGAATGACTATAGATCATACTTTATATCAAATATTGATCGATACTTCTTGGGTTAATAAAAAATAGAAGGGAACTAATAAAAGGAGGAAAGTTTGATCACACAACTCTTATGGGAAGGAATCAAAGGTTTGAGCATCACACACTCAAGAACAAGTCGGATGTACAAGGGAGGGAGATATCTCGTCCCTTTAGAGGATTTAACAGATCAATGGTTTAGGATGCACTGGATTTTCGATTTAAAGAGGATCACATTAAACCAAGCTATTTGGCCAAGTAAAATCATCCCGAGGCTTATGAAAATTAATATAAGATTTATGGCCTTTGAATCAGCCGTATTGTCCTTAAAATGAGGCATTAATGGCATTTTACATCAAATGAAATGTCAAAAGGAGAAAAACTATAAGAAGCTAGATAAACTATACACCAAACTAGAAATTTGGAAAAGGGGAAAAAGGCTACTATTAGAGCCTCACTGTTAAGAAAACACACTTCATGAACTCAAAATTTGGAAAATGAAATAGAGGCTATAGTTGGAACCTCAACATTTTCGAAACACTGTTCATGAACTGAATGTTTGGAAAAAGAAATAGAGGTTGAAGTTAGAACCTCACCGTTCTGGAAACACTATTCATGATATTGAAATACGGAAAAGTGTTGAGAATGAGTCACCAAGACATATCAAAACCCCTTAAACACCATATTTCAGAAAAGTAATGGACTAAATAGGTCCGATTCATTACATTAGATACATATCCAACCATTTTAAACTATAATAATTAAAAACCAACCTAAAGAGAAATAAAAACGTGGTCCGAAAAACCACCCCTCGAGATACCTCTCAAAAGAGAGGAAGACACATGAAGCAATTAAAGAAATCAATCTCATAAACACTAATGGTATATAACCGCAAATAGAACATTATTTTAACATGAAAAGTGTTAAACATCAAAAAACTCATGGTACTGAGAACATATCTGCAACAAAAATACCCATGTACTCTCCTACACACCACCGTGTCGCCACAAGACACGAAACAAGGGGATATAACGCCAATGAAACACCTTCTCCTTGTAGTCTTGGATTTGTATTGGCCCATTCTCGAAGGTCGCATAATCATCATCATAGATCACACTCCAATTTACGATATTTGGGTCTTTATAAAGAAAACAACAGGGCCATGATACATGGAAAACATCATGTATCTGACTCATCTTTGGGGGAAGTGCTGTCTGATATGCCACAACTCCGACATGAGCCAAAATATCAAAATTACCATCAAACTAGGGAGAAATCTTACTGCTAAAACTAAACCTTCACTACCCATGATGGGGAGTCACCTTCAAAAACACATGATCCCCAACATCAAACTCTAAAGGACACCCCCTTTGATCGGTATATGATTTCTGATGATCCCGTGCTATCTTCATCCTTTCACGAATCACCTGAACATTCTCTATTGTATTCATCACTTGTTTTAGTCTGAGAATTGCTGACTCTCCAACCCCAATCCAATGCAACAGAGAATAGAAAGTTTTCCCATACAAGGATTGAAACAGTTCCATAACAATGGGGGAGTGAAAACTATTGTTACAAGCGAACTCTACCATGGGTTAGTGCCTCATCCACAAACGTACGAAATCCATGACACAAATGCAGAACATGTCATCAAGAATGGATATTCCATTCCATCTGACCGTCCATTTGCGAATGAAAAAAAGTGATAAGGCGTAGCTGCGAAACGAAAACTTGCTCGAGACCTCTCCACACCCAAGAGGTAAAATGAGGGTCTCGATTATAAATGATCATCCTTGGGACTCCATGATGTCTCATAACATCCATTAGATACTGCCATGAAAAAACATCCACTAATCCTGACTCCATGATCACTATGAAGTTGGAAGATTTTGTTAAAGAATCCACTACCACAAAAATATCATTATTTCCTCCCTACGATCGAGGTAAACTGCTAAAAAAGTCCATTGATATGTCCTCCCACATCTACTGGGGAACATCCAATGGCTGGAGAATACCATCGGGAACATAGTGTTCAACCTTCACCTTCTGAAAAAAAAACTTCGAGACACAAACTCCATAACTTCACGCTTCAACGTAGGCCACCAAAACTGACTCCTCAATTATCAGTATATCTTTTTTCACACCAGGATGCAATGAAAAATGTGAACTATGGATCTCTCTAAGAACTATCTTGTGCATCTCCAAAGGAAAAAATATCTTTCCATGATACAACACTCAATGTTGTTCCTCCTCAGACCAACCATCAGGGGCCTCGCCAAAATCAACTCAGTCTCTCCAAACCATTACGTCAAGATCCCCTAACTAGGAATCTTCCACCAACTACACTAGAGATGAATACACTATCATATGAAAAAGAAAAACTCTTCCCCCAACTTATCCCATATCGATATGTAATGACGTAATTTCATCCATAACTCTCTAGGAATCTACATATTAACATAATGCATCACTACATGACTTCCTAGTTAGTGCATCAGCTAAAAAACCCCTTTATAGGGGTATATGATATTTCAAAATCATATTCCTATAAAAACTCCATCCACCGAAGCTATCAAAAGATTCATTCATGCTTCGACGAAACATGCCGCATGCTGTTATGATTGGTGAAAACCATAAAGCGATCTTTAATGGGATACTGTCTCCAAAATTTAGAGAAAAAACCATGACTACAAACTAAAGAGAATTGGTCGCATAGTTATGTTTATGGGGACACTACTGCTGAGACCGATAAGAAGCAACTGAGATCTATTGCATCAGAACATATCCTAAACCCGAAGTGAAGCATCGCAAAAAAACATCAAACTGAACTCCCTCTGATGGATGTCAAAGAACCGGAGGGCTTAATAACTTATAATTTAGATAATAGAATGTTTCTTGGCCCTGATCCTTCTATACGAACACCTGATCCTTCCTGGACGATTCTTTAAGAGGAGTCTCAACCTGAGATAAATCTTCTAGAAACCCCTTATAATAGCTTTCAAGACAAAGGAAACATCGCAACTCTACCACTATCATGGGTTCTAACCAAGACACAACATATTCTATACTCAAGGGATATATAGATAATACCTGATGGGACCCAACATACCCTAAGAAACAGACTTCTTAAGAGAGAAAATCAAACTTTGAAAACATCCCAATCAGCTGATGTTGACGAAGAACTCCCCAAATGGGGTACAGATGCTCTACATTCTCCTTTTCATACATTAAGTACACAAGGATTTTGCCTATGAAAATAACCAAAAAATTATCAAGGAAATCACATAACACCTCGTTCATCATGAATTCATCACACCGAAAGGCATACAATGAAATTTTAATGCCCTTTATGACAATAGAAAGTAGTCTTCAGGATATCCTCATCCTTCACACGAATCTTATGATATCATGATTAGAATTCTATCATTGATAACCTAATATAACCCTTCAGTTGATAAAATAAATCATCAATCCACAAAAGAGGATAATGGTTCTTTACTGTAACTTTGTTTAAGCAACAATAATCAATATACAACTGTAAACTGCTATCAGCCTTCTTTACAAACAAAACTGGTGCACCCCATGGTGGCAGACTCAGCCGAACAAAGAGGCACTATAATATACCATCAATATGTATACGTTTCTCTCGAAACTCATAAGGTTCCATATTATATGGATACATAGAGATAAGATATGTTCCTAGTTTTAACTAAATCCCAAACTCAATATCTCATCAAGGGGGTAATTCTACAACCTCTTCTAGAATGAAATCATGGTACTCTTCTAATACCATATGAAACGCCAATAGCAGATCCTCTAATGAAATTTCCATCAGCTCAGCTATCAAGGGTGATAAGGACAGAACATACCTCTGACCCATCTAATAGTCTTGATCGCCAACAAACACCATTGGCTCCCCATACTCATCGAAGAACACAACCTTCCTCCATAAGAAATCCAAAATATTCTGCACTAAATACAACCAATCCATTCTGAGGATGACCTACTATGGTTGAATTCGTAAAAAAAGGAAGTATCCACAAGAGCGGTGCTACCTCAGTCCTAAATCACAGTCTCTATATACTTCAGACAAGGTAGCTCGCCCTCCAACTGGTGTACTCAATGCCAAGGGCACTGAAAGCCTCTCCACCTCAAATCCCAATGAATGTGAAAGGGTTGGTGAGACAAAAGTGTGTGTCACTCCTGAATCAAACATGGAAACAATAATTTAGAAAAAAATCAAATTGTACCTCGAAAAACATCTAACCCGCCTTGCACTGGAAACACTAAAGCATGAATCTGACCACGACCTCCTCCATGGCCTCTCTGGCCGTGATTAAGACCACCATCATGGTTGTGATCTTCTTATTGAAGATGGGTAGCATCATGGGTCTATCCTCTGCCTGCCCCATCCACCCTCTGCTAATCCGAAGATGGTGCAACCAGCTATTGTTGCCTCGGTTGGAAATAATT
This sequence comes from Viscum album, assembly GCA_963277665.1. Taxonomy (NCBI): domain Eukaryota; kingdom Viridiplantae; phylum Streptophyta; class Magnoliopsida; order Santalales; family Viscaceae; genus Viscum; species Viscum album. The sequence goes on from OY728164.1 coordinate 688,210,334, forward strand.
CAATAGAAGAACCTGGAGCGGAACACCTGGTGCATGATGAATACTCTGAAAGGTCGTTCACTCATGATGCTGATGACCTCTACAACCACAGGAAAAACAATCACCTGATCCCTTTGTGTAGGCCTAAGAGCTACCGTCCCTAAAAAAAAGATATGCTGAGGTCTGGGGCCTACCCCTGGCTGGATGGAAACTATTTTTCCATGACAAATAGGAACCCCAGACCAAATATCTAATTTGCGAGGAATCATGATGATAAATTTCAGACCAATGTCTTCTCGACGACCTCTTTCCTCTCTATCCCCTCAAAAAATAGATTCAACATAAACAGGGTGATCTGGCACTGGATCTCTGGATGCAAATCCTCCATGAAATGCCTCACCCTGACCTCCTTTTCTGGAAAAAAATCCAAATCATATCGTAAAAGGTTCCCAAAATGGATTCCAAACTCTCGCACACTAGAGCTCCACTTTCGAATAGTAAGAAGCTCCTGGAAACTGGACACCTTCACGGTCCATAAATGAAACTCGAATCTAAACATTTCTTGGAACTAATCTCATGAGATCGTCGACTCCTCATGACCCCTGAGGAATAAAGGAAAACCACTACATCAATCCACCACACAACATCGTTAAAACCAAATACACCAAGTCCTCCTTATGAGAACAGATCAATTTGAAGACTATCTCAACCTCCTCCCTCCAGTATGCGATCATTGCATCTGAAACGGAGCTCTCGTACTTCTGCAGACTATGGTGCTGAATCTCTCACAATGTCCTCCTCCAAGTGTCTTCGTCATCAACCTATACCCTTATGCGATCCGATGGAACAACCTACTAGACATCTACTGCCCAAACCTGATGAGGATGTCGACCTGGATCCATACATACAAAATAAAATATATTTATGGCTCTTAAACCTGGAATACAAGAGACCCAACATTAAATAATTAATTGTTTTCTTTTATTAATTTTGGGTTAACCTATCCCAATTTCTACCCATTCAAACATAGGCACAGAGATGAATGGTGCATGATCCTTTCCTAGGTATCTACCCTAAAACGTGTATAACCTCATTTAGTAGCCATTTTAAACTTAAAGGTCTATGGATGAGATCATAGGGGGCCCAAAACATGTATATCTCAGTAGGCCTCCTGTGTTTAAATCAAATTCTAATCTTTACTGACACTATTACCCTACAAACCCATGAAACCTCATTTGTTCCTAACACCAAACTTCATCCTATCCCTTAACCAGAGCTATGATACCACTCTACCATGACCCCCTCCCCACAAAGTGTACCCCTCTTGGGTAGAAAATGTGAGAAGAGAGATATTGACCCCTGAGCCCCGCCTCACGTAGGACCCAGGTTGGCGACTAGCACCGAGGGTATAGTAAACACACAAACAAGAGGCATTAACCTCTATGAGAACACATGAAAAAGAGAGATATGAGACACACACCAACCAAATCCAACTCAGAAATAAATATAAAAGAAATACCATGTACAGGTATGCAAGGTCATGGAAAACTACTTCAAATGAAAGGGAAAAACTCCAAATACCCAAAAAAGTAAAAAACAATAGCAACCACGAAGCTCAAAAAGCCCCTACAACCCCAAGCTAGTAAAAACCAGCCTAATCTCCAACCTGATCCATGAGACCTGAAAAATAGTTTATATAGACATAGGATAATTATAAAATTTTACCCAATAGGGTCCTCCCCGGAGCATCTCGAGAAAATGTAAGGAAAGCATGCTAAATCATAGTGAACAATAAGTGAAACTATCTTTTCACTTAAATATGTATACTAAGATCCAAGCCTCACCATGGATACTATAACCAAGTATCGTATACAAGTGTATATAATATAATAAATAATATCAAGGGTAGCCCACTAACACATCCCCACTGGTTTTCCACTTTTACCCAACGTTACACGTCCTAAACATCTTTCTTCAAAAAGGCTTGCCCGCAAACACCTGGGAAAAGCACCCCAAAATATACCTTGTGAAACAAAATAACCACATCCTCATAAGAAAAGTAACCTAGTTGTTTTTGGGAGCCACCACAACTCTCATAACATGTTTAATACGTCGGTCATTATAACTCAATCTATTATAACCCATACACTGAGTAAGGATCCTCAATCCATCACATCCAATACATGTTACACCTATAGTAGTCGATATGAAACTATATACAGAATATATGTGTGTGAATAACCACCAGCCATTAAATCCCTATACACACATATACAGGGAAAACTAACAATTCTGCCTACCAACACAAGTTTCTACCAAGAGAAGAGAGAGGGGCCAAAGGGGGTAGTCAGTCATCCATCCTCCCACTAGAATGTTGATGAAAACACCCTTAGGGATCCAAATCCTCTTGGTTCCAATACCGTTAACTGACGGGGTGGAGTAGCACATAGAAACACAAAAAGTACAGAATATACTATAGCTCAAAACCACAGTATATGCATAGCCTAGGCTTAGACTCAATGATAGTTAAAGTCTCTCGGACTCCTGACTGCCACTTCTAATACTAGGTATCTTATAAGAACACAACCCTCGAAAGAGATTTATTATATTAAATCATTCCCTTTTCATCAGTTTCACTTTACAATCATTAATTCTTTCAACATTAATTAACTATTAATAATTTCCACATTATATATCGTTTTCATCACACCCAAAGCCCACTATTACTTTAAATTGATACCTCATTATGGCATCCCAGAAATCTCCAACACCATGGGTTATCATCGTTTATTCAATCATTTATTAAAAACATTATTACATTCCCATATTCCTAAATATTTAATAAGAAAATAAAATTCTACTTCACCTAAGGTGGTTCAACACGGGGAGTAGATATACTACCCATCGAGTATTTTCTGCATATAGCAAGAGCACAGAACCATCCTCTTTATAAGGTTAAACATGGAAAGAACTTGGAATACCCCGCATCTCTTTCCACTATTTTAGAAGTAGGGTAAAAAAACCAGCTTCCTTAAGCAATGGGGAAAGTAAGGAAGAGAAACACGCAACAAGAAACAGAAATCATCCAAACATTCACATCCAACTCGTTACATCATATCATGTGTCCTACCTGACACCCACATACATAAACCAATGAACCTCAATACTCTAAGCATCAACTACTACCACAACCAATAGGCCTCCCTACCCCCACATATAACAACATAAGAAGCAGGAAAACCAAGAGAATATCAATTGGGCTCCTGGCCTGAAAACAAGAAGGATGGTAACTCAAAACCCTATTAGTAATTATATTTTATCAAAAAACTAGTTCTTTAAACCATCTAGAATTAATTGATTAATTATTCATATGTTCCAATGATGGAAAACCTAAAAATTAAGCTACTATAAATATCTAAACTTGCTTACAGTATCAATTTCATTCGTATCAAATTACAAAAAAAAAACAATTGGATTCATTTTCATTCCTCTCTATCATTAGCTAAAATAATTACCAATTAATTCCAGCTTTACGTTTATTAACAATTTCCATCAGGGAAAAAAATATAAACAATGAACGAATATATATCACACTACCCAGAAAAACAAGAGGTAATAAAATATGATCTCTATTAATTTATTTACCTAGTTCAAATTTTTATTATGACAATTACATTGTGGTACAGTGGGATAATACATGATAACTATACAGTTTTACATAAAATAATAGAGAAGAAATGAATCCCATACATCAAACGGTTCTCGATGTTCTTTATACAAGAATGATCCACACAAGGGGCAATGATCTCCTCCCCCTCATGTAACTGTATCCACCTGGGGATGTAGATACACCAACACACCAGTCAAAACCAAAGAAAATTCTATTATGATCATGGATATAGCATTCCATAAAACTCAATGAAGAAAAAAATGAGATAAACCCAAAATAATGACTATAGATCATAACTTTTATTGAAGATTGATCGATACTCCTTTGTTGCCTCAAAAAAATAGGGGACCTACCCAAGGAGGAAAGCTTAATCGTAAAACTCATACTAGAATGAATGAAATGTTCGATCATATCACACTAGAGAACAAGGAGTAAGAACTAGTGAAAAATATATCTTGTCCCTTTATAAGATTTAATGTTGTATAAGTTTAAGATATGATGGATTTTCCATTAAAAGTATATTGCATTAAAAAAGTGTTTTGACCATGTCAAAGCATCCAGAGCCTTATGAAAATTAATATAGGTGATATGGCCTTTTAATTGACCTTAGATTCCTTAAAAGGAGGATTTAAATGCATTTTATATCTAATAAAATATCAAATGGTTGAAACTGTAGGATGCTGGAAACAATGTACACCAAACAAGAAATTGTTCAAATGAAAAAAATGCTTTTATTGGATCCTCACTGGTCTAGAAACACTGTTCATGATATCAAAATTTGGAAAAGGAAATAGTGGCTATAGTTGGAACATCACCGTTCTAGATACACTGTTTATGAACATTAAATTTGGAAAAGGAAATAAGGGTTGCTGTTGGAACGTCATTGTTTTGGAAAGACTGTTCATGAACTAAAAATTAGAAAATATGTTGTGAATAAGTCACCTTGACATCCAAGAACACCTCAAACACTAGATTTCCACAATGTAATGGAATAAAAAGTTTTGGGCCATTACAAGACCGGTGTTACACTATATAAGTGTCATAATTTTCTTCCTTTTTCAATTACATGATCATTATAATGCGATTTAAGAAGAATTATTTTGTTGAATCAATTAGATTTCATAGTTTAGGTATAACCATTAAGAAGATTAGTTCTATTAATTTTAAATAGAGTTTTTGGTCTCTTAGTCACATTATTGAACCATGAAGATGATCATTTAAACTTTGAATTAAAAGGATTAGTGTAGGGTAGCTTGACTAATGATATTTTCTGAATAAATTCCGACACCAAACATGCATAAACCAAAAATCAATTGAAACCCTACCACGAAAACATGAAAATAAATGAACCTATAATACCCTAAATAGATTAACTATAATTTGGATTATTGAGAGTTATTTATATTTCTCTAATCAATATATCAATTGATTTCAATTTCATTAATTATTTTTTAGCATATAGACCATCATTGTGGGTTTTCCGCTTGGGTTGTCCATGTATTATATTTTTAGTTTTGTTGCCTCAAATTATTATATATTTTAATTTATGTATATTATTAAGAATTTAATTACACCATACAGGATGCCATATTTTTTTTATGTTTCCATCAAAAGTTTATTTTATGTATAAATTAATTAAGAATATTGATAATTGAAGTTATTTTAACCCATTATCTTACAATTATTTATTTCATGTTGTTTTTCTGGTCCAAATATGTCAAATGTGTAATAGAATATTGGGATAGAAAAGGTAGACAATATCTTATATGTCATATTACTAAGGAAGTCATTACCCTAACAATGAAAAACCCATTATGTTGAAGAATATAAACAACACTATATGGATAGAGAAGTCCTAAAACCACTGCAAGAGATTCATGAGATTATGAATTTTGAAAGACCCATAGGGATGTGTTATTAGTATATTATTATAGTGCACCCAGTAATTTTACTGATTGTTGTTATAAATTTGGATATCATCCAAATAATATCAATCATGATCCAAATTACAGTACTGAAGCATGAGGATCCAACAACACACATAAGGAAGTTTCATATAAATTTTAATACATTAAAATTTAATAATTTAATTGTTGATTCATTTAGGTTTATGTAGTTTATATTTCAACTGAAATATAATTTTGGATACTCGTTTTAAAGCATCCCTTCTCATTCCACCACAACATGGGTTGAGTTATTGAGAAATGTTTTGACATGATTTTCCCACATTCTAAATCAATAATCATAAGACTAGAAATTTTAAATTTTAAATAGATATATTATTATTCTCTTTTTTGATCTTGTGAAGGAATAAATATTTTAACTCAAAAATCAAGTTACCATGGAATTGAAATATTCTTACTTATTCAAATGTTTTATAAATGTTTATAATTGGAAAACTAGTCCTTTTTAAACGATACATTAAGAGGATCACTAAAAAGGATGACTCTTGAGGATAGATACAATATTTTGGATGATATTTTTATAAATATCTTCCACCGGTTTTTAGAAACCTCCCATTGGCGAGGGGTGAATATGGGGGATAATAAATTGATGGTCGCTCAAATATAGTTCATGACTATGAAAATTGATGCAATGATGTATTTTCATAATCCTCAACTACATTGACTGAATATTATAATTATATTGATTATAATAAAAATACATTTTATGGGTACATGCAGCAAAAACCAAAATTTTAAGGGTATCAAAAAATTCAATATAGAATTTAGCAACATGCACTGTAGGGTCCCTCACATTCATTCTAGATCCATTCCGTGGAAGAAATATTGGATACATTTATTAACATATTCAGGAATGTAATCCTGAAAATAAAGGAAGATTCAGTGATAAAAAAATATATATTTTGGAACCTATATCATCATATTGTTTATATTTCTAATCAACATAGAGAAAATACTATAGGAGTTCTACTAGGAGCCTTGAAAACATAATCACAAACTTACTTGAAATTCATTTCTCCTATAAGATGATAATTCAGTAATGATAATCTCGAACCAAGAATGATAAAACACGAATATAAGGTTATGAAATATCATTAAGCACTAATAAACAAGAATAAGAATAATGTCAAAGAAAACTAATAATGGGAGGAATCACCACCATGAAATCCACATCTACCCTGTCCATAAATAATTGAGTAGGAAATGATGGACAAAAAAAGTTATAAATTTATTTAATTTTTTTGAAAAATTATAATAATATTACTATTTAAAATTACATTCCAATATAAAATTATAGTTTATGTTCATGAAAAATATTGTATTAAAAAAATTAAAGTTGGAATAAATCACGACAATCACACTCTTAAGAAACTTTTTTAAGATTGTATCAAATGATTTACCAATGAAGAAATATGATCCAGGTAGATTTTCAATACCTATATATATTGTATCTTATAAATGTTGAAAATAATTTTTATTTTTATTTTGGTGAGGGTTTTTATATTATTTCATAATCATCATAAAATAGCTTAGCAATTGTGAAAATAAATCCCCTGAGATTAATGTTTCAGTTAGAAAACGGAATAATGAAATATTGTGGATAACTGATTGACTAAATTCCTATCAGTGTTGAAAATTTTATCTTTCCACTGTACTTTTTATGGATGAATATTTATGAATATAGGACACATATTATTTTTGGGAGTCATTTTTTAGAAATTTGAAGAACACTGAACATCATGAAAAGTGGTGATCCATGATTGAGAGTAGGAAGTGAACAAGTATGTTTTAACATCCCTAGAAAAATGATGAACTATTTTGTGAGTGTTGATATTGAGAATGGAGAAAAAAATAAAAAGTGTTGACAGTGTAACTGAAGATGAATAATTATAAGAGGTATCTTCTATTGATATAGACAATAGTTAATTTCAATGAACTAAACAGAAGAAATAAAAGATGAGTGGTTATACCACTGACACTGGAAGAGAGACCGAATCCACCTAGTTTGAAAAAGGTAAAAGGTATGGATAGTCCACAACATTACATTTATTTTATCTAGATTTATAATGAAGTAGATAATCAAGCCAATGAAAATCAAGAATGTGATTCCATTATAAAAATTGAAGCTATTTATAGAGAAAGGAAAGGGACAAAATAATGTTGAAATAAAAAAACTAAGACCATTCATGGATTGATAATATGTTCTATCTAATCAATCATCTTCCACATAAAATAAATCTAGAAGATTTATTTTTAGAGAACAAAATTAAAAAATTATCTTTTTAGAGGCAATGTGATTTTGTAATTTTTCTATTTATTTGTGCTTTTAGGAGCTTGTACTATACATTAAATAATTTAAATTTTATTGAAATGTGTTTTGAAAAAACATATTATTTTTATTTTGAAAGTATTTTTAAGAAAAGGATAAGAAACCAATATCATATTTCATAAAAATATTATTCATCAAATGTAGAGTAAGAATTCTAATTCTCTACTTTATTTCCCTAATTGAAATTCTGTATAGATTTAATTGTAATTTCCATGAAAAAATGATTCTTACATTAACAAAATACAATAGGATATATATGAACTACTTAAAATAATTACCATTTAATGAATTAGGATTCATATTTAAATAATTTTCAGTGAAACAAATGGGTGAATGAATTTGTGGAGATAAACATGTGATTTTGGATTTGAAAAATCATTATTTGGGGGAGAATGTTAATTTTGGTAAATTATATCTTTTTGATATTTTTCAAAGATTTGAATTGTAGAATTTATTATTAATTGAATTTATTTTTCATGTACATTGAAATGAGTGATGGTCCCATCCATACATCTCATACTTCATACATAATCTTCACCTAGTATGCCCAATTCATTCTATTGTAAATTTTTTGAGAGACTTGTAAATGTTCACTACAAGAACATACATGAAATCATATCAAACATATGACTAAATTGAATAATTTTTGAAATAATTGAGGCATGATTTTTTTTCCCTTTAACCTTAGAATCACATTGAAATAATCATTTTTATTCCTGTAGAAGCAATGAACATACTCCTTATGAAATGAGCCATGTTACAAGCCTATTATTTCTATTTAAACCCAACATAGAGTACATTTCATTGTAAAAAAAATAATAAGTGTTATGGAAATACATTCCATAGTGTATAAGTATATTCATAATTGACTATAAATTGTTGGGATTTTGATGATTTGGGGTGTTTCCATGATATTTTTCATTATAAATTATCATTATTCACCTATCTGGACAAACAAACACACACACACATATATATATATAATGATGATGATAAAAAAATACAAAAGGGTTGATTATTTTTAAGATAAAAAATAACCATTACCGGATCAATGATCTTATTGTATGTTGTTAAGTGATGGAAGTGATATTTTTCTTAAATAAGTTTTTTTGAAAAAACTGAAGAAAGAATGAAATAGAGGTTGATTCATTTATTGTTCATAATTTTTTTATGATCAAACATTGAATATTTTCTTGGAATAGAGAGATGATAACAATAAACGAATTTCTTGGGTTGAGTTTAAATTTTAAAATCATGTATTTTGATATAGAGTCAAACCTACATTTAGATCTCTAATGTTTACATAACTTCCCTAATTCTATGAGTCATTTGATACCATAGGTGAATACCCATGATTAGTGGTGTTTTTTATTTACACAGTGGTAGTGCTATATTATTTATAACTATATAAAAAGTGACATGTTCTTGAAGTACTTCATGGTCTCTATTGAAAATTGAACCTCTATGATAAGTGAATAAATTAATGTATGATAAATTTAAAATATAATCCTTATTAATAATTAATTGAAAATTGAAAAGGGATGAATGAAAAAAAATTATTCAAATGGATAAAAGTAAAAATACATTATTGGTTTATTTTATTGAAATTTTTGATGTTGATGACTTTTTTTCTCTTGTGATTTAATATTTAATTTACCATTTAATTAATTCTGTTAATTGAACTTGGATTTAAATAACGGTAGTGTGAATTTATTTTGTGGTATGAAGAGATTACAATACATAAGTGATGTCTAAATTCTTGTGTCGGTGTATTTTATATGTTTAGTTTATATATACATTTTAGGGTGTTTTAGTACAATGATATCATTAATTTAACGATTTATCCACCCATATCATTAAATATTTTTTTTTGGAAAAAAATTATAGATATTTCAAAAATATTATAAAGAGACAATTTTTTGTCATAATAGTGTGACACTAGAATAATGAATATAGAATACAACATTACATAGAGAATGAGCAGGCTGCAGATGTTAGAAAAATAAAATCTTCATGTCAAGTAATAATTACATGATGTGAAGTCATATAGAGTAAAAAAACTAAAATCATTGATATTATTGATGTAACAAATGATGAGATATCCCATTAGACATAATGAACTCAAAACATGATTTTTGTGTATTGGGATTGAAGAATATTTATAGAATCCACAAATGCCATATCTTGTATGTTATGTAAATCAGAAACATCAGAAAAATCTCCATAATATGGAATATTTAAGGAACTAGAATGAGGGTTTGACATGAAAACCCTATTAATACATGACTAATAGACACAAAGTAAGGGATATTAGAGAGCCAAATTGTATGACTAACCACTTATAAATACACTCGTGTGTCTTTGGAGCCCTTCTACACTACTGTTAACAACATATTTTTTTAGAGTATATATGACTCTTCTTCTCATCATGTGTATAATTAGGGAGTGGTTTCCTTTGTTCCGGTTGATGTGATAATAGAGTGAAGTGATGTTAATGAATTTTTTATTTTATATCCATATTTTAGAATTTTGAATACTAGTTTATTAATTAAAATTATATTTATTTTTGAAATGCATGATCACTGTAATTGTAATCAACAAGAATTAGTTGTTGACATAAGTTAATTTTTCTTGTTTGAGTATGACCATTATATAGATTAGTTAAATTATTTTTAAATAGTGTTTTTGTTCTCATATTCCAATGATTAAAATAGCTAGATGACTATGCGAACAGTGAAATCATAAGATTAGTTTAGGGTACACAGACTATGTATAAGGCCCCAGCCATAAACCTTACTTAATATTGAATTAAATGAATAATTCACATTGAGGATATTTTCTGGTTTAGAGTTTTATAGAATTAGGACATAACTATTACATCTCAAAAGATTACAAAGTAGAAACATTTACTAAGTTTCCATAAAATAAAAACTCTTAAAAAGAAACATGTCCAGTTCAATGTTTTTAGGTTGCATGACTTTCCCTTGATCCCATCCTTGACCCTATTCCACCTTAAGTCCTCTGAAAAGCATTTAAAAACATGGGATGATCATAAAAATCTCAGTAAGGGATACACAAAGAATGAAAACTGTTAGTTTTTCAAAACAACAAGTAAACCATGTACACTTTATCAAAGTAATACTTTTCACATTTTCGAAGTAGTAAAAACTCTTCACTGAATAAAAGTTCATTACATACCCTTCTGTAACAAAAAGATTACCATAAAACCCATATAAACATCACATAACATATAAAGGTAACTTTGGACATAAACATACTTAAGTGGAATTACCATAAGGTCGACTTCCACACATATCACTTAATGGAATAGCCATTCGGCCAACTTCCATACATACTTAATGGAATATCCATACGGACAACTTCCATACCCAATGCATTGGAGGTTATAACGTAACCACCCGTCCTGGTATTCAGGGCACCACCCGTCATATGTTTTATCACGTAACCACCCGTAATATGTCCAAGTACCATTATAAAATTATAACACATAAAACAAATATAAAGGAATGATAACATTTCCACATTTCAATCACAATATATCATTTAAATATATTGAAATAATAGAATCATTTATCAAAACCATTTTCAATACCAAAATAAATAAAAGAGTATATGGTATTTATTTTGTTTTAAAAACATTACGACTTGTTGAGGAAGCCAAAGATCAAATAATACTCGCGACGGTGGAAAAGGTCGTTGTCACCGCGTACGTTAAAAGAAACATTCCTTTTTTTCGTTTAGTAAAACGCTTTTTAGAAAAATATTCCTTTTGTATAAAAGTAAAATTCAAAGGGGTTTATACATCGTATAAAAGAAAGTTGTGTATAAAATGAAATATGCCTCAATGAAAGGAGATTGAGATGAAGTTCCTTACAAATACGGTATCCTTGGTTTAAGGATAAATCAATTACATAATTATGTGTGAAAAACGAATACACCAAATATAAGTGGATATTAAGTGTAAAAAAATCAGAGGTTATTCACACATATTTATAGAACGACATATTCAAGGAGTATAAGTTTATCCCAAAGAATCAAATTTGGGTTAAGAAGTTCCCTTGCAAAAATTTGACAGCCTAATGGCGTCACTACAAAATTCAGAAAATGAGTTGATGAGAGATAAAAAGGGTATCTCATCACATGGAAATAAAATTTAAATCAATAAGGATATAGAATAACATATCCCAACATAATAGTATGTGAATTAAAAGACATAACAAAAGAAGTCTTTTAAAAAGAGGAGGGTGAAAGGTCCCCTTACCGACTTGGGTAACTTTCGAAACATACACCCCGTGAAAGAAAGACAATTCAACATTGATGTAAATACTCATAAATGAAATTATATTACACAATTAGTAACATAATGGGCAGTAAATACACCACTCAAAGGAAATTGTGGCAAATGTAGCATAAATCCCACAGGAATAAAAGTGAGATGAAAAATCCCTTACGAAAACACGGCAACCTAACGACGCCACTCAAAACATCCAAAATGGATTGATGAGAGAGAATAGGGTCTCTCATCATATGAACATAAAACTTACAGTAAGATTAATATAAAATAACATCCCAATAACAAGAAAGATTATCTTTAAAAGGAATTACATAAAATATTGTACTTAAAAATAAAGAGAGGAGTAGGATCCCTTACCTCGGGTCCGACTTGACTCGATCATTCTTTAACGTCCGGAATAATAAACATCAGTTAATTTATACTTTCTTAAGAACATTTTTCAAGTTCATTATTCCTTTTATATCAATTATTGACATGTTATAAACATTATTTAATCATTTATGTTAATAATATTTGTTTTGTCGATATTTGGTTCTTAAGTCAAAAGTGGACTTCTTATAATTACATGTTGTTCGTGTGGTCAAAGGTTCATTATATCTAGAATGATATTAATGATTTGGTTATCATATATATCATATATATCATGAATATAAATGTATCTATATTATTAAATAATCATTTAGAGGTAATAAATTAAATGCACCATTCATGGAGATGGTAAGCCGTACGTACGCATGAACGCTACTTTCATTTCTATGTCATATTAATGGAATTAAAACTAAATGAGAGATATTTATATTTTTAATTCCAGAATTATATTCTTCCTTTATATGTATCATACAACATATATATCCATTATATGTACTTATAATAGTACATTACATTTGAGGATAAGAAATGAAATGCACCGTTCATGGAGACGGTAAGTCGTACGTACGCATGAACACTACTTTCATTTCTATATCATACTTTAATGATATGAAAACAATAATGATATAAAGGTATATTATAATTCCAGTATAAAATCATATATAATATCTTTAAATCCATCCTTTATACATCCCACATATGGTATTAACGAATCAAATCACTTTGAGGGGGAGGTAGTGCGCACTTTCTAAAATGAAGATATCACATATACCCATAATAGAAGCCATAAAGGTATGCCAAAAATGAAAAATACAGAAGCTTAAGTAAATCATAAAAAGATGATATATCATATATAAACATAGTGACATCTTGATGGCCACCTTTTAAGGTGTTATATGAGTGTTGAACAATCATCGTTTCGTGAGGCAGAAATTCGCCATCCACAGAAACAGTATGTTCTTTAACCATTAAGTGAAGGTGTGTGTAAGTGTAGCTCGAATACTTATTATAAAAACATCCCAGTGTATTGAAGATACTGTATTTGTTACAAAATAAAAGAATAATAAGAGTTTAGGGGGTTGGAGAAGCAAAATAAAACAAAAGATCACAAGTGAAGACGTTACCTTAAAATCGGGTAACTCCCTTTGGTTTGAATCGAAGGGGTTTCTTGAAGAGCTTCCTGCCTATGTTAAGGCTTCTAGGATGGGGAGAGGGATGTGGAGAGTCAAAATAATCAGATCATGGCCGAACCAAAGGCTTTAGAGGCGTGGGTAAGGTGGTAGAGGTGGGGGCCTTTTATAAGATGAGAGGAGGGGCACTCTTGGAAAAGTATAAAATGTTACTTAATTTTCAAATGGTTTTCGGATTTTAATGGTCCCAAATTGATGTTTTTTGAGGAAAAGGTGATAAGGGTTCTAAATAAACCCATCTAATAGGTTTTTGATATGTGTAGGTCCTAGATTTCGCATTATCGTTTCATTTTATTTAAATCGTTAAATAAATAGGTCATCACTGCATCATCATGATGTCATAAATAATTTAATACATATAATGTCTAAAAATTATAAAAAAAATACTATGATGTAGGAAATCTTTTTATCTTTCCAATTAATATTTATAGTAAAAAATATGACTTGTATAACACCATGTAAAAATTGTTTTAGTAAAACATCTCAGGTTTGTGTCATTTTTATTTTAACTTTAAATAAAAGGCATAAATGTCATTATAATACCCAAGTGGCTCCATGGGATACCAAAAATCTACCCATGGGTTTTCTTGGTCGGCCATAACTCATACAATAGGGTTAGGAAAAGTTTCAATATATTTTCATTTTATTATAATATAATTTTTACCTTAAATCACACTAATTACCTTTAATCGCGATTAATAAAACTTACAAGTTATTTTTCATCAAAAATTATTTCCATCCCATCGAACCAAATTTTACTTAACAATTAAAATCATTTAAATTGGATTTTTGAAATTCAAATCACAGAAGTGGTAAAGTCCCATTTAAACAAAAAATCAAATTTTGTAACCACCACTTTGTGGTTTCACTATTCATCAAAAATTGATGTTTTTCAGAAAAATACCAAAAATTCACCCTTAGCTATATTTGATATTCCGAATTCAAAAATGATGTCTATTTTACCAAATTAATAACATAGAATTTGAATTAATTACTTTTACAATTAAATCCTGATGTGAAAACAAATAGCGTGTTTTTATGAAACAATATCTTTCAAAAGATTGACACTCGTTTATGTCCAATCTTAAAGTGATATTAATTACAATGACCACCATTGGATTAAATGGTAAAAATATATTCTATTTACACTTTAAAACCAATTAAAAAGATAATCTAATCATATAAATAAATTAGATTAAAAAGAGGTTTTGAATTAAAATATAACATTTTTCACTTCTCATTAAAAATTGAACTTATTCAGAAAAATACCAAAAATTTACACAAAGTAAATTTTGATGTCCCGATTATAAAGAAGAATTTTATTTTGTCAAATATAACATATAAAATTGTCAAAAAGTTGATTTAAAAGAGGTTCGCCTTCAAAAGGTGGTTAATCGACCTTTTAACGAATATTAGAATGTCTACGCTTAAAATTGGATTCATTCGCATTTTTAATCCTCTAACATTTATTGTAAAGAGTAAAAATATTTGACACACATATATAATCATTTTTTAGTTAGCTCTGTTCATTCCCACCATTACAACGGCTAGGCGTTAACTACTATTTAAAATAATATTATTTTATTATTAGAGTGCAACGTAAGATTCCCAAGAAACTCGTTGTTGCGTATTGGGTACGCCATCGAGCATACCATACCCTTTAAAGTAATATTAATATTTTATTCACAAATATGGATAAATATAAAAATGTTATATTCTTTATTTACCTGGGGTGTTACACAAAGGATCCTTTCAGAACAAATTCCAACACCAAGTATGAATGAACCCAAAATAAATTGAATACCTTGAAAAAAACATGAAAATATATAAACCATGAATTTTTTGATTTCAAAACCATTTCATTGAAAATATTTTTTCTCTTACTCCAATAAGCAATTCAATTTCATTTAATTCCTTTGATTCGTTTGGTGAATATAGATTATCCTCACGGCAATGAAGATGCGAGGGTCCGACAATTCTCAACCCCCTAAATTTATTAGAAATAAAGATACAACAGACAAGGGAGGGGAGGGGTCAAACTACCCACTCCCAAAAACAATTTACAACACCAAACAAGAAGTCAAAGAAAGAAAAAGACAAAAAATAAAAACCAGACGCAACACCAACAACCGCACCAACTTCAGCACCTCTTATCCAAAAAACACCATCATCCAGTATCCCCAATCTCAATCACCATCACTCAATTTACCAGCATCAAACATCATAAATTAACCATCAAATTAAAAACCCTCCACTATTAGCATCAAATCATCGAAATCACAGCATTTCATCAGCACCCGAGTTCTTCAGCATCAATCTAGAAGACATAACGTAGCCAAGCAATAACAACAAGAAAAACCAGTAACACCAGAAATCAATGCATCCCCCCTCAGAGCCAATGTATCGACCCCGATTACACCAAACTGCTCCAAAGCCAATGCCAAACTGGGAGGCAGATGCACAAAAAGTCTAGATGCATGTCGGGTCAAACACCATGAGCACCAGATCCGACGCCGGGGAAGTCGCAGAACCAGAGGAAAGTCGCAGACGAGAAACCCATCACCAAATCCCAGCACCGGGAGCCATGGGGGTTCTAAACCTAGGAGGAAAAAGGGTTCCGAAGCCAAACCACCCTTGGATGACAAACTCCAGCACCAAACCATGACCACAAAGCCAAGAGCCAGAGCTGACTGTGAACACACCAAATCTAAGACTACCTGAAAATGGGAGGTCAAACACCGAAGCCCGGTGTAACAGAACCGAGCGTGCCAAAGTTGGCAACACACTCTCCAGATCTGAAGCATCCCGATGATGGGAGGCGCAACGAAGAAGCCACCGAACAGGTTCAGAACATGCTATTCCAACACCAGCCAGCGCAGAGCCGAGGTGAGACATCAAGCGCTGAGGTTGAAACACGCCGGAGGGAGGAGGAAGTATAATCAACTGAAGAACCCTAGCAACACGAGGGGGAAATGAGAGCCGCTGCTCAGAGGCCTCTTATCCTTAGGGGTTTGTCCTTTGGGAAGTATGTTTTTTAAATTTTATAATTAGGTTTTATATATTTTAATATTTTTAAATATTAGCGACTTAAAAGAAATTTAATGAGTCCTTATGAGCTAGAAATATTTTGTCACCATTTCTGAGGAAAATTAATATAATAGTGAAATTAATTAGGAATTCTTATAATTGTTTTTATTTTAATTTATTTTTTAAAATTTATTTTTGTAATGATATTTTTGTTATTCCAAATTGGTTACATAACATATCCAATCATAGGAAGGAATTGTTAGATGATGTTTCTTATGATGGGGAGACAAAAAAGAACTTATGGTAAAAGTGAAATGATAATGGTGAGGAAGAAAAAATTCACCATGTTATGGCGTGATAAATCCAACAACCACAAATCGGGATGAACAAACATATGGATTATGATAGAACCTCAGGGATTGGTTTAAAAACCCTTTATTTTTATAAATTATCCTTACATTACTTTTGTCAAATAATTAATACACTACAGAAACACACACCCAAAAACTATATATCAATAGTGCATTTATAACCACAGAAACATAAACATCATTACATAAGTGATCTATATTATCTCAAAATAATTACCTCTTGACAATATTCCTTCTTATACAGATAAATCATAATATATATCTTCATATCCTATGATAAAGGAAGCATAATAAATAGTGAACTCAGATGCTCTGTTTGGGTAATCAAGAGAGACACGAAAGCATATTCATGAGTATGAGTGTATGAGAACATGATCATGGAAATAAGAGATCATAAATAGAAATCATGAAATATATATTTTTAGTTTAGAAGACATAAATAACAAAGAAATAAATAAAATTAATCATTAAATAATAACATTTTAATAAAACATGGAATTGTGGAATACACATTAGAAAATAAAATAATTTTCATAGTGTTCAAGACATAGATTCTAATGACATCATATTAGTATGGGTTCACATCCCATACCATATTAGTAGCAATGGTTCACTCCCATAACCATCATGGCATTCATGGTACATTCCCATACCCATCTAGGTGTAAGAAGTCCTTTTTGTCGATCCCATGAGACATAAATTGTCAACCAATGCATTGAATAAAGATATAGGTCCCCACATTATCATATTGAAATAATACATAATTTACCATTAGAATATAAATAATTTATTATTTAAAAACTCATGGAATGAAACGGGTTTCATTAACATAATTCAATCACAACAAAACCTATGGAAAAAAGGGTTTCAAAAATATCATTCCATCATAAATATAATCCCACATTAGAAAGAATAATAATGTTAGAATTGAATAATATCCTTAGAAAGATATTATTAAAATAAAATAACATGGTCTTATATAGAAAATTAATATGAGACATTACTTGAAAATAATTCTTAAGGATGATATTCTTTATACATTTAAAAAAAATTCATTACATTTAATGTCGTGAAATTTTAATAGAACATATTTCATTTGAAAGTAATATGATATGATTTTATGGAATACTTCATTGAAGTAATGGTTCATGAATGAGTAAAAATATGGTTATACTATATATGTTAGAAAGAAATTCATTTTGTACTATTGTTGGAGAAGTCACAAAGTTCCTTGAATGGAAAAAAAGATTCCTTTATAAACATGTAGTAAAATCTAAAAAATATTTAAAAAATAATTTAAAAATCATTAAGATAATTGTAAAAAAATTTATTTATTTTATAAAATAATGGCATTGATGTTAAATATTCCCCATTAGTGACTTAAAATGAAACCATCCCAAATATTGACAAGATAATGAAATAAATAATCATCACTTTAAATTAGTAGAATCATAAACCCAATGAAATAAAGAAAATAATATGGATTTAAAAATACCATATAAAAATTGTCGTGAATCATGAAATAAATTCATGGGTAGTATATAAACTATATATAATAATCATGTAATGTATGAAGCATATGTCTCATATAAGTAAAGGTGAAGAAAAAAATCCCTTTACTGCTAGAATAACTTTTTAATTGTGATACCAATGAAAGTATAACATTAATTAATGATTTTTATATCATTAAATAAATAAAATTAATGATATAACATTTCATATGTCATTATATCCACCACAAAAAATAAGAGTGTGGTTAATATGAGATGTATTTCATGAAATTAAAAGTTGATATGAAATTCCCTTACCTTAGGTCTGATTCACTTTGTTCATGTCTGAGACTCCTACGTACTTGTTTTAATAATATTATTAACTTATATAATGACCATTAAGAATATTTATTATATCATATTTTATTCATGTATGACTTTATGTTGCCTGTTTATTAATAATTCCATGTTAGAACAACGTTTCGGGTAATAACCGCTATGTTTATCGTATGTGTTTTGACTTAGTATTCATCATCCTATTTCATAGATCATTATTTAATTACATTCAGAATGAAAAACATGATTTATATATCATATTCATTATATATATATATATTACATATATGAAATGGAATACAACATTCATGGAGACAGTAAGCCGTACGTAAGCAAGAACACTGTTTTTTTATTATCCAACTGAATGGAAGAAGGTAAATGATATATATATATATATATCATTCTATTATAATTATCATGTAATATCTTTCATATTTATTTATTATATACATTTTTATAATCATTCTTGAAATGGTTCACGTGGAAGTGGAATCTCATCCTGTCGTGGAGATGGTAGGTCGTACGTACGCACGAACGAAAACATCATTCTTATAATAGTATAAAAGAGAGAAAATAAGGGGTATATTAATTAATCAATATCATGTAATATTTATTATTTTTATCCATTATATTAATAATTATAACCATCCAAAGAAATTAGTGGTGAAAAAAATTTTACACCATGATGTAGAGATGATATGTCGTACGTACGCACACATGGTACATTTGTTTTTCATTGGATGAATAAAAGGTTTAATATGGTTGTTAACAACCCCTAATAATATCAAATAATATATTTGATATATCATTTAGTACTTTATATTGGAATCAATACTTGAATAGGGTGTAAAATAATAGACCATTTGGAGTGAGTTAGTAAGGAGACAACCTCTTCTTCAATGATCTCCATCAAGATATCCTCTTAGAGACACGAGAATTGGTCTTTTTAGAATACTAGAACCTCTAGAATATTACTATGGAAGTTGAGAAAATAAATGGGTAGGAATTTTTTGATATTGAAGGCTCAATGTGATGTTAATAAGTCAGGGATGAGGTTCCCTTTTGTAATTTAGTGGGTTCCACATTAAGAATCTCTTAATATATTAAATTTATATAAATTGATTTTTGATTTTAAATAGATAAAAAGTCAATTATTTATAATCTAATATTATTATGGGTGTAAATATTCACAACCAATTGATTTTATACATGTTTAGGCAATAATATTAACCATATAATTTGGCATTAACCCTTACTTAAACCCTTTAACTTTTACCCTGACAAGATGGTTTTTTACTCTTTAGGGTTAATATATTTACTAAAAAAATATTATAATAACCCCAACTATATCATTAATTACATCTGTAATCTAATTATATTTTTTTTGAAAAAATTATATATTTTGATGCATATTATATATTTTCATAAAATATAATTTATTTTAAAGTGTCATTTGTGCCAATTTTGAGATTATTGAGTATTTTCATTTTAAAAAACAGCTTATTAACATGATAGCTTCGAAAAAACATCTCATAACTCACTAATATGTCCATGTTTTCTATACAATTCATGGATTTCATTAATTATGTCAAATAATATTTATTTTAATATTTTTAATATCACTTATTTGATATTTCCATTAATTAAACAATTTATGCATTATCATTATGCAAGCACTTAATTAAATAATTTATGCTTTAAAAAATAAAAATAAATTTTCCTGATGAAAAAAATTATGATATTTGAAATTAATATTTATAGTGAAATTTATCTTCAATATAATCCAATATTAAAAATGATTTTCATATTAAAATTATGAGTATGAAATTTTTATCCTATGTTTAAATAATATATAATAAATGTAATATTTTCAACCAAGTGGCTTAAGAAGGTTATAATTTTGCAATTATGATCATTATTATTGAGAAAAACTTATCTAATTAAATTAGGAAATCATTTAGGGTAATTTTATAATGATAAAAAATAAATTTTACTTTTAATAAATTGATTTACCCTTATATTTGGTTAATAAAAATTTACGAATGTAACTATTCATAATATTTTAAAAATAATTTTATACTTTTAGAATCAAAATATCATAATAATTAAAATTATTTATTTCCATTTCTCAAAATTCCAAACATAGAACCATGATATTTATGTTTAAAGATAATCTCGTATACGTGGCGAGATGGCTGGTAAAAAGAACGGTACAAAATATAATAAATTTTTATATCAAATTTGAATATAAAAATAATTACAATGAACTAATCAGAATTATTAGATGTATTATTGATTCATTGGAAATTTAGAAATAAATTTTATGTGTAATAATTACTTATGAGAAAAAGTCATTTTTTATCTACAATACAGTAATTTTCATTATTCATAAGAAAATTAAGATTCTCAGATAAATCTTAAAAAATCACCCAAATTTATTATTTACATTATAAATTAAAACGTTATATTTACTTTATAAAATTTAATATCTATAATTTTATAAATTTAATTTCACTATTTTTCATTGAATGACATAAAAAGTAGTTCATTTGATAAAATAATATTTTCTACCATATAACGACTTTAGCAAAATATTATGTTTTATTTATATAAAATCAATATAACTATTATTTGAAATGTACTTATAACTATTTATATTACTAATTTTAATGACTAGATCATATCCATCTTATTTAAATATTTATAACAATAAAATGAAGTTTCATAGAAACTCGATGATTCATATAATGCATGTAAAGTTGACTTGGCATGTATCTCTATCATAACATGGTGTTATGTATAACATAATGCAAACATATTTATTTTCTATAATAAAAAAAGTATATATTAAGTACCGCACGAAGTGAAAATATCAAAAATATTAAATTGATTAAAAAAATAACAATTCATAGAATATTGTGGTGTTACAATGGGTACATAGCTTAGTAATATGGTGCTTCCAGACATTTCACCATTGTTTTAGATAAATCTAGTTATAATCTAGGTAATATCAAACTCAATCCAATTTTTTTGGACTACCACAAGAGAATCTAGAAACAAACATTGGGATTTTTCATGAATTATGTGACACATTTCAATTTAACAATTCCTCAAAATATGCAGTTATGATTAGGTCATTTAGAATTTCATTAAATGATAAATCCATAGAATAGATTTGAATCCTTCCTTCTGATACCATCATTAAATGGGATAAGTTGGTGAGATATTTTGGGAACCAACTTTTCAAACCATCAAAATTAATGAAAATAAGAGTTGAAATTTTAAATTTTATTCAACATGACGATGAGTTACATTATAGTGATTAGAAATAATTCAATGATCAAACATTTAAAATCCATCATCATTGAATTGCAATAAGGGTGCCGATTAAACATTTCATAATGGTGTATGCCATCCCAATAGTTCCATTGTAGATGCTTCATCTAAAGGATTATTAATGTTTCTATCACATTAGAATAACTAAAATATGTTGGATGATATGGATAGAAATTGTTTTTAGTGGTAGTTAGAAACCACACAAAGATGAGGGGTGAACAGGGACTGAACTAACTAGATGGCTACTCAAATTGAGTCTATGACTAAGAAAATTAAAGTGGTAATGACAGTTCATAATCTTAAAGGTAAGTATACTAAAAATGAAATATATATTTATTATATTATAAAAAATATATTAAGGGTACATGAATAAACAATTACAGGTCCAAGGGTATTAAAAAAGACCATAGGTATTTCAATAACATGAACTATAGGGTCCCTCACTTTCATGTAAGATCCATTCCTCTAAAGAAATTTTAGATAATTTTATGACTGTTATTAGGGGTATAATCAAGGAAATTATGGAAGAATCAATGAACCAAAATGATGTATTGTGGAATCTGGGGCATCAAGATTGTTAAATTACAAAACATCATAAAAAAATAACAAGATGAGTTTTACAAGGAGCTGCTAAAACAAACCCACAATCTGACATAAAATTAATTTTTATGGTAAGGGGAAAATTCACTTAGGGAAATCCCAAAATGGGAAAGAAACAATGAGAATATAATGATGAGATATAACATAAAGAGATGATAATTATGAATAATGAAAATAGAAAATAAGAATAAAAATTTTAAAATCCAACAATATAAAAACCTCATTTACCATTTACTAAAAGGATGAAGTTGGACAAGATTGATATGCATAAACATTAATTTATTAAACAGTATAAAAAATTAAAATTAATATTCATTTTGAAGAATCCCTTTCCAATATTCCAAATTACTCAAAGTTCATTCAAAATATGGTGATGAACAAAAACAATATTTTAGAGATCAAAACAATAACACTTTCGACAGAATTCTCTATTTTGGTATCATTGGATTTAACAATGAAATAACATGATCCATGTAATTTTTCAATAAATATTTTATTGAACCAAATAAATGTTGAATATCATTATGTGATTTAGGTGTGATCATTAATACTATGTCTTTCAGCCCTACTAGATCCTGGTAATGAAGATAGTGATGCCCAATAGAGTACTTTTTCAATTTCTACAGTAAATAGTGAAATCACCAAGAGGGATGATCAAAGATATATATATAAAAGTTGACGAGTTTATATTTCATGTTTTTTTTAGTTTTTGGTATTGAAGAATAGATGAAACCTATTATTCGTGGAAAATCATTTTTAGGTACTTGAATATAGTTGATTTACCAGAAATGTGGTGAGATGTATTTGAGATTATACAGTGAACAAGTATATTTCAACAACAATCTATTAATCATGAACTATATTGTGAGAGAAGATATTGTGTTTGGAGAAGAAAAAATAACCAAATGTGAGGGTATCATTGATGCTGAAAAGTGAAAGAGGTAGAAGATATTTTGAAAGAGGATACATAAATTGAATGCATTGAGAAGAATAATCAAATGGTGTGTGGTCAGAACTCTGACACTAGAAGAGTGACTGAATCCAAAAGTTTTGAAAAAGCCTTATAGGTATGGATTGTGCAAGAAATTATATTTAGTTAAGCTGGATTGAGAAAGAAATTATGGATATTTCCAATTTAAATCAAGAAAGTGATTACCTTAGGAAGAGTGAAGCTATTTAGTGTGAATAGATAGGGTCTGAATTTTGTGAAAAGAACAAAACTGAGATAATTCATGGACTATATTAGGTACCATCAATCCAATCATCTTCCATATGAACTAAATCTGAAAGAGGAAATCTCATGTTAATAAAATTAAACAACATCACTTATAAGAGGCAACTTGAGTTTTTATATTTTTCCATTATTTTTTGTTTTTATGATCATTCAATATCCCCTAAATATTTAAAATTTCATTCAAATGGAATGTTGTATAAACTTTTATTTATTATTAATGTAATATTATGACACTAGAAGGTGGATATTGGCATGTGGAATGAAAATAAAGTTTTTTTAAAAGGGTATACGAATTTTAAATTCTATAATTTTATACTTTATTCGCCACATTGATATTTCTTTTTATCTTTAATTTTGAAATTCATGACATGTTTGATTCTCAATTTAATCTAATGAATTAAGATATGTAAACTGTAACGGAAAACCTTGATTCCATTAATAAAAATTAATATTTCAATAAATTTGAATGAGATAAATGGGTGAAAGAAATAATAGGGACAATAATATGGTTTTGGGTTTGATAATTTTTTATTTAAGGGAGCATATGGGTTTTTAATTATTTTTTTGAATGATTTTTTCATGCATTGAATTTATTATATTTTCAATTATCGATTTTAATTTTTATATCCATCGCTCTGTGTGATCGTACCATTAATTATTATCATTTCTATGATATCCTTTGAAGATAATGTTTCAAATTTTTACTATTGTGTATAATGTGAATGTCTCATTAAGGTCCTCTTATAGATCATTATTCACATATTATCAATGATATGAATGAACATAATAAAATTTAATATGATCGAGAAATATATTTTACCCCATTATCATCAGACCCACCATTCATTGATCAGTTTTTAAACTCATAGAATCCATGAATAATATTTTTAGGAAATGATACCTATTATAAGCTAGTTATATAGTAAATTTCATTATATTTAATATACTATGCATGGGGGGGATAATTTTTGTAACACCCCAAGATTTTTTGAAAAATATTCTTTTTAATTTCATTAATGTCTTGTGTTGTACGCTACACCAAAAGTAGCTTGCACAACACGTATCCTTGACTTTCCTTTCATTACACGCAATCACGACCTTACTTGATAGCGTGTGTAGTATGCAATACCGAGTTTCACTAAACAACGATATGCTATTAAAATATTATTAAATCTAGCCGTTATGAATAGTAATAACCACTTTTTGAAATTTTGAGAATTTTATTTTTCAAAATGGACTTCATTTTTGGATTCAGAATATCTAAATTAGCTTAGGGTGAAATTTTGGTAATTTTCGGATAACTTTCATATTTTGATGAATAGTGGAAATTACTAAATTTTAATCAAAAACAACTTTTTCAATCGAAATAATGAATAGTGATAAATTATTAATTTTAGTGGTTTTAAAGTATATTTAGAATATATTTTTTTAATTTAATACAATGTTGGTTATTTGATGTAATTTTACATTTAAACCAGTTATAAAAAAGTGTCAATCTTTTGATAGTTATTATCTCTTAAAAACACGCCTTTTGTTTTGACGACGGGAATTAATTTTTAAATTAATTAATGAAACTGATATGTTTTGAATTTGGTAAAATAGAAATAATTTTTGAGTTCATAATATCAAATATAGCTTAGTCCTAATGTTTGGTATTTTTCTGAAAACTTTCAATTTTTGATGAATAGTGAAACCACTAAGTGGTAGTTAAAAAAAACTGAATTTTTCACGAAACATAATTTTACCGCTTCTGTGAGTGGAATTTCAAAAATTCGAGAGACACGGTTGATTTCAGTAAGTAAAATGTGGTTCAATGAGATGAAAATAATTTTTGGTGAATAGTAACTTTTTACTTTTATTTACCACGGTTAAAAGTAAATAGCGTAATTAATGGTAGAAATGATATTATTATTACCCTAACACATGTCCTAATTATATTGTAAAAGTGTAATTCGACAAAAAAACAATTAGGAATAAAATATGACCATTTAGGCCCACTTGGATTAGATTAGGACATTTATTATTAATTTATTTAAAGAAGGGGTAAAAGAGTTAAAATCAATGTTTATTTACTAAAACATTTTTAATATGGGGTTATACATAAGATAAATTCGACTATAAATATTCATTAGAAAGATAAAAAGATTTACTACATAATGGTATTTTATTTTAAATTTGTAGACATTAAATAATTTAATTTAGTTATGACACAACGATGATGCAGTAATTATCTTATTAATGAATTATTGACATAATTGATGTTATAAATACC
The DNA here is from genome assembly GCA_963277665.1 of Viscum album. Classification (NCBI taxonomy): domain Eukaryota; kingdom Viridiplantae; phylum Streptophyta; class Magnoliopsida; order Santalales; family Viscaceae; genus Viscum; species Viscum album. The sequence continues at coordinate 688,236,816 of OY728164.1, forward strand.
CAAATAAATATAATTTGAGACTTTTTATGAATTACACTAATTTTCTAGGTTAATATGACATGTTAGTATTGATGTAATTAACTTTTTTATAACTTATCATTCTGTTATGATTTTTACAAAAATCAATTACTAAATAGTGTCAAAATTGACATAAAATAGTTTTTAAAACAAATATTATATTATTAATTGTTATATTATTCCTAAAAATCTAATGTTCGGCCAAATGTCTTAGATAAGGTTATATATATTAATAATAAACAATTTGGGGTTCTTTTGGCTTCTTATAGTAAGTTTATTAACCCTATAGTATAAGAACACAAGAAGACATGGTAAAAGTAAAATTATTTAACTTAATGTTAAATCTAAATGATAAGGTTAAAATAGGAACCTAAACTTGTCTAAATTCTATTGGATGAGAGTATTTCGACCCATCCACACCTTAGCTTCGAAATATATCAATTTGGAGCTATTTATAACCGAACATGACTCTATAATAAAATAATAGTTTTTGTTATTCCAAAGGTGCCCCTCTCCTCCCTTATAAAAGGACACCTCCTCCCCCTCTTCCTCACCCCACATTGAGCCTCCAAGCTTGGCCAACCCCTGCCAATTTCTCCTATAAACCTCCCTAGAGACATCCTAGAGGTTCTGGTATTCCTCAAAGACCAATATTAGTGCCCTAAGAGGAGGTCTCAAAGAGGCGCTTCAAAGAAGAGGTAATTTCTGTTACCGATTCTTTCATCTTTATTTCTTCTTCCACTTCTTCTTCTTAGGTTGTTTCATTATGAAGTAATAAAATCAGTATCAATCATATACTTATTTGTTATTATAAGTATGAAACAATCCTATTTCACCATCTATCCATCCTACGGAAAACGAAATAACCGCGCGTGCGTACGTACGGAATACCGTCTCCACACCGTGGTGAAATCTATTTTCCACCACCACCTTACTTGGATGGGTAAAATGGTGTAAATAATAACTATATATGATTATTATAAAGTGATATTGATACTGAAATAGTATGCATACACTTCAACACAAGTTCACGAAGATGAGGATGATATAATCGCTCGTGCGTACGTACGGACTACCGTCTCCACGACGCGATGAGATTCATTCTCCATGTTAACCATTTAAGAATGATTATAAAGTATATATAAGAAATAATAATGAAATATATGACATTATAAATCTAATGGATTTATATATATATGTATGTCATATACTTACTTCCATTCAAGATAATAAGGAAAGGAAAACAACGTTCATGCGTACGTACGGACTACCGTCTCCATGAACGGTGTGTTTCATTTCATTTCTCTATCTATTATATATATATACTGAATATATATGATATATAAATCATGTTTTATATTCTGTAAGTAAGTAAATCATGATATAAGTAATAATAATGTCAAGAACAACAAGTCCAAACACCTACGATAAATGAAACGATTTTACCCAAAACGCTTCTTTAACATGGAATTTACAAAAGAACGGGTAATATAAAGTCATAAGTGAACCATATATGATATCATAACAATGAATATGATTCTGTAATAAGTTAATGACATTATTTAAATCATTATACAGGAGGTTCGGATACGTAAAAAACATATCGGAAATAAGGTAAAGGAAATATCACAATCTCATTTTTATCCGAGATTGTTTATACTTTAGTATTTACTAGGGTGTATTTTATCATCCACATCCATGTTTCCTCAATATGTAATATTATTTCCATCCACCTACAATTTTTTTTAAATCCAATTTTACCCTTCGGTGAGTTTTTAGTAAAAGATATGAAAGGAATCTTTTTTCGTTTTTCGTACGAGGTACTTTTTGACTTTTCCAACAAAAGTACGTAGAATGTTTTTTTTAACTTATACGGCACGAACGAATTTTTTAGGTTTTATAAAGCCTTATTTTCATGAAGATTCCTCCAAAAGAATTCATGACTATTTTCAATAAAATCTCTTTCTTTTAAAATTTCATGACGTTTTGTGAAAATAAATTGATTTTGAAGAAGAAAGGATATTTTCCTCAAGAATTCATTTCAAGTGTTTTATCAAAATTATTTTCCATCTAAGATAACATAGGGTCCTGTTTCTATACCTATTATTACATTGATTTGGTTATGTTGTGATGGAATTATTTTTATGAATTCCTTTATCTTATATGAATAGTTTTATGATGTCACGATGTTTACGAATCCCATTTTTACTACATGGGTTATGAAATGATGTATGATTTATGATTTAGTGGTACTCATAAGAATGGTATCATTATGAGATGGGTGGGACCTATATCTCCCTCCAATGCATTGGGTAAAGATTTTATATCTCATGAGATAGACATGGCTGGAATGGTAGGTTATACCGGTTTAGTGAAACAGGACTGAAACGAGGGTGACTCGGTTCAGAAAGGGACTTTGTCCACTAAGATAGTCTTGGAAATGAGTCTTGACTAACAAGAAATGATTCTCTATGATTATGTGTGTATGACACAAAGTTTCATGTTTTAAGTTATGATTATTGGGATTTTATTTCACTACTATGATTTATCCCATGTTATGAAATTATGCTCTCTTTTGCAGGTTAAGATTTCCAAAATGTTATGTTCTTATGAATATGATGTGATTGATATTTTTTTTTACCCTTACTGAGAATTTGAGCTCACCCTTTTATGTTTTCCTTTCCCCAGGATATAAAGAAAGGTTTTAGGTAAAAAAATAAAAGGAAGATCTTTATGGGAGATGTTGAAGATCTTTCACCACGATTAGAAGATTTTATTCCGAGTTTCCAAAGACACTAAACTATTACGATTCTTGTGTGTGTGTGTTTGTTATGTACTAAGTATTCCACAAAAGTAATGTAATGTCCATGTACGTCAAGCTTCGGGTCTCTACAGTTGGTATCAGAGGAAAGGTTTAGTCAACCTTTGGAAACTAGGATGTGAGAACTTTAGTGAGATCCCTAGAGATATTTCTAAGGTATGTCTAGGGATGTCTCTAAGGTTAATTATACATATAGGTTATAGTCCTAGAATTGTGCTAACGATCTTAGAATTTAACCTATGATGTTAGATATTAAGGGTACTCCCCCTTTATTATGTTGTTTTCCCTAGCATGATTTTTTCCTCTCACACTATTCTTTTTGGGTTTTAGAAAATGTCTGGAAACAAGATGATTCACGATAATGGAGGATATGATGGACAATGGAATGATATTATTCATGAGAAACCAAATGAAATGGGATTTGGAGGTCCAAACATCATTATCATGCCGAATCAACAATCTCATAATATGATCAGTAAAGTAAAATTTGGTAAGTTTCCTGACTCGGCTAATAAGATAAAGATGTAGTTTCGTGATAATCATAGAGGAAAGAAAGTTCAATTTCCCCTATGTAAATCATGCGGGAAGAAGCATCAAGGAGAATGTTTCAAAGGAACTGGAAGATGCTTTGGGTGTGGAAAAGAAGGACACAAAGCCAATAAGTGCAAAGGAAATGGTTCAGTTAACACCAGGGATGCGGATAATGGTATTGCTACGACATTAACAATGGTTAAATGTTTTAAATGTGGAATGAACGGGCATTATGCAAACCAATGCCCTAAGGGAAAGTCTCATGAAGAGAATCAGTATGGCCGTATGGGTAGTATTTATGTTGATGATGATGAAGAGACTACAAATGATATGTGAGATGAAAGAATTGTTGAAGCTCGGTCAATGGTTTAAGAAGGTAGTGGAATGATGACATGTTTATCATGTGTAATGTTGTATAAGTAATCTCATGGTACTATGGAATAAAGAGACATCTAAGGATTGTTACACTGTTGTCTTTCCTTGAGTTTTGAAAGTGTATGATTAATGGTACTATTATCCATGAAAGGTTATTCAGATATTTTTGGAATGCAGATGATATGCGCATAATGAAGGGATAAGACGATAATAAGATGTTTGATTGTATTCATGAGCTCATGATTGATATAAGGACTAAGTGATATCATGGTTTGAGTATATAGAATTTTGAGGATTTTGGTATGTGGAAAGTGTTAACTTTTAACTGCATTCATGTTTTCACTAAGGTTCAATGGGTATTCATTCTTCAAGAGAATACATGATTAAGGTATTCATATGATTGTAATTTGACCAACAAGATATATCTAATGATATATGGGGGATAAATGATGGCATTAACGTGATTGTTCTGTGACATTTCAAGTAATCATTTTCTTTATACTATGAGCTTGGACCGAAGTATTTTAGATAATCCTAAATATTAGAATGGATTATTTTGGACAGAAGTTAGGATAAAACGTTTTTCGATATTATTGATGGGATGTTATAGTAATATAGCTTTAGAAAAAGGACATCCTGCAGGACGGGCGACAGCCCATCGCGTCAGACAAGGCTGTGGGAATCGAACCCACAACCGAAGTGCGACTGGCCTTTATCGCCTACCACTGGCCTACAGGAAGTCACTGTTTAGTAGAAACTACTTTTATTATATTAAGCAGTATGATATATGAATTATAAGTCCATTTTAGGAACCATATATGATTAATATCGCTATAGAATGGCTTATGTATATTTAATAACTTTTGCTAACCTTTTGTTTGAGACAGATGGAATGACCCACCATCCTATCACATGATCTGCTAACACTTCACGAATAACAAATTCAACTTCATTTATTTAAGAGATTAAGTGGAAATTGTTCAAGGCACGAACAACAGTGATATTGTACCAAAATAAAGTAAGTATTTATTCTAATTCAAATTCTTCAACTTTAGGGAAACGATCTTAAAAACCAAAAATGTTGTCCTAGTGCTCTTATATCTGATTAATCAGATGATACCTTAGATCATCACAAATTCATGGATTTGTGATTGTTGGCTTTTTCATAGCCATGTTCTCTACCACTCTCCATCAGAACATGATGGTTAAATTTCTCTTCCATATCCATATTTTCACCTATGTGGAAACCCAGTGATTAGTTTATTTGGGTAACCATTACGTTTCATACTTTTGTTTTTAAATATTGGTTTTGGTATTCCTTTTTACGATGTGGGTTTCTATTAAAGAAACTTTCAAATAGTAAATCATTTATAACCCCGACGAATTTCGAGGGAGAAATTCATTTTAAGGGGGTAGAATGTAACACCCCTAGATTTTACGAAAAATATTCTTTTTAATTTCATTAATGTCTTGTGTTGTACGCTACACCAAAAGGATCTTGCACAACACGTATCCTTGACTTTCCTTTCATTACACGCAATCGCGACCTTCCTTGATAGCATGTGTAGTATGCAATACCGAGTTTCACTAAACAACGATATACTATTAAAATATTATTAAAACTAGCCGTTATGAATAGTAATAACCACTTTTTGAAATTTTGTAAATTTTATTTTTTCAAAATGGACTTCATTTTTGGATTCGGAATATCTAAATTAGCTTAGGGTGAAATTTTGGTAATTTTCGGATAACTTTCATATTTTGATGAATAATGGAAATTACTAAATTTTAATTAAAAACAACTTTTTCAATCGAAATAATTAATAGTGATAAATTATTAATTTTAGTGGGTTTAAAGTATATTTAGAATATATTTTTACAATTTAATACAATGTTGGTCATTGGATGTAATTTCACATTTAAACCAGTTATAAACAAGTGTCTATCTTTTGATAGTTATTATCTCTTAAAAACACACCATTTGTTTTGACGATGGGAATTAATTTTTAAATTAATTAATGCAACTGATATGTTTTGAATTTGGTAAAATAGAAATCATTTTTGAGTTCATAATATCAAATATAGCTTAGGCCTAATTTTTGGTATTTTTCTGAAAACTTTCAATTTTTGATGAATAGTGAAACCACTAAGTGGTAGTAAAAAAACCTGTATTTTTCATAAAACTTAATTTTACCGCTTCTGTGAGTGGAATTTCAAAAATCCGAGAGACACGGTTGATGTCAGTAAGTAAAATGTGGTTCAATGAGATGAAAATAATTTTTGGTGAATAGTAACTTTTTACTTTTATTTACCACGGTTAAAAGTTAATAGGGTAATTAAGGGTAGAAATGATATTATTATTACCCTAACACATGTCCTAATTCTATTGGACAAGTGTAATTCGACCAAAAACAAACTTAGTAATAAAATATGACCATTTAGGCCCACATGGATTAGATTAGGTCATTTATTATTAATTTATTTAAAGAAGGGTTAAAAGAGTTAAAATCAAAGTTTATTTACTAAAACATTTATAACATGGGGTTATACATAAGATAAATTAGACTATAAATATTCATTAGAAAGATAAAACGATTTCCTACATAATGGTATTTTATTTGTAATTTGTAGACATTAAATAATTTAATTTAGTTATGACACAACGATGATGCAGTAATTATCTTATTAATGAAATATTGACATAATTAATGTTATAAATACCCAAATAAATATAATTTGAGACTTTATATGATTTACACTAATTTTATAGGTTAATATGACATGTTAGTATATATTTAATTATCTTTTTTTGAACTTATCATTCTGTTATGATTTTCACAAAAATCAATTACTAAATAGTGTCAAAATTGACATAAAATAGTTTTTAAAACAAATATTATATTATTAATCGTTTTTTTATTACAAAAAATATAAGGTTCGGCCAAATGACTTAGATAAGGTTATATATATTAATAATAAACAATTTGGGGTTCGTTTGGCTTCTTATAGTAAGTTTATTAACCCTATAGTATAAGAACACAAGAAGACATGGTAAAAGTAAAATTATTTAACTTAATGTTAAATCTAAATGATAAGGTTAAAATAGGAACCTAAAAATGTCTAAATTTTATTAGATGAGAGGATTTAGACCCATCCCCACCTTATCTTCGAAATATATCAATTTGGAGCTATTTAAAACCGAACTTGACTTTATAATAAAATAATAGTTTTAGTTATTCCAAAGGTGCCCCTCTCCTTCCTTATAAAAGGACACCTCCTCCCCCTCTTCCTCAGACAACTTTGAGAATTCAAGCTCAACCAACCCCTGCAACTTTCTCCTCTAAACTTCCCTAGAGATATCCTAGAGGTTCTGGTCTTCCTCAGAGACCAAGTTTAGTGCCCTAAGAGGAGGTCTCAAAGAGGCGCTTCAAAGAAGAGGTAATTTCTATTACCGATTCTTTCACCTTTATTTCTTCTTCCACTTCTTCTTCTTAGGTTGTTTCATTATGAAGTAATAACATCAGTATCACTCATATACTAATATGTTATTATAAGTATGAAACAATCCTATTTCACCATCTATCCATCCTACAGAAAACGAAATCACCGTGCGTGCGTACGTACGGAATACCGTCTCCACGCCGTGGTGAAATCTATTTTCCACCACCACCTTACTTGGATGGGTAAAATGGTGTAAATAATAACTATATATGATTATTATAAATTGATATTGATACTGAAATAGTATACATACACTTCAACACAAGTTCACAAACATGAGAATGATATCATCGCTCGTGCGTACGTACGGACTACCATCTCCACGGCGCGATGAGATTCATTCTCCATGTTAACCATTTAAGAATGATTATAAAGTATATATATGAAATAATAATGAAATATATGTCATTATAAATCTACTAGATTTATGTATATATTTATGTCATCTACTTACTTCCATTCAAGATAATAAGGAAAGGAAAACAGCGTTCATGCGTACGTACGGACTACCATCTCCATGAACGGTGTGTTTCATTTCATTTATCTATCTATTATATATATATACTGAATATATATGATATATAAATCATGTTTTATATTATGGAAGTAAGTAAATCATGATATAACTAATAATAATGTCAAGAACAACAAGTCCAAACACCTATAATAAATGAAACGATATTACCTAAAACGCTTCTTGAACATGGAATTTACAAAAGAACGGGTAATATAAAGTCATAAGTGAACCATATATGATATAATAACAATGAATATGATTCTGTAATAAGTTAATGACATTATTTATAACATTATATAGTAGTTTCGGATACGTACAAACCATATCGGACATAAGGTAAGGGAAATATCACAATCTATTTTTTATCCGGGATTGTTTATACTTTAGTATTTACTGGTGTTTATTTTATCATCCACATTCATGTTTCCTCAATATGTAATATTATTTCCATCCACCTACAATTTTTTTTAAATCCAATTTTACTCTTCGGTGAGTTTTTAGTAAAAGATATGAAAGGAATCTTTTTTCGTTTTTCGTACGAGGTACTTTTTGACTTTTCCGACAAAAGTATGAAGACTGCTTTTTTTAACTTATACGGCACAAACAGATTTTTACGGTTTAATAAAGCCTTATTTTAATGAAGCTTCATCCAAAAGATTTCATGACTATTTTCAATAAAATCTCTTTCTTTTAAAATTTCTTGACGTTTTGTGAAAAGAAATTGATTTTGAAGAAGAAAGGATATTTTCCTCAAGAATTCATTTCAAGTGTTTTATCAAAATTATTTTCCATCTAAGATAACATAGGGTTATGTTTCTATCCCTATTATTACATTGATTTGGTTATGTCGTGATGGAATTATTTTTATGAATTCCTTTATCTTATATGAATTGTTTTATGATGTCATGATGTTTACGAATCCCATTTTTACTACATGGGTTATGAAATGATATATGATTTATGATTTTGTGGCACACATAAGAATGATATCATTATGAGATGGGTGGGACCTATATCTCCCTCTAATGCATTGGGTAAAGATTTTATATCTCATGAGATAGACATGGCTGGAATGGTAGGTTATACCGGTTCAGTGAAACATGACTGAAACGAGGGTGACTCGGTTTAGAAAGGAACTTTGTCCACTAAGATAGTCTTGGCAATGATTCTTGACTAACAAGAAATGATTCTCTATGATTATGTGTGTATGCCACAATGTTTCATGTTTTAATTTATGATTATTGGGATTTTATTTCACTACTATGATTTATCCCATGTTATGAAATTATGCTCTCTTTTGCAGGTTAAGATTTCCAAAATGTTATGTCTTATGAATATGATGTGATTGATATTTTTTTTACCCTTACTGAGCATTTGAGCTCACCCTTTTATGTTTTCTTTTCCCCAGGATATAAAGAAAGTTTTTAGGTAAAAAATAAAAGGAAGATCTTTATGGGAGATGTTGAAGATCTTTCACCACGATTAGAAGATTTTATTCCGAGTTTCAAAGACACTAAACTATTACGATCCTTGTGTGTGTGTTTTTGTTATGTACTAAGTATTCCGCAAAAGTAATGTAATTTCCATGTACGTCATGCTTCGGGTCTCTACAATTTTCATGGTGGATGGGGACCTTTTTCATTGAAAATACTATGTTATTTTTTAATGAATTATGAAGTGTCGATGGTAATTTTTTTATTATAATTTATAAGTATTGAACTATCTTTTTCAAAATAATATCTAAAAAATGATGATAAAAAAGGGAAAATGTGTATTTTTGTAGGAAGAGAAAAATAACTATTAACATATTGAAGATATTTTTATTTTATGTGGTTAGGTGATTGAAGTGATATTTGTATTCAAATATATTTTTGAAAAAAAAGAAATTAAAAATAACAAAGAATGTTGATTCTTTTATTGAACATTTTCTTTTCATGAGCTCACATTGATCTTGATGGGGTAGGGGAGAGGACGTTGAAATCAATGTTGGCATATTTTTTGTTGAGTTTATATTTTGATATCATGCAATATAAATTATAGTGAGACATAAATTATGATCTTTACCATTTTACATAATTTTACTAACACACCTTATCTATATAGTCAATTGATACCAAAATTAAACCCCTTATGATTAATTATAATTTCTTATTTACCTGGCAGAGATATTTGATGAAATTTATGCATATGGAAATTAGAACATTATTGAGGAATGTGATGAATTCTATTTACAAATGCATCCTAGTGATGAGAAGATAAACTAAAGTGATGAAAATTGGAAATTTAATGTTTATTAATAGTGAATTGAAAAATTAAAAAGGATGAATGAAAAATAATGTTTATTTAAAAAGAGAAATGTAAAATAATTGATTGATTTTATTCTTTGAAAATTAGGCTGATGATGAATTTTTCTATGTGATGTTTAAATAATAAATTTCACATATGATAAAATTAATTATTTGAAATTGTATTTAATTCATGGTAGAGTGAACATGGTTTTTAATATATTAAGATTATATCCATGAGTACATGTATGAATTCATGTGTGGGGGTATTTGATATGTGTATATTATTCATACATTTTAGAGTGTTATAGTACATTGATTTTAGTAAATACATGATTAATATTGACTATTCATTGAATTTTATACATATTTTGTGTTTTTGAAAGGACAAAATAGATATTTTAAAAGTAGAAAATAGATATGACTTTCATCTTGTCATAGTGTGAAACCAAAATATTAATGTACGAATTAAACATTACATAGTGTAAGAGCATGCTGCAAAATCTAGAATATTTTTTCATGTCATGTAATTATTACATGATTTGATTTCATTTGGAGTTAAATCCCAACCACCTATTTCATGTTGTGAGGTAACCCACATTGTGATAATCGAATACACATCATGAACTAAACACATGAGTGTAATTATTGAGATATAAGTAGATTCAGAAGATACCACTGATTCCAGATCATGCAAGACCTGTTAATCATAAATGTCATGATCATATTATAATGATTGAATTTTTTATGTGTTGGTGAACGGTTTTATTGTAAAAAACCTATTTATAAATGAACTACGACTACAAAACATGGGATCTTGGAGAGCCTATTAGATGGAAGAACACTCCAATTGACACACGTGTGTCTATAGAGGACAACCTTTCAATCATTCTTCACCACATTTCTTCTATGGGTGTCCTTTATTCTCATTATAATAATCTTTGTCGTAGGTGAGTATATTCCATTCCTTCTATTGATGTACTCATACGGGAATGAATTTTTAGGTATAATTAATATTTTTAACCATTTCTTCAATTACTTCAACAATATTAATTAATTCCTATTATACTTCATTTAAAATTTCATGATCATTTTAATGGGAATGATGTAGTATTATTTTATTTCATCAATTAATTCTCCACAATTGTGTAATACCATTATGATGGTAAGTTCAACTATGTTTAAATAGGGTTTTGGCGACCTAGAACTATGACGCATCAAAGTAGATGACTATTCTAATGGTTCATTCATAGGATAAGTATATGGTATATAGACCAAGGATCCAAAATGACCCAATTCCAACACCAAAAAATTAACCAATAATAAATTTAACCCTTAACATGCGTACCTGAAAATTATTAAACCTAAAAATATCATTCATTGATTTCAGATACTTTACTTTTCTACACATTCATTACCTTTTTTAAATCAATCAACAAAATTATTTTAATTATTTTAATTAAATTATATCATACAGTTCATCCTTGGGGGTTCAAAACATGGGATTTTTGTGTATTAAATTTTCATATATGTTTTCTAGATTATTTAAATTCTTAAATTTTTTTAGCCTCACATGTATTTAATGATTTTCTAGGGTCTGTCACTAAGCACATCAATAGAATGAATCTAGCACAGGGAATATGTTTTCATCTCAAAATCCACATTATACGAAAAATTTTGTATTAGATAAAAAATTTCATTTATGTTGTTTATATACATATGATTTTAATTATGAATTAATTAATTATTTTTAATCATTAAATTTTAAATTCAATTACAGATCATATCTTTCATGGGTTTTAATTAATGTGTTACCCATGTAGCACTAGTTTTATTGGTTTTGAAATATATATCTTTGAGACAAGTTTCATGCTATACAATATGTTTTCTTTGTACGGTGAATTCAATTTACATGGATATATTTTTAGATATATCATTTTATTTCATTTTAATTTCTTAAAAAATCACATTCCCTGGGTTGTTGTTGATATTTTTGTTTCTCCAGAATTAATGATTTCAAGTAACTGAAATCCCACTATTTGACTTATAATGTTTTTTCATGAACATGGATCTTACATGATTAGGTTACCCAACCATAATTATTTTTTATATGGAAATTTTTAATTCTCTTTTGTAAAATGATTTTTTAAAACAAGAATATTTTATTTAAAATTTTTATAATGTGTCCTTTAAAAAAATGAAATTTCTAATATTAATAATCCCACAATCATAATTACATTCATTTAAACAAATTATATATGAAAAATTAATTTATTTTCATTTATAAATTATAATATATTCATTTAAATTTATTTTAATCTTTATATTTTGAGAAAGACTCTTGGAGGTGACATGTAACATCCTACATTACATTGAGGATTAAAAGTATTTTTAAAATCACTTTCATAATTTTCACTACCATTTCTAAATTATGTAGTATATTTTGTTTAAATTTCTATATTTATACTATATTATATATATTTATCATTTTTTTTAATGAACTAATGATAGAAAAATATCCAATTCCTAATCACTTCATAAGTTATATCGTTCAAGCATTCTATTGAAGGGGTGATTTTCAACTATATCAACATCATTCTGGGATTACTTTATTACATTTGGGATATGTTCTTTTTAATCTATATAACCTTTTCTAATATATTGTTTAGGATCTTGTTATCCATGTATTGACATAGTCTTATACATATTTATTAACAAATCATGAACATCAACTTTTACAAAATTCATACTCTTTGACATTTACCTAGAATGATTGTTACTCTATTGACAAGGGGAAAAGTATTCGAATTATGTATATTTTAATTCCAATAATGATGATTATTAAAATGCTAGAAATATATTCATTTACCATACACATTTTTTATAATTATGTTTTATGATAATTTAATCCCATTTATTGACATTAGAAAAATTATTGACATTCCTTATTATTATTTACCACTAAAGAAGGCCAATCAAGTATTGATATTCTATATTCATCATTATATGGATAGCTAAATTTTATTCTATTTTAGGATCCTAGAGAAATAGTATATTTTAAATTAATGAATAAATTGTGAAATCATTGGACATAGTCAGCTGATGGAAGGGGTTATGAATTTTATAACCCCATGATTCATATACAGGTCTCATGAGACAATATTATTTTGGGTATTTGGTGTATTCCCACATAGCTCCATAGGATATTATGACTATTACCTCAATGAAAAGTAATAATTCTTAGAAAAAAGTCTTTAAAAAAGGTATTGATTTATATCATTAATCATTCCATCAGTAAGGGATCAATATTATTGATATATATATTTTATTATATTATCATGGATATATCATTGTCTAAATTTAAATTTGATTATATCTTCTCATTCTTTATAAATTAATTCCATAATGTTCATTCCAATTATATTAAATTACTAAATTTAGTAATATTATTATATTATTGTGTTTTTATTACACCATTTATTATTTTTCTATTTTCTTAGGATATAGAGAAAAGTAGTACATGATACATGTTTATATTGATAACATGAGTAAATATTTTTGAGATATTTCTACGTCCTTTATGGTATTACATATTTTATTATATATTGGAAAAGTTTTCCATTTGATAAAAATAACATAGGTTTTTTTATTTATGTTCTTATAATATATTTAAATATTTAAACATTAAAATATCATTCATATGTAAGAGGTGAAATGGTTATTTTTAATTTTTTTTGGAAATATCTTGGATTTTGAACCAACTATCCACAAAAGTATGTAATATATAAGTAATAGGAAACTAGATCTTGGATAATGGGTTTGAGGAATCAAATTGTTACTAAAGGAAGTGTTTTGGTAAATTTGTAGATTATTATTATTTTCAGGGATAATTTAAGGAATAATTTGTTATGATTGATCATTATATTAAAGGTATAGATTATCATTTTAAATAGTATACGATTTAATAAAATGTCAATAATGAACAACATGTTTAGTGATTTGGATAAATAAACATCCTTTGAAGACCTAGGAATATGTATACTTATTTAAATAACAACATAATATTTGGTAATGTAAAAAATCTGTTCACTTTTTTGAAAAATATTTCTATTTTGATTATGGAATGTGGATGTGGCTATGGAACACATGGATGTTGGTACATAGAATAGAGTTAGTTGATCACTGTCGCAATCATCACTATGATGCGTTGTTATTATTCCTATAAATATATACATAGAGTAACACTTGTATGAGATATTATTTGGTTACTCATACTATCAATACAAACAGTTATAAAGGATTTAATAATGATGATAAAAAATCTAGTTAGGGATCCTAATAAAAATTGAACAAGTATAACCAATACTTAAATAATGGAATCAAAGTTTGATTTTATAGTTTCATTCATTATGGAAAAGGATTAAAAAGTTAATACATATTCATATAGGATTTGTTATGTTCTTATATTACATATTATAATAAAAATGTTGGTTTTACTATTTCAATGAAATACTATAAATGAAATGTAGTAGATAATTTTATGTATCTAGGAAAAACTGTGCCTTATAATTAAATAAGGGGCATATTTTAATGGTTTTGAATTTCAATGCATTCTTATTATAATGGGAAAATATTGTTTTCATGTCTTACATAATGAAACAATATTAATATTTTTTTGAAACACAAGTTATTTTCATTAGTGTTTGATATTTATAAATTATATTCTTATTCATTTGAAATGTTATGAGGATTATGTGAATCATCTAGGAATATTTCATTATTATTATTACTTTAAATAAATGGAATAAAATTTTAAATTTTCTTAATAATAATGGAAATAGATATTATGAAAAGGTTTTTTATTTGGATTGATATTGGGTAAAATATGATTGAGGTATTAGTAAAAATTATGTTTAATATTCATAAGATATAGAGATAAAAAATGTTCATTGATTTTGAAGATTTAAATTAGATTGTAATGGGTATCCATGGAATACATAATTGATTCAAGGTATTTTGAATAATTTCCCCTCATTTTTTAGACTATGATAGGTATAGTTACTAGAACTTGACGTAGTGGTTAATACCATTTAATGGTTAATGATAGAGTTAATTTTGGGGGAATATATAATCCCATTTTTTTAAATATCGTAGATATTCAATGTGTTTTTGGGAATAATATATTATTAATAGTATATGATTTGGATATATAAATAGAATGGTATGTGATTGTGATAATGATTAAAATTATTTCTTGAATAGTAATATGGATTTGGAAAGAATTTTTTTCAATGATTTTTTTGAATATAATATTTTAAAATTTTAATTGTAATTTGGAATCTCTATCTTGAGGACTGTGTTATTATGTATGAGAGAACCCAACTCAATGAAAACTCTGTGCAATCAAAAATAATATATGAGAGAGATAAAGGTTAAAAAAATATGTCCGAGGTTTAGTTTTATGATATGAAGTATAATATGATATTTTTTATAATGTGAGACATCATGATTTTAAAATTTCCTACTATTATTTTTTATAATTCACATATTAATATCACCACTCATGATAATAAACGTTTTTTATTAATGGAAGAATGTATAATGAACTGTGGTTGTTATGGTAAAAGTGGAGTGTTCCTCAATAAATACACCATCATAAATGGTAAAAGAAGAGTGAAAACATAGAATTATTCCATAAAGGTTATCATTTAATGTGATTGAAAACATGATCCCAGTTGAATCCTTGAACACACGAAATAAGAAAAAGATGAAGTCTCTTGAAATATTATGTGAAAAATATGATGAATGAAAGAGAATAAAAATTCCTATATGTCTAAAGGATTCAGAACAATCATGGATAAAATTTCATGAAATCTAAAGGTGAATATTATATGTGTCATGATGATGGTTATTAGACTCATGTGTGTAAGGGGAAAAGATAATCTAAAAAACATTGTAGATTCTTTTTCAATATTTTTCAGAATTATGAAACTCTATGTGATAATATTTATGCCATCATTGAAGATAGTAACTAGTAAACATGTGAAAAATAAAAATCAATTTCATCTAATACTAATGAATCTGTTTGTGATTTTTCACACTATATTTTAGTGTTTCTTATTTCATATAAGTTTTCACCTAATATTTGTTAACGATTTATAAATAAAAACCTCATGTTTTAGGATAATTATATAACTCATTATTAGTGATTATGGGATGTTATTCCTAATGGATATGTTTTTTACATCACTTTTTTTTTAATTTTATGAGAAATTAAAAATATGATATCTCTATTTATAAAGTTCATCGAAATATTATTCCATTTTGATAATTATTATTCCACATCCCAAATAATAATAAGATCATCTTGAGATAAATATTTATTTATGAATCCCCTATAGAAAATATAGTGATCTTTTAATACAAATTTTCAAGGTATTTTTTTAAATGGGGAAAATGTAACACCTTCAAATATTAATACACATTAACCTATAAAAAGTCAAATTTTTATATCTTTCTCAATTCACATCCCCAAACATAAATAAAATCATGATATTTTAATATTAAATATAAGTATTTATGTATGGGTGTTAAAAAACTTTTAGTATTTTTAATGGGAATGAATTGGAGTAACCAATTTATTAATTATATGCATTTATAAAATAAAGTATACCTTTAATATGATTAAAATTCAATTAGTTTACTTCAAATGAAAAATAAGATCATTTATCATTTAGAGAATTATTTTTCATTAAAATTTCCAATTATATTATATCCAGTTCTAGTTCATGAAATAAAGGATTAATGGCTATAAATTATTCTTCATATTAATAACTTTTTTAACAAACTTACATGGTAAATGGTATGAAAAAAAATTTGTAATTGGGAATTTTATTTTCCATTATAATTTCTTTTCATTATATTTTATGATTTTAATGAAAATTTCAATTTATATTTTTTTCAATTTGAAAATACGAAAATGGGTCATTATTTTTTATTTTATCATTCAAAAATATTCTTATGATGAAATAAAGAGAATTTACAAAAATGGTTCACATTTATTATAAAATATTGAATTTATAAAAATTTTAATTTTCATGATTTTACAATGATTAAAGAAAAACCTAGAAGATTTAAAAAGTATTAAAGTAAAAAATATAAAATTAATTTATGGATTTAGAAATTTAGAAATATTATTTATATGTATAAATTCACGGATAAAAATTTAGAAATAAATAAATATTTTCCATTAATATTTAAAAAATAAAATCTAATTTTGTTTCTTTTACATATGTATTGTTTTAGAAAAAATATAAATCTCCCTTCATTTTAAAGAGAGAGAATATTATTTGGGATTATATTAAATCAAATATGTTATAAAAATTATTAACATTGAAATATTTTTCTCAAACATAAATTTATATAATAGATTTTTTTTCAAAAAAACCGTTTTATGTATAATGTTCGTTAATTTTGAAACTAACATTTCATAAAAAAATATTTTTTTATAAAATAATGTAAATTTTTTTTATAATAATATTCATATTAGATTAAATTACCCATTAATTTTTTGGTTAATTTTATTTAACTACCATTTTTAATAAAAGAAGCAGATATTCTGAAGACCGTGTTTCGTACAAGATATGGCCATTATGGATTTGTAGTAATGCCTTTTGGTCTAACCAATACACCTGCTGTATTCATGGACATTATGAATAGAATTTTCCATGAGTTCATTGATATGTTTTTGGCTGTTTTCATTGATGAAATTTTGGTGTTTTCTAAATTTAAAGAGGAGCATGAAAGACATTTAATGGTTATTTTGCAAACATTAAAAGAAAATAAATTGTATGGGATATTCAGAAAGTGTGAGTTTTGGTTGAAACAAATTTCTTTCCTTGGTCACATTGTTTCTAAAGATGGGATAACTGTTGATCCTGCAAAAAAAAGGTTTTTGAAGAATGGACAAGACCCACAAATTTAACTATGATTCGTAGATTCCTTGGTTTGGTAGGCTATTACAGAAGTTTTATTATAAAATTTTCACAGTTATCTAGTCTAATGACTAAGCTAACTCGGAAGGGTGTTAAGTTTATCTGGAAAAAAGAATGTGATGATTGTTTTCAGGAATTGAAAAGAGGATTGGTGAATGCTCAAGTTTTGGTACTATCTTCCAGGAATGGTGAGTTTTTTTTCTACAGTGATGCTTCATTGAAAGGGCTTGGTTGCGTCCAAATGTAGAATGATCAGGTAATTGCTTATGCTTTACGTCAGTTGAAAAAACATGATGTAAATTACCCTACACATGATTTGGAATTAGATGCTGTTGTTTTCGCTTTAAAAATTTGGAGGCATCATTTGTATGTAGTAAAGTGTGAAATATATACCGATCACAAAAGTTTAAAGTATATATTCAATCAGAAAGAATTGAACATGAGACAGAGGAAATGTCTAGAATTAATCAAGGATTATGATTGTACAATTCATTACCATCTGGGAAAAGCAAATAAAGTGGTTGATGCTTTGAGTCAAAAAATTAATGCTTCATTAACAATGTTGCATTTGGAATGGGATCCTTTGGTTAAGGATTTGATGAAATTTGGCATAAAAGTTGTTGGTGCAGGATGTCCTTCTGTTTTGTTTCAGGTATCAGTGAAATCTTCTCTATTAGACAGAATCAATCAAGCACAGAATCAAGACAATGAGTTTCAGAAAAAGGTAGAGCTGGTTCAGAAGTGTAAGTTTCCTTAATTCAACATTTATAATGATTGTGTTTTGAGATTTGGGAAGAGATTGTGTGTGCCTTGTGATTAAGAGTTGAAGAGAGAGTTGTTATGTGAATCTCCTAGTTCTCCGTTTTTAGTTCATCCAGGAAGTACTAATATGTATAGAGTTATTCAGGAGTATTACTAGTGGGACGATATAAAAAGGGATATTGCTGATTTTACTATGAAGTGTTTGACTTGTCAACAGGTAAAAGTATAGAGGTAGTTACCGAAAGGGATGCTTCATCCTTTACCATTACCAGAGTGGAAATGGGAGAATATATCTATGAACTTCGTTGTGGGATTGTGGAAGAAACCTCAAGGTAACAATGAAATCTGGGTTATTGTTGTTCACTTGACTAAATCTGCTCATTTCATTTCTATACGAGATAAGTTTTCCCTAGATCAAATTTCCCGTTTGTATCTTAAAGTGATATTCAGGTTATGTGGAGTTCCTCTCTCCATTTTATCTGATCGTGATCCCAGGTTTACTTATAACTTTTGGAAAGGCATTCAGAAGTTGTTGGGTACTGAAATAAATTTTAGTACAACTTTTCATCCTCAATCAGATGGGCAGTCAGAAAGAAAGATTCAGACTTTGGAGGATATGCTACGTGCTTGTTCGATGGATTATCAGGGATGTTGGGACCAACATCATTCTTTGGTTGAGTTTTCTTATAATAACAGTTTTCATTCCAGTATACAAATGGCTCCATTTGAGGCATTATATGGTAAATGGTGTTGAACTCCAGCTTTTTGGGATGAAGTGGGTGAAAGGAAGCTGATGGGACCAGAATATGGTAGAAGAGATGGCAGAAAAAGTTAATTTGATTCAGAAACACATGAGAACAACTCAGAGCAGACAGAAAAGTTATCTAGACAACATGAGGAAGGATCTATCTTTCGAGGTAGGTGATCATGTTTTTCTCAAAGTTTCACCGTGGAAAAGTGTGATGCGATTTGGTACGAAAAGAAAGCTGAGTCCATGGTTCATTGCACCATATGATATTCTGGAGAGAGTAGGATCAGTTGCATACTGAGTGTCTTTACCTATGAGTTTATCTTAGGTACAAAATGTTTTTCATGTTTCAATGATAAGGAAGTACATGCCAGGTCCATCTCATGTTTTGAGTCCAAAGGTAGTTCTGCTGGAAGAGAATCTATTGTATAAGGAACAATCAGTCCAGATTCTTGACCACATGGATGAAGTTTTGCAGAATAAGGTGATTCATCAAGTAATGGTTTTGTGGAAAAACCACATGATTGAAGAGGCAACATGGGAATCTGAAAATGCAATGAGGGATAAATACCCCCACTTATTCGATAAGTAAATAAATTGCTGGGACACAATTTTCTAAAGGGGGGAAGGATGTAACATCCCAATTAAGTAATAAATAATATATATTTTTATCTATGTCTATTTATGAATTATATAGTGTTTTAGAGGCTTAAAATGAGAATTAATCCAATCTTAAGCATGGAAAACACTAATATTTTTAAAATATTGTTTTACTGCCTTTTGATGGAAAACCATTTTTAAATCAAAATTTTGACGATTTTATAAGCTCTATTTGTCAAAATGAACATATTATTTATGATTGGGACATTGAAATTTACATTGGATAATTTTTTGGAATTTTTCTGACAATATTCATTTTTAATGAATAGTGAAAAATACTGCATTTTACATCAAAACTGTTTTTTCATTTAATTTAATTATATGGTTAGATTATATTTTTAATTGGTATTAAATAGTAATTAGAATATTTTTTTACCATTTAATCTAATGGTGGTAATTAAGATTAATTTCACTTTAGAATTGGGCATAAACAAGTGCCAAACTTTTCATAGATATTGTTTCTAAAAAAACCCGCTAATTGTTTTGACAACGAGAATTATTTTAAAATTACTTATTGTAATTTCTGTGTTTAGAATTTGGTAAAATGGATTACATATTTGGAATAATAAGATTCAAATTATGCAATCAAGACTCTTTTGTTTTCGCACATTATGAATAGTAACGACGGTAATTATATTTAATTATCTTGATTAATTAGTAATCGGGTAGTTAAAGACAATAAAATAATATCATAATAATACAAAATGACCCCAACATGTGGCCTAATGCTACTGGTTGTGTCATGGCCGACCATGTTATTCTTTGTGGCAAGCGTGGGGACCCCATGGAATCACTTTTCTATGGTAATGACTTTTTATCTTTTCATTTTTAAAGAAAGATAAATATAACAAAGAGTGGATCACCTGAGTAAAACATTTTTAATTTTGTCTAAAATAAATGATATATTTAAATATAAATAGTCATTGGAAATTTAAAAAGATTTCCTACATCATTGTATTTTTTTTATAAATTTTAGACATTAAATAAATTAAATTATTTACGACATCATGATGATGCGGCGATTACCTCATTAATGAACGATTTAAATAAAATGAAAAGATAATGTAAACTATAAGACCTACATTTGTCAAAAACCTATTGGATGGGTTGATTTAGAAATCTTATCACCTTATCCTAGAAATATATAATTTTGGGACCTTTAAAATCAAAAAATCATTTTATAATAAAGTAACCTTTTATAACATTACAAGAGTGCCCCTCCTCTCCTCTTATAAAAGGCCCCCACCTCTACCACCTTACCCACACCTCTCAAGCCTTTGGCTCGGCAAACCCCTACCCATTTTGTCTCTCCACATCCCTCTCTTACTCATAGAGTCTCACTTTGGGCCGAAGTCTTTCCAAGGAAGCCGTTGAGCTCAAATCAAAAAGAGTTACCCGTTTTAAAGGTAGTGTCTTCTCCGGTGTTCTTATATATCATTTTGTTTCTACAACACCATAAACTCTTTTTATTCCTTTTTTTGTAACAACACCATTATCTTCAATATACTAGGATGTTTTTATGAGAATTATTAGAGCTACACTTACACACACCTTCATCTAATGGTTAAAGATCATACTGTTTCTGTGGATGGTGAATTTCTACCTCACGAAACGATGATTGTTCAATGTTCTTCTATACCTTGAAAGGTGGCCATTAAGATGACACTATATTTAGATATGATATATAATATTTTTCTGTTTTCTTTATGCTTATGTATTTTTCATTTATGGTATAACTTTATGGCTTCCATTATGGGTATACGTGATACCTTCATTTTAGAAAGTGCGGACTATCGCCCGCTCAAAGTGATTTGATTCATTAATTCCATACGTGGGACGTATAAAGGATGGAGTTAATGATATTATATATGAACTTATACTGGAATTATAATATACCTTTATGTCATTATGATTCCATTCCATAAATTACGAAATAGAAATGAAAGTAGCATTCTTGCGTACGTACGGCTTACCGTCTCCATGAACAGTGCATTTCATTTCTTACCTCTAAATGTTATGTAATATTATAAATGCATGTATATACTGGATATATATGATATCTACATAATGAATATAACTCTGGATATAATGGATATTTGAACAACTTGTAATTATAAAGAGTTTATTTTTGACTCAAGTTCCAATGATCGTTAAAACAACCGTTATTAACTTAAATAATTACATAGTGTTCATGATAGGGTAATAAGTGATATCAAAGGAATAATGAACTTAGAAAAGGTTCTTAAGAAGGTAGAAATTAACTCAAGTTTATTATTCCGGAGATTAAAGATCAATCGAGTCACATCGGACACGAGGTAAGGGACTTCGTCTCAATCTCCATTCATTGAGGCATATTTTATTTTATACACAACTTTCTTTTATACGGTGTATAAACCCCTTTGAATTTTACGTTTACTCAAAAGGAATCTTTTTTATATGAAGCGTTTACTAAACGACAAAAGGGAATGTTTTTTTGTCGTACGTATGTGGCGACAACGACTTCTCCGCCGTTGTGACAATTATTTGAGCTTCGGCTTCCTTTACAAGCCATAACCTTTTTTTAAAATAAAAAATAAATATCATGTTTTACTTTTCTATTATTTTTGTATTTAAAATGGTTTTCATAATGTTTTTATATCAATGAGTTGTATTGATATCTTGTGATTGAAAAGTGTAAATGTTATGTTTCCTTTATGCATGTTTTATGTGATACGATTATGTTATGGTTATTGGGCATTGTTATGAAGACGGGTGGTTCCGTGGTTAAATAAGGACGGGTGAGCCAGATATAGCTCTCCAATGCATTGGGTAATGCGAAGGGGTTAAACGTTAGGGTTTCTCTGAAGAGATTTAGGAAATATACTATGATGGGTAATATAAACGTAACCATTAGGGTTACTCCTTGCGTAAGAATGTTATGAATGCCTCAAGTTACCTTTATGTCTTATTATTTATATGATTTATTCATGACTTGATGAGGTATGTTAAAAAGCTTATGTTTTATGAGTACAGTATGATTTCATACATGGACTAATGTTTTCATTTTGTACTTTTATATCCCTTACTGATCTTTTTATACTCATCCCATGTCTTTGAAATGTTTTTCACAAGTCAAGGGAAAGATACATGATGTGATGATAGGGTCAAGGGAGTGTCATGAAAGAATCCATGTTTTGTTTTCAATATGTTTCCGTTGATGGGAAAAAAATTAATACTCTATTTTATGTAACCACTTTGTTTAAATGTGGAATGTAATGCATGATTTATGATCAAATTTTCTAAAACTCTAATCCTAAAAAGATCCTCAATGTGTAATCTTGTAATAACTCAAGATTAAGTAATGTTTAAGGATGGGGCCTTATATCTTGGAGTGGGGGTTGTTTCATAATATTGTGAGATTGATGTTGACGATAATCTTTAATAATTTTTTTTGGACAAAGTGTGTCACCGTGCGGTAAATGAATATTATTTTTAGAATTATATTTGTAATTTTGTTATCATATATCAAATGACTTCACATTATTAAAAACAATAATGTAAAACTATCACTGTCCTTGGATTGATGCCATATTCAAACCTCTATGGTATCAAGATAGTCCTAATAGGCCTATTTATGGACACCGAATCATAATATTTTTTGGAATGATAAAAAAATTT
The DNA here is from genome assembly GCA_963277665.1 of Viscum album. Classification (NCBI taxonomy): domain Eukaryota; kingdom Viridiplantae; phylum Streptophyta; class Magnoliopsida; order Santalales; family Viscaceae; genus Viscum; species Viscum album. The sequence continues at coordinate 688,260,685 of OY728164.1, forward strand.
CAGACTATATTTAGTTGTAATTTTAGGAACTATCTGTTTATAATAATTACCTAATATGTGTTGAATTAAACGTTCATGTTCATGTTACTAATACAATTTTTGTTCTATGGTTTACTTTTCCAATTTTTTTTAGGGATGATGAAATAAATTCAAATTCATCTTACTTTTAGGAAATAATTATAGTCATATATTATCCATTTTAGAGTTTAAATAACACAATTAGCTATTTGTAATATTTTTAATGTGTATATTAATGGATAGTTACTAAAATTTATTAGGATATTTTTTTACCTATAGGTATTTTTAGTGGATAAAATAATGATGAAGGCTATTTTATATTTACGATCTCCCTTAAATGATGTATTTAATCTATGTTAGAGGTAAATTTTAACTATTTAAAGTGTTTGGTGCCAAAAATCTCCAAAAATGAGACTCCTAAAATTGAATTGACATCAGAATATGCATTTTTATTTAATAAGTACATTGAGTCCACTTGGATACATTTAGAAAAGATGATTAGTGATATAATAATTCATTTTATATGGTAAATATTTGCATTTTATGATATTTGTGATTGTTTTAAAAATTTCATGGGTGTGTTCTAATTTTTTGTATTGTATATATATAATATTGGTCTTACTAATTGTGAAACCACAAACATACTACAATATAAATGAGTCAATTATATTAATAGTTTTCCCAAGAAATTTTTGAGAAACTATATCATTGGTGAGTGACTTCTGTTTTTAATGGATAACAATATTATGAGATATGTCTTTCTGATGAATTATTTGATCATCCTGTTTTTATATATATTTCTAGACGAATTTGGATTTTTGATTTCATATACATCATGTAATGGGAATGTTTTTTTGATGAACTTAATGGGTATTTTCATTGTGAGGTTATGCATAAATCAATGTATTCATGGAAGGATATGTAGAAAGATGCAATGATGAAATTTTTTACGAGAGATGAATAATGTAGATGATGTCTCTACCATATGTATATGTGTCCTCCATTTTCAGTATTTGTGGAAGAATCCAAAATGGGTGGTTCTATGGTTATTGTTTTGTGGGATAATTTTTTTTGTGTTCATTCCGATAATGAATAGTCTGAGGGTGATCAATAATAGGATTTTTTATAGGGAAATAACAATGTTCCATCAATGAACTATGTGGTGATTTAATATATGTTTCAAAAATATCTCTTAGTAGTGAGTCCCGGTGTTGCTATGTTGTATCATTCTTTGAGGAATCATTTAATTTCGTATAGGATTAAGGGATCTGTCACATAGTTTATATCCCAGTTATTTCTATATTAGAATGTTATGATAATATATTGTGTTCATGGGTTGTTACTTCAGGAATAATATTCCCCTTATTTGATGTGTGATGACATTATGATGAATTTCATGAACATATTATCCCTAGGAAAAGTTTGGAGATAATTCTATCTAGCTCATTGGGGATGATGTGATGAATTAAATTCATCTCTAGGTGATTTTGGATTCACGAATAGTATAATTTTAGTCATGGATGTATATGGATGAGATTGGGAGGATCTATTGTTTTTAGGATCATAGTCTCTGATTGAGGCCCCTTTTTATCCTCTAAAGTATGGATTAAGATACAATGTGATTTTCTCAGCTAGATAGACCTTAAAATATATTTTAATTTACTAATGGATTTTAGGATATATAATTATTTTTTGAAATTCATGACATGATTCATGAATAGATTATAGGTTTTTTAGGATCAGGGTGAATCACCAACCCTTGAATGAATATTTCTATAATAACATCAATTAATACATCATTGATAAAAACACATTTAATGTGTTTCAGTGTTTAGCATTCATATATTTATTTAATTTCTCCATATTTAAAGAGTATATAATTATATAATTATAATTTGCCTATATAAAGATACAGAAAATATCTGTTATTTGAGATAATATAAAGGAATGTTATGTATATTTAAATTCTTAAGATGATTATAATTGGAGGCCTATATGGGTAAACTATTGTGATCATGTGTTCTTAAAATATTATATTCATCATCAGAAGTGTCGGTTTGGTCATAAATGTAATATTTCTCCTAGATTTATTTGTTTATTCATGATTTGGGAGATCATCCATGATATTTTATATCATTTAGTGCTTCATTCATTGATAGATTTGATTCAAATTTTTTCCCTATTGTTCATCGCTAACAATATCTCCAATATGATCACCCCACCATAAGAAAGTATGATTTTTATGTGAACGATGATTCATCATTCAAATATAATAATATTGAGACCAAATAATATTACCAGAATGTTATTATGGGAATTTTAATACTTTGATTCTAGGATGGTGGTAAGATTGTGGTTTAGAATAGTGTTATTAGGAATATGGGTAATAAAAGAAGGACCACCACACTATGTTTACTATGATTTAATTTTATTGGTGATATTTATTTTTTTGTATTTATTGATAATATAATTTTTAATGATTTTTTATTTAATTCAATTATCTTATAATGTTTTTTGTGCTTTTATTATTGAAATATCTCTATTTATGAGTTATTTTGTAGTGTGTTAATTAATTGTTTTCCCTTTTTATATTTTCTAATGGATATATTGTTTATTTTTGTGGTGAAGAATCATCTTAATCATATCTAATATAAGGTAGTAGTTTTTATTGATATGATAATTTTTCATTTCACATATGTTAAAAGAATTTGAGGATGTTTTGAAGTTATATAATGGTTTAGTAAGGAGTTAAATCATTTTCCCTCGATTTTGGATATTTTTGGACCAACTGTTTCTTTGAAAATGATCCATACATATGAGCCATAAATAGATTTATGTAAACTACTAAATGTAAATACAATGTATAATAAGGGTAAACCATATGTATTGTCTTTTTCATTGATGTGACCCATTCTTATCACCCCATGTAAAAGTGTTGAAATATACATTTCAATATTTTCTAAAAAAATATTTTTTGATTAATGGGTATCATATAAATATAAATATAGGAGTACACATACATATTAAAGTGTTATATAGAATTTAAAATTATTCTTGTATATTTCTTAAGTGTAACACGTACACTCTACAGTTTTCCAATACCGAATATTACGTTATCATCATTGTGATACATAATTTTCAAAACAAACAACTATACCACGACATAAACTTGCTTAAAAATAAATTTCTATAAAAAAATGTATGATCTATTATTGTAATAATATATCATTATAAATATTTGGAATTTTTTCCTTTTATTTAGAAAATAGTATCATCTAGAGAAGTCAATAGATAGTGTAATTGGTACTTATATATCAGTAGATGCCCCAAATTTTGTAAAATAACTATATCCTTAGGTTATGTTTCATAATTTAATAACCAAAACTATTAAAAACATAACTATAATGACTTTTGAAAAAAAAATATCACAATAACATAAAAACCTCATTCAATATAATAAGATATGAAAATATCATACAATGTTTGAATCATATATTAGGAGTGATAATTATATAGTTAAATAATATTAAATTTTAGTCCAACAACTTGATTTAAGAAAATTTTAATGTGTCAATTTGTTTAATATTAATATATTGAGATCTCTCTCATTCATATAAAAAATAACTAGATGATTTTTTTTAAAAAGAGTAAATTCTATAGAGAATCATAATCTATGCCATGCATATGTTTTTTTATGTATGGTGTGACCATTAATTCATTCAATAGTTATAATTTCTCATGATAAATTGATGACATGATAGGACTTGGAGACCTATGAGTGACATTTAAATATTTATTTTCTTTGAGAAAACACACTCACACACACACAAACACACAATGAGAGAGATATTTATAGATATTATATATTTTATCATCTTGGATAGTTTGGTTTTGCTATATGTTCTCAGCCATGGGATATGCCACCCATTTCTATCTATGTTTAGGAATAATGAACTATTATTGTGGATAAATAGATATGTCTTATATATTCATATTTGTGAAAATTTAAAATTAAATTTATTTATAGCGTTAGTGGGTAATTGATTAAGATATACCATAAAATATATAGAATATAGTAGTATAATATTATAATGATTATTATAATAATATTACATTACATATTTTTTTTAACTTTTGTTGATAAATTTTTTCATTTTTCATTTCATTGACATTATATTCAAAAAAACCCTCAAAATATAATGAATTTAAATACAGTAAGGCATGGGAACTAATAAAGGATGAATTCAATGAAATTAATATTCATCTACAAACATATTTATAATTGTTTATCACTATATTGAACTTATTATATGGGATATTATTACTACTATTAGATTCTGGGATCATGATTCAAAGATTGATAAATAGTGATCATAATAAAAAGATATAATCAAAATGGTAAACATGTATAATATTTTTGATAATAGAAATCATTCGACCATTATAGTTTGTTCCAAATTTCTACAAGTTTTCTTAAAATGATTGAAGGTGTATTATTTTTATTTTTTTATTTAACACTTCTAGAAATATTGTTTATTTATATTTATATATCTATATATATTATATAATATAAATTCACAGTTGAGCTTTTATATATAAATATATTATGGTTGTCGATATATAGAGGGTGGGGATATTGTTTTTTGTCATGGAAGGATGTAGTTTATGGTGGGATTTCAAGGAATTTTTGGGATGGTGATGGTCTTGAAATTATAATTGTTTGTAACTTTAGGGGCCCTTATTAAATGTTGTTTTATTATTTCGCAATTATGATTAATTTTTTATATTTAAAGAATATAATTCCTCAAAATAGTTAAACATGTGTCAAAATTCTCATGAACCGAAATAATAGAGCTTGTCTTACTAGAAATTATATAGGTGTAAAACCCCAATCCTAAATTCAATAGGTTAGGGTTTAGGGGCTAGTGCTATGTATGAATATCACATACACATGATACATTATCCTATCTAAATGATTGATTTTAAACACCTTCGATGTTCTTTACAAATTTGAATGATAAACCAATAATACTTTTAATCCATGAAAAACATTTAATCATTCAAGTGTGTGTGAAAAATGTGTATTGAAATATATAAAGGTCCAAATAGATTCCCACCAAAACATTAAATTAGTCTGGCATGATAGAAAATGGACACTTATAACATATGGTATCATTACAATATGTCTATGTCTTATCTATTCCATATAATACCCATCATCTATATGTCTACATAGGACTCCAAGAAACGGTATTCCATATTTACAAGACGCGACAAACGTTTGAAGATCCCATACAGTTGTAAGTATAAAAAAACCTAGTAGAACAACCCCAAAAACATCTAACAGAAGTAATCATGGGTGGAGTTAACTATAATTCACTAAAGTATCAAAAATAGAGATATAGTTTTGACTTTATCAATTTTAGACTCCAAGTATTAGTTGAGGTCTATAATTACTTCCACAAAATATAATCTCTATAAATCTCCATGGTAACACTAACTTGATGGAAATAAATCCAGTAATCATTCCAAAATTAGATACATTCATTTCTGGTCATACATTTCAGGCGTTTATATGTTTATTTATGAACATTAACTTTTAATATGTCGATACATCAGTTAGAGTTAACATAAAGGGATGATGGGGGATTACTAACCATGTTTAGAATATCCTAATAAGAATGGGATCACATGGTCTGGATTTCAGTCGTGGTTACTTTACCTAAAATAGGGAAGAATGTGATAGAGGATGAAATCCTAGGATGCATAGATGAATTCTTAACTCTATTTAGAACTAGAACGTCAAGGGGATAAATTAACATATACAAAGGATTGGATATTTCACAATACATTAAATGATAAATGTTTTAACACACAAAAATTAGAAATAGAACAAGACTATGAGTTAATCTATTTGTCGAAAATGTAAGGGCCTCGACCTTAGAAGCCTAAAGTAAGTGATAACATATTTACAATGAACTAATCATATGGGATGGGATCCTAAATTATTGAATAGTTTTTAGTCGTAAATAACCATATACAAATGTGCATTCCATTTTAGATTGGTAGTAAAATGTAAAAAAATAAATTTCTCAAATTTTATCGTTGAAGCCATTCATAGATTACTTCATCAAATAGATGTAAATAATGATTATGTAGAGTTGAACCTATCCCGAGTAAATAATGTATCGTGAATATTTATAGGAAAATAAATAAAAAACATTCAATTAAATTTATAATTTTATTATGAAGAATAAAGTGGATAAAATAAACGATGATAAAAAATATATAACATATCACATAATAATTAATCTAACTCCTGGGTATCATAACTAATCAAATAATTTAATGGAAATCAATAAATTATTTCATAGTGATGAAATATATAATTTCAGATGTCATAGTCTCACTATCCTAACTTTATTCCTAGAAAAATATGCATAAAATGATAAAAGAATATTCAAAATACCCATCTGATATTGTCTCATGAGACCCACCAATGTATAATGGAGAAATAATTGGACATACCACTCACTTACTATGTCCAATGCATTCCATGAATATATAATTATTAAAAAAAATCAAAAAATTTGTATCATCAGTAAATATGTATATTGAGTTAAGAATAAAAAATATGATGATTTCGTGATTTAATAATGTATAAATTCAACATATGTAGAACTTTTATGTGGTTTATAAAATAATACTATCCATTATTAAAAGAATAGGGATATGACTGATTTAATATGATCTTAGGTAAGAGAATTTTTTAAGAGGATGGTAATGATGAAAAAATTAATCAAGATGTGATTGATCTCTAATAATTCATCATAAATAGAGGGTTTTTAAAAAATTCATGTCTAATAGAGTAGTGAAGTAAATGGTAGAGAAATATTTAAATATTAATTTATAAAATAATTTAATATTAATAACGTTTGAAAAAATGTGAAGAATGTAAATTGTGTGACATTTATATGATGTCAATAAAATACGTTAATGCAGTATATATAAAAAAACATTGCTCACAACATTTCATAAAGAAATTAAAAAATGAATCATTCATAAAACATTAATATTATTACATTAAACCTTTTTGAAAAGTGAAATAATGTCTCAAAATTACCTTAATAAATCATTTTATTAAATAAGAAAGACTTTTGAAGAATAATTTTATATATTAATATGAATATAGATGTAAAATATACATAATTAAAATAAAAATAATATCTACTTTTCTTTTATAAATTTATTTACACTATTCATGTTTTAAAGAGACAAATTTCTGGTATAAATATTTTATATCCTTAAATAACTACCTTATTATAAAATATTGGGATTTATGAATTTTATATTATAAAATTCCTCCAATGAAAATAACATATAAAATGTAATTCCAAAATTAAATCATATATATTTAGTAACCACAAAAATTTAATTAATTGAAATATTAAACATTAATTAAAACATTAATTACTATGAATAAATAAATATTAATGTTAAATAAATATAAGTGGGATTATATACAACCCATAGAGTTATACTGTTGGATACTACTAAATATGTATCAGTGGAGTGGTAAATTCCACCAATTCCATTACAATGATCACAACATTGAAGTGAGATCTAATCAATGATGTGAAAATGTATCAAATGTTAAAAAAATATAAATTTTGAAATAAAACATTATATAAAGAACTAGATTAGCAAACACAATATTATTAAATGATACAAAATAAACATGTAATATAAGCAAATGAAAATATGTTGAGTTATGTAATCATTTTCCTCATGATTCTACTTAGTTGAACACGCTTAAATCAATTATATAATGGTTTCAAATATGATATTAATATATTTATGAATAAATATCACATTTTTATTGTCATATATGTACAATTATATCATCTAATCTCATATTTTTTTAATAATAAACTAATATCAATGCTTTGGTTGTTAACTGATTTCATTTCTCATGTATGATTCATCAAGTGTATTCTTGTAAAAGGGTATATATATTTGTTTAATTTTATAAGGTATTATTATATTGTTATTAATAATATATGTAATCATTAGATACATTTTTAGATTCATTATAGAATTATATGAATACAAAAAATAATTCGATCATTCATAATGATTGAAGGTCGTATATACCCATAAATAACATAGTCACTTTTTGACGAACAGGATGAAATAATGTTAAATAATATTTCAACATTACAAAAATAAATATTATATAATATATATAATATATATTAATGAAATATATATTTTTTAACCATTTATATAGAGAGTAAATGAAAAAAAATCACACAGCTTCATGGATGTGGTAGTGTAAAGATACAGATGAGCGATGTTATAAATTTTCAATAGATTGATAGGTTAGAAAGTAAATGATATATTGTATTTAAAGAACCATAATTTTTTCATAAATATCATATATACTCATTTGTTCCATCTCTATATCAATACACTTAAAATGGTGATAAAAAAATATCCATCTATGTGGAGAAGGTAAGATTTATCTATACAAGGGTGATGTTTTATCCTTCTATAAGATGTGAAATATTAAGAAAATGCGAATCACTATATAATAATAACACATAAATATATTTATGATACAAGATATATTATTTTAGTATGGGTATAACAGATTTAGAGGTGGTTTTATAATAAAAAATCTTAAAGGGGTTTGAAAAGATGAATAATTATTCTGAAGTGGAATTTTTTAAATCTATTATAGTGGACAAATGAGATATAATTTTATGGAGTAAAACACTTTTAATTAATGGATACTGTAGTCTATAAGATATTTGGTAGTTTTTTTGATATAGTTAGAATTTTATTTTTTAAATAATTAAGTTGTGGGGAGTCCTTTTATAATTTAATTGATTGGAGAACCTCTAATGTTTCAATTTTTATAATTATTAATAACCCAAAATCATGAAAAAATGGTTCCAATTTGACTAAAATTAGAAGGTGAGAATTATATTGTTGAAATTATACTTTCCAATGTGTATTATTTCAGAGTATAGGCCATTCTTACACATTTTGTTTTAAATTAATTCCATGGTAAACCTATTTTTACCTTTACCGTGAGATTAATGTTCTCAATATTAAGGAATTTAATTTTACATATAATTTAACAAATAGATCATAAATTAATAATGGTAAAATATTTGATAGATTATAAACCTAATAAAAATATTTTAAAAAATTTAGGATTTATAAATAATTTAAAAGAATTTTTTTTCATATTATGTCATTATTATCAATTTTTACACTATTCATTTAACTTTTCATTAAATATATAAAGATATATAATTATTTATATAATAAAAAATTAACCATATATTATACATAATTAATGACCATAAATTTGTTTTACCCCATAAGGAATTCGAAATGTTGCTTATAATTTTTATAAAACCATTTACATTTCTTTTTCTACTTCTTACTAAAATATTTTATAAGAATTGTATAATCATCTAGTGTAGATATTTATTCATTAAAAATTGTAAATAAATTACCATGATAATATAAATTTATTACTCTTAAAAAATTATTTATATGAAAACATATACTATTTTTATCCATAGATTTTTTTGAGACAACAATCTTAAGAGAAATACAATTTGTAATTTTCATTAAATTGAATAATATAAATGTCATTCTAAATGATAAATGTAAAATATAAATTATAAACAAAATAAGGATAAATGTTTTAGAATATATCCCATAATATGAAGTGAAGATATGTTTTGGGTTCATTTTGAGACATTATATCAGGGTTTTAACAATGTTTCACCCATAACACCCATACCCATGCGACAAATATTTAGCACTTCATAATGAAAAAATAATAGGGTAATATTTAGAGAGATTTAAACACATTAATCCAGTTAGGTATGTGTTTATAAAGATTATTTGTCCATAATTTTTAGAAATCAAAATTAATATAAATGGTTAAAATGGAAATAAAAATAGTTTATAGAAAAATGTGTTTTTGATAAAAACATCATTTATATAAAAAATGAATATTTATTATTGAAATAGAATTATTTAGATTATAAATCAATAAAATAATACTTTATGAGTAAATTGAAATGTATTTGTACTTATAAATTAAATTATTTAATAAAAATAAATGAAAGTATTTGAACAAAATGTTATTTTTAACAATGCACAAGAAAATCAGTTAATCACAAATTTTCAAAATGTTCAGGCCTTCTAATCTTGACAAGATCATTTTAGAATGTTTTTATTATTTAATAAAATACAATATCTAGAATTGGTAAACAAATAATTATCAATTATAATTTCGAAATAAAATAAAAACTATTTTAATGAAAATTCATTTTTAATCAAAATATTTTTTCCTCTAAAAATGAATTCTTATTTAAAAAGAGTTAATAAATAATTTTTTTTGAGTATGGCCATTTTATATAAAATAATTTCTTTAATCATTTTAACACCCAATAATTAAATGGATATGTGAAATTTAATTAATTATAATTTTATATTATATCTCAATTAGTTTATAGCTCAATGTAGATTGTTATGCATGTTATATATCTTATTAATATTTCAAATTAAATTTGTGGGGTTTTAAGGAAAATGTAAAAATAAATTAGATATTATAATAGTGTTAAAGTTTATCCATCACAAGGATGGTTCAACATAACATTTTTTCATAATAAATCACAACATGGAGGTCTGAGAAACTTGGAAACATTGGATATTCTATACGGCAGCACCAATTCCACTAACTTAAAAAAATTCACAATGGTTATCTCATAAGAAAATGTCATAGATTAAGTGATCCATTATGAATTCAGCAATGTTTAACCCCTACTAAAAACACCCACACACTATCACACACAATACCACATTCAACCATACTTTAATTTCATTTCCATTAATACCCTTAGTTTAACAGTGGAAAATTTTAAAACATGTACATTATATTAAATTATGAATGTGATAAGAAACCCAACCACATAAAATAATATAACATCCTAATAAATTATAATATAATTACAATTTTAGATAAATTACAATATATTCTAGATATTTAAGTGCACAAATTATGAGTTATCTTGCATCTGACACTATAAAGACCCTCTTTGATGGATTGTGATAGATAAAAGAATGATTTTTACCAAATACTACTAATTTTTTGATTAAAATGAAAGTTAGTCAAACATGATGTTTTTAAAATAATCATAAATCACTTTAATTATAAATTTGTATATGGGAACAAATAATTTAGAAATAATAAACCATGTTTTTTGTCAAACATATTACAGAAGGTTAAAAGCCTAATTAATACTCTGAAATATTAAATTAAATATTTTCAGATTTAAATTTTCAATTACTTCAAGTTTATGAGTTTCAAAATTCTTTAGAGAGGATAGAATAAAAATAATAAATATATTATTTTAATCATGGGAGATTTATTCAAAATAAATAAATTACTCCAAAATCGGGAATCGAATGATAAAAACGGATACAACTATTTGGTCCATAAGGTAATGTTTAACCTATAATAGGTATAAAATTTTTATGAGTTGGATGTTTGGATTCCTTTCTCATGAGAAAAACACTTTCATATTTAATTATTTATTTATCTTTTTTTTAAAATAAAATAATATCTCCGAAAAGGTGTTTCGGGTGATAATACCAAATCAACCATTTGATCAGGAATATGGTGTTTAACATAGTGAGATTATACAATTTTAAGGCTGCAGGAATTTGGATGTCATGACCTCTAGTAAAAGTTTTTAAATAAAATGATTAAAATATTAAATTATTGTAAAAAAATTTATATCTCCCAAACAGTGCATCTCACGAAAATTCCAATATAGCCATTATGTCTATAAAAAGTGCTTTACTACAGGGGGTATAAATTATTATGCATAACTTACCCCTTTATTTTTCATTAATAAATTGGATAATTTGTGTGAAAAGGAGAAATAAAGAAATTAAATGTCAAACGTGGGGGCAGGTGGACACTGTTGATGCGACTTCTTATTCCCCTTATGGAGTGCTTGATTTTCCCCAAGGGACGCATGGAAAGATTCCCAAAAGATTCAATTTGGTCTATTTCAGCCATGTTAAAAAATTAAAATGTGTTAATGAGTGATACTAACCAAATCCACAATCATCTATTTTGTGTTTATTAAATGGAAATGGGTGATTAATTTTCCATACAGATAAGGAATTTAGGGTATGATTTTCTAACCCCACACATATGATTTCCCCTATCCAATCCAAACACCCAAACTAGTATAATCACCATAACTCATGTTCTTATTTCTAGAGAAAAATAACCATGAATCATTTTTCCCGACTAGTGGCTCTCCCCTTCTTCCCCCTTACATTGTTTCAGGTAGTATGGTTCTCATCCCTTCAAATATTTTTTATTTTATTTCTTTTAAAAAATAGAGTATGATTTCTCATATTTCCAATAATTTATTTCGACTCAACATTTGATTTTTTTATAAAACGTTTGATATAAAATATTTTATTTAAAAATATAGAAAGAAAGAGGTTTATTAAAATAAATGGAATAGTATGTTTTTTTACAAAATTATATGTTTTAGAAACAATTACATGAAATTTATAAAAGAAGATTACAAAAAATTATCAATGATAATTGTGTGAAAATTATCATGATATGGTTATATTGTTTTATCAAAGGATAATAAAAATTATTTAATTGAAATTTAATTTTTCTACATAAGTGATAAATTTAATATTTGTAAATTATAATTATCATCAATTTTTAATTATCCAAGAATGATAATTATCATTTCATATAATTTAAAAAGAGTTGAAGTAATAATTTAATTAAACAGTGAACATGTGAAAATTAAATTAAAAGTCATGATTTATCATTTCACGTGACTTTTTAGAAATGATAAAATAATATTTATATTTATCGGTGCATGTGATAACATTAAATTAAAATTAGTGATTTATCATTTTATGGGATATTTCAGAAATGGTAAAATAATAATGTAATTTATCATCACATGTTATAAAATTAAAATAAATGTCATAATTTATCATTTCATATGACTTTTTAGAAATGATAAAATAATTATTTAATTCATCAACTCTTGTGATAAAATTAATTTAAATGTATTAATTTATATTTTCATGTGACATTTTTCCAATGATAAAATTAAAATTTAATTAATCAGTGCACATAATAAAATTAAATTAAAAGTCATGATTTATCATTTCATGTGACATTTTAGAAATTATAAAATTATTACTTAATTTTTATGCGCATGTGATAACATTTAATTAAAAATTCATTATTTATAATTTCAAGTGAAAATTTTGAAATAATAAAATAATTATTTAATATATCAGCGCAAGTGATAAAATTAAATTATAGGTCATGATTTATCATTTTAAGTGATGTTTTAAATGGGTAAAGTGATAATTTAAATTTACCAGTGTATGCAATAAATTTAATGAGAATTTCAGAATTATTCCAGAGAGATAAAGAATTATAACATGTTATGTTTCATTCATTTTGAAATAAAATAAAATATATGATTCTAGGAAAACCATTTATATACCTTGAGAAAAGTCGTGCAAAGAGCTCAAGACATTGAGGTGTTTCTCTGACATTAGAAAAACTACGAGGTGTTTTCCAACTATAAATGAATAAAGCTGTTTAACGTTTTAGTCTTTTTTACAAATTATTACCCTTAATATGATGATGATAAGACATGTATAATGACTATGTCAGATAGTTACTGCATGTGGGTATGTGGGTGTCACTGAAAAAACTATATTACAACTGATTCCATGAGTACCTGTAGTTGTTTATTCACATTTTCTCTATAATTATGTGGGCATTATGTGCTACGTACACATGTTGATTTTTTAATGTTGCATATATATATATATATTCATCCATTCTATGTTAACCATGTCGTTTTATTCATATATCCAAGATAGGCGGACCTTAAACTTGTGTTATCCTTTGGAGGAGGGATTCACATAACTGAAGACAAGGGTCTAATACACAATGAAGGCACATAATAATGCCTTGGGATACACTCAATGAATAGAGGATGATGATTATGACTCATTTCCCAGTATGTTACTCGATGGTGAGATTCTATGATTAAATAGTGACAATTATCTCTCAGTCCTTAGTATGTCAAGTCTATGATTAAGGGAAGTTGATTAGCTCTCGTTTCCCTTGAACACATAGAGTACATATCTTTTTGTAGAGATTTGATTCCTTGCCGCATGATTGATGAAGGGGTTCTAATAAATGGGAAAGATACAAAATAATTCTTTGGGATGGACTCAATGAATAAGGGAGGATGATGAAATATGGGGCTCTATTATGTTACTTGATAGTTTTCTTTGATCACAGAAGGACACTGATTAGATATCAGTCCGCAGTATGTTAACTCAACGATTAAGGGTGGGTGGTTATATCTCATTTTCCTATCAGACACAGAGTCCATGACTTATTGGAGAGTTTTTATACTATGTTGCCCAACAATGTTGAGAATAATGACTTTTTATCCTAGTGGATAATCATTGATTCATCAGATACCTTGGTTATCCATCCTATATAGATCCGAAGAAGGTTTGGATGAGGGTTGTGGAATATTTTTTACTATAAAATCACTTGGTTTTGTATTTTTGTTTTCCTTTCATTATTTGTTATGGCATACAATAGTATTTCGTGTACATCTATTTTCAGATGCATTGGTGGTGTCCTACAAAGTCTTGTACTCACACCCCACATGGGCATTTTAGTGCTCTTGTAGATTACATGAATAGAGATCTGACAATGGGAAATGAACCTATAATGAATGTTAGATCAGTGGAGCATAGAGTGGGAGTGGATGGATATTGAAACTTCATAAATTCAGAGATGATTGTTTATATATTTTAAAGTTTTATCTAATGCTTACTTTGGTTTCCTTTCCACTTCAGGGAGTAATTATATTGCATGTTTACCATATTTTCAGTTTCAAATTTTACTCTAATTTTTTTTAATTTATTATTGATCATATGAATTTATATATAGGGTACAATCTCCCAAAAGATCCATTTGAGAATATCACTACAAGTCGATAGCCTCTTACATACAGGGAGGTGTACATGAGGTCATGTAGCAATCCAGATCAGACCCACTGATACTGGTCAGGACATTAAAAAATAGTTCCAGAGGAAGTTTTTTCAAACATATTTATTATCTTTTCATGGGGTTGGGACATGTTAGATAGTATGTATTATGGTTGGGAAATTGGTGGGGGAATATATGTTATTGTTTGGACAACAAAATATAGTGGACCTCCGAGTTACCATTCAATGGGAAAATTTTATTTTCTTTAGAGATGATTAAATATTCATTGGGTGATGTACATGATGTTATATATGGTTTATATGATTACGATTATGATCATGCATCATTATTAAGAACGTAGGTTCACATTCCTTATATATACATGTTGTAGTGTTGTATAATAGTTCTTTAATTACATGTCTTGATATGTGCTATATGATTAAGATAGATTGTTTGTGTGATATAGATATGTTGTTGTGTTATATGATATATCATTATTGGAATTAATTTGTTGAATTGAGAATGTTTATGTTGTAGTATATATATGGTTGTTGTGACTAATGTGCAGGGACGAGAAAATGGGTTAGTACTTGGAAGGGTATACATTGGGTTAAGCATAAACTCCTAGGAAAACCATGAATGATCCCACATACCAGCTAGGAAGAACATTGAGTGGTCCCATAGAATGATTAAAAATTATCTTGATGATATTGTTTATATTTTTATGTGTTTTCTTTCACATTATTGAAGATTCCTCCTCTAAAAAGATTTATGAGACTACATGGGAAGCATGCCGAAATTATTTTTTAATGAAGTATGTGTCTGAATTTTCCACATGATTTTCTAGAGAACATAGTTGAGCATCCTCCAACAATTTCTATGTGGTCTAGGTATCAAGGTTTATTCAGTTGAATGTTTTCACCAGTTCTTCCGAAAGGCATTGGAGTTCATGATGATCAGTGATTTTTCCCAGATCTTCAACTCCAACATTATTTATCCTTATAGAGCACCAAAGTTATTCAGGATTCTTAATAATGGGATGAAATATTATTCAAAATCCCTAACATAGTAGTGACTATAAAGTATTTAAACATTGAGATGAGATTGAGATCATGTTTGGAGTGAATCATTTTCAATACCCCATATTGTATAGTGCTAATAGAGAATAATGAGCTCAAGTTTTAGCTATATGAATTGTAGAGGAATCAATTCATAATTCCAGATACATCACTATTGGATTCACTTGTGTTTCTCCTAGAAAGAGGATAATAGTATTTATCTATACATTTATTACGATAATCTAAAGTAGGTGATGGTGAAGAACCGATATCTATTTCCTTGATCGATGATATTTAAAATCATCTATGTGGAGTTAGTGGTTCTCCATGATTAACCTTTAATTAGGCTATCACCAGTTATGAGTTATAATAAATGAATTTCAATGATGGTATTTTTGAACTTGAATGGAATGTATGGGTACTTGGTGATCTCATTCGGGCGATCTGATGAATGAAACAATTGAGTTCATGGACCTCAAGAACAAAATATTTCATCCATACATCAAATCATTCAACATAATGTTTTTTGATGACATCATCATCCACTATCCATCATCAGAATATCTTGCTAGGCACTGGAGATAGTCCTGAGTATGGTCTTAGAACCCATACATTACACTGAGATGTAAAATTGTGACTTCTATATTAAATAGGTGAGGTTCCTTGGACATGTGGTGTCTGAAACTAGTATATCAACAAACAAAGATATTCTCAAAGGTATCATGTCACTGAAACATCCCATAAATGTGTTTGAGATTATGAGATTACTAGGTTTGGTGGGATATTGATGATATTTTATCCAGGACTTCTATCGACTATCAACACCCAAGAAAACGTTTATGAAGAAGAGAGTAACGTGCTAGTGGCTAAACAAGTGTGGGGAGGCCTTTTTTGAGCTAAAGAAAAATCTAATTACAACTCCAATACTTAATTAGAATTAGTTATGTAGTTTATTTTTATGTATCAGGTGTTGGTATGGGAGAAGTACAAATACAAGAAAAATAGTTTGTAACATATACATATCATCAACTATGACCCTATGAGAAGAACTACCCTATAAATGACATGAAACTGGAAGAAATGGCCCACAAACTCAAATGTTGGAGACATTACCTATTTGGAGAGAGATTTATTGTTTACACAATTCACAAGAGCATTAGATATATCTTTACTAAGGGGGAACATAATATGATTTAGAGGAATTAGGTCAAGTCCCTATAGAAAATTGACTTTGAGATGTAACATTCCATGGAAATGGATATGTTGTTGATGATTCACTTAGACAAATAACCCATAATGAGAAGGAACATGGAGAGATCTTCTTAGAGGAGCAGTAGTGTTTGATGTGATTATTGGTTGAATGGAGGGTACCTTATTTAGAGTATCAAAGATCTATAATCTTATATGATTTTATGATTACATATTACCTTATGAAGAGGATATGTATTGGTCTATATTTTGATCCGAATTGTACAGTGACGTGAGAACAACTTGCTGGCGGTGAACTGATACCCGTATGGAAGAGTAATAGTTCCTAGTTCTATTAGATGAGAACTTATGAGGTATTACCATACATTATAGAGTGAAAAAGATGTAATGTGAATCTAGATTACTATTCCAGAGGCCAAGGATGAAGAGGGACATTGCATGTTTTGTCTCTTAATGCCTCATTTGTCAAAGGGTGAAGGCTGAGCACTATCATCCTGGAGGGTTATTATAGCCACACCCAATACCTATGTGGAAGTTGGAGGATATTAATATGGAAATTTTGACAATATTTCCTTGTTCCCCAAAGAGTTGTGATGTAGTTTAGGTGATCTTCGATTAGTTAACAACATGTCCCCACTTCTTACTATTCAAAGAGACTCACTCGACGGCGGAGTTGGAAAAAAAATATGTTCGGGAGATTGTGAAAATACAAAGAGTTCCCTTGAGCTTTTTTTGATAGATATGCATGTTTCACATAGTTCTATTGTAAGGGATTAATGAAATCCCCTTGGACTCAACTACAATTGTGAATGACATATCATCAATAGACCATAGGACTATTGGGACATAATAGAAATTTCTCAGAAAAGTGCTATAATTATGGACTATAGGGATGTTGTAACAGAACATTAAAAATTCCAACAGTAGACTTACACATTTGTGGAATGAATAGTCATCATAGAATCATCAACATAAGGGTTTCACAGGGTGTTCTTATAAGTTCATGATAGGTTGGGAATGAAGAAACCCAGCAGAGGATACAGACTCCCCTGATGATGATGGCTCAAGAATGTCATGGGAATGATATTGGAGATAAGGCAGGAAAAGTCTATGAAATTTATCTAGAAATAACTTATGGCGATAATGATCTTGTTTTCATACGAGGTATGGTTTAAAGCACATCCTATGGTTCTTATTCCTTGTTTAATAATGTTGTTTTCACTATATACGCGAGCCATGTGTGGACTTTATTTACCAGTAGAGTTATGCTTCCATATCATTCCATTTATCTAACACATCATCAAACGATGAACTAGAAATTTATAATATTACTGGGTGGTGGTTAGTAATTCCTTTATTAAGATACTGATAACATGATTTCCCAATTTATAGGGGTTCTGGTCTATAATTGAGTCCTCCCTTATCGCTATTGAGGTATGTACGACATGTTCCATGCATCACAGTTTTATAGGAGCTTACTCGATCATGTACATGTCACATATTGTGGGGATGTTGATTTGGGGATTGATGAATATTGTGAATAGAATCAGTGTAGAAAATATTTTTAATGGAGGATGCTATGATAGGAAATATTATACGATTCTTCCATATTCATAAGAAACACTAATGGATTTAGGAAGAGACAAGAGAACGTGTGTCTAATCTTTGAACATAGTGGTATGATTTGTTCGAACATGACTAGTAAAAAGGATTATAAATGATGAGAAGTCTTTATAGGGGTAGAATCATAAAATCATGATTTTTAGAATAAAAATTAATCCCTCTTATGGTTATTTATTATGTGAAATGAAAATTTATCTGCAAAAAATCTCAATTTTTTTTAAAATCACCGCGGAAGGGTAAAACGCCTAATTAACACTCTGGAATATGCAATTGAATATTTTTGGAGTTAGAAACTATGTTAGTGAAACATTATGAGATCTTAAAATATATTATGAAGATAGAAGAAAAATATTGAATATATTATTTTAGGCATGATCAACTTATTCTAAATATGTAATTAACTCCCAAATAGTGAATCATAAAATATAACCTAGATCATGGTTAGGTCTGGAAGGCAACGTTTAGCCTAGATGAGGTATAAAATTTTTAAGCCTATGATGTTTAGATTCCACACTCAAGATAAAGATAGTTTTATATTTAATTTATTATTTATTATTTTTTGTTAATATATAAATAAATATCTGTCAAACAGCTCTTCAAGAGATAAAATTTAGACCACTGTTGGATCTAGAATATAGTGTTTACCTGATTGGGTGTATTACATTCAATTTAAGTGGGAAATTGGATGCCACTATCGCTAATTAAATTTTGTTAAATAAATTGTTTAAAATATTAAAGTATTGAAACTAATTTTATATCTAAAAAATGGATCATCAAAAAAAAATTATAACACTGTAATTATGATAAAAACATTGGTTTCATCCTTTATGGGTATAATTTTTACATGTAATTGACCTCCTTAATCTTGTTTTTATAATTGGTTAATTAGTTTGAAAAAGAGAAATAAAATTTAAATGAAAAATGAGGAGTGAAAATTATTCATGAACCTTCTTATCCCACCATTCAGTGCACGATTTCATCTATTGGAGGTGTGGGAAGCCTCCCAATGTTTCAATTTGGTCCATTCTATCAACTTTAAAAAATTAAAACGTGTTAATTAGTAAAATTAAATGACGATCCAATAATCAATTTGGTGTTTAATAGATGGAAACCTATAATAATTTTTCAGCGCAAATATGGAATTTTTGGTTATATTTTCTAACCACATACATTCATATACACCTATAAAAACCCAACACCCCAACTGGAATAATCACCAAAACTTAGTGTATGATATTTGGAGAAAAACAACCATGAATCTGGCTTTCTGACTGCAGGACTTCCTCTTTTATCCCACTTTCAAAGTGCCTGGTTAAAATTAAATGATAAAATAATTATCTAATTTATCAGAGCATGTGATAAAATTAAATTAATAGTCTTGATTTATCATTTTATGTGATGTTTTAAACAGGTAATGTGATAATTAGAACATATTAGTGAATAAGATAAATTTAAAGATTATTTGAGAATAGTTCGAGAGATAGAAAGATTTATAACATATGATGTTTTATTATTTTAAATAAACTGATTATTATTATTATAGGAAAATATTTGATATAAAACAATCACCAATATGCCAACAGCTCAAGGATTTGACGTATCACTTTGACTTTTGAAAAAAACAAGAGGTTTTCCAATTGGAAAGTTATGAGGTTTATGAAAATTTTTGGATTCTTTAAAAATGATTTGAAATAATATGATGATGCATAGAAATTTTTATTGACCATTCTAGATAGTAAATTTTTGTGGGTATCCATGTATCCCTGGTAACTCTATATTACACATTATTCCATGAGTACTTGTAGCAATTTCTTCAAATTTCCACTATGATTATGGGGAAATTATGTATTAATTAATCAGAATGATGTGTTATTATTTCTTATATATATATATATGTTATTCCATGCTATATATACCAAGTGGTATTATTCATAGAGTCATGATATGTGGACCGTCAACATGTGTCATCTTTTGGAGGAGGGATGTGCATAACTGACGACGAGGGTCCAATACATGATTAAGGAACACGATAATGACTTGAGATGCACTCATTGGATATGGGATGAAGATTAAATCTTGGTCTCTAGTATGTTACTTGATGGTGTGCTTTGGTGACTAAAGGACTCCGATTAGATCTATGTCCTCAGTATGTCAACATGACGATTAAGGGAAGCTGATTAGCTCTCATTTCCCTTGAACACATAGAGAACATATATTCATGCAGAGATATGATATTGTGTCTCAGGGATGATGACTATGGTCTAATATATGAGTAATACACATGATAATTCCTTTGGATGCACTCAATGAATTGGAAACATTGATTAGCTCTCGGTCCTTAGTATGTTACTCGATGGTGTGAGTCAATGACTAATGGATGTTGATTAGCTCTCAGTAGTTAGTATGTCAACTCAATGATTAAGGAATGGTGATTAGATCTCGTTTCCCATTCACAGAAAATGTACATATATTACTGTAGATCGTTGATACTATGTCACATGAAAATGGTGATAATCATGATTCATTGGCCTGGTGGCTAATCGTTGGTTGATCAGACACCTTGGTTATCCATTCGGTATAGATCTGAAGAAAGTATATCATTATTTATAAGGGAATACATCATTATTTTGTATATATAATGTTTAAGATGCATTATTGGTGTCCTACCAAATCTTTTACTCAGACCTTACATGGGAATTTATACGCGCATGTAGATTTTGTGACCAGAGATCCTATGAATGGAAATAACCCTATAGAGCATGGTTGAGATGTTGAGCATGGATCTTGAGAACACCATAATAGGAACCCAAGCATTCAACAAATAATTTTTTTATTTACATTCTAGTTTTTTCTACATGTTGATTGGGTTTTTTTTCACTTTGGGGAGTTGATATATTGTATGTATGACAACATTATAATTAAAAATTTAAAATTGATTAGTTATATTTTAGTTTTTGATTATTGATCCTATGACTCAATGAATTGGTTATAGTCTTCCCATTGTTCTACTTGAGACCTTTATTGCTAGTCACCAACATCTTGTGAACTGGAAGGCACACCTATGATCTTGTAACATTTTGGATCGGACCTAGTGATTCAGGCTAGGACATTACAAATAGCCCACATCCATTAAAATGGTTCTTATAAATTGTATTAAATATATTATGAAAATATATAGTTGAATTTATTAATAACCAATTATGTATAAATTAATATTAAAACCAATTTAATATAATGGAAATGTTTTTATAAGAAAAATATCTATACGATGGCGTTTTTTATCCGAATATATTGAATTAATTACTATTTCTGAATGATTTTAATGAGATATAAATATTATATACTAATTTTTTTCCACATTTATCCATTATATATGATAGGTATAAGATATAAAGAAGTCAAATTTTACGCATAAATTTTTTTATTTTTTTAAAGGTCAGATTTTCACCTTTTAATAGAGTAATTGTTTTAAAACTATAATTTTACATATTAATAATTTTTTTTGAAAAATAAAATTTATTTTTAAATTACTATTTTCAGAATATTATTAGTGAATTTTTTTCACATTTTTCAGAGATGTTTCATTTTTTATGAGTAGTAAAAAATACTAGATTTTAAATGAAACCCACCTTTTTATTTTAATAATTAATAATGTCAAATTTTATATTCAATTAGTTTCAAAGTAAAGATAGATCAACTATAAATCTATTAATACAATTTATTTCATTTTAATATTATTTATATTTAATTTACATATAAAAATCAGTGATATTTTGAAAAGTTCCACTCTAAAAACTAGCTTTCTCACCACCTCTACTTGATTAATTTTAAGTTATTTTCAACTACTTATGTAACTTGAATTTATAAAAATGGATTTTAAAATTAGAATAATAATAATTTACAATTTATTATAATATGAATATAAATGTTTACCAAAATTATTATTGAAATCATTTAAAATTAATTATAATGATTTAGAGAAAAACGGGGTCACCAAGGAACTAATCTAGAAACTAAAGGGGCCAACTGACATATAAACTTTTCCTATAACAATTTTAATGCCAAATTAAACCATAAACCTTATTGAATATAGATGGGTCCATTATGGGAGCCACATGACATGGTTAAAATGATTGTGGAATTCTCCCTTTTCAAAAATAAAATTAGTGCCACTCACACCACTTATAAGAGGACACCCTCTCTTTATCTATTTACTTAATCAATCCATATTTGATACCATAATACGGAACAAAATTACATTCCACCTTCCCTAAAATCATACTATAATCCTTAATTTTGTCATAAATAAATAATTTGAAGGGTTTAGTGCAATACTAAGGAGGATATGTGAAGAAGATGTAATTTTCTTCTAAAAGCATAATTATTTTATTTCTTTCCCAAACTCAGTCAATTATCATTATATAATAATTATATAATATATTTAGTATCCTCTATATAATAATATTTTTTAATGGTTATACATAAAATTCAGACACTTACTTTAATTTGGTAATGAATGCATCACTCGTGTGTGTGGAAGACGATTACCTCGTAAACGGATGTCATTAATTATTCTATTAAATATTTTCAATGATTAGAATAATATTGGATTTAATATATATATATATATAAGATATTTATGAGTATATTATGTTTTTTAAATTATTTTATCACATATACCATCATTCTTTCCATTTCGTGAGAATAATATAATGTCGATCATGTGTACAGAGGTATACTGCCTCACAAGTGATGTGGTTCGTTCACCCTTAACATAGAATTTATTGCTGAATGGTTGTAGAAAAAAAGTGATATATATGAAATTCAAATTACACGTTAATAATATATATACACATATAAATTACTTTTCATTCCTTTAGTTTGATAATGAAATGGAAACAACATTCAGGCATACGTAGGACCTATCATCTATTTAATGGTGTATTTCATTTCCAATCAAAAAAAAATTAGATTACTAAATATACATATAAAATTAATATAAATGACATTTAAATCAGGGATTTAATTCTTGGATGACGAAAATATGATCTAATTAAGAGAAAAATTTTACATGTGAAAAAATACTAAAAAAATCAAGGAAATGACTAGAAGAAACAATGAATGTAATGAGACATTATTTAAAAATGTATGATATTATATTAAAAACGATTAATATATTTTATTATAAATATTAATATAATTACTTTTTATGTTAATAACATGCTTAAAAATATTATAGAGTATTTTAAATCATGTACGACCAAAAGGAAAGCATCAGGTAAGTGATTTCATCAAATTTTATTCCAACATTTCATATTATGATGTTATGGACAAAATTAAATTAATATGGTGTTTTTACTTTCCCGTGACGTATAATATGATAAAATGATTCATTATAAACGGGATTTTAATTTAAATTTTAATTATTTAAACTAAGGGGATCTTAGTTTTAAGATACTATGGGGTTAAAATTTTCACATCTCAATTCATTTTCATTGGGTTACATTACATCCTCATTGCCGTTAATATTCTATAACTATTGAAAACTAAATTTTGAATATATATATATATTTTTTATTTACAAATGTTTTATGTGTATTTAAATTTCATAAAAATAATTTATTAATTGATTAATTTATTAATTCTCACATTAATGTTATAATAATTAGATGGTTTATTTCCAAATCTCAATGTAATCGGTATTTTTTGTTCATAAATATTAATTAAATGAAATTATATGAAAATTATTTAATAAACCATTTTATTTTAATCTTGATTTTATAATAAATATATTTTTTATTTCATATAAATATTTCCACTCTCGGTAACTTAAGATACTTATCAAATTATTTAAATAAAATATGACATAATTTCTCTCTTTGGATGGAAATCAATTTTCTTAGAAAACTATGTATTCAAAAGAAAATCAAAATGTTTTCATTAACAAAAAAATGATTTATAAAAACCATTCATAACCATTTTTCCATTATAACTTTTTTTTCAAAGGAAGCTTGTTTTCTATTACAAAACAAAGATCATTTCTATTCGTTTTATAATACAAATGGAATACTCTTTTTAACTTGTATGGAATTACACACTGATATTTAATTGAAGATTCCATTGAAAATTTATGATGATAATTATAAAGAAAAACTTTTTAAATGTTTTTTTGTATAAAATTATATTCAACATGTTATTAAAAATTATTTGTATATTTTCCACAAAGAACATTTTTAAATTTCATCTAATGGTATTTATATTCATTAAAAAAACAACCCTTCATTATTACTCTAGTGTGTACAAGATGTATTGAAACTATACATATTCCCCAATTAGATGGTTTATGATCATTTTTACTAAGTATATTATCAATATTCACATCTTTATTTCATTTTTGTAGTTATTAAATTAATACTAAATATCATCATTTTCTAAAATAGATATTGTTATAGCCAAAACCATATAACATTTATATATATTGTGTTTGTTTTGGATGTTATTTGATTTATCAGGGGAAATATTGGGAAATATGTATTCTTTACTCAATTGGGATACTTTATAATGGATATTTTTTATTAAATAAATATATTATTAGATATGTTGGAAATGAATTGGATTGGTATGACATAGGTGGGCCCAATTATAGATAGTCTTTTGATGCATTGCTAGTCTTATTGGATGAATCAACTGGTTTTTATCAGTTATGGGGTATCATACAGATTATTTTTTAAACAATCATGGTATTGATCTAGATGGTAAAGGTACCATGTACCTAGGAAACATGTCATATAATAATTAATAATAAAATTCATTCAGTATTAAGTCATTATTATCCATGAGATTTAAACTTCGAGAAAATAACTTACGGATGAATTTCATTCTCAATTTAGTAATTAAATAAAATTTATTATTAGTTTTTTAGCTTCTTATATTATTTCATCCTTATATTATCATGATATTCATGTAATTTAAATAGATTATTTTTAAATTTTCTACCATTCAATATTATTTAATTATTTTCTTCATAGTATATTGATTATATGGAATTTATGTTATGTAATTTACATTTCTATATTGTTAACACACTACAGCTCATTTTATTATTTTTAATGAATTTTCATTTAGTTATTCACCTTGTAATGTTGATCATGCTTATTGGTTCATGATTTTTTCTACTTCACATAACCCTTACTATGAATGTGTTTTTAGTCGTATTTTATTTATTTATCAATGATTCCATAGAGATTACTATGACTGATATGCATGGATATACAAGATGGAATAATTTTATCCTTAATATAAAAAATTTTGTTGTAATTTTTTATTTAATTATAATATTAGAGTGATGTTTTTTTCTATATTACTAAGACTAATAAAATATTTGGTCCCTTGAGATGTGATTTTCGTATATCTCATTCCAATGTAATTATTAACATAACTTTCTCTAGGATGGTGGTGTTAGGGTTCCAACAGTTGGTATCAAAGTACTTTTAGTAGAAACATTTGAAAATTTATTTAGTAAAACATTGATTATGGAATACAACCATAAGAAATACATTGAGGATTAGTATATATAACAACATAATATTTTGGGATTATACAATATTTTTCAAAATGATATGATTTAATATAATGTATTACATTATTTGGAAATGGTTCCTATTAAAGGGAATGAGAACTATAAATGAATTTAATAAAACGGTTAGAAAATATTATTTCATTGATGGGTTTTGACCAATATTTCCATGCAAGTAGTATCCCAATCATTATAATCATATGAGGACATAGTATCATGTTCTTAAAATATAGTGAATGAAATTCTCATGTTATATAGCTTAAAATAGATGTAAGAGAAGAAGAGAA
The DNA here is from genome assembly GCA_963277665.1 of Viscum album. Taxonomy (NCBI): domain Eukaryota; kingdom Viridiplantae; phylum Streptophyta; class Magnoliopsida; order Santalales; family Viscaceae; genus Viscum; species Viscum album. Next base: position 688,287,568 of record OY728164.1, read on the forward strand.
TTACATATGAAATGTTTGATAAAGGGAAGAAGGTAAAAAATGATTTTCGCACATGTGATAGTTGTGGAAGGAACCACCTTGGTATACCATTAAAATGAATTTGGGGGTTCGTAAATAATGGATAAAGAGTCACAATTCACGTGATTTCATTGGAATTAATGAATGTACCCATTTTTAATGCATCAACTCTATTGATATGGGGATCTTTGAAAATAAATTTTCTAAAAATAAATGGAATACACCTAAAAAGATGATTATTGATCATAGTGAAGCTTATTATATTACCTCATATGAAAATGAATGATTATTGTCCCTATTTTGGATTAAATAATTATTTTATTTTAGTATTTCATCAAAAATGTATTGCATTTATACATTACTAAATATATATATATTTTACTATAATAATTGTTTTGTTTGGGATTGTAAATGATGTACATAATGGTACATATGACCAAGAAAAATGATTTCATGGCATGTTGAACATCATGGAGAGGACATGTTTGAGGGGAAAAAACCCTTAATATGTTTTCGATAATGAAAAAATTATATTGGGATATGATATGATTGATATGTGTAAATTAACATGGATAGTACTCACCAACTTAGAACTGATTAATGGGGTTTTAAAATGTAATTTATGAAATCATTGATAGACAATGTAGTATTTTCTGGTTTTAGGAATATATAAAATATTTTTTTTAAATAATATGGAATCATACATTTTATCATTATGGGTTTGTCAAAATTAATGTTCTTATCATCTATTAAGGTAATACATGATGAATGAATTCACATGTTTGGTATTTGGCTATTAAGAGAAAATTTATTTTTTCTATGGGAATATAATGCTTATTTGGTAACATTATTTCTAAATTTGTTCAGACATATTATGGACAAGCATTAAAGTTCAATATATATTTAATAGACTATTTTGAACATGAATTTTTATTAGATACATTTTTATAACCATTTTTGTTTTACTAAATACTAGAGGAATATCTTGTTAACTTATTTTTATCAAATGATCTATTAAGGGGTAATTTTATCAAATCAAGACTAATTTTTTTTCATTTGATAGTGTATGGGATGAATTGGAAATTAACCCAAGAACAAAAAGGGAGAAATTGTAATTAATATAGAATATTTTCAAGTAGTTATATTTCCTTATTTTATTCGTTAATAAATGAATTTCTCAAAATTTAGAAAGGATCAAGAAACAGAAATGTAACCCTAATACATATATTTTTATTGAACTGATTGTCTTTTAAATCATCATCAATTTATGTTTTTGATCCCATTTACATTCCATTGATCATTAATTTTGTTTTGATCAATGAAATCATCCAATATCTATAAATATGTATATTTTACCGCCCTTCCCATCTACACAAAATCTGATGGTGTTCTCTCACATAGAATCCTAGGTATGAGTTATTCTATATTAAATTTGTACTTCCTTTTGTCACATATAAAAAAAAATTATTAACTATTATATGATATTGCTTTCTCCAAAATGGAATATTTAAAGATGTAAAATCTTTCATTATCATGATTAGGTATAAATTGTGAGGATTCAATTTTTTAAGGAGGGTAGAATGTAACACCCCAAAAATTTAAAATATAATCATCATATTAAATTGTTTTTGTGACACAAAACACTAATAATAGAAAGGAATAGAAAATCCAAATACATTATGAAATATTTAATATTTTAAATAAATTCACTATATTCTAGGGCTTAAAATTTATGAAATATTGAGTTAGCCTATATTACATGAAATAATGACATTTTATTGATTCTATAACATACCTAATAATGTTTAACTGAATAATAATACAAATTTTATTTAAAATGAAAATTGTATCAAATCCATTAAATTGGAGGTCATATAGGGTATTGAATATAAAATGAAAATATATGTTTGAATCCATTGGTTATAAGTAAATTTGAATTTAATATAAAGAAATTGAATACAATGAAAATGTGTTAGAAAACTTTTATACGCCAAAGGTGATTTATCATAATAAATTAAATTGATTACTATTATTTAATGATATTAAGGAAATATATATATTATATAATCATAATTTTTTTAAAATTTATATAATATACTAGAAAGGAATAAGATAAGAATATTCCAAATTTAATTCATAAATGTTGTATTTATCTACTAGAAGTGCCTCCCCCTTTTAATGGTGTTCTTCTTTTAAATATAATTTTTTTTAAAATATATATGTTTGATTGGAAACAATAATTTTTTTTCAATAATATAAATGAAAAAATTATCATTGGGTGATTTTTTATTATTGTTCTAAGAAGTGTAATTTTATATTAAGGGTAAAAAGTATTGGATTTTAACTAAAAACTAACTTTTTCCAAAATAATTTATAATGATAAATTATATTTTATGTTTGTTTGAAAGTAAAAAAATTTCAATTATAGATATATTAATCCAACTTATTGTTTTCAATCATTTTTATATCGAATTTAAATATAAAAACATACTAAAATTTTAAACATTTTCACATTATAAACCCGCTTTTTCACCACGTCTGCGGAATTAATTTGAATTTAATTCTTTGGAATTATGTGGATTTACTTTTGAAAATTTTATTTCATTGTTATAATCGACATAAAATATAATGTATTATAAGGTCATCTTAATTATTTAAAAAATTATTAATTAATGTAATTCAAATTATTTACAGTACTTATAAAAAAACCTGTTTACCCAAGGACAAAGCATTAAACATAATGATCCAAATGAACACAAAACATATCCAACATCCATTTTAGGGAAAAATTATACCATATACAACCCATACTCAATAGTTTTTAATTATTTTATCCACTTGACATGGAATAAATGTGACACCCCAACATATTATAGTATGTATATCTTTAAATTTAATCTTATCATAGTCATATATTACCCACAACACCCAGATTAAATGTACAATGAAATATTTTTATAACCTATATATTAAATAGAAGGGAGTGAATAGAATTAATCACATTATGAAAATTTTAAATTATAAATTCTAACTAATTTTTAGTACTAATCGTTTTTTCATGACGTGATATAAAAATAAATCAACTTTTACGCATAAAAAGGTTTAATTGCTTTTCAAAATCCATTTGACAACTTTTGATCATGTAATTATTTTAAAACTAATTTTTTTAAAAAATTAAATTAAATTTTAAAAAATACAATTAATTATTGAATTCATAATATCAATTTTTAATTTGAATTAATAATTTTTATTTTTTGTTATGTTACATTTTTTAATGAATAATAAACAGATAAAACATTTTAATTGATAATTGAATTTTCATAAAAATAATTTATAGAGATAAATTATATTTTAAATTTTTTATAATGTATTATTATATAAATAATTATTCAATTAATATAATTCATGTCATTAGAATATTATTTATTGTGATTTTGAAAATAAAAACATTTCAAACTTTTGCATGTTTTCACATTAAAACCATGTTTTATAACACCGTCCATGTGTTAAATTTCAATTTAATTATGTCCACTTCTATCAATTTAATATTTAAAAATAAAACCCTTATTTGGTATAATATGGTCTAAATTAAAAAATGGTTTCCTTTTTTTTTGGCCAATATGAATAGTATCATTAGTAATTTTAATTACCCCAATTAATTGTAAATCATGTCATTTTGGGTAAAAAAATATTATAAATATTTGAACATTATCCCAACACATGTAATAATTTTATTTTATTTGTTGGTGTCGGATAAAATCACCATTTTTAAGATTTTATAGCCCCTTGAATCCATTATTATTATATTAATCCAATTATAGAATGTTATTTTAATGAATGTTTAGGGACGTCATTCATTTGTCTTTATTATGTTAAATATTTTATAATGGGGTTTCATAGAGGTTATATTCATCAAAAAATATTATTTGTAATGATAAAATAGTAATCATAGTCATGTAAATTTAATTTTTATTGAATAAATAATTACCTTAAATTTTTATACGACAGTGATGTAGTAACTATTTAATTAATGAAAATTTTAAATAAATAATATTAATTATATTAATATAAATTTAAATTGAGATAAATAATTTCATAAAATAATTTTATAGATTGTTTTTATGACACCCTGAGGATTAATAAATAAATTGAAATGCATGAAAAATGATTCAATACATAATGTTTTTTATAAAGATTATTATAAACAAGGCATTAAGCATAATTTTTACGCTTATGTGATTTCAATTTTGAAAAAAAGACATACACAATTATGGTAATTATAATATTTGGGGTCTGATTGGACCATATTTTTTTAAGAATAGTAACATGACTATTATGAATAGTAATGTTACCCATGTGAATAGTAATGTAACCATTATGAATAGTAAATTGTCCATATTAATATTAAATTCACCCATGAATGTATAAATAAAAATTAGGCATCTTAAAAGTTAAATATGATCATTGTATATGTGTTTGTTTTTTTATAATCCAGATATATTTAATTACAATTTTATGATTAATTTAATAACATAAATGAAAATTTATTTTCATAAAATGTTACAATAAATTATTATTTTATTGTATTATGGTTATAATATAATTTTATAAAACATTGATTTCTTTAAGATGTTGAAAAATCAGTTAAATTTTTAATAATGTTATTTTTTGAATAAATTAAGATTTTATTTATAAATTAAACCTCTCATAGTAAGATAATTATTTTCAAATAATGTAGTAAATTTTTGAATCATACACATTAAATTATACTTGGGGTCATTTTTTTGGATTTTTCTAAAATACATGATTTTTTTATGAATAGTGAAATACTGTAATTTATCATATATATATGCATATTATGTTAAATTTAGTATTCCCAACATCATGGATAGTGTATGAACCCTTGGTTTTGAATCAAATTCAATTTTTAAAATTTTTAGTCATAATAACCATCAATATTTATTGTCTTGTGAAAAAATATAACATAATGATTATAATAATGGAAAAGACCTCTTCTCACACACTATAAATACCACCCCTACCCCCTATTCGTTTCACACTAGTAAATTGTTGAGAATTTCCTAAATTGTTCTTAATTAACTTCCAATGTATCATACCCATGTAAATTTCATGTTGGTCTCACCAAAAGCCAAAACCAAATGCCTTAAGGTGGATCTGAAGGATAAGAGATCAAGATATAAATAATTCTCTTTCATTTGTTTATTTTAATTTCATTTTTTTATATTTATATAATATCATCACCACCAATTATCTAAGAGGCATGAGTGATCTAGTATATTATATTCATAATTTAATTTTATCATGTTTATGGAAAAATTAATCATCATATTGTTTTCTCCTCACCTTTTTATTCTAAAAACAAAAACATTGTATGTGATGTGTGGATTAACAACTTCATGGATGATGTGTTTTAATTATCCTTTAATTCCATAAAAATAGTTATAAAACCATTTTAATTGTTAAAAAATATTTTAATGTGATGAAATAATCGCTTTTATGTTTTGTAATTAAAATATATAAATAATATTACATTATATAACAAAACTATTTTGAGATTATCGATGAAATTCCAAAAAGATGTAAATGAATATCATTAATGTTTTATCGAATGATTAATCATCATATATGAAAAAAGGGTTAATGGTATCATTTTAAATTCTGAAAACATAATAATACAATTTCATTCCACTTTTATATTTTCTCTTCCATTCGACAGGAAAATCATTTACGAACCGACCATGGAAATCATGTTAAGAATGCACCGGAAATAATGGAAAGAAAAAAATATTATTTATAAATAGATCAAATAATTTTAAAAAATCATCATATAATTTTTTATAAACAAACATATTTTTAATTATAATATTAATATCACACTTTTAAAAATTATACATAAGGTTTATGCTCATTTTATGTAAGACGAACACAAGGTAAGGGAATTCTTAACCAAATTTCCATTCATTGAGTTAAACTTCTACATCAATGATTATGTGGTACTAAGATTATTTTTATATATATATATTTTTAAAATATGTTCTATTATGGGGAGTTATAAAATATAAACATATTTCTTACATTTTATTAATTTTCATATTGATTATATATTATTTTTAATGGTCTTTTCTTTTAAAAATTCTATTTTAAAAATATATTTTACAAAATTAAGAAGAATTTTTTTAATCAATTATTCATGTTTTATAACAATTTTAAAGTTATTTGGAATTTATTATGATGAATGGTGATACCTATAACTCCCTATAATACATTGGGTATGTGTATGTTGGAGGACGGTTTTATTGTTACTCCAAGTGTAACTGTGATGGTTACCCCAAAAGGTTGTTCTAAAGTTAACATTGTAATGTTTATGTGAGGGTTAAAAATCATACGGTATCCATGAGGGTTTAAAAATGTAAGTAATTCCCCAAGATACATTCATTTTTTATTTACGTTTTCTATATTTTATGGAAATTTCATGATTCACAAAGTAAGAATATGATACTTTATGGGTGAGAAGTATGTGTTTGTGGAAATTATTTCATATGTTTTTATGTATTCATGGACTAAATTTTTATCGCATACTTTTTATATCCAATACTAATATTTTATTTCCTCATACCATGTTTTATAATGTTCTTCAAAGGGTTTATGGATGGGTAAAGGAAAAAGATAAGCCAAGATAAATGTCTTAAAGAATTTTCATGAATGGATTTCGTTTTTTTATTTAAAAAATTTTGTATTATGAATGAAATTCATTCTGTTATAATAAAAGCATATTTTTATGATTATGGTTTGAAAATTTTGAGTTATGACCTAAATTTTAAAACTCCTAACCGAAAATATCTTTAAGTATGTAAAAAAATGAAATCATGTTGAATAAACTAGATAATGTAATGTTTAATGCTGGGTCTTTATAGTTTGTATCAGAGAACATTTTAGATCACCTTAGGGGTTGGAATGATTTTAATAGAATACCATAAATGTTTTTTACTTTCTTTTTTATGTTGAAATGATATAGCATATAAATATTACCATATTTCACCATCTAAGATATTTATATTTGGAATGTTATTTCATAGAAGAAATAGGGAAGCTAAAGTTGTAAGGAACCCAGAGGCTGATATCTTTTCAAAACCGCAACCTAGAATGGGATGGATTAGAACTGATAATTTTTGAGATCATTGAATTAGCAGAAACTGGAGATAAAAAGTGATTGATTCTATTCAATAAAACAACCATAGCTACCCAAAAAAAACATGATGACAATGGAGAATTTTATCAGTAAAAACCTTCTTACTTTCAGTGGATATTTAGACTCATTGGCAACTACTGGGTTGATTAAATACCTTGAAAAGTTAATTTGATGTCTTGGGGTGTTCAGAAAATCAAATTGGTAGTCTTTCCATTTATCATTTTGAAGGTTAATATTACTGGTGGCGATCAATGGTCAAGAATATTATGGAGGAGAAGAGATTTATTCCTTGGAATGAGATTAATTTAAAAATGTCTTCCTTGAAAAATGCTTTTCTGAGGTTGTTTGACATAGGACGGAAAAGAAATTACATGAATTGAAGCAAATGGAGGAAGATATAGTGGTCGTGTATAAAGAATAATTAAATTGATTTTAATGTTATGCTCCAAATATTATTTGGGATATTGATAGAAAAATTATCCATTTTCACTTAGAATTGAATCCAATATATTGAAGGGCATTGTCCTATAATGAATTCATAAGATATGGGAACTGGGTCTAATTATTTGAGAGGGTATAAATGGAGTTTTCTGATGATTATGTATACATTGTCTACAAGAAGAAGAATATGACTAGATGAAAATTAGTGAGTAAGAATCAATCAATGAAGTTTAAAGGTAAGAATGTTAAGTTTCTTGATTGTGAAAAGTGTGGTAAAAAGAAGCATGGGGATTGCTTTATCAAAATTAAGAAGTTTTTTCGATTTGGTAAGTTTAGACATATTTTCTATGATTTAAATGAAAATAAACATATGATTAATCATAATATGAAAACTATAACATGTTTTAAATGTTGTGATATGAGTTATTATGGAAATACATACCCAAAGAATGATCTGAAGGATGGAAAGCAGCTAGATGATAAGAAAAAATGTGCAGTTAGATCCTTTGTGACTAAATCAGCATATTTTGGTCCCTCATATGATGTATTAGTGGGTACTTGTTTAGATTTTTTAATGTATTCTTTGATATAGGTTCTACACATTCCTTCTTTTTGGAAACATTTTATGGATAATTAGAAATTTAACCCCCTGAAATGAGACTAGAACTTATGGTTAAAAAACATGTAGAAATATTACATCAAAAGGAAATTATAAGAAATATTCCCATTTTCTTATTTAGAAAGACATTACCTAAAAACATTGTTGTTTTAATATTATTAGAGTTTGATGTCATTCTAGGTATGGGGTATCATTATGTTTATCATACTAAGATTGATTGTAGAGACAAATAAGTTTTATTTAGAAATTAATTAAGTTTGTATACAATAATGAACTAATAAAAGTGAAAAACATATTAATAAGTTGAGAAACTAATAAAAAATGGAAAGAGAAGTAATCAATCTCATATTGTTGAAAATAAGGGAACTATTCATATTAAATATGTTCCTTTGGTATATAGATACATGTATGTTTTCACTAATGAACTTCCCTATGTTATTCCAGATTGGAAATTTTAATTTACCACATACATAGTTACAAATTGTAAGACAATATATAAAACCCCTATCAAACGTCCCAAAATAGAACTTCTTGAATAGAAAAAATTATTGCAGGAGTCGCTTAATAATGGATCCAATCGTTATAGTACTTCACCATGGAGAGATCCTATTTTTTCATTAAAAAATTGATTGTTCAATGAGACTTTTTATTGATTATAGAGCTTTTAAAAACATTACTATTATTAATAAATATCTATGAACTCATAATAATAAATTGTATGACCAACTTCAGGGATCACATTATTTTATCAAGATTGACTTGAGATCTGGATACCATAAACTGAAGGTGAATACGGATGACATCATAAAAACGATGTATCATACATTATATGGGAAGTATGAATTTATTTTTTTGCACCTTGTTTTGAAAAATACCCCTATTTTATTCATGGATCTTATGTATAACAATTCCATGAATATTTGGATAAGAATTTTGTGGGTTTTATTGATGATATTTGGGCTTTTTGAAAACGTTATGAGGATCATTAAAACCATTTACATATTGTCTTACAAACACTAAAAGAAAATAAATTATATGGAAAATTTATAATATATTATTTTTAGTTGTAGTAGATTTATTTTCGTTGTCAGATTGTAAATAAGGATGGAATAATAGTTGACCCTACCAAAATAAGTGATTTATGAAAGGTAAAGACCTAAAAAATTATATATATTTATATTTTTATTGCATTAGAAGGTTATTTATAGTTATTTGTTAAAATATTTTTATGGTTATATAGACCACTTACTAGGTTAACCTAAAAGGGGTTAAATTTATTTGTACAGAGGAATGTGATGTTCGTTTTCGGTAACTGAATAAAAGATTGGTGAATGATCCAGTTTTGGCACTACCTTTATGAAATGGTGAATTATTAATCTATAGTTATGCTTCATTGATGGGATTTGGTTGGTTTATGATGAATATTGAGTAGGTGTCTGTGTAGTTATATCTATGAGACAGAATTAAAAAATCACAAAAGGAAGACCACAAGCTATAGAAAAGGGTAGTATATGTAAAAATTTGTATGTTTATAGTATTTAACCTTGATAAAGATTTTGTTTAAGATTTGGAAATGGATTATATTTGCCTTTTTATTATTATATTAAGAAAGAATTGTTATTTTATTCTCATTGTTCTATATTTTTAGTTCATCTTTTCAGTTCTAAGATAAATAAAGACCTTCATGAGTATTATTGGTGGGATGAAATGACAAGAGGTATTATATTTTTTACTTAGAAATGTATGACATGTAAACATGTAAATGTAGAGAGACAACTACCAATGGTGTGGGATCGACCTTTTCCAGTTCCAATTTTGGAATAATACAATATATAAATGGACTACGTGGGGGGAATAATAAATACTTATCAAGGTAATAATGTCATTTGGGTTATTCGTGTACAAATGACTAAATATTGTCACTTCCATTCTATTCAAGAAATTATGTCTTGGAATCATCATTTTAAATTATAAGTCAATGATATTGTCAGGTTACATGGTGTTTCTCTTTCAATTGAATATGATCATGATCCAAGTTTCACATATAACTACTGGAAAGGCCTTCAGAAGTCATTGGTAATAAAATTAAATTTCGTCACTTCTTTTTATCCTCAATCCGATGGATAGACTCATAGAACAATTTATAGAGTGTAAAATATATCTTTTTATTTTTCAATGGACTACCAGAGAAGTTGGGATCATGGTATTTTGTTAATTGTGTTTTCTTATAATAACAATTTTTATTCCGACGTAACGACGAAACCCTTTTTAATCATTGCATGGTAAGTAGTGTTGAACGCCATAATTTTAAGATGATGTTGGGTAAAAGTAGTCGATGGGAACAGAATTAGTAGAGGAAGTGGGTGAGAAAGTGAAGATGATCCAACAACATATGAGGATAGATCAAATCCAGGAGAAAAGTTATACATATAATAGGAAGAAAGAATTTCTATTTGAGTTAGGTGATCATGTTTTTCGTAGATTCTCACCAAGGAAAAGTGTTATGACTTTTGGTAAGAATAGAACATTAAGTTCATGATTCATTGATCCACATGAAATCCTTATGATATTTGGGCTAGTCTCCTACTGAATAGATTTTCATCATTGTTTATCTTAGGTACACAATGTTTTTCATGTATCGATGTTGATAAATTACGTACCAGATTCATATCAGGTTTTGATCCCAAATTTAGATCAACTGGAAGAGAACCATTCTTATAATGATATAGCTATTCACATTATCAGTTTTATATAACAAGTATTGCAATAAATTTTATCCATTAAGGTAAATTTTTGAAGAGAATCCACATGGTTGGAGAAGAAATACCGGAATCCGAATCCATTAATCATTTAATATGCAATCACAAATTTTGAGGACACACTTAAAATAATGTTTTGAGAATGTAAGACCCCAAGGAATAAAAATAAATTAAAATTCATGCCTCACTGAGTCTCTACAAAATTGCACTTTGTTTTAAGGATATAGTTCTTACATAAGCATTAATAATAATTTTCATGCATCTATAATTAGATTTTCAAAAAATGGTTATATATAGTTACGATCAGGAAGGTATTTTGAGTCTAATAAAATGTAGATTTTTTGTAAAATGTAACTTGAACCCAATGGATATAAATGCTACCCTTTTGAATATTAATGTGACCCTTATGAATAGTAAATCCAAAAAATTAATAGTATCTCACCCATGAATTTATAAATAAAATTAGGCATCTTATAAGTGACAGTATAACTACAGTAAAAGTGTTAGTATTTTTATCTACAATAAATTATTAATTAAAATTTAAAGATTAATTTAATAATTTAAATTAATATTTCATAACATAAAATTTAATCATAAATTATTATTTTATTATTTTATGGTATAATATAATTTTATGTTTCCTTGATTCTTTTAAGGTGTTCTAAAATATGTTATAGTTTGAAAATTTTAATTTTTTGAATAAATTATGATTCTATTTAAAAATAATTTTTATCATATTTTAAAAATTATTTATAAAAAATTGAGTTCATTTTTTAGTTCTACATCTAAATAAATATTAAGGTGATTTTATTTTTATTTATTTGAAATACATGATTTTTTTTTGTGAAAAGTGATATATGGAAAATTATAGTATATATACAATATATGTTAAATATAATATTTCTAAAACAATGTATGATGTAGTCACTCTTGGTAAAAACAAGAATTATTTATTTACATTTTTAATCAGAATAACCCACACTATTTTTTCTATTGAGAAAAATACTGAAATAATGATTAAAAAAAGGAAAAACCCTCTTCTCCTCCACTATAAATACACTAGTGTAGAAAACAGTTTTTATGTCGGTTATTTTTCATTTTTTACGTCGGTTTCTAGCCGATGTTAATACATGCGACGTTATAAATAAGGTTTTTGACGTCGGTTATTTAAAAACCGACGTCAAAAACATAAAATCGTGATTTTTATCACATTGGTTGTTTTAGAACCGACGTGATAAAGAAAATGGGAAGGGTTTATCACGTCGGTTATTTAACAACCGACGTGATAAAAGGCCTGGAAAATGGTTTATCACATCAGTTATTAAACAACCGACGTGATAAACAGGGGAGATGGGGGTTTATCATGTCGGTTCATATAGAACCGACATGATAAACCGGGGTGAGCGTGGTTTATCACGTCGGTTCTTATAAAACCGACGTGAAAAACCGGGTGAGGGGGGTTTATCACGTCGGTTATTATATAACCGCCGTGATAAACTAGCGGGAGGCAGTTTATCACGTCGGTTATTCAATAACCGACGTGATAAACCATTGTCCAGGCCTTTTATCACGTCAGTTATTAAATAACCGACATTATAAACCATTCTCCATGTTTTTTATCACGTCGGTTATTAAACAACTGACGTGATAAACTATTTTCCAGGCATTTTATAACATCGGTTATTTAATAACCGACGTGATAAACCCAATTTTTTTTAAACAGAATGCAGTCATCTTCTCTCCACCAGAATCAACCAGAAATCAAATCAAGAAATCGTACCACAAAAACAGAAGTAGATAAAAATTAAGCATGTACATAGATAACATATAAAACTTACCCCCTAGACAGCCCCCACCCTCATTTATACCCCATGGACAGCCCTCCCCCACCCCGTTGGAGCCCTCACCCTCATGTATACCCCCTGGACAGCCCTCCCCCACCCCATTGGAGCTCCCACCCTCATGTATAGCCCTTGGACAACCCTCCCCCACCCCATTGGAGCCCCCACCACACTCCTGGACTACCCCCGGACACCCCCAAACACCCCTCGACAACCCCCACCTGCCTGAACAGCACCCCCTCACCCCCTCACCCCACTTGACAGCCCCCACCACACCCCTGGACATCCCCAAACACCCGTGGACAACCCCCCCCCCCCCACCCCTGGACAGCACTCCCACACCCCTAGACCACCTTCCCACACCCCTGGACATCCCTACCACCCCCCAGGACTGTCCCCCACCCCATCGGACAGCCCTCCCAGACCGCTGGACACCCCCCCAACCCCACTAAACACACCCCCACACCCTTGGAACCCCTCCCCCAAAGACCCAAATCCATACCAGTAAAACCATAAAAAGTAGACCAAAACAAGAAGTAGAGAAAAATTAAACATTCAATTATATAACATTCAAAACTTACACTATCAACTTCAAAAAAAAACTAAATCCAACCTAAATAACTACCAAATACACAATTAAAATGACAATATTCAATATTACATTTTACATTACAAACAACTAAAATTCAATCAAACCTGTAAAATAATTTGACCACTCCACTTGTACGTGTTTGATGTCTTCAGCAGTATAGGCTTGAGGGTCATCAAAAAGCTATAAATGAAAAAGAAGATAGTTAACGTGTATAATGAATAAATCAAATTGAAATATTATAGAAAAGTTTAAGAGGAAATCGTACCAGTTCAAAATTCACAACTTTCCCAGTTGTTATTATTTCATACATAAATCTTAACATATAATATCCGTATTCGATGACGCCTTGTTGTTCATGAAAATTTTGTTTGAATGAGTGTAAATTAAATATATTATTTTTATGTAATAAATCAACAAGTACAAATTATAAATGGAAATTTCCCTTCGCATTTACATATTTGATCTTTGCATTTCTTTTCTTTGTGTTTTTTCGAAAGTAGGCCCATGCACTATTAGAAAATAATACAAATGGGGTAAATTTAAAATTCATTATAATATATAATACTATTGAGAAATCAAAACTTACTTTTCCAATATTTCTTAAACCTTTCATGCACATCACCATGAACAGAGCATATCCAATAAAGTGCTTTCTCCCCTAGGCAAAAAATCCCTAACATCCAATGATCACTGATAAAAGGAAATTTATTGTTAGTGGTTTTTTATGTTAAAATATAATTAACTCTTTGAGAGAAATGTGTTTCATACCTCTCACAAAAAGGCATCATCCAATATTGTGTGATTATATTCTTTTCAAATCTTTCAGTATTATAAACCATTCTTTGTTTCTCATTCAATGCACATCCTTCAGGGGAAATCAATTGCGGGTCCATGAATCCATATACTTCTGTCAGCTCATTCCTCTCACAAATTTTATAAAGATACCTAATACAAAACATAGATAAGTATACATTTTTAATAAATATAATATAGGGAAAAGGTGTTAAGACTTACATGGAAAAAAATTTAACCACGTTGATGCCCAACTTATCTCCAGTAACAAGCTCCATGATATCAGTTTTTGTAATCCACACACTTATTTCACGTCCACAAAAATGATATTCCGTTGGAAACTCATAAAAACACAACAAAAAATGTGAATATCTTGAAAATCTGTCAAGACCACTGGAATCTGTATCTGATGTCATAGCTTGTTGTCTTTGTTGTTGTCTATACAGTATTTCTTTACCTTTTAAGTATTCCTGTGAAAAAAATTGAAAAATATAGTTGTTTTCAAATGATAAAACAACATTAATAAAAAAATAAAATAAAAGATATAACATTCATACCTCTATGGTAATGAGTCGAAGAAGTCTGGATGGCCAAACTAAAAAATGGCCGATACTCTGTCCAACTGTCGCCACCTCATCTGTAGGTATTGGTACCCTAGATGATCTATCTATAAAATCCTGTACAGTGACCCTATGATTCTCTACCTATAATTGTTGATGATGAACTGTATCTCCTATACAATATACCAACCCGTATGCTACTATATGATGTTGAGAATCATCAACATACAACTCGAAATATGTAGGAAGGTGCGGCGGAGGCGTAGGATAAAAAATGGGGTCCGCAGGCTGAGGTGGGGGAGTGGGAGCTACTGGGGAAGGTGGAGGATAAATAATGGGGTCTGCAGGGGGAGGTGGAGGAGTAGGAGCAGCAGTCTGAAATTGTTTTTGCATTTCTGTAAACATAGACTGCACCAACTCTATAATCTTGTCCTCCATCATCACATTAATATTTTGAACTTCAGCCTCCAAGGATTCTATTTTTTTTATAAACCCCCTCAATGTTAGACGTTGAAGAACGTGTAAACACTTTTCTTACTGATACACCTACCGGATATCCTCTTACACGACCAGGATGTTCGGGCCTTCCCAATGCTGCAAATAAAATATCTTCCCTCCCAGTAGCTATAAAAGTCCCCTCTGAACACTGCTCCTCAAGAGAGTCCTGTATTAATTAATTTAACATTTCTGTAATGATTGAAACTTATATGAAGAAAAAAGTTAACTTAAATAATTTAAATAGATATCTTACAATCCTCTCATCTACGATTCTCGATTCTTCCGAAAGATATTGCCCTTTTTTTCCCTTCCGAGCTCTCTTCCATTTTTCATGTCTAGATGGAGGGGATGGAGGGGCCACCTCTCCAGAGCTTGAAGACTCAGCTCTTAGTTGTTGAAATTTTTTCGCTATCATTTGTTCTTCCAATAATGCATACCCTCCTCGAGATAAACGATGAGGGTATACATTTTTAGATTGGATCTCCTGATGAGCTTTCCTTGTTTCCTGTAATTTAAGAATAAGAAATCATTAACAAAACATTAATAAAATCATTAATATAATAAAGTTTATAAAAGTTTACATTGCCCTTACCAGAAATGACTCTTTTTCTCTACTTTCAAAAAACTGTCTCCATGTGTCTTCATCTATAAAAGGATATATACGACATGGATTGTCGTGAATCCTATGACCATAAATGAAATCAGATGAGAGGGTTGATTTGAAATCCCTCCATCTCCTGGCTGCCAATGATAAGCATTTCTTCCTGACTCCTCCAGTGTCAGGAATATGAAATTTCATCTGATAAAGAAGAGGTTAAACATATTATATATACTAGAAACATTAAAACAATGGTCAATCAATGACAAAAGATCGTACCAAAATCGTCTCCCACAATTGAGAGATAATCGCTTTATCCACACCTCTCCAATCATCATACAAAATGCTTACATTGGTCTTAGCCTGAGTTGCAAAAAAACTCTTAAAATATTTGGCATTCGAACCTCTAGGAATATCATCATCATCAAAGTCAATGACTATCCTCTGATCCTGCGTACGGGCAAGTGATAATTTTGGTAAACGTGTGCACCCACATTTACCAACCTTTGAACTCTTTGTCGTAATAGGAGCATGTGAATGTTCATCCCTAGAGGTATGACCATCAATATGCTCCTCTCCAGAATTATGTGGTTGATCATCTGAATGATCTGTCATTATCCTTCAAATCAAAAAAACAAATTTCTGTTCACAAATATACAAATTCAAATATTTTAATACTACTGTAATCAGAAAATAGAAATGTGTACTAAGTTACATAATAGTAAACATTGGTAATATGGTAAGCATGTTAAACAATGGTAAAGATGGAAAAGATGGTCAAGATGGTCAAGATGGTAAAAATGGTAAAAATGGTAAACCTGGTAAACATTGTAAACATGGTAAAGTAATTATCAGTGAACAAAAATAAGTAGTTTAAAATTCATGTATTGGTTATAAACATGATAATGTAAACTAAACAAACTTAAAACAAACAAAAACATGTACTTATTTTATTTTAAAACATGTTTTAATAAATAAAAAACATAAAATATCTAACATTTATGGAAAAAATAAATGTAAACCAGAAATAAACATATGTTACCTGTAATTTTAGGAATGTACAAATGGATTGTTTTCCCAAATTCCTTCATCGTGATCGTTCCTTATGGCACATACTATGTCTTCAACATGATCATCATTATGTTCTATTAATACTTCCATGGAAGTAGGGATCTCACATAAATCAGCATATTCATCAAGTTCATCCTCACCAACATATTGTTTTTTCCCTTGTAAAACAATAGCCCACTACATATCTGATTGATCTACTACGTAGAAAATTTGTTTGGCATGTGTTTCCATTATAAAAGAATCAGTTGTGTCTTCCAATCTATTCAAATTAACAAGTGTCATTCCAAATTCATCGTGTCTGAAACTGTTGTTACCGTTAAACCATTTACAGTTAAAAACGGGAACTTTAATTTTAATGTAATAAACCTCCCATATGTCTTCAATCACTCTATAATATGCACTTGATGCAGAAATTGGGTTTTTGTCCTTAGCACTCGAAAAATGCATTGCTTCTGCAAACACCAATACACCACTATTCTGAACTGCACATATGTTGTCCTGAGATTTTTTATGAAATGTATAACCATTAATGTCATAACCGGACCATGTTATCACATTTAAACATGGACCACCCACTATCCTTTTTAATGTCTCTGATACATCTGATCTACCAAGCAAAGTCTTTTTAATCCATGAAAAAAAAAGTTTTGTTGTGCTCATTCAAAATCCACATTTCTTTCTTCTTTGGATGACATTGTTTCAACTCATTAATATGCAATGTGATATATGGTTGAGCATCAGCTATGTTATTCAAGATGTATGATTCTAACTTCTTCATCTGTTCAGCTGACAATGATTTGAATTTCAAGCCGCGAATCCCCTTTCCCTAATTATTAACTCATTCATGGAGAGATGGAGGCAAACCTATGTGTTGCGCCACAGCCAAGTAGCTCGTACAAAACACTGCTACCTCCTCAGAAATATACTTTTCAATAATGGAGGCTTCAGGTCGATATAGATTTTTAACATACCACTTTAATATTTTCATATACCTTTCAAAAGTATACATCCAATGAAGATATACAGGTCCAAAAAGCTTTATTTCTCGAACCAGATGAATCATTAAATGCACCATTATATCAAAAATTTGGAGGAAAATTCATTTCCAATTGACAAAGTATAAAAATTACATCCTTTTCCAAAATGTTCAAAGAATTCACATCAATCGCCTTGTTTCAAATTGAATTGAAAAAATAAAACAACCTCATTATAGCCTTTATGACACTAATGGGCAATATTCCACTCAATGCAACTGGTAGAATTTGTTGCATCATGACGTGAAAATCATGTGATTTCATACCTATCAACTTCAAGTCCTTCAATGAGACAAAATTTTTTATATTAGAAGAATAACCTTGAGGCACTTTGGTATCATGAAGACACTGACAGAAGATAATTTTCTCCCTCTTAGATAATGTATGACAAGCCGGGGGAAGAAATGTGCATCTTCCTTTAGGATTGGGAGCTAACTCCAAACGTATTCCCATTGATAGTAAGTCTAATCTTGCAATCAACCCATCTTTAGTCTTTCCTTTAATATCTAACATTGTTCCAATCAAAGAATCACAGATATTCTTCTCCACGTGCATGACATCAATATTATGTTTAACATCATGATACCTCCAATATGGTAGCTCAAAAAAAGTTGACCTTTTCTTCCAAATATGTCTATCATTACCAGATTTCTGTGTCTTTCCCAATGTCACGTTAAGGTTTTTCACCCTCTCAAAATACAGATCAGGGGATAATGGTTTTTGAGCATTATCAAATTCTTGTGAGCCATTGAATGCCTTTTTTAGTCTTCTATAAGGGGGTTCCATAGGCAAAAACTTTCGATGACCCATGTACACTGTTTTCCTCCCATGATGCAATTGACAAAATGACGTCTGTTGTTCGCAAATTGGACATGCTTTAGGCCCTTTAACACTGTATCCAGAAAAATTTCCATATGCTGGGAAGTCATTTATAGTGAAAAGAAGCACTGCATGTAGTTGAAAATATTCCATTTTATAAGAATCATACACCCTAATACCATCAGCCCATAACAGTTTCAAATCATCAATCAACGATGACAAGTAAACATCAATATCATTACCGAGTTGCTTTGGACCAGAGATCATTGTACTCAACATGACACATTTGTGCTTCATACAATCTTCAGGATAGAGGTTGTAAATTACCAATAAAACATGCCATGAACTATGTGTGCTACTAAGTGTTCAGTATGGATTCATTCCATCTGTGCACAACCCTAGTCTGAGATTTCTAATTTCATTTCCAAATGTAGAATACTGCGCATCAATTTTCTTCCATTGTGGACAATCAGCTGGATGACGTATTTTTCCATCACATACCCGCTCTTCAGCATGCCATCATAACCTTTTTGCATCATGTGAAGTAGCAAATAAACATTTGAAACGATTAATTATAGGAAGATACCAAAATACCATTGAAGGGAGCTTTGTAATCTCTACATCAGCCTGTGATTTTTCTTTCACCTTATACCGTGATGTCCCACATTTAGGACACTCTGACAGAAATTCATATTCCTTCCTATATATAATGCAGTCATTCGGATAGGCATGTATTTTCTTGTATCCCAATCCCATCGGGCATAATATTTTCTTGGCTTTGTAATGTGAATCTAGAAGATCGTTATCTTTTGGAAGAATGTCTTTCATCAATTGTATCGGCTCTGTAAATCTTCTGTCACTCCATCCATGCTTAGCGTTTAGGTTAATCAATCTTAACACTGCCGACAAAACCGTAAAATCTGTACAACTAGGATATAATGGGTTTTCAGCATCACCATATAGACGCGCAACTGTCAGTTCTATCTCAATTTTTTCTGCTACAATATCGCGAATCATTTCTTAAATTCCATCGGAGTTACCATCTTGCGAATCATCATCATCAGTGACATTCCGTCCAGTTTCACCATGCCAAATACAAGGGCTGTAACTCGGATTAAAACCATGACAAATTAGATGATCTTTTATCTCTCTACTTTTCAACTTCTTCATATTCAAACATTTCAAGCATGGACAGAAAAAAATGTCACTACTTGGAACATTTCTTATTGAAAATTCCAAAAAGGCATCAACACCTTCCTCAAATTCATTGCTCATTCGATGTGCCGTAATCCAACTTCGAATCATTATTATCTATAACAAAGATCAACAAAAAATATATATTATCACACAATTATAAAAATCAATGGAAGTGTTTTTGGGAGGAATATTTTCAATCATTTGATTTTGATGTCCCATATTCTATAACAAAAGGCAATGTGGATACCAAAGCCCTTAGTTTTGTTTTTTATTCTCAAAGGGTTTGTGATGAAAAATAAGAGTATAAGTTGATGTATATGATAAGTAAAATACAACTATATTTTATTTATGGTTATGGTAGAATGAATTCATACCATATCATTTAGGATCTGCTCCCACCAAAAGTAACCCTCCTCAGTTCTAAATGAATAAATTTAGATAATTATGCATGAATTCATACATGTATTATTGTACATAAACCAAAAAGAAGATTATTAGTACTAAAAGTAAAACTAGGAAGAAACAATAAACTCTATATAGTCATGAAAGCTACTCCACAACACTTCCATGATACTAACATCTATAAAAAACTACAAATTTCTTTTAAAAACCAAAAAATTGTTTATATTTTTGTATGGTGGGCATAACATGTATACATAGTAAGATCCTCCCTAAAACATCTCACGAAAATGTTGAGGAAGCACACTAAAGCCCTATGAAAAAAGGAATCTAAATCATCACCTAAACAAGGAAAAATAGTTTCATATACTCACTATGGATCACTCACATAATAATTCATATAAATAAACCTTTTCATATAAAAAATTATATATATATATATATATATTAAAATTAAGGTTCTCGGATACCACTTCTCCACTAGTTTTCCTCCCACACCCCAATGCGCTACTCCACAACACTTCCATGCTACTAACATCTATAAAAAACTAAAAATTGCTTTTAAAAACCAAAAAAATTGTTTATATTTATGTATGGTGGGAATAACATGTATACATAGTAAGATCCTCCCTAAAACATCTCATGAAAATGTCGAGGAAGCACACTAAAGCCCTATAAAAAAGGAATCTAAATCATCACCTAAACAAGGAAAAATACTTTCATATACTCACTATGGATCACTCACATAATAATTCATATAAATAAACCTTTTTGTATAAAAAATTATATATATATATATATATATTAAAATTAACGTTCTTGGATACCACTTCTCCACTAGTTTTCCTCTCACACCCCAATGCTAATGTCATGGTCTCACCCCGCCCATAAATCATCCTACACCATGTAAAATTGTATCACTTCTATCAATGAATCATATGTATCTTAGATTATCTCATCACCGTATTATCAAAATAGTAATGAGGTGCATAATTAGAAACCACTACATCTTGTTTACATTAAATGTACAAAAATTGCAAAACATAATTATAGAATATCCGTGAAAAAAACGAACAAAATAAATTCGTGAAAGGCTTACTTGAATGTTGCGAGTTGAGATGATAGATCTGAGTGGAGTGAAGAAGATAAAAAATGAATCCAAAATGAGTTTAACGCTGGTCGATCGACGAGCCGATTAGGGTTTACCGCGTGAGAGAGACGAGCAGGCGGACTGTCAATCGAAAAATAGTAAATGACAGTCCACGGGGCGTTAATTTCTTTAAAAGTTTTATAACGTCGGTTATTATATAACCGACGTTATAAACTATTTTTTAAATTTATAACGTCGGTTATTTTAAAACCGACGTAAAAAATAGCATGCTCTTTGGTTTTTTAGGTCGTTTATAAGATAACCGACGTAAAAAACCAATGCGCGGGGGGGTTTTTTACGTCTGTTATTTGGAAACCGACGTAAAAAACCCGATATCTACGCATTTATTACGTCTGTTATCAAATAAACGACGTAATAAAACAAAGCACGGGGGGTTTTTTACGTCAGTTATCAAATATCTGACGTAAAAAATTCGTAGACATCTCATTTTTTACGTCGGTTATTTTATAACCGATGTAAAAAATGCGTAGATATCGGGTTTTTTACGTTGGTTTCCAAATAACCGACATAAAAAACCCCCCGCACATTGGTTTTTTACGTCGGTTATAAGATAACTAACGTAAAAACCGAACAAGCGCGATTTCTAACGTCGGTTATTAAAATAACCGACGTTAAAAATCTACACCCCGCATTTTTACGTCGGTTATATATAACCGACGTAAATAATGGTGACGTAAAAAACGTTTTCTACACTAGTGATACCTCCCTCACCCCTCTTCATATCACAACTAAAAAGTATTGATATTTGACTAAATATTTCCAATAATCTTTCCCATGATTTTCCCCATGACCATGACCTTTGGGACTCACAAAAATGCCAAAACCAAGGACCCTAAGAATGATCTCAAGGGGAAGAGATCAAGAGGTAAAAATATACATTTATTTTCATTACGAATTTTTTCTTTTCTTTTAAAAAATTGACCTACCATTATCCAAGAGGAATGAATGATTTAGAATCTAATATATATACTATAATTTTATCCTATATCTAAAAAAATTAATCATTATACTTCTTCTCTTCTCCCCATAATTCTAAAAATAAAAACAACATTAGTGTTGTGTCGATTTACCAACTTAATGGGTAATGAGTTTTAAATTCCTCTTACACCATTAATATATGTTTATCAAACCATTTTAATGGTTTAAAAAAATTAATGATTTTTATATCACAGTTTTTATTTTTTATAATTAACACATATATATAATATTATATTATATAACCAAACTAGTTTGTGATTATCATAGAACCGCAAAAAATATCCAAATGAATATCATTAATGTTTTATCTAATGATTCATCGTCATATATAAAAAAATAATTTATGATGTCATTATATATTTTTGAAAAATATTAATAAAATTTAATTTCACTTCTAGAGATTCTCTTTCATTAAAAAAAATACTTTATGAACAGACTATGAAAATCATGAAAAGAACGCACCTGAATTACTGCAAAGAACAAAATATAATTAATAAATTGATGGAAAGATGTTATAAAATGATCATATAAGGTGTTATAAACATGAATGTGTTTTTAATAATATTAATTATACCCTTTTAACAATTATACCTAAGGATTATACACATTTTAATTAAGATGAACCTGAGGTAAGGGAGTTCTTAACCAAAATTACATTCTTTGGGTTAACCTTATACTTCATTGATTATATGGTACTACGATTATTTTTGTATTGAATTTTTTTCATAATATGATGTATAATCTGTATTTTTAGTGTTTAAATGTATTAATTTTGTTTTTTTAAATCTCACTTCAATTATATGTTATTTTTAAGGTAATTTTGATTTAAAATCTTTTTTAAATATTGTGTTGTAAACAATTTAAAAGTAAATTTTTTATAAAATTATTAATGTGTTAGGTTTATTTTCTTGTTCTTTGGAATTAGTTATGATAAATTGTGAGACCTATATCTATTTCCAATGCATTGGGTATGTTTATATTGGAGGTCGGCCGTATGGTTACACCAAGTGTAACTTTGATGGTTACAACATAAAGTATATGTGAGGGTAATGTAGCTTTGAGGGTCACAAATAATAATATAATTGTGATGTTTAAAAAATTATTTAATTAATTCCCCATGACACTTTCATGTTTTACATATCATTTCTATGTTTTATGTAAATATAGTGTTTTAAAAAGTAAGTATATGATACATTATGGGTGATAAGTATGTCTCTATGAAAATGATTTCATATATTTTTAAGTATTCATAGACTAACAGTTTCTATGATTCCTTTAATAACACTTACTGATCATTTATGGTAATACCATCTTTTAAAATGTTTTTTCAGAAGGTGTAAGGATGGGTAATAGAATAGGAGATGACATGATGAATGTTGTGAAGAATTTTCAGGAAAATATTTCATGTTTTTATTTAAAAACATTTCTATTAGGAATGAAATTGATATTGTTTTAGTATTAGAAACATTGAATGATTATGTGTTGATATATATGAATTATGTCCTAACATTATATAACGTAAAACTAAAAAGTTCTATAGGAATGGAAATAAGTGAAATCCAGTTAAATAAACTAGGTTATATCATGTGTAGTGCCAAGAAGTCAAAAACGTTACATGTTATTGATGGGATGAATGGGTTTTTTCAATGATATATTGTTATATTGATTTTTGTAAAAGTAAAAGTAATTATTCGTGTAAAAATTGGCATTAATATTACCTTATAATAATTTTTTTATTAAATATTATTAGTTTACTAAAAAACTACAATTATAAAAACTGATTTAGAAGAGATTAAAAATATCATCCATGATGAATTTATGATTTTTTTCCTTTTTATTGTAACAATATTGACCATCGTAGTGTAAAATTAAATGTTTTCAAGGTAAGAGTTAAAGGGATTAAATAATACTTTAAACCAAAAGAAAAGGGTAATAGTGTGACCTAAATTTGTATAAAAATTATTTGATAATATGATTCAATCCTTATCACAATATGATCAAATAAAAGTTTTTAATGTAAATGGTTGCATGAAAATAATTTATATTATAGTTAAATAAAATATTGTTACAAAATGTCACTCTTTTTATATTTAATATCTTTTATGTCTCTACATGTGGGAAAATTCAACACATGGACAAACCTAAATGTCTATTTTAATATTAATGAAATTATATTAATTATATAAATTTAATATTAATTTCTAAAAATTATATAATTACCTTAAAATATTCTACAATGCAAATACATTATTTATTTATTTAATATAAAAATACAATAATTTGTTATAAAATAATGAAATATTATATATTTTGGATGGTTTAATGTATATAATTAATTTAATATATCTATAAGAATTATTTCAATTGTTTTAAATAATTATATTCTTGTTCCCAGATTTTATTAATGTATATTAAATAAACTTAAATGAATAGTATCAAATTTGAAAATAATGATATTTTATTGAAGTAATATTTTATCAAATTATTTTAAAATTTTAAAAAATACTTAATAATTAAAATTGGGATATGATATGGTCTAAACATGAATCCAATATTCATTTATAGACCATTCAGATGTGGTTGGATTAATAATATCCTCATTATATTTCAATATTTTTTAAAATTCTAAATGTTTGCATGACATCAATTTTAAAATAAAAAAATTACTCTCAATTTATCACCCCAATTTGAGAATTAAATATCTACTGAACCCTACCATTTTACCTAAAAAACATATATAACATTGTTATTGAGGTTATGATATTTCCAAAAGTCTTACACAAATAACATTAAGGTAAGTTATAAAGGCACTCCTTCATATAAAGATACATTTCCAAAAACCATTCATGTTCTTCTTTCTATTAATGAGTTGTTTACATGATAATGTAATGAATCCAGTATCATAAAGATTATTGTATGTGATTATGATTATGGTAAAACCATATTCCATGATATATCTATTATACAAAAAATAAAATCCCTGTGTGTGTGTGTATGTCTTAATGTCTCCTCACCGCTGTATAACTTTTTTCATATGAACTTTAAATTAAAGGGTATAAATATTTAAATAATAGATATATATAATATATATGAGATGATATTGATTAGGTATAATTATTATCTCATCCACTTCCAAATCCTTTCTCCATTAAGGGAATGATTTCATTTCTCATTTGTACATGCAATCCACCATTTCAATGATGGGATAAGATTAATTTCCCATGTACACTATTCAATAATAACAATAAAAATTTTATATTATGTAATATATGATATAGATGACAACAATATTATTCTTTATATAAATTACCTATATCATATTCACAATAACCAAGACTTACATGAATCATCATGGATTGGAAAATAAATCATTTAATACCTGAAACAAGGGTAATAATAAAATATTATTAAATAGACACGTGATTAGATGATCATATATGATTTCATAAATACAAATATGGATCATGTGTAGAGAAATAAAAAAATAAAAAATAGTTATACTTGAGGTTAAATCATTTTTATCTAAATCAATGTGCAATGTAATGGAATTCTTATCAATTTCTAATTCATTCTGACATACAAGGTTTTCTACACATAATATTATTCATGAGGATTATTTACTAATCAGTTGAGATCATATTTCATCTGATATCCATATTATTTTTTTCATGGAAAATATTATTTCCTAAAACATATACATTTCGTACATATGGTATTTACAATTAATGTTAGTTTATTAATTAGTGAGATATTAAAAAAAATTATCATTTACTCAATACAAAAATCTAATGTCAAGTAATAATGATTCATGATTAATAAAAAATATTTGATATATGATTAATACTTTAGTATGAAATAAATTGGTAGTGCCTAGTTATAGATATCCCATCGATGCATTGACATGTGTCATGAGACCAATCTGATGGAGAAAAACCCTCTGCATTTATTTCCAAGTAGAAAATGATGTGTTTCTACCCATAGACATAGCACATATTATGAAAATAATTTATGGTAGAGTTTCAGGTTCTAGATGCATGATGTGAAATAATTAAGAATTTCATTCATTCAAAATTCAGTTATTATTATACAGATAATTTTCACTATGAATAAATTTATTGATGCATTTCATTGTTATATTATTGATTAAATAGAATGTGTGTTAAATTATGTACATTTTTATGTTTATTATTCTCATTTAATCATATTATATTTTTCTATAATTTACCCTTATTTATAATTTTATCTCTCACATATTTTGTTTCCTTTCCCAATGATATAAAGAAGAAATAATGGAATGAGTTTCATGGATGTTGAACAGTTTATTTTGTTTTGTATTATGTCTCACATTATATTCCCAATGTAAAATGGATTTCATGTATGTACCTAATTTACTGATTCTACAAAATATTCAATCTTTTAGTATAAAATTTATTTTATCATGGAAATGTTATAAATTAAGTAATTGACATCTGTCCACTAAGGTAATGTTCTTTACAATTGGTATTAGAATTTGTTTACTAGAAACCTCGGGACTATGATTTAGTTAAACTTACATTAGGAAAAAACCCTATTATATAATTTTATACTATACAAATAGAAATGATGTTATTGATTTATATGTTATTTATACCGATATTTTTTATTATATTACGTATTTAACTAGTTTTGAGATTATATGTTGTGTTTCCTAATGATATGACCGGACCCAATATATTACATTGTTTATAAATAGATCCTAGAAGAAAAAATAGTATCAATTCTCATGGTCAATAATGAGTTTTCCTTGTAGAGGGAACTGCAAAATTTCGTATTGGAACACTGAAAATTATTGGTAATTTTGGTCATCTTAATTAGGATATGAAAAAATAACATTACTCAAATGGAGAAACCTATTCATATTTGAGGCATTTCTATAGTGGATCACTTAGTGGGATAGAATCCCCCATAATTTAGTTTGAGTACTAATCTAATTGAAGGTGGAAAATAGATTAAGTTTTTGGGAGAATATATTTGAAGAATTTATATGTGGTGAAATACAATTGTTCCCATTTTCTATATATTTCCTCAAAGAAAATTTTGAACAACTGTTATCATTAATCTTGAATACTGGGGAGGAATAAAAGTAGAACTCATGGAATAGAATTATTTTATGGTTGCATTAATCAAAATATATTTCCCCCATATGTAAAATTTTAAAATGAAGAGAATGATCCTTAGTTAATAGAAAAACAGAGAATAAAGTGTTGCATATTATGAATATGCCATTATAAGGTTAGCTTCATATATTATGGAAAACATGCACAACATAATGTAAAATTTTAACCATTCATTCGTAGGGATTAAGACATGTTTATGAAGGTCACTGGACTCACTATAATTTTCTTCATACTGTGAAATTGATTTATGTGCTATTATGAAGGGAAAACAATATTAATGTTCTATGTATTTGAAGGGAAACAAGAGAAGAAGAGGCTGAAAAAGAAAAAATGGATAAATTGAAAAGGGAAATAATGTTTTTCCAACATTAGATAATTGTGGAAACAATCACCTCAGGAAGTTCTAAAAAGGATTATGAGTTTTTAATAAGTATGATGATAAGGGTTATAAGGAAAATAATGCGATGGGATGGATAAAATGGATTCAATTTAGTGTTAAAAATTCATGGATATATGGAACTATTCATATTAATTCTCTAAGAATAACGATAATACATTTCATACGAAACTATGTGTTCATGGTCAATAATATGCTTTTAATATAGCTGATGTTGAATGATTAATTTTATCTGATATTTTGATCCATGAAAAATTTTGTAAGACTATGTTATCGATGATGTCCTAGTTATTGGTATTATGGAATGTATATAGACAGTAATGTGGTTGTTTTTCATTAATTATTAGGATTTTCTTCTGGATAGGTACCAATAACAAGGAAAAATGACCGGGTAATAAGACGAACTATGTTGAAAACATTTGATTGAAGTTTAATAACCCTTAACATATGATTTATGTAGAGATAATAATTAAAAACAGATGTTTTCATGAAAATATTTTAGACTATGATTGTTGTTACCTTTTTTATTTTTTATTTTTTTGATGGGATTACTACAGGTTCTGACTTTTGAAATATACCTTAGATTTTATTATTATTAACATGATTTTTTTCATTATGGTTTTTAGGTGATCAAGGTATTCATATATTTTTTATGTGAAAATAAGTGGTACATTATTTTTTAGGGGGAAATTTAATATTAACTATTTTTTAGAAATTTAGTGACATTCATCATACCTTTTTGGTCATTGAATTTGGATATTAATTATTTTGGATGAGTCATAAAATTGTCTACTTATGGAATGAAAGAAAACGACTAATGGATATTTTTGTTCGAGGTTAAATTTTGATTTATTATATTTGATATCAAGTTCTATAATTTTGGTTTTAGTAATAATTTAGAGTTTGAAGGAATCTATTTTGGATCTTATTATTTATTAACGTGATTCAAGAATAAAAAAATATACTGATCATCCATTTCATAGAATAAAAGATAATGTGAAAATTGATCGGAGAACAACAAAAGGATGTAATTATTCATATGACATGGAATGTAATGAAGTATATTTATTTTATGATGTTCTTATCTATAAAATAATTTAATGCTTCTACACTAGGAAAAGGATTTTGAAAAAATTATATATTTACTTTTCATTCAAAGAATTTGATGGTCCTTTATACATAAAGAATTTAGGGCTTTTTATTGATAACTTTATAATGAAAATTATATATATCACCCTCCATTATAACCAGATAGTTAAATTTACCCTCTTTGTCCACCTTTTCATTTCCATATATGGTTTTTGTTGTCCAAATCATAATTTTTTTTGACCTTTATATTTCCCTTTTCCTCTTACTAAGAAGATGTTTTACTAACCCCATTTACAATGTGGGATTATCACAATAGAGTTTTCATGTATCAACCATATATTTTTGAGAATAAATTTCAAATTTTGAGTAAACAATTTATTAAATTAAGGGATAATGTAACACACAAATATTTAATGGTACGTATCTTTATAAAGTTAATAATTTCAAAAGCTTACGTTGCACAGGACCCCCAGCTTAATTGAATAAAAAAAAATACTTTTATAACCTCGAAATTAAATTTTATGGAATGAATACAATTAACCAAATTATCAATTTTATAAATAATATATTCAATACATTTTTAAAATTAATTTCATGTGTTTTAGAGTCTTGATATAAAAATAAATCCACTTTTATATATAAATAACTGTAGCTTTTAAGGCATTTTTTATTCCATTTGACGACACCCTTATTTTAAAAATACATTATAAAACATTTATAAATTATTATTTTTTAAAATATATTTTTTAAGAGGAATATCAAATTTTTATTTTGTTGATTTTTTTATTTTTCTCATATGTTTCTTTATTGGTAAATATTAAAAAAAATAAATCTTTTTAATTAAATACTAATATTTCATCGAAATTTATTTTTAAGATAAATTTTATTATAAATTGGTTTTAATGAATAATTATATCAATAGTACATATAGTTATTAAATTATGGTCATTTTCATATTTTTTATATTGAATTTTGATATAATAATATTTCTATATTTTTCACGCTTTCACGTGAAAACCTTGTTTTTTGATCCCATCTATGAGAATAATTTGAATTATTTTCTACCAATTAAGTGTATATAATTTTTGTAAATAGATTAATTTTTTTTATCATAAGTTACAAATTATTTAAATATATTCAATTTATCATTGGAAAAAATGAATTGAAACATTAGTAATTTTAATTACCATGAATAAGGGAAAAGCATGTAATTTGGGGTACAAAAAAATTAAATATTAGGTAATTATAGAATCAATTTACCAAATTTTATTTGATGAATTATAGTTTAAAAAAATCATCATTATGACCATTTTATGGCCTCTTGGATCCACTTTCATGACATTAATCGTTTCAAAGTATATTATTTTAATGAAAAGTCCAAGATGTCATAGTTTAGTTTTCAACAAGTTAAATATTTTTATATGTGTTTACCTAGGAGATATATTAATTTTTGTAAGATAAAATAGTAATATTAATAATAAAATATTATTTTTATATTTTATTGATGAAATAATTACCTGAAAAAATTATATAGTAATGATGCAGTAATTGTACAATTAATAGAAATATAAAATAATTAGTTTTAAAATTATTCTGATAAATATAATTTTATATAATTAATATCATACATGATTTTTTTAAGAAAATATTTATATTATATATATGTGTTTAAATATTTTATTTAATGATATATTATTTTATTTATTTTTGTAATAGTCAATTTAACGAATAATGTAAAAATTGATATAAAAGTTATATTAAAATAAATAATATTTTATTCATTGATATAAAATTTATAAAAATATGAAATTCATAAAACATATTTAGATTAGGTCTAAATATTATCAATTACTCTTTTATGGTTATTTTTTCATTTTTTAGCAATATTGGCCCAAATATTTAAAAAATTCATACTGTCACGGTAAGAGTTAAAGAGAAAAATTAAGTGTTAAAAACTATTGATAATGGAAAGAATTTGAAATAAAAATATCTAAAAAATATTGAATGAATTGTATTTTACCCTTGTCAAAATTATTTTTAATTTTGGTTTTAAATGTATACATTTCAATAAAAATTACTATTATACTATTAAAATCATTGGTAGTTACACAATGTCTATCTCTTTGTATTTAATAACTTTTATGTGTCCACGTAAGGAAAAATTGATATGAATGAAACTAAATATATATTTTTGATATTAATGAAATTATTTTTAATATAAAAATTAATATTTCATTCTTAGAAATTATATAATTACATTATAGTTTTCTGCATTGCGAATAAATTATTTATTTAATTAAGATAAAAATAAAACTACTGGTTTTAAATGTTTTAATTTTTATATATTTTGGTTGAATTAATATGTATAAATAATTTTATAGATATAAAAGAAATAGTATAGATGTTTTTATAAATTATATTTTAATTATCAAATTTTTTATGTATTTTATGTTAAATTAAATGAATATTTTTATATTAGGTAATAATGACATTTTTTGAATTAATATTTTTTTAAATTATTTAAAAATAATAAAAGTATTTAATAATTTTAAATGGGATAATATATGGTTGTATATGTCACCCCATATTCATTTATAGACCTTGTTGATTTCTTTTTCTCTATAAATCTGCATTTTATGTCAATATTTTGTGGAATTCGAAAAGTTCCCCTCACCTCAATTGTAAAAGGGAATCCCTCCCTCACTTAATCATCCTAATTGGAGATTTAATGTCCAACATAACCCTAAAATATTATCATCCCAACAACCAAAATTTTTTTAGTTTTAGTTATCCTTTAAAAAGTCAAACCCTGGGTCCCCTAAGAGAAGTTATAAAGGATCTCTTTCGTAGAAGAGAAAATTGTCTTTACTAACTCCTCAAAAAATCATTCTTCTTATACTTCCTCTTCACGAGTCTTATCAATGATTAATATTAAATATAGTATAATCTGTATTTTATGATTTTATTATCCTTATTTTATTACCATATTCCCTGATTTTATATTCTATGTGAAACAGAAGCACAACACAAGCATATGTACAGTTTACTATCACCACGTCATGGTGTAATTTTTCCCTAAGAACCTTACATTGATGGGTATAATGATTTATATAATATATATATATATATATATAATAAATATTACATTATATTTTTTACTTATAATTAATATACCATCCTCTTACTTACACTTAAGCCGTTAAGGGATTGATATTGTCGTTCGTTCGTACGTATGACCTACCGTATTAACGACGTGAAGTGATTGATTTTCAAAGTACACCATTAAATAATGATTACAAAAAATGTATAGAGTGAATAAATATAATTTTTATTAAGTTAATAGCATTCTAGAGATGATGTTACAATATCTTATGCACAATAACCAGGACATACATTTAAAATCATACAAGGGAAAATGAGGAAGTTAACACCTGAAAATAGAACAATACCGAAATATTATTAACCAAATTGGTGATAAGGTGATCATATATGATTTTATAAATATTAATATAGTTTTGGTATAATTTAATACCTTTTTTAGATAATTATAAAGGATTTTAAATCATGTTCATCTAAATGAACGTTTAAGGTAAGGGACATCATCTGAAATTCCATTTCACTAAGTCTAACTTTGTATTTTTCTCCTAATAAATTTTAGGTGTGGTATATATTACTAACTAGAGATATTTTTTCGTTTCATGTTCCTATTATTAATATCATGTATATGATTTTATCATAAACTATATACCATTTTTAAATATATTATTTACTTCAAATATTATTTGATTAACTGGGAAATATTGTTAAATATGTATATAATATTCAATACAAATATTTAATGTCAAGGAATACTGATTCATGAGTTAAGTCTATCATTAAATATATTTTACAAGGATAAATGGTTTGGAACCATTTATAAATATTCTTTTTATGTGTTGAATGGTCTAATGAGACAAATCCAATGCTGAAAATCCCTTCACATTTGTTTTCAAAGAATAATCAAATGGGTTTCTATAAAAAAACATAAACCATGTTATGAAAGGTATGTATAGTAGTGGTTAATGTTCTTGATACATTACATCCACAAATTAATAATTTCATACATTTATAATTTTTTAATTATCATCCATAGGATTTTCAGTACTAAAAAATTCAATGGATACATTTAATTTATAATTTATTGATTAAATAGAATGTGTTCTTAGTTACGTACAATGGCATGTTGATTATTCTCATTATTTCATGATAGTTTTCACTATTCATAACCCTAATAGAGAGTTTTATCTCACCCTTATTATGATCCCAATTCCCTTGATATGGTGATGAATTCTAGGAATGAATTTCAGGGATAATGAGTATATTTTTTTACGTATTATGTTACATTTTATATTTCTAATGTGAAATGGATTTCACATATGTATCTAGTTTACCAATACTATTAAACTATTAAGTACCTTGAGATTCAATTTCATATAATCATTATAATTTAAAAAATTAGAGCATCATCTCTAGAGTACAGGGCTTAGGGTCTTTACAAAAAAAGTGGGTGGAATTCACCCTTTTCAAAAAATAAAAGTGTTTAAATCACCCCCTTATAAAAGGCCACCAAATAATATCCTCTTTTCACACATTAAAACCAATTTTTTTCATTAAAACCTCATGAATTAAGTTCTCAAATTCTTTCACATCATCTTCTAAGTCTTAGTTTTGGATGAAATAATATAGTTTAAGGCTTTAGTGAAAATCTAAGGAGGATACCCAAAGAAAAAGTAATTTTATACAAAATTGATTTTTATTTTATTTCATGGAGTTATATAATGACCATAGAATATTAGAAATAATTATCTTTTCTAATGTTATGTGTATAAAGAAACAAATTCACACCCTTCCATAAAATGGGTTACAAAATCATTTTTTGTTTGTATGGCGGACTACCGCCTCACGAACTGATGTCATTTATTTTTCTATTACCACTATTTATAGTGGGGAATAATGAAATATTTATATTTTACATATTTTCTATATTATATTTATGATTTTATTATTCTTATTTAGTTATTATATCACATATATCTACATTATTTCCATTTTTATAGAATATAATAGTGTTTCATGTGTTCATAGTGGACTACCGTTTTATGAAATTATGTGATTCTTTTAACATTTACCTTAAATGTATTAAGGATTAGATTCTATAAAATATGTGATATATATGAAATAAATATTATATTGGTATAATATATATATATATATATATATAATTTATTTATATTTATTTCAATACACTAGGAAAATGGAAACAATGTTCAATCGTATGTACGGCATACCATCTCCTTGAAAGGTGTATTTCATTTCCAATAACCAAATTTTATGGATTTCTCTAAATATAGATATAATTAATATATATGATATTAAAATAGTTTTTTAATTACATGGATGGTGAAATAATTTTATATGTAAGGGGAATAGAAAATAACAAGGCAAAACACACTATAGATAGAAATTAAGAGTAGATACAATGAAAGTAATGAGGGATTATTAACAAACAGATGATAAGATGTTATAAAAGAATAAATGTTTACATTATAAATTTTAATATGTTTTTATATATGTTAAAAACGTGTTTTAACCCTCTATATAATTTGTTAAATAATTTTTGATCAACAAGAAAGTTTGAGTAAAGGGGATTAGTCTCAATTAAATTTCATTGAGTAAAACTATAATTTTATGCACATAATTACATTTAATTGGTGAACATAATTCCCGATGAAATGTAATATCATTAAAAAATAATTCATCATTATATTTTTGGATTCAATTTTAATTATTTCATTTAAGTGGATTTTAATTAAATATTACTATGTGGTAAATAACTTCATAACTCTATTCCTATTCGTTGGGTTATATTATTTCATCATTTTAATTAATATTAAATAATTATGTGTATAATGAGTTTTCACTATATAGTTATTTATTTTACATGTTTTCTATAGATGTATTGTTAATATACAAAACAGATTCATTGATTATCTATCACTTCATCATTATGACCATTTAATGGTTTATTTCGCAATCCCATTCTAATCAAGATTGTTTATTATTGAATTTTAATTAATGTAAATTATATGAAAATCATTTAATAATCACATTATGATTATTATCCTAAGGTTATTATTTATTTATTTTAAATTATATTATTATTATACCACTCTATGGTACATAAAATGTCTTATAATATTTTCTAATAACATCTGACATCATTTCTCTCTTTGGTCAAAAAAATGTTTTCATACAAAGAAGTGATAAAAAAATAAAAACATTTTACTTTAGTGTTTTCAAAATAAGTAATTAAAAATAATTTTTACCAATTTTTTAATTTTAATAAACATTTTCAAATAAATATTCTTGTCTCTTTCTGAAAAAGTCACGTTTTGGCCTTTTTACGAGGAAAATTTATTTTCTACGTAGCACAGAATTACCTATCGGCATTCAATTGAAGTATCCTCATCAGTTTTTTTATTTTTAAAATATAATTATTTAATTTCATTTTAAAATAAATGTATTTTTAAATATATTTTTTTAAATGAAAATATATTTTTCTCAAGAATATTTCTTATTAATTTTTATTGTATTTATTTTCATTAATGAAAACAACCCTTCATCTATTCTCTAGGGGTAAAAGTTATATTTGAACCGTCACTATTACTTATATGGATGGATTATGATAATTTTGATCAGGATATTATCGATATTCACTCCAATGTTTCATTTTATGGTTATTAAATTCCATCTAAATATCCAAATAATTTATCATGGATATGATTATTCCCATAAGCGTATACCAATTTTATATACAGTGTTTATTTTGAATGTTCATTGATTAACTGGTGGAAGATATTGAAAAATAAATATCTATTAATCAATATGGATATTGTATAAGTCACATTAGTTATGAAATAAATTGTTTATTTGATATATTTGCAATTCTTTTGAGATGTACGACAAGGGTGGGGTCCATTAATAGATATCCCCTCAATTCATGAATGGTCTCATAGGATTTATTAGTTGGAAATCCTTCATTAAGTTGTTTTTTTAAACAATATGTTATAAATATTTTTATGAAATGACTTTTTGAGAAAGGTACAATGTACCTGGGAAAATAACATCCCATAATTATGAATTTCTTTTACACAGTATTTAGTTAATATTTTCTATGATATTTTCTCTATGAAAAAATATATGGAGTAATTTCGTTCTCAATTTATTGGCTAAAAGAAATGTTTTTTCAATTATTTACCTTTCCATATAGAATATTATTATCATATCATGATATTCATGTTATTAAAATGGAATGTGTATTCAGATATTTAACTTGTGATATTGTTTACACACTTTCATATCGATTTATTGGTTATATGATACATGTGTTCAATTATGTATCATGAAATATTTTTTATATACTTACTTATTAGTTCATTTATTACATGCAATATGTGATGAATTATTTATAATTACATATTTATTATTCATATTGAATCATGATATCTTCCACTATACATAACCCTTACTAATTATTTTGCATCACCCTTAGTATATTTTATTTTCAAAGGATTCTATAAAGTTTACTATAAAATATATTTATGGATATTCTAGGTGGGATAATGTTATCTTATATTGAAAAAATAGTTTTTTAATGATCATATTCAATTATAATACAAGACTCATGTGTTCATATTGTTTTCCATCACAAAATAACTATTCATTACTATTAGAAATGATTTCATTGTAACTCATGAAAATGTAATGTTAGAGGGAACCAACTATTGGCTACTAGGGCCAGGTTTTATACTTTTATACTTTTATCACATCACAAATACTGACATCAAAACCTTAAAATTAATCTATAGAAATTCAGTGTCAATAATAACACAAAAATCAGGTTTTTTTAGATATTTATTATTGATTATGTAATAAACATGAAGGGATAAATGTAGAACGAAAGTAAGAAAATATAAAAATATGTGATCATAAAAAATATGTTGTTTTCATTTGTAAATCACTAATTAAATAACAAAAGAGAAGATAATAAGATAAAAACCCAATAGGAAAATATTATTTATAAAACTAATATACAATTCATCAGCTTTCCAAAAAATGGACTAAATATGAGGATTAGATCGATGTAACTTTTAGAATCACTATCAAATGGGTAATAAACAAATAACCCATAAGGTCATACCTCAGTTTCATTCTATTGATATAGTAGGATATGTTCATAATTTCATGACATTGAGAAGCCATTAATATTTCTTCTAGCTCAAAAAATCTTTAACATTGCATATAATTTATCACACTATACTATCCTTAATATCCATAGGTTCTATCTACATGTTGAAACAAGAGTGTCACTAATGGTAGCAATAGTGATGGGAGAATCCATTCTCTCACTATATCATCTAGATATAATTTTAACCTTCTAGAAAAAACTGAGATAAATTGTACGAACAATGTATATAAGCTCATGAAGTGAATAATATAGAGAAAATTTGTTAAGATCGTATTAAAGAATCATTATAGATGGACATGTTTACCTAGTGAAAATTATTACGATCTATGTAGAATTAGGGTCAATCTTACCATTTCAAATCTATCTTAATTATAAACATACCCTATATCATGACCAAGATAATGAATGTTATTTAATGAAAACACTGAAATGGACACCCACAAATGGTGTATAGAATGATCGAGGTTATTTTACCCACAAAATTGATGATTTTGGGCACAATGAAAGCATACATAGATCGGTGACATATTAAAATTTATTTTAATAATTATTCTTGTAAACCATGAGTGATGATCTTTTCCCACAAATATATAATAAATTTATTTATTATTTGAAAAAAATAATACCCAGCCTTAGGTACATTCTTCGATCATAAATTTTTATCATCCTAAAAGACACATTCTGATTAACTTAATCACATTGTGATGATCCAAGGATAGAAAACCATTTGCGGTGATCCACATGTGCACTTATGATCTATGAGGAACACCACTCAATCTTCATTTGTCAGTTTTTTTGAGTCGAATTTGTTGTATTTTTCATTCTTGATCACACATTATTTGATCATTAAGAAATCTATCTTGCACATATCTTTATTGGGAGGGACAGAGAAATAAGAGTTATAGGATAATTCATTATGTGAAAAAATTATAAATTTTCAGTTTTAGATTCTATACACAATATAAATATAAATCTATTTATATATTTTGGATTTAAATCAAATATTATTTAGTTTCATACAAATTATTATCCCCACAAATGGCATAGACAGCCTGACATAACGTGGCAGTCATGTCCTCTCCCACCAGTTACCAATATATTCCCCACCGATAGGTGGTACCCACCATAAGTTCCACCCACACAACCAAACTGGTCAATATACTAATGGTTTTCCCCATAGGACAACACTTTTTCCTTCATACGTGCTTTGTCCTCATGCGCACACACCCTATGAATCTTCCTAGAAGGTCACCCATCCTGATCACTAATACAGGTAAAGAATTCTTAATTATGGAGTTCGAATCAAGTAGTCTCCTAAAAATAAAGGGGTACATTATTGACATGATAGATCTGGTGAAGGGAAATGGCATTATAGAAGATTGTTGAGCGGAAGATCTTGGAGCTGGAGGAGGCCAATATATACACAAGAGTACCTAGTAGAAGATTGTTTATTTACTTTTATCATGTTTTTTTCTACAGATATATACTCTAGATAGGATTACCACTTTCGTGATCTCCTATATGTATTTAATTATTATATTTCCTCATTTAATATGATTGTTTACTATTTGGTTTATTTATTAATATCGATCCTATTACATTATACATAGGTGGATTTATTCTCCAACATAATCCCTAATATAGAGAAGAATGATCCCCACTATAGAGGTGATTATTGACATGAAAATTCCCCCAAAAATGATGGATGAGGCTATATCTATTTTTTCTTCACATCCCATAAATTCATGTTCTCATACCCTAAGGATTGGGTAACAAAAACCACATACCTATGTGATGAAGCTTCTCCCAATATAGTGTTGCTGAAATTACAACAACTACTCATATGATTTTATGGATTTTCCCTAGAACATGGGTTGTGTTCATCATTTCACACACACAGAGATCACGTGTTTTGTATGACCGTTGTGTTATTTCTAACATTTCTGATATATGAAAGTTGACAATCTCCAAGAGGTATTCCTTCTTCATTTTATTATATTCTTGATGCCAAATTACCTCAACAACCTACTCTCTTCCGAACTGACATCAGTGAGAGACATTCATGGCATGTAATGTTGAGAATACCTTCAGTTGTAAACATATTATGTTTGTTTTAGCTGGCCTTATTCTATAACATTTTAGGTTACAATATTATGTGTGCTTTCCTAATTAAAGAGTGCAATAAAATATAGTTCTCCTTTTAAACCCCATCGTCTGATATAATCATTGGATGGGGTATCTATGATCAATTTTGACATCCTCATTAATGCATCGAGGAATGCACAGTAGAGGGATACTTTATATTTACCAATAATTGGATGTCATGAAGACAAGAGTGAATCATATATTTTTGGTGCGATAATCCTTACATTACATTGTGTTGAGATTGATACTGATTATAGGGTATAAATACTTAATTTAGGTGAAAAATAGTTTTCCATATGTTGGGGTGGATGTTGGGTATATAATATTCTACCAATACCTATGAAATATTTTTTTGAGTGGTGGATAAAGGAGAGAGTAAGAATTGTGTATCATGTTTAGCCACATATTTTCCTTTGTTTAGTAGATCTTCTTCATCTTTCACCAGAGTTTCCTTGACATGGTCTGACCAAAGAGGATGATTTCAATTGTTTTATAAAAAGAAATGGGATTAGTACTTATTTTCTCTCATATGTTGGAAGGAAAACAATAAAAAATAGGTTAGGAGAATGACCATCATTATGGGATGTCTTCTGATTAAGAAAGGATTTCACCTACCAGTGAAAAATAATCAAACATGAATATCCTTGTTTTCACAAGTTTCACGAGATATGATTTAATTATTATTACTACATCACCAATTGTGTAGTTCTATAGAAAATGGGAAACACTATTATGGAGTAAACATTCACAGTGAATTACATCATGGGGAGGACCAATATGGTGGATTATGGAAATGGGAAAAACAACTACCTAGTTACTATTGTCACAACATGGAGGGTTCTTGTGCCTATGATCAAAATATAAGTTATCGATATCGAGCATATTTTTGTCATGATGTAAGAATTCCTGGAGATATTCTCAGAAGATACCCCTGAAATGTTTTCTACTACTACTATAATTTGGTAATGTTATGGTTATATATTGATCTTCTATAGATAAACGTACGAGGGATTCAAAAACATCATGATTAATTAGTTAAAAATCATAGATCATGTATTTATCTTCCAATCATGTTTTCAAGGATTCTTCATGGGTTTATTATTACAACTGATTGGGTAAACTTTCTATGATAAGGGGGTTTAATGGGTAGGTGTTTCTATCTTCATTGGAGTGTCCATTGGAATAATCCAATTACCATTGATTTGAGCTAGTGTAGGTTCCAGACATAATTTTTAATACAGTATGGGTTTTTTTTACCATTAACTTCTTGGAATGGAGTAGATTTGTATATTTTCGATGGGGTGTTATGATGGTGAGACACCCTATTTTTTGGTAATGATTTCTGTAACCATCCCTCTAGAACTAATTTCATCATCGTTATGATATTGTGGGAAGTCTGTATGATTTGAGAAGGAAGTTGTGTATGCCCCTTTACCATTACTAGGATAGTCATTGTGACATCTATTTTTAGAATGAGGATATATGACCATTCTGAATATGGATATGGTGTATGTGATTTCTCATATCCTACCTTTACTTGTAGTCGATAATTACAATACTCATGTGCAGGAGAAGAGAGTTGAGTCAGCCCCCTATTTGTCGTCGAGACATTTCAACTGTATTCTCCAAATTCTTCTAGATGATTCTACTAGTAGGTTTGACGAGTGTGAGAAGGTGTATGTTTCTACTAATGGTACCCAGCTGGATTAGAGTGGGGGTTTCCTTTTATTTTTCCAGGTGAGTCTGCTTGTTATCTGAATTAAGTAGAATATGTGTATGTTTCCACTCAATGTTTTTCAACTGAATAGGTTGGTGGGATTATTCAGAGGTGGAAGAGGGGTAACCATGCTTCATATTATATGGTTTTCATCCACATTAGACCATATTGTATGCCTGATTCTAATAGAACCAAGTCGTTTGTCTGAGGATAAAACCCTCATCATGATGAAAGGTAACTACGTCACGACATCAGTGGAAATTATTACTTAAAAGAGACATTGAGAAGGACCCATTTGCATCATGGATAAGGCCATATGTGGCCTCTATATCCACATCCCTAATATATGTGAACGACTAGTTTTTTTGTGTCTAGTATAAGCTCCCAAAATGGTTGAAGATGGCTATTGGTGTCGTCTGCTTTTGGA
Organism: Viscum album; assembly: GCA_963277665.1. Classification (NCBI taxonomy): domain Eukaryota; kingdom Viridiplantae; phylum Streptophyta; class Magnoliopsida; order Santalales; family Viscaceae; genus Viscum; species Viscum album. The sequence goes on from OY728164.1 coordinate 688,329,383, forward strand.
CCACCAGTCGTTCTTGAAGGCACCATTTGTGCAGATTGTGGAGCTAGAAGGACTTTCGAGTAACCTCTAAGATAGGGATAATAACCTTATGAATTTACTTCATCAATAGTATGTTTGAGACCCAGAATTGAATAAATTGGTTTGGTGATTTCATCCTACATGCGGATGAAGACCCTATTTGTGCAACATCCAAGGAGGTCATTGCTGAGAGCTTGAATGACAAAACTAGATTAATGGTAGTTCTAAGATAAGGATTTTTTTATATATGACATACAAGAACATGAAACTCTATAAAATAAATATCTCATTTTAATGAATACATGAATTATTGATTTTCTTGTTTATATTTCTTTTATAAAATGAAAATGGGCCTAACAGATGAGTGTCATTATCATCTTGGTTAAGGATTGGAATTAGGTTCACTATTTTTTCCCTCTAAATGTGTTTTGGGGTTAGGAAACAATATTTCAGAATGGTTTCCAATGGGTTTTTTATGGAATCAAAAACACCCAATGGTTCTATATCTATGGGGACCCGCTTTCGGAAGACATGTTCTCAATGGGAGGTTTGGATAACGATGCTTATGAACTAACATTGGTCAAGAGATTTGAGGTAAGGCTCACCATACACTTTTTGGGGGAATTACTTCCTACTCTGGGACCATCTTTTATATTTAATATATATTCATCAATCCGTTATTTAATCCCATGTCAGATGAGTGTATTTCTGCATATCCTTGTGAATGGAATCAGAAACCACATAGTTTGGTGATAAATTATTTAGCACATCATACCTTTTATGGTCATGTTATAAGGACGTAACTTGGCAGTTTAACCTCATATTGCAAGGACATCTTGGAGAATGATTCATAGTCAATTTTCAATGCGGTACCTATATGAATGATTGGAAAGGAACCTAGAAGGGTTATGAATGTACAAGTTGAATTATACCCTTTTGGGAATGATTCCCAATGAGAATAGGTTTTCTTAGATTTTAGGTTTTGAACCTCAAGGTTGCTTCCTTTGTATCCCTTCAGGATTGGAAATAAATCTATTGTAGTTCTATTTTGAGGACCCACGCCTATGGAGGTCCTCAAAGGAATGTATCATAGGGGAGTATGGTCCTTTGAGAAGATTTAGATGAGGGCTATTCATGAGGAGGATGACCATGTAAAGGGAACCATGAGTAATGTACACACTTATGGTGGATTGTGGGGAATAACATGGGATTTACTCGATATGGGGATTCGTAGATTAATAAAAATATGATTGGGGATTATTAATAAGTAGGAAGCCCATTGATCCTGGGCCTTAACTAGAATTATTATATATCCTAGTATGTTGGAATCAGATTTTTCATAGTTATATTCATATGGTATTACACATTTAGGTTTCTATATGGTGATTTGGGGGTTCAAATTGGGTCTTATTCTTGAATTAGGATACCGACAGAACTCAGGACATAACTAGGATTCCTACATACCATGTTTATAGACGAAATACAATTTCTCATAGTTAAATAGATCACATAGATCATATAGATATTAAGATCACCATTAAACATTAATCACTCATGATCTATGCTATTTTTGAGAAATAAGAGGTAGGACTCGACCAAATAATCAACACAATCTACTTTTTTATGCAATTGAAAAAATGTTTGAACATTTAGGGGCTTAATCTTTAAGAGGATACCTTGTGTTGGTTGGGGATTATTCCTATGTATTATGATAATTTTCGGGTTTGATGTGGATTATCCTTAATGAGTATTTTAATTGGAGGTTTAGTTGGGGGATACTCATAAGGGTGATACCCATTTGAGGTTTGGTTGGGGATTATTGGTAATAAGGAATCCCATGGGGTATGGTTGCAGATTACACCAAAGGAAGATTCAAGTTTGAGGGTTGGTTTGGGATTACTCTTAAGGAAGATTCCTATTTGAGGTTTGGTTGGGGATTACTCTTTAGGATGATTCACATTAGAGGTTTTATTGGGGCTTACTCATAAAGAAGATTCCTGATTTTTCTTTGGGCTTACTCTAAAGGGGGATTCCCATGTATCAATTGGATCTTATTCGTAATAATTTTTTATATTTAAGGTTTTGATGGGGCTTACTCATAAGGAAGATTACCAACATGTATAGTTGGGGATTACTCCAAAGAAGGATGCCCATTTGAGGTTTGGTTTGGATTCACATGAGTGATGATTGGTATGAGAAACAAGAGGCAACAAATGATCCAATATAACACACAATCTCATTCTATCCACAAGGTGACGCATGCTTGAAAATCAATGGGCTTACTCCCATAGAGGATTCCCTTGTGGTTGTTGTGGATTATTTCTAAGTAGGATGAATATTTGAGGTTTTTTTGCTGTTTACTGTTAAGGAATATACCAAATTTAGGTTTCAATGGGGCTTAACCCTAAGGATAATTCCCATTTTCGGAGTGGTTGGGGCTTGCTCCTGTGTGTATTACCGCGGGGTATGATTGGTGATTACTCTTAAAGAGGATGGCTATGTACTGGTTGGGTTTTCAACAATGTTGGATTCTCATATGTGGTTTGGTTGGGGCCCTCTCATAACGATTATTCCCATTGTTGAATGGGGCATACTCTTACAAAGGATTCCCATGTACCACTTGGGGCTTATTAATAATGATTATTCTGATTTGATGTTTAGATGAGAATTACTCTTAAAGATAATGTACAAGGGGTTTGGCAGGGTATTACTCTTAAGGAGGATTCCCATTTGATGTTTTTTGGGGCCTACTCCTATGGAATATTACTGTTTGAGGTTCGATAGAGGGTTACTCATAAAGAGTATTGCCATTTGAGGTTTTATTGGGTGTTACTCTTCAATAGGATGCCTAGTAGTGGTTTTGTTGGGGTTTAATCATAAGGGGATTCCCATGGTGTATAGTTGGGGCTTGCTAAAAAGGAGGATGCCCATTTGTGGTTTAGTTGTGGCTTACTGATAAGGGGGATTCCCATGTACTAGTTGGGGATTATTCCTAATTAGGATAACCATTTGAGGTTTTGTTTGGGATTACTCCAAATAAGGATTCATAGGGTTGTTTAGGGATTACTCATATGGGGGATTCCCATGTAAATGATGGGGCATATTCCTTAGGAGGATTCACATGTTAGGGTTGGTTAAGGATTAATCATAAGGAGGATTCCTAGTTGAGGTTTGTATGTGGTGTAATCCAAAGGAAAATTCCCATGCACTAGTTTGGAATATTCATAAGGAGGATGTCCATTTGAGGGTTTTTTAGGATTATTCCTAAAATGAATGCTTTGGATTGACTAGGGATTACACCAATAGAGGATTACCATTTGAGGTTTTTTGTGGGGGATTCATCCTTAAGTAGGATTCATATGTACTAGTTGGGCCTTATTATTAAGCGGGAACCCATTTGAGGTTTTTTGGGGCTCACTCTTAAATAATATTCCCTGCTTTGGTTGGGGGATACATTTAAAGAGGATTCCCATATTCTAGTTGGGGATTATTTCAAATAAGAATTCCCATTTAATATATGATGTGGGCTTACTCTTAAAGAAGATTCACATGGGGTATGTTTGGGGATTTCTTTTAATGAGGAATACACAACTAAACCTAAGATGGACATCCTCATTAGGAATAAGCTCCAACTGGGACATGGGAATCCTCCTTAGGGGTAATATCCAACCAAATCTCGGAATCATCTTTAGGAATAAGTGAAAACCAACCCAAAAATGGGAATAATTTTGAAGAATGTTCCCCAAATAGTTTATGGGAGTCAACCATATGAGTAATCCACATCGAATACTCAAATGTGTATCATCATTAAGAGTGAGCCCCAACCAAACCTAGGCATCCTTCATAGGTGTAATCCCCAACCAATCATCAAATAGGGGTACTATTTAGGTATAATCCCAAATAGTATATAGGAATCCTCCTTTAATGTAATATCCAGTAAAACATCAAATTGGAATCATCAATATGAGTGATCCCCAACCATACTTTAAATGGGAATCCTCTTCAAGAGTATGCCCCAAAAAAATTATAATGGGAATCCACCTTCGGATTAAGCCCCTATTAAACATCAAATAGAAGTCATTCATATGTGTAATCCCTAAAAAAACCTCAAATAAAAATCCTCTTTATTAATAAGCCCCAACTAGTACATGGGGATGCTCTTTAGAAGTAAGCCACAAACAAATCTCAAATGGGAATCCTTTTTAGGAATACTCCCCAACTAGTAGATGTGATTCCTCTTCAAGAGTAATCCCCAACAAAACCTCAAATAAGAATCCTTAATAGAACTAATATCCAAACATATATCATGTAAATTACCCTATTAATTAATCTACAAGAAACTCAAATTGGGAGTCCTCCTCAGGAGTAAACCCTAATCCAAACCCAAATGGGAATCCTCCCTAGAAATAAGCTCCAATCGAACCTCAAATGGGAATCCATCTTATGATTAACCCCCCCCCCCGACCCTCAAACTGGAATCCCCTTTAAAATGAATCCCAAACCATACCCCATGGGAATCCCCATTAGGATTAATCCCCATCCAAACCTATGTCGGGTATCCTTATGATGAATAATCCCCAACTGGAACATGGCCATCCACATTTAGAGTAATCCGAAACCAAACATGGGAATCCTCCTTCAGAGTATGCCCCAACCAAACCCCAAATTGACGTCCTCCTTAGGAATGAAACTAATATATTACATGGGAATATTCCATAGGAGTAATCTCGAAAAAAACTAAAATGGGAATCTTACTTAGGAGTAAGCCCATACCATACCCTATGAGAACACCCATAAGGAGTAACACCCAACCAAACCTCAAATGGGAATCTTTTTTAGAAGTATTCCACAATCAAACATCAAATGGTAATCCTTTTAATGAGTAAGACAAAAACAAACCTAAAATGGGGTTACTCATTAAGAATAATCCCCAATCATCCTAATGGAAACCTCCTTTGGATCATGCCCCTAGATTTTAAAGCTCCCATCCACTTGAGAAAAAAAATCAAATAGTGTGGTTTCTCGATAGTATTCTACCACATGTATCTCAGACAAATCACGACTTAAATGAAACCATAATATATATCAAATGAGAATCATCGTTAGGAGTAATCCCCAACCATACCCCATGGGCATCCTCCTTAAGATTAATCCCAACCTAACCTCAAATGGAAATCCTCTTTATGAATAAGCCCCAATTGATAAATGGGAATCTTCCTTATGAGTAATACCCAACCAATCATGGGAATCCCCCTTAAGAGTATGTCCCCAGAAAACCTCAAATGTGATTCATCTTAATGAGTAATCCCCAACCATACTTCAAATTGGCATCCTTTTTAGGATTAGGCCCCATCTATACCCTATGGACATACTCATTTGGAGTAAGCCATAGCCAAACCTCAAATGGGAATCCACATTAAGAGTAATCCCAAATAAACACTAAAATGGGAATACACCTTAAAAATATGACCCATAAAAACTCAAAATGGGAATTCACATTAGGAATAATCCCCAACCAACCCTCGAATGGGAGTCCTCCTTAGGAGTAAGCCCCTATATTTTTTATCACTCTTCCCCTGCAGATTGAAGAAAATTGTGTGGTATCTGAGATCATTTGATGCCTCTTATTTGAAAAACCAAGAATGAATCATGTGGAAATAGAGGTTAATAATGATATTGTTATCCACATGATCTGTGTAATATGTAAAACTATGAGAACTTTTATTCCTAATATAACATTAATACAAAGGAAACCTAGATAAGGCTCAAGATCAATGTTCACCCTTATTAGGAATAAACCCCAATTAAAACCCCCACATCACCGCAAAACACCCTCAGATTGTATGCCCCAATATATTGAATAATGATAAATCTGATTCCGACTAAATAGAATACATAGGAAGCCTAGATAAGGCCTTTGTTTAATGAGAATTCTCTTTAGAAATAAAACCCTATCATAATTCCCTCAAACCATAAATCATTCATGGGAGTTAGACTCACGTTATGCACAAAAACTATGATGAGTTATGACATTTCCAATGGTACCCTTTACAAGGGCATCCTCATCAAGAATAATCCACAACATAATCCAGTCAAAGGGTCATACTTCTTGGTTATATATAAATTTCAGGGTCTCCATATGCATGGGTCCTCAAAATAAAACTATTTGGGGTTTGATTCCTATCCAAATAGGAGATGTAGGAAGACTCTATGAGGTAAAAAATATCCATTGATACCAATACATAACATCACAACCCAAATCATCGGGTCTAAGTCAGTATTCTACATGACCTCATCTGTATATCCTCTTATGCAAGAGGCCACCGACATGTTGTGAGGGTTTGAGTCTGTCATTGAGGAGACTATAACCTCAATATAATGTCATAAGATAAATAATCAACAATAAAAATTTAAAAAAAATTCCGAGTATTCATGCATAAAATATGACATACATGTAATACAAATAAACCGTCTATTGTATGTGAAAATCATATCCAAAGGAAATAAATTATATATAGTAAATATATAAATAGTGGATCCTCCAATGTCCATCCTCATCTGCTACAAGATGTTTTCTTATCTTTTTAGCTACCCACCATAGGTCCCTTACACATTTCTAGACCCCTCTTGCAGTCTACAATTTCATAGAAATGCCTATGAAGGGTTTGAGTAAAAGACTCAGAACGTCACCACCAATGCATCATTAAACTGATATTATCATGTACAACAATGTAGTCCATAAATAAATAAATGTGTTGAATGAATCGTTGAGCATAATCCAAAACCATTTGGTTGTCCGCTAACCAAGCTTCCATAAACCCCAGATTATACCTACTTTATCTACTTGTTAGAAATATACTGTATAATGTTATGTATCCAAAATCAGCCACAATACAAAATCATCACAGTGATTTGGAGATAATACTCGGTATCACCTATCTATCATGTGGAACATGTCACCTGAATCCTCTATACTAGAGTAACTAGTACTCATATCTACTAGGATATCCCATGTTTAATGTAACATGGAATCAATGTGTCCTCAATAACATCCTTGATATAACTCAATGACATCCTTATACCTCCCCAAATTTCATAAGGACCTCATATCTATTATTACAATCAATAATTATACCCCACTGGGAACAAAAATTTGTCACGATGATCCACCTATCTCAATTACCACTATTAACTGATAAAGTGTTGTAACCAAGGCTATTCTTTTATTGATATAGAGTATGGTTTGTGGTTTTTTGTTCAATCCTCAAATGGAATAGCACATAGTTTTCATGGAAATGGATATTATAGTTCTCTAAGATAACAATATTGAAGGTGGCATGATTTCCTAGTGTTTTCTAAATTTTGGGTCTATAAATTAGAAAATGGAAGAATGTGTTATTAGAAAATGGAGTTGGGAACAAGTTTAAAAATGGTATGGAATGTTGTGTGTGATTATTTTTTTGGGCTCATCACATTAAAATTTAAAAAAGTAAAAAAGAGTGTGTAAGTTATAAATATGTGTGGAAGACAAGGTTTCACATAAGAGTCTTACATTCCTAATTCAATGTGAAAAGTGGTTTTTCATGCTCAGAGAGAATCATACATGCATCGATGAATCCACCTAAAAACTTATGAACTGGGTCATCGAGGGATATAAATTGTTAGCTAACCCTCTAAATATTTAGAACTTTTTAATAAAGATCGGGTTCCTATTCCACAGGAAAGAGTTGTACAAAAAAGTGTTAAAGATTTCAAATCTGTTTCACAAAGAATTCCTATTGCCTAAAAATACCATGTGAAACTTGTGGTGTAGTTGAACGAATGATAAGGTTTGTATTAAATATAAGGTTTCACATAATCCATATTGCACGAAAATACATATTCTTGTGCACAAGAGTAGGTGTTGCACTTATGTGCTAGTGCGTGAATCAAGAAATTTTGGAATATCTGTTTCATTTGATCAGTGATTCCAATTGCATCAATTTAGTGTTTTTATTCAAGAAGACTCTCATGTTTTATAGAGACAATGACTTAAATTAAAATATATAGAAGTTATATTCATGTCAATAAACTATGTATTAATTCTCTCAATGTATTGATATAGGGTTAGTCGATGGAAGTGTTCTGAGGGACACAATATGATATCCCTAAAACCATGTTAAGGTTGTGTTCCTTGAATAGAGTGAAATTGTCAAAATTTCTATATAACAAATCTTTTAAAGATTAGTGTATTTAGGTATGACCTACACACTGTTATCATATATTACTTTGACTAGTACTTAATGGTGGACAATGTAAAATTGTTTCATTGTCTTATAACTTGTGAATGTTTTAATTTTTACATATTATCATTAGACAGGTATAACAAGTTCCTACCAATGTGGGATCAAGATCCATCACATGGGAAGAAAAAGATGACACCCTGATTCACCCATCCCATCATAGGGTGTTCTAAGGTTCATCAAAAGGATTGGAAATACCCATATAGGGTGAGCAAAAAAGTGTGCATATTATATCAACATGAGTATATGGAAAAATACACAAAATCATGTGTTCATTATCAACCATGTATAAAATATAAACAAATATCACTCATGGAATCACAGAAATTTGTAACGGACAACCACATAATCACATGTGCTCATAATAAATAAAATTCATATTTAATGAAGACAATTATAATCATCGAGACATTCACATGTTGCTTTTGTAACCAATAAAACCGAAAATAGGACTTCCCAACATTCGAGATATTTCATTCCCAATATAGTGAATAAATATTCATTAAAATAATAAAAAAATAAAATAAATATTTCATTCACAAACCAGTGAATAAATAATTATTTAATTTATGATGTCAATATAAAATGAAAAAAGTAATTCCTCAGACTTGAGAATAATATTTAATCAATTAATTAAACTCAAAAATAATTCAAATGACATAAATAGAAGAGAATAGTGTGCGACACTATAAGATTAATTTTCATTGGCATTAGGAGAGATATATTAATGTTAAATATTACTATATAGAAATTGGTTGAAGGACACTTGTTAAGAAAATTAATATCTTAATATTTATAACCACATACGAAAACCCACATTGTAATATAAGACCATTGTGACAATATCTCATCAAGAAGGTTGCACATATTTTTCACCAACCTACATGATAAATATGTATCTTATTTAACATCTAAAATAATGACATCATTAAATCATGTCCCTGGAATTTAATGCGACGGTTCTATTCCGATCAAATGGAAGAGATATAATCTTGAAAAAATATGGATGGTAAAAATCCTTCCTAAACTTTTTCATTTATTACATGACACTCGTTATGAACCCAACATATCGACCATTACCAAGAATGGTTTTCATCATGATTTAACAAATACATATATGCATGTATGTTGTAAAATGAATTAATAATAATCTTAATGGATATAGAACATCATGAAAACTTGTAGATAAGAATATTCAATGACCAAAAACCATTTAGAAATCCTACTGGTGGGTCTTCTCTTATAATATCATATCTTGGTGATTACTAAGTGAGAAATTAATGAGAATAAGCCTCATATACTTGTGAGTTGTTGCACCTAACATTATATGTACTATGTGTCTCATCATAGTTCATTATTCAACCACATAACATTATTTGAGAATATCGTCATAGCACATTAAGGAGACAATCATAGAGGGGACTACTGTGACATTATCAATGTGATGTATACTCTAGGAAATTATTATAATATATTTATTTATAATAATAAATTAATATGTAATAAAAAGTATTTTTAATATTCTATACAACAAATATACATGTAGTAATTGTTTAAAATGTTGGTCCAGGGATACGAACTCAAAAAAACTCCCACTTGGGAGAGATCTGTATACCTTCGACCTTCAGTCCTCTAGACCTCACATGATATTCATCTTTCTACTGATTATAGTGTTTACTAAAGGGGTCTACCACATTTTCTTCCATAAAAAATATTCCTCCAACCTCACCTATCTGATAAAAATCCCTCAATAGATGATACTTATGATATATGTTCTTTTCTTGCTGATGAGACCTTGTCAGTTTTCCAAGATCTACCACTACAATATTATCACAATGAAGTGTGGAAGGATATTTATTTCTCAATACCATGTCAAGATCATGAACTAAGATTCAAATCTATAATCATTATTTAGATTCATTGGAAGCTGAAAGATACTTATAACTACGATAGTATCTGAATGTACTTCCCACTTTGAGATCTTCTAGCTCACAATACCTCCATTTAATGTGAATACGTATCGTGATTGTGACTTAATGACATATTACTCATTTGGGAACTAGAATATTCATATACTCAAATGAAAATTCCCTCATATCCTATATTAACCAAGAAAATATCCTTTCTACACCTAATAAACAAACAGATAGTCTTGACTACATTGTATAGTTGGTGACCCTGGATCTACTCGATATCTTCCAATAATACTTAATTCATATGTCAAATACCCCCTAGTACATAGAATATCATACATGAATAATCCAATATCCAATGAATTTGGAATAATTATCAGAATTTTTTATTCCATATGTATCTGAGGACACACTTTCCAAGAAATATGAATGCCTTGTGACTTTGGAAAAAATATCCCTTTGTATTGTTCTATACGGAACATCATTTATAACTAAAAATGTATGTACTTTTACATAGGCCAATAATATTTTTGGATATATCATGATTGATCATCATCTGACGAATATAAAATGAATTTCCCATATCCTTGATAAAAAATCATTTATTCAACCACACATTAAAAGAATATAATATTGGTATTTCATTTCCAATGAGTAGTAACTCATCAACATATACTGTTAATTAAAAGAATGGACTCTGAATAAAAAATTTATAGGCAAATTAACCACAATCATTCATTAAGAATCCAAATTCAATTTTGGGTTTATAAAAAATAATGTCACATGACCAAAAATATTTCTTTAATCCCAAAATTGATATTTGAAATTTCTATACCATTTTGGCATTCTATGGAGACATAAAACATTTAAGATATTTAATATGGACTTATTCATGATGGTTATCATTAATGAAGGATGTTTGGTAATCCATTTATGAAATATCATAATCATATAAAGGTTCTATAGAAAGTAGAATTTTGATGGATTTCTTCATTGAAACTATTGATAAGGTTTTTTTATAAATATTTCCTTAACTCTGTTTAAACCCTTTTTCAACTAGTCATGCCTTATAAGAAATTAATTATCCTTACATACATATTTTCTTCTAGAATACCCATTTTTAAACAACAATAATTACATATACTAGAGGGTCTACCAAAATTCAAACACTGTTTTAGTATATTGAATCCTTTGTAGAATTCCTGGCATCAGTTCGCTTCATAGAATCTATTCCAATTACATATTCCATGTATGTTAGAGGAAAATTATAATAAACTAATAATGAATAAATATCCTCTCAAATTAAAAACCATACTATTCTGGTTATGTAAACTCTCAATAGCACATATGTAGTACTTGTGTCTCCAGAACAATTTCTTCTTCGATGAGGCCTTGTGTAATTTTTTCATTTTCCAACTATTATATATCATGATCCTAGACTTCATCTAAGTATATCTAACTCCTACAATATCTTTTAGTGTTAACAACCACATTAAGGAATGTCCAGTGTTTTTTAACAACAACGTTTGTGTCTGAAGGATTTTATAAGAGGTATCCCTTTGTTTCATTGGGATATCCTATAAATATACATTTTGTTCCATGGGTTGAAATCTTATTACCTAATGAGTCCTAATAAAATACATCAAAACCTCACACATGTATATATGTAATCACATGTTTTGTTCCATTCTATAATTGGTATGGTATACCCTATGTTTCTTTAGTTGGAACTTGATTAATATGTCATATTCTATTTGTAATACATATCCCGATAAATAGAATGAAATACATTCATCAATCATCATTGATTACACAATGTACACGAAGTTGTGGTTCCTTCTTTTGACTAAACCATTCTATTGAGGTGTAAATAGAGGGGTGAGTTGAGATATAATTCCAAACACTTGTAAATAATAAATGATGTCTTGATTAATATTTTATCCACCGTAGTATGAGTGATGTTTCATAATTCTCTTATGAAACTATTTCTCAAATTCGTTCTTGTATTCCATGAATTTATCAAAAGTGTATTACTTATACCTCATTAGGTATACATTTCCATATATACTAAAAACATTAGTAAAAGTTATGAAGTATGAGTATCCACTCCTCTCAGCAATAGTAAATAGTCTATAAATGTCAGTATAAAATAATTCAAGAAGCCCTATATTCATTTCACCATTCCATATAAATGAAGGATTAATAATTTTTCTTTATAAAAATGAAAAAATACACAAATTGGATGAGTTCAATATAATCTAAATATCGTTCTTGATTTATTTTAGTCATGTGCTTTTCATCATCATGACCTAGATGGTGATGTAAATTTTGGGTGTCATGCGAGTCATGTGAAGTAACTTCATTATCTTTTTTTTATTTTTCGGTTTGTGTAATCCAACACTTAATGACTCTTACTTTAATGTTTCTTATAATAAATTATGATATCTTTAAAAATTAAGAATCATTTAATAATAAATTTTCAAAGATGTATATCTGTATCATGTATTGATACAACAATAATGTTTTGGTAACTTATCGAAGATTGTAAAAATTATTTAAAACAAAGATCATTTCAGTTAGCAACATGAGGTGGTAGTCCCCGATAGTTTCCAAAACAAGTCTATCTCCATTGACTGCTTGATGATCTAACTAAAAATGGTCAATATTTCTTGAATATACATGATTACTTTATTTTAATACACATGTAAACATTAAAAACTATTTATTATATCTAATTTATAGAAATAGATAAATTACTCTTAATAAAAAATGAACCTAAAGCTTCCCCTTATTTCTTTGGTTGGGTGCAGTTTTTCTTCCGGTCTCCATTCATACCACATGTGAAACAGATGGTATCATGTTCCCCAATTTCCCCTTGATCTTCCTCATCTTTTAAGGGTTTAATAAACATGGTTAATAATTATATCTTCGTGCCATTTTCATTTGTTCACCATGCCGATAGAACGGTTTTCATTCATTATATCCTTATCTACTGAAAGAAGAAGAGTAAGAAGATATGAAAGAGACAACCTAATTTTTTTCAAATCAAAATTCATAAAAAAAAATCTAGATAATATCGAATGGAATGATTCCCAAATTAAGTTGGAGCCTAGTTATTTGGATATTTTAAACTCTAGAACCTATAAGAACTCAATGTAATTAATGATAATGACAAGATGTGGACTATATAGAGAAACCGAACCAATATTTCACTAAAATGGAGCCTTAAAAATCTCAAACCACTGATTCTTGCTCTCTCATAGTAAATACCATGGAGGTTATCATGATTTCTATAATGATACATTTTTTCATGAGAATTCATTAATTTACGAGACATTGATGATATCATCAAACATTAAACATCAACCATGTTTCTCAAATGTTTTTAGTAGAAATGTAACTCTTCATCAGTACCCTATTTATCAGGATGGTCAGGAATTGAGTATTCTAGTATATAAGATTTCTATTCATAGAGAAGCATAACCAGAATGTGTCTAAACCAATCCTAGGTGTTATATTCAGTTAGGAGGTCATATTTGTTAGAGTTGGATTCCTAGAACAAATAGTCTGTACTCTAATTACACGAATATCTAATGTATTAAATATTAAGTTAAACTTTTTATTACACATTGTTCATTATTCGACATGACCATAATGTTATAATAACTTATAATATTTTTATCATTGATAAGGTCACAGTTATTCCCTAGTATGATGATAACATTAAAGTGATATTAAAATTTTATGAATTATTTTTTCGGTTTGATAACATACTATGATGAGACACATAGTATATAGACCGTCCGGTGTGAGTACTCTTAAGAAGAACATGGTTCTTCTCATGAAGATCGTATATGGTAATCTTGAATAAGGGATATTATGAGAACATACCTACTATTATGAATTCAACATGTTTGGGCATTGTATGAAATTATTATCTACGATGATGTGTAATGGTACTTAAAAACTTATTATCATTAATGAATTGAACAACTCATGCACTTTGATTTTAAAATGAAGATTATGACACAATATTTTGGTGGGATGTAGGGTACATTGGGTGTATCACAAATGACATGTTATTAATGGAAATGTAAAGATATGATTTTTCCCATCCATATTTATGGAATTTCATATCTCTTCCCGTTGATTGAAATAGAAACATCATCCTAAATTTAATGGCCATGGTGTAACAATGAGTTTATTTCAGGTAATCAAAGAATTATGTATCAAACATATAGATTTATGAAATTTTCATGAAACCTACTTGATGAGAATTTATGAGAAGGGATTATATTACATAGTGAATGTCTGTAATTGGTTTTCATAGTTAAGACATTAAGTTCCTTCTCATGGGTTCCTTGAACAATTGCTAGATAGTAATATTTGACATTAGGTAAGCCCTACTAATGGCAATGAGAATAAATCCCAGAAGTTCACACAGTATGTGTTGAAATTGGTCTCAAATAAATTCTATATGAATTTAATATAGAGAATAAATATTATTCTCAATACTGAGTGATAATTTTATTTAGGTTATATTGATCTCAAAAGCTAAATAAATATTTATTCACCATATTTTGAATATAATATATTTCTTCTAATTTAATGAATGTTCAATTTATATTTATTTACTAGTTTGTGAATAAAATATTTATTTGAGTGTTCAATAAATATAAAATGATTTCGAATGAACGATGACCTTATCTGAGGATAAAATAATTATTTATGAGTCGGTAATTATTATTTATACATTTTTTTCCAGTTGGCACAACCAAATAAAAAATACTATTATAATTATTATGTAAAATGTGATTTCATTAATAGTTATAATTATATTAAATTGATTTTATGGAATTAAATTTTGTAAAAAAAATCTTGCCCATATAAATATATGACTACATGTATTGTGTAATTCATTGAAAACCAATTCAATGCATGGGAATAGAGAATTATTTCACAAAATGAATTATATCTCATCTCCTCCTCCTCCTCCTCCTCTCCCTCTCTCAAGAATATAAAAACTAGGATATAATTTCTTCAATACCGAAGAATAATCAATCGATAACTAAAAACATATGTTTGACGATTCTCCATGCTAGCACCCGGAGAATGAGTGGTGTTGATTGGAGACAATTGGAGCATGTGTAGATCAACACTAAAGAGAATATACCATTGGATCCTCACAAGTGCTATGAAGTAAATCTTGAATGGCCTTTTTAGATGATCAAAAATCATTAATAAAGAATGTTCCTAAGTCCTTTTATATATTTCATGACATATTAAATAAATTAATTATAAATTGTATGTGCAATATCCTCACACTTAGTTCTGGGAATCAATTATTTAAATAAATGTTAATATTTTACCCACCAATGCACACTTCCTATATGCTCAGAACCAACATGTGGTATTGGAGTAGACACATTAAAATTTATATTTACATATATGATTATTAATAAATGTGCAATTGTAAATAGATTTTATTTCATGTTATTCGTTCTTTAATCATATTTGAATTAACACATTTTTGAAAAATTAATTATTTTCATTCAGTAATTCGTGTTGTTAATTTTTATGAAAAAATGAAGAATGATAGGAGATTCCATCGGCAAGTTCCAAATCATTGTCTGGTAAAACCAGGTCACATGGCATGCAACCAATACCTAGTCTTTATACCCATGCACAATGTATGTAGATGTGTTGTGTAATAAATTACATGTTGTGATTTTATTTCACATTGTGTGTTAACTGGGCCAATCCTGCACACATAAAGAGGATACAAGGTGTGTAATAGAAAAGTAAACACCATGTTGTTTTTCTATGTCAATACAGTGACACCAGATGCATTTGAACTGGATATAGAGAACTTGAGTACATATTGTGCAATTACATGTACACGCCATGTAGTCTTACTTTAAGAAATATTAAAATTATTTTTTTGAAAATACAGAATTAAAACCATATTTTAATGATTTCCACACTATTTTGTGTTTTATAATTTAAAAATGGTTTTAAATAAATTTAAACAATTAGCTAATTTATTTTCATTATAGATTCCTACATTAAATTTCCTTGAATTCCATTAACTATAGTTTTCTCCAAATATGATCAGATTATCAATAAGATGAAAGATAACAATTTAATTAATGAATGAATTAATTGAATCATTTTTATCTTTAATAATAATTTATCAAAAAATAAAATTAATGATATCGATTTATTTTTAGTATTGGTTGCTTGTGTGACCATCCATGATATTAACCAAGACTTATGTATGTTTTTTCATTTATTTAATTAAATTTTTTCTATGGTTTTACTATTATTTAATATTAAATTAAATGATGACCTATGATTCACCCCTTAATCTATTATTATATAGGACTTACGTGTCCTACGATAGTTAGTAATTTCTTTTAACAAATCCTTTGGTTCCCCTCAACAACATGTGAGTAATAAATATTTTTAATTAATAGAGAATCCCAAGGAACATGGGAATGGATCAATAAATAATCATAATGACTCCAACCTCATGATACATAATTGGACACCAGGAATGTTATAGCTCATTCCATGTCAAAAAAAGGAATTATTTCCCCAAGACTATAAGTTGATTTAATTTTCACTTGTTAAATCTACCATTAGATATGCTCATGATAGGGTAATTTTATTAATTATTTATTTTCTGTCAAATTCATTTATATCATATTCATTGAGTCAATACTTCAATTACGTAAATGAATGAATTAATATGTAATGATGAAATTTAAATAAAATAGATTATGTATAATGGTTTTATCCAAACATGGTTCAGAAATTATGTAAACATCCAATTAAAATATTAAAAAGACATGTAAATGATAAAACAAGATAAACAATATATTCATAATAAACAATTATCTCAATCTAATAATATGGTAGTTTAAGCCATCCGTTACATGATTAGGAACAAAACTCAATAGTACCATGTGATTGAACAACCCATGTTGGGAAACTTAATTTTATTACTTGAGTACTTATAAATGATTCAGGTTGACTTACAGTTTTACATAAAGATTAGTTTCCATTTATAGACATGGTGTAATTTGGAGGCATGTGTTGAGAAAATCCATGTTATGATTTATGGATTGGGAAGTCTATTCAACGGATCAAGGAGCAACAAGCCCGATGTTAACAAAACATTCATACCTAAATACATTAAAAATTTATTGGCTAACCCATATTAGGGTTCTGCGATGGAAATTATGGATCCTTTCCCCTAGAATTCTTAGAAATAAGGCATTCCATGTTCAATAGTGAGGGATATTGGGAAATGATAAAATAGTGGGAGACTTAATAAAATAAATTAACTATTTTAAAAAAAATCCATAATCAAGGAATGTACTAATAATAATTTTTTTAAATTGTATATTAAAATAAAAGCTCGCTATCATTATGGTTAATATTATTTAAAGACAACCTACTAACAAGTAGTAACTTCTAAGAGTGGTTTACACACCATCTGGATGTTCTACGCAATGAAAGGAAATATTACATTCTAGAATCCTCAATTCCTAATTCTCTTAATCATGTGGTGAGTTATAAAACGTTACTTGTCTAGAAAAAACATATTAATGACACAGTCGACATTCAACTTATTATTATGTCATCTATGTCTAGTGATCTAATGAAGTCTCAGTAAAAGATGGACCTCCATGGAATTTTAAAAGAGTGATATAGAGATGAAAATTTTGAGATTTTCATGTCTCTCTTTCAGAGTATGTTTGGGGAGGGTTACCTCGTTGGGAATCACGTAGTCAGGATCATTAGATATATTGAGAACCTAGAGGTTCTACGGTTTAATCCCCAAAAAGGAATGAGCACTGATCTCATTCGGGAATTTCTCCCTTATATATTATCTAATTTTTGTTGTTGTTAATTTTAATACTAATAATAGTGAGAGGACTCTGCCAGATCTCTTTATCCTCCTTCACCATGTATATAATGATATGAAGCATAAAAATCCTTCAATACTTATGGTGAACAAACAAAATATAAATAAAAGTGATTCATGACCAAATCTTCTTCATTCCATTCCAAGAGGAAGAAGACAAAAGGGGAAGTAAGGGAACATGATGTTATTTGTTTCTCATATGGAAAGATGGGCCACTGGAAAAAAACATAACCCACTTAAGAAGAAAGGGGATGCTTCATGTGATTTTTTTATTGAGTTTATTTTATTTATTAATGAAATTTGGGTATTAAATAAATCATTTATTGCTCCACATATGTAGTCACATATATGAACCATGTATATACAAGAAACATGATTGAGGGGATGTGGATTTATAAGTATTCAACATATCTAAACATGATGTTGTAGGTATCATGGACTACCACCTCACATTTCCAACCGTAATGATCATAGATTTAAATTATTTTTATTGTGTTCCTTTAATTACCAGAAACAATATTTATATATAGAGACTAAATACATATTAATTTATTTTAAAATTTTGAAATATGTTTTTCTTATTTTATAAAGATAACATTTTTTATTAAAAGGAACATTTAAATAATTATTTTAACATGTTTGATTACATGAACCATGTAATGGAAATCGTTAATGAAGTTACATATAATTAATCATAACACAACCCACATTTGAATCACCATCCTGGTCTTGTAAATTAAAAATGATTGAAAAACTTATATCATATTGGATATTTGGATTCTTTCGAACAAAAACCACATGGTGTATGTCACATATTTTTATGAGGAAAATGACTAAATCCCCATTTAGATGGATATGGAAAAGGGAAAAGGATGTTCATAAATTACTTCATACCGATGAGTGTGGACCATTTCCTATTGAAGAAATTTGTGGGTACTCACAAATTATAGCATTGAATGATGATTTTATTAGATATGGATATATTTACATAATAAGGTATAAAAAAACATTCTATTGATAAATTCAAGGAATACAAGAATGAATTTGAAAACCTTCTTGGTACAAAGATGAAGAAACTCCACCTAGACCAAGGTGGGGAATATCACAATCAAGACACAATTGATTACTTATAGAAGTTTGAGATCCTATTTCAACTCACTTCTCCTTACATGCATCAGTGGAATAGTGTAGGTGAGAGGATGAACCACACCTTGTTGGACATGGAGAGATCAATGATGAGTAATTAAATTCTTCCATTATCCATTTGGAGATATGTCTTACAATCAAAATAACTCATACTAATACACATACATACCAAACCAATAAATGGTATACCATATGAATTTATGAGTGGAAGAAAACATTATTATCTAATTTACATTTGTGGGGAATATATGTTTTTGTTAAAGCCTCTCCAAGTAAAAAACATGCTCCTCAAGGTTCAAATTATACTTTTATAGGGTAACCGACGAAAATAAGAATATAATACCTATAAAAACCCTTAGAAAAAAGTGTTATAGTGCAAAGAAACACTATATTCATTTATAATAAGCACATCTCCAAAAGAGATAGTGGGAGTGAGATAAAATTTGATGATGTCGAGGGTCAAGGAGCACATTATTTGGTACACCATCAGGTAACAAAAATACCCAATGGAATAAGAAATTGTTACGAATAAATATGGACTACGTATGTAATGACCCAAAGTTTCATTAATGGAAAATCCCTCTTGATCCAGTTAAATGTTTCTTTATGAAAAATGTTTTTATAAGATGTCAACTTCTTTAGTTTTACGTTATGATTTGTGACCGTTACTTTTATAGCCGTTGAACAGTGATCATCTGAGTAGTATAAATATAAGGCTTTAACGAACCCATTTCTACTCAGACAAAGGAAGTGATGGCCTCATCCAGTTGAATTTCCCCTTACGAAAACCATTTGTCGGAGCTCGGAAAAGAGGTGGCGTCTTTGGGCTTTGCCCTTGACCAAGCCCAAGCTGAGCTTCATCATGTCAAGCTCGAACGTGATCGTCTACGGGAAAAGTGGAATTTGATTGAAATTACCACTCTAGCAATGTTATCCGAGCCACCCCAAGAGTCTGTCACCATTGCACACCTTACCCTTAGGTCCTATGCGGCTATTTTAAGTGGTTATGTAACAAATAAGTACCACCATGTTCATGTACATTATTTTTTTTATATAATAATGAATATAATTTCTAGTCATTTTTGATACATTGTAATTAGTTTTAAAAGTACAAATGGTGTTTTTAGTTATTATTTAATTAAGCATTATATTTTATTAAATTAAAGGATTTTTGAATTAAATAATATTTTAATAAAATATTATTATTAATATTAAATTAATTTTTATTAAGTATAAATGATCTTATAATTTTATGAATGCAATTAAAATTTTTATTAAGATTCGAAAGCCATTTTTGTCAAAACCCGTGAATTTTTTTTATAAATGTCGGTTTTTACCTTAAAAGTGAAAATTGACATATTTAGAAAATTATTTATATAAAATAAATATTATTTTTGGAATCATGACGTCGAAATTATCCAACGGTGAATTTTTCATAATTTTCTGAGACAATCAACTTTTTGGGTAAAAATTAAATACCATTTAAATATATAATGTGTTTTATGACATCATAATGACCCAATGGTGATGTAATAAAATAACATAATCCTTATGTTCAGCCAATATTTGTTTTATCATTAAAATAACGAGGTTTTGGGTTTGTTTGACTTACTTTTCAAAGCATTAATGGGCCCTCAAGACTTATTCAACACTTTTCCTTTTTAAATTAATTTCCATGGGAGTGTGACTCACCTCCACATAAAAAACCCTAATTTTTTAATATGTTCGGACCTTGACCATGTAAAATATTGTTTTCCACTTTCCTTTTTCCAGAAACCATGGGCAAATACCATGGGATGGTTTGTGGTTTGGATTATTTTAATATAAGGGGTCACAAAGCTAAATAATAAATAATTTTCTCACCTTTCCTATATAAACCCACCCAAGCTCACACTTCCTCCTCACTAAAATCCCTTGAAGTTCGTCCAACCTCTTCCCTACTCTCTCTAGAATCCTCCCAACGTGCCCCAAGCTCCCAAGAAGCCTCTCACAAGCCTCTATCTAGCCTTTGGAAGCACACTTCCAAGTAAGGGTTTTTTCTTCCTTTCTCATTTTTGTCAATTTTCTTTAGGTTGTATTGCCCTTTTAATTTCAATTATTAATGTTGGGGTATGGTTTCGCACCTCCCCCATACTGACCTCTTATTTTTTGAATGATGGGATAACCCTTTATCTCTCATTAAATGCCTCCCATGTACACCCGTTACTATGCCGAAATTCCGAAAGGAACTTCTCTCTCTTCTTTTACATTCAAGCAATACTTTTGTATCATGAATTTAAATTCCATTTCAATTGTTGGGACATGTATATATATGACCTCCTTACTATCCATTACATGTAAATATGATGAGGAACCCCTTTCTCTCTCATCAAACTTTTTTATGAATTCTTATGTCACGCCGTTACGCTGTCGAAATCACACCGATTTTCTAAGCCAATATCATTGTGTAGTGAATACCATGCACCTTTCTCCATCAAGGGTATTCACCTTTATGCACATTTACTTATTGATTATAATGTTTCATGTATGAATTCCACATCCCTTTATCGTGGAATAAATTATTATGTTTTATGAATCCATGTTTTATGATCCATGTGGCACACTTATGCATGAAATTAAATGTTTAAGAAGGGTATGCCCTTATAGCGCTCCAATGCATTGGGTAAAGTATAGTATCATGATACGTCATGTGCAATGAGTGTTGACTCATGCTAATTCAAGTGCAACGAGGGTTTACTCGTGCTTCAAGTGCAATGAGGGTTTACTCATGCTCCATGTGCAATGAGCCTTGGCTCATACTAATTCAATGTTAAGTGTTGTTGCCACTTTTCCATGTTTTGGTTATCATGATTTATCATGCCTTTATGTTCATGTTACTCTAATGCTCTATTGATGTTCCTATTGCCTAACATGTATTTTACTCCTCATGTTATTCATTGTGTACTCCCTTACTGGGCTTTATAGCTCACCCTTTTCTTATGCTTGTCCTCAGGTTACCCCATGCAATGCTAAGTACGAAGGAATGTAGTGGTCATGTAAAGGAAGTTTTCAATAAAGATGTTGTATTTCAAGTTTAATGTTTTTATGTAATGATCCTAAGCCCCAAGTACACTAAACCTCTAGATCTTCTTTATTGTATCAAGTGAAGTTTTATGTAATAAAGCATGCTTAAGTTGTAATAAAAAGCAGGGTTGTCCCAGTTGGTATCAAAGGATAGGTTTAGTTATTTTTGGGATTAGGAAACCCTAGTAAAGCCTTAGATACAATACTAAGAATAATAAAAACATCCCTAAGTTTTGGTAAATATTAATTAAGTGGTTTATCAAACAAATACATCCCTGTCTGGATACGAGCAGGTAGAGGCAGCTCTGGCACAGATGTATCCTAGGGGTTAAACCCGAAAACACCGCTTTGAGCTAGACTCGAATGGGAAATGGTGCACGAAAACGGGCCTTGCTGCACTCTTGGTTACGACACTCTTGGGGAATATGTTTTGATAAATTCACAATCTTAGTATGAACCCTTATTAAGGGAAAAATGCCCCTAAGAATATATGTTAGAAGGAAGATCATGAAAAGCCTGGATTGAATCCTATAGACTCATGAGTTAATGAGATTAAAATTTATTTATAAGTCATCAACTTCTGTCTTTGGATTACCCATTATGTGTTACCCCTAACTTTCCTTTTATTCCAGCCATTGGCCGGTAATAGGAGAACTCGGGCTAACAACCGTTGTGAAGATCAGTGTGATGATTGTACTTATCAGATTCCCAATCCAATGGGAGCTGGAATCGAGAACTTTGTCACGCTTCTCTCTCAGCTAACTCAAGTTTTGAATAGAAACATTGGTCAAGAGGAACGTTCAACCCCCCCTAAGAAAGACCAAGTCTCTATCGAGAGATTCATGAGACAAAGGCCTCCTACTTTTAGTGGATCATCAGATCCCACGATCGCTGAACAATGGATAAACTCCATTGAAAAGATATTCTCCATCCTCCAATGCTCTGAAAAAGAGAAGGTTATCCTGGCGGCTTATCGTATGGAGGGTGAAGCTGATCAATGGTGGACGTTGATCAAAAATACGAAGCCTAAGGAGGAGATCGAGGCTTTGGAATGGAAGGAATTCCAGAAGATGTTTTTTGATAAATATTATCCACGCACCCTCCGTCTTAAGATGGAAAGGGACTTCCTTTCCCTCAAACAGAAAGATGAAGAATCTGTGGGAGCGTACGAGGCAAACTTCACTAGTCTTGCACGATACGCTTCCGGCTTTGTCGTTACCCCCGAATGCAAGGTTGACCGCTTCTTTGGTGGGCTGAATCCTATCTTGCGGAAAGCATTAGTGATCCGTGACTTCGACAGCTATGAGGAAATTGTTCAATGTGCCCTCAAGGTTGAAATGGAGATCGGAGAATCACAGGGGTATCGTGGGGATAAGAAACGTATGGTGGACTTCAATGATGGTGGTCCGATGGATAAATCCAACGACGCTAAGAAATTCTTGCACCCCACTTGCCAAAAGTGTGGAAAGAAGCACCCTGGAAATTGCCTTAGGTGGACAAGAAAATGCTTCAAGTGTGGAAGAGAAGGGCACCTAGCTATTAACTGTCAGCAAGAAGGACCTGCGGCTACGATAGTGGAGAGGAACGCTCCATTCGAACCTCAACGCGTTGTTCAATGCTACAAATGCAAGGAACCAGGTCATTTTGCAAATCAGTGCCCTAATCTAAGGGTTATCGGAGGCAACCAGCAACCTCCAAGATAGCAAGGAAGAACTTTTACCATCACTTCTGCCGAAGTGAACCCCGACAACGAAGTGGTGACAGGTACGCTAGTTATTCATTCAAGAATAGCGGACATACTTTTTGATTCAGGTTCTACGCATTCTTTTATATCTCGAAGGTTTAGTAGAACAATCACATCACCACCATAAATCCTGGAAGTAAAGATGTCGGTGAGTATGGAAAATGGAGAAATCATTGCATCCCATGAATATAAGTCCTCCCCTGTCATAATCTGTGGATTGAATTTCCCGAAGAACCTCGTCATACTCCCTTTGGTGGAATTTGATGCAATTCTTGGCATGGATTGGCTTTCCTTATATAGAGCCAACATAAATTTCCAGGAGAGGGAAATCACACTCCATATGGAGAATCGACCCCGATTCTTTACAAGTGTCAGGAAGAAGATGAATCTCCTTTAGCACCATCATCTCAAACATGGATATTACTGCCTTATGAGCATGCATATCTGGATCATATGATTGAGTCCAAGGAAGAAACCACCCTTTAAGAAATGCCTATTGTGAGGGAATTTGTGGAAGTATTTCCTGAAGAACTTCCTGGTCTTCCTCCAAGAAGAGATGTTGTGTTCTCAATTGAACTTATACCTGGGGCGCTACCAATATCCAAGACTCCATATAGAATGGCTGTTGTTGATCTTGAAGAGCTGAAGAAACAACTACAGGAGAATCTGGATAAAGGGTTTATACACCCAAGTGCATCACCATGGGGTGCACCAGTCCTCTTCGTCAAGAAGAATGATGGGTCAATGCGGCTTTCCATCGATTATCGTGAACTTAACAAAATAACGATAAAGAACAAGTATCCTCTCTCAAGAATCGATGACATGTTTGATCAGCTGCGTGGAGCACAATACTTCTCCAAGGTGGACTTGCAGTTGGGATATTATCAAGTAAGGGTGAAGAAGGAAGATATCCCCAAGACTGCTTTTCGTACAAGGTACGGGCACTATCAATTCATAGTAATGCCTTTTGGACTCACCAATGCTCCAGTAATATTCATGGACTTGATGAATAGAGTCTTTAGAGATTACCTTGACAAATTTGTGGTAGTCTTTATAGATGATATTCTAATATACTCCAAAACGAAAGAGGACCATGAGGAGCATTTAAAAACATTACTAGAGACTTTGTGCAAGGAGAAGCTCTATGCAAAGTACAGAAAGTGTGAGTTTTGGTTAAAGGAAGTCCCATTCTTGGGCCATATCATCACAAGCAATGGGATATCTGTGGACCCATCCAAAACAGATGTAATTGAGGGATGGCTGAGGCCAACATCGGTAACTGATATCCGTAGATTCTTGGGGTTAGCTGGATATTATCGACGATTTGTGAGAAATTTCTCACGATTTTCCAACCCTTTTACCAAGCTAACACGAAAGGGAGTAAAGTTTTCTTGGAGTGATGAATTCGAAGAAATATTCATGGAGTTGAAAAGGAGGCTTATCACTGCACTCGTGCTCACTTTACCCACAAGTGGGGAGCTTTTTGTGGTATTCAGTGATGCTTCGAAGAAGGGCTTAGGATGTGTGCTGATGCAGAATGATAAAGTGATATCATATGCCTCAAGGCAGTTGAAAATCCATGAACGAAACTGTCCAACGCATGATCTGGAGTTGGCGATGATGATCTTTGCCTTGAAAATCTGGCGGCATTATCTCTATGGAGAGAAATGTGAGATATATACTGACCACAAGAGTCATAAATATATATTCACACAGAAAGAGCTTAATATGCGCTAGAGAAGATGGATAGAGCTCATCAAGGATTATGACTGTTCAATACATTACCACCCTGGGAAGGCGAACAAGGTGATGGATGCCCTAAGTAGAAAGGATCCAGTGATTCTATCAATGATGAGAATTCAGAAGGATCCAATCTTCTTAACTTGATGAATATGGACGTGGGAATCATAAAGAAGGGAACATCATAAATCCTTTCACAAATGATTGCTCAACCATCTCTTTTGGAAAGGTTAAAGGATTCTAAAAAGGATGATGCGGGAATCCCAGAAAAAGTGGAAGCTATCAAAAAGGGAAAATCCTCAGAGTTTAATGTTAATGAAGAAGGAATTGTGCGGTTTGGGAAAAGACTATGTGTTCCATCAAGTTCGGAGCTGAAGAAGGAAATTTTGGATGATGCACATAGTTCAAATTTATCTATTCACCCAGGGAGCACAAAGATGTATCGAGATCTCCGAGAAAACTTTTGGTGTGATAATATGAAGAAGGAGATCGCTGAATATACATCAAAGTGCCTGGTGTGTCAGCATGTGAAGGCAGAGAGGCAGAAGTCCAAGGGGATGATGCAACCATTGCCCATACCAGAATGGAAATGGGAGAACATCACCATGGACTTTGTCACTAGACTTCCAAGGACATGCAAAGGCAACAATGCAATCTGGGTTGTTGTGGATCGTCTTACAAAGACTGCACACTTCATTGCTATTCGAGAGGATTTCTCTTTGGATCAACTGGCACAGATATATATTAGGGATGTGGTACGGTTGCATGGAGTACCACTATCTATTGTTTCTGACCGAGATCCAAGATTCACCTCTATGTTTTGGAAGAGTCTTCAACATGCTCTGAATACTGAACTGAACTTCAGTACGACCTATCATCCTCGAACTGATGGCCAATCCGAGCGGACTATCCAAACACTTGAGGATTTGTTGAGAGCGTGCTCAATGGACTTTAAAGGATGATGGGATCAACATCTTCCTCTGGTCGAGTTCTCTTATAATAATAGTTTCCACTCGAGCATCCAAATGGCACCATATGAAGCCCTGTATGGGAAAAGGTGTAGAACACTGGCATGTTGGGATGAGGTCGGTGAACGTAAGCTGCTTGGACCAGAAATGGTCGAAGAAATGGTGGAGAAGGTGAAAACCATTCAGCAGCATATCAAGGTAGCCCATAGTCGATAGAAGAGTTATGTAGATAATCGTCGATGAGACCTTGAGTTTAAAGTCAGAGACATGGTGTTTTTACGCATATCTCCATGGAAGAAGGTCATGAAGTTTGGAAAGAAAGGGAAGTTAAGTCCAAAGTACATCGGCCCCTTCAAGATTCTTCATCGTGTTGGGGCTGTGGCCTATCGACTAACACTTCCACCTACAATGGCCAAGGTTCATGATGTCTTCCATGTATCCCTCTTAAGGAAGTACATACCAGACCCTTCACATGTACTCTCTTCCGAGGTGGTACAATTAGAAGATGATCGTTCTTATGAGGAGCAACCAGTGAAGATCGTAGATCGTAGAGAAAAAGTTCTACGAAATAATACAATGCCCCTCGTCAAGGTGTTGTGGAGAAACCACAAGTTTGAAGAAGCAACTTGGTAGTCAGACGATATGATGAAGCTAAGTTACCCACATTTGTTTTTGTGTGGGAAAAGTAAAATTTCGAGGGCGAAATTTCTTAGGGGGGGAATATTGTAACGACCCAAAGTTTCATTAATGGAAAATCCCTCTTGATCCAGTTAAATGTTTCTTTATGAAAATTGTTTTTATAAGATGTCAACTTCTTTAGTTTTACGTTATGATTTGTGACCGTTACTTTTATAGCTGTTGAACAGTGATCATCTGAGTAGTATAAATATAAGGCTTTAACGAACCCATTTCTACTCAGACAAAGGAAGTGATGGCCTCATCCAGTAGAATTGCCCCTTACGAAGCCCATTTTTCGGAGCTCGGAAAAGAGGTAGCGTTTTTGGGCTTTTCCCTTGACCAAGCCCAAGCTGAGCTTCATCAAGTCAAGCTCAAACGTGATCGTCTACGGGAAAAGTGGAAGTTGATTGAAATTACCACTCGAGCGATGTTATCCGAGCCGCCCCAAGAGTCTGTCACCATTGCACACCTTACCCTTAGGTCTTATGCGGCTATTTTAAGGGGTTATGTAACAAATAAGTAGCACCATGTTCATGTACATTATTTTTTTTATATAATAATGAATATAATTTCTAGTCATTTTTGATACATTGTAATTAGTTTTTAAAGTACAAATGGTGTTTTTAGTTATTATTTAATTAAGAATTATATTTTATTAAATTAAAGGATTTTTGAATTAAATAATATTTTAGTAAATTATTATTATTAATATTAACTTAATTTTTATTAAGTATAAATTATCTAATAATTTTATGAATGCAATTAAAATTTTTCATAAGTTTTGAAAGCCATTTCTGTCAAAACCCCTGAATTTTTTTAAAAATGTTGGTTTTTATTTTAAAAGTGAAAATTCAAATATTTAGAAAATTATTTAGAAAAAATAAATATTATTTTTTGAATCAGGACATCTAAATTATCCAATGGTGAATTTTTCATAATTTTCTGAGGCAGTCAAATTTTTGGGTAAAAAATAAATACCATTTAAATATATAATGTGTTTTATGACATCATAATGACCCAATGGTGATGTAATAAAATAACATAATCCTTATGTTAGGCCAATATGTGTATTATCATTAAAATAATGAGGTTTTGGGTTTGTTTGACTTACTTTTCAAAGCATTAATGGAGCCCTCAAGACTTATTCAGCACTTTGCCTTTTTAAATTAATTTCCATGAAAGTGTGACTCACCTCCACATAAGCAACCCTAATTTTTTAAAAATTTCGGACCTTGGCCTTGTAAAATATTGTATTCCTCTTTCCTTTTTCCAGAAGCCATGGGCAAATACCTTGGGATGGTTTGTGGTTTGGATTATTTTAATATAAGGGATCCCTAACCTAAATAATAAAGATTTCTCTCACCTTTCCTATATAAACCCACCCAAGCTCCCACTTCCTCCTCACTAAAATCCCTTTTAGTTCTTCCAACCTCTGCACTACTCTCTATATAATCCTCCCAAGGTGCCCCAAGCTCCCAAGACGCCTCTCACAAGCCTCTCTCCAGCCTTTGGAAGCACACTTCCAAGTAAGGGTTTTTTCTTCCTTTCTCATTTTTGTCAATTTTCATTAAGTTGTATTGCCCTTTTAATTTCAATTATGAATGTTGGGGTATGGTTTCTCACCTCCCACATACTTCCATCTTATTGTTTTAATGATGGGAGAACCCTTTATCTCTCATTAAATTCCTCCCATGTACACCCGTTACTATGCCGAAATTCCGAAAGGAACTTCTCTCTCTTCTTTTACATTCAAGCAATACTTTTGTATCATGAATTTAAATTCCATTTCAATTGTTGGGACATGTATATATATGGCCTCTTTACTATCCATTACATGTAAATATGATGAGAAATCCCTTTCTCTCTCATCAAACTTTTTTATGAATTCTTATGTCACGCCGTTACGCTGCCGAAATCACACCGATTTTCTAAGCCAATATCATTGTGTAGTGAATACCATGCCCATTTCTCCATAAAGGGTATTCACCTTTATGCACATTTACTTATTGATTATAAAGTTTCATGCATGAATTCCACATCCCTTTATCGTGGAATAAATGATTATGTTTTATGAATCCATGTTTTATGTTCCATGTGGCACACTTATTCGTGAAATGAAATGTTTAAGAAGGGTGCGCCCTTATAGCGCTCCAATGCATTGGGTAAAGTATAGTATCATGATACGTCATGTGCAATGAGTGTTGACTCATGCTAATTCAAGTGGAACAAGGGTTTACTCGTTCTACAAGTGCAATGTGGGTTTACTCATGCTCCATGTGCAATGAGCCTTGGCTCATGCTAATTCAATGTTAAGTGTTGTTGCCACTTTTCCATGTTTTGGTTATCATGCTTTATCATGCCTTTATGTTCATGTTACTCTAATGCTCTATTGATGTTCCTATTGCCTAACATGTATTGTACTCCTCATGTTATTCATTGTGTACTCCCTTACTGGGCTTTATTGCTCACCCTTTTCTTATGCATGTCCTCAGGTTACCCCATGCAATGCTAAGTACGAAGGAATGTAGTGGTCATGTAAAGGACGTTTTCAATAAAGATGATGTATTTCAAGTTTAAAGTTTTTATGTAATAATCCTAAGCCCCAAAGACACTAAACCTCTCGATCTTCTTTATTGTATCAAGTGATGTTTTATGTAATAAAGCATTCTTAAGTTGTAATAAAAAGAAGGGTTGTCACAATGTAAGAGTCCAATAAAGGATAGAAAATAATAATGGTATGGTTTTCTAGTTACCAAGGATGGTGACTCATTATTAGTTGATTATAATGATTGTATAACCTACAAGAAAGAATTATGTAGATAATATATTTAGAAGTTTAAAAAATCCATGAACTCTAAAATTGATTCCATGTACCGAAACCAAGTATGGCATTTCATATATCCTTTAGTTGATGTATATACTTTTTTGTTTCAAATGGGTATTTTAGAAGGATCTGGACATGGAAGGAAGAATTAGTACATATAAGGTATGACTGGTAACAAAAGATCTTAAACATCATCGTGGTATTGATTGTGATGAAATATTCTCACCAGTTTCAAGGATGAAATCCATATGAATTCTACTTTCCATTATATCTAACCATGACTATGGATTTTGAAAATGGATTTCAGAACTAACTTCCTTAATGGAAACCATTAGGAAGATTTCTACATAACACAACTGTAATGGTTTGTTGCACCAAAGGATTCCAATAAGCTATGAAAGTCTCAAAAATATATTTAAGGATTAAAGAAAGCATCTTGGTTATGAAACATTAATTTTGTTGAAGGAATTTTATAAATTTGTTTTGTAAATAATGGATGTTATCCATGTGTCCAGAAATAGATTAGTGGGATTGCAATCATTTTCATAATAGTATATGTTGATGATATATTACTTATTGGAAGGTAAATTCTAGTCTTATTGTCTTTTAAGGAATTGTTGAATAAATTAACTTCCATGAAAGAATCGGGCGAGGAAAATATTTCTTGGGATCCAGATCCATCTTGATCGATCCAAGTTGTTACTCGGACTACGTCACAATATATACATTGAAACGATAATGAGGACAGTCAGTTTGGAGTAATCTAAGAGGGTATTATTTCCAGCATCATATGGAATTCATATTTCTATAAAAACGTTTTTTCAATCCCATTATAAAAGAAATATAATTTAAAATATTCAATTCAAATCAATGATTGGGTATGTCATGTAGGAAATTTTATGTACTAGGATGGATATTTCATATGCATTATGTTTGGTAGGAAAATATCAAGCCGATCTATTTGATTTCCATTAGATGGAAGTAAATAAAATCCTTATGTTTCTAAGGTATACTATGGATATGTTCCTTGTTTATGATGGAGATGAGTAACTAGTAATAATAGGATATATAGATTCTAGTTTACAGACTAATTAATATGAGATGAAGTGACAAAAGGGATACATCTTCCCCATGAATGGAGGTTATGTTAGGAGGAAGAGCTAAATATAGGCTATGGTTGCAGATTCTATGGTAGAGTCTTACTATATTAGAGCATCTAAGATAGATAAATATGTAGTTTTGATGTGCAATTTTTCCCAAGAGAATGATGTGTTTCCTAACATTTAATATCCCATCACACACTATTGTTATAATTCTATAGTCTTGGATCACACAAATGGGAAAAGGTCACATCAGCAGATGAAGAACATACTTAATAAGTATCATCTCTTGAAGGAATTATCGCAAAAAGGTGAAGTTGTAGTGAGTATTATTTCAATTGAAAACAACGTGAAAGACCCCCTGACTAAATCCTTGACTCTGTAGAAACATTTTTTTCATGTTAAATCTAGCGTAGTGATGGCCGTGGGAAGTTGGATCTAGTCCAAGTGGGACTTTTTTATCGTTAGTTTCCAAGAACCAATTGTTTTTACATTGATTACATGAATATTTTATGTAGTAAGTATTAAATTAAAAATATTATTACACATTTTCATTGTTATTGATAACATTAATATAATAACATCCTAGAGTATTTTTTTCATTGATATGGTCATAGTAGTTTCCCACATTGATGAAAACCTTGAAATTCTATTACAATATTATTAATAAAATCATGTGGTTATATAAAATACTATGATGGGACACATAGTACATATAAAACCATGTCTGATCACTTGTAAAAATATGAGACTTCTTCTCATGAAGTTATCAATTGCAAATATACAAGACCGAAGAATATGAAACTACAACAAAATGAGAGTTTAGCGGTGATTTTCTTAGTGGTGTTTAATGAAACCACAAATAATTATTTTCAATATTTTAACTGGGGTTTATTAAGAACCGTTGCTAAAACATTTAATATTTTAACAACCCGAAACATCTCTCCCCACCCCCTTAAACTTCATCCTCGAACCCCCGAATCCCCGAAGCCCTACCAAACTTCTTGAAGCCTCACTGCTGATCTCATCCCTCACCGCTGATCCAGGCCCTCACTGCAGATCCCAAACCTCGTCGTGTTGGTCCCAACCATTTCCCCCACCCATAACATCACTGCCACCCACTGTTGGTCACAACCTATCCACTCACCGCCCCTCTTCACCAATCTAGACCTAGCACATCACAACCCCTTAAAGGGGAAGTGGTAAGTGAAAGGGAGTTTATATGTATCTCTTTAATATAAATTTTTTATTTACTATGGGTGTTTAGAAATTACATCATGATTTCAGGTTTCATTATGTGGTGTTTTGATATGTTTTGATGGGATTTACAACTATTGTGAGTAATTGTGTAGTGTGGATTTGGTTTTTGTCATTGTAATATTAGTGCTGATGTAATTTTGTTCCTAATATTTTTTTTATTATTATTAAAATAATTCAATTTAGAAATTGGGGTTGATTATTTTTTTGAGGTGGTAATAGTAGTGTTGATTTGGTGTTTGTCTTAATTTCTTATTATTTTTACAAAAATAAATATGATTAGGACATGGGGTTGATTGTCTTTTCCTAAAGTTTTGTTTTATTGGGGCTTCTACATCATCTCATGTTGTAGTTGTTAATGATTCCATTAGGGTATGGAATTCTAGGAATTTAATTAATTATTTAGATAAATATCCTAGAAATATGGTGACTGTTTTTCTTGATGGTATGGATTAACATGAAAGATAATGATTTCAATAAATGAAATTTAAAGGGAAGTTGGTGCCTCACATGTTTTTTTATAAAATTTTAAAATGAAGATTACATATTATATATTTTTCAGATGTTTCTAGTGAAATATATTTTTCATGGTATATACATTATTTTATATAAAAAATTTCTAGTATCACCCAATATAGAGGATTAATAAGTAATTGTTTGAAAAAAAATTTATGTCATAATATCTTGAGTAATTATATTGGTTTTGAAATTGAAATTCCTTGTTGACTAGAAATAATTTTTGAATAATGGTTCTCCAATGTGAAATACCATTATGCATCTCTTTTCAATTTCTTGTCTACGGGGTATATTTGATAGTTATTTACATTCATATGATTTTATTTATAGATGCTGGATGGATGGAGAATAACTATTTGTTTTTAAAAGATATTTGGGGGAAATATATGTTTTTGGTAGTGTTGAAAACATTTTTTGTGTGGAAAATAAATTGATATGTGGCTGATGTGGGTGATATTGATAGATTTTGTGGGGTATTTTATGTACTAATAAGATCATTTATTATATTGTTATGTTATATAATCCTATTATAATGTAATGTGGCTATAATTAATGAATCTTTTGATTGGGGTAGTTATGTAATCATTAATTATTACGTTGTTAATGTTTAATTGATTACTTTTTAACAAAAAATAACTAATGAATTATTGAGATTATTAAACAAATGATACTAGAATGGAAATAAATATTTTAATGATGAATATCTTGAAATGAGACATTATTTAATGAGTGGTTTGAAAATAGAAGTGAAAAATTCAATTGAATATTGAATGTGATGATTATGGTAAATGATATGTTTATAATTTAATTAATAATATGAAAAAATTGGTGATAAATAATTTTCATATAGATACCATTTGTGGATATAGAAATGGGGATTTTGTAATATTTAGGGTAATATATGAAAATATGTGGCAGTGACAGTGGCCTAGAAATAGTATATAATTTTAATATTTTATTGTGTCTACACATTTGATGGGATATTGTGGTACTATATACTAATTTTATTTCATATTATTTAATATGATATAAAATTCATGTATGGTAACTAGACTGATGACACCGTTTGGGTGTAGGCGATCAGTGTATTCATAATATGGGAGGGTAGGTCATATCAATCAACAATATTATGAATCTTTCAAGACATTCACTAATATTGGTTCTTATGTTATAGCTAGAATTTTTGTAGGTTACCTCCTCAGAGCAGAAAGTTTGGGTCATTTCACACTAAATTCTATCAGATATAGTTGGATGTATTTGAGGGAAAGAGTAATATTATTTAGATGATAAAATATTCTCATCTGAATAATATGTCTTGGAGTATGACCAATACTGGGAATTTATATTTGATATATCATGTGGTAGAGGATTAAAATTCTAGACTTGAAACTGTGATACATACAATATTTCACTTCACATTATCCAAATTTTATCTTGAATGTGACATGAATGTTTGTATTTTAATTCAAAGATAATTTTTTTTCAACATGTTCTTTTATTATTTAAACTATGATTACATTTTATATTCAAAAGTATATAACCTCAAGGAATTTATGTTACATGTTTGATCCCTTTATAAATATTTATATTTATATTTTTGTTGGTTAACCTCACGGAGTCAGGAAATTTGACTCTTGATCTCTTGTTATGTACCACCATTTTAAGAGTCATCATCAAAGATGTTTTTCTATGTAACAATTCATATATTATTTCATTATTACAAAGGGAATATGTTATTTTGAAACCATTAGATTTATTTCTTATGATGGATTATGAGATTTTCATTTCTATCATAACAATATTAAACCACTTCTATTATATTTATTTATCATTTTATGTGATTAAAAATAGTTTTTTATTAAAATGATTATAATTTATGAATACCCATTTCTTATTCGTATAATTTAACTGTTCAAACCTATATCTCATTCATATATTAAATATAGAATTTTATTATATTGCAAATATACCCTTTCGTTGCGGTAAATATAATATTCTTTAGTTTTTGGATTTAGTAGTTTTTAACTAGAAGATTCATTATTTACTATATGCCTTTATATAAGAAAACACTATTTAACATTTTCATATTTTTTCGACTAATATAATTTAATATATTTCTCATATTTAGTAACAGTGGTTTATTTTAATTTTTCTTAATAATGATTAGGCACGTTATGATATATATGTATATAAGTTGAATTACATTACTATGGAATGAACCACATTATGGTAAGTGTTTGGAGGAGTTA
The DNA here is from genome assembly GCA_963277665.1 of Viscum album. NCBI lineage: Eukaryota > Viridiplantae > Streptophyta > Magnoliopsida > Santalales > Viscaceae > Viscum > Viscum album. The sequence continues at coordinate 688,364,814 of OY728164.1, forward strand.
TTAGATTTTTCAACTTCTAATTAATTAGTTGATGGGGTTATAAGATGTTCATGTCCTAAATGTAAATTTAGAAGACGAAGGAATTGATTTTATGTTTAGGAACACTTTATTTTGAAGCAATTACATTCACTATATTTTTGTTTGGTTTCTAATTTAGAACCGAACATAATAGAAAGGATGAGCACATATGTCAATATATAGAAAGAGCTCCCAACATTGTCCAAAATGGAAAATAAAATGCAAAACCATATATATGATGCACTGAGCATTGCAAGACACTGAAATCTTCATAAAAACATATTAGAACAAATAGTTTAAGGGGATTCAAATCGAAATTTTACAAGTGTTGTTTTTCAGACTATAGGACAGCCAAATAAAGAATATATCTTATCATTGGATCCTTCTCTTGATTCTGTGGAGACTAATTTAAGAGAAAACCTCTATGAGTAGACATATATGTTTGATGGTTTAGATGATGATTGAAATCAAGGGTTTTATACTAGATGTTTGAAATATTCAATACATTATTTTCTACTAATGTTATACCATATCAAATTCCTATATGGAATTTAAAATAATGTAATGTCCATGATAATGGAATTTTTTTTGTGATGCATTTTCTGAAGCAATGATCCCTGAGGATTTTTATGATATCAAAAATTTTGTTAACAATTTGATCTGAATTATACAAAAATTTATACATGTCCCAATGATTATATACTTTATTGGGGAGATGATTCAAGCAGACTAGATTGAAAAAAAATATTCTTCTTATATATGGCAGTCTATGGGTGATGTTGGAAGTCAGAATCAATAAACGTCGGTATGAACTAATTCAAGATTCCCTATATCCATTTCACCATTCCCTATAAATGAGGGATTAATAATTTTTCTTTATAAACATGAAAAAATACACAAATTGGATGAGTTCAATAGAATTTAAATATCATTCTTGATTTATTTTAGTCATGTGCTTTTCATCATCATGACCTAGATGGTGATGTAAATGTTGGGTGTTGTGCGAGTCATGTGAAGTAACTTCATTATCATTTTTTATTTTTCGGTTTGTGTAATCCAACACTTAATGACTATTATTTTAATGTTTATTACCATTAAATATGATATCTTTAAAAAAGAAAAATCATTTAATAATAAATTTTAAAAGATGTATATCTGTATCATGTATTGATACAACAATAATGTTTTGGTAACTTAAGGAAGATTGTAAAAAAATTTAAAACCAAGATCATTTTAGTCAGCAACATGAGGTGGTAGTCCCCGATAGTTTCCAAAACAAGTCTATCTCCATTGACTGCTTGATGATCTAACTATACATGGTCAATATTTCTGGAATCTACTTGATTCCTTTATTTTAATACACATTTGAAAATTAAAAACTATTTATTATATCTAATTTCTAGAAATAGATAAATTACTCTTAATAAAAAATGATCCTAAAGCTTCCCTTATTTATTTGGTTGGGTGCTGTTTTTCTTCTGGTATCTATTCATACCACATGTGAAACAGATGGTATCATGTTCCCCAATTTCCCCTTGACCTTCCTCATCTTGGAAGGGTTTAATAAACATGGTTAATAATTATATCTTCATTCCATTTTCATTTTTTCACCATGATGATAGAAGGGTTTTCATGCATCATATCCTTATCTACTTAAAGAAGAAGAGTAAGAAGATAAGAAAGAGACAACCCAATTTTTTTCAAATAAAAATTCATAAAAAATCTAGATAATATCGAATGGAATTATTCCCTAATTAAGTTGGTGCCTAGTTATTTGGATATTTTAAACTCTATAACCTATAAGAACTCAATGTAATTAATGAGAATGACATGATGTGGACTATATAGAAAAACTTAACCAATATTTCACTGAAATGTAGCCATAGAAATCTCAAACCACTGATTCGTGGTCTCTCATAGTAAATACCATGGAGGTTATCATGATTTCTATAATGATACATTTTTTATGAGAATTAATTAATTTATGAGACATTTATGATATCATCAAACATTGAACATCGACCATATTTCTCAACTGTTTTTAGTAGAAATGTAACTCTTCATCAGTAGCCTATTTATCAGGATGGTAAGGAATTGAGGATTCAAGTATATAAGATATCCATTCATATATAATCATAACCAAAATGTGTCTATACCACTCATAGGTGTTACATTCAGTAAAGAGGTTATATTTTTTTAGAGTTGGTTTCCTAGAACAAAAAGTTTTTACTCTAATTACACAAATATCTAATGTATTAAATATTAAGTTAAACTTTTTATTACACATTGTTCATTATTTTACATGAACATAATTTAATAATGACTTATAGTATTTGTATCATTGATAAGGTCATAATTATTCCCTTGTATGATGATAAAATTAACGTGATATGAGAATTTTATTAATATAGTTCTGTGGTTTGATAACATACTATGATGAGACACATAGTATATAGACCATCATGTGTGAGTATTCTTAAGAAGAACAGGGTTCTTCTCAGGAAGATCGTATATGGTAATCTTGAATAAGGGATATTATGAGAACATACCCGCTAGTAGGAATTCAACATGTTTGGGCATTGTATGAAATTCTTATCTATGATCATGTGTAATGGTACTGAAAAAATAATTATCATTAATGAATAGAACAACTCATGCACTTTGATTTTATAATGAATATTATGAAACAATATTTTGGTGGGATGTAGGGTACGTTGGGTGTATCGCAAATGACATGTTATTAATGGATATGTCAAGATATGATTTTTCCCATCCATATTTATGGAATTTCATATCTCTTCTCGTTGATTGAAATAGAAACATCGTCCTAAATATAATGGCCATGGTGTAACAATGAGTTTATTTCAGGTAATCAAAGAATTATGTATCAAACATATCGATTTATGACATTGTCATGAAACCTACTTGATTAGAATTTATTAGAAAGGGATTATATTACATAGTGAATGTCTGTAATTGGTTTTCATAGTTAAGACATTAAGTTCCTTCTCATGGGTTCCTTGAAAATTTTCTAGATAGTAATATTTGACTTTAGGTAAGCCCTACTAATGCCAATGAGATTGAATCCTAGAAGTTCACACAGTAGGTGTTGACATTGGTCTGAAATAAATTTAATATGAATTTAATATAGAGAATAAATATTATTCTCAAGATGGAGTGATAATTTTATTTAGGTTATATTGATCTCAAAAGCTAAATAAATATTTATTCACCATATTTTGAATATAATATATTTATTTTAATTTAATGAATGTTCAATTTATATTTATTTACTAGTTTTTGAATAAAATATTTATTTTATAGAATAAAATATTTATTTGAGTGTTCAATAAATACAAGATGATTTCGAATGAATGATGACCATGTATGAGGATAAAATAATTATTTATGAGTCGGTAATTATTATTTATACATTTTGCGCCAGTTGGCACAACCAAACAAATAATACTATTATTATTATTATGTAAAATGTGATTTCATTAATAGTTATAATTATATTAAATTGATGTTATGGAATTGAATTTCGTAAAAAAAATCTTGGCCCTATAAATAGATGACTACATGTATTGTGTAATTCATTGAAAACCAATTCAATGCATGGGAATAGAGAATTATTTCACAAAATGAATTATATCTCATCTCCTCCTCCTCCTCTCCCTCTCTCAAGAATTTAAAAACTAGGATATAATTTCTTCAATACCGAAGAATAATCAATCATGAACTAAAAACATAAGTTTGCCGATTCTCCATGCTAGAACCCGGAGAACAAGTGGTGTTGATTGGAGACAATTGGAGCACGTGTAGATCAACACTAAAGAGAATATACCATTGGATCCTCACAAGTTCTATGAATTAAATCTTGAATGGACTTTTTAGATGATCAAAAATCATTAATAAAGAATGTTCCTAAGTCCTTGTATATATTTCATCACATATTAAAAAAATTAATTATAAATTGGATGTGCATTATCCTCACACTTAGTTCTGGGACAAAATTATTTAAATAAATGTTAATATTTTACCCACCAATGCACACTTCCTCTATGCTCAGAACCAACATGTGGTATTGGAGTAGACACATTAAAATTTATATTTAGATATATGATTATTGATAAATGTGGAATTGTAAAAAGATTTTATTTCATGTTATTCGTTCTTTAATTAGATTTGAATTAACACGTTTTTGAAATATTAATTATTTTCATTCAGTAATTCGTTTTGTTAATTTTTATGAAAAAATGAAGAATGACAAGAGATTCCATCAAGAATTTCCAAATAATTGTCTGGTAAAACCATGTTACATGGAATGCAACCAATACCTAGTCTTTATACCCATGCACAATGTATGTAGATGTGCTGTGTATTTTATTACATGTGGTGATTTTATTTCACATTGTGTGTTAACTAGGCCAATCCTGCACACATAGAGAGGATACAAGTCATGTAATTGGAAAGTAAACACCATGTGGTTTTTCTGTGTCAATACAGTGACACCAGATGCATTTAAATTGGATATAGAGAATTCGGGTACATGTTGTGCAATTACATGTACACGCCATGCTGTCTTAATTTAAGAAAGATTAAAATAATATTTTTTTTGAAAATACAGCATTAAAACCACATTTTAATGATTTCCACACTATTGTGTGTTTTATAATTTAAAAATGGTTCAAAATAAATTTAAACAATCAGCTAATTTATTTTCATTATAGATTCTTACATTTAATTTCCTTGAATGCCATTAAATATGGTTTTCTCCAAATATGATCAAATTATCAATAAGATGAAAGATAATGAGTTAATTAATGAATTAATTTATTAAAGCATTTTTATATTTAATAATAATTTTAAAAATAATAAAATTAATTATATCGATTTATTTTTAGTATTCGTTGCTTATGTGACCATCCATGATATTAACCAAGAATTATGTATGTTTTTTCATTTATTTAATTAAATTATTTCTATTGTTTTACTATTATTTAATATTTAATTAAATCATGGTCTATGATTCAGGCCTTATTCTATTATTATATAAGACTTGTGTGTCCTAGGATAGTTAGTAATTTCTTTTAACAAATCCTTTGGTTCCCCTAAACAGCATGTGAGTAATAAATATTTTTAATTAATAGAGAATACCAAGGAACATGGGAATGGATCAATAAAGAATCATAATGAATCTAACCTCATGATACATAATTGGACACCAGGAATGTTATAGCTCATTCCATGTCTGACAAAAGGAATTATTTCCCCAAGACCATAAGTTGATTTAATTTACACTCGTTAAATCAACCATTAGATATTCTCATGATAGGGTAATTTTATTAATTATTTATTTTCTATCAAATGCATTTATATTATATTTATTGAGTCAAGACTGCAATTACGTAAATGAATGAATTAATATATAATGATGAAATTAAAATAAAATTGATTATGCATAATGGTTTTATCCAAACATGGTTAACAAATTATGTAAACATCCAATTAAAATATTAAAAATTCATGTAAATGATAAAACAATATAAACAATTTATTCATAATAAACAATTATCTCAATCTAATAATATGGTAGTTTAAGCCATCCGTTACATGATTAGGAACAAAAATCAATAGTACCATGTGATTGAACGTCCCATGTTGGGACACTTACTTTTATTACTTGAGTACTTATAAAAGTTTCAGGTTGACTTAACCATTTTACATAAAGATTAGTTTCCATTTATAGACATGGAGTAATTTGGAGGCATGTGTTGAGAAAATCCATGTTAAGATTTATTGATTGGGATGTCTATTCAACGGATCAAGGAGCAGCAAGCCCGATGTTAACAAATACATTCCTACCTAAATACATTAAAAATTTATTGACCAACCCATATTAGGATTCTACGAAGGAAAATATGGATCCTTTCCCCTAGAAATCTTAGAAATAAGGCATTCCATGTTCAATAGTGAGGGATATTGGGAAATAATAAAATAGTGGGAGATTTAATAAAATAAATTAACTATTTATTTAAAAATCTAAAATCAAGGAATGTACTAATAATAAATTTTTTAAATTGTAGATTAAAATGAAAGCTCACTATCACTATGGTTAATATTATTTAAAGACAACCTACTAACATATATTAACTTATAGGAGTGGTTTACACACCATATGGCTGTTCTATTCCATGAAAGGAAATATTACAATCTAGAATCCTCAATTCCTAATTCTCCTAATCATGTGGTGAGTTATAAAACGTTACTTGTATAGAAAAAACATATTAATGACATAGTCAACATTCAATGTATTATTCTTTCATCTATGTCTTGTGATCTAATGAAGTCTCAGTAAAACATGGACTTCCATGGAATTTTTGAATAGTGATATAGAGATGAAAGGTTTGAGATTTTCATGTATCTCTTTCAGAGTATGTTTGGGGAGGGTTACCTAGTAGGGCCTCACGTAGTAAAGATCATTAGGCATATTGAGAACCTAGAGGTTCTAGGTTTTAATCCCCAAAAAAGAATGAGCACTGATCTCATTCGAGAATTTCTCCCTCATATATTATCTAATTTTTGTTGTTGTTAATTTTAATACTAATAACAGTGAGAGGACTCTGCCAGATCTTTTTATCCTCCTTCACCATGTAGATAATGATATGAAGCATGAAAACCCTTCAATCCTTATGGTGAACAAACTGAAACGAAATTAAAGTGATTCCGGACCAAATCTTCTTCATTCCCTTCCAAGAAGAAGAAGACAAAAGGGGAAGCAAGGGAACATGATGTTGTTTGTTTCTCATATGGAAAGATGGGCCACTGGAAAAAAACATAACCCACTTAAGAAGAAAGGGGATGTTTCATGTGATTTTGTTATTGAGTTTATTTTATTTATTAATGAAATTTGGGTATTAAATAAATCATGTATTTCTCACATATGTAGTCACATATATGAACCAAGTAGATTCAAGAAACTTGATTGAAGGGATGTAGATTTTTAAGTAGTCAACAGATCTAAACTTGATGTTGTAGGTATCATGGACTACCACCTCACATTTCCGACCATAATGATCATAGATTTAAATTATTTTTATTAGTTTCCTTCTATTACCAGAAACAATATTTATATATAGAGACTAAATACATATTAATTTATTTTCAAATTTAGAAATAAGTTTTTCTTCTTTTATAAAGATAATATTTTTTATTAAAAGGAATATTTATAAAATTATTTTTACATGTTGGATTACATGAACCATGTAATGGAAATCGTTAATGAAGTTACATAAAATTAATCATACCACAACCCACATTGGAATCACCATCCTGTTCTTGTAAATTGAAAATGATTGAAAACTTATATCATGTTGGATATTTGGATTCTTTCGAACAAAATACACATGGTGTATGTCACATATTTTTACGAGGAAAAATGACTAAATCCCCATTTTTATGGATATGTCAAGGGGGAAAGGATGTTCATAAATTACTTCATACCGATGAGTGTGGACCATTTCCTATTTAAGAAATTTGTGGGTACTCAAAAATTATAGAATTTAATGATGATTTTATTAGATATCGATATATTTACATACTAAGGTATAAAAAAGATTCTATTGATAAATTCAAGGAATACAAGAATGAATTTGACAACATTATTGGTACAAAGACGAAGAAACTCTACACAGACCAAGGTGGGGAATATCACAATCAAGACACAATTGAAAACTTATTGAAGTTTGGGATCCTATTTCAACTCACTTCCCCTTACATGCATCAGTGGAATATTGTAGGTGAGAGGAAGAACCACACATTGTTGGACATGGAGAGATCAATGATGAGTAATTAAATTCTTCCTTTATCCATTTGGAGATATGTCTTACAATAAAAAGAACTCATACTAATCCACATACTTACTAAACCAATAAATGGTATACCATGTGAATTTATGAGTGTAAGAAAACATTATTATATAATTTACATCTGTGGGGAATAGAAGTGTTTTTTAAAGCCTCTCCAAGTAAAAAACATGCTCCTCATGGTTCAAAGTATACTTTTATAGGGTAACCGAAGAAAATAAGAAGATATTACCTATACAACCCCTTAGAAAAAAGTGTTATAGTGCAAAAAAACTACATTCCTTTATAAGGAGCACATCTCCAAAAGAAATAGTGGGAGTGAGATAAAATTCGATGATGTCGAGGGTCAAGGAGCACAAGATTTGGTACATCATTAGGATACAAAAATCCATAATGGAATAAGAAATTGTTATGAATAAATATGTACTATGTAAGAGTCCAATAGAGGATAGAAAATAAGAATGGTATGATTTTCGAGTTTCCAAGGATGGTGGCTCATTATTAGTTGATTATAATGATTTTATAACCTATAAGAAAGAAGTATGTGGATAATATATTTAGAAGTTTAAAAAATCCATGAACTCTAAAATTGATTCCATGTACCGAAACAAAGTATGTAATTTCATAGATATTTTAGTGGATGTATATCCTTTTTTGTTTCAAATGGGTATTTTAGAAGGAACTGGATGTGGAAGGAAGCATTAGTACATATAAGGTATGACGAGTAACAAAAGGGCTTAAACATCATCGTGGTATTGATTGTGATGAAATATTTTCACCAGTTTGAAGGATGAAATCCATATTAATTCTACATTCCATTATATCTCACCATGACTATGGATTTTGAAAATGGATTTCAGAACTACCTTCCTTAATGGAAACCTTTAGGAAGATTTCTACATAACACAACTGTAATGGTTTGTTGCGCCAAAGGATTCCAATAAGCTAGGAAATTTTCAATAATATATTTAAGGATTAAAGAGAGCATCTTGGTTATGAAACATTAATTTTGTTGAAGGAATATTATAATTTTGTTTTGTAAATAATAGATGTCATCCATGTGTCCAGAAATAGATTAGTAGGATTGCAATAATTTTCTTAACAGTATATGTTGATGATATATTACTTATTGGAAAGGAAATTCTATTCTTATAATCTTTTAAGGAATTGTTGAATAAATTAACTTCCAAGAAAGAATCGAGCGAGGAAAAATATATTCCTAGGATCCAGATCCATCTTGATCGATCCAAGTTGTTACTTGGACTAAGTCACAATATATACATTGAAACGATAATGAGGACAGTCAGTTTGGAGTAATCTCAGAGGGTATTGTTTCCAGCATCATATAGAATTTATATTTCTATAAAAATGTTTCCTCATAACCCGGATAAAAGAAATATAATTGAAAATATTCAATACACATTCACGATTGGGTATGTCATGTAGGAAATTTTATATACTAGGATGGATATTTCATATTCATTATGTTTGGTAGGAAAATATCAAGCCGATCTATGTGATTGCCATTAGATGGTAGTAAATAAAATCCTTGTGTTTCTAAGGTATACTATAGATATGTTCCTTATTTATGAAGGAGATGAGTAACTTGTAATAATAGGATATATAGATGCTAGTTTACAGACTAATTAATATGAGATGAAGTGACAAAAGGGATACATCTTCCCCATGAATGGAGGTTATGCTAGCAGGAAGAGCTCAAAGTAGGCTATGGTTGGAGATTCTACAGTAGAGTCTTACTATATTATAGCATCTGAGATAGATAAAGATGTAGTTTGGATGTGCAACTTTTCCCAAGACCATGATGTGTTTCCTAACATTTAATATCCCATCACAGACTATTGTTATAATTCTATAGTCTTGGATCACACAAATGGGAAAAGGTCACATCAGCAGATGAAGAACATACTTAATAAGTATCATCTCTTGAGAGATTTATTGCAAAAAGGTGAAGTTTTAGTGAGTATTATTTCAATTTAAGACAATGTTAAAGACCCCCTGACTAAATCCTTGACTCTTTAGAATCATTATTTTCATGTGACATATAGCGTAGTGATGGTCGTGGGAAGTTGGATCTAGTCCAAGTGGACTTTTTTAGAGTTAGTTTCCTAGAACCAATTGTTTGTACATTGATTACATGAATATATTATGTAGTAAATATTAAATTAAAAATATTATTACACATTTTCGTTGTTATTAATAACCTTAATATAATAATATCCTAGAGTATTTTTCAAATTGATATGGTCATAGTAGTTTCCCACTTTGATGAAAACCTTGAAATTCTATTAAAATATTCTTAATAAAATTATGTGGTTATATAAAATACTATGATGGGACACATAGTATATATAAAACCATTCCTGGTCACTTGTAAAAATAAGAGACTTCTTCTCCTGAAGTTTTCCATTGCTAATATAGAAGACCGAAGAATATGAAACTACAAAAAAATGAGAGTTTAGCGGTGATTTTCTTAGTGGTGCTTTATGGAACCACAAATAATTTTTTTTATATTTTAACTGTGATTTATTAAGAACCATTTATAAACCATTTAATTTTTTAACAACCCGAAACTTCTCTCCCCACCCCCTTAAACTTAAACCTCGAACCCCCGAAGCCCTACCAAAATTCATGAAGCCTCACTGCCGATCTCATACCTCATCGCTGATCTAGACCCTCACTGCAGATCCAAAACCTGGTCATGTTGGTCCCAACCCTTTCCCCCACCCCAACCATCATTGCCACCCACTGTTGGTCACAACCTATCCACTCGCCACCCATCTTCACCAGTCTGGACCTAGCACATCACTAACCCTTAAAGGTTAATTGGTAAGTGAAAGGGAGTTTCTATATATCTCTTTAATATAATTTTTTTTATTTACTATGGGTGTTTAGAAATTACATCATGATTTCAGGTTTCTTTATGTGGTGTTTTGATATATTTTGATGGGATTTACAACAATTGTGAGTAATTCTGTAGTGTGGATTTGGTTTTTGTCATTGTAATATTAGTGTTGATGTAATTTTTTTTTAATATTTTATTATTTTTATTAAAATAATTCTATTTAGAAATTGGGGTTGATTATCTTTTTTGAGGTGGTAATAGTAGCGTTGATTTGGTGTTTGTCTTAATTTCTTGTTATTTTTTAAAAAATAAATATGATTTGGACATGGGATTGATTATCTTTTCCTAAAGTTTTGTTTGATTGGGGCTTCTACATCATCTCATGTTGTAGTTGTTAATGATTCCATTAGGGTATGATATTCTAGGAATTTAATTAATTATTTCGATAAAAATCTTAGAAATATGGTGAATGTTTTTCTTGATGGTATGGATTAACATGAAAGATAATGATTTAAATAAATGAAATTTAAAGGGAAGTGGGTGCCTCACTTGTTTTTTTATAAAATTTCAAAATGATTATTACATATTATATATTTTTCAGATGTTTCTAGTGACATATCTTTTTCCTGGAATATACATTATTTTAGAAATTTTTTTCTAGTATCACCCAATATAGAGGATTAATAAGAAATTGATTGAAAGAAATTTTATGTCATAATATCTTGAGTAATTATGTTGGTTTTGAAATTGAAATTCCTTGTTGACTAGATATAATTTTGGAATAATGGTTCTCCAATGTGAAATACCATTATGCATCGCTTTTCTATTTCGTTTCTACAGGGTATATTTGATAGTTATTTACATTCGTATGATTTTATTTATAGTTGGTGGATGGATTGAGAATAACTATTTGTTTTTAAAAGATATTTGGGGGAAATATATGTTTATGGTAGTGTTGAAAACATTTTTTGTGTGGCAAATAAATCGATCTTTGGCTGATGTGGGTGATATTGACACATTTTGTGGGGTATTTTAAATACTAATAAGATCATTTATTATGTGTTTATGTTATACAATCCTATTATAATTTAATTTGGCTACAATTAATGAATCTTTTAATTGGGAGAGTTATGTAATCATTAATTATTAGGTTGTTAATGTTTAATTGATTACTTTTGAACCAAAAATAACTAATGAATTCTTGAGATTATTAAACAAATGATACTAGAATGGAAATAAATATTTTAATGATGAATATCATGAAATGAGACATTATTTAATGATTTGGTTGAAAATAGAAGTGAAAAATTCAATTGAATATTGAATGTGATGATTATGGTAAATAATATATTTATAATTTAATTAATAATATGAAAAAATGGGTGATAAAGGATTTTCATATAGATATCGTTTGTGGATATATACATGCGGTTTTTGTAATATTTATGGTAATAGATGAAAATATGTGGCAGTGACAGTGGCCTAGAAATAGTATATATTTTTAATATTTTTTTGTGTCAACACATTTGATGGGATATTGTGGTACTATATACTAATTTTATTTCATATTATTTAATATGATCTAAAATTCATGTATGGTAACTAGACTGATGACACCGTTAGGGTGTAGGCCATCGGTGTGTTCATAATATGGGAGGGTAGGTCATACCAAACAACAATACTATGAATCTTTCATGACATTCACTAATATTGGTTCTTAATTTATAGGTAGAATTTTTGCAGGTTACCTCCTCAGAGCAGAAAGTTTGGGTCATTTGACACTAAATTCTATCAGATATAGTTGGATGTATTCAAGGGAAAGGGGAATATTCTTTAGATGATAAAATATTCTCATATGGATAATATGTCTTTGAGTATGACCAATACTGGGAATTTATATTTGATATAGAATGTGGTAGAAGATTCAAATTTTAGACTTGAAACTGTGATACATACAATATTTCACTTCACATTATCCAAATTTTATCTTGGATGTGACATGAATGTATGTATTTTAATTCAAATATATATTTTTTTTCAACATGTTCTTTTATGATTTAAACTATGATTACATTTTATACTCAAAAGTATATAACCTCAAGGAATTTATGTTACATGTTCGATCCCTTTATAAATATAAATATTTATATTTTTGTTGGTTAAACTCACAGAGTCATGAAATTTGACTCTTGATCTCTTGTTATGTACCACCATTTTAAGAGTCATCATCAAAGATGTTTTTCTATTTAACAATTCATATATTATTTCATTATTATAAAGGGAATATGTTAAGTTGAATCCATCACCTTTATTTCTTATGATGGATTATGAGGATTCCATTTCTATCATAAGAATAGTAAACCACTTCTATTATATTTCTTTATCATTTTAAGTGATTAAAAATAGTTTTTTATTAAAATGATTATAATTTATGAATACCCAATTTTTATTCATATAATTTAACTGTTCAAACCTATATCTCATTCATATATTAAATATAGAATTTTATTATATTAAAAATTTACCCTTTCTGTGCAGTAAATATAATATTCTTTTGTTTTTGGATTTAGTAGTTTTTAACTAGAAGATTCATTATTTACTATATGTCTTTATATAAGAAAACACTATTTAACATTTTCATATTTTTTCGACTAATATAATTTAATATATTTATCTTATTTAGTAACAGTTGTTTATTTTAATTTTTCTTAATAATTATTAGGAACATTATGATATATATGTATACAAGTTGAATTAAATTACTATGGAAGACAACACATTATGGTAAGTGTCTGGAGGAGTTATTAGATTTTTCAACTTCTAATCGATTAGTTGATGGGGTTATAAGATGTCCATGTACTAAATGTAAATTTAGAAGATGAAAGAATTGAGTTTATGTTTAGGAACACATTATTTTGAAGCAATTACATACACTATATTTGTGTTTGGTTTGGAATTTAGAACCGATCATTATAGAAAGGATTAGCACAGATGTCAATCCATAGAAAGAGCTCCCAACATTGTCCAAAATGGAAAATAAAATTCAAAACCATATAAATGATGCACTGAGCATTGCAAGACAATAAAATCTTCATAAAAACATATTAGAACAACTAGTTGAAGGGGATACAAATAGAAATGTTACAAGTGTTGTTTTTGAGACTATAGGACAGCCAAATAAAGAATGTAACTTATCATTGGATCCTTCTCTTGATTCTGTGGAGACTAATTTATGAGAAAACCTCTATGAGTAGACAGATACGTTTGATGGTTTATATGATGATGGAAATCAGGGGTTTTATACTAGATGTTTGAAATATTCACTACATTATTTTCTACTAATGTTATACCATATCAAATTCCTATGTGGAATTTAAAATAATTTAATGTCCATGATAATGGAATTTTTTTGTGATGCATTTTCTAAAGCAATGATCCCTAATGCATTTTATGAAATGAATAAATTTGTTAACAATTTGATCTGAATTATAAAAAAATTTATACATGTCCCAATGATTATATACATTATTGGGGAGATGATTCAAACAGACTAGATTGAATAAAAATATTCTTCTTATATATGGCAGTCTATGGGTGATGTTGGAAGTCAGAATCAATATACATCCATGAAGAAGGGGAAAAGGAACACACCAGTAAATTTTTTTATTACTTTTTATTAAAGCCTTGATTGCAATGATTATACATGTCATCGAAAATAATCGAATATATAAAGTGTAATTTTGTATATATTAACGATTATGGTTTTATGCAATATCCAATAGATTCAAAATCATCTGCTAAATTTGATTCAATAAATATAGATTTATTAGATGATCTTATGAATCTTCAATTGGGATTGGATGCTAATGGATTCAACCCGATTATGAGTTTAAGTACCATTTATAGTATTTGACTTGTTGTTTTGATACCTTACAATCTTCCTTTGTGGATGTGTATGCAACAAATGTCTTTTATCATTTTAATAATTATTTCTAGAAAACAAATTAATTGAAACGATATCAATGTATACGTGAAGCCTTTAATTGAATAACTATAAGAGTTATGGAACAACATTGTTGAGACATATGATACGGTTGACCTCAATTGTTTTGATAACCCCAATTATGTGTTCACATACATTAATAATCCAAAATAATTGTTATCTATATATTAATTCTTTTGATCAATTACATTCTATTTGATAATAATATCAAAATAATCTTTGAAATATGTTAATCAATGTTTATCTATGATTATATGAATTTTGAAATAATTCTAACTCAATTGGATATGCTTTTCATAAATCATATAAGTGTTAAGTCACTGATATGATTATAGATACTGATATAGATCTACCGGTACATAGTATACCGAAAGGAATAGTCATCGATAAAAAAATGTCACTGATACTCAGAGCTACCGGTATGTGTAAATCCACCGGTAAGCACATGTCACTGATAGATCAGGTCCACCGGTACAGAAAACTACCTACCAATAGAACAAGTCTGCCAGTGTGCATAAGTTTACCGATATACAATTCACTAGTACAAAATGGAGCTACCGGTATGCACAAGCAACCGATACAAAGTTCAAAAATAAAAACAGTCACTAACAAACCAAGAAACCGATAAAGGTGAGTTGCTGCTAGAACAAACAAGATACTGATAGAAGGAGTCACCGGTATATAGATCTATTGATACAATGAGAAAAAGCTACTGATATAAGGAGATACCGGTACAAGGACAAATAGATACCGATAGGAGGTCACAACTATACAAAGTCCATCAATAAACATCTACCGACAGAAGGCTACTCTTGAAATAATGACCAGTCAAACTCTATACTCTCAATATTTTTTATTTATTAAGAAACAGTCATATTTTATGTTTTAATGAAATTAATGTTATTTAATGACAGTTGTTGGCATGTCAAAAAACCGTACCTCGTACATGTAAAAAGGTAATCACTTCCTTTTACCGGAGCTGAAAGCTATAAAAAGAAGGAAAAAGGCCAGGAACAAAAACTAAGAAGGCACCTGAAGTGTGTGGAAAATCCAGGGATGAATACCATTGGAAAGTGGTGAATTTAAAAAAAAAAAAGAAAATAAATTCTACATTAATACTAGAAGAACACTGGACATTCATGAAGCCATTAATTCTAGAGAATAACACAAGCTGCTCCATAGTAAAGAAGTGATGAACTACAATGAGCTCTTCATGCACTCAAGCTGACTAAACTGAACTTGAAGAAAATGAGAATCTATTTTTCAGACAAAAACCAGAGAAGGACTCAAGAGCATTCCTGATTAATTAAGAGTCTAGAGCTACACTTAAAATCACCAGAGCTTTCTAAAACTCATATCTACTCTCTCAGTGATGCTTTTATTTACATTTTAAGAAGTGTGGATACTTTGTACATTTTATACACACACTATCTCTTGAGATCACCTGGAGGATTTCTAAATCCTCACAAAAAACTTCTATAAATCTCTTTATTCCCACAGTGGATAGTGGTAGAGGTCAAGTAAGACCCGCACAGCCTGTGTGCTGTTGTTTTGTTTTCCCACAAAGAACTATGGTAGAGGTCTTAGTACCTGGACAGTCTTTGCACTGTTTTTTACCCCGATCCAGGGTGTGGATAAAATTTATATAAGTTGTTTGAGAGGACTAATTCTCACCTTGAGACTGAACCTCTTGGTTATATCGGATGTTCATTTTCGATTAAGTCTAAAGTATAATATATTTTCCGCTGCTAATTACTTTGAAATAAAATTTGTTTTAAAGTGAATTTTGTAGTTAATCTAGAAAGTGTTTGTACTTATTGTAAAACAATATTTTAGTTTCAAAATCTAATTTAATATTCTGATTAAATTAACTGAGACTTAATCAATCTTTGAGAAACTAATTAAACATTAATAATCTGTATAAATTCACTACAGTTTAACTTAGTTTTTAAATTGGGGGATTTTAATATATATATATTTAAAATGAAATTTTAATTGGAACTCAATTCATCCCCCCTCTTGAGTATCCACTCCGACCAACATTTGGTATCATAGGTTTAAATATATTATTAAAGGTTTTCGAAACACTCTGTTTTTCAACTGTGATTTTAGTTGCATCTTAAAGATCTTAAATTTATTTTAGTTCTAAATTTTATATCATTAATTTTTTTTGCTAAAATCTATATATGGATAATAGATTAGAAGGTGCTTCTACCCACCTGACAACTTTATTTAATGGTAAAAATTATTCCCAATGGAAGCTTAAAATGAAAATTCATTTATAAAGAATGGAATTTGATATCTGGATAGCTATAGAAACTCAATATACGATTCAAGAGACTGTTAGAACTACTTGGGATGAACCTACTAAGAAAGATTGCAATAATTAATTGTAAATAAATGAATTCCTTGTATTGTGCTTTAGGAGATGAAGAATTTAATCTCATATCTGCTTGTAAAACTGCTTATAAAATTAAGTACACTTTGGCTATTTCCCATGAGTGAAAAAACAATGTTAAATAAATGATGGTCAATACCTATACTATCAAATATGATAATTTTAAAATGAAGCCTGATGAGACTATTTCTGACATGTATCTCAGGTTCAATGAGATTGTCAACACTATGATCTCTCTTGGTAAAGTTGTTCCTACAAAAGAACAAGTCATGAGGATATTAAGATGTCTAACAGAAAGTTGGAGAGGCACATCGGTTTCCATTATATAATCATGAGACATCAGAAAATTTCATGTTAAATTATTAATTGGTAAGCTAATGATGTATGAGGAAGAGATGAAGGTCAACAAAGAATAGGATGATGAACCAAGGAAGAAGTCAGTAGCCTTCAAGACATCTGCTTCAAAGAGTAAAGACAAATTAAAAGTTCAAAGTGAAAGTGATAGTTCAAGTAGTGATGAGAGTGCATCTGACAGTGATGCTGAGATAGCTCAAATAGCCATAAGATTCAAGAAGATCTACAGGAAGAAGAAATTCTTCAGAAAATCAAATTATAAAGGAAAATATGATAACAAAGGTCATTGGAAGAAGGAATGGAAGAATCGTGATAAAAGTGATTAAATTGTCTTATATGAATTAAAAAGTAAAGGAAATGTAAAGGAAGACTGTCCAAAATTGAAGTTCAAAAAGAAATATGACTACAAGGACAATAAGTACAAGAATTCCATGAAAGCTACCTAGAGTGCTTCAGAAGACAACACAAGAGAATCTAAAGTTTCTGACTCTGAAAAGAATTGTGCTAACATGTGTTTTTTGGCAATCAAACTTGAGGTAACACTAGACACTCCTGCTTTAAATTCATATTATTCTGGAGTTGATTCTGATTATGAATTTGAAAATATGTCTAGTGAAGAGTTATTTGAATACTATAATATGCTAGAAGAAACATGTACTGAATTGAAGGTCAAGTATAAAGCATTGAAGAAACATCATGCTCTGACCAGTTCTACTAAATCTGCACTTGATGTAGAAAAGGAAAAGAATGCTCAATTACTAAAGTAAAATACTGATTTTTTTTTCTAATGAGCAATTAAGGAAGAAATTATGAAAAATTAAAAAATGGAAAAGATATACTTACAAAAATGTTAGGAAAACAAGTGGCACCAAAATATACCACTGGAATATACTATTAGCCTAGACAAAGACAATTTACTAAAACTAGATTCATTTTTAAATCTGGATAGAATGCTGCTAGTTATAGTTCTGAAACTTTCTATTCTTCAACTAGTTATTCATATGGGTATAGATCAAATAAAGTTTATCCTTCAAAATCTATCGATTCTGTACGTTATTTGAGACCCATAAGATAAATCTGGGTACCTAAATCTTTTCTTGTTAACCTATTTGGACCCAAACAAATCTGGGTAATAAAACCATTCTCTGTTTAAACCTATTTTGTAGGGAATTTGCTTGAAGAGTTATCACAAGAAGGTATGGTACTTGGAAAGTGGATGTTCAAGGAATATGACTAGAGATTACTCATACTTAAAAATTTTAATCAAAGTTGATGGAGGCCATGTCACATTTGGTGATAACTCTAAAGGATAGATCATTGGCCTAGGCCAGATTGATAACACTAATTCAGTTTTAATTTTTAATGTTTTATTTTTTGATGGACTTAAATATAATCTGTTGAGTATTTCTCAGTTATGTGATGATGGTTTTAATTTAATATTTGAAAATTATTCTTGTAATGTTTTTAATTCCAAAAATGTTTTAGTATTTTCTGCATTGAGAAATGAAAATGGTTATGATGTTGATTTGAATTATTTATCTAAACAAAATGTTGCTTCTTTAAATGCTTTTCATAAATTATCATGGTTGTGGCATAGAAAATTAGGACACTGTAACATTCATTAACTTTGAAAACTGACTAGGAAGAACATAGTTAGAGACCTACCAAAACTTGAATTCCCATCAGACAATGTTTTTAATCCCCGTCAAAAGAGAAAGTAACATAACGTTTATTTTAAATTAATGAAATATGTTTCAACTTCTCAACCTCTCGAGTTGGTTCACATGGATTTTTTTGGGCCTTTTAGAGTTTCTAGTTTAAATGGGAAGCACTATGTCTATGTCTTAGTAGGTGACTTTTCTAGATATACTTGGGTATACTTGTTAGCTCACAAAAGTGAAGCTTGTTCTTACTTTACTAAATACTCCAAGTCTACAGAAAACCTTAGTGGAATTAAGATTAAGACTTTGGGAAGTGACCATGTTCGTGAGTTTGAAAATCATGAGTTTGAATATTACTGCTCACACAATGGCTATAGTCATAATTTTTCTGCCCCTAGAACACCTCATAAAAATTGTGTAGTAGAAAGAAGAAACATAACCCTTCAATAAATTGCAAGGACTATGCTTAATGAGTATGACCTGGCAATTTATTTTTGGACTGAAGCTGTAAATATAGCTTTTTATATTATCAATAGAGTCTTAATTAGACCTGTTCTCAAGAAGACCCCTTATGAGTTGTGGAATAATAGGAAACCTAAGTTTAGTTACTTTAGTGTTTTTATTTGCAAAGTCATTATTCTCAACACAAAGGATAATCTTGACAAGTTTGCACCCAAAAGTGATGAAGGAATTTCTCATGGTTATTCTTTAAATAGAAAATCCTATAGAGTCTTTATTAAAAGAACAAAATGTGTGGAAGAATCTGTTCATATCATGTTTGATGAAACTGATCCACATGAACCTAAGTCTTCTCTTGAAAATCATGAAGATGATTTTTCTATTCTATACCTTAATGATAAAACCAATGAGCCTATTGTAAAGACATCCAGTTCAGGACATATTCCAGAATCTGATTCTATAGAACCCGAACTTAGAGAAGAGCCTAAAATTTCTAGTCCTACCTTTACTAGATCAACTAGGAATCTAATGAATCATCCTTTAGATGTTGTTGTTGGTAATATTGATAATGGAACACAGAAAAGAGCTTCTCTAAGAAACTGAGTTGAACTTGAAGCTTTTCCTTCACAGGTAGAACCTCAAAATGTCAATGATGCAATCAATGCTGAATTTTGGGTAATGTCTATGCAAGAAGAATTAAATCAATTTGAAGGAAACAATCTCTATGAATTAGTTGAATGACTTAAAGACACATTGACCATAGGAACTAAATGGGTTTTTAGAAACAATGTTTTTGAATATGGAAATATAGTTAGAAACAATGCTAGGATAGTTGCGCAAGGGTATAGTCAAGAGGAAGGAATAGACTGTGGGTAAACCTTTTCCCCTGTAGCTATATTAGAATCTCTTAGGATCTTACTTTCCTATGCTGCTCATTTGAATTTCAAGTTATATCAAATAGATGTTAAAAGTGCTTTTCTAAATGGTTTTATAATTGAAGATGTTTTTGATGAACAACCACTGGGATTTACTAATCCAAATCCTTCAAATCGAGTTTTCAAACTATATAAAGCTTTATATGGTTTAAAACAAGCTCTAAGAGCTTGGTATGATAGACTTAGTAATTTTCTTATTTGAAAAAGTTTTACTGAAGGAATTTCTGATCCAACTATTTTTATTAAAAGTATTTCTAAAGATGTTTTGATAGTACAAATCTATGAAGATGACATTATTTTTGGATCTATTAAACATTCTTTATGTACTAATTTTTCAAAGAGCATGAAAAAAGAATTTGAAATTAGTTTAATGGGAGAACTCAAATATTTTCTTGTATTTCATGTTTTTCAAAATGATAATGGTATTGTTTTGAATGAAAGTAAATATAAAAAGGATATTTTGAAACATTTTGGTTTGGATGTTATTAATGAAAGTGATACCCCTATGAGTACTGTCTGTAGATTGGATACAGATAAAACTGGAAACCAGTGGATCAAAGAAATTACAGAGGTATGATTGGAAGAATACTTTACCTCATTTCTAGTAGACCAGATATTATGTTTAGTGTGTGCATGTGTGTAAGATTTAAAGATAATCCTAAAGAATATCATATACTTGTTGTTAGAAGAATTTTCAAATATCTTAAACGTACTGCAAATTTGGGTTCTTTTATCCAAAAAGAAAATCTTTCGAATTAATAAGTTATTCAGATGCTTACTTTTCTAGCTAGAAGTTGCATAGAAAAAGCACATCTGGAACATGTAATCTTTTAGGAAAGTCCCTAGTATCTTGGTGTAGTAAGAAACATAATTTTGTTCCATTGTCTACTACCGAAGTAGAGTATATAGCTGCTGGTAGCTGCTGTGCTCAAATTCTATGAATGAAACACACTTTTTTAGACTATGGATATGATTTTAAGCATGTTTCAATTAACTGTGATAACACTAAGGAAATTAACATTTCAAAGAATCATGTGTCTCACTATAGGACCAAACATATTGATGTAAGGAACCATTTCTTGAGAGATCATTACCAAAAAGGTGATATTACTCTTGAATTTATATGTACTGAACATCAATTAGCTATCATTTTCACCAAACCATTATGTTCAGATAGGTTAAGTTAAATTAGACATGAGTTAGGAATGATTAACCTTGACTGGTAGAAACCTCACCGATGTGATACCTCACCGATGTACCTCACCGATGTGATAGCTCACCGATGTACCTCACCGATGTGATTCCTCAACGATGTACCTCACTGATGTGATACCTCACCGATGTACCTCACTGATGTACCTCACCAATGTGATACCTCACAGATGTATCTCACGGATGTGATACCTCACTGATATACCCTACTGACAAGTATGTGATGTTTTAAACTTCTGTCTGCCGCCAAAATATGTATCGTTTATACTTTAATTTTTATATTTTAATTATTTATGATTCCTAAATGATTAAACTATGTCTTAATCACTTCTCAATACACCGAATATTTACTTTTCCCTCAAGCCTTAGCTCCCGAATCTCTCGAAAACCCTATGTTCCTTGAACCAAAAATGGAAAAAACTAAACTCCCTACTGTTAGAGATTACATTGATGATCCAAATGCAAAGAAGAAAAAGACATACCAAGAAGGAAGTAGAAATATTGGTAGAACAAGGTCAGGAAGGTGACCAGTGAACCCGAATTTACAAAACAATGTTATTGTAATCGAAAAAGAGCTATGCATGGAATGGATATTGTCTAGTAGATTGTTAGTTCTTGAGGTGTTGGAAGATCATAAGTAGGTAGAATTATTTTCGAACAACAATGGCCCCTACTATATGAAGCTTGTGAAATAGTTCTATGAGTTTCTATGTTTTGAGAAATCAATAGATGACAACCAAATTATTTCACTTGTAAATATAAAGTAAATATCTTTTTCATCTGTTGAGTGGGCCAAATGCCTAAAGGTTCCACACAAAGGTGTGTCTGGATATTTCTCGAAATCAGTACCACCTACAATCAACATATTTGATAATTAGATTGCCTTAGAGGAACTCACCGGTAGTGGAAAGTGAAGAAATGCGGTTGCTGCTAAAATGGAAGGAGAGAACGGATTGCTATTCAAGTTTGTTCAGCATGTTTTAATTCCATGTAGGGGGCTTTGAAAATTTAACATATCAAGATATCTATCTGCTACATCTTTTGATACATGGTGTGAAAGTGAATTTGTGCATGCTGCTAATGATTCAAAAGGAGGATATGACCAGACCTAAATCAAAAACCAATTACTTATTCATTTCTAATTTGATCTCAGTGATGATCAAAGTGAAAGAGGTATCTGAGTCTCAAGATGATACAATGGTATTAATGAATAATTTTTGTATCAAAAGAACGATTTGAAAATACATGAAGATAAACTGGAATGCATAGAGAAGAGAGTGGGTTAATGATGACAAGAAGCTATATGATAAGTTCAATCCTGTGGATCATCCTTCAAGGCCTAAGGATGTAGGGGATCTAGGTCTAGGACCTGATAATGAAGAACCTGAGTATTGTGATGAGACTGATGAAGAGAAGACATATATAGTTGATGGAAGGGATACAGACTTTCCCCCAAGTCCTATTGCTTAAATTATATCTTCAGGATAAGAAACTTTATTAGAAGAAAAAAACCTTTTGATGAGGAATACCATCCATCCCATGAGAATAAAAAAGAAAGAGATAATGAATCTGAAGCCTCTGATTCTATCTGCTTAAGTCTGAGTCCATTGATTGGAAGCTTTGTGGTGCTTGTTAAGGATGTAGTGGGTGAGATGGAAGGACATATTCCTAATCCATAGGATCCTCTTGATGTTGTAGAGATGGAGTTGATTGTAGAAGATTTTTCTGAGGAAGAAAGACCTGCTGAGAATGTTGATGTTGTATAAGAGAATGCACCAGTTGAGGGGGAGCATCCAATCAGGTTTGGAAGTGTTTTAGTGGCAGTTGAAATTGAGGATTAGAGAGAAGACCCAGGTTTTGTGGTTTTTCGATTAGATTATCTACATTCTGATAATGAGACATCCCACAATAGACCAAAAGTCAATTATGATATGCAGACTGAGTTTTTACCTAAAGATGTGGTCAGAATGCATGATCTGGATAATCTCAAGTCTGATCTCAAAATCAGTTTTGTGGAAGAAATATGGAAAATGGAAGCTTCACTGGTGTCATCTATTCAATCGATTATGAAGGACTCTATGGACAGTATTGTACCTAAAAGAGGACTTGTTGTGGTTTCACCTGATGATATGATCACCAGGGATGATCTTGAATCCTTACAGAATGAGATGAAAGTGTCTTTTAGTGCCTCTATTTCCGAGTTAAAGCAATGCTTTGTTGAGGAGATGAGCAATTAGAAAAAGTGCTTTGAACTCTCTCTTGTCTATAATGTCTCTAACTTTGTGGCAGAGATAGTGGATGAAGATACAGCTTTCCAGAATCAGGTGTCTAGCCTGGCAGAGGATGTTGAAGTTCTAAAGAAGGTTGTTATCTCTTTAGAATCATATATGAGTTCTAGACCTCAAGTAGACAAGGAATTATCTTATTTCAAAAGTGTTGTGAGCCAGATGGTATCAGTATTTGAGAGATTTAAAACCTCCAAGAAAAATCATGTTATCACCCAGGATTCTGACGTGAAAAATTTTATCAGGTGGTTGACCAAAAAATTCAAGGAAATAGTAACATTCTCTATTGGTTATCTTGCCTCCATACCTTCAATAGAACTAAATCAGATTCAAGCCTTGATGAAGGAGGATCTTGGTTCCGCATCAACCAGTGGCTCTGTGGACTCATCTGATCTGAGAAAAGTGTTAACTTCTACTAGAGATACTACTAGAGTGATAATGAAGATTGTTCAAGAATACATGAGAGAAGCTTCTGCTTCTCAAAAAGAGGTGAAAGACAAGGTAGATGACTATTTCCAAAGGATTTATACAAAGCATAAACGTAACAATCATTTCAAGAATATGTTAGAAAACATGAAGCTACCTTCAGGGATAAAGTAAGAAAGATATGGGAACTGACTCTAGCCTTGGACAAATTTATGGAGAACAAGGATGATTTCATATATTCTATAAAGAGAGGAGAAGGAATAATTATGGATTTTAGAAATGTCTTGTTGCCCTTCTTGCATATTGATGCTAGGAAAATTATTATACCTCCACCTTTACCTACATCTGCCTTTACTACTACTCCTGTTCAGATGACTCTAGCCCAAGCTATCAGAAGCCTTACTCCTATGACCACTCAGCGAGCTACACAGTACATACCAGGAACAGTTTCAGTAGCTCATCCACCTCTAATCATTTTTGGTGTTACATAGCCTCTGCCTCATCTGAATCCGCTTATGATCCCTATGGTAAATATTATTCTAAGGACGTGGATTGATCAGTGGATATGATTTTTTGATAGGAATCACATGTATTTCCTTTTGTATTTTTTTTTGTAACTTTTTGCTCTAAGAAATATATATGAATTTAATTTCTTTTACCATTGGTTACTTCTCTTATCATGTGTTTTTCCTTCATATCCCACTTTTTTATTATCACAAAGGGGGAGAAATATTATCTAAGGGACACATATCTGGGATATGTCAAAGGGGAGAAATAATATCTTATATGAGCTTAATTCATTTTCCTCTGATCTATTTGTTATATTATATCTTTGCTATATATGCTTTATAATACATTGTTTTCTCTTATACAATTTGATCTAATGCACTATCCTCTGATACATTACTAATTATATTGGGATTATAATTTCATAAGTTATGATTATCAAAAATGGGGAGATTGTTGACCTCACCTATTTTGATAAACCCAATTATGCTTTCACATACATTAATAATCCCAAATAATGTTTATCTATATATTAATTATTTTAATCTATGACATTAAATTTGATAATAATATTAAAATAATCTTTGAAATATGTTAATTGATGTTTATCTATGTTTATATGACTTTGGAAACAATTCTAACTCAATCAGATATGTTTTACATAAAGTTGATAAGTGTTAAGTCACTGATATGCTTATAGCCATTGATACAGATCTACCGGTACTTAGTATACTGATAGACATAGTCACCAATAAGCAAAGGTCAGTGATACGTAGAGCTACCGGTATATGTAAATCCACCGATAACCACATGTCACTGATAGATCAAGTCCATCGGTAAAGGCAGCTACCTACCGATAGAACAAGTCTGCTGGTATGCATAAGTCTACCGTTATCCACTTCACTGGTACAGAATGGAGCTACCTATATACTCAAGCTACCGATACAGAGTTCACCAATACAAAGAGTCCCCGATACACCAAGCTACCGATTAAAGTGAGATACTGCAAGAACAAACAAGCTACCGATATAAGGAGTCACTGGTATATAGAGCTACTGATACACTGAGTTACATATACTAATATGAGGAGCGACCAGTACAATGAAAAATAGCTACCGATAGGATGTCACAGCTATACAAAGTACACCGATACACATCTACCGATAGAAGTCTACTGATGAAAGACTAACCAGTCAAAATCTATACTCTCAATATTATTTATTTATTAAGCAACAGTCATATTTGATGTTTTTTATTCAATTAATGTTATTTAATTACAGTTGTTTCCATGTCAGTGAACCGTACCTCATACCCATAAAATGGTAATCATTTCTTTTTACTGGAGAAGAATGCTATAAAAGGAAGGAAAAAGGCCAAGCACAAAAACTAAGAAGGCATGTGATGTGTGTGGAAAATAAAGGGCTGAATACTGTTTGAAATTGGTACATTTACACAAAAATAAAAGAAAGGCTACATTCATACTGGAAGAACACTAGACATGAATGAAGCCATTCATTCTAGAGAAGAACACAAGTTGCACATTATTCAAGGAGTGAAGAACTACAACGAGATCTTCTTGCACTCAAGCTGATCAAAATGAACTTGAAAAAAACAACACTCTATTTTTCAAACAAAAACCAGAGAAGGACCCAGATGAATTCCTGATTAATCAAGAGTCCAGAGCTACACTTCAAATCACTAGATCTTTCTAAAACTCATATATACTCTCTCCGTGATTCTTTTATTTACATTTTCAGTAGTGTGGATACTTTGTACATTTTATACACACACTGTCTCTTGAGGTAAGATGGAGGATTTCTAAATCTTCACAAAAACCTTCTACAAATCTCTTTTATCCCACTGTGGATAATGATAGAGGTCAATTAAGACATGGAAATCCTGTGTGCTGTTGTTTTGTATTCCCACAAAGAATTTTGGTAGAGGTCTTAGTACTTGGACAGTCTTGGCACTGTTGTTTACCCCGATCTATGGTGTGGATCAAATTTATATAAATTTTTTGAGAGGACTAAGTCTCAGATTGAGACTAAACCTCTTGGTTATATATGCTATGGATTTTAGATTATGTCTGAAGTATACTATATACTTTATTTTCCATTGCTAATTACTTTGAAATAAAATTTGTTTTAAAGTGACTTTGACAGTTAATCTAGCAAGTGTTTGTACTTTTTGTAAACCAGTAAGTTAGTTTTAAAAGATAATTTAGTCTTCTGATTAAATTAAATGAGACCTAATCAATCTTTGAGAAACTAATTGATGATTTCTAATCTATATAAATTCACTATAGTTTAACTTAGTTTTTAAATTGGGGTATTTTAATATAAATATTTTTAAATAGATTTTTTAATTGGAACTCAATTCACCCCCCTCTTGAGTATCCACTCCAACCAATAGATACATCTTATGGAATAATGCACAAAATTAAAGATTCTATCATATGGACCATTAGTGACTTTCTCAATCATGGGAATTTAGATTGTTGGAATAATTACACATGTTAGAATTTTCCTATTCGAAACATTTATTTTGATCCCAAATGGCTATCTCATAGTAGAAAATGGGGCTTCTTATTTCTTGAAAGTCTTCTCGATGCATCTCATATATTACGACTAAACAAATCACCATTAAATGTATTCAATAGTCATATACCACCTCCAAAGTTGTTAATAGGTTATAAAAAAATTAACAACTTGGAAATTTTGAAATATAATTTTGGATGGTGCGTCATTTGAATGAAAATGGGTAATGAGTTAAAGTGCAACGTTAATTGAAATCATAACGCAAGAATTGAAGAAAAAAAATTAAATTATTTAAACTTTCATATTGTGAATTTAATTTGTTGTAGTATAATCTTCATGTGATGCATAATAAGAATATTTATTGTCACAATTTCATATTCAAATTTCTTAACATGCAAGGATAGTCGAAGAATCATCTTACTTCTCTGAAATACTTAAAATAAATGAACGTAAAGTGTAATCTCTGGCAAGATGAGAATGGAATGTATGTTCTAGAATTTTTTTTTTCAGATTAAAAATAAGGATAATGATAAATTCCTTCATATTTTAAAAATTTGAAGGTATGTTATGGGTATTGATGTAATATGTCAAGGTTTTTTTTAAATCATCATAGGTTAGAAGGATTTAAAATCCATGATTCACATATTTATTTAGTTACATTCATTGGCATTGTGTACAATATTACCTTAAAAGGTTATAGTTGTTGTACTCCAATTCTACACATTTTTCATATATCTATATGAGAAACCATTAAATCCATTTCATCTTAACATCCTTTAAGAGTTATTTTTAATGACATTTTGTCCAATAGAGATGATCCTTCCTACATCATTTTTTACTATCATGATGCGTTTAACTATGAATTTTTTTGAGGAAGCTAAATTAAGAGGCCTCGTACATTATTAATTGATGTATCCTATTGAGAGGTTATTTATTTATATGTTTCTAGTTTTATTAAACAATTTATGGAAATTCATTTAATACATAATTACAGTTTATTATTTTATTTCATTGATATCTTCAGCATTTGAAATTTTACATGAAAAATAAAGCTCAACCTGAAGGATCAATCTCTAAAGGCCATTTAATATATGAGTGTCTTACCTTTTGATGTAGATATGTGGATGATTTTGAGAGATTTTTCAAATTAGTTGGATGTTTTTCCAGAACATCATATAATTCTGAAATACAATAGAAATCAAAAATCATTCCTTCTATTAGATGATATGTTTCTAGGAGCTAAAATGTTACAATAACAAAATTTGAATTATTACAAGAACATATATTTGTTATTCTAAATAGAGAAATTTAAGATCCTTTTACTGAAGAGTTGGGGATAAAAAAATAGATAAATGAGAGGATGAACTCTAAATGAAAAAGATATAAAAAGATTTGTTATTAAAGAGATCGTAGAATGGTTTGCACAATATTTAAGTTCATAAATATTTGAATCAATAAACATATTATGTAGATACATTTATTTAGTAAATATAATAATATATATTACTTTTTTGCAGATATTGAATAATAATACTTGATCAGAGATGTCTCAAGATTTTATTTTTTATGCTCAAGGTCCTCTAAATAATGCTAGAAATTTCTATGATTACCACATGAATGGATTGAGATTCCATACAATTGAATAAGATAAGGGACATAAAACATATAATAGTGGAATATTCATGTTTACTAATGTAGAATATTATCGAAACGTGAATAATTATATATAATTAAACTACCCCAAAAAATTTTCAATTTTTTATTCAAATGAAATTTGGTGTATATAATTAGGGGTGTTAAAAAAGATTCCTTGCAATTTACTTTTGTGGAAATCTCTGACATGATGGATGTTGGTGATCATGAACTACACCATCTTTATATCTTATCATCACAATAGAAAAATTGTATATTATGTGAAAGATGTCATGGATGAAGGGTGGAGCTTAGTGAATCACTTAGAAAAAAGATACTTGTATGATATGGGTGATGAAGTGGAAGATTTGACCAATGACTTTGAATCCCATCAACAGAAAGAAGCAGACTTTCTTTCACATTTTGATATTGGAAATATTTGTCTTATAATGGTGGATAATGTAGATGTTGTAATGATGTAGCAGGAAATGAACATGATTGAAGGAGAAAATGATTGTATGTGCAATTATTCATTCATTTATCAACCACTTATGTCATTTATACATTAACCCATTATCATTTTTTTGTATATTTATTTCTTTAGTAATGTTAACCTATTATCATTTCTATTTTTTACACACATATTTTTTGAAATATAAGTTATGAACATAATTTTATTTGATTAAATTATAGTACTGTCAAAGAGGAATCATTATAATAATACCAATCGACTCATAGTCTACGTTCCATCGACCACACTGATTGATGATGCTTCATCAGTATCCCACCCAATAGTATTTGAGACACTATCCACATGCCCCCCAGAAACATCTCTCACACCCTCCAGTAATGTCCCTTTAGTAGCTTAGTCGATGCCTTCCTGTTCAATAGACTAAGCAGTGAGGGAGGAGGGTGCCACTTCTTGTTCATCACGGGGATAATAGTGTGTGATTTTTATAGGTATAAATATTAATATGAAATATTTATTTCCATTTTCATACTACGAATATTTTTTTCATAAAAGATGAAAAAAATCCTACTATAGAGAAAATTATGAAAAATAATGTTATATGGAATCTAACAAAACAAAAGGTAGTTTTCTCATTTGATTCATATGGGGTCCCTATAGATGACATTATGGAATAACATGGACAAATTCTTGGATAACTGGCGGTGGATCTGGTTACCCTTCCCATTACATTTGATGATTAGAGGCATATTCCATCATATAGAAAAATAATGCATTTAATTAAAAATTAAAGGTAAATTTAATACATTATGGGGTAATTGAAAGTCAATATGTTAATAGATGATAATATTTTCAAAATCAATCTCTGTGTAAAGATGTATTTCTACATTACCATTGCTGATATCCTAGAATGAATGTAGATATTGAATAATTTGGAAAAAAATGGAATGATTATAAATAGAGATTATGTAATGAAGTTAATGATACACTATTGAGCACCCAAAAAATTTATGGTAAGGTGCTCAATGTGGTTCCTAGAGAGAAATTGAAAATTTTTATTGATAGGCATCAGGATAAAAATAACATGTTATTCAAATATATATTTTTATATTAATATCATTTTACCTTTGTACATATTTATTAAATGTAGATTAAATTGTATGCATTATTATTAAAATAAATTTTATTTATTTCAGGATCATTAAAGGATGACTTTATCTAGCCGGGCTATGGATATCATCCCTCACACTATGGGGTCAGTTTTATTAAAAGTTGATCGTATCTAGTAGACTTTTAATTATATTAAATATTTATCATATAGTATTATCATTTAAATATATTAATTTCTTGATTTATCATTGTTTAATGAAGTCACAGAGTTTAGGCCACCCAGCATCCCAAACATATTTGTTACAAAAATGTTTATTGGAGTTTTTTAATGATCCTACCAATGAAGTTGGGTATGAATTTATTTTTCATTATAACAACTTCTTATCAATTTTCACTATGTTAATATGTATTGCATCTAATAAGACTAATATTTGATTTATTTTTAAAAATTAATGAACTATGAGATTCCAATCTCATACAATTTTACTCAGTTTCCATGGATGACCTAGTTAGTAATGTATTTGGGAAGGATCATCCTGGTTGAGTGCATAAGATGGGTTTGGGAACAATACCATCTATGGTCCTCGGTAGTAAAATAGGGATTGGAAGTGCATATACACCATGTTTTAGAATCTCCCAACCCTAGTAATTTTATAGAATGTTTGATATTATGAAAAATAAAATTTAGGAATAAGGGATGAGATATCAATTTTGAAGAAAGTGTGGTTTGATTTACATCAAAAGATGACTGGATCTATCCCTAAGCTTTTTGTACTAATGACTAGTGGTGATCAAGTAAATCAAACAACTTTATAATCATTTAATTTACAAACCATTATTGATTTTATGTTTAAATTTATATATATAATGTTTATTTTTCAATATAATTGTATTACAAGAGATGGTAGAAGGAGGTAGAAGAGGATATAGAATGACTGATGAGTAGTGTTCGTCCTTGGGAAATGAATAGTGGAGAGGTTTCGTGGTTGTACAATGTATGTATGTTGTATCTTTCAAACATTTTAGATGGGATCGGGAAAAAAAGTTCCCTATATATGTGGTGTATAACCATTTGTTTATTTAAAATATTTCAACTCGCTATAGAGATTGATATTTCTTTATCATCATATAGAATGTTTAGTTTTGTGTCTCTTATACATATAGGTTGATCAAACTATTATAAGATACTATTTCCCACTTTTTGTCATGGTGCCTTACTATTTATGTTTATACTCCAACATGAATGGGCCTTTCATGCATGATTTGTTTCTTATACAGACAAATGGTATATTGGTGATGTCTTTAGTGGACCTGGTATCTATGCAACATTGAATCAAGTGGAGGCATTGTCCATGTTTTGTGGTCAGAAATAGGGATATTGGGTTCAAAACCCCTCTTCCATTCAATTGTAGTAGTTTCTAGATTGAGACCTACATTCCATATTCTTGGTTAGGTATTTATTTTACCCATTTGATTTCTTATATATATTTTTTATCTCATTCTGATGTATTTCATAGAATTTACAATGTGAATTTGTTACCCCATAGAGGTTTTATTTTGTTATACCTATGCACTATTTCATGGATTTGATTGTGTGTGTGTTCATTTATAATAAGATAAATCCTACCACTTTAGTGATATTATTACTCTATGATTGTCTCTATCTCTTCAGCTATCGAGGTTGAACATGTGGCGCCATGATCAACTTACTAGGGTCCCAAGTAGGACCCCTATAGGTCCAGTCATGACACATGACCCCATGGTTTTTTCCAAGACCATAATCTCGATATAACCCCAACTATTATAGAAAATTCTGTAACCTTTTAAAAATCACACATCATGACTCAGTCCTACGTACCACGGATCGTTCTATCTTAACTCTCACCAAAATAAGGCTATATATAACTTATCCATACAATGATATCTCAAGTATAAAATAAATAGGATAACCCATATCTGTCAAACCCAATATTTGGTTAGTATCCTTTAGTTTTCACATTCCTGGTTAGATCTCAATATTGATGTGTTCGGTGATCTCTATTTTGCGAGATTTTTTGCAATCTATTGGTTTAGGGACCATGTTTCATAAGATCATCCTTTTCGGTCTTATAATGGATGTTGGGATGTAATTGGGATACTCAAACTTTGTGGATTCCTGATGGACAAGAAAAATATTGGCATCAATGTTGTTTTTCCTGATCTCATCAAGGGGTAGTGTAAGTATTTGTAATCCTAGGATTTCATAAATCATTTTCCTGTTGTATGTATCCAAGTATTTTTTCATCATTTCTTTTGTATTTTTAGATCATTTATTTATATTTAGGGTGATTTCACATTTGACAATGAATTGTGTATTGGGTTTGAATCATAAATGAACCTTTTTATGAAAATGGTATTCATGATGTATGATTTCATATTGATAATTATTTCATTGTTATTAAATTAATTTATCTTTATAACAATTTTTGTGGATATAGTTTTAACATGTGAAGCCTCATTTTAATAAATGTATTTTGATTAGTTTAGCTAGTTTTAGATTTATTAAATTTATATTTTCCATGGAACTTGTTAGTGTGATTGTTTAAATAAAAAATATACATTCGTTGATAATAAAATTGAGAAATGTATTAAAAAATTTATTGATTATTTCAATGTATTGAGATATGTATTATTCATTCATTAAATGTGTTGATTCTTTCAATGTTTTTATATATTATTGACTATATCAATTCATTGTGTCCAGTTTGACTATTTTAATGTATTGAGAAATGTATTATTTATTTCGATGTGATGTTTTCCTTTGGAAATGTGTTGATTCATTATGTTTTGGTGAGAGTCATTGTACATTGATTCTTTACTTCTTACATGTTTTTTTTCATTGTATCTTGATGATATATTTTCAGATCTCATCCAATTTTCATTCTTATTATTATTTTTTTCTTGCTGAATGTTATGGGGATGTAAAATCAACATTTTTTTGTATTTTATCGTTTACTGGTGGTTTAAGCTATCTATGTATATAGTTTTTTTAATTTTCACAGTGGTTTATACTATCGCTATATTATGGAGTTTTTGGGGCTGTAGTTAAAACCACCACTTAATATGAATTATTTTATTTATTGATGTTTTTATCTATTTTAGTCGAGGTTGTTTTAGTTAAATAAATCAAAATCAAACCATGTTTTTTAACCACCACTAGATTCTCAATATTATTTTAAATAGAAACCACTACTAAAATGGAGAAAAATGCCAAAAAAATACATGTTCTGCAACACATTCCCGAAACCACTACTACATGGAAGGAACCACCACATGTTGAATGTTGAAACCAATTTTAGTAGTGGTTTTTTGATATCTTCCTAGAACCATGTAGCAGCTGTTTAACCCACTGTGGTATAAAAAATTCAGTAAATGGAGATTTTTTTCTATTGTGAGAACATACCCCCAAATAAAAATCAAACATGTTTGGGTGTTGTCATAAATTTTTATCTTCTTGAATGTGTAATGGTCCTTAGACTTTAATATTAACACCAATTCATTTCACAACTCTCACACATGGTTTTTCTAATTAAAACAATCATTCCATATCTTGGCAGGATGTCGGGTATGTCAGGTGTGTCATAGATAACTTGTTTTTAATTGATAATTCAAGAAAGGATTTGTAACATCCGTGTTTATTGAAATGGATATATAGACCCATTTATTTAAATATAAATATCAACCAAATTTCTATTTCCATAGGGTAATAAAGCGTTTACTTTAGATAGTCAAAGATTGATTTATTAGGCATTTTTGATGATGACACCATCATGAATCCAGAATGATGATATTATGTGATAAAGGGATTATATTACACAGTGAGCTTTCATACATGGTTTTCATCGTTGAGAATTTATGTCCTTTTATTTGTTACCCTGACCCATGCTAGACAATAATATTGAGTTGTAGGCAAGCCCGCCTAATTCTCACGAGAATGAATCCTTCAGTTCCACACAGTAAGTGTTTCTGGTGGTGTATCTTAAATTCTATTTGAATTTAATTAATGGAATAAATATAATTCCAAAGACTATGGAATAATTTTATTTAATTTATATTGATCACATAAATTAAATAAATATATATTCACCGGACTGTGAAAAAATATATTTCTATATTTTATTGAATTTTATATAAATATTTATTTAATAGTTTTTGAATGAATTATTTGTTTAATAGAATAAAATATTTATTTGGTTGTTCAATAAAAAAAGAGGAGTTCAAACTAACCAAAACCATGTTCAGTGATAAAATAATTCTTTACAAGTCAGTAAATATTATTTATCTATTTTCCGAAAGTCGGTACACAACAAAACAATAATACATTTATTATTATAATGTTATATATGATTTCATTAATGGGTATAATTATATTTAATATATGTTATGCAATTAAATTGTGTAACTAAAATTATAGACAAATAAATATATGGCTATGTCTATTTTATAATTCATTTTAATCCAATTACATATCTTGGAATTGGGAATTATTTTTCATAACAAATTCTCTCTCAACTCCTCCTCATATCTCCTTGTTTAAGAAAATAAACCCAAGAGAGATTTTTTTCATAACCAAAGATCAATTGATTAATAATGAACAAAGCTAAAAATTCGATTCTCCATGCCAGCCCCCAGAGAATGAGTGGTGATGCTCAGAGACAATTAGTGCTCATGTGGATCACTTCTCTAGGGATTCTACACTTTTATAATCATAATATGAATGAAAACAATATGAAATGGACTTTTAAAATAATTAAAAAAACATCAATGGATAAAGATCATATGCCCAGATATTTATTTTTTCATATATTAAATAAAATAATTACAAATTTTACATGCCACTTCCTCATTATTAGTTTCAAGAAATTATTATTGGAAAGAAATTTTAAAATTTCACCCACCATCAAATGGTTCAATTATTCCTACAGCCTAAAATCCTTATCAAATATCGATAATTTGGGTAATGTGGATGATGAAATTAACATGTTGTTTTATAAATAAAAGACAATTTTTTAATTAATTTATGTGATTAAAAAATAAGTGAGATATAATAAATTATATTTGTATTTATTTATTTATTAAATGTCCAACAATTTAATCATGTATTAGTATCTCTCACCATTTAACGTGGAATTTCTAGTTTCCTTAACATTTTAGTGTCAATGATTACCATTAATTTTACTAATGATACAGACATTGTCTATGAAATACATAATAATGTAATTAGGTAGGTGCTGATTCTAACTATAGGTTTATAGATCCAATAACTCTTTAGTGGATTCCCCTATCTTGAAATCCTAAATTTAATTTCCTCAAAACATGCCTCTAAATTTGTATTGGACAGAATTTATCCGTTAAACTGAATAAAATTATTTTTATTTCAAAACTATCAAAAGAACTCCTCAAAAAATGTATCTGCTTAGAATTTGGCCTTGTACTACACTTAGTTCTATGGTTTCATTCCCTATAATGTAATGGATATCTTAGTCTGACATAATATTTTATTGAAATACTTTTACTTATTATTCATATATTTTTTATTTTTAATATTTTAAAAAACATTTTATTATTATCTCGATATTACTTAATTTAGTAATCATTGTTGGATAAAAAATTTAATCATATTTCATTTATTCAAATTACTTATTTGAATAATAATTAATTAATTTATGTGATCGCGGAATTACAGAAATAAAATAAATAATTTCATAGAAAGAAATAATTAATTAATTAAAGACAAGTTCATGAGCATTATCCAATGAATTATTTAATGATTGTAATTTAAATCAACCATTTACTTAGGGGAAATAAAAATTACTGATGGTATAGTCCTGATTTATCAAATACCATTTTTTTACTTGTTTAAAACCTAAGTTGGTATCATTATGGTTTCGTCTTGAACTATTTCTAGGTACCTTAGGATTATCCATTAATAAAAAATATTAATTACTGACATGTAGAAGAGGGGACCCAAATATTTGGTAAATGAGTATTTAATAAACTCCTTGGATATATTGGTCCTATATAATAGTGGAGAGGGGGATAAATAGAAGTCCATTATTTAATTTAAAATTAAATAATTGAAAACTCATGAAATAAAATAAATTAAAACCTCCAACACATACACATTTTCTGGTCATGGTCATAAACAATCACACATGCAATTAATATACAAAATTAAAAGGAGAAAATTTATTTATTTATTTTTTATTTTATCATATAAGGTATAAAATCATGAATTAATTAAATAATTAATTAATTCCCATTTACCTTTAATGATCATCTGATTTTTTTATAGATAGTCATAATTAATGGAATTCATCAAAAATAAAAGAATGATCCAATATTGAATTTTTAATTATAATAAATTAAAGGATAATTCATGTTTCCCTAAAACAATTATTAAATTTTCAGACACACAATGGTGTGTCAAGCCTTAAAATAGAGTTACAATGCTTCAAATTGCAAATTTTATGTAATTCGTATTTTTACCATTAATTACAAAACACATGGATTGTAAATGAAACTACACATCATGTACCTGGGTTGTTGTTTATGATAGTCACATTCCTGGGGCTCTAGAGTGTTTACTAGGATGGACTACATGGTGGGTACATGCTGGCTACATACCTTTTATCTAATTTTCATGTGCCAGGTTCACCTGTTCAACACAATATCTGCAATAGAATAACTACATAAAATTAATTACTAAATGCTTCTAGATACAATGTTCATGGTTATATGACATGTGCTATGGTTGTATGATGTGTAAACTAGTTTGACTGGCCAATGATTTGAATCTTCTTGTTGGAATCTACAGTCATTATTAATTTTTCTTAAATTAGTATGAAAATGAATGATTGAAAAAACATTAATAATATGAAGATACCATGTTAATTTAAATTA
Organism: Viscum album; assembly: GCA_963277665.1. Taxonomy (NCBI): domain Eukaryota; kingdom Viridiplantae; phylum Streptophyta; class Magnoliopsida; order Santalales; family Viscaceae; genus Viscum; species Viscum album. The sequence goes on from OY728164.1 coordinate 688,402,493, forward strand.
GATTAAGGAAAATATAGAATAAAATGAAAATATAACCTCAATTTTCCATATATATCCAATAAAATAAAAAAATATAAATATAATATTGACAGCTCGGATACTAGTTCATGGTTCTGATCATAGAGGAACCATGTGAATGTGGGATATATATTAACATTTCTTTTAATAATTTTATCATGAAACAAAGAGAGAAGTTATTTCATGTAAAATTTATAATTAATTTATTTAATACTTGATGAAATAAATACCTAGGATTTGGAACATTCTTTATTGGTGAATGTTGATCATCTGAAAAGGCCCTATTAGATTACCTTCATTGTGCTATGAGGATCGAATTAAGGAATTCCTATTGAGGTGATCCACATGTGCTCCTACGATCATCAAGATACACCACTTGATCTACAGGTGTAAGGGAAATGAGTTAAATTTATTTTATTGGTCATTCTTGGTCGCATGTAATTCAGTATTAATGAAATATCTCATGAACTTCTAATTTTTAAGAGGAGAGAAAAGGGGGAGTAGAGGGATAATTCATTGTTCCCAACAATAATCTATTATTAGTTTTTATTTTATACAAAATAGACATAGTTTTCTATTTATAGAAGTGTCGTTTATGAAAAATATTATTTAGTTGCATATATGAAATTAAATTAATTTTTTTTATCATTAATAAATCCCATTGAACATTATAATAATTACATAATTTTTTTGAACACACCAACATTTACAGTAATAAATTCTATATAATTTTCTTCTTAATCAATGCTTATCACCAGACTCATTCGTGGTTCCTTCAAACTCCTCTTGCATTTGTTGGAAATTTGGATAAATACTTCATTTATATAAAATTATTTCTTCAAAAATATAGAAAATATATTTTCATTAGTATACTTAATAAATAAATAAATTCATTATTCAAAATTCACTAAATAAATATTTATTTAATTTATGTGATCAAAAAAAACATTAATAAAATTAATCTATTGAATTGAGAATAATATTTATAACATTAATTAAAATAAAAAAGAGATAAACTAAGATCAGTGAAAAATCTTATTTTGTGTCCTTATAGGAATGTTTATCAATGGCATTGGTCATGATTGCCTAAATTCTAGATTATTATCTTTTAATGGGTCATCCCACCCATGGTAATTAAATTTATGTCACAACATCGACAACCGTATATAAAATCATAATTTTTAATTTAATACCTTTATAAAAAAATCCAATAAATCCAATTGAAATTCCATGTCACCAACCTATATGATTGATATGCCATTCTTTTACAATCTGAAATGAACACATCATTTCACCATGATCATTGAATTTAATGTGATGGTTCTATTCAAGTCAATGGTACGTGATATCATCTTCAAAAAATATGGAAGGAAAAAATCATTCCTCAAGTAATAAATTAATGAAGTTTAAATAATGATGAACCCAACACCTCTATCCTCTCCATGAACTGCTGTTATTTTGGTTTATGAAATACCCCAAAGTATGTGAGTTGTTACATACATTAATTGTAACCCCATAAAATTTTATGGTCGGCCTCTTTTAAAATTTAACACCATCAATAGTTTATTCTTCATGCAGAACCTCCTTTAGAAGCATAATAAACTATTAAATATGATCATTTAAATAGTAATGTGACCCTTATGAATATTTATTCATCCAAAAGAATAATAACCTCACATATGATAGTATAAATAAAATGTAGTTACCCTAAAAATAATATATAATATATTTAAATCATGGAATATGTAAATAATTATTCTAAAAATTATAAATGAAATGTTTTAATTAATTTAAAACATAAATTATTATTTAAAATTCTATAATTAAAATTATATTTAAATTTATATTTATTTTCATAAAATTGTTAAAAAATTTAAATTCAGTATTATTTGATTAAATGATGATTTTATTTAATAATTAAATTTCTCATATTTATAAAATTACATTAAAAAATTGGTGGCCATTTTTTAATTATACATGTAAAAAAATGGTTATGGTGTATTTTTTTATTTTTAAAAAAAGTTCAATTTTATGTGAATAATTAAATATGGTAATTTAGAGTATTTCAAAAATACCTGATTTAATTAGTAATGAATGTTGTATGGATGATTATATCCTATAATATAGAAATATAATTTCATTTTTAATGTATTTAGTCAATGGAATCATCACTATTTATTTTTTTGAGCCCAAATAATAAACTAATGAGTTAAATAATCGGAAAACACCCCTCATCCATTATAAATTCCTCCTCACCACCCCCTATCATGACACATCCAAAGGCATGATGGTTAATTATATTACATAAATATCTTATTTCAATCTGATCCCCAAATTTTTTGTCTTTCTGGCTAAAAAAATAACATTTCCATGTTTCTTAACGTGGTTCTCAAGGAGTAGACACTCATGGTGTAAAACCTTCTCACTCTCTCATTGAATCTACTATCATTTCTTATCATTCCCTAACATCCCATGAACAATGTGACATTATAACATTATTATATTTTAAATAATATAATTTTTTATGTTAATTGTTTATCAAACATCATGTCAATTATCATTCCCTTTTTAATTAAAAATGAAAACATTATTAGTGAGGTGCTGATTTGTAGTCTTTGTGGATAATGAGTATTCACTTTTAAATTAATTCTAAAATTCTTTTCATATAACCGTTGTTATGTTTAATAAACACATTAATGTATGTAATAAGATTTATTTATTGTTATAGAACATGTATATATACATAATATTAATTTTTAAGACAAAACTAGTTCGTGATGATCGAAAAATGACAAAATAATCTATATCATTGAATATTTTTATAATGGAATAATAATAATATATGGAAAAATTATATATATGACCATTAAATATCTTTAATGATCATTAATGACAAATAATTTCATTTATGGATAACAATTTCCATTTTCCCTGATCATTTGTTCATGTTTAAATGTAAACCAAAAATGAAAACCAAGGAAACAAACACTCATGAATGAAGAAATTGAATATTATAACTCGTCAAAATTGAAAAAAAACATAATAAAATCATAATAAATCAATTTAATATTGAATATGTATTTAATTTATTTATTACTGAATCTAATTTCATTGTCATGGATATTTAGTACTTTTGTAGAACACTTTTATACATAAGGAAATGGTTTCTTCCTGATCCTCTATTTTTTCCCTTGGGTTACGAATTCCATATCTTTACCACAATGTATATCTAACTCATTTTAATATAATTATAATATATTCTACATATATTTTACAAATTCATAAATCTTGATCATATCATCTTTATTTGATAGGGAAATTCATGTTTTATAGGGTCTCCCTTTTCAACTATTCTCTATAAGAAAGCCCTGTTAAAGTGAACAGCTCAATTTCTCAACAATTAAAATTAATCATTGTCATCTTTAAAGAATATTTTATGTCTTCCTTAAACCTCACTGAAGTGGCCCATTTTTAAAGATTCTCAAAAACTATATTCTCATGATTTCACTCTATTTGAACATATTTTTTTCCTCAATCATAATATAATTGTACATAATTTTTTTATGTATATACATGTTTAGAATCTAATTTCAGAAAAAATAAAAATTATATTTTCATTATAAATCTAGCTAGCAATGTAAAAATGGAATTTTACACAATATTATCTTATTGATTTTTTTAAGAGTATTTTAATATATTTTCAAACAATATAATGAATATTATTTTTAATTTTGATTGTTATTTCATGATATAATCTACAATATTTTATTAAAATGTTTCGGATTTGTTTTATTGTGGATGTGATCTCATGATACAAATAACATTATTAAATATAATAGTGAGTGATTACATTTACTGATTGTGGAATTTTATTTTTATTTTATATATATATGACGTTTATATTTCCCCAAAATTATATGAGGAGTGCATTGGGTTTAATAAGTGACATGTTGGGACCTCTATATCCCTTTGATGCATCACTAGGTACAATGAGACAAAGAAGATATAGATTTTTACAAGGCTTTATCCATTTCATTTCATATATGGATTTAACTAAAGCATTACCCATTTAATTTTATATTTCTTTGATGAGGTCTGGATTGTTTAATTTTACCCAGAAATACAATCAATGGCTACCCTCTGACCATTTATTAAAATAAAATAATAGTTCAGTACACAAAAACACAAGCCCAAAAACATCAACTAGAAACCATCGGAACCATACCCGCTGCCACAAACATGAAAGAAAGCTTCCTCCGTAGTGGCTGATTCCCATTCCGAGATTTCATAATGCTTCAAGATTTTGGCATACTTCCTCCTCAAATTAAACCACTCCAAAGAAATAAATGCATTAGGAGATTTCATACCTTTATTTATACCTTCCCCACCTCCCTTTGTTATAGATGACCTAATGGACATCGGCTTCGGAAAAGTGGAGTAATCTTTCCTCATCCACCTTTGTGGTGAGGAAATCCTCTCCTCTTGGTTTTCAAATACCTTCACCTTCCCCCTTGAACAATGTTGTTATAAGAGGGCTTCATAAGTCCACGATTATTTTCTTTATCACTCTCAGAAATCTCCCCCATTTCAGAGGGATAACCTCATTTTGATAAGGTGATGAATGATTCTTCTGAAACTGATAATTAACATCAATTAATGCAAAGCATTATGGCTATTCAACTATTTTATGATTTTCATACAACACCATCCTCATTTCTTCATTTTCAATAGTAGCCTCCTAAGATATAGTCTTCGCATTGGCACCAGTATTTCCTGGGTTAGTCACCTCTGCATCCTCTTGTTCCAAACCCTGAAAACAGTTTCTTGTAGGAACTGTAATGAGGTCCCCTCCATAATCCTTATTTAGGCCAGTATTATCAACACATCCTTCTGAATCCCCCATAGCAGGGCCATCGTGCACTGTAAGACCTATTTTCCTTACTGCCACAGTTTCCACCCCTCAACCCGACTTCTAATAGCCAACTCACCTCCAGCACGAGAGCCACATTTATCACCATTCTGCATCCCATCATCCCCAAACTGCAGATCAATGAATTGTGATTGATTATTGGTGTCCTCCCAGACCAAGCATGGAGGATGCTACCTAATAGCACGGTCATTACTTCCAGCCTGTTGATCCCCCACTTACTTTCTCATATCAAAATAGGCCTCCGATTCTTGATGATTTGCAGCAAAATCCTGGGCAAGACTATTATTAACCCCATCACTCACTGCCAATGCATTTCAGTTTAAGAAGCCATCATTCCTCTCAACCTGTAGAGAACCAACATTCTGTATAACCCCTAAAACCTATGTATCTACTGGAGGGCCTGAGAAGTCTTGTCTCAACCTATTTAATATTTCAATGACATTCGGTTCAGGAGGAAACAACCCTGCCTGCTTTTTCTTAACTGCTACATCTACAGGTCCATCTGTAACACCCCGAGATATTATGAAAAATATTTTTTTTAATTTCATTAATGTCTTGTGTTATACGCTACACCAAAAGTAGCTTTCACAACACACATCTCTGACCTGGCTTGAATTACACGCAATCACGACCTTCCACGATAGCATGTGTTGTAAGCAACACCATGTTTCGCTAAACAACGATATGTTATTAAAATATTATTAAAATTAGACGTTATGAATAGTAATAACCACTTTTTGAAATTTTGTAAATTCTATTTTTCAAAATGGACTTTATTTTTGGATTCGGAATATCGAAATTAGCTTAGGGTGAAATTTTGGTGATTTTCGGATAACTTTCATATTTTGATGAATAGTGAAAATTACTAAATTTTAATTTAAAACAACTTTTTCAATCGAAATAATTAATAGTGATAAATTATTAATTTGAGTGGTTTTAAAGTATATTTTGAATATATATTTACAATTTAATACAATGTTGGTCATTGGATGTAATTTCACATTTAAACCAGTTATAAACAAGTGTCAATCTTTTGATAGTTATTATCTCTTAAAAAAACGCCTTTTGATTTGACGACGGGAATTAATTTTTAAATTAATTAATGAAACTGATATATTTTGAATTTGGTAAAATAGAAATCATTTTTGAGTTCATAATATCAAATATAGCTTAGGCCTAATTTTTTGCATTTTTCTGAAAACATTCAATTTTTGACGAATAGTGAAACCACTATGTGGTAGTTAAAAAAAACTGAATTTTTCATAAAACTTAATTTTTCCGCTTCTGTGAGTGGAATTTCAAAAATCCGAGAGACACGGTTGATGTCAGTAAGTAAAATGTGGTTCAATGAGATGAAAATATTTTTTTGGTGAATAGTAACTTTTTACTTTTATTTACCACGGTTAAAAGTAAATAGGGTAATTAAGGGTAAAAATGATATTATTATTACCCTAACACATGTCCTAATTCTATTGCACAAGTGTAATTCGACCAAAAACAAACTTATGAATAAAATATGACCATTTAGGCCCACTTGGAATAGATTAGGACATTTATTATTATTTAATTGAAAGAAGAGTTAAAAGAGTTAAAATCAAAGTTTATTTACTAAAACATTTTTAATATAGGGTTATATATATGATAAATTAGAATATAAATACTCATTAGAAATATAAAAAGATTTCCTTCATAATGGTATTTTATTTGTAATTTTTAGACCTTAAATAATTTAATTTATTTATGACACAACGATGATGCAGTAATTATCTTATTAATGAAATATTGACATAATTGATGTTATAAGTGCCCGAATAAATGTAATTTGAGACTTTTTATGACTTAAACTAATTTTATAGGTTAATATGACATGTTATGGTTGATGTAAGTAACTTGTTTCGAACTTATCATTCTATTATGAATTTCATAAAAATCATATAACAAATAGTGTCAAAATTGACATAAAATAGTTTTTAAAACAAATATTATATTATTAATTGTTATTTTATTCCTAAAAATCTATGGTTCGGCCAAATGACTTAGATAAAGTTTTATATATTAATAATAAACAATTTGGGCTTCGTTTTGATTCTTATAGTAAGTTTATTAACCTTATAGTGTAAGAAAACAAGAAGACACGGTAAAAGTAAAATTATTTAACTTAATGTTAAATCTAAATGATAAGGTTAAAATAGAAACTTAAACTTGTTTAAATTATATTGGATGAGAGGATTTCGACCCATCCCCACCTTATCCTCGAAATAAATCAATTTGGAGCTATTTAAAACCGAACTTGACTTTATAATAAAATAATATTTTTAGTTATTCCAAAGGTGCCCCTCTCCTCCCTTATAAAAGGGCACCTCCTCCCTCTCATCCTCACACAACATTAAGCCTTCAAGCTCGGACAACCCCTGCCAAATTCTCTTCTCCACTTCCCTAGCAACATCCTAGAGGTTCTGGTCTTCATAAAAGACCAATTTTAGTGCCCTAAGAGGGTGTCTCAAAGAGGCGCTTCAAAGAAGAGGTAATTTCCGTTACCAATTCTTTCACCATTATTTCTTCTTCCACTTCTTCTTCTTAGGTTGTTTCATTATGAAGTAATAACATAAGTATCAATCATATAATGATATGTTATTATAAGTATGAAACAATCCTATTTCACCATCTATCCATCCTACGGAAAACGAAATCACCGCGCGTGCGTTCGTACGGAATACCGTCTCCACGCTGTGGTGAAATCTATTTTCCACCACCACCTTACTTGGATGGGTATAATGGTGTAAATAATAAATATATATTATTATTTTAAAGTGATACTGATTCTAAAATAGTATACATACACTCCAATACAGTCCCACGATCATGAGAACGATATCATCGCTCGTGCGTACGTAAGGACTACCGTCTCCACGACGCGATGAGATTCATTCTCCGCTTTAAACCATTCATGAATGATTATAAAGTATATATAATAAGTAATCATGAAATATATGACATAATAATGATACTATATTTATTTTTATATATATGAATGTCATCTACGTAATTCTGTTCAACTCAATAAGGAAACGGAAACATCGTTCATGCGTATGTATGGCCTACCGTCTCCATGAACGGTGTATTTCATTCCATTTACTGATTTATATGTATATTCTGAATATATATATATATATATATAAATCATGTTTTATATTCTGGAATTAAGTAATCATGATCTAAGTAATCATATGAATAATTACAAGTCAAAACACGGACGACAAATGAAACAATTTTACCCAAAATGCTCTTTAACATGGAATTTACAAAAGAACTGGTAATATAAAGTAATAAGTGAACCGTATATGATATCATAACAATGAATATGATTCTTTAATAAGTCAATGACATTATTTAAATCATTATATAGGAGTTTTGGACACTTACAAAGCAAATCAGACCAAAGGTAAGGGAAATTTCACAATCTCATTTTTATCCGAGATTGTTTATACGTTGGTATTTACTAGGGTGTATTTTATCATCCAAATATATGTTTCCTCAATATTTAATGTTATTTCCATACACCTACAATTGTTTAAATCCAATTTTACCCTTTGGTGAGTTTTTAGTAAAAGATATGAAAGGAATCTTTTGTCGTTTTTCGCACGAGGTACTTTTTTACTTTTTCGACAAAAGTACGAAGAATGTTTTTTTAACTTATACGGCACGAACGGATTTTTACGGTTTTATAAAGCCTTATTTTCATGAAGCTTCCTCCAAAAGATTTCATGACTATTTTCAATAAAATCTCTTTATTTAAATTTTCATGACGTTTTTTGAAAAGAAATTGATTTTGAAGAAGAAAGGATATTTTTCTCAAGAATTCATTTCAAGTGTTTTATCAAAATTATTTTCCATCTAAGATAACAAAGGGTTCTGTTTCTATCCCTATTATTACATTGATTTGGTTATGTTGTGATGGAATTATTTTTTTGAATTCCTTTATCTTATATGAATTGTTTTATTATGTCACGATGTTTACGAATCCCATTTTTACTACATGGGTTATGAAATGATGTATGATTTATGATTTTGTGGCACACATAAGAATGGTATCATTATGAGATGGGTGGGAACTATATCTCTCTCCAATGCATTGGGTAAAGATTTTATATCTCATGAGATAGACATGGCTGGAACGGTAGGTTATACTGATTCAGCGAAACAGGACTGAAACGAGGGTGACTCGGTTCAGAAAGGGACTTTGTCCACTAAGATAGTCTTGGAAATGAGTCTTGACTAACAAGAAATGATTCTCTATGATTACGTGTGTATGCCACAACGTTTAATATTTTAAGTTATGATTATTGTGATATCATTTCACTACAATGATTTATCCCATGTTATGAAATTATGATCTCTTTTGCAGGTTAAGTTTTCCAAAATGTTATGTTCTTATGAAAATGATGTGATTGATATTTCTTTTGTTTACCCTTACTGAGAATTTGAGCTCACCCTTTTATGTTTTCTTTTCCCCAGGATATAAAGAAAGTTTTTAGGTATTTAAAAAAAGGAAGATCTTTATGGGAGATGTTGAAGATCTTTCACCAGGATTAGAAGATTATATTCCGAGTTTCCAAAGACACTAAACTATTACGATCCTTGTGTGTGTGTTTTTGTTATGTACTAATTATTCCGCAAATGTAATGTAATGTCAATGTACGTCAAGCTTCGGGTCTCTACAGTTGGTATCAGAGGAACGGTTTAGTCAACCTTTGGAAACTAGGATCCGAAAGCGTTAGTGAGATCCATAGAGATATTTCTAAGGTATGTCTAGGGATGTCCCTAAGGATAAGTATACGTATAAGATACAGTCCTAGAACTACGGTAACGATCATAGAATTTATCCTAAGAAGTTAGATATTGAGGATACTCCCCCTTTATAATGTTGTTTTCCCTAGCATGATTTTTTCCTCTCACACTATTCTTTTTTGGGTTTTAGACGATGGCTGCAACCCGAAGGAACCGTGTTGATCAATGCAATGGACAATGCAATGATTGTCCTCCTAAACAAACAAATGTTATGGGAGATGGAGTGTAAAATCTTATTGCTATACTTACACAAGCTATGAATCATTCTGGACTTCCAAATGAGCAGAGAAGGGAACAATATTCTATTGATTCCTTCATGAGGCAACGTCCACCTTCTTTCAGTGGGACTTCCGATCCACTTGTTACTGAACAATGGATCAGTACCACTGAAAAGATATTTTCAGTTCTTCAATGTTCTGAACATGATAAAGTCATCTTAGCAGTATATCGTTTGGTAGGTGAAGCTGATCAATGGTGGAATCTTATCAAGAATACGAGGCCAAGAGATGAAATTGAGTCCATGGAATGGGACGAGTTCAAGAACATGTTTTTCAGTAAGTACTTCCCTCGTATTCTTCGAACAAAGATGGAAAAGGAGTTTCTTGAGCTGAAGCAGAAGGATGATGAATCTGTTGGTATATACGAAGAGAATTTTACAAGACGTGCAAGGTATGCATCTGGCATTATCATCCAACCTGAAGGTAAAGTTGATCGATTTTTCAGTGGCTTAAAACCAAGTCTTCGAAGGGCATTAGTTATAAGAGACATCAGTAGCTATGAAGAAACTGTGTGTTGTGCTATCAAGGTAGAAATAGAAGTTGGTGTTACATATCCATCTCATGGTTTTGACAAGAAACGAAAGATAGAGTTCAAGGAGAAATCTCAGAATAATGGTGAAAAGAAGATGAATGTTTCCTTATGCACAAAGTGTGGAAAGAAGCATGGTGGAGATTGTATTAAAGGTACTAGAAAATGTTTTAAGTGTGGAAAAGAAGGTCATCGAGCAGCTGAGTGTCGATGCAATGGAAAAAGGGTTTCTAATGATGTGAATAAAGCAAACACTGCAGAGAACGCACCACCAACACTTCAATGCTTCAAGTGCAAGGAAATGGGGCATTATGCTAATAAATTCCCTAATCCAAGGGTTAGTGATGATCGACATGAGCAACCGCTTAAGGAAAAGGACAAAGGGAAGTCTCATGCGATCACTATTGGTGATGTTGAATATGACAACGATGTGGTGGAATGATTAAGTGTTTATGTAATGGGATTCCAAAATAATGTTGTATCATGGAGTATTGGAATACTTATGTATTGGTCGAATGTGGTATTCAAATTGATTGAGATATTTTTGGAAATAAGATGATATGTGGATAATGAAGGGAAAACGAGAAAATGAAATGTTTAACAGTATTCATGAGCTCATGATTGATATAAGGACTATGTGATATCATGGTTAGAGTTTATAGAATTTTGAGGATTTTGGTATGTGGAAAGAGTTAACTTTTAACAGCATTCATGTTTTCACTAAGGTTCAATGGTTATTCAAGAGAGTACATGATTAAGGCCTTTGAATGTTTGGAATGTGACCAACAAGACATATTTTATGACATATGGGGATCAACGATGGTATTAAATCTCTAGTAATCGTTTTCACTATATTATGAGAGTGGACTGAAGTATTATGGATAAGCCTAAAGATTGGAATGGATTATGTTGGACATAAGTTAGTATTGTTTAAGGATAGAAGTTTTTTCGATATTATTGATGGGATGTTATAGTAATATAGTTTTAGAAAAAGGACAACCTGCAGGACGGGCGACAACCCATCGCGTCGGACAAGGCCATGATAATCAAACCCACAACCGAAGTGTGACTGGCCTTTATCACCTACCAATGGCCTACCAGAAGTCCCTGGTTAGTAGAAACTAGTTTTATTATATTAAGCAGTATGATATATGAAGTATAAGTCCATTTTAGGAACCATATATGATTAATCTCACTATAGAATGACTTATGTATATTTAATAACTTTTGCCAACCTTTTGTTTGAGACAGATGGAATGACCCGTCATTCTATCACATGATCTGCTAACACTTCACGAATAAGAAATTCAACTTCATTTATTTAAGAGATGAAGTGGAAATTGTTAAAGGCACGAACAACAGTGAGATTGTACCAAAATAAAGTAAGTATTTATTCTAATTCAAATTCTTCAACTTTAGGGAAACGATCTTGAAAACCAAAAATGTTGTCCTAGTGATCTTATATCTGATTAATTAGATGGTACCTTAGATCATCACAAATTTATGGATTTGTGATTGTTGGCTTTTCCATAGCCATGTTCTCTACCACTCTCCATCAGAACATGATGGTTATATTTTTCTTCCATATCCATATTTTCACAGATGTGGAAACCCAGTGATTAGTTTATTTGGGTAACCATTACATTTCATACTTTTGTTTTTAAATAATGGTTTTGGTATTCCTTTTTACGATGTGGGTTTCTATTAAAGAAACTTTCGAGTAGTAAACCATTTATAACCCCGACGAATTTCGTGGGCGAAATTCATTTTAAGGGGGGTAGAATGTAACACCCCGAGATTTTATGAAAAATATTCTTTTTAATTTCATTAATGTATTGTGTTATACGCTACACCAAAAGGAGCTTTCACAACACACATCTCTGACCTGGCTTGAATTACACGCAGTCGTGACCTTCCACGATAGCGTGTGTTGTACGCAACAACAAGTTTCGCTAAACAACGATAGGCTATGAAAATATTATTAAAACTAGACGTTATGAATAGTAATAACCACTTTTTGAAATTTTGTAAATTTTATTTTTAAAAATGGACTTCATTTTTGGATTCGGAATATCGAAATTAGCTTAGGGTGAAATTTCAGTGATTTTCGGATAACTTTCATATTTGGATGAATAGTGAAAATTACGAAATTTTAATTTAAAAAAACTTTTTCAATCGAAATAATTAATAGTGATACATTATTAATTTGAGTGGTTTTAAAGTATATTTTGAATATATTTTTAAAATTTAATACAATGTTGGTCATTGGATGTAATTTCAAATTTATACCAGTTATAAACATGTGTCAATCTTTTGATAGTTATTATCTCTTAAAAACATGCCTTTTGTTTTGACGGCGGGAATTAATTTTTAAATTAATTAATGCAACTGATATATATTGAATTTGGTAAAATTGAAATCATTTTTGAGTTCATAATATCAAATATTTCTTAGTCCTAATTTTTGGCATTTTTCTGAAAACTTTCAATTTTTGATGAATAGTGAAACCACTAAGTGGTAGTTAAAAAAAACTGAATTTTTCGTAAAACATAATTTTACAACTTCTGTGAGTGGAATTTCAAAAATCCGAGAGACACGGTTGATGTCAGTAAGTAAAATGTTGTTCAATGAGATGAAAATAATTTTTTGGTGAATAGTAACTTTTTACTTTTATTTACCACGGTTAAAAGTAAATAGGTTAATTAAGGGTAAAAATGATATTATTATTACCCTAACACATGTCCTAATTCTATTGGACAAGTGTAATTCGACGAAAAACAAACTTAGGAATAAAATATGACCATTTAGGCCCACATGGATTAGATTAGGAAATTTATTATTATTTAATTCAAAGAAGAGTTAAAATAGTTAAAATCAATGTTTATTTACTAAAACATTTTTAATATAGGGTTATACATAAGATAAATTCGAATATAAATACTCATTAGAAAGATAAAAAAATTTCTTACATAATGGTATTTTATTTGTAATTTTTAGACATTAAATAATTTAATTTATTTATGACTCAACAATGATGCAGGAATTATCTTATTAATGAAATATTGACATAATTGATGTTATAAATGCCCAAATAAATGTAATTTGAGACTTTTTATGACTTACACTAATTTTCTAGGTTAATATGACATGTTATGGTTGATTTAAGTAACTTTTTTCGAACTTATCATTCTGTTATGAATTTCATAAAAATCATATACCAAATAGTGTCAAAATTGACATAAAATAGTTTTTAAAAAACATATTATATTATTAATTGTTATTTTATTCCTAAAAATCTAATGTTCGGCCAAATGACTTAGATAAAGTTATATATATTAATAATAAACAATTTGGGGTTCGTTTGGATTTTTATAGTAAGTTTATTAACCTTATAGTGTAAGAAAACAGGAAGACACGGTAAAAGTAAAATTATTTAACTTAATGTTAAATCTAAATGATAAGGTTAAAATAGGAACCTAAACTTTTCTAAATTCTATTGGATGAGATGATTTTGACCCATCCCCACCTTTTCCTCGAAATAAATCAATTTGGAGCTATTTAAAACCGAAATTGACTTTATAATAAAATAATATTTTTAGATATTCCAAAGGTGCCCCTCTCCTTCCTTATAAAAGGGCACCTCCTCCCTCTCTTCCTCACACAACTTTGAGCCTTCAAGCTCGTCCAACCCCTGCCAAATTCTCTTCTCCAATTCCCTAGAAACATCCTAGAGGTTCTGGTCTTCATAAAAGACCAATTTTAGTCCCCTAAGAGGAGGTCTCAAAGAGGCGCTTCAAAGAAGAGGTAATTTCTGTTACCAATTCTTTCACCTTTATTTCTTCTTCCACTTCTTCTTCTTAGGTTGTTTCATTATGAAGTAATAACATCAGTATCACTCATATACTTATATGTTATTATAAGTATGAAACAATCCTATTTTACCATCTATCCATCCTACAGAAAACGAAATCACCGCGCGTACGTACGTACGGAATACCGTCTCCACGCCGTGGTGAAATCTATTTTCCACCACCACCTTACTTGGATGGGTATAATGGTGTAAATAATAACTATATATTATTATTTTAAAGTGATACTGATTCTGAAATAGTATACATACACTCCAATACAGTCCCACGATCATGAGAACGATATCATCGCTCGTGCGTACGTACGGACTACCGTCTCCACGACGCGATGAGATTCATTCTCCACTTTAAACCATTCATGAATGATTATAAAGTATATATAATAAGTAATAATGAAATATATGACATAATAATGATACTGAATTTATGTGTATATATATGAATGTCATCTACTTAATTCCGTTCAACTCAATAAGGAAACGAAAACAGCATTCATGCGTACGTACGACCTACCGTCTCCATGAACGGTGTATTTCTTTCCATTTACTGATTTATATGTATATTATGAATATATATATATATATATCATGTTTTATATTCTGGAATTAAGTAATCATGATCTAAGTAATCATATGAATAATTTCAAGTCAAAACACGGACGACAAATGAAACAATTTTACCCAAAACGCTCTTTAACATGGAATTTAAAAATGAACGGGTAATATAAAGTCATAAGTGAACCATGTATGATATAATAACAATGAATATGATTCTGTAATAAGTCAATGACATTATTTAAATCATTATACAGGAGTTTCGGACACTTATGAAGCAAATCGGACCTATGTTAAGGGAAATATCACAATCTCATTTTTATCCGAGATTGTTTATACGTTGGTATTTACTGGGGTGTATTTTATCATCCACATATATGTTTCGTCAATATGTAATGTTATTTCCGTCCACCTACAACTGTTTAAATCCAATTTTACCCTTTGGTGAGTTTTTAGTAAAATATATGAAAGGAATCTTTTGACGTTTTTGGTACGAGGTACTTTTTGACTTTTTCGACAAAAGTACGAAGAATGTTTTTTTATCTTATACGGAACGAATGGATTTTTACGGTTTTATAAAGCCTTATTTTCATGAAGCTTCCTACAAAAGATTTCATGATTATTTTCAATAAAATATCTTTCTTTTAAAATTGCATGACGTTTTGTGAAAAGAAATTGATTTTGAAGAAGAAAGGATATTTTTCTCAAGAATTCATTTCAAGTGTTTTATCAAAATTATTTTCCATCTAAGATAACATAGGGTTCTGTTTCTATCACTATTATTACATTGATTTGGTTATGTTGTGATGGAATTATTTTTATGAATTCCTTTATCTTATATGAATTGTTTTATGATGTCACGATGTTTACGAATCCCATTTTTACTACATGGGTTATGAAATGATGTATGATTTATGATTTTGTGGCACACATAAGAATGGTATCATTATGAGATGGGTGGGACCTATATATCCCTCCAATGCATTGGGTAAAGATTTTATATCTCATGAGATAGACATGGCTGGAACGGTAGGTTATACCGGTTCAGTGAAACATGACTGAAACGAGGGTGACTCGGTTCAGAAAGGGACTTTGTCCACTATGATAGTCTTGGAAATGAGTCTTGACTAACAAGAAATGATTCTCTATGATTATGTGTGTATGACACAAAGTTTAATGTTTTAAGTTATGATTATTGTGATTTCATTTCACTACTATGATTTATCCCATGTTATGAAATTATACTCTCTTTTGCAGGTTATGTTTTCCAAAATGTTATGTTCTTATGAAAATGATGTGATTGATATTTCTTTTGTTTACCCTTACTGAGCATTTGATCTCACCCTTTTATGTTTTCTTTTCCCCAAGATATAAATAATGGTTTTAGGTATTAAAAAAAAGTAAGATCTTTATGGGAGATGTTGAAGATCTTTCACCAGGATTAGAATATTATATTTCGAGTTTCCAAAGACACTAAACTATTACGATCCTTGTGTGTGTGTTTTTGTTATGTACTAAGTATTCCGCAAATGTAATGTAATGTCAATGTAGGTCAAGCTTTGGGTCTCTACACCATCAGTCGCATCACTTTCAGCTCCCCTAATCCTATCCATGCAATTAACCTTCAGTAGCATGCTACTCCCAACAGCGGGACCAACTCAGGCCCGAGTCGGCTTAATATTTCCAGCACCCAAGTGTCTCAAACCCTTGTTCCTATAAGCTTATAAATTGTGCCCCAGTTTCTTGCACGAAGAACAAAAATCATACCATGAATCAAACACCAAGCGCTGCTTGTGGTGAAACTGCTCACCCACGGAAATCCAGAAGAATTCAACATGCAATTTAGATACATTTAATTCAATACAAACCCTCGGAAAGATCGGATGGCACACTGCCCTAGTACTACTGTTCGAACAGAGATATCATCCTACCATGTTTCCCAGCATACGAATAATCGAAGGGTTTGGAAAGGGGATAAGAATCTTCTAGAAACATACCCAAACAACCGGTGCTTCTATGTTTATTATCTTTACCACTGGTGCTACTATGTTTTATTTCATTTAATGTTTTAATTCAGAAATTATGTTTATCTGGTTATCCAATCCGACTGAAGTGTCTGGTCTTTTGGGAGGAAACTGCCTTGTTTATTATACAAATTTAATAATTTAATGCATGGTATTTATTTTCTATGTGTTAAAGTCTTTATAGTACGTATCATATGTGACTTCTTCCCATGATGCTTACACTTGGTAATCTTGAATATGGGATATTGTGAGAACATACCTGCCAATATGAATTCCACATATTTTGACATCATAGGAAATTCCTATATTCGAGCATGTGTAATGGTCCTTATAGTACATGATTATCATTACTAAATGTAATGACTCTTTAACTTAGATTTTCTAGAAAAAACTGTCACACCATATGTTGGCAGGAATTAGGGTACGTTGGTTGTTTCATGAATGACATGTTATTAATGGATAAGTCAAGAATGTATTTTTTTCCTTCTATTGTTATTAATTTTGATATCATATCCCTTTTATTTAAATAGAACAATTACCCTAAATTCCATGGCCATGGTGTAATAATGAGTTTATTTTAGGTAATAAAATAATGATATATCAAGCATATAGATTGATGACATCATCATTCAACC
The DNA here is from genome assembly GCA_963277665.1 of Viscum album. Taxonomy (NCBI): domain Eukaryota; kingdom Viridiplantae; phylum Streptophyta; class Magnoliopsida; order Santalales; family Viscaceae; genus Viscum; species Viscum album. The sequence continues at coordinate 688,420,178 of OY728164.1, forward strand.
TACTTGATGAGATTATGCTTAAAAGGGATTATATTACAATGTGAATGTTGGTATTTGGTTCTCATCATTGTGACATTAAGTTCCTTATCTTGGGTTCCATGAACCATTACGTGATAGAAAATTTTATATTTTGGTAAGCCCACCTAATTCCAATGAGAATGAATCCTAGACGATCAAACTATAACTATTTCCAGTGGTCTCAAAAAAATATTTTTTGAATTTAAATTATGGAATTAATATTATTTCATAACTATGGAATAAATTTTTTAATGTTATATTGATCTCATAAATTAAACAAATATTTATTCACCATATTTTGAATAAATTATATTTATTTAACATACTGAATATTTAATATATAATTATTTACAGGTTTTTTAATAAAATATTTAATTAATAGAATAAAATATTTATTCAGGTGTTCAATAAATAAAGATGAGTTCGAAAAGATGATGACCATGTCTATGGAAAAAATAATTATCTATGATATATTAAATATTATTTATCCTTATTTTTCATGTTGGGGCACAAAAAACTAATAATAATATTATTATTATTTTGTGACGTGTGATTTAATTAATGGTTATAATTATATTTAAGGGATGTTATGAAATTAGATTTTGTAACTAAAATCATAGCCCTATAAATAGACGACTACATCTATTGTGTAATTAATTAAAAACCAATTCCATGTTTGGGAATGGAAAATTATTTGCCACCATGAGTTCCCTCTTGGATCCTACTCCTCCTCCTCTCACTATAGAACTAGAAAACCTGGAGATAATTTCTTCCGGGCTAATGAACAATCGGTCATGAATGAACAGAATAGGACATTCAATTCTCCATGATAGAATCCGAAGAATGAGTGGTGTTTCATGGAGAAAATTGGAGAACGTGTGGATCAATGCTAAAGGGAATCTACCCTTGGATCCTCACAAGGGTAATTAATAAAATCCTGAAGGTCCTTTCAGGATGACAAAAAATCATTAACAAAAAAGCTCCAAAGGAACCGTTAATATTTTTTTTCCAGATATTAATGAAATTAATTAATATTTTAAAGTTCAAGATTCTTGCTCTTAGTTCTAGGAAATGATTATTAAAATAAATTTTAGTATTTCTCCCACCAACGCACACTTTCACTATGATCGAAACAAACTAGTGGTATATGATTGGTAAAATTAAAATTAAAATTTATTTATATGATTTTTGATCTATTCGCAATTGTGAATAGATTTTATTTCATGTTATTTATTCTTTTATCCGATATGAATTAACATTTTTTTATCCTTTTAATAATTTTTTTTCTGTGTTTCATTTTCTAAAATATTTAATAAAAAATAAAAAACGATGGATGATGCCATTGGGAAGTTCCAATTATTTGGAATGAAATACTAGGTTACATGGAATGCATCTAATGGCCACACTTTATACCCATGCACAATGAATATAGATGCACCGAGTAGTTAATTACATGTGGTGCTTTTATTTCACACTGTGTGTTGATTGGGCCAATAATTCACACAGAAAGAGGATACAAGGTGTGTAATTAGAAATAAAACACCATGTAGTTTGGTCAAGTCATCACACCGAAGACATATGTGTTCGACTTGGATATACAGAACTGGGGTACATGATGTGTAGTTACATGTACACACAGGTTACTCTCTATTTATAGGAAAAAAATTAAATTAAAATTATAAAATGTAGCATTAAAAACTATTTTTATTGATTATCACACAATTATGTGTTTTACAATATAAAAATATATTTAATTAATTTTAAATGCGCAATTAATTTATTATAATCAATATATTATTATTGGTTCTGCCATTTATTTTCCTTGAATTCCATTAATGAAGGGTATCTCCAAATAATATCAGATTACCAAGAAGATAAAAGAGCATAAATGAACGAACTAATTAAAGCATGTTTATCGTAAATAATAAATGATCGAATAATGAAATTATTTATCCCGATTTACTTTTAAGTATTCATTGCATGTGTGACCATTAATGAGATTGACCAAGAACAATTTATGTGTTTTCATTTATTTAAATAAATTTATTCAATGTTTTCAAAATTATTTAATAATAAATTAAAATATGGAATACAATTCATCCCTTCATCCATTATAATGTTTGAATTACATTTCCAAGGATAGTTATGTAATTACCTTAACAAATCCTTTGGTTCCCCTCACATGCGTGTTAGTAATAAATATTTTTAATTAATAGTGAATCCCAAGAAACATGGGAATGGATAAAGATGGAACCTTAATGACGCCAGCTCACTGATACCTAGGTGGATGCATGTAATGTTGTAGCTCATTCCATGTCCAAAATAATGAGTTTTTCCCCAAGGACGTAGGTTGATTTAATGTCAACTCGTTATGTCATTCATTAGATATAATCAGGATTATGTAATTTAGTTAATTAATTATTTTCTTTCTAATGAATTAATATTATATTGTTGATTCAGGACCGCGATCGTAAAAACTAATGAATTGTTATGCAAAGATGGAATTTAAATAAAATTGTTTATATGTAAATTTTTATCCAAACATGGTTAATTAATTAATTAAACATATACTTACATGTTAAAAAGACATGTTAATGATAAAATATGATTAAAAATTATGCATAATAAAATATAATTTCTCAATATTATTTAATATCAGTCCACATTTTCCATTACATGATTAGGAACAAAACTAAATAGTACTATCTTTTTGAACAACCCATGTTGGGAAACATACATTTATAAGAATATTTTTTATATAAGATTCAGGTAGACTTAACAATTTTACTTCGAGGGGAGTTTCCCTTAAGAGACTTGGTGTAATTTGGAGGAAATTGTTGAGAAAATTCATGTCAGGAATTATGGATTGGGAAGTCCAATCAACAGATCCATGAGTATAAATCCTGCATTTGACAAGGATATTCCATCATAAATACATTCAAAATGTCTTGACCAACCCATTTTAGGGTTACGCATAGGGGAATATGGATCCTTGCCACTAGAATGTCTTAGAAACAAGGAATTCCAAGTTCAATTGTGAGTGATATTGATAAATTATAAAATAGTGAAATATTTAATAAAATAAATAAATCATTTCTCAAAAATATGTAATAAATGAAAGTACTAATAATCAGAATTTTAAATTATATAATATAATTACAATCTCACTATTCATATGGTTAATATTAATTAAAGACAATATCCTCACGGGAAGTAACTTATATTAGTGGTTTAAACACATTTAACTAGTTCTATGCCCTGAAATGAAATCTTATGTACTAGAATCCTCAGTTCTTTATCCGCATACTTGAGTGGTGAGTGATGAAGAGTTCCTAGTATACAGAAAACATATGAACGATGTAGTTGAAAATTAGGGTTTTATTCTATCATATATGTCTACTGAACTCATAATGTATCATGAAAACATGGATTTGTATAGCATTGTTGAAAACCTCAATATGCCATTACCAGGAGATATCTAGACATGAATAGTATGATATTTCCAAGGATCTATTTCAGTGTTCGTTTGGATAAGGTTAACTAGTTGAGCCTCATGTAGTCAATATCATTAGATATATTGAGAACCTAGAGGTTCTATGGTTAAACCTCCCCAAAGGAATGGGCACCGATCTCATTCTAGCATCACTTTCTTAGATATTCTCACGTTCTTTATTGTGAATGGTAATATTAAAAACATTGAGAGGTCTTTTCTAGATCTTCTTATCTTCATTCACCATGTAGATAATGATATTAAGCACAGAAAGCCTTTTATCCTTAATATGAACATACAGGAAGGGAAATATTGTTATTTAAGACCATGGCATATTAATTACCTTCCAAGAAGAAGTAGACAAACGAGGAATCAAAGGGACATCATGATGTTTGTTTCTCATGTGGCAAAAAGGACAACTGGAAGAAAAACTACACCCATATAAGAAGCAAGGGGAATCTTCATATGCATTTGTTATTGAGTTCCATTTTAATATTAATACTATTTGGTTATTATATACATCTTTTGGTTCCCACTTATGTATTCAAATATATAAATCACATAGATTCAGAAAAATAGATCGATGGTGGAATATTTATATGTATTCAATGGATATAATCTTGTTGTTGTAGCTATTAAAGAAAACAACCTCACATTTTCGACTGGAATGATCTTGTATATAAATTGATTTTATTACATGCCTTTGATTAAAAAAATCAATATTTTTATATACAAACTAGATACATATGAATTTATTTTCAAATTTCAAATTTTTTTATTCAATTAAATAGATAAAGAAAATTATGATAAGGCCCATTTAAATAACATTTTTTACATGTTCGATTAAATGAACAAAGTAATGGAAATCGATAACGAAGTCACATAACATGACTCATAAAATGACCAACATTAGAATCATAAGCTAGGTCAGGTAACTGAATAATTATTGACTAAACTACATCAAGTTGGATATTTAGATTAGTTCGAATAGAAACCACATGGTTTATGTCACGCATGTTTACAAGGAAAAACGAGCGAAGAACCATTTAGTGGGAAAGGGGAAAGGGATATGGACTTTCATTAAGTAGTTCATTCTGATGAGTGTTGACCATTACTTGTTGAATCAATTTGTGTGTACTCATATATTATAACATTTACCGATGATTTTAGTACATTTGGATACATTTACATACTGAGGTATAAATCGGATTCTTCTGATAAATTAAAAAAATAAAAGAATGAAGTTAAGAACTCGCTTGGTAGGAAGATTAAGAAAATCTATTCATACAATGATGGGGAATATCATAATCAAGATATAATTGATAACTTATGATAGTTTGGGATCCTATATCAACTAACTACTCTTTACATTACTCAGTGGAATGGTGTAAGTGAAAGGGAGAAACACACCTTGTTTGACATGACGATATCAATGATGAGTCATGAAAGTATTCTGTTATCCTTGTAGTGGTATTTTCTACAAATAGAAGCACTCATACTACATGATGTACTAAAAAAATTTATAAATGGAATTCCATAAAAATTTTGGAGTGGAAGGAAAACCTTGTTATCTAATTTACATCTCTGGGAAATTGAAGCTTTTGTTAAAGCCTCTTCAGGTTACAACCAGGCACCCTTAGGTGAAAAGTGTACCTTTATAGGGTACCCTAGTGAAATAAGAAGATAGTATCTATAAAAACCCTTGGGAAAAGGGTTATAGTGGAAGTAAACACTATATTCCCAGATAGGGAGCACATCTCCAAATGAGATAGTGGGAGTTAGATAAGCTTTAATGAAGTCTAGTGTTAAATAGTACAAGAGTTTTTACTGGATCAGGTTACACAAATCCCCAATGAATAATAAAATTTTCTAGAGACACAAGAACTATTTAGGAGTCCATAAAAGGTTAGAGATCCATAATTGACCAGTTTTCAAGTTACCGAGGATGGTGACTCATTATTAGTTGATAATAATGATTTTATAACAAATAAGAAACTAGTAAGTGGAAAATATGTTTCAAGTGGAAAGAGTCCATGAATTATAAAATGGATTCCATGTACCTAAAGATGTATGGATTTGGGTAGATCCCCTAGTTGATGTATATCCTTTTTTTAAAATGTGTTTTCAATAAGAAACTGGATGTGGAAGGAAACGTTAGTACCTATAAGGAATAAATTGTTAAAAATTTATTTAAACAACATCACGTATTGATTAGGATGAAATATTATCACCATTTTCATTGAAAAAATACACCCAAATTTATGTTACATTTCATCTAACCAAGACTATGAGATTTTTTAAAAAGGATGTGAAAATAGAATTCCTTAATAGGAACCTTTAGGAATATTCCTACCTAACAAAACCATAAGTGTTTTTGGTTCCAAAGGATGCCAATAATATGTGAATGTTTCAAAAATATACTTAATGAATAATGAAATCATCTAGTTCATGGAACATTCATTTCATGTTTTCATTTTATAATTTGGTTTTGTAAAGAACAAATGTCTTCCATGTGTCTATAAATGGTTTAGTGGGAGTGTAATAACTTCATGAAGACATATTACTAATCTAATGTTATGCATCAATAGGAAAATTGAGCGACAAACCACTTCAATCCTGATAACAAAAAAAATTCATCACTGGTCTTAGTACATATTTTCGTCTAATATTATTAATTCTAAATTGTATTTTTGAAATTTCGTCAATATCACAACTTATATATTGCTTTGAACTATCTTATATCCACAGAAAATGATAATGAGATCCAAACCATCATAGAATACAAAAAGTTCATATCATATGAACATTACATTATACAATACCTCATAATAATTATCACTTTGTTCTTCCACCCTATGATTTTGAAGAAGAGGGGTAACAACCATTGAATGGAGGTATTCTACACTACCCTCATACATATGGGAAAACTAAGAAGGCACCAAAATATACATATCATTAATCAAAAATTATGAATGATATTTTTTTGAGAACATACTCCACAACATTCTCCTTTTTGAATGCAATTTCTTTCTCAAAATGATAGTCCTAATGGAACCCCATACATTTCTTATTCCTATGGACAAGGAAGTTTAGTTTGAGGTTATACCTGATACTTTAATGGTTAGAATAGAAGATGAATAATTTCTCATAATATAAGAGAACAAATTTTGTGGATGCACAACACTATTATCAATTATATTTAATGGTTTGTGTAATTATTATCTTGTTGTATTAGGGTTTTCAAGCTATAATTAATAATACCCTACTAATTTATTAGAATAGATCATAGTCAGGAGGTTAATGAATCAAATAATAGAAAAAAACCTATCCTACATGTGGAGGTGTCATGATCAGACGGTTTTTGAGTCACTTTTTTAGCTTCTAAAAATTATACTGACAAAACATCGATAATATGAATAAATTCTTGGTTATAGTCAAGGTAGTCATATTTTCAAAAAAAATTGATAAAAATTAATGAGTCTCAAATATTTTTATAGAAACCCAAGGAATCATGATAAATCTATCCCGATCCTGACTGGTTCCCAATCTTTTACTACCTCTTTCTATGATGGTTCTACTATAACTCCATATTCCAAAATTTCAAGAAGGGATGAATGTTCTGGTGCATGAGTCAAATGAAATCTATAAGGGAATTATTCACTGTGAATGGAATCAACATATGCTCATAGTGACCACAGTGGAACCAGAATTCAATTATTTTGTATCCTCCTATTGAACTCAGATCATGTGATAACCCGATCTATGGTAAATATTTGAGAACCACATCACTTCATTTAGTTGTTTGAGGAAATAATTAATTCTCACAATTGGATATTTAATATTTATGGTCACAAAATTTAAGAAATTATAATCCTCACAAATCATAAATATCCCATATATTATATTGAATAACACTTTTGAGGACACATAGGAGGACCCAATGTGACTAAAAATCCATTCTTTTACAAATCCTCCAAAAATTCATTAGATATTAATGCTTTAGGAGGGATCATCTAATATTCTAGCATAGTTATTGAGGTAGACTGTACGAGTATGTATATGAATAATTAATTCACCTAATTGGGTGTTTAACAATATGTTTATCAAGGATGAAATTCTTAAGAACCTCCAAAATAGTAAGAAACTGAAATCTCAAAGAACCTTCCTCAATAAAGATCATACTAGAAAATTTATTTGGAAGTAGTTGTATCATCTTATGTATGTTTCTATATTCCTCGTCTAGGGTTTTCTTATTTACTAATGAATTAATATATCATCCCTTATACTTGGATTCACTCCATATTTAATATTAAATTGTCAATTTGTGCATGGGATAGAGGGAACCATACCATTCATAATATTACATCATATAGTGAAATCATTTCTATAATGTGATCCCATAAAACGTTCCCTCATCCAATAGACTATTCACACTATTGGAAAATGATTGTGATCACCACATCTCCCCTTGTTGGAATTTGAAAACTCAATTTTTGAGATTAAAGAACCACTTGAATATCCAAATTGTGAATAAAATATGGGAAAAGAAGGATTGGCTCATGTTTATGTCTATAAAGTCAATAGAAAATGTCATGCAATAACTGAACATACCGTTTATCATACACATAACCTTTGGATTGTAAGGAACCACTACTGGTAACTGTAAATATCTCCAAACCCAATCTATATATCCCTATAATGTACCACATTGGGTAAAAATGTTTTTAACGCATCATAACTTCAACCATCACCCATTGCTCTCAAACCTCTTCCCCCACACTTTCCACCTCATGGTTCTCCCTACTTAAGAAACTACCTCTTCCTCCGTGGCCAATCGCATATCTCCCAATTTTCTTAATGGTATATTGGTAATTTCATTTTTTAATGGCCTTAACCATCACAATATAAATATCAACTCACCCATAGTGAATTGGAATATCCCTCATAGGCTTGATTGAATATCCCTATATCTACGGACAACCCCTAAAGACACCATATATTCTAAGATCCCAACATATATAATCAACTACTAGATAAAAGTCTCTCTTCTTAGGGGTGACCACTTCCAAAACCAATAATAGACAACTTCTATTATGAACATCTTCCAAAATATGGAATTATTTAGAACCCTGGTGTCATAAGGTATGCAAATTGATTTCCACTCAAGAATGGATTTCTATGTAAAACTCTATGTATAATGTTTTTCAATCAAAATTATCTATCACAAATCATACCCATGGAATATCTCAAGAGGTTAGTTAACCTCAACACATACTACAAGACTGATAGGATACAACGATGTAGCACTATATTCACCTAGATACATACCAACTATAATGTTACTAAATAAAACTACTATCTGAAGTGGTACTAAAAATAATCCTTGGTGAGGGACTCCGTATAATGTGAATGGAAATACGCTATCCATCATATCATGGTTTGATCCTATAAAATTCTATCCACACAGGCTTGCATTAATTCAATAGGGGACTCAATAAGCTGAAAATTGTTCTATGTTTCCTTGAGAGATTCTTCACATGCAACGTGGGATCATCACATTGAAAAATAAGAAATAACTCACTATGGAACATGTAATGTAAATTAAACCATTGTTCATTATATATAAATACCAAAAACAAAACCAAATACTCTACAATTCGAGGTAATATTAGTAATTCACGATGAGGAACAACCTTTAGAATATGACCCTGGATGGATGCCTCATTGCTAAGAACATCATAATCATGATCCAACTATGTAATCGTAGATAGTTTACATCATAGATTCATTCTGAATTTTATTTGACACACCATGATTATAAAAGTATATTTGAGGATATGACTTAAGTAGGACATGGAAATATAAACCCATTCTTATATAATGCCTATATGAAAGGTTATCATACAACCAGTTACTACACGAACTACATCGACAAGTATGTTATTATATTCCTAGTGAATTTTTTTGTTAGCATCTACACCATTAATGGGATAAAATGATTGATATATTACAATGGACAACATATCACTATTTCAGTAGTTACCAAACTGGTCTTCATAACTATAATATCATCAAACTTCTCTATATGAAAGACTACCTATAACATAACACATTCATTTACCATTCCACAACTAACCATATATTAGGTAGTGAGATGAGAGTGACCTCATAATCCTTACTGTAATATTCAATGGTCTATAGACTTGTGATGAGTAAGAATATAACAAACTTTTGATTCCATAGTCCATATTATTTCCTACCAGTAATAAGAAGTATCTTATAAACTATAACTATGTAATCATTTTTTTATCAACGTTGTCTAATTATGCTCCCCCAGATCATGTTACCACTATGACTCCAATTAATGGACTATCATCTATATAATAAATGACAAGTGAGATTATATACCTTGTATGGGTGAATAAAAACAAAACAAGTTAAACCCCTCCAAATGACTAATCAAAAATAGTTATGGAGGGAGGCGACTCTAATTATCGTCATGAAGAAAAAACATGATAAAACACAAATTTTATCAACAGAAGACATAATGTATTAGTTAAGTTTTTTTCTTACAATAGGAAAAGGGATTCTATATGATTATCTAAGGTAACACTCATTCGAGAGAACTAAATTTACTCTTCTATACAACATTGATGGAACCAATTTTAAAATTCATACACATCAGACCTTCCTATGTTAATGTATTCACTATGACATATAATATACCAATACAAAATTAATGGGTCAAAACTAGGGTTTATTGGGAATACATGAACTAATATAGAATATCCCATGAGAAAGGATATCATACACGTGGATGTCACTCATAGGATACTTGGAACCAACTAGGGAAGAAAATGATAGTGTATTATAACCCAAGATACATGTAGAAATACTGGACTATTTTTTTAATTGGACCACAGAGGGTAACACTAATATTATACACAAAAGGAGTTTTGTCATAATACCCTCATGGGATTTGGAATATAGGGAACATAATAAAAATAAAATTGCAATTTTTATTGAAGTCGCATAAAACCAATTTAAATTGCATTGTTTTACGATGTTGTCATATCCTATAAGGATATACATCACTTGGAGGGGTATAAATGATGTGTACTAATCTGATAAGTATACTGTGAAGGTTATAGTTTTACAAAAACTCTAGATATTCGATGTCTAATTACTCATCAAACTACCTCCTTTTCATCTAACATTATTATTATCAGAAATGTAACATCCTAATATTTTATGATATAATTTTATTTAAATAAATATAAATTTTTATAGTTATCTTATGTTGCATCATCAAGATTAAATTAACAATATTATACAATTGAAATGTTATTTTTGGATAGTCAACACCTAGAAACTAGATTTGAGTGTAAAAATAACACTATCTATTTTATGTAGAATATATTATTTTTAAATTTATAAATTAATTAATTTTTTAGTAATTAAATATAAATGAAAATAAAAATCATTTGAAAATAATTGTTATGTTATGATGGAAAAAAAATTATTTTCGAAATGCATTTTTATCAAAAAAAATTATATTAATAACTATTGGTGAATCATTTTAATGAAATTTTTATATTATATATTAAATAATTTTTTACATTAATATAATTATTTATCAATTATTGGGATAGTAATTAATGTTATTTTATGTATAATTTTTTAAAAAAATTATTTTCTTCTTATTTGGATTAGTTATTTTAAATTAAAAAGTTTCACATTTAGAAATTGAATTTTTAAAGATTGATTCTAAATTATAATTTAAGGGATTAAAATTTTATAAATATTCAGCATTTATTTTTCCTATTATATAGAGTAACTCTGGTAAATATTATTCACCTTAGCATGGGTACAATAGGTTAATTAGTGTTCAAAAATTTGGTTAAGGATTTAAAATTTCACAAACACTTTCCATTAACTAATCATATGATTTTGAGATCATATATTTTCATCAATTTCTAAAATATATGGCCACATGGTTCAATTTTTCTATGGATATGACTTTTATATTAGTTTGTGAATAGAATAAAAAAATGTATAGAGACCCGACCCCAGTAATCCCAGAGCCAATGTCAAATACATTTTCATTTTAATTACTACAAGGAATCAATTCTAGAAGGTTCTAACAGTTTAGTAGTTTTGTTAAACTATATACATAAATGAGTCTTCTTTTAGAAATTAATACAATAATTAAAACATAATTTTTTCAATGAAAAAGTTATTACCACATAGCATATCATTTTATATCACTATTAGTACACATCTTGGATTCTTAGAGAAGTAAACAAACAATGATGAGATTAAATTCTTAGTAAGGGTTATGTATAGAGGAATGTATAATGAATCAATGATAATAATCAATATATAGCTGTTCAATAAAAATACACATTCCATTTTAATGGATGGATAAGGAATAATTAATATGGAATGGTAAACAACTGAACACACAAGAAACTGTATCTATAAATATAGAAGGAAATGGATCGATATATTTTTGTTCTTAGTGAAAATAAAATGGATAATAATGATTATGAAATGGTAAATAAATTTATTTATAATTTATCAAATGTCATGATTCCCAAGAACATTACACCTTCATTGTCAATATCTATCCAAGAGACTATTTAAAACATTCTCGGTAAAAACCCCTTAAATCAGGTTAGGCAACTGATTCTTTATGTGAGACTACTAATGCATCAGGGGGATTGCATTAACTACTACACAAACCATGTATTCCATTACCAATTAATTACTCATATATCAGATAATTTAATTAATTGAAATAATTTAGGCCTTATAAAATATCCCTATTGAGGAAAAGACACAGAGTAATAAAAAATTATCCAGTTAATCAAATAAAATTATATGTAAAAAATTTACATTGAAATTGTATACATTTTATGATATAAATATATCCATGAAAAATAACATGTATATTTATTTGAAATTTAACATCTAATGGTAATATGAAATATTATATTTCTTAGGAACTACAAATGAAATCATTGATGTGAATTCCAATACTATCCTAGGTAAAAGAAATCATAATCCTTATAGAGGAAGATTAATGATGGATTCAATAAAAAAATACCATGTTTAGTAAGGATACATGGTTATTTTTGTTGGTGAATATAAATACCATAAACATATTGTTAAAACATTCTTGAGGTAAATAAAAATTTAATTTATAAAATCATTTATAAAAAAAAAATTTCTTTTAAAATAAAAATTTAAAAACATCAGATTAATAATATATTTGAAAATATTAAAATTATTCTTCAATTAAATGATGGTGGATAATTTGGTACACGTCAAACATGGTAAAAACATACCTTTTAAATGGTAAAATTGTTAGAAAAGAACCTTTTATTGAAGGATACATGAATATTTCTTTAAAAATTTCTTTATAAGTCCAAATGTGGTAAAAATTAGTTTATTAAATTTTTTAAAGAAGGCTAAAAATATTTTTTAATATATATTTATAAGACATTGTTTTGAGATAAATATAATTTCCAACCTAGAAGAGAAATGATGTTGGGGTTTTTTAAAACATTTTCTAAAACATTTTGAGCACTAAAGAGTGGAAACATTGTACACCTAGTTGAATTATTTTTTGAATAAACATGGGTGAAGATAAATTAAATGTTTTGTTGAACAATTTTTATATAGATTCCTTTAATGTTATTTTATGAATAAGAAATATTTATTAGAATGAAATTGTAAAATAAGCACTTAAAATGGTCATAGTATTGATGTGAGAATTAAAACTTTAATTGATTGTGTGTATCAAATATAAATCCACATATAAGAATTTTAGATATGTAAATTTATATTCAAATTAATTATATAAACAATTATATAATATTAATGATAATGAGGAAGTAACATAACCCAATGCAATGGAATTTAGAAATGAAATTTCCTTACCAATTATAAAACTATTGTTCAAATATCAATAAATGAAACATTCAAAATTTGATGTCAAAATACAATTAATAATGATATATTAGTTATATTTAATTTCAAAGGATTAATATATACACCATATAAAAGAAAATAGGTTCCTTAAATTTCAATATGTATTTATGAAATAAAATTATTGTGAAATCTCATACCTTGCATTTCCATTCAGATTAAAGTACTATAACCTAGTATATAATGGTTTATAGAATGTTATTAACGTTTAAAAAACCATAACTATATTATTTTTATAATAATTTATCATCTTATAATATCTTATTACCCATTTATTTACAATATACCATTATTTTAATCATTACGGAAGATATTTTTCATGTTTTCAATTATGTTTTTGTCTTTATTATTTTTTCATCTTATTTAGATCATGATCATCAAATCTATAGGATAAAAAAAGATTTAAAAATAATATATATTCAATATATTTTTATTTATAATAATCCATCAAATTTTGTGATAGGAAATGAAATACACCATTCATGGAAATGGTAGGTCATATGTATGCTTGAAAGCTACTTACATTTCTTTGTCATATTTAAAAATTATGTGATATGTATATATATATTATCATTACATTTTAATATATAGGTTATATGTATGACATATGTTTATTGAAACAATCATTATTACATTGCATGTAATGTGTAAATGAATCACATCACTCAAAGGAGGAGGTAGTCCACACATTCAAAAATGATGTTATGATATTCTCACAAACTGGATAGAATATAGGAATGCATTATAAAAAATTAAACACACACACACACACATATTAGGTGCTTGGGGTACAATTACATTAAACACACACAACACACACTTTCTGAAAATGAAAACTATATCCCCTCCAAGTGATATCACACTCATCACGAATTATTTCTTCAATACATTGCCCAATGTACTAGTGGGCATGAATCCCCTTACATAACCTAAAGGAAGGTGGTAGCCTACCGTTCAGACAAATGATGATTTTGTATCCCATATGATGAAAGTGTTTTTGAGTAACTATCATAAAATTAATATAAAAAATCATTATATATAAATGATATGTAGTTTATTATATATTAATTATATAAAAATAATTTAATGTGTGGAGAATTAAATGAAAAAAATTAAATGTGGAAGAATGTTACCTCTTATTTGGGTAACTCCTTTAGGTTTATACTAAATGACATCCTTCGTTTTATTTCTCCCCTATGTAAATATTCTTAGATTATGGGATGTATTTTGGGAGCTTATATGGGAAGGTTTTTTATGAAACAATTGTCTTGAGTTGTGTGAATATGTGAGAGGGGTGAGTGCCTTTTCATAGTAGAGGAGGAGTGGTATTTTTGTAAAGTTTTTAAAAGAAGAATTCCCACAACATTTTTTTCTGGTCATGTGGATCCAATGATGAAAAAATATAAATACATTTATATAATTATATAAATTCGGCCATAAAATAGTGTTTGGACAATTTTATAGGTCATTTGGGACATTATGCTTTTGTATTAGTGTTTTGTTTTTCTAGTTTTTCTCTTAACAACTCTAATTAATTTTAATTTTTTACAATAATATATTTTTTATAAAACTATGTTGTAATTTTTAGAAATTATAAATTATTATGATCCCAAGCATAGAATCCATTTTTAAAAATTAGTATAACATATGTTTCTGAAATTTATTTAAAATTATTCCTGTAGATCGGATGATGAAGCAGGTTTTTAATGTGAAAATGGTTAAAAGTTTTCATTGTTATTATATCAAATTTCAATGTGAAATTTTATCCAATGAACCGAATTATAATTATTTATGTATTATTTAACTAAATATACTATAAAAAAATTAAAATTTAATTTAACTCTATAAATTAATTAGATTGAAAATAAATTTTCAATTAAAATTTAGTATTTTCACTATTCATGAAAAAGTGAAGCTTCTCAAACAAATAACGAATCAAACCCTAAGATAATTTTGAAATTTATATTTGAAAGATTATTTTTAGTTGTAAATAATATATATTAACGTGTAAAATTTAGTTTATAAAATGATCAAATAAAATTCTTTCAGACTACCTTTATAAAATTATATCCCTTTATATGTAAATTTAGTAATGTTCTTATATTATTACTATAAAATATTTTGTATGAATGGATCAAAATAATATATTGAATATATAACATCTATATTACCTTATAATTATTCATTAATATTAATTACATTAATTTAATAATGAAAAATTCATTTAAGAACATAAAAATAGTTTTTTATGGAAAAATTCTATTATTTTTAAATTTTTATATTTTCATTTAAAATAAATTTATTACTAATGGATTCAATTTATATTTCTGTAAACCATATATTCTCATTAGCTATATATTTATATTTTTAACCTCAAATTTAATTTCTAGGTTATATCATATTATATTAAATAGTAATATTAATAGTATTAAGTAAAACATGGTCTGGTGGGTAAGACACGCATTAAAGGAGTTTATTTTGTTTCATAAATCATAGGCTGTCATAGTATCATGTTCATTTAAAGAGGTAAAATGTATATAATTTATTTTAAAATAGGGAATATATTTTTAATTATTGGGTTGTTATATTATTTTTAAACTTGGTTTTGTGTGTCAAACAATCTATCTAATACAATGTACTTACAATATAATTTCAAGGCGTTACACTCTCGCCACATTAATTAAATAATGTCCTCACAATTTAAAATTCTGCATAATAATCTTGGGTTTGATATTCTAAATTTACCTATTCAGAAAACCCACATTTTAAAAATGTTTATAAAATTTAATCTGATTAATATTGAATGAAATGTACAAAGGTCAGGTTGAATAACCTAAAACTAGGTTTCTACATTATAGAATCGTAGTGGAATGTAAAAATATGGACTTCGAAGAAAATAATAAATAACTATTTATTGTTATTGAGGTCATTAATCAAAAAAATGTGAATGATCAAAGGAACATTGAGGGACTCGAAGACATAAATCAATGATTATTTAAAAGGATATGAGTTCATAAAAAATGAATGTTTTATGAGTACCTTTTTTGTTTTATGATTCATTTCATAATATTGAGAAATTATATTATTTACCCTAAATGTAAGGGAATATAAATAAATGATACAGTTAAATTTGAACAGAATGATTTCATCTTTTGGTTCTTCTTCGATCAAATTCCATTTCATCCCTTACTCCATGAAATAGAAATCATCAAAGGAAATTTTTTTATTCTTCATGAACAAAAATATTACTTTAAGGATTTTAAGTTCACTAAAATAAGTTTATATGAATGTTTATAACTATTTTACCAAAATAATATCGTTATTACATTAACCTCTAAGGATTAAAAAAGTACCTATAGGTTCATAATTAATATTGGTTGATTAAAAATAATTAATCATTAACCAGGACAATATGTCTGCCAGTGGATCACAAAAAACACTTATCATCATTAGATTATTGGTTTAAGACCCAATGACTTGATGGATTTGATGGGGTGTCACTTGGAATACATTTTTTAATTTTCCGAATTACATATAAATAAAATTTACAATAAAAACATGACATGAATAATTTAAATTTAACCATTAAATAGTCTTTTAACTATGTTTTTAATAAAACCCCAATAAATAAATATTTCATCCATTTACTTACACATTGGTCCTTCTTTAACTTGGAGTTTATCCTTCAGAAGGGGGAACTGACTCGTGTAATGACGACGCTCCCCATGGTTGTAGAAAGAAAAAATAAATAGATTGGTATGATGATTCTTATTTTGTTCTATCACAGTAATCATATTTCCATAACCAAAATTTTTCATTTTGACCTTCCTTCCCACACATAAATCATTTCACCCTTCCATTGAGGAAATTTCATGGTTGTATCCTTCCATATTTCCTTCATGATAGAAATTGAGTTCTTTTTTCCATTGCTTATTCTAATAGATATCTAAACGAACATCCTTATCTTCTATGGTGACAATGGGAGTTGATTAAGGAAAATGTTTTTTTATCATATTTTATAAACACTAATTAGTGATGAATAAGATATATTTCACAACTATCAACATTCCATTTTTTGGTTAATTTACACAACTTTATCCTTCATGTTGAATGTTAATATTCTACTTTTAGGTTCCATCCATTCACTAAAAAAAATAATTATTTGTAACACCCAAATTTTTTGAAAAATTTATTTATAGACTTGATTTAAATTTTTTAATATTCTTCATTACACACAACATTGAAAATATTTATTTTATATAAATTAAAACAAAATGTTTTGATTGTGTTATACATAATTACATGATAATTATGCACTAAACCCAATATAAATAACTAACTTAATTAAATATTTGTTTCTTAGAAAATATAAAATTAATTAATTTGGCTAAAATTATTTAGAATTTAATATAATAACTAATTAAATATAAAGGTAGTGTTTTTATTGATAAATATTTTTATGCTCAAATTATTTTTATCATAATTAATTAAATACATTATAATTTCTATGTAATTTAAATGTAATATATTTTTCTTATATCTAAGTAAATTTTTTTATATTTATTTAATATATTTTATAATCCAATGATGAGAATGAACGCAATTTTACTCATAAAATGTAATATTTTTATTAAGTAAAGTATACATCCTTTTATGGGAGAACCCTTTTTAAATATAAATTTATGATTTTTTTAAATTTTAAATTTCAAAATTAAATTATTTTTTGAATAAAAAAAATGAATAAGGATATATGGTATTTTTGGTATTTTTTGTGATGTTTTATTTTTAAATGAATATTGAAAAATACTTTATTTTAGTTGATTTTTTTAATCTAATTTAAATATAAATTTAATATATATTTCAAATTGGTCTCAGTTTTTGATTAGATGATATTTTCTTCAATTAATCAAATTTAGGCCATTAAAATCGATTTCAAATTGAATGTGGATATAAAAACACAGAAAACTTTTGATCATTTTTCTTTAAAAACTCGTAGTGTCATCCTGTCAGTGGGATTAATTATAAATTAACATGCACCACTTATGTGATATGAATTTGGAAAATTATATTGAATATTTTTAATAATTATAATTTATAATGTATAATAAGGAAAAATTAGTTTTTTACAAAAAATATTATATAATGTAATTAAAATTAATTAAAATGATTAAGGAAAAATTAATCCTAATAGGGGACTAAACAAAAACCATAAAGACAAAAATGACATATATAATTTTCTTAAAGCAATTTTATTTCCACATTTCAACCCAATCCTGGATTTTCTCGACAATTGACCATTGTTGGATCCACTTGCAATAACATAAAACATGGTTGGGGTTCCTTTCTTTTAAAATATTAGAAGAGTGACACTTCTCCTCCATTATAAAAGGGCCTCATATCCATCCACTTCCACACACATATAAAGACACTTATGACTAGAAAAACTATTCCAAAATAGCTCCTAATAATCCCTACCTTTCTCCTTGAATAGTCCTTTGTTTAAAAAGCCTTCGAAGTAACCCCTTTGGTTCAAACCAAAAGGAGTTACCCAATTAAGAGGTAGCACCATCCCTCAAACTAGATTTTTTTATTTTCTTTCCCAACTCCCTTAATTATTATTTTTCAACAAATTTTTATCAACACCATTTTCCAAAATATACAATTAAATTATTTATATATGTATTATACCTACACTTACAAACACTTCCATCTTATGGATAACGAACACGTTGTTTACATGTTTGGCGGACTACCGCCGCACTAAATGTTGATAGGTCATTTTTCCTTTACCACCTCTAATGGATAAAATTATAATGGAAAAAAATGGTTATATATGTTATATATAATATTTATTATTTCATATATCTTCATTAATTTATTTAAAAAAATATAATTATACATTCCATTAGGTGGTAATACGATATTTTCATTGGAGGATATGTAGACTACCACCACCTCAAAGTGTAGTGATTCATTTGTACACAACATGGAATATATTAAGAATGGGTTTGGTAAATATATATGATATATATGATTTAATAAATATATGAGTGTTTATATATATATATATATATTTCATTTACTCTCTTTCATTCAATATGATGAAAAAAACAAAAATATTGTTCATGCGTACGTAAGGCTAACTGTCTCTATGAACGGTGCCTTCCATTTGATACTACAATATTCTAATTATTATTATAATAAAAATTGAATAAAAATATCTTATATTTAAATAATTTTTTTATTCTTGAAATCATGATATAAATATAAGCATCAGAGACATAAAAAATTAAGACACATGCGATAAACAAGGCTGATATTACCTGAAGTGAATACCTAACATAGAATTGTTAACAAGAAATTAATATAAGGACACAATAAAACCATGAATGGTATTATAAGTAAGAATATAGTTCTATGATATATTTATAATAAATTGATATTTATTATATAGGAATTTTGAATAAGTATAAGTACATTCAATAAACAAGGTATGCGAATTTATATTTACTCTTTATTTCTGGGAGATACATCGCTTATTAAAAAATTATTTATTTTTTGTTGTGTATATACAAGAAATTACTTTTTTAATGTATTTTATACATAAATACATGTTAATTTACATAAATATATTCTGATCTACCTTTCTTGGGCTTCACATTTCAAATATTACAAAATCAGTAATGTAATTTTAGTCTCAATTGTTCTTCTTTGAGACAAATGCCATGTTATGCACCTATAATTTTATATGAGGTTTATATAATTATTTTACATGTTATATAATGAATAAAATTCCATTATTTATTTTTTATGCTTCTTTTAATTTCTATTTTTTACAATGGTAGTATGGATCAAAGTTACCAGGTTATAAGATTTTATTAAAACAATCTCTTAGATTCTCAATATTGTTTATGATTAGTATTTATTTCATGAATTATTAAAATATATATCTCAAAAGAAATCATGAATTTTTTTCCATCTAGTTATTCATTAAATATTCATTTATTTCTACCATTTTTTTACTCTTCGGTATATGATAAAGTGTATTTTATAATGTCTGACATTACATCTCTCTTTGGTCAAAAATCTATGTTCATTAAAAACCATGTGTTATAAAAGGCTTCTTTGAAATGTTATATTATTATCCTATAATATTTAAAAGAAATTATTTACCCATGTCTTAACAATTTAAACAATTTTTTTAAAAAAGGGATCTTCTAGTCGTTATCTGGTCGAGGCACATTTCTAAACCATTCATAGTTTAAATGGAGTGTTTGGCGTGTTTGGGTTTATCCCCCATCATGAACTAAATTATGATGAATATTAAAATACAAGATTAAAATGAATATTATTTGAAACAAAATAATTTCTTTCATAATATTTTGTTAACAAGTTGGTTCAAATTATTTTTAATGAAAAATGTATTCAAAACGTTTTAAAGCTATTTTATATGTCTTCAAGGAAAAATGGTTTCAAAAACATTTTTCATCTTATTTTATAAGTTTTTAAGTAAAATTGTTGAAAAAATATTTTCATTATTTATTTATAAGTTTTATTCCAATGAAATTGTTTTCAAAAGGTTTTATGTTTGTAAAAATCCATTTTTAAATAAGACCACATATTTTCCTCAAGAAATGATCTTGAAAGATATTTCAAAATTATTTTCAATATAATATGACATTTATTGATGTTACTCATACCATGATTGAAAATAATATAATGGTTTCATTGATATTATTTCTATAAATGGTTTATTCATGATTTCATGGTCTTTAAGAAATCAATTTCTCTTCCAGACGTCATATTTTATGAAATCCTTTTTTTATTCAGGGGATATGTTTTGATGAAATGATTATGAAAGATGTTTCTTTTTCCACAAGTTATGATATTATTACATGTTTAGGATACCCTTATCATTTCATGTATTATTATATAAATATTGATTATTTTGTGGTACATATAAGTATGATTTAATTATAAGATAAGTCTGACCTATATCTACCTCCAATGCATTGGGTAAAGATTTATATCTAATGAGATAGACTAAGACTCTCTTATAAGTTAACCTTAACTACTATGATGACCATGTG
This sequence comes from Viscum album, assembly GCA_963277665.1. Classification (NCBI taxonomy): domain Eukaryota; kingdom Viridiplantae; phylum Streptophyta; class Magnoliopsida; order Santalales; family Viscaceae; genus Viscum; species Viscum album. The sequence goes on from OY728164.1 coordinate 688,441,769, forward strand.
AGTGAAACATGACTAACAATATGGTATTATGAATGAAATCATGATACTAATATATATTTGGGAGTATACCATTTTTACCAATATGGGATGGGGAGTGATCCCATAATACAAATATTATTATGGCAGTGATTCCCTAGCTACTATGGAAACCATATTATATGATTTTTTTTGTCTGCATAATTTCATGTTTTAATCCGATGTTATTCATTCTTGGACAATATTATTTATTTCCATTTTATAAATTCTTTATGAACATAATGTTTTATTTCATTATACATTATTATGATATTTTCTATTCTGTGTGTGATCTGGAATTTTTTTTATCACATCCTCATTCCCCATTGATCATGAATATGCTTACATATCTCCCTTATTTACCCTTACCAACACTCTGAGATCAGCCCGTTTTATGTTTCCTTCACTTGGTATTGAAAATATAAATTATTATTGATGGGGCTAAAAAATTTTGATTTATTAAGGCCCTATTGGGAGATAATGTAGCTTTCCTATGTACTAATGTTTATGATTCAATGTTTCCAAAGGCACTAGAATAATTCAGTATTTTGGGAATCTGTTTGTATAATGTTTTAAGTATTCTAAAAAAGTGTTGTAATTTTAATGTATTTCAAGACTGATTCATAAAATTTTGTATTATAGTGAATGATTAGTTCTCCTATAGAAACTGTGATGAGAAAAAATTTTCATATCCCAACATAAATTTCATAGGATATCACTAGGGATATTTTTAAGGATAAATATAAGGATGCGTTAATGTTTAGGAAAAAGTCCAAGATTCATTGATACATTAACTTGTCTCCTAGTAATACATCACTATATGAATATTACAAGTGGATGTGGATCTAAACATATGTTCCTATGATTAACAACTCTAGTAGGCTGTTTTAGGCCATCCTCAGGGGTAATCTATTACACAACAATGGGCCTAACTGAACATATAGTTCGATACGTCCTAGAGATATACATTGAAAATTTAAATACACTTCATGAATCATTATGAAAAATATATATAGAATATAACTTTGAATAAACTAGGATAAACTAATGTTATCATCGATTAAAAGTTTGGTGTCATGATTTAGACATCATATAAGTTTTTGTTCTTAATTATGTGGTTTTGTTATATGATATGTGCTTCTCATGTAACAAACTATCTATTTATTTCACACATAAACATGATTTATTAAATAAAAATTCACTTAAAAATATATATATGTATCGATAGGTCTAGTGTCTAGGGTAATAAAGAACATTACAAGAAAACTTAGAAGATAAAATCCAACATCTTTATTGGAAACTTCTTTTACATGACCACAATATTTCTTCGTACGTAGAATTACACAGGATAACCTAAGGACATGCATAAGAAAACAATGAGATATACATCCCAGTAAGGGAGTAAATAGGTTATAACATAATGAAAATAGTACATGTTCAAAAATAGACATATCAACAGAGAACAGGAGAAACATTAACATAAAAGCATGGTATGACATGATTATCATAGCATGGAAATGTGGCAACAAAATTTAACAAGATATTAGAATGATCCATGGCTCATAGAACAAGAAACATGAGTAACCACTCATCTCACTTGAATTATCATGATTAAATCCCTAATTCACTTGATTTATAATGATTTTAATCATTACCCAATTAATTGGAGCTCTATCAATATGCACCCTTCTTTTTAATTTAATTTCATGCATAAGTGTGACACATAGATCATATAACAGGGATTCATTAAAAATATTAATTGATTCCATGATAAAGGAATGCATAATTCTTACATGAAACTGTATAATCAATAAGAAATTGTTCAAAATGTTGAATACCCTTGATATAGAAATGGGAATGGTATTCACTACACATTGACTTTGTCTTGGAAAATTGCAGTGCAATTTCGGCAGTATAATGACCTAACATAATAATTCATAAAAATTAGTTTATTAGAGGGAAAGAGGTGTATCTTAATATTTACATTAAATAGAATGTAAGTGGATCATATATATAAATGTCCCAACCTATGGAATGGAATTTATATTTAAAATACAATATAATTTCTTGAATGTAAATGAGGAGAGAGAAATTCCTTATAGATTTTTGGCATGGTAACAGGTGTGCAATGGAGACATTAATGAGAGAGAAATAGTTCTATAATCATTAAAACATAATGAGTTATATATAGGGATGTGAAAAATAATACCCTAAAAATTTTAATTGAAAAAAGAATAATAATAAAATGAAAGTTGGATAAAAATGAGAAATGAAGAAATCCATTACATGGAAGTGTGATACCAAAGTCTTGGGATGGTCTTGAGAGAGTCTTATTGGGAATGTGGGGTGACTTGGGTGGATTGTAGAGAGAATAGGTCAGTGTTGTGACGTGATCCACGAGTTTTTAGTGACGAGATGTGGGATCTTGTGTGGGTTTATATAGGAAAAGAGAGGGAATTATTTATTTGTTAGGTTTTCGAAACCACATAGTAAATTAATCAAAACAACAAACCAACCTCTGTTTTTTGACAATGGTTTTTTCAAAAGTAGATTTTAGAACATTATTTTATAAGGTCAATGGAAGAAGTTATTAAAATATTAGTCTTTCTTATGTGGAGGTGAGTCAGACTCTCTAGGAAATCATTTTAAAAAGACAAGATGTGTTATAAGTCTTGATAGCCCACAAAAACATTGTAAAAATAAATTAAACAAACAGAAAATCAATTTATTTTAATTTTAAAACATATATTGTCCTAAAAATCCATTTATATTATTTAATTACTTCACTATTGGGTCATTATGATTTCATAAAATAGATTATATTTTACACAGTATTTAATTTTTTACCCAAAACTTCGAGTATTTCAAGAATAAATGAAAAAATCACCATTAAATAATTTCAAAATCAATAACAAAAAAATAATATTCATTATATATATATATATATATATATTTAAATATGAGAAATTATTCTTTTTAAATAAAAACCATAATTTATAAAAAAATCATGGGTTTTAAAAAAACTGCTTTCCATCCATAATATAAATCACAATTTTATTAAAAAATTTATAATTTAATTTATCTTTAATAATATGTAATTTAGTATTAAAATTTTATTAAAATAATATTTAATTCAAAAATCCATTAAATGATCAAAATAGATCTCTTAATTTAATATTAAAAAAATACTATTTGTGTTTTAAAAACTATTTACAACTTAAAAATAATAAAATAAATGTATATATTATTTATTATATACAAAAATAATGCACATAATCATAATGTTATAGTCTTCTTGCATAACCCCTTATAACTACTGCATAAGATGTAATTGTAAGATATATGATGGTGACAGACTCTTGTGGTGGCTTGGATAACATCACTCCGATGGTAATAACTATCAACGTCCACTTCTTTGGTAGGAAGTTCTGTTCGAGCATTACATGATAAATCAATTCCTAGGATTGGTCAAGAGAGAATGCAAGTGATGCCACCCCCTTACCGAGCTCCGAAAAATGGGCTTCGTGAGGAGAAATTATACTGGATGAGGCTATCGCTTCCTTTTTCTGAGAAAATTGGATTTCATAAAGCTCTTTATTTATAATAATCATGCGATCAATGTTCAATGACTATATTAGAGATGGTAATAACTCAAAATTGTATATATAAATCCAAATTAATAAAACCAATTTTTTTAATTTGTCATATATAACCATCTTACAAATAATACATTTTATCATATCAAGAGAAATTTTCATTTGTAAAAGTTTGGGTTGTTATAATATCCCCGCCTTAAGAAATATCTCCCATGAAATTTCCATTTCCCACACTTAAACAGATGAGGGAAACTCTATTTCAACACTTCCTCTGATTTCTACATTTCCTCTTTGAATTTTTGATTTCGCCCCAACACCATTAAGAGGGGAATTTCCTTATTTCATAGAACTTCTTCCCTACGATCTAATATATTCACCGGATTCTCTTCATAAGAAATGTTATTATCCAATGGTACCACCTATGGATTGAGTACATGTGATGGGTTAGGGATGTACTTTCTCAAGAGTTATACATGAAATACATCATGTACATGAGTTAGGATCAGTGGGAGTTCTAGATGATAGGCCACTACGCCAATGAGATTAAGGATCTAAAAATGGCTGATGCTCCTTGTACCAAGATATCCCTTCTTCCCAAATATATTAACTATCTTACACAATGATATGAAATGGAATTCCATGTCTCTAGAGTCACACTCTAGTTCTCATTGATGATTATCAGCATAGCTCTTTTGTAGGCTCTATTTAGCATTAATGTGCTACTGGATAGTCTTAGCCATCCCCACCATTTCTTCGACCATTTCTAGACCTAAAAGTTTTATCTCCCTAACATCATCCCAACATGCTGTATTTCTTCTCCCCTTCTTATAAAAGGATTCACAAGGATCCATTTGAATTCTTGGGTGGAAACTATTCTTGTAAGATAACTCAACTAGAGGAGGGTATTGATCCCATCCTCCTTTGAAGTCCATTGAACATGATCTCAACATGTCCTCTAGTGTTTGGATAGTCCACTCAGAATAGCTAGCAGTTTGAGGTTGATAATATATATTGTTGTTCAGTTCAGTATTCAATGAATGTCGAAGACTCTTCCAGAACATATAAGTCAATCTTGGATCATGATCAGAAAAAATAGATAGTGGTACTCCATGTAGCCTCACCACTTCCATGCTATATATGTGTTCCATTTGATTTAATGGGAAATCATGTCGAATTGGAATAAAGTGCGAAATATTTATAATAAGATCCACAAAAACCAATGTAGAATTACTTCCTTTGGATGTCTTCATAAGTTTGGTGAAAAATTTCACGGTGATGTTCTCCTATTTCCATGATGGTATGGGTAATGGTTGCATCATCCCCTTAGTCTTCTTACTCTCAGTCTTAACTTACTGAAGTACCAGACTCATTGATAGATACTCAGTGATATCCTTCTTCATGTTATCCCACCAATAATACCCATAGATATCATGATATGTCTTTTTATTCCTGGGTGAATGGAGAAATTAAAACTATGTGAATCATCCAAAGGATTATTTTTTTGACTCCAAATTTAATGGAACACATAGTTTTGTATCAAATATCATAATTCCTTATTATGTAACATTAAACTCTATGGATTTCCATTTTCTTATATTTTCCACTCTCTTTTGAATTCCTATAGGATCCTTTTGAGAATCCATTATCCTTTTTATAAAAGGAAATTGAGAATTCATTAGGGAAAGGATTGATGATGTCACCCATTTAATGATTTCCATTTACATATTTATGAAATATGAGAATATTGGATCCTTTTAAATTCTCATTGGTGATAGAATTTATGGGTCCTTTTAACATGGAGCATCTTCCACCTTCTTTTCATTCCCAGGGTGGTAATGGATTGAGTAGTTATAGTTGATCAGCTCTAACCATATTCATTGGAACATGTTCAACTCTTTCTGTGGAAATATATATATATATGGATTTTGTGATCCGTATATATGTCACACCTCTCCACAATGAGTTAATGTCACCATATTTTAAATGTGAAGATTACTAAAGCCAACTCCAGATCATGTGTTATATAGTTTTACTCATGAACAATCAATTTTCATGAAGCATAAGCAATGACATTGTCATTTTTCATGAACCCACATCGCATGCCCTTCTTAGAATCATTGCTGAATAAGACAAAAATTTCTCCACTTGTGGGTAATATGAGCACATGTGAAGTGATAAACCTTCTTCTCAACTCCTCGAAGAACTCTTCAGATTCATCACTCCAGGAAAATATTAATACCTTCTCATTTATCTTGGAAAAAGACTTTGAAAATCGTGAGAAATCGCTAACAAATTGGAGATAATATCTAGATAACCATTAAAAGCTATGAGTATCTATCACCGTTGTTGGCCTCAACCGTCCCTAAATTTCATCTATCTTGGAGGGATCTACAGATATCCCATTTCTTGTGATGATATAGCCAAATAATGATACCTCCTTCAAAAATAACACATAGTTGTTTTAATTTTCACAAAGCTTTTCTTTTCACAAGGTATCTACTACAATGCTTAGATTCTCCACATGATCCTCCTTGGTTTTGTAGTATACTAGAATATCATCTATAACGACTAAAAAAAATTTGTTGAGGTAATCTCTAAAGACTCTATTACTCATGTCTATGACGATTTCTGGGGAATTAGTGAGTCCAAAAAGAATTATTATGAATTCATAGTGCCTGTATATTGTAAGAAATGTATTCTTGGGGATATCCTCCTTCTTCAACATTAATAGGTAATATCAAAACGGAAAATCCACCATGGAGAAGTATTGTGCTCCATGAAGCTGATTGAAAAAGTCATCAATTATTGGTAGAGGATACATGTTATTTATAGTGATTTTTTGGAAGTCATGATAATCAATGAAAAGGAATATTGACCCATCCATCATCTTGATGAAGTAGAATGGTGCACCCCATGGTGAAGCACATTAATGTATAAAACCTTTATCCAAATTTTCTTATAGTTGTATCATCAGGTCCTCAAGCTCCACAACAACCATTCTATAAGATTACATGGATATTGGAACCACCCCAGGTATAAGATCAATTGAGAATTCCACATCTCTTCTAGGAGGAAGACCAGAAAATTCCTCAGAAAAAATTTAAAAAATTCCATCACAATAGGGATGTTTTGTAGGATGGATTCTTCTTTAGACTCAATAATCTGTGCAAGAAAATATTTCTCATAGGGTATTAATATCCATGCATGAGATGATGGTCATAAATAAGATTCTTTCTCCTCCTAGAACATTTACAAAATCAGGGGTCGATTCACCATATGGGGAGTGATTCACCTCTCATGGAAATTTATGTTGGCTTTATATAAGGAAATCAAATTCTAGAACAATAATTGTCACGAACTAGCCCGAGTCGACCCTGAACCGGTCACCCAGGTCAGCCCGTGACAAGTCCCAAGAGGCATTCTCGATCCTCCTGGGATGGTGACAAGCACCAAGGGAATCAATAGAGTACACAAGGGAATGATTTCGCCCATATATAAACAATAAAATAAACAACGGAAATAAACGAACATCCCAAAATGAATTTATATAAAAATTGAACTAAATATTATTTGAACAAGAAACTAATTAGAACAAAACCAACAACTCAACTGAACAATCTCGATGAACAACTAACTCCATGTGACACTTCAGGTCACTCTCCAACACAATGATAAAATGTTTCCCAGGGTGATCGAAGTAAAGATGAAACCTGCACAAGGGCTAAAAAAAGAAGAAGACTATAGGCGTGAGTATTAAAACTCAGTAGGTTAGCCCGATATTATCTTCCCAACGCACATTCTTTAAAATAAAATAAACATCAATTTATAGTTTTATATTAATGATTTGAAAGTATGGTTTTCAACTGAGGTTCCATCCTATAATAATTATCAAACAAAAACATGCATGTTTAATAAACAAAAATGCAAGTAACAATTTTTTTCAAAGAGGTGAAACTTCAAAATGAAAATAGTTTTAAATAGGGCTGCTTTAAAGAATTTTAACTTTTAAATAAATAACAAATAATAATGAATTTACCAACCAAACACACCGTAGGCCGACGGTGAGTACAAAATAGCCAATGAGCACTAGTCACGGGAACACCCCTATGCACTAGTTTGTTTTGAGCCCCAGGTACCTCGTATCTCAGTGAACATAACCATCATAAATATCTATTCTCATGCCCGAGCCACTAGAAGGGAAAATACCCATAACCTAGTGGTCCACAATCATCATCATCATCATAGTTTAGTTAGTGTTTTCATTGTCAAACTTGCTACGTGAAACAGAGGCCAACCCCCACAGAATCACTAGCATACTAGTACACGTCCGCCCACCTAGATACCTGGGATTCCCTTTAGTGCTCAATAAAGTTACACATATTATCAAATACATATTTCACATCCACATTCCATTCCAAAACCATAGAAACACATACAGCCCATAATCGTTTTTCACATTTCATACACTAATCAACAAACCGCTAAATATTTTGGTAAAACAATTTCATGAAGTGTATTGAGGCATTGCACATAAAACTCTTTCAAAAACACTCTTTATATTATAAACACACATCAAAACCAAAAAAAATATTATTTTTATTCCCAATAAACATTTAATATAATCATTTAATGGACCATAAAACAAACCCAATTGCCCGACTTGTTATATACAAGTAAAACACTCCTTCATTTCTATGAAATGCCAAACGGGCCTTTAAACATTCTCTCAAAACTAACCTTTGATGAAGGTATGGATTTTAATTTTATTAAGGATCTGTATAAAAACCATTTAAAGCAGAAAACCACATTCATAAATCTCTTATAATACTCATGTTACATATTCAAAACACAACCATTTTCATAATGATGTGAAACATGCCATTTTTGGGAAACTCGGGCCAAAATATATTGTAAATCAAAACCCACTTGTTTGTAAAAACAAATACAATTTGGAAATCCATATAAGTAAACAAAAATACCATTTATCATTTTTCAAATTCCATTATAAATCCAAACAAATAACTTTTAAATCACACATCACACATAAAAGCCAACCGGGCAATTTACCGAACACATGACATGCCCTTTTTAAACAAAACAATTTATTTTAAGTACATGAAAAGGAATAGAACACCAATTGAATGCCATATTTTCATTCAAGATACTGAAACATGTTAAAAATACCATAAACCAGATTATAAACCTCACAAAATATTTTCAAAAGATAACAGAACATTTAAACAAACACTTATTGATCGCTTTCATGACAAAACAACACTACCTTTCACAAAACAATGATTAAACAACCAAATTGGACACCAAGAAAATTATCCAAAGGCTTATAAACAATATTAAACATTTAAATCAGTGTTGTAAAATATTAAAATGATGAAACTTTAATAATAAAGGCATGTGCAAGGGATATCCTACCTCATATCTTTGGCGTAATTGAAACGCACGCTCGAAATCACCCGCCGCGGGTTTATAAACCCTAAAACTATAAAGACCAGACCTTAACAAACAGATACCCCATACAAAAACATTTTATAACAAAACCCTTGGTCTATAAATACTAGTGGACAATATAAATCAAAGAAATAATGAATGGAGGGGTAAGAGGAAGGAGAAAGGAGAAGGAATCTCACCTTTCACCCTAGAAAACTCGTCGTCTTCCATTAGATCTGCCACCCTAGAGAAAAGGGAATGCCTTGAAAATTATTAGAGAGACTCCAGAGGACTGGAAGAACCAGGGAAATAAAATTTGTGGCCAAAAGAGTATGAATTGATTGATTTATGAATGATACAATTTACCTTGTCAATTCTAGACGATTTGAGGTATCCTGATAATTTTCTTCCTAATCCGCGACCCATATGAGCTCCAAAGAGGTAAAATATATTATTAGGGTTAGGATAGGGTTACTTTATTCGAGACAGAGGTGTAATCACTGAAAAATATTAAAAAATGAAAAAGATATTAATGAAACGAATTGTTTTTTTAAAACAGAAAATGGGCCCATGGGCTGGCCCAATACATAAATAAGTAACCAAAATTCACCCTGCTTATGACTTTCTAATGGGTCCAAAAGGATAAATAAGTTTTAATAAATCAGTATAGGACATGTGAGAAGTTGAATGGGTGAAAAAGGATGAAAAAAAGAGTTATAAAAGAAACAAATTCGGTTTTTAAAACTGGGAATGGGATCACGGTTGGCCCAAATCATGAAGTAACCACCCTTTCTTCAAAAACTACTAAACAAACAATGGGGATCCCAAATTAGGGTGTTTAGAAATATACGAAACTTCAAAACTCAGGATTCAACTCACCAAATATCAATGAAAAGGATCGGGATTTCCAATGGACCGGATCAATACAATGAAAAAAACTGTGTGTGACAATTCTCCCCACCATTAATGCTTTCCGCCCCCGGAAAGCCATAACACTTTTCGGCTGAAAAAAAACAACACCTAAGGATTCCATAACATCATAATATAGCCTCTAATGATAAAGAAATATCAATCACCAAAAATTCAACTTAATACTCTTTCCCACACAAAACGCAACTCACAACCACTTCTGGAGAATCAACGGAAAGATGAAGCCACCACCTCCACAGCCAAGCAAAGAACCCGATTATTGAGCCCCCTCTCAATGAACCCAACCATCACCCAAACCAAAGAGAACTCACAAAAACCAAATATTACAGGGGACTCTATAATTTACTACCCACCATTAAGAATAAACTAGCACTAGAAATGTTCTTAGGATTAAAATCCAAGAGACCCATGGTGGGTCTCCCCACCATTAGAAACCAACTAGCAACGAACAGACAAGAATTCCACATGAGCTAAAATTGGGACTCAATCACATAAGCGCAAAAAAATCCTCTTACAAAAACCTACTATACCAAGTTAATAGGGTTACAACATGAACATATAAACCACCCACTCTTGAACAGAGGGGACAAGAACATGGCCAACACATTCAGCACAGTTCTGGACCCCCACCACTTGGGGATGGGAGGGAAGGGGACCCAATAGTTTGGCCACTGAAACAACAAACGGAACAAAGAAACTACCCAAAAATATCCACCTAGGAATAGGTAATACAAAGACTGCACCTTATTTTTTTCAAGTGGTCCACACAGGGACATTGATTGAAAACCCACATCCATGAAGGAATAACCATAGACACTTTGTGAGGGGTTAAGTCCACCACGCTTGTTGCGACAAAGGGAAATTCGCAAAAATGAGAAACAAAAAAATTGATATAGAAAATAACTTACCAAAACAGAGGAGTAAGGATCCTAATCGAGCACTCCACACCTCTGTCGATTTTCTGACTGCGTGAAAAGCTTCACTCCGAGGCCTATGGCTGGAGCCCTGATTCTTGAAGCATTTGCTGCACCGCAGTCAGGTGATAAGGATCACAACACTCAAAAAACCTCACTTGATCACCAAAAAAAACTTTTGTCTAAATAGAAACTCAAAGATACGTATTAAAATTCTATCTCACTCCAAACAAGGGGCAGAATGGACAAGCAATATGACGAAACACATTAACATCACCAAACAAAACTGCTCTGTCCAAAAGAATTATCACGACCTAGAAGCACTATTAATAGATCCCAAACAGCTCTCTATTCCAACAAACCGGATGAGGCATCATCAAAAGAGGTTGATTTAAAATTTGAAAGGAATCCTTAGGTTGATCAGTATGAAAGATTTACAACAGAGAACTATCCATGGCCACATCACAACATCAAACACATCTTTAGAAACCCAATGAAAATTACTCCGAAACTGAGCCACCAAGAAGATCTCATCTCTAGATAGAACAAGAGTATGAATTATAGATCACATGGAAGCTATCCAAATAAACAACTCATCTAAGACATAGAAAAATCAAGCCAAAAAACCATTGATTTTTTTTACAAAGGCGCAATTTTCAGCTCAAAACAATTTTGAAAAAAACAAACTAACTTGGTGGGCTTCCACATTTACCAATGGTGTTTCATCAAGTCTCACCCACATGCACATTTCCATGCCACCCTAGTCACCCGACCACCATACCATATAGGCCATACTTCTAGATATAAATAAAACCATGAATGTGAGCAGCCATGAAAACACCCAAGGCTAAAACAAAACAACATCATTAAAAAAAATTACCAACATAAGGAACACCAACCACCAAGTCAAAAAAACTTTTTCATATTTCACAAATAAAACCACAATTAAGTAAGAATAATTTTCTTAAATACCTACCCCTTTTAATTTTTAATTATTTTAAATAACCAAGCCGCTCCAAACAACCCCTTCCCGTTATTTATAAAAAATAGGCAATGTATATTTTCATAATCCAAGGTCCATTGAGACCAATAATCTTTCTAGTAAAACACCAACCGATCAAAACTAATTTCCAAAACTAATTTATCCGATTCAAAAACTTTTTAACATCCCAAAATACCCCATTTAAAAAAAATATCCATAATCACCTTAAAATGAATCAAAATTTCAAAAAAAAATTATTTCAACAAACCAAAAGTTTAGATTATGGATAATCCAATCCCTTAAATTCATTTCCACTTCCCTCCATTTTTTTAAAAACACACAACATTCCAAAATCATTCCTATATTTAATTTTTGAATACCCCCTTTTTCACTTTTCAAAATATAGTCCTTCCTATAAAACCCATTTCCACAATTCTCACACAAGGATTTTAAAAAAAATTCAGAATTCAAGAAAGCTTCAAGAGACCCAAAAAAAGAAACTAGTGTCGGTGGGTGAGTTGACCATATGGTTGGCAGCCATATGCCAAACACAACACCAAAACAGAGAAACTTATTAGGGCCATTAGCCAGATCCAAATGGCATGCCAGGCCCTCTGAGATCACGGAGGCCATTAGTCATACTCCCCTTGTCATATCCCAACACCAAAAAAAAATCTTCCAGAACCAAGGACACTAATAAAACTGGACTCCCATGGAAACATGAGGATTAAAACAAGAAAGAGTTCACGACGCTCTTTTGGAACATACCCCTCAAGTCCCAAAAATCATACTCCATCTACCTTGACATCCCCAAAATAACAAGGGCACTCTAAAAAGAAAGGTCCTCTAAGAGCTGACCTCCTCTGATACCATTTTGTCACGAACCAGCCCGAGTCGACCCTGAACCAGTCACCCAGGCCAGCCCGTGACAAGTCCCAAGAGACGTTCTCGATCCTCCTGGGATAGTGAAAAGCACAAAGGTCATAAATAGATTACACAAGGGAATGATTTCACCCATATATAAACAATCAAATAAACAGCGGAAATAAACGGACAACCCAAAATGAATTTATATAAAAATTGAACTAAATATTATTTGTACAAGAAACTAAAATTAGAACAAAACCAAAAACTCAACCGAACAATCCCAATGAAAAAATAACTCCATGTGACACTTCTGGTCACTCTCCAACACAATTATAAAATGTCACCCAAGGTGATCGAACTAAAGATAAAACCTGCACAAGGTCTAAAAAAGAAGAAGACTATAGGCATGAGTATTAAAACTCAGTAGGTTAGCCCGATATTCTATTCACAATGAACATTCATTTAAAATAAAAGAAACATCAATTTATAGTTTTAAATTCAATATTTGAATGTATGGTTTTCAACTGAGGTTCCATGCTATAATAATTATCAGACAAAAAACATGCATGTTTAATAAACAAAAATGCAAGTATCAATTCTTTTCAAAGAGGTGCAACTTAAAAATGAAAATAGTTTTCAAGAGGGATGCTTTAAATAATTTTAACTTTTAAATAAATAACACATACTACTGAATTTATCATCCAAACACACCGTATGCCGACGGTGAGTACAAAATAGCCAATGTGCACTAGTCACGGGAACACCCCTAAGCACTAGTTTGTTGTGAGCCCCAGGTACCACGTATCTCGGTGAAAGTAACAATAATAAATATATGTTCTCATGCAAGAGCCACTAGTAGGGAACATACCCAGAACCTAGTGGTCCCCAATCATCATCATCATCATAGTTTAGTTAGTGTTTTCATCGTCAAAATTGCTACATGAAACAGAAGCCAACCCCCACAGAATCACTAGCATACTAGTACACGTCCGCCCACATATATACCTGGGATTCCCTTTAGTGCTCAATCAAGTTACACAAATTATAAAATACACATTTCACATCTGCATTCCATTCCAAAACCATAAAAACACAAAAATCCCATAATCATTCTTCACATTTCTTACACTAATCAACAAACTGCTTAATATTTTGGTAAAACAATTTCATGAAGTTTATTGAGGCTTTGCACATAAAACTCTTTCAAAAACACTCTTTAAATTATAAAAACACATCAAAACCAAACCAACTCATATTTTTCATCCCAATAAACATTTAATAGAATCATTTAATGGACCTTAAAACAATCCCAATTTCACAAATTGTTATATACAAGTAAAACACTCCTTCATTTCTAGGAAATGCCAAACGGGCCTTTAAACATTTTCTCAAAACTAACCATTGACGAAGGTATGCATTTTAATTTTATTAAGGATCTGTATAAACACCATTTAAAACAGAAAACCACATTCATAAATCTCTTATAATACTCATTTTACATATTCAAAACACAACCATTTTCATAAAGATGTGAAACAAGCCATTTTTGGCAACTCGGGCCAAAACATGTTGTAAATCAAAACCCACTTGTTTGTAAAAACAAATCCAATTTGGAAATCAATATAAGTACCAAAAAATACTATTTATCATTCTTCCAATTCCATTATAAATCCAAACAAAAAACTTTTAAATCACACATCACATATAAAAGCCAACCGGGCAATTTACCGAACACATGACATGCCCTTTTTAAACAAAACAATTTATTTTAAGTACATGAAAAGGAATATAACACCAATTGAATGCCATATTTTCATTCAAGATATTTTCAAATGTTAAAAATACCATAAAACAGACTATAAACCTCACAAAATATTTTCAAAAGATAACGGAACATTTAAACAAACACTTGTTGAGCGCTTTCATGACAAAACAACACTACCTTTCACAAAACAATGATTAAACAACAAATTTGGACACCAAGAAAATTATCCAAAGGCTTAAAAAGAATATTAGACATTTAAATCAGTTTATTAAAATATTAAGATGATGAATCTTTAATGATAAATGCATGTGCAATGGATATCCTACCTCATATCTTTGGCATAATTGAAACGCACACCCGAAATCACCCGCCGCGGGTTTATAAACCCTAAAACTATAAATAACAGACCTTAAAAAACAGAAAACCCTTAAAAAAACATTTTATAACAAAACCCTAGGTAGATCAATACTATGGGACAATATAAATCAAATAAATAATGAATAGAGGGGGAAGAGGAAGGAGAAAGGAGAAGGAATCTCACCTTTCACCCTAGAAAACTCTTCGTCTTCCATTAGATCTGCAACCCAAGAGATAAGTGAATGACTTGAAAATTCTTTGAGAGACTCCAAAGGTCTCGACTAACCAGGGAAATAAAATTGGTGGCCAAAATAGTACGAATTTATTGATTTATGAATGATACAATTTACCTAGTCAATTATGGACGATTTGAGGTATCCTGAATATTTTCTCCCTAATCCGTGACCCATATGATCTCCAAAGAGGTAAAATAGATTATGAGGGTTAGTATAGGGTTATTGTATTCTAGGGGGAGGTGGAATCACCAAAAAATATTAAAAAATGAAAAAGATATAAATGAAACGAATTAATTTTTTTTTAAACATAAAATGGGCCCATGGGCTGGCCCAATACCTAAATAAGTAACCCAAATTTACCCTGCTTATGAATTTATAATGGGTCCAAAAGGATAAATAAGTTTTAATATATCAGTATAGGACAAGTGGGAAGTTTAATTGGGGAAAAAGGATGAAAAAAGAGTCATTAAAGAAACAAATTCGGGTTTTCAAACTAGGAATGGGCTCATGGTTGGGCCAAATCATGAAGTAACCACCCTTTCTTCAAAAAATACTAAACAAACAATGGGGATCCCAAATTAGGGAGTTTAGAAATATATGAAACTTCAAAACTCAGGATTTAACTCACCAAATATCCATGAAAAGGATCAGGATTTCCAATTGACCGGATCAATACAACGAAAAAAAACTCGTGTGTGACAATAATTGCATCAAATTGTACCCGAGAGTGTATGAAGAGGTTTTCTGGGATGTTTAATCCAAAACATTGTGATAGAGAAGGAGTTATATACATCAGATGCACCGATTTCCCCATTTTCCATTTTCACCAACATCTGTACTTCCATGAAATGGGGTGGGGTTGGGACTTTTGTACTAGACATTCAAGATATAAAAGAATGCGTAGAACCAAAATAGAAAATTACATTCTCTAATGTTGAATAAATAACTAGTGTAAATATCACCACTTCTTTGATGGGTTCATTTTGGAAGTAGTTATAGAAAAATCAGGCCCTTTCTTCCTTGGAGGTTGTTGGTTGCCTCTAAAAACCCTTGGCATGGGGCACTAGTTTTCAAAGATCCTTGGTTCGATCTAGTTGAAGCAACGAACAACGTGTTGGGGGTAAAATGGAGTGTTACTCTCCTTTTTCACAGTCACAATATTTTTTTCGGTAGTTAATGACCAGTTTCCCCTCTCTTCTACAACTAAAGCATTTCCTTTTCCACATCACACAAATTATGGGGTGCTTTTTTCTACACCTTTAGAAAATGTGGTGCTGAATTTTATTAGAACTGTTTGATTTATCTATTGGACCCCTATAATTAATTTCCACATTGTGTTTCTTACCTAAAAGATACCCCTATGAGTCACTGATCTTTATTTCGACATTGAGGGAATATCAGAGAATTTCCTCACATCTATTGATGTCACAGATCCCTAGGTATTTCAATAGGATAGGTTTTATCCCACAAAAGAAGTTCTAACCATTGCATTATGGGGTAAAAACAAACCTGGATGTGTATTGTGTAACAATTTTAAATATTTCCTCATTCGCTTTGATGGACAATTCGTATTATTTTCCTGAGGGAAAGGATGTCCCTTTCTATCTTAAGTCGGGGGGTCCTCCGAAAATATTTATCTTTTTTTCATAAATCCTTCCATTCCAACACCTCAATCGATTCCTTAGGCTAAATATTTTTTTTCAATGTCCAACATTGATCAACTTCACCCTTCATATGATAAGAAGCCATAAGAACCTTGTCTATTTAGAAAAATTGGTATATTGAGAAGATATTTTCAACAGAGTTTATACATTGTTCGATGATTGAGGGATCAGATGATCCATCAAATGTAGGAGGCCTCTATCTCATGTTGCTCTCCATTATAACATGTTCTTTATTAAGGGGGTTGATCGTTCTTCTTGACCCATGTTTCTATTCATAACCATAGTTGATTGATAGAGTATCATGACAATGTATGCGATTCCCACTCCCAATGGATTGGGAATCTCATTAGAATAGTCAAGACAATGATCTTCACATCAGTTATTATCATGAGTCCAACTATTACCAAACATTGGCTAAAATAAAATGAATGTTAGGGGTAACACAAAAAGGGGAATCCAATTACAAAATGGATAACTTTTAAATTACACTTATTTTTTATAGCTTATGAATTTCAAGGCTTCAATCTATGTTATCCATGATCTAGTTCACAACATATATTCTTAGGGGGGAATATTTTTCCTATTAAAAATGGTTCATACTATGCTCATGAATTTTCCAAATCATATCCCTTGGGAGTGTCATAAACAAGAGTGCTTGATAGCCCATTGTCGTGAACTAGTTCCCATTTGAGTCTTGATCAGTATCGTATTTTTAGGTTTTATTCCTAGATAAATCTGTGCCACAACCACCTCTACCAACTTGTATCCAGAAATGGATGTTTTTTTTGATAAACAACTGAATCAATACTTACCAAATTTTTTCAATGTTTTTATTATTCTTAGTCTAATCCATTATATTTTCACTAGGTTTTTCTAATCATAATCCCCAAAATAACAAATAATATCCTTTTATACCAACTGTAACATCCCTGAACATTATTGAAAACTTATTTTACATGACCACAACATTCATTCATACTTTGAATTTCATTGGATAACACGAGGACATGAATAAGAAAATGGTGAGCTATAAAGCCCAGTAAAGGAATAAAAAATTAATAACATGATGAACATAGTACATGTTTGACTATAGGAATATCAATGAATAATAAGAGAAATATGAACATAAAGGCCTGATATAACATGATTATCATAGCTTAGAAATGTGACAATAACATTTAACATGACATTTTAATGATCTAAGGATCATTGCACATAGACCATTATTATACCATAATTGCACATGATTTAGAATGATTAAAACCTAATTTCACTTGATGTATCATGATTCTAATATTTACTTTAAGCTTTGCAGAGCTATCTGGCCGCACCCTTCTTAGTCATTTCATTTTATGCATAAGTGTGCCACATGGATCATATCACATGGATTTAGTAAACATCATCATTTATTACATGATAAAATAATGTGAAATTAAATCATGAAAAACTAT
This sequence comes from Viscum album, assembly GCA_963277665.1. Classification (NCBI taxonomy): domain Eukaryota; kingdom Viridiplantae; phylum Streptophyta; class Magnoliopsida; order Santalales; family Viscaceae; genus Viscum; species Viscum album. The sequence goes on from OY728164.1 coordinate 688,459,991, forward strand.
AACAAATAAGTAAATGTTTATAATGGTGAATAACTTTGATAAATAAATGGGCATTGTATTTAGTACACAATGACTTTGGCTTGGAAAATTGCGTTGCAATTTCAGTAGTAAAATAAGGTTAAGTAAGAATTCATCAAAAAAATTGATGAGAGAGAAATGGGTGTCTCATCATATCTACATAAAATTTACTAGAAGAGGGCCACATAGATACATTTCCTGTCATATGTAACAGAATTTTTCATCTATAATACAAAATAATTTCATGAATGTAAATGAGGATAGAGATATTCCTTACGGAATCTCTGCATGGTAACAGGTGTTAATGGGAGGAATTAATGAGAGATGAAGAGATATATAAACATTCAAACATAAGGAGGTATATACGGGGGAGGTTTGAAACCATACCCCAACATTTTTAATTGAAAATTTTTTTATAAAAATATAAATAAATTTAGATAAAATTGAGATATAATGAAATCCCTTGCTTGGAAGACTGATCCCAGAGGCTTGGGAGGGGATTGAGAGAGTCTTTATGGGAGCTTAGGGAACCTTAAAATGATTTTACAGAGAGTAAGAAATTATAGGGATGTGATCCAAAGGTTTTTACTTAAGAGAAGTGGGATCTTGGGAGATTTTATAAAGGAAAAAAGAGGTAATTCTTTATTATTTAGATTTTGTGACACAACACATTAAACGAATCAAAACAACAAACCAGCCCATGGTTTTTTCAAATGGTTTTTGCCAAAGGAGAGTGGAATACATAAATTTATGAGGACAATTTTTGAAGGCATTAAAATATTAGTCCTTCATATGTAGAGGTGTTTCACACTCTTAAGAAAATCATTTTAAAATATAAAATGTTTTATATGTTTTGGGGGATCCACAAAGGCTTTGTAAAATAAACCAAAAAAATACTAAAATCACCTTATTTTAATAGAAAACATATATCGGGCGAAAATACAATTTATTGTATTTTACTATGTAAATATTGGGTCATTATCATGTCATAAAATACATTATAAATTTAACAGTATTTAAATTTTTTACCAAAAAATTTGACTATCTCAGAAAATTATGAAAAATTCACCGTTAGATAATTTTGACGCCCTGAAAGCAAAAATAATATTCCCTTTATCTAAATAATTTTTTAAATATGTGAATTTTTTACAATTGGAACAAAAACCCCCATTTATAAAAAATTCATGGGTTTTGACAAAATCACATGTCAAACCATAATAAAATTCACAATTGTATTCAAACAAAAAATAAAATAATTTATATTTAATAAAAATTAATTTAGTATTACTAAATTATTAATAAATTATTTAATATAAAAATCTATTAATTCATCAAAATAGATTTTGTAATTGGATATTAACTATAAACAATCTGTGGTTTAAAAACAATTTACAGATTAATAATAATAAAATAAATGTATATTATTTGTTCTATAAAAAAATAATTCAAATAATAATAATAATATGATCCTTTTAACTTAACCCCTTATAAAACCCACGTAGGACCTAAGGGTATAGTTTATAATGGTGATATGCCCTTGGGGTGGCTTGATGAATATCACTTGGTTGGTATTCTATTTCCAGTACTACTTCTCCCATAGGCGGTTTTTTTCGAGCTTAACGGGTTGAAGCTCGACTTCGGTTTGGTCAAGAGTGAAGCCTAGTGATGCCACCTCCTTTCTATGCTGTGAAAAATGGGCTTTATGTGGGAAAATTATACTAGATAAGGCCATCTCCTCCTTGGTATGAGTAAACTATATTTGTTAAATCCCTAAATTTATACAAATCATGTGATCACTGTTCAACGACTATATTAGCAATGATAAAAATTCATAATGTTAATTAGAAATCCAAAAACATAAAACTAATCTAGTGAATATGTCTTATATAACCATATTTAAAATAATACATTTAGTCATATCAAAATTAATTTTCATTAGTATTAGCTTGTGTCGTTACATCTCACCCCATGATTTCTAGTTTTAGTCAATAATGGAAACCATATGGAATTGGTGTAACATTAGTTCAAATATAAAATTTGGTGATTATGAGCAACAAAATATGATGTTGACTAGAGAGAAAGATAATGTGAATATGTCGAATCATTTATCATGCTATATGATTAATAATGTGAACACTGGTGACATTCATTACACATCACATAAGAGGTAGATGGAGTTTTATAAAAGTTAAAATTATGTCGAGCAAGGAGGAAATAATATTATGATTCTTTCATGTAAAACATACAGGAAGAAAAACCATGAAGAATTCCTAAAATTGTGGTGAAGAAGTTATATCTAAGTGAAAAGGTCCATAGAGTGATGAATTTTCATCGAGTTAAATGTCTCTTTTATGGAGAACACATGTATTACCCAACTCAATGCCTCTACAAAATAATTTACATCTAAATCAAGGAAGGGTATATTCCATTCCAACCATTAATGTGTAAGTATTGAAGTATTTATCTATTTGGATTCATGAATTATGAATGGTGAATAATATTTAAATTATTAATTTTATGTTTTTAATGAATTTTCATGAAAATATTTAATTTTTATAATAGAAAATGAAATTGATTTAATGATATGGTCATATTAATGGGAAACCCAAGATTATTGGAAGGATAAATGTTAATGTCTTCCTAATGATAAGATAATTATTTTTTGAAAAGGGACATTTTGGATATAAATAATTTAATTAGATGGTAATTATTAACTTATATATGCTTATTGATTGGTTGAAAAAGTGGTATACATCATCAATGATGATGTTTATAACTTCATGAATTTAAGGAATATATATTGTAACTTTAGGAAAAAAGAATCATTCCTCTTTTCCAAATGTATCTATTTTAATTTAAGTTATTACGATGCATTATGATAATATATGATGATGGTATTAACATGTTATGAATGTGAAAACCAATAGAAACATTGTGATATATTGTGGATCAATGTTAAGTTTATTTTTTTAAATTTCTTTCTAATGTTTTGGATTTAAAACCTTTGGATGATTTATTAGGTTAACCATTTATGGAAATATTAATTTAAACATTGGATGAGGTTTTTTGATAATAAATTATTATATCACCACATGAGTATTTATGTTTATGGGAACATGGTGTTGATGATAACTGATGAAAAATGGGATTTTATATGATGAATATCATGTTTTTAGTGCTTTTGGAATGAAAAATTAACATCCAATTTTACAGAATTATGTGAAGTAGATCAAGGAACAAAAAATGGGTGAGGTTTCACTAAAATAATGCATGTATAACTTTTCATGAAAAGTCACCAGATATGAAAAAATGGATCAAGAAACCACAAATGATGTCGCCAAACCCTTTTCTCTGATTGATCACAAAGTCCTTTAGGTCATCACGGATTTATGGGCTTTTCATTATAAACATATCCTAACCTTATTCTCTATCACTCCCCATCAGAACATGATGGTTATATTTCTCTTCCATGACCATGTTTTCACATCCAACCTATGTTACCATATATTGGATGATAGCTATGAGTTGCTTTGGGTAACTATTATGGTTCAATATTTATTATTTAAAGGATTTTTTGTATTCATTTTTACGATGTGGGTTTATATGAAAGTAACACTCATGTTTTAAACCTTTTATTACCCAAATAAATTTCTATGGGTAAATTAATTTTAACAGGGCTAGAATATAACCACCCATGATTTTGTGAAATAATGTTTTTCAAATTAATTTAATCTTTGGATATTTTTCATTGTATGATACACCAAATATATTTATTATATATATATTTGTTCACTATATTTGGATTTAGTTATAAGAAATTTGATGTTATGCATGAACTACATGAAATATAATGGTTATCTTCTTCAATATGGATGACTGATGTAAAATTACATTTCACAAATGACTGAATTTCCTCGATTACTTGCATAACATGCTTGAATGAGTGTTACTAATTAATAAAATATTATATTATAATATAAAACCAAGAAATTAAATTAGATTTTATGGATATTATTAAATAATATATGAAAATAAATGGTTTATAATAATATAATATGAATTCATCAATTATCAATTATCAATTATTTAGGACTGATTATAAAAACCTATTGAATATAAATGGAATATTTTTATTGAAAACAATTATTATGACCCAAAGTTGTTTTAATACTATGAAATTAAATTAATTATTATTATAAAAAAATTTAATATAATATATATTTTATATTTATAATTAATTTATTATATTCATCCAATATATTTTATATGTCTAAGATGAGAATAAAATAAATTTATTACATAAACCCCAATATTTTTATTATTGTAATTTTACTACGATTAAATGGGGAACCTATTTTAAATAAAATATTTTGAACATTTAAAAATTTTATATGTCAAAATTATCTTAATTTTTGAATGATAACAATATAAATTTTATTATGGTGAATTTCTGGTTTTTTTGTGATGTCTTAGTTGTTAAGGAATAGTGTAATTAATTTATTTTAATTGAAAAAAATATATTTTTATCTAAAACAGTTATGAAGTAAAATTATATTTAAAATTGGTCTCAATATTTAATTATATAATAATTTTATCAATTAATCCATCTTATTTCAATAGAAAAGTTTTCAACATGAATTAAAATAAAAAAACATAGAAAACATTTGATCATTTTTACTATAAACACCCCGAGTGTCATCCAGTATATGGGATTAATTTAAAATTATATTCTTTCAATTATGTGATTTTATATTGAAAAAAATATATTCCATATTTTTAATCACAATAATTTATAATTTCTAACATGTTGTTCTTATTTTTTTACCAATAATATTATTGAATGTAATTAAAATTAATTTCAACAATTAAGGTTATGTTAAACATAAAATGGGAATAAATAATATCCTTAATGCCCAAATGACCTATAAACTTAAAGAAAATCTATTGGATGGAAATATTTTGACCATATACTCCCTTATCTCTATTTGTCTCAATTATCGGATCCACATTTAATAAAAAAACATTGGTGGGGTTATTTTCTTTTGAAATATTAGAAGAGTGCCACACCTCCTCTATTATAAAAGGCATCCTCTCCTCCCCCATCCACACACCTATACATACACATATTTTTAACGATACATTTAATATATATATCCCAAAAATCCTTATATTCCTTATTAAATCCTCCTTTGGTAAAATATTCTTCAAATTAATCACTTTTGTACAATCCAACAGGAGTTACACGATTAAGAGGTAACACCCTCATTCAAAGTGGTTTTGTTTATATTTTTCTCCACTCCCAAAAATATTCTTATTAAAATATCATAAAACAAAAATAGTATCATAAATACACTAGTATTTTTCCTTCTCTTTATTATACCTACACATACACACACTTTTATCTAATGAGTAACGAATATACTGTATACATGTACGGCGGACTACCGCCCCACTAAATGACAATTGTTAATTTTTTATTTACCCCCAATATTGGTAGAAATTATGAGGAAAAACTTGTTTATATATGTTTTATATATTATTTATTATTTATTTATTCTTATTTAATTATTTTAAAAAACATATCCTAATACGTTCCAGTTGTTTTTAATGCAATAATTTTGTTTCTGGATGTGTGGACTACCGCCCCCTCAAAGCGATTTGATTCATTCATACACTACATGAAATGTATTGTGGATAGTTTTAGTTAATATATATGAAATATATGACATAATTAATCAATTTTATTAATTAAATATATATATATATAATTCTTTTATTTTCATTCTATTAACATAATTATTAACTAGTAATGGTGGTCATTCATACATACAGATTACACTATCCATAAACTTTGTATTCCATTTGATACTTCTATATTATAATGACTATTATAATAAAAATATACTCAAAATAAATTATATTTAAATCATGGTTTAAATTATTGAAATCTTGTTATTAATATAAGCACCAAATATATAACAAATTAAGACACATGTGAAATATATAGAAGATATTAATTGAATTAATTCTTTAGAATAATATTCTTTACAAGTTGGTAATATAAAGAAATTATCAAAAAATTTATGGAAATAGAAGTAAAAATATTGTTATGTGATAGATTTAAAATATATTTATTTTTATTATATATTATTTTTAAAGAAGTATGATGAGCTTCAAGACACAAGGCGAGGAAATTTAATCTCACTTCTTATTTCTCTATGATACACAAAATATTCACCACTAAATTATTTTATGTGGTTTATTGAATTCATATTAATGTATTGTATGTATATTATACTTAAATATACGTGTATTCACATATCCATCTTATGATCTTTCTATCATGGTTTTTACTTTTCAAAAGTTACCAAGTTGGTAATGTATTGTGTGTCCCAATATGCCTTCTTTGAGACACATACCTTGGTTTGAACCTATATTATTATATGAGGTGTATATCATTCATTTTAAATTTATATCATGATTATAATTACTTTAATGATATTTTAAGCTTCATTTAAATTCAATTTTTTCAAGCAGATTGTGGTTCAAATTTACCAGGATAGAAGAGTTTATTTAAGTAATCTCATCACTTTTCGAGATTGTTTATGATTATGACTTATTTGATGAAATATTATGATACATATATCAATAAAACTCATTAATTTTATTATAATCTAGTTTATAATGATATATTATAGTATTGGTACCATTTTCTACACATAGGTACGCAATAAGTTGTTTTTAATAATGTACGACATTTACTATTTTTTCAGTTAGAAATTTATGTTCATTCATAAACATGTCTTGTAAAATGTTTCGAAGAAATATTATATTATTATCATATGATAATTAAAAGAAATTTTTTAACAATGTTTTAAATGTTTATTTTTTTTGAAATATGGAATCTTCTTATCTTTTTCTAGTCGAGGTACCATTCAAAACATTTTATGGTGTAAAAGGAATGGTCTATGTATTCATGTTTATCAGATGTCATGAACGAAATTCCCATGAAGCTTCATTTACATGATTAAAAAGTTATTTTCTTTTAAAAAAAAAATTTTTTCCAAATATTCTAAAAATTTATTGCTTTAATGTAATTTCAATGAAAAGTAGTTTCAGATCCTTTTCATGATATTTTATATATTCTTACGGAAAATGGATTTCAAAATATTTTCAATATTCATTTATTAGTATTCATATAGAATTTTTAATTTTTTTAAGAATTAGTTATAAGCTTTTTCCCAATTAAATGGTTTGTAAATATTTTTATTCTTTTGAACTATTTTTTAAATTATATAATATAGTTTCATAAACAAATCTTTTTGAAATATATTTTGAGATTAATTTTCAAATAAGATGATATTCATTGATGTTACACACAAATTTCATTAAAATGTTCTAAAGGTTCCATTAGTTTACTTTCTTCGAATGGTTTTTGTTTGATTTCATTGTATTTAAGCAACTGATTTATCTTTCACAAGTTACATATTTCTAAAATCCATTTTCATTTCGTGGATTTTGTTTCAATGAAATGATTATAAAACTTGTATATTTTATTACCAGAGATGATATGATTACATGTTTATGATACCCATGTCATTTCATGGCTTATAATATAATTATTTATTATTTTGTGAAACATGTATGTGTGATTTCGTTATGATATGGGTGAGGCCTATATCTCCCTCTAATGCATTGGGTAAATAATTATATATCGTGAGATGGACTAATATGGACTTGGGAGTTAACCTTGATAACTAAAATTGTGATGGGAGTGAACAATGGCTACCATCATGATAAAAGGAGTGAAATCATGCTACTAATTTGGACATGAGAGTGAAACATGACTCCCAAGACAATATAGAGAGTGAACCCATATTACTATGAAGGTCATGGTAGTGGTGTCATGGCTACTATGGATATCATATTATATGCTTATGTGTCTGCTGTAATTCTATGTTTTATTCCTTCGATATGATTTATAGGATTATGTAATTTATTTCCCTATTATACATGCCTTATTTAATGTCAATATTTATAAAATGATACATGTTTGTGATCTATGATATGTAGGGTACAATCTTCAAATGTTTTGATCAAATTCTCATAACCTTGTGATCATGTTTATGACTAAATGTCTCCCTTATATACCCTTACTAAGTATTTGAGATCACCACTTTTAATGTTTCATTCCATAGTTTATGAAGATATGTATTATATTTGATGTGTCTAAAAATGGTGCTAATAATGAAGAACCTTTTGGGTTACAATATAGCTCGCTTATATACCAGTTTTTATGATTCCATGTGTCTAAAGGCTATAGGGTAATACGTTAATTATGAATCTATTTTGTTAATAATTTAATTATTTCATAAAATTTATTTTATGTTGATTTATTTTATGAATGGGTTGTTATATAATGTGAGAAATAATTATCATAGTTGAAAAAGAATATAATCATTTGTAATATTTCAAAAGTTTGAAAAATTATTTTCAATCGATGAAACTGCACGATTATCCTAGGTCAATCATTTATATTATCTATTTAAATAATTGATAATGGTTTGTAAAGAAATTTTGAATTATCATAATCTTCTCTCCCAGGAGTGTAAAACCAGGTGCCCAGTTAAACCCTTTTTCTTGTACCATGTTATGATCGAGTCAGGCCTGACACACCTTTTTAGAATTTTTATCACTAGGTACATTTGTTTTAAAATCATGTCCACAAGATTTATCATGATAGATATGTATTTATATGAAGACCCACATAATTTATACCCTATTAAAATAATATTATGTTCTCCTATACTTATCCTTAAAGTATATGTTAAGGTTATATTTTCTAATATTTGTTTTCCTAAATCTAGTTTCCATGGTTTCTGCGTAACATTAATTGATTCGAACTGTAGGGACCCAATCCTAGTAATACAGGACCTAGTGTCTACTACAATTACATTACCATGATTTCAAGGATTAAATTTCTAAAATAATTAAGAGTTTATCATTCATAGTAAATCGAATACATACACAAGTATTTTATTTCAAATGAATATAATAATTTGAACATAATTGTTTTTTGAGGATAAAATTATTCACACAAAGAATATCCTTGATTATTATTCTTAGTAAAAATCATTGATTAATGGTTAATAGAAACAAAATAATAATGAGATAAATTCATTAGTGTGGGTTATGAATAGAGAAAATAATAATGTATCAATTAGAATATTCAATATGGAAATGCCAATAACAGAAAAAACATTCCATAAAAATAATTGGATAATTAATATTTTCTATGGAAATGTAAATAACTAAACACTCATGTTATTAATTTAATAAAATTGTAATTAAATTAGTCCATTGTTTTTTTTCTAGTGAAAATATCATTGATGATAATGATTTATAAATACTACATTAATGAAATGGGTAATTATTGGATGTTATGTTTCCCAAGAACATGATACCTTTACCATCATGGTATGACCCCATGATAGTTTAAAACATACTGGGTGAATAAAATTTATCTTGGGCTAGCCAAATGATTCCCCCTATGAGACTAAAAATTCATCGTGGGTCTTCAATTAACTGGTCCCCCATCCATGTATTTTATATTCTAATAATTCCCAATATATCGAATAACTGATTTAATTCAAAAACATTATTCTTAATAAAATATCCATATTGGGTAAATGATTCAAATCTAAAAATATTTCCACTATTAATAAAATAAAAATAAATTGATCTTCATACATAGAAATGGTATATAGTTTATGAAAATAACATGTCCTTGATAAATAACCTAAATATTCAAAATAAATTTAATGTATTATTATAAGAAGAAATTTTATATTTTAGGGGGATAAAAAAGAATAAAGGTCTTAGTGGTCAATAATATAATTTTTTTACAGAATTTAAATACCATTAAAGGAATAATAAATATGGTATAAATACAACATATCCCAAGATGGTTAACAATAAATGGTTGTTTCCATTGGTAATAAATACTATAAAATAATCTTCAAAAAAATATTGACGAAAAAAATATTTTCCATTAAATGAAACATATTTAAAATAAATATTCAACCAAATTTGAATATATATACATAAAAATTTCATTGAAAAATTTAAATCTAATCTTCAAATAAATAATGGATGGTAATTTCATTATTGGTGTACAAGGTTAAAATAACATTCTTTTTGTATGATATAAATTTTATATAATTTCATTATTTAGAAAGAGACTAGAGGAATTATTTTAAAAAATTGGTAAAATCTAAAATGGAAAAAATTTATTTAATAAATTATTTTGACACGGTTAAAAAAAATCGAATTTTTTTTATAAAACATGGGTTTGAGATTAAAATGGATTTTGGAACGAAGTGATAAATGATGTTGGGTTTTCATAAAAAAAATTTACAAATAAATTTGAGTAAAAAAGAAAAAAAATAGATATAATTACGTGAAAAATCTAATTAATAAGAATATTATAACAAAATGAAATTGTTTTATTGAACAATGGTTATTTAAATTCCATTAATTTAATTTCAAAAAAAAATTGATTACAATGAAATTGTAAAATAAAAATGTAAAAAAATTATAATGTTGAAGTGATAATTAATAAATGAATTTATTAGGTTTATCACCAATAAATACACATATAATAATTTCAACTAAATAAATATACAATCAAGGTAATTACACCCAAAATCGTATAATATCAACAACAACCAGAAAGTAATATAACCCAATGAAAATAAATTGATTTGTGAAATTTATTTACCACACGGTAACATTATGTTCAAGTATAATTAGATTATATAAATAAATTTGAAGATAAAAATTAAATTAATAATAATTTATTTATTTTTTTAATATAAATTGGGTAGTATATAATCATTATTAAAGAAACTTGGTTCAAAATAGTACAATATACCTTAATAAAATGAAATTGACATGAAATCCAAACCTCTTTTTGGTGATAATACATTAACAACATGTATTATAATTTTAAGCATGTTATTAACTTATAAAATAACCCAAATAATATTTATGATATCATATATGATCTTCTTATAATATCTTTTTACCAATTTTTAATCAATCATTCATTACATTCATAGTTTCCAGTGTTAATTGTAATTTTTTTAAACTATTTTTGGACATTTTATTTTTTATTATGATGTATATCATGATTGAATCATATAAAAGATGTATAACATGATATAAATATTATAATAATTGATATTAGTTTATTTATAATAATATATTAAATTTCATGATAGGAAATGAGATGAATTATTTATGGAGATGGTTGGACGCACATACTCATGAATGCTACTTCCATTTCATTATCAAATTTTAAAAGTAAGTGATATAGATTTATATTTATATTATAATTCATGTATAATATTTATGTTATATATATATATATATAATATTTATTAAAAACATCTTTAATGCATTCCTTCTAATATGTGACGAATTAATCTGATTTGAGGAGGCGGTAGTCCACACATCCTCAAATGAGTTTACCGTGTTCCCACAAAGTGGAAATAAAGATGGAATGAAATATATAAAAATAAAATAATAAAAAATTTATGATAAATATATTTTCAATCTTATAAAATCTATAAATACATCATTATTCTCAACATTAATAGTGTTAATGGAAAAAAGAACGAAATCAGTTCAGGAGGTGATATACCTTTATACAGACGAACGATGATTGTGTATCCCATTTTCTGGATGTATTTGTGAGTGTAGGTCATACCCATGGTGTAAAAACATCTCAGTATATATAATCTACTTATATTATTATATGAAACTATATAAAAAAATTTAATGGGTGGTGAAGAAAATGAAACAATAGTGATCGTTTGACAACATTACCTCTTATTGAGGTAACTCCTTTTGGTTTATATAAAAATACATCCATAGATTTATTTATTCCTAAAGTGAGAATAATAGTATTTATGCAGGGAATTAGGCAGATTTTTTTTCAGTTATATTATTAGACATATGGATTTGTTATTGTGAATAATTGGGATGGGTGAGTGCTTTTTTGTAGTGGGGGAGTGTCATCGTGTAAATTTTTCATAGAGGGAAATCCACCAATGTTTTCTCCTTATAAAGTGAATACAAATTTAAAAAAATTATGATAAATATATATTATAATGTATTAATATGTCAATCTAAAAGGTTTTTTAAATGTTTCGGCATCATTTTATCCTTTAATTTTAAGTAATGGTTCCTTGGAAACGAAGTTTATCTCTAAATTAATGTAAATAATTTTAAATTATTTCACTAAAATATTTTGTTAAAAAAATCATTGACCATTGTATACATTTTCAATTCTTCTAATTCCATATATGGAATAATTGTTTCTAAATTCCAATCATATAAATTTCATAAATTAAATTAAAATTAACTCTATAAATGGGATGACAAAGCCAGTTTTTAAAGTGAAAATGATCAATTGTTTGAAATGTTTTTTATATCCAATTTCAATGAGAAATTGATTAAAATGAAATAAATTGGATAAAATGATTTTTAATTGATATAAATATAATTTTAAACAATATTAAAATAAAATTTACCTATTGAAATAAATTAGACAAAAATAAGTTTTAATATATAATTCAGTAATTTTCAATATTCATTTGAAAATGAAACTTCTAAAAAATGACAAAATAAAACATAATGTATATAATTTGAAAATTTAATTCATATTGAAAAAAGTTAATAAAAGTGTCAAAATTTAGTTTTGAAATAAGTTCCTCATTTAAAGGAGACAAAAATAACTTTTTTTTAAAAAACAATTAATGAATAAATTTGGGTTTTTTTATCTTATTCCAATAATATCGATTGGATGAATGTAAAAAACATTTGATTGAATATATTATATATATTTTTTATTAAAATAATTCAATAATAGTAATTATATTAATTTAATATGGAAGAAAATAATTTCAGAGTATAGAAATAGTTTTTTATAAAAGCATTTCATTCATATTCAATTAGATTTTATGTTGATTTATAATAAATTGATTTCCAAAGAATTCCATTTATATTTTTGTAAAAAATATATATTCATAAGCTAGTTATTCCTATTAACAAATTTTAATTTAATGACTTCCTCATATTTTATTATATTAAAAAAATTATTGTATTATATAAAACATGGTCTTTTATGTATGGAAAGCTGTCAAAGAAAGTCGTCATCACATGTAATGCTAGATATCTCAGTAACATGTTAATTTCAAGATATAAAATATACTATATTAATTTTACAATATATTAATAAATGTAATGTCTCAGGATCTTATATGAACTTCTCTACATATTTTTGTGTGTAATACATGCTGTCGAATACTATGATGTGAAATTTGAATTTTGGGGATTCACAATACTTATATTAATATCTATTTTATTAATATGATTACAAAAAAAGTGTATATTATTAGTTATTATTTTTAATATGAAATATAAAATAATTACTTTTATCAAATTAATTTCCTTTTAATTTTTAGTTATTGAATATTTTACTTAAATTCCATCAAAATACAGTGAAACTGTTAAATCAATTAAGAGAAAAATAAAATAAACTTAAATTAAATAAATTCAATATAATTTATTTGAATTATTTTTTATATGAATTTTAATGATGAATAAATTATATTATGGTTTTTGTATTCAATTAAGTTTTTATTCTATTAATATCATGTTGTTTTTAATTTAAATTTACATGAATTGTTCATAAAATGAAATTAATTGAATTTTACGACAATTTTTTTTCAAAATATTTATTAATATGGTTATCATTGAAAGGGGATATTTAGGAATATAAAAGGTTTAAATTTTCATCCCTTGATCATTTATTTTCTTAAATTTACATTATATTAAAAATTATAATCCATTTAATATTTAAAACATTATTACTGTGGTTAATATTAAAGTTGGTTAACAAAAGGTGTTAATATGAAAAATAATGATTAAAATGATACCAAAAACTATCTAATTTTTTACTATGATATTTATAAAATATACTATTTTTCATAAAGTATATTTTATTTTGGACGAATTTTTGTTTTTAATAAATAAATTATATTTTAATCATTTTACTAATTCCCACTGTGTCATTTTCCTTCTCAATTAAAGGACACACCTTCTCTCTGTTCTTCACACCACATTAACCTATATAGCATGAACAAAACATATCCAATTATTTTAAAATATTCTCTAATAATTTAATGATATTATATACTTCATTAATTCTTATTCAAAGGGTCCTTAATAATGGATCTAATAGAGTCGTAATAAAGTATAGATAATCATCCTAAATGGCCTCTTATATTTTATTTATTCACCTCCCTCTGGTAAATATTTATTATTCAGCATGAAATTAAAATATAAGTATATTTGATATACTTTACTTTTATTTTGATTATGTAACCCCCAATATTAACCATATTGTCCATATCATGGGAAGTTAATGTATTTATTGTGTATACATGTGGAATACCGCGACCACGCAGAGATACAATTTATTTTACATAAACAAATAATCATTTTTATTATGTTGTATTAAATTTATATAAATGATATACATGTGGAATACCGCATCCATGCTGAGATACAATTTATTTTCCATAATAAAAATAATCATTTTTATAATGTTGTATTAAATTTATATAAATGATATTTAGGAAATAATAATTATTTTGGGATTTTAACATAATATCAACCTTTCTAATCTTCCCTCAACTAGAAAACCATAATTTCTTTCATGTGTTCATGCATACTGCCACCTTCACTAAGTAATGTAATTCATATTTAATTTTTTTTACATATATGGTAATATTAATATATTTAATGAATATATATATTTTTAGTACATAATATTTATTATGGAATTTTGAATATTTTATTTTCATTTCTTTCATTAAATCCATCGAAAATAGAATACAAAATTTATGCTTATGTATATTATATCATCTCCATGAATGTTTTACATAAAATTTATAGCTCCAGTCATTTTATATGAATGTAAATATATGTTATGAATATATATAAGATATATACAATGGTTCACAATCTGGATATTATTGAATCTTAAATAAAGTACAAGGAACAAAAATGTTGATCTAAAATTGTCCCTAAAAATGAAAATGTCAACACCCAAAAATGATGAATTTAATAAAGAATTATAAACAGTTGATTGTCAAAATGTTTTCAGTGGATAAAATATGATATTATAAGTATGTAACAGGAGCTTTTGTTGAGATATAATAAAAAATAATTTATAATACATGAAGTTTTAGAATCATTGAATAATATTGAACATTAGTTGATGGTTTTATGATAAAATCTATATAATGTATGGGGGTTGATCACGATTGTATTTAAAATGATAAATGGTCATGATATTACTCTCATTAATTTCATGAATTTTTAAACTATTCGGTTATTTAAATATAATAAATCTTTTCTATTGATTTTCACATCTTTTTGTACTTAGTGGGAAGAAAGAATGTTTTTCTGGGAAATCATTAATTTTTATATTTTCGGTAGAAAATTAATTTACTTCCATATACAAGTTTAAAAAAATCAATAATATATTTATTCTATTCTATTTTTTAATGATTTTATCCTAATTGAGTTTTTAAAAAATTTCTTCAAAACCATTTTGTTAATTTCGGAATAAAGAACTTTTGAATTTATACTTTTAATTTTGTAAACAATATTTTTTTATAATCATGGAATAGAATCAAGTTTCCCCAATCATGAATAATAAATAACATGAATAATTTAATACATGTTTCCATGATTCATTTAACTAAAATTTATTTCCTAAAAACATGGTAAAATTTTAGATTTTAATATGATATTTTAATATGAAAAGTACATTTTTCTCAAGAGACATTACATAGATATTTTAATTGAAATATCACTTTATGATATAATACATTGATATTAAATATGATTTATTGTTTTTATGATCCAATGACACAATTTTTGTTCAATATGTGGATTTTTAATAGTCATGTTAATGAAATATCGATTAAACCAGTTCACCTTTCCAAGAGATAAGTTATGTTTAATGTTTTCATTATCTTGTGGAAAAAAGAATTGCTTTTATATTATTTGAAAGGTTTAAAAAATGTATATTTTCATCCAATTAATTAGGTATAGATTAATATTTTATGATATCAAAGGGTACACATGATTTCATCCCAATCCCAAAAGAGGGTACTCATAAGGTTGTCCAAAGCCTAAAAGAGGTTACATTAGACTTTATCCAAATCCTGAAAGATAGAACATCACAACCCATCCCAAACATGAATAAAATATACAGGCACGTAGAATAGAATTACATGTTATGAAATTATTGGGGGGGTATCATTTAAATATTATTTTTATAATTATAATTTTAATACACATTATGCCACAATTTTATATTATGAAATTATATTCCAATTTTATCATCTAATATTTCATTTTCTTTTGGATTCATGTCTTATGATGGTAAAAAATTATTACATCTATCATTGTCTAGATCTAAAAATTATTGGTTATTATTTTTAACAGATAATTCCATGTTATCATACCATTTATATTGATGTAATGATTAAATGATTTTTAATATCTCCCTTAATTACCCTTAAAGAACATCTGAGATCAGTATTTCATATGTTTCATTTCTCAAGGATATGAATAATGGTTTTTATGGTATTTCAATGAAGTCTTCTATAATGATTGATCATTATGATAGGTATTAAATATATTCCATAAAATGTGATTATTGAGTATCTATTATCCAAATATTGTAAACCAACATAGTATTATCATGTATTAAAATGTATTGTAATCAACATTACTCTATTATAATATAATACATATTTAGTAATAATATGGATGATTAAAGTTCATATCATGATTGGGTTTAGTTATTCATTTGGAAATATGATTAGAGAACATTGGTGAATACCATGGGTATGTGACTACATATAGGGAAACACAGAAATCATTTGGTAAAAAATATTTTATGTGGTTGGAATAAAAATAAATAATTATTTTAATACAGGATGTTAATGTAGTTTTTGGACAGATTTATCTCATGGAAATAACCTTGAAAATATAAGATTGAATATATATTGATCATCGTTACATTTCATGATGATTATACCCTTACTTGAAAACTACTTTCTCTCAATACAGAGATATGTTTGGGATAACTCAGAAGTACTTTATAAAGAATTATATGGAATTTTAATAGATTTTGGTTAGGAATTACAAGTTTTAAATATACATTGTCCAAATGTAGACATCCTATAAATGATATTTCACGTTTATATGGGTTTTCACTTTGATTATTGCATCTTAGACTAAGCTTTTTTGTTTAGTCAATGGATTGAACATAACAGAACCATGTTAATGATGAATATGTTTGATACTTAAATTATTATCCTCATTAGAAACCATATTAAATTGGATAGGGAATTTATTATTTTGTCTCAATGCTTATGAATCTTTCACAATCAATGAATCCTTCCCTGAATTCAAATTAGAGAATAAAAGAAAAACGTTTTGTTGAGTCATTCATGAGGAAACATCACGATTCATTTAGTGGATATAATAATATACTAATTGTTGACAAAATGATCTGTACCATTAAAATGATATATTCAATTAACTAATGTTAAAAACATCAATTGGTAATTTTAGTTGATTATTTATTGGAATTAAATGTATATAAACGTTTAAATCAGTTAAGGATCAAGTGGAAATATTGTGAAATTTTCAAAAAGGAGGGTACTGAGATTAAGTGCCTTTTTATTAATAAGTTTATACTTATTATTATTATGAAAATGGAGAAGAATTAATTTAAATAACTAAAAAGAATGATGAATCTGTTACAATATTTTAGGAAATATTTACAAGACCTTTGAGTTATGAATCTAGTATTGTCATCAAACCTAAATGCAAGGTTGATTAATTATTAAATGTCTAAAAACAGTGTATATAATGGGTTTTATTCAAAATATCCTTTCATGTATTTTAATAAATATACTTTTGAGAAATCATTGTGGAAATAAGGACTATTCTAACCCATTAATACACTTGTTTTGATAAAAAAGGAAAATGGAATTCAAACTAAATTATAAAAATTAAAACTAGAGAGGGATGAATATGACCCTTCCATTATGTTCAATATGTGTAAGGTTATATAAAGGAATATTACATCAGGACTATAGTAAATTATATTAATGTATAATGTAAATTCATTGGGTAATTAAATAATGATAGGATGAGAAGATGTCAACTAATGATAGAGTAGAAAACAATAGAATGGACATCCCAAAATATAGTTTTTCACATGCATTATGTATATTAATTATGATAAGAACTTATGAAACATGAATTTTAATGATTATTATCAACATCATAAAGCCTATAATCAACGTGAAAATAGATATCTCTTGAAACAACTATTGATAATAGATGGTATGATAATAATGTGGCTAATTTTACCAATCGCATCCACTCTGAAAAAATTTATGCCTTATACAATTATATATATAACATATTTTTTATATATGTTGACATTTTTTAATTGCATCTCAATAAAAATTTAATGATTAAATACTCAGTTATAATTAGAAACCCCTAATGGAATTATGATCTCAACATACATCTATGATTATTGTCCAATTGATGTCTATTGTAATGCGTTTAAAGAAAAAAAATCTTCATATTCATGACATTGATGTTTTCTAAAGCATTGATTGTATTTCACAATATAAACCCCATAACAACTTATAAAGAAAGAAGCCATGTTTGATATTTTGAAAAATACTATGACCATCTATTAGTGTGATGATAAATATAAACTTTTGATGTAAGTCACATCCATAATATGGTTATATATTATTGTAGAAAAACAAATTTTATCTTATAATGTTGATAAGGAACTCAAAATTGAAAAAATATATATTATATAGAAATTTTTAATTTACTTCTAGTGGAGTTTCCCTATCTTCTATAAAATCATGATGTATATTTTTCAACAGAACTCTTACCTTCTAGTGAAACTATTTCAAAGAGTCCATATAGAATTTCCATGATTTAGATATAGTAATTGAAGAAGAAATTACAAGAAATTATTAGATAGGGAATAATTTGTCTATGTGCATGACCATTGGGTGAAAATATATTTTTATGAAGATTTATTGATTAATGAAAATATGTATTGGTTGTATGAAAGAAACAAAGATCACAGATACCATTATTGATGAATGTTTTGGCTAATATCCCAGAGATCATTTTTTCCAACAATATAACTTTATTCTGGATATCATAAATGGAGGTTTACAATGGAGGATATAACCATGATAATATTATGTACATAGTGTAGATATTATTAATTTATATTGATTCATTTTTTCTTATAAATTCTACATCTATATTCAAGGATAAAATTAATATATTATTATAATATTAAATATTTTATTTTTAGTTAGTGATTATAGAATGTATTTGTAACGCCCCAACCCCAATTACATAGAGTTGGTGCATTATTACAAAACATTGTCAGGATCACAAGGGATCAAATCCCGAAATACTAGTCAGTATAGTATCCTTGGAAGTACTAGATACATTCATATGTTTTAAATTACATTATAAAATGAAGAACAAAATCAAAATTTTCTCCACTTACCACATTCATAACCCATAGACTATCCCTGTAGGTTATTCATAACATACTTTTTCGCATCTTAAGAAAAATAAAAAATAGAAAGGGGTGAGCTCAGATGCTCAGTAAGGATAATTGTAACATCCCAGGTAAATGAAGAATAAAGAATTTTCATATTTATTAATATTTACGAATTAAATATTAATTTTACTTTAAATGGGTTTCTATGTTCGATAGTGTACCCGATACGCAACAAAGAGTTTCATTGAAATCGTACATTGCACACTAGTAATAAAATAATATTATTTTAAATGTTAGTTAACATGTAGCCGTTGTACTGGCGGGAATGGATAGAAATAACTAAAATATGATTATATATGTTTTTTTAAATGTTTTTACATTTATCTAATAAAGTATAAAGGCTTAAAATATGAAAAGAATTCAATTTTAGGCATTTATACCCTAATTTTCACTAAAGGTTCACTTAACACCTTTTGATGGCGAACCGTCATTAAATATAGCTTTGATCACTCTTGTACATTTTATTGGACCAAATATAACTCTTCTTTATAATCGGGACATCAAAATTTACTTTGTTTAAATTTTTGGTATTTTTCCGATAAAGTTCATTTTTTAATGAATAGTGTAAAATGTTGTATTTTAATTCAAAACCTCTTTTTAATCTAATTTATTTATATGATTAGATTATCTTTTGAATTGGTTTTAAAGTGAAATTAGAATATATTTTTACCATTTAATCCAATGGTGGTCATTGGAATCAATTTCACATTGAAATTGGACTTAAACTAGGGTCAATCTTTTGATACTTATTGTTTCATAAAAACACGCTATTTGCTCTGACAGCGGGAATTAATTATTAAATTAATTAATGCAACTTATATGTTTTGAATTTTTTAAAATGGACTTCATTTTTGAATTTGGAATATCACATATATCTTAGGGTGAAGTTTGGGTATTTTTCTGAAAAATTCAATTTTTGATGAATAGTGAAACCACTAAGTGGTACTTAAAAAACTGATTATTCGTTTAAATGAAATTTTACCACCTCTGTGTTTTGAATTTTAAAAATCTGACATACAAGGTTGTCATTAATTAGTAAAATGTGGTTCAATGAGATTAAAATAATTTTTTGGTGAATAGTAACTTATTAAGTTTTTAATCGCGATTAGAGGTAATTAGTGCAATTTAAGGAAAAAATGATATTATAATAAAATGAAAATACCTTCACACATGTACTACCCTTATTGGATGTCTCATGGACGACCAATACAAGCCATGGGTCAACTTGGGGACCCCATGGAGCCACTTTGGTTGGGAAATGACATAAATAACTTTTTATTTAATGTTAAAGTAAAAATGACACACACATGAGATGTTTTACTAAAAAAAATTTTACATGGGGTTATACAAGTAATATTTATTACTATAAATATTCATTAGAAATATAAAAAGATTTAATACATCATAGTATTTTTTTTATAATTTTTAGACATTAAATTAATTAAATTATTTATGACATCATGATGATGCAGCGATGACCTCATTATTTAACGATTTAAATAAAATGGAAAGATAATGTATAATCTAAGACCTACACATGTAAAAAACCTATTAGATGGGTGTATTTCGAACCCTTATCACCTTATCCTTGAAACACATCAATTAGGGACCTCTTAAATCCTAATACCATTTTAAAATAAATTGACTTTTCTTTACCTTCCTAGAGTGCCCCTCCTCTCCTCTTATAAAAGGCCCTCACCTCTGCCTCCTTACCCACACTTCCAAAGCCTTTGGCTCAGACAAACCCTGCCCATTTTGGCTCTACACATCCCTCTCTTACTTCTTGAGGCCTCACTTTGGGCAGAATTCTTCCAAAGGAATCCTTTGAGCTCAAATCTAAGAGAGTTACCCGATTTTAAGGTAATGTCTTCTTTTGAGTCCTTTTGTTTTATTTTGCTTCTCCAACCCCCTAAACTCTTTTTATTCTTTTCTTTTGTAACAAATACAGTATCATAAATATACTAGTATGTTTTTATAAGAAATATTCTAGCTACACTTACACACACCTACATCTAATGGTTAGAGAACATACTGTTTCCGTGGATGGCGAATTTCTGCCTCCCGAAACAATGATTGTTCAACATTCTTTTAACACATTCAAAGGTATCCATTAAGATGAAACTATATTTATATATGATATATAATATGTTTATGTTTTCCTTAATCTTCTTTATTTTTTTTTGGGCATACCTTTATTTATTTCCATTATGGGTAAACACGATATCTTCATTTAAGGAAGTGCGGACTACCGCCCCCTCAAAGTGATGTGATTCGTTAATGCCATATGTGGGACGTATAAAGGATGGATTTAAAGTTATTATATATTATGTTATACTGGAATTATAATATACCTCTATATCATTATTATTTATTTCCATTAAAGTATGAGATAGAAATAAAATTAGCGTTCATGCGTACGTACGGCTTACCGTCTCCATGAACGGTGCATTTCATTTCTTACCCCCAAATGTAATGTACTATTAAAAGTACATGTATATAATGGATATATATAATGAATGATACATCTAAATGATTAATATAATTATAGAATTAAAATATACATACCTATCATTTAGTTTTAATTCCATTAACATGTCAAAGAAATGAAAGTAGCGTTCATGCGTACGTACGGCTTACCGTCTCAATGAACGGTGAATTTCATTTCTTACCTTTAAATGATTATGTAATATTATAAATACATGTATATTCTGGATATATATGATATATATGCTATCCAAATCAGGAATTTCATTCTGGATATAAAGATCCTTTGACCACACGAACAACATGTAATTGTAAGAAGTCCACTTTTGACTTAAGAACCAAATATCGTCAAAACAAACATTATTAACTTAAATGGTTACATAATGTTTATAACATGACAATAAGTGATATTAAAGGAATAATGATCTTTAAAAAGCTTCTTAATCAAGTAGAAATTAACTCAAGTTTATTATTCAGGACGTTAAAGACCGATCGAGTCAAGTTGGACCCGGGGTAAGGGACTTCGTCTCAATCTCCTTCCATTGAGGCATATTTCGTTTTATACACAACTTTATTTTATATGGTGTGTAAAACCCTTTTAATTTTACTTTTATACAAAAGTAATATTTTTCTACGAATCATTTTACTAAATGACAAAAAGGAATGTTTCTTTTAACGTACGCGGTGACAACAACTTTTCCGCCGCCGCGAGTATTATTTGGTCTTTGGCTGCTTGAACAAGCCGTAATTTTTTTTAAAATGAAATAAATACCATATAATCTTTTATGTATTTTGGTATTGAAAATGGTTTTTATAATGGATTTTTTATGTCAATATATTTAGGTGATATATTGTGATCAAAGTGTGGAAATGTTTTCTTTCCATTATATTTGTTTTATGTCTTATGATTTTATAATGGTACTTGGACATTTGACACGTGGTTACGTGATGAACTATATGACGGGTGGTGCCGTGAATACCAGGATGGGTGGTTACATTATAACCTCCAATGCATTGTGTATGGAAGTCGTCTATATGGCTATTCTATTAAGTATGTATGGAAGTTGGCCGTATGGCTATTCCATTAAGTGATATGTGTGGAAGTCGGCCGTATGGTTATTCCACTTAAGTATGTTTATGTCCCAAGTTACCTTTATATATGTTATGTGTTCTTTATATGGGTTTTATGGTAATACATTAGTTACAAAAAGGTAATTAATGATATTTTATTCAGTGAAGAGTTTTTTACTACTTCATGAAGGTGAAGGTTTTACATTGATAATGTATACATGGTTTACTTGATGTTTGAAAAACTAACAATTTTCATTCTTTGTGTATCCCTTACTGAGCTTTTTATGCTCACCCCAAGTTTTTTTAAATGTTTTTCACAGGACGTAATGTGGAATAAGGTCAAGGATGGGATCAAGGGAATGTCATGCTATATAAAAAATGGAACTAGACAAGTTTCATTTTAATAGTTTTTTATTCTATGGAAACTTTGTAGTAGTGCTTACTTTGTAAATCTTTTGAGATGTAATAGTTATGTTCTAATTCCCTAAAACTCTAAACCTAAAAAGATCCTCAATGTGAATTATTCATTTAATTCAATATTAAGTAATGTATAAGGTCGGGGCCTTATAGTTGGTATCAGAGGTCGGTTTAGACAACTTTAGGAGTTAGAAAATTGTTAAATTATAAGTTAATTTATGGTATGACTGAAATGATATAGCATTTATAGATCACCATGTTGCTTCTCCTAAGATATTTATGTTATAAGAATGGTTTTCCATAGAGGAAACAGAGAAACTTTTCTAGGAAGGCATAGAAAGTATAATGACCATTCGAATCAGCAACGAGAGATGTTCGGAAACATAATTGAGCAGTTTACTACACTGATGGCTCAGTTGAATTAAGTGATAAATAGTGGTTGTGTTTATTGATGATATTTTGGTATTTTCTAAAATTAAAGAGGAGCATGAAAGACATTCAAGGGTTATTTTTCAAACCTTAAAAGAAAAGAAATTGTATGGGAAATTCAGAAAGTGTGAGATTTGGTTGCAACAAATTTCGTTCCTTGGTCATATTGTTTCTAAAGATGGGAAAACTGTTGATCCGGCAAAAACAAAGGTTGTTCAAGAATGTCCAAGACCCATAAATGTAACTGAGATTCGTAGCTTCCTTGGTTTTGTAGGCTATTACTGAAGGTTTGTTAGAAATTTTTCATCGTTATCTAGTCCAATGACGAAGCCAACTCGGAAGGGTGTTATGTTTATCTGGACAAAAGAATGTAATGATTATTTTCAGGAACAAAAAAGAAGATTGGTGAATGCTCTAGTTTTGGCAATACCTTCCAGGAATGGTGAGTTTGTTATCTACAGTGATGCATCATTGAAAGGACTTGGTTGCGTCCTAATGCAGAATGATCAGGTAATTGCTTATGCTTCACAACAGTTGAAAAAGTAATGCTTTATTAGCAATGTTGCGTTTGAAACGTGATCCTTTGGTTAAGGATTTGATGAACTTTGGAATAGATGTTTTTGGTGCAGGATGTTCTTCTATTTTGTTTCAGGTATCAGTGAATTCTTCTCTATCAGACAGAATCAAGTAAGCATAGAAGCAGGACAGTGAGTTGCAGAAAAAGATAGAGCTGGTTCCGAAGGGTAAGTTTCCTTAATTCATCATTGATAATGATGGTGTTTTGAGATATGGGAAGCGGTGTCGAACTCCAGCATTTTGGGATGAAGTGGGTGAAAGGAAGCTGATGGGACCATATTTGGTAGAAGATATGGCAGAAAAAGTTCAGTTGATTCAGAAACACATGAGAACAGCTCAGAGCAGGCTGAAGAGTTATGCGGATAACTGGAAGAAGGATCTATCTTTCGAGGTGGGTGATCATGTTTTTCTCAAGGTTTCTCCATGGAAAAGTGTGATGCAATTTGGTAAGAAAGGAAAGATGAGTCCAAGGTTCATTGGACCATATGAAATTCTGGAGAGAGTTGGATCAGTTGCATACAGAGTGGAATTACCTCCGAGTTTATCTCAGGTACACAATGTTTTTCATGTTTCGATGTTGAGGATGTATATGCCAGATCCATCTCATGTTTTGAGTCCAGAGGTAGTTCTGGTGGAAGAGAACCTATCTTATGAAGAACAACCAGTCCATATTCTTGATCGAAGAGAGAAAGTGTTGCGAAATAAGATAATCCACCAGGTAAAGGTTTTGTGGAAAAACCATATGGTTGAAGAGGAAACGTGGAAATCTGAAAATTCTATGAGGGATAAATACCCCCACTTATTTTGATAAGTGAATGAAATTGCGAGGACGCAATTCCCAACAAGGGGGGAATGATGTAACATCCCCGGTAAATGAAGAATAAATAATTTTCATATTTATTAATATTTACGAATTAAATATTAATTTTACATTAAAGGGGTTTCTATGTTCGATAGCGTACCCGATACGCAACAAAGAGTTTCTTTGAAATCGTACGTTGCACACTAGTAATAAAATAATATTATTTTAAATGTTAGTAAACACGTAGCCGTTTTACTAGCGGTAATGGATAGAAATAACTAAAATATGATTATATATGTTTGTTAAATGTTTTTACATTTATCTAATAAAGGATAAAGGCTTAAAATACGAAAAGAATTCAATTTTAGGCATTTATACCGTAATTTTCACTAAAGGTTCACTTATCACCTTTTGATGGAGAACCGTCATTAAATATAGTTTTGATCACTCTTATACATTCTATTGGACCAAATATAACTATTCTTTAGAATCGGGACATCAAAATTGACTTTGTGTAAATTTTTGGTATTTTTTCGATAAAGTTCATTTTTTAATGAATAGTGTAAAATGTTGTATTTTAATTCAAAACCTCTTTTTAATCTAATTTATTTATATTATTAGATTATCTTTTGAATTGGTTTTAAAGTGAAATTAGAATATATTTTTACCATTTAATCCAATGGTGGTCATTTGAATCAATTTCACTTTGAAATTGGACTTAAACTAGTGTCAATCTTTTGATACTTATTGTTTCATAAAAACTCGCTATTTGCTCTGACAGTGGGAATTAATTACTAAATTAATTAATGCAACTTATATGTTTTGAATTTTTTAAAATGGAATTCATTTTTTAATTCGAAATATCAAATATATCTTAGGGTGAACTTTTGGTATTTTTCTGAAAAATTCAATTTTTGATGAATAGTGAAACCACTAAGTGGTACTTAAAAAACAGATTTTTCGTTTAAATGAAATTTTACCACCTCTGTGTTTTGAATTTCAAAAATCTTACATACATGGTTGTCATTAAGAAGTAAAATTTGGTTCAATGAGGTTAAAATAATTTTTTGGTGAATAGTAACTTATTAAGTTTTTAATCGCGATTAGAGGTAATTAGTGCAATTTAAGGAAAAAATGATATTATAATAAAATGAAAATACCTTGAAACATTTCCTACCCTTATTGGATGTGTCATTGCCGACAAAGACAAGCCATGGGTCAACTTGGGGACCCCATGGAGACACTTTGGTTGGGAAATGACATAAATAACTTTTTATTTAATGTTAATGTAAAAATGACACACACATGAGATGTTATAATAAAACAATTGTTACCTGGGGTTATACAACTCAGATTTTTGACTATAAATATTCATTAGAAATCTAAAAGGATTTCCAACATCATAGTATTTTTTTTATAATTTTTAGACATTAAATAAATTAAATTATTTATGACATCATGATGATGCAGCGATGAACTCATTATTTAATGATTTAAATAAAATGGAAAGATAATGTAAAATCTAAGACCTAAACACGGCCAAAACAAATTGGATGGGTGGATTTAGGACCCTTATCATTGTATCCTAGAAACACATCAATGTGGGACCTCTTAAATCCGAATACCAGTTTAAAATAAAGTGACTTTTCTTTACCTTCCAAGAGTGCCCCTCCTCTCCTCTTATAAAAGGCCCCAACCTCTACCTCCTTACCCACACTCCCAAAGCCCTTGGCTCAGCCAAACCCTGCCCATTTTGGCTCTCCAAATCCCTATATTACTCCTTTAAGCCTCACTTTGGGCAGAAGGCTTCCCAAGGAATCCTTTGAGCTCAAATCTAAGAGAGTTACCCGATTCCAAGGTAATGTCTTCTTTTGAGTCCTTTTGTTTTATTTTGCTTCTCCAACCCCCTAAACTCTTTTTATTCCCTTTTTTTGTAACAACTACAGTATCCTCAATATACTAGGATGTTTTTATAATAATTATTCGAGCTACACTTACACACACCTACATCTAATGGTTAACGAACATACTGTTTCTGTGGATGGCGAATTTCTGCCTCCCGAAACGATGATTGTTCAACATTCTTTTAACACCTTCAAATGTGGCCAATAAGATGAAAATATATTTATATATGATATATAATATGTTTATGTTTTCCTTAAGCTTCTGTATTTTTCATTTTGGGCATACCTTTATGGTTTCCCTTATGGGTAAACACGATATCTTCATTTAAGGAAGTGCGGACTACCGCCCCCTCAAAGTGATGTGATTCGTTAATGCCATATGTGGGACGTATAAAGGATGGATTTAAAGTTATTATATATGATGTTATAGTGTAATTATAATATACCTCTATATCATTATTATTTTTCCATTAAAGTATGAGATAGAAATGAAAGTAGTGTTCATGCTTACGTACGGCTTACCGTCTCCATGAACGGTGCATTTCATTTCTTATCCCCAAATGTAATGTACTATTAAAAGTACATGTATATAATGGATATATATAATGAATGATACATCTAAATGAGGAATATAATTTTGGAATTAAAATATACATACCTATCATTTAGTTTTAATTCCATTAACATGACAAAGAAATGAAAGTAGCGTTCATGCGTACGTACGGCTTACCGTCTCCGTGAACAGTGCATTTTATTTCTTACCTCTAAATGATTATGTAATATTATAAATACATGTATATGCTGGATATATATGATATATATTCTATCCATACCAGGAATGTCATTATGAATATAAATATCCTTAGACCACACGAACAACATGTAATTGTAAGAAGTCGACTTTCGACTTAAGAACCAAATATCGACAAAACAACCATTATTAACTTAAATGGTTACATAATGTTTATAACATGGAAATAAGTGATATAAAAGGAATAATGAACTTTAAAAAGGTTCTTAATCAAGTAGAAATTAACTCAAGTTTATTATTCAGGACGTTAAAGAACGATCGAGTCAAGTCGGACCCGAGGTAAGGGACTTCGTCTCAATCTCCTTTCATTGAGGCATATTTCGTTTTATACACAACTTTATGTTATATGGTGTATAAACACCTTTTAATTTTAATTTTATACAAAAGGAATCTTTTTCCATGAAGCATTTTACTAAACGACAAAAAATTATGTTTCTTTTAACGCACGCGGTGGCAACGACCTTTTCCGCCGCCGCGAGTATTATTTGGTCTTTGGCTTCCTGAACAAGCCGTAATGTTTTTTTTAAAATGAAATAAATACCATATACTCTTTTATGTATTTTGGTATTGAAATTTTTTTTATAATGGATTTGTTATGTCTATATATTTAAGTGATATATTGTGATCAAAGTCTGGAAATGTTTTCTTTCCATTATATTTGTTTTATGTATAATGATTTTATAATGGTACTTGGACATTTGACGGGTGGTTACGTGATGAACCATATGACGGGTGGTGCCGTGAATACCCAGACGGGTGGTTATTATAACCACCAATGCATTGGTTATGGAATTCGTTCGTATGGCTATTCCATTAAGTATGTATGGAAGTTGTCCGTATGGCTATTCCATTAAGTGATATGTGTCGAAGTCGACCGTATGGTTATTCCACTTAAGTATGTTTATGTCCCAAGTTACCTTTATATATGTTATGCGTTATTTATATGTGTTTTATGGAAATCATTTGGTTACAAAAAGGTAAGTAATGGTATTTTATTCGGTGATGATTTTTTTACTACTTCATAAAGGTGAAGGTATTACTTTGATAAAGTATACATGGTTTACATGATGTTTGAAAAACTAACAGTTTTCATTCTTTGTGTATCCCTTACTGAGCTTTTTCTGCTCACCCCATGTTTTTTTTAAATGTTTTTCACAGGACTTAATGTGGAATAAGGTCAAGGATGGGATCAAGGGAATTTCATGCTATATAAAACATGGAACTAGACATGTTTCTTTTTAAGAGTTTTTTATTCTATGGAAACTTGGTAGAAGTGTCTACTTTGTAAATCTTTTGATATGTAATAGTTATGTTCTAATTCTCTAAAACTCTAAACCTGAAAAGATCCTCAATGTGAATTATTCATTTAATTCAATATTAAGTAATGTATAAGGCCGATGCCTTATAATAAAAATTTAGTAAAAAAATTCGTAAATAAGATTAAACATTTATGGAAATTTATAAGACTAACAAAAACATTTAAAGTTACACTTCACCGTAATGTGGAAAAGGTAAATCAAATAATGCCATTAACTTTTTCACATTGATATTCTACAAGTCTAATAATCACATGTATTATCAATATCCAATTTCATAATGATGGAATGCATAATGACATACTTCATAACCACATAGTCAAGGCCTTGTTTTATGAATACGAATAAAAATTGGTTATGGTCTTGTTCCAAAACACTAGTTTGTCTCATGAGACCTAACGATGCATCGAAGAGCTATAGAGGGCTCCAACTGTCACTTACTAAGTCCAATACATTCCTCATATGAAAATTTTTAAACATAAAATAAAAATTCGTATTATAACTAGCATACAAAATGTCAATACTTTATCCATAAACCATGATTGATAAAAAAATAACACATCCACAGTCTAACATATCACAGAAACGTCAATACAATATCGAATATTTGTGTTATATTAAATCTACTTCAAATAAGTTTAAAATCCATCAAAGGATGTTGACATAGATGAAATGATTTTTTTTAAATAAATAACTCTTTATATTTTGAAACAATTTAAAAGTCACATGATAAAAGAAAAAATTTATTTTGAAAATATTCTTATAAGCTTGTATTGGAAGCTTCGAAGATGTTATAAAGGTGGGAATAGCAGCTCCCACCATATATGTTAAAAAATTACATTCTTACCTTAATTTTGTCAAAAAGGTCAAATAATACTTTGGGTTGAAAATAATTGAATGATTCCTTTCAAAACATATATGGTCAAATAAGGGTATCAATGACTTAAACCATAGTCTATTAAATATTAAAAATGATTTGAATTACATTTTTAAGAAAACATGGATGTGGATGATAAAGAGGTCCTAGTAGATACTTACGTATTAAAAACCTCAGACAAGTAATGTGATTGTAAAATTAACCAGTTTCTTGTACTTTTCCATAGTGAATGGTATGTTAACCTCTTGTATAGTAGTTAAAACATTGTTATTAAATTACACATGAACTGTATACATAAATATTATATCACATATGATCCTTTAATATTGCTTTGTTAATAATAATTCAATAGTATCATCGTTTTTGTGGTTAACTGATTCATTTTTCTCTATATGCTTGGTCATGTAAGAGATGTATGTCATGGGAAAGATGTATTTTACTGATATATATAATGATATTATGTTCATAAAAATTACTTTTAATCGTAAAATGAATATTATTTTTGAATTATTACGATGGGAAATGAATCTCATCGCGTTCGTGGAGACGGTAATCCATACGTACGCACGTGCGACAATATCATTTTATTAATGGTGAAATTGTATTTAATTGGATGGTATATCATATATAATGAATCATTAACATGTTATAATTATTATGCACTTCTGTTATACTCATTATTCTACCCATCCAAATAAAGAAGTGTTTGAATAACAAACTACAACACAACGTGGAGATAATAAGCCGTATGTACGCATGTATGGTGACTTTTTCATTTATATGATGGATAGAATAATGAATATGGTTGTAACATATTTATAATAACATCAATGTATTTAGTAGGTAATTTATTTATAATTTTTGTATGGAAATAACAATGAAAGATGAATTGGAAGAAGAAAAGAACTTGAAAGAGGGTGGTGAAATTATTACATTTTCTTTGGGTGTTTACTTTTGAGTTGATCAAATGGGCTTCTTAGGTTGGATTTATGATCAAAGTAAGGAATCTTGGATGATTTTAGGGAAGATGGTATGATATTTGGGTAGGGGTTGGCCAAGACAAATGGCTTTGGAGATGTTATTTTGAGAGAAGGGGAAGTACCCTTATATAAGAGAGGTGAGGGTCACTTTCGCAAAAGCTCGAAATATTATTTTATAATAAAATTATTTTAGGTTTCTAATGGATCCAAAATGATTTATTTCAAGGCTAAGGTGTGTATGGGTCGATAAAATCCCAAACAATCAGTTTTAGACTTGTTTCAGTCACCATATTAACCTAATATTTTAGATTTTACTCTTAGTTATATAGATTGACATTTACCATATCTCTTTGTATTTTTATATTATATGGTTAATATACATACTATAAACAACAAAGAAAACCCCAAGTGGATCATTATTAATATTTATATCTTTATATAGGTACTTTTTCTTATCCCTAGATTTTTTTGAATATTATATATATTAATAATATAATATTTTTTTTAAAACATAATTATGTCAATTTTGACTCTATTTAGTTTTTGATTTTATTAAATCCATAAAAGCATTATCACTTCAAATTAAATTTCATTAATAAACCCTAAATATATAATTAAACTATAAAATTAGTGGATTTTTTCAGAATTCTAAATTTACATTTTTTTTGATATTTATAATATAAATTATTTTAATATTTCATTAATAAGGAGATTATTGTATCATCCTTGTGTCATAAATAAATTAAATTATATAATTTATAAAAATTATAAATAAAATGCCATTTTGTAATTTTTTTATTATTTATAATGAATATTTATATTCTATTTAATATTATTCATAACCTTATGTAAACAATTTTTTAGTAATTAAACATTGGATTTAGAAATTTTAACTCTTCTTTAAATAAAATTATAATAAATGCCATAATCTAATCGAAGTGGACCAAAAGGATCATATTTAAATATTAAGGTTGTTTTTGGTCTAATTACACTTATTAAATAGAATAAATTCATTTGATAGGGTAATTATGATATCATTTTTACCTTTAATTGCCATATTTACTTTTAACCTTGGTAAATAAAAGTCAAAAGTCACTATTCACCAAAAAATATTTTAATCTTATTGAACCAAATTTTACTTATTGATGTCAACCATGTCTCTCATATTTTTGAAATTCAACTCAAAGAAGTAGTAAAATTATGTTTTGTGCAAAATTTCAAATCCTTCTAAAAGATGGATAAAAGACGGCAAAAAGTTCAAGATAATTTTATATATCAAAACGTATTATAAAATGACTCCAATGAATTAAATTGTACATATAGAGTTATTATGTATCTATTTTGATGATGAATAAATTAAAATAAAATAAATAATTATAAAAAGTCGGTTTTAAACTATAATGTAGTGTTTTCACTATTCATCAAAAAATGAATGTTTTAAAAAAACACAAAAAATTCACCCTTAGATAATTTTGATATTATGAATCCAAAAGTGAAGTCCATTTTGAAAAATAAAATTTGAATAGTTTCAAAAATTGGGTATTAATATTCATAACGGCTAGTTTGATTTGCCGTGGTGTTTTAAAACTCCATGCTGCGTACAAAGAAAGCATGCTACATTATTAAAAGGGAAACATATCATGGAAGCTTGGGGTGTTACATTCTACCATCCTTCAAATAATTTCAGCCTCGAAATTTCTAGAATATTACTGCAAAAAATGATTCAGGTGGTTCTTCATCATAAGTTCCTCAGGTTCCCACGTTGCATCTTCCATCTTATGGTTTCTCAATATAACTTTTACCAAGTGAGACAACCAGTTTCATAGCACTTGTTCCCCGGTATCAAAAATCATGAAAGAATCTTCACAATAATACAGATCGGGTTCCAGTTCAATTTCGTCGTAGTTGAATAAATGTGTTGGTTGAGGCATGTATTTTCTCAATAGCGATACATAGAACACATCATGAACATTGGAGAATATTAGAGGCATTTCCAAATGATAAGCTACAAGTCCAATTCATTCTAGAATTTTGAAAGGTTCGATGTACCTAGGACTCAATTTACATAGCATACTAAAATTTATAACACAATTCTGTGGAGATAATTTCAAAAAAAGGTCTCTTACAAGAAATTCAAAATCCTTCCTTCGGTTATCGGTATAGATATTTTTCCTACTTTGGGATAATTTGATGTCGGTTTTGATAACCTTCAACCTTTCCATTGATTCCACAACAAGTTTTGGGCCTACATGTTTTTTTCACAAACTTCATCCCAACATGTTTCTTTGAAACATCTCTTTATGTATAACACTTCATATGGTGCCTTCTAAATACTTGAATGGAAGATAATATTATAGGAAAATACTACCAAAGGTAAATATTGATCCCATATATCTTGACAATCAAGTGATAAAGATCTCAACATGTCTTAAAAGGTTTGAATAGTCCGTTCTGATTGCCCTTCAGTTTGAGGGTGGTAGGCAGTGATAAAACGAAGTTCAGTATCTAAGGTAATATGAAGACTTTTCCAAAATCTTGATGTAAAATGGGGATCACGATTAGAAACAATCGAATAGGGTACTCCATGGCATCTTTAAACTTCATTAATATATATTCTTCCCCGAAATTCAAGTGGTAAATATTCTCTTATGGTATGTAAATGTGAGGACTTCGTATGATGATCAACAATGACCCATATTTAATCATTCCCTCTATGAGTCTTCAGTATTCCCATGACAATTTCTATCATAATATTATCCCATTTCTACTCATGTATGGGAAGAGGTTGCATGACTCATCCAGGACGCTGCCTTCCTACTTTCAATTGTATACAAAGCATACATCTTGACAGAAAATAACCAATTAACCTGTTCAGGTTGTCCCACAAAAATGTTTGTTCAAATCTCTATAATCTTGGTGCTCTTAAAGTGTATAGAGAAAATAGATCTATGAGCATCATCCAACCATTCCCTTTTTAGATCATGTATGATAGGAACTCAAAGTTTCTTCCAAAATTTCAAAATTCCATCTTCATATATGAAGTCACTCAATCTCCCATCATTCACAGCCTTAATATTTTTTTGAAACTCCTCATCCTCGTTCTGAGAACTCTTTATCCTTTCTAGTATTGATTGTGTGGCAACCATTTTAAAAAGTAGTGATGTTTCACCTTCCATGGTTATTCCCATATCTATATTTACTATATCCATGAACATCGGATCCCTTTCTACCCTCATCTTGATCAAAACTCAATGATCCTTTCAGCTCAAAGCATCATATAGCTTATTTACCTTCCCCAGGTGTTAGTTTATAGTGCAATAATAATCTTTGTGTTGTCCAAGCCATCATCTTTTCCACATGTTGAGTTATTTCTATGAGAAAATATTTTTCAAACTCTGGTGATCACTATATATCTCGAATTTTTTACCATAGATATAGTGTATCCATATCTTCAAATAAAATATTACAACTATTAACTAATGATCATGAGTGGGATAGTATTTTTCAATAATTTTTCGTTGTCCTGATGCATAGGCCATAAATCAATCATTCAGCATAAGGAAACAACCAAGTCCATTCATTAAAGCATCACTATAATTAAAAAACTCATCATTCGCCGATGGTAGAGTCAATATAGGATCATTGACTAATAT
This sequence comes from Viscum album, assembly GCA_963277665.1. Taxonomy (NCBI): domain Eukaryota; kingdom Viridiplantae; phylum Streptophyta; class Magnoliopsida; order Santalales; family Viscaceae; genus Viscum; species Viscum album. The sequence goes on from OY728164.1 coordinate 688,495,103, forward strand.
TCTCTTCAGTTCTTTGAAACATTATTTACGCTATATTGTGTAAAATTTTAATCCCTTTACGTGTGATCTTGGATAATGGGTTTTCCAATCGGAAAAAATTCTGGATGAAATTTCAATAATAACCTGCTAAACCAATAAAACTACTTACCTCGGTTATACTCGTCGGTGCTAGGAATTATTGGATTTCATTTATCTTTGAAGGTTCAACAGATATTCCACCCTTAGAGACAATATTTCCAAGAAAACAAATCTCTTGAATCCATAATTCACACTTCCTAAGCTTCCCATAAAATTCATTTCTTCTGAGGGTTTTCAGAATAGTTCTCCTGTGATTTTCATGATCATCATAGATTTTTGAGTATACCAAGATATCATCAATAAATAAAACTACAATATCGCCAACATATTCTTTGACAAATATATTTATTATATCCATGAAGACAAAGGGTTCATTATTCAATCAAAAAGGCATTATTGTAAACTCTTAATGCCCATTCATGGTTTGAAATGATTTTTTCAAAATGTCTTCCTTATTCACACTTAACTGAGGATATCCAGATCGAAGGTCAGTCTTTGAAAAATATTGAGCTCCATGAAGTTGGTCAAATAAATTAGCAATGCGATGTAGGAGATATTTTTTCTTTATTGTTATAGAATTGATCTTCCTAAAGTCAATGTACAACCTCATAGATCCATTTATATTATTAACAAGAAGAATATGGGATCCCAATGGAGAAACAATATGGAGAATAAATCCCTTATTACTCAATTTCTCTAGTTGCTTCTTTAGTGCCAATAATTATACAACGGTCATTCTATAAGGGGTGTTTGATATGGGCATTGAATGTGGAATTAAATCAATAGAGAAATAAATTTCTTATTCTAGATTATGACTAGGTAAATCCTCTGGAAACACATCAACATATTATTGCACAATAGATACATCATCCTTTCGAACATATATTTCATCACCCATACTTATTTCATTCTCTTCTTCCTTAATAATTTAATTTAGTAATGCTACAGTTGGTGCATCTTGAAAAGAATCAGGTGGTGATGTTTCAACTCTAATGATAAGGTACTCCGTGTTGTGGATCGAGGTGCTTCATACGGGTAAGGTTATTATTCATAACATGATTAAGTTGTCCCAGTATGGTGATAAGATGATCAACACGAGTTGCATTACCAGATCCACTATAATTATCTTTATTAGGAGGGGAATCCATACATGGATTATGTGCTTTGATATGATTTTCATTCTTACCACTGGGTGCCATTTCTAAACAATAGCATACAAAAGATTAATTTATGAATCTCAATATATAATTCCAAACATGTAAAACACTTAACATAAATTGAACAATTTGTGGATATAATACATAATAATAAAAATGTTCTTGGAGGAGGTATGTACACATAAATCCTTCATAATGGTTTATAAACCAAATGTTAATTATCCTAAAAATATCACCTAGGAGTGTCGTACCCAAGAGTGCAACATGGACCGTTATCGTGCACCAGTTCCAGTTTGAGTCTAGCTCAAAGCGGTGCTTTTAGGTTTTACCCCATGGTATATATGTTCTAGAGCCGCCTCTACCTGCTCGTACCCAGACAAAGATTTGATTCTTGGAATACTCACAAAATAACAATATTACAAAAATTTATGAAGATATTCTATAGTAACCCTCAAATTCTATCAAACGGTAATGTTTCTAACCGTAGTTTTTCTAAATCATGCTTCCTAGGTTTGTACTAAACATCCTTTGATACCAACTGTAATGCCTCGACCCCAGTTACCCAAAGTTGGTACATTATTAAAAAATATTGGCAAGATCACAAGGGATAAAATTGTGAAAGAATGATCAATTTAGTATCCTTGAATTTACTAGATACATTAATAAGTTTAAAATTACATTATAAAATGAAAAACAACATCGAGATTTTCTCCATTGACCACATTCATATATCGTAGAATATCTGTGTAGGTCAGTAATAATATACTTCTTCGCATCCTGGGAAAAAATAAAACATATAATGGTGTGTTCACAGATTCCCAGTAAGGATAACAATATAGAAGAATCTTTCATAAATAAGAATAAAAATTTAAGTAAATGGATATGACTAAAACAAAAGCATTTAAAAATTAACTTTCATCATATTATGGAAAAGATAAATCACATAATTTCATATACTTATTCAGATGAATATTTTACTAGTCGAATTATCACATGTATTATCAATATCCAATTTCATAATGATGGGATGCATAATGTCAGACATCATAACAACATAGTCAAGGCCTTATGCCAAGACTAAAAATAAGATTTTTTCTTTGCCCTGCTCCAAGGCTCAAATTTGTCTCATGAGACCTACCGATGCATCGACGAGCTATAGCGGGCTCTACCCATCACTTACTATGTCCAATGCATTCCTCATATGAAAATGTTGAAACATAACATAAACATTTGTATTAAAACTAGCAAACGAAATGTCAATAGATTATCAATAAGCCATTAATGGTTCAAAAATAACACATCCAAATTCAAACATATCACAAAACATTCAATAAAATATATAATATTTGTATCATAATAAATCAAATTCAAACAAGTTTAAAATCCCTCAAAGGATTTTGACATAGATGAAATGAAAACTTTTTGAAAGAAATGCCTCTTTATATTTTGAAACAATTTTAAAGTCCCATAATTATAAAAGATTTTTTTTTGAAAATATTCATATATGCTTGCATGGTAAGATTTTATTATGTTCTAATGGTGGAAAATAGCCTCACCTGTGGTATTTGTTAAAAAAGAAATTCTTAGATTAATTTTGTCGAAAAAGACATAAAGTAACTTGTTTGGAAAATGCTGAAAAGATTCCGTTCAAAACATATATGGTCAAATAAGAGTACAAATGAGTTTATACCATAGTCTAGTAAAAAGGAAAAATATGTTGAATTTAATTTTTACGAAAACACAAATGTGGATGATAAAGAGGTCCTAATAGATACTTACGAATTAACACCTCAGATGAATAAAGATATTGTATAATTAACCCTTACCTTGTAAATTTCCATAGTCAACGGTATCTTAACCTCAAGTATAATAGTTAAAACATTTCTATTAAATTTTTAATGAACTATATACATAAATACGATATAACATATGATCCTCTAATATTGCTTGGTTAATAATATTTCGGTAGTATCATTGTTTCGAGTGTTAACGGATTCGTTTTCCATTATATGATTGGTTACTTATTCCATGTTTGTTATGGATTGGATGTTTTTGATTCATATACCGAATTATATTATGTTCATAAATATTATATTTAACTGAAAAATAAAAATTATTCTCGAATGATCTCGATGGAGAATGAATCTCATCGCGTTCGTGGAGGCGATAATCAGTACGTACACATGATCGACAATATCATTATATTGATGGTGAAATCGTATGTAATTGGATCATATATCATATATAAATAATAATTAACATGTTATACTTATTATTTACATCATTTTTACTCATTATTATACCCATCCAAATAATTAAGTGTTTTAATAACAAACTACACCACAACGTGGAGACAACAAGTCATACGTACGCACATATGGTGACTTTGTCATTTATAGGATGGATAGAACAATGAATATAGTTGTACCATGTTTATAATGACATAATAAATTGGAGGAGGTAGTGGAGTTATTTTTTAGTTATTCAAACAACAAGTAATGAGGAAGTGGTAGAGGAGACGAACAAGAAAGAGGGTGGTGAAATTATTATATCTTCTTCGGGTGTTTCTTTTTGAGTTTAACAAATGAGATCCATAAGTTGGATTTCTTATAGATATAAGGACTCTAGGTTGATGTGATGGACTTTGGGAGGATATTTGGGTAGGGTTTGGTTGATTCAAAAGGCTTTGGAGGAGTTATTTTGAGAGAAGGGGAAGTACCTTTTTAAAAGATAGGTGAGGGTCACTTTAGAAAAAGCATGATATAATTTTTTATAATAAAATAATTTTCCATTTATAATGGATCAAAAATGATTTATTTTGAGGATAAGGTGGGGATGGGTTGATAACCTCTCAACCAATAGGTTTTATACTAGTTTAGGACACCATATTAACTTTATCTTTTTTATTTAACTCTTAGTTAAATAGTTTGACATTTACCTTATCTCTTTGTATTTTAAAATTATATGGTTCATAAACATACTATAAACTTCCAAGAGAACCCCAAGTAGTTCATTATTAATATATATAACCTTATCTAATTATTTTGGCCGAATATTATATTTTTTGAAATATTTAATCAATTAATAATATAGTATTTGTTTTAAAAACATTATTTTGTCAATTGTGACAATATTTAGTATTTGATTTTTTTTTTAAAATCCATAAAAACTTCATCAGATAGAAAAAAAAATATAAAATAAACCCTAAAAGTGTGATATTAAATTATAAAATGTGTTTAATTCATCAAAAGCCTCAATTTAAATTTATTTTGATATTTATAATAACAATTATTTTAATATTTCATTAATAAGGTAATTACTATATCATCATTGTGTCCTAAGTAAATTAAGTTTTTAATTTCTAAAAATAATGAATAAAATACCATTATGTATGAAATATTTTTATATTTATAATGAATATTTAATTTCTAATTTATCATATATATAACAATTTATTAAAAAGGGTTTATTTATTAAACGTTGAATTTAACACTTTTAACTTATCTTTAAATAAAATAACAATAAATATTCTAATGAAATAAAAGTAGAACAAGGGATCCTATTTTATTCTAATGGATGGTTATGTTCGAAATACACTTATCTAATTGAATTAGGACAATTTTTAGGGTAATTATGATATCATTTTTACCCTTAATCTTCATATTCACTTTTAACCGTGGTAAATAAATGGAAAAAGTTCCTATTCACCAAAAATTACTTTCATATTATTGAACCAAATTTTACATACTAATGTCAACTGTGTCTCTCTAATTTTTGAAATTCAACTCACATAAGCAGAAAATTATGTTTTATTCAAATTTTCAAATGCTCCTAGAAGGTGGGTAAACGATAGTAAAAAGTTCAATATAATTTTATATATCTAAATTTATTATAAAATGACTCTAATTAATTAAATTTAAAATTTATATGTATTATTTATATATTTGGACCTAAAATAAATTAAAATAAATAACTGATTAATTGAATAAAAAGTCAGTTTTAAACAATAATGAATTGTTTTTCAGAATTCATCAAAAATTGAATGTTTTCAGAAAAATACCAAAAATTCACCCTAACATAATTTTGAAATTCCAATTCAAAAAATGAAATCCATTTTGAAAAATAGAATTTATAAAATTTCAAAAAGTGGGTATTACTATTCATGATGACTTGTTTAATTGTCATGGTGTGTTAAAACTCTATGATGCATAGAAAGCATGCTTACTGCATTATTCAAAGGGAAACATACCCTGGATGCTTGGGGTGTTACAAAATATATATATATTTTTTGTGTAAAAATAAGAATTAATATCACTTGAGGGTGTTACTAAATTCCTTAAGGATAGAGAGTATGATTGAAAATTTTACAAATTTTTTAATTAGGATTCAAAGAGTTTCATTTTCTAGGTTATATAATCTCTAGTGAAATTGTATCTTTGTATACATAAAAGGTGAAGGTTGTTGAACATGTTCCTAGAACAACCATAGTGACCGATATCTAATTTTTTTAGGATGAATATTAGTGAGATTTTGTGGAGAATTTATCATGGAAATCTAATCCACTGAACTAGTTAACTTAATAAAGAGTAAAGTATATTTGGATAAATGAATGTGACTAAATGTCATTGAACTAATGAAAAGGTTAGTTAGTGAACCTTTTATTAAATTACCTTATAGTGGAGAAGGTTTTTTGTTTTAATTGATTCATCCAATAATGTATGGTGATGCATCCTCATGAAAATGATGTGGTAATATCTTATTCCACACACCAATTGATCATTCACGAGAATAATTAACAAATAATGTTTTTAATTAGAAGCTTAAATTTTTATTTGAATTATGTAGATACATCATCATTATATAGAAAGGTGAGGAATATACACTAATCATAAATTTTTATGGTATATGTTCCCATGAAAACTATTCAACATGATCTAAAATATGTGGTTTGATTTTGTTGGTAATGATGATTTCAAAATCTATTAATATCATTATAATATAAAAAATGTGGACGACTCTTTTAGAAAAAAAATATAACATTATTTTATCATTAATGTTGTAAAAAAGATCTAATATACCATAATTTTCGGAGAATAGATATAAAAATCATAATGGAAGAGGAGAATTCATATCATCATCACGTGGGTGTTCAACCATCTATCAACGCGAGGAATAATGAGAAGTTAAAAAAACATGTAGAACTACAGATGATGGTCCTAAAATGTGTCGAGTTCAACATCAATTATGATGGAATATATATATATATTTTACTGTATGATATTACAATCTATACCATATTTTTGGAATTATAAATTTATTGAATCTTATAGTTCATCATTATGTATTTATCATGGAAGTTGCAATATTTATAGAGAAATGAATGAGTATTTATAGTGGGACTACATAGAAAGAGATATAGAAGAATATATAAGATAGTTCTTAGTGGGAAAAAATTGAATGGTTGGGATACAAATATTTAATGTGATGATACAAATATTACCCATACAGAATGGGAATTAAAAATTATCACCATGGATTTTGTCATTGGAATAACCAAAATGTCTAAATATAATGATTTTTTTATTTGATCTCCATACATTTGAAATAAAAATTATTGATATCAGTAATGATTTTCCTATTGATTAGAAATCCTGGATAAACATTAAGGATGTTTTAATGAATATATTTTCAATGACATTAATTGTATCTTATTGATATATGATGTTTACCTAAATTCTCTACACAATTATTCTGTGGGATGTAGATATAGATTTTCTTTTAGTACCTCTTATCATTCTTATACAAAGGTATGATAGATAGAAACATTTATACTCTAGCAGAATTGATAATATCATGTTTTTTTCAATTTTATGTTTTTTGGGGCCATCACCTTCCTATAGTCCGAAATTCATATAACAATAGGGTTAATTAGATCATTAATGTATCTAATTATGAGTTTCTCTATGAATATAATTAAAAAATCAATGTGTTCAGTTTAATATGTGTAAATATTTCTATTTTTACTAGATATAGATGATTCGATAAGTTATTAAGAGATAATGAGTAGCATATCGGGGAAACAAAGAGTTACTAGAAATGGTATGATAACAAGCATCGATGATGTATGGAATTCGATGTTGTAGATAAATATTTAATATGAATTTATTTATGGAATATATTTGTGATATTTATAAAGAAATCAGTTTTGTCCTTAAATAAATTATCCTCAATGAGATTCTTGATTTTGTAGGGATCGTATCTTTTCATTTTTTTGTAAACACCGAAATTCTCTCATGATTACATTTAGTTCCATTTATATCTCATGTGGAATTACATACCTGGACACATAAATATAATAAACTAAAATGTGATAAATGTATTGTATTATCATACCTATTTAATAATCAGTTGAAATCCTATATAATAGAGATTATGTTATAGGTAGTAAGACTACACACACGGTTAATGTTCTCTATTGGAATCAAAAATTAGAATAAGCTACTTGGGAACCTATGTATATGATGAAAAAAGGATATTATCATTTGAATGTATCATGGTGATGGAATTTTTTAGGTGAAATCCATTTTGTAAAGGTTAAATTTGAAAACATCATATTTTATTTTATAAGATACAAGGTTTTTTTTATATTTTAAAGAATTATTATAAAAAACAATTTTAAACAATATTTGTTACACTATTGAAATAATATTATGTTAAATTTAATTCTTTTCTATTTAATTTTTGGGTATGAATTTTAATAACTAAATTATAAAATATTTATTATTTTTTATTATATAATATGAATTCATTAGATATAAAATAATTAAAAAATGATGATAGAAGTCATTTTGAATTAAAAATATATGTTTTTATTAAAAAATATTTTGATTAAACTCATTTTTTATTAATAAATTTAATTAAACATTATTAATGATTTATTTTATTAATAAATATATATATTATTCATAATCACATTTGTAAAAATCTTTTAATGGTTCTCTAGGCATTAGATAATAATAAATATCATTATATGATTATTAATTATTTATTAAAAAATAAATTCCATTTTTTCACACTTAATTTAATGTTAATTTCATCCACTTATAGAATTTGAATCCTGAAAAATGGATTGCTTATTTGGAATCTAGATATTCTAATTTGATAAATAGTTACTATTTATTTATTTTCCTTATAAATTGTAATCTTAGTAAATTTGCATCACCTCGGTAAGGGTAAATTGGTTGAAATATGATTTAAGATTCTCTATAATGATTTAAAATTTCTCTAAAACATTCCATTAAAATATTAAATTTGTGCATTTCATCCATTTCAAAACATAAATCAAATACATTCATAGTTGGATCCATTCTTATTTGATAATAACCTTTATATTAATTCGAGAAGAGAATAAATTCAAAATGACACACTCTTGAGTTTAATATATTAAAATGAATTAAATATTGATAAATATTTGATAATATAAGTAATAAATGATTATTATAATTTTAAATTGTTTAGTTTTTCCATATTAATTAATTTTTTTAGTGATTGAATAATTTTTTTCAATCCTTATGCAAAGATGATGGAGTGTTTATTCTACTAACAAAATAATAAAATACATGAGTTTAAATATATTAAACGAATTAAAAATAAATGAATTATTAATTTAAATATAATTTTTACTATTAAAATGTAATAATATTTTTAAAGGTTTATTTATAAATTCAATTTCATTCATGTTGGTTTGAAGTTCAAACTGCATCAATGGTTATTAAAATTACATTAATAGAATTATATGATATAAATAATTTATTAAATTAATTAAAAATTATAAATGAAATTATAGATTAATATTAGTACGATAAATTATCTAACATATCCACCCCTTAATATATATGGGAAAATTGTTAAGTTATAATTAAAATTATAAACCATTAATATTTAAAAAAATTCATTAGAATGGATAATATTAAATTTTTTTACCCACGGGTTTATACAAAAAGATATGATTTAAAATGACCAAATTAACAGTCTATAGTTATTTTGATAATAATATGTCAATTTTAAAATATATTTATTCATATATATAGAAATTGGGTGGAATTTTTCATGATTTTTACTTAATTATATTATATTAATTTGGGAATTTAAAAAGTTTGAATTCCCACCCTTATAAAAGGTGGGTCCTCCTCTCATACCTTTAAATCACATTTAGAAATATAGGATGAATAAACCTTGATAAATTATCTTTTAATCTTCCAAAAAATTATAGCTTTATTTATAATTAATAACCATTCGAATGGTCTTTATGAAGGGGTCTAAAGGAGGTTGACCAAATAAGATGTAATCAAATTACCTAACCAGTCTCAATTTATTTGTTATTCTACCACATTTAAATAATTTCTATCAATAATGAAATAAAATATATAACAAACTAAATATACATAAACTCAAATAAGAATATGAAACCACCAATATAAACCCTCTTTTCAATCAAATTTGTAGTGAATGTATTGCTCATTCATACGTATATACTACTGCACCCATGTAGTGATGCAATTTTTTTAACACTATCACACATCGATTATTTTTATGATTGTTTTATAACTTGTTACATTATTTTTATTACATATTTATAATTAATTAATTGCAACATCATATATTTTCTCTAGCCTTCCCATCCATTGAAAATCAATAATATCGTGCATGCGTTCGTATGGAATACCATCTCCAGAAAATAATCTAATTAGTTTATAATTTTATATTTACATGGAATGTGTTAAGAAAAAAATTAATAAATATATGTTATATTGATTATATAAATATTATTATAAAAATTTAAACTATCTGAAATCATTATTTCATTCAATACATTGATTTTGGAAAATAGCATTCATGAGCATCTTCCACTTACCATTTCCATAAACAGTGTAATTCATTTTTCCATCTCTATCATTTTGGGATTACTGTAAATATATGTATAATTAATAAATATGATATTAATATTATTTTTTATAATCATTAGACGTTTTAACCATGGTAAATATAAAATTACTAGCAGTACCAAACTAATATTCTCAGGAAAAATAAAATAGTTAACACACATAGATGAAAATTTTATAAGGAATTAATAATAAAGTAGTGCTAAAATATTAAAAGTGGGTAATATATAATATTATAAGTTTGTAAATTAAATGTTATTGAATTATTATACCATCAATTGTGTTATAAAATTTCTTTTAAAACCATTATTAATGTTCAATTTTGATGTTAGTGAAATATATTACAATCTCAATGTTTATAGGGATTGTTTGTTATTATGTTTTAAATGATAGAATTTCATGATATTAAAATATATAATCTTGTTAAATTAATTCACATATGGTTGATTCTATTTAATATAATATTTATATTCAATGTCCTTGATTTATGTACTCAAGATACTGAATTAACAATTTTAAAGAAAATCAACTTTATATATTTTTCTAGCAAAATAACAATTTTCATCAATTAACATATTTTCTAGAAATTGAATCTTTAATTTTATACTTACTAGTTATTTTATAATTTAATTATTAATAATAATTTAATTTTTAAAAAATGGATTAAAAAATATTCCTTATAATTGCAGAACAATGTGTTTCAAACTATCTACCGAAATAGTGAATGTGATTTTTCTTTAGTGTGCATGGAATAAACATTATTTCCCACCATTATGACCACCAAATGATTTTAGGGTTCTATTAATTTTATCCATGGTTATTTGGAAAGAAAATTAGTTCCAAAATATTTTTGTTTTTTCATTTTAATGTGTGATTTTAATACTGAAAGTGAATTTCCCAAATTAAATATTTTAGTGGTTATTAGGAGTAAATTTTCATATATAAAAATATCCCTTGATGGTATATATGATATATTAAGGTTATACTAAGATGAAAAATTTTTATTGAATTTTTGGATTTTTTATTATTATGATGATGAAATGTCAATGAAATGTTTTCCTCATATGTTAAGTCGTGATCAATGATTTTTTTCCTATTGTGGCATAAATATGAGTTTATTTTTGATTATGCGATGTTTGGGGAAAAAATCACATATCCCACTAATTAATTTGTTTGATATTGGAAATTAATGTTATGAAAGGTTATATTAGTCGATATCTCAAGCTCTAAAGGGGGTACAAGGGTGGTTATCCCATACTATAAAGATGATATATGAGAGGTTATCCAAAGTCCAAAATAGGGTACATTTTTGGTTTTTCCAATCATGATGAAGTTACCTCAGTTATTATACAATGTCTAATATGATATGAATGTCATAGTGGGTTTCATTGACAAAATATTTCTATAATCATTATTATTACACAATTTATGGCACTATTTTAAGACACGATCTTGTAGAAAATTAATATTCTCTTGGTTTCTGTTCTATATGATTTGTGTCTGAAAAACAATGATGATTTATTCCACGACTCATGTTTATGATAAATGAATTTTTTTTATGATTTAATGATGATAATATCATGTAATTATAATTGTTATTTCATGTTTTGTGTTAATGCATATTTTTTATAATTCTTATTCACCCATACTAATCATCTATGACCCCCCTTAATATGTTTTCTTTTCCCATGTTTTGAAGAATCTTTTTACGTTGGGTCTGAAGAAGAATAATATTATATGGGAAGATATTGATGGTATATGTTTATGATCATTCATGAAATAGTAATATGTTTTATCAAGTAGCCAAAATCACTATGAATATCTATTTATGGAATATATTATAAAGTTATATAATGAATTATTTTTCAATTGAAGGTAATTTTTTAGAATAAAATACAGGATTGGTTATACAAATAACCTGAAGATTATATAGAAACTGTAATATTCCAAAAATTATCACTAATGGTGGAAATATCAATTTATAATGGATCAAAATAACACCATGACGCACACAATAATCATATTTCCATCAATATCAAAATAACTTTATCTCACCTCTAATCCTAACATCGAACCGAACTTTTTTTATAAAAAATAACAATAAAATGTCAAATATATAGAAAGTATGAATTAACAATATAGTGGAATACATATACAAACTATCAGAATTAACATATAATGAATGGAGGATGGTATAAAAAAAGAAATATGAATGTCACTCTATGGTATAGTTTATTTTACCATTGTTGATCGAATCCAAATGAGGAAGATAATCAAACATAAAAACGAATTAATGAACCCAAATTATAAAATTAATAAACAAATAATAAACATTCAAAGTGGAGGATTCAATAAGCGGTGTTAATGAATGTTAATTATATAATAAATAGTAATTTTGGATGAAATCAATTACAAAAAATGTTCTACCAAATTTTTTTTATTAGGAAAGGATAAATGTTCACAATCACTGAATTGGGAGAACTCACTACTCTTTCTATGAAATCAATGAATTATTAACTCTATTCAATACTGATAATTCATGAATATTCTTTATCACATTATTTTCAAACATCTAAAATGAACAATTCAATCTATGATGGTAGTAATTGAGAATAGTTAATTTATTTATCTACGAAGTTTGTCTAAAGAATATAGTGCCCCATTGTAAAAATGCACAGATCAAATGAAATCACTAAATATAGGATAATATAATGTGATTAATAGTGGGAAAATAAATTCGTTTCACATTAAGTAATATATTGAAGCTTCACACCAACCCAACATGAAAATGTTCAAGATCCCAGATATTGTCTCATATTTTTAGTTGCTTCAAATCCTTCTAGATCCTCACCACTATCGAAGCATAACTTGTTCATGGCATTGTTATTATTGATCACACAACAACATGTTGAGTTTCCATGGGTGGTTAAATATTACAATGCTATTTTATTCCCCAGGATAGAAAATATCCATGGTGAGGTTTAATATTCCATGGCCCACAATATACTCCTCCAAGCACTAGAGTTTGGAAAGTCTTGTCCAATCCATTATACCCGATGTTTCTTATTTTACAGTAAGGAACCCAATGTCCACCATTTCTTGCACCAAGCCATTGAGTTTTTTATTTTAGATAAGAAAAATAGTAAAAACCCGAAATTCTACCAAAAATAAATATTGATGAACACAAAAACATGTCACACCCATGACTTGATCATACCATATTAAAAACGTTACAAACTATTCAAACAAAAATATGAGTATCTTTTTTAGTTCCAAAAATCATAGAAGTTATTAATTTATTAATTTTCAAATTGGGGAATTTTGTTTTTATGATTGTAATATTTAGAATATAGAACATGGTAAAGTAATAATATTTTATTAATAACAAAAATAATGGAATATTTATTGCCTAACATGGTGAAAATATATATTGGGTAAATTATTAGAAGATCATAGATATAAATGATAAATTTAAAATATATTATGATATAGAAATGGATTTAGGAGACTAATTTAAATTATAATTTTAAATAATTATTTTATTTTATTTAAAAATGGTAATGACGTTAATAATTTATTTGTGATTATATATAACTTTTATTATTTTATTATTTGGAATGTTTTATTTTTTTCAACCATAATGACTAAATATGGGATTACAAGCAAGATGATAGATTTATATCATGTTGTAAGTACAATAGTTATCTATAGAATGGTAATGTTCTAAAATATTCAATTGGTAATTTGAACCCTATTCTATATAACTAGTTCATTTAGAACAGTTGATAAGAATATTTTCCATAATGTACATGGTTTTTCCCACATCAAGGTTATTGAGGTTTAAAATTTTTATCCTCTCCACATACAGTACTCCCTCTTAAATATTTTAATAATATTAAATAATATCTAGGATTTAATTATTTATATTTTTAGGATATGATATAATATGGTTTTTATTGGCTCACATTTATGAAACTCGCGTATATTTTGGGTTTTATTTTTTAATATCATTATAAAGACATTTATATATGACATTATAGAATATGAATATTATTTCTATACTTATTGTTTTTGAATGAAGTTGTGTTCTGGTCAATGACCAAAAAAAGTAAATTTTTATTGAAAAGAAAAGAAATTATAGAAGTCTGAAATATGGAATTTTTCTAACATCCCTAACATAGAGTGGGATTATCTCAAGAGGGATAACATCACTCCAATGCATATCGTGAGTAACATCTATGTTGGATAGACCATCAGCAAACTTTTTAGCTTCATGATACCTATGGGTTTCTAAACTTATGAATGGTCTATAACATCATTAGGTATATTGTGTATTTACCTTTTATTTCATGGAACAGTGTATTATTATGTGATTATGAGGATGATATGGGGTTGTATCTATAGTGATGTGGTTATTTTTGTTATATATTTGGATAGATTTTCCATATGTCTAATTAGGGAGATAAGAGTTAATTTTTTAATATTATGATATTTGGAAGTTGGTTATGTGAGAATGTGGATTTGTGTTACCCTTATTGATATACTTTATTTCAATATCAAGTTAATTAATTTTAGGTGATAAATCTTGAGAAATCATTAGTGATGATGAAAATATAGTTTACACAATTTTGGTAACAATTTAATAACATTATATTATACTAATGTATCTAGTATGTATCTTACATATTTTTAAGAGGGGATTGTGGGAGGATCATTATATTTATATTTTTTTAATCATTATTTATATAACTATCTATTAGTTCTATATAAGGGAGATAATGATCAAGATGTGTGTTACTAGGACATGGAGGTTGTTCTTGAGTTGTAGATAATTGTGTTCAATTTTAAATATTTTATGGGGTACATTTATATTTTCAATAACATTGTATGAAATTAAATTTATTGGGATGAAATTAATTTATTATTATAATTGTGTAATTTCATGGATCCTTCACATTCTCAAATAAATTTAAGGGAAATTTATCATATATTTATGTGCTCTACACCATAATCATTTTTTATGAAAAAAGTAGTCCATTGGAGGAAGTATTAGATGGTTACTGTGTTCATAACTAATATACTGTAAGGGTTACCAATGTCGGTGGGTAAGAAAATATTTCATCGTAAATATTCTAATTATCAACATAAAAATTATTCATATATATGCTACAGAAGTTATCATATCAAAAAATTACTATTCAATATTACACATGAATTAACTATTTCATGGTAAATCAATGAATAATACATTATTATATCCATAAAATTATATTCTATCAAGAAAAAAATGCCTAATGTATGTCATGTCATTATTTTCATTTAATTGAAGTGTCTTTCCATACAGAATTCAATATATTGTGTATGAAATTGTTAAAGGAATTATGACAAACTATTAAAACCATTGATTAAATATATGTGGGTAGTAAGTAAGGTTTAAAAATTTACAAGGTCAAAATCCATATATAGTTTCAATAATTTCGGTTATATATTAAGAGCATCCAATATCAAATTTAATGAAGTTTCAAATAGTGAACAAATATCTGTTTTTAAATATTTTTATTGTCATCATATGATTTTTAGAATTGGAATCCACATATCATTGTTTATATTATTGAGTTGTAAGTTAATAATTATATAGAAAATATTTTTTACCATTAGAAAAATAATATTATTCATTTCTTAAAAATAATTTTTTTAATCAAATAAAATTATGACTAATAATTTTGGGTAAAACCAATTATTTATTTCAAATATTATAGAGAATGGAAAGTATAAAATATTCAAATAAAATTTATCATGTTTTTTAGTACAGTGCAAGAATTAAATTATATTTAGATACTATAAAATTCACTCCCACCAAACGTTAAACTAGGAATTATTTCATCATTGAAAATTAACTTAAATAAGGATAATTTTGGATCATGAATTAAACTCATATAAGCTTGTGAGTGATGTTTTATTCTCTAAAATATTTAATTTCATATTCACAAGGAGTAGTAAATTTGATTATATATAGCTACACTACTATTATTTAATATCATATTACACCAAGGGGTTTATTTTCATAAAAACCATGGGTATACAATGGTACCTTGGGAATACATGATGTTAAATTAAAAATCCAATTTCCCTAAAAAAATGTTTTTAATTTCCTATAAAATGTGAATTATATAGGATTTAGAAGTATAAGGTGATTTTTTGAATTCAAGTAAATTTTTAGTTAAGGGTGCATCAAATTATAAGAAAGTTGTAAATAAGTTCTATATTAATACATTACATGTTACATATAGAATAGGTCAACTCTAGTTATCCCCAAACAAAAAACTAGTTATCAACTAAACAAATATTCACTATTTTAAATTTTACATTATAATCAAAATAATAGGTAATAGAATATGTTCATAGATATTATTATTTTTAACAAATCAGGAAAAATATTAATTTTTGTTTTTAAAGACAAAAATATTTGATATATTTATATTAAATATTTTTATAGGAATATTCATTACATTAAAAAACACACATATGAGGATCAGAACTATTTAGTAAAATTGGTAAAAAAGGAAAAATATTATTCTTTAAATAAATATATTTAATATCTCCCATAATAATAATCTATAATAATAATCTTATTATTTAAACATACTTAAAAACATTCTTCCTAACATTGGGAAAGGAAAATTATGAAATTGTGTGATCATATTCTTAGTATTGGTAAAAAAGGGAGATATAAACATATCTTGCGAATAACTGTTATAGAAAATTATAATAACATTTGAAAACAATTCCTTGCATATAATATATTATAAACCGGAGGAAAGGCATAAACCATCGATTTTAAAAAAACATAAATCATAATAGAATAGAAGAACATGAGTCACAAAAGCTTAATATTTTCAAAAGGCATATATTAATATAATACACATAAGTATATAATATAATCTTGTTCTTTTAAAGGGTCATTCCCAAAACATTTACAGTTGAATGGATTAACTCACCAAACCATTATCGTTATAATGATTCACTCCCAATATAATCATCATGGATGAATTACCTAATGAAATTGGGTTCACTCTCCAATATAGTCCTTTCTAACCCACGAGAATTAAATATTTACCCAATTCATTTGTGGGAGATATTGGTCCTACCATTCACATATATAAAATCATATATATGATATGTACAAGATAAAAAACATTAAACAGAAAAAACCCATGAAATAAAATGGTGTTCAAAAAATTTTCATTATAACATTATAAATGGAAAAGAAATAGGTTTCATAATAATTTTATAATTTCATCAAATAATAACTCATTGAAAATAAATAATCATTCATAATAAGTTTATCATGGTATTACCAATTTAAGTTAAATAAGATTCATCAATATATTTTCATCATAAAAATAAAACATTCGGAGAATTATTATGAATAGTATCCTCCGAACTTATCCCTATTATAGCATAATTTACGTCAATTGATGTAATAAAAGATTTAAAATTATTTTGAAAGATAATGTCAAATATTTTTTAAAGAAAAATATCCTTCCAACATTGAGAAATAATTTTCCAAAAAACATGTTCAAAATGATTGACTTCAAAATTAATATTTAAAAATAATAATGTGTGATTTAAAATCATTTATAAAATTTCAATAAAAATAAATCCTTTTAAATTTTAAAAAAATCATTTTAAAAATTAATTTTTTATAAAACCTTTTAATTCAAACAGACCTTAGAAACATTTAATTTAAGCTTTAAAATCATTTAAAATATTTCTTTTAGAAAATATCTTGTACACGTTGAAAAAATTTTTTAAATATAAAAAAATCTTCAAAATAATTTTATTTGAAATTTATATTTTAAACATAAAATTTATTATTTTCACCATTGAGTGGTCATGCAAGAGGGAAATCCCATACTCTTTAAAAAAATATTCCTCTTACTTTTTCGATAAAATCAAAACAATCAGTTTTTCAAAACATCATAATGTTTTATTTTAAATAAATTATTAAAAATTAAAATAGGGTAATAATTCAATAATTAATATTTTAAGAAATGTTATAATATTTTTTAAACACTTTATTAAAATATACATATATAAGATATAAGTTTTGTTCACCAAAGAGAGAAATAATGTCGATTTACATTAAAACTATTATTTATGAATCATGAGTAAACAAATAGAGAAAGATGAATACCAAAAGTTAATTCTCCTGAAATAAGTAGAGGAATTAACATAATTATATAATTTAGAGATAAATAATAATAATTTCTCCGTATCATTATAATAATATACAATCGTGATAAACGATGAGATTATATAATAAAACCATTAACACTATTGAAACATTTAATTATATGAAAAAAATAAAATAAAATTAAACAGATCATATAATATAATGAGAATATATAAATTAATCATATTAAACTTAAATGGATCATATATAACTCTCATAAAATAATAGAGCTGCATAACATAATGCTTGTACAAATGATGAAAAATTGAGAATATTTTTTATCACAATAGTAATCTCACGAATCAGAATTTCAATTAAAATAAAATATAAAATGAAACATTAAATATAATTAAAACAATTATATTAATGTTATAAAATGTTGTTGGTCGGAGAAAGAACGGAGTGATGGCATGAGGGGGGGGGGTGAATTGCCTTTTAAAAATAAATTAACAATTTAAAAACAATTTATAAATGCAGCGGAAATAAAGAGGCAAGACACAAGAATTGATAACGGAGTTCGGCCTAAAACCCGGCCTACGTCTCCGCTCCCAACTCAACCGTTGAGAGATTCTACCGCTTGCTTTTCAATGGTTTTAGCAAGAAACCCACTAGCCTTTTTACAGGTGAAGGCTAGCTCACCTATTACAGCTTGCTTTTTAATGGTTTGAGCAAGAAACCCACTAGCCTTCTTACAGGTGAAGGCTACCTCACCTTTGTCTCAATCCTTTTACAAGGTAAGGCTTGACCAACCTCTTCACACCTTGAAGGTGGTGTGAGAACCCAAAGAAAGGGAGATGAGAAAGAGATGGGGTTTGTAGGCACAAACCCAAAATGAAGCTCAAAATGATAAACAATGAAAACCCGTATTGAGAGAAGCCTTGGGAGCCAAATGAATTGATGAAGTTGATGAAGTGCTCTCCCAAGCTTCTATGTTGGTGCTCCTTGGATGTGGAATTGTGTTGGAGCAAGTGGAGTT
Organism: Viscum album; assembly: GCA_963277665.1. Taxonomy (NCBI): domain Eukaryota; kingdom Viridiplantae; phylum Streptophyta; class Magnoliopsida; order Santalales; family Viscaceae; genus Viscum; species Viscum album. Next base: position 688,514,492 of record OY728164.1, read on the forward strand.
CCCTTGGAAGAATCCGCCGGAGGTTCGCCAAATGATCAAAGATGTGTCTGTTGGCTTACGTATATCTTGGTTAAGTTTCAAGGGCTTCCTAGTCCTTTATTTATAGAGGGGGAACCCTCATATGGCCTTAGGGAGTCTTCGGAGCCGTTGGAAAGGGCTTCGGAGCCGTTGGGAGGCAAGTGGACCAGCCTGGTCAAAGGCCCAATGGCTAGTTTGACTGGCTCCACCGGCTGACCGGTACTGAGCCACCGGTTGGCCGGTGTGTGCAAAATGGAGGAGGGCTCGGGCTCAGGCTCCACCGGCTGGCCGGTGAGGTGGCCACCGGTTGGCCGGTGCTGAGGCAGTAGCAACCACTGTGCTGGCTGGGTGCCACCGGCTGGCCGGTGCTGAGGCAACCGGTTGGCCGGTGCTCTGGACAGTGGAGAGCCTTTCTTTCAATGGTCCATCGGTTGGCCGGTGCTGATCCACCGGTTGGCCGGTGCACATGAAAACAGTGCACTTTGCTCCTTTCTTGGCTTCAGCTTGCTTGGCCCAATTCCTTGGTAACCTGAAATGATTCCTATCATCCAAAAACACTTGAAAGAGGATTAGATAAATAAGTGAGTGATTGTGATCATGAAAATCAAACCACGAGGGGTACGAGAGGTACAACAATCTCCCCCTATTTTGATGATCACAATCACCAAAACAAACAATGTAGAAAATGAAATGAAAAGCATGCTTTAAAAGATTTCTCCCCCAATCAACCAAGAATTTCTCCCCCTTTGTGATTATCAAAATAGCACGGGGCATAAAACTTGATTGAGGGAAAGAGATTTTAAATCAATTGAAATTTTTGAAATTTGAATTGAATGTTTTGAATCAAGAATTCAATAACAGTTTGAATTGAAAGTTTTGAATCGAAAAATTGAATAACAATTTAAAAAATTTGAAACCATGTGTTGAAATTGAAAGTTTGAATCGAAAATTTTGAAATTGAAATTAAAAGGGCTTAAACGATCCTAACTCCCCCTAAATAAAAACAACAAATCACCGGGAAGAGGTGTTTGAAACCGAGACAAATTTCGGTCCGGTGAGACTCGCTAGAAGGGATTTTTCAATCCACACATGTCTAGTGGCGGGCGCAAAGGTTTCACCATAATCAATTCCTTCTTCTTGATTATAGCCCTTAGCTACTAGGCGAGCCTTGTTCCGCGTTATATTTCCTTGATCATCATGTTTGTTCCTAAAAACCCATTTAGTGCCAATAATTGGATGATCATTGGGTCTTTCAACAAGAGTCCAAACATCATTTCTAGAGAATTGATTTAATTCCAATTGCATTGTAAGAACCCAATTCTCATCATTAATGGCATCATTAATGGTTTGAGGCTCTAGTTGAGAAAGAAAGGCTTGATGTTCAACCTCGATGAGGATTGATCTTCTAGTTCGAGTACCGGCTTGAAGATCACCTATAACATTTTCTAAAGGATGGTCTCTAGAAGGTTTCCAAACCTTAGGCAAGGTGGAAGGCGAAGAAGGTGAAGAGGGTTCTTGATGGTCATCCTCATTGGGAGGAGAAGAGGAATCATTCAAATGAAGCTTATCAAGCTTATCTTCAACATCTTCAATGACCGGGTGAGGTTTAGGAAGAGTTTCATCAAATTTGACATGAGATGATTCTTCGATGGTTTTTGAACGTTTATTGAAGACACGATAGGCTTTGCTTGAGTTGGAGTACCCAAGAAAAATACCTTCATCAGATTTGGCATCAAAATTCCCTAGGTTATCTTTTGTGTTAAGGATAAAGCATTTACAACCAAACACTTTAAAATAACCAACTTTGGGCAATTTGCCTTTCCAAAGTTCATAGGGGGTTTTCTTAAGAAGGGGTCTTACAAGGACTCTATTGATAGTGTCACAAGCAGTGTTTACCGCCTCGGCCCAGAAATATTGAGGGAGGTTGAATTCACTAAGGAGGGTTCGAGCAATTTCTTGGAAAGTTCAGTTTCTCCTTTCAACCACTCCATTTTGTTGTGGAGTCCTAGGGGCAGAGAAGGTTTGATTGTATCCTTGAGAGGAACACAATTCATCGAATTCTTTGTTCTCGAATTCACCTCCATGGTCACTACGGAGCGATATAATTTTATATCCTTTTTCGTTTTCTACTTTCCTAGAGAATTTCAAAAAGGTTCTACAAGCATCATTTTTATGAGCTAAAAAGAAAAACCAAGTGAAACGAGAAAAGTCATCTACTAGAACAAAGGTATAGGATTTTCCACCTAGACATGCTACAGGGGTAGGACGAAAAAGATCAAGATGAAGGAGCTCAATAGATTTTGAGGTGGACACTTACTTCATAGATTTGAAAGAAGATTTGTGTTGCTTGCCAAGTTGGCATGGCTCACAAATCAAATCTTTCTTAAACTTATGTTTAGGAAGGTCACGGATGAGCTTGTTCTTATTAATCTTTAGAAGTGAATGAGAGCTACAATGCCCCAACCTTCTATGCCAAAGCCAAGACTCATTGTCAAGATCACTTATACATTTAACATTTTGGCTAGCTAAAGACTTTAAATCAATAATGTAAACATTTTGAAAATGGGAAGAAGAAAATATCAATTTGTTTTGAAAATCAAACACATTGGATAAATCATTTTGAAAAATCACCGAAAAACCACTATCACAAAGTTGACTAATGCTAATTAAATTATGCTTTAAACATTTAACAAATAAAACATCTTTAATTAAGGAGGTGCTACCAAGACCAATGGTACCTATTCCGACGATCTTTCTTTTTGAATTGTCACCGAAGGTGACGTATCCTCCATAGAATTCTTCAAGGGAGTTGAACTCGGAGGGATCGCCACACATGTGCCTCGAGCATCCGCTGTCGAGGTACCATGAGCCTTTCGAAGTCCTACTTCTTTGGTGTTTATCCTACAAAATCAAGAAAGAATAGATTTTGGTACCCATATAAGTTTGGGTTCGGAAAGATTAGCTAAAAGAGACTTTTGAACCCATACTTGTCTAGAGGGATACATCCTAAGATATTCATCCGAGTAGGTAATGATTTTGGGGCGGCCATATCTAGCATTTTTACAATCGCATTCATAAATCATATGTCCGGTTTTTCTACAATAATTACAGAATTTTTTTTGAGAGATCCCCTTTACAAAAGTAGTGGGTGCTCTAGAAGCGGTGGCTTTCTTGTCAAAGCCAAGTCCATGTGTGGTTCTAGCCGAACGTTGAGAACCTAGCAATTTGGTCAAATTTTGTTCACCTTGGGCGAACTTGGAAAGAGATTCCCTTAAATCTTTAATAGTTGAATTCAAAGAATCAACATTTGGAATATCTTGGACCTTAAGGGCAAGTTCCTCATTCTTTTTGAGAAGTTTATCTTTTTCAGAAATTAGAATTTTGTGTTTCTTTTCTAAGGCCAAAAATTTAGAGGTAAGTTCGTGAAAACCTTCCTCTAATTGATCTCTCACATTTTGGAGAACTTCATAAGACATTTCATTATTAAAAGAAGAAGATGAGGAAGATGAGTCGGAAGAAGATACCTCATCAAGTGCCATTAGGCATTTTCCACCTTCATCGCTTGAGTCGCTTGAAGACATGGAGTCATCGCTTGCACTCCATGTTGACGCTTTGAAAGACTTTTTGTTTTTCTTTTCCTTTAACCTTTTCTTGAAAAGAGAGCACTCCGGTTTGATGTGGCCTTTCTTTCCACATTCAAAGCATGTAACTTCTTTTTCTGCTTTTGGCTCTTCCTTTCGTGCCCTTTGAAAATTCTTCTTTTTCTTCATGAACTTGCTCATTTTTCTTGCAAGTTGAGAAATCTCGGATCCGCTATCATCGGAGGAGCTTTCTTGGTTTGCCTTGAATGCTATGTTCTTTGGATTTTTGATTGGTTTGCCTTCCTTTTTAGCTTGCCTCCCCATGGTGATCTCGTAAGTCATGAGGGATCTGATGAGCTCTTCGACCGGCATGTTCTTTATGTCCTTTGCTTCTTGGATTGCCGTGACTTTTGGTACCCATGAGCTAGGTAGGATCCATAGGATCTTCTTGACCATGGTTTCTGCAGAAATATTATCTCCAAGAGATTTTCTACAATTGCAAACATCAGTAAAACGAGTAAACATTTCAGAAATAGATTCGGATGGATGCATGGAAAATGACTCAAAATCTTGACGATACATGTCCAATCGAGTATCCTTCACTTTGTTGGTCCCCTCTTGGGTAACCTCCAAAAGTTTCCAGATTTCATGTGAGGAGGTGCATGTGGAAACTCGATTGAAATCATTACGATCAAGGCCGCAATGTAGAGCGTTCATGGCTTTGCCATCAAGATCGAAATTTTTTATATCGGCTTGAGTCCATTTGGATTCATCGGGGGAAGAGAGAGTGTAACCTTGCATGACAATTTTATAAATGGGATAACCTATGCTTCTAAGAAAAGTGGTCATGCGGGTTTTCCAATAATTATAGTCGGTTCTATCAAAAAATGGAGCACGACCCAAAGAAAAGCCTTCGGGGGCGAAAGAGGTTGAAGCCATCAAAAAAGATCTTGAAGTTGAAACTGGTTAGGGTATTACTCAAATTATCCCTCTGATACCAATTGTTGGTCGGAGAAAGAAAGGAGTGATGGCAAGAGGGGGGGTGAATTGCCTTTTAAAAATTAATTATCAATTTAAAAACAATTTATAAATGCAGCGGAAATAAAGAGGCAAGACACAAGAATTGATAACGGAGTTCGGCCTAAAACCCGGCCTACGTCTCCGCTCCCAACTCAACCGTTGAGAGATTCTACCGTTTGCTTTTCAATGGTTTTAGCAAGAAACCCACTAGCCTTTTTACAGGTGAAGGCTAGCTCACCTATTACAGCTTTCTTTTTAATGGTTTGAGCAAGAAACCCACTAGCCTTCTTACAGGTGAAGGCTAGCTCACCTTTGTCTCAAGCCTTTTACAAGGTAAGGCTTGACCAACCTCTTCACACCTTGAAGGTGGTGTGAGAACCCAAAGAAAGGGAGATGAGAAAGAGATGGGGTTTGTAGGCACAAACCCAAAATGAAGCTCAAAATGATAAACAATGAAAAACTGTATTGGGAGAAGCCTTGGGCGCCAAATGAATTGATGAAGTTGATGAAGTGCTCTCCCAAGCTTCTATGGTGGTGCTCCTTGGATGTGGAATTGCGTTGGAGCAATTGGAGTTCCCTTGGAAGAATCCGCCGGAGGTTCGCCAAATGATCAAACATGTGTCTGTTGGCTTCCGTATATCTTGGTTAAGTTTCCGGGGCTTCCTAGTCCTTTATTTATAGAGGGGGAACCCTCATATGGCCTTAGGGAGTCTTCGGAGCCGTTGGAAAGGGCTTCGGAGCCGTTGGGAGGCAAGTGGACCAGCCTGGTCAAAGGCCCAACGGCTAGTATGACTGGCTCCACCGGCTGACCGGTACTGAGCCACCGGTTGGCCGGTGTGTGCAAAATGGAGGAGGGCTCGGGCTCAGGCTCCACCGGCTGGCCGGTGATGTGGCCACCGGTTGGCCGGTGCAGAGGAAGTAGCAACCACTGTGCTGGCTGGGTGCCACCGGCTGGCCGGTGCTGAGGCCACCGGTTGGCCGGTGTGGAGGCAGTAGCTACCCCTTCTGTCTGGGTGCCACCGGCTAGCCGGTGCTGAGGACACCGGTTGGCCGGTGCTCTGGACAGTGGAGAGACTTTCTGTCAATGGTCCATCGGCTGGCCGGTGCTGATCCACCGGTTGGCCGGTGCACATGAAAACAGTGCACTTTGCTCTTTTCTTGGCTTCATCTTGCTTGGCCCAATTCCTTGGTAACCTGAAATGATTGCTATCATCCAAAAACACTTGAAAGAGGATTAGATAAATAAGTGAGTGATTGTGATTATGAAAATCAAACATCGAGGGGTACGAGAGGTACAACAAATGTAACATGTAAATTATATACATCACACAAAATAAAAGACTGGTGAATATGGCAGAAGTCTCCCAAAAATAAAAGAGTCTACAAATCCATTACCTGATGTCTCGACTTCAAGCATACACATTAAAACATAATATATTAAAAGTATATTTTTATATCAATCTATTATACAACCATATATATATATACTATGACATATACGATTATCTTATAACTATTTGTTATCATTTTATTATAAATTACATGTCAAAATCACATTTTTGGAAATTCCTACAATGTCTTTCACGTAATATTTAATTTTTAATTTTCTCGGTCCTCGATATTTTATCATGGTTATATAATATACATAATAATTAACATGAGATAAATATAAAATATATTCATTATATATGTATTTAAATTAGTATATAAAATTTTAAAAAAGAAAATGAACGACAACATTCATGGAGATGGTATGTCGTATGTATGTTAGATCATTGGTTCCATTATCTCGACAGATTGAAAAAATATAAAGATCATATTAAATTAACATTAAATAATAAAACATATTTTATATGTAAACATTTTTTGTTAAACACTTCTTTATTACCTTTCATGTAAAGCATGAACAAATCACATCTCATTGTGAGGTGTCAGTCCACCATACACATGCGCGACATTATCATATTCCCATAGAATGGAATAATAGAAGTTATATATGATATAATAATTTAATGAGTATAAAAATATCATATATATCCTATATTAAAATTTAATAAATCATTATACACCAATGTGAGAGGTGGTAATGGAAAAATGAATGGCATTGGTTCGCAAGGCGGTAGTCCTCCGTCTAAAAGAATGATCATTTCTGATCCCATTTGTAGGAAGATAAAATGTATATAATTTATTAAATTAACATGATAACACCTAATTATAATTAATATATTAATCTAATGATATCACGAGTTGATAATAATTTAAGGAGTTAAGAGTATGAAATAAAATATAACTCTCATTTTGGCCATTGCCTCTTATTTAGACAAATTCATTTGGATTTCACCAAAATAAAACCTATGATAGAATTATTATCATGATAATGATTATAGGATGAGAGGATATATGTATTTATTTTGAATTTTAGGTAGTTTTTTAAATATTGGGCTATTGATGTTTGAATAGTAGATGATAAGGGGTGTACTTTTTCAGGTAATTTAAGTGGCATACTTGTAATTTTTTAAATGAATTTTGTGTAACATCATTTTTCACATACTAAAAGTATAAAAAATGAGAAATTATAAATACTGTAAGATATAAGGGATATATATGGACACTTAATGGGTGATAAAAATATTTTGGGTCATTTTTATGCATTATCATTTTAGTTTAACCCTTGTCAAACACCTTTTTACCGTAAACACAATAATAAATTTTTTATTTTTTTACTATTTTTTGGTTAAACAATTAATTTTAAAGTATTATATAAAATAAATTATTGTTATTAAATTTATAGAATCCAGTTTTCCAAATAAAATTCATATAATTCAAAAAATTTACATAAAATTTAATCACACTAATGTGACGAGAAAGATAATTTCCCATGAAAAAATGTTAAAAAGTATAAAATGTTTTTACATAAAAAATAATTATTGATATTGTTATAGTTATATAAAATTGATTTATTTATATATAATATAACCTATTGAAATTTAAAATCCATTTTAAAATAAGAAAAATAAACTTTATGAATTATTTAAATGAAAAGGAAATTATCTAGAAATTTTTTTTTTTCAAAATTCAAAAATATTGTATTCATTCATAGATTTATGAAAAATTGATCCTAATATATTTTTAATTGAGTTTATAAATATTTATGATTATTTAGTCATCTTAACATTTTAAATGTTGTAAAGATTAATATTTTTATTTAATAAATGAAAAAATAAATAAAAATACTTTTGTAAAAAATAGTTTTACTGAATCACAAAAAGAAATTAAAAAAAATATGTATTTTTATGATTTATTTTTCATTAGTTATAACCATTATAAATAATATTTTAAAATTTCTTATTATTTTTTAATTCTTTCACATTTAATATATAGTACATGATGGTCTGGATTAAACAATAATGGTTATATTTTGTCGGGTTTCGTTAAAACATTGATTATTGTGTATTGCAAGATAAACATAAAGTTGTCTGTATTGATATCTAATGAAAAAATTATCTTTATTTGCAAAAATTAGTATATTCCCTTGGTGTTACATAAAACCCACCATAAAAAAATTAAATCCTATCAATTTCATCTTCTTATCATTAATATATGTTTCAATATTTTAAAATACCTTTATAAGAAACCCGCATAAAAAAAGGATAATAAAACATCCTAAAGAATGAATAGACAAGGTACATTAAGGTTATTTGGAAGAACATATAATTATATTATTAATATGATAAAATACATGGGATGTGATGATTAGAACATGGAAAAAAATTATAATGTACAAATAATGATGAATAGTGAAAGAGATTATTGATCTTAAAAATGTGAATGATTATGTGAAAATCAACCAAAACACAACCATAAACTAAAGAGGTAGGAATATGGTCATTAATATTATCATAAAAGAGGATAATATAATAAAATTTAATTTCATTATACTTATACTAATGTTAATTAATCTTCATGAGATGATATACATGCTTGATTTTATTCCACTTCATAAGAACAATCTCATCCTTTTGTTGTAATTCAATAAATTCACACTTAATCCACACATTAGGAAATGAAGATGAATTTTTTCATCATTAATCACAATTGGATCCTAAAATCTATAAAATAATGGTAATTCATTCTTTATTTATCTAGTAATTAAAAAAATTGAATCATTATCACATTTTATCCTTTAATATCTAATGTTCAATATAATCCATTACTTGAATAGTTAACCATAATGATCCTCTATGACTAAAAAAATTATTTACAAAAATTTAGGAAGTATGTCACTATGTAAAAATCCATTTAATGATGTAATAAATAATTTTCATAGTTATTAATATGAATTAGATAGTGATATTATTTATAAAATATATGATGTTATTTTTAACCAAAAAAAATATTTTAATCAAAATCAATTATTATTAGTTTTTATTTGAAATAATAAATTAATAAATTTATAATTTAAATATAATAAAATTATATATTTTTAAAAAAATTAATATCAAAATGTAATTTGGTTGAAATATTTGTATTTTTCGAAAATTGATGATTTTAATGTGAATAGGGAAAATACCAATTTTTTTAAAAAGTATAATCTTCTTATCAAATTAATTTACCTAAGGATCCAAATATTCTTTGAATAAGTTAAAATGTATACTAATTATTTTTTAGTTATATTAAAATAACTAAATGAATTTTGAATCACATTTATATGTTTTTTATTATAAATTTTTATTTTAGTTAAAACTGACATTTTCTAAACATTGTTTTAAAATAAATAACATTTTTCACTATAAATTAATTAAAATAATCTATAATGGGGAATTTTTAAATTAAATTTATATATTATATAAAATAAAATATTAATTTAACTCCATAATAGTATTGTTATTAGATATAGAGTAAATATGGAATCATCTTTTTCTAAAAGTATACTATTTGTAAAAACCCTCTGACTTAGCACAACCATGCGCTTCATATTAAATTTAAGCATTTAAATTAAATTAATTTAATTACAAAATATTTATTCTATATTTGAAAAACTAATAATTTTTTGATTTTAGTTTTTTGAACATACTTATTAGAAAATATTATTACTGAAAAAAATTAAAATTTATTATAATAATTAATGTAAAAACATGTTTTAATTACTAAAAAACATATAATATAACATGTAAAAATGACCAAAAACCTGTACAAAACCATTTATGGAAAAATTAAGACATTAAAATTTTAATATAGATAATGGACTATAATTTTGATCTAGGGACGTGAATAAACATGGTTGAAATAAATTCAATCCAAAATTACATGGGTTCCACTCACATCACTCTAAATGGAAACAATGTATCCCCCACACTTGACACCTTAAAAACAATTGGTTCATAAAATACATGACCATATCCATTCTCCACTTCCATCCTCTCATCAAATAATACATACATTGGTTAGAAATTTAACCATGGATTTCCTTTTGGGAAAACCAAAATGAGATACTAAAAGAATACATACTATTCATCAATGTACAATTTTTATTATTTCTTCTTCGACCTTATAACCTTCTTCCTATAACAAGATATTATAATAACCTTTATTTTATATTATAATTAAAACCTTCCACCAAAAACACTTCCATCAATTTGGTTATGAAATAATAATTCGTGTGTACGGTGGACTAGAGCCTCATAAAAGTTTGTCGTTTGTTTTTTTATTACCACCTATCCAGGTTGGGTATAATGATTGATATAAAGGTTATATATATGATATCTATAAATTATTTATACATATGGAGTCATTATTTAATATATATATATATATATATATTTCATTTTGTAAGGGATACAATAACAACACTCATGTTTACAATAGACTACCACCTCATGAAGCGAGGTAATTCATTTTTCTGTGGCACATTACATGAAATTTAGTGTGGGTAAATATAATTAATATATATAATATAAAATGCATATCTATTTTTATAATTAAATATTAATCATTAAAAATTCTAAAATATAATTTTGTTTCTAACCTTTTTACTCATTGAAAATGTTATAACGACATTCAAAGATGTGTGGACTACAACCACCTTAGAGTGATGTGATTCATTTTTCACCATCAAATCACATGACTGATATATATATATATATATGAAAAAATAGATATAATTGTATATAATATTTAATAATATTTTCTATCTGATATAATTATCATTGTATAATGATAAAATGTTACATACCTTCCTTCCATAATGTTCATCGAAAATGGAAATGTTACTCATGCATATGGATGACTCGCCATCTCTATGAACATAATGTTATTTGTTTTCATTAACATATTTAATGATTGGTTTAAAATTCTTAATTTATATAGAAATACTATAATTATATCATGATTATTTTTACAAATGTTTTTAAATAATGATCTCTTTGTTCATTGTTGACCTCTGAAAATTATTTTTGACACACAATATAAAAATAATAAAATCATCTAACATAAACATATATCATTAAGTATTTGTACATTAATTTTTAATAAGTGAAATAAATTATATATATAATTGAAAATTGATCGTAATAAATAATTTAACAAACATATATCTATTATTCCTTAAAATAAATAAACACATTAAAATTCAGACATAAGGTTGGGGACATTACCTCAGTTTCCTTCCATTGATCCATTTTCTATACAACGAACCATTTTTCTTTAATAAGGTTTATATAAATTCCCAGTGATAATTTATTTCATTAATTTTTGTATTATAATGTTTTTAATGTATTTATAAATTATTATTTGTGGCTTATGATTTAAAAACATTTAATGTGAAAATGGTCCTTTCATCAAATTAAATCATATATTAGTATTTTCCTTTGAAATATCTTTATAATACATATTAATGCTTTAAAATTTTGTAGATTTTGTTTTGTGTAAATAAAAGATTATATAATTCATTTTCTGAATAATTTACATTATAACAATGTTTTTCATAAAGAACACATTTATGGTTCATAAGCGGAATGACGAAAATTACTTTTACTTCCACCTTGGCTATTATATCATTCATAACTTCAATTTTTATATTTAATGTTTATTTTTTTCAAATGATATAAATTTTTTATCCATATTTTGGTAAATGTAAATTATAAACAGTTTGTGCAGCCATATCGTGTAGCATTAGGCCGTTATTACATATACTACCCAGATGGCACCATAATGCATTGGGTGATGGTTATATAGTATGTAGAATTATATATTTTTTGTACATATGGTTTTCAAAATATATAAGGGTTGTATAATGGTTTGGTAAGGATTATTTTAGGTTTCGTTTAGATGATGTCTATGATCCTTGTTTTTTCTACATTGTATGGATCATTTTTTTCCTGCTAAACTCTAAAATGAGTTATCTTTTTTGTTATAGACCCTAAGGTTGTGCCCGAGGGTTGGATAGGTTGTTTTTGGAAGAGAAGAGGCATAATATATGTATGCTTCATGCATCCCTATTACATTCCAGGTAATTTGAATACATGAGATGTACTCAATAGACGATGTGGAATGAACTAAGTGGAAGAACCCATGATGTGTAAAACATTTTTTCCAAGGAGAAGGACCTTGATCTTTATAGGACCAGGAACTCATTCAAATGTCAAGTATTTTTACTATATATTTTTAGAAAAATAATCACATGGTATTTATATATCATAAATAAATGTCACATATCCATCTTTTAGGTGATAGTGCACCCAAGGAATCCTTGACCTAGTATTTGGTCCCATTTCAAGACCTGGATCACTATGATCTTTATTCCACTAATTACACTATTTTTTTCCTTACTATAAACTACTACATTTAGGTTCAACATAATATTCCATGTTTTTAGGGTTATCATCCATTATTCATTTTTTCCTGTTATATTGATAAAATCAGAAGATGATACTATATGATCACTCTTCTATGGAACTAAGGTAAATGGAATATATTTTTTCTAAGTGGATTGAATATTTATAGAGAAGTATTTCATAGTGAGGCATGTCATGAATTCCTTAATCTCTCATAAAATGAATTGCATGTTTGAATTTAATGTACGAGAACCTCATACAGGTTCCCTTTTTTTAAATTAATTTAGTAGTAGAGTTATTCCCCAAACTAAGTCACCCAGGGGGTGTTCCCTTAACTTGTCGATTTATTAAACCACTCAAGGGGTGTGTGTTTGTGAATTCATATTTAGGATAATATCAATTATAAATAATATAATTTAATTTATTGATTATGAGATGGTTTTCCTCCCATTACATGTAATAAGATATGTTAATGTTTAATATTTTTAAATTTTAATTTTAATATGAGTCAGCAAACTCAGGGAAATTGAATGATTTTGAATTAATAAATGGGATAAATGTTGAATTATTTCACATGTAACCTTCGGTGTGATAAATAGTGGGTCATGATAGTGCTAAAGGATTCCTTAGATGAGATTTATACTTACATTATGATTTCGTGAGATTTATAGGGCCTTTATATCCCTTAGATATGGATTGTATGGTCTTGTAGTGGACATGGTCTGTTGAAATGATCCATAAAACCCCCTAAAATCTTACTAAGATACTATATAGATTCCCATATTACTCGATCAGGATTCCTTGGTTAACTATAACTGAAATCCACATACTTAAGGGATGACACATCTGATTATACAACACAAATATGGTTGATACGACACTTCTGAATATATGGTATGGTCGTGGATGATTTGATATAAAGGTTATAATGCATGGTCAGGGTTGACATAATATTCTATGTATATAACAAGGACGTGGTGTTTATTTCTATTAATTTATTACTTTGATGTTATGGATCTTGAACCTTGTTTTCCAGGGAATCTTGTAGGGATTCATAGTATCATCTTATTGGTTTAATTTACATTGGACAGATTACATTCTGTACGTCCATACCTATTATATTATTCCCTCATATTTATGTTTGATTGCACTACCCTGATTATTTATAAACACCATAACTGGTGACTTCAAGGACTATATCTCACATGCTACTTGGGCTTCCGTTGGGTACCCAGATATACTATATTGATTCTGGTAGGGATCGGTGAAGAGTTCCACAGTACAATGATTTATTTTTATATGCTTAAGAATAGGGGAGCACATGACCATATTGAGGTTCATGATGAAATAGTGTATTTATCTATTTGGTTTATTTGGGATTTTTTTCCTGTATTGTACTAATTCATGTATACATATTTTGGATGTATTTTAAAAAATAGAAATGATCATATTTTTAAATGAGATTACATTTGGAATTTCCAATATATTCATCTATGAATGATTATCTTATGTCTTGATATTTTTTTCTACTATTGATCTATATTATTTCTACCCTTGTTTTACAATATGATATAATGTAATAGTGTCCCACTGACACACCCTAGTCCCTAAAAGCTAATTTTCATCTTCTAGAATTGGTGGGGATGTACTTGAGGCAATGTGACCGGTTAGGATCAGTGCACCATTCAGTGGAATCTAGGTACATGAAATTACAAAATGGTATCAGCAGTGTTTTCTATTATTCATTTTTATTTTTAAAGAATAGGAATATTAAAAAAAAATTGGAATTTGGTAATGAGATATTACTAGGATTAGCTAACCCATGTATGGGAATATGAAAACAATCTTCGAATGGGAATTTTTTGTTTTCATTAATTTTACTATTACAGTTGATTCGATTCCACCATTGGGAGATATACATAAATTATAATGCTATTACAGATATGATTGATGTTCATAATTACCATTTCTTGATGAGTTGGAGGTTTGAATCTAATGAATCATTTTATCCACTTTACTTGATTCGCATTCCATGAATTATGTCATTACGTATAGGATGCATTACTTTATTTCATGTTCCGGTGATATATGAATTTTGTGATAAATTTTCTATATGATAAATGATTGTGTAGTAATATTATGAAACATTGTTAGTTCATAGAGTTACTTAAATAACATAAGAATCATTTTCATGATTATAAAATAACATACACCATATGAATCCAATAGTGTCATGTTATTTCATAGACCAACGGTTTCATGGATGGGTACCTGTTATGAGGTGGATATGGTGGACTCTATATTTCAGGTCATGGTGTGTATCTGTCCTTATGCGTCGAATGTGGTGAAATAATAGTTTAATGTTTTTTAAATGAAATGTGAAATTATTATTAATATTAAATGGAAATTTAATTGTTAAATATAGATCTTGACAAAGACCTGACGTTTGAGTGGGTAGTATGTACTACCTCTAGAGACATTTAACGCTTTTTCATTTTACCTATAATAACATTAGGATAAGTTTGTGTGGTAAAAACTATAAATAATATGGTTTTTACCTATCATTCACTTTAATATATAAAAATTGTTACAAATGTTTTCTGATTCATTTGTTTGAAATTGTATATATATTCAACCAAGAAAACAGCTAGATGTATGCCAGATGGGTGGTGAAAAGCATGATATGGACGTGGTGGACGATGGGATACTAGTGGATCCAACTATAGTTCATGTTAAGTGAGAAGTATTTATTCTATTCATAGGAACTAAGGTATTGTTCTATAAGGGTTTCACAAGATTTATGCTTACTTTTTAGGCAGTACCACATCTTTTCTCATCTATGCCAGAGATGGAATGTGTGTTCACGTAGCATCACACTGTGATGTTTTTTGGGGATAGAAGACCACAGGATGAATACATATGTATTGAAAATACTCCAATGATATTTGAGAATATGGAGACACCTATTGAGAGGATAGTGGATCTCATGAAATAAATTCTCAGGTGCGAATAAAAGTTCAATTTGGATGTTTTGAACTAGGATGGATCATTAATTTATATGGTTTGGAGGGACTTTGAGTCTTGAATTTATGAATAAATTTACATTGACATTCTAAGAGAATTGAAGGATAATGATTTCATGGGTTTGGAGAAAGGCTCTATTGAATTTATGGAATATTATGCACACATAACTCAGATCCATCATTTTTTTCCGATATATCGAAATGAAGAGATATGGAGGGTGAAAAACATCGAGAAAGGTCTCATAAATTCCATTAGAAATTTGATCAACAAGTTCACAATGATGAAAATTAGTGATAAAATAAATCAAGCACTAAATATAGTGACTGGTAGGGGACATCATTTGTGTGGATGATGGGGACACATGTGGAATCAGTTCGATCATGACCCAATCAAGATTCAATATTCAAAAGGATGGGCCATGTATAGTGTTTTTACCGGACCTTCCCTTTAATACTGACTAGTAGGGGTCATCATTGACACCTGAATCATTAGTGGGTCTTATAGCTCCACATTATGCTTTGATATTGATAAGTATTGGTCACATAGTATATGAAGGTGTTGGTCATGGTTGAGGAATCCATTCAGCAATGGTATTGAGATAAAATAGTGGTATTTATCTAGTCAGTGAGTTTGTGTTAAATAGATGAACTTCCTGCCATATATATTTTTTACACCATCCCCCTAAGGAGAAGATCTCCATAATATCTATAGTGAGAGGTATGTTATTTATAATAATCCGGATCATTAATTCACACTAAAAAATAATTTTTTACATAAAATATTCACTTGATACTGCATAGAATATTTATAGGTATAGCGTCTTTGGGGATTAATAACATTGCATAACAACATAAAACATGAAATACACATCTTTATTGAATACTTCTTTTACATGACCACACACATTACACTGTGCATAACAATTCATGAGATTACCTAAGGGCATGAATAAGAAAAGGGTGAGATATAAAACCCAGTAAGGGATTAGACAAGGAATAATATGAAGAGTGTCGTACATGTTAGGAAATTGTTATAACAAATGAGAATATGAGAAACATGAACATAAAAACACAGTATAACATGATTATCATAACATGGAAATGTGGCATCGACATTTAGTAAGATCCAAGGATCATTGAAAATTTATCATGAGTAATCCATATTTTCACTTGAATTAGAATGAGTAAATCCTCATTTCACTTTAAGAATCAACATACTAATCTTTACCCAATGCATTGGAGTGCTATCAGGGTGAACCCTTTTTAATAATTTCATTTCATGCATAACTTTTCAACATGGATCATATAACATGGATTCATTAAACATCATCAGTTATTCCACGATAAAGAAATGTGAAATTAATACATGAGACTCTATAATTAATATGTAAAAGTTCATAAAGGTGAAAAAACATTATAGATAATAGGGCATGGTATTCACTTCACAATGACTTCGTCTTGGAAATTCACGGTGCAATTACGATAGAAAAATGACATGGCATAAGAATTCAAAAAAATGCTTGAAGATAGAGATATGAAAATCTAATCATACGTACATGATATAGATAGTAATTTGGTCATATATATATACATATTTCCAAACATAGGTAATGGAACTTATGTTCATAATAAAAATTAATTTCTTGAATGTAAATGATAAGAGAGAAATTCTTTACAGAATTTTGGAATTATATGAGGTGTACGTGGGATGAATTAATGAGATATAAATTGGTATATCATCATTAAAATATAATGAGGGAAGTATGGGAGAGGTTAAAAATTATACCCCTACATTTGAAATTTAAAATAAAATGGTATAACAACATAAAGAAACTTGGAAAAATATGAGAGAGGAAGAAATCCTTACATGGAAGTGTTATCCCAATGGATTGGGAATTGTATGAGAGAGGATTATTGTGATCTTGACACACATTGGGAGGAATATAAATAGGGTAGGGAAAATGTTGGTCAAGTTACAAAGGCTTTGAGTGAAGAGGGAGTGGGAGAATGGGTGGGTTTGTATAATAAAACAGAGGTAATTATTTACTATTTAGGTTTTGGACAAGACACATTAAACCAATCAAAACCACAAACCAACACATGGTTTTTCCCCTAGTTTTTTCCAATGGGGAGTGGAATAAATTATTTTATATGTCTACTAGTATAAATTATTAAAATATTAGGATTTATTATGTGGATGTGTGTCACACTCTAAAAGAAATCATTTTAAAAAGATAAATTTTTTATTAGTCCCGGAGAGTCCACCAAAGCTTTTTTAAACAATTCAAACAATCCTAAAATAAAATTATTCTACTATTAAAACATATATTGGCCGAAAATTTCCACTTATAATACTTTATTATATCACTATTGGGTCATTATGATGTAATAAAACACTTTTCTTAATTAAACGGTATTTTATTTTTGACCAAGAATTTTTCTATCTCATTAAATTATGAAAAATACACCATTGGATAATTTGTAAGTCTTTATTCCAAAAATAATATTAATATTTTCCCAAACAATATTCTAAATAAGTAAATTTTTTATTCTAAAATAAAAACCTACATTTATCAAAAATTCAAGGGTTTCAATAAAAACTACTTTCAAACCATAATAAAAATCACAATTGTATTCATTAAAATTATATAATAATTTGTATTTAATAAAAAATTATAAGTAATAATATATTATAATTATATTATTTAATTAAAATATATATTAGTTTATCAAAATATATTTCTTAATTAAATATTATCTTAAAATACTATTTATGCTTTAAAAACTATTTACTGAGTAACAATAATAAAATGAATGTATATTATTTATTCTATAAAAAATGCACAAAATCATAGTTCTAGGGTCTCGTTGCATAAACCCTTATTATACCTATGTATGAACTAAGGGTAAGGTGTGAGATGGTGATTGATTATTGTGGTGGCTCAGATAACATCACTCGAGTTGTAATCTCTATCAACACTCACTTCTACTATAGTTAGTTCTGTTTTAGCATAACTTGTTGACGCTAATCTTGGGATTAGTCAAGAGTTAAGCCAAATGATGCTACCACATTTCCAATCTCCAAGAAATTGGTTTAATAGGGAGTAATTCTATAGGATGAGGCCATCACTTCCTTTCTTGGAGAAAATTGGATTTGTTAAAGCCCTAAATTTATACTAATCAATTGATCGTTGTTCAATGACTATATTAGAAAAGGTAACAATTCTTAATGCTATTTTGAAACCCAAAAACATAAAACAAACTAAATTTGTATATTATATAACAATTTTACATAATAATGCATTTAATTAGATACATAGGAATTTTCATTAATAAAAGTTTGTTTCGTTACAATATTCCTTGCCTTAAGAAATATGACCTTAAAAACTTTCTTTTCCCACACTAATACAGACGAGGGTAATTCAACATCATCACTTCCTCTGGTTCCCACGTTGCTTCTATAATATTTTGGTTTCTCCAAAAAACATTCACGAGGGGCATTGTCTTATTTTGTAGAACTTTTTCCCTATGATCTATGATATTTACCGGCTTCCCTAAAAAGGAGAGGTCATTCTAAAATGGTAGCACTTAAAGATTGAATACATGTGATTGTTCAAGGATTTAATTCCTTAACCGTGATACATGGAATACATCATGTACTTGAGATACGTTTGGTGAGATTTCTAGTCGATTAGCCACTGCTCCAATGAAATCAAGGATTTGAAAAGGGGATATGTAAATTGGTCTAAGAATTCCCTTGTTCCCAAATCTCATTAATCTCTTCCATGGTGATATGTGGAGCAATACCTTGTCTTTAACATAAAAATCCAGGTCTCATTAATGATTATTAGCATAGATATTTTTTTTACTCTAAGCAGCTTTAAAGTGCTGCTAATTTTTCTTAACTTTCTCCACCATTTCATAGACCATTTTTGGACCAAGGTGTTTTATCTCCATAACATCATTCCAACATGCTGGTGATCTGCACCTCTTTCCCTAAAGGGCTTCATATAAAGCCATGTGGATTATTGAGTGAGAACATTAATTATAAGAGAACTCAATTAGAGGATGTTGAGGACCTTATCCACCTTTGATGTATATTGAGAATTCTCTCAACATGTCCTCATGTTTGGATAGTCCACTCAAATTGACAATTAGAATTAGGATGATAATTCGTACTAAAGTTTAACCTAGTATACAATGCATGTTGAAGAGTCCTCAAGAACATTGTGGTGAATGTTGGATCTCGATTGGATACAATAGATAATGGGACATCATTAAACCTTATAAATTATCTAATATATAGATATATGTGCTGGTTTATCTAATGAGAAATCCCCCCAAATTTCAATGATGTGTGGATTCATTGTATGATGATCCACAATAACCCAGATTACATTATTTCATTTTGATGTATTCATAATTCTGATGAAAATGTCCATGGTGAGGTTCTCCCATTTACATGATGATATGGGTAATGGTTTTATCATCCCCTTAGAATTCTATCTCTTATCCTTCACATGCTGAAATACTAGGAACATTGATGTATTCATAGTGATCTTATTCTTGATATTATTCCACCAATAATGTTCTTGGATATCTCGATACATCTTTGTGTTTCCTATGTGAATGGATAAATTAGAACTATGTGCTTCATCCAAATGTTAAATTTTAACACTATATTTGATAAAACGCATAGTATTGACCCAAATCCAACAATTTCTTCTTCAATAACATCAAACTCCGAGGACTTATTTTTTTATGATAGTTTCCGCATTCTTCAAAAGACTTACATCATCCGATTGATCATCCTTTTCTCTTACAAAAGAGACAGTTGTGTAATCATTTTTGGAAGTATTGATAATCCTCCCTCATTTATGATTCACATGTCAAACATCATCAAATCTATGAAGATTGGATAATTTTCAAATATCATCAATGATAGAATTGTTGGGCCTTTTCTACATAGAGAATCCTCCACCTTGTTCTATTTCTGAGGGTGGTAATGGATTGAGAATTAATAGTCTTAAATAATCTCTATACATCTTTGTTGGCACATATTCAACCCTGCCTATTTGAATACATAATTGAGGCTTTGTGATCCGTTTATATTTCACACTTCTCCCCAAAGGTAATGCTGCCAAAATTTTAATGAATATATCACTAAAACCAACTCTAGATCACATGTTGGATAGTTTTTCTAATGAACATTCAATTACATTGTGGATTAGGAAATTAATTTTTCACTTTCTATTAACACACACCCCAGGCCATTCTTCGAAGAATCGCTAAATAACACAAAATGTACTCCACTTTTGGGTATTGTGAGAACAAGAACCGTGATAAGCCTCCTTTTAAACTCCTTGAATCTCACTTCACATTCACAACTCAAAGAAAACAATACTCCCTTCTATGTTAGCTTGGTATGAGGGTTGGAAAATCCTGGGAAATTTCTCACTGATCAGTGATAATATCTAGCTAACCCCATGAAGCTATGGATATCTGTAAATGATGTTTACCTCAACCATCCCAAAATTAAATATGTACTAGAGGGATCCATATATATACCATTGTTTGTGATGATATGAACCATGTATGAGACCTCCTTCAACCAAAACACACACTTGTTTTGCATTGCATATAGATTCTCCTTTAGAAAGGTGTCTAGTACAGTGATTAGATGTTCCACATGCTCCTCCTTGTTTTTTGAGTATATTAAAATGTCATCTATAAATACTAGCATACATTTATTGAGGTAACATCTAAAGAATATTTTAATCAATTCCATGAAGATTGATAGAGCATTGGAGGGTCCGAAAGGCATTACTATGAATTCATAGTCCATGTATCTTGTACGAAAAACATTCTTGTGGATATCATCCTTCATCAACCTTAATTTATAAAATTTTGATCACTGATCCACCATGGAAAAGAGTTGTGATCTATGTTTCTGAACGAAAAAGTCATCAATTCGTGGAAGTGGATACTTGTTTGTTATCATGATTTTTTTGAGCTAACGATAATCAATGAAAAGTTGCATTGACCCATAAAACATCTTGATGAAGAGGATTGGTGCACCCCATGGTGAAGAACTTGGGCATATAAACACTTTATCTAGATTATCCTATAGTTGTTTCATCAACTCCTAATTCTCCACAACAGACATTCTATACAGAGTCTTGATTTTGTAAATTCCCTAGGTATAATATCAATTTATAATTTAGCATCTTTTCTAGGAGTAGACCAGACAATTCCTCTGAAAACACTTCAGTAAATTCAATCACTAGAGGCATGTCTTCAAGGATGGTTTCTTCCTTAGACTCAACCATATAAGACATATATGTGTGATCATAGGGAATGAATTCCCATATGTGAGTTTATGGTTCTAATGAAGATCTATCCTCCTCTTTTCACTTTTATAAAATCGGGGGTTGATTATCCATATTGGGAGTGATTTCCCTCTCACAAAATCTTATGTTGGATCTATATAAGGAAAGACAATCCATGCTATGAATTGAATAAAATTACACCAAGGGGAGTATGATGGGGTTCTCTGTGAAGTTAAATCCACAAATTATGGCATTAGAGGTGTAATATTCATTGGATGCAATGACTTTCCCATTTTCTATTCTCATTTCCATCATTACTTCCATGAATTGTGTTGGTTTTGGGATTTTCTACTAAATATTCAGGATATAGAAGAATACGTAGAACCAATATAAAAATTTATGTTTGATAATCTTGAATGAATAACAAGAGTACCTGTCACCGCTTCATTTTTGGGGTTCACTTCGACTGTAGGGATGGGAAAAGCTTTCTCTCGTTGCGTTAGAGGTTTTTGGTGGCTCTAAAAACCCTTGGATAAGGGCATTGGTTTTCAATGTTACCCGGTTATTTTTAGTTTATGTAATGAACAATGCGTTGAGGGTCGAATAGTGATTTTATCTCCTCTTTCGCAGCTGTAGATTTTTCATGATTATAGTTAGTAGACATGTTCTATTCTCTTCCACCCCAAACGAATTTCCTTTTCCCCATTAATAAATTTTTGAGTTTCTTGTCTCCACACCATTCAAAAGTGGGGTGGTAGATATTCCTAGTACATTTGGATTTATCCATCGGACTATGAGAATTAAATTCCACCATACGCTTCTTATCCCCTTCATACCCTTGGGATTTTCCACTATCCATTTAAACATTGAGGGAAGATCGGACAATTTTCTTAAAGCTCTCGAAGCCACACATTGTAAAGGGAATTCCATAGGCTAGGATACAGACCACCAAAGAAGCGGTCAACCTTGAATTTAGGGGTAATGAAAAAGATATAGGCACATTGTGAAAGCCTTGTGAAATATTCCTTGTAAGCTCTGATGGATTTTTCATCTTTTTTCATGAGGGAATGGAAGTCCCTCTCCATCTTAAGTTGGAGGGTGCGAGAAAAATATTTAGAGAATTTTTTTCTTCTAGAAATCCTTCCATTCCAACACCTTGATCTTCTTCGTAGGCTTCATATTTTTAATCAATGTCTACCATTGATCATCTTCACCCTCTATAGGATAATCATCCAAAGAACCTTCTCTAGATCGTAACATTGAACGATGTAGATGATATTTCCAATGGAGTTGATCTATTGATAGGAAATTGAGGGAACATATGATCAATTAAAAGTAAGAGGCCTTGTTCTAACGAAGCTCACTATTCATACATGTTCCCTCTGGGGGGGGGGAAGGTGGAACATTCCTCTTGAAACATGTTTCAATTAAAAACATGACTTAACTGGGAGAGTATCATGACCATTTTCTCGATTTCCGCTCCCATAAGATTGGACATCTCATTAGAATAGTCATCACATTGATCATCAAATCCGTTTTTAGCTAGTGTCCTCATATTATTGACCATTTTATGGAATAAAAGTAATATTAGGGTTAAAAAATAAAGGTTATTCCAAAGAAACAAAACAGATGACTTATAAATTACTTTTTTTCCTTAACTTATGAATTTATTGGCTTAAATCTATATTACCCATGATCTACTTCCATAATTTATTATTATAGGAATTGTAATATTATTAATGGTTCATACTAAGATTATGATTTTACTAAATACTATTCCCTAGGAGTGTTGTAATGAAGAGTGAATAATGTTCCATTTTCATGCACCAGTTCTAATTTATGTCTTGCTCAAAGCGGTGTTTTCATTTTTTACCACTAGATACATATGTGCCAGATCCACCTCTACTAACTCATATGCAGACATGGATGTATTTTATAGATAAAAATCATACTAAGTACTCCCAAATAATTAGGTATGTTTTTATTTTATTAACATTATCCCTATGTCTTTCACTATGGTTTTCTAATCCTAAAAACCAAAATAACTAAACCTATCCTCTAATACCAACTATAACAACCCTGCTCTTTATTTCAAACTTAAACATAATTTATTACATAAAATAATCACGTGATACAACATAGATGATTGATAGGTCTAGTGTATTTGGGGATTATAAAAATTACATAACAACTTAAAACATGAAATACACATCTTTATTGAATTTTTTTTACCTGACCACACTAATTCATTCATACTTATCATTTTATGGGATAACTTGAGGACATGAATAAAAAAAGGGTGAGCTATAAAGCCCCATGAGGGATTAAACATGGAATAATATGAAGACTAAAGTACTTTTTAGTCAATAGTCATATCAATGGAGTATAAGAGTAACATGAACATAAAGGCATGGTATATCATGATTATCATAACACAGAAATGTGGAAACAACATTTAACATTATATTAGCATGATCAGAGACCATTTGAACATTGAAGATGAGTAAAACCTCATTGCACATGAATTATCATGAGTAAAACCTCATTAAACATTACGTATCATGATAATAATCTTTACCCAATTCTGAAAAGTACTATTAGGATGCACCCTTCTTAATCATTTTATTTCATGCAAAAGTGTTCCACATGGATCATATAACCTTGATTCATTTGAAAATCATCATTTATTCCATGATAAATAAATGTGAAATAAATACATGAGGATCTATATTAAATAATTAAATGTTCATAATAGCGAATACCCTTGATATAGAAGTGGGCATGGTATTCACTACACATTGACTTTGTTATGGAAAATCGTGGTCCAATTGTGGTAGCCTAACAACATGACATAAGAATTCATAAAAAATGTTGATGAAAGTGAAAAGGGTGTGTCATAATATTTACATGGAATGGACAGTAAAGGGATCATATAGATACATATCCCAATATATGTAATGTAATTTATATTCATAATACAAAAGGACTGCTTGAATGTAAACGAGAAGAGAGAAATTCCTTATGAAATTGCATCATGGTAAAAAGTGTACATGGGAGGAATTAATGAGATAATAATTGGTATCTAGTCAATAAAAGAATTATTAGGGATGTATGTGGGAGGTTTGAAATCATACACTGAATTTTTTAAATGAAATGACATGGGTATATCTATATAATGAAACTAGGACAA
This sequence comes from Viscum album, assembly GCA_963277665.1. Classification (NCBI taxonomy): domain Eukaryota; kingdom Viridiplantae; phylum Streptophyta; class Magnoliopsida; order Santalales; family Viscaceae; genus Viscum; species Viscum album. The sequence continues at coordinate 688,539,485 of OY728164.1, forward strand.
TATTGAGAGAGGAAGAAATCCATTACATGGAAGTGTGATCCCAATGGCTTGGGAGAGGCTTGAGAGAGGCTTCATGGGATCTTGGGGAACCTTAGAAGGATTCCAATCATATAATGTAAGAGTTTGGTTGATCTCCAATGGAATTTAGTGAAGAGTAAATGGGATCTTGGGTGTGTTTATATAGGAAAAAAGAGGGGGCTCGTTATTATTTAGGTTTTGGAGACCAGAAATTAAACTAATCAAAACCAGAAACCAACCCATGTATTTTTACCATGGGTTTTGAAAAAGGGTTGGAAAAAACTATTTTATAGGGGCAATGGATTCACTTATTAAAATACTAGGATTTCTTATGTGGAGGTGAGCCATACTCTCAAGAAAATCATTTTAAAAAAGATAAGATCTTTTATATGTCTTGGAGGGTCCACTAATGATTTGTAAAATAGGTCAAAAAACCGAATATAAAATTAATTAAATTATACAACATATATTTTCTGAAAATACCATTTATAGTATTATATTTCATCACTATTGGGTCACTATGATATCATAATACACATTATATAATTAAAAGAAATTTAATTCTTACCCAAAAATTTGGCTATCTTAAGAAATTTGGGAAAAAATCTCCGTTTGGTAATTTTGACATCCTGATTCTAAAAATAATATTCATATTGCCTAAATTTTTTTAAATACTTGAATATTTACTTTTAAAATAAAAATTGGCATTTATCGAAAATTTATGGGTTTTTACCAAAATGGCTTTCAATCCTTAATAAAAATCACAATTATATACATAAAAATTATTATATCATTGAAATATAATAAATAGAAATTTAGTAATAATATTTTATTAAAATATTATTTATTTCAAGATCCGTTAATTCGTCATAATATATTTCTTAAATTAATATTAAGTTAAAATACTATTTTTTATTTATAAACTATTTATAAAAGAATAATAATAAAATGAATGTATATTATTTATTATATAAAAAAATATTGCACATAATCATTGTGGTATGATCTTGTTACATAACCCCTTATAACACCCACATATGACCTAAGGGTAGGGTGTGCAACAGTGACACACTCTTGGGGTGGCATAGATAACATTGCTCGAGTGGTAATCTATATCAACATTCACTTCTCCAATAGGTGGTTCCGTCTAAGATTAACATGTTTAAGTTAGGCTTGGTATTGGTCAATGGTGAAGCCCAGTGACGCTACCTTCTTTCAAAGATCTATAAAATGGTATTTGTATGGAGAAATTATACTGGAGAAGGACATCACTTCCTTTGTTTAAGTGAATCGTATTTCTTAAAGCCCTGTATTTATACTAATCTATTGATCACTGTTCAATGACTATATTAGAAATGGTGACAATTATTAATGGTATTTTGAAATCCAAAAAACATAAAACCAAGGAAGTGCATAGGTTAAATAACAAATTTGCATAATAATGCATTTAATTCGATCATGAGGAATTTTCATTAATAAAAGAATAGGTAGTAACAATCTTCGTACCATCTACTATTGTATCTTATATATTTTATAATGGATTATTAGGTAGATTAATATTTATACATGAGGAGGAAATACTTGGTCTTGTGGTGCATTTTTATGAGGGATTAATTATTCTTGACAATCCTTTGGTGATTATAATAGAGGATTAAAACGGTGTAGGGAGGTCCCCTTTGTGTTTTGTGGGTGTCAATTCATATTGAATGTTTATTTCTTCTAGATGGTGGGGTTTGACATCATTATCCGAATTGGCCATCTAGTTTTTTTTGAATCATTCATTTTTTGGTATTACTAAATGGTGATTTTTACATCACTAGATGGTGGATTTTTCATTCAAAATGGATACTAGGATATCCAAGATAGATGATATAGACCATCGCATCATGGGCTATTTGGAATGATAGAAAATATCTCTAGTCAATAACTAGATGATAAGGGATCACATCATGAAGATTTTATCATAGTGGTTGATCATATCTATGCCATTTTCTTCAACTACTTTTATGGATTTCCCCCAAACAAGGTATTTTAGTTCTCATGATAGATAGTTCAAGGAGGTACACTTTTATCGATTCCTACTAATAGTATGAATACTAAAATGTTGTAGGGTCTCAAGAGGTATTTATAGGGTTTGGAGAAAGAGGGGTTTATAGAATCCAATACTTCTCTATGGGGTTAACCTATTCTTTTTGTTAAAAGGCAGAGGATACCCTTAGTCTATGTATGGGTTATTAGAAATTTAATTGGATGATGGTTATGAAATAGAATCTCTATCAATTGATATATGGCCATTTTTTATGCTTTGAGGATCTCAGGTGTTCAAAAAATTTATATAAACTCAGGATATCAACTAATGCATGTTCGACATGTGAACATACCTTATACAACCTTTCATATTTTGTATAATATATATTAGTATCTGAGTATGTTTCTCATTCTCATGATTGTGTGATATGTTTTCCTTGAAATGTTGAACTGAGTTACCCATCCTTATATATATTATTTTGTTATTATTTTCATGGATAATTTGTTGCTGTATATTTAAAATCGAAATAATGATTCTATAATATTGAGATTGTTATAGATACACAAAGAGAGAATTAGTTATATGATAAGATCATAATGTTACACTCATGTATGGATTAGATTTCATTATTGTGTCATATTTTATAAGATATAGTATTATCAATTTACCTAGAAAAATGTGAGAGATTTAGTTTACTGAAATTATCCCAACAACATCATTAAATGTTATTTTTTTGGGGTTTGAAGGATGTTATAGGTGTTTTATAGAATAATTATCTATTATAGAGGTGAAATTGATGTGATTGACTACGAAGGGTGTAATTTTTTATGGAAAAATAATAGAAATATATCCTTTCATGTGTTGGAAGAGAGATTGACTTCAATGCTGATTTTGATTCTATAAGAGATGTGTAGAAGCTATGCAATATATTTTGATTCATCAAGTAATGTTCTAGGAGAAGTTTTGTTGGATGGGGAAAGAGTTGTGGAATACAATACTCAACATTGTAGTCTACACAATAGGAATTACCCAATGAAAAAATGAGTTAGCTATAGTTTTAAATTCATGGTGCTATTGAAGACATTTCATACATGGGGGCTATTTTTTGAATATATTAACCACAAAAGAAACTAGTATTTATTACATGAAATTATCTGAATGAAACATAAAGATGTTGGGTTGAGTTACTATAGTATTTAAACATTGATAGTGGACATAATAATTGAAAATGAAATGAAGTTATTGATGCACTGAGTATGAGGAATTGGAAAGAGATAGTCATGAGGAAAACAACGAGTGTTTGTTAATGGATTTTTTCTATATTCAAATGGAAGAGCATGACGGTCAAGAGAATTATTTTATTTATTTCCAAGATATGACCTATACCCTTTTAGATTTAGTTTGAATGAGGCATATATCAAATTCTGAGGGAATAGTCTTATAGGATAGTGTGGCCGGGGAGGACCCACCTCATTGTTCGACCATATGAGAGGAAGATATCCTACATATACATAGTCATGTATGTGTCCAAATGAGAATACACAAATATTTGATGTATTATTTTATTCATACATTTTTAATGTGAATCTCAATGTTACCAAAATGTATAGTGATTTATGTAACAATTATTCGTGGTCGTGGATGAAACGATAGGTAGCTAGTTTTTTATGAGAATTTACACCTATAAGAAGGTGAATGGGAACCCATAGAATCTTTCTTTTATTTTACAGAGGTTACCTATTCATATTTGATGAGGTAGGATGTCATAATGGATTGTTTGACCAAGTTTCCAATAATGCATTGCAGCTGGGAATTTTTATGGGGTTCACTGATAGGATCCCAAATGTTTTTTTATTTCTTACTGATTTGGGATACCTTTAGTGTCCATGATTCTCTGATGTTGTATATTTTTGATATTGTATGACTTCATGAGGTATCCTTTAATATAATTATAGATATGTAATGAAACATTATATCTAGTTAATGAAACATTTATAAAGGTAATGTGGTATATAAATTCATTTGAGCATAACATACCACCCTCAGACATATGGATAGTCAGGGCATATGATACATGTTCTTGAGGAATGTTGCGAGCATAAATCCTAGACTTTTCATCCTCTTGAGAGAGGAATTAACCCATAGTATTGTTCACATACATAAGTAGTTATAAATATACTATACCTATGGATCCGGATGAGGTAGTGGATGGAAGGCCATTATGCTCTCCCCTGTGATGGTTAGAGGTAGGAGATGAATCTTTACTAGGAATGGGTCTCAGAAAAGAGATGTATGAGAAGGTCCGTTTGATCTATAAGTATATGGATAATACAATGTCTCGATATAAATATTTTTCCGATCATCATTGATGGCCACCAGAGTTATAGTATGATGATAAGATATTTTTACCTGTCTCACTGAAGCTGGGACCCAGCGGGATAATGAGACAAGAAAATATTTCACTACGATATATCGTGTTATTAGATATTCTGGATAGAGTAATGCTGGTAGCCTATCCGCTATAGTAAATTCATATGTACCAAGCCATGCATGATGCCTTCCATATTTCTTACTTGTATCATTTTCATTCATAACTCTTTCATTATTTTCATCCTGAGAAAGTTTAGTTATTGAGAGATGTTTCCTTTGAGTAGAATCTAATTTTTATCATTAACAACAACATAAAGGTTGACCAAGTTAATTTATTTCATATATTATGGGTTCTATGGTAGCCCAACTATTCATATAACTCAATTTGGGAGTGGGGGGAACAAGTTCATTGTGTATGGAGTTGTTCTTAAACAAATCTTGACTACCGTGGAGAGGGAAATTCAGAGAAAAATTGCTTTAAGGGGGAATACTGTAATATCTCAGGTTTTCCAATGAGATATATGTTTATTTTTTGAGGTTATGTATCTTTACATCCTTTTTTAGATCCTAATGTTAGGCCCAATGGTATGTTTGGATTTTTTTGAAGTGAACAGTAAGAGGGTGTGTAAGTTGACTGCCTAACTATTACATGATTTGTAATTAGAATACATGTTGTGTACTCATTAAATGATGTGTAACTACTAGAGAGGTATAACTCATGACATCTAATGGTTTTTTAAAAGGTGGAGGACCCTGATATTTAAACAATGTGTAACTCATTTACACTATGTATATTTTCATAGGTCCATTTATTTAAAATGGAGGAAGGGCCTACATATTTCAAAAAGAACACTCAATTATCCCTCTCACATGTAAGGGAACCCATGGAAGACAAGGCACTGGCATTGGTCACGTTTCATGATCTGGACTCCACATTATCACCCATAATTCTTGTTGGATCCGCATCAGTCAGTTCTATATATGTATTTTCCAATTCACAGTATGTCTTGGTATTAGATTCCCTATATAGTTTGAAGATAATATTTCATATTTTCATGATTTTTTTTCTATTCTTCAGTTTATTTTGATCATTATTAAATAATAATTTGATTCCATTTGAAATATTTTACTGACATGTTTTGGTGGTCTATACATTTCAGGATAGATCGAATGATTTTTAGAGATAGTTTCTATAGTGCGTCACACATGATATATTGACTTGTCCTTTAAAATGAATTAAATTATAGAATCAAATGAAATTGAACCTACTTGGGAAGGTTGTTACCCCATCCTAGGCCACCCATGGGTTGTGACATTGCATTTCTTATTTGTTGAACCACCCAAGCGGTTTGTGTGAGATCTTCCCTTGTTAGGGGAAGCCATGTAAAAATTAAATAAAATTTAATTGATTGTTTCAAAGATGGTTTTACTAAAATTACATGGTATACATGATTTGAGATATTAAATGTTTTAGATGTGAACTTTTTTATGAGTGACTAATCTCATAAAAATTTAATTCTTGTGAATTGATAAATTAGATGAATGATTTACAATTTCATAGGAAATCATGGGGGTGCTACCCCAGAAGTCATGATAACAATAGTAGAGTAATTGGATGATATTGTTTGTTGGATATTGATTATAGGAGATTTCATTGGCCTTAATACAACATGGATCTAGTTTGTTTGGGCTTATAGTCGAAAAGGTTTGTAGATATGCTCTTTAGGCACCATTCGATGTCTAATTGAGTTTCCATCAAGATGATCCTCAGAATCGAGGAGGATTCCTTCATTCACTATATGATTGATTTAGATGAATGGTGTCTAATAATATCATTGTAAGGATTGTCTATAGTAGATTAAATAGTTCTGGATATACAACATGGTCATGGTTTATTTTATATATAGGTTATATAATGTGGTCATGGGTGATATGATATATTGTATATATGGTATGGATATTTTTTTTATTTTTCTCTATAGCTATATTTTTATATGATCTTGAACCTTATTTTTCAAGGGTCATTCAAGGTATTCCAAAAATGTGTTTCTTGGTTACTCTTTCCAATGTAATTTTACCTCCAGTACTGCCATGTCATTTATATTGTGCACTATTATTTATCTTGTATATAAGAACAATTATTTGATATAGAAACTATGGATGGTGAGGTACTAGTATTGTATTTCACAATTTTTTTAGGATTTTATTAGGCACCTAAACATACTATTTTAATTAATGTAGGGATCATGTCAAGATCCCATAGTTTGATGCTTGATTATACTATTCATAGAAGCAAGGGAGCACCGGAAAACGTTAAGGCTCATTATTCTAACTGGGATAGAACTATTCGGTCTTTTTTTGTATGTCAATATATAAATTATTCTATGTCCTCCTTACCTATTTTGATTTCATTTTAAAAACATGACATGATAATCATTGTATATGAGATTACTTTTGGCATTGTCTATATATTCATGTATGGATGTTTATATTGAGCTTGATTATTTATCTGCATCCACTATTGATCTGTATGATTCCCACCACTGTGTTAAGATTTTAAATGAGGGAATAGTCTTATAACACACACACACCATAAACCATTTCTTTTGTTTGGTATCACATAGAATCTTGTGATATTCTCCTGAGGCCTTGTGAAAAACTAGGTTTGGTGCATCATTCAGCGGAATCTAGGTCGACATTGTCACATCATGTCCCAATGTACCAAAATATTTCTATATTGTTTCAAATGAGTTTTCATGAAATCTATTTTATGTTAAAAGTTATTGTAATTTATCATTTAAAATAATTATAATTTCTTATACGGTTAAAGTGTTATGTTTTCATGAAAGGTGTTATTATGGGTGTTAATTTTTTTGACTTGACTAAAAGTCTAATTCATTTTCTATAACATAATGAGATTTTTGGGATCATCTAACATTTCAAATATATTTTTATAAAATTTAAAGGATACATATGAGAAATGAAGAGGCCAGGTTGAATATCATGATGTGTTTTCATGAAAAGTGAATAATCTTTATTTTAAATATTTTATATAATAGTAATAATGAATACTAATTGGATGTGAACAATTTATTATTTTATGGTTTTGTTATGTATATGTTATAAAATAGTATCTAAAATAAAAAACCTAAAAAGATCCTCATTGTAAAATAAATTAAATTGGTGAAAAAATTTCAAGATTTTGTATTGTTTAGGGGTGGGTCTATATAGTTGGTATCAAGGGTCGATTTAGATAACTATAGAGATTAATTTAATGATGATAGCATGAAAATGAACTATTTTACATTATCTTCATGTAAAAATGATATTAAATTTGGATATTACTATGTTACTTCATCTAAAATAGTACTTTTATGAATAGTTTTATATAGGTGAAAGAATGATGTTTTAATGGGAAGGAACTAAGATGAAAATATCCCCCCACATCATCATCAAGATAAAATTAGAATCAAAAAATGACATTTTTTGTAGAGATGGATGAACTAACAAAATATATAATTTGTGTTGGTATTCATTCTGGCGTGGAACCTAATCAATCAGGAACGAAAATTTCTAGTGTAGTTAATTTAACTAGGAATCAACACCCATAATTCACATGTTTATCTAACCTAGTGGTAACTAAGGGATATATCAATTTTATGGGGAAGATATTTGATGTTAATGAATTTTCAGAACATAAAATATAGATATTTCCATTAATAATTTTGAAGGTGAATATGGTCAATGGTGAATTTTTTTAATGAATACCAGAAGAAAAGATGATATAGAATCCGTGGGATAGGAAATATTTAAGGATATTTTTATTGATAAATATTTTCTGAATGTTTTTCAAGACTACATGTAAATAAAATTCTTGGAATTAAGGGAAAATGATTATATTTCTATAGCTTTATAAGAATATAACACTACATGATTGGCCATGCATGTTTCTAATTTAATTTGCTACATTGATTAAAAAATTAGTAGTTTTTAGAAAGGATTTAGGACTACTCTACAAATATCATTAGCTTCATTAGAATATAAAATCATAGAGAAAGTTATTTATTTTCCTAAAAATCTAGAGGTGGTGTTTTCAGAATCATATGTTCCTCGTGATGCATAACATATGAAGTAGTTAGGATGGAAGGTAATCAGAATTGATACACAAAAGAAATCTAAATATATGAAAATAATGATTCTATTTTTTTAGGTGTGGAAAAAAATCACCTAGGAAAATGTATTGTGAAATTAAGGATATGTTGCCGATGTGGAATGCCTTCCACATGACCCATGAATGGTAGGAAATGTATCACAAAAAAAATCAATGAATATGTTAATTGTTATCCATACAATTGTATGGTGTATTTTTTTCAACGAGTAGGACCATTATTATAATGTGTGTATGATTTTAGATTGATTAGACATAATTCTTCTAGATGGGATAAAAATAGTGTAGTAATATCCTTTGATACTTATATTGTTAATGTTCAACCATGAAATTAAGGGTTGATTGTAATTAAAATCTAATATTGGTGAATTGAATAGTACGAGACATGCCTACCAAATTTTTTGAATTTATCATTTTCTATGATTATTAATTAAAAGGACATGGTTTTGTTCTAATAATGAATGATTATGCAATTTCTTCTTCTTTACATCAGTTGAACCCTAGTGAGTTAAATTTCTCAAAATATGATTGGAAATTAGATGTTGTGGTTTTTTATTTACAAGTTTCGAGTCATAATTTCAATAGAGTATGGTGTGAAATATATACTGATAAAAAAGAATCAAATATATATTAACAAAGAGATAATTGAACTTTAGACATAGGTGATGGAAAAAACAGAACTAGGATAATGAATTCACGATTTATTACCATATTTAGAATGAAAAAAGGTGGCTACTTCCATGAGTCAAAAAAACAAAGATACATTAATCATGATAAATTTAGAACATATATCTTTTGTTAATGATTTTATGACTTTCAAAGTATATGTTTTAGATATTGGGGAATCCTCTGATTTGTTTCAGGGTTTAGTAAATTTGAATTGGTCATAAGGAATTAAGAGAGATCAGATAGTGGCACAATCAGTCATGGAAAAATTAGAATCCATTAAGAAGGGAAATTTAATTTTTTTAATATTGATGAAGAAGGTCATTTATATTTTTTAAATGAATTAGGTGTGGTATATGATTACTAATTGAGGAATGAGTTTTTGATTAAATATCATATTTCTCTATTTCTCATTCATCTAGGTAGCAGTATGATGTTAATAGAGCAACAAGAGTCTTTCAAGTAGGATTGAACACAAATAGATATTATTAAATTTTCTATGAAGTTTATGATTTTTTTTTCACATTAAAGAATAATAAAAACTACATAAGGGGATGCTTCAATAATTTTTATTTCTAGAGTGAATATCAGAAAACATATCCGTGGATTTTTTGGTTGTATTTATAAGTGCACAAGAATGTAAAAAATTTTATTTGGTTTATTGTTGAACAATTAACTAAAAAGCTATATTTACTTCCCATTCGAGACAAAATTTCCTTATATATTTTTTATCAATTGTGTATAAATGATATTAAAAGGTTTCATAGAGTGACTCCATACATTTTATTATATCGTGATCCCTAGATTTCATTTAATGTTTTGAAAATTCCTCTATAGTCATTGGGAATTTAATTTAATTTCTATAAATAAGTTCATCATCAATATGAGGTGAATTATGAACAAAAATTTAATAAAATGGATGATATTATTCTTTCATGTTCAACGGATCACCATGGAAGGAGGGATCAACATATTTCTTCAGTAGAATTTTTCTTATAATAACATTTTAATTTCAGTATACAGATGAAATCGTTTGACAAATTATGTGGAAAGTGATGTTAGAACCCAAGTTATTTAGATGATATAGTTCAAATGAGGTTTCTCGTACAAAACTTTGTAGTGGAAATGAAAAATAATTTTTAATTGATTTAGCATCATTTCAGAATATCTCAGAGCATGAAGATTGTATGAAATCCTTTAAATGATTTCATCATTTTTATAAAAATAGAAATAAATATACCTGGATTAAAATACCGTACATAATAGTGAATAATGTAAGATATACTGAGTAGCTTTTCCCAATATATTATGTCATGTACACAATTCCTTTTATGTTTTTTCATTAAAGTATATATGTTATTGACTAAACTCATGTTTTGATCAATGATGTAGTTAAATTAGAAATTAATATTTATTATAAGCAATAGAATGATAAATTCCATAAACATAGATATAATGTGTATCATAATATGTTGTTAAATAAGGTTTATGTTTTATGGAAAAATAATATGGTTGAAGAGGCATCATTAGAGTCTGAAAATCCTATGAGGGAAAGATATCAACACTTGTTTAATAAGTGAATAAAATTAGGTATAAAATATTTTTGAAGTAGGGGAAATATATAAAAACCAATTTAATGATATATTAAATAATTTTCATTTTTATTAATATGAATTAAGTAGTCATATTAGTTATAAAAAATATCTTGTAATGTTTAATCAAAATGGAAAATATTTTAATTAAAAAAATTACTTGTAAGGTTTTAGATGAAATAATAATGTCTTAATTTTTAAAATTGAATTTGATTAAATGATTAAAATTCTATAAATCATAATATTAGAATTTTATTTGGTGATTTTTTTTTATGTTTTCAGAAATATTGGATTTTTCATTGAATATTGAAAATAATGATTTTTATAAAAAAAATTATTTTATTTTTAATAAATTAATTAATTTAAGAGTCCCATTATTTTTTCATTATGATTAAAAATAGCCTAAATATTTTTTTATTTAATACACTTAATAATTTTTTAATGGAAAACATTTTTACTTTTCATATAAGTTTGTTTTTGGGTTTAATGAATTCATATTCAACAAATAAGGTTATAATGCATAATGTTTCTCTTTTCAAATTAATTAAACTTATCTATAACGGATATTTAATATATGATATTTATAGATTATGTTTAAATTAATATTACTATATAATCTTCTAATTACTATTATTAGTCTGGGAGACAATATAGAATGTGTCTTCTTATAAGCGAAACTCTCTTCTTGAAAACACTTTGTCTCTCCACACATTCATGATTAATATGAAATTAAAATATTCTACTAATATGAAATTTATTTTGGAAAAAATTAATTCCTTATTCAGAGTCATAATAACATTAAATCTATAATAATATGAAATTAATTTTTGAACAAATTTATATGTCAAAAAATGGAAAATATTTATATCGATTAAGGTAAAAACATGTTTATTTAGTTGTTAATCATAGAATATAAGCCCTAAAAATACCCAAAAATCTTCAAAAAATATTGAAGGATTAATGTAATCCATATCCATTTTAAGAACTATATTGGACCATTATTGGGGACCAAGTAAATTAATTAAATTTGTGTGGATCTCACTCATTAAAAAATATTACATATATAAACTCACATCACATATAAAAGGCCACTAAGTCTACCCTTTTATTCACACCATAAAATCAAATTTATTCCACCATTACCTGACTAAATACAATAAAAACTACTTACCTGTCATCCTAAAATTCCTAATTTTTTGGATAATTACATCCATGGAAGGACTTCGATGGAAAAAGGATATACCGAAAGAAGAGGTAATGTTCATCAACAAGTGTTTTATATTATTTTCTCTTCGACACCCTTCAATTATTAGTATACAATGACGATATTATTACAAATATTTTTACCATATAGAGTCATTTTAAATTGAAATTTATGACCTAAAACCAGACACACTACCATCAAATGGGTTACGAAATTATTATTTTATTGAACGATGGAGTGTTTCCCCACGAAATAATGTCAATATTTTTTTCGTTTACCACCTTTAAAAAATAGGTATAATTATGGATATAAATTTAATGAATTATATTTTCAACATAATTATAAAATTAAATTTATTAAAATTATTTATATATATAACATTTTTATTCTTAATTCTATAAAAGACACAATAACACCACTTATGGGTACGACAGACTACCTCTTCATGAAGCGATGTGATTTGTTTCACTAATGTGTTAAATGTATTGTAACAAGGATAAATAAAATGAATATTTGTGACATAAATTTAATATTAATTTTATTTTTGACATATTTATCTTTGAGAAAGCTTAATATATCATTTTATTTCTTAACATCACACTAATTGATAATGTTATAATGTAATTTGTTGATGTGTGGACTAACACCTATTGAAAGGGATATGATTCGATTTTTCACCACTACATCACATGAACTATGTATATATAAGTATATATGATAAAATAATATATTATTTATAATATATTTATATTTATGGAAAGATAAAAAATTATTTACAATCACCCGATAATGATCATTGTAAAATGTAAATGTTCCGCATGCATATAAGATATACAACCTCACAGTTTATAAAGATATATCCCGATTGGATTAAAAAATATAATTTATGTTTTAATATTATAATTATTCAATGATGATTATTCTTTATAAATTTAAATAAAAACATATTTAATCATATTCAAACTAAAAAAATCCAATTTTGAAACATAATCTAATTAAGGCAAAAGCATCTAACACAACATCATTTATGATGTACATATATATACATTATTAATAAATTAAATAAATTTTATAATTAAATAGAAAAACTCTCTCTTGAAATTAAATAATTAACATATTTTTGTTTGTTAGGAATATAAAGACAGACATGGGAAGTCAGACTCAATGTAAGCATATTTTTCTCAATTAATATTCAGTAGGTCCTTTTTTTATGTCCCAAACCTATATAATTTAATAATATATATATATATAAAAATTGACATATTAATTCAATATTTTATCAAACCTCATGCTATATAATGTTCTTATAATGTTATTCATTCATGGGGATTAATATTTATGTAGTTTAGAAGTGATACGAGACTATTGTTCTAAATAAATCCAATTTTAATGTATTCTATAAAAATTTATTTCTTTTTCAGATACTTGTATTACAATGATTTATGAAAAATTTTATATGGACTTTAAAAAATTTATAATATTTTTTATATTTCTCATTTATTATATTTCAATGGTTTTTGAAAGGAAAATTTTTAATTTTTTTAAATGGAATAAATAAAATTCCAATTCTGGTCATTATGACTGTTATTTCATTTCAAGCCCCACTTTCAAGATTACATTTTTTTCATAAATGAAAAAACCATTTTTTCGTATCAAAAATGTTTTTTAAAGGAATTTTGTATTTTATATTGATAATAGTCATCTTAGAAGAAAAGGTATATTAATATATGAATGTGTGTGTCATATGAGATTAAAATATTATTTAAAATAATGAAATGCCTTATTCTTGTTATGGTTAGTGGTTATTATATTTGATTTTTTCACTTAGATTGAACCTTCTAATCCTATTATGTATTATATGATGGTTTCTTTCCAATAGCGCTCTAGTGCATTGGGTACTGATTATGTTCTCCTAAAAATTATATTTTATGTTGTCTATGTGGTTCTTCCAATATATAAGTGTTATGTATTGGTTCAGTAAGGGTTCTATTATAGTTATATAAGATTCATTGTGCATAGAAGAAAATTTTTCGAATGTGAATTTAATGTGTATCGCCTCTTGACTCTTTCATACCCTCCTTATATGGGGTTTTCCAGCATGGTGGCATGGCCATCAGTCTTATAATATGTTTTTCATCACTTTTTATATCATCCTTCTGGCGTCCATGATTTTTTGGCACCCTAGTATTGATATTTGTTTGGATGTGGTGCCCGTTGTTCTCGATGGTCGAACTCATGATCTCATCTAGTTGGGTTTTGTGGAGTCGGATCCTGATAGGTTTGTCATCATATTCTTGAGTGAATATGTGGTCACAAATGGTGACCTCAAGAACTCACGAAGCTGGTAGCATCCAATTTCTAGTTATCACTTAATTCTTTCATGCCAGTATTCTCAGAAACATTGGTTATCATCCTTGGGTTTTAAATTAGTGGTCTTATTTATGAAGCCTTCACCATTTCTTACCCTTATTCGATGGTTTTTTGTGGGTTCCTTCATCCAATTTTGCTCATGGCCATGTTTCAAAGTGTATTCTCTATTTGTGATTTTCTTTTATTTATTACCCCGACATTGGATGGTTCTTATTCTCCTTGGAATTACATATTAATTCATTCTTCTCCATCCTGAATGACCCCAATTTAGTCAGGTTTAAAGGATCCCATGGTTTTTTATATTTTGTTGGTGTCCTCTGTGGTAAAATTTTTACAATGGTGTTCTGGAATGGTGGTGTAGTTCCGAATTATAGAGTTTCAATGAATCAATATCTATTGGTCATCCACTATCAAGGGTTTCACATGATATAATGGTGTTTTCTATAATTTTTATTGTAGAGAAATTATTTTAGTAAAATTTTGTTCTAGTATATTTTTTGATATGGTGTTGTTTTCTTATTTCTCGACGACGACGGGGTTCTAGAAATCTTCTAAAGTGCTAATTACTAGTATCCCAACGTGGAGTTGGTTGTGGACATAGATGATGTTATGTGAGTGGTGATGGAATGTGTGATGATGGAACATGTAGGGTGATTCCGAGATGGGTTCTCAAGGACTGATTCATTACATTTATTTCTTATGGGGTGGTTATGGTCTTGGTTTGGGCTCCATGGCCAACCTGCTTATGCATTTTTGTGTGGTGGTTTAACCTTCTTGTTTGTTTCTCACAAAACCATAATGTGATTGATTTGAAAAATTGGAAAAAAATTTGGTGTCCTTAGGGTTATATGAGATGATTTCACAAGCATCTTATATGAATTTTATATTCTTGATAATTAATTATCATGGATTTATTTAAATTGTAAAATAAATGATATTTTAATAATATGATATTTCCCATTATGGGTAAAAAATTTAGTTTTCAAGAAAGGTGTTATTAATCGGTTTCTATTTTTTTATTAGACAAATAATATGATTATTTTTACACCCCTTAATGTGATTTTTGTGGTTATAATAGGTTAAGATATTGTTTCACATGATTTTAATTATGCGTAAGGGAAAATAAGATTTCCAATTGAAATTTTTGAAATTTCTTTATGACAAGAGAACATTATTTATTTCAAAAGTTTTATATTATGGGGAAAATGTGTACTAATCAGATGTTTTCTCCTGGAAATTTTATGGTTTTGTGATGTATAAATTATGAAAAAAAATTATCAAATACCATAAACATTAAAAGAACCTCAATGTGAAAGAAATTAAATTCTTGGCGAAACACCCAGATTATGTAATAGTTAATGATTCTTTATACACTATATTTCTGATGTAAATAAACTTTAATTTTTCCAAACAACATGATTTAGATCTTAATTTCATTTAAAAAATTAGGAATACATAGACCATATATTCTTCTAAAACATGTAAATATCGTGAACTATCT
This sequence comes from Viscum album, assembly GCA_963277665.1. Taxonomy (NCBI): domain Eukaryota; kingdom Viridiplantae; phylum Streptophyta; class Magnoliopsida; order Santalales; family Viscaceae; genus Viscum; species Viscum album. The sequence goes on from OY728164.1 coordinate 688,555,403, forward strand.
AAAAACATTAACGTATACAGAAACTCTTCCACATTGTTTAGTAAAAAACATATAATTGAATAGATTTCATATGTATAATAATTTTTTTAATGTCCATCGACAATAACAGAAAACAAATTTTCCAAAAATTATTTATCTTTTCCAACCCCATCAATGATATCTAGTTTACATTATTCATATCAATAATATCTTCATCCCAAAAGAATATAATGATATTAAGAATAGATTAAGTGTTATCATCACCTAATCATGTGTTTTCAATATAATATTAATTTAATAAAAAAACTTTTCTTGTCCATTATTACTATTTTACATATTCATGAAAATTGTAAATTATAAAATATTACAAAACAATACATTGATGTATGATGATTCAAAAAAAAATAACATTGGTGACAACATAATTCTTTGAATCCCAATACATAAACACATCAATCACTCCTCATTCTTAATACTCAATTTTCTAGGATTCTTCATCTTATTTCATAACACATTTTTAATTTCATATCTAATTTTTACTGTCATGATCATAAAAATACTGCCATTAATTATAAAACCTTTTAGATTCACATTAATATTTTTCCCTTATGGAATTCAATTTTAATAATTTTCCTCAATGAAATTATTTAAATATTTATCCATCAATTATGTCATAGGGATACAATTATAATCATCCCTTATGTTGATTTTTTTTTCAATTTTCCTCATTAATTACATAATTTTCACCCTTATTCATCATAATAAAAACATATTCTCATATGATTTATGAATTATATGTAATTATTCTTCCGATATTTTTGAAATATATGAAACTAAATATTTTTTCCCAATGGTCTCCACTACCTAATATATCAGTGAACTCCATCCTTCTTTTATGTGACCATCCCAAGAGTGGTTATGGTGGAAGTTGTTAATCATAATTAGTGATAATTCATTATTAATAATAACAATTTACATCAATGTAGTCATTAACCAATTTTGGTTTTCATCAAAATATGATCTTCCAAATTTAGTATTAACCTAGTACCCACTGGTTATGGCCATTCGCTAGAACAATATTGTGGGAAACAATAATCATAGTGTGAAGCCACATAGTCATGGAAAGAAAATTATGTTATGTCTATATCATTTCACCATCATTTCAATGAATAAATCATTAGTCTTAAAATTGATCAATTATGTTCACTATTTAAATACTTCCAGATAATAACCATATCCATTGATAGTTTCAATCAAGTTTTGCAGCAAGGCTCATTGTTCTACCACAGATGATGGTTATGTCTAGTTCAATTTACCCAATTTATAGTTATATTCCCTTTGTAGCTTTGTACAAGATTCATATCCACTATTATTATCCATACGGTGATATATTTTCTTGGACACTAATTTATCTATCATTTACCAAAATTCCACGAAATTTTCCTATACATTGAGTAATCCAGGGACTTTTCCTCAGGCATATCTATAGAAATATACATAGAGTTATCACGAATGTTTTCATATCCTAGTTTCAAAAGGTCAATTAAAACAATCCACTGATAAAATAAATAAATACAAAAAAATATCATACATAAATATTAAATATTTTTAGATTGATATTCATTAATTTTTAAAAACCCATGAATGAGTATCTTAAAGGTATAATGCCATTTAATTTCGAACAAAATACTCTTATTTTAGAAAATATCATCAAAATCACCCATAGGGATAATCCGACATTGTACTATTCAATTTCATACACTATATAAAACTACTCTTATTAATCTTGGAGAATTCGACATAAGAAAGGGTTATATCAGATGCTCAGTAAGGGTAACAATGGGATATGCCAACATATCATGAGAATAACTGTATAAGAACATTAGGATAACATTTTAAAACTATAAAATCCATATAATAGATCATAAACATGAGTCATGTCATAAATCAACATAGTTTAGTAGAAATGAATCATAAGGAAATAAATGAAAATGTGTCATGAGAGAATAAAATTTGCATAATGATTAGGTTTTTTGAATACACATAATCATGGAATATAATTTCCTTAGAATTGAAATATTATTTATAAAACTATTATACTAGAATTAGTTGACTCAATAGACCATCATAGCTGTAAAGGTCCACTCCCAATACATTCATAGTAGACAACTTCACATACTAGACTTGGGTTACTCCCTATTCTAGTTATGTTCATATCATTATATATCAATAATTACCAAATGAATATGAGGTAGATATGAGCTATACATGGGACCATAGTCCACATAATGAAAATCATACATATGCCGGATCTAATTATAGATGTAGATTTCTCGATTACAAGAGTGGGTGGGGTGAATTGTTGTTTTAAAAACTATTGTTTTTATATTTAAGAAAATCTATTTTTATCAATGTTAAAAAAATGAATTCACAAGAACTCTTAGTTCATAATAAATAAAGATACTTGTTTTGGATCTGATAATGTCTGCCCAATAATAAAACTTATGAATAGATTACATATGAAAAAATTCTACCTTAAAGTGTATATAATCTTATTTATATTAGAGTATATAAGAATAAGGGAGTACATGAATGTAAAAAATCTCATCTTTAATAAAATAAAGTGGATATAAAATCTTGTAACAAAACAATGCATGTTTAAGAAATCTTTTAACCCATAGAGAAGGGTGTCCAACAGCCTTGGATAAAGGTCCCTAGATTAATACTTTAAAGAAATTCTATCTTACCCAGACTAGGATAATCCCTCGATATAAAGATAAAAATATGTCTTGATATCCCTCCATGCCCTCATTCTTTATGATAATGAGTACCTCTATCTTCAAATCCCCAGATGCCCTTGATTGGTTTTCCACAATCAGAACCACACTAGTAAGGTTCATAATGTTTTTCATGGATAAATAACATGTTAAACGCATTTTCACAAGGAATATTTGAGCTGAGATCTCATAGATTATAACTTGATTCTAGATATCAAAAATTATCTACATGAACTATAAAATTCATATCATTTACACGGTCATGTATTTATAGGCATAAATTCCAATGGTCAACTTCCTCTTCTAACTATAATATTTTTTTCTCAAATTTTGGAGGGACCAATAGTCATTGACCTCATTCATTAGTTTTTTTTTAAAATAGATTGGATGAAAAAAATTTATATAAAAACTATGACAATCCTTAACATGCTTAAGAATAATTATCACATTTAGAATCTGATAACATAGAACATTTCTTTAAATAAATTTGATAACTATAAGAAAATAATTTAATTTGTTTCATATGAAAGTTATAATTAGAGTCTAGAAATATTGAAAACTAGATTAAAAAATAATAGAGATTAAAAAAATGAATTTTGATGAATTGGGAATTTAGTTTCAGAAGAAACCAGATTATTACATCAGAAAAATCTGTGTTTTATTTAAGAAGAAATTGGATTTTTATTTCAAAATAAATCAGTGTCCAGTTTCCGAAGGAATCATAGTCATATTTCAGTAGAAATTGAAGTCTAATTTTAGATGAAATCAGAGTCACAATTAAAGTAAAATTAGATTCTATGGAACAGTAATATTCAGAGTAAGATAAGAATCTAATTTTTAGATATATAAAAATATTGACAGACTTGGTTTGATAAAACACTTTTTAAGTCATTAAATTCCATAGTTAAAGAAAAAAAAATCATAGAGAATGAAAATTTACCTTAAAAATTGTTTCTTAGAGAAAGATAATTTTTTTTAAGAAATTTTATTGATATTTTTAAAACATAATGGAATGGAAATGTCATAAAGGAACATATTTATTCATCAATATCACCATTTTCAGAAAGTAGAAAAAAATTTCATAAAATAAAATAACGGAACTGGTTTTCATTTTTAAGCATAAAATAAATAGTTATCTCCCATTTTATTTATGGCTCATGATAAATAAAACAAACTCCCTCTAAGGTTATGAAATCCATTAGGATTGTATTCAAGACATTATTAGAGAAATTACAGGTGATTACTTATTATTTTATTCATTATGTAATGTCCCCTCACAAAGTCATTCTCCTTCTTTATCTGAATAATATTTTAGATAAATTTTTATCCTCCTTTGTGGTTTTCAAAATGGAATGGATGGAATGAAAAATAATTGTACCAAAATAGTTAGAAATATATATAAAAAATAATATAAAGACATCAAATTTCATGAAGATGATACAAATTTTAAAAAAGGAAAAAATACAACAAAATATTCTAATTTAAAAGAAACTCATTCATCCTTCATTTTCCCTTTTTTGCATCAAAATTTTGAGGGTAGCCTTTGCTTCTTCGAATATTTATGATCATATTCAATACTCTAGATCAACTGATCCTGATCTTAATTTCTTCTTTTGAGAACTATTATTCAGTCTTCCTAAGACATCTGAATATCTCATTGAGAAATTATTGCTTCTTCATGATATTTATGTTTTTCCATCTATTTATACCTTGAGTTCCCATTCCCTTTTTAGATTTAAAGTAACATAATTCATAAATATATTCAGTTTATCTTCCTAAAGGTTGCTAGCTTGTTCTTACTTTATATGTTTTGTAATAATTTTGGAAAGGTTCATTATGCTCTCATCAGAATTATCAAATTCATCTTTAATTGAATGGGTGAAATCATAAAAACAATTAGGATCATCTATCACTAAATTTAACCACTTAGTTATCTCTTTACATGACCTCCAATGCGAAAAATAATTGATCTAAAATTCATATACTCAGCTTCATGTTTGATAAACAGTTCAATAAAAATATTTGTTGAATTTAATGTCTAATTGATTATTTCTTGATATAGAATACATAAGGAATAAATTCTTGGAAAATAAAGGAATGGTATTCCCAAGATTATTCAAGGAAGGAACCATGAAATCATATCCAATGGATGTTGAATATTCTAAAGAAGATTATATTGTTTGTAAGGTACCGTTAACTTGGTCATCTTCATTCATCTATAATGTTCTAACAATATCACTCTTCACTTTTACAAAAATAACTTTCTTTAAAGAATCTGCAATAAATTTCTTAACTTTCTCATCCTTAAGGATTTCATTTCAAACTTTCTAAGTATCATTCTCACCATCAGAAACATTAATAATTTTATCCTCATCAACATCAACTTATTTATCATCTGTAACATCAATGTTTTGAATAATATCTTCATTAATACTCTTTTAATTTTAGGTAGCTTTATTAATCTCATCATGAGAATCATCATCTTTCAAAATAGACTATTCATCTAAAATAATAATTGTATATAAATATTTGGAATTACATATAGATAGATTCTCAGAAGGGTTCCCCTTATATTTATAATAACTTACCTTTTCTATTACATCTTAACTTTCCTCTTCCCCTTATTCTTCTTCTTCTAACTAAACATAATCTTATTCAACTATGGGTTCCAGAATTGAAATTACATTATTTCTCTTATCGGCAACCGGAGTCTCAGTTGATATCAGTTCTTACAAGAAAAAATCTAGTATTTTATCTTGTTCAGATGGCTTCTTGGTATCTCTATGAAATGATTGTATAATATTAGCCTCTGAATTTTTCTTATATACATTGTTCTCTTTGTCCTGCATCTCAATGTATTTTTATTTTTGAAATTTTAAGGCCTTAGCCTTAGCAAGTTCTAACCCAAAAACTGTATCTCCTTCATTAATCTCCTTTTTTTGCACCCTTTATTTAACAACAACATCATCAGAAAAATTCTTTTGTTTCTTTATTTTATGTGGAGTAGATACTAAGTCACATTTTTGTTCTTGTCCATTATGAGATTTTGGCTTTTCAACTTTTAATTTTTAGGGGTTGGTTTGGAACATTAACCACATTCTCAATTATTGTAAATAGCTTGATCATCTCTATCAGGAAGATCAAATAACACTTCTTCATTAACACTGAAACCAATATTCATTATTCTTAGGGTAACATCACATTACAACATTATTTTTAAAAATTGGTCTTTTTGTTTCATAGTATTTTGAAATATTCTATCAATAAAACAATAATATTAAATAATATTATAGGGTACATTATGATATGAGACACAAAGATTCCATTTTTTCATATCGGTGATCATTAAAAGAATGATCTTAATGAGGGTAAAATTCCTTAAATTAACCAAAAAATACATCATGTAGATATAAAATATCCTAAGGGTGTCCTTTTCTCTCTTCCTCAAAATAAAAATACCTTGAATCCAGAGAGATAACAATATATGATTCGTTTAATGATGAGTGAACATTAGTGTCACCGCTCATTTATGTCCAAGGCACTCAATAAACCGTATCTTTCTCAAATGATCCTTGCTTATCAAGTAATCAATGTGGGAAAAATATTTCTTCTCCATTGAAGTGAATATCTAAGATACTTACTGCATTATTGAAAGACAAAGAATAACTCATTCTAAATCATTTGATTGAAAACATTTCTCTTGGACCTTATTCATAAAAAAGACCTATATCGTAGAATTCTATTACTAAATATGTATACACTAAATCCTTACACATCTCTGTGGCTACAAAGAGAATTTCCAATTCATTATTCATTATGATTTTAGAAATCATAGAATAATATTTGAAAAAAAAAAATGGGTCCACCATCATTTCACTGAAAATAAGCCAATCGACGAGTTTCTGGTTTGAGGCCATTGGAGTCTGTGAGCAAACATCAACAGATATTCGGAGTTGAAGAGAGAAAAAATAAATGGAAATCATGAAGGAAAGTAGGTATTTAGTAAAAAATCTCAGAGAAAAAATATGTGGGACACTAATAGGGGGCTCCTTTTGTAGTATTTACAACAACAATTTAAATTATGAAATCAATCCAACATTTTAGATTTTATTGATCTGATCTAATGGTTGAAATAATTTTAAAGAAGGTTTTCTATTCTGCTCTTTTGAGTTTTTAGTGAAATATTAGATTTAAGGAAAGTGAATCAGATAAGGTTTTATTAAAAAAAATATTGAAAATACAAAAAAATTTAAAATTTCAATTATAATGATATAATTGGGGAAACATTCCATCTTGATTTCTCAGAAATATTTTTCAGTAATGATTAGTTTTATCTTATGTAACATAGTCATTGAAATTTTCTATTAGGGAAAGAAATCATTTTAGGTACCTAAAATTTTAGTTTCCTAACTTTCTTTGAAAATGAGATATAAAAAAGTAAACATATGTTCTTACCCTATGAACAAAAGTAACATAATGTTATGAGGTATTTCAATAAAAAATTTAATATAGAATATAACTTTTCCATTATCATTATTAATTTTTTTTAAATTATTAAAATATATTGGAAGATAATAGACATTTAAATATGTCAGCATGTTGATCTTGTGTTATGAGAAATTGATGAATTATATCTTTTTTATGTGTTTGATCCTTAGGAAAGTTATGCCTAATATCTATGTGCTTTGAACAAGAGTGATGTGAATGGTTTTTTCATTAGGAAATAGCTTAGGTATTATTTCACATTATCTATGTTTTGGAAAAACTTATTCCATAGTCTGTGAGTTTGTGTTTTATCCATAACCCTTGATCACTACAACTTCCAGATGCTACATATTAAGCTTTAGTGGTTGAATGTTAAACTAACTGTTGAATCATTCATGAACAAGAATCTAATGAATCTCTTATAAAATGTAATTTTCTAGATATAATTCTCCAATCCATTATACTACCAATAAACACATTATCTAAAAATATTTTAAAAATAAAATCATTATTAAAAGCATAGGGAAGTCATAAATCAATGGTTCCCATTAAAAAGAAAAAATTATTTTCACTACATCTAAATAGAATAATTTTAGATCAGATTGATATCTGGTATATATGAATAGTGAAAACAGTTTTCCTAGACAACTAGCTCTTAATTTTAATAGAATCCCTATCATACCTCTAAAATATGATTGATCTAATATTTTCCAACTTCATTAATATCAATTGTGTTTAAGGTACCGATTGGAGTAAATATACAATTAGTGTTGTAATATCCATTTTTTATCATGGATATATTTAATATAATAGTGTTGAGATATATAAATTCCTTCTGGTTTTTGAGAAATTTTATAACCCATAAGAAAAGTTAACCAACCAGTCATACTCATTTCAAACTCATATTTCATGAGATTCACAAAATAATAAGTCCATGATTTCGGAGTGGATAAGAATATAATGTCATCAAAATAAATTAACAAAATCAAAATATTTTTCTGATAATTATTTATAAAAATATATGTATCATAAGTTCCTTCAACTTAATTATTTTGTAACAAAAATCTTTTAAGTCTATCCTACAAGGATCTAGAGGCCGTCTTAAGTCTATATAATGGTTTAGTTATTTTTTAAACATGATCATGATGTTTTGGGTCTTTAAAACCCTGAGTTTTTTCAAAATAATCATCTTCTTGTATATAAACCTTATGGAAAGAACAAATCACATCCATTTGAAAATGTTTGAATTTAATGAATGCAGTAAAGGGTTGTAAAATATTAATATATTCAAGTCCAGCTACCGATGTGTTGGTTTCATCATAGTCAATTCTGTATTGTAGATTATAGCCTTTATCAAATAGTCTTTCATTATTTTGTACTATGATTACTTTTTAATCAAACATAATTCTAAATACACATTTTACACCAACTATATATTTTTCTTTAGGTGTTTCAACAAATGTTGAGACTTTGTTCTTTCCAAATTTATTTAGTTTATATTGCAAATCATTATTACCGTTATCATCACCTAATGCTTTATCCGTGATTTTAGGTTCTAATTGGGAATGAAGTTATATATTCTCTACATCATTTCATAAATAACATGTATTATATATAGGTTGATTTACATAACAAATTATACTTTCACATGGATGATTCTTAAGAAACAAATGGTTTCGGTTTTCTAAAACCTTTTCATCAACAAACGGTGAAAAATCATCTCGGGTAAATACATCAAAAACATTTTCTTGAGTATTTCCACTATTATAGTAATCTTTCATTAATGTATGATAATAAGTTGTTCAAAACATTTCCAAGGATATAGGTTGGTGTTGTTTAAAAACCAAATGATCAATTTCGTAAAATTTAAAATGTACTGTTTCTTCAACGGTACAATTATTTTTATTAAAAGCTATATATGGGAAAGAAGTAGGGGAGTATCCTAAAAAAATTCCTTCATCAAATTTTGGTGAAACTTAGTCTATGTTATCTTTAGTATTCCAAATGAATACTTTCTATACAAAAACATTGAAGTGAGAAACTATAGGTTTTCAACCAATCTACTGCTCATAATGTGTTTTATTAAGAAATGGTTAAATTAATAAATTATTTACAGTATAAAAAGTATAACATATAGATTTATCCCAAATGTGATTAGAAATAGATTATTCACTAAACATGGATCTTGTTATATTACGAAGTATACTATTTCATTTATCAACAACATTATGCTATTGATGAGTTTTTTGGATATGTGGTGTTATAAATAATTCTTATCGTACTACAAAATGTATCAAAATATGAATTTTCAAATTCTACTCCATGATCACTATGAATAGATTTCAATGGAAGGTTTTTCATAGATTGAAATTTGACTAAAAAATATTAAAATTAATAAAAGGCTTCAGATTTCATTTCTAGAAAACATACCCATGTAAATCTGTTGTAATCATCATCTGAAATAAATACATTGTATTTTCCAAAAATAGTAAAAGTTATTTGTTGGACTAAAAATATCCATATTCACTAGATGTGATACATCCTAAAGTGATACATTGATAATTTATTTAATTCATTACTTAGGATTCATTCCATATTAAAGAGGATCACAAAATTTTGAAGAATCAAATCTATGCTCCAGTAGATAATTATTATGTTTTTTCATTGAGAGTTATCATAGGTTCCTAAGGTTGTAGTGTCCTAGTCATATATTCCTTATCCAATAATGATCATTCATTACACTAAGGTATGATAGGTCTTTTATTATAAGGTCTTTTATGTAATGTGTATAAAAATTCTCATTCTTGTGGGAAATGAGAATAAACTATTGCTTGTAATTCTGTACTAGGAAGTTATCATCCCTTAAATTCATAAGGTAATGTTCATCACATAATTTACTTATTCTTATAAGTTTGTTCTTAATACCACTATCAAATAAAATATCTGAAATTAATTCTTTTCCTAGAATAACAATACTACTAATACCAATAATTTATCTTAATACATTATTTTAGAATGTTAATTTTCCTCTTTTCAACTTGATAACTTTTGAAATGGAATTTTTTTTACCATTAATGTCCTGGGAACATCCGCTATATATGTACTATGAATTTTTACTTGCACATTATTTTTGTCCTGAAAATAAATTAGTTAATCTTTTAGAATTCGAACAATCTTGGACCCAAAATTGTTAGAATGTAAAATAATAGGTATCCACATTTTCTTTGAAAAATTATCATTATAAATACTTATGGATTGTATTTTATTCAATGAAAACATTTTCTCCCAATTCCCACCACATTTATAATTTTTGAAAAAATGACCACATTGGGGAAAATATATCTGTTACAAAATACTAGATTTCAATGAAAAATACCAAATCATGAACTATTATTAAGAGGGTGATGTTCTGAATAAATTTTATCAAATTCATCCATTCCATGACTAATGTTTGATAAAATTTTCTTTAAGGAAAATAATTCCAATTTTAGTCTGATGACAACATTATTATCCTCATAGTCATTAGTTTTAGAATTTCAGTTGTTATTTAAAACAATTTTCATAGAAATAACATTTTTAAGATACTTAGAAAGTTTATTTTTCTTAGAATTATCTTCATTAATGTTGTTGGAAACATTTTAAAAATAACAAGTTTTCCAATCAAGATCTTTTTAATGATCTAATTCTTACATTGTTCAAATAGAAATTGTAGAATTTTCTTTATCATGTTTTTTATTGATATTATTATTTTCATTTTCATGTAATATGGAAAACCTAGATAATTCTTCAAGATAATGAAAATTATTATCATCTAATCATTAAGATTCTTTATCTTAAGATTCATTATATTCATCATTGAGAAATTATTAATTTAGATAAATATTTTTCAAGGACTCAGTAGTGTTTACCTTTTCCATGAGACATTGATTTTAAGTAGAAAATCATGAAATTTGGCCAATATTATTCTGTCCAAAATATTTTATATCCAATGTTTCATTAGAATAATCACCACCACTAGTACTTAAGGTGTCATTATATTCCAGTACTTTCATGTACTAGGACATGTAGAAATTCTTATAGTTTCGTTCTCAATGCCTCTCCTTTCTTTCTTTCCTATTGAGCATAAGACAGTTTGGTTTGATATGACATGCCCTCATATATTTATAACAAAGCACTTCTGAATCTTTTTTATCCTTCATGTATTTATTTCTTATATCTATATTGTAAATATATCATTACCATAATCTTTTTCATCCTTCAAGAAATATTTTAATGTTCATTCTCAGAATGATCAATATCACTTGACTCAGATATAATTATATATTTCTTGGATTTGGATTCAGTTACTATATTAGGAGTCTTATATTCCAAATCATTTGGGTTAGTAGTGAAAGCCACACTTCCATTACCATTCTTATATAATGCTCTCAACATCTCTCTATATTTTGGTGTCATGCTGTAGAAGAGTTCCAAATAAGTCAACAAGAGTAATGTTCGAAACTTATCTATTCTCATCATTCACAATAAAATTATATTCCCACTCATTTAGAATAATACCTATTATCTTATCCATAAGAATCTCATCATCAAGTCCATTTTCACCAATATACATAAGGATTTTGAACATAGTTATAATCTGTTTTTGATTTTATCATATACTTTCTTCATAGGGAAACAAAAAACCATGATATTATACTCTAACCCTATCTCTTCTTATTTAAATAAGAATGGATGTGCTAATATTCATGACATATAATTTCTTACAAATGATATTAGCATCTTCACTAGATGAAATCTGGATATAGATATTCCTATTCGTAGAATATAATAAATTAATATGTACCATGAAGTTATGTTGATACTATTGTTTTTATTGATTGTTGAATTGTCGGATTTCTTTAACTGGAATCTTATAGTCTCCAATTAGAATATCAATGTTATCAACACTTGTGTTGATAATAAAAGACTTCCTCTTATATATTTAATATTGAAAATCATTTCCATCAAAAATTGGGGGCTTGGTAAGATTTATATTTTTTATTGAACAAATGTTAATTCCCTTAATTCTAAAAGAAAATACAAAAGATATTTTCCTCAAAAAAATTAGAAGATGAAGTTTATAAAAAAATATTTTATAAAGAATATTTTAAGAAAAACATGAAATAGTAATATTTATAATGAAAATTTGAGCCAGAAAGCATATATGTAAGAAAAAGTATTTCATACAACTCATATGATACCAATTATAGGATCTAAATCATGGTATTGTTTTCTCAATTAAAAGAGGGGCATGGATGAATTGTAAGTTTAAAACATTCATTTTTATCTTTAAGAAAATATATGTTTAACAAAGTTAAACAAGATTAATTCATATTACCAATTAGTTCTTAACCAAAAAACCAAATTTCTTAGGATCTGATAAGTTGGATCCAATAAAGAAACTTAATTCATATTTACATAGGGAAGGATTCTACCTTAAATATTATAGAATTGTTTTTAAATTATAGTATATAAGTATAAGAAATTATAAGAAATTTATAAATTCTTTCTTTTACAAAATATAGTTAAAAGAAAAACATGTAACAAAACCAGAATAGTATAAGAAATATTTTAACCCCAAAAGTAGGGTATCCAGAAACCTAGGATAAAATTCCTTTGATTTATATAATCATGAAAGTATGTCTAATTGACACCAGGTTAATCCCTTGATATGTAGATCTAAATTTTTCTTGCTATCCCTGCATTCCTTGATCTCTATGGTGATTGATACCTCTAACTTACTATCCCCGGAAGCCATTGATTGATTAGAAACAATTAGAGTTGCAAAAGGTAGGTTGAACAAGTTGTTCACGGATGAACAACATGTTCAAAATATTCACACATAGGATATTTGAGCTGAGCTCTCAGAGAGTGTCAACTTATCCCAATGATCAATAGCTCTCTATGAAAACTCTAGCACTCTGCATGTCCAAATTGAAAGGAATTTATAGGCATGGATTTCCATAGATGATTTCATCCTCTAACTGTTATATTTTTCCTTGAATTTTGAAGGGAACAACACATGTGGAACTCTGGAAACAGATATGTTAAAATAGATTGGCTGACATCATTTTATATAATAGACTATGAGAATCATTAACATTCTTAATAAACATTATCGCATTTAATATCTAATAAAATGCAATGTTACATAAAAAAATTTGTATCTCTAAGGAATTTATTTAATTTGATTATTAATAAAGAGAGAATTAGAGTCTGGAAATACTGATAATTATATTCTCAAATGATAGAGAATTAGAAACTGAATTTTGATGAATTTGAAATATTGTTTCAGAAGAATTTGAATTCTAATATTAGAAGAAATTTGAGTCTGATTTCAGATGAAATCATAGTATTATTTTTTAAGAAATCAGATTTTGAATTTAGAATATATTGGAGTTATATTTCAGAAGAAAATAGAGTAATATTTCAGAATTAATAAGAGTCCTATTTCAGAATTAATTGGAGTTGGATTTCAGATGAAATCAGAGTATGATTTTAGAAGAAATAAAAGACAGGTTTCTAGAGAAATTGGAGTCACAATTCTAGGGAAATCATATTATAAGAAATTGTATGCTTCTAAGATAGATAATAATCTTATATTGGTATGTAGAAAAATATTGTTATACTTGGTTTGAGTAAACACTAGAAAAGACATTGAAAACCAAATGTAAAGAAAAAAAATTTGTAGACCCAGAATATTTTTCTTCAGAGAATATTTCTTAGAGATTGATAATTTTCCATAATAAAATGTTTTTGTTATTTTCATAACATAAAGGAATGGAAAAGTCATATGGAAACTTATTGAGTCAATAATATATTACTTCCACAGGATTATAAAACATTCAGTATATCATACCACATGAAATGAAATGGGATTCATAAATTTTTTTTGACAAAAATATCTGTATGATAGAAACATGTTTAATAGTCATTTAATTATTTAATCAAAGAATAACCCATGTAAAATGATGTTGGATTCATAATATTTTTTCCCTGGTTTTACACTTTGAAGAGAAATATTATTGTAAAATATTTTTTATCATTAACACAAACCTTTTAGAGAAAAAATAAGAATGGAATCTAAGGATCATATCCCCTGTAAATCATAATTTACATCTATGGATTTCTTCATATATGGAAAAGGATTTTAAAAGATTACCTATATATATTTTTGGAAAATAAAAATTTAACATTGAAAAACACTTTTTAAAACATATTTTTTTTAATCTTTATCATTTAATATTAAATTTAAATATTTAAAGGGAGCTCTAGAAATCATTTATAATTTTTTGTTAAAGAAATAATCATTTACATTTAGTAAAACACATTATAAAACACATAATATATTAAAAATAATTATAATTTAAATTTACCACGAAACATATAACGAATTCATTAAAAAAATAAAAAACATTTCATGATGAAAATATATTTTTTACATGGAATTGTTTTAAACATAAAATATTATAAAAATATTTTTATTTGATAATAACCTTTGAAACATATAAATGAATATTTAAAACATTTAGCGGTCAAAACAGCAAGGAATGTTTTAAATGTTACAAAAGAATATTTTTATTAGATTTTTAGTAAAATCCACACATCCCTTCTTTCAAATATTACATGTGTATTCATTTTAAAAAAAAATCCGAAGAAAATTTAAATAAATAAAATCATTTATTAAATTATCTAGTTAATGCTTATTTTTTCTATTTTATTTAAGAAAATATGGATATGGAAGAAAAATTGTTTTTGACTAGGGTGAGAAATAATTCTTGTTTACTATAATGAAATATTTATTAATCATGAGTAAATAATGTGATGAAAACAAGGGAAACAACATTATTATAAAAAGATAAATATAGGAAATGAAATTTCATGAGATTCTTGAGATATATTTGACCAAATTTAATAATTGGAAGAATAATCATAAACAATATCGATATTCGATGACATTGTATCCTAAAACCATTACCAGTTTGATAAAATTGAATTTTATTCCCCATAAATGAATAAAATTAAATAAAAAATTGAATTCTATGATAATAAATAAATTATTTATTTTATATTTCAAAGGTTCTATATATAGACCACATCAAATACGATAGGTTTATAACAAACTGTATTCCCAAAAGAAACCGAATTTTGGCATAAATTCTTTTCCAGTTTGATAATATATTGAATTGTATGATCTATTACATAATGAAATCAAGTTAATATTTAAATAAAACTAAAATATTTAAATCCATGATGAAAAATTTTAATTGGGAATTATATACACCACCAAAAATTTACAAGTAATGAATATTGATTAAGAATTAAAAAATAATGAGGGGAGTAGAAATCCCTTACCTTATGTCTAAACATTCTACATATATGTTTTAACCTTAAACATAATAAAAATATGTTTATTTTAAATATAATTCATATATATATAATACCAACTATGATTTACTTTAGATCTTTCATTATCTATTTATTAAGAATTCCATGTTAAAGCCACGTTTTGGGCAATGTCTACTTTTTTGTGTGTATGTTTTTATTTTATATTTTTTGTTCCTAAATATTTATCATTGTTCCAAATTAATTTTTTTTACCCCCAATATAAATAACATATATGTTAAGAATATATGTATTTTTATAAATCAATAATATTTACAGAAATAAAATGTAACACACCCTTGAGGGAGACGATTGATTATAAAAACACATTAATGATGTCCGAATGTTCATAACGGATATGAATAAATAAGGGTATATAATATTTTACCATTATAAAAAATCTATATTATAATTATATCACACATTTTCATTAAAAAAAAACTTTTTTACATTAAATTTAAACCATGAATGAATCTCATTGCATTGTGAGGTAGTAGTCTGCCGTACCCTTGAGTGATGTTATCTTATTCACACATAATGGAAATTAAGAAGTCATATGTGATATAATAATTACAAATTTATAATAATTTAATAAATAAAATATATTTACATTTGAAACAACATTATATTATTTTGTTACTGATGGTAATAAAAAAATGAATAATATCATTTCATGAGACAATAGTTTGATGTACACACCAGTGGTGATTTCATATCTCATTTTATAGAAGATGAAGGATTTTAGTTTTTAAATTAACATAATAAATTTTTAGTATAATTTAAATACATGTTTTATTATATTTTAATGTTTTATTTATAATTAACTGAGGGAATGGATTAAATAAAATAATATACCCATTTCAGGGTTTCACCTCTTATTCAAGAAACACCTTTTGGTTTGAAAATAAACCCATCATAGAGACTCATTATGAAGAAAATAGGTGGTGTTGGATGATTGTAGTTATGTAACAATGTTTTAATTTAGGAAATGGCAGAACCAATTGGTTATGTAAATATTATGAGGATAGGATAGGGTTGTCCTTTAATAAGGTTGTTGATCCCCACACATGTAATTTTTTAAAGGAAGATAATGTAACCTGGTTTATAAAATTCATGAATGCTAAAATAGTCCATTCGAGATCCTATAAGATATTAGGTCAAAATATGTCTATAAAATGGGTAATTGACAAAATTTGACTCATTTTTTACCCCTATAATATTTGTTTAGCCCTTGGTAATCCCATTTTTTACTTTAACTATGCTAATTTATTTTTAATTCATTCATAATTCATTATGGTAAAAAATTAATCCACCCTTGTTAAATAATATAAATTATTAAGATTAATGATATTGAATATATAATATATACTCCGTTAATACAAGTGGAAAATAATAATTTAAATTTTATCTAAAGTCATGTTTAGAAATAATTTTTTAAGATAAACTATTAAAATGAATAAAATATATTTATAAAAACGATTCAATGTGAAAATATCTAATATGACATAAATTGAATTTATTTATTGAAAATTTAACAATTTTTATCTTTAAAATCAATTTCGAACACAAAATTATCCTTATAATATATTTACACTAACATTTAATTTTCAATAGAGGCCAGTATTTTTCAATATTCATCGAAAAATTAATATATTCCTAAAATTCATAAAAATTCACTCAAATATAATATTGACATGATTATTTAAAAAGTAAAAGATAGATAACAATTTTTATTTTAAATGATGATATCAATAGTTTTTCATGTTTCTTTAAAATAAGATGTTCAATGTTACAAAATATAGGCTTAATATGGTGAGTAAATAAATCTATCAATGAATGTTACTTTATTCTAAAATTTATATTTCATAAAATTTTGTTGTTTTAAAATAATAATATAGAAATCATAAATTACCAAATATGTTCACATAATGAAATTAATGAAATTTTAAAAATTCATTTATGCCAAAATATATAACATGGAATGTAATTTAGAAATTTGTTCCGTGAATTAAATACTAGAAATTTATATATCATAATATGATTTTATAATTATGGAATCCAGTAAAACCAATCGATATAAAACATTAAGAAAAATAAATGAAAAAAATAGGTTTATTATCATGAAAAAATGGCTTATGATGAATCAATGAAATCAAATAAAAATCATAAGAAATAAAACAACCAATAATGTTGTTAAAAATGAAGAAACATACAAAAAAACAGTAGAAAATCAATATATATCACTAAAAATAAAACCATAATCCATAATAATTTCTAATATATAAAATTATAATTCTAAAATACCTTATTTACAATCTATATGAAATGAAATGAAAACATTATAAGATAAAAACTGTGATCATTCAAAACAAAAAAAAATAAAAATAACCAATTAAAATACTCTTATAGATCATTAATTAATTACCCTAAATCCAGAATCCCCTAAATATATTCATAGTTCAATTGATCCTATTTAAAAAAGAACAACTTTCACAAATACACTTTCGTAGGGTAAAAATAAACCATTAAAAATGGAGACCTAAAATCAATTGGATTTCACCCCCTATTTTTTTTAAATTCTTATATATGAAATACATCAATATTAGAGACACTGAGAAAAAGGGAAAATTATAGATGAAGAAAATGTAGAATGAAGTGTTTCATTGGATTATGGTATTAAATACCCTATGATAAAAACTTGGAATTAATGATAAATATTAGAGGGGATATAAATCATAGAGATACCATTATTGTGGCCTATGATGACTAACCTAAGGTTGATATCAATTGAAGGTTAAATTTAATTAAATAGAATAATATTAAAGTGAAAATTTGGACATTTTATATTAGATCAAATAGGTACCTTATTATGGTTAAATTTGTACCTAGTTACAACCCTTATAAGATCCCACTTACTATTATAATGGGTACCTTGTATCCCACACCAAGAAGACTATACCACATTGAATATTTTAGTTTAATATTGTTCTACATATAGAAATCCTAAATCCCTCAATAACATGTATACCTCAAACAATGCCCAAAAGTCTAGAGAGTTACAAATGATTGATCAAATACTAAAATGAAAATAAATTCCCCTCAGAGAGAAACAGTTTAATTTCAATCTTTATCGATTAAATATATATTTAAGTTAATTATATATATGATCAAGGTATATTTTCGATTATAGACCTATGTTTAATTATCATATTATGATGAATTTTTAGGTCAAAGAAATTAAGATTTTTGGAAATGTGTGTTTTGATAAATGATTGTGTAGTTTGGAATATGATTTCAATGTTTCATAATTTATATTGTGTTTGTTATATTATCAATGGAATACTCTTATGGTGAGACTTATTCTTAGGAGAAATGTATCCAATAAGTATTTCCTTATACTAGGGATCACTATATGGGAAGAAAAACATTTCTATCAATAATTACGACTAATGGGTGAATATGGGAACTTTTTCAACATTGTGATATTGAATTCGAGCTAGGAATATAGTTTATTGAACATTTATTTTTCATAATGTGTATAAACCATAGAGTAAAATGACGAAAGTCATGATATGGTGACCATAGATAAATAGTGTATTTACAAGTAATTAAAAATCCTATTTTTTATGAGAAATGGGATCAATCATTGAGTTTCAAGGATGGACTGTAATTAATGTTTTTAGATAAAATTTTTTAAGATAATATTAAACTATTTATTAGGATATTGATATATTTTAATATAAAAGATGAATTGGGATTTATGTGGGTGAAAATAATTATTGGGGGGGTTTTATAACCCTAAATGTTCAGTTGTTTGTGGAATAATAAAGTGGAAAACTCTATAATAACTAGTGCAGGTGAAATATCATGGGAATTTAAATATTTTTATTAGGCATGGAAGAATTATCCAAAGTAGTAGAGATTAAAATATTTATTATTCTAAAATTATTGTTAGGGACCTAGTTAAATCATGTAATCATGCTAATAGTGGGATAATTAGACAATTTATTTTTTTACTAGTTTTGTCTCTTGTAATAATTTATACATACAAACTTATCAGGATGGATGAATCAAAAATAATATTATACAAAAAAATAATGTTTTACACAATATAACATGTATCGGTGAACATAGAACATGATATTTTTACAAACATAAATCCTAATATGGGTTACTATGACATGAATTTGATTACTGAAACTATTAGACGACAGTTATTTAATAAAAATATAAATTTAAAACACAAGTGGAAAATATCATAATTTATGAAAACATTATCTTTTGATATATATAATTTTAAAACAATGTTTCTAAATCATATTATTCTTATTTATAGATTATGTCGCAACCAAATTATTTACAAAATATTATATTTTCTACACTTCTATATTTTTTAATGAAAAATGATAGATCCTTTTCATCTTATAAAAATATTGAATAATAAAATATTTGGTAATAAAATAATTCATATTGAATTTTCTGACCTTTATAATACACAAAATGTTAGTCCAATAAGATTATTTATGTTGGCTTGCTCCTCAAGATATTGACATCCTTTTGATACGAGTAAATGATCATAAGAAAAAATAGATAATATCTATAATTAGTTCTAAAATGATATAAAATTATTATTTTATTTAAGATAATTAACACTCATTACATTCAATATCTATATATCTGTTTCTCATCACTTGTATTATAATATTCATAAAATCATTATCTATTTATAAACATAATACTAATTATAAGGATTTTATTCCATTTTAATTTAGTATTTAAAATGAGAACCAGAAGTAAATTGAGATTTTATTAAAAAATCAAAAATATCAATAATGGAAAATCATAGTTGATTATCTTCAAAGATATGAGGAAAATATCTTCACTGATGTCTCTCTAAAAAATTTCCATGGATCGTCACAATTATGCAATATATATGCATTTTTTCTCACACCAGATTGCATAAGATGGCATCAATATTCTAGTTTTATTACCCATAATCTATTATAATCAATTAAATTTGATAATATCCAAAAATATATTCACATAAGGTCAATCAATACATTAAATTTGACATTATTTTTATTTTATACTTTTTTACATACAAGATTCAGTCATGCTCAAAATTTATATTCCATAACATCATGTTCACATGTACATGACTACTCACAAGTCATCAACTACATAAAATTGAAAATTCACCTCCAGGGACTACATATCAAATCCAAAACACGATGATTGTCATGATATTTACGATGTAATGCTAAAAACAAGATCATGTGAGTTAATGTTACTCCAACTAAGAAAATTCATGTATATTTATCATGATATTTGATAAAATATATTACATATTTCTTTAAATTATTTATTATTTTCATATAGAATCTTTTCTAATAATATGTGGGAATAAGATACTATTTTTTGAGTTTTAGAAACAATGGATTAATCTCACATTAATTATTTTATAATAATATAATAGAGTCATACTATTGTTTCATAAATTTAATAATTTATATATTACTGATATGTGTATTTCAAAATCATTAGCATAATCATATATATATATATTGATATTTTTATAACAAACATATGGAAGAAACAAAGTCTTTGGTAATGATGGGTTAATTATATGCAAATGTTGACATAATCATATAATGATTTTTAAAAATGGATTCTATTTTGTAAAAATGTATATAACCACTAGAAGTAATGTAAAATGATTTTAAATAACATTATGAACCTATTTTACTTCAACTAGTATCGTTAGGGAACTATCAAATGTATATGAATCATTGATGAACTATTTTTATTACCCTAATTAATCTCCATCACTTAGAATCTATTTCTTAACAAAATCATCATGTACTCCATCGAGAAGGTAATTAATAAATTATAAATATATTAAAAGAACACATGAACATATTATTTTCTTAACATTTTAAAAGGGATATAATATTTATAGTCCATGTATTCGATGAAACTGTTCATATTTTAACTACTCAACTTTATGAATAATATTATTTATTTCAAAATCTCCCATTGATTTTAGCGGAAAAATAGTACCAGAGGATTCCCTTATCATATAATTTTTGTTGTCTAACATACATTTATTTTATCTATATATCATTATCTCATTAACTGAAAAACAAATCATTTTATATAAAATAAATTAGGATAAACTAAGGAATTTATGTATCATGTATAAAATAAACCACATATCATCAATCACTATAAATATCACTGAATTTTATTATCTTGAATTTCATCCTTAAAATATGTGATCTTATATAGATAAATATGATATCGAGGATTGATATATTAACCACCATTTCAATCTTTAACACGTGAAGAATCATCTTGTTAGATGGGTGAAGACATCAACTAATTATTTTCATGGAAAGTTAGATTTAAAAAAAATCAAACATGTATTATAATCAATGGGGTCCATTAATATATCCCAATAATTTTTTGTGTTTTAGAATCATATTTTTTATTCCAGATATTACATTTCATATATTTACTTCATTTACAATTGAAAATAAATAAAAAATTCTTAAAAATAATAATTTAAAACCTTAATACCTTATGATATATTTCTAATAGTATACTTGAGGCCACATTTAATGTTATTATTTTTTATTCCAAATATTTATTACAAAGAAAATGGTCCATACCACACTCGGGAGTTATCAATTTATAAATTTTATGTCTATGTGAGTCAATTTTTCCATTGAAAATAAGGATAAATTACTAGGTTCTATTTAAGATATTAAATATAATTATTTATTCTTAAAAATATTTTATAATGTAGTTAGTTGGATTAATCCCTTAAGGAATTTTTATTATAGTGTAAAACATGGAAACAATGAAAAAGGATGAATAATTATGAATAAACAATGACGGTAGAAGGAAGTTATATTATTGATTGAACTACTAGAATACTTATAATAGGTAAAATAAATGATGTTTTATCATATAAATAAACACATAATTTTGACAAATGATGAGAAATACGAATGTATATGTATGATATTATGATACTTAAAACATTATTAGATTGAATGGAATGTTATTTCATTAATTCATGATGTAACGTCTAATTTTTTTTCCTTTTAATACATTTGAATAAATGAAAGAATATTTTAAATTCTAGGCAATGAGAAGATGTGAGATTCTAGATACCAAATATCCTTGTTATTGTTATTTTAAAATATTTATATTTTTCATGGAATGTGCTTGAATTCTATCATAATTAATGGTATACTCAATTTTCCTGAACTCATATGGTATCTTTGATGCCAATGTAGTTTCTAGGATATTGGTTAAACACTAGGCACTTCCAAAAATAATATATCATCTTGCACTTGATGAGGGGAGTTTTCTATATGCGAGAGAGAATTTAATTAATTAATTAATTAAATGAATGAATAAAAGCATCATCTAACTACTTAAAACATATGCACCACGGATAATGGAGTATCCCCCTTATTATTGAAGGATGAAAAAAGAAAGAAAAGAGGTGATGCTAAACTCCATTCCTTTATTCATTTAAGAAAGAATGAAGGTTTAATAGATTTTGGGCATTATTGTTGACAAAAAGATTCTGTGTTAACACGACGAGGATAAAATAGTTATTTTCTATGATTGGGTTTCAATTAATATGTTTTTTATGGGATGAAGATATTTTTTGGTTAATAAGGACCCTTATTGGATCGATCTATAGAAAATGGGTAGACAATTGGATTTCCAGGTGGATAATAGGGGTACCATATTCTGAATTCCAGATAAAAAGTTCTATTTCTCGTGAACAAACCATGTGTTCTCTCTATTTGAGGAATTTCTACAGATGGAATCACATGTTGTGTAAGTGAGATAAACTCTAGTGTGTAATAACTATGTGTCAAAGAACATGGAAAGCCACCCCATTAAAAGAAGCATAATTGTTTGAGGGTACATAAACACAACCAGTGTAGACATGTAGGGTAATTCCCAGTTTAAATGGGCATAAACACATCTTGGTACTATGAAATTTCTAGTGTACATGTGCATAGACATAAAACATATTCATTCTTATTAGTACATTCCATGTAATTTTTATACACATTATATACTTCCTCTAGGACACCATAGTTTCACCATTCTCTTCATAATAGTGTAATGTGATTTCGTCATGCTTCCACTTCTTATTTTGATTCTTTTGTTCCATCATTGAATTTCAGTTCATATGAGTTCTTATATTATATAGTGGTATTAACACAATACACTCCCCTGATGGTTCGTTATTACATGCAGTCCTGAGAATCAGATGTGAGACTGCTCATGGTATTATAGATTTCATCCTTAAACTTTTTTTGAGTTAGATCCTTATTTCACATCATCCAATGTTTATAGGGTTTCTCCTGACAACATGAACAACATATATATGTGTTGATACTATATCTAGAAGTTCATTTTTAGATTAGGTTTACAATATCCATTATGATCTTATTGTGGAATCCCTATCTTGGGAATTGGGATCTTCTTAGTTACATCATGTTCTTCATATTTGATATGATCGAAGAGTGAGTCCTCTTAGATAAGAACCATTAGAGATATTTACACACATTAAGTGAGTACTTTTGTGTGGCTGTTGTTTAATATCCTCAATTCAAATCATAGGATGAATCTATAAGGGTACCATATCACGCGACAAAGTGTCTATTATACGTTACTGGGTTTTTCATAGTATGTCTCACTTTATGATTGAAAAACAATCATGTATTTAGTTGTAATCACACAAGATGTTCTATGATTGGTGATTTATAGTGACACAATTATGTATTTATGTAATCAAACCTATATGGGATCTAATTATAAATTTAATGTCTTATGAAGAAGATTGTATTCATGATGGTGTCTTCAGTAGAGAGTGAGTTAGTGGAAAATTTAAATATAATTAGATTTTGGTTCATAGGGGGTTGGATTTTATTGATGACCCCACATTCATAGTTGTTCATACTCTTTAATAGATTTTGAGAGCATCAATTTATCACTTTGGTGCTACTAAATTTGTTTTAGTTAATTTATTATGAGATATTTACTTCCATATTAATTTGGAAATCTCTTGTATTTTACCCTTTTTATGGATGTGGATACATAGTGGTGTGTGTGTTTATAGGTACTTTGGGTTATAGACTACCATGTGTTGTGTATGCCTAATTAGTCATGGTATTCATCTCTTAGGCTATAGAATGCTATGATGTGGTTTCACAGTTATCTTACAATATCAAAAGTATGTCCTAATTGGTATTTTTAGGACCGAGTGGTATTAAATCATTATTTTACCTCGGGATAAAAAATTATAGATTATCTAAATATGAGGTTTTATTTTTGGGTTAGGAAAATATTAATAAATATTTTCGAGTTTGACTCTGAATCCGGGTAACCCATTGTCTTTGTAGTGGAAAACATATCTATTTAAGAGGTCTCAAATAACCTGCATAACGAATCTATACATGTAGGCACTAGTTTCCTGGAAAACACTAGTGGACACATCATATAGTGTTGGAATTTGGTTTTCAAGTCCATGTGCTTGCTACCTATGGATCAATTTTAGTCGTCATGTGAGTTTTCAATTTTATAATTCCCTCACATCAACAACTAGACAAGATTATATGAAAGGATCATGTTAGTTAGGAAACAAGAAATGAGGATATAATATAACAACCTATAAAATAGGTGGTACCTCTAGGTAGTTTTCTAATTATATCACCAACAATTTATGATAAATTAGTCCCATTAGTTTTGGATATGGATTTGTTTCAATTGAGTGATAGTCATGATTTTTTGGGGAAATTACCACTCATATTTCGGGGTGAGTAGAACCCTAACACAAGAGATGAATGGATGGTTTTTTTTGGGGGTTTTCTGCTATGTTAAGACACCTCTCGATAAAATAATAGTCATAGCAGTGATCCTTATTCATTACTCAATAAGAAGATAGTGGGTACTACTTACCCAGACACATGATGAGATTACCCAAACATGGTCAGAGTGTCATTGGCTCTCTAAAAAAGATTACATTTTGTATTCTCAATGTAGATTTCATGATGGAGTTCCTAGAGACCTTACTGAGGAACTTATAATTTTTTGAGTACGCATAAGAGATTGTCAACCAATTTAAACACTCGATGAATATGGATTGAGATGATATATTATAGAATATAATTTTTATGGGGGTATACACCATTAGAATAGGGATATATATTTTTCTATAGGAGTAACTAAATATTCTAGGGTTATCAATCTATCATTAGTAGTGGTGTTTTTTTTTTTGCGGATCATTCACTGAGGGTTCGTACTAATAGTGGTAACACTGGTGCAATGAATTTAGTAGATGGAAGAAGATGGTAGATTCACGAGCCCAGTGAGGCTAGAAGTTATCTGAGATAGTCTTATGAATGATGGTATACTATATAGGGATCACATAATAGTATGATCCTGTTAATGGAAATATGGTTTCACGCTTCGGTGGGGGGGCATCTTGATCAGGATTTTTCGACCCATCATATTGTTCATATATAGATAGTAAATTAGCTGTATATGTAGATATAAAAATTTTATAATATAGGTGATAATTGTGTAAAACATTGGCGTGGAGCCTAGAGAGCAGCAATAGGTGGCCAATATTTTGAGTACATTCCACCAACATCCCTTTCTAGTCCCTTTTGGCTCTGAGAGCTCATGGTGTATGTCGAGGGAAGCTGTAGTTAGTGAATTACTATTGAAAAATGGATAATTAAATGATTATTGGCATGATGTATTTATTATCTAAATAATATAAAGTATTGATAGAATCATATGAGACTAATTTCTTTCTCTCTACATCTATTTTCCAAAATCTAGATATTACAATTGAGATCTTTTATGGACCATTGAATTCCAAGAGTATTGTGGGTGGAGATTGAATTTCTACACATTTATTTTATTATATTGTAAATAATATTAGGGGATAAATTTTCTAATTGTATCACATCATAGTAGCTATTATAATGTTTTACTTCATCATAGGAACAACTATTTTTTTCAACGTTCATGCACTGATTCACACTTATAAGAGTAGGATGTGTTGTATATGGGTTAGTTGGTCTAGGATTATTTTATTTGTTGATAAAGAAGTTCCATCAAATTAGAATGTGATAATTTTCCGTAATATAAAAATGATCAACAATTGGTTTACTAGTATCTACCATTGAACAATAGATGTTAGGATCTAAATTTCACTTACATTGGTGGTTGAGTTTGTGGATGTCTTCCTTAACAATGTATTAATCTTACAACAAAAGAATGATATATTAATTTCTATATAATTATAGGGGAAATGGATCTTTTATATTTTTTAGTATATTAGACAGATACCAGATAGTTTCATGAGCTTTAGTTACATTTGGAGGATTTCCAAAGGAAATGATTTATAAAATCCAATGCATCACCAATGGAATCCCGAATTTTTTTTCAAAGCAATAGGATTGTGGAATGGAGTTACGTGGTTATTAATATAACCTAAACCAGGTGATAATAATGAATATGTATTTAAAATTCATGAATCGTTGACCTATTCATGTAGTTGAGAAGGGAGAGGTTTTTCTTGGTGAGTGAACTTAGGTAGGGTTATCACGACCTCTGGGTTCATGGGGATTATATACGAAAGATGAAATTATATTTTTTCAATCTTCGCTATGATTAATAACTGATTATCTTCAATATATATAACACCCCAAAATTGTTCACAAGATGCATAAAGAATATATTTCACCAGTTTTAGACATAGATATGGTATTTTCTTCCATTATATTCAAGTGTACATAGTGTCTGGGGACGAAAATGAGAGACAGTTTAGGATTGATTTAGATGTACTCTAAGAGATCCATATTTACTGTAATATCTTATGGATTTAGTTTTGGTTTATAGAAATAAAAATTCTAGGACATTCCTCTAATATATGAAAACATCAATGGATATAGAAAAGGTTCAAGTATTTCATGCATGGGAGACATCCAAGAGCGTGACTCAGGTGTAGTGAATCCTTAGGTTGGTTGGATACCCTCATAGGGTTGGGCATAATTTCCCTAAGATAACATCACCTATAAATGCATTGAATTCTTAGAAATATACGTTCATTTTGATAGGGAGGTGCCAATATAATTTTAAAAAAGTGTGGTCGAGGTTGATAGGCTCTCACATAGCAAGATTTTTAGAGGTGGGTTATGAGTATATAATTCTTGGTGACAACTATATAATTGGACACGGTTTTCTTCAAATGAAGTGGAAGGAAATTATTTACTTTTTGTGTCATATGTTGGGACCGCATCTGTGTAACAATGTGACCCAAAATCTAGAGATCGTTGTGGTAGTCTTTATAGACATAACCTAGGGACAATACATTTTGGGTGATAGATTTATAATCTATTCTAACTGAAGAAGTATAAGGTATATATTATCTTAGATGTATTTTAGAATGATATAGATTTCATGTATATAGATCTTATAGTTTTATGACATAATGATATTATATTTGTCATGGAAAGCGTAATTTACTGTAATATTCTCCTAGTAGGATATCTTGTTCATATTTGTTGGATGGGGTGCTAGAGAATTTTGGATCATCAAAGTTATCCCTTATTGATGAATATGTGTGTAATAGTGGTTGTATATAAATGCATAAATTTTGTGAATTTAAAGTCTAATAACTAGGTTTCAGAGGTTTTTGATTTCCATTAGAGGTTCTAAAGTGGAAATGGGATGTTATATCCATGGAATTTGTGATGATACATCCCTGGTCAATAGAGGCCATGATGTTGTCTATGTTATGAAAAAATATTTCACCCTTTTGGACAACTTATATACTATATAAGAGTTGTTTTTAGAAATTATATTGAGATTACTTTATATGTAGGATATTTTTTTGATTCATGGGGTTCCTTAAATTATTGTTTCAGACAGTGACGATTGCATTATGCCATGATTATAGAGAGGGTTAGTGGAAGATTTTTGGAATCAATTACATTTGATCATGATATTCCAACCCAGAATTGTATCTAGACAACGTAAAACATTCTTCTTTAGGAGGAAATGCATTAGTCATGGATGATGAACTCGATCCTAATAATTAGGATCAATATCCCTACATTTTGTTTTCATACAAGAATATTAATCACTCAAAAATCAGTATGGAACCATCAGATTCCTTATATAAGAGACCAATAAAGTCACCAATAGGATTGAATGTTCTGGTATTTTCAAAACTTATGGAACTAGATTTGTATGAGATATCATAGGGAATGTTTATAACATTCATGAGAGTAAAATGAGTGTATATATCATTCAAGAGTAATATAGAGACCGATGATATAGGCCTTTTGAGACCGATGATGGAGAACAAGAGTTAATGATGGTCTCACCTTGGTGAGTTTTCTTGATATTTTCTTTAGTTTAGTTGTTATCTCCATGGATAGTTGGCCTTTTCTGGATCCCCCATAGGATAGAAGGCGTGTCATACTACATGGACCTACCACTAATGTTTCACAAGTAACACAATGACTTCAATGTGATGAAACTAAAGAGGTATGTAGAGGTCCTATCACATATGATAAAATGAGGAGATATGGACATTGAGTAAGGGGTAACCATTGTGGAGTATATGGTAGAGAATGAGTGTCAGTTGGAGATAATCTTTCAAGGGAGATTTTTTCTAGCGGTTCTTTTTTGAATGATGAATTGGAATATATAAGAGGACACATTTCATCATTATATATGGAAGTGTAATTAGTTCCCTAAATTACTTAAGTAGGTTAATTTATTTTTAGGTTGAGAAACTCATGATTTCTGGAGAGAGTTACCTCATGGTTTCTACCTTATTTGACATTGAGATTTATGAAAAAATATTTACAATCTAGAAAGTATGACAAAATGAGATTTTGGTGATCACATAGATTTACTAATGAAATATTTATATATTATTGTATGTTATGGAATGTGCACAAATATCATTGGAATTAATGATTTTCAAATTGTTTAGGACATAAGATGGAAAATCTGAGTCCACTGTTATTTTCATGAAGTGGGGTTTACAACATGCATTCTTTATAGTCATCGACATCAGCTGAACAATATGAGGTATTTGAGGGTGTGATAAAAAATAAATTTATGTAATGAAATAGTTAAATGAGTAAAATTACCCCAACCACACATATATCATAAAAACCAATGAGAATGGGAGTTTTTTATCACATGCCCGACATACAAACTGTGGAAGAAGATAGTCACTATTATATTAAATCCATCATCGAAATCATGGGAAAATCGATGTGTAGAAGTTTTTAAGCATCAATGTGGAGATCAAAATTTGTTTTTACACCCTGAGGTAGTTTTTTCATGTTTTATGACTATATCCATTTTGATTCAATTTTTATGTTTTTAATCCATATTCACGACTTCCAAAGACCCATTGGGGTTGATCTGTAACAAATTTGTGGATATTAGGTGTTTTAAAATGATAATTAGGATATACTTTTAGGAATTTCAAAAATACAATATTTAGTTGATGAGAACATTTTTTGTGTTCGTCGTGTTCAAGGAAGATTGAAATTTGGCACTACATGTCATGTACCTAAGGTACATTCGCTATTGTTGGTATTTTCTTTATGGTCAAGAACATGATTAGACACCCCATTATATGATGTGTGCGCATGCATTGGTATAACCGGATTTATAGTATATTTTAGAACATGTATGGCTAGTGTAAAGGTAACATACAAGACTCGCTACATGGTAAGGGCCATTGTATATGGGAACACAAAAAAACAGTGTACTAGTTTACTGGTATGTGACACATAATTATTACACACACCATGAACTTATTCATTGTCTTGATAGACCCCCCCCCCCCCCATCAAATCATACCATTAAACTGTATGTGGGAAAAATTTCTTCTTTCACATTAGTAGGGTGAGATCCCTCATTCATGTTCTGTGTTTACGAGTTCCCTCACTATAGAGTGAGATTTTCACAATGATACCCCAAGAGGGATTAGTAGGTCATCCAATATTGAGTATTCGATGTGATACCCCTCATCATATTATAGAATGAATCCTATCATTATTATCTATTATAATTCAAATTTATTTATATTCATCTAATGTAGAGATTGTGGGGACATCTTGACCAACAAACAAGTGTGTTGATCACTTTTATTGCACGTTAGTTCTAAATTTGTTTTACTGCAACCCCATGAGCCTGAGCTATGAACCACTATTTTATTATTGAGATCTTATGAGTCACTGTGTGTTCAACCTAATTGTGAATCATAATGAGTATGTCCTATTAGAAGACATATTTAGTGGTACATAGACTCATGTAGTGGGTTATCCTAGATGAATGCTATTTTAGATCCTCAAGTAGAATCCTAGGATGACTATATACTAAGTCACTATCTTGTGACTCATTTTTTTCTCTTGATTAACCATGTCTTAAATATATTGTCTCACATCCTGATTGAAAAAGGAATATGGGTTATGGTGGACTACCCCTTGATGTTCTATGTTTGGTGATTTATGAGATGCATGTTGGGTACTTATATACTCACCCCAAATTGATATTCACAAAAAAAAAATAATTTCCAATATAGATGAAATGTTTTATAATTGTTTCTTAGAAGGAAATAACATTGGTGGGGCATAGTGATCCCAATAAAATGTCATTTATACCATGTTGTGTCTGAAAAAAATTACCTTATTAATATCAAGATGGACTATTTTACAATATTGGCGGGATTTTATTTGACCCTTTATTCATTCATTTTTATTTCCACAGTCTTACAATATGATATACATACCTTAATACATTTTGAAATTCGTTGTATTTTAGCATTTAATGTTATGGCGTTACATTGATATGTTTCCGTGTGTGTAAAGTAACATTTGGAAAAGGATTCACATGTGTGTAATATGGATAATAAACACTTTTTTTATACTCTAGTATAATATTGGTACATTTAGGGTGTCACAATCTACATTACACTTGCTAGGAGGTCCCTGAAATGATAAACAAGAAAATAAAACTCATTCTAACGAATGTGAAATATGATGTATATCTTTTTTTGTTCGTTATCCTATGACTAAATGATTAATTCTATTTTTTAACTAAATCATTCAATCATAAATATAAATGGACAAATCAGTTTTCACTAATACTAATTTTTCACTATAGCATAGCGTGTTAAAAGGATATTTGATTTTCATTTTAATCAAATTGTTTTGTTTTTCTTCATTTGTGATAAAATTTAATTAACATTAAATATTATTGTAAAATAACATCCTTGAAAATTTAATAGAGTAGCATCATAAAAAAATTATTTAATGAAGTAAAATAATTAATAACATTATATTATTCACCTATTTTCATTCGTCAATGATTATTTTGAACTTGAAAATAGAATCTAATTTCATTATAATCATAAACATATTTTAAGCTGAAATGAAATGGATTTCTTTTCTATTGTGGAGCTTCACACCTTGCTCCAACTGCTTCTTTGTCTCATAATCCATGATAGTTTATTACAAGAGGTATAGTCCTCTATTTTTATTATCATAAGGAATATCTTGATCATTAAAAGAATGATTATTTTCTTTTCACAACAAAAAATTATCCTCTAAATATTTATTCATGCCCATATTTTAATCTCAATCTGACATAATCAAATCATCATCAGAAATCCCTTTTTTCACATGAATCATACCTAAATGACCATCATATCACATATTTGACTCGATAAAACATCACTCTTAAATTAAAATACACAAATTATAATATATTAAGTCATCAAGTGTGATTTTCCAATACCTTTTTTGATCTATGATCTATCCTTAAACTTATTTTTACAGAATATTTTATACACACTTGAACATCAATATTTTCATCAATTACCAGACACAAGTCACATATTATATCCGGTTCTCTAAGGATTAAATTTCCCATTCCTAAATTTAGGAGTCCTCATTTAATTTGTCTATAAAAATAAATGATTTATTGACATTACAATAATTAATATATAGGTTAAAATGAAATTGAATTTATAAACAATTATATACATGGGTAAATTCAACAAAAAAGTATAATTTCAATCAATCCTCTAATAAAAACAATATAAATTATCCATAATATAAATTTAAACTAGGTCAATGGTTGTTTAATAAATTAAACACAATAACAAATTTATGTTTAGAAAATCCAATGAATATCATTTTCCATTTAGAGAACCTAGAAAATAATTAATGTAAATTAATACCATCTCTACACATTATGAGGATCAATTAATAATGTGTTTATATGTGGGAAAACTCAATCATAATTGGCCAAAAAAAATTACACTAAAATTAATATATTTCTTATCTTCATGATCTAATTTTTAAAATATATGTACAAGTTGATAAATCTATGATTGAAAAACAATAGTACCATAATTAAATGGTTTTATAAATTATTTTCTTATATATACCCTTTAATATATAATTTATAATTAATATTCTCAAAAAACGTTTTATGGATGAATGTTTTTTCATGGTTTTAGAAAAAAATTAGATTCAAAACATTGTATTTGTTTATTTTTGAATCACATTGTATTTAACTAAAACATCAAAACGTCTCATATTCTACCAGTACATATTCACACATAATTATTATATAATAAACCAAATTAATTGGTGAAGAGTGAGTTTAAAAATTAAAAACTATGAATAATTAACTCAATAATATTTTATAAAAAACTAATAAGAAGTGCACAAGGATTATGAGTTAATTTCAATTCTATTTTCATTGTCGTGATTAAATATATAAAATCTATTAAAAATATTTTATATGAATGATGATAGTAAATAAATTTACAATCTTGCGAAAATAAGAAAAAAAATTCAGTAATGCAATGAAAATGAAAACCCAATTTAATAGTTGGGAAATTAAAAAATGTTATCCTCCTCAATATAGAAGAGATGATTTATATTTTAGAAAAAAACTAAAGAATATTATTAGAAAATTTATGGTGATAAACAAATAAATTTAAAAAAATAAGGGGTTTTGAGGAGTATACCCCTAATTTACTATTATGAACATTTAATACCCCTCACTACTCTAAAAACCCAAAATGTGTCCCAATTTTAAACCATAGGCTAGAGAGTCATTTCTAAATAATAGTTCAAATATTTTTTTAGATAATTTAGTGTGATTAAATTTATATGGTTTAAAAGTTGTTTTAAAAATAGTTAACCTCTTTAAAAATTAGTCAAAGAAGTGAAAATATCTACAAAAAGTATTATACAATTACAAAATTAAAAGTGGATAACAGAATCATGATATTCATGTATATTTCAAGTTATGTGATATAGAATAATTTGGATTTAAAATCTAAAAAATATGAAATTTCATTGAAATTAATTTAAATATTTAAACAACAAATAAACAATGCTATAACTAGAAATATATATCTAATTTTTGATAAAAAACACATTTCCACTATTTATAATTATTGAAAATTTAAAATATCCTTACAACATCAAAATATATAAAATTAATAAGAATTTAAGGTATTAAATTTTTAAAATAACCCCACAAACATGGAAGTTATACCAATTAGAGTATGAAAATATTTACCCTCCATGTTGACTTTAGATAGATTATGTGTTTCTTTATATGAGACAGTAAAATTGTGAAATAGATTTTTTTATATCATGAATAAAATCAAAATGATTGTTTGAGTTTTACATATTTATTTCTCAAATGAACTAAGATGAATTTACTCATGACCCTTTGATATAATATAAAGTCATACTCTAAAGAATTATCAAATATAAATGAACCTCTCAGCAATGCATTCCCTCAACTGAAAATAGAAAGATATCCTAACTCTAAAATGAAAGCATCATATAGAAAGTGATTAACCATTAAATGAGAGTAGGTTTTTCTCAAATGAAAAAAGACATGATAACATTAACAAACATGGTATTTCAATCCATAATGATGATGGATGTTCCCACATAAAGACTAAATGATTAGTCACAAGATGAAATGTTAATAGCCATCATGATGTAGTGTCTATGGATTGAATGCTTGTAATACAAATGAAAATAATTGGAAATTGAATATAAATTGAACACATTGAAAACAATATTTATTTAATTTTGGACCTAACCCCAAAAAATAAATTTTGAGTAGATCTTAAATCCCATCAATCAAACATGGATGTTCAATGAGATTACATTCAACTGAAAGAAAGAATGTTATAATTTAACCTTAGGGATATCATCCATACCAATTGGCCACAAATTATAATCTTAAAATAAAATTTCATAGTAGTATGAGATATGGTCATTCATAATAGGAAATTTATAATTAAACAATATCACAGACTTTCCACAAGATGGAGGAAATATGTCAAATGGAAGAATGGAGAATAAATTTTTTGACAATAATTGGAATGAATAAACGATTCAATAGACCATAATAAAGAAATGTTGAGTGAAATAAAAAAAGGATAAATTTTATATAGGAAAGAAAATATTCAAGCTAGTGATGTAGTGATAACCTAAAAAAACCAGGTTACCTCATGACGGACTCGAACAAACATAGATATATAAGTGGAGACCTACTATAAATTTCATATTATACTAGATTGATCACTTGTAGAACTATACTATAAAATATGAAAAACTAGAAAAATTATTTATACTCAAGGGTAAGAATGAATCAATAAGTAAAATAGGGTTACTCTTAAAAATAATTGAGTTTAAAAATATCATCTAATATTAATGGAGACTTAGAATTCATGAAATGATATATCATCCATGAACTTCATTTCCCCTCAATGTTGTGTTTAATCCTATGACCATTATCTAGAGATGGTCAATTCCCATCTCTAAATATTTTTTGTTGCTTCATTAATATGAGCTCTCAAAACAGTTATTAGTCTGGATGATTTAATATTGAGTTTTCATATGGATTTATTTTTCTTTTAATTATAATGAGATCCCTTATGGAGATCCAAAATTTTCCTATTCAGAATTATAAATTTATGAAATTATATTTTGTTTATTGGTAAATCTTTCCATTTTGATATGACTTTCTTCTAATTTAATAAAAATAACTCAACACTAACATCCTTCTTTCACTAGAGCTCATAAATGAATTGTTCATGTATTTTACAACTCGATAGAAATAGTGATTCATTTATTCATTAATGTGACTTGTTATACCAAAAAGAAGAAAAAATGGTATATAACTTTTTTGGGTCTCATAAGTAGTAATATAAGTCACCAAATCATTATCTTAATTAATTGAAAAATATTTCCTAAAAGTATAATCTTTTTAATAAAATGTATATTAATATTCATATTAAAAAACAATTAATTTACACTAGAATACGAGTTATGTGATGTAAATGTTTTGTGAAGAACACGATATTTTTCAATTTTTTATTTCAATATTTAATTATAAAAATCAATTCCACTATCCAAGCTAAATACCTTAGGTACAATAAAAATTGAAAATGTATTCTTTTTTATTAATTTAATATTTTTATTGGAATTATTTTTCATTAAATCCATTTCCACATCCACATTATAATCTTATTCAATATCTATATCAATGTTCTCACACCAATTAAAAGATTGAAATGGTTGTATATAATATAGGCCCCATGTATTAACTAATTCTACGCGTTGAATTCCCTTTTCATGGTATATGTATATAATACTTTTATTTCTGAACCTCTTCCATTTTTTTAACACTACTAA
The DNA here is from genome assembly GCA_963277665.1 of Viscum album. Classification (NCBI taxonomy): domain Eukaryota; kingdom Viridiplantae; phylum Streptophyta; class Magnoliopsida; order Santalales; family Viscaceae; genus Viscum; species Viscum album. The sequence goes on from OY728164.1 coordinate 688,591,884, forward strand.
AAAATCCTATAATCTTTTAATAGACTTGTCTAGTTAAATCAAGACTATAATACTTTATATACTATCGACATAATCCCCCATGATTTCCACCCTACACTAATGAGTTACATCTCTCATGAATGGATAGCATATCATCCCCAGAAATATGCCTCCCAATAATATTATCACCACTAATAAAAAATATAAATTTAAAAATCTCGTGGCATTCGTTTAACAAATAAATGAATGTATTTATTTTTTATATTTCCTGGGAAATGAATCCAAAATAGAATATGTTAGAAATATTTTTATATAATGTAGATTATCTTACTGAGACATTGAATAGTAGTTCATTAAAAAATTAAGATTTAATATAGGTTCATTTACATTCATAGGGTTGGGAAATATAAGAAATTATTCAGTATAATTATTTCTAACATCATTAATACCATTAATTTATAAATCAAATTCATTCAACATATTTGTTTATTTGGATCTATTATGGCTACAGAACATCCAAAAAATTAATGAATTATTTTTCATAGTGACTCATGATGTTTTTCCAAATTATAGATCTCAATCAATGTAGGGGATTTTTATACCCTCACATTCCTAAAATGGCCTCATGATGGAGGGGATAATTGATGGGAATGATATTCTAATCTCCAGACCCTTTCATTCACAAATTTTTGATTATGGTTCATGGTATAATTTTCTGACAACCACATGTCATGTAATAACCATTTTGACCAGCAATCGCTGACCACTATAGAACACATTACATTGGGTATTGGAATCCCAAAATATATCACTCTGTGCTTTTCAATGAAGAATATAATTTACACCTTTCTATGAAACCAATTAATTTGATCAATTCTGACTGCGTAACCACAACCATAATATGACCATCTTTATAGCAATTCATCCTTGTTTTTAACTACTATAGGGATCAATAAAAACATTGAGACACAATTCATACTATATTTCCTAAAAATACAATGTGATGGGGAGATGAAATGATTGTATTTATAAGACATTTCTAGAAGAAATACTTGCATGATGTGGAATTTGGATTGAAGATGTCACCCTGTGACATCCAAATGTCTCATTTTTCAACCATATGATATGAATACCTTATCCCTTATAGAACAAAATTATTTCAATTTAGAACTCTAATAGGTTCCATATCCTATTTAGTGGCATGGATTGTTTTTTAGAATGAATATACATTGTACTTGAATGGTCTTTAGAAAATATTGCCTTAAATCCAATTAGATACTACATTGTTTTTAGATAAAATAGAATAGTTGATAAAACCATGTATATATTATTGTAATAATTTTGGACCTAATATAAAATATTATTATAATATTTAATCATATATAGCTTTTCCACCTCAATTTTCCAAAATGTCATCAATTTTGTGAGTGAATGGGTCATGATACAAATTTTTTCATGTGTTATAATAATGTTAATAGGATAAAATTAATACACATATAAGGTCACACTATAAGTTAAATATTCCACACTCTCTTATGTGACATAAGAAATATAAAATAGATGATTGTGAATATAATAATGTATTCTAATTTGATGGAAATCAATACAATACGTAGTTAGATTTTAGGATAAATAATCTTCAAATTTTTTCATTGAATGAGAGAATATTATTCAATAATATTATGTTTGATGGAATTTTATATATGTTCTCAAAAAAAAGGAATAAAAATTTGTTGTCACAGTAAATTATTTTGTTATTTGATAAATTATGGTATTGTAATATTCTTATTTATTTTTTTTATTTATTTAATGGTTGGGGTGAAATTATTTAATATAGATGGAACACATAATATAAATTATTATATAATTACTTCCTTATTTATATTTTTTCTAAAATATTTTCATTTTGTACCAAGAACAATAGGTTTTAATTGTACATCAATGTTTCAATCCAAATATCTAGATACTGAGGTTGCTATAATATTTTTAGTTCCTTACAAATTCATTTTCACTAAGCTTAGGATCACATTGAAATTTATATTTAGTTTAATTAATACTCATTATAATAACCGATATGATATTCTCTTTACAATTCATGTTAATAGTTTTTTTAGATTCTATCCTCTCATCCATCTAATTCCCTATTCAGAAGACTTAATTGAGTTTGTAAATAGTTTTTTTGATATGATATTTTAGGAATAAACATTTTATTTATGTTTTTCATTTTAAGATTAAATTATACATATATTTTGAAGAATTATGCCCACTAAGAACAATTACAAATTAATATATTATACCCCATTTCAATTAATAAATTGTCTTGTAGTATGTTTTTTAAAGATAAAGGAAATTTATATTAGAAATAAATTATCATTCCATGATAAATTTAGATTATTTTGAAATCCGATGTTTAAAATATTTCTAAAAGGATCATCCCTAGATTTCACCTAGGTAACATAACCAAAAAATATTACATTTTCATGTGGTTGGGTAGGAATATCAATATTGGGGTACTAAAATTATGAATTACCAATCATAGTTGGGTAGTGTCAATACTATGTAAGTAAATTTCATTATAAAACTCAACAATCAAAATATATATTACTTAAAAGGGAATATATAATCATATTGACTGTGTTGTTTCTAATAGATTGTTTTGTTATTATATAAGTGTGTTTAAAATATTATTTTTAGTTTTCAATATTTTCATTGGAAGGGTATCATCTTATAGGATCATAAAATATTATTTTTTCGAATATTGGGACAATATCATAAAATTATTCCATGAATAAAATCTTATGACATTACTGATGGAGAATCAACCTGATGAACACTATAAATATTATCTATGCTACATGAAAAAACTCACATATATATTTATTAAATCTCATTATTTTATATTTAATTCTAGTTATTAGTCATGTTATATATAATATTATTAGAAAATAAATGAATACAATATCCAATTTATCAATTACTACCACATTTAATTTTTTTTCCATGTTTCATAATTTACAATATAAAATAAATAATCTCACAATTTTATTTCGTCCACACTCATCCCATGAAGTGGTAACTACCTAGAAAGACTATAGTGTTAACTAATTAAGTGAATAGAAAAAATATTACATATTTATTTGTATGATTCTTAAATAGAATATTAAATGGTTTTAAACTCATAGTTGAGAGATCGTGGGTTGTACATAATATATGATAGATTACTTAAATCATAGTCTCTAAGAACTCCAATGATTAACTCTCTCAATGAAATCATTTTTGGGTGAATGTGGATTGATATTATGTTGATGATTAATAATACCCCCCTTATTTTAATATGTATTAAAATTATTATTTTTTATTTTAGAAATCATAGTTTCATATTATTATAATATATAAAGGGATATAAATTACCAATAACACACCTAGATTTAATTAAAATTAGTTTAACTTTTTGTCCATAAGAAAACACACAGAATTTGTTTTTTCTTTTATAAAAAGATTTCTTTTGCGCTTTTTACCTATTTTTAGTTTTTTCATGATAATTTTTTTCTTTCCATGGTATCAGATGCATTCCCTAGAAACAGTATAAAAATATTACTATAATTTATATGTGTTATTATAATTCTTTACAATTTTACAACTAAAAAAATTAATGCAATGATCTCGGTCCATCCTTTAGGAAATGTTAATGTGAGTGTATACCATGATAAAAAACAAAAATACTAACAAATTGGTATCAAATTTTAATGAAAGGATGCAATATATGTAGTGATGATGTAATTTTCCTCTTTATAATGGGTTATATAAATGTAGCATTATAAGAGAAGGAAAAAAATGTTTTTTGAAAAAATTAATGTGAATATTTTGGTGATGAAATTGATGATATTAATCAACATTATTAGTTTGATGAAAATATTTTTTCATTACTTAAATCATGAAAAATATTTATATATAACTAAATTGATAGAGGGGGTGCAAAATTGTTGGTTTTAAAACCTATGAGTGAAATAATACTTCAGTTTTTCTATTATAGGACTCAATCACTCACAAAATTAATGAAATTTATTTTGACTAAGAATAAATTATATGTTGAACATAGTTTATTATTCAATTTATTGATATATATTTTTATTATGATGTGTTATTTAATTTTTATTGAGGTTAACTTTCAAAAACATTCAATTTATTAGATGAACAACAACCATGAATGGGAATCGAGTATCAATGAGGAATGAAATGCATGAACGAATTAAGATAATGAATTTCACAATACCACTCCACAAATGAATTTGATATAGATATAATTTTTTATTGAAAATATCATATAATTACATTACCTGAATACACACAAATTGGGGAAAATATGAAGTGGTTTTTTCACTACCAAGTAGATCCAGTTTTATCTCAAGCTGCTAATATATTTCGTGGTCAATACCTAATCATTCATATCCATCAAGGTCCTCTCTATTATTTGTCATGTTACCAATATCAATAGTCAAATACCTAAATATATTAATTAATAATAATAATATTCAGATATTAATATAAAATAATATATTTCTCCACATATCAATCTCATAGATTGAAACCCCAGACACATATCCCATATATATATAATGGAATGTATTTAATAACTCATCATCTTCTAATGTGACTTCAGAAATTATTCCCCATTAATGTATGAAGCTAAATGTGTGTTTATTATACTTTAAAATATGAATTCCTGAGAAAATTTTATATACTTAGTTTATTCATCATCTTCCTTTATGTATTTATATAAAAATTCTAGAACTCTACTAAATTGAAAAATACTTAAATTCACAATCACACCTCAAAAAATATATCAACATTTCATAGACATAAATTCTCTAATAGATAATTTTGGGATTATGATGGAATTTCAACAATAAAACATTCAAAATTTAGTATACATTTCATAAATTTATTTTTAGAATAAAAAACAAGGGACTTCTAACTTATTAAATTGAATAACCAATAGCACATAAAATATTAATTTTAATTCAATCACTGATGACTAATAGTTAATAAAACCTTAAAGAAAATAGAAATTATTTCAAAAATCCATTTATAATTTATTCCTAAAAATTCCCATTTCCGTATGAAATAATAAAATAATATATGTTTTAACTTAGAAAAACCATAAATCTGTTACTTCTCATTTAAAGTGAAATTTCACATTAAAAATATCAATTATTTCTCTATTTAGTTTTTTAAAATTCTTTTTAAAATAAATGATATTACATATGAATTAATTTTTCAGTAATCACAAAAAAATATTTAGTCCATTATTGATTCTCGCATTTATTATAAGGCCCCAGCCTTAAACCTAACTTAATATTGAATTAAATGAATAATTCACGTTGAGGATCTTTTCAGGTTTAGAGTTTTAGAGAATTAGAACATAACTATTACATCTCAAAAGATTACAAAGTAGTCACTTCTACTAAGTTTCCATAATAAAAAAAACTCTTAAAAAGAAACGTGTCTAGTTGCATGTTTTATATAGGATGAAATTCTCTTGATCCCATCCTTGACCTTATTCCACATTAAGTCCTGTGATAACATTTCAAAAAAACTTGGGGTGAGCATAAAAAGCTCAGTAAGGGATACAGAAAGAATGAAAACTGTTAGTTTTTCAAACATCAAGTAAACCATATATACTCTATCAAAGTAATACCTTCGCCTTCATGACGTAGTAAAAACTCTTCACTGAATAATGTATCATTACTTACCTTTTTGTAACCAAAGGATTACCATAAAACCCATAAAAGAACACATAACATATATAAAGGTAACTTGGGACATAAACATACTTATGTGGAATAACCATACGGTCGACTTCCACATATATCACTTAATGGAATAGCCATACGGCCAATTTCCATACATACTTAATGGAATAGCCATACGGCCGACTTCCATACCCAATGCATTGGAGGTTCTAACGTAACCACCCGTCCTGGTATTCACGGCACCACCCGGCATATGGTTTATAACGTAACCACCCGTTAAAATGTCCAAGTACCAATATAAAATCATAAAACATAAAACCAATATAAAGGAATGATAACATTTCCACATTTCAATCACAATATATCATAAATATATTGACATAATAGAATCCTTTATCAAAACCATTTTCAATACCAAAATACATAAAAGAGTATATGGTATTTATTTCATTTTAAAAACATAACGGCTTGTTCAGGAAGCCAAAGACCAAATAATACTCACGGCAGCGGAAAAGGTCATTGTCACCGCGTACGTTAAAAAAAACATTCCTTTTTGTCGTTTTGTAAAACGCTTCGTAGAAAAAGATTCCTTCTGTATAAAAGTAAAATTCAAAGGGGTTTATACACCGTATAAATGAAAGTTGTGTATAAAACGAAATATGTCTCAATGAAAGGAGATTGAGACGAAGTCCCTTACAAGATCATTTTTAAAATAAAATAGATATATTATGTGTATTCACTATAGGTACACATAATGAAAGTAAAAATACAAAATAGGACATAATAATATCATGACATAATTTGAAAGTAGGAGATTAACCCAAAGAAGGGAAGTTGGGTTAAGAAATTCCCTTACCTCGGGTCCGACTTGACTCGATCATTCTTTAACGGCCTGAATAATAAACTTGAGTTAATTTATACTTGATTAAGAACCTTTTTAATGTTCATTATTCCTTTTATATCACTTATTTCCATGTTATAAACATTATGTAACCATTTATGTTAATAATGTTTGTTTTGTCAATATTTGGTTCTTAAGTCGAAAGTGGACTTCTTACAATTACATGTTGTTCGTGTGGTCAAAGGTTCTTTATATCCAGAATGAAATTCCCAATTTGGATATAATATGTATCATATATATCCAGCATATAAATGTATTTATAATATTACATAATCATTTAGAGGTAAGAAATGAAATTCACCGTTCATAGAGACGGTAAGCCGTACGTACGCATGAACTCTACTTTCATTTCATTGTCATATTAATGGAATTAAAACTAAATGAGAGGTATGTATATTTTAATTCCAGAATTATATTCATCGTTTATATATATCATTAATTATATATATCCATTATATACATGTACTTTTAATAGTACATTTCATTTGGGGATAAGAAATGAAATGCACCGTTCATGGAGACGGTAAGCCGTACGTACGCATGAACACTACTTTCATTTCTATCTCATACGTTAATGGAAAGAAATAATAATTATATAGAGGTATATTATAATTCCTGTATAAAATAATATATAATAAATTTAAATCCATCCTTTACACGTCCCACATATGGCATTAACGAATCACATCACTTTGAGGGGGCGGTAGTCCGCACTTCCTTAAATGAAGATATCGTGTTTACCCATAATAGAAACCATGAAGGTATGCCAAAAATGAAAAATACAGATGCTTAAAGAAAACATAAACATATTATATATCATATAATAATCATGACATCATAATGGCCACCCTTGAAGGGGTTAAATGAGTATTGAACAATCATCGTTTTGGGAGGCAGAATTTCACCATCCACGGAAACCGTATGTTCTTTAACCATTTTATGTAGTTGTGTGAGAGTGTAGCTCGATTAAATCTTATAAAAACATCCTAGTATATTGAAAATACTGGTGTTGTTACAAAATAATTAAATAAAAAGAGTTTATGGGGTTGGAGAAGCAAAATAAAACAAATGAACATGAGAGAATGAATTACCTTTAAAAGTGTAACTCCTTTTGATTTGAGCCTAAAGGCTTCCTTTGAAAGGAATCTGCCCAAAGGGAATCCTCTAAGAAGAGGAGAGGGATGTGGAGAGAGTAAATGGGAAGGGGTTGGCCGAGCCAAAGGCTTGAGGAGTGTGTGAAATGAGGTAGAGGAGGGGGCCTTTTATAAGAGAAGAGGAGGGGCACTTTTTGAAAGTAAAGAAATATTACTTTATTTGAAAATGTGTTTCGGTTTTGAAAGGTCCCACATTGATAGAATTAGTGGACAAGGTGATAAGGGTTCGAATTCCACTCATCCAATTGGTTTTGGACATGTGTAGTTCATAGATTTTACATTATCTTTCCATTATATTTAAATCGTCAAATAATGATTTATCGCTGCATCATTATTATGTCATAAATAATTTAATTTATTTAATGTCTAAAAATTATTAAAAAAATACTATGATGTAGGAAATATTTTTAGATTTCCAATTAATATTTATAATCAAAAATATGATCTTTATAACCCCATGTAAAAATTGTTTTCGTAAAACATATTATGTTTGTGTCATTTTTACTTTTACATTAAATAAAAAGTTATTTATGTCATTTCCCAACCAAAGTGTCTCCATGGGGTCCCCAAGTTGACCCCTGGCTTGTCTTGGTCGGGCATGACACAACCAATGAGGGTAAGACATGTGTCAAGTTCATTTCATTTTATTAAAACATTATTTTTACCTTAAACTACACTAATTACCACTAATCGCGATTAAGAACTTAATAAGTTACTATTCACCAAAAAAATTATTATAACCTCATTGAACCACATTTTACTTCTTAATGACAACCATGTATGTCGGATTTTTGAAATTCCAAACACAATGATGGCAAAATTTCATTTAAACGGTAAATCAGTCTTTATAAGTACCACTTAGTGGTTTCACTATTCATCAAAAATTGATGTTTTTTAGAAAATTACCAAAAATTCACCCTAAGATATATTTGATATTACGAATTCAAAAATGAAGTCTATTTTACAAAATTCAAAACATATAAGTCACATTAATTAATTTAATAATTAATTCTCGCTGTCGGAGCAAATAGTGTGTTTTTATGAAACAATAAGTATCAAAAGATTGACACTAGTTTAAGTCTGATTTCAAAGTGAAATTAATTCCAACGACCACTATTGGATTTAATGGTAAAAATATTTTATAATTTCAATTTAAAACCAATTCAAAAGGTAATCTAATCATATAAATAAATTAGATTAAAAAGAGGGTTTGAATTAAAATACAACATTTTACACTATTCATAAAAAATGAACTTTATCAGAAAGGTACCAAAAATTTACACAAAGTAAATTTTGATGTCCCAATTCTAAAGAAGAGTTATATTTGGTCCAATAAAATTTATTAGATCGATCAAAACTATATTTAATGACGGTTCTCCGTCAAAAGGTGATAAGTGAACCCTTAGTGAAAATTATGGTATAAATGCCTAAAATTGAACTCTTTCCGTATTTTAAGACTTTATCTTTTATTGGGTAAATGTAAAACATTTAAAAACATATATAATAATATTTTAGTTATTTCTACCCATTCCCGCCAGTACAACGGCTACTCATTAACTAACATTTAAAATAATATTATTTTATTACTTGTGTGCAACGTATGCTTTCAAAGAAACTCATCGTTGCGTATCGAGTACGCTATCGAACGTAGAAACCCCTTTTAATTAAAATTAATATTTAATTCAGAAATATTAATAAATATGAAAATTCTTTATTCTTTATTTACCTAGGATGTTACATCCTTCCCCCCTTTTGGGAATTGCATCCTCGCAATTTTATTCACTTATCAAAATAAGTTGGGGTATTTATCCCTCATAGTATTTTCAGATTCCCACGTTGCCTCTTCAATCACATGGTTTTTCCACAAAATCTTTACCTGATAAATCACCTTATTCCGTAACACATCCTCCCTGTGGTCAAGAATCTGGACCGGTTTTCCTCATAAGATAGTTTCTCTTCCAGCAGAACTACCTCTGGACTCAAAACATGAGATGGATCTGGCATATACTTTCTCAACATTGAAACATGAAAAACATTGTGTACCTGAGATAAACTTGGAGGTAAAGCCACTCGGTATGCAACTGATCCAACTCTCTCCAGAATTTCATATGGTCCAACGAACCTTGGACTCAACTTTCCTTTATTATCAAATCTCATCACACTTTTCCAAGGAGAAACCTTGAGAAAAACATGATAACATACCTCGAAAGATAGATCCTTCCTCCGGTTATCCGCATAACTCTTCTGCCTGCTCTGAGCTGTTCTCATGTGCTTCTGAATCAACTGAACTTTTTCTGCCATCTCTTCTACCAATTCTGGTCCCATCAACTTCCTTTCACCCACTTCATCCCAGAAAGCTGGTGTTCGACACCGCTTCCCATATAATGCCTTAAATGGTGCCATCTGTATACTGGAATGAAAACTTTTATTATATGAAAATTCAACCAAAGAAAGATGTTGGTCCCAACTTCCCTGATAATCCATAGACCAAGCTCATAGCATATCCTCCAATGTCTGGATTGTTCGTTCTGACTGCCCATCTGATTGAGGATGAAAAGCTGTACTAAAATTTAATTCAGTACCCAAAGACTTCTGAAGGCCTTTCCAAAGGTTAGAAGTAAACCTGGGATCACGATCTGATACAATGGAGAGAGGAACTCCATGTAACCTGACTATCTATTTAAGATACAAACGGAAAAGTTGATCTAGATAGAAAGTATCTCGTATAGAAATGAAATGAGCAGATTTGGTCAAGCGATCAACAATAACCCAGATTGCATTATTACCTCGAGATGTCTTCGGTAATCCTACAACAAAGTCCATGGATATGTTTTCCCATTTCCACTCTGGCACTGGTAAAGGCTGAAGCATCCCTGCCGCTCTGCTTTAACCTGTTGACATGTCAAACACATCACAGTAAAATCAGCAATGTTTCTTTTCATTCCATCCTACCAGTAATACTCCCGCAGATCTCTGTACATCTTAGTACTGCCAGGATGAACTGAAAACGGGGAACTATGAGCCTCACATAACAACTCATTCTTCAACTGTGAATCACAAGGCACACATAACCTCTTCCCAAACCTCAAAACACAAACTTATCCAAGAACTCATGGAAAATTTTATTCATAAAGTCCATGAATACAGCAGGTGCATTGGTTAACCCAAAAGTCATAACTACAAATTCATAATGGCCATATCTAGTACGGAACACAGTCTTTGGATCGTCTGATTCTTTTACTTTCAACTGATGGTACCCCGACCTCAAGTCAATCTTCGAAAAATACTGAGCTCCCTGGAGCTGATACCACTTCATTCGATGTCCCAACATCTGCTGATGTTGTTGCAGAGGATTTCACCACCCCTTTCTGCTTGTAGTCTGGCTGCATTCCCAGTTGAGTTCTTCGTTGGACACTCGTTTGCATAATGACCCGTTTCATTACACTTAAAACATCTTACTGTTGGCTTTTCATTTCCTGCTTGATCATCTTTCTTACAGTTACGAGCAATATGACCAGACTTACCACACCGAAAGCACTTACCAGACTTGGATAAACATTCTCCAGGATTCATTTTACCACACTTCTCACAGGATGGATATTTGGTTTTCTTACCTCCTTGCTTCTTTAATGAATTCTTCCCATTTGCCTGCCAACTAGACCTCTTATTCTGTTGTTTGTCATAGAACACCTGATCATCGGCAAACTCCATTTCCACCTTCTCCGCACATCGAACATGTTTTTCATAACTATTGAACTCACGAGAAACTAAAGCCCTTCGATACTTTGGCTTTAACCCTGAGTAAAAACGGTTTATTTTACTATCAAGATCTCGTATGAAGTTTGGAGCATACCTTGACAATCGAGTGAACTTTTCTTCATAAGCAGCCACTGAATCATCCTCCTGCCTTAATTCTAGGAACTGTTTTTCCATCCTAAGACGAACCAGCTTAGGAAAATATTTCTCAAGAAACATACCTTTGAATTCATCCCAGTGAAGATCCTCAATCTTATTACTATCCCTTATATTTTTCACCATCGACCACCACTGATCAGCTTCACCTTTAAAACGGTAAATAGAATGACTAACCTTTTGATGTTCTGAACACCCCATGACATCAAAAATCATCTCCAGTGCTTTAATCCACCCTTCAGCTTGCACAGGGTCAGATGATCCTCTGAATGATGAGGGATGTTGCATCATGAAATGTTCCACCACTGACATGTTCCTCTGCGGTTGATCTGGCTGATCTCGTGCATGGATACCACCACCATTTATAGCCTGAGTCAACTGTGCCATCACTGCAACAAACTATTCAGTTCCGATTCCGACCATCTCAGGTTACTGATTTGGAAGGTTATCTTCCTCCTGATGTCGTCCCAACATAGCTTCTTTGTTTCCTCTGCGGAAAACCATTCTGAACACAGAAATATCTTAGGCGAAGCAACATGGTAATCCATAAATTCTATATCATTTCAAACATATTATAATTTAACACTTTTCAAACTCGTAAAGTTGTCTAAACCGACCTCTGATTCCAACTATAAGGCCCCAGCCTTAAACCTTACTTAATATTGAATTAAATGAATAATTCACGTTGAGGATATTTTCAGGTTTAGAGTTTTAGAGAATTAGAACATAACTATTACATCTCAAAAGATTACAAAGTAGTCACTTCTACTAAGTTTCCATAATAAAAAAAACTCTTAAAAAGAAACGTGTCTAGTTGCATGTTTTATATAGGATGAAATTCTCTTGATCCCATCCTTGACCTTATTCCACATTAAGTCCTGTGATAACATTTCAAAAAAACTTGGGGTGAGCATAAAAAGCTCAGTAAGGGATACAGAAAGAATGAAAACTGTTAGTTTTTCAAACATCAAGTAAACCATATATACTCTATCAAAGTAATACCTTCGCCTTCATGACGTAGTAAAAACTCTTCACTGAATAATGTATCATTACTTACCTTTTTGTAACCAAAGGATTACCATAAAACCCATAAAAGAACACATAACATATATAAAGGTAACTTGGGACATAAACATACTTATGTGGAATAACCATACGGTCGACTTCCACATATATCACTTAATGGAATAGCCATACGGCCAATTTCCATACATACTTAATGGAATAGCCATACGGCCGACTTCCATACCCAATGCATTGGAGGTTCTAACGTAACCACCCATCCTGGTATTCACGGCACCACCCGGCATATGGTTTATAACGTAACCACCCGTTAAAATGTCCAAGTACCAATATAAAATCATAAAACATAAAACCAATATAAAGGAATGATAACATTTCCACATTTCAATCACAATATATCATAAATATATTGACATAATAGAATCTTTTATCAAAACCATTTTCAATACCAAAATACATAAAAGAGTATATGGTATTTATTTCATTTTAAAAACATAACGGCTTGTTGAGGAAGCCAAATACCAAATAATACTCGCGGCGGCGGAAAAGGACATTGTCACCGTGTACGTTAAAAAAAATTCCTTTTTGTCGTTTTGTAAAACGCTTCGTATAAAATGGTTCCTTTTGTATAAAAGTAAAATTCAAAGGGGTTTATAGACCATATAAAAGAAAGTTGTGTATAAAACGAAATATGCCTCAACGAAAGGAGATTGAGACGAAGTCCCTTATAAGATCATTTTTAAAATAAAGTAGATCTATTATGTGTATTCACTATAGGTACACATAAAGAAAGTAAAAATACCAAATAGGACATAATAATATCATGAAATATTTTGAAAGTAGGAGATTAACCCAAAGAAGGGAAGTTGGGTTAAGAAATTCCCTTACCTCGGGTCTGACTTGACTCGATCGTTCTTTAACGTCCTGAATAATAAACATGAGTTAATTTATACTTGATTAAGAACCTTTTTAAAGTTCATTATTCCTTTTATATCACTTATTTCCATGTTATAAACATTATGTAACCATTTAAGTTAATAATGTTTGATTTGTCAATATTTGGTTCTTAAGTCGAAAGTGGACTTCTTACAATTACATGTTGTTTGTGTGGTCAAAGATTCATTATATCCAGAATGAAATTCCCGATTTGGATATAATATGTATCATATATATCCAGAATATACATGTATTTATAATATTACATAATCATTTAGAGGTAAGAAATGAAATGCACCGTTCATGGAGACGGTAAGCCGTACATACGCATGAACGCTACTTTCATTTCTTTGTCATATTAATGGAATTAAAACTAAATGAGAGGTATGTATATTTTAATTCCAGAATTATATTCATCATTTAGATATATCATTAATTATATATATCAATTATATACATGTACTTTTAATAGTACATTACATTTGTGGATAAGAAATGAAATGCACCGTTCATGGAGACGGTAAGCCGTACGTACGCATGAACGCTACTTTCATTTCTATATCATACTTTAATGGAAAGAAATAATAATTATATAGAGTTATATTATAATTCCAGTATAACATCATATATAATAACTTTAAATCCATCCTTTACACGTCCCACATATGGCATTAACGAATCACATCACTTTGAGGGGGCGGTAGTCCGCACTTCCTTAAATGAAGATATCGTGTTTACCCATAATGGAAACCATGAAGGTATGCCAAAAATGAAAAATAAAAAAGCTTAAAGAAAACATAAACATATTATATATCATATAAAAATAGTGACATCATAATGGCCACCCTTGAATGTGTTAAATGAGTATTGAACAATCATCGTTTCGGGAGGCAGAATTTTGCCATCCACGGAAACTGTATGTTCTTTAACCATTTGATGTAGTTGTGTGAGAGTGTAGCTCGAATAAATCTTATAACAACATCCTAGTATATTTAAGATACTGTTTTTGTTACAAAATAAGTAAATAAAAAGAGTTTAGGGGGTTGGAGAAGCAAAATAAAACAAATGAACATGAGAGAATGAATTACCTTTAAAAGTGTAACTCCTTTTGATTTGAGCCTAAAGGCTTCCTTTGAAAGGATTCTGCCCAAAGGGAATCCTCTAGGATAAGGAGAGGGATGTGGAGAGAGTAAATGGGCAGGGTTTGCCCGAGCCAAAGGCTTGAGGAGTGTGTGAAATGAGGTAGAGGTGGGGGCCTTTTATAAGAGGAGAGGAGGGGCACTTTTGGAAAGTAAAGAAATATTACTTTATTTGAAAATGTGTTTCGGTTTTAAAAGGTCCCACATTAATATAATTCGTGGATAAGGTGATAAGGGATCTAAATCCACTCATCCAATTGGTTTTTGACATGTTTAGTGCATAGATTTTACATTATCATTCCATTTTATTTGAATCGTCAAATAATGATGTCATCGCTGCATCATTATTATGTCATAAATAATTTAATTTATTTAATGTCTAAAAATTATACAAAAAATACTATGATCTAGGAAATCTATTTATCTTTCTAATTACTATTTATAATAAAAAATATGATCTTTATAACCCCATGTAAAAATAGTTTTCGTAAAACATTATGTTCGTGTCATTTTTACTCTTACATTAAATAAAAAGTTATTTATGTCATTTCCCAACCAAAGTGTCTACATGGGGTCCCCAAGTTGACCCATGGCTTTTCTTGGTCGTCCATGACACTACCAATGAGGGCAGGACATGTTTCAAGTTCATTTAATTTTATTAAAAAATTATTTTTACCTTAAACTGCACTAATTACCATTAATCGCGATTGAGAACTTAATAAGTTACTATTCACCAAAAAAATTATTATAACATCATTAAACCACATTTTACTTCTTAATGACAACCATGTATGTCGGATTTTTGAAATTCCAAACACAATGATGGCAAATTTTCATTTAAACAGAAAATCAGTCTTTATAAGTACCACTTAGTGGTTTCATTATTCATCAAAAATTGAAGTTTTTTAGAAAATTACCAAAAATTCACCCTAAGCTATATTTGATATTACGAATTCAAAAATGAAGTCTATTTTACAAAATTCAAAACATATAAGTCACATTAATTAATTTAATAATTAATTCTCGCTGTCAGAGCAAATATCATGTTTTTATGAAACAATAAGTATCAAAAGTTTGACACTAGTTTAAGTCCGATTTCAAAGTGAAATTAATTCCAACGACCACTATTGGATTTAATGGTAAAAATATTTTCTAATTTCACTTTAAAACCAATTCAAAATATAATCTAATCATATAAATAAATTATATTAAAAATATGGTTTGAATTAAAATACAACATTTTACACTATTCGTAAAAAAAAGTGAACTTTATCTGAAAGGTTCCAAAAATTTACAAAAAGTAAATTTTGATGTCCTGATTCTAAAGAAGAGTTATATTTGGTCCAATAAAATTTATAAGATCGATCAAAACTATATTTAATGAAGGTTCTCCGTCAAAAGGTGATAAGTGAACCCTTAGTGAAAATTAGGGTATAATGCCTAAAATTGAGCTCTTTCCGTATTTTAAGCCTTTATCATTTATTGGGTAAATGTAAAACATTTAAAAACATATATAATCATATTTTAGTTATTTATATCCATTCTCGCCAGTACAACGGCTACCCGTTAACTAACATTTAAAATAATATTATTTTATTACTTGTGTGCAACGTATGTTTTCAAAGAAACTCATCGTTGCGTATCGAGTACGCTATCGAACATAGAAACCCATTTTAATTAAAATTAATATTTAATTAGTAAATATTAATAAATATGAAAATTATCTATTCTTTATTTACCTGGGATGTTACATTTATTATATTTAAAAAATCAGTATTTTAAAACATATTTTATAATTGATATAATGAAGAAAATAATGGGAAAGTATGATCTTAAGTCCTGAAAATGACATCTATAACAATTTATAAGTTTTTATATTTTACATTATATTATTATAACTTATATTATAATAAATGATAACACCCATAAAGGATAAACACTATCAATTATAACCCAAAGATCACAGTTTATCAATATTATCTTTAATAATTAATTTCTAAAAGAAATATTTATAAAATAACACCATCCCAAAATTATTCATTCCAATAATTTTAATTATTTTAAATATAATACATACACAATATAAAGAAGACCTCAATTATACCCATGATTAAATCACCATAAATTTTATTTAAATAAAGAAACAAATATTTTTATGTATAAATTGATTTATCATTTTCCTCTTTAAATGACCAACATGTCCTAGAGTTGATTCTAATCAAAAAACTTCATTTAATTCGATTATTAATTTTTCATAACTCTATGTAATCTCTTCATTAATTTTATACATATTAATCTCATTGGGTTTCATGATTTTATCTATGCACCATTAATTAATTATATGGGTGACTAAAAACTTAATATCTACTAGAATATAAAATTAATTTCATTCTATTTTATTTTTTTTCATCAAAATCACACACTATGATGGATATATTTATGAAATCTCATGTAATATGTAGTGATTTATTTTAATAATTAATAGAAATTATTTATAATTATATTTCACAACATTATGAAATATTCCCATAGAATTTTTTTATTCTTGATTCTTATAGATTTATTCCTCCAAATCATTCTTCATTATCACATTATTGGATTTATTCTATATTATGTTACTCTTGGATACTACCATCATAATTAATATTTATTTTATTTTTCCCAAATTACATGGTGTATCATTTTCTCCTAGTATAAATGAATCTTCTTATATTTTATATAGTATGTATTTGAACCGTTTTGGTTTTCTTTGGTAAAACTATATCTGATTACTTATAACATATGGTGAACTCAACTTAATATATCCTTTTATTATTCATTTTAATTTGTAGTATATATTTTAAAATATATATTTTTAAGTGATTGATTAATGAAAACCAAAATTCATGATCCTAGCAAAAAATAATATTTTAATATCAATAGTAATTTTTCATTCCCCCAATTTTTGAGATGTAATAATAATCTATTAAATTATTACATTAATACCCAGAGAATCCTCATAATTTTTATTGAATTAAATTATGATCCCCTATTATTTTCTCTTCAATTATTAATGTAATTAAATTATTTTTCCAATAATAATTATTCTTTCAAAATAATGTTTCATTGATTAAAAAACACCCAATATTTTTTTCTTAATTTGTGTCATGATTTAAAAAATATTAATTTATTGATATTTTTGAAAAACAATCACCGCTGTACTTATATTCCTTTAGTGGTAAATATTTTCTGCTCTTCCTAACATCAAACCTTTAGGTAAGGTTTGTTTTATCATCAAATTTATTAACGTGTGATTTCTAAAAATTATAATTTCTTTATAAAATATATATTGAAACAATATTATAATGATAAATGATTCATATCCATTATTTGATCCAGAAATTGAATTATCCTAAGTTTATTTTTCTCACATCATGACAATATATTTATTTCTTTGAGAAATATTAACTTTATTAGGACTCATGATTATAGTAACTATCATACCTATATCTACTCAATATGTTTCTTAAATGACTTCTAAATTTCATAATTTTACATCTAGATGAATTCATTTACAACATAGTGTATTATTCTAATCCTTTTATGATACCAATATTTCTTCATTCTAATTTCACATATTTTTAAAATGATATTAGAAAAATCAATATTTTTTCACTATAAAAAATTATGAAAATAATATTACCATTAATTGGTTATATCGAATTTCGTATTCATACCACTGATTCATGAAATATTAATTTCATCCAGTGCATATATATTTTTATAGAAATAATTTTATATCTATTTTTCTCACTAAATTATTTTTAAAAATCTAGTCCTTGTTATGAGTTCTCAAATTATAAAAAATGAAATATTCCTTGAGTTTTTATAATCTTTTATGAGTTTTTTCAATATTAGGAACTTCTGAACTAATGGTTTCTATAGTAATTCAATATCTATATCCAAACTTTTTTTCATCCAATAGTTCCATGATAATATTGAATATAAAATTCAAAATAATATGATGGATTTTTTCATGGGGAAAATATTTTAGAGTAAAAAATTTATAGTGAACCGATATATAGATAGTAATTATAACATAAACTAAATTATTATTGAGGATAATTTTAATGTTATATAACACAAATGTTTCCTGATTTATTACCATTAACATGTATTTAATTGTATTGTTCTTCTCTCATTTTGTTAAATTTTACTCGAAATAATTTATTATTTAATATTCACATTTCATAATTACATTTAGATTTTAGCACAAAATAATATTTTACTGGGATCATATAAAATTATTCTAATCCATAACTCAAATAAAAAAATAAAAAAACTTCTAGAAACCTAATGGATCCAAAAAGATGATGATCTTCAATAATGATAGTAATTTATGTTCTTATTCGACGATTTCAACCAAATTAAACAGGGATGAATCAATGTTGGATTATTTTAAAAATTTATTTTACCCTTGAATTATTCAAACCTATTAAATAGTTTGGATATATTTATATCTATATTATCAACCAAAAAATTAATACAATACAATATATATAAAATAATGTGGACATATTGACATGATATTATTAAAGGGTTTCCCATTAATGTAGGTAACTCCCTCTATAATATTATCGATTAAATTATAAGATATAGTATATTATTTAATAGTATAATTTAAATATGTATGGGTTTTTATCATCCTTATAATTGAATATATCTCATAAAAGCATTATTATCTCTTGAAACGATGGGTAAATAAAACCCCGTATATTTATATTAGGTGTCACAACCTCCTGTATGAAAAAATGAATTCATGGAAAATCTAGATGTTGTAAAATCCAAATCATTGTCTTTCAAATAACATTGTTATTTATAATACCAATATATTTAGTCATAATATCATGAATATTGGTCTATATAACCAACCGAACGATTAATGAATTGATCAATTAATAGAATCTCATACTTTCCAAATAAAATATTGTTCATTTTCAAAATTGGTAATTATAAAAACTCACTTAAACCAAAAATATATTATCCAATAATATATTGAATTAAATATTAATATCTTTATTATTTTCAGGAAACTCACAATTAAGAACGTCAATTCTATGTTTTCAACTTCATAGTTCATCACTTCTCTTCTTTATAATATCTTAATCTAACATGTTGATCGGTTTCAATTTTAAATTAAAATCTACCTTGGAAATAATTAAAAAAAAATTATACATTTTATAATTGTACACTATAAATCATTGATTATCTCTTAAATCAAACATATTAATACTTTATACTCACTTAATATTTAATATGATGGTTTCAAAATTCATAATCAAAACCCTTTGATGCTTGAACATAAATTATTAATAAAATATGAAAAATATGTGTTTATTTAAGATGAGTCAATACATTGACTATTACTCTCCATTATTCTCATTTTCATAATTTATTTGAGCATCCAAATATATCAACAATATTTTAAAATAATAATTATCAAATGAAAACATATTCTCATAAAAATCATTTAATTTAAATTGAAATGATTCCTCTATTTTTAGATGATTGAATCATGAACCACATGATGATTTAGATATTTATACCAATAATTTCAATATATTATCATCTAATTTATTCTTATTACACCTATGAAACCCCATGTTCAATAATATATGGAAATTAATGGGATATTACAGAAATAATTAACCAAGATTTTACCCTTATATAAACTCTGATCTAAAAATAAATTATCACATATTTCTATGAATTTTGTTATAGAATGTTAGGATTTATCAGACATGGACTTCAAATTAATATTATGTTAGAATAATTATACTATTATGTGACCTTTTTTATTGTAATTTTTCACAAAAAAAATAATTTATATTCTTCAAATTAATCAAAATTAGAAACTTTATAAATTTTATCACAAACATAGATAACATCTATTACTATTATTATCACTTTGATAATAAGACATAAATTTTGACATACTCATAAGATAAAAATGAATATTTATAATTAATCATGTATAGATTTTTTACATATTTCATTAATCATTTGTAGCTATTAAAATTTATAATGACTTAGAAAAATATTTCCACTAAGTCATGTATATCAAATTAAATCTAGAATAAATAATATTCCACAATGTTCACGTACATATGCAAAAAAACCATATATGAAATATTTTTAAGTACAACAATGATTGTCCATTGTTAATTTAAAATGTTTATATATTTATTATTTATTGAACACATATAATGGGAGATTTTGGGACCAATTTTAAAAAATTATATACCATTAAATGAACATACATACATTCAACTATATTTTTTAGATCCTTGTATCTCATAATATCAAAACATTATCATTTTATTACATTAAAAAAATTATATCAACATAAGATTCCAAAAAATGACACTTATTTCATATATTTTCATGTGAATTCCCCAAAATTCCAAAATCAATACATTTTTTTCATGAAACTCCAAATTTTATGGAAATAATATTCATGAAAATATTTCCATTTCATTTTTTCAAGAGGTTTCCTTGAATTACCACATTCAGGAAACACAATACATTGACATATATCATTACAAATATGATCATTGTTATTATAAATATTTCTACTGTATAATTATATATAAACATTGATATCACATGAATCATCATCATAATAGATCATTTCCAATATAAATTTTCATTAATTTCACTATAAATTTTCAACTGGATTTGGAAATATATAAATGAACCCCAATAAAACTATGATCATATGTCGAGAGTTATTTTTTTACAACAATAACCCATTTTGGTTAACTGATAACTCATTAACTATTGATACCATTTAAACACATTCATTGATAAAAAATACACCCCCTTTTTCTGAAACCACTATTTACAATAAATGATATCAAATTCAAAAAAATACTCATCACATTCGGTGAGCCCATTTGAACAATACATAACATGAGAAAAAAGAGTTTATTTTGATGATAATCGAAATAAAATATATTTTATGAAACCACATGGTAATTATTTTCGATTAAAAATGTTGAATCAGTGAAAATTTTTCTTACATGATGACACTAACTGTTTTTGGGAATTGATATTTTTTTATAAAAATTTTAGATAGTGAATAGATTTTGAAAAGCAAACATCTTCCACCGCACTATATAATTTATTTCATCACAAACCCAAATGTTATGAATATTATGATAAATCAAAAATGCGTGAATTTATTATATATAATAATATATAAACCATCACAACCAACATTCTGACATGATTTAAAATGGAAAACATCTATCTTTTGTATATCGACTAGAGAAACAAATATCCCTTATCAATTATTTTTTCCTCTCTTTAGAAAAGAACCCAATGTTAACTCCTTTGTTTTCAAAAATATGAATAAAATATGTATAAGCACATTGATAAGTCTTAATCATTCTTATAGGATGGGGTGTTCTTAATCTGTACTACATAACTGTTGGGGTCTTAAAATACTCTAATAGTTTGTCGATATATTTCAAATTAATGTTTTCATAAGACCAATATAACAATGTCTAAATATATTTGTTTTATATGAATACACTGAAACATCACTATCCCATGATCCTTATTGTTCTTAAATAAATGATTCATTATTTAAATGTTATTTTTCATTTAGGATGAACTCTATTTATTAAATGATTAATATCTAATTAAATATCAAAATTTTATGAAAGGATATATCACATTATCCTCTATATATCTAATAAATATATTCATTCATAATAAATATATTTAATATTAACTCTCTTTAATTTATTTAACATCCATAATATATAGAAAATGGAAGTATTTCTTATTTCTAATATAAGAGAATCAAAAGGAACAATGTAAAAATTAACATCCTAATGAAGAACATTTATATTCCACTAAACAAGATCTATATATATCTTTGTATCCAAATAAGTCCATCAAGGAGAATTCACAATATTTTGATCAAGAAGCCACCATTCATATTACATGCATTATTATTCTTTTCATAATAAAAAATAGGGTATTCATGGGATAACGTTGATATTATTTAACCATGCATATTGAAAATAAATTTATGGTTCATGTCACTATTTTGAACAGTATGAATCCAATGATCATCCTTCATTTTCAGATATTCAATACAGTTCATTCATCACCCCTTTAATATTTCATGATGGTATAATCCCTTAAACATATATCATTTGGTTCCTCAATTCCTAATAATTCCTTACATCCATAGAATATTTATATTGAATAATAAATGTGTAATCCCTTCCTTGTAATTACAAAAAAAAGAAAAAAAATTATTGTTATAATCATTGAAATTTTGATATATTACATTTAAATGAGATTCATCATGTACTTATCAGGTTATGAATAACATGCTATTAGTTCCTACATAAACCCATGTATGTTCTTGTTATGTTTATAGAATTTGTTCTCATCATCAAGGATATGAAGGATTACAAATGTTTTATATTGACCACATATTAAATAACTGAATTTAGAAACAATCATGTTACATTAGTCTATAAAAAATTTAATTTTTTTACACTAAATGTGATAAGAATATAAAATCATATGCAGCCTTCCAGTGTGTAAAATTCCCCATCAACATCATTTCCCTTAGTCTGAGTGTCCTCCTTAAATCACCGGTCCATGATTAATTGTATTCCCTTTGACATCTTAATACATATTATTATGGAAAAAATATATGTTCTAGATAACTTCCTTGTATGAAGATGTAAAAATAATATCCCACATATGAATATTCATAATATATTCACGATCATAATAAATAAACTAAACACAATTCTTTTCAATTAAAGCATATTTATGTAATTTTTTGTCTTCCTTTTATAGAAAGGATATCCACTCTAGAAATTATGTTCTCCTCCTCTATACTACTTCATTCTTATCAATGATGATATTTTACATACTAAATTTAGAATACATTTATCACTTATTTGAAAATACATGTTTATATAATACTTACTCATCAGATAAATTTTATTTTAATTCTTCCTTAAGATATTGTCCTCCCTCTTATCTTCTCAAAACGTCATTACTCTCCTCCTAATACTATTCAACTATTGGCATAAAATTCATCTCATTCTTGGAAAAAATATCATTTATCTATAAAAATTCTTCTAGCCAAATTTCAATGCATTAACATTATTTTTTTATCCTCAGAATCAATGAAATGTTTCATTATATGAATATGATTCAAAAAATTTGTGTTTCCCCAGGTTAAGAGGAAAGCACTTATTTATGAGTTCATGAATGTACATAAATGAAATATTCAATCTATTGGATATATCATATGGATTCTTCTAATTTATTAGAAAAAACAAATTTATATTATATATATATATATATTATTACCACTTCCTTTAAAAATATTAATGAGTATTCCCTTTAATGAATAATATTTATGGTTATGTTTCTAGTGTTCTGAGTTCACCTATCAACCGAACTATTCCACTGAGGAGTCATCACTACTGATACATAGATCAATTTTAATTTATTTTGATGATATTTTACATCCATGATTTTGGAATGATTCATTCCATTGTCATGTAATAATTTAATAATTTTCTATCCAATAATAATTTGAAAATTACTATGATAAATTTTTATTCAACTTAACACCTTAGATTTATGAGGGATGAATAATAATAATTCCATTAATGTTAAAAATAAATTTATATAATGTAATAAATCTTCTCATAACAACAAATTATATATATAGTTCAACACACATCAATATACATGTGTTTTTGAACTCTTGTTGGAATCTATTCTCTATGTACATATTTTAAGTAATATTATAATGTTTTGATGCCTACAAAAAATGAGTAATATCACATGATACCATAGAATATATCGATTTATTTTTCATTTCAAATAATCATACATGTATGGTTGATTAAAATTTCTTTTGTATTAATGTCAAAATGTATTTCTTGCAACGTGGATAAAAATAACTTATTTTTTTCGACTCTATTTAAATAGATTCCAAATTTTTTGATTTCCCTACGCCATTGATTTACTATCTATTCAATGGATGGTACACATGATAATGTAAAAGATTATTTCATTATCCAATAATATATGTTGATTGATACTATGAATATTTTAACTACGGACATTAAGGTCCATAATATATGTGAATATCATATATTTTCCCCAAAATTTGACAATACAGAATTATATAATAATAAATAATTTATCATTTATAATCAATAAATAAACTTGAACAATTTTCATAATAAAATTAAAATGTCTTTATTTCCCTTCAAATGGGATGTTTATCCACTATCACTAATCCTCCATCCGATGTGATCTAATGGTTCTAGAGATATTATTCGAACTATTACATGCTCAATTATTTTATTATTCTTCCATGTTTTTGGTTTCACAAACTTAATTGATAGACATTCTTGATATAATTCATATAATGATGAAACATATTGATCTTATAATTCTTAAAATAATATTTTTATATCTATCCCAGTATGTGGTTCCTTAATCTACCTTGTATGTTTACATTTTGTTTTCATTCGGGAATCCCTTTAAATTATTGATGGGAAATATATATCAATATTTCTAAATAATCCACAAAATGAATAGTGATCCTATAATGAATTCATATAATATTGATCTCTATGTTTTTTCTTTGTTTCAGTTTGGCCCATCAGTATTTCATTTTTATAGAAGACGAATTTTTATAATGCCTCCTCATTCTACAAAAAATAACCACAGATATGAGTTTCATTTCATTGGTTCATTTCAAAAATAATTTTTTCCCTCGGTTTCTCTATTTATGATTCATACCTAATTCTACAATCTACTTTAGAGTTGGTTCTTATGGTGTATCATGAACCACCACTAGTTTTTTATTATCAAAAACAATAAAATCCTTTAAATTCATATATAATAATTTCTTTTAGTGAGCGTATTTTCCCTAATTTTTAGGACATCCTTACCCCAATTAAAAATTTTCCATCATCTGATTGATATGATTTCCCAATTTCATATCAATTGTAAAATATCATTCTATATTTTCAACATTTCATCATTGTTTAAAAATGTGCTTCTTAATTTCCTAGATATGCATAACCTGATTATTAAATATCACTATAAAAATATCCATAACCATCGTTTTTTACTCTTATATTGTCATTATAATCAAAATAATTCTATATTTTTCCTAGAATATTATATTTGACTATTTCTATTATTTTCTTAAACATAGAATTCACATCTTATTGCTATAGTAAATAAAGATTTTCATCATGAACTACTCTATTGGATTTATTCATTTTGGATCTCTATACATTTATATCTTCATGAATGGATTCAAATTCAACATGGAGATGGAAAAATAGTTAATCCGTTGAGTCATAATTTGATTTCACATCTATTATCACAGAACAACCCATATATACAACCATTGGTTCTCTTATATGATTTGTATATTCGTATATTTCATTGAACACATATTTTTATGAAATTTTCTTTTCTTATTATGAGAATTTTCATTGTTTAAGAAGTTTGGTTATGTAATTTTTAGTCCATTCACAATTTTTGTTTTTTTATTTACAAATAATTCATTATCCTCATCATATTCTAAAAATTTAGTGAGCTACTTTGTTTAATGGGCAATAACATTTCCACATTAAATACATGTGATTATATGTTTCCCATTAAACATTATTTTTCCCCGTTAAGATTTTACAAATGGAATGAAAGATATTATTCAATATCTTCTTATTATTAGATATTAATCATGGTCAGATTATTCATGGAATTGAAATCCACCACATTAAACATTCACTTTTCCACACACTCATTATCATAATTGATCATTTTTTATGGTCTAAATGAAGTACGAAAACTATCCATTTTTAGTTCCTTCGTATATTTATTATCATGTACAATAAATATTACATTGAATTATGGTGTCAAGAATATTAGGCTTTGCTTGAAAATATACACATCATTAGGGTTTTCACTAGAACACACATGTCCTCTATAATAACAATCAATGGGTCAAATAAAATATTAATTAATTCATTTTGTTTCATCCCCAAATCTTCTTATTTATTTTAAAAAAACATATAATTATACTTCTTAAACATTTTATTTTACTTAATTAGTTTTAATTAACATTTTATACATATTATATGAAGGTTTAGAATACATCAATTACATATAACTTTTTTCAGAAAAGGCTCCCACTAAAAAACTAATATATATGGGAATATATGTTTTTTCATTATTACAATGTATAATAAATAACTTATTCCAACTATGATTGATATACCATTAACAATAGTAGTAGTATAAAAATTCATACATAATTTTAAATAGTAGGGTTGAATCCAATTCTTCTAAATATGAAAAAAAATCCTCAATGATCGCAATCCATTACTAATTGATGGCCTCCACGCATTCATCATGGAGAGATTCACTCAATTTTTCATTTATATCTAATAATTTATTTGGAATTATTATATTTAATATCACGAGATGGTGAACTTATAAAATATGGTTTTTTCATAATGACTTAAAAAAATTATTAACATTAATAAATTGTTATATTAAATACCCTTCAAAATCATTTCACTAATATGTATAAAAAGAAATATAAGGCTAGTCACCAAAACATGGATAGTCCAGGGATCATACAATAGAAATTGTTCCAATGTTCTAAATCCACAGATGTGCCAAAATATTTCAATGACCGGTGTGTACTTACTATCCCCATCATAAACAACAAGTCACATGTTCATATCTCACAACTCTTTCTTTTTTATCATCCCATAGTTCAATTATTAGATCAAATAAAATTTTAGAAATAAATGTTGTTTACACCATAATATATGTTTCAAATTTTACCATAATCATCTAACAAATTCTATACAATTTACCATATAAATTAATTGAAAATATTCTCTAGTTCACACAAATTATACATTCTATGATCATGAGAACACATTTCAAACAATATAAAAACCTTCAGAGAAATGTTTAACCATTTTGAAACATCATAAATTGTCTTGAAACCTTTGAATTTAATGAAACATCACAACTTTTCATGAAAATATTCAGTTTCTTAAAATTCATTTTTATTGTAAAACAAAAAAAATATGATGAAAATTACATGTTCAAATTATCATAAATTTCCTTCATCCTAAAATATATCATCAATTTAATACTTCTTGAGAGGTATATTTTCATGAAAATAATTTAGAAATTCATTTCAATAATATCTTATTTAATGATTGTTCACACTAAATGAAGTCTTTTGGGTCCTA
Source organism: Viscum album (assembly GCA_963277665.1). NCBI lineage: Eukaryota > Viridiplantae > Streptophyta > Magnoliopsida > Santalales > Viscaceae > Viscum > Viscum album. Next base: position 688,620,009 of record OY728164.1, read on the forward strand.
TATATATATATTAATTTAAAACACTTTTTGGAACATCCAATGTTTTGGAAAAAAATTCAACTAACAAGGACTCAAATGTCGATGAAACTCCATACTCATTTAATATGAAAGAATATTTTCTATTGACGATATCATCCTAAATTGATGGTCCCTCAAACCATAATTTTAATATTGTACACAATTTATTCATGAAACATCATATTTTTACTTGGATTGCAATAATTTAAGAATAAAATGACAATAAATACCTTATTCCTATGCCATATTTTTATTATGTGTCCTAAAATCATGAATTTCATGAAATATTTGAATTATCCAAACAACATAGTAATTTTTTAAACCATCATATCCATAAACATCAAATTTTATCTTCCACTAATTTGTTGGAAATTTTTTTTTGTTAAAATGTAGGAAACCTAAAAAAACATCTATATTCAAATTATTGAACACCTTCTCTAGAATCCATTGTCCAATTATCCTTTTCCATGGATACCAATAAGTTTTTTTTCTATACATAAAAACATAGCTCACCTAAAAATACACCCTCATAGAGATTTATTATCATTCATTACCGACAATCGTACTTGATCATCGAAAATGGATTTTTCTATTAAGAATGTTTACAAAAAATCCAATATCAATGATATGACTTTGGGAGTGGTTTATTCCCAGAAATATCACTAGGAAATGATGTTATAGTAATTTCATCTAATGTAAAAAATGTGTATTTGTAGTGTTACAGGATCATATAGTGGAATCTATCCCCAATATCATTCACAACAAATAAGATAGAGTACTGATGATCAATGAGTAGTCTAGCTAATGTCCCATGTAATAATTAGTGAGTAAATATTTTTAATGTCATGTGATATAGTGACTCAATTATTTTATTAATTTTTTCCACATAATTTATTTTCATATATGTTTTATTATGACTTATTAATTTATTTTATTTTAGTATTATATCTTTTATTTAAGAGGAATCCATATTTTTATTATCAGTTATGTATTTTTATTATTTTTTGGGTAATAGTTGAGTACCAATTTTTTATTTTTCATAATAATGTAAAATTCCATGATATTTCAGGTTGTTTAAATCAGATCTGGTTAGATGATTGATTTTAAAAACAGATAGTATTGATTTACCCTTTATTCATGTGTTTTTATACTACTTTGAGTTATAATCTAATGAGACAATAGAGTCCATATTATATAATTTATTGTTCTTGTGGGATTTATAGGTCTTCATTAAATGGAAGGTAAAATTAAACTTATATTTTTTTTAACAAGACTGTATTATTGGGTAAAATTTATCATCTATGATAACATTTAATTATAGAATTATTAAATTTTACATGAATTCCTATGTAATATTTCTTACATGTTGACTTATAGTTACACTATAATTAAAAAGGAATCCACATGTTCTTCATAACTACGTGTGCATAGATGAATGGAGGAATCTAATTAGGCAACTCGATTCACACTATAATTTTTATAAAATAATGAATTTGATGTGAATTTCTTGACAATAATGTTTAATTTATGGATATTTCTGTCACGGCCCTTCCTCGGGGCCCGTGCAGTGACTACCCCAAGCCCAAATTCCATAGGTAAGGGGCTGGGGACAAGTACCTAAGGCGTAAATCCTGACAACTGGGAAGACATTTCCTTTATAAAAGTAAACAAAACATGATAGAGTACAAGCAGAAGTAATACACTAAGTACAAAATAAGTGCTGAAAAGTAAATGGGCCAGAATACAAACCCAACTGAAAGTAAATCTACAACTGAACGAATGTACAAAAGAAAAGACAAAAAGTTGGAATAATAGAAGCTGATCCTTGTTCATCCACCTCGGGTCCTACCTGAAGGGTAGGTATAGAAAGCGCAGCTCCTGGAACATCCACCACGGATCCTACCTGAAGGGTAAGTACAGACAGCGCAGCTCCTGGGCCTTCCACCTCGGATCCTACCTGAATGGTAGGTATAGATAGCTTCCACAATGCTCTCGCCCGTGTGCCTCCTCCGAGTATCGTCTCGTCGTGATGTCCACCACCGGGTACCATCCAGTCCTCGAACACTTGGCCTCCAACATGGCTGCCCGTCTTCTGCAACCAACACAATGAGGTGCGGGCATAGCCCGTGCAAGGGTGCGTATATGATACTCAGTAGGGACCCCGAGACCCTCATGGTCTCACTAAATCCAGCAAGGATAACTATAAGGAAGGATATCAAAAGTTAACCCTTACTTAGGTATAAGCCCATACTTATACCTAAGTTATCAATTAACCCATCTCAATCATGAGGAAACACAAAGGTTATGAAATCAATGGATATCCACTACCTAGGTATATGCCCATACATATACCTAAGTTATAAAGTGACCCATCTCAATCATGAGGTAAACACAAAGGTCATAGACTCAGCTCAAACCAGGATTTTCATTATCGAAACTGTAACTGCTAAAGAGCCCCGTCTCTGACGAGTACCATGATCATGTCACGACTCCGAGGTAATTCTCCCTATCCTAAGACTTCTGAGGTACTCCTCCTGTCGAGTACCGCGGGTCAGCCACCCAAACATAGTAGTGCGTCCCGCCAGGGTCTGCCACCCAAACACAGTAGTGAAACCCCCCTAATAGCCTACAGAGGTACTTCTTCTGTTGAGTACCGTGGGTCTGCACCCAAACATAGTAGTGCTCCATCCACCATGGGTCTGCACCCAAACATAGTAGTGCTCCGTCCACTGGGCTAGTCAACTCACTCCAAGTCGAGTCGGTCAAGAAGTCGTCAGGTCTCAGCCAGCTACACGGTATCCGTACTCTGTACGCTCGTCTCCGAGAGGGTCCACTCCACGAGCTACAAGACGATAATCCAAGTATCACAAAGTACCATGAATAAGTATCTCAAAGGACCACCTCTTCATAGGGGTCTCAACATAACAGACAACGCGTCAATCGAACGTCTGGTCTGTGAGTTATTAGCCTTTTCATCCTAGGGGCCCGGTTGGTTTCGTGTGTGAACCAACCCAGCCGTATCTCGACTGTACCCCGAACTATCATAGGGTATAATCATAGGGACCTTTTCTCAATGAGATCACCAACGTCGCTGACGGTTCGTCAAACGAACGTCCGATCTAAAAGTTATCATATTTTCCGTTCGAGGGGCCCGGTTGGATTTCGGGTAAAATCCAACCCGGACACTATCCAACTGCATCCAAAACCCAAGAGAATTATGCCAAAAGATTCGTCTCATCAAAAGGAAACCAAAAAATTCGAAGGCACATCAATCAGACGTCCATAACTCATGTTATAAGTGTTTCCGCTCCGAGGGCCCGGTTGGTTTCGTGTTCGAACCAACCCGGCCATACCCAAAGTTCACTGAAACATTGAGTGTAATATACTGAAACGACCGCCTCGATCCAAGGATCACATCGTAGCTGACGGTGTGTTGATCGGAGGTCTGTATCCGAAGATATGGGTGTTTGAGAGAAAACTTCCCGAAATTAGGGGGTTCGGGCCTGGTCTGACCTGACCCGATACCCCCTGGGTCAGCCCGATCCGGGTCGACCCGACCCGGGTCTGGGTCCGGCCCACTAGGATGCAGCCCGGCCGATGCGGCTCGCGTGGCCCGACAGCTCGGCTCGGCCGATCTGTCGCGGAAGGGGGGGGGGGCGCTGCCCCCCTGATTGAAGTCGCGGCCCCCCACCTGGGGGCCGCTCCCTTTGACCGTCGGGGGTTACAACCCCCAGTCTCCACTTTTTCCCGTGCGACCACGGGACCACCACCTGCCGCTATGACTTCAGCTACGGCGGACCCTCCTGGCGGCGCGCCGGGCGCCGCCGCCTCCTGGTGGTCGGCCGGTGCCGGCCGCCGCCTCAGGCCGCCGACACCGTAGTGCCGGTGGAGCGCGCTGGTAGGCCCTTCCGCGGACCATTGGATGCGCACCAGTGGTCTGTTTTGCCTGCGGTCTTCGCCATCGGTCCTCCCGGGATCGTCTCTTCACTGCGAATTATTCAAATTAACGTTGCTGGACCATTTGCCGTCGCCCATCAATCTGCGCACAACGATCAACCTACGGAGTCTTCGAATTGCCTCCGCGGCCCGACTCCGGCTGCGGTTTCGTTTGGCTTGAACGGTGCGGCGTGATGGCGTCGCGCTTCTTCATCGCGTTCTTTCTTGTTTAGGCACAATGCCATTGCACTGCGCCGCCTTTGTTCATGCCACAAAGAACACAACATCAAAGGGGGGAAGAGGATCGGTTGTGTTCGGGTGGTCCGACCTCCTCCCGTTAAAATGACAACAGGCGCCCCAAATATTAAACTAAGAACACAAAGAATTAATATAATCACGAACAAGAAATTAACTCCTACCTTGATAATGAGTTGATGTTCGGAGAGCGTCACAAAAAGCGGCATCGCGGGGCGTGGTTCCATAGACATCGACGAAGAGCGTCTGAGGAGACGTCTTCTTCTATTTATCACGGAGAGAAGAGGATGTTTACGTGTCGTTGGAGAACTCTCATATCGGTGTCTCTTCCCTTGTCGCAGAGGAGAAAGGGAATGGTGATACTGGATTCGTTGAGTTGTTCTTCGTTGATGAGATGACGTTCTTCGTGGAAGGATTGAAGCTCTTCGCGGGAGGATGAAGTTCTTCCCCAGAGAAAAGATTTCTATCTCCCCAATCTCCTCACACAACAACCAACTCTCTCAAATAAAATAAGACTTATCTTATTTTATTACATCAATCCAAGTATTTCAATTTTTAAAAATCAAACACATAACTCACTTAATTAATTAACTGAGTTGGCATGATTAAAGAAGAGAGGGGGAGGTGAGTGGTCTCACATTAAAGGGGGGTTATGGAGTTAAGGAATATGAGGGGTTGGGCTCGTGTGGGCCCCACCCCACATTTATCCTCTCATGGTTGGTTAACAACATGTGGGTCCCACCCCCAACTCCCTTACATAGGTTATAACTACCTAGAGGAAAATAAATACAATTGTAATATAATTTTATTTATCCCTCACTAAAACCACACATTAATAACTCCTCCCGAGTAGACGCACCTTTCTGAAAAGGTGCTCCTAAGCAATTTCCGGAGTTGCGGTTCCATTGGTGCCCTCAGATTTCAATTCCGAGCACTGGTTCAAAAGTTAGAAAAACTTGCTCGTTCGTTCACTGAATGTACCCGAGCTAAACTTCGTAAATTGATTCCAGGCACACCGGGCCTTAGAATCAGGTGCTGTCAGAAACTACGTTTTGTAAAATCCCGAAGAAATTAAGAAAAAAATTTCTTTGAAATTTCCAGGTCATTAAAATGTCTCTAGATCATATATACAGTTATATATTATGATGATATTTTATTTGAGGCTGAAAATTTTATAGGAGGATGAATATTTAGTTAGGTTAGAGGAAATTGTACATTTTTTTATTTATTTTACTATATTTTAATAACCATGGGTACATTAGGTTGTTGTTATTTATTATAACTAATCATGTATTTTTATAAAAATACAATAAATTTGGTCTTATAATATAGACTACGTATTCTATTTCAAGTAATAAACTATTGTATTTCACTCCCTTTTTCCTGGATTCCATTATATTTTTGGAATACCATATATATGGATGGGTAATGATGTTTTTTATCAGTGTAGGGATTATATTTAAGAATTCTGTTTAAGGTAATAATATCCCCAATATTATAATAGTCCTTAAATACTATTATTTTGATATATTCATACATTTAGACACACATGAGATCTTATGGTATCCAACGTTAAGTACACTGAAACCAAATATTTTTATATTGAAAATATGAAAAATAAAATTTAATGATTTTGTTAAAAAAAGTAGACACCATAAAGTATATAGATTATTTCTTAATTTATATGTCAAATTTTCATTAAAGTCATCGATGGATTGAATCCATATAGAAAAGATTATACTAGATTTCATGGATATTAAAAATCAAAAAACTTATTTTATATGATATAAATTTCTGTTTGAAAATTTTATATATTAAAATCCATATAGATTTTTTTTTGAAATTCATTACTTTCCAACCATGAATGGATGCTAATAAATATTAAAAGGTTAAAAAAATAGGTAAAACACATGGCTATATTATTCCACCCAATGCAGTAGATATGATATATTTTCACAACATCTAAAATATTTTAGATTTATTTCAATTAATATTATTTTATTATTTTATTCATCACTTTATAAATGGTGGTTTCATTGTGGTGTCATGAAAACATCCCATCATGTAAGAAAAATTTTATTACATTTTTTTTAATTTTTTACATGTTGGATAATATTCACCATTAATAAAGAGGGAAAATGGAACACGATAACACATTTTATACATCCAACATGTTTCATTACACATATATAGTTATTATAATGACTAGAACTACTATTAGTACCATGATTAAAATTATAATTTTTTTATTAAAAGGATGAATATTATTGAGAGAGTTTAATTAAAAGACTATTCACTAGGGAGGTTATAGATTTATTTTTAGAATTTTGATGATCAATGAAACTGGTAATTATATTTTAATTGGGTTTTTATTATAGTCTAATTTTATATAGCCCTTAAATTGAAATTAGGTATATTTTTATTTAATTCAATAGAGGAATTTATGATGATAATATCAGTAAGAGGAACACTAATTTTTTAAATTAGTTTTTTATCAAATAAATTGTTTGGAAGCATTTTAGAACACATGACAACATCAATCAAGTGTTTTTTTAAATTAAATATATATATATATATATAATCATGATTAAAAATGATTTTCCTACCATTTGAAAGAAAAATATTGAGATGTTATGATATAATTAATCTTCTGGTTCATGTCTAGTGGTTCTAAACATGTAAATGCAAAGTAATTTTGATTTAATAAATTCATATCCTTTTTCCTTATAATGATATAAAGTGTCAGGCATGGGGGCATGTATTTATTATCTTTATAAAATGTAAGATAAGAAATGTTAAAGGGTATTTATCATATAAAAAATTAAAAAAAATAATTACCCATGTGATTGTGTTTAGGTAAAAATCATACGTCTAATATAGATCTATTAATGGCCAGGCAATTTGTTTTTTAATTCCTCCGATTTTTGTATTTCTATAAATATGTGTAGGTCTAATTATTTTTTAGATATTGATACTATATAAAATTTATTTTAGATTTGGAATTAACACACACCATAATAATCAAATATGATCAATCCACTACATGGGATTAAATTCATAATAATATTGAATAAATAAAATCAACCTTATATTTTTACTAATGGACAATGAATTGGTCATATTTTAGAAAAACATATCAAATAGTTATTGTGTTCTCTAGGTTATATTAATATATATTTTTATCGATATTTCATGATATAGAGAATGATCATGATTTATTATTTCTATGAAATATAGTTTGTAAATAGTATGGATTCCCAATTGGGTTATACCCTTAATAAAATTTAGTGTAAAATGAAAACTGTTCATGTTTTGAAGTTACTTGAGGTAGGAATGGTTATAGATACCCAACATGCTACATAGTGTGAATAAGTATTGAAGTGTTAAACAATAGTTGATTTTGGATTTTATGAGTATCGGAAGTAGTTGGTCATTCAACTGATGTGATCAAATGAAGTATATGGTTCTAATCTTGTAGAATAGTTGACTGCTTTCATAGATTTGGTAACTACTAAAATTGATCAGGAGATTGGGAATCAGACCAATTATTTGGAAATAAGTATTTGTTAATTGTAATATGGATATATGTAATAATAATTAATGTATATGAATAAATATTATGAGACAGAAAAGTATTTGAATAAAAAAATAATAGGGGTCTTTAATGGGGTTTTATCAAGGTATAGGTACTCTTGGAGGAGATAACTATTAGAACACAATGGTAGAATCCACACAAATTGTATATTTATCTAGATATAAATAACTATATGATGGTGAATATGATTTGAGGATGTTGGGTTTACATATAGGAAGATGCTTCTCATAATTGGAGTACACTGCAAAATATTAATCTATATGAAAAAAATAGTTTGGTCAGTAAATATGTATTTCAAAATGTCCCCTATAGAAAATAATTTCGATGAAAGGAATATTATCATATAAAATAAATATTATCTTTAATATTCTAGGTTTATTCCATAACTAACTCTTGTTTATATATTTACTATGATTTTATAATTATGTTCTTGTATTATGACAGTTGAATATTGTTTTATCATTTTAGCATACATGAACATTGTCTTCTCCTCCCACTGATATAGACAATAATATTTAGTAAACATTTAGATGGAATTTAATTTATAGTCTTAAATTCAATGATTTTATATTCCATGAAATAAATTATTATAACTTATTTAGTATTTTAAATTTAATTATTTATTTCTCCAAAAATACTAATGATATCAATTCTAAAAACATACATAAAACATTAATATACATACATACATACATACACATATATATAATATATTATTAAAAGAAATTTAATGGAAAATTATTCATAAGTGATAAATGAAATATAATTTTTGAAAAAACAAGTCATATGGAAATACATTTTGAGATTTTATTGAATTTTATTTCTGAAAATTTAATATATTGTATTTTAAGTTAAATTATATTCAAAGAAAAAATGGTTTTTTTGTATTAATTTAATTTAATGTGTTGAAATAAAAATAAATTTTATTGACCGATAAAGATAGAATTGATAAATATAACTAGGAAAGTGGACATAAAATAGTTTGGTATAGAATATATTGTAATCTATGTTATTTCAAATCAACCTGGTTGATCTAAGTGTAGTGCCTTTTTAACTATTGTGAATAAAATGAAAATTAAAATATACCTCATTATCTAAGTTAATGAAAAGAAAATATTAAAACTATATATGAAAATAATTCAATGAAAATCATTAGATCATTAGGGAGTTGTTCATAAGACCTTGTGTAAAGGGTTTCTCTGAACATTTGTTACATTTGTTGTAGTAATGTTAGATTAATTATTTTTCAAATGTTAAAGAATATATGTTAGATAATGGAATCATTCAGACTTCATGGGGATTTTATCTAATACCATCTAATCGATAGGGTTTATAGTGGTATGCGTGAAGTGAAATAACAGTTGTAGTCATTGAAAATTATTATTTTGATATTATTTATAAGATCCATGATATTGTATTTGAGTAATACCATCGGTATATCTGGTATTTATCCAAAATTACCATTCTAAAAATTTTGTAGTTTAAATTGGTCATCATAGGAATTATATTCAATTGTTTTTGAGGTATCCCAAATTTTTTACATAAGTATTATATATTATCATGTTTGTACTAGTTTGATAGTAGATCATGAATTAACTAATGGACTTTATTTTAGGTATAAGATTGGAAATACTGTAATAATTTTTTTTTCAGAAATTTGTTTATAACTATGACATAAATTTTCTTTTTTATTGTAAAACTAAAATTCTTCTCTATTATTGTTTGTTAATGATATTTAATTTGGTTCCATTTGGTTTGTTTTTTTTTTCAAGGTAATTTCAAAAGGTATTAAATATTATGACGAAATAAGTCTTAATATTATATCTCATGCTAGGTTGGAGCCATGCTCAGTAAAGATAATTTAATATATCATAGAGCTATGGTGGTTTATATTCAATATAGGCCTATATTAGGCCATATATTTAGGATGAATAAAACAATTTCATGATTATAAACCTTCAATTGACATGATTTAGAGAATAAAACAAAAATCCTAGAATTAAATCCGGCTACTATGAGGGGAATGAGATGATGAAACAATCATAATTTATTTTATAGGTATCCATAACCACTCAAATGATGTTGTAACTATATTCATAAACATGTCCATGACTGTTTTCCTTTTAAATACCATCAAAATCTATAATTTCTTTTCTACCAAGACAATACATAGGTTTTGGGACTATAAAAAAGTATTTTTAGGAACTGAAATTGGATTTACTTCATGATTATTAATTTTTAAGCTCTCCACCTACATGAGGAGTGTCCTCGATCTCCCCAGGATGACTGAGAATATCAAGGGTATTGAACATTACCATTGGTGATGAATTTACTATCAATAAATAACATAAAAATATGTACCTTGAACAGTAACATAGATATTATAAAATACCTGGTTATCTCATAGAAATGAAAAAATTTCACTTAAGGATAAAAAATCTATATTGGAATATAAGTCAAATAAAATAGAATATCAAATAAACAAAACAAAACTAGATCCCACCAGTTCAATGAAATTCATGTTCTGATCTAAATCTCCATGAGAATCACATGTCACCACCACTATCTCAAAAACAATCTTTTTCCAAAATAATATAGTTATGAAATCCAAATATAAATACATGACCTCAGTATAAAAAAATAACAAATAAATACTACAAATGACCCAACATGAGTATTTAGGGGGTGATTAGAATCCAGTAGGTACCACCAAGATGCCAATTCATACCTTATATAAAAGAAACAAAATCATAGTGTTTCAAAATAATGTTATAAAAAGGTAATCATTTCAATTTTAAACCATATATAGAAAATACAATTATTATACATTCGTTTTCTCAAAAAAAAAACCATTTGAAAAACATTCAATAAATTTTTATTTAACCAAACAAATAATGATTTAAAAACCACCCACTACTCTTTAAATATCATTCTATGGAAAAAACAAATATTGGGATAAACAATATTGAATATATATTAATATTAAACATGAATATTGAAATAATTTCAATATATTTATTTTAAACAATTTTTAGACACTCAATTGAATGGTATAAAAAGAAACAAAGTAAAAATATAGAAATCATTCTTATAAGAGGGAAAAGTTTAATCCAGTATATGGATGGAAGAAAAGTATTCAACAATGATACAAAGAAATGAGATCCTAAAAAATGAAATATTAAAACACAAGGACTAATTATCATACATGACAATGTAAATAAAAATGGAATAACTTATGATACATATCATGACACAACACTACAGGAAAAAATAGGAATCATAAGAGGCATATATGTGGACCGAATTCTGTAAGGTTAATGCTCACATATCCATTAATCGAATCTATCTATATTTTTTAATTGATGATAAAACATATATCCATGTGATATGTAAACCTATGGGAAATATCTAGTTATGAACCTCATCTAGACTAAAAATACCCAAATACCGCCCACTTTGTTGACTGTTTGTCCCAATAGAACAAAAATGTAGGTCATCCATCAATAAATTTCCCAAAACATGACAATAACAAGACCTTTGGGCTAACATGAAACCAATTTCAAACCTAACTTTCACACTAACCACAAAAATATCCAAATTCCATGATATTGTTATTAATAATATAAAAAATAATCCATCACGTGGATAAACACAACATCAACAACAACATAAGGGGGTAAAAAAGGGAACAAGTAATATCCCATCACAATGTCACAACTAGGCGATCACTTATTTTATATATATTTGAGAATATCATTTTTCAACCATATATGATGAAATTAAAATTATAAAATAAAGTAGAAACCGTACCAATAATAACTAAATAAGAAAATGGAAACTACATAATCTATTTATAAAACCAAACAACCATTTAAAAAATTAAACCCTTTAAACCAAAAAGGGATTCCAATTTTGAAAACCCATTTTGGATAAACTCAATAGAAATAGTGAATTTCACAAAGAAAACACTCTTTATCAATTTTTTTATATAATGTATTCATAAAACACCATTTCAAAACTATGATGCATTACACTATGCAAATCACCCAGTTTTTTCAATTGAAAACCCACCAAATAAAAAAAATACATTATAAAACATGAACTTGCTAACATAAAAATCATTTTATTTTATATAAAACACATTTAATGTTTCACGAATTTTTGGAATAATTTTATAAAAGGGTATTAATTTCATATACATGAACCCATAGTATAAAACATGTAATCTTCATGGATTTTCATTAGAACAATACTCTTTGATGGATCAAAACTACTACTAACCAAAAGAAAAAATTCATCAAACAAAAACCTTGAAAATTTTCCAATAATGACTACTAACACTAGATGTGTTGTTTGAATAGAGATAAAATTAAAAAGGAAGGTTAAAGAGACCATAACCACTAAAAATGGATGACGAATCCCATTAAAAAAATTTCGAAAATTGAATTGGAGGAGCTTATAATTGAAAATGAGGACTTGAAAAGGGATCCATGTTATGGGTTTCGATTATGGGAATTCAATGGCAAGTATGTTCAATTAAAAATAATAATTGAAAAAATAACTCTGTTTTAGTGGGATACATAATTCACCTACACTACTAAAAAACAATGTTGTAGCTTTATATAACACCATTGTAAGATGCCTCATAGTAATGTTATATAGTTTTTTAAACCATTTCCATAACAATAGGATTTGTAATAAGTCCCCCAATTTCTCTATTATCGTTATAAAAACCCGACAAACCCAATTCATATTCAATCAGTAAAAAAAAGATTCTAAAAGTGACACTTATTATTCCACAAACACCCAATAATGCCATTTTATACAACAATAATTTCGTGAATTATAACATATGTAAAGTTACCCACTAAATAGGAACATCTGAAGAAATACTAATAAAATATGACTTCTCTATAATGAACATAATATTCAATAATTCTACTAAATTTCTCTAAGAATAAAAAATCCATTCACAAGGGAAAAATTTCTAAAAAGAGATATATACTAGGAAAAAGCCTCCCCACTAATCATAAATCTCATTAATGGGGTATGAAAAGATAGAAACAATATCTAAAACGTTCAATGTGTATTAAACCATCCAAATTTCTATAAATAAAAAATATAATCAAGATCTCAAATACTCAATGAAAAGTAAACCCTAGTCAACTAAATAACCACATGGTCGATCCATAAATAATATTAACACTCACCTATATAAGGGATAAAATTCATGGCATGCCATAATAATAGACGATATAAGCTATTGATATAGGTAAATGTACTGTAGGTGTAAATTTTAACCTCAACATATAATATAATACCATAGAGGACCGCATCAATCTGCAACCATTGAGTTCTTTAGGGTCTGAAAGAATCATCTATCATAATTTACCCAATATCATCCCAAATGTGAAATAAACCCATATCCATAAAAAATGAACTTCAAATAGGCCATGAAATAAGAACACACAAAAGAAATATGAAAAATTTAACAAACATAACGAGGAATAAAAATACAATTGATACCCAAGGCATCATGTTGGCTGGATGTTAAGAACACCAAACCATAATAATAGAAAAACTAAAAAAATAAATAATTTCCCAAAACCCTCAAAATTATTTAAAAAGAAAATTTATTTTTCTCATAAATAACTTTTTAAAAACACCAAATTAATACAATTTAACAAAATAATATTTATTATGAACCAATATAGAACTTGGGTTTCATTTATATTTTTAATGATGATTCCAAGAGAAACACATTTCATTTCTAAAAAAACTATTCAAATAATTTAAAAAATTCTAATTTATAGAGAATTAACTACTAATCACCCATTCCATTTTGGAAAAAACCAAAAGGATGCCTTTTTAAAGATTTAAGTTTTACTTCAATCCATTATTTCAAAATCAATACCTCGATATCCATTTTGAAAAAAATATTCAAGATGAATTTTTAAAATCATTATGAATATCAACATCATTAACCGAATAATTTTAACATAAAAAACCCTTATAGGATAAAAACCCTTTATAGGATAAAAACCCCTTGTAAGAATTTATAACATGACCCAATGTGTGTACAAAAAATTTAAAAAATGTGAAAACATTGAAAATTATCTTCCAAAACTATTAGGGTCATTTGTAACATTAAATTACCTCATAGATCACATAGGAAAAATCCTATGAATGATGAAAATTACACCTCACATTTTAATTTTAGAAATCTAATAGGGAAAAACCATTAAATATATCATATAAAGTTTTAAATAATTATAAAACATTAACACTTTATTTAATTCAAATTATCACATGAAATTCAAAGGGAAAGGTGTCATTTAAAAGAAAAACCCTCATTGATTTTTTTTCAAAAACCCTATCGACTCAACAAATATGGGTTGGAAAATAACAGTTGAACATTTTAATTACAAAAAAAAATATTTCCCTACTTCCACAATGTAGGTGGTAAAAATTATTCTGAAAACCCCATATAAAGAGAACCCCTTAGATAAATACTTTGTATTCCAGTTATATTTTTTCAGGGGTTACCAATAAAACCAACACAAGGTATAATTAAATCCACCCATTCTCCTAGAAAATCCATCCCATAAAGAAGGTATTATAATTAATTACCCATTCCAAGAATCCATTAACTATAAAATTTGAAAAACATTTAACATATCATGTGAAAGCTCAAACATTATCACCCGATTCATTTATAAAAATATTTTCCAAATAATAAGTTCCACCATTCAAAAAATGTTATTTTAAAAAAGGTTCAACCCACATTTTTTAGAATAATCACATCATATTTAATAAAAATTATTTATCAAAATTCATTGAAAAATAATGTCAAAACTTAACTTTGGAATAAACCATCTCATGTAAAATAATGTAAAAAATAATTTCCAAAAAAATCAATTTAATAATTTATATTATCCACTAAAATAAACATTTTAAATAAAATATTATTCCAATCAAATAATATTCTATATCTCATTTTGAATATAATATTCACGTGATATCCAAACCACTATAAAACACTTTTCATAAATATGTCACCACATATCCGTTTCATATATAGAATTTACAAATTGAAAAAAAACTCCCCATGGGAAAAAACTAATAATGCAAGAAACTCTCTTAAATCAATCCAAATTCACCTCACCAATTTCATTACAAATGAAATATAAAAAACATTTATATGATATTATGCCAATGGAAAACTCTATTAGAGTAAATAGTGATAAAACGTTGAAAAAATTACATTTCTAGAGGGGGAAATGAACATTGAACAAATTTCCCAAACATGTTGGTATAATAAGAACCAACTGTGAGACTAGTATTATCATGATATTAGAACAATATCACATGGTCACCACATGGTTTCTTATAAAGTACATTCTAACCATATAACTGTGGGATGCTCACTATTTTTTATCCAAAAACCCAAACTGACCTCTGATATCACCATTACACTCAATGTGGATTAATTAATAATATCAACATATTCAAAATATAGAAATGAATTTAATATCAATCTCAAGATAATGATTCTTTCTCGATACACCCATAGAAACTCAAGGATCAGTGCTTAAAAGTTTTAGCTGACCCTTTTCCTCACACACCACTAGAGCACTGATGATAACCAGAGTATCCAAAAAATCTAAAAACACCTCAAATAAATATTTAGATTATCTGATAAATTTTCTTCATGAACCATATTTGGATTCCCATAAATAAGACAACCAAGAAATATTTCTACATACTTACAGAACATCCTTAATCTCAATTGGTTGATGAAAATCATAAAAGGTATCTAACATAACAATTAAGAACTATTTAACCCGAAAAATGAAATAAAAATAGCCAAAAATTTAATTATAATAATGAACAAAGATAAAATCCACGAACAATTAATAAAAAAGAAATATATTTTTTGATGGAGAAAAAATTTCAATGGACGTTAAATTTAAATAAAATTAAAAAAGTGATATAAAACTCAAGGCAACTGGTTCCATGAAACTAAAAATCCAATCACTATATTAAATATACATAAAATTCATCACCATGATCCAAATAACCATTTAATCCAACAAATTGTGAAATTAAAAACCATGATGATATCCATGACCTCAAGAGGCATTCATCATATATGAATAAAAAATAAAAAAATAGTGAGTATGTTGGGTGATAGGTGAAGCTGGTAGGATAACACTGAGTATCTAAATCATTTTTTCTTAAAAGCATAAATTTCTTTTGTGAAAATAATGTAATATATGGTATACATTTCCATTTACAGTATATAGAAACAAAAAAATGCATAAAGAAACAATATTCTCAAAGAGCACCATTTAAAGAAAATCAATTTTTTTCCAAAACTATTAAAGAATTAATACCCATCCATTAATCCTGAAACATAATAATTATTTATAATAAATTACACTTGGTTTTAAAGGATTATAATTTATTTCCCATGAAACAACCACTTTTAGATCATTACCCCTTCATCCATTAGAATATTTTTAAATTCCAAATTTAATGTTAAATAAAGTGAAAGGTAAAATATATATAAATCCCCACTATATGTGGTCACAAATAAATTCAATAAAAATATGGAAGAAAAAATTGGATCATAAAGACTAAACCATTATAAGAAATCACATCAAACAAGTCACTAAAAGTAATAATTATATCACTTGAATTTTATATAACCAATCACATAAGATATCATGTAAAAACACTATGAAGACTCACGAAATAACTTAAGACTCATTTTGGTGGACCTACATCTTACAGGTTAATAGTCACACATCCTTTAATTGAATCACTATAAATTATCTCCACTTTGAAAACCACTTAGAAATGAGATACATACATATATGGGAACTATGAAGTGATAACCTTAAAAATCCTTAAAATTATCCACTACTTTACACTTCGTAACCTCAATTTCCATATGGAATTATAATGGAGTTGGTCTATATGAAAACAATTTCATCTTATAAAAATAACGAGCCCCTAAGGATAATGCGGTGATAATTTCCATCCCACCTCTAACAATACCCTTAATACAATCCTTAATCTAATAGCACATCTTGACTACCATAAAAATTAATCCATCACATGGATTAAAAAATATCAACAACAACCCAAGGAGACAGAACAAGAAAATAATCAATATCAGACCACAATGATACATCAATTCCTTCACTTAAATTATATAAATATAAAGAAACCCATTTAAAACCACTTATAATTTAATAACCATTCCAAAAATAGTATAATCACTACCATGAAAAACCAAATTCCTAAAGGGAAACATAATTTTTATTAAAACAACCAAATTAAAAATGGAAAAACTGGAAATAAAGTAGGTATACCACATTGAAAAAATAATTGGTATTTAATCAAAAGAAGAAATTCATTTCATATAGAATACCCGATTGGTATTTTTATCAAACATTAATAATGCCTTAATCTCCATTTCAGAACAATGTACTATTGTACTAAAAAAATCACACAGTTTTTCACGAGGAAAACCCACCCATGAATGGAAACCATTTGAAAAATCCAAACACTCCATCAATTAACCCAATAATTTAATTCTAAAATACATTATAATCGTATATCATTCATGGAACTATTATATAAATGGTACAAAATTCAAAACACCTAAATGAAGAGGTGGAAAAATTTCACTATTTATTAATTCTAGTAGAAGGAAATTCTTAGGATGGATCACAATAATTAAAAGCTAAAACACCCAATTTCTACTGAACCTAAAAACATATAATTTAAATATCATGACCACTAGGGATAAATGATCTGAATAAAAATATTGAATACAATATTATAAAGATAAAGGTATCGTGTCATTTAGAACCTGGTAAATAATCACCAAGAAACAACATTAAAAACCAAATTGGAAGATCATAGAGTGTTGTGTGATAGTTACGAAAAACAACCATCCCAAATGTTTTGAATGTGTGAAGAAAATGGAAGAAAATCCAAATAGAAAGAATAAATATTGAAACAAATACTCCTAATCGACTGGGTATCATGATTGTCCTGCACAATTAAACGAACTATACAATAATCATATACAACAACATTGTAAGATTTTGTACACATAATATTCATGGTTACAATAACAATAATCATTAACTACATGAAATATATAATTTACCATAATATAATATTTTTAGGCCGAAATTATTTTAACCCAAGGGTAAGAAAATCATTAAAATACCCCCCACATAATAGTGACACATGGACTATTAGGGTTTTATATAAATATTTTAAATTAGAAAATCCCACATTTTGATTATTTCAATGTATTTTTATTTTATATAAAGATAAATAAATATATATTATATAAACTATTTCCCTATATTTCACATAAAAAATATATTATATTTACTAGTAGTAATATATAATTTTTTTAAGAAAATTATTCATATATTGTGCTTTATGAATATTATTATTTTTGAAAATATTTTATTTATATTTTCTATGACTTTTTAATTTCAATATTTATTTTAACCATTATTAGTGATATATTTATTTCTATGGTTTTTATTAACATTTTAGTGTTATTTGTTCCCTTATGATTTAAAATATATTATACAAATAGACATATAGAGGGAGATAATTTGTATTTTATATCCAATGAACTGAATAATAATTCTTCATTTTACATCCAAGTATCATATTAAATGAGTTTCTCATCAATCATTATTTAGTATTACAGTGGTATGAGAAATAATTAATGTGATATCATATGAATCACAATTTACTGTTTTCATTATCATTACACTAATAAATATCTTTATGTCCCAATTATATTTAATCACAATCGTTGGCTTCGAAATGTAATAGTAAAGTATATTTTTCTTAGAGACATATATGAGTTACCACTACACATGAAAAGAGAGAATTCCTCATACTTAGATGAATATTAATAGGTTGTTTTTATAATTTTATTGTGTTACAATAGTCGGGTCAATTAGTACATTTCTTACCAAATGTATTGTGTTTGTTAAAAAAATTTAGACATCAAATACGGATAAATAAATAATTTCTGAATCATTTAATGAACAATTATATTATGGATATATTTGCCAATCAACTATTACATATTACCATTCCATGAATTTTTTATTATTTCAGTCATTCTCTTTTATGATATGTTCATCATAAAAGGTACTAAATTATAATTTCATTAATACATTATGAATAGTAAAATTATTATATGAAATTAAATATCAGGTTAATAATTAATGCCTCCTTGTGAGAGATATCCTAGATTTTTACACTATAATTAATTATTATGTGTCTAAAAATTTTATTGTGTAAATTGAAATTTATAATTTTCATCCATTAATATTACTGTTTACTTTTTTATGTAGGGTTATATTTAAAATTATTCTATTATAATTTCCCATTTTTATCCTGATTCATTAATTTAAATATATATGTGATTTTATTTAATTATTACAATTTAATGAAAATATAATCATATAATAGATGATAGATTTTGGTTATATAACTTTTAGATATTTTTAGTTTCTAATATAACACAAAAATATATAGTTCTTTGAGCATCATGTAATAATGTTTCATGTCTGAATGTATTAATTGAAGTGTAACATAGAGGTTTTATCGGTGGTTGAATAGTAAAAAACTTATTAAATTTTAAATGTTTAAGTCTTTTTAATGTGATATCATTAATCAGGTGATTATTTATCAAATAATGAGGTTTGAGTGAGGGATTATAGGTTTTTTGGGACAAGGTATTTTATTAGGTATTTGATCATTCATTTAGTTTGGATATAAGGATGTATCACCAATAATAATTTTATATAGAGGAAACCATGTAATCTATGAGGGATTACTATATACCCAATGATGTTGTAAATAAAATGTTCACATGGATTCATTTATAGGTACCTAGTATAACCATACTATATATTTTTATTTATATTACATTTTTATTTTAAAAAAGGAAATTTAATCATTGTTTACTTCCACTGAGTTATCTATTTCTTCATCAACATTAATTTTATATATCTTATACCATCTAGAGGCCTCTCCCAAAGCCTCATAGTCTCATAATACCCCAAATTTGTTTTTCCAAATTTGTGGTTGGTCCAACAAGGTTATTTTACCAAATCTATTACCATAATTTTCATTTTCATCACTTTTCCATTCACCATCACTATTTGTTCTTTTCTGTCATTGATTGGGGATTCTAATTGTGATTTCAATATGAAATAGTGATATCACTTTTAATCAGGTGGATTCTTCCTTTCATTTTTCAATGATATCATAGTTGTTTTATTAATTACATTCATCAACATTATGATGTCAATCCATGGAGGGATGTTTTAACCAATGTTTCATATCGTCATTGAATTATAGATGAGTAGATTATAATTTTTAGAGATTTAAATGTTGATGAAATATAATTGTATTCAAATAATTTATCTTAAGTTTATATTATGTTCGGTTGTAATGGATTTAAGAAAATTTGAATAATGAAAGAAATTGTTAATTAATTTATGGTTTATTGATTTTATAAGATGTTTTAAGATAATTTATAATTAGGAATATTCTAAAATGATTAATGTGGGGTGTCATAATCTTTTGAGTGGATTTCTTTGATTATCCACAAAAATTCCTATCACATGTTATATTAAATTAATAATAAATTCTAATAAAATGTTACAGTACATATAAATAATTGGTTTTTTAATAATATGTTCAGATAAAAAATTACTTCCTCAGAAATAGAGGTTATATAATTTTTTTTAATTTATTTTAAAAAATTTTCCCTTAAAACAATATCATTAATACTTTTATAATATTATTTCTTATATATGTTAATATATACCATGAAAAAATGAAATATTACACATTTTAAATGAGTTCTTATTTTTGATTCATCATTATCATATTGTAATAATAAAAATTTAAAATAGAGAAATTAACAAATACCATCCTTGTGTTATTAATCATAATAAACATACATTGTAATTTTTGTATATTTTTATACAATGTTATTTTGATTTTATTCCCCAAACACTATGATGAATCTAAATATAAGTTTCATGTAGAGTGGCTATAATGCCTGGATCCTAGAAGCACGAATCTAGTGCATTATTTTAATACATTGGCATGATTACAAGGAATTAAATTTCCAAGGACCAATCAACTTAGTTGTCTTGGAAAATAGATTACATATATGAACTTTAAAATAAAATTAATATTATAAATTACATCAAAGATAATCCTTTTAGAATTCAATTAATCTTCTCGATTAACCCAACATGTCACTTATAGTATACTTTTTTGCATCTTGGGGAAAAATGATACACAGGAAGGGGGAAACTCTGATGCTCAGTAAGAATAAAAATTATTGAATAAAATTTCATAAATAAGTATAAAATTTTAATTAAATATATAAAACCGAAAAAATATATTTTTAAACATAATATTCAGTATATATTTCAATAATAGATAAAAAAATTTATTCAAACATTCACCAATATAATATACAAGTTAAATAATAACATTTAATATATATAATTAATTTATTAATGAAGTAATGTATATTATTAGACAAATAACATAACTGTCAAGGCCTCATTCCAAGACCATATATAAATGGGTGAAAAACCAAACTAGTTTTATCTCATGAGACCTATCGATACAACGAGGGGCTATAGTTGGCCATGCCCGTCACTTATTAGGTCCAACACATTCATCTAATGAAAGTGTGAAACATAACCAACCTAAACATTCTTATTATAAATAATATATGAAATGTTATTATATTATCTATAAAAAATTAATGGTATCAAAATAGAACATCCACAGTCAAACATATCATAATTATTTTAATACATTACGATAGATAATATCATAATAAATTGGTCTTAATTAAGCATAAAATTCAACAAAGTTTGATGACATAGATGAAAATAATATAATGAAATCTTTAAAAAATTCTTAAGACAAATAACCCTGTTTACATTGAAATAGTATAAATGACACATAATTATTTAGTAAAACCCTTTTTTTGAAAATAACCTTTTATGAATGTAAGGGGAACAATAAAAAATTTTGGCATCACAATGACAGAAAAATCTTCTCGCGCCGAAATAGTCAAAGAAACATTATTTTCATACTTTTCTGAAAAAGTTATAAAGTACATCTTTTTGAAAACAATAGATATAACCCTAAAAAATGTTTCAAAAAAATTCATAATTCTGAAAAAATTAGTTTAATATATGTTAAATGAATGGTTTGAATATTTTGAAATACATATATATTAAACATAGACATGAAAGATAGTGATGTCCCAACAAATACTTATGTATAAAAAATCATTAAATATAATAATATTTTTAAATAAACATTACATAAAAACATAAAAATATTACTTTTGAAATAATTTTATTGAAATTAAAATTAAACATAAAATGTTCTTTATAATCCATTATATACATATAACTAAATATTATTATAATAGTAAGAATATTAAAATGGATAAATGATTAATTCTTTAATCATTAGATACGTCTCATACCACATTGATCATTTAAATCAGAAGCTCGATATATTCATATGAATCATTAAATACCATGAAGTTAAATCTATTCCTGATATAATATATAATAGTGGAATTACATACACCTAAATGAAGAAATAGGTTGTGAAAATGGTGTATATCTCATGAAAATTAATAGAGAGACAAATTTTCCCTTATCGTAGTCTGATACTCTTCCAGCATGTAAAAAATTCTAATAAAATGGATTTAAACATATTAATAACATGTAAAAGAATAATTATAATTTTTATAAAATAATATATGATTTATCTATCACTTTATATAACATTTTTATTAATATATCTATGTTAATGCATCATTTCTGTTAATAATAGATTTGTTTATCATATGTGTTTTGAATTTTTATTCATTGTTATATTACTTAAATCATTATCTAATTATTTAAAGACGGTAAAAATGATATATATATATATATATATATATCATATCATATATATTCCAAATATAAATATACACATATATAAAATGAATTACAATGTTCATGAATATTGTTGATCGTAGGTATGTGTGAACGTTGTTTCCGTTTTCTTATACTAGTGAATGGAAGAAAGTTAATTACATTTATATAAATTTATATATTTATATATATATTATTCCAGTAGAATTAAAAATTCATATATTTCATAATTATAGATTATATATATATATATATATATATTTATAATCATTATGGAATGGTTAACGTGGAGAATTAATCTCGTCGCGTCGTGGAGACGGTAGGTCATACGTATACAGGACTGAAGATATCATTTATTTAATGGTTAAATGTTATGGAAATAGATGGTGTATTAATTATAAATAATAATTTATCATTTCATATTTGTTATTTAAATCATTTATATTCATTGTTATACACATCAAAATATTGTTTAGATGAAAATCCATTTACATCACAGCATGGAGACGGTAAGATGTATGTACACACTTATTGTGATATTTTTATTTGCATAATGGTTAAAAGGAGTAATATCATTTTTCCATAATTATAAATAAAATATAGTAATATATTATATTTTAATTTATTAATTTAGTATTGATACAACATAGTAATAGGATGTATAAAAATAAAGGATGTAGAATTGAATTTGTAAAACAATTACCTCTTCTTTGAGTATCTCATTTTGATTTAAAAAAAGGACATATTGGGTTAGAATTATACCCAACATATGGAATATATATTAATTTTTTGGATTTATTAAGGTGAAATGGGAATAGGGTTTCAGATCCAAATGGATTTAGAGGTGTGAATAAAAGAAGAGGAGAGGTTTTCCGTTATTAGAGAGGGGATGTGAACTATTAAAAACATCAAAACAATTAAATTGATATAAAATTATTTTGTATTTAAAATAGATCATGTTAATTTCATTATATTATTAGATGTGGATGGGTTGAAATAATCTATATAATTAATTTTTCTAGAATTTTATGTCCCCAAATTATCTTTATATTTTTTCTTTTACCCATAGTTAAACAATTTAATAATTACTGTGACAACTTCTATTTTTACAATATATGGTTAAAATATTTACTATATATTGAAAACAAAACCTAATTGAATCAGTAATATAATTTTTTACAATATAATATTCAGTTGAGTAAATCATATATTTTATGAATTTTAAATCAATTAATAAATTATTATTTATTTTAAAATCTCATTTATGTTAATTTAGACAGTATTTATTAATTGAGTTTTTTTAATAATAACGTCTAGTCTGAAGCAAGGCTTCTAACCATTTATTAAGAAGAAATAAAAAGATACATATTAGAGGTGGATGGGATCAAACAAACAATTGTCATATTATTTATTATTTGAGTTATTATACTATTACTTCAACATTATTCCTTGAAAAAAATACATCAATTCATCCCTAACAATTATTTTGAATACAAAAATATCATAGATGGCATAAAATAGATTAAATTTTATTTATTTTATTGTTTTTAATATCTGGAATTTGATTCATGCATTAATAAATCAATTACTACATCATCTCTATGTCCCTATTTAATTTAACAATATATTTTATAAAATTGTAGATAAATTATAATTAAGTTTTCTCAACATTTTATCTCTCTAAATAAAATATTTATTCTATCATAGCACTTAAATAACCTCATATTAAAATGTTTATAGTTATTAAATGTTGAAAACTAAATTTTTTATACCTCTTTATATAAAATGTAATTAATGTTATAATAAAAAACAAGTGTCTAAAATGGAATAATATTTTTGTCTTAAGGATTATTATTTTTCTATAGACACTTATATAAGGAAATTACAACAATGTTTAGTGTAATTTTATAAATATATCATATTATTTTTACGTTTAATAATCCAATTTATCCTCAACCATGGTTAATAAATAACAATTTACTAAAGTTAGTATTTGCAAAAAAATTAGATGAACCAATTAGATAAAAAAATTAATAATAAATTTAACCATGTATGTCCATTTTTCAAAATTAAATTCATATATGAGGTAAAAGAATTTTTAATGTTAATCTGTATAGGTGGTTAAAAGAGACATTCAAAATTTTAATAAATTTTAATATCTAATTCTATCATCAAAATAGTTCCAATGAAATAAATTTAATTAATAATAGTATTGTTTTCAAATTATTAATTGACAATAAATTTAATGTAAAATTATTATTTAGATGTAAAGTATGTTTTTAACAATAATGTCGTATTTTCACTATTCATCAAAAATTGAAACTTTTCAAAAAAATATAAAAAATCACCCAAAGGAAATTTTGATATTCCAAATTAAAACGCAGGTTCTATTTTATCATAATTAATTTCAAGTAGTTTCAAAAATAAATTTATCTATTGATCATAAAAGGAAATAAAAAGTAGTTCATATAAGAAGATGTTATTTATAATCATATAACTATTTTACCGAAACATGTACATTCCTTTATAAATATGTTTTATTTATATGAATACATTATAAATAACATCAAAATATTATTTATTAATGTTATAATAAATTAAATTAATAGATATGTTATAAATATATCATTTAAATAATTACAATAATAATGTTTTGTTCTACATAATCTCAATGTTCCAAGTAAATAAATCCAAGTTCCTATTTCGTTCAATATAAGATATTTATTTTATTAAAAATATAATTTACTATGAAATATTATTGTGTAAAATTATCCCCACTTCAATAAATTACTCCCTCTTAATTTTAAATTTTACTTCGACAATAAATGGTTGATACTAGAAAATACATTTGTGGAAAACCAACTTCAGAAATAATTTTAAATAAAATAACATTTTAATAAGTGGAAAAGAGAAATGAAAAGGTCACCATCAAATTATTATTTCAAATAGGAGAACATTGGTTTAATATAGAGATAGGTACATGGAGTGAAAACATAAATATTAATAGTGAGTGATTCAGGACTTAAATTAAAAAAAATTAAATGAAAAATTGAAATTTGCAAGCCTCAAAACCATAAATATATGATGATTAAAAATAACATATTTAAAAATTTTGGTTTTAGTATAACTCATTTTTATGTAATTTTTTCTTGAGATGTGGGATGATTTTCCTATCTAGATAAGTACTCAATAAAACATAGTATATTTCATTCCATGTCTCAATGTTATTATTTTGATGTGATTTGGTATATTTTCACTTCATCTCATTCACTTGGTCATTTATATTCAATATTATTCCTTATGCATGAAGCACTTTTAGCAAATATTATGGTCCATAAGTATTTCATTCATCTATAATATTTTTACTAAAAGTAAAAAGGTTAGCATATAATATCCCATAAATAATACATAAACAACAAACAATAATATCTAGTGTTAAACATATCATATTTCAACATTGAAGCTCGACTTTAATACATCCATCCAAATTATATGTCCAAATAGGTCACTAAATTTCCAAAATAAATCTTAACATCTAATTCCAGAAACAACGTAATGTAGCTCATATTATCAGGTAACAAATATTTGATCCCATATAAATCCTTAATGAAAACAATTATTCTTCCAAATACATACTGATTAAGTATTGTAGTAACATCCTTTTAAATATAAGTTCTTAATCGGATAACCATAATATCCTTTATCAAATAATTTATATTACAAATATATTTAATCAATAATCATTATCATTCATTCTAAAAACATTAACTAAACATCATCATCATCAGAATAACAATTAACTGTATAACCATTCTAATTCTAAACATTGACCAAAACTCAAAGTATAAAGTGTGATACACTAATCATAATTATATACTTCTGAAGAATAATTTATAGGATGTAAAAATGTTTCAAAATTATTATCAATCCATATGCTGATAGTATAAACGTACATTATCTATTACCAGATCTAAATAATTATATCATATACATAGAGATGTCCTCAAAGTCATTAAAACCATTATGTTTTCTAATCTTTTATATATAAATCATGTTTCAATGGTTATTGTTAAACTAAAATTAATACTAACTGTAACTGCCTATCCCACAAGATCCCAGTGATGGTGTATTATTTTAATACATTGGCTTGATTATTAAGAAGAAAATATCAATGGATAGACCGGTTTAGCAGTCTTGGATAATAGATTACATATATTATCATTACATTACAATTCATAACATAAAATAAAACATAGATAATACATTGATAATTAAATTATTATCATGGATTAACCTTTCAAGTCATTCATAATATACTTCTTTGCATATGGTGGAAAATGATACATACGAAGCGGTGAGCTCATTTTCTCCATAAGGATAATCAATATAGAGGAATCTATCATAATTATTCATAAAAATAAAAGAAAATGTAAAAACTGAATCACAAGATTTTTGAACACAATATTTAATATAATATGAAAAGAATAAATCATATAATTAAACTAAAACATTCACATGGATATTCTAGTAGTAAAACAATAACATGTAATATCAATTAGTGATCTCATAATAATGGAATTCATTAGGTTGGAAATCTAATAACACCATCAATGCATCATACCATGTCCATACATGAATAGTTAAAAAACAAACTAGTTAGTCTTAGGATACTAACTGATCCATCGGGGGGCTATAGGAGGCCCCTACCGTCACTTTCTATGTGAAATGCATTCCACTTAAGAAAGTGTGAAACATAACCTATATAAACATTTATATTAAAACTAATGTATGAAATGTTAATAATTTTTTCCGAAATAATGAATAGTATCAAAATAAAATATCCATATTCATACATATCATAAAACCTTCAGTACAATATGGGAGGTTGTAACGTAAAAAATCAACCTCGATTAAGAATAAAATTAAATAAAAAATGTAAAAACAATGCATTTATAAGTAACATGTTGTTCATTGATATCATGTAAAAGTGATGCATTTATAAAATAAATAATTTATTTTTAAAATAACCTTTTAATCATGTAACTGAGTCTTTAAAATATTCATGCATAATAAATGTGAAGTCCTAGAATTTCCATGGAATTTTTTTTGTTAAATACATGGGAATTTTACGAGTCCAAAAAAATTGATGGCGCATGATTCTGAGGCCCTGTGTGCCCGGAATCAATTTCTGATGTTTTGTTCAGGTACGTTCAGTAAACGTACGAGAAGATTTTTATTACATTTGAACCGGTGCTCAAAAATGAAATCTGAGGGAACTGTTGGACCCGTAGTTCCAGTATTCACATAAGAATAAATTCACGTTGATGGTAGTGAGTTGAGAATAAAAGATTTATTTTGGGTTTTCGTGGAATGTAATAAAATAAAGTGAGCTTCCAATTATTCTATTTAAGCTTCCATGTAAGGGATTAGTGATTAAAACCTCCTCATGGAATTTGGAGGTGGGACCACCACACCTTAACCTCCCATGAGAGGTTATGGTGGTGGGTCCCACCTGAACATAACCTTCTACGAGTGGTTATGACGTGGGGACCACACGAGGCTTAACCCCTATTAATGGAGGAGAGTAAAACCTCTCAACTCTCCCTTATTAATGAGGTAGAGCCTCTTCACCTCCCCTAATTAATTCCTTGTGCCATCCCCTTGAATTAATTGAAGGGAGCCTACCTAATTAAATAGTCCAATTTTAATATAGAGCCAACATATTAATGGAATATTCTCAATCTATTATTTCGTTCACATATTCATTTTGGTGGTAGCTTTGAGAGAAGGATTATTGGGAGAAAGATCCCAACGAAAAAATAGATCTCCCAATGGAGAACGAAGAATTCTAACCTTCTTCAACTTCTTCTTCGAAGCTTCAACCGTCGTGGTATGTCTATGAAGACCAACTTTTTCATCATCATCAATTAGCTGACGCAACTTGGTTTGGAAGTGCCTGGCGGACACGACGAATGATGATCTTCTTCATATACTTTATGCAACTCCGTCAATGAATAACAAATGAAGATAAAAGGAATGGAGTTTTATTTTTGTATTATCTCTTTTTATTTTATCATCTTCAGTTGTAAAGGAATCTATGCAGAGATTATAAAATATATTTTGTTCATCATACTTTTTTGATGAACCAATTGATACCACCCTAAACGCAGAGGGTGCAGGCCAAACCAACATGGCTCGACCCCTCCGGCGATCTTGTTTATGATGAATTTTGGCATGAAAATGAGGCGAGGGAAAGACGATAGCGACGACAACAATGGACGCATTACCTATGGCCTCCATTACCCCCCCCCCCCCACCCCTCCCCCCCCCCACCCCCTGCGACGCTCCGGTGCTCCCGGTAGAACACCTCCAGACCGCGCCGGCCCGAGACATGCCGAACCGGCTTGCCCAGCCACCTCCTAGCCGCCAGCCCACCTGGCTGCGCCCTACCTGGCCAAATGCCACCGCCCACCTACCGGCCTCGGTGGGTGCCCCGCGCGCCTCCCCGAACCGCCCCCTTTCGTCCTCCGCGTGTTCCCCTTGCATCACCCCGAACCGGCCCCCAACTGGCCACCACACATGCCCCATATGCCTCCCTGAAACGGCCCACCTACCGGCCTCCGTGTACCCTACACAACCTGCACGCCTCCACGTCCCGGCCCCCTCGCGAACTTCCAGCTGAGCCGGCATCTCAGCCTCCTCACAGCCTATCGGCCGAGTCGGCGGCCTGGCCTCCTCATGGCCACCCGGCCGCGCTAGCATGTCGGACCCACTTGCGACCTCCCAATCGGGCCAGCATCCCGGCCCCCCTTGCGACGCCCTGGACGAACCAACCCGGCCGTGCCCTTGGAGCCAAGCCTCCCTAGGCCATGTCCTCGCGACGCTCCGGGTCGAGCTGGCCCCAAGCCTGGGCCAAACCGCCATGACAGCCTGCTAGGCGGGGCCCAGCGGGCCGGGCCGAACCTAACAGGCTAGCCCACCCAATTGGTCAGGCCAAACCTGACATGTCAAACTGGGTCGAACCAGACTGGGTCGGGCCAGACCGGGTTGGGCCGGGTCGGTCAAACCGGACCCAGGCCAACCACGTCCCCTTTACTTACTTTTGTCCATATGTTTGGTACCAGACGTTCATTTGACGAACCATCAGTGGTACTGATTTTCTTTGATCGAAACGATCCCTTTGATTATACCCCACTAGAGTTTGGGGAAATGTTGAGAAACAGTCAGTTTGGATCGTGCACGAATCCAACTAGGCCCCCGGGACTAAAAGGATAATAACTCATAAACTGTGCGTACGATTTATGCGTCGTCTGTTGTGTTGAGACCCCTATGATGTGGCAGAACATTGATAAACATCTACGTGGGGATTGAAAACAGTTGCATAATCCACTAGTAGCTCAATGTGCGGATTCTCTCAGAGATGAGCATGCCTAGTGTGGAGACCTTGTAGCTGGCTGAGACCTGACGATTGCTGACCGATTCGACACAGAGTTTTTTGACTAGCCTAGTGGGGAGTGCCTCTATTTGAGCGCGCAAACCCATGGTGGAGAATGCCTCTGTTTGAGAGTGGAAGACCCACAATACTCGACAGGAGGAGTACCTCAGCATGCTATGAGAGGGAGCACATCTGTGTGAGCACGGTAGACCCACGGTGGGGAGCACCTATGTGTGGGAACGGAAGAGCCATGGTAAGTGACAGGATGAGTACCTCAGCAGTCCATGTTTAGTGGGAATCCCCTCTGTGTGAGCGCGACATGCCCACTGTACTCGATATAGGAGGAATACTCCAGCAGTCAAGGTTTCAACAGTGTGATTGGGGATGTTACTTGATAATAACCTAGAATAAAATCCTGGTTTGAGCAGAGTCAATAACTTTTTTTTACCTCATGATTGAGATGGAATACTTGATAAATTAGGTATATGTATGGGAATATACCTAAGTGGGGTTATCTGTTGATTTCAAACAATGTGGGTTATCATTGTTGGATTTTTTGAGTCCTTGAGTGTCTCAGGGTCCCTACTAAGTATCGTTATACTCACCCCTGCATGGGCTATGCCCGCACCTCGTTATGTTGGGTGCTGATGATGGACAATGCTGACTGAGGATAAGAGTAGCAGGATAGGACGGTAAACAGAGGTTGACCTTACGACGAGTCGGTACACAGAGGAGACTGACAGACGTGGAGTACTAAGGATGCTATCTATACCTACCCTTCATATAGGAATCCCTAGAGGATGACCTGGTAGCTTCTTTACTTTTCTTCAGTTGTACTTGTTTATCAGTTGAACTTATACCTTCTGTCGGGATTATATTCCGGCCCCTTTACTTTCAGTACACTTTATTATACAATTTTTACGTACTGTTTTGCTTCCAGCATGCACATTGTTGGGTTCATTTACATGTTTTAAAGGCAATGCATTCCCAGTTTAAAGTTTTACACCTTTGGTGCAACTCTCCAGCCTCTGTCCTCTGGAATGCGGGCTTGGGGTAGTCACAGCACGGGCCCCAAGGGACGACTCGTGTCAAATTGTTATCAGAGGATTCGGCTCTACCGTAGATCTTTGGACTCTGATATTTTCTATGAACCAATAGTGTTAAGGGTACTAAGTGTGGTTTTCAGTTCAGAGAGTCCAGTGTTGGTAAGGTTGCTAACGTATCCATTCACTAGGGCCCTGACTAATGATTTCCGACTCAGTGCACAAAAACACTAATTGTGGGTTTGTTTTAAAAAAAATTCGTTAGGTCAGCTAAACAAGGTCAGCTGACCGGTTATAAACCATTGATTGTGTCACATCTGTTTCATTCATGATACCTCCCCGCAGAAAACTAGCTAGAGCCCTGAGAGTTGTATGCGCAGATAGCCCACCGAGCGATGAGGCCTCGGTGTAGGGCCATTTACCATCGGAGGCACCAGTGGTACTACTTCCCATTGGGCCACCAATTCCACCAGCCTCAGCAGCTGACGATGGATGCCTCTTGGGGGATTTTCACGAGTTCTAGCACCAGAGGCCACCTTGGTTCAGGGGATAGATGGACTCACATGTAGTTGAGGATTGGCTACAGGATGTGGTGAGAGTCTTTAGACTGGTAGGGACACCAGAAGACTTCATGGTAATTATTGTGTCTTTCCTTCTAAAGGCATCGATGCGCAGATGGTGGAGCCTGATGCTCTGGGTGCATGACGAGGTCACATAACTCTGGGATTACCTCGAGAGCCTATTTATGGAGGAGTTCATCCCAGCAACCCTATGTGAAGTATGGATACATGAGTTACATCATCTGCCATAGGGTAGCATGACAGTGGCTCAGTACTCAACGCTGTTGACCGACCTCTCACATTACACCAAAAATAAAGTGTGGGACCCATTCTTTGGGGGCCGGACCTTCGAGTAGGGGATCGGGAAAGAGATCAGGGCTTTGATGATCTCCCTTAGCATTCTGACACAGGCGGGGGTGTTGGAGAAATCACTCTTAGTGGAGAGTTTCCTTGTTGACCAGTCTCTAGCAGCGAGACCCACCACTAGCCGACATACAATGAAGTCTTCTACAGCTGTAATTAGATAGATGTTGTAGAGGTGAAAGAGGACCAGACCCATGGTTGGACGACCGCATGACACCAGATCGTTTGTACAGGACACCTAGGGCAGATACACACATTCCACGAGGGGGAAGTGTTAATCATGCGGTGGGAAAGGTTACATGGCACATGACTATCCAACCTGCTGTTAGAATGATCAGAAGACGGTTGAGGGACCGCCTAGGTAGAGATAGAGATTCGATCAAGGTGGTCCCCAGGGAGTAGGCAGACGTGGAAGAGGAGCTGTTCAAGTAGCTGGCAGTGGGAGATGTTTCAAGGTGTTAAAACCACCACCACCATGAGGTCCACTTGGACCATAAGAAGAAGGTGGACAGGCAAGATATCAGCATCAGACAACTAAATCATATGACCATGGCGCTCTAGAGATGATTCAAGGTACGATCTGTGTCTACTCCACCTTAGCTACAGTTCTTATAGACACAGTTTTCAGTCACTCTTTCATTTACACTACCCTCGTTCGGAGCTCAAAGATTCTGACCGATCCATTGGCTCGATCCTTACGGCTAGAAAATCTTAAGGGAGTAGACTCGACAATTATGCACTGGTGCCGACATTGTGAGCTTACTCTAGGAGGTGAGAGATTTGGCTAGGATCTCCTTGTAGTGGTGTCGAGGCCTTACAACATTATCTTGGGTATGGACTTGTTATCTATTGTCCATGCTGAGATCGACTGTATTAGGTGCAAAGTGTGGTGTGTCCACACGAATGGGACTATGTTTACCTAAACCGGTGATAAGGGTGCCTTTGCAGCACATGAGGGACTTACTCGAAAGAGGGTGCATCCAATCACTCATCAGTTGTCCTGCCTTAACCTTGGAGCAGATGATGTGGAGAGTTAGAGCTATCATGTAGTGGTGGACCAGTACACGGATGTTTTCCCTGATGATGTTCCTGGTATACCTCCTCCCAGAGAGGATGGCTTCTATATTGACATGTACCCCGGGACTACACAAAAATATGCACTATCATATGATATGGCTCCTACAGAGCTTCATGATTTATGGGTACAGCTGGAGGAATTGCAGGTGAAGGGATTCATCTGACCTAGTGTTTCTCCCTGGGAAACCCCGATTCTATTTTCCAAGAAGGCGGATGCAAGCTTGAGGATTTGTGTCAACTACTTTTTCCAAAACCAGGTGACTGTGAAGAACAAGTACCCACTCTCAAGGATTGAAGACAACTTTGATCATCTTAAAGGAGCAAGGTGGTTCTAGAAGATAGACCTCAGATTAGGATATCACTAGCTCAATGTTTGAGACAAGGATGTGCAGAAGACGGCTTTCAGATGTTAGTATGACCACTACGAGTTCTTGGTTATTCCTTTCAGCATAACCAACACTACATCAGTATTCATGGGACTCATGAACAGGATTTTCTAGCCATACCACGATCACTTGGTTGTTGTCTTCATCGAAGAAATTCTGATCTACTCAACTACTAAGGAGGAGCATGCCCACCATTTGTGGATAGTACTAAAAACACTCTGAGAGCTCCAACTTTATGGTAAGCTCTTGAAGTTCCTGTTTTGGATCTGAGATGTTCACTTTTTGGTACATGTCATCTCAGAGGATAGAGTTGTAGTGGATCCAGCGAATATTGTGGCGGTACTTGCATGGGATCCAAATGTTAGTGTGATGGAGGTACAGATTTTCTTTGGATTGGATGGATACTAGCGAATATTTGTGCCAGACTTTTCCAATGTTAGAACACCACTATCAGACTTGACGGAGAAGGGGAAACACTTCGTGTGGTCGGAGAGATGCCAGCAGGGCATTCAGAAGTTGAGGCAGAGGATGAATAGTTCCTCTATCTGGACTCTTCCAATGGAAGGCTTAGGGTATGTATTTTACTAAAATACATCAGGGACTGGACTCGGGTGTGTCCTGATGTAGGAGTGAGCAGTGATCACATATGGTTCTCGGCCGCTAGGACAACACAAGTAGAACAACGCTACCCATGACCTGGATTTAGCAGTAGTGGTCTTCACCTTGATGATGTGGCGATACTATATGATGGGCGAGCGTTTTACAGGGTACTCTGATCACAAGAGTCTCAAGTATATGTTCTCTCAGAAAGACCTAAACCCCAGACAGTGGCGATTGATTGAGTTTCTCCAGGACTACGAATTCGAGATAGTCTATACTCATGGAAAGGGGAACATTATAGCAGATGAACTCAGTAGGAGATCTGGTATACACCTGCTAGGTGAAGCGATGGAGTAGTTGACCTCTTTACAGATATCCTATGTGGATAGATATGGTGTAGTTTTCCTTTATTCCCTTACAGTCACTCCCCCACTTCATCAGCGAGTCCGGGAGGCACAACATGAGGACGTTGACTGTGAGACACGACGTGCTCAGATATCCACAGGGTAGGCACCTGATGGTTTTTATGAAGGTGTGTAGCATGTCATCTTCTTCAAAAGATGTACTATGGTACCAGTTTCACTTCAGGAAGAAGTGTTGAGGGAGTTCCACACATCGCCTCTTGCGGTATATCCAGTAGTGGCGAAAATGTACCAGGACCTTCGACGACAACACTGGTGGCCAGGTATAGAGAATGTAGTAGCAGAGTTTTTCTCTCAATGACTCACTTGTTAGCAAGTGAATGAAGAGCACCAGGTACCAGTAGGCTCAGTTCCACCTTTATAGGTCCCAGAGTATAAGCAAGATGGGATATCCATGGACTTTTTGACTGTACTTCCACGTACATCTAGGGGTCATGACTCGATTTTGGTGATCGTTGACTGACTCACCAAGTAAGCCCACTTTCGAAAGATTGGAGATCAAGGCTCTGTAGAGAGCATATGACTCTTCTACATGCAAGAGATCGTGTGGATACATGGATTACCTTCAATGATTGTCTCCGATCATGACATATGGTTTACTTCCTGGCTATAGAAGGGATTGCAGGAGGCTTTTGGGACGAAGCTTCTTCTGAGCACTGCCATCCATCCTCAGACGGATGGTCAGACTGAGAGGACCATACAGAACCTCGAGCACATGCTACGTGCTTGTTTCTTTAACTTCGATCACATCTGGGAGGATCACTTACCTTTGGTGATTTATTCTTGAAACAATTGTTATCAATAAACCATTAGGATTTCACCATTCAAGGCGTTATACGGGCGACCTTGCAGATCAACCATGTGCTGAACAGACCATGGGGAGTCATCCCTAGTGGTATCATAGATGGTACGAGCTACCACGAAGAAGGTACAAGTGATCTAGGAGCAGATGATGACTACACCGAGTAGGCAGAAGTCGTATGCTGACAAGAGATGGAGACCTCTCAAGTTCGAGGATGGTGACCACATTTTTTTATGGGTCTCACCTCGATGAGGACTATGGGGATTTGGCCAAGGTGGAAAGTTATCTTTGAGGTTAATCAGACCTTTCTAGGTCCTCAGTAGAGTAGTCAAGGTGTCTTACCACCTGGATCTTCCACCTCAGTTGCACCGGGTGCACGATGTCTTCCACGTATATCAGCTGAGGAGATTTGTGTACAACCTTTCTCACATCATCCACCATGGAGAACTGGATGTCGATGATAGGAGGACTTTTACAGAGGTTCCCATGGAGATTTAGGATCAACCAGAGTGGGTCCTATGTGGATAGTAGGTACCTCTGGTGCACGTTTGCTGGCAGCACGAGAACCACCAAGAGTGAACATGGGAGCGGGAGGCTCAGATTCATGCTCAGTACCCCCACTTGTTCTCTTAGTTCGAGTTATAGCTTACGGGGACGTGAATCTCTGAGGTGGGGAGAATTTATAGACCTGGAAAATATTTGAATTTTGTTTTCTTAAATACATGGGAATTCTATGAGTCCACAAAAATTGGCGGTACATGATTCTGAGGCCTGGTGTGACCAGAATCAATTTCGGATGTTTTGTTCAGGTATGTTTAGTAAATGTACGAGCGTATTTTTATAACATTTGAACAAGTGCTTAGAATTAAAATATGAGGTCACCGTTGAACTCACAGTTCCAGTATTCTCTTAATAATATTTTCACTTCGACGACAGTGAGTCGAGAATAAAATATTTTTTTGTGTTTTCGTGGAAAGTAATAAAAAATGAGAGCTTTACATTATTTTATTTAAGCCACCATGTGGGTGATTAGTGGTTAAAACCTCGTCATGGATGTTGGAGGTGGGACCACCACACATTATCCTCCAATGAGAGGTTATAGTGGTGGGGCCCACATGAACATAACATCCCACGAGAGTTTATGACGTGGGGACCACACGGCGCTTAACTCGCTATTGATGGAGGAGAGTAAAACCTCTCAAATCGCCATCATTAATGAGGGGGAGCCTCCTCACCTCCCCTAATTAATTACTTGTTCCAACCCCTTGAATTAATTAAGGGGAACCTACCTAATTAATTAGTCCAATTTGAATATTGTTCCAACAAATTAATAGGATATTTTCAATACATTATTTCATTAGCATATTAATTTTTGTGGCAGCATTGAGAAGGGGAATATTGGGAGAAAGCTCCCAACAAAGAACCCCATCTCAAAACGGAGAATGAAGAACAAAGAACATCATCCTTCACCAATTTCTTCTTCAAATTTTCAACCGTCGTGAGACGGCTTCGATGACTGAATTCCTCACTGTCATCAACGAGCCGACATAGAATGATTTGGTAGTACATGGAGGATGTGAAGAATGACGATCTTCTTCATCTAGTTACTGTGACTCTGTCAATGAAAGATGAATGATGATAAAAGGTATGAGGTTTTATTTGTGTATTATCCCTTTTCTTTTATCATCTTCGGTTCGAAAGGAATTCATGCAGATATTGTAAAATAATTGTTGTTCATCATACTTCTTTGATGAACCAATTAATAACACCCTTAACGCGGAGGGTGCGGGCCAAACCAACATCGCTCGACCCCTCCGTCGATCTTGTTTTTGATGAACTTCTGCATGGTGATGAGGTGACAGAATGATGATGGCGGTGACAAAAAAGGTCGTGTTACCCATGGGCTCTGTGAACTGTGACGCCCCCATGGCGCTCCGATGGTCCTGACCGAACCCCACCAGCCTGCACCGGCCCGATATGCGCTGAACTGGCATGCCCGCCTGCCTCCCGCCCTCCGGACCGCCTGGTCGTGCCCTGCCCAGCTAAACACCATTGACCCGCATGCTTGCCTCCGTGCATGCCCCGCGCGCCTCCCCGAGACGGCCTCCCTTCGGGCCACTGTGTGCGCCCCACCGACCTCCCAGAATCGTCCTACCTACCCGCCTCCGCGCACACCCCGAGAGCCTCCTCGAACCTACCTGCCTTCCAGATTCTGCATGCCCTTCGCACCTCCTCATCCTGTCCCCCTCGCGGCCTCCCGACCGAGCTGGTGTCCCGGCCTCCACATGGCCTTCCGGCCGAGTCGACGTCCCGGCCTCCAAGCGGCCACCCAGTCGAGCCAACATCCTA
The DNA here is from genome assembly GCA_963277665.1 of Viscum album. Classification (NCBI taxonomy): domain Eukaryota; kingdom Viridiplantae; phylum Streptophyta; class Magnoliopsida; order Santalales; family Viscaceae; genus Viscum; species Viscum album. The sequence continues at coordinate 688,657,879 of OY728164.1, forward strand.
TCCCCCCTCGCGGCCTCCCAGTCAAACCGGCGTCCTGGCCTCCAAATAGACTCCCGGCCGAGCCGGCGTCCCTGCCTCTGAGCAGCCACCCGGTCGTGCTGGTGTCCCGGCCCGCCTCGTGGCCTCCCGGCTGAGCTGACAACACGGCCCCCCTCGCGGTGACCTAGCCGAACAAGCCCGGTCGCACCCTCCGGGCCAAGCCACGCTGGGCCGCACCCTCCCAACACTCTTGGCCATACATAACAGGCTGGCCCATCCATTGGGTTGTTCCAGACCCATTGAAACCCCTTTACTTCCTTTTGGTCATATCTTTGGCACCGGACGTCCGTCTGATGAACCGTCAGTGGTATTGGTTTTCTTCGAGTTCCACGACCCTTTTGATTATACCCCACTAGATTTCGTGGTAATGTTAAGATACGGTCACGTTGGATCATTTACAAATCCAACCAGTCCCCCAGGACTAAAAGGCTAATAACTCACAGACCGAGCGTCTGATTGACGCGCCTTCTGTTGCGTTGAAACCCCGATGACATGGAAGACCATTGAGATACTTCTATGTGGGACTTCAGGATAGTTGGAGCATAGACCAGTATCTCATGGAGTGGATCCTCCAGGAGACGAGCATGCATAGTGCAGAGACCTAGTAGCTGGTTGAGACCTAATGATTGCTGACCAATTCGACTCGGAGTGTTTCGATAAGCCCAGTGGGGAGCACCTCTGTGTGAGAACTATAGACCCATAGTGGGGAGCTCCTTTATGTGAGCGTGGTAGACCCATGGTACTCGATCGGAGGAGTACCTCAGCATGCTAAGTGGGCGAGCGACTGTGTGAGTACGACAGACCCAAGGTGGGGAGAACCTCTTTGTGAGCGTGGCAGACCCACGGTACTCGATAGGAGGAGTACCTCAGTAGTCCATGGTTAGTGGGAAGTGCCTTTGTGTGAGTGTGGTAGACCCAATGTACTCCATAGAGGAGGAGTTCTCCAATAGCCGAGGATTTTACAGTGTGACAGTGGATGTTACTGGATACTACCCAAGAATAAAATCTCGGTTTGAGCTGAGTTAGTAACTTTTTTTACCTCATGATTGAGATGGATTACTTGATAACTTATGTATATGTATGGGCATATACCAATGTCGGGTTATCTGTTGATTTCATACTTTATGGTTTATCCTTGTTGGATTTTCTGTGACCATGAGAGTATCGGGGTCCCTACTGAGTATCGTTATAGTAGCCCCTGCATGGGCTATGCCTACACCTCATTGTGTTGGTAGCTGACGACGGACATCGCTGACTGAGGATTAGAGTAGCAGGACATAACGATACCCGGAGGTGGACCATACGACGAGTCGGTACACGGAGGAGACTGAGAGACGTGGAGTTCTGAGGAGACTATCTATACGTACCCTTAAGGTAGGAATCCCAGGTGGATGACCCAGTAGTTGCTTTACTTTTATTTAGTTGTACTTGTTTTTCAGTTGTACTTGTACCTTCCTGTTGGGCTTGTATTCCGGCCCCTTTACTTTCCGTACACATTGTTATACAGTTTTTACTTAGTGTTTTGCTTCTAGATTGTACTCTGTTGTTTGGGTTTACAAATTTTAAAGTCAATGCCTTCCATGTTTAGGGTTTTATGACTTTGGTACTAGCTGCCAGCCCCAAGCCTATGGAAGGCGGGCTTGGGGTAGTCACATAATAGGCCCCAGGGGACGGATCCTGACAATGAAGGTGAAAAAATAAACTAACACTGTATTAGATAAAAACATTATTTTCTTAATTTGTTAAAAGGTTTATAAAGTTCCTTATTTGGAAATAGTTGAAATATTACTTTCAAAACGTTTTATAAAAAGTAACACATGGGTAAAAATGAATTTATGCTATTCTCAAGTAATAATAAGAATATTTTAAACGTTTTTAGGAAACATGTACATGGATGAAGAATATGTCCCAGTAGACACTTATGTATAAACAGTCAACTAATATAATGAGATTATGAAATGATCGTTACATAAACCCATAAAAGAATACCTTTTAAAAAAATGAATAAAAAAAGACATAAAATTTTCATTACAAAAATTTATATACATATAAATAAATATGTATGATAATATACAGAATATTTAGATGGAGAAAAGATTAATTGTTTAAACATTCAATGTGTCCCATACCAATATGGACATTTTTATAATAATACCAATATCTTCAAATGAATATTAATAAAATATTATGATAAATTTATTCATGTTATTAAATATAAAAGGAAAATTACATACACCACACACAAAAAATAGGTGGATAACATGGCTTATATATCATGAAAATTAAATGTGAGACTGAATTTTACTTACCATAGATTTGATACTTTTAATAAATTTCTGAAACACTAGTATACTGGTTTTAAAAATATTATAAAATTGTAAATAATAATAATATTTATGATATCATATATGATTCATTGACGACTTTATATTACACATTTATTAATAATTTATAAGTTAAAGCATCATTTCAGGTAATAATCTCTTTGGTCATCATATGTGTTTTAACTTGTTATTCATGATCATATTACATAGATCATGATTTTATTACATCCATAATTTAAACCATGATATATATATAATATATATTTAGTATATTAATATAGAAAATATATGGTATTTAATACACCATTCATGGAGATGGTTGGTCGTACGTATGCATTAACGTTGTTTCCGTTTTCATATTGTATTGAATATAAGAAAGTAAATGAAATATACATATATATATATATATTATTAAATTATAATTATTAATTTATATATTTCATAATTATTCATTATATATATTTTTTAATCGTTCTTGAGTGGTTGACATTGAGAATGAATCCTACCGTGTCGTTTAGACAGTATATTATACGTACGCAAGAGCGATGATATCATTCCATTAATAGGTAAATTATAGGGAATTGGAAGGATGATAAATTATAAATAATCCTTATAATTTTATTTTTCTTACTAAAATATTTTATAATCATCCTTATACCAATTGAAAAAAATTATAGTGGAAAAATATTTTACACCATTGCATGGAGACTTTAAGTCGTATGCAAGAACTCATGGTGATATTTTTTTGATGGATGAGTAAAAGGAGGAACATGGTTGTATGATAAACATAAATACCTATTATCATATATTAGGTTCTATAATTATAACTTTATTATGGAAATAACATAGGATGAGGAGGATGTATAATGAATGAAATTTTATGGAATTGTTAAAACAATTACCTCTTCATTGAGTATCTCCTTATGATATGCTCCAAAGGACTTCATTGGATGGCTTTCCACATGAAAAATGGCCTCCATAATGAATTGAGGCATTTTTAAGGATATATTGTCATGTCTGGCTGAGACCAATGGATTTAGAGGTGTGAGTAAAAGAGAAGGAGAGGTATATTTTATAAGAGAGTAAATTGGTACTTTATAAAAATCAAAAAATATTAATTTAATATAAATTTATATTTAATTTCAAAAATCTACAAAGAGAGATATTTATTATATAAGTTGATATGGGTGTATATCCCCTTAACCAATAATTTCTAGACAAATTTTGTTCACCAAATTAAAATTATATTTTGGCTTTAACCCTTTGTTAAAAATTTAATTCCAACCATGTCAACATGTCTTTTTACACTATACAGTTAATATATTTACTATAAAATTCCATAAATAACCCCAATTGGATAATTTAAGGAATATGTAACATTATTATAATTATTTGGAGAAAAATCGGTTTTTATGAATTTTATATCAATTAATAAAATATTATTTATTTTATAATTTCATTAATGTCAATTTTGACACTACATAATATTTTACTTTTTATAAAATCATAAAATCATTATTCATTTTAAAAAACAACATTAAATCCTCTTAAAAATAGTATATTAGTCCCAAAAATTCATGTATTGAATCATATATTTCAAATGATTTTAATTTTAATATTTTTAATATCATTTATTTAATTCTTCCTTGAAAAACAAATTACTACATCATATTTGTGTCACTATTTAATTTAATTATATATTTCATAAAAATATAAATAATATACAATTATCTATAAAAAAATTATTTTTATTTACTATTCGTAGTCGATTATAAAAAATAAAAATCCTCATATTTAAAATTATATAATTATTAATATTTGAATATGTCATTTTTAACTTCTCTGTAAATAAAATATAATAAATGTCACAATCTAACAAAATTGGATTAATAATGATAATATTTTTATCCTAAGTTTTATTTTGGTCGAAAAAACATTTAAAATTAAATTTGGACAAGTTTTAGTGTAATTTTATAAATATATTATATTATTTATTCATTTAAACACCCAATTTACCCTTAACCGTGGTAAATAAATATAAATTTACTAATGTTACTATTTATTGGAAAATACTAATTTTATTCAATTATATCAAAAATATCATACCAATTATAACCTTGTACATATTTTTTAAAATTCAATTCATACCTGTGGTAAAATTATGTTTAATGTTAATCTGTAGATGTTGTTAGAAGGTATGTAATATAGACGTTCAAAAGTTCAATAATGTTTTGAAACTAATTTTAATATAAATATATTTATAATGAACCAAATTTGATTAATATATGTACTATTTATCTAATGTGACATTAGAATCACTTTTATGTAAAATAATTATTTAAAAACAAGTTTTTAACAACAATGTAGTATTTTTCAATATTTATCAAAAATTATAATATTTCAAAAAAACATCAAAGAATTCAGTCTCAAGAAATTTTTTATATTCAGAATTCCAAAATGAAGAGTCTTTTTCTAGATTCAATTTTTATGATTTCCTAAGTTAATTTTATTATTATTTATAAAATAAAATAAATATAATTTTATTAAAAAATTATTCTTTCTAAACATATAACTATTTTACGGAAACTTATACACTCCATTATGAATATGAGTTACTTATGTGAAAACATTATAAATAAAAATTACTTAATGTTTATTACAATTAGTATGACTATATTTAAGGAATCAGTTATAAATATATCTTTTAAATAATAAAAATAAAAAAGTGTTGCTTCACCGAAACTAAATATTCAATTTAATGAAGGGCAAGTTGGTGTTGTGTGCAATATAATCTACTAAATTTCTATAAAAATATAACATAATATGATATCATAGGGTGTTACATTAATCAAGAATTATTAATATCAGCCTTCATTTACTTATTAAAATATTAATCCATATGAGATTATTTTATTTCATTATAATATTACGAGTTATAAGTCAACAATCTTACGAAAATTCTTCTAACTGTTTCTTCAGTGTAAAGGTAATGATAGTTATAGTTTGTTTAATATAAATTATGAATTTTCTATTTTTTTCTTTATAATATTGGAATTTTGTCTATGTAAACTTTAATGTGAAAAAATTAGGAAAAATTGTTTTATAAAATTATTATTTTCAACTATTTTTTATAACCAAATGGTACCCTAATTTTGAAAAAATATATCTTCTCATGGTGACTGAAATTAAAATACCCACAAAAATGTGAAATTTAATGGATATAATTTAATGTGTGTCTATAATCATGTTTTAATCAATGATGTTAATTTTTTATGTGTTCTTATTTTCAGTAATTATATAGGATTACCATTAAAAAGAATTTTTTTCTTAGTCAAATTTTAAATAATAAAAATTTGATTTCAAAGTCACATTGATTTAAAATTAAAATTTTATTCTCATCACTTGTGACTTATATAATTATTCCATAGGGTAGAAAGAATATATATTGGTTTTTAAATATACTATACCTAATTCGGTAGATAATTTTCCACTAATTAATATAAAAGTCTATCAGGGTAATAAATCAGCATCTATTTTTCTTACGACCTTACATAACTATTTTCACAAATTTAATTAATATATTATATTTCATTTAAGATTAAATTATAATGTTTTTAATAAAATTATAATTCTATTGATTATTTTTTATATTCATTGTTATTTATGTTATGAAATAATGGATCTACTTGTGGTATATGTTAACAAATGATTTATAGGATTGAATGAAATTGTTGTGAAACCATTGATTTTGTATACAAATTCCCTCATTCTATGGGATGAGCATTAACTAAGAATCTAGTATTATCATTTCCATTATAATAGTATCTATATTATACCCAATCAATTTTTACTTTTTTCAGAATTTGGATTAAGGATTTATATTCTAGGTCTTGAACACATACACGAATTTGGATGAATGATTGTGTTGTAGGTACTAACCCCTATTTTATATAAAGTTACAAAATATAGAATAATGATAATTATTTACTTTCAAATTTATTTTCTGTTCCATGTCATGATTTATGACTTATAGTTGAAATATATTGCCATATATGTATAAAAATGAGTATACATGTCCACACATACAATTTATTATTCACTATTCAGATGAAGAAATTTAGTGGTGACCTTTAATGTATGTTATTTTGGCACTACGTGTAGATGAATCTTTTTACATGAATAATATATATTTTTAGGTATGTAGATGCACAATGGTAGGTTTTAGGTCTTACTAGGAACATGTGTTTGTAATTTTAGTGGTGTTAGATTCTAATTATGTCTTCTATTTTTTGACATGGTCAAATTATGGGTTTGGAACTATTACAATACAATTTCTGGTCTTCCCGATTATATGCACCATTCGGATTCTATGTATTTATTATTATAATTTTTATAATATTGGTAGTATGCTTATGGATCGCATTTTACTTCATTTAGGGATATTCATATAATATTTACATTCTTATTGACATTTTTTCATTTCATTTTTATTTTTATTTTGGAAATATTATACTCATGACAAAGAATAAATGGTGTCATGCATAATCAAACCATGACTATCTTGAATATTTCGATATGTAAATCCTTCACCAATGATTTTTCAATAAATGCATCACTAGTATCCATCAAATTTCGATCATTGAGAACTCATGGATTTTTAGCATTGCTAATCCTAGAATTAATCTTGTATTTGAAAAACCTATATTAATAAAATATTTTTTTGAACAATTTGTTTAATTGAGATATTATATTTTTATATTCAAAATATATGATTATCTATAATTGATCAGTAACCCATAAAAATTAATTATCATCCTTCTTATTATATAATTTCACATTACTGACAGATAAAATTATAGTATGAATGAACTATATTATTATATAAGGATTTTTATGAAAATATTTAGTATGTAGATGTTAAAATTTAGGAGGGTATAGGGCACGGCCAGGAGTCACATAATTTTTTGTATCATGCAACAAATAATATTGTTCCTCAAGATTTCATAAATAAATAATAAATATTATATCCCATATATGTGAATGGAAATAATTAGTTAAATATTAATTATTGATTTATTTAGTGCCTTCTAGTATATGTTATAACTATATAATTAATCAATTCCACACAAATTTAGTTCCATATTGTTTTTTATTATACAATTGATGTAATTTCTAAATTATTCAGATAGATTTGTAATGTATATTTATGATCATACTATGAAACTGTGGCTTATCAATATACTATTTAGTGATTTTGAATATTTATTCTTAATTCTTGGTATTCATTTTTTATAAATAAAGAGTCTTAGAAAAGATAAATATATAAAATATTAATGACTGTAACATTTTTCATTCATGTAAAATATCACAAAAACAAATCCAACTTATAATTTCATAATTTTATTTTATCTATATCTAGAGTAGTGGTGCTGGTATTTGTTACTCCATGATAATTGATTGTTCTATTTTCGTTTTATATCATATTTTTATAAATAAATGAAAATAAACATGTTATCATTTTAAAAGTAATGTAAAATTGTGCCTTTATTTCATAATATAATGAAATAAAATATTTTTAAAATTTCATATTTTAGTAACTTATTAAAATACAGACTTGAAATATATAATTCCATAGTATATAAATATTTAATTAAGAGAGAAGAAAAAAACTCTTTTCTGGATGTTGATTCAGTTAAAAAATTGTTTTATAAAATTAATTCCTCTAATTTTTTAATATAAATGTTTTAAACAAATTTTATAATCAATTTTATCTATAAAGTTTTATCGGTAAATTGGATTTCAATTTATGTGTATTCATAATAAAAATTATGTGAAATATATGATGGGGAGTACCCTAAATGTGAATAGTATTTTGGTTGATGTTATTTTGATGAAATATTGTATATTATTGTTACTTATATATATTATGATTTTAAGGTATTCAAGGATTATATGTCTTTTGAATTAATTTACATGCATCACGGTGAGGCATTAAGCTGTCCAATGTTGATTAACCTATTGAATTTTTTTTAGGATAAGGGAATGATTTTAGAATGAGAACCTAATCTTGTAAGATTGTATTTATAATTTTAGTGACATATTTAACTGATGGATCACATTATAGATTTCATAATTCATTGGTTATATAGGAATTTTGTTGATATACGTGTTTATGAAATTTATGGTACAATGGATGATTTGGTTAAATTATTATAAATTTTTTTTGAATTATTATTTTTGTTAAATAATGAATTTCAGAATATTGTAACATTAGAATTTATAGAGAATGAATTTAATATGGTTATGATATTCAAATAAATAATTTATATAATTACATGAGATAAAAATGATTTTTTATTGAGGATATTTAATAGGTTAAAAACATTAGCCGCATTGGATTTTTTATATTGTTTAAAGGGATATTGTGTATTTTGGTACTCATTCAAGAATTTTGAAATTTGAGGCCGGGGTTATGGGTTTTTAGTAATGGTTTATGTTTTTATTTGAGATTTTAGAATTCAAGTTGTTTATAATGAGGTACAATTTGCAATGGTTTAGTACATATCACACTGAGATTCCATTAAGGGATCATAAAGGACCTATTGAATGTTGTAATAGAGGGGAACCTTGAGGGGTTCCATAATGTACCTAGTAGGCCTTGGTTTTTTTTCATTCAAAATAGGTAATTATGGTACATTCAATCATTACATTTTATCACATTGATCCACCTTTTAATATCAGTTCTCTCTTGTTGTATATAGTTCTATGATAAAGTGTTTTTAGGTGAAATTGTTCACCACTAGTTCTAATTGGTTCAATGATATTCCAAGTAGGATAATCTATAAATATCTATTGCAATAGCTCCCCTCCCATATCATATTGCGTTTATCTCTTCACTTAATTGATTTCTTAAATCATAGATAGTGTCTCCATTTTTTTCACCATGATGTAGTTAAATAACATAAAATAATAATTATTCAGCATTCCTTATTTAATGTTTCTAAAATGGGATTATATCATTACAATTTTATTTATTATTATCTCAACAACATCTTTAGACTAACTACAATGGAAAATATAATGTGATCCTATCTACTGAATTGGACTATGGGAATATTGTGGTAAAAGTAATATATATCATCTACTCTAGAATATCATATATATTATTTGATTCCAAGTATACCAAATATATTATATCTATGTTATATTCAAATCTTATTCAATTTTCACCTCAATTATTAGTTATTGAAATAGCATTGAAAACTACTAATGGTACAATTATAACATCTCTATTATATAGTTATATATTTTCTTAAATGTTCTGGGAATTTTTACCTTGAAATAATTTTATTCTCTATTTAAATGAATTTGATGTAATTTAAGGAATGGATTGTTGTTCATTATATGGATCCTATATATATTTAAAAGAATGAGGATTCAAATTTCATATTCTGAGTGAACATATGATCGTTTATCTGTGAGGTTCTGAAAAAAATCATATAATGGAAATTAATTCTATTTTTATGGCCTGAATTCTTACAAAAAAAGTTTATCTAACATATATAACATAGAAGATGCTCAAAATTATTTATATTCAAGTTCATTTTTATTTTATTGATGTCTTTCTAGAATATTTCATAATATTCATCATAATCATATTTGTGTGTTTTCAATTGAACACATATATGGTAATAAACATATTTTATAGACACCGTATAGAATAACCCCAATGGTATTTTAGAAATTAAAGGATAGACTACACAATATTCTGGATAAATAATTCATATTACATAGTGGGGTCACATGTGGTGCACGTGTTCTATTTATTAGTAACGAGTTTGGCTAATTGTGTCCCAACATTGATTGTATAGAACATAATAATATAAAAATCAGTAATAAGTATTATCAACCATAAATATATTATTTTTTTAGTAAATTACTATGAGATAAAAAAATTTAAAATATTGAAATTTATTTTAGAAATAATCATATGAGAGTTAATAAACTTTATATACCCATGAAAAAAATTATCCAAAATGTATAAGAATTAAGAATTTTTAGTAGTGCCATTTAGATTAACCAGTGTTCATTCCTTAATCATAGAATTAATGAATATAGTCATAAATTATGTACATGAATTATTTGTGGTGGTATATATAGATCATATTATCAAATATTATAAGGGTAAGGAACATAATTTACCAGTTTCATTTTTAGGAATCACAAAGATTCATTCATGTGAAATATAATCTATGATGAGGTTATATCCATATAATCATCAGAGAAGGAAGTTATTATGAAATTGAAAATTCAAAAAATGGAAACTGAAATCCGTATTTTTATAGGGTTATCTAGATACTAATGACATGTTGTGACAGATTTATCAATACTATCTCATCCAGTCACTATAAAGACTCAGGATGGGTATATTTATTGCAAATAGATGTGTGTGAGAAAAATTTCAAGGAGATTAATAGAGGTAAATCTAGTGACCCGATGCTCACACAACCATGTAGTAGAGTTTGATTTCAGAACTATGGTGATGAATAAAATAAGGGTCTTGGATGATTCCAAATAAATAATGTTATTTGGATAACAAGATCATCATTCTGATTTAACGTAAATTAGAAATCCCAACTAAAAAATTATATAGAATAATAAGTTATAATATTTTTGTTATTTTTATGAGGGATTTATGTTTATGGAGAATGGTATGATATATATAAAGATCATAGAAAATCATGAATAATATATCCTCATAGAAATATGGTAATATGTTTCATATAATATGGTTTCAATTGATTTATGATTTTGAATTATCAATACATTACCACAGTGGGATGGAAAACAAATTTTTTGATGTTATGAATTAAAAGGATGAGTCATATTTCTCTATCACTAGGATTAAAATAAATCTAATACATATGGATTTTCATAAAATAGAACATGAAAACCTAGAGATATGGGATAGATTCCCATTTATCTTATAAATTTTTAACCTTTTACCAATCTGAGGATTAAATTGGGTTAGAATAATGATAATGAATTATAGATAATAGTCATAAATTATTATCAGTTCTAAAATGACTATAATGAAATTATAAGGTAAACTAATAGAGTTTCTGTCATATTAGTACCATCAATCATTAAGAAACTATTTGATTGAACTACAAGTTCTTCATTATCTATTAATACTAGATTTATAAAGATATGAATATATTTAAATGAATATTTATATTGGGAAACCAGGAAAAAATATAATTTAGATTCTATATCATGATTCCATAAGTGGTCTCATGTTATGTATATAACTCATATGTCTTAGTGGATGTCATAATAATATCATATACTATAAAAGGTTATGAAAAATTCACCATGGACTTCATCATTGGACTATAGATAACAATTAATGTGAACTATTATATTTTGTCTATAATTGATCACCATATAAAATTTTAACATTTTATTTTAATGGGAGTGTATTTCTCACTTGATTATCATTTTAGGTTATACGTTAAAGACATTGTGATGTTGTGTGATGTACCACTATCTACATTATCTAATAAAATTTATGGTTTACTACATAATTATTGGGAAGCCTTCAATAGGATTTGGATATAGAGATGAGTTTCAATATTATATATTATCCTCATAATTATAGGTATTATTAATGAACCTTTCAAAACCTAGAAGATTAGTGGAGGACATGTTTGATATATTTTAATTTGCGTGCGTGTCCCCACCTTTTAACAAAAAAATTTCATAAAATATAAGAATTAATTCATGAATTTTAGATATCTAATTATGAATCCCAATATGGAATAATGTGTAGAAAATAATATTGAAATGTTGAAGTGGTAGAATTAAATCTATTCGAACTTCATCTAGACGATTTGATAGCGGAGTTCGACATATTCATCGAAAATCACATACAATCAACTAATAGTTGAAGAAAACAATATGATTACAATCATTGATGAGATCTATAGGTCAAATTTGGTGACAAGGTATTCCTTTCAATATCTCTACAGAAAATTATTCTGAGAGTTTTAAATAAGGGATAAAAATCATAAACATTATATGTCTCATTGATAGTCATGATAACATTAATACAGTCACATATCATTTGGATCATTCACTTTATCACTTTGATATCCCCAATGTGTTTCAGGTACCTCTATTGAGGATATACATACATAATCTTTCACTTTCTAAAAACTAAGAGGTCTTACTATTGTAGAGTTATCTATCATATGATGAATAGTATGTGCAGATTTTGGATCGTATATATAATGTACTATTAAAAAATAACACTCACATGTTAAATGATCTATGGTGAATCCATAATTTATAGGAAGTTATGTGAGAGCCGAAGGATGTGATGTGGAATTACAATCAATAGTTTCTCATATCACAGAGACACAAGTTGTTGGGTAAAATTTCTGTAAGTGGTAGAATTTACCAACTATATATTTTATAAAAAAAATTTCTATAATAAAATATATTTTTCATTGATCAATTTATTTTCATGCAACGAATAGTTTAAATGATCCATGCTATAAAATTGAAATTTTATTATTTAATGATACAGTAATAATCTAGATGTTTTATTGGTGGGTTTGATTAAGGAAAACTAAATTTTGAAAAATAAAATATTTTTTTACATATTCATTGGTTACAATGTGTTTATAAATAAAAAAATTAAGGTAGGTGTATATGTTTTTATAAAAATACGTTCTTATTAAAAAATTGATATTTTATTTAGAGGAGATGATTAATTTTTATTGATGATGTATTTAAAAAAATTTATATTCAATAAAATGTTCTAAATATTTTTTTGAATTTTATATGTTTTTTATAAGAATAAATTGATTTTTTACTAAAAATAATTGTTTGAAAAATTGTTTTGAGAGATTTTTATTTGATTATATTAAATTTTATTTCTATTAAAAATAAAAATGAAAACTATAAAATTGATTAAATATCTAAAATTAGGATTTTAAAATATGGAATATAGGTCCCTTTTATTTTTGGCTCATTATAAATAATAAACATGGTAAGTATTTATTGTCTCGGTAATGGTAAAACTGGTGAAAATGGTTAAAACATTAGGATCATTAATTAAAATTTATATAAAGAATTAATTTATAATAATTGATGATTTATGTTCATCCATTATTTTGATGTTTATAAAAAATTTCCACATTGTCTAGTTTTTATTTTATAATGACCATTATATTATTTTAGGAAAATAATGAATACAAAATGTGACTCTCTTCACATTAATATTTATAATAATTTTTAATTATGATTAAAAGACGTTTTTGTAGTTTTAAATTATCATTACGAATGTGAATAAAGTTTTATATATGTTTATTTATTTCAATTTTGTAGTGAATTAATAATTATCTGAAATTTCTATGCAATGTTAAGACTGTAATTATTTAATTAACTGAAAAATAAAAAATAAAATTTTAAAAATAAGAAAAGTAACAAAAATTTTAGAAAATTATTGTATTTCCAAAATTTTATAGATAAATATGAAATAATTAAGATAAATTAAATTGATAGATTAAATTTATAGTGCTCTATTAATGATTTTATTAATAAAAAAATTAATAGTTATAAAATTTCATTTATATTATTTTATAATGAAAATATTTTATCAATTTTTAAAACATTTATAAAAAACTGACTCTGGTCATTTCAGTTTTATAAATATTAAAATGAAAACCATTACCAATTCATGGGTCAATTTCGTTTTTTTGGTAATATACATTAACCATAATGTGTAAAAAAACAGTTTCATTGTGGAAAATTTCAAAAGGGTTAACTAGGGAATTTAAATTAATTCATAAGGGTTAAAACATTAAATAAAATTTTATAAATTTTATAGGATGATGGGATTTAGCCCCAAGGTAATAAAATCTTCTTAAATATATTTCATCCACTACACCGTGAATATTAATTTAAATTGATGTAATTCTTTGAGTAATTCCAAGAGTCCCCCTACCCACACATATAAATGAGAACTCGTTATCCTTTCTTCCTCACTAATTTTTACAATTCTTTTCTTAGAGAATCCCTAACATTAAACTCTATATATTTATTCCCTATGTTAAGGAGATTATTTTCATTCAAAAATATAATTCCATCAATGCTTAAGGTGTAATAAAAAAGATTATTCTCATGGAATAGTTATAACTCTTATCCTATTACTTTCAATTTCATTTATTTTATTATAATATCCCAGTCAATGGTATAAAATATAAAATTTTTACATAAGTATCATAAATATTTTATATTTTTATTATGATGATATAATATAAAATTCTGATCATTTTTAAAGACATATCGAGCTTATTTATTGTTAATATTTTTCCTAGTATGAAGTATGTGATTATGGGGTTTCATCTTTCGTACTTTTGGGTGAAATTCAGTTGATTTTTGAGAGGCTTCCGGTATTGCATGGTTGGTGAAAATATTTCCCAGATTGTGTTCCATGCACCCTAAGACAGTGATACCAAATATATGAGGGGTTTCAGGGATGAATCATAGGATTTAACACCGTGAAACCGCTTAGAAATTACCATAAAACCCGTATAGAAGTGGTTGGATATTAAGGTTCACATTTTTGCAATCCATGTTCCAATGTACAAGATAGTGTGAGATGTTTTTAATATTCAAAAAATTGGATTTATAAATCTTGAACCACAAGGACATCACCATAACTAGATTCAATTCTACCCCAAATAATTTCTTACAGTTTTTGGCTCCTGAATGAATTCCATGATCCTCAGACCTCTGTTATTGATGATTTCAAGACTGTATTGAATATATCCACCACTCTCAATATGTTTTTTATTCCAAATTAATATAATCTCTCTCTCTTTCATCTATTTTAACATAAAAATTGGATAGTTTTAATCAATTTTATACAGTTCTATATCTAGGTTTTTGGGATCGTCGTAAATTTGATCATGGATCAAGAATTAAAATCCTGATATCATTATTTTTTATGATACTCATTATCCTACTTAAAATTGTGAATTTCTATTTACGAGAATTATTCAACAAACTGGAGGTATGTGGTTGACTTTGAATTATGATTTTCTTGATTACAATTGACTGTAAGTTTTGTAAGATTTTAATTGGAATGATAGGGAATTAAATGTTGAATAAATGAAGTCAATTGATTAATTAATTCTTGGAATCATTGAATCAATTTAATTATGTCACGACCCGCCCTCGGGGCCCATGACGTGACTACCCCAAGCCCGCCTTCCATAGGCCAGGGGCTGGTGACTAGAACCAAGGCATAGATCCCGGTAAAAAGGGATGGCATTGCCTTTGAAAAGTAAACAAGCACCACAGAGTAAGCAAGCGGAAAAGTAAACACTAAGTAAAAACAAAGTACAACTGAAAGTGCAGAAAAGTAAATGGGCCCTTATACAAACCCAAACTGAAAGTATAGTACAAATCGAAAGGAAAAACAACAACTGTAATGTAAAAGCTGCTACACCGAGCTGTCCACTGGAAACCCACCTGAAGGGTGGGTACAGATAGCTCCACTGCTCCTCGGGTCCCGCCGGCCGCTCCGAGCACGTCCCGCCCAGTGATCCACCACCAGGTACTGTCCTGCTCTGCGAGCCTCAACCACGATCAACGCTGTCCGTCGTCTGCAACCAACACAATATAGTGCGGGCATAGGCCGTGCAGGGGTGAGTATAAGCTACTCAGTAGGGACCCCGAGACCCTCGAAGGTCTCCCAAAATCCACAAAGTATAAACCAAAAAATAAAGATACAAACATGAAGTAACAACCGACGCTGCTTAGGTATATGCCCATACATATACCTAAGTCATCATTTCAATACGCTCCAACTTCCGAGCCCAAGTACAGCTCATTCCACACAGGAAAGTATACGTATTCCACATAGGAAAGCAAAACGATATCCACACAGGATAGCACAACACAATCCACACAGGAAAGCAACAGGATTCAGCTCACACAGGTATACTTTTTCGGATGACGATAAAGATGATCACTGATCCATCTAAGTCGTCGGACCCACGAAGGATCGATAGGTAACTATCCCCAGCAATGACCCACACAGGATCGGGCCCACACAGGACCTGTTGGCGCTGGTTCACACATGACCGCTGAGCGAAGACCCAAACAGGATCGGACCCACACAGGATCGGGCTCACAGAGGACCTGTAGCACTGATCCACGTAGGATCGCTGAGTGCTATAGTCGTCGTCGTCGAATCCACCAAGGATCTATGTACTGTCGTCGTCGCAGTCACAGTAGCAGTAGCAGTAGCAGTCGCAGTAGTAGTCGCAGCCAACTCTAGGGTTCCCGCACACAGCAAGCTCGTTCGGGAGGGTCCGCTCCACGATCCGAGAGACTGATACATCAACTGTCACAAAGTCCAGAGTTGATGTATCCAAAAGTTCCGTATCGTCAACAGGAACTCAACGTCGCAGACGGCGCGTCGATTGGACGCCCGGTCTGAGAGTTATTGGCTTTTTCGTCCTAGGGGCCCGGTTGGTTTTTAAGGCAAAACCAACCCGACCGTACTCCACCTGCGTCCAAACCTCCGGTGAAGTATGCCAAAAGATCCGTCTCACTTGGAGGAAATCAACAAAGCTGACGGCGCGCCAATCGGACGTCTGTAGCTCAAGATATGAGTGTTTCTGCTCTGAAGGCCCGGTTGGTTTCGTGCACGAACCAACCAGGACGAACACAAAGTATTTCGAAACCTTGAGTGCGATATACCAAAACGACCGTCTCGATCCAAGGATCGCATCGCCACTAACGGCGCGTCATTTGGAAGTTCGTAGCCCGAGTTATGGGCATTTGAATCCAAACCGCTCGGTAACGGGGGTTACGGGCCAGGGTCGTCCCGGCCCGAGACCCCCCGGATGGCCCGAACCGGGACGACCCGCCCCGGACAGGGTCGACCCAACCCGGCCCGGCCAGGCGCGCCAGTTCGGCGCAAGGCAGCGCGCTGGGCGTGCTGTCAGCTCGGCCGAAGGCCGAGCTTGCTGGAAAAACGGGGGGCCGCCTGGCCCCCTTTGTGAAACCGGCCCCCCTCATTATGGGGGGCCAATTAAGCAGCCCGGGGGAATTTATTTCCCCCGGTTTCCACCAATCCGGCCGGCCCGACCTAGCCGGCCGGCTTCTTCTCAACAGGACCGGCAAGGGCCGGTCCTCTTCCATCATCTGACACCGGCGGGCCCGGCTGGCCGCCGATCATCACGTCCCGCCGCAGCCTGGAACCGGCCGTGGCCTTCGTCGTCCGGCGTCGTGCGACCGCACCGCGCCCCTCCGCCGCGGCCCCACTACTGCCATAATGCCTTCTCTTTCCTTCGACGCGGCACGACGGTGTCGCGTTCATGATAATCTTTCCATGGCGCATCGCGACGGCACCGTGCAATAATTGTCGTGTGATTCCTGCGTGGTGCGACGGCACCACGCCATCTCGTTCCATCCGCAAGAAATATTCAAGAACAAAGGAGGGGGGTTCGTCCGTGTTTGTGTGGTCTGGCCCCCCTCTCGTTAAACGATAACACATAATCGTTCATCCTCAAAGTTTGTCATGCTAGAACCAGGAATGGAAAATAATTAAATAAAGAAACAACAAGCCCCTACCTCGGTTTCAAGAACGATGTTCGTCAACAACCCGCAGAAGACGAGCGTCGCGGAGGTCGGCGTCGCGGAAACTGAACGTCGTTTTCGTTGACGGCGAGGTGCGTCCGAAGAGGTACGTCGCTGGAGAATCTTCGTAAGCTGACGGAGATAGTCCATGGATGAAACGACATCTCCTTTCGTTGACACGGGAAGAAGATCGAAGAAGCGGCGTCGTCGATCTTCGGAAACACACCGGCTACAAAGAAGGGAGAAGCGGCGTTCTTCGTCGGAGCTTGAGTGTTCTTCGTGTTCTTCGTCAAAGTTGAAGAAGGTGGAGAGAACCTATCAAATTCTCTCAAGGTGGCTAAGGAGACCAACAAAATAAAATAAGCTAAGGCTTATTTTATTTACACAATTATCAAATTGAATTTCAAAGGATTGAAATTCAAACAACTCAACTCAATTAATTAACCAAGTTGTCAAGTTAATTAAAGAGGAGTTACAGGGAGTTTAAAAGAGAAGATGAAGTGTTAGGGTTCCTTTGGGCCCCACCACACTTAATCCTCTCAATGGAGGTTAAGTGGATGTGGTTCCCACCCCTAACTCCCTTTGGGAGGAGTTAACCAACAAGTTAAAAATAAAATGTGTTTCCACATTTTATTTAACTTCTTTTAATTTTTCCCAAAACTAACTTTCATTCCGCACAAAACGCAACCTCGGAAAAGGTCTCCTTAAGCGAAAATCGGCGCTGCGGGTTCATCGGTGCCCTCAGAATTTTATTCCAGGCACCGGTTCAAAAGTTAGAAATTCCCGCTCGTTCGTTCACTGAACGTACCCGAGCCAAACTTTGGAAATTGATTCTGGGCACTCCGGGACTCAGAATCAGGTGACGTCAGAAACCGCGCTCTTGTAAAATTCCAAAGAAAATTAAGAAAAAATTTCCCTTGAATTTTACGGGTCTTTATATTACTCCCACCTCAGGGATTTACGTCCCCGTATAGATACATCAAAACTAGGGAAACAAATGAGGGTACTGAGCACGCATCTGAGCCTCCCGCTCCCAAGTGCTCTCCTGGAAATTCCTGTGCTGCCATCTGATGCGCACTAGAGGAATTGACCATCCACGTAGGACCCGCTCATGTCGATCCTCTATCACCACCGGGACCTCCGTAAAAGTCTCCCCATCAACAACGTCAAGCTCTCCATGGTCAATGATGTGTGTCGGGTCATGCACGTATCTCCTCAGCTGAGATACGTGGAAGACGTCGTGCACCCGGTGCAACTGAGGTGGTAGAGCCAGGTGATAAGCCACCTCGCCAATCCTGCTGAGGACCTGGAAGGGTCCGATAAAGCGTGGAGATAACTTGCCGCCTCGGCCAAATCTCCGTATACCACGCCGATGTGAGACCCGCAAGAAGACGTGGTCGCCATCCTAAAACTCTAGTGGCCTCCGCCTCCTGTCAGCATATGACTTCTGCCGGCTCTAAGCTGTCCTCATCCACTCCTGGATGACCTGGACCATCTCTGTCGTGGCCTGGTCCATCTCTGGTCCCACAAGTGCTGACTCCCCAGGGTCTGTCCAGCACAACGGAGATCTACAAGGTCGGCCGTACAATTCCACGTACGGTGCCATCCCAATGGTGGAGTGGTAGCTATTGTTTTACGCAAACTCCACCAAGGGTAGGTGGTCCTCCCAGTTGCGACCAAAGTCGAGGACACATGCGCGGAGCATGTACTCGAGAGTCTGAATGGTCCTCTCCGTCTGACCATCCATCTGAGGGTGAAAGGTTGTGCTCAGACGTAGCTGCGTCCCGAATGCCTCCTGCAACCCCTTCCAAAGCCGAGAAGTAAAGCGATCATCTCGATCGGAGACGATAGATGATGGCACACCGTGAATACGTACAATCTCCTAAATGAAGAGACGTCCCAAGCTCTCCATTGAGCCCTGCTCTCTAATGGGTATGAAGTGAGCCGACTTGGTGAGTCGGTCGACAATCACCCAGATGGAGTCGAGACCTCTGGAAGTGCATGGAAGTCCAGTCACGAAGTCCATAGATATGCCGTCCCACATCCACTCTAGAACCTCCAAGGGTTGTACCAAGCCCGCTGGTACCTGATGCTCTGCCTTCACCTACTGGTAGGTGAGGCATCGAGAAACGAATTCTGCCACAACCTTCTTCATGCCCGGCCACCAATGCTGTCATCTGAGATCCTGGTACATCTTTGCTACTCCAGGATGTACCGCCAAAGGAGAAGTGTTAAACTCTCTCAGCACCTCCTCTCTCAAGGCGACTAGTACCATGGTACGTCCTCTGAAAATGATGTCGTGCTCTGCTCCAAGGGAGAAACCATCAGGTTCCTGTCCCAAGGATATCTGTGCATGCCGTGTCTCACAGTCAGTGTCCTCACGATGTGCCTCTCTGACCCGCTGCAGAAGTGGAGGAGAGACTGTGAGAGACTGAAGGAAGGCTGCTCTGTCCCTATCCACGAAGGATATCTGCAAAGAGGCTAGCTGCTCCGTCGCCTTCTCAAGTAGCTGAATGCCCGTCCTCCTGCTGAGGGCATCGACTACCATGTTCCCCTTTCCAGGATTATAGACTATCTCCAAGTCATAGTCCTGGAGGAACTCGATCCATCGCCGCTGTCTCAGGTTCAGGTCCTTCTGCGAGAAGATATACCTGAGACTCTGATGATCAGAAAAGACTGTAAAGTGCTCGCCCATCAGGTAGTGTCGCCATGTCTTCAGAGCAAAGACCACTGCAACTAACTCCAGGTCATGGGTAGCGTAGTTCTGCTCATGCGGTCTCAACTGTCGTGATCCATAGGCGATCACTGCCCGCTCCTGCATCAGGACACATCCGAGTCCGGTCCCTGATGCATCACAATAGACTACGTACCCTTCTATCTCCTCAGGAAACCTCAAGATAGGTGTGCTGGCCAATCTATGTCTCAGCTCCTGGAAGCTCTGCTGACATCTGTCTGACCACACAAAGGGTTTCCCCTTCTTCGTCAAAGCTGTGAGTGGTGTCGCAACTCTATAGAAGCTTGGCACGAATCTCCTGTAGTATCCAGCTAGTCCCAAGAAACTCCGCACCTCCGTCACGCTCCTGGGTGGATCCCAAGCTAGCACGACCTCGATCTTCACAGGATCCACTGCAACTCCCGCCTCAGAGATGAGGTGTCCCAAGAAGTGGACCTCACGTATCCAGAACTGGAACTTCGAGAGCTTACCATAAAGCCGGTTCTCTCGGAGTGTGTCTATTACAACCTGTAAGTGGTAGGCGTGCTCCTCCTCAGTCGTCGAGTAGATCAAAATGTCATCGATGAAGACCACGACAAATCGATCAAGGTATGGCTGAAAGATCCTATTCATGAGGGCCATGAACAACACTGGAGCATTGGTTACGCCGAAAGGCATAACCAAGAACTCTTAGTGGCCATACCGACATCTGAAGTCCGTCTTCTTCACGTCCTCGTCTCTAACTCTGAGATGATGATAGCCTGACCTGAGGTCTATCTTCGAGAACCACTGTTCTCCCTTGAGCTGATCAAAGAGGTAATCAATCCTCGGTATTGGATATTTTTTCCTCACCGTCACCTGGTTCAGGCGACGATAGTCAACACAAAGTCGCAAGCTCTCGTCCACCGTCTTGGCGAACAATATCGGCAAAGCCCAGGGTGAAGCACTAGGTCGGATGAACCCCTTGCCCTGCAAGTCCTCCATCTGTACCCGTAGCTCACGAAGCACAGTGGGGGCCGTCCGATATGCTAGAGTTGATATCGGAGCTCTCCCGGGGTACAAGTCAATATAAAAGTCTACCTCTCTGCGAGGAGGTAGCCCTGGAACGTCGTCGGGAAAAACGTCTGCAAACTGATCCACTACTGCAGGAAAACCAGGACTCCGCACGTCAACTGCTCCTAGGATGAGGCTATCCAACTGATGAGTGATGGGTTGTCCTCTCCTCTGCTGAAGTCCATACTGTGTTGTGAAGTCTCCCTTCTCGCCAGTGAAGGTGAACCTTCTTCCGTCGGTGCGTACACATCGAACCTTGCGCCTAAAACAGTCAATCTGTGCATGGACCATAGATAACCAACCCATTCCCAAGATGACGTCGTAAGGCCTCGACGCTTCTATAAGAAGATCCCAGCCGAAGCTCTCACCTCCTAGAGTAAGCTCACACTGCCGGCACCAGTGCGTAATCGTCGAGTCTTCTCCCGTAGGAGTCTCTAGCCGTAAGGATCGAGCCAACGACTCTGTCGGAATCTCCGAGCTCCGAACAAGGGCAGCGGCTATGAAAGAGTGACTCGCTCCTGTGTCTATAAGTACTACAGTAAGGGTGGAATAGAAACAGATAGTACCTCGAATCATCTCGGGCGTGTCGTGGTGATAGGCCTCTGCTTCCTGGAGTTGTGCCTGACTTTGCCCGCTAGCTCCCTGTGGTCGGGGTGGACCTCCTGGTGGTGGTGGTGGTAAAGCCTAAAAGCGTCGCCCACCACCTGCTGCTCGGAAAGCTCCTCCGCCTCGTCCGCCTCCTCCCTACGTACCGCCACGGTCGACCCTCTGCCTCTTCCTCGGTGGTCCCTCAACCGTCTGCTATTCCTCTGCATGGTGGGTTGGGCAGTCACGAGCCATGTGGCCCTGCCCGCCGCACGAGTAACAATGTCTGCCTCTCGGAAGACTGGCTCCGCGCTGTGTGCCTCGCACTGCTGAGCCAGTGTCCTGAGGTCGTCTGCCTGAAGGTCTAGTCTTCCTGGACCCCTGAGTCATCCGTCGACTCCCAGCTGCATAAGACTCTACCATGTGCAGCCCTGCGGTGGGTCTCGGCGCTGGTGTAGTCTCAGCAAGGAAGCTCTCGATCGAAAGGGCCCACTCCAGTACTCATGTCTGAGTCGGTATGCTGAGGGAGATCAGCGATGCCCTGATCTCGTGTCTCAATCCCTGCTCGAAGGCCCGGGCCCGGAAGAATGGGTCATGTACCATGTCGGTCGAGTAGCGCGAGAGATCAGTAAATCTTGTCGAGTACTGAGCGACTGTCATGTTGCCCTGCCGCAGCTGAAGAATCTCCTGGATACGCACCGCACGAAGGGTGGCTGGGACGAACTCCGAGCGAAAGAGGCTCTCAAAGTCTGTCCAAAGTAGAGATGCCTCATCGTGCACCTGGAGCATCAATCTCCACCATCGGCCCGCTGCTGCGTGCAGTAGGCTCGCAGCGAGGAACACCATGAGGTCTGCAGGTGTCCTCACTAGCCTAAAAACTCGTACCACTGCCTCCAGCCAATCCTCTGCTGCCTGGGGGTCCGTCTCTCCACGGAACCTAGGCGGTCGCTGGCACTGGAACTCGTGCAGAGCTCCATGGCGACGTGCATCGTCAGCGACTGGTGCTGGAAGTATCGGTGGCTCAGCGGGTAGTGCTACCGCCGGTGCCACTGCTGACAAAGGGCCCTGCACCGAGGCCTCGTCACTCGGTGGGATGTCGTCATGCTCGACTCTCGGAACCCTAGCTGGCTGCCGTCGTGGGGCCATCTTGAAAAGGAAACAGGTGTGCCACGGTCAGAACAGTATACCTGGTGAGCTGATATAATGTAATCACAAAGAAAACTTTGAAACACACACACAATCAATGTTTTCGTACATTAAGTCAGAAATCAGTAGTCAGGGTCCTGGTGTACGGATACGTCGGCCGCCGCACCAACACTGGACTCCCTAGACTGATAACCACACCCAATACGCTAAACATTACTGCTTCACATAAAAAAGATCAGAGTTCGCGGTAGAACTGAACTCCTCTGATACCAATTTGTCACGACCCGCCCTCGGGGCCCGTGTCGTGACTACCCCAAGACCGCCTTCCATAGACCAGCGGCTGGCGACTAGCACCAAGGCGTAGATCCCGGTAAAAAGGGAAGGAATTGCCTTTGAAAAGTAAACAAGCACCATACAGTAAGCAAGCGGAAAATTAAACACTAAGTAAAAACAGAGTACAACTGAATGTGCGGAAAAGTAAATGGGCCAGTATACAAACCCAAATTGAATGTAAAGTACAACTCGAAAGGGAAAACAACAACTGTAAAGTAAAAGCCGCTACACCGAGATGTCCACTGGAAATCCCACCTGAAGGGTGGGTACAGATAGCTCCACTGCTCCTTGGGTCTCGTCGTCCGCTCCGAGCACGTCCCGCCTAGTGATCCACCACCAGGTACCGTCCTGCTCTGCGAGCCTCAACCACGATCAACGATGTTCGTCGTCTGCAACCAACACAACGTAGTGCGGGCATTTCCCGTGCAGGGGTCAGTATAAGCTACTCAGCAGGGACCCCGAGACCCTCGATGGTCTCCCAAAATCCACAAAGGATAAACCACAAAATAAAGATACAAACACGTAGTAACAACCGACACTGCTTAGGTATATGCCCATACATATACCTAAGTCATCATTTCAATACGCTTCAACCTCCGAGCCCATGTACAGCTCAGTCCACATAGGAAAGTATACCTATTCCACACAGGAAAGAAAAACGAAATCCACACAGGATAGCACAACACAATCCACACAGAAAGCAACAGGATTCTGCTCACACAGGTATACTTCTTCGGATGACGATAAAGATGATCTCTAATCCATCTAAGTCGTCGGACCCACGAAGGATCGATAGGTAACTAACCCCCACAATGACCCACACAGGATCGGGCCCACACAGGACCTGTAGGCGCTGGTTCACACAGGACCGCTGAGCGCAGACCCACACAGGATCGGACCCACACAGGATCGGGCCCACACAGGACCTATAGCACTGATCCATGTAGGATCGCGGAGTGTTCTAGTCATCGTCGTCGAATCCACCAAGGATCTCTGTACTGTCGTCGTCACAGTCACAGTAGCAGTAGCAGTAGCAGTCGCAGCCAGCTCTAGGGTTCCCGCACACAGCAAGCTCATTCGGGAGGGTCCGCTCCACGAGCCGAGAGACTGATACATCAACTGTCACAACGTCCGGATTTGATGTATCCAAAAGTTCCGTATCGTCAACAGGAACTCAACGTCGCAGACGACGCGTCGATCGGACGCCCGGTCTGAGAGTTATCAGCTTTTTCGTCCGAGGGGCCCGGTTGGTTTTTAAGGAAAAACCAACCCGACCGTACTCCACCTGCGTCCAAACCTCGGGCAGAGTATGCCAAAAGATCCTTCTCACTTAGAGGAAATCAACAAAGCTGACGGCGCGTCAATCGGACGTCCGTAGCTCAAGATATGAGTGTTTCCGCTCCGAAGGCCCGGTTGGTTTCGTGCACGAACCAACCCGGCCGAACTCAAAGTATTTCGAAACCTGGAGTGCGATATACCGAAACGACCCTCTCGATCCATGGATTGCATCTCCGCTGATGGCGCGACGTTTGGAAGTCTGTAGCCCGAGTTATGGGCATTTGAATCCAAACCGCTCGGTAACGGGGGTTTCGGGCCCGGGCCGTCCCGGCCTGAGACCCCCCGGATGGCCCGAACCGGGTTGACCCGCCCCAGACAGGGTCGGCCCGGCCTGGCAAGGCATGGCCCGGCCTGGCCTTGCGAACCGGCCAAGCGCGCAGGTTCGGCGCAAGGCAGTGCGCTGGGCGCGCTGCCAGCTCGGCCAAAGGCCGAGCTTGCTGGAAAAACGGGGGGCCGCCTGCCCCCCTTTGTGAAACCGGCCCCCTCATTATGGGGGGCCAATTAAGCAGCCCTGTGGAATTTATTTTCCCCAGTTTCCACCAATCTGGCCGGCCCGACCTGGCTGGCCGACTTCTTCTCAACAGGACCGGCAAGGACCAGTCCTCTTCCGTCATCCGACACCGGTGGCCCGGCTGGCCGCTGGTCATCACGTCCCACCGCGGCCCGGAACCGGCCGCGGCCTTCGTCGTCTGGCGCAGTGTCACGGCACCGCGCCCCTTCGCCGTGGCCCCGCTCTGGCCGCGGCGCCTTCGGTTTCCATCGACGTGGCGCGATGGCGTCACGTTCATGATAATCTTTCCACGGCGCGGCGCGACCGCACCGCGCAATAATTGCCGTGTGATTCCCGCGTGGTGCGACGGCACCACGCCATCTCGTTCCATCCGAAATAAATATTCAAGAACAAACGAGGGGGGGTTCGGCCGTGTTTGTGCGGTCCGGCCCCCCTCTCGTTAACCGATAACACATAATCGTTCATCCTCAAAGTTTGTCATGCTAGAACCAAGAACGGAAAATAATTAAATAAAGCAACAACAACCCCCTACCTCGGTTTCAAGAACGATGTTCGTCAACGACCCGCGGAAGACGAGCATCGCGGAGGTCGGCGTCGCGGAAACCGAACGTCGTTTCCGTTGACGTCGAGGTGCGTCCGAAAAGGTACGTTGCTGGAGACTCTTCGTAAGCTGACGGAGATAGTCCGAGGAGGAAACGGTGTCTCCTTTCTTTGACACGGGAAGAAGATCGAAGAAGCGGCGTTGTCGATCTTCAGAAACACACCGGCTACGAAGAAGGGAGAAGCGGTGTTCTTCGTCGGAGCTTGAGGGTTCTTCGTGTTCTTCATCAAAGTTGAAGAAGGTGGAGAGAACCTCTCAAATTCTCTCAAGATGGCTAAGGAGACCAAACAAAATAAAATAAGCTAAGGCTTATTTTATTTACACAATTATCAACTTGAATTTCAAAGGTTTGAAATTCAAACAACTCAACTCAATTAATTAACCATGTTGTCAAGTTAATTAAATAGGAGTTATAGGGAGTTTTAAAAGAGAAGATGAAGTGTTAGGGTTTGTGTGGGCCCCACCACACTTAATCCTCTCAAGGGAGGTTACGTGGATGTGGTTCCCACCCCTAACTCCCTTTGGGAGGAGTTAACCAACAAGTTAAAAATAAAATGTGTTTCCACATTTTATTTAGATTCTTTTAATTTTTCCCAAAACTAACTTTCATTCCGCATATAACGCAACCTCGGAAAAGGTATCCTTAAGCGAAAATCGGCGCTGCAAGTTCATCGGTGCGCTCAGAATTTGATTCCGGGCACCAGTTCAAAAGTTATAAATTCCCACTCGTTCGTTCACTGAACGTACCCGATCCAAACTTTGGAAATTGATTCTGGTCACTCCGGGCCTCAGAATCAGGTGCCGTCAGAAACCGCGCTCTTGTAAAATTCCAAAAAAAATTAAGAAAAAATTTCCCTTGAATTTTATGGGTCTTTACAAATTAAATATATAATTAATTAATGTAATTTTTTTATAAATTAGTATAATTTGATTAACTAATTTTTGAAATAATTAATGGAATGTGTGATTGTCAAATAGAAGGGAAATTACTGTTTTGTGATTTTTCAATAAGTGTGATTATTAATTAACTGATAAAGAAGATTAAGGGGTATTTTTATAACCATAATTAATTAAGGATTTATTTATTTAAATTATGATAATTTCTTTAATAGTTTATTAATCATATAAATTGATATCATTATAGTATCGAACCATGATTGTTTTTATAGTTGAAATGGTATGTCATGATGTGAAGTTTGATAAGAGGGATAATATTGAATAACCTGGAATGATGTGATATATGTGAAATATGTGGGATTGTTTGATATATGTGTGTGGGACACATAGTAAGGATTGAAATACCCATATGTGATATAAGAGTGTGGGATATGGTTTGAGGCTCCAAAAAACAATATGATATTGTGGTGTGGGACAAAGAATAAGGATCCGAATACCTATATAACATTGTGAGTATGTGATATGGATTGGGGTTCCAAATTCTAATTGGATATTATGTTGTGGGATAATGACAAAGTCTCTAAATACCAACATGTTATTAAACATGAAGTTTTCTTCCCAGGATTTTTCATTGTACTACTATTCCAATTGGATGTAATATGATAATAAATTCAATGATAAATATTGACCTTGATATTGGGATGTGGTTCTTACTCAGACATGGACTAAAGTAGTTATTGATGGTTTTGGTTTAATTGGGAACACAATAGTTTATATGGATTATTAATTAATAATGAAATGTGATAAATGTTTACTTTATGCATTTTAATTTAGTAAATATACAATTTTATACACTAGTTTTGACTATATTTTTTTATAAGCCTTTTGTGGTGGCAGATAGATTTTCAATGAAACCATAATCGAGATGTGTGATCTATACATGATTAGACAATTTGTATGTTGAATATAATAAGGGATGGAGTCTTATTTTATATGGAGGACCTGAGATGGAGAATGAATGAGGGAACTACTCTAGGTGTTGGGTCCCACATGGAAATTGTTAGTTTCTTTATTTTGGTATTATCATTTGACCAGTGAAAAATATATTTGAAATGAAATATCTTATATTTTTTATTTTATATTGTATTCTTATTTTATCAATCATGTGATATTATACAAATTTTGGTTGTGATTATTGAAGTTTTCTATTGCTTATTTACTTCTACTCATGTGATTCTTTGATAAAGAGGGTGTAGTGTCCCGATGATCAATAATCAAACATCTTTTTTTTGTAAGAAGTATCAAATGTTCATAGAGGTATGCTTGAGGTCATGTAACTGACTAACTTGTGGTATTGGTGTATACCACTCAGGTTGGGACATTAAAATGTTATATCAATGGAATCTCTTTTATTTTTTATTTTTCCTTTTTATTTGGGAACAGAAGACGTGAAAATATGACTAGTATAGCCTTGGTTAATATCTCATTCATGGGAGTCACAAACCCATGTAACATGGTAAAATCAAAGTATTGAGGGAGGGGTTGTAGTTATTTATATTTGCCCTTACAGTGGGGTTATATTTAACGTTGAGTGATTAATATTTCTTTGATGTTATTATTGATTCTATATTCCTAATATCCTACTCATGGCTCGGTATGGAATGATATTTTATTATTAATGCATCATTTTAGGTAGTCAATATTTTTATGGGACATGAATCATTTTTAGTCATGCATAAGAAAATTAGATTTTGGAATTTTTTTGAAAAGGAAATGATTTTCCTTGCATGTGTGACGTAGATTAAAATGTTCATAATACTAAATTGAGAAATGAAAATGATGAATGATGTTAATAAATGATCTTATAACTAAAATTTTGGATAATGATAATGATTTTACCCAATGTTTTACATGAACTAGATGTATGATGGTTAAGGTTATTGATAGTACCCCAATTTTGACCGTGTGGTGGGGTTTGGGGGAATAAATTTTTATGGTTAATATGAATGACTATTATGTAAATGTGTTAATGTTGTTGTTATGGGTCACATGATGTGTGTTTTTCATTGTATATATATCCCTCCATGACAACATTTTCAAATAGAAAGACTAGAGGTTATGGATAGAAATTATCCTCTAAAATTTGAAATATTGGCAGTGATCATTTTGGGTGATGTGGAAAGAGAGAAGTTCTATGACATATTTTCTCACATAAATATATTTATAGAAAGATTCCTATAATGGGTTTTAAAGAGTAACTCTAACAAGAAAATGAGTTTCAGTTAATGAAACCACATATATTCACTGGAGAGGGTGGTCTTAAAGCATCATAATTTTTTATCGAGTGAATTCAGACTATAATTAAACATTTAGAGACTCATGCTAAAAAGAGGGTCATGTTGGCTAATTATGTATGACAAGGATCTACAATGTATTTCTATTAATGGCTGAACATGGTAAGAGGATGTTATGGAATTGATTTTTTTTTTATTTGTTCGGGGGGAAAATTTTATCTAAATACAATGAGACAAGAGAGAGAAACTAAGTTCATTTGGATGACACGTGGGAGTTTTTATGTGAAAGACTATTATTGTGTCTTTACTAACTTTTAGGGATCTTCCCCTATTCTAGAAGGTGATGAGGCAGATATAGAAATAAATTTTTAGAAATATTTTAAATGTGATATTTATTCCCATGTTAATATATTTTGGTTGAAGAAGTTTTCTAATGTTTTAGATCAAGCTCTCATATCTGATTGGAACCTAAAGGAGTCATATAATACAAGATAGAAGGGTTTTAAAGGAAAATAAAGTGGTATGAAATCCGAGAGAAGGAATTTTCATTATTATAACATGAGATAGGGAAGAGTAAATAATATTCTATAGTGGGAAGGAGCAGTTAAGCATGATCTTACACGAGTGATTTGTGACCAGTGTAGTAGGGCGAGTCACTTTTATAGGCATTGTCCCTAGCCACCATTAGATTGCGGATCTTCAAAAAGATGAAAAATCTATTGAGGTCTCAATATAAACCATGACACATGGGAAATAATGTAGTGTATATGAAGAAGAGGTTTGTGGTAAGGGGATCCTATACACTGTATCAGTATGGTAGTTGGTGTTTTATTTGTCATGGATGTTGGGGTAGTAGACATGGTGCATCATAGAAATATCACTAATATTATCATAGCCATGTAGCTCAGGGGACTCAGATGACCTCATAAGGGGTACGGGTTGGACATTTTCATGTCATTCATACAATACTGGTGGATTGCGTGAAAGACCGTAAATAGTTAGTTGTATTATCCATGTAGATTTTTTGAGTTTTAGTGACCTATTGGATACCAGTGACTCAAATTATTTTATATCTTCCTAACATGTTAATGGTTTTATCCGAGTAGTGGTGTTTGTGATTGGGGTGATGATAGTAGACACACCTTTGTTTGTATGCTCAAGAGTTACCAGTCTGTGCAAGGGGTGTTCTCTTGAGGTTGGAGAGTATAATTTCATTTGGAATCATTACATCCTTGACATGTTAGGATTTGACAAAAATATTAGAATTGATTTGTTAGTATGATTCTATGAAAATTATTATTTTTTACAATTGGTGAGTAACATTTTCTTATCCTTTGGGTGACAGATATATTCCTTGTTGAGAGTGGGATATCAAGGAAGTGTATGTAGGTCCAGTTTTTCAGTAACGTGGGGAGATCACTGCCTAGGTTTCTAGTTCATTGTTAAATTATAGAACTGTATTTAAGGATGTATTTCTAACCATTTTTGGAAGCTTCTATGATGTGTTTCTAGAATACATCATAGGGAAACCACTTTTTATAGATTTTGAATTTATAATTGAGCTCATGTAGAGGGATGAGCCAGTTTCTATTACACCATATAGAATAAATCAAATTGAGCATCAGGATAATATGAATCAACTAGAAGATTATATTCATAAGGGGTATATACATCAGAGTACATCTCTATAGTGTTCTACTTTTTAAAAAAAATAAGGCCGATAGAACATTGTGCTTATGTGTTGATTACCAGAATTTGAACTAGATGATAGTACAGAATCAATATCATCTACTATGTATCAATGATCAATTTGACCAGTGGAGAGTAGCTGCTATTTTCTCCAAGATAGACATGATATTGGGGTATCATCATTCAAGTGTTTGAACTTTTAGAATACATCAAACTTCCCTCAAAATAAGACACAACTTTTATGTGTTCTTCATGATGTTGTTTGGGTTGAAGAACACACATGAAATGTTTATGGAATTAATTATCAGAATATTTCATCTATTCCTAGAACATTATGTTTTTGTATTTGTTGATGAAATACTTTTTTAATTGCAAGATTCCTGAAAATCGTTTTGAACATCTTCACAAAATCCATTGTACATTGAGAAAACATTTAGAATATTACATGCTATCGTAGTGTGAGCTTTTCATTGATCATGTACACTTATTGGTTAACATAATCTGATAGGACCATGATTCAATGGACCAGAGAGGGTTCTGGTAGTTATATATTGAAAGGTTCCCCATAATGTTTTCAATATATGTAGATATCAGGGGTCTATAGGATATTATTAGAGGTTCATACAAAAATTTTCCATATTTGAATCACCAAATTCATTCATGACCATGATGGAAATAATGTTTGAATGGCGGAGATCATGTGAGGATTCCTTCCAAGAGTTGAATAAACACTTTAATGTGTCACCAATCATGATCTTAAGAGATACATATGTGGAGTATGCGATGTTTTGTGATTATTATGTGATAGGTCCTAGAGCGGTGTTGATATAGGTAGATCGAGTTTTGGAATATGGGTCTCAGTAGTTGAGGCCACATGAATAGAACATTCATACAGATGATCTCTAATTGACAGGAGTGGTATATGAATATATGAGATAGAGACACTATATTCTGGGAGATGAATTTTTTATGAAAAATGATTATATTAGAACAATATATATATTTTCATAATGTATTTTTAACATCCAATGTTGGAGTTGTGTTGAATTATATGTAGTATTTTAATATTGATCTAACTTATATGCCTGTAAAGAGAAACAGTACTGATAACACTTGAAAAATATAAAATTAGACTGATTAAATTTAGGAGTCTAGTTCTGATTAGAATATGATGACCATACTATCTGAGATGTTTGATATAGTTTAAGATAGTCATGAGAAGTTGACACTCTTACCGTTTTCTATAGATCCTTCAAATTTTAGATCGATTTGCGTGATAAAATATGAGGATGCATACTGTTTGTCCCTAAGGGAAAGCCAAGAATGTGTAGAGTCACCTTCTAATTTGAGAATAAATGAGTATTTCGTAATCTATGTCTATAATAATGTATTTATTCCAACAAGTATGTATAAATATATTATGTCAAAATTTCATACCTTGAAGTAGGCAGTTCGACCTAGTTTGACCAAAATTTTCTGTGACCAATGATGACAATTTTGGTGGTCATGAATAAAAAAGTAGATAGCTGATCTTATGCTATGATGATACACCTTTCAAGTATTGAAAGATGAGTATCAACGAACTTGTGGATTAATACATCAATTTCCCACTCCCTAATGGATGTGGGATGATGTTACTATATATTTTTTGGTGGATCTTCCAATGATGTCTTATAATAATGATGTTATTTTCTTGATGTTTATCATTTAAAAATATAGCACATTTCTTACATATTTGGGAGAAATTATCACTGGAACTATTGGGATATATGTATGTTTATAAGATAATCAGTTAATATGGGGTTCTATAGATTATTGTTTTAGAATGTGAATTATAATTTCTTTCATGGTTCCTATAGGTTTGGTAGAAGGAACATGGTACACATGTTTTTGTGAGTGAAAAATTACATCCACAATGGTTGATAATAAGTGTTTATGATAGAGGTTCTTTAGGATAATCAATGATCATGTTTTCTAGATATTTATGGGTCTTGGAAGAAGCACATGAGACTTGTGGATTTCTACTATAAAAATATTTATAAGGAATCTATTCAGATTGTACAATATATGTATCATTATGGTAGGCCATAATTATCACCTATATTTTGGATGGAGGCAGGTGAGTTATAGATATTGGAACGAAGTGTTTTTGTTGACATTTCATAGAAGGTTCAATTCATTTTAAAGAGATTTTATATGAATAAGATTAGGAAGAAGTCTTTTTTGATCAATTTTGACGACCCATAATGTTTGTATAGGATGAATGTGTATTCATTTGTGTGTTACCTAGATTGGGTCACCATAGGATATAGATATAAGGAATATTGGCACCCTGGTATATTGGACTATTAGAGGTTGTGGAGAGAATTGGGCTAGTGTCATACAGATTAGCTCTTCCACATTTTAATAGTACTATGGATAATATTTTTCATGGTCCACAAAATCATCAGTATCACCCTGGCCCTTCACAGGTGATTAATATGGATGTTTTTGACCTTTATACTAATGCATTCTTTGTGAAGCATTTAATACATATTGTGGATCATAGTGTGGATGTCTCAAGGGGATATATCATGCTGATAGATAGAGTATTGGGGCTAAATGTGATGGTTCAAGTGGAAACATGGGAGATAGAAATTTTTATGAGGGCTCAGTGTCACAATATATTTACCATTGAATCATAAAGTTGCTTGTGAGTAAATCTTGAGGATGAACTGCTATAAGGTGGGGTGATTTTATGAACTCAACCATTTTTGGAGATTTATTGAGCTAATTTAAAAGTAATATTTTACATTTTTTGGGGTATATGTTTATTGTTTTTTATCATGGGTTAATTTTTGTGTAATTTTTGTGTTTTAAGAGTGGTTTTTTGTAGTTCATAGTTTGCCCACATTTTTTCTGAACCATGCTCCCCACACTAGAAAACAATACAATCCTAGATAGAGAGGGATCACAAGGCTAGGACATGGGTTTTCAAACAATGTTCCCCATTATGAGTAACCATGTTATCACCCACAAAATTGGTTCATAGTTCAAGAACATAGTTCCCAAATATGTGTTCCCTTTTCTTGGAAATTGTGCATGAAATTCTTAATATTTTATAAATTGGTTTAAAAATCCAAAATGAACTTACTACACCATAACTCGTCCCAATTCAACCCTAATAGATTTCCATAATTTTTGGAGAATCCTATTTAGAATAAGAGGCCTTCTTACCTCCATTCTTGATGATTGGATTCATATATCAAATTAACACACCTCTTCATGAATTTGGTGTCTTTACAATTATATTCTTTTTTCTGTTATCTATCTTTTTTGGATAACTAGTGAATGAGACTCTTCTATTGTTATTGGTTATAGATGTAGGATTTTTGGATCATGATTAGTTTGAAATATGATATGAGATTAATATAAATATAAATATATTTATTTATTCTTCATGATCCTGTTTTTTCCGACATCAAATTGGGGAGTTATGTTGGCGAGTGTACATTACCAAACATGAGTTAGGTGGTCTACATTCAACTCCCAAATTCATGATTCCAATTGAGTGAATGCATTGTAATATTTTAATAAGAACATTTTGAAATAAAATATTGAATTGAATAAAATAAATAAATAATTAATTAAGAGAAATAATTAATTTAATTAATTAATTGTTTTTAATTAATGGAATTTGAATTATGT
Source organism: Viscum album (assembly GCA_963277665.1). Taxonomy (NCBI): domain Eukaryota; kingdom Viridiplantae; phylum Streptophyta; class Magnoliopsida; order Santalales; family Viscaceae; genus Viscum; species Viscum album. The sequence continues at coordinate 688,692,752 of OY728164.1, forward strand.
AATTTATTGAACTAAATTAGTTAATTGGTGTGTTAATTTATCGAAATTGTGATTGTGGAATTGATGTTAAAGATGGGTTCCAGGATTGGTTAATTAGTTTTTTATTAATTAATTGAAAATAGAGAATAATTGGTGTTTGGATGACCTTAAATGGATACTAATTTATTTTTATAAATGTTGATAAATGGATTAATAGTAAATTATTCATGTTATTCCATGAGATTAAATTATTCAACAACTGTTTTTTTCATAATTGAAATTTTATGTCATGATTTGAAATGTGATATAATGGTTAATATTTATTAACCTTGATTGAAATGATATATCTAAAATATGTGTGATTGTTAGATATATGGGTGTTAGATGTAGACGATGGCTCTAAATACCAATATTTGATAAATTAGTATAGGAAACAAACTGAGCATCTAAATAACCTTGTGATACCAGGTTTTGTCACAAGGACTAAGGCTCTAAATAACCATATGAGATAGTGAGTATAGAATAGGGAATGTGGCTCCAAATATCCATATGAGATAGTTAGTGTGGGATAGGGACATAGGCTCCAAATATCAATGGGTTTTCAAAAAATATGTTATATACCCATGAGTTGGTGATAGATTATAGTTCCAATTAGTAATGATATGATTTGAAATGAAATTATAAATATTGACAATGATGTTGTGATATGGTTTAGACATCATAATTGGCCGAAGAAGGTTTTGAAGTTTTGAGTTTCCATTTGATCCATGGTTTTTATGTGGATAATGAACCAAAATTGAAATGTGATACCTTTTTAGATTATTCATTCTAAATTATACTTTATACAATATCATGCAATGTTATTGAATTTGTATTGTTTTATATTTTTCATTCTAAATTATACATTATACAATATCATGAAATTTTATTGAATTTTTATTGTTTAATATTTTTTTAATGATGGAATAATGAATTTTACTCATACCATGTACATGCTACCTAAAGGGTGTCGAAACTGACATCGTGTTTATAGATCAATATGAGAGAAAGAGACCTATTAATGATGGATGAGTTCGAATGGAGAATGGATGAGAAAACCATACATGGTGTTAGGACCATTATATAATTTATTATTTCCTTTATTTTGGTTTTTGAAGTTGAAACATGATACAAATTTTTGGCATGACATATCTTCTATTTTTATTTGGATATTGTATTCATGTTTTAGTCAATAAGTGATTGTAGTTTTATAATAATTATTGTCATTATTTGGATATTTCTTGTTTACGTATACTATTGTGATACTTTGAGGAAGAGGGTATGGTCTCCATATGAATGATAATAGACCCCCTTAATTAGTCGGCAAACTCTACTATATGTGGAGGCATTCATGAGGTCATGTAGCTAAATTTCTTAAAGAACCAGTGTGTGTCATCAATATAGTACCTCTTATTTCGAGTGAGAAACCCTTTTTATAATTTTAATTTATTTTAAATTTATGGGTATATTTTGGGATATTTTGGTGTTTTTTTATGTTTTCTACTGGTCCACGGTTTACAAAAATCATCCAATACATTCCGAAAACCTTGTATAATGAGACATTAGATAATGGGAAGCCACACATCTACTGTAAGATTTGTACAAAACCTAAAAAATCCATGGGGAATCCAATCTACTTGAAATATAGATCTTATTCAAGGATGGTGATTGGTTTTGAAATTATTTGATCCAACTGTGTGAGTTTCATCCTTGAGGCAGTGCTTATCACACATTTAGCACATAGTTTTCCTAAACATGTTGATAAACCGTGCGTGGTAAAAAAACTAGACTCTAAGAAAGTGGATATAGGTATGGTTAATGTTATAATGCCTTTTTTCCAATAATATACCTAAATTAGTATTTTCTCTCTAAAATTTTTTAGAACCTCCCCATATCTGTTGAGACGAAATCTGGAGGCATCTCTTGACAATTTGAAGTTGTATACTAATAAAAATTTATCATTCTTGGTTGTTCTAGGTTTTTTTCATAGATGTACCAATCCACATCTCTTGATTTATTAGAATTACATCCAATTTGGTTATATATATTATATTAAATTCCAAATATTATTTGATTTGAATTTTTTTTATAAAGGGGAAGATATTTAATTGGGCTTCAAATAGTTTAAACCCAGTTTTGTGGACGCTCTTCATGCCATTCATCATTTTCATGAACAAACCTGAGGTAGGTGGCTAAGATCTTGACTCATCTGTTTATAATATGAAGGCTTAGTTTAAAATTGGTAAAATTTGTTGGATTTTTTTATGAAATTTACTTGAATATCTTTGTAGAAACCTTCTTTAGTGAAGGTTTGTATATTTTTTTGGAATTTTAAACTGTTTTGATAGATTGATTATTAAATGGTTTTAAAATGTGTTTTTTTTTCAAAATTGTTTTTCTATTTTATTTTTTAGGAATTTGGTTTTAATAAAAGGTTTGTTTTATTGAAATTGTTTTTTGAATATATTTTCAATAAAACATTTTCTATTAAAATTGATTTGTCATTGAAGTGGTTTTCATAGTCAAATTGTTTTTGGGCATACTTGTTGGTGTGAATTCATATTGAATAATGAGGATTAGTTGAAATATGAAATTTTTCTTGGTGGAAATTTTGTTATTTCCTATGTAATTTAATTACATTTTGATGACTTGGTAGATTGGTGGGAAACCAATCTTGAGTATCAAACTGTCATAACAAAGCATTCAGGTGTAGATGTCTAGATATGTGTATATGTTGTTTGTAATGGGTTATTCCAAATTGGAATTTATGAAATGGTTTTAGAAAAATCACTTATTTTATTTTCTAGGAAATTTATGTCATATTTAGAAAAATATATTATTATTTAATTTGTTAATATTTTCATATAAACTCTTGTAGAATTTTTTATATAAAATTTTTACATATTGGAATAACGTGTTCTACACTATTTGTATGAGTATGGGAATAAGGTTTGTGAAAACATACAATGTTTTAGTGATAAAACATTCATTAGAACTTTATTTATTTATTATAAGTTGTTTATTGAGATATGTGAAAATGCAATGTATCACACATATATAACAGTACTTCATGATACTTGTGTAGTTTCATAGAAATGGAGAATCAAAGAATTTTTAGATATAGTATCTATCTTTGTACTCTTAGAGTATTTTATTTGCCTTCCACTATGGTATTTGGTTTTAGTATTATCTTGATAACAGAAATACAGAGTTGTATTTCATTATTATTATGCATCATACAGTTTTTTTTTTAATTTTGGTTATTTTACATATTCATAAAAGAAAAAATCACCCCCACAAGTATTGAAGTCCTTCTAAATTAATTGATCACATTTGGAATCTTGTGTATATTAATTAAGGAATACTAATTTCATATCATATTTTTAAGAAAATGAGAAGGGGTGGGATGTTACTAGTGGTATCATCTTGGTCCTTCCTTTAAATAATATGTCCTATATATCTTGGATATGCTTTGACTTGGTATTGGTTATCTTTCACAATTTTGAATTAATTCTGGTATATTCAATGATTCGAAATCATAGAAATTGGTAGGATTTTTGGATGATGAAATATAGAGCATAAAAGGAAACATGTTACATTTGTATGCTTAACTTAATATTTCTGGGAGTTTGGTACACAAGTGTTTTGGAGATAATTATAGGCTGTGGAATCTAACTTTCATGGGATTATCAAATGAGACGAGTATATAAAGCATTATAGAAATGTATTCCCATTAAGTGTAAATATCTCATTTTGAGTAATGAATTGAGGAAACTTTTTGGATTTTTGAATAATTTTAATGTTATTTTAAAATGAATTATTTTGAAAAATAGCATCATTGTGGTATTTTGATAATGGTTGGATTTTTAGAAACTAGTTTAAATTTTCATAAAATGGTTGATTTTTTAAAAGACTTTTTCCATAGGATGGTGTGGAAAAATTTTATTTTTTTAGCCATTAGTTAATAGAGAGTCTGAATTATGGAATTATTATGTTTCTTGAAAATGGCATTAGGTAGGAATCCTAAAAACCCATTGGATATTATTATAGAGAATGTGGTTTCACCTGAACCACATGTTAACCAAAAACTAGTTTAGAGTATTTTTCAAGTGTTTTAGGTTATGTGAAGTAGGAATATGGGGGATGATCAAATGGAAGTGGATCATTCAATCTAGTTTTAGAAGTAGAATCCACCAATACCTTAGAGTGATTCTAAACCATAAATGTTGGAGGTGTAGATGAACAAGATGAGTCGTATCTTCAAATTCCATTGGCACACTGTCATATATGAATGTAAAGACATTGAGATACATGCTATAAAATCTTTCACACCATTGTTATGATTAATCTATTCAAGACATTTTAGAACACATCCTTGTATGGAGATATTTTTAGGAATTTTTTATCAAAAAATTCTGTCATTAAATTTTCATAACTCAAAGAATGATATACTTCTTCTTCATGAAGAAGGAAAATATATCTATCCTAGAGTATGGTGCTAAATTTATGAATTTAGTGTCATTTTATCCCAATGTTTATACTATGGAATACATAATGGAACATATATTTGAATCAGGGCTGAGACAAGATATTAATTTAAAGATTCTTATTATCTATATTACAGAATACACAGATATGTTAAATAGGGAATCCATAGATGAAATAGACTTTTCTAGATATATGGGAGGAGGATGTATGTTGAGAGCTATGTAAAATAGTGGAAACTCTTACACATGAAGAAAGCCGAAGAAAAACACATATTTCCATAGTGGGATCCTAAAAGAGAATCCAATGACCAGATCAATTAACCCTTCCTCCAGGACCCAATATCAAATCTATATTTTTTCAATTTGGTTCTATTGACCACAAGAAGTGATAGTGTATGACACCACTTAGATAATTCCATAATTGAAACAATATAGAGTTCCTTTAGTTCTATTGTTGTAGTGCTCCAATTTTGGGTGTTGGCGGGACTTCTTAGGTGAAACATGCATAATATGACTCAAAACGATGAGGGTAGAAGAATTAATCACATTAGTAGAAGATAGATATCCATGGTGATTCTCAGAATACCATGACTCCTCAGGTAGTGAAAACCAGACATGTCATCAAGGAAAAAAGTGAAGCAATGAAACAATTATATAAAGCTGAAAAAGTTATGGTGCATGATCAGTCAAAACCATATAAATTGAGAGGTATGGTTCTTTTTAGTTATACTCTTATGCGGGTGATTATTGATAATGGTGAATCCAATTATATAATATCTTGTTACATTTTCATTTTATGAGTTTAAAACTTGAGATGATTCCATCTATAATAAAATATCAAACTCTCCTCGGTAAAATAGGGTTTGAAGGCATTGTGTGTAGAAAATAATCTATAACTATTGATGGAAATGATTTAAAATATGATTTATGTATTCATGAGATGGATGATTTTGAAATAATTTTATATATGGATTTGTTGACAACATTAATGTGTCACATCGATTATTAGACCACAATCGTCAGTTTAAAAAGTAAATATGCTGTTGAGCATCTCATTCGAGGGCACCAGAATGAAAAGGCGAGTGTAACATGATTTTCCAGACTAGAAATTGAAAAAATATCATACGTATTTGTAGAATTGTGTTTTTAATCAATACATGAGATCAATAAGAATAGTTATCTAGTAGCAGCGAACTAGTTTCCAGATGTGTTCCCAAATAATTTCATATGGTTTCCCCACAGTTGAAAATTATAGTTTTTGATTGATCTTATTCTAGGGACCATTGTTATTTTATTTCCATCTTATTGAATGGATCTAATATAATAAATATAATTTAAAGAGATGTTAAAAGAGATAGAAATCAAAGGAATCTTTTCACCTTGGGAAATGTTGGTCTTATTTGTAAAAAAGGGGGATGAATCTATAAGGTTGTGTGTAGATTATTGTAAGATTAACCATGATAAAATAAAGAATTCATATACACTTAGACATATTTATGATATGTTATTTAATTTGAGTGGATCTCAGTGGTTCTTTAAGACTGATTTAAAATCAAGATATTACTAATTGTGAGTTCAGAATAAGGATATTTCAACGACTGATTTCAAAAGCACCTATAACCACTATGAATATGTCATTATTTCTTTAAGTCTTACTAAATTCACCAAAAACCATTATGGAATTTATGAATCAAATATTGTTGAGATATCACTATTCATTCATGGTGGTGTTTTTGGATGACATACTACTGTATTCAATGAAAAGGGATGAGTATGAGAAACACATGGCAACAATTTTGGGAACCTTGATGGATCATAATTTGTATTCAATATTTTCAAGGTTTTAATTTTTTATAAGAGGTATATTTTTCGGGACATGTAATTAAGGAATAGGGTGTTTTTTTTGTCAAAAAAACATCCAGGTTGTGATCTCATGGAAACCACCAAATAATGACTATGAGATACACAATTTTTGTGGATTGGATTGTTATTATCGAATGATTAGTGAATGAATTTTCATGACATACTTCTCCTATGATATATTTGACAATGAGTGATCCATTTTAATGTAATGGGGAATGTCATTAGTATTTTTAATAAATAATCAGTCGATTACAATAGCAAAAATCTTGATTCTTCTAGAATCATTATAAGTGTATGCAGTGTATTGTGATGCTTCAGGATGAGGGTTGGTTTGTCTTCTCATGAAGGAAGACCATGTTAATTTTTATGGAACATGAAAATTTTTCATTCATGAGAATAAATTAATAGACCACGATTTGTAGGTAGTTGCCTTAGTCCATGCTTTAATAACTTGGGGTCATTATTTATTAGTGTGAAATATAATTTTTTTTACTAATTATAAGAGTTTGAAAAAAAAATTCTTACAATTGGGTGTGAACATGAGACAAAGATGTTTGATAGAAAATCTCAAAATTTTATAATAATAAATCATTTATATACTAGGTATAATAAATATAGTGGAAGATAAATTAAGACGAATGACTTATGCTCAGTTGGGAATGGTGCCATTAGATCAGTGGTTGTTGATGCCAATGATTGCATACATGAACATGGAATGAAAATACCTTGGTGATGTTGATGTTTTATTTCTAGTTTCCTTAGTTCATGATTTTGTGAATGAGGATAAATAATGACTCACATATGATTCAGAATGTGTGGATAAGTGGTTGACACTTAATAGTGGGGAGACCATTGAGTGTTGGATGATGTATGAGAGTTTAGTGTTTATGTTTAGAAATTAGATGGTCATGCCTATAGCCTTTCTAGAGGAACATTTTCATACATACCACCATTCATGAGGTGATGTTCATATTTGAATATAGATGATTAATAAAGATATTAATGAACAATTATAGTGGAATGAAATGAAAAGGAATGTGGATTAGTTAGTTGAGTGTTTCTTAACATATCCAAAAGTTATGGCAGAGCATTACTGACCAGAAGGTATGTTGAATTCTTTACATATCCTTTTTTAATAGGAATAAGATTGCTATGTATTTTGTAATAGGTCCCCCAATAATGTCTCAAAAATGTGATTTTATATGGGTGATAATAGACCATCTAATTTTTTTTATCAAATTTCATCTCTATTCATGAAACTCATACGATGGAGGACTTGTCAAAAATCTATATACCATAAGGGGTAAAGAGACATGATAGGCCCGTTTCCATAATATATAATAGACTTTTAATGTTTATTTATAATTTATCTAAATCCTTATAGGAGTTCCTTAATACTCAAATAAATATGAGTGAAACACATCATCCTTAAATTAATGATCAATTCGAGTGGACAATACAAATATTGGAAGATATATGCTAGGATTGTGTAATCGATTTTCATGGCTCATGGCAATAAAAAATTTTGTTAGTGGAGTTCTTGTTTAACAATAGTTATCAATACTAGATACAAATGGATTTTTTTAAATCATTGTATTAGAGTCATTGTCTTTATCCTTTTTATTTGCATGAAACATATGAAACATCATTAGTTTGGATGAGCCTTTTCCATGAAATGATAGAGAAGATTTAGTTGATTATGTAATGGATAAAGATGACTTAGAATCATTATAAATATTACTTTCACTATCATAAATGGCCATTTATCTCCATGGTTGTTCATCGTGTCTTCCTGGGGATATATCCAATGAATTGACATAGATTTTTTGCGATGCATGGTAATGTATCTTTTTGGTAGATAGGCCTCTTTGAGGTATTGGAACTGGTTGGTGAGGTGGAATTTCAATTAGCATTTCCACCATGGTTTAGTCTATTGAATAACGTGTTTCATGTATCATAGTTGAAAAGTACCAACCTGAACCTGACTATGTGATTGGATGTGATCATGTTGAACTCAAGTCAAATACTTTATTGGTGTAAATGTCAGTGTGGTTTATAGATAGGAAAGGGAATGTTTTGTGTGGAAATATAATTAGTATTGTATTGGTGTTATGGTATCATGGTCAGATTTATGAAAATACATGATAATGGGATAATGAAATGAAAGAGAACTGTTCATAAAGAGTTTTTCAAGAGGATGGTTTTATACCTTCCATGGATGGAAAGGCTAATGGAGGGGAGAATTTATTACACCCAATTTCAAGTTTGTATCAATTTTTTATAATATAAAAGTATTAAAAAATAATGGGTAAATATTGGTAGAGATTCGAGAAAATATTGGGTTTTTTGGTATTCTATAGGTTCATGTTAAGTTAATTATTTTTTAAATTCATGAATCACTTGCAGGAAAACATTTAAAATTAGGCATGGGCTAAATGGAAGCCACAATTCTAGAGCATAGTTTGTCTAAACTATACTGAAGTCGTAGAAAAACCATGCAACATATGATTGTGGTATTTGGTAGGTTTGGTGAAATGTTTTGAAACTATGTGAGAAAATTGTGCTTGTTTTATCATTATGTATGTGGCTGGAACATCGTTTGTTCATCGTTTTCCTAATAGTGCAACTAAACCATGCACAATTAAAAAAATATATCCTAAAAAGTGTATCAAGTCTGTATTAATGTATAAATGCTTAGTGTTTTTTCCAAAACATACCTAACTCATTACATTTCCCCCTTAAAGCATGGATTACCTATCACCATAACATTGTATTAAATCTAGTGGTTTCTCACGGTGACTTGAAGATGGATTCACATAGAAAGGGATCATTCTTGTTTGTTCTGGGGGGTGTTTTCTTAGTTGTACCTCTCAATATTTTTCGATTTATTCTATCTAAATCTATTTTAGTTATATAAATGATATTTAATAAAAAATAGTAGTATATTCAACTAGTTTTATAATAGGGGAAGATATATAATGTGTGTTCGTGGAGATTTAACTGGTTTTCGTGGATGTTCATTGTGTCATTCTCCATTTTCATCATAAAACTCATGGTATGGGGCATTAACCACAACTCATATATTTTGATCATGAAGTATTAGATACAAATTGACGGAATTTATTTAAATTTATTGTGAAATTGATGTTAAAATCAAGGTAGAAACCTATTTTAGTAAGGGTTTGTGGATTTATGTGGAATTATTAAGTATTGTGTAAGATACATTGTTAAATTGGTTTAAAATGTTGATTTTAAACATGGTTGTTTACTTATAAATTAATGAAAATGTGTTTTCAATAAAATCTTGGTTTTATTGAATTTGATTTTTGTAATAGATTTAATTATTTTTTTATTATGATGGTTTTGAAGTTGAAGTGTTTTTAAACTTGAAATTGTTTTGGGTATATTTTGTGGTATGATTTCATATTTCATTACATGTATTTTTTGAAATATTACCTTATGCTGAGTGAAAAATGATTAATAGAACCTGGTATTTAATTACAATATGACACCTAGGTAGATCAAAGGAAAACCAATCAGGGGTATGGAAATAACATAATGAAATATGATTTTGTAGCTGTCTGGATATTCGTATATGTGGTTTGGAATGGGGTATTTCAAAGTGGAATTTAGGAATTGGTTTTAGGACATTATTTGGTTGTATTCCAGGGATATTGATGTCATTGTGAGAAAAAAAAATTACTATAGAACTTGTTTATATTATAATAGAACCTATTTTAGAAATGGTTTTATATAAATTGGTTTACATATTGGGATATCATTTTCTATTTTAGTGGCATGCATAGGGATGTTATTTGGTGAAAACGAATTGATTTTTACTACACACCCCTACTTTCGAACAATGGTGCATTTTTAGATGTTTTTATCATGTCAGGAAAAAATGATTAGTATAATGAATATTTAGTAGCACTTCATGATAATTGGGATTTTTTTAGAGATAGATAAAATAGAATATTTGGAGCTTGGAGTAGTCTTTGGATCCTTTTAGTTTTGTTGTTTGTCTTCCGCTGTGTTCATTGACATTATAGTCATTCTCTATGGTACATTGTTATAGTGTTATTTTGATAAGTGAAAGGTTGTGTTGTCTTTAATTATTATCATTCAGCATATAGCATTTTGTTTGGTGGTGTCTTGATTGATTATTAGTTTGAATATTTAAGTGAAAATCACCCACTACGTGTATTGGAGACCTCTAACATTTATTAAGAGCCTTTGGCATTTTGGGTATTTAACATTAGGGAAACTAATTTCCTACCATATTCTAAAGAAATTAAGAAAGGGAGGAATATTACAAACCGGGCCAGGACATTGCATGTATCAAAATTAACACTCAATTAAATCATATGGTAAAAGAAAACATTTCATGTACGTACATGCAGATTACTACCTCCATGAAGTGATGAGTTCTGTTTTTCACCAAATATTTTCATTCATGGTTATAATAATGGAATATCTAAATACGTTTTGTATATATTATATATTTATGTTTTTGAATATTTTTTTATTTATCTTTCTTTCAACTGTTCCAAAAAATATGAAAACATTACACGTACGTTTGTACAGGCTAAAATCTCCGTGATGTGATGAAATTCATTATTCTTAATGCTTCTATAATAATTGTTATAAATGATAATATAGGTACAAAATATTGTAAAAATTACATGATTAGTCTTTTATGTATTGCATAACCATGATCGATATATAATGAGGATTATATGAAAACTAAAATATGCATGAAAAAAGTGATATTATCCACTAGAACTGCTATATTAATAAATGATTTTTAGAAAAGGGATGATTATATGTTATAATTAAATAATATAGAGTGTGATATGTATGATTACTATTATACTATTAATTTTTAATAAATATGTATTAATTTTTTTAGATCATATGATTAAAGATGATACTTGGGGATATGGATTTCGGTTTCAGTCAAATTTTAATCATAATTTATTACTTTTGATTATCCATTAAAAATTTAATAACCCTTATCTGGTAAATCAATTTAATTTTCATCTCATATGGTTGTTCATTGAATGTTCATGTAATAGTATGATTTTCTTCATTTATAAACTTAATTTTATTGTGATATATTTATTCCAAAAATAAGACTTCATTTCCACAATTATCGTGGTTCATGTTCATTGGTGTCTATATTTTCATTTAAAATATATTAAATATTGTTTTTTATTCTATAATTAATGATTAATGTAATTTTAAACCATTTTCAAATCAAATTAATGATATCAAATGAACCATATAATCATTTTTTAAAAGAGGAACTTTAAAATTTTTACCAAAAATGTAAAATAAATATTTGTTCTAAATTACATGGAATGAATGGCCTTTCATACTATCATAACCAATCAAATACAAGAAGATTATATTATATTTTTATATGGTTCATTTTAAAAAAAAATGATAAATTAATTGGTAATATTTAGACTTTGAATAATTTATTGCAAAATGAATAGGGTATTTTTCTCATGAATTATTATAGTGATATTTTCAATGATGTTGCATATATAATATCATCTGAGGATATTAATTATTATTTTATATATATATGATCAAATGATACCATATTTTTACCTTTTCAATATGGATTATGAAAATAGAGAGGATATGTTTATGAACACAATTTAATTTTAATTTTTTATTATAATATTAAATGATGATTTTTTAGAAAACCTATTTCCATTCCTATAGTTTTCTGTTGATAATATAAGGAATATTTATGGTCTGTTTGGACACATATATATGGGTTTTACTAGGTGATGGTTTGGTTCATAATTATATATACCTATAATTCATTTATTAATTATTTATATCTCATGACATAATTTTGGGAGTGATTTAATTTTATTTATAGACTATTAGAAAAAAATTAGGTTTTATGATCAATTATTGAAAATAGGTGTGTATTAGTGATCATTTTCATTATGTAAAATTGGTTTTGATTACTGATCCACCATCCTTTGATATTCTTGGTATATAATCATGAAATTTGATATGGTTTCTATTCCTATTATAGTGAAACAATTTTGGGACCTCTTTTATTCTTATGATTTGAAATAGTGTGTCATGATTGATTAGTGATAATTCTCACCCTTGTGATTTGATTCTTTATATTTGTAAATATTTATGACATTATTCATAATTATGATTCATTAATAATTGGTTTTGTAAATTATATGTTTTGTCATTATCTCATTTCCTTATGCTTATCTTATGATTTCATATGATAATCGCTTGATATATACCTTATTTAGACTTAATAAGCATCAAATGTCATTAATTCTTATGTTTTTTTGCTACTCTAATATTAGTAGCCCATAGTTGTTAGTTTTATTTTAATATTCGTAATATATAAAAATAATTACATTCCAATAAATGGAATATTTTAATATTCTTTGTATACGAGATACATAAATTAAATTCAATGTAAATTATAATACATCAAAAAATTATGATAACCATTATCCCCCTAGAATGTTATAAAATAACAATCACAAAACACTTCTTGGTAACCTATGGAAATAAAAAATAAGAATTGGGTCATCACAGTTGGTCAGTAATGGAATGAATATAGTATAAGAATTGAATTAATATGGAATAATAATTTTTTCAGTGTAATTGACTAAAGCACGTTCCATGTATTCAACATCATAAGAAAAATATGTCTGGATTAAATAATGATCAAATAATGGAAAATAAATAATCACATGTGCTTGAAACATATAGATGAATATTATAACTAATCCTTTAATCCCATGGAATATCAATGACTAAATTCATAATTACTAAATGAATGATTTTTGTCATCATAGATATACTATCAAGGCCTTATGACATGACTTCTAACTTTGCAGGACTCATCCCAATATATGTTACAAAATTGGTAAGGCCTTAGCCTAACACCCAAGAAAATTGGTTTCCCAATACCTTTCGATGCATTATAGGGATAAATAAATTTCAATCCCCAGCCATGACATAATATTTTAGATACATTCCTCATAAGAAGGGGTGAAACATAATCAACACAATCAATCATTTCGATAAACTAACATTCAAAAGATTAATACTTACCTCAACTAATTAATATAATCATAAACCATCTTGAGTAATATGGTGAATGATAATAATTTATAATTAATAAATCTAAATGATAATAAAAATAAAAAATAATGTTTAAGAATGATATAAATACAACATATCCAAAGTCCATTAATGTAATATAATCGGTCTATGTAGTTGGTAAATAAAAATACCATACGTATGCATTTTTTTTAAAAAAATACATATCTCAATATTAAAATATTATTATTTTAAATAAAATATTATAAATTATTTAAAAAAATATTTACAATTTTTCTATGAAAACATTGTAAAAAATCTTTATGTCATTTAGTGGTCATGATGGTTGAAAATTATTTTCTTGTAACACATGCTAAAATAAATATTCCTTCCACATTTTCAGTAAAAGCCGATGACGAATTTTTTTAAACCAAAAGCTGATTCCATTCATAAAATTATTTTAGAAGAAAAAAATTATTAAAATAGTAATCAATTATTCCTTTATTGATTTTTGAAATAAAAATTGTAACATTTTGGTATCCTTTTTTAGAAAACATGGTTTTCCATTAAATATGATTTTTAACCTAATAGATAAATGATTTTGGATTTTCATCAAAACATTTTTTCAATAATTTTATGTAACAAATAATGGTAAATGGAAATATTTATTTAATATTTAATGAACAGTTATATTTCCGTAAAATATTTTTAATTGAAGATATAAATTCAAATAAATCCACCATGAGATATGTAAACATACACATTCCTAAAAACATATGAGATTCCAAAATAAACACTTACCACTTTGGTAACTATTGAATCATAATCCAAATGACTGAAATAAACTAAAATGAATAATTAAATAAAATTTAAAATTATTAATTAATTATATAATAAAATATGGGTAGTATATTCACGACAAAGAAGAAAATACTAGTAAATATGACATATGAAACAAAATAGTAAAAGTAGGAAAAGAAACTCATATTAATTGTTCAACATATATCATGTGTGTAAAATATATGTTCATAGTTAATATAGTATAAATATAAATCCATTAAAAACTATTATCATATATATAATACCATATATGATTTACTTATACAATTTTATAACTCGTTTATTAATTTTTTTATTAAATCATTATTTCTGGGGGAAATTGCTTCGATTTCATGTATGTTTTGGTTTAGTAATTTTTTACATTAAAATTTGGTAATTATTACATAAATTAAAGAGTATTAAAATTTATTTAAATATAATATATTATAATCTACTATCTATACTAAAGTTGGCTTCTTCCAGCATACGTGTCACCTCCATATGTGAACACGTCACCTAACTGTACGTGTACCTATTTCCAATTACGGGCTCCCCTCGAACGTGTTACCATTTCCACCATGATTTATCAGATTTTTCCTCTCACTTAGGGTTTCCTGCATCTGTCGTGAAGCATTTCTAACAAAACCCTCAATCGTCGAATTCCCTCTCGACACCGCCTCCCTCGCCACCTCCCATCCTCGACTCCCATCCTCGACTCTATCCTCAACCCCTCTCGACCCCTCTCAACACCAAATCCCTTATCCTGATGTGATTCCCCTCCCCTATAATTGACAGTACCCACAAACCAGTATTGTTTTCCTCACGATTCACCTCCTCCAATCCATGAGTTAATTCTCGTGATACCCCTCATCTCCTGCCAGCAATTTCCGTCAGTTGTTCTAGAGTTCCCACTACATTTTTAGTTATCCATCCTCCATATCACGCAACCCTTTCCACATTTTTTTCACCATCGAGCTTCTTCGGCATCTCCCCTCATCTTCTCTTCCTCCACAACCAACATCCCACTGCCGTTCCACTCGCCCCTCTACAGTTTCCAGATTATCATCACCATCTACGGTACCTCCATTTTTTTCTTCGACAACGTATATTTCCTGGATATAGTATGATAGTCAATTGGTTCACCTTGGTAGAATATTTTGGACTGATTTAGTGTTATTTTAGTGCCCAAATGTTTTTAATAGATCAACTGGATCATGTTAGTCTATACAGTGGTGGAACTTACACAGGTTGTGGTACTAGTCCATCCAATAGAATTTATATTATCATAATTTTTCCATTATTTTTCCATTTGCTTTGTTCATTGAATCTCATTCTATATATTTATCTGGCTATAGTATGATAGTCAACTGGTTCACAATGGGAAGATATTTTTGACTGATTTGGTATGCTTTCAGTGCCCATATGTTTGTAATACATCGGCTGAAGGATTTGAGTCTATTTAGAGGTGGACCATATGCAGGTTGTGGTACTAGGCTATTAAATAGAGGTTATATTAGCATAATTCTTCCATTATTTATCCATTTGTTGTTTTTAATGACTCTAATTCTATATTTGTATCTCAATTTTTAATGTATAGTCCTTTGTTGTCTTCTTCATCTATTGTTTTATTTTCATTTTGGTTTTTTGATTACTATTATATTTTGGATGTCAATATGTTAAACCCAATATTTTCTATGATGATATTTGTTTTATGTGAATATTTAAGGTTATAAACCTGTTATTTCATTTTCTTTCAGGTGGCCACCTTTTATTCACACCTTCATCTCCAAGAAGTTTCACATTCCACCATTTGAACTATGATAAATCATTTAGTTCAGCCTCCATTGGATTTAAGTCATCTGGTATGATTTCTTTAGTTCATATACCTCAAGTCATCCTTTTGTTTACATCATCTGTGTTTTGTTTTTATGAATTTGTTATCTCACTATTACTCTAATTTTTCTTTATTTATATTTTTCATCTGGATATAGAATGATAGTCAATTGGTTCAACATGGGAAAATATTTTTGACAGATTTGGTGTTTTTTCAGTTCACAGATGTTTGTAATAGATCGGATGAAGCCTGTGAGTCTACACAGAGGTGGTACATATGTAGGTTGTGGTACCGAGCTATCCAATAGAGGTTATATTAGCATAATTCTTCTATTATTTATCCATTTTTCTGTTTATTGACTCTCATTCTAGATTTGTATCGCAATTTTTAAAATATAGTCCTTTGTTGTATTATTCACCTATCATTTTATTTTCTTTATGGTTTTTTATTAATATTATAATTTTGATGTCAATATATGAAACCCAATATTTTCAATGATGATATTAGTATTATGTGAATATTTATGGTTATAAACCTGTGATTTTATTTTCTTTTAGGTGGCCACCTCTTATTCATGCCTTCATGTCCAAGAAGTTTCACATTCAACCATTTCAACTATGATGATTCATTTTGTTCAGCCTCCCTTTGATTTAAGTCATTTGGTATGTTTTCTTTAGTTCTTATCCTTCAAGTTAGCCTTTTATTTCCATCATGTGTGTTCGGTTTTTATCAATTTCTAATCTCACTGTTTCTCTATTTTTCATTATTTTGATTTTTTATTTGGACATGGATTATTAGATTATCCATTTTTCATCCATTTTCATTATCAAATTCTACAATATTTTCATTAACCCATTGCATCAGTCCCATTATATCCCAGGTAAAATCGATTCCATGTGAATTTTTACTCACGAGCTTCACTTCTCTTTCATTCAATGTCTATTGTTCTTCCTATTTTCATATTTTTGTTACTTTTCTGTATTTGATTTTATTTTTTATGAAATATTCATTATGTTTATAAATATATATGCTCTGTTCATAAAAATATGTAGCATGGAAGAGTAAACCAGTTTGGAAATTTATGTTCCATGACACTAAATATGTGCCATATGAATTTTATTTGAATGCATGAAAAATAGACATGGTCATCATTTTTTGATATCATGATTTTATGTTTTCCATTATATGTTCATTTTTTTAATATCTTAATTGTATGTTTTGTTTAGAATTAGATAAAAAATCATTATTGTCACAAATTGATTCAAATATCTAATTAATCATTTGTATTGTGCATTGTGAAATGAATTGTTTTTGTTGAGGAAAATTGATTTGATTTATTTTTTGTGGTTATTGTTGTCTTTTAGTAAATGGTGTGTTTAATATTTATACCAATCTTCACCTTTTATGTGAATATTTAAGGTTGTAAACCGATGATTTTATTTTCATTTAGGTGGCCACCTCTTATTCATGACTTCATGTCTAAGAAGTTTCACATTCCACCATTTGAACTATGATGAATCATTTTGTTAAGATACCCTTTGATTTAAGTCATCTGGAATGTTTTCTTTAGTTCATATCCTTCATGTCAGCCTTTTATTTCCATCTTATGTGTTTTGTTTTTATCAATTTCTTATCTCATTGTTTCTCTATTTTTCCTTTATTTTTATTTTTCATTTGGCTATGAATTATTTCATTTTCTATTTCTCATCCATTTTCATTATCAAATTCTTCAAAATTTTCATTAACCCATTGCATCAGTCCCTTTATATCCTAGATAAAATCAATTCCATTCGATTGTTTACTCACCAGCTTCGCTTATCTTTCATTCAAAGTCGGTTGTTTTTCCTATTTTAATATGTTTCTTACTTTTTTTGTATTTTATATTATTTTTTATTAAATATTAATTATGTTTATAAATATATATGATCTGTTTTTAAATATATGCATCATAGAAGAGTAAATCAGTTTTGAAATATATGTTCCATGAATCTTAATATGTGCTATATTAATTTGATTTAAATACATGAAAAAATTTATGGTCATCATTTTTAGATATCGTGATCTTATGTTTTCCATTCTATGTATGTTGTCTTTATTTTAATATCTAAACTGTATGTTTTGTATGGAATTAGATAATAAAATTCATTATTGTTACAAATTGATTCAAATATCTAATTAATCATTTGTATTGTGTATTGTGAAATGATTTTATTTTATTGAGGGAAATTGATTTGATTTATTTTTTGTGTTTATTTTTGTTTTTAAATAATTGGGATGTTTACTGTATATATCAATCTTCACCTTTTAGAAGAACGATTACTCAATAGATATAGTTGTAGAAATTATTATCCTTTAACCAACTGAATGTGTTGATTGGTAAAATCAATGGAAGGGCATTTACAGTTTCTAATATAGGTCGATGTGGCTAGGTTCTAATGCAGGCACATTGGCATGCAAGCCACAAGAAAGCAAGAACATCCATTCATGGTAATGGGAATCGAGGTGCACATCACTTCTCAGTTATTGGTTTTGATCAGAGTGACCTTAACATATTATATTGTTACCATGTAATTTTCCAAACATAAAATTTAAATTTAATCATAGTTTTATGGTTACAATTCTAATAAATTTTATATAAGAATAATTCTATAGTACTCAATTGTTGTTCTTGATATCATTGTGTCACATTATTTCTTCCATTAACCATTTACAGTTTCATGATGATATGTTGCAACAGGTGATGACATTATCGAAGCTATAATTTATAATAGTTAAACTTTTCAAAACAAAACATTTGTATCCCAAGAAATCTTTGATTTGTTGTTCTTGCATGTTCTATTTTTGCAATATACATATGTTTTTTCATGCACATAAGCAAAACATTTAATATTAATTTTTTTATTATATGTATCAGTTTTATACATATTAATGTTTGTATATTATTTGTGTAACTTATATGTATTCACAATTCAAGTATTCAGGTTCATATTTAATTCAAAATTGAAATATGAAGGTTCAGAATTGAATATTATTTAATAATTGAAACCTCTAAGTTGAAGGTTCATGGCATGGGTGAATGTCTACAATTAGTCATATCAAATATGGATGCCTATTTACTTCCCCTTTACATTTTTCTATTCAAGAGAGATTTAAAATCAACAACACAACACTCTTGAGATGCTTTAAAGGCTCAGTTCTGGGTTTCATGCATGCTGAAAGTTCAGTTTCATTTTTATATTTATTTACATTAATTTAAATTTAAATTAATTAGGTTTTCTTTATTTAGACTAATATAAATAGGAAAATGAATTATCAATATTAATCTATGCCTTTTATTTATGACTACAATTACCTTTAGGCTTTCATATTTCAGTATTAGAGGGATTAACAGTATTTATATTCCATGGTTTACACTGCAGTCTGGACTCAGGCATTCATAAAGGAAACTATTTAATATTTTCCAATTATTTATAATGATACAATGAACTTTTCATGCTTCATTCTTTAATATTATTTTCCTGACAATGAACTCTATTTTTTCATTGAAAGTATTCTAATAAAGAAATAAACAGGTTCGTTCTATTTTTTAACCAATTGAAGTAAATATCTATTAGAATTTGATATTTTTTGACTACACAATTTAATATGTTTATTGACATATTTTTACAATGGAAAAAACACCACTGCCAACTGGTTATTATTCTACATTAAGTGAATCTATATTTACTAAAAATGGGTGGTTTTATGAATTTTGTTCGTACATTTTTCCCCAGTACTTATAAACTAGATTTCATTGAAACAGGATGCATGGATTAGTGTTATTTTGTCACAATGCCTCTGAATCATGTAAGGTAACATAATACATTTATATTGGTTATTAAACTATGTTTCTTCATGTTCTGTAACTTACTTTTTAAGCGTATTGTACAGATTCTACTCTTTATGGAAGGACAATATAGGGATGTTCCAGTAGGTGGAAGTAAAGAGATGACAGTTGAAGGAACATTATCAACACATTCAACTATTTTGGAACATCTTATTACATCTTATATTGTGAATTTTTCAAAGGCATGACAGATCATTCATTAAGCAATAATGCTTCTTTATGGACTAACTTCTCACTCCCACCACTATTTCTGTATCTTTTATTAATTCAATGGGAAAGTATGATTTGTTTGGGTTGTTTTTTCTTGTACAAAAATGTTCAATTCCTAATGTTTTTTTAGCAAGAAAGGATTCCATTTTCATCTTCAAAATTAAATGATCACATTTTCTTTGGACTTTTGTTAGGGATCCCGCGGTCTGCTTCACCTCTGGAAAACGATGTACCCATCTTCCTCACCTACGCTTCCCGTTGTTTACTTCTCCTCCTGCAAAGTGCCACCCAAATTTTCATCGTTGTTTCCATCAGCCAGTTCAGCAGGTGGTCCTCCCCATTTAGATGAAACCGTCATATGGTTTTTTCATTACATGGTTAGGAGAAAATTAAGTCATTTTAAAATTAATTCTATTATCATTTATAACCATATGACCCCTTGCACAGAAACACACACATGGATATTTCTATATAACAACATGAGCTTAAAATTCAAAATTTCCTTTGCAATATTAGATTTGAAATTACAAGGAAACATTGATTTGATATATAGAATCTGATATACTTATGTTCTAATCTATTTTATTTTTACAAAAGCATAAAAGTATTTCTAACGGTGCTTCTATTTCCTCTTTGGGATTTAAAACACTTGTGTCGTATCCCATGGTGGAGGTATTTTAGTACTACTGTAATGGTGAGTTTGGTTTTTTTATAGATTGAAATTTTTTATATATATGTTCTATTATATTTAAATTCATATCTATTTTATTGTTACAAAATTATTAAATTATTTCCTTTCCTTCTTGAGTTTTACTTCACAACAGTTGAATTTGGATTCAATGGGAAAGTATGTGTTTTTTTGGTTGTTTTTCCTCCACAAAAATGTTCAATTCCTAATGTTTTTTTAGCAAGAAAGGTTTCCTTTTTTATCTTCAAAATTAAATTATCACATTTCCTTTGGTCTTTTGTTATTTTACACTCGATTAAATTGAACTAGTTGAACATGTTTGGTATACCCATATTTTCCTGTTTTAAGCAATTTAATGAAATTTCATATATTTGTGAAGTAGACATTGGTTATATTCAATCTAGGAAAGTAATGGTGGATTTTTGGAAAAAATTAAGTCATTTTACAATTAATTCTATTCTTATTTGTAACCATATCACCCCTTTCACATATGCACACACCTAGCGATTTCTATCTAATGACATGAGATTAAAATTTTCAATTTGGTTTGCAATATCAAATTTAAAATTACATGGAAACATTAATTTTATTTATAGAATCTATAATAATTATATTCTTATCTAATTTTTTGTTAAAAAAGTATAAAAGTATTTCTAACCCGGATTTTTTTGCCTCTCAAGGATTCAAAACACTCGTGTGATTCCCATGGTGGAGGTAATTAAGTGGTACTGGAATGCCGAGTTTGGTTTTTTTATAGGTTCAAATTTTTTATCTATATCTTTTGTTATATTTAAATTCATATTTATTTTATTGTTAAAAAATTATTAAATTATTTCTATCATTTATTCAATTGACTCTCTGGGTTTCAAAACACTAATGGTGTATCCCATGGTGGAGGTGTCTTAGTGTTGCTAGAATGGTGAGTTTGGTTTTTAATATATTCAAATTTTTTATTTATTTCTTCTGTTATATTTATATTTCACTCTAAAATTGAGTCATTTCTGTTGGCCAGAATATACACTCTGTGTAGTTAATGTCCCTTCTAGAATCCAGGATATTCCATACATGACATTATAGTTTTTGGTTTTACAAAATGTCACAAAAATTTTGGTTGGATCATATATAAGTTAGTTATTTTTCATTGATCATGTAAATTTATTGTAGTATATGTTGAACTTAGGGGCCTGGTGCCGATGTCATTATCACAAGAGATACTGAAGATCTTAATAGCTATAGGTAAATGAAGTTATATGTAATTTGTCCCATATTACTCATATATAGCCGCATGAATTGTTTTTCCCCATTCTGGTGTTTTTCTGGTAATGTTTTTCAATTTAAAATAGGTTTTATTTTATTTCAAAAAACATTTTACAGTTTCTTTATTCTGATTTATTTTCCATACTATTTATATGTATTTTTTTCTAGATTACTCATATATAGATACTTCTGCATTTCTTTTTCAAGTGTTTCCCAAGTCCTCATATATAATTTTGTTACAGCTTACATATGAAAAATTATTTTTATATTTTTCATGCATAAGTGTTTCCATATTTATTATGATGGCAATATTAGGTTGATATAGATTCTTTTGTATTTGTATTTAGTATGTACTAAATGAATCCCTATTTTTTTAACTTCTATGTGTTTGGCTAATGATGTACTATTTCATTCCTTAAAACATATGCCTGCATATTACATAAAAGATATCATTATAGATTCCATTTTCTTCATGGATTAATACTCTATTGAATTCATTCCATTACTTATTTGGTTCCTTTATCTCATTTGTTTCCTGTGATTTTATTACTTACATATTACAATATGTTTATCTTTTATTTTATTAGAACATAAGATGGAAATATTCCCAGTTAATGTCTTTGTATTAATATATATTGAAGGCTGGGTATGTAGCATTGAATCATAAGGTAAAACCTAACCTTCTATCTTCAACATTATTTCCTTTTTATAGGTAATATTAAGTTACATCTTGCATGTAGGCTTCATTTCTTATCCCTTATCCAAAATATTTTGGAGGTTAGTATGGTGTCATTAAGTGTGTGTGTTTTTCTTACCCATATTGTGAAGTTCAACATACTATTTTTATGGAAGAATCAACCACCTGTGCCATTTTAGATCAACGATGATAGTGACAAGGAGACGAGATTGATTGAGATGGATTCAGTTTGCTAATACTCATAGAAGATATATGTTAGCATGATGTGAAGAATAATTCATGTAGGGAAATGTGTGGCTATCGTCCAATATAGATTCAGGTTTTCTCACTGATTTCATTTTTATCTACTCTACGGTTTTATTTGTTTTGTTAGGAAATTATGTTTCCCTGCATTTTATTTCATTACACCCTACACATCATTTTTTTCACTCCATTTCCCATTACTTTATATCATTTCTTCCCCTGCATTCCCCCCGTTGAATATCATTTCATCCATTCCAATTCCACCTAAATTTCCTTATATTATTTTTAATCTATTTTTGAATCTTTCAAAATTTTCACTGCATTTTCCTTAGTATGGTGTCATTTAGTAAGGGTCTTTGGATTTTAAGAGGCTTTGATACTTCAAGGGGCTGCATTATGTGATCATTCTTATCCTGTGTTCCACTCTCAAGGTTAGTTTTTATTAAGGTTTTTATCCAAATTCCTTCATGTTTATTAAAGGATACTGGATAAACTTAACCTTTTATTTCTGTAGATGAAAAGATGCTAGATAACACCTCACCTTATATTTCTACAGATGCCCACTCATTTAAAATGTTTGCGACTCGCATTCACTCCACGGGGAGAGGCTACTATAATTATGGTTTTTTACCAATTTGTAAATGAAATAGTGTTCTATTATGATTGGTGACATAAGTGGTTATGTTTTTACTCATTATATTTAGCAGGTACAATGTTCGGATGCTGTCTTTTGGTTCCAAATTATGATATTCCTACTGTGGTTCTAAATGGTGATTTCAAAGGGTGGATCTAGATGGGTATTTCTATTGTAGATTTCAAATGTTCATCTAGAGTGGGTGTTTTATATTCCATTCCTACATTTGATCTTCTTGTAAGTTATTAAAAGGATATGTGTTTTCACTGTTTTCTCCCTATTATTTTCATCATTCCTATGTGGAAAGTATTGTGCTATTTTGGAAATATGTTTTTCGATTTATATGGAACCATGAGAAATGGTATATCAATGATGTACTGAGATGAGTACCTATAATTTTAGTACAATTTAAATGAATAATTTGTTACTTTTTAAAATTTTAGTAATTTCTTGACCATTGTATTATAATAAATAAAGAAACTATGTTATCTTAAATTACGAGATGTTATTATAGAAGAATACAAGTAATATATAAGTAAAATAGCTATAAATATGTAGTGAAATTAATGTTATGCAACACATTGATAGTTTTTATTTAACCTACATTGTATCTTACATTTACCTTACTTGAAATGTTATCATGTAATGTAAAACAATAGTTCATTTTGGTCTTCTAAATAAAATGTACCACATTATTCAGAATTCTCTCATTTACGGATTTTTTTACCTAATAGAATTTAATGTCAAATGTAAACATATTTGAACCTATTTGTTTAAACAATATTCTTTATTAATTTTCATTCTGTTTCACCGTTGGTTCCTTCATTAGTATTATACAGAAAGCTGCTCAGTATTTAAATTTTGTTCCTCACATTATGTAACATTTATTCCTTATTCTGTATGTAAGTTTCTTTTAATATATATTTAATATTAATATAAATTATTATGTTTTATAAATAGTAATCAATAGTTAATAATAATAATAATTTTATAGTGTCATGCATCGCATGGGCAGAGTACTAGTTATTTATTAATTTATAGCAGTCTATAAAATATATATATATATATATATATAATGGATTACACTATTCAAGAAGATGGTATGCCTTACATACACAAGAATGTTGTGTCCATTAAAAAGTATCGACAAAAAATAAAATAATAATTATTTATCCTCAAAACAAAAATTATTAATTTAAATTTTATTATTATTAAAATCTTTCCACATTACCATCGATGAAAAAATAAATGAAAAACGACTTTGATCGTTACATAAGGTGGTAGTCACACATATGCACGAGTAACATTATTGTTTCGCAATGGATTTTATGGTAATATGATAGAAGTGATATTTTATATAAACAATTATAATTATAAAATAAATATTATATATATTCAATATGTTATTTCCCGTATACCTTCTATGTAAATCGTATGAAAATAATGAATCACGTTAATTTTTGTGGAGGTAGTACACTGAACCTAGGAACGACTTTATTGTACCTCTTCTAGAATGAAATGTAATATGTATAAATTATATAATAATTAAATAAGTATAATAATATCATAAATTTTATATAAATGTTTAAAATACATCATTACATATATCTTTCATATGTTGTGATGGAAAACATAATACATTAGTTCTCAAGGGAGTAGGTCAACATACACATGATCGACAATTTTTTTCATTTTATTTATGTAGTTATTGATATAGGTTATAGAACTATAATAATTACATATAAACATATAGGTGGAATCAATATTTTTAATTGGTAAAATTTTGAATAATATTTGGAGGGTTTATTGGAAAAGTATAATAAAAACTCAATGTTATAACCATTTACTCTTCTTCAAGAAACCTATTTTGGTTTCAACTAAATCTTTCTTAGATTATATTTATGACCTATAATGGCCTCTAGGATTTGGGGGGAGATGTAAAGAAGTTATATTTATAGTTATTGGATTAACCCAATGGATTGGGATGTGTGAGGAGGATAAGAGATGTGGTGGACGTTTTGAGTGAGGTAAGTGGCATAAATGTAGTTATGAAATTAACCAAGGTGTACCCATGTTTTGGACATGCCACAAGGTTCCAAATGGTACATTACTTATAAAAATGGTTATAAGTTGTAAATATTTATTTTAAATTATTTATTAAGAGTTTATTGGTTATTTTACTTGTTAATGTTTTATTTTAACCCCAGGTAAACACTTTTTATCCATAAATTGTGGTAATTATATTTTACTTTTTTACTTATAATTTTTGAAAAAAATTATGTTGAACTTATTAAAAAAATATAAATTCTTAGACATACAAATATTAAAAATATTTTTTGAAATTACATTAATAAAATTAGAAATTTTTAATTTTTAATTAATCTTGTATACAGAACAAAAAATGTGGTTTTCCAAAGTGGAATGATTCAAATGTTTAAAATGTTTTTATATCGAAATTTAAAATTAAATTTATTCCAACAACCTAAAATTGATTAATATATATCTATATATATATATATATATTTGAAATTATATTATTTTTAAATACATATTAATATAATATAATCTTGAAAAATCATTGAATGAAATTGATGTTATTAAAAAAATTAATTTTAATTATTCTATGAAAATATAAACTTTTCAAAAAATTATAAAAACATCACCGTAAGGATATTTAGGCACATAATATTAAAATTTATTTTTTAAATAAATTTCTATATGATATATAAATTAATTTACAACTGTGTGAGTAATGAGTTGATACAACACCTTTTAATATAATGAATATTTTCTTAAACATTACTTTTTTATCAAATAGTAAATACTTTATCTATAATAAATATATTAAAATTGAATTAATTTTATACATATTTAGGAAAAATAATTTTCATATTATATTTATTATTAATAATACCTTCTACCATAATGGATATTTTATAATAATCATGTTAATAATAACATTTTAATAGAATATATTTTTTTATAAACACAATGTTGTGTTAATTTCAATTTTTCGAAGATATTAAATTTATATAATGATAAGTATACATAAATTCTCATATCGTTACATTATCTTATTACATTTTTGTTTCATTTCAAATAATACATCAAATATGAAATTCTTCTTTTAAACTCACAAGGAGTTGCATTATACCCCCTTAAATAAATTTCATCTTCACAATTAAATATTGACCATAGTAATCAAGGGTTTCTGGTTTGAAAATACACTTCTAGAAATACCACATCAAGAAAATGGATAAAAAATCCTATTTATAATAGATATATGGATGTATAAAAGTCATCTTGAATATAGAAAAGAAATTTTCATTACTAAAATTAAAATGCTTAGAATATGTTATAGAATCACACACAATTTTCGTATTAATCCATTACATAAAATATTAGACCATAATAATCCAAAAAAATATGTCTCTCTAAATAAAGAATCCAATTTTTTTGAAGCAAGATGACTAAATGAATATAATATTCCACACACAAATTGTAGGGTCACTTAATGTCACTTACCAATTAATATAAAACCTTGATCACTATAAATACATAATGAAAAAATGCATGGTTCCAAAAATAAAATCCATGATTTTCGAATATATTCCATAGATTTAATAAATGAAGTAAACTCTAATAAAGATAAAATAAACCATAATATCAATATCCAATATCATTTTAACTCACACTATCCCAAAAAATAATATTTCCATTGTTATCTCAACATAGAGAACATATAAATAGTTACCTTCCCTCAATCATTTGTTGTAAAAAATGAGCAACATTTCACTAAAAGAATTTTCGTGGTACAATTCGTTACAATTTTATAAAATACGTAATGAAATACTAATTCTGTGAAATATTTATACATTTCATGATTCTTATAAAATTAATATAATAATTAAAATACTTTTAAAACATATTTTATATATCAAAATTCATAAGCAGTTTTATAATTCCACTTTAGTGGTGTTAATAAAATGATCTTGACTATGATCTTGTATATTATTAGGAGATATACATCATTTATTCTTGGGGAATAAGCTGAAAAATTACTCATATCTTTATAATTAAATCACTATAGTTTTAGTGATTATAATTTAAACATTAATTAAAAATAATTATATTCTTTTTCCCCAAATGCAGAACACAATTCCTTTAAATTTGCAAATGAAATGTGTTTCTTCTTTTCACATGTATCACTTGTAGAAAATCCTTATTTTCTTTATTTTATTTATCCATTTTTATGTGTAATATTATTTTTATATTTCATAACATTAAAGACATAATACTTCGATAATTAATTCTATTTTTTCCTCTTATATGATATTACGATCTCGAATGATGAGAATGTTATGGAGAGTGGTGACCTTCAATGGATTGGATTAAGAACATTTAGGTAATGTTAAATATTTTTCATTGTATTATTTAAGTAGTCCACAAAATGAAATTATAACCATGTAATGCTATATTCATGAATAGAAACATTTTTATCACTATTCTGTCTTAGAATTAAGAACTATTTTTTCATATCCATTTGTTTCACACTAGGAAAACATTCTTCAAATTATTATTCCTTGAAAAAACATTAACATGTTATCTTATATATCTACTTAACTATATATTTTTTGAACAAACTAATCCCTTCTATCTATATCTACTATAAAATGATATTATTATAAGAAAACATTCTCCCATTTTCTATTTATCTGAGTTAAAAATATCATATCTGTTAAACATATATATTTATCATCTAAAAAGATATTTATAGTCCCATTTAATAATGGTTTTTGTTGATAAATGAATTTTTATAACATTGTTACACCGCATTTTTTTCAATAGGATGCTCCATTAAAAAAAATACTCATAAGATATTCTATATACCCAAATATGGTTAGATTTTGATCAGTTCATGATTCATATCCATATCCTGCTTCCATATCATGAAAATGAGGCAAATGCCTACATGGATTACATGAATTGATACGGTTCTAATTATTTCAGTTAGGAATAATTTCCACACACAAAAAAGTAATACACTATATATTACTATAAAATTATGAAGCATTTTTTATAGTCCCTAACTAGTGAAAAAATTATATTAAATTTGAAAATATATTTAATGATATTTTTATAATAAAAAAATGATTTCTTTAGGGATATCGTTATTATCAAAACTATCATAATTTTTTTGAATTAAAATATTAATTATCCTTATCATATCCCCCATTAGTTTAAAAAAAGGTTCATAGTAAGGCCTATTTTTGTTAACATGTGATGATATGGTCAAGCCTAATGCACTCTTTAAAGAGTTATAACCCCGTGGTGCATCTTTTCCTGAACCACGTTAACATGTTGCATCCAAGGAGGGATGTGTTACAAGGTACATACATATAATATATTACTTAAAAAATATGTTATTATACATATATTCTTAGTTCCTAACATAGAGACATGTTCTATAACTTAGATTATAATAAATTTAGTTTCCATTATTTATACAAAACATGTATTTTATACCAACAATAGTGACCATGAACCCTATATCCAGGAACCGAATTTTAAATTATTCTATTAGCACTTGATGTAAGAAATACAATCCTAAAAGACTTAATTATTTAGTAGTATTTTTATACTATATACATACATGAAATTAAAATTTCAATTAAAAAATAAAATTACTGAGAATTTTCCTTGAGATCACAATTATTTTCATTAGTGTATCCCAATAAATCAATCACAAAACACTTCTGGGTATCATAGGGAAATAAAACATAATAATGTGATGATCTCTGATTCATAGTATGGGTATGTATATGATCAAAACTATTAATAAATAATTCATCATAATTATATGAATTAAAATATGTAAAAAGTATATTTAATCAATATATTAATCAAAACATGTTATGAAAAATAGTGATCAAACAATACTATATAAATTAACGCATGTGATTGAAACAAAACCATGAATATTCCAAGTAAATAAAAAATCACATGGAATATCCGTAATTGAATTAATGATGATATAATTCATAATTATAAAAATTATTTTTGTAAAACTATCTTTAAAAATTTTAATACTCACCCCAATCGATAAACACAATTATAATCCCTCAAGAGTAAAATGATAAATGGTAAAAAAAAATATTCAATATTAAACATAGTGAACAAAAACCATATAATGGAAGAATATTTATGAAATAAATTAAATAAATCTATAAATTAAAATAATTAAAATAATTTCTTGATGCCTTAGATGAATATAAATAACCTGAGAATTTCATTTATAGCATTTTCAAGGAAAATAACATTTTTACATTGATTATTTCAATTTTTTATATACTAAATGTGTACCAAATTTTTTTATGCTCTATATAATTAAAAATAAACATCTATACCCTGAAAAATATCCTTTAATATTTTTAATTTTCAAGATTAAAGAAATATATTTTCATTCCCTACATTTAAAAAAATATTTTATTCAAATTTTTGTTAAAAGAGAAGCCTGTATTGTTTAGAAAACAACATGAGGATTCATTTCAGTTTTCCATCTAAAAATAAAAAATAGTGTCAAAATTTATTAATAATTTATTATTATAATTTTAAATAATTATTTGAAAACATTTTCAGAAGACCTGATTTTAGAAGGAAAACAAATTTTGACTGAATAGGTAAATGATGTAATGATTTATTAAAAACGTATTATCAATCATTATAAGTTTCAATGAGTTAAAATATGGTATAATTTAATTAATAGTTAATGAAAAACCATTAATAAATAAAATAAATTTATTTATATATAGAAATATCAAATAATTCTCCAAATTCTGATGTATATATATACAATAGAAAAAAATTATGACATTGTAACATAAATGCTTACCACTTTGGTATCTTATGAATCATAAGCCCCATGGAAGAAATTAACTCATATAGATATTTGATGACCATGAATATGAACTAATTCAATATGTAAAATAAATTTTTTTTAGTATATTCACCATAAAACAAAAAAAATAATTAGGAAATCTGGTGTATGTGTCATGGAAGTAAAAGTGATAGAGAAGCAGTTACCACTTGTGCAACTTCCTTTGTATGTATCTGCAAAACCATTATAATAATTAATATCATTTATATTCAATTAAATAACTATAGTAACATATGTCATACAACATATTATATGTATATAGAATTTTACCAGTAGTTTATTAGAAATTTATTTTTTAAATCACTATATCATTTTACAATTGCATTGTTTTTCTTTTATGTTTTGGATTAGTAGTTATAGTCATTCTAATTTGATCACATTTACATCATCTCTAGAATTATAACTATAATGTAAATATAACACATTATCATTTTATATTTTTATATTTTAATTTATAATAGTTACATATATACTATTTATTACACCATTCAAAGAGATGATAGGCCATATATACACATGATCGTTGATTTTATTTTTATCGAAGAATAGAAAAAAGGACATCAATATTAATTATCCAATAATGAATCATTATTATATATATATATTATATTAATAAAATCCAAACTTATTACCATCCATGTATTAATATAATCAATAACATTTCACATCACTATATAGAGGTGATAATCCACACATACACATGAGGGGTGTTATTGATTTCCAATGTATTGGAGGATAATAAGTAATGTAAATACCAAAACCAAAACCTTACATATTCTAGTATATTTAACTAGAAATTAATTTCCTACATTAATAATGATATTATTGTATTATAGTAGTTTAGAATTATTTCATATTAAATATAATGTAATCCCAAACATTTCAAGTGGACCATTATAATCATTATTAATTGTTTCCATTATGATAATTTTTTAAAATAAAAAAAGTTTTCCATTCATGAAACATAATTGAATTTTGATCAAGATCTAATCATTTTCCCAAATAATCATTAAACCCTATGAAAAAAACATAAAATATCATATGAGTATAAAAAACACAATTTTTGATATAAAATGAATAAAAGAAATAGTTAGCCAATGAAAACATATAATATGTATGTTCTATAAAATAATGTTTTGGCATAAAATAAAAATTATCATTTAAAATAACTCATATTTTATTCCAAAAAAATTATAATAAAAATTTCATAATAAATTGAAAAGTGAAAATAAATCCAAACAATTTTCATTGACTATATGACAAAATGATTAAATTTTTCCCACAAATTATTAACTTCCACCATTAAAAAGTAAGGAATAATTTAAATTGAATATAAACACGATAACATACCTTGTGGAAACATGAAAATTTAATAAAATCATGGAAATAATAAATCAATCATATATGTAACATGAGGAATATTATTATTATCATGAATAATTATGGAGTATCCGCCACAACTATATATGAAACAACCCTCATGGTTAAATATGAAATTACTTTCATGACTATACAAGAAGTAACCATTAAACATAGACATGGAATAACCATAACTATAATATTACCACATGAAAATACTGAATTAATTTGAGGGATATATTTGAAACACCCAACATTGGATTATTATGGAACAACCCATCAAAATAAAAAATTACAAGAACCATAACAGAACAGATAATATAGAAATCATGCATCTAAACAACATTTCCTCCAGAAAATAAATTATTTGAAAAGAAAACTATTCACTAAAAAATGAGTTGTTTTGAAAATAACCAAGTAATAATGTAATGTAATCTGTACATATTAGATTCATCAAGAATGTGGGGATTTAATCTCACATCGTATAAGTATTAAAAAAAATTCTTCCATATTATTATCAGAAAAGTACCAAAGTGCCTTGTTAGGAGTAGAAAAAAAATATTATTTTCAAACCATTTTATTAAAAGTAGAACACGGATCATATTTTTTAAACAATCATATTAGACTACAAAAAATTTATTCAAAACAATTAATAATTTATATAAGTGGAATAAATATAGTGTTATATGGTAAACATAAATGAGGGTTTTTTAAAAACAAAGTCTCATACTTTGAGTTTTGCTCATCATGTAAATAATAAAAAAAAGTGTATTCTCTTGATTGAGAATTTTATTTAATTTCAATTATTACATTTATATAAATTATTAATATTTAATAATAATTTCATAATAATTTATGTTTATGCTGGATGTTTTGTCGATATTTTGTACATAAGTCCCAAATTTCATCCATATGTTTACTATGTAAATTTTTTTCATAATTCCATAACATATATAGTCATAATCATGAATCGATTATCATTTTTCTATAAAATATAATTCAAAATACAAGCCTTATATATGTTTATTAAAAATGACTTCTGTTAAAATCATGTAGACAGTAGGATGTACATACGCATGCGTAACAATTTTATTTTTCAATGATCATTTTGGAAAGAAGTTATGAATTTTTTAACCCACAAAGAATCATTATAATATAAAAAATTCACGTTAACTATTTAAACAGTCTTATATATATCATACATTTGATGTGGTGATGAAAAATGATTCACATCTCTTTATGGCGATGGATATCCATAGGTACGCACAACATTGTCATTTCATAGTTCATGTAATAGTATAAATGAAAATGATATATTAAATTTTATATAATGATAATTATCTAATTAATATCATATATAAATATTAATTCAATCATTATATCCATAATTGATAGATGGAGATTGAAAATTAATTACATTAGTTCCTAAGGAGGTTTTCCACCGTACACAGGAACAATGAATTATTTTAGAATTTTATAGAAGATGATATGAAAAACGGTGTTTAGAATGACATAATAACATTTAATTATGATTATCATAATTGAGTTATTATTTTATCATGGTTTATCAAGGATTAACTTATGATAAAAACGAAATATAACAGAAAAATATAGGAAAATTGATATTTTTTTAAAAACAAATCTTCAATTATTAAAAAATTAATACCTATATGAATTGTATTCATAGTAAAGAAATACCATTATGATGAGATATGGGATTATAAAAATTTATTTGGTAAGTTTTTAACCCTATAAAATTTGTTTCATTATGTGATTAAATGAGAATAATAAGTGATGTCTTGAAGAGAGGGGAAGAGAACTCCACACATTTCTCAAAATATTAAATTAGTATAAAGTAATTTTCAATTAAAAATGGATTAGGAGTTATTTATTTATAATATATTATTTCAATGGATCAAAATTCTCCAATTAAATAAAATATTATATATGTTTTTCCTATATTTATACCCAAATTTTTTGTTGAAATGCCTATTTATCCTTTTTAACAATTAATCTAACAAAATGAATTATTACATTTGGATTGTTAATATAGTAATAAAAATTGAATAATGGAAAATAAATACATCATGGTCGATATTTTAAAACATATAATAATAATAATTTAATTATTATTATTTTTAATTAAAATTTTTTTATAAAAAATAATTTACTATAAAAAATCTATAATATACATTTTTAGAACAATATATTTAAATGGAAATAATAATAATATAAATAATATAAAATTTCAGAAAATATTTTATTATATCCCAAATAATT
The DNA here is from genome assembly GCA_963277665.1 of Viscum album. Taxonomy (NCBI): domain Eukaryota; kingdom Viridiplantae; phylum Streptophyta; class Magnoliopsida; order Santalales; family Viscaceae; genus Viscum; species Viscum album. Next base: position 688,727,065 of record OY728164.1, read on the forward strand.
CCTTATCATATAGAAAGATCATTGATCACATTATTTCTGACAAATTATATTTATATTATAATTTTTAATACAATTAATTTTGTTTCAATAATTGAATAATTAATAAATAAATGTTATCTAATAATTAAAAAAGTTATTTAGTTAAATAATGTTTATAGAAAAATTAAAATGATTAATAATAATCACATCCCATAAAACATTTGATTTATAGTCTAATATATCATCTAGAAAATAAGACATTTTAAATATTTAGTTTATTTAATAGAGATGGGTGGTTTTTTTGAATTTTTTATAATTAAAATATTATAAATATCATAATATAATTTTAATGGAATTAAACAGCCATTAATTTAAAATTTAGAAGACTATTTATGTGATATAATCATCCAATAATATATATCTAAATTTTACAAAAATATTATTATATTTATAATTTATTTGTTGACCATAATTACCATATTTACCCTTTACCGGTGTAATAAAAATTACTAAGGATGCATTTAAAATTATAAAAAAATTAAAAGGGAAATATTTCATAAATTTTTTATTATTGACTCCAACTATGGAAAAAAATTTAAATTCAAATAATTGATGTTTCAAACTAAAAAAAATAAATTGGAATATTCAATGAAGAACAGTATTTTTGAAAAAAAAACACTTTTTAAATATACATTATTTTTATAGAAAATTCAGCTATAAAATACATTTCAAAAAATAGTAATTAGATTATTCAATATCATATTTAACTCATTTATATTAAAAATTAATAAAAGAAATTATTTTTCCCTGTAAATACTAGAAAAATAAATATTTCAAAAAGAATATGTATATTTAAATATTCCTTAACTAATATATATTTTCATAAAACTCTACATAATTCATCCTAAGATAATATTTACATTATAAAATTAGATATTATTTTTTAAGATTAAATTTATTTTTTATTAAATTTATTTTGTAAAATTATTTATTATATTAAATGGGTTAACTAAAAAAATTATCATATTTATTTTATGAATTCCATTATATATTTACAATTAATATCACTTAATCATTTATGAATAAAAATAAATATTGTAATGATATGTTCCTTCTTTATTCAAGATGTTAAATTCTCCCTCCATTCAAAAAATTGGATCAATTAAATTTTGAACTTTGGTTTATGAATTAGTGGTCGACTATTATAAATACATTCGCTCAAATCCCACAATAAAAAATAATTAAAAACACCTAACATAATAAGTGATAAATGGGGAGTAGGTTGTATATTTGGAGTAACAAATAGTGTTTAAAATGTAGTAGAGCGTATATTAGAAGTAAAAACAAGGATATATAACTAAAAAGTTACTCACATGGCTGGATATAGAGATATACATATAACTGTCATGATAATGTTAATCAAAAAAAACATAAATCATATATGGGATAAAAGGATATTTATTTTTTGATAATAAATGAAAATATAATTTTTTTTGAAATTGTATTTCTAATTGTTGTCGAATTCAATTACTACCTAGACAATTATCATAGTGAAATATAATTACTTTATTTATTTCATTTCATCATTTCATAAATTTACACCAAATAATAATCTTTTAATTTAAACGATGAGCATGAAAGATGAATCAATCATTCCTGAATAACTAGAATCACATTATATGGGTCACAAAACCAACTAAAGTATTACAATATATACCTCTATCCATTGTAAAATAACCAAAACCAAATGGTTAGAACTTGATAAGATAATTCCCTAAAATAGTAAACATCCCAATGAAGAAAATTTCCATTAATATTCAGTATTTCTAGTAATAACCAAAGGTCAAATTATATTTTTTAATAAATACCTAACCTAAAAATATTCACAAAATAGAGTTGTGAATAATGAATTTAATTTTTGTTAATGGCAGTGGCGTCCTGACCCAGAGGTTCTGCGTTCGAGTCCTCACTAGGAAAGACACACTATATGCTAAGAAACCTCTTGTGGGCCCCTCTAACCCATTGAGAACTGTCCTAAGCCCAATGTTTTACCACCTTGGGACTCACATGGGATATGCGGCATGAAGGTGGGGAGGCCACCCTAGTACCACATTTCCGAACAACAAATTTTCCCACGGGGCACGGGTGAGTTGGTTAAAGGTGGTGGCATCCTGACCCAGAGGTTCCGGGTTCAAGTCCTCGCAAGAAAACATACACTATAATCTAAAAAAACTCTCATGAGCCCCTCTAACCCATTGGGATGTAGCCTAACCCCATGGGTTGGCCACCTTGGGCATCGCTGGGGATGTGTGATGCGTAGGTGGGGAGGCCACCCAAATACCCTGTTACCCAACAACTCATTTGAGCATGTTATTCTTGGTGTCAGGATTGGGGGCTTATGAGAATTGTAATGGAACCCTAGAATGCCGATGAGGATTCCCAGCCTCTATTCCTGGAGATGGGAGGTAGGAGGATGGTTAGACTCTACATCCTCTAAAGCCATGAATCCCATTTGTACCCTTCTACAACTCTAATTATCTTCTGTAGTTCCCAGCGATTGCTTTAAGCCCGAAAGGGCCAGATCTTCATCTTTGTAATCCTCAGCTTCTGATCTCAGTTTCAGAGTTCCTTCATGCGATGAGTCACCTATAACTGACTATGGTAGCTTGGTTTAATGTTTGTAAACCGTCGGTTGATGAGTTGGATCAGTTTGGTTTTGGAAAATGGGATCTGTAAGAGCGTACAGTCGTTGGCCTTCTAGATAGTCCCCACTTTAGGATTCGATTAACCTCAGAAGAAGATCTAATTAGTGCATGTTCTGGTTTCCCAAGGAATTACAGTGGTTTCATGTTTTATCTTCTCCAATGGAATTTCAATCTCTACATGAATCGTGATCCAACCTTTTTCTCGATTTGGGTATGTCTTTTTCACCTTCCATTACCTTTCCATAATCTAGTGGTTATACATATTCTTGGGTACTTGGTAGGTCATTTCCTATGTTCTGATGCTCATACATCCATTGTGAGTCATCCAGTAAGCCCTTGGTTGTGTGTTGAGGTTGACGTTTCTAAACCTCTAGTGGAATGGGTCTGGATTTAAGTGCATGTAAAGTTTAGATAGATGCAAGCAGTGGTCTATAAATCATGTACTGACTGTTGCACAACCTGAAAAAATTGGGGCACATATATTATAGGTGTCGTAGTGGAGTGATGAGAAAGAGACCACCAGGTTTGGAGAGGAGACTAGTTAAATCAGCAGATAAGAGGAGGATGCCTAATGTGCATAATGTTCTTAGCAACACAACAGGTTAGAGAGTCTTGGATGCATCAGTTCTGAAAAAACCAGCAGACGTTCCAAAAAATCCATTGGTTTCTACCGTGATGAATAGGCATAAACAGGATCTGAATAGTGGGGATGGTGTTGAGGGATTTTCTATCATGAGTGTTTTTGAGACTTGTGGTGATGGAATTGCTATCACGAGTTCTATTGAGGCTGGTGGTATAGCCTCAAATGGTTTTGTGGTTGTAGGGGAAAGGCAGTAGGAGACATGGCCCCTCATGATGGACTTGCTCTTCTTGATGTCAGCAGGAATGAGGGTTTTCTTGTTGAGGGAGATTATACTATGGATAGTAAGTGGAAGGTATGCAACAATGGTGGTGTGTTTGAAGGGAAGCCTGGGTATGCCTTGGGGGATAGAAGGCTTCCTATTTTAGTGAAGAACTGTGATGCTAGTCTTTGTATGGGAAAACTAACGTTATGTGTGATTGGGTGATGTGGACAGACTGGTTAGGATGGCAGTGTGCTAGTCACAGTCTCCACAGGGAATTGTTTTCAAAGGCTGGAGCAGGAGGGAGTGGAATCCAACTCGTAGATTGAGAATCAGGAAGAGGTTGTGGTAAATGAAGAATGGGAAAATGGGTTATGTACAGGTGAGGAGATGTTGGAACATCCGAACTGTCTTTCTATGATTGATGTGAACAGTTAGAATAAGAAGAATCATATTTTACAGTATCAAAAGATGTGGGTCCAGCGAAAATGGGGGGATCTTGCTGATAGTGCTATAGAAAATGAGGATGGAATGATCAAGCCATCGTTTAGTCACATTGTTCAGGGAGGGAAGAATACATTTCCTGAGAATCAAGAGGATATGACTACTTCACAGTGAAGAATATCACAGAAGGATTACTCTTATCTTCTGAAGCCAATGTCCACCAGATCAAAAGGTTTGTAATTTAATAATGAGCTTCTCTCCTAGGAGTGGTTGAACCTTTGATAGAGGTATTCCAAAGTCCTGAAGCATTATGAAATCTTGGAATGGGAATTAGTGAGTGTGGAGGAAGCCTTCTATCATGGTGATGGTGATGGGTTGGATTTTGGATGTGTGTAGGTGTTATGTTTGGTCTGTGATGAATTTTTCTAAGCTTTTATTTTATTAAAAAATGGTCAGAGGTATTTCCTTTGGATATGATTTCTGGGTAATATTGAATCACAAAAATCACAAGGATATGATCACATGCTTTTCCAATATTATGTTTGTCAATTCTTTACAAAACATATCAATCACTCTTAAATTATCCTAACAAAATATAATTTCCCTATCAAAATAATTCTTATAATATGATAATAATTTAAGAAACACCATAATCACCAAAAATATAGATTATGAAAATTCATTTCAACCTCCACTACTCAAATAAAATATGACATTTTCCAATTAAATAAATCTAATAATTTTCACCAACAATTATAGTGATCTTTTTTTTGAAATAACAATAATTACTCAATAATTAAATAGTTTTATAATAAAATGGTTATATATATGATAAAATTTATGTTCCTAAAATCATATTATTATTTATATATAAAATTTTATAACAAAAAGGAAAATTTATTAATAATAATGGGAATCATGATAGATAGTGGTAGGAATTTCACCTTTTATACCCTTTATTTGTTGGTTCAATCCTTATGAACATATTTGAAACAACAACTTATCTTCTGATATGTGGGTTTTTTGTTTCAAAAAATTATAATTATTATTTAATTATTAACAATTTTATGAAAATTTTCAAAAATAAATTATTATTATAATATAGAAAAAGAATTTTTTTGAACCTTAATTGTTATCGCATGTCTATTATTGATCATCCAAACCCATTATACATCAAATTCGTAATTCAAAAAGTCTTTCATATCTAGAAACATAACATTTCAAATCCCAATGATTTCAATAAAACTATCCAATGATAAATTAATGTGTTACCTTGATCATGTTTTTCCCTGCATTTCATTTCATTATTTCATTTATATAGATGGTTCATTCATCCCACCAATTATTTAAGGTTTCATCAACATCCATTTAGTTGTCAAAACCGAACACGTAAAATTTGGGTTTTATGGATATAGGAAGAGAAGTTTTTTTGAAGTATCTTTTTTTATTACATATAATTTTAAATTGTCTAATAAAACAAGATTTTTCGAAAACAATTTGATAGATTTTCTTTTTAAAATTTCATTAATTATTCATTTCAAAATTCCAAAAGTATAAACAAAAAGACATAATAAAAATAAAAATATAAATATGAATAATATGGGTCTCGTTCATGGGTAGCTATATTAACATTATAATATATTCTAATTCCTATGATAGTTTAAAATATTTCAATTATAATTAATGATATTTACCTTTTGCGAATAATGATAAAATTGTGAAATAAGGGTTTGATTAAAAATATACCATGAACCACAATGGAATTGTGTCATATTAGAGGTGGTTGATATTTAATAATAATATTTTTATAAGATTTTAATGTTAGAAATTTTTTGAAAACTATAAAATAATGACATTGTAATTATTATACCATGAAATAAGTCTTGATGATATTTAAATTTTGATTGGGATCCTCCTCCTTCAACTTGTAAATATTTTTTCTAGATCTAAAATAACTACATATAGGGTATTTTACTATATTATTATACCATGAAACATAACTTGATCATAAAAAAAATTTATCTCCATATTTGTATAAATATCACTGTAATACCAACAGTAAGAACCCAATCACCAATAGTAAATATTCTTGTAAATTTTAAAATAGCACACTTTATTGCACTCACAATGAACATTTAGGTTTAGTGTTTTATAGAATTAGTTCATATGTCTTACATTGTAAAACCATACATTACATGTGGAATCTTTTACATAGTAATCATTTTTCCCACTATATAACTTTAGTAAAAAATAAAAAGATTTCCTTTTATGAAATATCTATTTTGTTAAAATTTCTATATCAATATCATTAGTCCACCTTAAACACTATGAAAAAAATTATAACTTGGTATGAGAAAAATAATCAATAACAAGGAAAAAATTGAATGAATTAAACCATTACTCATTGAATTCTTATAAAAAAAATACATTATTCTAAATAATGATTGTGCTAAAAATAAACAATTTCTTATACCTAAAATCTAGTTTTCCACCAAAATCATGCCAAAAATATTTAAAAATATTTATTATTTAAAAAAAATATTTAATGGTTTATTAGAAAAAAATTTTAAAAATGAAATCTTTTACACCACTATATACTTTTCACCCACAAAAAGTTACAATTAATATCCTCTGAACATAAAATCAATAACATACACTTTGAAAACATTAAATATGGATAAATCATAGTCAGGAAAAAAAATAATATATGTAGTATGGGCCATAAATTATTTATCATAATTAAATATGGAGTTCCCCTCAAATATATACATGTCAAAACCCTCATAGTTATTCTTGAAATAACCCTCATGGTTATACTTTTGGTAACCATCACATTTATATGTGGAATAAACATCTCTATCAACATTCAATATAAGCATAGTGTGTTTATTAGAGGTATATCACTGAACCAACCGAAATTGGTTTATAATGGAACTACCCACCATCGTAAACAATTTCCAAGAACCATAACATTTTGATAAGACAGTATATCTTGTATCATAACAACATTTATTGATGAGAATCACATAAGTAAAAAAATTTGCACATGTAAATGGAAACATTTAATGAAAAATATCCATGAACACATTTAAAGGAATAATAAATGATTACATTTCTCATAATGTTATGAAAATAAACTAATTTTTTATTTTTTATAAAAAACATTTGTTCAATATTTTTGTAGGAAAAGTCACAAAGTACAATGTGTTTATAACAAGAAAAAAATATTCCATTCAAAAAAATATTTAAATTTAAAAATGGGAAAAATCAAAAATAAAGCATAGTATACTGTTAAAAAAATTCTTTACAACACTTTTTAAAAAATATTTTCATATATGTAAAACATTATTTTATGGGAATCTTCAAGGAAGATGTTTTGAAAAGAAATTACCTTTTCTTGAGTTCAAATCACCACATTGGTTTTTTACTTCAAAAAATAATAATCATATGTTTTTTTCAAATTTTCTGAGAAAATATTTCATTTTCAATATTCAATTATCCATAAAAACTATAGTTTTATTTCAATTTCTTAATCATTTTTGTGTATGTCTGATGTGTTAGTGATATTTGGCATATAAGTCAAAAATTACATATATAAGTTGACTATTTTAACAGAGGTCACTATTCCATCATATAAAAAATTATTATCATTAAAAAATTATCATTTTTAAATATAAATTATATTTTTAAATCCAATAATTTCTTATATATGTGAAAAATAAAATGCATTTCAGTTAAAGAGGTTGTAGGTCATATGTTAATGTGAGTGACATTTCCATTTTTTAATTATCATTATAGAAAAAAGTTATGAAATATTTTACCATTAAAAAAGTATAATATTATCATAAAATTATTATTATATTTTTTAATATATATATATTTATAGATATATCATCCATGTAATGTGGTGATGAAAAATGAACCACATCGTTTTGTTAATGTGGTTGTCCACACATACACATGAACGACATAATAATTTCTCAGTGCATATCTAGGTATGAATGAAAAATGACATATTATCATTATATAATTGAATATGTATACTGATTATCAAATATTGACATTAACTCCATCATTATTATAAATCTTGAGAGATGGTTATGGAAAATAAATTTCCTAGGTTCTTGATGTGGTAGTCCACCGAACACACGAATGGTGAATTATATTCCCATTTGATAGAATATAAGATTTATATAGGTCATGAAACTATCAAAATAAAACATAATTATTTGTAATGTATTTTATTTACTATTTTATAGTTTATGAGTAAAAAATTTTGGATGTTAAAAGTGAAACAAACAGAAATATGTCGATAATAACAATAACTTATATTTGGAAAACATTATTTTCCTAACACCATAAGGCATCTATGATTTTAATTATTATGAAACCAAGACATCTAGAGTTATATAGTAGATGCAATGAAATTATATATTATGGTATTTTACATGCCAAATTGGTTTTTTAGTGTGATCTATTTATTATAATAGGTTCTCCATTATAAGAGAGAGGATGGCCACTCTAGGCATTCTTCAAAATATAAACTTAATATTAATTATTTTTCAATTCAAATGGATACAATGTAAGTTATTTACATAATTATCTGTGTATGGTTCGATATCCCCAAATCTAATAAAAATTAATCATACTTCGACAATATTTCGTCAGTTATCATTTGGTTTTAAGCCGTATTCAATCACTTTAACTATTACCATTAAAACATGGTTTTTTTAATCAAGAATGTGTAATATATTTACAATAAAAAAACGGTTCATAATTGGATCATGGATTTTATTTTCAACCCTTTAATAACCATTTGTACTAAATTTATTGTTTTTGGAGATTTATATAAATAAATTGAATATTATTTACTATAAAATATCCAAAATATCAATTTTATAACTATCAATTTATTTGAAAATGATATTATCAATAAAACATCATATATAAAAAAAATACATTATAATATTTATAATTTTTCATGGTAATAATTTTTTTAATAACATTATTTAGATGAAAATTTATTTATTTTAACATTATTATATCTATTATTTATTTTTCAATAGTTGAATAATTTTTACATTCGTGTTTTGAAAACTGTTATGTTAATTATTTCTATAATTAATATTAAATATAAAATTCCATGATAAAAATAAATATATGGAATATAATATTAATATTTTTATATGATCATATTCTCGATATAACCCCCAGTTTAAAAATATATTTTTATTAAATAGGATAAGGTAATATGATTAACTTTTATTTTAAAAAAAATTATAAAGGTTATAATACCATTGAATTGGCATAACATGTACATAAATTCAACAATTTAATAGTTATTGATGATATATAATAACAACATAAAATTTAATGAAGTTTTAATTTAAGTGTATAGTTCTTATAATTTTATTTTCAACATTAAATTATCTGATTTACCCTTTATCATGGAGAAAAAAATTATTAATGTCACAATTCATATTATCCAAAAATAAAAGAGAATGATTTACAAAATTTGGGCTCACTATATCTAGATAATGATATCATTAACTATCCACTTGGGCCCGTGTCGTCACACCCCAATCCTGCCTCCTGAAGGCCAGGGGATGATGACTAACACCGAAGGCGTCAACCTGCAAGTGGGAGACACTAACCTGAGTACATGTACATACACACTGGCCCAACCAGGTCCCACACGCGAATAATGAAACAAATATCACCAAAACAGAGCTAATTACATGTAGGAATAATACATTTGGGCCATAATACAAACCCAACAAAAGAACTGAAAATAGAAAAGTACATAACGGAATCTAATGGCTATTCGCATAAAACCCCCCTGATCGTGAGATTAGTGTAGCTACATATAGATGAAGTGAAACATAAGGTCCACTCGATCCTATTATGGTCCGCCAGGTCCTAGGCCACCAAGTCCCCTTTTGTAGAATTCGCTGGTCCCATCTCTCAGAGCAACTCTGGGTCCCAGTCCAACAAATTATCTATCAAAACCATGATCACTTGTACGGGACATGACATGAGTACGTGAAGCCCGTGTAAGGGTGAGTAATGTGATACATAGTAGGGAACCTATAATAAAAATGTAATTAAACAAAAAAAATCCTCATATTAAAGCACAGAGCACAAGATAGCTCCCACTAGGTATGAATTTAGGGTAGTGACAGAAAAATAATTAGTCACATTATCAAACTCCTGAACTACATGAGAACACCTCCTCTATCAAGTATTGTGGTCCTGCCAGGTCACACAGAGCTTCTTCCTACTAATTTTGGATTTTTGTGGTACTCATCTCATATAAGTAACATGGGTATGTGGGGTCACATAGAGTCTCTCCCCACCATGGGCCTTCCAGGCCACACAGAGGAACTTCCTACATTGGTTATATTGAGATACTCCTCCTGTCAAATATCATGGGTGTTCTGAGTTAGACAGAGCCACACCCCATCATGGAACTGCTGGGTCACACAGAGCCACTTCCCAACAGGCTATTGTTAGGTCAAAAAAGTCGATAGTCAGCAGTATTTAGGTATTATCCAACCTTACGGTTCCATACATATCCCTCTTTGGAGAACCTTTCCTCAAGACATTCTTCACATCTCAACTTCCATGAAATATTTTTCCCGACATTCCAAAAGATCATCCAGGTCAAGAGGGTCCCGACACCACAAAAGGATCATCTATCAAAAACATGGATTTCATGGTACATGAATTTAAGTAAACAAAGGCATGTTGCATCTAGGTATGTTCTGACTCGGTTTGACCGACCTGACCAACCCTGATCGGGGTCCCTCATACCCCTTTATAATTCGACCGATGTGACTTGACTTAGATCAGGTGTGGGTCGGTCCGGTCTGGCCTGACCACCCAGCCTAGTTTGACCGAGGGTCCTGCCCGCTGGGTCACCCTGTGACTTGGTGTTGTATGGACCAGACCAAAGGGTATGTGTCTGGCCAGCCAGCGTAGTTCCGGCCCGATTGGTGCAGGTATGGATGACTAGCTAGGGGTGCGGCATGTAGCTTGATGTCTGGATATAGGGGCAGCCCGTGGAGTGTCATCCAGCTGGGACATGGCTGGCTGCCACATTCGGCATCAGTGGCCCCACAGATGCATGACACTCTCTTGTTGCGGTTGAGGGACCGCAACTCGTATGTCGCCCGGTTGTCCTGAATGTAGACCGTCACTGCACACAACGCTATGAAGGGGCTGCATCTCCTCGCTGCTTCTGTGACGCACTGATGAGGGCACCACGCCTCCATCCCCAGCCACTGCTGCCAGTGCCGACGCACTGACAGAGGGATCGGCAGACCACCTAACGCGCTTTAGAGCTCATTTCTTCTCTATTCCTATTCATGCGCTCTCCAAGGGACTACCTCCTCACTGCAAAGGTCCCAATATCATTTTTCCACCACTTTGAGGGTGAATCCACAATAAACTCAAATGACAGAGGTGCTCATGCTCTGTTTGGGGCAGCATTCCCCCCCGTGTAAGAGGTTTTATGTAGGGGATGTCCCTATTGGTTTTAGTTCAATAAAGACAAGTAAAGTTTGGATAGTAGATAGGGAAATACCAAATAAAGTTACCTTACTTCTAGAATTCATGATCTGTGGATCAACTTGTTCTTCGGTTGATTGGCGTTCATCATTTTCATTAATAAAAACAGGGGAGAAATTTAAAATCGAATAACCCATACCTATTTGACATTCATTTCTGAGACATTATTTCCTCAATGTTTCAAGATGTCAACGTCATTCATCACTTCCAACTTCGTTCTTCGAGGTGCACCAAAGATGTTAGAAATTCATCAGTGATTGTCGTTCTTTGTTGGGGAAGAAATTTGTCGGAGGTTCTTGAAGAATCATCATAGTTTTTTTCGTCATTCCATAATCACATCAATCAAACAGAAAGGAAAACGTGTCGCAATGATCCTATTACACTACGACGTTGTGTTGTTACAATGTTTATTTTATGAAACAACATCAATGTTACACATCATTAATGTGTCACTACACTGTGAGTTAACAAACCATTAATAATACTCATCATAGAGCCTCATTTATGCACTGTAGAATCATTTTCCACCACTCAATAGATGGGAAAAGAAAATCAATAAACCTTTAAAAGTTCTTTTATAATTTTTCAAATAGTCCAAAAACTAAATTTTCTTGTTCAGCCCTTTTCAGATGATGTTATGTCTTTCTAAGAGAATAACGACATTTAGAATTAAATGTTTCCCTAATATTTTCAATGTGAGCACATATTCTAATGTTAGAAAAAATCGCTCTTATGTTTACATAAGTGTACTTGAAAAAAGTTTAAAATTACTTTCCACGCTCAACGGGCCTTAGAATAACTTGCTGCCCAAGCTTGTGGTGTCAGAATAATTCGATATAATTTAAAAACAATTACTAATACTATTAGATACCATACCAAGGAATCATTTTTTAAAAATTCAAATCAACAAATTTGTAGAATTTATTTTAAATATAAAGATTAAAAACAGAGTGAATGTGAGTATTATGAAAGTATTACCTTTAAAAAATAAAAAAAATTAGTATAATAATTTAAATTATAAAAAATATATAAATAAAATAGATTATTTGAAATCAAATTGAACTAATGAAAATTTAAAAATTATAATAAATACAATCAGATCGTGTAAATATTTAAAATGAAATATATTTTTGAATAATAATCAGTTTTTTTTATATTCATATAAAAATCTGTATTTCTAGAAATTTCATAGATTTTAATACTATGATAATTTTGAAATTATGAATTTAAGAATGAAATTTATTTTTTAAAATAATATTAAATAATTTTGGAATTAAAATTTTAAATAAAATATTCTATGATTTTATTAATAAAACCACTTCTTTTTTTATTTTATAAATTTTTTAATAAATTAATAATGAATATAACTACATAATTTTAAAATACAAATTAATAATATAATGAACTATTATATAAATACAAGTGTTGTAAAATGTTATATGTGATATTTTATTTTCATACATATTGTTATAAAATAAATATCATATATATTCATTAACTTTTATTTTTACTAACATTGATGTGAAGTGTTACAGAAAAAAATAAATCACATCGCTTCGTGAGGTGGTATTTTTCTATTCATATGAATGATGTTATCAAAGGTGTAAAAGAATGTAATGTAATAATGTATATTTAATGTATAAATTTTATAATTTTTATAATATCATTGATTACATATACATATATTTATTAAAACATTACATCCATCCTTGAATGGTGGTGAAGGAAAATGAACTATGTCAGTTCTTGTGGTATTTTCTCTTCATACACATGATCGACCATTCAATTTTTCAATTAATGGAAGTGAAGAATGAAATAGGTTATATTAATAATATAATATAATTTTATTATATAAGGTACACTAGTTTATTATTTGTGCATATTTATAAAATATTATTAGTAGGAACAAGAATAAATAAAATGAAAAACCATTGTTAAAAAAATTATCTCATCATAGGGAATCCTCTTTAGAGCTAACCTAAATCATTTCTTGATTAAAATTATTATCTATACGAGAACACTATGATAGGAGGAGGTATGTAAATAAATCATTTATTATGGTGTTATCTACACTATACTGTTCTTTTACTGAAAATATAATATGAAAGGGGTGAAAGTATATATGTGAGCTGGCTTCCACAATTATAAATATTTAAATGAAAAAAATTTAATCATGTTTTGTACAAACCAAAATAATCCAAAAGATAATACACTAGTGATGAATTGAGGATTTATGGTATAAATATGTCAACACCAAAGGTTTTTGACAAGATTCTATTTTATTTTACCCTTTATCATTTTAGTTCCCTATACTAAACCAAATTTCACCATAACAATAATAAATTATTTTTACTATTGTGAATATTTATTATGGTAAAAAATTAAATTTAACATATTAGATATTAAATAAATTTATTATTACAAATATGGAATAAATATATCTAAATTTAATTCAAAAAATTAGAATATATTAGTATAAAATTAAACACATAGATGTGACAAACAAGCGATTTCTCAAAGAGAAAAAATTCAAAAAACTAAAAAAAATTCGTATTTAAATTTTATATTAAAGTGATAACAATTGTTTAAACAAGAATAATAGGTATATTTTGGAATTTATTCTACTTTTATGGCCATATTAAAAAAATATAACTTTTAAATTCTTTTAATGGAAAGTCATTTTTTTAATAAAAATAAGCATTTTCAATATTCATGAAAAAAATTAATATGTACATTATATTATCAAATATTCACAGAATGTGAATTTTGAAATTTATAGTATAAAATTGATATTTTTATTAAAATAAATTTTATAAAAGTGCTGAAAATAAATTTAAAATTATATGAGGAATGCACGACTAGACCTCATTTTAGAAAAAATAATTTTTAAATAAGAATTTTTTTTTACTTTAAATGGTTCTTATTTTTTATAATCAAAAGATAAAAATTTTATTTGTTTTTCATGTGTGTAAACCAAAAAAATTTCAGATTATTTTTTCCAATTTCTACCTACCAACATTATGAATAGGTTATAATACTCATGGTAATAATATTATTTTAACAAATTGTCATGCTTTGTTTAAACCAGGTGTTGTTTTCATTTCAGGCTATCAAATAGATCAAATTTATATAAAATGAAATATATAATAATGTATCACGACATAAAATTATCTGGTATCATTGTTGTTTCATGTCTTATGTGCCCTCAAATATGATTTTCCTTTTTAAAAATATATGGATGTTACTTTTCTATGGGTTTTGTAGAAATGATTCAATTAGGGTATGTCAATAAGGGTACTTCGTGAGAAGTAAAATATAAGGGTTGATATAAAATGTATAATAATAATATGTTAATGTATATAGTCTCCAATGAATATAATAATTTATGGATCATGGGTTTGAAATTTTGTTAGATGTCTGTAATAATTATTTTTATGTAAGTAATATTTATATTCTAAAATCGTGGGTCACCTCCCAAATATCCTAACTCTTTTTTTCAGAATGTAATTCTACACTTATGTATATTATTATTTTTTATAGTCATATGGTTTTTATTGAATCATGGTCTATTAAAAAATTGGTGTAGTACTGTCAAAGGTTGTTGGAAGTAATGATAAACACATTTCAATTTCGACTTTTAGTTCTCCATGCAAGAGGGAATGTTTTTTTATAATGTGTTTCATATCATATTAATATTTTTTATTTATTTTTATAACTTAGTGACTTAATTATTTCATAAAGTGTTATATTTGTTTTATTATTTACTTTCTTTTACCATGTTTGGGTTTATGTTGATTTTTTGAGTAACTATATCATTGTGGAAGAATACTGGACACATTGGATAAATTATCCATGAAATTCATGTATATCTACAACACTAATCCAATCACTAATTATTTTATCAAGAAACAATGAGATTATCATAAAACCATAGATAATGGTGTATAATACATGGTTAGTATTGTAATGTATCCATGTATATAACTAGTAATTAGGTCAAACACTTTAATCTGGTGGTATTCAATTATTAAATTAAATTATTAATTTCATATGTCACCACCAAATCAATATGGAGATGTTAAAAATGATTTGAAAATTATATAATGTAAAAAATGTTATAATGGGGTTCTTCTTATAAATTACATAACCTATTAATTTTTTTATTGAAAATATGATCAGATAAATTGAGTTCCTTCCTATTATCAAATAATTTCTCTAGTGATCATTGAGCATAAAATAGTAAAAGTAAATAAAATTTATAATATGAGATATTTTATCATTGAAATCAATAAATTATTATCCATGTATTGTCATGAACTGAATCTGGTCACCGCCAAAACTTTCATCAATCCTAGCCTGCAACCTGGCCCAAAGGTCATTCCCGATCCCCACGGGATAGTACAAGTGTCTGGGTATCATTTATATTGGTTTGAGAGTGATTTACCCAAATATGTATACATAAAACACCAAAAATATTTGTTAAAATGAATCTGAAAAATTCATACCAACAAGATTTATAGAAAAATCCAGAACAGAATACATAAGTTAAAATGTTATAAAAAGGTCCAACGACACAATGAATCCGCATCAAAATAGCCCCATGGACTCCACATGACAAGGGGTCATCACCCCCAAGCCGTCTCCACAACTCCGCCACAAGGATGGGTACTAACTCCATGAAGCGCCATCACCCTTAGCCTTTACTATACCTGAGTCAAACAAAACCAAGTCTACATACACCCAAGGGGTGTAAGTAGGGTGTGAGCCTAAGAACAATAGGAAACCACCCAATAATTCCAAATAGGATGCAATATAATGTGAAAAAGCAAGCAGTTTTAATATGCAAAGAAAAGCAGTGATAAAATCCAAGAAATGCAACTTTCAATTGAAAAAATTTTTCAAGCTAAAGTTGTACGAATGTTCACAAATTTAAATAGAAATGGCTTCTACTGTAAATTACTTCCAAAAACCCCCCAATAAATTTGAAAAATACCACAAACACAGTGAGCAAAAAAATCGGGGAACACCCCTGGGCACTAGATAGTCTCGGTCCCCATGTACCACATACCTCGGTGTAATTTAACCATAGTAAAATCCATTATCATGCATGAGCTGATAGTAGAGAACATACCAATAACCTAGTGGTCCCCAATCATCATCCATATTGTTTAGTTAGAGTTTTAGTTATCAAAATTCTAGTTGAAACATGGACAAAACCCATCAGGTCCCCTAGCCGTACTAGTACACATCCGCCCTACCTAGGTACTCGGGCTTCCCCCTTTGTGCTCAAACAATTTCAGAATGATACATATATCCATTTTCGTATAAAACACCACTAATGGTAACCTAAAATCAATACAGTAGCTACAAACACTTTATACCATTTAAAACACACAACAAAACACTTTGAGTTTCTGTAAAATAACTTTTCCAAATCCTTCATTGTTTTGCACACAAAACTCTTTAAAAATCCCACTTGAACACCATATTCATACTCATATTTATCAAAACAGAATCCAACAGACCCTAAACATTTATTTAAACTCATTACATGATTTATAAAACAATCCCATTAAGCATCACATAGAATACCCATTTAAAACACCCAATTCAACACCAAATTGGTACTCAAAACCCATTTTCTTAACAAACATCACCCAAAACCAATTTTTTAGAAACAACCAAAGAATAATAACATTTAAAACATTATTTTCCGACCTAATACAGTTCTATAAGTTCAACTAACTAATTAAAAGGTATCCCTTAGTCAACCAATCAAATATTTAAATAAAAAACACAAATTTCATATGAAAGTGGCCCTTAAAATTCACTTGCATTACAAACACCACTAAAAATTTTTTTGCAGCACCTAATCAATGGGTTAAACATAAAAATCAAATAATCCCAGTATCTATGTCACATGTATTTCATACAAAGTGGAATCACCTACCAATGTAATGAAAACCCTTGAATCAACGTGCGAAAATCAAGTCGCACCAACACCGCACTAAAAGAGACTTAGAAAAAACCAAAAACCACAAAATTGGACTACGAAAACCCAAGTTTAAACCCTAGGTTCGAAACCCTACCTCCTGGTTATTTGGTACATCATGGAAAAGGGATAAAATTCCAATAAAATAGAATGAAACCCTATGAAATTTGAAAGAGGAGTAGAAAAGACTCACTTACATGAGGGATCTTGAATAATATCCCCTAATACACCAGTAGATGAAATTTAAAACAGAAAACACATCAGGAGAGGTTCAAAGAAGGACTAGGAGGTCATTTAGGAACTATAATAGAGGAAAAAGAGTAATAATTGATAGTGTTATGATGGAAAGAACTTACCTCCTCAAATCTACCAGATTTTAAAAACCATGAGAAGTTCATCACTCAATCGCGATGAAGAAGAGATCCAAAGAGGAGAGATAGAGGTTGGGCGCGTGGCGGGGTTCAATGGGCATGTGTGAGGCTTGGAATCACTAAAAAATCTTTAAAATTGAATAAGTTATTAATTTAAAAAAATTAATTTTTAAAATTGTAATTGGGGTTTCAGGAAGACCCAATCCCTTAAATAAAAACTCATATACACCTTGGTTATGGATTTTCAAAGGCTCCAAACTACAATGGTGGTATTAATATGTCAGGGGAGAACATTTAGGAATTGAAATCGGTGAAAATATTTAAAAATAAAAAAGTTAAAAAAGAAACCAAATTTATTTTTAAATCTGGAATTGGGCTCACGGTTTGGCCCAATTCACGAAAACTCACCCATTCCACCATAAAAGCATGATAAACCAAAAAAACAAAAAATAAATGTAAATTAAATGAAATTTAACATTAAAATAAGTCATGTGTATGAAAATTATCCCCACCATGAAACCTTTCCATCCTCGGAATTCCACAGGAAGGATGGATACCAAAACCAAAACCAATCGATAATCCAAGATGCACTTCTTTGCCAAGCTTCACACCCAAGGGCCAAAACACCTCTTGTGATCAATGAAAGAAGGAATAATCTCCCAAACCAAACTTACCCCAATTTCTTGAAACAGTCAAGTACATTTAGGATTTATCCCAAATGAAAACTCCTTAAATACAATCTCAACAATACTCATTAAATTTACCCAAACAAACAACAACATCGAACAAGGTTACAGTTACCCTACTATAACAAAACCATTGGAAACTCTCCAATATCAATGTTTACCCAAGGAAGATGTCGGTATTTAGATATCTCTGAATGATAATACCTACTTCCAAGAGATGAACAATGTAAAATTTGAGTTACTCATATGACGAGACACAAATGGGCTCCCCACCATAAGAGACAACTTTAATGTTTTCCTGAGATAGAAACAGGACACCAACAGGGGGATGCCCGAACAGACTCCCTAGTACAAGGGGTAAACATCCATTAGAAATTTCAAAAATAATATTCATGATACCCATGGTGGGTATCTCCGCCACAAGAACCAATAATCCTAACCTACCGGCATTGGCCGACAAGAAAACACCACAAAATTAAGGAGTTGGGACGACCGCACGGTTAGTCTGCACAGTTTGGGAAACTGTGCGATAACGATGTCGATCCTTATATCTTCATTTTTTTGCATAGTTACGACTAACCTTGTGAAAATTGTGTGTTCAACCTGTCTAGAAAAATTTCCAACCAGCCTCCAAAGACTCAATGGAAACCAAATTGGGGGTGTAACATTGTGTAATGACATGGGTTCAAGACCCTCCACCTATTTCCACCAAACGGGAACAACAGAAGAAATATGATGACACCGGAGGTTTAAACTCTTATTATCTTTTATACTGAGGATAGGAATTCATACAAGGGTTTAAACAAACTTGGGATTTCACATGACTATGAGCTAGCTTCTCTCCGAGACATATGGCTGGAGCTCAAGTGATTGAAGCATCTTCGGCCTCACAGTTAGGCTTTGGAAACCCCCTGAATGATAATACTTCTTTCAGTGTCACCAACAACTAAACCACAATCCCTAATATGTTTTCTAAGACATAACACATTCCAAACACACTTTACCCTAACTTGATATTTTAGTGAAACAAGTTCTTAGAAGATGCACACACATATAACCTTGTTTGTTCGGGTGAGAAACAATATAAGTAAAGAACACTTATACTCACCTTAATTTGAAATGAATTATTTTGAAGTTTTTCCAAGGGATACATTCTCCCAACATAAAAAGACTCTCAAATGATTGCACGACTTTCACCTTTAACGTCTATCGAGTTCACAAGATCACAAGGCTTTACCGAACATGACCATTGCGACTGATATAAAAAATGCATGGAGTGGGACCTTATACAACATCCCCAAACAACACACAATTCTAGAAAGTGGCCACAATATCTTCTCATGACCAGATTTCCCACACATGTAGTTTATTGTGAACTCCTTCTTCGAAGAGACTACGAAGGACCGAGAGAACCTCTTAGACACCATCCAGTTACTCATCCATTCTAACAACCCCAGACCACTTCCACCTTCAGCAAATCAGGAAACTTAAGAGGTTATGGTCTCTTTCATCCATCCATGATCACTCTCTCACTACAAGAGAATACACAAAACCAAGAAAGGAAAGGGTGTAGACTCAATCTAAAAATCTCAAGAGAAAGATTCCTTATATTGATCAATTGGAGGATCTTCAAATGGAGAAACCATTCGGGTTGCACTTCAGTTGTGAAATAACCCTTAATGGGGCATACCTTATCCAACAATTGAACCCAAGGTCCCAACCAAGATGGTCCATTGGTCATGATATACCACAAACCAGATCCAAACACATGAAGGGAACCACCGTAAAGGTATCCCAAAACATTTTTCAGAAGATACCACTAACCGTCTCTACAACACAGCTTACTCACCAAACACAAACAAAAAACACAGTTCAAATAGGAGGGGTTCTTGGACTCAAAACATCCAACAAAATTAACATTTTCAAAAACCCATAACACAAACCATCCCAAAATATGATGGATCGGATCCCTCGGCCCAGCAATATTGTCCGCTCTGGCCCAGTTGCTATCCCAGGCCTCATGGCTTTAAAACGCGTTGCTGAGGGGAAGGTAGGCACGGGAATTTCAAGCACCCACCAATCTCCCTCCACAACCGATGTGGGATTGGTTACCGGGGCACAGGCGCCAACAATCCTGGCGGGGGCCCAACAATCCTGGGCCCAGGACACAACATCCCCCCCCCAAGCCCACACCGGTCCCGAGACCAACCACCCTCTGATACCAATTGATGGATCGGATCCCTCGGCCCAGCAATATTGTCCGCTCTGGCCCAGTTGCTATCCCAGGCCTCACGGCTTTAAAACGCGTTGCTGAGGGGAAGGTAGGCACGGGAATTTCAAGCACCCACCAATCTCCCTCCACATCCGATGTGGGATTGGTTACCGGGGCACAGGCGCCAACAATCCTGGCGGGGGCCCAACAATCCTGGGCCCAGGACACAACAAAATATTCATCAAGACATCATGTTTTTCTTTAAAACCATTTCTTTGAAAACAAACGGTTCAACGGTAAGCGTATCCACCAATGGTACCCCATGGGCCCCACACATGCATGTTTTTTTCCACACCAGGCAGCCTCCTCATATCCGTCCTAGAACTCATCTAGTCATGCAATCAAACATCCATCATCACATATAAACCCATACATGTGGTCACTCATGGAATTACAAAATGTTAAAACATCTATTCCTTCCACTTTTGAAAACCAAAACAGTCAACCAACACTTCCTTTTTCTCAGAACCGCTAACCATGAGATTGAACCCAAATTACCGCATTAAAAAAACATTTCATAGAGTCATAATAATTACAATGAAAAATCACTTTAATGTTATTTAAATCTATTTCAAAACATCTCATCCCATTAAAACACCTTTCAATAGTTTAGAAAAATCTATTGGAAACACTTTTTCAAAACCAAATTCAGTATTGTTTCTGCTTTAAAAAGATGTGTAAGCACACGATTTTCCATTCCAAAATAATTCTGAATATTCAGTTCCTCCATTTAATAAATCAAATAATTCCATATTTATTTGAAAATCATTTCACACAAACATTACACTTATTAAAACCATGTCACTTTAATACCAAAATACAAATATTTCAAAACTAAAGAACACAGGACAATGCGAGAGGCAACTAGTTTCAGTGGATGACTTGAACATATGGTTGGAAGAAATATTACAATCCATTCACTTCCATAGAGAGTGTTCTAGAAAATATCCCCGGCTCCACATGGCTTACCAGGCACTACGAGCTCAATGAGACCATTAACCCAACTCTCTTTTCATTTCCCTTAATCATCATTAAACTAAGAAAACCAAAGGACTCCGAAAGGTCTCGACTTCCCCTGGAGACTTGAATCCCTTAATGATGTGTGGTGATCAGCCGCACTACTCATAACCAAAATTCCAATTCCCGAAAATCCTAACTCAAGATTATCCCAACTGTTCTCCATATAACGTGACCCAAAGAGAGTGAACCTCCTAAGATACAAATTTGTCACGAACCGAATCTGGTCGACGCCAAAACCACCACCAAACCTAGCTCGCAACATGGAACTAAGGGAATTCTCTATCCCCATAAGCGGACACAAGTTCCTGGGTATCATTTATATTCATTTGAGAATGATTTACCCGAATATGTATACATAAAACACCAAAAATATTTGATAAAATGAATCTGAAAAATTCATACCAATAAGGGTTTATAAAAAAATCCAAACTAGAATACATAAGTTAGAATGAAATAAAAAAGGCCAAATACACAATGAAACAACATCAAAACAGCCCCATGGACTCTACATGACAATGGGTCATCACCCCCAATCCGTCTTTACAACTCTGCCCCAAGAATGGGTATTAACACCATGAACCACCATCACCCTTAGCCTTTCCTTTACCTAAGTCAAATATAACCAAGTCTACATACACACAAGGGGTGTAAGTAGTGTGTGAGCCTAAGACCAATAAGATACCACCCAATTATCCCCCCAAAGGATGAAATATAATGTGAAAAAGCAAGAAGTTTTAATATGCAAATAAAAGCAGTCATAAAATCCCTGAAATGCAACCTTCTATTGAAAGAATTTTTCAAGATAAAGTTTTAAGAATGTTCACACATTTAAATAGAAATTTTAGATACTGTACATTACATCCAAAAACACCCAAATACATTCAAAAAATACCACAAACACAATGAGAAACCAAATCGAGAACATCCCTAGGCACTAGATAGTCTCGGGCCCCAATTACCACATACCTCAATGTAATGTAACAATAGTCGAATCTGTTCTTGTGCACATGCCACTAGTAGGAAACATAAACATAACCTAGTGATCCCAAATCATCATACATATTGTTTAGTTAGAGTTTTTGTTATCCAAATTCTAGGTGAAACAGGGACAAAACCCATCTGGTCTACTAGCCGTACTAGTACATATATGCCCCACCTTGGTACACGGGCTTACCCGTCTGTTATCAACAAATTTCAGAATGATACATATATCCATTTTCCTATAAAACACCACTACTGGTCACCTAAAATCATTAGAGTAACTACACACACTATATACCATTTAAAACACACAACGAAACACTTTGAGTTTCAGTAAAACAACTTCTCCAAATCCTACTTTGTTTTGCACCCAAAATTCGTTGAAAACCCCACTTGAACACCACATTCATGCTCATATTTATCAAAACAGAATCCAACACACCCTAAAAATTTATTTAAACTCCTTACATGTTTTAGAAAACAATCCCAATAATCATTTCATAGAATACCCATGTAAAACACCCAATTCAACACCAAATTGGTACTCAAAACCCATTTTCTTAACAAACGTCACCCAAAACCAATTTCGCAGCAACAAACAAAGAATAATAACATTTAAAACTTTACTTTACAAACTAATATAGTTCAATAATGTCAGCTTAATAATTAAAAGGCATCCCTTAGTCAACCAATCAAATATTTATATAAAAAACACAAATTTCACATGAAATTGGCCCTTAAAATTCAATTGCATTACAAACACCACTAAAACGAATTTTTGCAGCACCGAATCATTGGGTTAAACATGAAAATATAATAAACACAGTATATATGTCACAAGTATTTCATATAAAGTGGAATCACCTACCAATGTGATGAAAGCCCTTAAATCAACGTGTGAAAATCAAGTCACACCAACACCGCACCAAGAGGGACATAGAACAAACCTAAAACCAAAAAATTGGACCATGAAACCCCAAGGTTAAACCCTAGGTTCGAAACCCTACCTACTGTTTATTTGGTACTTCAAATAAAAGGGAATAAATTCCATGTAAATAGAATGAAACCCTAAGCAATTTGAAAGAGGAATGTAAGAGACTCACTTACTTGAGGGATCTTTAAGAATCTCCCCTAATACACCAGTAGCTAAAATTTAAAATGTAAAACACATCATGGGAGGTTCTAATAAGGATGAGGAGGTCATTTATGAACTGGAATATAGGAAAAAGAGTATGAATTGAGAGAATTATGATAGAATGAACTTACCTTCTTAAATCTTTCCGATTTTAGAAACCCTAATAAGTTCAGCACTCAATCTCAATGAAGAAGAGCTCTAAAGAGGGAAGACATAGGTTGGTCATGTGGAGGGGTTCAATGGACGTCTGTGAGGCTTGGAATCACTGAAAAATCCTTAAAATAGAATACATTATTAATTAATTAAATTTTATTTTTAAAACTGGAATTTGGCTTTCGGGAAGACCCAATCCCATAAATAAAAACCCATATACACCATGGTTATGGATTTATAAAGGCTCCTAACTACAATGGTGGTATTAATATGTCAGGGGAGACCATTTAGGAATTGGAATGGGTGAAAAAAGAAAAAAATTTAAAATTTATAAAAGAAACAAAATTTATTTTTAAATCTGGAATTGGGCTCACGGTTTGGCCCAATTCAAGAAAACTCACCAATTCCATCATAAAAGCTTGAGAAACCCAAAAAAAATGTAAATTAAATGAAATTTAACTTTGAAATAAGTCATGTATGTTACACGTATAGTTTAGTTAAATATTATTAGACCCTATATGGAATTATTTAACACATTTTAAAGATTTGGTTTCCATAAAAGCGACGATGAACGTTCTTATTTAGAAAAAAAATCAAGGAATCTCCATTAATTTTATGATCTCCCACTTATTATAAATACATATCGTGGTAGAAAAATACCATATAGTTTATTGAATAAATATATAACATTAGGAATAATGAATAATATTTCCAATATGTATTACATATGAAATTATCCCATAACAATAGTGATTTAGTGGTTTATAACGAGAAAACAGTTTCCTCTTATTTGGTAAGGTCAAAACTGTTGAAAATTTCATATATCAGTGTTTATAAATATAAAAACGATATAGAGACTTCACCAAAAATATACTTTAGTTTCTTGTTTTTTATAACATTATTTCATTTAGTTTTATCCTAAAGACCATTTTATTTTATTTTTGATGCTATTTTCTTGATGGAAAGTATCTCTAACAAAAATGGTGAGTCAATGGAATAATTATTTTTCTTACTTTGATTAAAATATATGAATTTTAATTTTTTTTAGTTAAATATTACCATTATTAATAAAATTATTTTTATTAGTTTTTATTGTTGGTTTTAAGGGAAAATTCTTATTTTATAGTTTAAATATCATATGAACACAAAATGGAATTTTCGTTTAAATAAAAGTTATTTCATTTGTCTCTATAAGTTACCAAACTTTTTTACCCAATTACAGTCAGTTATTAATCTAAAAATATCATATGTGTGAATGTGTAGAGGGAAATATATAAGCATAAGGATGGTGTTTCTACTATTGTTAGTGTATGTTTGATATTATTAGTTTTTAAGTATTTAAACTGAGCATCCATAATTTGTTCATTACCATGGAATGTTGAGAAATAAATTTTTAATGTTTAACTAAAAAATTCACATAATTGACAATACTTTCATCCTGTAAGTTTATATTAAAAATTCAATGATTTTTGGGTTTTACTAAAACTCAAAGTTTTGATCACTCTCCAAAATCAAAATGAAATACCTAATAGGATTAAATGATTTTTTTTCTTGTCATTAAATTGTACTTATGATTTAATGAAATTGAATAGTTATTGATAATCTTGAACATGTTGGTGTTCATTTCCAAAAGACTATGTGTTAAGGGTGTTATCATTGATAAATGTTTTTTTTCCTTTGATTACAATATTTTTTCAATTGATCCATCATAAAAAATTTCTCAAATTTATTAAACATACGAAATTAATAATCATATAAAGATGATATTTCCATGCACTATTTTTTCATTAGAATTTTAGTTCTTATCCCAATTTTTAATTCATATTCGACAAATCACTAGAATTATTTTTTAATAAGTAACTAAAATAATAGACTCGTGGAAGAAATTTTTTCACTTATAATTACTTGTGTCTGAGATTTCATTAGAAGGATACGAAGAATGTATTGGTGAGAATTTTATTTTCATCTATGGAGTTTCATTTTAGAGGTATATTCACATTTATATTATTAAAATTTACAACATAAAATATTACTATTTAATGATTTTTATTTTATATTTTTGAACTATAGACCAATAAAAACATGATGTAATATTTAAAATAACTAATGATTAATGATTATATTTTATTTTCATTGTTGGATTTAGGATTAAATTATTAATACATAATTTTACTGTACAATCAAGGTTGGTAAATTATCAATTCTAAAAAATTATTATATAATAAAATTTTGATAATATAAATGATATTTCTCATGATTAGATCATTTTATAAAAATAAATATGTGAAAATTCCCCAAGAAGGTAATAAATTTTAAATACGAGTGAAAAAATATTTATTGATTGGTGATTTTTAACTCATTCAAAATAAAGTAAATTTTAAAATTATTTATTATGTATTTTTTCTAGGATTTAAAAAAAATGGTGATAATTATATCTTGAATTTATCAAATATTTAAATTTATTTTCATAGAATATCTAATTTATTATAAATAAATATTTTTTATAAATATCTTAGTTTCTTATTTATATGTATCTATTATTGAATTGTTTTCCTTTCCCTCATATTAGTGGATTTAAGTGTAAAAAACACATATATATTAAATTATTAAAATTTGAATATAGAAATAAAATTAATTCAGAAAATAGAAATTAGATTTATTTATTATTTGTAAAAGCATAATTTTTTAAAAAATCATGACTTTTCATAGGAATACATTTTGAAATATTATTGAAAATCATTTTTTTAATATCAATGTTATTTATTATCAATTGATTTTATTCCGACAAATAAATTATATTTTTTTTTAAATTTGGAGTTATGTGTTCCTATATAAACTAATATAACTAGTAGAAGGTTCTATGTTAGATAAATGTTGTGAGTCCAAACTAGAATCACCACAAATGGACATGAAAGAAATTTATCACCTTCTTGTTTTTCAACCACTCAATCAATAAAATTGATTGGTTTTATACCTTATTTTTTAAATATAGAATAATTAAATCTCTGTGGTTGTATATGTTAAATACAATAATTCATGATAGACTTATATCTGTATTTATCAATTTTGAATCATGGATCATTTTAATATTGATTTTAATATTTCTGGTTTGGGATTCTAATCAGGTGGTAGTAAATATGGTCAATTTATACTGCATAAATTTTTTTCTATTTATCTAGGAATATACCAGACGCCATTTATGTTTATAGAACCAATATTTTATAGTAGTTTCTAAATTTCATGTGTGTTTGGTCAGGGATCAATAATATATATGGAATATTCATTATATTTTAGGACATTTAAAATAAAATTCAAAATAGTTCGATAAATCGAACCTATTGTTGGTATTTATTTCTAGGGTTCCCTCCCTATGATGATAGACTTATTTGTTTATTCATTAATTAATGTTATTTAATAGAATTAAATTTTGATCATACATGTTTCTCTTTAGTATAATAAACCATGTTCTTATAGGTTTGATGGTGTTCTACGAGATCACTATTGAAAATTGTTCAAGGTATAGTTCATATGATGTTATTGTAATGCCCATAATTTTTACTATATATCCTTAATTTAAGTATGTTTAATGTATTCAATAATAGTCTATACTGAAAACATTAAAATAAAGAAGCTTGCGATATTCTAGATATAAATTGATAATAAAATTAAAAAAAAATATTATTATGTCTGTTAAAAAATATATCCCTAAAGTAAAATTCCATGAATTTAGATGATAAAAAATAAAAATAATTTCATATTAAAATGAGTTATAATTATTAAATAACATTTAATAGTATATTATAATGACCCTATTTTAATGTACCTAGAAATTACATCACTTTTACAGAATACATAAAAAAAATAGACGCCCAACGAGTCTATTATTCTAGTTCCGTTGGAAACATGGGAACAGAAATACTAATACATAAGTGAAATACATTATCTACCACTATATTTTTCTTTACTATAACCCTTATTCGATACATTGAAATTTAACAATATGTTTATAATAGGAAGAATTAATCATGGAAAGGGGTGAGCTTAGATGCTCAGTAAGGGTTATCAAGGGAGACATGTAATCATAAACATGATCATGTAAATAGAATATCATACACTACATATCAATGATAATAAATAGTAACAATACATAAATACTGGATGTTAAAAATACATGAATCAATTTGAAATTAATAAATGAATCTACGAAATCATAACATAATAATAATACATGGAATTATAGAAAACAAATAAGCATATAATATTAATTCCTTTAAAGCCATGACATTACATCAAAGACCATATAATTAGTATGGGTTCACTCCCCATACTGTCCCGGTATTCTTGGTTCTTTCCCATATGCATCTTAGTTTCAAGAGTTCACCACTCATGCCATTTTGGTAGTCATGGTTCACTCCCATGACCATATTAGTAGTCAAAGATTACTCCCAACACCATATTAGTCTATCTCTTGTGATATAAATATTTACCCAATGAATTGAATGGTGATATATGCGCTACTCATATAAAAAAGAAACCATACATACAGATTCTATAAGAATATAAAAATCATATCATAACCCAGGAAATGAAATTGTTGTCATAGACATGTAATCATGTCTAGACCAAGGGAAAATAGGAAAATTTTAAAATCATTCTATCAAAGCTTAATCCATGAAAATAAGAAATTTAAATAGCATAACACGCATGAATGATAGAAATATTTCATTTACATAATTCCATTTAACATAAACCATTAAGATAATGAATTTGAATAGAAACATTGAATCATTTACCCATATAGGCATGAGTAACAAAAATGGATGTTATCTTATATGTGATATAATTTTGAAACGAATTTTAAAAACAATTCAAGTGTAAATTTTCTAATATAATTTTAAAAATTAAATTTAAAATTTGAAACATTTTGATAAAAAGTTTCATGAATATAAATGTTCTAACATTTAAATTAAGCACTTAACAACTTTGTAAATCTTTTACCCTATTAAAACATTAAAATGAGATTGAAAACATCATTAAAATTTTTTTTCCAATAAATCATGTAAAACAATCTTGAAAAACCTTTTTAAAACAATTTCATTGAAATATATTTTAGAAAAATTTCTTAAACATTATCCATTTAATCAAAAAAAGTAAGCATAAATGAAATTATTATTATTATATCCATACATTCCATACATGGTAAAAAGATCTTTTTTCATGATAGAAAGTTTAGAAGAAAATAATTGTTCAAAAAGGGTTAAAAATATTTCTTTAAAAACTTTGGAAAAATGAAAAATGATAAAAAAAAATTTCAGATATCATATGATATTGGTATATTATTCTCGGAATCCTTATTTGGAATTTAGGGATTTGAAAGAACACATATTTTCTATCGAAGAGAGAGGAAATTTCATAGGTTTTTAAAAATAGTTTCTTAATTATATTATGTAAAAATGAGTGGAAGAAGTATACTAATACATTAACACGTACAAACTAACTAGAGTATAATAAAATTAATTTGTTTTTTGGAAATATGGATCATATTATATCATGAATAAAAATGTGATCATAAAAATTCTCGATAAATGTTGAGATTATTTTAAAAAAACTCTTACAACATGGTAACATTCAATCATAATCTTAATGTAAGAAAATGATATCAAAAGGAACATAACATATCATGAAAATATTTATATTCATGATATATGTTTTAAAAGTATATTTATAACCCTTATATAAAATTATATGTGTATAATATAGACTGTTTCATCAATAAGGGAAATTTGAAAAACATTACTTTACCAATTTGGGAACTTTTGAAGCATGAAACCCATATTAGAAAGAAAAAAAAATTTCAAATACAATAACATTTATGTATAATAAAGTTATATTAAATTAATGGGTATTATATAAACCTGAAAAGGATGATGTGAGTGGTGGATAAGGCATGTGTCTCACAAAAATGAAGAGTGAGACAGAATTCCACCAACATGATCCCAAATATTCTTGTGTGTCTATATTCCTGAATAATAAAATTATGTTAATTATTTACCTACATCATAACCATTTTAATTTTTATTATTAATTTTACATCACCTGTTAATGTATTGTATAAAACTTCTTAAGCTATTATTTTTATGTCAGGTTTTTTGACCAAATTATGTTCTTGTGTTAAAAAAGAATTTGGTTGGTAAACTATGATCAAAGGGGTCATTATGTGGTCATATCCAAAATAATATTCAAAAAATAATTAACATAATTATACATTAAGTATACTTTTAAAATCAGTAGTTAAATATGGTTGGGAAACATCAATCAACATTACAATCATAGAGAAGATAGGTAGTACGTACGCATGAGTAATATTGCAAACTTTCAATGAAGGTAAGTAACATTAATCATGAAAAAATTATAATTCTATCATAAAAATATATTATTTAATAATTTATTATTATATACATATAATTATTTTATGTAAAAGGAATATCATCCTATCGACGAGGTGCTAATCTAGATGTCCACGAATGACGTTATCAAGACATAAGTGTGTGAATGGGTAACAAAAAAATTGGTTTATATTATATTTATAGAAAGGTAATTTTTTCATGAATGTAATATATATTTCATTTTTTCCACATAGGTTTAATTAAAACCTTCTTTTAAGCATTCCACATACTATGTGTATGAATCACGTCGCTTTGAGAGCTCGAAAGTCCACAATTTCTCAAACGAAATTATCAGTTTTTAAAAAGATAGAGATTATGAGGATACATTGTTTATAATAAATATAAAATATTATATATTTTATAATTTTCATAAATATTATATAAAAAAAAATTTCCATCATAATTTCCACCATGAGAGGAAGTAAAGAATGAATGAACAATCATCATTTTGTGAGGCGGTAGTCCATCATACACATAAAGAGAATGTTTTTTTCTTATTAGATATCCGTGTGTTTATTTATATGTATAAATCATAAAATAAATATAAATTGAGTATACTAGTGTTTTTTATAATAATGGAATAATGGGTGTGGAGTGTTTGTATAATGAAATTATGATAATGGATCTGTAGGGAGGATGTTACCTCTTCTTTTGGTAAATCTATTTGGTTGTCACCATAATACATCCTTAGAAATATTTATAACCAAATGTAGGTTTCAAGAATAATGTATGGATGTTGTGGAGATATTTTGAAAAAAAAATAGTCTAAGTGGCTGGATATGTGTGAGGATGTTTGAGGATAAAAGGCCTTTCATAGTGTAAGATGAGTCACACTCTAGTAATAGTTTGGAAAAGGGAAACCCCACCCAATGTTTTTTGATAGTAGATTAAAATTTGATCCAATTTAGATCCAAGGAATTATTGTGTCTAAATATTCAAAAAAAATATTTTGTAAAAGTGTGTGGGTCATATTAGGCCTTATGTTTAGGGTATACCCATTGTTAAGCATAATTTCACCTTAATCCATGTAATAAATTTTAATTACCTTCACTAAAATTTTTGGTATACAATTTGGTTGATATTATTTTCAGATAAAAATTATTATTATAAAAATATAGAATTCATTTTTCCAAATTAAAATCACATAAGTGGTTGAAATTAAT
Source organism: Viscum album (assembly GCA_963277665.1). Taxonomy (NCBI): domain Eukaryota; kingdom Viridiplantae; phylum Streptophyta; class Magnoliopsida; order Santalales; family Viscaceae; genus Viscum; species Viscum album. The sequence goes on from OY728164.1 coordinate 688,758,823, forward strand.
TAATATTTAATCATATATATGGAATGACAAGGCCAGTTTTTAAAGTAAAAATGTTCAAGAGTTTACATGGTTTGTATAACCAATTTCAATCTAAATTTGATTTCAATAACTTAAATTGGTTTAATAAATCAAAAATTACTCTAAATAAACATTATTAAAAAATTAAAATGTAATTTAACAAGATAAATAAATTATATGGAAATGTAATTTGGATTTAAATTTCAGTATTTTTCAGTATTCATTAAAAAAATTAAACATCCCATAAAAATTCAAAAAAAAAATCACCCTAACTACACCTTTGTTCTTATATTTCATATTTGAAGTTTATTTTTAAATATATGATTTATCAAATTATCAAAAAATTTATTTAAAATTTTTTTCTTCTAAAAGGACCTAAAAGTTCCTTAATAAAAATATTTGGTTTTTTGTGTTAAATTGGGTTTATTCTTATCATATGAATATTGAATCTATTAGATGAATATAAAAAATATATCATTATATATATTAAATATATAATAAATTAAAATTACATTGTAATTTTAATTTTGTTAATTTATTAGGATGTAATCAACATTGTGAGAAAAATATTGTTTTCTATAAAAATATTCCATTTATATTCAATTGGTTATTATAATAATTATAACTAATAAATTAATTTAATATTTTTGTAAACAATTGGATTTCATAATTTAGTTAATATTATTCATATCTTATAATATAACTTATAGGTTATGTATAAATATATTAAATAATAATATTTCAATAATATATTGTTGTTTGGTAAAACTCAGTTTTGAGTGTCACAAAAGACATCAATGAAAGAAAGTATTGCGTGTAATATAATATTATGTAATAATATTTTATAGATAAAGATAACAATAATATTGCATTTAGTAGAAGATTAAAATATCATTGCATATAATTCTATCCAAACATAGTGTTCTAATATATGTAAAATAACTATTTTCAGTGTTATATGAAATGAAAAATATTAACTAGAATAAATTTATAAGTCAAAAACTAATTCAAAAAATCTTAGGGATTTATATAAATTATATTCATTTATTTCAATAAAAAAATATACAAGAGATAATTTTTATTTTATAAAATATAAATTGACATGAAATAATATTTAAAAAAACAAAAAACATCACTATTAAAGGAAAATCATTTAAAATACATTTTTTAATTTTGGATGATTAATTTTATAAAGTTATGAAAAATTATATTTTTATTTTTAATATTATTTTTCATTTTATTTTGGAATAATTTTCCAAAAATAATTAATTTTGAAGAGAATAGTGAAAATTAGCTCTTTTTGAATAAATATTTACATTGTTGACATTTTCAAAATTCATGAGGTATTTGAATATTTGTGAAAAAATATATGATAAAAAAATTATAAAGTCATATAAATCATTTATAAATAAATACTGGAAATCATTAAATTATTTTTTTAATTTTTAAAACTCTATAAAAAATTTTATATTAAAAATTGTTTTTGGGTATGTTTCTTTTTTAAATGTATTCACATTATGATATTATGATTAGGATTAAAATAAAATAAACATATATCTTATTTTATTAATATAAAACCATTTAAATTCGTATAAATATCGAAAATAGAAAGAAATATATCAATTACAAAATCTAATCATAAAAATACACCTTTTCAAAAAATATATTTTTTTTCATTTTATGTGTATATATTAAATTTAATTTCTATCTCCCATAAAGATATGTGATGAAAAAAATTATTTATTATTTAAATCTAATTATGACATCTTATGTAAAAGTTCCATTTTTTATTTATAATTTGTAAATTTCTTATGTAAGAATTACTTTCTATAGTAAAACAAAAAATAAATTAATTTTTAAAAATAAAACATTAAAAGACAAAAAAACATTTTAAAATTATATTTTCATTTTTTTAGATTGGGATTTATTGACCTTACCCCTTCATAATTAAATTGTATTCCATTATTTGAACATTATGACCATTTAATTCTGGCCTTATTTTATATATAATTAATGAAATGGCACTCCCCTCCCATATTAAATTAGTCATCCCACTAGACATATATTAAAATTAAAATTTAAAGAGATATGAAAAAACTCAAAAAAAATAAATCCCAACAACTCCAATACATTTTCTAAAGGATATATTCATCTCCAATGACCCCTAATCAAGTACTTCATCCAATTTTTAAATGATCACTTCCATGGAGTATGGTAAAATTATCAATTAATCAAGTATGATGCATTTATTCATTTGGTTCATCATGGACCTTTTTTGAATCTATTCTACAAATTTTTGAATAGTTATATCATTAACAAAAATACACATAAATGTTAAAATATGTGTTTGTTAACCATTTTCTGCATTCATATGATGAATTGAATAAAAAAAAATTGGCATGGTTTACGTGTTCACATCCTCCACCATAATAAACATAAATTTCCTCATTACTAAATTATAAATATTGTCCATAAAGGTTATTTCTTGAATAAATATGATATTAATAACATTTTATTTACTCTGAATATATGAACCCATTAATACATTTATCTTGATATTTGGAAATAAATTCGTTACCTGTGTGGACTACCACCTCCGTGAATGTGTCATCTATTTTTATTCAGGATGTATTTCATTATTTCTAAAAAAAATAATAAATTCTTATTAAAAACCATAAAAACATCAATATAATATTTAGTTATTTTATAATAATTATTCTATTACACAAAAATCAATTTCATGACTGTACTCACATATTCATTATTGAATGTTCTTCTTTTGGTCAGTTTAACCCCTACTAGTAAAATTATAATAATCGTTATTATTGATGACTATAGAAACATAAATAATATCGATATTATATATTAATGATAAAATAATGACTGTTTTAGGTATCATGAAAGGTTATATAAATATTAAACTTATTATACATGAACCACCTTTATTAAGGTTAAAAGCAACTAAAAGAAACTCACTACTGACTTCATCGTCAAGAATCATAATTAAAACATGTTTTGGAGAAAATTATATAATTAGAAATAATTATAAAACGTAAATTCTAGAAACTAAAAATAAATTTTAAAAATTATATTTCAATCAGAAAATAACAATTGACACCACCATTACAAAACTAATACTAAATAAAAAAAACACAACAAATAACATATGATAATGAAAAAAAATAAAACTAACTAAGATGAATGCAAATAATGGTTATTAATAAAATTAATAAAAATTATATATGTGAATAAATATTTGAAATATATTTTTAAGATAGCCATTTTTTGATACAAAAGATGTTAAAACTCATTCGTGGAATTACAGAATTAATGGTAAGCCTGTTTTTTCTCAATTTAATTTCATTGAGCCATGTTTTTTTACACACAAATCTAATTTAAGTTGATTTTATACAACATATTGAATATATAATTTTCTTAATTATCATTTTTTGTCATTTTTTTAATTTCATGCTTTATATTTCATGGGATTTCAATTAAATATATTCTTAATCCATAAGGTTATTATCATATCAATTATTTTTATTTTAAGATTACTCTATATTCACTACTTTTTATACTTTGTGTGGTATATTTACATCTCATTTATTTCTTTTTTATCCTGATAATTATAAAAATCCATGGATTTAAAAATATATAAAATTATTAACCATTTATATCTTTACCATTCAAAACATACCAACATTCAAAAGAAGTTTATTAACTCAAACCTCCATTATTTGAGAAATTTTTTTATCAGGCTACTATTATAAATATAATTAGGTTCTTCAACCATTAAATAATATATTTATGTTTCTATTTTTTTGAAATTTTTGTTTCGAAAATAAAAAGTGGACGTTAATTTTTTTGAAAAAATGTATCTAAAATGTGGATGGGCCCTTATTGGATATCAGTTAGGTTGAAAGGTGGAAAAGGACATACATCCTTTTAGAAAAAAAAATATTTTAATTATATTTTAATTATATTTTTTAATATATATTTTTGTATATTTTGATATATATATATAATGTGTTTTTTTATTTTATTCATAATTATTCCATTAATATTTAAAACTAAAAACCTAATGTATTTAAGAAATAAATTTTCTAACTTATGAATTATATTTTTCTATTTCAGTTCATGACTATTATTATGTTATATAAATCAATATTTGGATTTTTTTGAGTCAGTCTATTCTATATAATTATAATATACCATAAAATGGTGGAGCACACGTAGAAAATATTTATTTTAGTGGTGATAAATGTATAAGGAAATTTGGAATCTATAATGATCCAGAATCCTCAATATTTTATTAACAATTAATTTTAAAAACATAATAGGTTTCTTTATAACTATTAATATTTTATTTATAATTTTTTTACATTCTAATCATTTTCAAAAAATTATCTATTTTATGAAATTTCTTTCTTTCAACAAATTTTTATATTCTTAGGTTATGTTTTATGTTTTTTAAATTGTTTTTTGTAGTTTATATATTATTATATTTTAAACCCACCTTAATGAAATTTAAAAAGTTTTATTATGTTTTAAGTCCTCCAAGATTATTAAATATAAACCATAACTAAAATATAAAGGAAAATTGAAATATTGGATAAAATGTAAAATGGTGTAGAGTAAAATGAATTTATTCATTTTAATAGACATAAAGAATATACATGAACACATATTGTCACTGTCTATAGTGAGGTTTTGTCCCACATTATGGTGTGAGACCAATATCCCCATATCATGATCACCAACATATATGTTGCAGTGGAGTATGATGAACTAGAGGTGGATGATCATTAGAAACTAGAATCTAGACCATAAAATGTTATTTTTGTGTCTAAATTAAAGGAGGTTTCAACTAGATGTCACACATTGCACTTGATCATTCTCTAACTACGTTAGTATAAGGAACTACCATCGTCACTGGTGGAACCAAATATCCTGTAATAGATTTTGCAAAACTGATGGAGGAATGGGAAATGAAAACTGATAAAAGCTCTGATAATATGCACCAAGAATAAAACTTTGAAAATCTAGACAATATAGATGGATAACATGCCTCCCGATTCACACCCCCATTCAGTTGAAGCTTTAATTCTTGAGGTATTATCTCTTCCTATGTAACAGGTGAGGCTTCACGTGTAACAGAATGTAGTCTATATAAACCTCGTCATGATTCCTTGACATCATAATTTTTCATAGGTGGTTCCTAATCAATAAAATCCACTCCATGGGTTTGAACCTGCACTCCACGCGGTGTAGGATTAAAGAATCTATAATAAACCACATGATATTTTTGTATCAACCCTTGCAATGCAGCATGGATCGCAACCAAGTAAAAACCCGATCCTCCACTAGATCAAACATGAAAGTAATATGTTTTACCCTAATATAGTATAAATATATTCAAAATTAATCAAGAAATTTTACAATTAACATAAAAATTATTTTTTATTCTGTTATTAAATTTTTGAATCCCTTTTCTGTGTCAAGTAAGATATTGTATATACTTAATTTTATAGCATTGATCATACTCGAACGGATATGATATATGGAATTACATCATATGTGAACCCTTTATATGATGAAATTATTATCAACCCACATGTTGACATACTTAGTATGATTACAGCAAAAGTCTATATCCTTCCTCCCTGTCAGTTTTATAGAATATAGCTCCTCTAACTATATCAAATGAAATGGAATGCACTGAACACATTAAAATTGGTGCATGACTCTATCAGGATAGTGCCAATAAATAATATAAATGTTAATGAGTAGGACTAAAAACATAACATCATCAAGTCTAGTAGTTAAATATTTAGGAAACTAGTCCAATAAATACTAGTTTGGAATCCATGCAATCTAAAATGACATGTGATATATGTCAAAAATGTTCATTACTAAAACCATAAATGATGACATTATTAAATTTTTTTAATCAATGAATGATTTTATATACTTTCCTTATTTGTAAGGATAGTACAAAACATGATATGGTATGCACCCAAATGGGGTTTCATTGTGTCTATGAGGCTATGTGTGAGAATAGACCAGTATAATAAAATATCTAATGTGATAATTAATAAGAAATTAATTTCAATAACACCTATGAAAATCATAAACCAATTTGGATGAGTGATCATGATAGTGTCCACTTGGAGTATCATGAAACATATCTATATATAGATGATGACTAGAAACATCATGTGGGTGTGGGTATGTGCCCTCATACCCACTTCTGAATAAGGATGAAACATCCACTGATATCGTTGTGGTCTCTGTGACATGTTTTGTATAATTATCTACAAGTGTAATCCAAGAAAAAAATCCCAATATTTATGTCCATGCCTGATAAAAAACATATAGTATCCCTAGTTACATCATATACACATTCATACATGAGTGACTATCACACAATGTCTCTTTAATGGTTTGTGAGATACAAGAATGGTCATGACACATGATAGTATGATCGTCTTCATAACCAGGTAAATGTGAAAAGAGAATCTCCAGACACCTCATAAATATCAGCCCATAGTCTGTAGCAACATCATTATCCAAATTTCGTCACCTAGAAACTTTTGTAAAAGAATAGGCTAGTCTGTAATGGTGGGTTCAATAAATGCATCCCCTTTGAGATAAAGATGATGCAGGACTACAAAATCTCCAAGAGTGATGGTCATCTCTCCAAAGATAAGGTGGAATGTGATTGTCTCTAGTCTCAACCTTTATAGGTGGGAAGCAAGTAGGTTTTGATCAATAAAATTAAAAATCGATCCTTTAATTCCATAGAGGCCATCATGACATAGGTATGGAATAATGGTGGCTAGAGGAATCATGTTGTAATGATGGTGTGCTTGACACACCCTGATCTATTGAACTAGAAAACCCTCTATCATGGTATGGGAAACATGTGCTGCCTACTCAATGTGTTTTACAACATGTTTTATATAAATTTAATAAAATTAAATAAGTGTTAAGTTTAAATTGTAAAAATAAATTTACCGTCAACAGAATGTTATGACTAGTTGAATTTAATACATGACATTTTTTTATCACAATGATTTATGAAGACATTTTTACCAATGGAAAGCATGTTTTGAAATATATTGTTTTATATATTTAATTATATATAATTATTTTCTTTATTATCTAAAAGTTTATTAGAAAATGGGTTTCTTTCTATCTTAAGTATAATTTATTAAATTATGGGTTGTTTCATGATTTTTTTCACATTATTTCATTATGGTATATACATGTAAAATATTATAATTCTTTCTAGTCACCTCACATGTACCTACCATATTCCTTTTAATGATAATAAGAAAGTCATGTTGTTAATTAATATTAAATATTTCAAAAAATTAATGATAAATATACAATATGAAGGATATTATATTAAAACCATATAACTAAAAAATTGAGATGATAAAATTTGAGACAATATATTATTATTTATGTGATTGTAAACACAATTCAGTAAATTCCTGACATTGTTTTCAGTTATGAATTTATTGATGAAATATGTTGCATCTCAAAATTTATCATTATTATACTGGCCAATCCATCACATTAGGAAACATGATGGACTTAAATCTCCCTCATTGATGTGCCCTATTGATGTTAGGTATCACTATATTCTATTCTTCTTGCATTAAGAAATATCTAATCCCCCCAATATGTATCCATTGTGAAAAATAAAATTTTGAAATGGGTTTCAACCATTACACTAGATAAACATATTATTCCCAGGATATGTTCATAGTGAAAAATGATGTGATGGAGTGTACACATGAAAACTATAATTACATGATGTTTACACATTGAGATTTTTTTTTTCAAAAACTACCACTATTTTTCTACACATCCATTTGTGATGGGGTCTTAAAACTCTTTAACTTCAAATCAAGAGACTTATCTGCGGAAACAGAACACTTAATAACTAAAGAATTTGTTAATTTTCTCCTCAATATATCGTCGAAAGAGTCTTTTATACCATAACACATGTTGAATCCTGTAGGAGGAATGTTTTTTCCTATCAATGATGTAAATCACAAAATTATAAAATGCCTTTGGAATTGTGAAAATTATCGGTAACATGTGAATCCCCATGAAGAACCATTTGATACACTCTCTAATATTTGTTGTCTGGGGTCTATACCTCTCACCCCATCATATAAAAATGTCAATATTTTTTTAGAATCCACATTATATAATCACAAACTTTTTGATTTGCCTTGAGGATTACTTTGAATCATTGTTCAAACCTTTATTGATCTGAATCTTATGGTACACATAAGTGATCGTATTTCACAAAAATCTATTTTATATTTATGTTGAAGTTGTTATGAATAAGAAAGAAATTGCATACCAAGCCTCATGATTTAATTCTTCATAGGTTTATTATGGAATGTTTTTCGAATGTTGATACCAATTTTTCTGATGTTTTACCGATGATGTTTATTTGGGGGTCTCCATGTATCAGGGTACACATTGATTTATTCATTTATTTACCAATGATGATTAGATATCAAATAAACACCATGAATATGGGTGAAATGGATGCTGATATATTTCAAAAACCAACTCCATGATTCATTGTTTTCCTTCTCTATAATAGAAAATTGACGAGGAAGAGTTAAAAAGTTTCCATTATGGATTGTCGTAATTAACAATACACCCATTTATTTTCCATATAGAAATGTTACATCAATCTGTTTGAACAATCTGTTGAAACAAACTATGGAAAAAATGTTGATGAATTCACATAACAACCGATGAAAATGAACACGAGATGGATCAATTTGGTTATCTTGAGACACATGTTCATTCATATGATAATGAAGGAAACATGGTTGTTGTGTCTCATGTCTGCTAGAAAATGTGTCAACACCCGATACAAGCCATCCTTTTCAATATAGATCACATTCATTTCCTTCTATTTCTCTATCCATGCCTTATTATAGGAAATAATATAACTAAAATTTTATTATATCCAATCATGAACATGTTATATAAGAACTTCTTGGTCTGTCCAAATAATCTTGATGACAATAGAAGACAGAAATTTATCATCCAATGATGTATGATATTTTTTCAGGTTTGGATGAATGAAATTGTGATCTCCCTCAAATTTAAAAATTTTACAACCTCCAAATGAAATTTCTTGGATCACCCTCAAACAGAATCTAAAATCATCCCCATTTTTATCACAATATATGAGATATTTTTTATTGCTTGATTCTTGTGATAAATATATACAATATATCTCTATATGATTTTTTACATGTTTTTCAAAACATCTTTACTTGTAAAATCTATTCACATATATAATGTTTTGTCCATCTCACTAAACATATCCAATACAACTCCAAGAAACTCAGAAAATTGTTTGAGATAATTGCAGCCAAAATCATGAAAACGTCGTATTTTAGCTAACCATGATTTGAAGATTTTTTGATGATTTATTATGGGTTGAGGATGTTGTAAAACTACTACATTTCTTGGAACATCATTGTCAACTTAGTCTAATCCCTCCGAATTTTTACTTTTTTCTCTATATGTTCCATCATTAAAAAATCCTTATCAGAATTCTGATTTCCATGTATATCTGGGTGATCATCTAAGTCATCATTTACTCCATCATAAGGTGGAGCCTCAATTTCACAGGGTTTTCCATCCTCAACTACTATTGTAACTCATTGTTTTCATAAAAATGATCATTTTTGTTGTATAGTATAATCCCTAAAATATAACTTTGTCATGAAACCATCATACCTCTAAGAGAATCATATTATTTCATGGAACCAATTTTCATTATTATCCAATGGAAAATTTATATTTTATATATTATTTGGAAATTAAAAAATTTTATATCAAAAAGACGTGATATCATAATCATTTCAAATATTTAAGAAAACCTAAATTTTCTCTTGATGTTCAATTAAGGTAACATATTATGAATCCATAACCATTGATGATTATTGTTTACTATATGAATATCCTTACTCAGTTTGAATAAAATCGCCATAGTAGTAGACATAGTCAATAATGACCCTCTATGTTAAAAATGGTATTTTTCATGATTTTGATAGTGAAAATAATATTGACAATGACTATGGAAATTATAGTCATTATAATACTAAAATTTTATAATGTGTTTGTATATCCTAAAGTATGATACAAATAGTTCGTTACATAAATGTTAATAATGAATTTATTAACATAATATTGTATAAAATAAGGTAATAAGAATATAAAATACATAATTATTTTTCTATTCCATGATTAAAGGAAAATTATGATTATATAAATTGATATGTTTTAGAAAGAACATATTAAATAAAACATGAATTTTTTAAAAGGTACAAAGATTATGTGGTAATTTCCAATAGAAAAAAGTTTGTAAGTCATGAACCTTACTTAGGATCTAATGGAAAATGAAATATATTTTCATGTTCTGGTTTAATACCATCTGAAAAAAATACTTACATAATTTTTAAAAAAAATTAAAATCATTCTGTCATGTAATAACATATATTATATGATATATTATATGTAATTAGGTGGTATTTTTTAAAATATAAATATTCTGTAAATATCTTTAGAGGATTTTATTCAGTTTCAACTTGAAAATATGGTGGATTTTACTTCACATACAAGGATAAAATTATATTATCCAAACTCTATTTTTTCGAGGAAATTCAATATATTTATTTTCTATTGAAAAGAATTCCTATAAAATTGGTTTTGTTTTTCTTATACCGTTAACTTTTATGATCATAAATGCCTTTCTTCATTGATAAATAAACTAAAATTGGTGTTTTTCATTCATTATACATGGTTTCCAGAAAATTTCATTTAATTCAATTTAAAATGAGGTTTGACCATATGATATTTATGGTAATTAATATTTAGAATATTTTATAATATCATATAATACGATACTACTATTTCATAGTATAATTTTTAATCTTCTAAAATGTATTTCATGAGTTTATTAATAAAATATGACTCATTTTATGATTATCCTCTGAGAGTGTAAAACCATGTGTCTAATTAGACAAGTTTTTATGCACCAGTTCCCAATCAAGTCTTTCTCATTAATGTGTTTTCTAATTTTACCCATAGGTAAATCTATGCTTGATCCACAACCACATGGAGTATCCCTATAAGGATTTGATTTCTCAGATAATTTCATAATCCTTATGCTATAATTTTTTTTATTTTTTCCTTATGTCCTCAATTATTATAGTAATGATTTTTACTATACATTCATAAAGGGGTTTTCAATGGTTTATAAAGAGAATGTTATTCATCTAAATCTTCTCCATTGACATTAGCCATTACATAATAATACCTTAATCATACGTTCATCCAACCTAAATCATTACCGAATTGTTCAATAATCATTACAGAAACCTTAATTAATCATTATTTAATCCTCCCTTAATAATTACGAAATCATTAATTAATCATTCCAAAATCCAACCTTAATCTTACCTTAATCACTGTTTCATAATTCTATAATCATTCTTAAATAATTAGTTCAACCTTACATAATCATTAAAAAATAATTAACTAAATATTATTTAATTTTACATTTATCATTCCTTATTCATTAGATAATAATTATTTAATCATTCCATGATAATTCCATAATAATTCCACTATCATACATAATAATTTATTAATTATACCTTAAAAAATCATTAACAATTCATAAATCATTAATTAATCGTTAATGAATCATTCTGTAACCATTAGTTATTCATTTCTTAATACGTAATCAATCATTACCTAATCTTTACTAAATCAAAAAAAAGTTATTCATTAATCATTCATTAATAATTAGTTAATTATTGGTAAATAATTACTTTATAATATCTTAATAATCCATTAATCATTAATTTTTCAATAATTAATCATTACATAATCACTATTTAATCATTAGTTAATCATCACCTAATAATGACTTAGTCCTTTATTTATCATCACATAATCATTACATAATCATACCACAATCATTCCTTAATAATACCTAAATGATTTCTCAGTAAGTCTTTAATCATGAATTATTCATTACATAATAATTACTTAATCATTATTTCATCATTACATAATCATTACATAATAATTAATTAATTATTACCTTACCATTACTTATTAACACCATAACCATTCATTAATCATTCATTAATCATTTCATACTATTTCTTTAATCATTACTTATATTAGTTAATCATTATATTATCATCTATTAATAATTACTATATAAATATTTAATCATTACTTATATTAGTTAATCATTACATAATCATCTGTTAATAATTACTATATAAATATTTATTCATTACATAACCATCAGTTAATCATTAATTTATCGTCAGTTAAAGATTGTATAATTATTAATTTAATGTTTTTAATGATTAGTTAATCATTCGTTAATCATTATTTATTAATTGGTTAATAATTAATTCAACATTACTTAGTCCTTAATAAATTTTTCGAAATTAATTTGTTAATTATAAGAAATTCAATATTTAATTATTATTACTTAATTATTATAGTAAACTATTCATTAATTAGATATTATTTGTTAGATAATATATAGTTAATCATTATTAAAAAAACTATTACTTCTAAACTATATATAACAAAAAATAGATTAATTAAATAAATTATATAGAATAAATTAACAATAAATGAAATAAATAATTAATTAATATTCAAATTTATATGGAAAATAGATCTAAATGATTATTCACAAAAAGTTGGGATATCTTTCAGGCCACGAAAACCACCACACACAAAAAAAGAAATATATTAGGGGGATTGGTTCTAGAATCTAGAGGGGGAGGAAAATTTCAGTTGGGGAGGAGGGGGTGACAGTTTTTATGGAATTAAGGGAGAGGTGGCACAAGGGTTATACCTTTCTCATTTACATTAGGTGAATTATAGAACCCCTCAAACCATGTTTTTCTTTATTTAAGGTGAAAATTGGCCACCCCCACCATCCTTTTCCATGTCATCAATCTTTGTTAATAAGAGGAAAATGAGGTAGATGTTTCCTACCTTCAATAAATAAAAAAGGTCAAATGTCTTGTTCTGCATTTCATGTACATTTTTTTATTAAAAATTATCCTACCCATAATTAATTTCATTTTAGAAAATATATAAATTTCTTTTATCATTCTATTTATCTCTAAAGAAAATGCAATTTTATATTCAAATATTCATTAATAATTTTTTTCTATTTTAATTTATCATCTTTAAATGAATATGTATTATTCTCATTGATTATGGTTTCACTAACATATTTTTATTTTTATTTTACACCAATGTTCCCATTTATATTAAAAAATTATGTGTTATCCAATTTGGACATCATATTTCCATTTCCTCTTCCCAGAATGAAGTTCTATTATTAATTTCAAGGATTATAATTCTAAATGGAGGTTTGTTACTATATTAAAAATGAATTTATTTAATTAAATCTTATTTCATCACACACTCCATGTTTCATCAATATAACCATTTCTATTTTTTTTAGAATCAGGTATTTATTTTTATAAATTAAATAGTTTTTAAATGTTTTCACTACGCCATTTAGAATCCTTTATATCATAATTTAGAATCCATTTTCCAAGAATTTTAATAAAACAAAATGTTATAAAAAAAATTAATAGTGAAAATTTAGAATCCATTGTGTATTTTTTATGGCTTCATTAAAAATATTACATTCAAAATATTTATAAATAAAATTAATTCTTTTTTTATTACAAAATGTAATATTTTTTAAAGTGACGCATAATATATTATTTAAGTTAAAGTTTTATAAAGTACATTAAAATACACTCTTATGGTTAAATACCATTTTATTCAACAACTATAAAATATATTTGTCATATGGAGTTGTGTTATATAAATCACATTCTCAAATAATTAATGAAATATTCCTCTTGGGTGATAATATTTATTATATCTAATAATATTTCTCTTAATTTCACTAATTTTTATTCTATGTGGATTTATAGGAAAAACAATAACCTTTCTATGGTTTCTTTATGATATTATTAATGATTTATCTCTTGTGTTACAAAAATGTGCGGATCATAACTCTATGATGGTTTCATAATGATAAATGTCTATGATGGTATGTGTGTGTTAATCTCCTCCAACGAATTAGTGGATGATAATTTCACTAGATATATTAATTTATGGAAAAAATTGGATTTCATCATATCATAAAGGGTTTAACTGATTTAATATTCTTAATACATAAATGGTGTTAATTCATATATATTTTTTTAAAATATACGGGGTTAGAAATCTTATATATTTTTACAAAATAAATTTTGTATCTTCTTATAAATTATCATGATATGAACTGTGTGTTTTATTGGATATGATCAAACAATAAAGGGTCTTCCATCATGGATATTCTCATATGATAATGGGTGGGACTTCATAGATATCCGCATACCAAAATGTTTGAATTTATTTGATATGCTAAAAATATTGTGTGGACCTTTTAGATGTTCTCTAAATATGTTTTAATAACGTTATTTTTTTTACCATAATTCCAATTTATTACAAGTTTCGATTAAATACTGAATTTATATTTCAAAATTCCAATGATTTTGCTCTATAAATCAAGACCATTTTCTCAAAATGTTTTTCCATGATAATGAATTCTTCATTTGAGATTACCTGTTATTTAAATTTGACAAATGGAAAACACTAAATTTTCTATATTCTAAATAATAATATATTTTTAATTATGAGAGGTTTAATCATATTTTTTTTATTTAACACTTGATGTTTTTTTGTTTTACCATTATTGGGAATTTTTTCAAACAAATTTATTATGATTATATCCCTATGATATAATTATCAGAATTATTGATATAAAGTCTAGAATAGGGACTAATTTAGTCTCATTATGGAAAACTTATCACACATATCATAAAATAATATTATAATAAATTTTATTAACAAAGATAATGAACATTAGTTTATTGGTATTTTGTTATTTTTGGGAGAGTTTATTCATATATTGTTAAAATTATATCAAATTAAAATATTTCTCGATTCGGAACATAATTCTATATCAATTTTTGGGTTTAAATAAATATTTTTATTCCATGAATCAAGAGTGTGGGTTTTTGTAACATCCTCAATAAACCGTAATAGAATTATGATTATTTTTATTTTAAAATAATGAATATTATTTTACTATCCTTATGATACATGAATTATAAAAGCTCACTTTTTGTTAATGATTTTGAGTTATGTAAAAACATTTATTTACTATTCATTGACTAAAAGGGAATTTGATGCGTTAATTGGTATAAGTGCTATGATTCCTTACATTTAATCTATGTAGATTAAAATTTTTTGAAAAATAGTAAGATATAGGATAGTTTACTCCCAAATAAGAGCTCATATTGGCATACAATGTAGAATATATTTTTATTTTAACAATATTCCCCATCTTCACCCAAGTTTCCCCAAATAATAAACCGAGGATCCTAAGTATATATCATTTTACATAAAAAAAATTATATGAAGAAGCCACAAAATTTTTATAGAGGATTACCAATCCCTATTATTCATTCTATAACTAGTGTTTTATAAATTATATATGGGGTTTCCTCTTCTTTACTACTATATAATATAATTTCAATTCTTTTATTGTAATTATCACATATCATATTTACGATTATTTTTTTAATTTTTAATTACAGATAATTTTCCTTTTGTTTGAGGTTATGTCTTTGTTTTCTATAATATATAATATATGGAGAAATCTTAATTATTGGAATGATTTCCTTATTTTTCATAATATATATGTTTATTACATTAACTTCAATTATCATAATTTAACTTTTTTGTTATGTGGTATGGTTTTTTCATTATTTTGTTTTAGATATCTCTCTATTATACTCTTATCTATTTTTATTAATTATATTTTTTATCTAAATGTTTACATGTATTGTTCTTTCCCTTTAATAATTATTTATCATATTATATTCGATTTGATAATTAATTTTTTTTATAAACCTAAATATCCAATGTGGGATAAATTATTATATTTTAATTTTAAATAGAGTGAAAATAAATTCTATGTTTTGCCTAAAAATATAATTGTAATATTTTTTTCATTATTTTATATAATATATTATTGTGTTCTGAAAAATAAGTATTGAAACTACCGAATAATTAATATACTCAATTTTCATTATCATAACTCTGATTTTGTATTCTATTCTCTCGTATATTTATTTTATGGAGGGGGTTTTAAATTAAATTGGTTTTATCATTGATACATATATGAGTTACGAAATATATTTTTTATGATGCATTACATTTTATTTATGGATTTTTACCATATTAATTGATATTCATTACAATAATCTAATATAAATATATTCCCAAACATGAGTGTGTTTTTAATTAGAAATATTAAAAAGTGAATCTATACAAAATAAATATTCATTAAATATTTAGGAGAATATTTATCCATTCACTAAATATTTTATTCATTCATCACATGTCAAATTTAATTAATTTTTCAATCATAAAATTTCATCATTTTTTTTAATTTACCATCACATACCTTTGATTTTACATTTTTTTTAAATATAAATTAATTAATAATTATAGTAGTAATATAAAGACTATGAGTTGATGTCATTAATCATTCAAATTATATTCCATAAAATTAAATCTATATTAAATTATATGGTCACTAAAATTATAAATTGTATGTGACCCTAAGAAATATCATACACTAATATCACTAGTTGAAACTATATTCTGCAGTCAAAAATTGTTTCTTTTTTTGTTCAATGTTTATTTACATTTTTAGTTTTTTTTAAATAAAAAATATTAGTTTTGTACTATTATATTTTTTATTCTAAATCATCAAAAAGATACTCATAATTGCTTCAATTCTAAATTGATGCTATTTATTTATGTTTTTTACTTATGACCCCTAAATGATGAGTTTTTTCAAATCTCAAGTTGATTTCATTGATGAATATAATAATATAATTTCACATGAATCCAATATAATTGTATAGAGTATAAATTATATAGAAACACAACTTCTACTAATGGGATGTATTAAATAATAACTTTTGTAACAATATTATGATATACCCAGTGATATTTTTCATAAAATGATGACAAATGAGCATGATTATCTCCCTATTGACATATAATTTTTCAGTAGGACATTGGAAACACATGAAGGAAAAAAATTTATTAATATAAAGGGATATATTTACTTTTTGAAATTAATGGATCATAATTTTTCTTAGGCAATATATATTATTAATAGTACTTCTATATAATTATTTGATTATTAAAAAATTTATAATATCCTAAAAACTCATTATAATCACAAAACATTTGTGGAAAAAATCTAACAACCCATCATAACAATTAATACCCATAAAAATTAAATTAACATTAATTTTATATATAGGGATATATAATTAATTTAACTATATTATAGGAATTTGATTGTTAAAGGCAGGTTCAGGAATATGTACATATGGAATCACACTATATTGATAATGATGTAGATGTTTCAAACAAAATTACTAATTTTTTCTATAGAATTTTAAATTTATATATTATCCAATAGTTTATTTTTATGAATATAGAACTAATTTTGAGGTATTTTGTTTATTCATATTTCATTTTCTATATTTTTCTATTTGATATTTTGTAAATATATTATATTTAATTTTTATTGTATTTTCTATTTATGTTTTTTAAAATAAAAGAACACTACACATATACTAGAGAATGTTCCCTACAATTACCTACCCATGAAAATAATTGTTTATTTTTTAACATATTTTATAATATTTTTTCAGAAATATTTATATTTTTTTACATAAATATTATTGGTGAATAATAATTTTTGTATTTATAGTTTATGATCCTTTATTATCAAAAATTAGGTTTCCGTTAATGAAAACATTTTTTCATTTATCAGAAGTTATTTATTTTATATGTTGTCTACTTATAATCTATTATTAAACTATATATATCATATGAAAAAAACAATGGGGGAAATTATTTGGATTGGGGGTAAATGAATTTGTTGTTATATTATATTTTATATGATTTTTTTCTACATGATTCAAAATTATAATAATTTCATTAAAAATCCATAAAAAATTATTTGTAATAACACAACTATATTGTTTTCAAAATTTATTTGATTATTGGTATGTTTATTAATTTATTTTGAATTTATTATTAATGTATTTTTATTCTTTATTGAATAATACTATTTTTATCCATTTATTAACTCCAAATCACAAACCTATAATGTTTATAATCCTTTTAATCGTTTATAATTTATGTTTTTAATAATTGTACATCGAACTAAATGTATAATAAAAAACATTCTATAGAAATTTATCAAAACAAAATGTGTAATGTGGTGGAAACACGATATAAACATTATTTATGCGCTAAATTGTTTTATATTCACCCACATTATAAAGTTAAACTAATTCAATCCTATAATATAATTAATTGAATTTCTAGAAAGCATATAAAATTTTGTAATTCATTTATATATATACCTTGTAAAAAATTATGCTAGTGAGGGTTATGAGTTATGGAGGATACCAAAATTTCAGGGTTATCCCATATGTAAAATAGTTATATATAATCTATTCCATAGTGTATTCTATGAATTTGTTTTGTATTGAAAAATATATATTGAAATTACTTATCCTTAAATTTCTTTGAAACATTAGATTTAGAATCGTAATGAAAATAAGAATCATATACTTCTAGATATTTCAATGATGGATTTTATTATTAGTGTCTGGGATTCACGTAAAGAGGAAAATGAGGTTTTGTTGGTGAGATTTTTAAGGATTTTATTATTATCTGATTTTAGTTAACATGTAATTTTTATATTTTAGGGTTAAATAATATTATATTCCACACTTTAAATATATTTAATTTTTTACAATGAATAAATAATAATTATTTAACTACCTAAAATTAGTAACCCATATATGAAGTGTATAATAATACATTTCATTCATAAAAGGGTTATAATAACATGTTTTGGATAAGTGTATTAGTTATAAAAAACCATATATAACATGATTTATATATTACATTGGATGTATAAAACACAGAGAAGGAAAACATTTTTTTTATTTTTTAAACTATTAAAAATATCCTTCTCTATATTATATGTATAAAAGATAAAAATATTTATGGTGAACATAGATAGTCCATAAGAGTTCCACATAACATAAAATATGAAGGTTCAATAATTAATAATCAATAAATTAGGATAATTAATTAAAAACACATTTAATTAAATCAATAATAAAAAATGAAAATATATTCAGGGATAATATAAATTGAAATAACCTCATTGATAACATTAACTATATTCTCAATGAAATAAATGCTTAAAATTGGGCGTTATGATCTTTGAAATTTTTATATCAATACTATTATGACCTCGCCCAACGAAATTATAATTATTGAGTAGTTAAACCCCAAAAAGGAATATATTTAATAAAATTTATTCATTTCCTTAGACCATCGATTTATCAATGGGGTATATAATTATTTTCCCCAACTATAACTATATTTCCAAAAAAATCTCGAGTATTGAGTGATGAATTTATTTCCTAAACAATATTTCGTATAAAAAAATTCATATATTTAATAAATAAATTGGAATACAATTAATTCCTAAGTATGTTAAATTAATTTTTATGAAAGAAACATTTGTAGACTTGGTATATGGTTTAGTAAATGATCAGACCATTATAACAGTAATATATTTATTGAAGATGCATTTAACATCCAATTATCAAAACAATTCTAGTATTTCACTAGAACGGGTTAATGTCCAAAAATTAATAAGTGGTAATATATGACCATCAACTCATTTTCAATAAACATTTTGTATAAAATCATGAAATTTGAAGAAAAAATAAATTGAAATTATAATGATAATATTTATTTTCGGTAGGGAGTGTAATTTGAAATAAAATAAAATGCATATATATGAAAAAAAATACTAAAACATTTTACGATGGGTCGAAATTTTTTAACACTATATTTGTTACAAAAATGCAATCGATTTTTTTAAATAAATTAAAAAATGGAACTTTAAAAATAATTATCTATTATCCTTTATAGAATTTTATAAATTCTTTTAAATAAAAAAATATCTTTACTAATCCATTTTAATAGATAAAAACAACTTTATAGAAATATTGTTGTATAATATTCACAAGGACAAAATATAAATCTGATTAATATAAAACTGTTTTATCATGGAAATTATTCTTTATTGATATATGTTTCTTATAGATGAAAAGATGGAATAATACATGAAAACTCACTTTATACTCGTAGTAGATAAAACTAAACTATTTTTATATGGATTATATTATATGATCCCTTCAACAAAAATTAATGGAAATCCAGAAAATTGATTTTAAATAACATCCATAATACATTATTTATATTAAATTGTAAGTACTTTTGATAATATATATTAATTTTAATATTAATAATAATAAATAAATTTCAATTTATTTTTACTATATAATAGGTTATGCAAAGAAAATTCTTAAAAATGAATATGTAAAAATATAAAATATGTTTCAATACTATGGAAATATAGGAAAAATCAAATACCATGGGTTTGACTCAACACAGACATTCATTATCTCCCTAAGAAATAAATAAATTAAAATTATTATCTTGAATATGATCATTTTCATTTTTATCATCATTACATTATTTATTACCCTATTTTGTTTATGGAGTATGTATTCATGATATTCAGTGTATATGTCCAAAATAGTTTTGGAAGGTTAAATTAAGTAAAATAATTCAATATCCCATCACCCCAAAAATAATAATCATAAGATAATTATTTTTTTATATTTCAATTTTTATTCAATACGAATTAATAAATATGGTAATGTAAAATTTACTACACTACAATCATTTTGATAGTTGGTAAAACATTTACATGGGTAATGTTTTCTATTTCAATTTTTGGGAAATAAATAATCATACAATTATTAGAAATATTTATAATGAAAATTATAAAATAAAAAATATTTTTCTTATAAAGAAATATACCATCCATGTGATTCTATGCTGAAAATGAATGACATCTCTTTGTAGATGTGGCAGTCAACAGGTACGCATGAACAACATTTTCAATTTTTGATAAAAATAATATTAAGAAAATATATATAATATTAATTATCAGAAATGATACATATTATATAATGTTTTATATATATTTTAAATAAATCATTATTACAAGTCATGAGAGGTAGATATAGAAAAAAAATTATAATGGTTAACATTGTGGCATCCTCCGTATACACAAATGGACTTTTTTATTTAAATTTTATAGACGTGGGAATATATATAAGTGATGACATTAACAAGAAAAAAATGATGTATATTTATTTCATTACATTTTCATGTTTTTTATTTCTTTAATAAGGTGGTGAAGGAAATTAAATGAAATAACATGGATAAAAACTGTAACTCTTATCCAGAAAACTAATCCAATATTACAAAAAAAATCAATGATAGGATGGTGTTATAATAAAAAATAGTCCTCTATGATGTGAGAATTTATTAAATTAATACATTTTTTAGGTATTTCCAAATACAAAATACATTTTTTGTGTCTATAAAAGAGGAGTGAATGTTCGGATTTATAGGTATGGATATGAAGAAATATGTAATTTCATTATATATTAAATTAATATTAATTATGTTACAATAAATAAAGGTTAATGACAAAAATAATTACAATATATAATAATTATATGTCATAATAATTTTATAAAATCAAATTTTAAATTAATATATTTGGTTTTTGACATATATATTTGTTATGACCCCCAAAAATCCTTTTTAAATATTATCGTGATAACAATGTTCTCACTCTTTAAATGTCACGATGGTCGCTCTAAAAGAAAAATTGGATAAAAATGGGACATGATTTATATTTTAAACCATATACCAATCAAATATTGGAATACTTATTGTGTATAAATTATAATTCTTTTAAAGAGATATTAATTATTAATAAATATAATAAATTCATTTATGGAACTATTAATTTAATTTTCCTTTGAAAACAACATGATAAAACATGAATTCTAATTTAGTAATATCGTAATTCTCTAAAATGATAAAATTATATACAAAAATAATGTCACTTAATTATTCATTCTATTTATAACACAATTTATATTTTTAATATCCTTTAATTTATTTTTATATTTATCAAATAAATATTGTGTCATCGTTGCATAATTATTTAAGGCATTTATATCATTGACTAAAATTGGTAATAAATTGCAATTATAATAAAATGTTTATCCATCCAATTAAAACTTCAACCTAATATAATTGGTTTTTATCAATTTCAAAGTATATGATATTGAATCCGTGCATGAAACTGAAATTTTTTCATTACATTTAACATAAATATTATAATCATAAAAATCAACGAAACATGGATCCACATGGTCATATATTCAAGATTTCATGGATTTTACAAAACTACAATCATCTAATAGTATAATGGAATTTGATAGTGTAAATATTTTTTACATATCATAGTATTTTTAAACATAATTTTCATATATACCTTAAACATGTGGAAAAATATTAATGATAGTTAGTATTCAAAACGAATTTAAAAAAGTGAACTGTTTTAAAAATGTGGACCTACAGAATCCAGATATTTAATTTATTTTCATATATTACATATACCTATGCTGAAAATTTAACATTAAAAATAGACAATCAGAAGGTGATAAATCCAATTTTTTAGATAAATGCCTTTGCTGTATAAAAAAACTATTTTATAAC
Source organism: Viscum album (assembly GCA_963277665.1). Taxonomy (NCBI): domain Eukaryota; kingdom Viridiplantae; phylum Streptophyta; class Magnoliopsida; order Santalales; family Viscaceae; genus Viscum; species Viscum album. The sequence continues at coordinate 688,781,776 of OY728164.1, forward strand.
ATTTTCATGTATAAATTAATTTCAAAGAATACAATAGATTTATATTTATTCAATAGGGACTAATTAAATTTAATAAATAATCTGAAATTGAACATTTCGTGGTAATCACTTTAAATGTAATAAAAATATCCCAAAAGAAATTACTTTTTCCCAATTCATTAAAGATAAATATTTTCATAAAAATTTTATAATTTCATAATATGATTACTTTGGGTTTATGATTTCAAAAAGTATATCCATTTTTAAAAAATAAAATTTGAATTATTTCTTGAAATTAATTATAATGTTTTGTCATGAAAAAAAATAAATTCCATTATTTAGAAAAACATATTTTAAAATAATAAAATTAGAACGAAAAGATGATATATTTATTAATTGAATTATTCATTACATTTTTATAGAGTAAAAATTTTATATATATTTCATAAAGTATCCAATCATGTTAATACCCATAAATTTGAAGGATGTTTTATAATTTTCATATTTAAATAATAATATTTCATGATACATTTTGCTTTGGGATGCATGTTGAAAATTATATGAAACATACTTTTAATTAAAAAAGTGTTGCGGTAAAATTATCTACCAATCAATAAATCTCATCAGAAACAGTTCAAATTATTCACATTAATCAAGGATATCAAATTTTAAAATGTCATTTTTCAAAACTAACATTTTCAACTTGGATAATAAAACATCCTCCAAAAACAAGAGAAAGAGAAATATAATGCTTATTTAAAATAAAACAATGTTTCCAAATAGTAGAAATTAGGTAGGAAGTGAATATGTGTTAATGAAGTAGAAAAATAACACACATGTACTAGTTAAGATGAATAGTAAACAAGATCATAAGATTGCTAATGACTACTAAACATTAAATAAGTGATCGGTGAAAATAACATTGATTCGATGAAAATGATCGTAATAATATAATATTTTTTCAACATTCATATCCTATAGTATAATTAATACATTAATATATAAAATATGAAGATATGGTAAAATACCTACATGAAATGAAGGATATCAACATTAAATAAATTTCGACCAAAATATCATCCTTTCATCAAATGATGATTATACATGTTTAATATTTTATGCCTAAAGAAATAAAATCAACTAAAAATGGATCACATAATCCTGAATATGATTAAAATCAATTCCAAATATCATTAAATTATATCCAAAAATGAAATAAATACAATACAATATGATAATTCCAAATATATATAATCAAACAAACTAATAAATAATAAAATTACATTAGAATTTCCACAATAAAACCACTCGAGCATCATAGATTATTTTAAAAAATAATTAACGTTATATCCCATATATCCTTAATAACCCTCCAAATTATAGAATTTTCTAACAATATAAGTGATATCATAAACTTTAACATATAACCCCATTAATTTAATTTCATTCTTCCAAAATAATATTTCGAAAAAAAGCATCTAAACTGAATTTTCACATATACTTCTTCAAAGTGAATAATCCTAAAAAATATCATCGACCACAAAGATAAAGCAGAATTTTATCATATAATTTTTTCATAGTCACAAAAAAAATTATCCTGAATAAATGTAAGATACTAATATGAATGGTAATCCTTATCTTAATGATAAATATCTCCTAAAATCCTTTTTTTCAATGATTCGCCTTTTATCCATCATGATTGTCTAATACAACTATAAAATAGTCCATAAATACCCTAATATAAAATAATATAAAATCCTAAAGGTTAATTTAAACAAAAATAGTATAATCTACCTAATACATAATAATAATTTCAAATCACATCCAAAGCACAACACATAAACCTCAAAAGGGTATCTATGCTTTTCTAATTTTGGTCACTCATACACCAAATTACGTGAGATGATGTCAATAACTATTTTGGTAACCCCACATAAAAAAGGTGCTTCCAAATAACAACACAATTCTTATTCTTCAAATAAAATCATATATTATTCACATAAATCCTAAAAATTAATAACCATCTTCCTGGAAGACCATGAGATCGTTGTCATTTAATCAATAACTAAATATTCTTATCCCCAATATAATATCATTCTCAATATTAATTTCAATGATACCTTTATCATAATAAATATGAACTTCAAACCTTACACTCTATGGATTGAAATACATCATGACCTTCCAATATATAGGCGGTAACCCTCAGATTAGGCCATTGTCTAGGATAATTCCCATGTTCCCCATATACAAGACTTGAAACTCTTCACTATTTTAGTATTCTTTGACTATTGTTCCAAATAGAAAAAATATACCCCTTCTAGTGAGATATTACATACTATGTCTATTTATATATTTTGAGAATGTCAAAATTGATACATTATTTCTCCATGATCATCATTACCCAATATCTCATTGAAGTATATCAGTCCCACAATTAGTGAGTCCATGAATTGGTTAAGATGAATGGTTTTATTCATATATCATCATATCTAATTATGAATAATAAAAATACACATTTCCATATAGACATCATTCATTTATGGATATCATAATAACCACATTCTCCATTAGATTAATCATTTTCATAGTAAATTCCAGTTTTAAACATTTTTTTAAAAATAAATAAACATAGTATTTTCAGAAAATCATAGGGGGAAACCATATAATCATGAAAGTAATTTATCAAATGTCTACATCATGACTCATTTTATTCAATAATTGACACTTTATGTTTATCATTGGTCATTTATGGTTCTCATATATTCAAATCCTTCATTGTGGTCCATAATAATGTTTTTAATTAACCCAAAAATATCTTCCAGAAATGATAAACAAAGTGAATAGTGAATGATCACTCGATATGGACTATAATGATAATCAATGCATATTCTAACAATAATGTTTTTAGTTATTAACCCTATATTCATTCAAAAAAACAACAACTCTACTTTTATTATATATAAATGTGTTTTTATATGAAAAAAGGTTATATATAAATTACAATAATAATTGAATGTTTTCAATAACATAGCCTTATCCATATTGTTTTTCGTATGGGAATGTTCCTTAATCTATGTTTTTGTAAATATAGATTCCATGTATTCTACAAAACTTCTACTCATACAGACTTGAAAAAACCCATCTCGAACAACATGGTGAAAATATCTCAATTCCTTTATTATAATATTTAAATGTGATCAAATCCATGTGGAATTAAATATTTATTTGTCATATAGAATGAGGATCATATTTGATTCCAATATAAAATTGAGAAATATAAAATAAATATCAAAGAATCCATTCGTAAAAATTTTATATTCATAAAAATATCCTCATTCACATAATTTGTAAATAGAAAAACGGTCTAGTTCAGATAATTATAAAGAGGGACTTATTACATAAGCTATGATAAATCAATAATTCAAAATATATATGGGAATGTATATGACTAAAAACTCATTCTATTTAATAATAAAACTAGATAATAAAAATTCATCCTTGTTAATATAAAATTAAGTAATCTCAATGCTAATTATAATACAATTCTCAATGAAGGAAATAAATAATATTGAACTACATAATCTCATACATCATCATATATATACTATAATGGTCGTATCTAAAGAAAATTTATTCGATGGTTGGTATAAACCAAAAACATATTTAATTTGGCCTACTTATATATCCCATTAGAATATCAATGCATCATGTGGCTATATAATTTCTATCCCAACCCATCACTACATGTCCAATTCATTAACCATATACTGAATGAGAAATATAATTCTTATTCCTTATGAAATATCAATAAATATATATACTGAAGAAAGAATAAATAATATCAATATTTTCCCATAAATTCAAATAAATTTCAATGAGAAAAACAATATAAAAAAGTTATATATGTTTTATGCAGTGAATGTTACCACAATGAATTTAATATTTTAATTTAATGAAAATTCAATATCCAATGACAAAAAATGTTTCTATTTCAAGTTAATGTTAATGAATAAGAAACTAATAATAGATGATAGACGACTATGATGTCGTCAAAAATATTGGTTTTATAATAAATTAATTTATTTTTTAGAGTAAAATGGAATTGAAGTAAAATATTAAAACGCTTTTTGTATAAATATAATTATATTTGACATAGTATAAAAAATTTATAAGAATCTATATATCATTAAATTGTATGGGTGGCGGAAATTTATATTAATGCCATATGAATTAGAAAACATTCCATTTCACTTTTTTTAGTGAATATTGATAATAATATCTTTAGGTAAAATTATAAATATTCCATTAATTGATTTTAAATGGTAAGGGATACCATGAAATTTCTAAAATAAATCATTTGTGTAATGGAAAATGTATTTTATAAGGCACATTAAAAATATGCATATGTGGAATAAAAAAATACGAATATAATAATATTTGTTTTTATATTAAACCTATAATTGTTTAATTGATGTTCCAAAGAGAATAATTTTTTGATGAAAATAATAAAACTTAATAAATATTTAGTTGAATACAAAATAGAAATATTTTATGATTAATAGATTAATAGATTCCTTTAATGTAAAATAAAGAAATCGTAAAAAATAATATTATAAAATAAGTCCTTAACATTTAGAAAAATAAAAATTATAAACCCTTCAAATAATAAACTATAAATAGAACATAAATCATAAAAATTAAATAGGTATTACTACTAAATATTTCAGATGGGTAGTATATTTAGCATCCTAGCGAGGGATCTACTAAAGTGTATCCCCGAGTAGGTGTACCATATGACCTTAAATGCACCTCACCATTTTCTAGATGTTACTAACTAGATGATAGGGTCTAATGGAACTCACTGTTTGAAAACAATCACATTTTAAAAGTGTGTGAACAACCAAATTTATAATGTTCAACAATATGAAATAATTATACATATCCCACTATCAAATAACCAACTCCCAAAAAGGGATAAAAGAATATTGAATATTATAATTTTTTTCATTATATTGTTATGTGATAATGAATATAGAAATAAGACACTAAAAATAGTCCCCACAATGGGTCCTGAAACCATTTCCATTCCCCTCCTATGTCCTCTAACCTCTTTCAAACATCAATTAAAGGGATATTTCACTAATCCTGAACTAAAAACATAATGTCTTCTTATGTACCCAATGGTGACTAAGGAAGGGTGTTAGTACAACTCTATAGAACACCACCAGTGATGTATAATGTAATATTTATTTCAATAATATATTATTATGGAGTAAATTTTACAATATACATGAATTTGATATTTGATATTTCGTTATATAACAATATTTAAATTAACCACATTTGTTATCGATTTCAAATAATACTCGAATACATCAAACAATCAGTGTATCTTCATGGTCATCTAACCCTTATGACATATGGGTTACTTGTTAAAATACAAGTAGGATTAGTCTAATTATTTAAATTATGATCAGGAACATCGTTTCCATCTATCCTAATAATAATAATTAATGTCATGTCCGTGAACTTGGAACCATTAACATTAGTCCAGCCTCTAACCAAGAATAAATTGGTTACTTGGACAATATATAAGTTCCCCTGAAGAATTTTGATCCTCATTCCAACTTCCAAAAAAAACATCAATCATATTTCAACGTGTCATGAACTAACTTGAGTCAACCCCAATTTGGTAACCCATGATGGCCTGATACAACGCCTGAAGGGAATTATCTTTCCCCACGAGCTAGAAACTAGTGTCAGGCATCAACATAGTAAACAAGGATATGATTTCAACCAATATAAATAAAAACACCAAACTAAAAAAATAAAAAAATTATCCCAATGTATATAAAATATTCACAAAACATTAATTTACAATAGAAACTAAATATACTAAAAATTGAATAATAATGATAAACATAACATGACAACCACAACATATCTTTTTGGCCCTCGTGGCCACTCTCTAGTACCAAGACCATCAATCACTCAAGATAATCACGAACAATCTAAATCCATACATTAATGGTTAATAACAAGAAGAAAATATGGGCTTGAGTATTAAATATCACTAGGTGTTCCTGGAAAAATAAATTCAGAACACACATCCTTTAAAATAAAAGAAACATCATCTTAAGGTTTGAAAGAAAATATATAAAGGTAATTTTTTAATCACATTTTCATCTTTAAAAAACATGGTCCATTTCTCCTTTCCAACTTAAAACCACAATCTTCCCTAAGAGGGAACCATTAAATTTTCAAAGACAAAGGTAGGTTTTATCATTTTTATAAAGGAATAGAATGTGTGAAAACATTATCAAAATAGTTTTCCTTAAACCATTGAATTCCAACAGACATATTTAATACATGAATTGCACCATTGTAGTAATCAATAACAATAGTAACATAATAAGTTAATTTTAAATAAGAAAACATGTTTGAAAAACTAATAATATATTTCAATCATCCACTACCTAAAAATATTTCCCAATAGATATGGGAGAAACCTAAGAGCTCGTGAATAATCAAGACTATACTATACATCTTGACATATCCCGTAATAAATACCTCACTTGATGAAATAAAATTAATCCATGCTCTCATCCAGACACTTCCTATTAAATATTGAGGAGAATTGTCCAACAATAATAACAAAAAAATATATATACTCCAACCTTGAGAGACTACTCAATGTGCAATCCAAAATAGTGCAACAATCATTCCTAGGAAATTCAAACATTATTCCATGTTCCCATGTAAATAGTATAAATGGGGCGAGCCAACCAATGAAAATAAATAATCCAATAGAAATCACATATATCATATTTAATAATTAACACGGTAAGATCCTCCCCAAATCACCCTAAGGAACCCATCTCTTTCCATAAAAAAATTGATCTCAAATGAGTCTACATCGAGGGTATCACATTATTCTCAAGTTTTTGGTCATGAGCAGTCCATAGTGAGGATTTCAAGCCCATTTAATAAATTGATCAAGAGGATTCCTCAGTGAGTAAATCCCATCTATTACACATAAATATGTTTATAAGATTATGCACAATGGGTTTTTTAAAATAATTATTTTCATGGAATTCAAAAAAAGTGCTAAACGGTCCTCAATCATCCTTTTTAAAGAATTAAACCACCTTTACAAAAAGATGAAGACACAACGTTTTCCATTTCACAATAATTTATAGGAAATCCCTTTTATGTACTCACACCACATGTGTAAATAGAAATCATTTTCATAAAACTGTATGTAGGTCCACACATCTATACCACAATACATTCCATTTTCAAGATCCAAAAAAATTATAAATCCACATAAGAAACCCAAAACCAACATTTAGATGTCAAAAATATATTTCGAAAGCCATTCCATTCATTAAACATAAAAAATAATAAAATCAAACTGGGAATTTCATCAAACTCTTTTTGTGAAATATTAAACATAAAAACTCCAATTATGAAAAAATGTATAAATCACCCAATTTCACAAAAAAAAATTATTACAGTGATTATGTATCTATAATTAATATATAAGGAAGTAGAAAAGGGTATGAAAGAAGTGATTCTTTTATTTAATGGAATGTGAAAAGGGAAATATACCTCTATTCACATGTACATCGGCAACGCCAACACAAAACAACTCCAAGAGGGTTCCAGGGGGAAAGAAAAACCAAGAAGAAACTTTAAAAAAAACCCAATCATAAATTACGAGATATCTGAACCCCAAATCCCCCCAACTAGGGAAGAAGGTGATCTATATATAAAATGGATTAAGTATGAAGAGTGAGGATATGTGAAGATATTAACTTGATAATCACCCTTGAGACTTGAATAAACCCTTATGATTAACACATGGAACAAAAAAAGAGGCTTCACGAACAAGGGATCAGATCCCCTAGGGATGTAACCCCCATAATAAGAAATAGATATGAATATTGGGAGTTACAAATCAGGAGATTGTATAATTGAAATTTTACAATTTTTTTGATCCGGGTAGCTCACACGGTTTGGCCGCACATTTTTTAAACTATGTGTGAATTTTACGACATTGTTGTGTCTAAATGGTCGAACCATGAGAACGACATCAAAATGGTTTTCTTAACCATAAGTGGATTGTGTTCCAAGATCTTATTCAACACTAATATCACATGGTTTCTTGGGCTATGATACATAGTTTCCTTTAACCGCCCGCCAACTGTGCACTACTTGTTTCCAATCCCCAAACCCAAAATTTCAATAAAATAATATAAATAATCTAGGTAATAAAGACAAGGTAAAAATAAAGGAAATATAAACTAAAATTTTGAATATGTCACACATTGAACTCAATAAAAAAACCGAGATTTGAAAATGAACTTGAACAAAGGGAGAAAACAAAAAACTGGGTGTGACAATTCTACATCCCCCTAAATTCATTCAAAACCCAGAAAAGCACAAGAATTTCTAGTTGATCTATCAAAGACAAAAGAATTACAAAACCGCATGATCCTACATATCAAAAATAGAACACGTCAACCACCACAAAATGGAACTCAAAATTCCAAATTATCAAATGAAATGATTCATTTACAAGATAGCATAAGAGCTACAAAATATTACAAATATGGGAGTCCTAAATGGATGACCCACCATAATAAATCATCTAATCGCTGACTATATTCACAAAAAACATCAGTGGGACCAGCAGTGGGTTTCCCCTCCATTTGAACCAATCATCCAGTTTACCAAAAACAATCTTTTTTGAAAACCACCACGACAAGGTGAAAGAATTGTTGAAAGAAACTACAACCCTTGCAACAGGGTAAAACCAAAATCGTCTTATGAAGGATAGCCTCACATTGACAACCCATTGGAGGTCTTCATGAAAAATGGAACACCATAAGAAATTCATGAAAATATAAGCAACTCACCTCATTATAACCAAGAAAGAACTCTCTTATCAACATGAATTGTCATAGTCAAATAAAGTCCATGAACCTATTTCACGGAAAAAGTATATTTCATGATGAAGAATATGAAACAAATAATTATAAACCTTCCAAATTCCCATACTAATAATAAATGTTAGGCCATGGTCCCTCAAACCCCTATTATCCATAAATGAAACTACATTATCTCAGGGGCCTATATCTTGATCCCTGATGACATGAAGCATCTAAAACCTTGTATTCAGGAGCTAATGACCCCCAACTGGAACTATTATTTTTGGGACAAAAGAAATCACAAAACAACCCATGAATAACTAGAAGATTGAAACAAAACATGGGACTTAAAAAATACAGGTTTATATTTTAGGTATACCTTAACACTAGAAAAACCCACTAGGCACAAAAATTACATACAATTAAGAGAACATAAAAATTGATGTTAAATTGGGCTTAGTGTGGGACTTTACTCCTACTAACTGACTATATTCCGCATCATGGAAAAACCTTAGAAAAACTATTAATGTTTGACTAGGAATCCATACAAATAATGTAACACCACAATATTACATAATGTGTTATTTCTTCAAAATAATCCAATAACTTGCACTACATGCAACACCGAGTTAAAGTGCACCATGACTTACCAAACTAGCCATTATGAATAGTAATACCTACTTTTTAAAATTTTATAAATTCTATATCTCAAAATGGACTTCATTATTCGATTCGGAATATCAAAATTAGCCTACGGTGAAATTTTGGTACTTTTTGGATAACTTTAATATTTTGATGAATAGTGAAAATTACTAAATTTTAATTAAAAACAACATTTTTAATAAAAATAATTAATGGTGATAAATTATGAATTTGAGTGGTTTTAAAGTATAATTAGAATATATTTTTACCATTTTATCCAATGGTATTCATTAGAATTAATTTTACTTCGAAATTGGACCTAAACAGTTGTCAATCATTTGATATATATTATTTCTTAAAAACACGCTATTTGTTGTGACAACGGGAATTAATTATAAAATTAATTAATGCAAATTATATGTTTGGAATTTTGTAAAATAGATATCATTTTTGAATTTGGAATATCAATTATATCTTAGGGTGAAATTTTGGCATTGTTCTGAAAAACATCAATTTTTGATGAATAGTGAAACTACTAAGTGGTAGTTAAAAAACTGAATTGTTCATAAAACCTAATTTTACCGCTTCTGTGAATAGAATTTAGAAAATACGAGAGACACGGTTAATATCATGAAGTAAAATGCGGTTCAATGTGATGAAAATATTTTTTGGTGAATAGTAACTTTTTACTTTTATTTACCACGGTTAAAAGTAAATAGGGTAATTAATGGTAAAAATGATATTAAGATTACCCTAACACATGTCTTAATTATATTGGAAAAGTTTATCTAGACCAAAAACAACCTTAGGAATAAAATATTATCATTTAGGTCCACTTGGATGAGATTAGGACTTTTATTATTATTTAATTCAAAGAAGAGTTAAAAGAGTTATAATCAAAGTTTATTTAATAAAACATTTTTAATATAGAGTTATACAGAAGATAAATTCTATTGTAAATATTCATTAGAAAGATAAAAATATTTCATACATAATTATATTTTATTTATTATTTTTAGACATTAAAACGTTTAATTTATTTATGACACATTGATGATGCAGTAATTACCATAATAGAGAAAAATTAAAATAATTGATATTATAAATACACAAAGAAATATAATTGGAGACTTTTATAGAATTACACTAATTTTCTAGGTTAATATGACATATTAATATTGATTTAATTGACTATGTTTGAAGTAATCATTCTGTTATGAGTTTCACAAAAATCAACTATTGAATAGTGTCAAAATTGACATAAAAGAGTTTTTAAAACAAATATTATATAATTAATGGTATTAAATTCTTAAAAATCTAAGGTTCAGCCAAGAGACTTATATCATGATATTTTTATCATTAATGAACCACTTGGAGGTCGCTTGGATGTATATAGTATGTTTATTAACTATATAATATAAAAATACAAAGTGACTTGGTAAATGTGAAACTAATTAACTAAGAGTTAAAACTAAAAGATAAGGTTAATATAGAAAGACAAACCTGTCTAAATTCTATTGGTTGAATGGTTTTCGACCTATCCCCACCTTTACCTTTGAATAATAAACATTGGAGCCATTAGAAACCGAATATAAATTTATTATAAATTAATAATTTTAGATTTTCCAAAGGTGCCTCTCACCTCTCTTATAAAAGGGCACTCCCCCTTCTCATTACATCACACCTTCATAGCATTTTGGTTTGGATAACCCCTACCCAAATACTCTCCCAACTTCCCTAACTACAACCTAGAGGACTTATTTTGATCAAAAATACAACCTAATGAGCCCTTTTGATCAAATCAAAAAGAAGAACCCGAAGAAGAGGTAATGTTTTCACCACCCTTTTTCAAATTCATTTTTTCTTCAAATTCTTCTTTATTTGTTTTTCCCATTATAAAATAATGAATCCAGTATCTCCTATATACTGTAATATTATTATAAATATGGTACAACCATATTCAGTATTCTATCCACCCTTTAAATAACATGTCACCATACGTGCGTACGTACGAATTACCGTCTCCACGTCGTGGTGTAATTGTTATTCAATAAATTATTATTTGGATGGTTATAATAGTGATATGTAATTCATGTAAATAATAAAAATAACATAATAATTATTCTGTATATATTATATACCATCCAATTATATATTATTTTAATATCAAAAGAATGATATTGTCGCTCGTGCGTACGTACGGACTACCGTCTCCACGAACGCGATGAGATTCATTCTCTATCATATCCATTCAAGTATAATTATCATTTGATGATTTAAAAATAATTTCTACGGAATTGATATAATTCTGGATATGAATAATATACAACCTATACATGAAAAAAATGGCTTACGTAACAAAACATATAAAAGAAAATGAGTAAGTTAACACCCGAAACGACGATAATTCTAAGATATTATTAACAAAGAAATGTTAAAAGATCATATATGATATCATATTAATGTATATGATTATTTAATAATTTAATATCAATTATTTGACCATTATAAACGTGGTTAAACTACCCCCAACCAAGGAAAAGTACAAGGTAAGGGTTAATTTCACAATCTCTTCATTATCCGAGGTTGTTTATACGCAATAATCTACTAGGATCCCATTATCATCAACATCCATGTTCCTTAAAAATGTATTTAAAAACATTTTTACTATTTAATAGACAATGGGTTAAATTCATTTATACCCTTATGTGTTTTGAAAGGAATCTTTCCGTCGTTTTCCAAATGAGGCACTTTTAACCTTTTCGACAAATTTAAGGTAAGAATGTCTTTTTTTAACTTATACGGCGGGTACGGCTATTTACCGCCGTTATAAAATCGTCAAAGCTTCCCATAGATGTTTATAAGAATATTTTCAAAGTAAATGTTTTTTTTATAATCATGTGACTTTTAAATGATTTCAAAATGAATATTTTAAGAATTTGTGAATGGTACTCTTTATCAAGAACATAATTTTAAATGTTTTAAAGATTTATCATTGTAAATCTTTTAGTTCATGTCCATGTTTTCAAAATGATTTTGGACATGAGTGTTTTGAAATGATATTTCTTTTCAAAAGTTTCAAAGTGGTATGGGACACTTTGATTCAAAAATCTCTTTTAAATTACTTCCTTTATAAATGTGTGACTTTTCAATGATTTCGAGAAAAGAGATATTTCTCTCAAGAAGTTTTTATTTGCATCTATGTCAACATCATTTGATGGATTTTAAGCTTATATGAAGTTGATTTATTAGGATATAAAACTTTTGTATTGTATTTAAGGTTTTGTGATATGTTTTTTTGTGGATGTGTTATTTTTATACCATTCATGGTTTATAGATAAAGTATTGACATTTTGTATGCTAGTTTTAATACGAATGTTTATGTTATGTTTAAACCTTTTCATATGGGAATGTATTAGACTTAGTAAGTGACGGGTGGAGCCCGCTATATCTCCTCGATGCATCGGTAGGTCTCATGAGACAAACTACTGTCTTGGCACAAGGCCTTGGAAAAATCTTATTTGTATTCTTGGCATGAGGCCTTGGCTATGTGGTTATGATAGTCTGGCATTATGCATTCAATCATTATGATAGTGGTTATTGATATTGCATGTGATTATTCGATTAGTAAAATATCCATGTGAATAAGTAAATGTAATTATTTCATTTTATTTTTTTCATACTATTTTTAAGTTCATGTTTAAAAGGCTTTTTTTTAGTTATATATTTCCTTAAATGTTTATGCTTATTTTTATGTTTCCGCTGTATTGCTTACCCTTACGAAGCGTTTGAGCTCACCCATTTTCTATGTTTTATTTTTTCCCAGGATTCCAAGAAGTATATTGTCATTGATAAGAAGGGTTAAGACAAGGGATTAATGGAATTCATAAAGAATTATTTATGTTGTTTTGTATGTTATGAAGTGTAATGTAACATTCATGTATGTAATCTATTTTTCAAGACTGATAAACTAATCGGTCATGTGGGACATGATTCCTTGTAATCATGCCAATGTATTAAAATAATGCACTGACTCTGGGTAACTGTGGTCGGGGTGTTACAGTTGGTATGAGAGGAAGTTTAGCAATAACCTTGGAAACTAGATTTAGATAAACTCTGATTAGAGCACATAGCCCTAAGATAGACTTTGAGGATTAGTATAGAATAACATCCTAGAATTTTGGTATTGTAGAGATTTTGTGAGTTTTCCGAGAAATACATCCCTGTCTGGATACGACCAGATAGAGGCGGCTCTGGCACAGATGTACCTTGGGGTAAAACCCAAAAACAATGCTTTGAGCTAGACTCGAATGGGAAATGGTGCACGACAACGGGCCTTGCTGCACTCTTGGTTACGTCACTCTCGGGGGATATGGTTAGGATAATTCTCATTTTATTTACAAACCATTATGAAGGGCTCATGAGTATATACTTACTCAAAGAAAACATTTTTTATGATTATGGATTATATCCATAAACTGTTCAATTTTCATTAGGAATCATTTATTGAAATTCATAAACTGACCTAGTTTATGGTATTGTATAGAAATGGTGCCCAGTAGAAGGAATGTGAACTCCAGTAATACGTATGATCCAAAAAGTAAGAAGGATCGTATCTTTCATGGTACTAAGACATCATTTAGAAGGGAAATAGTCTCCCATGTATTATCATCATATGAAGAAATAATATCATGTGTTGATAAGATAAGTAAAGAGTTTACTGACTCTTATGGCTTTGAAGGGAAGCAAGAGAAGAAAAGGATGGAAGAGAGAAAGATGGATAAAGGGAAGAGGGAAAAGAAGAATTTTCCCATATGTGATAACTGTGGGAAGAAACACCCTGGAAGTTTCCTGGAAGGAATGGGAGTTTGTTATAAGTGTGGAGGAAAAGGGCACAAAGTACGTGACTGCAAGGGTAAGAAAATGGTTTCAAATGTACAATGCTTCATTTGCAAGGAGTTTGGACACTACGCGAACCTATGTCCCAGTCATCAGACTATGCCGCAAATAATGCTATTGGATAATAATCATGTTATGATACTAACACAGATGAAGAGGAATGATTAGAGTTCTTATGTTGATTATGTCATTGGAGTGTTGTATCAACAATGTACTTGTTATAATAATTATGGAGTATATAAGGATTCTACTGTAGTAATATTTCATTAAGGACTTGAGATTGTGTGGAACAAATAAAAGTGACTCAATAGCAGGTTAAATTTTTGGAAAATATATGGTTGAGAGAATGATAAACCATAATATGGTTCTGATACCGAGGTAGTGATTTTAAAATAATACATTATTGATTTAGATAAATTATATTGGATATTATTGACTACCTTGAATCTGATTAATGATTTGTATATTCCATCATTGTTTGGTTTTAAATTTTTTTTTTGGATTGATGAAGTATATCCAACATTCTATATAGAATAAGGGATCATGAATGTAATCAATAAGGATTATGGTAATTCAGGATGTTTCAGTGTTTTAAAAGAACACATTATGAAGGTATCCATATTCTATTACGGGGTAAAAAGGATCTAAATTATGTTTAACTTCCTTATAAATGTTGGACTGTGAGTTTGGACAGAAGTATTTTGGATAAATTCTAGTTTGAGATTAATTTTGGATTTCCATAAAGGGACAACCCGGAGGTCGGGCGGTAACCTGTCGCGACCGGTGAGGCCGCAGGACTTGAACCCACAACCGAAGGGTGACAAGGGTGTATCACCTACCACTAGCCCATGAGATGTCCTAGATTAAATAATATAGTTTTTAAAAAAAAGATCTAGTAGATGAATTATAAATTCGTTTATTTTGGAACCCTATACGAATAGTATAAATAGAATTTTTTTTCGTTCTATTATCTTTTAGAGTGAAAGATGAGTTTGTGGTAGAAATTTATTAATGGATAAAACTCTAATTATAAAGTAAGTATATCTCCTTATGATCTTAGCCAATCTCATAAATAAATTCCTCAACATTAAGAATAGGAACTTAGAACAAAAATGTTGTCCTAGATGGTACCTTAAATCATCACTAATTTATGGATTTGGGATTTTTTTCCTTTTCATAGCCATGTTCTCTACCACTCTCCATCAGATAATTGATGGTTAGATTTCTCTTCCATATGCATATTTTCCTACATGGAACCCTGGTATGTGTTATTTTCGGTAATCTTTATACTTTCCACTCTTTATTTTAAATAGAGGCCTCATTAATTCATTTTTTGATGTGGGATTTCAACTAAGATATTTTGAAACGTCAAAAATGTGTTATCCTAATACCTTATGTTTTTTTGAATCGATGGTATTTTAAATCTTCATAGATTGATGAATTTAAGGACCTCAATTTTAAACATGTTTGTGATTGATGACCTCAATAACTACCAATAAATATTTACGTTTTTCCTCCAATTATATGTCTCTAATTTCCACCAATGTTCCCCTAATCGAGATCATAATTTGGTGGTAACTCTTTCATTTCTCTTTTCCTCATATTAAGACTAAATTTTAGTAACCCAATTTCCGATGTGAGTTTTCCCACAAAGATATTTTTTATTTTCAACCTTTTATTTTTGAAGAACAATTTCAAATTGCGAGGACACAATTTATTGAAGGAGGGGAGAATGTAACACCCCAATATTTCATAGTGTGTTATTTCTTCAAAATAATTCAATAACTTGCACTACACGCAACACCGAGTTAAAGCGCACCATGACTTACCAAACTAGCCGTTATGAATAGTAATACCTACTTTTTAAAATTTTATAAATTCTATCTCTCAAAATGGACTTCATTATTGGATTTGGAATATCAAAATTATCCTAGGGTGAAATTTTGGTACTTTTCAGATAACATTAATATTTTGATGAATAGTGAAAATTACTAGATTTTAATTAAAAGAAACTTTTTTAATCAAAATAATTAATGGTGATAAATTATGAATTTGAGTTGTTTTAAAGTATAATTGGAATATATTTTTACCATCATATCCAATGGTGTTCATTAGAATTAATTTCACTTCGAAATTGGACTTAAACAATTGTCAATCTTTTGATATATATTGTTTCTTAAAAACACGCTATTTGTTGTGACAACGAGAATTAATTATAAAATTAATTAATGCAACTTATATTTTTTTAATTTTGTAAAATAGATATCATTTTTGAATTTTGAATATCAATTATAGCTTAGGGTGAAATTTTGGCATTGTTCTGAAAAACATCAATTTTTGATGAATAGTGAAACTACTAAGTGGTAGTTAAAAAAACTGAATTGTTCATAAAACATAATTTTACCACGTCTATGAATGGAATTTCATAAATCCGAGAGACACGGTTAATATCAAAAAGTAAAATATGGTTCAATGAGATGAAAATAATTTTTGGTGAATAGTAACTTTTTACTTTTATTTACCACGGTTAAAAGTAAATAGGGTAATTAAGGGTATAAATGATATTAATATTACCCTAACACATGTCTTAATTCTATTGGACAAGTTTATCTCGACCAAAAACAACTTTAGGAATAAAATATTTTCATTTAGGTCCACTTTGATGAGATTAGGACATTTATTATTATTTAATTCAAAGAAGAGTTAAAAGAGTTAAAATCAAAGATTATTTACTAAGACATTTTTAATATAGGGTTATAAATAAGATAAATTCTATTGTAAATATTCATTATAAAGATAAAAATATTTCCTACATAATGATATTTTATTTATAATTTTTAGACATTAAAACATTTACTTTATTTATGACACATTGATGATGCAGCAATTACCATAATAGAGAAAAATTAAAATAATTGATATTATAAATACCCAAATAAATATAATTGGAGACTTTTATTGAATTAAACTAATTTTCTAGGTTAATATGACATATTAGGATTTATTTAATTGACTTTTTTCGAAGTAATCATTCTGTTATGAGTTTCACAAAAATCAACTATTGAATAGTGTCAAAATTGACATAAAAGAGTTTTTAAAACAAATATTATATTATTAATTGATTTTAAATTCTTAAAAATCTAAGGTTCGGCCAGGAGACTTATATCATGATATTTGTTTCATTAAGGAACAACTTGGAGGTCTCTTGGATGTATATAGTAAGTTTATTAACTATATAATATAAAAATACAAAGTGACATGGTAAATGTCAAACTAATTAACCAAGAGTTAAAACTAACCGATAAGGTTAATATAGTAACCCAAACCTGTTTAAATTATATTGGTTGAATGGTTTTAGACCTATACCCACCTTGAATTTTGAATAATAAACTTTGGAGCCATTATAAACCGAATATGAATTTATTATAAATTAATATTTCTAGCTTTTGCAAAGGTGCCCCTCACCTCTCTTATAAAAGGGTACTCCGCCTTCTCATTACTTCACACCTTCATAGCCTTTTGGTTCGGCTAAACCCTGCCCAAATACTCTCTAAACTTCCCTAAATACAACATAGAGGACTTATTATGATCAGAAATCCAACCTAAGGGGCCCTTTTGATCAAATCAAAAGGAAGAACCCAAAGAAGAGGTAATGTTTTCACCACCCTTTTTCAAATTCATTTCTTCATCAACTTATTCTTTCTTTGTTTTTCCCATTATAAAATAATGAATCCAGAATCTCTTATATAGTGTAATATTATTATAAATATGGTACAACCATATTCAGTATTCTATCCCCCCTTTGAATAACATGTCACCATACGTGCGTACGTACGGCTTACCGTCTCCACGTCGTGGTGTAATTGTTATTCAATAAATTATTATTTGGATGGGTATAATAATGATGTGTAATTCATGTAAATAATAAATATAACATAATAATTATTCTTTATATATGATATAACATCCAATTATATATTATTTTAATATCAAAAGAATGATATTGTTGCTCGTGCGTACGTACGGACTACTGTCTCCACGAACACGATGAGATTCATTCTCTATCATATCCATTCAAGTATAATTATCATTTGATGATTTAAAAATAATGTTTAAGGACTTGATATCATTATTTATATGAATAATATTCAACCTATCCATGATAAACATGGCTTACGTAACAAAACATATAAAAGAAAACGAGTTAGTTAACACCCAAAACGCCGATAATTCTAAGATATTATTAACAAAGAAATGTTAAAAGATCATATATGATATCATATTAATGTATATGATTATTGAATAATTTAATAACCATTATTTCACCATTATACAGGAGGTTAACCTACCCCCAACCAAGGAAAAGTACAAGGTAAGGGTTAATTTCACAATCTCTTCATTATCCGAGGTTATTTATATGCAATTATCTACTAGGATCCCATTATCATCCACATCCATGTTCCATAAAAATGTATTTAAAAACATTTTTACTATATAATAGACAATGGGTTAAAGTCATTTATACCCTTATGTGTTTTGAAAGGAATCTTTCCGTCGTTTTCCAAACGAGGCACTTTTAACCTTTTCGACAAATTTAAGGTAAGAATGTCTTTTTTTAACTTATACAGCGGGTACAGCTATTTACCGCCGTTATAAAATCGTCAAAGCTTCCCATAGATGCTTATAAGAATATTTTCAAATTAAATGTTTTATTTTATAATCATGTGACTTTTAAATGATTTCAAAATGAATATTTTAAGAATTTTTGAAAGGTACTCTTTATCAAGAACATAATTTTAAATGTTTTAAAGATTTATCATTCTAAATCTTTTAGTTCATGTCCATGTTTTCAAAATGATTTTGGACATGAGTGTTTTGAAATGATATTTCTTTTCAAAAGTTTCAAAGTGGTATGGGAAACTTTGATTCAAAAATCTCTTTTAAATTACTTCCTTTATAAATGTGTGACTTTTCAATGATTTCGAGAAAAGAGATATTTCTCTCAAAAAGTTTTTATTTGCATCTATATCAACATCATTTGATGGATTTTAAGCTTATATGAAGTTGATTTATTATGATATAAAACTTTTGTATTGCATTTAAGGTTTTGTGATATGTTTTACTGTGGATGTATTATTTTTATACCATTCATGGTTTATGGATAAAGTATTGACATTTCGTATGCTAGTTTTAATACGAATGTTTATGTTATGTTTAAACCTTTTCATATGGGAATGCATTGGACTTAGTAAGTGACAGGTGGAGCCCGCCATAACTCCTCGATGCATCAGTAGGCCTCATGAGACAAACTAGTGTCTTGGCACAAGGCCTTGGAAATATCTTATTTGTAGTCTTGGCACGAGGCCTTGGCTATGTAGTTATGATATTCTGGAATTATGCATTCCATCATTATGAAATTGGTTATTGATATTTCATGTGATTATTCGATTAGTAGAATATCCATGTGAATAAGTAAATGTAATTATTTCATTTTATTTATTTCACACTATGTTTCTGTTCAAGATTAAAGAGCTTTTGTTTTAGTTATACACTGCCGTAAATGTTTATGATTATTTTTATGTTTCTGCTGTATTGCTTACCCTTACGGAGCGTTTCAGATCACCCTATTTCTATGTTTTATTTTTTCCCAGGATTCCAAGAAGTATATTGTCATTGATAAGAAGGGTTAAGACAAGGGAATGATGGAATTCATAAAAGATTATTTATGTTGTTTTTTATTTTATGAAGTGTAATGTAACATTTATGTATGTAATCTATTTTCAAAGACTGCTAAACTAATCGGTCCTTTAGGACTTGATTCCTTGTAATCATGCCAATGTATTAAAATAATGCACCGACTCTAGGTAACTGTGGTCGGGGCGTTACAAATAAATAGTGTTATGATAATATGCACACATTGAATTTTTATGATCATTCATGCCACATTGATGGCACCAGATGATCCAGTTCTTAGAAAAAAATGAAGAAAGATCAATAGTACTTTTAATTCTATGGTGAACACCAACAGCTTCTGGTCGATTCCCCATTTCCTTACTGAAATTTGATTAACTATTTATAGATATTTGAGGAAGAGTATCTTCTTTAATAATTCCCACCATAATAGTATTTACTTGAACATGTTTCCACAACACACTAGAAAAAGATTTTAGCTGAACTTATACACATTCAAATGAAAATTAAAACATTGACCACTCTCAAAAAATTGAGCCTTAAAGGAATAATCAGTATCCAACTCCAAAAGAAATGGTCCTAGATCCATTAAAAATTTCTACAACCCTGATCCATCACCTTGTGGTAGAGTGAAAATCTTCATTCCCTTTATCACCTTACCTAGCTCAGAGAAATACCATCAGATGAACGGAGCCTTGAAGAACACCAAAGAGAGATCCTCTTAAGGATTATTTTGAAAGACCATCTTCTTCCACTTATAGGTCGGTCCATTGATCATGATGGTATGAAATGTCACCACCAATGACATAGGAAACTCAATGATACTAAAGAACCTTATTATTTTATATGCCCACTCATTCGTATACAGGGGATCCACTTCAACATAAATTGATTTGGATTTTTCTTCCAATACTCAAGAACTAAATCCATATGTTGACAAACTATATATCCCACTAATAGAAAACAACTAGTTGATGTACTAAGAGTATCCATTTAATCACTGTGGAGATGTAAACAATGAATCATGAATTCAGAAAGATCAATAAAAAAACGGACTTCTAAAAAAATCACAATATGAGTACCAACATAAGAAACATATCCAAAACATAAGAAAATAGTCCATACATATACTAGATATCAAAACATAAAAAATTTCCACTTAAAAACACTTTTGAAAATAAAAAACTATATGTATTTTCATGACCACGAATGGAATTCCATGAAGCATCATATATCCATATTGTCATGCAACCCCAAGAACTCATCAACACATTCATAAACCAGGGACACATTGTTGATTCAATAAGGTTTTCCTTATGACTTTTCCGTTCCTTCATTCAATGGGGAGATTGTTGTGTCATTAAGATTTCCTTTTGAATTTACCATTCCTTCTTGTTTTGAAAATCACAAACACCTTATCTCAAGGAAAATATTTATTTATCCTTTTTTTATTTCTATAATAAAATTTCCTTCCCCATGTAAATTTATCCTTATATTGTTTCGTTTTCCATATCATAATATTTCCTATGTATAAGATTCAGATTGAGAACAAAAACTCAGAATCCTATAAATACTTAGATATGAAGCATTCTGTTCATGGATCTGAATTCATGGAATTCTGGATAGGAACTCTTCTGAGTTCTGACTCCGAATTCTGAATCATAATTTTGTATAGGAATGTTTGTGAAGTTAAACTCTGAATTCTGGATAAGAATGTTTATGAAGTTCAACTCTAAATTCTGGATACGATCATGTGTGAAGTTCAACTCCGAATTATGGGTAAGAAAATTCATAAAGTTTGACTCCAATTTCTGATTATGAAATTGGGATACGAACTTCTCTGAGTTCTGACTCCATGTTCTCTGAATTCAGAATCTGAACTCTTATGAGTTCTGACTCTGAATTATCATGAACTCTGACTCCGAACATTGTATGTTCAGGTTCCAAATTATTAAGAATCAAGATTCTGAATTTCTTTGAAATTCAAACTCCATAATCTTATAGAATTCAGGTTCTAAATTCCTAGAATACAGAATCCAAATATCCATGTATTATAGGCTCCGAATTCTGTTTTGGTTAAACTCTGAACTCTCACTTTCTTACATTATGAATATTGGATTTTAGTTATGTAACCATATTTTTCATACAATTTCTTAGTTATAAAATGATGGCGTTCTTTAAGTTACTCACTAACCGTTGTTTGAGTGACACGTGTATAGGTCCCACCAAAATTTATGAAAAAATATGACCATTGAAAAAGGTAGCCGACTGTTGGAGTTGTGCCTATAAATAAGAGCTCATTTGAAAGAGCTGTCAACTGTTCTACGACTCTAGAGACCACATTTTGTTGAAGTGATTTCTAGAGAGAGACTTTCATTACTTTGTGCATATTGAACTACTAATTCCTCTTTGCTTTGTGTTACCCTGAATGTTGTTGAGTACATTAGAGGGCTTCTGGGGATAGGAAGGAAAAGGTGCCTACTACCTTGATGTTTAGGGCTTCCTTGCTGAGGAAGATAAATGTTCCAACTACCTTGAAGTTGATGGCTTGCGGGGATACCAAGAAAGACTCCTATCTTCGTATCGAGGGATTACCCTGGTGTGGGTAAGATATTCATTCTTCAAAGTATAAATCAAGGGACCTTTATACAAGGTTTTTAGGATACGCTTCTCTGTTGGTTAAAAGGTTTACCTTGTTACTTTTTTTATTACAAGTTTTTGGCTACATTTGTATTGTTGATGAAAGTATAACTATCTTATACTTCCTTATACTTGTACTCTGATTTAGTTAGATTTTATACACTTTAAGTTAGAATCATAGTTATTTTACACTTTTTTTAATTTTAATTTCTGGAATCACTTTTCCAGAATCAAGCAAGTTATTAAAACCTAAAGGTGTTGTGAATTTCGGTTATTCAAAATTTCCTTAATGATTTTTAAAGTATAAAATTCACCCCCTCTTGTATTTGAGCATCTCATCCTTACATATTCGATCCTACATTTGGTATTATAGAGTATATCATACTCTCACACACCATCTAACAATTGGTATCAGATCAGTTGGTTCAATCTAAATTAATCTCACGATTAGATTCAGAAGATATTTCATATTCTTCTTATATTTTTCAGAATCATACTTTCCAGAATCAGTTTTTAGATTTCATATAGTTCAGATTCATTTTTTCTTATAGATAATTTTGTTCTTTATTTTCCGTTCTTATGAATATATTCCTTGTTTGAAAACTTTTTCTATTAACAAGTTTTGTGTGGAAATGATTTTTCTATAAGATGGAAGGAATCAATGTTGGTTCCATATACAATCTCAATCCAACTAGACCACCTATGTTTGATTGAAATTACTATGACTAGAGAGATAGTATGAAGACTTTTGTTTTCAATACTGGTGTTGATAATTTTGTTATGCATTCTAAAGGATATAAAATCCATGAGAAGGAAGTTAGTACCTTTACTAATCAAGAAAAGCATGAATATCAGTTAAATTATATGGTAATCAATACATTACATTATTCTATGACTATAAATATATATAGAAAAATTTCATCTTGGGATGAAGCAAATTCTATATGGAAGATACTTGATGTTACTCACTTTGGAACTTCCAAAGTTATTGAAAAAAAGTAGAGCCATGCTTAGAGCTGAATATCATGGTTTTAATTTTCCTTATAGAGAACCCATATGTAAGGTGCAACAAAGATTCATGACTATTGTGAATAGTTTACAATAAATGGGTGAGAAAAGATTAGATGATGTAGCTCTTGTTGATATGATCATAGACATCATGCCCAATGAGTGGGAATCCAAGAGGACTGCTATAGATGAGAACAGAAAGGTTACTTAGATTACTCTTGATGAACTGTTTGGAACTCTTCATCAGCATGAGACTATAATTAAGAGAGATGATGATAATGTAAAGAAGAATAATGGAAATGGCATTGTTTCTTTTAATACAACTTATAATCAAATGAAATCCAAGACTCCTGATAGAGTTAACAGATCCAAATCTATGAAAGTTGTTATCCAATCCTAATCTAGTGGAAGTGATTCTTCAGAGAACGAATTTGAAAATCTTTCTCTAAGGACATACAAGATAGCTGGACAATGGAACATTCAATCTAGATATAAGAATAAATAATGGAAAGATAAGAAATATTCATAAGTCACATGTTATGAATGAAAGAGAGGTGAACAAATAAGGCTTTATTGTCCTATGCTCAAGAGAAAAGAAATAAATGAAAGGATTTCTGAGAAAAACAAAAATATGTATTATAAGGCTAAAGTTAAGAATGTCTGGAAAGATAATGACACCTGGAGTCCTAGTGGTGGAGACTCTTCAGATGAATCTTCGGATTATAAATCTTATAGACAGAAGAATCTTATTCTAATAGATAGAATACCTATTGACAATAATTATTTTATGGCTAAGGTACACAGTATTGAATCTATGACCAATGTTTCTTTGAATGGTAATGATAGTAAATATTATGAATCTTCTATTGAAGAATATTCTTCTAATGAAGATAATATTTTACCAACCTATGATCTAGTTTCTAGGATTTCTAAACTTCTTGAGATTGAGAATTCAAAACTCATGAAAAAACATGATAATGCAAATTTTAGGAATACAATTATTACAAAAAAAATATCATATCATTCTAAATATCTTGATAAGAAAAATGATAATTTTGAAAGTATTTCAAAAAAACTTGAGGAAATAAATTTCGAGAAGAATAAAATATCTAAAGATCTAGAAAATGTAATTACTATGAAAAATGAATTCGAACCTAGATCTAGTTCAAAATAAAGTGTTTTTTAAGACATGAACATTATTTTCTAACTCAAATCCGAAATATTTTCCTTGAGGAAGTGTTTCTATAACATTACCGTAGGTAAGGAAAATTTTGATAAAATGTATTCTCAAATCCAACCTCTAAGGAATAGTTATGGTTTTGGTTATACTAGTTCTAAACTTGTTATCAGTAACAATTATTTTGTTCCTCAATGTGCTCTATTCTGCACTAAGTGATAGTGTGGTGGACACTACGCAAAGAATTGTACTTTAAACAAAATCTAGTCTTTAGAATTTCATAAACCCTATTTTTCTAAGAAGATGTGGGTGCCTAAAATTTTTCTTTCAAAGAATTCCAGATCCAATCATGTTTGGATTCCGAAAATCTATCTTTTTCTAATTTTCAGGGAAATAGAGAAATTACCAACAGAAATACATGGTACATGGATAGTGGGTGTTCCAGGCATATGACTGGTAACAAAAACTATTTTCAAAATATTGGAAAGATGAAAGGTGGAAAAGTAACATTCAGAGATAATTCTTAGGGAGAAATTATTGGAATAGGTAACATTATTATTCTTAGAAAAACATTGATTTCAAACGTTTGTTTGTTAAAGGTCTTAAGAACAACCTCATTAACATAAGCCAATTATGTGATTAAGGTTACCTTTTGAATTTTAGGAATGAAATGTTCTTAGTACACAATTCCAAAGAAGATTTTATTCTTTTTTCCCATAGGCAAGAGAATGTTTACACACTAAACATATAATACCTTATGAGCCAACACTTACCTTGCCTTAGTGTACTGGAAGATCAGTCTTGGTTGTGGCATAGAACGTTACGACATTGTAACTTTTGGAACCTTTCAAAACTTTCTAGAAAGATTAGATATGGATCTACCATATCATAGATTTTATTCTTCTAAAGTTTTTAACCCTTATCAATATGTAAAGAAACAGAAATCATGTTTTAAATTAGTTGGTGAATTCACAACTACTGATACATTACATTTAGTGCATATGGATATTTTTGGTCTTACACAAACTAGAAGCATTGGGGGAAAGTATTATGTATTTGTCTTGGTTGATGATTACACTAGATTTACATGCGTCTATTTTCTAGCAAAGAAGACTTAAGATTTTTCGTATTTAAAAAGTTTTAGATCCCAAGTTAAAAATGAGAAAACCTTCCATTGAAAACTTTTCATAGTGATCATGGAGGAGAATTCAAATGTTCTAATTTTGAAACTTTTTGTAGTAAAAAAGGCATTACTCATAACTTCTCAGCACCCAAAACACCTCAACAAAATGGTGTTGTTGAAATAAGACATATAATTTTTCAAGAGATAACAAAAACCATGTTGAGTGAGTATTCTATAGCTAAACATTTTTGGGATGATGCTGTAAGTACTGCTTGTTATACCATAAATGGAGTTTTGATTAGACCTTTTCTTAATAAAACTCTTTATGAGTTATGGAATGCTAGAAAACTGAGACATTCCTACTTTAGAGTTTTTGGTTCAATGTATTAATCTTGAATACTAAAGATAATCTACATAAATTCGCACCAAAATCTAATGAAGGAATTTTATTATGCTACTCCACAACTTCTAAGGATTATAGCATTTTCAATAAAAACACTTGTATTGTTGAAGAGACAATCCATGTGAAATTTGGGGAAACTAGTCCTTTTGTTTTTAAACAATCTCTACCTACATCTTCAGATGTGTTTTCAAAAACAGATTTCAACCTTTGATATAAGATCCTTCTGATAAGGAAAATGTTCAAGATGATACTACTGAAACATTTACCCCAGAATATTTCCTACCCTATGTTGATGAACAGGTTTTAGAAAACCCAAATCAGTTTTTTCTAAAAAATCATCCTAGTGACAACATCATTTGTGATGTAAATAAACTTGTAAGGACTAGAAGTTCCTTAAGAAATGACGTAGAACATCTAGAATTCCTTTCCCAATTGGAACAAAAAATCACTAATGAATCTTTTGATGATGATTATTGGATTAAATCTATGCAACGTGAACTAAATGAATTCCAAAGGAATAATGTCCAGACCATGGTTGAAAGACCTAAGGAAACATATATTATTGGAGTAAAGTGGGTCTTACAAAATAAGTGTGATGAAAATGGAATAATTGAAATAAATAAAGCTAGATTAGCTACTAAATGCTATAATCAATATGAAGGAATAGACTATGAAGAAACCTATGCTCAAGTAGCTGGACTTGAATCTATTCATATCCTACTTGACTTTGCATCATTCATCAATTTCAATCTATTTAAAATGGATGTAAAATGTTCATTTCCTAGTGGTTATGTTCAAGAAGAATTTTTTTTTGAACAACCTCCTGTATTTGAAGATACAAAAAATCCTGATCATGTTTTTAGACTTACCAAAGCGTTGTATGGTCTTAAACAAGCCCCATGAGCTTGGTATGATAGAATTATAGGATTTTTGCTTTAAAATAACTATGTTAAGGGAAATGCAGATCCAATCCTTTTTATAAAGAAGCATAAGAAAAATGTTTTGATTGTTTAAATTTATGTTGATGAAATTATATTTGGTTCAACTCAGAAATCTTTAACTAATTCCTTTGCAGATCTAATGAAATTTGATTTTGGAATGAGTATGATCGGTGAGTTAACATTTTTCCTTGGTTTTAAAATACCTCAAAAACCAAAAAGAATCTATATATCCCAACATAATTATATTAAAGAATTTATTTAAAAAATTATGAATATGACAACACTAAGAGTATAAGTACTCCTATTGGTACCTCAAATAAACTTGATCATGATAAAGCAGGGAAACTAGTAGATCAAATAACTTTTAGAGATATGATAGGAAGCCTACTTTTCCTGAAAACTAGTCATCCAGACATAATGTTTTTAGTATTCTTATGTGTAAGATATCAATCCAATCCTATGGAATCTCATTTAAAGGTAGTGAAACGAATTTTTTGCTTCATAAAGGGAACTACGGATTTATGAGGCTTTTATACATCTTGAAATGATTTTGTTTTAAAAAGTTTTTTCGATGCTGACTTTGGTGGATGTAGAATGGATAGAAAGAGTACATGTGGAACATGCCATTTCTTAGGAGATTCATTAGTTTCTTGGCCATGAAATAAGCAACACTCAGTAGCACTTTCCACTGCTGAAGTTGAATATGTAGCCGCTAGAAGTTGTTGTGCTCAAGTGTTGTGGATGCAACACACACTCACAGATTATAGCCTGAGTTTTACAAATGCACAAATTGTGTGTGATAATACAAGTGCCATTTCCCTTAGTAAAAACCCTACACATCACTCTCTTGAAAAATCACATAGATATTAGGAATCACTTTCTTAGGGATAACACTCAAAAAAGAGATATCATACTTCATTTTATAGGAACGCAATATCAACTTGCTAATATTTCTAAAAAATATTTACCCTCTGATAGATTTGAATACATTAAATAGAAGTTAAGAATGGTAATAGTAGGATAATATTCATAGATTAAATTCCTTTTACACCAATATCCTTACATTAATAAATCCTTCTTATATGGGAAGTACATCTGTTTGATAGTTCTTCAAAATTGTCATAATAAAAAAATTTGTAGTCAGTTTTTCAAAAAAATTAGTAATGAAAATTTTTGTAGTTGGTATTTCAAAAACATTCATAATTAAAATTTTTGTAGTTATTTATTATAAACATTCATAATGAAAATCTTCGTAGTTATTTTTTCAAAATTTTTATAATGAAAATTTTCTTAGTTATTTACTCAAAATTTTCGTAATGAAAATCATCATAGTTAGTTTTTCAAAATTTTATTAATGAAAATTTTCTTTGTTAGTTTTTCAAAATTTTCGTATAGAAAATATTTGTAGTTATTTTTTCAAAATTTTCGTAATGAAAATATTTGTAGTTCGTTTTTCAAAAAATTTGTAATGATAAGTTTTGTAGTTAGTTTTTCAAAATATTCTTAATGAAAATTTTTGTTGATAGTTTTTCAAAATTTTCATAATAAAAATTTTCGTGGTTAGTTTGTGAAATTTCCCTAATGACTTTTTCATACCCAAAATTTTTGTAATGGGACTTTTCGTACTTGAAATTTTCATAATGGAAATTTTCTTACTAAAATTTTCGTAGTGGAATTTTGGTACACATATTTTTGCAATAAAATTTTCGACCTACGTTTTTTCGTAATAATTTTTTCGTAGTCAAATTTGTTTTAATAAAAATTTATTCAAGAAGAATATAGCGTATTACGAATAATATTCCGAACAATCAGAAATTCATGGTTTCCTTCTTAAATTTTTGTAGTAGTTTTTTTCATTGTTGGTATTTTCTTTTGTATATTAAATGATCTGATTCTTGTTTTTCCTAAAAACCTCAAAAGATCGGATCCTACCCAATTTTTCATTGAGACCATTATGTCAACCGTCAGATCAGATCGAGAGGTTTCTCAACCGTTAGATTGGATTTGGAAGATGAAAGGTCACCTCCATCACCTATATGAAGGACCCCGAAGGGTATTCCCACATCGGATTTCATGTTCTTACATGCTGAAGTTTTTCCCCCTTTCTTAAGCTCATTCCGAATCATCTGGAGTTCCTCCAATATGAATGTCTATAGAAGACACTTCTCAAGATATGTCAACCATGAAGGCAATCTCCAATTGGAAAGTGTACATGGAAAGTTTGGTCCATCTGAACGTCTTCAAATATGATTCAATTATTTCAACGAATATCATGCTTATTGGATGGGAAATTGTAGACATATCAAAGATAGGAGCTTAGGATGTTGTGTATCCGGATCTACTTATAGAATTTTATGAGTCAGTCTCTTTATTTAATGAAGATGGTAGGAAAATTTTTTCCTTCATGATTTATGAAAAAACATATAATCTCTCATACACCAAGGCTGCGAGCTTGGTGGGGCTGTCATATGAAGGGGAAGCTGAGTTTTATTCCCACAAACTACCAGATGTTCAAGGAAGTTTTATTAAGGTGAAATATTTGGAATGTCTTAGATTATCATATGACAAGACCACAAATATTTCTCACTTATCTGTCAACAATCAGATCTTGAAGTTATGGGTTCATGGTTTTTTCATATCAAGAAATGGTGATAAAGACACCTTAATGAATGGTGAAATATATATCTTGGATTTCTTGGTAAATCTAAGAAAATAAATTTGATGAGGCACATTATCATTACGATAGATAATTTCAAAAATGGGAATTTGAGAGCTCAGATTATTATGTTACCTACCATACATTCCAAGCTTATAGTTCGGTGTCTTGAATCATTCATGATCCCTTGCAGTTCCAAGCCAAGGAATTGTATAGTTATGCTTGTAAGTTATGAAACATTGGAAATAATGAACATGGGATTTTCTGAGGAGACAGGAGAGTTTTATGATCTTCCAATGAAAGAGGGTGAAGTCATTACGGAAAATGCTGAGAAATTGAACCATCAAAGAAGGTTGGAAAGAAAATAAAGATGAAGGAAGTGGAAGTAGAAGAAAAAAATCCTATATCTAAAGAAGTCCAATCTGCACATCCAAATCCCAAGAAGAAGAAAGCCTACCCAGATGAGGTTATAGAAAAATGGAGGGAGGATACGAAAAATAAAAAAGTAGGGGAGCCATAGTTCAGTTTGGATCCTACTAAGGAAAAGGCCTTGAAATAATCAACTACTGAAGAGATTGATAAGAAAGCCCAAGAGAAGAAACATAAGAAAAAAATGTCTGAGGCAGAAGTTTTTCAATCGCTTCTAAGGGATACTTAAGTAGCATCCGAGAATATTCTGGTGCCACAATATTTCTTGACAGAGCCTTTACCAGAGACTCCATGGAAGAATTTGTTCACTCGAAAAAAAGATAAAGAAAAACTTGTTGAAGATGTTGAAGTAGTGGAAGAAGTGGAAGAGGTTGATGAATAAGAAGAAGAAGGGAGTGGGGACACAGGTGATCTTATAAAGAAAGTTGAATATTATCAAGACTAGGTAACCCCATCTGAAAAATTGTCACTCGGGACTTCTGAAGCCAAATCCTCTAAGCTTCCCACTCTAGAGAAGGATGAAGAGAAGGATGAAAAGAAGGGTGAAGAGAAATGTGAAGAAGAAGTTGATAAGTATTCTAAAGAAGAAAGTCAAAATCATGATTTCATTCATCATGAGGATGCAAAGGCTAGAATTCAGAAAGAATAAGAAGATAAAGATAGTGGTGTGCAGCTATCATAGAGCGAGCATGTATCCCCTGATGAGGATGTCATACCGAGAATTGATAAGGGTAAACAACTGTTGGTTGATACTCCTAGAAAATCAAAAGTGAAGAGGAACGAAGTTGCTGGATATTCAAAGAGGATGATTTTTGAGTTAGAAAAACAAGACTCACCAAGCAGAGTCTCAGATATTGAATCATATTTGCTTGGTCATGATTTTGTTGAACAATAATTCAAGAATCTTGTTGGGTCCATTCCGACTTTTTCACGCATAGACTCTAGATACCAGATGCTTCAACATTCTGTTAATCATAAATTGGATTCAGTGTCCATGGTAATGGACAAGTGTGTCAAGATAGAATTAGATTTTAAAACATTTCTCATAGGCTATGAAGCTCATAGAAAGTCATGTAAGAAGATTGCCAGCTGGTCAAAGAGGTCAATTCAAGAAACAAGTGAGCTTGATCAATTTCAAGAAGATGTCAAGGATGATTTTGATACCGAAGACACCAAAATCAAGGATCTAACAAACAGATTTAAGGAAAAGATAAATATAGAACAAAATACTGGGATTCAAGAGGTGAAATACTTGAATGGAAAGTTGAACTCTATAGCTCAAAGCTGGAAGAGGGAAATAGATCATCGGAATTAGATTGAAGAGAATCTTTTGAAGCAAGATGAGTTGATGAAGGCTCAAGTAGAAGTTCATAAGTCTCCGGAAGAGAGAATCAAAGCATTATAAAAGAAAGCACAGGAGGATCAAAAAGAGCTGAAAAAGCTAAAGTCCATTCTGAAGAAGCTAATTCCCAAGGAAAAAGAAGAAAAATATTTCCAAATCTGATCTTTTGTTGTATCTGTTTTTTTTGTATAAATACTTCCAATCGTAATCATAGGGTGATTTATTTTTTTATTTGGATGTTTGTACTAATATTTCATTTACTATATTTTTTTCCATTCCCTCAAACTCTTTTTGAAAATCACAAGGGGGGATAAAGAAAAATAATTCTAAAGGGGATAAGGAAAAAGATATCTAAGTATAGAAGAAATATCCCTAAGTAAGGAGAGTTTATCTAAGGGCGAGTTCTCATTACGAATATTTCCACATTCAAATTAAATTTCTCATTCTAGAAATCTAGAATACGATCCTTAGTGTTCTAAAGCCTAAGGGGGTGTTAGTAGTTATCATCTTTTCCAATGTAAAAAAGGAGATATGTTTTGTTTTCAAAGTCTAGAATTGTTTTTTGATAATACCTTATATTATTTTTTGTAAGGATGTTTGTGCTTTCCAAAATGGGGGTGATTATTGAGTAAATAAGGTTTCCTTCTGACTTTTCCTTTCCTTATTTGAAGGGATAGATTGTTGTGTCATTAAGGTTTCTTTATGACTATACCATTCCTTCTTGTTTTGAAAATCACAAACACCTTATCTGAAGGAAAATATTTTATTACCCTTGTTTTATTTCTATAAGGAAAATTTCCTTCCCCAAGGAAATTTATCCTTACCTTGTTTCTTTGTCTATTTCATTATTTTTCCAATGTATAATATTTATATTGAGACCAAAACCTCAGACTCCTTGAAATACCTAGATATGAATCATTCTATTCTAGCATTCAAATTCTCAGAATTCTGGTTAGGAACTCTTCTGAGTTCTGACTCTGATTTATGAATTGGAATTCTGGATATAAATGTTTGTGAATTTCAACTCCGAATTTTTCGTACTAACGTTTATGATGTTCAACTCTGAATTCTGGATATAAACGTTTATGAAGTTCAACTAAGAACTATGTGTAAAAACATTCATGAAGTTCGACTCCAAATTATGATTACAAAATCTGTATTCGAACATATCTGAGTTATGACTCCATGTTCTTCAAATTCAGACTCTGAACTCATTTGAGTTCTGACTTCAAATTCTCATGAAATCTAAGTCTGGACATTTTATGTTTAGGTTCTGAATTCTTATTAATCCAGATTCTGAATTTCCTTGAAATTCAGACTCCGAAATTCTATAGAATTAAGGTTCCGAATTCCTAGAGAATAGAATCCGAATATCCTTGTATTATAGACTCTGAATTCAATTTTGGTTAGACTCCAAACATTCACATTCTTAAATTTTGAATATTGGATTTTAGTTATGTAACCATGTTTTTATTACACATTCTTAGTTATAAAACGATGTCATGCTTTCAGTTACTCACTAACCATTTTTTGAGAGACACATGTACAGGTCCCTCCGAAATTTAAGGAAAAATATGACCATTGAAGGAGGGAGCCGACCATTGGAGATGTGCCTATAAATAGGAGCTCATTTGATAGAGCCGACAACTTTTCTACAACTCTAGAGACCACATGCTGTTGAAGTGATTTCTAGGGAGAGACTTTCATTGATTTGTGTGTACTAAACTACTTATTCATATTTTCTTTGTGTGACTTTTAATGTTGCTGAGTACATTAGAGGGCTTCCGGGGATAGGAAGACAGAGGTGCAGAGTACCTTGAATTTGATGGATTCCTTGCTGAGGAAGACAGATGTTCCAACTACCTTGAAGTTGAGTGCTTGTGGGGATATCAAGAGAAACTCTAATATTTGTATCGAGGGCTTACCCTATTGTGGGTAAGATATACATTCTTGAAAGTATAAATCAAGGGACCTTTTTTCATGGTTATTGGATACCCTTATCTTTGGGCTAAAATATTAACCTTGTTACTTGTTTTGTTACATGTTTTCCACTGCATTTGTATTATTGAGGATAGTATAACTATCTTATACTTACTTATACTTTTACTCTGATTTAGTTAGATTCTATACGCTTTTAGGTAGAATCATAGTTGTTGTAAACTTTTGTTACGTTTCATTTCCATAATCACTTTTCTAGAATCAAACAAGTTGTTAGAACATAGAGGTGTTGTGAATTTTGGTTATTCAAAATTTCATTTAGGGTTTTTAGAGTATACAATTCACCCCCACCCCTCTTGTATTTGAGAATATAATCCTTTAATATTTGATCCTAGATTTGGTATTATTGAATATATCATACTCAGACATACCATCTAACACACATCATCCTATCATAATATGTCCACATTCCAACACATATTCGTGTTTGTGAGAACTCATGAAAATTCCAAATGTAAAACAAAATCTATTTTAAAAAAAAACATAAACTCTTGTTTTCACACTCTAAATTCACATCAAATTACAAATTCCACAAAAAAATAAAATTCTCACTAACCACCAAGTCAAATATATATTTTTCTAAATATTTCATTGAGAAAATTAAGAAAAATAATTTTCCACCAATAAAAAACCAATAATTATATCTAAAAATTTAAATTTTGATAACTCTATAACAAGGCCTCAAAAAAGAATTTCCAAAAAAAAGGATGGAAAAAAACAACTTACAATGGGAACTAGTTTCGATGGGAGACTTGGTCATAAAGTTGGAGACCATATGAAAATCAAGACACCATCACATAGATCATTCTATAACTATTCCCCTATATCCTTTTGGATTTTCAGGCCCCGCCATCTCACTGATCCCTTTATCCCAGCTCATTTTTTTATCACAAACACAAACAAATTATAATAAACTATGAAAACCAATAAAACCAGAACTCCCATAGAAACTAAAGGCTAGGTCTAGAATGTTTTGGCGAGACAATCCCCCAGAAATTCACCCCATGTTCTGATAGTCCTAATCCATATACCATCACATACCAAATAAAAATGGTCAAATTTAAATCTATAACCTCAAATGAAACATCCTACTTTGATTCCATTTTTTATAAACCAACCTGTGTCTTCCCTAGTATCATAACCAAATTTGGTGCCAGACAAGGACCGAAGGGTGTTCCCAATCTCAATGAGCTGGAAACTAGTATTGAGCATTAATAGAGTAACAAAATGAAACATTTTCACCCATTATTTATAAATAAATTCAAAAATAGAAATAAAAAATACCAATATATATAAAATATCCATTTTAAATCAATTTATAAGAGAAACTAAAAATAAAACAAACTGAATAACGAATACAACATGAACCTGACAACCATAACATCTCTATGTGACCCTTTGGGTCATAAAACATTACCATGACCAACATTAATATTTGATTCCAATGAAAAATATTAAAAACTTCACAAAATTCGAAAAATAAGATTAAACTATATGAATGAGTATTAATACTCAGTATGCCTACCCAAGTAAACCTTTACCCAATTCACTTATATAAAATAAAAGAAACATTACCTTCATGTTGGAAATGAAATATATGAATGTTTTATTTTACCCAAAACATCCAAATTAAATAAAAACATGGCCCATTTATATTTTTCAATTTATAACCATGTTCTACAACAAGCAAGAACCATTATAATTTCATAGAGAAAAGAAGATGTTTTAATTTTTAGCATTGAAGGGATTGTGGAAAAATCATTTTCAAAATAATTTTCTATAATACTTTGAAATGAAATACACATTATTTAACCAATAAGTAAATCATGATGGTAATACATATAAATAATAACATAATAAGTGAAGTAGAAATAAGTACACAATTGTAGCCAACAAATAGTATATTTCAATCAACCATTATAGAAAATTTAGTTCCAATAGAAATGAGAGAATCATATGAGCTAATGAAATATCCATATCATACTATACATATTAAATCATCCTGGAAGTCATGCCTCACTCATGGAAATGAAATTGTATAACTCACTCGGAAACAACCTTACTGGTAAAAACATATAGGAACTATCCCATAGTAATAATAAATAAAATGTATCCCCCTGCTATGTGTGACTAGTTAAAGCATAATCCTAACTATTCAATAATCATTATCATAAAATTAAATGATTATACTAGGTTCCCTTGTCTGGTGTATAAAGGGAGGATCCATCTGATGTGAAACAAGAACCCAATAAAAATCACATATATCCAATATAATAATTCACCAAATAAGAACAACACCAAATCTATCCAAGGAATCGATCTATTTCCATAAAAAATAAATCTCAATGGAACCCACAGTGAGGATATCCCATTCCACTCACGGTAAATGGGACACAAGGATTCCACATCAAGGACATACCACCCATTCACATATTGGATCACGATAATTCCACATCGAGCACATCCGTTCGATTATATATAAATATGAAAAAATGATTATACATGGAGGGTTTCTATAGTTACCATTTTAAAGGCTTTCACAAAAGTTATTAATGAGCCTGAATAATCACTTATCAAAGAATAAAAATTCCTCTCCAAAATGTTTCAAACACAATATTTTCCATTTCACAATCATTTAAAAATACTCCATATAAGTACACTCACAACATGTGCAAATGAAAACCATGCTCGTCAATGTTCTAATCATTCCATAGAACATTATCACATTCCATTCAAGTTAAAAGATAAAAATGTATTACAAATACATTTGAGAAACCCAAAACCACCATTTAGATGTCATAAATATATTTTTAAATACAATACATGATTTAAATTTCATAAAATTAACAAAAAAATGAAGTTCATCAAACACATATTATGGAATATTAAACAAAACAATTCAATTTATCACAAAACAAGTTAGAAATCACCACATCGCACAAAAAAATAAATTATTACAATGTTCATGCATAAATATTTAACATATAAGGACGGTGAAAAGATCATGAAACAAATGATTATAAGTGTTAATGTCATGTGATGTGCGAAATCTACCTAAAATCACCTGTGTATTGACAACGCCAACCAGAAACAACTCGAAAAAGGTATCAAGATAGATGAACAACCTAGAAGAACCTTATAAAAATTACCCTATAAAAATTCAATGGAATCATGAACCTAGGTCCCCCATGACCAAGGAAGAAAGATTTCTTTTTAAAAAATTGGAGAAGAACGAAGAGGGAGGGTGTGAGAAGGGATTACATTGAGAAATTACCATTGAATCCTGATGAAATATTTTTCATCCACACTTGTGATCAAGGATATATCTTGGAAAACAAGATAGGAGCTCCCCTAGAGTTGTAAAAACCTAGATAATGATGGAATGTGCATATTATGGCTAAAAATACAAAGTGGGTAGAACAGATGATTAAAAAAATTTATGATATGGACAACTTTCTTGGTTTGGCCACATGGTTTGGTAAATTGTGCTCCAACCACGCAACACAATTCTTTCTACATGGAAGAACCGTGTACATGCCTTCTTCATGGGTTTCCATAAGTATGTGTGGTCCATGATCCCTCAACAAAAAGCATTACTGAGCATTCATGGTTTCTTAAGCTAAACCAGACGATTTCCTCTACACTTGTGTCAACTGTACGACACCTACTACCAGGCCCAAAAACTCAAACATTAAAAAAAATATTAATTAATGTTTTTAATAAACATATGGTTAAAAACGTTCAACTATAATTTGAACCTGTCACACCTGAAACTTGAGAGAATAACCTATATCAAAAAATGAATTGAGAAAAAATGTGAAAACAAAAAACCTATTGTGACACCATAGGTTAACATTAGTTAAATATTATAAGACTATAATAATGAGGTTTCAAATTTAATTTTTTT
This sequence comes from Viscum album, assembly GCA_963277665.1. Lineage (NCBI taxonomy): Eukaryota > Viridiplantae > Streptophyta > Magnoliopsida > Santalales > Viscaceae > Viscum > Viscum album. Next base: position 688,819,547 of record OY728164.1, read on the forward strand.
AAACATACCCATATTCCATTTTTTGAAATATCTAGCTAAGAATCTAATCATTCCCATTTTTTCATTTATTTATAACTACAACCATTAAGTATACCATTAAACATTTATAGAATCCTTAATAATCCCCTGTCACTATTTATTGTATTTACCCATAATCAAATATTAAACAAATTTATATTTCAATGTTAATAAAATCTACTATTTTTATGAATCCAATATTCATTGTAGAAGAAACATGTTGATAAGCCTAAAAAATATCAATATTTCATATTTAAGACTCAATTACCAGTATTAATGGAGTATCACACCCCATGGGTGACTGTAATATTGGTAGAGTCATCTTCAACAAACTTAATGGGATCCCTTAGATGTATAAAAAATCATTACATCACCTAATTTAAAACTTCATATAAAGGAATCCAATTCATATAATTATGGAACAATATCACCACCAAATACAATTCATGTAAAATATCATGACTTCCACCTATTTCAATGAAGTATACGACCTCTTATCAAACAATAGTCCACGATTCAATCGAGAATAACCATCAACTCAAAATCAATGATTTTTATAACCAACAAGATATTATGGTGTTGAAAAATATAAAATATCCATACATTCGTTTTCTATAAAATAGAAGATGAAATTTTTTTGAACTAACTTGGGATTTAATTCTCACTAAGAAACAATGTAAATTCCTATGACTATAAGGATCATCACTATTACAGATCTGGGAAGGATTTGGTTCATAAACATTGTTGTAAGAGAAACAAATTGGGTTAAATTTGTTTAATATCATATAATGGTTAGGAAGTGAAAATTGACAATTATTCAAACATTAAAGAGGTGAATGGTTTTTCCACACAGTGGCCCAAACCATAAACCAACCATATGGAATCCTCTATCTAATAGGGGCCTAGAGAACATGGTTTTTTTGGTACACAAACCTGTTTTTACAAAACCAATAGTGGTTTTGATATATCATTTTTAAATTTGGGGACAATCCAAATAGTTTTATTTTCCTCTATTCAGGGGTTTCTAATTACACACAACTCTCCAGGATGTCATACAGTTATGGAACATGGGTATTAAAAACCATGTTACAACTATAAAAAATTCATAGGATGTCAATTTTTCTAACCATATTCATGTCACATCCCCAAAAATATTTATTGATACTATCCATATCAATATCCATAGGAGGTATTCCATGTATAATAATAGGTAGAGTTTTATTAAAATTAAGAATAATATGTAACTCTTAAAGTAGTGGGATCTTAATTCCTCCCCACCCTATAATAGATCATCATCAAAGATACTCATCAAAAGAATCATTAGGCTTTCATAATAATATTTTTTTTCCAATTCACCCAAATATCTACTTATTTCTCAAAGGATTATTTATAAACGTTATCATACCACCACACCGCTCATTCCAATGACAAGGTTATAACATTCAAAACAGTCAAATTGGTATCTAAATCCTAAATTAGATGCTTCTAAATGATGAATCATCCTCAAGATCAAAATTATCAATATAAATCACATAAGAATGGTTTGAAAGATTTCACAAGAGGTGTGAAAGAAGAATTAAAACAAACAAAGTTGTATCCTACTTTTTAATATAAAATTATCATTCTACCAATCAAATCCTCCACACAGTCTCCAAGAAGACAAAATACTATGGTATTTACTTTCCAATTTTATGATTGAGATAGTGAACCAATCATAGAGATACATTAAGTAATACATGATCACAATCTACAAACATGAGGGGATTATGAATCTACAAATTTTATGAATACTATCTACTATATGTCATTGAAATATGTAGTCAAATCAACCGATCATGCTCCAATATTGCCTACATGAGACTTGGTCTCAAATGATTAATTCTCCAATTTATTCTTATATAATGGATATAGTTATAGTCATCCATAGAGAACCTCATATATTTTCATATTAATTGACTTGTGATTAAGGTTTTATAGGAAAACTCCCCAAGTTATAGGTGCTTTATTTATGTTCCTCCAAAATCAAGAACGCTATAACTAAGAATACTCTTCAATAAATGTATATAATTTTATAATTTACTATATATATATATATATAAGAATAGGTACTAAAAACACTTTATTTCAATGTTCATTATAAAACCCTATCTAAATTATCTTTGTAAAAAATGGCCTATATTTAGAAACAATTATCTCTGGAATCTCATTAAAATACACATATAATGAAAATACCCAACTAGTAAACAATAAATGTGTACAAAATTGAAATGAAGTATTCTTAATATGTTAAATTATCTACAATCACCCATATCAAGCTATTTTTCTGAGGTTCACTTGGAATATCAACCATTAAATCCTTGGTAACATCCTCCCACTTTAATTAAGGTTTGGGAAATAGATGTAAAAGTATTATGGGACTCTGATTCTCATGTTTTTCCTACTAACATGTGTAGAATCCCGTAAAAAATCTTTTTTAGCACCTCTTTCTTTCCCTTATACCTATATTTTATACGAATATCACATTACAAATTTGTCAATTTTGGGTGCACCACCCACATTGAGGCATGTAACTCATACATAATATTTTCCCAAATACATGTTTTCACAACACATCCATGAATAGAAATATTATTATCCTTATTTACATCCTAATCAATAGGTGGATCCCTATCTTCAAAATAACCCTTAATTATATGAATTACTAATCCTCGAACTCGGTTTTGAAAATAAATATTTATAGACTAGAATATGAGTGTAATTATCTCATTCCCCTCTTAAACACTTATACATATATCATTGAATAAATCCCATATCATCTTCCCTAAACTATATTCCAGAAGCTCTAATGTCTACGAATTCCTAAACTGTTAATCTGCAATACAGTTTCCCTTCCTCAGTATGAATGCTTTCTCAAAATCAAAACATCGCATGTTCTCAATCCATTTTCATTGAAGGAGTCGTATATAAAAAATTGAAAATATAAACATAAGGATATTATGATCAATATAAATTATAAATTTTTAACCCCGATGTGAGTTTCCACAACATTTCAAATATATTTTTCCAGTCTCGAGATCATGAAAAGGATAATTATTTTAATTTGGGCTCACCTATCATGATTCGTATGACATGACTCATTCTCCAAGAACTAACACTACCCAAAGTATGATACGAGATTAATTAAAAAAAATTGTATTATTCTTACCTATTTCATGAAAAATAATGATTGGTGAAATGGTAAAATGTTTCTTCGACTACATAAAGGCTCTCTTATATGACTCATTCAACACAAAAGTTATACAAATAATTATAAAACATTAGTTTGGGAAATGGATGAAGTAAAAGTCTTTAAAATCCTATTTTAATAACATTATAAGACCTAAATATCTGATACCATTTTCTACTTCTCCCGTGAAACCATTATCTAAACCTTATTCAGGTCCACTGACACGACATCCATTAATATAATGTGGTAAATGAAATACACCTTGTCGAACATGAATTGATACTTAAATAGCTTGTAATAAATATTATTTTTTCTTAGTGTACTTAATATGATGTCAGTATATTGGTTATGATATTCAAGAGTTTTGGCATACACTAATATATCATCAACAAAATATTAGTCCAAATACTTGGGGAATATTTCATTTATAAAGGTTAAAAACCACACATGATAAATAATTAATCAAAAGTCTATCATAGTGATATAAAAAATCATAACAAATCCTTATTTCAATCTTTATTATATCATAAGGTCTGACCATCATCTTATAAAATCTTGAAATAAAAATATATATGTGTAACATACGAGAACTTATTATCATGTCAACATTATCATCGATTTATGAAAATGGATATTGGTTCCTAATTTTCATCTAGTTCAACATCATATAGTCCACACATAAACACAAGGTTCATCTTCCATCCAAGTTTACAAATAAGGATATCTAAATAGTGATGTTCAAAAAATATATTAATCCTTTATCCTCTAATTCCACTAGTAGAGTATTAATATCTTGAACCTATGTATGTGAAATTTTATGAGGTAGAAGGAAAACATGCATCGTTCTAGGAACTGATTGAATAATAAACTCAACCTCTCTCCTGGGTGGAAACCATTAACAATTATCAGTAATAACACTCTAAAACATTTCAAATTTATGTGGAAATACATTATGATCACCTCCCCCATTAATAAATAATGTGACTTCCCAAATAGGTTATGATCCCATAAAATTTATGTTGAATTAGTCCTATATGATGTACCAGGATAATCCATTATCCATGATGAGCATAAGAGTCTCCTTCTATAGATGTGAGACACACTCTCCTATAATAATAATCAATTTTATATTTTGAAAAACTAACCAGTATATTCCCTATATCATGTATAATATTGACATCACAAGAACATAAAATACCAATGGAAACAATACCTTCCAACCTTAGGGGAAAACTCCTTTCAAAATATGATAACATTCACTACACCTATAAATTTGTTATTTCTCAACATTAACTGAAACATATACTCCCATAAATACCCAATAAACTCACAAACCAAGCCTATATAAAATAATTATAATCTCATGAATGATATAATGCAGTAGAAAGTGTGCTATGTTTATGAGTCATACCTCAAACAATTGACACTCTAACCTTACTACTATCTAGAATATGATTTATTTCATGCAGATATCATATCCCCCTACCATTGGATCATGTATGTGTTCGATGGGATTTTCATCTTTAATGATATTTAATATAATTTCATACATTACATCATTCCCCACCCTGATATGTATGGGTAGTGGAACTCCGTCATCTTAAATTTTATGGGGTAGTTTATCCCAAGTCGGTTCTCTACATCTTTCTAGGTCCCCCATAATTACATATCATCTATGTGTTTCTAGAGAACCTCTTTAGGATACCTTTCATATATAAATCTTATAATTCCGCTATTGTTCTTGGAAATTCCTCCAATGGCCTGAAACCCTTAATTTTTTATTATGTTTGATAACCCACCATTCAAGCGGTGAGGTGGAACCCTTACAAGGCTCATAGGCGTAAGTATTACTTGTCCAGTAGGCCTTAGAGGAATTCATTTCTTGTAGGCTTCAAACATTACATACAACCTAGACTAACTACTTGTAAATGTTCCTACCCATTTTCTTCATCGTGAAATCATCTCTCCCCCTTCGCACGGTTGTTCGATTATGATTTCCCATGCATACACATGCTTGTCTGGATGGTAGGTGCCATTTAGCTTCTTCTATGGCTATTTTTGATGGAAATTGACCACACATTTGGCCTTTTCTTCCACACTGATAACAGATAACTGGATTAATTCTGTACATGGCTAATTGCTTCCCTTTTCTAAGCTTTTCCCCTTACCATTAGGATGTTAAATTAATATTTCTTCTTATGATAAGATGATGTATCAATAGAGAACCTAGAATGTTATACTTTACCAACACCAGAATCATCTTTCATGTTCACCTAAATAAATGATATCCTTATTTACAACATAGTAAACATCAACAACCAGAAGATATTTACATGTGGTGTAATCTCACACATGATCCCTTCTCAAAAATATCTCTCCTTAATTTTCTCAGAACAAATAAATATTAGAACAATAATATATAGGGTTGTGATCATCCCATACTAATCAATCGCCATTATACTTACCCAGAATAAGAATACAAATTTATAATCTCTCTCCAACATTGGAGTCTCTAGGTAGAAATGATCTATGAACTTATCATTGAATAATTCTGAATCTATACCCTCTTCCTTCGCATCCAACAAGTGAATGTATAACCAAAAGATCATTTTAACTAAAAATATATATTCTTCAAGATTCACCCTTTTCTCTAGAGGGGTATGTACGTTGTCTATTATCATATTTATAGACCCAATATTGTACTTGCTACATTAGACACGCAGTCTATAGAAAACAAAATATGGTGTTTCATAAGAATAATTCTAATGATATAAAACATACATGAGGTTTCATTCTATGTTAATTGCTCTATATAAATAATAAAACAAGTTCACTTCTCAAATAATTTCTCTCCCAAATACTATTCATAACCAACGAGGGCCCTTGAACCAATGTTGGAGGATCATTCTTGGTGATGTAAACATTTTTAACAACTAGTTAACATTGTCATGTAGAAATATCTCAACAATTCTGAATGTACATCTAAAAAAACATATATAAATTTTAATATTATACAAGAAAGGGTTTTCAAAACAATTCATATCTAAAATTCTATGCATTATCTGTCTCAATGGATACAGCAGATATAATGTCATTAATATTAAACATCCCTATCATTTTAAATGGTTGACTCAGTTTAAACACGACATATTAAATTTATTATTTATAATAGATTCCATTTTAACATTATTAAATGTTTAAAAATGTTACAATTTATCATTTGGAACAATTTAAATAATTTTATTTTAACAATAGTCAATTGGAAACAATTACACCATCTTCATTAGAAATTATTTTATTAAAATTTCAATATGGACATATATTTATTTTCAAATTCCATAACCAAACCTTATTAGTATTTATATTTTGTTCCTAAAATAACTTGATGTAAATAAATAGATGGGTGTATAAAATGATTAATAAATACTAAAGCATGATTAAATACAGTCTAATGAGTTGAGAATCATAAAATAAAATTACCACACCACAAATAGATAACACAATGTGAAATAACATTATACTGAAACAATGAAAATAAATATTATCAATCCTACCCAACAAAAAATAGTATCCCCCCACACGTGGAACAACTCCTCTCTTGCAGGAGCACATTAATCATGGTCATAAAAATAACCATCAATTTTATACCACCCTCTCTCAAGCATTGCTCCCTATTTTCTAGAGGATTATAAATCATATTGTTTTACTAATAGAATTAGTGAAAATAATATACCCTCTCTACCAGAGTGGAAAAACATAGAAAATCATAATAAAAAACAACACAAAATAATAATATTTTACCCATCATTTCATAATGAACACCCATAAATTGGTCAGTATAAGAACTAAATATAGAAAATGTTCTAGGACTTGGAAGTCTAATGTGAAGAAGTAAATCAGATTTAATACAATAATAAAACCCCACCATGGGTCTCGAGTGAATATCTTGTCCCCTCACCTGCACACCAACCTTTTTCAACCATATATCATTTGTATATTCCCTTTATCAGAACTTAAAACCATATAATCTGCTCGAGTAACCAATGATGGCCTATGGAGTGTGTTCGTACAAATCATTAAGCCACTAATAAAATTGTATATTGAAATATATAGTAAAAAATAATTTATTTCTTAGTAAAATAAACATTCAAAAAATATAGATTAACATTTTTTCATTATTTAACAATATTAAAATTAACCACCTTTATTCTCGATTTCAACTACAATATGAACACATCAAACCTATTTCATCCTAATATGGTCATCTATACCATATGTCATATGGGTCAAATGGTGTTATACATGGATCATTATTCTATACAATCAAACTACTATTTCAAATGTCAAGTTTGACTATCCCAACAATTGTATGGAATTACGTGTTCATACCCATAGAGCCTGGATTATCAGTCCACCCTCCATACCATAAATGCAACAGGTTTGTAGAGCATCATTATGAAATTTCCAAGGAATAGGAAAAACAGTATAGAATACCACCATGCAAAAAATTAAATTTCCAAGGGTCTGCAGAAATGAAAACTTATCAATAAAAAACAATGATTTTTTACCTTCAAGTTTTCAACACAATACAATGGTCCATTACAGTCAATACATTTAACAAAATTCTTTATAATTCATATTTTACCTTTTCTCTAAACTATAAAAATTAAGAATAAAATTAAACCATTATAACATCATACATATTCCCCATTAACTAATTATCAATTATACTTTTAATAATATCATATCCTAGTTTACAATTGCGAGTTAATAAAAATAAATTGTTATACAAATAAAATATTCCAAGTACTAACACATGTGGTTAAACTACTTTACCCCTCTAAATTTTCACATTATAACTCAATAACCATTCTTAAGGGTGTGTCATACCATATGGGTTCTATTAGGCATATTCTTATCATCATGAATGGACCCAATGGGGTTTGTGAATGCTCAAAAACCACATTACATCACATTAATTATCACTCTCTAATGTGGAATAAATTTTTCAAACTAACATTATAAAATCAAAACGTCATACATATGAAATATAACATAAAAATTGTTAGAATCAATTATAGACCACCTGCATTAAGCTTGTAGATTACTACTCATCCAATAACATAAATTGATTCAATGCTAAACAACCATAGATGCCTAATCAATTATTTTTTTAGAAAAAAGGGGCTAGTAGCTTCAGATGAAGATTAAACAACCATATAGGGTTCATGAAAAAAAATAAACAAACTATAGTCGATGACATAATCGGGGCATCAATTCACACTAAACAGCAATCGTAATTCCTGATTGTTGGAGGGTAATCACTATTGGAAAGCATGGGAGGAATTGGTTTGATGTGATAACTATTTTATAAGAAAATGAGAAGAAATTATTTTAATATCATATTTCTTTCAAGTGGAAAATTTAAATTTTCTACACTTTTAAGAGGTTCAAATTTTGGCCACCTGATTTTCAAAACCATGTCATGACCTTTTGGAATGCACTAGCAAAGAGGGGACATGAACTCATGTTTTGGGTAGTCCACCCGCATGGTTTGACAAATTGTGTGGTGGTTGTGCTCTCATCTCATTCCATGAGGGTCTTGAGTGAGATGGTTTCCTAGAACTCCATCCTTTTTTCTCTAATTGTGAACTAGCATCCATGGGAATGTATTATTCTTATAAATTATTATTATTAACCATTGAAAACAATGAAACATATAATATGTGTAATCATTTCCACAATTTTCATGTCATGAACCCCAATGACACTCTAAATATATTCCCCACCCCAATAGGCATTCTATTAGATATTATAAAATGATTTTTGAGAAACATTAAAAATAATTAAAACATCTTCAAGACTCATGATATTACATTATATATCCCATAGAAAAATTAAATAGGTGGATAATATCAAATATGTCTCAATGTAATGGATATTAAGACAATATTCCTTACCATAGTTTGAATCATAAGATATGTTATTTATGATCCTAAATAACAAATTAAATTAACTATTTAAATTATGAAGAACCATTTTCAACATTATAATTCAAATTATTTTTTTATTTCCAAGATATATTTAATTTCCTAATAAATTAATTTTGTGTTGGAATTTTAGATGATATTTGTTCCATTTGTCGAAAATGGATTTATAATGTTTAATATAGTAAAAGTGTCCATTGTTCTATCATTTTGATAATGGTAAAAATTAAATAATTATAATTTCAATTGAAATAATTATAATTTTATGACCAATAAATAAATATGTTTATAAAAATGAACTACGTTACAGTTATAGAGGGAACATGCAATATTTAATCATATATAATGTATCTATTTATGAACGATCAAGACTAAATGACGATATTTATTATTTTAACTTTAAATAATTATCCATATATACTAAATGCCATATTACATATATAAATAAACTTATCGTTACTATCCATGTAATGGGTGGGTGAAAAATGAATCACATCGACTGATGGAGGTGGTATTCCACACGTACACCCAAATTACATTGACATTTTTTTATAAAAGGAAATTTAAGGAAATATATAATGTAAATAATTTAATAATAATTTATAAATATTTACTGAATATATTATATTTAAATTAAATATATCATTATGAATATCAATGATAGATTGTGATGGGAATGAAATTACACTGGGTTGAGAAGAACTAGTTCTCCATACCCACAAAAGGAAATTTCATTTCCCTTTTGATGGAAGATGAGATGGATATAATATATTAAATTGAAATAATAATAACTCAATATAATTTGGATATTTTTGTTATTGTTTTATAATGGTTTAATAATCATTTAATGAGGATGATATGGAAATAAAATTAAAATACATGGTTAATTATTATACCACTTTTCCAGGCCACACATTTGGGTTTAAATAAAATTTATTAATATAAAGGAATTTTCATCAAACTGAGGGCACTAGGATGTATTCATGTAAGCATGAAATATATTTGGGTAGTTATTGGATGAACCTACTTGGATGTTTACTTGTTAATAAATTATTATAGGAGGTTCCCTTTAATATATATTAGGATGATAAAATTATGAATTTCATAAAATATTAAATAAATATAAATTAATATTCATGGAAAATGGATTGAAACAAATATAATTAAAAGATAGTGTTATTATTTATCATAATAATATCATGAAATAAATCTTCTAAATTATTAAATATTTTTTTATCATTATCTTTTTTTTAAACTATTTCAATCCTTTTGGACAATTATCATGATAATAATTTTTTTAGTCTATAATTGTAAATAGAGTTTTTATAAAAGAAAATTTCATCGATTAAAGGAATATATTTTATAAAACCAAAAATATCAGAATTTGTTTGGATTATTATATAATTTTCATTAATAATTATCAATTAATTAAATAATATTTATTATAAAATCTCATTAATTTATTATTTGTTACTATTCATTTAATTTCTCATTAAAAACTCAATGAAAGTAATGTATTTCAAATATAATTATTTCACAATATATAACATGTTATTTTTATGTTACAAATTGATAGAACACTATAATTATTTTAATTTATATTACATATACTTTTTTTAAACTGATTTATTTAATGTTTCTATTGATCGATTGTATATAGTGTAAGTGATTCATAAAACGGTTATGATAATTATTTCATTAATAATATTTTAAGTAACTCACCATGATAAAAATTAATAAATTATTTTTCAGTGGACTATTTATTACTAAAAAATGATATTTTTATCCTTATAAACAAATATTATACCTATTAATGTAGGAAATAGAAATGTTAGTGTTTATATTTTACTTATATATTATAATGCTCTGAGTGAAAGAAATATGGAACCATGTGGGAATATAATCTAAAAATGTATCATAATAGAAAAAAATACAATAATCCAATTGGATAAATTAATTTTTTAGTGTCAATTATTATTCCTTATAAATATATTTCTAAGGGTAATTACCAGATTTTCCTATACCATGCTGATAAATGTATACTATATTAATAATTAACAATAATTAATAATGAATGGTAATAATTTTAAAAATATGGATCTACCGATTCCAAATATTTCATTAAAATTTAATGATTAAATTAAAATTATATGTATTAATTAATTTAAAATTAAAACTATAAGTTGTGATCAAAATCATTTATTTCAAAAAAAAATTGTTTTTAATTTAAAATATATTGTTAACCCAATTTAGAGAATAAATTATTTATAGGGATTATAATTTGATCATATTTAATCCAAAGTGATATATTAAATTTCTATATAAATCTTATATAGTATACTAATTTTTTTATCACCATAATTGAAAAATTATTTTTTTGATATACATAATTATTTTTTCAATATTTATTTAAAAATACAATTATTCTAAAAAAATCTCAAAAAAATCACATTATATTAACTTTGATATGAGGATTCAAAATAATATATTATTTTTTTATAATAAAACTTCTAATTGTTTTAAAATTATTTATAATATTTTCACATGAAAAGAAATAATATCAATATTTTAATAAAAATTAATTTTGGATGATATAATGAATTCACAAAAAAATTGGTTATTATTTACTAATCATTTATCCATAAATTTACATTTAGTAGAACATTTATATATATTTCATAAATTATTTAATCCTATTTAACCCCACCACCCATTTTAAAATTCCATTTATTATTATTACTGATTGAGTCGATATATTAATTAAATTCCATGTGTTTTTTAATGATATAATCCTTGGAAATTAATCAGTGTGAGTTTATTACATCATTTTTCAAATTTTTTAATTTCTGTTTTAATTGTGATTTTTTTAATTCTATAAATTTAACATTTTTTAGTATCATCTTTACTTTTGTGAATATAGTTTACAATTTTTGATTCAAATTGTGTGATTTAGTTTTTGTAGGATTACCATGCTAGTGCGATACAACTTTGTATTCTAGACTCAGAGCCAATTTGAATCACACATTCCTATAAAGATCAATCAACTAGGGAATGTTTTCATACCAACGTAATGGACCCCACCATATTAATGGGATCATATATCATCTTACTGACATCCAAATGATGTGATTCTTACTAAAGCATAATGATGACTCCTATCCTCATGCACACAATAAATTTTAGGAAGAAAATATCTCAATAAGTAATCCATTTATTGCAGAACCATGAAAAAAGTGGATAAGTTTACTCAGGTAGAAAAAGTGGCCTTCATTAATTCCTATGTTTCATTTTTTCTCTTGTCTAAATAAGATGAGATTTTGGGGGCACATGAAAAATATAGTGTGGAAAAAATTGATAAATTAAATTCTTAATATCTGATCATTTACTATGCTAATTGAACATAATATTTTAAGTGAATGAATCTAAAGGGAAATTTTTCAACCTCTTAACCCTTTATATATGAGTTTCCACTTCCATTCATGGGTGTGGAAGAAGGTGAATGTGGGGTTGTGCTAGAAGATTACAGACATGATGAGATGCATATTTTCTTATGTAAATTTTCATTTTTTCATAATTCTCACTTATTCCCCTCTCAACTCTCTTACCATTCACATGGAGTGGTAAAACGATTGAGTGGTCAGGGATAGAGGAGTTTAAATTTTGTAATCTAATGTCATGTGATTTATCTGAAACACACTTTTTCTATTGAATGGTTTCTATTTTAAATGATTACCAGTCCTATTAATGTGATTATATTTTGGGTTACGGTTCCATTTATTTATTATATCTTTTTTCAAGAAGTTTAATCTCTCTATGACTAACTCAGTTTCTCTCGATCAAGAAAATTGTGTTAGGTGGTGAGTGTCAATATATTTTTGGAACATGAGTGGAATATACAATTTTTTTAGATTTATAATGATAAAAAGTTATAGATCATTAATTCCTGTATATATTTTGGAATGGATTATGAATTTTCTGGGTCATAGGAGTGTTTGACATTAATTCTGTCAATGAAGGGTGATCGATAACCCAATAGATGAGTATTTCAATTTTCATTCAATAAGAAGAGACAGTGAATGATATTTATGGCAATGATTACATGGAAAACAGTTATACTACCATGTCCCCATAAATCACTTCATCCCATTACATTATATCATGATTTTTAATTACCTTCATTTTTTAAACCCAGTCATTTTAAATAAAAAAATCCGCTTCATTCATAAATTTAAGTGGAAAATATTATTGTTGTGAAATATTCTCTGGAGCCATCCTAAGTCATCCAATTTACAAAATATTAACTGAAGAAATATTTTCTTTTATCACACCTCACTTCTGAAATGTGTCAATTATATTTAAATAATAATTTTTACAGATAATTTAGGCTCAGTGTTTCATGTTATATATCCTATTAAATATAGATTTAATTTAAAATATTTGGATGTTACACTAACTAAAAAAGATCCCAAGATTAATATATATTTTCAATAATTCTTCATTTATTATGATAGAGGATATTATATGTATTTATTAATAATATAATAAGTTATAATGCACTATTATTCAATAAAATTCCACGTATTAAATACTTTTTTTATTGCATTAATCTAATTTGAGATGTTATGTGATATTTTCCAGTAGTCGATCAACTGATGAAAAAATATTGGAAGTAGTGATAGAGATGGGAATGAGATAAAATATAAAATTATTAATCATATATTTTAAATTATATGATTTCTTAAAATATTTACATTAATCATTTCAAGCATTTAATTTATATTTTTCAAGTGAGTAAAAAATTATTGTGTAGGGGAGTTATAACAGTAGTTTTTTCCAAAAAATTGAAATAATTTTTATTAAAAATAATTCCATAAACATGACTTGGGATTTAATTTATAAAACCCCATTACTTATTTTTTTAGTACATTATGTTGTACAATTCAATTTTAAAACATTTTTTGATACTTTTATGATCAAAATTCACATTGAATTTAAATCGTGAAATTTAGAATAAATATTTAAAATAATTTTTTTAAGTTCCCCCACAATTTAAAAATTCATTATGAATTGAAATATAATTAATGAAAATACATATGATTTTAAAAAATAAATAATGAATGTGTAACATCCTGGTTCACGGTGCTGGCCAAGGGTGACTTGAACCCGGTTGGTCACATAACCTCAAGCACTTTCCCCAAAGGCCTGAGGCTTCCGACTAGCAGTGTGGGCCTTGGGTATGATAGTGGGGAAACAATTTCCTCAATGTCCGAGTATACACAACAAAAATATAACATAATCAATATCGAAATCAATAATAACATAAAATAAAAGTAAACAGCAAAAGACATATAGTGATATAAAAACCAGAGCATATATAAATGATGAATGTCACATGTGTCTAGTAAAGAAGCCAAAAAAGTCACAATGCAGGAAATACAATACTAAAAGCAATGTACAAAAAAACAGTAATCTCCAACAGCATCACATGCCTTACTTTGTTCCATGCTCTCTAGCTCCAATATTAATCATGTACCGAATGAAAAAGGGTTATTTCCCTAATCTACTCATGAACTATATGATCTTTTTGGTTCTAAAACTATCCCTCAAAGATAGTGTGAGACAAATACCAATAGGCAACCACCAAAATATATGTTCCTAACTATCAGTGAATATATATATATCAAAAAATATTTAGAAATTATGTAATAAACTAGGAAGTACACTAATGTAAAAAATCCTACAATTTTCAATTACATTCATTTACATTTATTAATCATCCTTGGAATCATTCAATCATGGAATATAGCATAATCTATATATCTCTTATGTAATGGTTGCAAAAAAATATGTCTTAGTGGACCATCTAAACTATCGAGTTAACTGAGTCCAAGCTTATTCGATGGCATAGAAGACTCGTCAAAATCATTAAATTATTCAAAATCTACCCTCTAGGAAAGCTCTCATAGTCTAAATCCTCTAGTTTGACAAATCATCAATTCAAAAAATACTGACCCAATGGGAAATCGCACACAGTCTAACCCATTTGGTCCCACATAGCAGTAATCATTTACAAATGACCACTTGGGCATCTCTCATGGGAAATACCCCCTTTGTATTCATAGGAATAATAGTCTAAAATGACCACCCACCACCTCTCATAGTCAATCCCCTAGGGTCCAACATGCATATAATAATTACTCTATGGGCAGCTCTCACAGTCTAACCCCTCTATTCGATGACCACCCAACAGTTATCACAGTCAAAACCACTATGTAAACATACCAATAATTCATATATAAATGAACTTCCATACGATTCTCTCATAGTAAAATTCCCCTTAGTCAAACATTCTCAATGAAAATCACATGCATCTCGAATATTTAGTAACTCCATCCTAAAAACACAATGTATGGAAAAGGGCATGATTTACATGCATTCTAGACCAAACAACCATAATCAATCAAATAAGGGAAACACACCCACAATTATGTTATAAAACCTTACTCATAACAAATAACCCTTTCTCAATAAAACAAACCATAATAGGAATTAAACAGGGTTAAATTCCAAAACACGCAATACCCCAAACATGGGTATTTGACACTTTAAGCATATTTAATCCATTAACAATCGATGAAAATAACAAACCAACAACCATGATTTTTTACAATAAATAATCTTCAATGTTAACCATTGAATTTCCCTAGAATGATGTAGATATAAAAATGGGTGAAAATGATCAACCTTAATAAACTCATGAGAGGGTAGAAATCATGAAGAAAGACTCTAGGGGAATTTAGAAATCACCAGTGGGATTCCAATGCACCCAATGGTGACTCAAGTTGAGGTCATACAATGAATTGGGAGGCATTCAGAGTTATTTAGAGTTATATCTCTCTCATGTAGGAACTGAGGGGAGAAAAAGTTGTTTCATAAGATGATATGTGACCTCACAAAAATTTATCAAATAATAAAAATACACAGTGCTTTTATTTAATGTAAACAATGTGTACCTATAATGACCCATACTTTACATACATTGTTAATACTTCAAAATTGAAGCACACTTATTACAACAAATGACAAAACCACAAAGGACCGTATATGTATAGTGTCTTTAGAAACTGGGAAACATAAACAACTGGTTCATAAATCTTCTATAATGTCTCCCATTTATTTCATCATATCTAGGGTACCTTTTAGCATATTCTAATTAATATCCATCTTCCTGACCTGGGGAAAAGAAAACATACAAAAAAGGGTGAGCTCAAATGCTCAGCAAGGGAAAATAAAGGAAACAAAAATCATATCATATCTTTTTGAAAATAATAACCTGCAAAAGAGATCATAATATCTTAACATGGAATAAATCATAGAAGTGAAAATAAGATCCCCATAATCATAACATAAAACTTGAAACATTGTGGCATGCGCACATAATCATGGAAAATCATTTCTTGTTAGTCATGACTCATTTCCAAGACTATCTTAGCGGACAAAGTCCATTTCGGAACCGAGTTCACTCCTCGTTTCAGTCCTGTATCACTGAACCGAAATAACCTTCCGTTCCAGCCATGTCTATCTCATGAGATATAAATCTTTACCCAATGCATTGGAGGGAGATATAGGTCCCACCCATCTTATAATGAATCCTTTCTTATGTGTGCCACATAATCATAAATCATACATCATCGCATAACACATGTAACAAAAATGGGATTCTTGAAACATCATGACATCATAAAACAAATCATATAAGGTAAATGAATTCATAAAAATAATTCCCTCAAAACATATTCAAATCAATGTAATAATAGGGATAAAAACAGAACCCTTTATTATCTTAGATGGAAAATAATTTTGATAAAACACTTGAACTCCATTCTTGAGGAAAATATCCTTTCTTCTTCAAAAACTTTTTTCCTTTCTTAACATGTCATAAAAATTTAAACTAAAAGAAGTTGATTAAAAATAAACTTGAAAACTTGTAAAGTAAGCTTCTTGGAAATAATGTTTTAAAAATCCATTCATGTCGTATAAGTTAAAAAAACATTCTTCGTACTTTTTTCAGAAAAGTCAAAAAGTACCTCGTATGAAAAACGACAAAAGATTCCTTTCATATCTTTTACTAAAAACACATCGAAGGGTAAAATTGGATATAAACTATTGTAGAAGGATGGAAATAATATTACATATTGAGGTAACATGGATGTGGATGATAAAATACACCCCAGTAATTACCAAAGTAAAAACAATCTCGGATAAAAGTGAGATTGTGATATTTTCCCTTACCTTAGGTCCGATTTGCTTTGTACGTGTCCGAAGCTCCTGTATAATGGTTTAAATAATGTTATTGACTTATTCCATAATCATAAATATTGATATTATATCATATATGGTCATATTCTTATCTTCTTATTAGTAATATTTCATTGTTACTTGTTACTCGGGTCTTTATTGCCTTTTGTTCTTATGCGAGTTTTGCCGAATAAATTCTTATTCTTCTTTTAAGGTTATAGATTCCTTATATCCAGAATGGTATTAGTGTAACATATATAATATTTATTCATTAAATTAATTTTTATAATTACTATGTAATGATGATCATGTAGAACGAGTCGCATCACATCGTGGAGACGGTATTCCGTATGTACGCACGAGCGATGATATTGTTCCCAGGATCGTGGAATTGTATTTAAGTGTATTTATACTATTTCAGTATCAATATCACTTTATAATAATCATATATAGTTACTCATTACACCATTATACCCATCCTTGCAAGGTGATGGTGGAGAATAGATTACACCACGGCGTGGAGACGGTATTCCGTACGTACACACGCGCGGTGATTTTATTTTTCCGTAGGATGGATAGAAGGTGAATTAGGGTTGTTTAATATTTATAATAACATATCAGTATGTATGTAATACTTATTTTATTACTTTATCATGAAACAACTAAAGAAGAAGAAGTTGAAGAAGAAATAAATTGAAAAGATCTGTAATGGATATTATCTCTTCTTTGAAACACCTCTTTGAATCCTCCACTTAGGGAACTAATATTGGTCTTTGAAGAAAACCAGGACCTCTAGGATTATTATAGGGAAGTGTAGAAGGGATTTTGGTAGGTTTTTTCCGAGCTTTAGTGCTCAAATTGGTGTGAGAAGGAGGGGGAGGAGGTGCCCTTTTATAAGGGAGAAGAGCAGCACCTTAGGAATATCTCAAAATATTATTTTATATTAAAGTCAAAATCTGTTTATAATGGTTCAAAAGGGTCTTATTTAGAAGGTATAGTGGGGATGGGTCGAAATACTATCAACCAATAGGATTTAGACAAGTTTAGGTTATTATTTTATCCTTATCAATTAGATTTAACTCTAAGTTAAATAATTTAACTTTTACCGTGACTTTTTGTTTTCTTACACTATATGGTTAATACACTTACTATAACATGCCAAACGAACCCCAAGTTGTTTATTATTAATATATATATCCTTATCTATGTAATTTGGACGAACCTTAGATTTTTAGGAATAAAATAACAATTAATAATATAATATTTGATTTAAGAACTATTTTGTGTCATTTTTGAAACTATTTGATATATGATTTTTGTGAAAGTCATAATAGAATTATATGTTCGAACCAAGTTGATTAAATCAACACTAATATATCATAGTAACCTATAAAATTAGTGGAATTCATAAAAAGTCTCAAATTCCATTTATTTGAGCATTTATAACATCAATTATGTTAACATTTCCTTAAAAGGGTAATTACTGCATCATCGTTGTGTCATAAATAAATTAATTTATTTAAAGTCTAAAAATTATAAATAAAATATCATTATGTAGGAATTCTTTTTAGATTTCTAATGAATATTTATAGTCGAATGTATCTTATGTATAACCCCATATTAAAAAAAAATTAGTTATAAACATTGATTTTAACTATTTTAACTATTCATTTAATAAAATAATATTAAATGTCATAATCTAATCCAAGTGGACCTAAATGGTCATATTATATTCATAAGGTTGTTTTTGGTCGAATTACATTTATCCAATAGAATTAGGACATGTTTTAGGGTAATAGTAATATCATATTTACCCTTATTACCCTATTTACTATTAACCGTAGTAAAAAAAGTAAAAAGTTACTATTCACCAAAAAATTATTTTTATCTCATTGAACCACATTTTTCTTACTGATATCAACCGTGTCTGACGGATTTTCAAAATTCCATTCACAGAAGCGGTAAAATTAAATTTTATGCAAAATTCAGTTTTTAACCTACCACTTAGTGGTTTCACTATTCATCAAAAATTGAAAGTTTTCTAGAAAAATACCAAAATTTCACCTTAGTCTAATTTCGATATTCCAAATCCAAAAATGAAGTCCATTTTGAAAAATAAAATTTATAAAATTTCATAAAGTGGTTATTACTATTCATAACGGGTAGTTTTAATAATATTTTAATAGCATATCGTTGTTTAGTGAAACTCGGTATTGCGTACGACGCAAGCTATCGAGGAAGGTCGCGATTTCGTGTAAAATAAGCCAAGCAAGTGTTGTGTAGAAAAAGATTCCTTTGATGATTTATATAACATAAAAGTCTCGGTTGTTACATTCTACCCCCCTTAAAATGAATTTCTCCCTCGAAATTCGTCACTTTGTAACAAACAGATGAGGATACATCTCCCTCATCATATCCTCAAGCTCCCAAGTAGCTTCTTCTAATTGGTGGTTCCTCCATAAAACTTTCTCCAAGCGAGTGGTATTGTTTCGTAGGACTTTTTCGCTACGATCCAGAATCTCTATCAGCTGTTCTTCATAAGAAAGATCTTGCTCCAGCGGTACAACTTCTGAGCTGAGTACATGTGAAGGATCAGGTATGTACTTTCTCAGGAGAGATACATGGAACACATCGTGAACTTGAGAGAGATTCGGTGGAAGCGCCAATCGGTAAGCTACCTTCCCAACACGATCCAGTATTTCGAAAGGACCGATATATCTAGGGCTCAACTTCCCCTTCTTTCCAAATCTCATAACCCTCTTCCAGGGAGATATTCGTAAGAACACTTTATCACCCACTTCAAACTCTAGGTCTTTTCTTCGATTGTCGGCATAAATTTTCTATCGACTCTAAGCTGCTCTTATGTGTTGTTGAATAGATCTGACCTTTTCTGCCATTTCATCAACGAGATCAGGTCCTAATAGCTTTCTTTCCCCAACTTCATCCCATCAAGTTGGAGTCCTGCATTTCTTTCCATAGAGAGCTTCATAAGGAGCCATCTGAAAACTGGAGTGAAAGATATTATTATAAGAAAATTCCACCAAAGGTAGGTGTTGATCCCAACCACCTTTGAAATCCATAGAGCAAGCTCTCAACATATCTTCTAGAGTTTGAATTGTTCTCTCAGACTGACCGTCTATTTGAGGATGATAAGCCATGCTGAAACTCAACTCTGTATGCAGAGTATGCTGAAGACTTCGCCAGAACTTCGAGGTAAATCTTGGATCCCGATTAGAGATAATAGAAAGTGGTACTCCATGCAATCTTACCACTTCCTTTACATATATCCTGGCAATCTGATCCAGAGATAAATCCTCTCTAATAGCAATGAAATGTGCAGACTTTGTAAGATGATCAACTATGACCCAGATAGCATTATTGCCTTTGGATGTTTTAGGAAGTCCTGTGACAAAGTCCATAGTGATGTTTTCCCATTTCCATTCAGGTATGGGTAATGGTTGTAACATCCCCTTAGACTTTTGTCTCTCAGCTTTAACTTGTTCACAAACCAAGCATCGAGAGACATATTCAGCAACATCTCTTTTCATGTCATCCCACCAGAAGTACTCTTTCAGGTCCCTATACATCTTCGTGCTTCCAGGATGAATAGAGAATGAAGAACTATGAGCTTCATCCAGCAGTTCCTTCTTTAATTCAGGGATGGGAGGAACACAAACCCGATTCCTGAACTTTATTATCCCATCACAATCAAGGTTGAATTCAGGAACATTTCTCACCTTCTTTTGTAACACGACATCTTCTTTCTGTGCCTCTTTAATCTTCACATGTATAGATGGTTGAACATTCATTTGAGAAAGATAATATTTTCCCCCTATTATAATTCCAAGATCCATTCTTTGTAAATCCATAAATATTGGATCTTTTTTGATCCTCATCATTGATAAACTGGCATGGTCTTGTCGACTTAATGCATTTGCCACCTTGTTTACATTCCCAGGGTGGTAATGGATTGAGCAGTCATAATCCTTAATCAGCTCCAACCTTCATCTTTGACGCATATTCAGCTCCTTTTGTGTGAAAATATACTTTAAACTTTTATGATCAGTATAAATATCACACCTTTCACCATAAAGGTAATTCCTCCAAATCTTTAATGCAAAGATTACCGCAGCTAACTCCAAATGATGTGTTGGGTAATTTTGCTCATTGATTTTCAACCGTCGTGAGGCATAAGCTATCACCATATCATTTTGCATAAGAACACACCCCAATCCCTTCTTGGATGCATCACTGTAGATCACAATCCTTTCTCCACTACAAGGCAGTGTGAGCACAGGTGCACTGGATAACCTTCTTTTCAACTCCTTGAACTTCTCTTCACATTCCTCTGTCCAAACAAACCTAACTCCTTTCCGAGTCAACTTGGTGAGTGGATTAGATAATCGTGAAAAATCTTTCACAAAACGTCGATAATATCCAGCCAAACCAATAAAACTTCGGAACTCAGTTACTGTTGTTGGTCTCGGCCATCTTTCGATAACCTCTGTTTTTGCTGGATCCACAGATATCCTCTCTTTTGAGATTATGTGACCCAAAAATGCAACTTTTTTAAGCCAAAATCCACACTTGGTAAATTTGTCATAAAGCTTCTCCTTTCTCAGGGTCTTCAATAAAATTCTCAAGTGATCTTCATGTTCTTCCTTGCTCTTTGAATAAACAAGAATATCGTCTATAAATACTACCACAAATTGATCAAGATAGTCTCTAAAGACTCTATTCATTAGATCCATGAATATAGCAGGGGCATTAGTAAGACCAAATGGAATCACTATAAATTCATAGTGTCCATACCTTGTACGGAAAGCCGTCTTTGGTATATTATCCCTTTTGACCCTTAATTGATGATACCCTGAATGAAGATCAATCTTGGAAAAGTATTGAGCTCCGCGTAGTTGGTCAAATAATTCATCAATGCATGGGAGAGGATATTTGTTCTTGATAGTGATCTTGTTATGTTCTCGACAATCAATACAGAGTCTCATTAATCCATCTTTCTTCTTAACAAATAGAACAGGTGCTCCCCAAGGTGACGCACTAGGGCGTATGAATCCCTTATCAAGATTCTCTTGGATTTGCCTCTTCAATTCCTGCAACTCAATTGGGGCCATTCTATAAGGTGTCTTTGAAATAGGCAAAGAACCCGGTACGAGTTCTATTGAAAACTCAACTTCACGATTTGGTGGAAGACCCGGTAATTCCTCTGGAAAGACAACATCAATCTCCCGTACGATGGGCATATTCTTAATTGTGAGTTTCTCACCAACCATTTGAGATAAATAACCTTCATTTATTGGAATCAATACCCATAAAATGGAATAAATTTCCACTGGAAGGTTATGTTCATCCTTGCATTGATAGACGATCATAGATTGATCTGGAATATGAAATGTGACTTCCCTTTTTTGGAAATTGATATGAGCTCTGTATAAAGAAAGCCAATCCATACCATGAATCACATCGAATTCCACTAAAGGAAGTATCACAAGATTTGCAGGAAGCACTTTCCCACAAACGTCAATTAGAGAAGAATTATAAACTTTTGATGCGATTGATGTGCCATTAGGTGTTGTCACAGCTAACTCAACATCTAATTGTTGAGGTAATATGGTGATACCCTTAGAAAATTCTTCAGAAATAAAAGAGTGGGTGGATCCAGAATCAAATAAAACATTTTCTACTTTAGAGTGGATGGTATGTGTACCTTTCACAACTTCGTTATCGTACTCCACATCGCTGATAGAAATTGCATTTGACTTTCCTTTGTCTTTAGCCTTAAGAGTTTGTTGACGTCGACCATCATCATCAACCCTTGGATTTGGGCATTGATTGGCATAATGCCCCATCTCCTTGCACTTGAAACATTGAAGTGTAGTCGGTTCATTCTGTGTATCCCTTCCTTTGTTTGCATCATTAGACATCTTCTTCCCATTATCGCGGCATTCAAATGCCCGATGACCTTCCTTTCCACATTTGAAACATTTACTTGTCCCTTTAAGACAACTCCCTCCATGTTTCTTTCCACACTTTGAGCATAAGGGAAAGCTCATATTCTTTTCAGTGTGCACTTTAGATTTTCCTTTGAATTCCATTTTCATCTTCTTATAAAACCCATATGACTGATGGGTTACTCCAATCTCCATCTTGACTTTGAGAGCACATCGAACGATTTCCTTGTAGCTATTGAAGTCCCTTATGGCTAACGCCCTTTGAAGACTTGGTTTTAAGCCACTAAAGAATCGATCGATCTTACTCTCAGGTTGGATAATAATACCAGAAGCATACCTTGCAAGTCTTGTAAAATTTTCTTCATAGGTACCAACAGATTCATCATCTCTTTGCTTCAGTTCAAGAAACTCTTTCTCCATCATTGTTCGGAGAATACGACGGAAGTACTTATTGAAAAATATGTTCTTGAACTCATCCCATTCCATGGACTCAATTTCATCCCTTTGCCTCATATTCTTAATAAGATTCCACCATTGATCAGCATCTCCTTCCAAACGATACACTGCTAGGATGACTTTACATGTTTAGAACATTGAAGAACTGAAAATATTTTTTCAGTAGTACAAATCCATTGTTCAGCAACTAATGGATCAGTAGACCCGCTGAAAGAAGTTGGACGCTGCCTCATGAAGGATTCAACAGAATGTTGCTCCTTCCTTTGCTCTTTTGGAAGTCCTGCATGATTCATAGCTTGAGAAAGTTGTGTGATCATGGCTACAAGATTTTTCATTCCAGCTCCCATATCGTTTGGTTGCTCAGGGGGACAATCATTGCATTTCCCATCGCATTCCGCATTAACACGGTTCCTTCGGGTTCCAGCCATTGACTAAAACCAAGAAGAATAGTGTGAGCAACACTAATTATAATAGGAAAACCACATAATTCAAGAATAAAATTTTCACGCTTAAGGTCTTATCCTAGGTTATTCATGGCCATTTCTAAAACACTAATATTGTGTTTTATGCTTAGACTTATCCTTAGGGTTCTTACTAAGTCTTTCACATCCTTGTTTCCAAAGGTTGACTATACATTTCCTCTGATACCAACTATAAAGACCCATACTTTACATACGTTGTTAATACTTAAAAATTTAAGCACACTTATTACAACATACGACAAAACTACAAAGGACCGTATAGGTATAGTGTCTTTAGAAACTGGGAAACATAAACAACTGGTTCATAAATCTTCTACAGTGTCTCCCATTTATTTCATTATATCTAGGGTCCCTTTTAGCATATTCTACTTAATATCCATCTTCCTAACCTGGGGAAAATAAAACATACAAAAAATGGTGAGCTCAAATGCTCATCAAGGGAAAATAAAGGAAATAAAAATCATATCATATCTTTTTGAAAATCATAACCTCCAAAAGAGATCATAATATCTTAAAATGGAATAAATCATAGAAGTGAAAATGAGATCCACATAATCATAACATAAAACTTGAATCTTTGTGGAATGCACACATAATCATGGAAAATCATTTCTTGTTAGTCATGACTCATTGCCAAGACTATCTTAGCGGACAAAGTACATTTCTGAACCGAGTTCACTCCTCGTTTCAGTCATGTATCACTGAACCGAAATAACCTTCCCTTCCAGCCATGTCTATCTCATGAGATATAAATCTTTACCCAATGCATTAGAGGGAGATATAGGAACCACCCATGTTATAATGAATCCTTTCTTATGTGTGCCACATAATCATAAATCATACATCATCGCATAACACATGTAAAAAAAATGGGATTCTTGAAACATCATGACATCATAAAACAAATCATATAAGGTAAATGACTTCATAAAAATAAATTCGCTCAAAACATAATCAAATCAATGTAATAATAGGGATAAAAACATAACCCTTTATTATCTTAGATGGAAAATAATTTTGATAAAACACTTGAACTCCATTCTTGAGGGAAATATCATTTCTTCTTCAAAAACATTTTTCCTTTCTTAACATGTCATACAAATTTAAACTAAAAGAATTTGATTAAAAATAAACTTGAAAACTTGTAAAGGAAGATTCTTGGAAATAATGTTTTAAAAATCCATTCATGCCGTATAAGTTAAAAAAACATTCTTCGTACTTTTTTCGGAAAAGTCAAAAAGTACCTCGTACGAAAAACGACAAAAGATTCCTTTCATATCTTTTACTAAAAACACACTGAAGGGTAAAATTGGATATAAACTATTGTAGAAGGATGGAAATAATATTACATATTGAGGTAACATGGATGTGGATGATAAAATACACCCCAGTAATTACCAAAGTAAAAACAATCTCGGATAAAAGTGAGATTCTGATATTTTCCCTTACCTTAGGTCTGATTTGCTTTGTACGTTTCCGAAGCTCCTGTATAATGGTTTAAATAATGTTATTTAATTATTCCAGAATCATACATATTGATATGATATCATATATGGTCATATTCTTAGCTTCTTATTAGTAATATTTCATCGTTACTTGTTACTCGGGTCTTTATTGCCTTTTGTTCTTATGCGAGTTTTTCCGAATAAATTCTTATTCTTCTTTTAAGGTTATAGATACCTTATATCCAGAATGGTATCAGTGTAAAATATATCATATTTATTCATTCAATTCATTTATATAATTACTATGTAATGATGATCATGTAGAACGAGTCGCATCACATCGTGGAGACGGTATTCCGTACGTACGCACGAGCGATGATATTGTTCCCATGATCGTGGAATTGTATTTAAGTGTATTGTTACTATTTAAGTATCAATATCACTTTAAATAATCATATATAGTTACTCATTACACCATTATAGCCATCCTTGTAAGGTGATGGTGGAAAATAGATTACACAACGGCGTGGAGACGGTATTCCGTAAGTACGCACGCACGGTGATTTCATTTTTCCGTAGGATGGATAGAAGGTGAATTAGGGTTGTTTCATATTTATAATAACATATCAGTATGTAAGTAATACTTATGTTATTACTTTATCATGAAACAACTAAAGAAGAAGAAGTTTAAGAAGAAAGAAATTGAAAAGATCGGTAATTGATATTACCTCTTCTTTGAAACGCCTCTTCAAATCCTCCACTTAGGGAACTAAGATTGGTATTTGAAGAAGTCCAGGACCCCTAGTATTATTCTAGGGAAGTGGAGAAGGGATTTTGGCAGGGGTTGTCCGAGCTTGAGTGCTCAAATTGGTGTGAGGAGGAGGGGGAGGAAGTGCCCTTTTATAAGGGAGAAGAGGGGCACCTTAGGAATATCTCAAAGTATTATTTTATATTAAAGTCAAAATCGGTTTATAATGGTTCCAAAGAGTCTTATTTCGAAGTTAAAGTGGGGATGGGTCGAAATCCTATCAATCAATAGGATTTAGACAAGTTTAGGTTATTATTTTAACCTTATCAATTAGATTTAACTCTAAGTTAAATAATTTAACTTTTACCGTGACTTTTTGTTTTCTTACACTATATGGTTAATTCACTTACTATAACATGCCAAACGAACCCCAAGATGTTTATTATTAATATATATATCCTTATCTAAGTCATTTAGCCGAACCATAGATTTTTTGGAATAAAATAACAATTAATAATATAATATTTGATTTAAAAACTATTTTGTGTCAATTTTGACACTATTTGATATATGATTTTTGTGAAAGTTATAACAGAATTATATGTTCGAACCAAGTTGATTAAATCAACACTAATATATCATAGTAACCTAGAAAATTAGTGGAATTCATAAAAAGTCTAAATTACATTTATTTGAGCATTGATAACATCAATTATGTTAACATTTCCTTAAAAGGGTAATTACTGCATCATCGTTGTGTCATAAATAAATTAATTTATTTAAAGTCTAAAAATTACAAATAAAATATCATTATTTAGTAAATCATTTTAGATTTCTAATGAATATTTATAGTCGAATTTATCTTATGTATAACCCCATATCAAAAATGTTTTAGTTATTAAACTTTGATTTTAACTATTTTAACTATTAATTAAATAAAATAATATTAAATGCCATAATCTAATCCAAGTGGACCTAAATGGTCATATTATATTCATAAGGTTGTTTTTGGTCGAATTAAACTTATCCAATAGAATTAGGACATGTGTTATGGTAATAGTAATATCATATTTACACTTAGTTACCCTATTTACTATTAACCGTGGTAAAAAAAGTAAAAATTTACTATTCAACAAAAAATTATTTTTATCTCATTGAACCACATTTTACTTACTGATATCAACTGTGTCTGTCGGATTTTCGAAATTCCATTCACAGAAGCGGTAAAATTATGTTTTATGCAAAATTCAGTTTTTAACCTACCACTTAGTGGTTTCACTATTCATCAAAAATTGAAATTTTTCAGAAAAATACCAAAATTTCACCCTAGGCTAATTTCGATATTCCGAATCCAAAAATGAAGTCCATTTTGAAAAATAAAATTTATAAAATTTCATAAAGTGGTTATTACTATTCATAACGGCTAGTTTTAATAATATTTTAATAGCATATCATTGTTTAGTGAAACTCGGTATTGCGTACGACGCAAGCTATCGAGGAAGGTCGCGATTTCGTGTAAAACAAGCCAAGCAAGTGTTGTGTAGAAAACAATTCCATTGATGATTTATATAACATAAAAGTCTCAGGTGTTACAGTACCAACCTCAATCGTCCCCCACTTTAGGTGGTCTTTTAGTTCACCTACATAGTCATGTACTCGGGCATTACACGTCCAATACATAGTTGTACGAGCCAACCGGGTACACGGTGTTTACTCAAGAGTACACATCGTATACTGAGAAAAACCTAATTTCAACATTTCTCCCAAAAAACACCATGGAATCATTATTCATACCTAAAATAAAGATTTGGGTTCTTATAAACTCACCCTTAAAAAAGTCAGCCCTAAATTTTCCTTCCAAGGGTGGTGAAGAAGAATTTGTGAACAATTCTGGCCACTGTGATCGTACGTCAGTCTCCCTCTCCCAAGTCTCATCTTGCACTTGCCAATGCTACCATAACTCATGTACAAGAGAAATAGATCGGCCATGGAAAAACATTGTGCTGTGATCCAAAATCATATTTGGGTGATCCTCTATGGATGTATCCACCTCCAAACCAAACTCCTCCGGTAGAAAACATGAGATGGTTTTAAAAATTAACGTCGTAGCTGAGAAACATGAAAGACGTTTTGCATAGATCAGTACCTCTGAGGTAACTTCAATTAATAGGAAACCCTCATGACTCTCTCCAAAAAAATCAAACAACCCAATGTATATTGGTGAATGATTTCCTTGTCTCCTAATCTTCCTAGGTCCCATTCTCAGTGTGACACGTAAGAAAACAAGTTCTCAGACCTTGAACATCATTGGCCATCTCTATCGATCATCATAAGTTTTATGTTGAGACTGTGTGGTAGTGAACCTTTTTTGAATCAACTCCACCTACTCAGTGGTCTCTTGGATAGGACAAGGTCCACGAAAATATTTCTCTCCTGCTCCAGCAAACATAGGGGTTATCAGCATGGCCTACTTTACAAAGCCTGATAAGGGGCAATCTGAATCATCACCTGAAAATTGTTATTGTAGGAAAACGTCAGTAGGGGTATGTGTCTCTCCCATGAGACCCCAAAATCATGGATGAAGGTTCATAGCATGTCCTTCAAAATATGAATCGTGCGCTCGTACTGGCCATCTGGAAAGGGATGGTAAGATGTACTTAGATGTACCTAGGTACCCAAATCCCTCTTTAGTCACTTCCAAACAAGAGAAGTAAATCGGGAATCCCTGTATGAAAATATATATTGTGGAACCCCATGAAAACAAACAATCTCATGGATGTACAAACATCCACGTTTATCTACACTGAAAGTCTTATTAATCAACACAAAATGTGAATCATTCATGAGTCTTTCATGAACAACCTAAAATGCATCATTCCCTCAAGGTGACCTCAATAAACCCATCACGAAATCCATCACGACATCATTACACATCCACTTGTTAATGGGTAACTACAATGATTGCAATGTCAGTAGCTGATGTTATGCCTTCACCTGCTGATAAGTGGAACATCACATGAAAATAATAGCTACATACCTCTTCATACATTGCCACCAATACCAACCTAGTAGATCTCGATACATCTTGGTGGCACCTGAAAAAAACTCAAACTGATGATTGAAAATATCACAAAATCTCTTCACATATGTCTTGGACACACATACACATCCATGAAAAACGCAAGACCTCATCCTCACCTATGGTCCATCCCAGAGTAGGGTCCTCTCCGGACATACTCTCCCTTAGGACTAGACCTTAAAAATCTAATTGAGGCCAAATTTTCACTTCATCAAGAAGTGTAGAGTAAATAGTTATAGAATAAAAAAAATATTCTTGTATTTTTCGTCTACCTCCAAATAAATCTTAGAGAACAGATCCATAAGCCTCTACTCACTATTGGTCTCCTGAAAATCTTGTATCTGAGTCCTCCTTCTCAACTCATTATCCACAGTGTTGCCTTTCCAAATAATGAAGGCAAGCCAAATGTCAAAAGACTGAAGGCACTCAACCCACCTTCAATATCTCAAATTCATGTCTTACTATTTAATGATTTACTTGAAACTTTTTTGGTCAGTTTATACCATAAAATTTTCTCCCAGATGAAAATTTCTCCAATAGCATAAAGCATGTTCAACTTCATCCCACTCGATGTCATGCATCAGGTAATTACTCTCATGTGGCCTCAACTACTGAGACCATTATGCAAAAATCCTTCCCCAGGCAAAAGCACTTCTCCCATCCCGATACATGATGTATCACAGTAAATGGTTAAACTCTTTCCTATGTCAATACAAATATTTATTGGCGTTGAAGTAATTATACCTTTCACTTCCTAAAAGGTTGAATCACATGAATATGACCACAAGTACTTCATACCATTCTTAGTAAGGCCCATCAGTGGTGATTCTATGCATAAAAATTCATAAATAATATTTTTTTAGTAACCAGACAGCCACAAAAAACACTAGAACACAAAAAAATCAGCGGCTCCTAAGAAACTATTTCTCTCACTTTCTCTGGGTCGACTGATTCTCTTGTCTATGGGATAACAGGACCCGAGAAGTGAATTTGGTCTATCCAAATGTGGAATTTTTTGATCATGGCATATAACTATTTCTATATTAGTGTAATCAATAGAATCTCAAGATGGGTCACAGGGTTGTGTGGAGTGTGATATTAAACCATGATATCATCCATGAAGTCAACCAGACAAGAATCCAAGTAAGGATGGAACACTCGTTTAATAAGTTCAATGAAAACTGCTGGTGAATTCATGAGACCGAATAACATTCCCAAATACCTGTATAGACCATACCAACTCTGAAAGGCTATAAGAGGTATATCTTATGGTCTGATGCACAACATAGGATAACTGGATATCAAGTGACTCTTAGAGGAATCTCGGGCTCCTTGAAGGTGATCAAAGAGATCATCAATTCCTAGAAATGGATATCGGTTCATGACTGCCAACTGGATTAGCTTCCAATAATCCTCACAATGTATGAGTGTATTGTCGACCATCTTCACAAAATGGCATGTGAACCCCAAACACAAGTATTTGTTCAGATAAAACCCTTCTCTTTAAACTCTTTTAACTACTTCTAGAGCCCCTGTAACTCTAGTGTAGATATCCTATAAGGAGGAATGGACACCTTTGCCTCTCCAAAATCATGATCAACAGAGATATCTACCTCACTCTCTAGAGGTAATACTAAAAATTCATTTGGAAAGACATCCATGAAATGATCCACCACTTGAGGAAATTACATCGGTGAAGTCCCCTGGTCATCGAGAAAATATCTATAAATCTGGGATAAAATTCCTCTCAACCCATTATATTGCGGTCTAGCTCTGCTCACCTGGATATCCCATTTTACCTTATTTATAAAAGACATTCCCTCTAGTGATGTGAAACTCACCCTATAGAGATAGTAGTCACCAATGTTCTGAAAAGAGACTAACTAGTCCATTCTGAGAATGAAATCGAAGCATGTCATATTTAAGACATAGAGCTTCTATAAGATGTTACATTTACACACCTTATGTGGGAACACCTTGCACTAACACACACTAGCCATCGTAATCTCCAATGGAGTGTCTAACATCATAACATACTTAGAATTAATGAAGGAGAACCCCATGATCATCACAATGGAAATAGATATAAAACTATAGGAATACCATATATCAAAATAGAAAAAGCTAAAACAGAGGAAACCAGAATCGTACCTCTATCTGTAGAGGGTCTGGGGTCCTGATCCTACCAGGTCTACTCCAATGAAAATGTTTAACATATACTAAGAACTAGTGACCCTGCCTGACTACCCTTAAATGATCCACGCAGCCGTCGTTGAAATCCTTCCATATGGATTCCACAACCATGACCTCCTCCTTAGTCTGAATGGCCTGACGAACTCATGTTCCCTGAAGGATGTGAAACTTGTGTCCTTGATCCTGAACATGGAGTCATAACAGGACTCCTTCCACTTTCTTCTAGCGAGAACACATAGAAAAAATGCTGAAGGTGGCCCATGTAGCCACACAACCGACACTAAACTAGCTCATTCCGGAAATTTTGTATTATATGACCACTTTTCCTGCACTTGTAGCATGACACCCGACTACCTGAAGAATCATCTCCTGAACGATAACTGTGATGCTTCCCGCTATCTGTCAAAGGAGTACCATCCCTTGATGTTTAACCACCCTAGATCGTAACCCCCAACACTCTCTGATTGTGCTGGGTAATCTGCACCTGGTTTACTATATTTGTCAACAAAGTCATCCTGAAAACATTCACCTATGATCTGATCTCATACCTGAGACCATCCTCAATTATCTTGGACAATGATAAATTATCACCTCCCAGAATAGGTGTGAAGTGCTGATTCTCTGTAAACTATAAGAGTAATCCATCACTAAATAAGCACCTGACACTAAATTCATGAACCTGGACGCTTGATTGGCCCTCAACATATTGGGGTAGAAGTAATCATAGAAGTACCTATAGAAATATTCCAATGTCAAATCCCGATTACATACTACTTGTGAGATAAAATGCCACCATCTCATGGGGGAGTAAAATAGCATGTACGTCCCAAGATTCACCCTCCTCTCTGGAGGCATCTCTAATTTCTCAAAGATAGAAAGAATGGACTCCTACCATGACTCTGCAGCATGTGGTCCTCCAACCAGAGAAAATGATAGAGGATGTTCCTACTAGAACACCTTCAAAAACTCCTCCATAGTCAGGGAAGGATGTAGTGCTCCTTGAAAAGTCTATAACATCCTCAAAAAAATCGTTTGTGGAACTGTGCATCATCGCTTGTGTCTGGTATAATAGATGGTGCCAAGATGGATATTACTAGGGTACCAGCTAGTAGTCCGTGATATATAAATTGTAGTTTTTGATCATCTTACTTCACTTGTTGTACAATGGGAGGACATCTTGGAGGCATGACATTGAATGTTAAATTTCCCAACTTAGTTAATGATTATCCAGGAAGACAACATAAAATTGAAATAATGGTACATGATAAGGAAAAAAATTAGGTTTTACCAAAATTGTTATATAGCATGTAGAACCACTACAAGGCGTGTTCCATTAACCATTAATCATGGGCATGTACCTCTGTCAACTTGGTTGTGTAACAACCCTAACACTCGGTGTGTTCATCCTATTACATCATGTGTACACGAATTTCCTATCCTTCCCATTTACTTCTACACTAGAAAAAACATAGTTCTACTGGTCTAACCATACACGACATGTTCACCCTAGACATAGCGCATACGAGTTAGGTCCCATCAACCTATGTCATTGGCCACACGATCGAATACATTGTTGATAACACACAAGATGCTTTAAAAAGACACTATGTGTTAAATCTATGTTTCATCAACCAGTGTCATTGGTCACATTGTTGGACACACAGTTCACTACAACACGGTGTGTACTCCCAATACATATCACATTCCACCAGATTTTTATCAACCCCATTTCTCTGCTCACACAGTCATTGATAAAGTTAAACAGTACATGTAATTTACATATGGTACACGATATGTACTTATGAAATGTTTTTTCTCTAGAACAGAAGAACACATGGCATGTGTTCATGACCTCACACACAATGTTGATTGGGTTTCCATATATTAAGCTTCTGTGGCATCTCTAAAATTCATAAAAACATAAATATTTTTTCATGTCATGAAAAATTCTGAATAGTGTTTTCCCATCCACCCCGTGAATCATAGTTTGGGATCCTTTTTTATCATATAATAACAGAATTCAATTAAAGATCAAACATGATTCAAAATTTTCCAATAAAAGAGGGCCCATACCACCTCAGGGACCAATGTTTGGTGTTCATCCAAATGAAACATTACATATTCAAATACCTTATCAAAATAGAATGTATTCTATCAAAACATATATCACAACAACATGCCTATATAGAACAACATCTATCACAACATCATGCAATCAGTAATTCATCCTAAATAGAATAACAATAATGCACATCATTTGATCTCTAGAAAGTGCCTATATGATTCATGGGATGGAATTACTTCATCCCATCAGGTTTCAATAAAAATATAGACACAATTATATCAATAATAACATCACAAAACATGTGTGTCACTTAACAGTGAAATTACATCAAATGTACAATGAAAAACTATAAAAATTCGAATATTCAAGAAAATTGACTTCTCCCTAAACATAGGTTAGCTACCTCTAGGCACAGCTTATTACCAACTATATGTTCCTTCTTATCTTGGTCAATAGGATCCAAATAGTAAGGCAAGGAAGAAAAGAAAATACCCTTTGATACGACTTTGTAATGTCCTAGTTCCGGGTACCTGAATAGGGTTACCATAACTTTGTTCGTCACATAACCTAAAATGAATTTCCAAAAACTTCAGAGTCTTATGAATAGTAGTGAGGCCCTGGGGTATGATAGTACTGAATCAATGTACTCATTAGATGAGTATACACAACAGAAAAAAAATAAACAATAGTGGAAGCAGTAATACTATACCAGAAATTTAAACAATGTAATAATGATGAAGATATAACAACTATAATATATATAAATGATGAATGAAACATGTGTCTTGGGAAGAATCCAAACAAGTCAAAATCCTATAAGTATAATATTGAAACCAATTTATAGAAATGATGTAAACTCCAACACCATCACAATCCTCATCATTGTCTCATGCTCTCCAGCTCCATCAACAGTCATGTACCTGATGTAGTAGGGTGATTGACCAGATTTATTCCTTCTACCATATAATCTATTTGGGCCTAGAAACATGAACAAACTAGGTTTTTAGGTTAATTCTTGTTGGAAAAAACCAATAGAATTGTGCCTAACTATCAGTAAAAATATATTTCAAGAAATATGTAGAAATTAATAAATAATCTAGGAATTACTCAAAAGTAAACAATCCTACAGTTTTCAATTGCATTTATTTACATAAATTAATCATAATTTGAATTATCCAATATCTATATATATCCTAGGATCTATGTACCCCTATTTAATAGTAACAAAAAAGATTTCTCAAAAGACCATCTAAACAATCAATTGAACCAAGTCCAACTTGTGATTTAGCATGACATTCTCGTCACAATAATTCAATTATTCAAAATAAACCCTCTTAGAATGCTCTCACAGTAAAACTCTTCTGTTTTAACATATCATCAATTCAATAAATAATTAACCTTTGGGAAATCTCACTCATTTTAAACCACTTAGTCCGCCCTAACACTAATCATCTACAAATGAGCACTTGGGTACCTCTCATGGTAAATACCCCCTTAGTCTCCATTACAATAAAAAACTAGAATGTCCACCTGACAATTATCACTGTCAATCCACTGGGGTCAAACATTCATTTAATAATGACCCTCTAGGTAACACTCATGGTCTAACCCCTCTAGTCTATGACCACCCAACAGCTCACACAGTCAAATTCTCTGGTTCAATATAATAACAATTCATACATAGATTAACCTACCTCATGAGTATCTCATAGTAAAAATCCCCATTTTCAAACTTTCACAATGTGAATCAGATACATCTCAAATATTCAGTAACTCTATCCAAAAAAAACACCAGGAATAGAAATCGTGGTAAGCCTAATAGGCATTCTAAACCAGATGACCATACTAAATCTAACAAGGTTAAAACACCAATAATCGTGGTATAAAAGCGTACCCATAAGAAATAACCCTTTCACAATAATAAAATCCATAACAGGTATTAAACATGTTTAAATTCCAAAACCCACAATACTCCAAACATGGTTATTCAGCACATTAATCATATATAATAAGATTAAAATAAAAAAAGGCCCAAAACACCTACCTTGATGTCGTACGATCAACAATATTGAACTCCATCCCTTGAATTAGACTACAATGATGTAGATCTATAAAAAGGGTAGAAACTATCATCCTTGAAACACTCATGATAGAATATGAATCAGGAAGAAATAATTTAAGGTAATTGAGAACTAACCAATGGGATTCTAATACACTTGACAGTGTCTCAATCAGATGTCATAGGAAGAATCGGGAAAAGTTCAGAGTTCATCAACATTTCGTTAATCTCATGTGTGAACTGAGGGGAGAAGAATGCGTTTTCGAAAATATGATGCAAAACCACACCGATTTATCAAATAAATATAAAAGTACACAATATGTTCATTTAATGTACATTCCATGTACTAGAATCAACCATCCCCTGCTTTAAGTGGTCTTCCATGTCACTTACACAGCCATGTACTCAGCTATTACACGACCAGTACACGAGAGTAAATGACAACGAGGAACATAGTGTGTAATCAGAATTACACAGTGTGTACTTAGAAAAGCCTTATTTCATCCTTTTTTCTAAAAAAAATTCAAAATCAGGATCCATACCTAAAATGAAGATCCAGGTTCTCACATAAAGGTTAATTATAGTCATTTATCACATTTTTATATATCTAATTTTTAATATAAATTTATTCATTAATGGAAATGATATTTTTTTAATGTCAGGTAATGTGGTGAAAAACAATTACATGTATGTAGTATTTCATTTTAGAAATAAATCATATATGTGTAATATTCATTATTAATGTACATTAGACATGGATCAAACATTTTACCCTCTTGTGGATCAAATACTCTAACAATTTAAGGGACATACATGGTTTTTTTATTTATAGTTGAAGAATGTGTAATAATAAGAAGATTTTTATGTGATATACAAAAAAAAATTTAACACCATTTTTCAAAGTCAAATCTAAAAACAATATATCAAAATTATGAAACAATATATTAGTTCATAATATTAGTGTTCTCATTATGAATAATCAAAACCTATATAGTGTTAATGGAAAAATATTTTTTAATATATTAAATAATATATTAGATTCAAATAATGTTAGTGTATGCTGCATGTAGGTTCCATATAACACAATTTGATCAAGAGGCATGAATAAAGGTTGTATGATGTAAGTCACAAAAACAAGTCCATTTTTTTAATATAAATATACACCTAACATTTAAATTATCATGATTTTCTACTGATCAATACTTTGTTTTCCGATGTTCTCTCTCATTTATCCTATTGTTTTATATTGTTTTATGGAAACTATTTTGATAAAATTAATTTTAGGATATATGTTATTTTTGCATCAATCGAAATTTTCAATATGGGAATAGTTTCATAGAATCTTATGTTTTAAAAACTCTTCAATTCCAAAAAAATATCTTACACATTTAAATAATTTATTTCACTTTAGGATTCACATTCATTTAAATAGATCAAGTGTCATGTTTTAATTTATTTGACCCAAAAAAATTTAACTATTTCTATTTCAATGTGATTTTGAGTTGGGATTAATTTTTTCTGATAAATCATGTGTTAAAATAATGAAATTATCAGGTGAACATAACTTATTATTTTCATATGTTTATCCAAAGTTTGTTTGCTACTTGATTCATAGCGTTTACATAATGAATGATTGATATAGGGTAATTTATGTATGAATAACCGGAATGTTTGGAACATAAAATTATCTATATTTTTTTATCACGTGGAGTAATAGATCATGTAAATGAGTAATTATACCATTTGGATATTGGGATGAGGTATTATAATGAATTTGTTCTGTTGAACATCTAGGAACATCAAATTATTTTTCACATAGAATAGTCCACTTAGTAAAGTGTAATGTGGACATCTCTACAATATGATTGTATAATTATAATTATATCATTTCTATTCCCACATTGTGGAACAATAAGACTTGTTCAATTCTTAAATTTATCTTTTAATAATTATATCTAATTTTTGATACACTACCTGATTTATATCAACCATACTATTGAATAAAATATATATTTATAGAATTATTTAAATAAATTTTACATTTTGGATTCTTGTGATATTCCCGTACATCAATATAATTTTTTAGTATTTCATTATATATATTATGAGTATTATCTATTGTGTTATTTTTCATACTACTGTTTTATAATGTATATTAATTATTTGAATATTATGTCTTGTAATAACCTTTTTTAGTGTTATCTTTATTTAGTTTATGTTGCATTTCTTCACCACTATAATATATTTTTCCATTAATTAAATCATTTTTTTGAAATTTAATATCCAAACATGAAGAGATAATCAAAATTTGAATTCTTAATGAATATATTTGAAATCTAGATTTGTGTTCAAAAAATCATTCTATTTGTTTTTTTATTTATTTTTTAAAATGATTAGAATATTCAGGTTAATTAGTGAGGTTAAACAAATGAATCATGCCTAATTATTTTTCTATAAATTTTCCATTTTCAATTACATAATTTCAATAGATTCATGAATATATGGAAAACTATTCAAAATGAATAACTAATTTTTTTTCTTCACAGTGATATCTAGAAGATTCATATATAATTACATGAAGTGGATGGATTAGGAAATTTTTTAAATTATATAAGCAGTTTTAACCATATTAAAGAGTGAATAATGTTATGTAAACAACTAAATTCTATATTCAATTATGTTTTAAATATATATATATATATATATATATATTCAAATCCAAAATTTTGATAATAATATATTCCCTGAATCATAAAAATAATAATTTATTTCTCACTAAATATTTAACTAATATAATACATCTCATCATTCTATTTTAATGTTTTTAGTATTGATTATTTATTTTATTCAATTTTCTCCAAAACAGTTCGAATTTTTTTTCTTCTAAAAAAATATTCAGAAACAGTAAAATATAAAAAATTGTCTTTATGTTATCATACCATGGAACTTATTTAAAATGATCTCTAAGGTCTTGTCTATATTTAATTATTAGGTATTTTGAAATTAAAAATATTTATAAAGCCCCATATCTGGTCATATACCACTATCACTATAATAAGAAAACATATTATTCTTTTAATCCAAAAAATAAATGAATATAATTTTGGGGTAAAATTCTAATATGATAATGATGTAGAGTAAAATACATATTGATCCAATAGTGATAGAAAATATTATTATTTAAAATATGATAGTTTATATCAATGAATCGAAAAATCTATATATGGACCAAGATCGGTAGGATTCTATGGTTGTAAATTTATATACATACCCTAAAAATTATTCTATATGTATTTCAGATATAGAAGATGTTATTGTATTCTATGAAGTTATTAATTATCTAGAACCTTCAACCCACCTTTGGACCAATGGGGAGTGTTTTTAGTTAAATATATATAAAAGAGAAGAAGGTCAAAGTTTGTTTAGATGTTTTAAATATATAACTAAAATATTAAATAATATTTTAAAGAAAATATAGATCATTATAGAAAAAAAGTTGTTATTAATTTTACTGAATATGTATGAATTTATTTAGATACATTAGAAAATAGTGGGTTTTCACGCATGCAGAGATGATTAGCATGGATAAACATTCATAGGATATGGGTAAAAATTTATATCAAGTGACCACATCTAATAATTCATCAAGGGATTAATAGAAAGATGATATTGAATTATAATATATAACTTAATAATTGAAAAATTTTAAACGATCAATATAAATTTTCCACATGACTTCAATAAAAAGATTCAAAATGGGGAATCATGTGTTTTTATAAAACATAAGGAAGGATAAATTTTCATTGTATAATAAAATTATATTTGATATGAAATGACTATAAAAAATTACATTTTCAATAATGATCCATGTTTTCATATTTATATTATGATGTAGGAAAATATGTTCTATCCTTATGATAATATGAATATATTCTATAATATTTGAATATATACTCTAATAAGGACACTTGAAAAAGTAATAAACATATTTGTTTTGAAATTAGGTGTGTTTTTGTATCTATTATGTACTTTCCTTATTTATAATTAGTTATTTCATTTATGATCTTTTTTTAATACAATATTTTCTTCAGTTCTGGGAACATTTATTGTATAATTTTATTGTATTTTATTCCTTTTCCCAATTATTTACTTTTGGATATTTTTGTCATAAAATTCATCTTCTATTTTTAGATTTAATTTTATCTATAATTATTTTACATCATAGAATATGGTTGGTACATAAATATTTGATCACAAGTTATGCATCCGGAATTTTTGATTTAGGATTCTTCTTTGCCCAAATATTTTTAAAATACATTAATCCCGATATTTTTTTCATATATTTTAGATTAATATCCATTTCTATAATGGATGATTTTATTGATAAATTTATCTTGGTGTAAATTTTTACATCCATTTATTTTATTCTATAATACTATCTCAAGGATGTTGCTTAATAATCAAATACAGATCACCATATTTCCTAAAAGTCGATTTTAGTGCCCAAAATTCATATTCGGATTTCTACATATTCGGATTTTATTTTAATGATCTAGGAATTTGAAATTTAAAATCTATCATCATTTAAGTGAGAGAGGAGACTGTGGGGATTTATCATCAATTCCATTATCACCATAACTAAATTTTACTATTCTTTCCTTTTCATTATCTTTATGATGGTTGAAGTCTAAATAGGGTATATAGATTAATTTTTTACACTATTTTTGTTTTTTATGTTCAAATTACTATTTATTTTTGTGAAATATTTATTCCATTTGACTATTGTTTTCTATATTCATGAGTTTTGTATTATTCAATAATTTTAATATGGAAATATTAGTAGTGTGAGATGTTTGATTTTTAAGATTCTTCCAATTTAACCTTCAATCCAATATTTTTTCTTTTTAAAGTCATATAATTGAACAGATATGATTTATTTTTTACAACTATCCAATATGTATTTGGTTTCTAAAGGGAGATATATTCATCAATATATTTTTTAAAAAACATTCAATTATATATATTTTCGTATAATAAATAATTTTATATATGATTTTGGGTTTTTGAACACATAACATAGTTTAATTTTGGTCATTATAAATTTTATTATTTTTTCTTATTATAATAAGTGGTATTATTTATTATTATTTCAATAGCAACCCACTAGTGGTGTGATGAGGGATGGGATGTAACAAATATAAAACCATGGTATTAATCTTATAAGCAATCAATTTTTTGAGTTAATATAATAGTTTTTTTATAGAGGCCATTATCTCAATTAAAATATCAGGCATATTAGATGAATAATTGGAATGGTTTATTGTAAGGAATATGAGAAACATATTATGTCTTTCATGTCATTTATAAAATTCTTCTAGTCCCTGTATCAATGATTATTCAATCCTGGGTTATGTTACCCATTCAATGAGATGGTTGATTTACCTAATTAGACTATATGGTTGGGTTTATAGTTTACATTCCCAATATAAAAAAATAATACAAATAATAATAAAAATAATAATAGTAAATATTATTATTTGAACAACTCTGGTTGAATTTTTTGTAAAAAATATACATTTTTTAAGAGAAAATGTTATAGTTCATAGCCGTAGTGTCAAGAGTAACCATAGTCAATTGTTAAAAACATTATTTTATTTGTTAATTAAATTTATTTTATACATAATTTATATACCCTTATTCAAACTTATAATTTATTTGAGAAATAGATAGTCATGATTTTTTTATTAAAATTTAGAAAAACCATTTTATAATTCATTTATGTTAAATCAATAGAATTGATATATCATTGGATATATTGTTTGGAGACTAATACTTTTATATTTAATTATCATCCTGAATCATAATAATTCTATTGTTATGATCTTGAGATCAATTTTTATAAAAATCAAATGAATAAAAAATGATTATTAAAAAATTTTATTTTTGTGTCAATGTTTAAATATCCACTTTAAATAGATAATTATTAAGAATTTGGACATGGAAATCTAGTAACTCATACATGGAAATATTTATTTCATTCATTCAAATATTTTTATATGTATTCATCTAGTATAATCATGATTTATGTAAATAAAATTCAAATATCAAATTTATATTCCCATTATAATAATATTTGTTAGGTTAAACCAAAAGTGATCAGTCATATTTTTAAATATTTAATTCCAAATATTTTTTTTG
The DNA here is from genome assembly GCA_963277665.1 of Viscum album. Classification (NCBI taxonomy): domain Eukaryota; kingdom Viridiplantae; phylum Streptophyta; class Magnoliopsida; order Santalales; family Viscaceae; genus Viscum; species Viscum album. Next base: position 688,861,767 of record OY728164.1, read on the forward strand.
ATACATCATCATATAATATATATTCAATTTATGTCATTTAATAGTTTTTTTATTTTATCTATATATAATTATTTATTCTATATTATATATGATATATAATCGTCTAGATCATCGGATTTTGAACATAATAATTTTTAGATATAATGGGGAATCACCTAAAAATTTAGTCAAATGATAGTATATGTTGAGGAATCTATTGTATTTGTAATGACAGTTATCATTTTGATGATCATAGGGAATTTCTTAAAAAAATACAAAAAATGAAAAAATAACATATGAATAATTAAATTAAATTATAATTAGACACTAGATTTCGATATCTAATTAATATCTCTATAATGGATATCTATTATATTATTAGTAATCATTTTGATCTAACTTATTATATAATTTATTCATTTATACGTAAAACCGAAGATATTTTTTAAAATACTTAATTGTAATAAAATGTCATAGAATCATTTCTCTTGTTGGAAATATAGAATAACAAGAAATTATTCCCCAATTATATGAATAGTAAATTTATAAAATTGGTATAAAATTTAATATTTCCGATTATTTTTTGGAGAAAATATTTAAATTTCCTTGATTTATGTTTTGAAAAAAATGTTAATGATTCCTATTATGAAAAAACAAAAAGTCCATTCTTTATTTTTTGAACAATAAAAATTTCCAGGATTCAACTTTTAAATCAAATTCCACATGTATCAACATCATATCCTTAAATATAAATCCATAACTGATGCATTTGAGGGTAATATAGGGATCCATTTTCCAATATTATGAAATATTTATTTTATATAATTTAAATAACCCATAATATTATCAAATAATACAACTAATTATAATGGTTTTGAAAATGTTTTAATGTTGTACTAAATAAAAATAGTTCAACATTTTGATAGGATAACATAAAAAGATCAATAACACAAAAAAATAATTTCATAACTGAATTTATAGGGAGATGAAAAAAAATCCCTCAAAATTAGATATATATTTTTAAAATGAAGATAAATATAAAGAATAAAAGAATAAAAATATTTTTCTTAAAAAGTATTTACATTATGACAAGGGGGAGATGTTATTGCAAATTTAATTGATAATGTTTATAATAGTGACATGAATAACATATCAAATTACTTGTTTAATAGATATATCACAAATGTATTGTTCAAAAATACATAATGTTTATCTACAGGATATATGCAGTGAAAGATAAAAAATTTAATTTCAAAGGGAAATAATTTTTAAAAATAGTAAAATAACATTACTAAAATAAAAATTATGAATTTATTTATAAATAATACATTTAAAATGTGTTATAAAGAATTTTTAATATCATTTTATATAATAATTAAAATAATTTTAACATTTTAAATAATAAAATAGGATATATGAGTGGACATGGAAAACTAAGAGGGGGAGATCATTTATAGAGGATGAAAATTATTCTTAACAACATCACATTCCATAATAAAAAAATTAAACAAAATAAAATTAATTTGATAAAAAATTTAATTTCATAATAAATATAGGGTGGATGGAATAAAATAAATCCATTGTATATAATAATAAATTAATTTATAATATTTATAAAGATCAATAATTACCCCTCATGAAATGTTGTTTAGTCAAGAAAACCCACATTGGATCTGGTAACTATCATTCCAAAATTCAATAGAGAAGTGAAAAAGGAAATAAAGAACTAAATATTAAAAATAGTTGTAGAATCACTATATTAGGTTTCATGTATGGAGTAAAAACTTTGTATAAAATAATGTAATTGATTTATACACAACATATCCCAATGTAATAAGTGATTAGACTAGAAACCCATAAAAATATTCATGATAAAAGAATCATTTAAAAATTAATTAATATGATAAAATAGTAAATCGACTAATAAAAAAGATGCAATAGGAAATAATAAAATTATAGTATAGAGTTAACCCAGTATATAATAATTATATTAAATAAGAAACAATATAACTCAATGAATATATATTGCGTAAAAAACATCCATAAAGAATTGGTGTTTGTTTAATCAATTATATTGGGAGGATGAAATGATGAAAATAAAAATAAATATTATTAAATAAACATAAAACATAATAATATAATCCAATGGTACATTAAGAGGGCCATTTAATTTAATAAATAGAATCACAACAAGAAAAGGTTACATAAAGAATGGAAATTGAGTGGAGAACCCTTGACATTGCTCTTGACTTCCCTAGAAGTAGATTGAAATAACATGTGATTAACGTATCCATATTAAATAAATATTTTGAAAAGATATTTATATGTAATATCTTTTAATATATTCAATTATGATAATTTATTATTCATTAATTTGTTATTTACTGTTTATTTTTACTATCATATGTATATAATTTTGATTTTTTGCACATTTTTTAAATTATTGATATCAATACCAAATTATTTATACATAGTTAATCACTCATATATTATCAGTTGTATTACAATATATTTACAATGATGATTTATGAAATTGTAATTTCATTACATGAGTGGTTCAACACTGTTTCTTGATGTTTGAATCGACGTCGAAGTTGTTTTAGTAAATTTTCCTTATAAAATATACTATTTTAATAAATATTTAGTATTAATATAAACCTTAAAAAACAATAATAATGGTAATAAAATAATTTTAACAAATTATATAATTTCATATAATCATTCATGTAAGGTGGTGTGGAAAATTAAATGCATCATTCCATAGATACAGTAGTTCTCATGTACAGAAACATGATATTTTCAATTTCCTTAAAATAGAATAATTGAAGAAATTGATTTATTTTATTATAATAAAAATATGGTGATATTATAATTATTACATAATTATGTACCCCTTTTTATGTTTCCTGAAAATTATATTAAGAAAATAGAATACATCGATCATTGTGGAAATATTTCATGTTTATCATAGGAGATATAAACAATATTATAACGGTTGGGTAAAGGATAGGTAATGGTTGTGCAATAAATTTAAGAAGAACTAATTTTATAATATATAATTATTTCATCATATTATTATAGTTATATTAGTTTTATTGGACTACAAAAAGAAATGAATCTACCGATGTTATTTCTTTTGTGAGGACAAGATTCTTTGATTGGTGAATATCGTGGAAATTGGGGACTCAGTTACTTCTTGTTACTAGAATAATATGAACATGGAATATGAAATATGTGAGGTAAAATCGATAGAGTCTAATCAGAATTTAGTACTATAAATTATTGTACCACATAAGAACACACACACACACACAGTCCCATATTTTTTCATAGTCACAATCACCCTTGTTTGTCTCTAAATCCATAATTTCAGTGATATTCAGTTAATTTTATTAAAATAATTTAATTTAATGGAAGATAAAAATGGTTAAATGATTTACATAGTGAATGATTTGACCTATATTTTCTCGTATCATAATAAAATTTAATCACATTATAAGGTCCACTGAATGCCATAAATGGAATCATATGGGGATAGTTTTGAAGATTTACATGTGAATGTAGCACTGATTGGCTTGTATGGGGAACTAGAAGTTGGTTCTATTCGTATAGAATTCATTATCTATATATGACCCATCATCCAATAAGTGGTTACCCCTATCTGGTTAGTGGTCAATACTTATTTCCCCAAATTCTCAAGGATTCCATTAGTCAGTTGGGGAAGGTTCAATGGCTACCATGTAGTGGATTTATAGTAGTAATTACATCCATGTAGTCCACCAGATCCCTAGTAGAGAATATTGGGTATCTGGGTCCTCCAGATATTAAAAAAATGATTAAATTTTATTATTCTAGGATGTTAATTATTTTGGTTGTTATTAAACTTGATTTCCTCTAATGATGTAGAGATATTTATTGAACATTTTATAGGATATAAAAGTTTTCAAAATATATATTTGATTACACAATTCATTAGAAAGTACATAATCAAATCAAATAAACACATAATGTTTACCAATCTCAAAATCCTATCAAAGTTACCATTAAAAATTAAAAATATCCAAACATCTTCCAAAATTTCTTTTTTTCTCACAATAACATTGTAATCATCCATTAAGGATATTAGGTATCAAAACTATAAATTATTTGGGCCATTGAATTTTTTGACATATCATCACTATATTCAGTGGGTTCACATTACTGAAAAACTAAGGGATATGTTACATCTATATCAGAAAACATAAATATGATTTTCTAGAAACTAAATTTTCTAGAATGTGTTTCTTGATCATCAACATGATCATTGAGTAAATAGAATTTACCTCTCAATGTTAGTGGTGGAGACATATGGGCTCACATGGAGCTATTGAGGAACTATTTATCAAACATTGTTTTATATCTATTTTATTTCATTCCTGGAATATATATATATATATAGTTATGAATAATTAAATAAATTCAATATAGTTCTTTCTATTTTTATTAATATCTTTATAAAGGCAAATCAGATATTTAAAATTAATACATTTTAAATTTTTTCTTTACAAATCACTATTTTTTAATAATTTATTTATTATTTTCACATAATAATAATTTTACTGTTATTAAATATAAATTAAACCCCAACATTATATTTACTCATAAAAATATAATAGTGGATTGATGTTAGTAAAAGTGGGCACCATTTGTTGTTGAAAATAGGGACATTTCCTTTGAAATAAATGTTCGAAATGGGTAAGAATAGTATTAATTAATGCTAGGTGAGATAGGAGAGGAATGGTGTCTGATAAATTTAGTTATGTATTTTCAACCTAATATGGTATTAATTCATTTCTATGATTTGCATTATAGTTTTATCATTCTGTCTCTAGAAATTACCCATTTTTATCTTTGTTAACATTGACTATAATCTATGTGTGGTTATAATTTAATTTAAAAAGTTATTAGATGACCTTGATTTCAATATTTGAGCATGATTATTCTAAATATAGACACCAATTAATCTATTTAAATATAAAAATATTATAAATAAATCTTTTAAATTAATTAAACAAATATAGAAGATGCTTTTTTACAGAGAAATATCTTTTATACAGAAAGAGTTTTTATTTTAAATTACTATCAATTGATAAAAAATGAGATAGAATTTTTTTTCAAATGTTTCATATATATATATATATGATTGTAAATATTGAAGATAAAATTTATAATCAGATATCAACATCAATATCTCATGAAAGACTAAAAAAATCAGTCATCATTTTCTAATAGTCGTATAGTGGTATTAAATTAATTTGTCTGTAATTAATCATCCAAAGCTATATATATATCATGACTATTTAAAGAGACAGACATTTAACAACATCATTTTCAATATCATGTTTCTCATCAAATAGTAAATCTAAAATTGAGATGATAATATATAATAAAATCAATGTAAATAATATTATGAATTTTGAAAAGATATCCTAAAATATATTCTCTAATAAAAACATCATTTGAACCAATCATACATTCAGTTAATATATGACATAATTATATCAACATATAACTCTGTCCATTTATCTAATGTATTCTTAGTTGATTGTTATATTAGGTTCTGTAATTTTTTTATACATTTCAATGCTTACTTCCATTTATTTCCTTTATAATTTTTTATAAATAAAAATAAATCAAACAATTCATATCCATTGGGAGTGTTAAATCTAGTGTGATGTTATCCCCATATTTCATGTAGTATGTAATGATGGACTCCAAAAACATCAAGAATATTTTTGATAATTAGACTTATGTGAATAAATTATTGACACTGTATCCACATTAATATATCGATATTGGATTATATTATTACTAAAACAAAACAGGCTATACATTTCCAAAACACCATCACTTTATATTATATAGATAATTTCCCAACTGAATTCAATAAATTTCTCTCATCACAATCCCCTAAAATAAATATTTCATGATTTGATAAAACATTTGACCTCCCATACCTAAACTCTATGATCTATTGCTAAGAAACCTTATGTTACCAATATTCCTCAATAAAAATTTAGATGTCCCAAGATAAACCATCTTTGTTTTACACCATTACCATACATTAAAAATGTATTATTATAGTAACAACAAAATCCAATGAATCGATGGTTTAGTGTATTTTCAGAAAATCTACATAACAAATATATTATAAAATACATGGGATATTCATTACATAATTAGTGCATAATAGAATATATTCTTAACTTCTAATAAGTTATTATATTCATCATAACCAAGAATATGGAAACATACTAAAGGGGTTATCTCTAACACTAAGTAAGAGAAAACATAACAACATTTCATTAAGAGATATATCATAATAATATTATAATACCTGATCATGGTACAAATGAATTTTTAAAAATAACATGAAACAATATGTCTTACACATAAGTCTCGATAGAAAGATATTTAATATTTAATGAAAAACATATTGCATCTCATAAGAGTGTGATATAAATATCATTGTCCGTAGAGCATAATAAAAGGTTTATGACATGGAAATATGAAATTTCACGGAATAATATAATATATAAGAGTTATTTCACTATTATGAAAAGTTAAATTATTTTATTTTGAAAAAATAAATCATTTCAACATGATAATAACTTAATTGAAAAATATATCTATTTATATACTATAAAAAAATTCCCACCATTCCTACTATGTAAAACAAAATTTCCAATCATCATGTTGTTATAAAATAAATTTACATAGTTAATATTTTTGAAAAAAATAAAATACATAAAATGATTTTCTCATTGTATATAAATCCCCATTAAAATCATTAGACGGTGATATCGGTTCCCACCAATAAATGTCCTTGAATATGTTTTCTATATGATATCGATAAATCATCAAATCAGAAAAAATATCAGGGAATAGAAACATGTTTTATATTATTTCCAAATGCAATCACATAAATATTCATCAAAAACTATATCAGATTATACCAATAGGCATATAATTGAAAATTATTTTTTCATTAAATCATTAAGTGGGTTATTCGTATAAAAATTACGGTAAGATATATATATATATATATATATATATCTGTGTGTGTGTGTGTATTAGCTACTTTGGAGTAAAATTAAATTCAAATTCACACATACCATATAAACAAAATCCAGATCTCAGTTAGAGAGTATAATAAAAATTCTAGACATCATCAAATTTTAGGAATAAATAAATCCATTACTACATATTTATTCGATGTTAAAATATGAAATCCCCAAAAAAGATCGAATAATGAAATATAATATAATTAAAATGATAAAATAAAAAACTTTTTAAATCCATAACCAATAAAGAATAATTTCTTTTGAAAAAAAAATTGTTTAGTGGAAGGAACACATTATCTATTTTATAACATTATTGACCAAATTCATATAAAATGAAACATGAAATTAAAAATTCATGTATAAATATGTAAACATGATAGAATATTTTAAATAGGAAATATACACACCATATAAAACAATAAAAGTGAAATATATCTAAAATATCTCAATGAATAGAATTTTGAGATATATACCCTTATAAGCATTATATTATTGATAGAGGACTAAATTGTATTATATTTTATATTAGGAAAATATAAATATAATGTAAAAAAGAACAAATAAAGATACAATAATAGTGAATCATTTAAAACCATATAATATTGAGGTTTAATAAGAATCATTGAAACCTAATAAAAGGTATTAAATTTTTAAAAAAACTATTCAAACATAGTAGAACTTTAAAAATATTATTTGAGGTATAAGTTTATGAAAATTTTATATAAATTGAAAAAAGGAACCATTAATAATAAAAACACATGATAATTATTTTTATTTATGCCTTATAAAATAAAAATAGGGTGAGAATACGAATGCATGCCTCATTTAATGTAGATTTTACTTGAATTCCATACCCTGACTCTTAACTTACATGGATAATACATCAATCTGAAATTTTATCAACATGATAATCTAAATAAACTATTTCAAAAACATATTTATATATTATACCTTATATAATCAACTATTACACACAGTAGTAATATTTTTTTAGATAACTATAATCTATTTTCATCATTGAATGTTAGTGCACTTGATTTATTCAAGAAATATTCAAAAGTAATATATTGATCGCCAATTTTTTGTTATAAATTAATTCAAAAAAAAATATCCAATGTAATGGGAAATGTGTATTTTAATTATTTTTAAAATTTTATAATCATTACAATATATTTTTAGCTAAGATTCATGATGATGAAACCAGTGAAATACTTGTTTTTGTAATCTTTTATGGAAACAAATTTGTTTCATAATATTTGCATAAATATTAATTTAAATTTTAAAGATCCATATTTATATAGTAAAATAATAAATTATTATACAATTTACTAGAATCATAAATTATGGTTTGTAATAAAAAATAAATATGTTGTTCTACATTGGTTATAGGTCACATGCACACACTAACAATGTTTTAAATTCTGTCATAGTGAGGTATGTGAAGGTCACATTTCCTCTAAGAAAACCTCTTCTATGGTTCTTCAGGGTGGTCCCTTCTAGTACACCCTCTCATGGGACTCCTACACATTTTTTAAAGTCGTCCTAAGTGTCAAGAGGTAGGGTTAATACCCTAAAAAGAATCAAATGCCACTCACTACCATCTTAGTGATTGAAATCTTTTACTTTTGGGGAATCTATTTCATGGGTCCCTTCCCAAAATCTAGGGGATAAATCTACATCCTTTTAGCTGTTTATTATGTCTCAAAATTGGTTGAATCCATTCCCACAAAGTCTAATTACCATCATGCTATGATCCGATTTCTGAAAGAGCTCGTATTTTCTTGATTTTGAATTCCTAGGGCTATAATCGATGACCAAGGAACCTATTTATGCAACCTTCCATTCTCTTCACTCATGTCTAAGTATGAGATTTATCAAAAGGTTTCCACTATGTACCATCATCAAACCAATGGTTACTCTGAGTTTTCTTTTATGGATATTAATAATATTCTTGAAAAAACTATCAATACTTCTAGGAATGATAGGTCCGAGTAACTCTCGGATGCTCTTTGGGCATATCGTACAACATACAAATCCATCCTTGGACTGTCACCATATAGGTTGGTTTATGGAAAAGCATTCCATTTACCTGTTGAAAGTGAGAATAAGGATTTTTGGGAAATTAAGAAAATAAATTATCACCTCTCATTGGCCGGAACAAAAAGGAAATTAGATATCAATGAACTTTAATAACTAAGGGTGGACACTTATAAAAATTCAAGAATCAATAAAGCTAGTGTTAGTGCCTACGAATCTAGGAATATCGAAGTCAAAAAATTTGAACTGGGAAAATTTGTGCTCTTGTATAGTTCAAAATGTCATTTACACCCAATAATGATAAGGTCTAGGTGGTTAGTTCCTTTCATAGTGCTTCATGTGTACCCCCATGGGGCAGTAGAGGATCAAGATCCTACAAGTGGTTACATTTTCAAGGTCAATGGTCAGAGGTTAAAACCATTCATTGAATCATTCAATAAACAAGAAACATAGGTCGAGCTAACTGGGCCAACCTATGAACAAGGAAAAAATTGATAGATTTAGACCATGTCAGGCTAACGACATTAAACAAAGCATTTCATTGGAGGAAACTAGTGGTTTTCATGTTTCCAATCATTTTGTATTTTTAATCAACATTATATTTTAAATAGGATTAATGAGTCATTTTGATATTTAAAAATAATAAAAAATAGACTATTGACCTGTTTATCTATTATGAGTAAGTATGGGTTTGAAAGAGGAGCACCATATTCATCTGTGTCACTTGGTGTGATCCTTGTGTAATACCTTACCCAAAAATTTAAAAATAAGAAATTGTATCATCAATTTATTTTATTTTCATATTCTTGTAGGATAAATAAATTAAATAATAATAATAAAAATAAAATTCCACATCATAGTTCGTGTGGAAATCCCAAACACAAGTGGAGAAGCTATGTGGACTCGAACCCGGGACCGAAGGGAGGCAGGGGCGTGCACTTACCACTTACCTATGGCTTATTGTGATTCTTTATTCTATAATTTTTATATATATACTTATATTTTACTTTCTTTATTATATATATATATAGTTTTTTTGTTTTGTCTGTATGCCTTTATTTTTTTTCCACTAGGGAATTCTCAGAGTGACATCGAGATGAAATGATTAAAAGGGAACAACTTGAATATTGACTTCAACCACCAGGTGACTTCATTCCATGATCCTTGTTTTCAATTTCATTTTTCAACTCTCATTCTCTACCTCTACCCCTTATAAATTTTCTTTTCATTAAACACTGGGTATGGTGTTTTTTTCTGTTGGGAGGGGGAGATAAAATAAAATTTCTTCTCTGTCAAAAAAAAGAATGATTTGAAAAAAAAAGTGTGCCTTAATGGATGGAAAAACTTCTTTAACTTTAACATGATAATAGACATTGTACACTACGAAACTGAAAATCAAATAATTTAGCATTCCCTGATTTTTATTTTAATCCATGAATAATTTCATGAGAATACATTTTGGAAAGTGTGGCTGACTAATCTGGTATTTCAAGGTTTATATTTTCATCCAAAAAAACTCACAACACACGTCCTTTGGATAGTTGGAAATTAGTTTGAGTTCATTGGGTCCTCCACATAAATAGCATATGATTGGTGATCATTTTAGTTTTAATATTAGTATTCAATAAAAAAATTGAAAAAAAAAATAAATTTGCAGGTAGAGAAATGAAATGACCTAATCCGTGGATTCAGGCACTTGGTGATCGTGAATCCATAGTTGTATGGTCCAGAGTTAGTAATTTTTCCCTATTTTTGGTAATTTTACTTTTTTGACTGATTTATCACGAGATGATGCCCGATTATGTGGGCTTCAATTTTTTCCCTATGGTCTTTGAGCCTGGGAGTCATCAGCAAAGTCTCGCTACAGGGGTTGACTCTTTTGAGTGCAATTTCAATTACCATGGAAAAATTGCAAAAAACAAAAACAAAAAAAGTGAATACTCATCTTAATATTGAAATTAGATTCCACCTAGGGATTCCATCATTTCCCTCTTGAATATATATGAACCCCCATGTCTAATGTGATTCACAACACATCATCACTCTCAATTGATATTGGATGAAATATGATGATTAATTTGAACAAAGGAATGGTCTTGGGAATGTGATATGCATATGAAACTATCATGTATTGATATATTTTTATGGGTTTCCATATTGATTGGTATAAGGCTTTTTGATGATCATTGTTTATTAAAATGTTTTTGAAAAAGGGAATTAAAATTTCATATTGTTGATATATATTTTTCTGAGGACTAGAAAAACTCAGGTTGGGGGTGTGATTAGCCACTAAATTATGCTAATATTAATTGTTAATAAATTTAATATTCATGTGATTTATTTTTCATAAACATCATTTTATTTCATTTTACAATTTGAACATCATTTGACATTATGATTGTAATTCCTTCTTAAAATTCACTATTATGTGGTACATTTTGGAACATCATTTGTATTACCAAATTGTCATGATTTTATTTTAATATTTAATTTTCAGGTATATAATTTTATTGGGAACAATCAATACTTGTGAAATGTTGGAAGATCCACATTAGAAGACCACCAAAATGGGATTTCATGCAAACAATTCAGGGGAAGGTATATTGGACACTAGCCCACTGATGAGAATGTTGGGCCCAACATACTGGCCCAATGAAGACCAAATTTCGTGGTACGATAGAAGAAATATAGGGGAACAAATCATTATTCAGAAGTCAGTGCTAATTCAGCATTCACGGTGGTTATTAAGGTGTAACAATTTGGAGATAAAATTTTGGGCTAGATTCTGAGGCCCATAAACTCATCCCACCAATTTAATCATATCTTGTAAACCATATATTCTCTTGGGATGAAATTTTTCATAGAGCTAGGGGACATCGAGAGATTAATTTTTATCTTCTATTCGCCACTCTAATTCATCCATCTAAAGGGTCTTCGTGGTGCCTATATTCGGTTGATGCAAGCTATCTCCCACCTCGGGTCAAGGGTGGAAATGTCTACTCTCTCTTAACATTCCACCTACCTAGGAACACTACCATTAATTAAGGGGACATATACTATTTTACCCTCTACCCAAGGGTTAAAAATTCATATTTAATGCAGTGGTGGTAAAGGAGTTTAGGATCGTGGGAGCTTTGTTTTCATTGTAATCTTATTATGTCGATTTGGCATTCTAATGTTCTTCTTTCTCATGTATGATGTTTGAATCAGTTTAGTCCATAATAAAATTTATTCCATTCCTCTTATTATATTTTTCTTCATATCACATTTATATATTTTCCTTAATGTGTGAATTTATTCACACCATACCTTGTGATATTCTTTATACAACGGTGGAGTGATTTCTTTCTTTTTATTGTTTTTTTACTTCTCTAATTCCTCCCTCATGAGTCTACATTCTTCTTCCATTGAAACTAGATAATAAATGGAGGGATAAATATTTTATGGGTTGATCCACAGGAGTATCAATACAATGGTTTGGATTTTATTTTTCACTCCATTAATTTCTAATCACTTCTTTTAATTGAGAATCTTGTTTGAAAATCACTAAACTCCTTCATCCTTGTTGAATATAAGACCACACACATTAAGTGTTAATAAGAACCTTCACCTTGATGGGCCCAAAACATTGATCCTTAAAATGTGTAGGTGAATAGTATTAAAGGGTGTTGGTATTAAACCAGTAAGTGATGATGTTGTTTTATCTTCTTAAATGAACCCATCTCAAAAATAAGAAATTGAAATCATTAAAAAGTGATTCATCCAATCCACCCCAAGAGATAACCTAGGATCAACTCATTATCTTAATTTGAATTTATTTATATTTATTAGTGATACCTTTAAAACCATCTTAAATCAACCTATGTGGGCCACCTTATAGCCAAAAGCAATCCATAGAATGTACATGTCTCAAGGTTTCTTCTTATGTCTCTGAGGATTCGAGAACCCAAGCTAGACTATAGAGACCGTTCTACCTCCTTCTTTTGGGTAAATTTGAGCGTGACTCAATTTTTGGAGCTGTTTCCGGGGACCCATGTATGTCATCCCAAAACCCATTCTATTCTCCCCCATTTCTTCTACACACACACAAGATCTATTATCTTTCCCCTTTATCGTTTTTTTCTTTTGGCATGTGTCTTCTTACACTCGTGATCAATCAAATAGTCTTGTTATAGTGGATAATATTAGGGTTTTAGAGTCAAGTACCCCAATTGAACTCTTTCCATTAGATCCTAATATTTAAAATACTCCAAAGTAAAAAATTGGGCCCATTTCAATGGAAGATCTATAATGAAAACAACACATAAACCTGGGTGGAAGCCAAATTGGAAATCCAAACGAGGCAGCCCCAATCATGGGGAATACAGTCGATCAAAACATGAATGGCAACATCACACCTTCCTGGACCAATGCCACATCATGCATTAGACATAGTTCCTTAAGAGATGGAAACTAGATCTTTATAACCCATATCCTAAACCACCATTCCATATTCCATAGAATGGATTCCGAGATTCCATACCTTCACATTAAGGAGTTCAATGACATTGTTGAAACCATGTGTCCCCCACATCAACTAGAACCAGCTAAGATGAGGAAATGTCCTTTTTCTTTAAATAATCGAGCTAATAATTGGCTAAAAAATTTAATACCATCATCCATAAACTCTTGGGACCAATTAAAAATAGAATTCTAAAAAAATACTTTCCCCACCAGAAAACAATTGCACTTAAAAAGAGCATCAAAAACTTTTTTGAAAAAGAGGCAGAGTCATTCTATGAAACATGGGAGGGGTTCAAGGACACTGTAAACATGATTCCAAACCATGTTTTTTCTATTCCTAAACATGTGAGACTTTTCTAGGAAGGGTTGGGTGTGGGGAACAAACAATTCATTGACATAATGTGTAGTGTAACCTTTTAAAATAAATCACAAAATAATGCTTACGAGTATTTGGAAAGCCCTGTTGAACAAAACCACACATGGAAAACATCACCTTATTCTGAAAATCCACAAAGAACTACTAGAATTCACACCCTTAGACAATAGTAAATCCTTCGGGCTAAACTTGCAGAACTCTCTAGGAGGTTTGAAGATATATACCTTAGGAAAGTCCATGAAATCCAACCTGTAGACCCTTTTTGCAGAATTTGTGACAAACATGACCATAATACATACAATTTCTCAACCATTTAATCCATTAAGGATGTTCTTTTAGGAGGACCCCATGTGGATGTAAATTCATTGAAATTTCAAAATCCTCAATACAAAAACACCTTCAACCTATGGTATAATGACCACCCAGGCTTCTGCTAGAAAGATAACCAACAACCTAGCCAACCACATGGAAAAAATATGTAACCCCATAAGAACTACCAAACCCATAACCAGTTCCAAACCAAACCTATCCAATACCAATAGCCACAAGTCCATTTTCAAAAAACCATACCACCTCCAAAATATCCCAATGGGATAAACCAATCTTCTCAATCATCTTCCCAAACTATTCGACAAAGCATTGTAGAATAACTATGTAAACAAATGGAAAAAATGAAATAAGAATTCTCTTCCCGTAAAAAAGAACTTCAAACCATCAAACTGGAAAGGCACCCATGCCTACCCAGGTGGCACCATCCTAAAATTTAAGGGGAGTGTCATGTTGAACTCAAACTACTCATGAAAAAATAAAGGATGTGACTATTTTAAGATGTGGGAAATCGATTGAGAAACCATAACAAATAAGTCAAAAATCATGTGATATTTCGAACTCTATTGAAAATTCAAATTAACCACAAGATCAAAATGACGAAACTAACAAAAATGTGAACGAAACAACTCTTCAACAAACAACCCCACAACATGCACCATTTTCTCAATGCATGAGGGGGAAAACCAAGCCTGAATTGAGTGAAACATTGAAGGAAATCTTCTCACATGTCAAGTCAAACATTCCCCTACTAGATGCATTCCAAACCATACCTTCCTACTCAACGTACATTAAGGACTTGTAAACTTTCAAATGAAAATTTTCACACAAAAAAGTCCTTTTGACAGCTAATGTGAGTACCACCAATCAAGGGACCATTCCTACTAAGTTAAAAGAACCAGGATTCCATTACATCAATTATGAACTTAGAGAGATCAATGTTGTCAAGGCCTGTGTGACCTAGGTACTACTGTCAATCTCATCCATTATGTTTTGTACTTCCAGTTAGGGCTAAAAGTGCTCCAACCAAAATTTTTCACACTTTAACTTTCTGATGGTATCATTAGGGATCCAAAAGTGATTTTAAAGGATGTTCTAGTAAAGGTTGAAAACTTCATCTACCCTGTTGACTTCATTTTCCTTGACATCCATCCAAACTTAGGAAATAAGGAACAATCCTAAATCAAACTTGGTCGTCCCTTCCTTGAAAAAATCAACTCTGTTATTCGAGTCTGAAATGGGAACCTGACCATCACCTTTGGAAACATGAGTCTAGACTTGAACATCTATAATGCAAGCTCAAAAATAGGGGATGATGAGGACATTCGTGAAGTAAACATGATAATAAGTATTGATAATAAATCCCTAAAAGATAAAGGAATATTTGATGGATGTTTACTTCAGGATGTGATTGATTTCCATTGTTCACATGAAGGATGTTTATCTCATTGGAATGAATCATTTTCTAATTACTCTTATGATGAAGTATTAGGTCCAATAATTTGTGAATCCTTTTAGGAAACCACTTTCCTAGAGACCACTCCAACTTCCTTCCCTAAATTTGATCAAGCCAATCCAGTAGCTGAAACATCTACATGTGGGGAATTAATCATATATAAAACTCTAGTAAGAAAAATTGATCTTGATCCAATGTCCCAATCTTCTGCTGAAATTCTGAACCAAACTGATCTTAAATTTAATGAACTTCCCACTTCACTTATGTATGCCTTAATAAGGTAAAATCAAAAACAGCCTATTGTCAATTATTTTTATCTTGAAGCCAATCATGATATGATGCTTCTAGATGTCCATATGAAACATAAGAAAGACATTGGATGGACCCTTCTTGATAATCCTGGGATTAACCCACTTATCGGGAATCATATTATTTGTCTGGAATCTAATTCAAATCCATGTCATCAACCTCAATGATGACTCAATCATAACCTCATGGAGGTAGTAAGGAAAAAACATTTGAAATTGTTAAAAGTTGGTATCATATATTCCATAGCTGAGAGTGAGTGGGTCAGCTTAATCCAAGTAGTTCAAAAGAATGCAGGAATCATAGCGATAACCAATAAGGATGGAGAGAATATTTCAACTGGGGTGATTAGTGGCTGGAGAGTATACATCGACTATAGGAAATTTATAAGAATTTGACCTCACAATCAAAAATAAAAAGGGTGTTGAAAATTTTGTAGTCGATCACCTCTCTTGGTTGGAATTCAAAGACAACTCAAATCACCTTTCTCTGTCTGATACATTTACTGATGAACACCTATACTCTGTGAGTGACTTCCCTTGGTATTTCGATATAGCCAATTTTGTAGTTACATGAGTCATTACCAAATTCATAGGGACTCATGCATGAAGGAAATTCCTTTATGATATTATACATTATGTATTTGATGATACCTACCTCTATAAGTTCTGCCCTGAACAATTCAATAGGAGGTGTGTCCCAGAATCTGAACAAGAGTCCATCCATAAATTTTGTCATAGTGATGCATGTGGAGGTCAATTTTCCTCTAAGAAAACTTCTAATAAGGTTCTTTATGTGTGGTATTTTCTGGCCCATCCTCTCAAGGTACTCCTACACATCTTATCAATGGTGTCCTAAGTGTCAACAAGTAGGTTCAATCACAAAAAGAAATCAAATTCCACTCACTCCCATATTAGTGACTGAAATCTTTGACTGTTGGGGAGTCGATTTAATCCGTCACTTCCCAAACTCTATGGGATACCTATACATTCTCTTAGCAGTTGATAAGGTCTCAAAATGGGTTGAAGCCATTCCCACCAAGTCTGATGACCATCTTGTTGTGATCGGATTTCTCAAAGAGCACATATTTTCTTGATTTGGAATTCCTAGGTATATAATCAATGACCAAGGAACCCATTTCTACAACTGTACATTCTCATCACTCATGTATATGTATGGTATTTCTCACAAAGTTTCTACTACATACCATACTAAAACCAACTGTCAATCTGACTTAGAAAATAGGGAGATTAAGAATATTCATGAAAAAATTTCAACCCTTCTAGGAGAGATTAGTGCAAAAACTCTTAGATTATCTTTGGGAATGTCGTAAAACATACAATACCATCCTATGAATGTCACCATATAGGTTGGATTATAGAAAATCATGACATTCACCTATTGAAATTGAGCATAAGGATTTTTGGGAAATTAAGAAAATAAATTATGACCAATCATTGGATGGAACAAAAAAGGAAATTAAATCTCAATGCACATGACGGACTAAGGATGAATGCTTTTAAAAATTAAAGGGTCAATAAATCTAGAGTTCAAGCCTACCAATCTTGGAATATCAAATTCAAACATTTTGAACTGGGAAAATTCGTACTCCTGTACAGTTCAAAACTTTATTTAAACCAGGGAATGTTAAGGTCTAGTGTGTCAGGTCCTTTTATAGTTCATCTTGTGTACCCCCATGATGCAGTATAGGTTCAAGATCCCACAAGTGGTTACATTTTCAATTTCAATGGTCAATTCATATAACTATTCATTGAATCATTCAATAAAAAATAAACAGAAGTTGAGTTAACTGAGCCAACCTATGAACTAGGAAAAAATTGATAGATTTAGCATCCAAGTAGGGATAATGATCTTAAACAAATCTCTGTATGGGAGGAAACCCATGGTTTTCATGTATCCAATCATTTGTTTATTTTTAATCAACTTTATATTTTAAATGCGATTAATGAATCATTTTGATATTTAAAAATAATAAAAAATAGTTTGTTGACCTGTTCTTATATTATGATTAATGATGGGTATGAAAGAGGAGCTCCATATTCATCTGCGTCACGTGGTGTGATCCTTGAGTAATATCGTACCCAAAAATTTAAAAAGTAGATAATGTATCATCAGTATATTTTATTTTTATGTGTTTTTAGGTTAAAAAATATAATAGTAATAATAATAAAATTAAAAGGCTCCATTGTATGCCTTGGAGAAAACCTTGTCTCAACCGGCGAAGCCGCGGGGACTCGAAATCGGGACTGAAGGGAGATAGGGGTGTGTGATTACCAATGACCTACAGCTTATTGTGCTTCCTTATTCTATAATTTTTATACATATGCTTATATTTTAATTAATTTATTATATATACACATATATATATATAGTTTTTTTGTTTTTTTTTTTGTTTTTTTTTGAATTTTTGTTTTTCATTCATTTTTTTCTACTAGAAAATTCTTAGAGTGACATCGAGATCAAGGGAGTAAAAGGGAGAAGCAAGAATTTCATCTTCAACCACCAGGTGACCTTATTCCATTATCCTCGTTTTCAATTTCCTTTCTGAACTCTCATTCTCTACCTCTACCCCCTTCTAATTATTTTTCTTTAAACACTGAAGATAGAGTTATTTTAAGTTGGGGGGAGATAAAATAAAATTTCTTTCAAATATAAAAAATTAATGATTTGAAAAAAATGTGTTCCTTAATGGATGGAAAAATTTCTTTGACCTTAAACATGATTATAGAAACTATACACTCTGAAACTGAATATCAAATAATTTAGCATCCCCTGATTTTGATTTTAATCCATTTATAATTTCATGATCATAGATTTTTGAAATTTTGGTTGTCTAATGTGATATTTCATTGTTTATATGTTAATCCAAATATATAAAATCACAAGGCATATCCTATGGATATTGGGGTATTATATTGAGTTCATGGAGTCCCCCAAATACATAGCATTGTTTTGGTGATCATTTTAGTTTTAATATGAGTATTCAATAAAAAAAATTGGAAAAAAATTAAATTTGCGCGTAGAGCAATGAAATGACATAATGCGTGGCTTCCGGCACTTGGGGATCGTGACTCCATAGTTTTCTGGACTAGAATTAGTAATTTTATATCTATTTTTCATAATTAAAATTTGTTTTTTATAGAGTTATCTAAATATGATGCCTGAGTATATGGGCATCACTTGGTGCCCTAAGGTCTTTGAACATGGGAGTCATCGGGAAAGTCTCACTACAGGGGTTGACTCTTTTGAGTGAAATTTCAATTACCATGGAAAAATTGAATAAAATACAAAATAAATTGAATAATAATCTTAATATTGAAATGTGATTCCACCTAGCGCTTCCATCATTTCCCTCTTGAATAAAGATTAACCCCATGTCTAATGTGATGCACTACACATCATCACTCTTAATTGATATTGGATGAAATATGGAAATTAATTTGAACAATGTAATGGGCTTGGGATTGATATCTTCTTATTAAACTATCATGTATTAAAATATTCTGATGGGTTTCATGATTGTTTTGTATAAGGGTTTTTGGTGATCATTGTGTATTAATATGTTTTTGGAAATTGGAATACAAATTTAATATTGTTGACATATATTTTTCTCTGGACAAGAAAAACTAAATTTGGGGGTGTGATTAGCCACTAAATGAGGCTAATACTTATTGTTAATATATATAATACTCATGTGTTTATCATTCAGAAACATCATTTTACTGCATTTTACACTTTGAACATCATTTCACTTAATGATTGTAATTCTTTCTTAAAATGCATGATTATGTGGTGATTTTTTTAACATCATTTAAAGTACCCAGTGATATTGATCATATCTTTGTATTTAATTTTCAGGTTTCTTATTTTACTAGGAACAATTAATAATTTTTTAGATTTGGAAGACCCACATTGGAAGACCACCAAAATGGGATTTTATGCAAACAATTCTGGAGAAAGTAGATTGGATACCATCCCACTTATGAGGATGTGGGGCCCAACATACAGGCCCAATGATGCCCAAATGTCATGGAATTCTAGAAGACATATAGACAAACAAATAATTCTTTAGCATCAAGTGCCAATTAGGCCTTCACGGTGGTTATTAAGGTGGCCTAATTTAGAGATAAAATTGTGGTCCATATTCTTAGGCCCATAAACCCATATCACCAATTTAATCATATCTCAGAAACCACGTATTTGTTTGCATTGAAAGTTTACATATAGTATGGTAATATTCAGGGATTCATTTTTTTATTCTATAGAGCACTCCAATGCTACCATCTAGAAGGTCTTCCTGGCGCCACTGTTCGGTGGATGAAAGTTGGCTGCCACCACGGGTCAAGGGTGGAAAAGTCAACTCTCTCTTAACATTCCACCCACATTGGACCACCACCATTAATTGAGGGGACCTCCACTGTTTTAGGCTTGACCCAAGGCTTCAAAATTTACTATTTATGTCAATGGTGGTAGTGGATGTGGGGATCCTGGGAACTTTGACTTCATTGTAATGTTATTATGTCGATTTGTCTTTGTAACGTTCTTCTTTTTCATGTACGTTGTTTGAATCACCTTAGTTCTTAGTAAAATTTATTCCATTCCACTTATTGTATTTTTAATTTTATCAATTTGATATCATTTCTTTAAGGTGTGAATTTATTCACACCATACCTTGTGATTCTCTTCACAGAACAGTGGTGTGATTTCATTCTGATTATTGTTTTTTTATATCACTGATTCCTCCCTCATAAGTCTACTTTCCAATTCCATTGAAACGACAGAATCAATAGAGGGCTAAATATTTTATCAGTTTATCTAAGGGAGTAGAAAGGGTCTTTCGGATGTTATTTCTTACTCCATTAATTTCTATTCACTTCTTTTAATTGAGAATTTGGTTTGAAGATATTTAAACAATTTCATCCTTTTTGAATTTAAGGCCACACACATTAAGTGCTAATACGAACCATTACCTTGAAGTTCTCAAAACATTGATCATTCAAGTTTATAGGTGATTAATTTTAATGGATGTAGTTATTATTCCATTAAGTGATGATGTTTTTTGATCTTTTTAAATGAATCCATCTCAAATACAAGAAATTGAAATCATTAAAAAAAGGATTCATCCAATCCACCCCAAGTGATAACCTAGGATCAACTCATTATCATAATTTGAATTAACATTAATCTATTATTGATACCTTTAAAACAATCTTAAATCAACAAATATTTGGCCACTTCATAGCCAAAAAAAATCAATAGGATGTATATGTCTGTAGGTTACTTCTTAGGTCTCTGAGGATTCGACCACCCAAGCTAGACTACATGGACCGTTCTACCTTCTTCTCTTGGGTAAATTTGAGAGTGAATCACTGATTCATGAAACAATCCATGAAATAATGCATAGAATAAAAAAAATACATGTATAGGATGACAGAATATGGTTGTATCTATAAACATTTTAAATTTCCCAAAGAGCGGTGCTTCCCCCGCACTAGTTCACAGTCTCTACATACTTCAAACAAGTTTTCTCAACCTCCAACTAGCATAGTAAACACCATGGGAAATGGAAGCCTCTCTACATATAGTCCCACAACATAGACTATGGTAGGTGATATGAAAGAGTGTGTCACTCCCGAATCAAACAAGTCATATACCAAGGTAGATAACAAGAAACGAGTACAACGAATGACGTCTAGCTCGCTTGGAGATGGCAATGCTAAATCATGAGGCTGGCCACGACCCCCCCCCCCCCCCATGGCCTCTCTGACGCTGATAATGACCACCACCATGGCCGCACACTTCTCTCTGAGGATAGAGAGCTTCACAGGGCTATCCTATACCTTCCCTATCTACCGTCTTCTGATCTTAATTTGGTCCAACCTTCTGTGGCTGCCTCATATAGAACTTCCCCAATGGAGGAACCTGGATCAGAACACCTAGGGAACAATGACTACTCAGAAATGTCGAGAACTCTCACTGTTGATAACCTCTACCACAATAAGAAAAAAAATCGCTTGATCCCTTGGAATAGGACATAGAGCTGCCTTCCCCTGAAAAAAGTGAAAATGAAATCTTGGACCAACCCTCGGATGAATGGAAAATATTCTTCCCTGAATACCGGGAATCTCAGACCACAACTCTTCTTTGTGAGGAATCATGACGACTACCCTATCATGATGATACGGTTCTATCCAATGTCCTCTTCATGACCTCTTCCCTTTCCAACACCTCAAGATATGTCTTCAGCATAAGTGGGGTGACCTGGTACTGGATCTCTAGATGCACGGCCTACTCGAAATTTCTCACCCTAGCCTTATCATCTGGAAACAAGACCGATTCATATCTTAAAAGTTTATTCAAGCACATTACATACTATGACACACTGGAGATCCCTTGTCAGAGGGTAATAAGCTCCTAGCAACTGGGCGCCTTCGCGTTCGAAGAATGAAACTCAACTGTAAACTTGTCTCGGAACTCCTCCCATGAGAACACGGACTTCTCGTGATCCCTAAGTAACAATAACCCCAACTGCCTCGCTACTCCACACAACATCATCTCATCCAAGGACACCCAGTGCTTCTTCTAATCCTGGATCAAACTAAAGGCTATCTCGACCTCCTACAACCAGTCTTATGTGACTGTATCTATAATTTATCCCTCATACTTCTGTAGAATCTAGTGCATAAATTCACGGAGTTTTTTACTCCAAGTTTCATCATCGTCAACCTCTACCCTACGGTTATTTGCTGGCACAGCCTATTGGACATCTTCTATGAGATCCTAACGATGATGTTGACCGGGATACATACCTGTAAAATAACAAACAGTTAGTGTTCCTAGACCTAAAATATGGATGACTCGATATTAATTAATTATTTTTTTATTTTATTCATTTTATGTTAACCGATCTCATGGTCAACCCATTCAAACAAAGGCACAAAGACGAATAATGCATGATCCTTCCCTAGGTATCTAACCTGCAACTAGTATCACCTTTTTTTTTAGCCATTTTAATCATAAAGGTCTATGCATCAGATCATATGGGGCCCTAAATGCCTATGTATTAGCTAGTATACAGTGTTTACATCACTTGATAAAGTTGACTAACATTGTTGCCCTACCAACCCATGAAACCTCACCTATACCTAACACCAAACTACATCCTATCTCTCAACCAGAGCTCTGATAAAACTCAGTCGTGACACCTTCCTCACAAGTTCTACCCCTCATGGGCGGACAATTTTAGAATTGATATAATGACCCCCGGGTCCCGCCACCAGTAGGCCCCCGTTTGGCGACTAGCACCAAGTGTATAGTAAACACACAAATGGGAGGCATTAAACTCTATGATAACACAAGTGAAAGAGAGATAAGACAGAAACCAACCAACTCCAACTCAAACAACTATATAAATGAAACTGAAGTACACATATGTAATGTCATGAAAAAACTACTACAACTGAAAAGGGGAAAACTCCAAGTTACCAAATGAAAGTAAAAACAACCGAAACAATGAAGCTCAAATTGCTCCTACAAACCCATGCTTGTAAAAACTTACCTAATCTCCAACATTCTCCATGTGACCAGAAAAATAGTTTATATATTCATGGGGTGAGTAAAAGAGTATACTCAGAATGATCCTCCCCGAAGCCTCTCATGAAAAAGTAATGAAAGAATTTTAAAGCAAAGTGAACAACATGTGAATGTAACTCGTCCCCTAAATAGGTATACTATGTTCCATGCCTCAACATGGCTCCTCTCACCATGTAATTTATACAATAGTATATTATATAATAATGAATATCAAGGGTACCCCACTACTACTTCTCCACTGGTTTGACGCTTTTCCCCAACATTGTAGGTCCTAAGCATCACTCTCCAAAATGGCTTGCCCATAGACACCAGGTCGAAGCACCACAACATGAACCTCGTGCAACAAAACCACCACGTCCACATAAGAAAAGTAACCAGGTTGTTTTTGGGAGCCACTGCAACTCTCATAACATATATCATACATCAGTTATTAGACCTCATGCCATTATAGCTCCTACACTGAGTAAGGATCCCCAATCCATCACAACTTACACATGTTACACCTATAGTAGTCTGTAAAAAACTCTATCAAGAATATATGTGTGTGAATAACCACAACCCATTACAGTCCTCTACACACATATATGGGGAAAACTAACTAATGTGCCTACCAGCACAAGTAACTACCAATATAAGTGAGTTGGTCCAACGTGTGTAGTCACCCATCCATCCTCCCATCAGAATGTTGGGGAAAACACCCACCAGGGCTCGAAATCCTAGGGTTGTTACTTTTCCTAACTAACTGAATGGAGTAGCATATAGAAACACAAAAATTATAGAATATACTATAGCACACATCCACACTATGGAAATAACCGATCCTTAGACTCAAATACAGCTAGCGCCTCTCTGACTCCCAACTGAAACATCTAAGACTAGGTATCCAATAAACACACAATAATTTAAAGAGCCTAATTACATTACATCTTAACCATTTTATTAGTTTCACATTACATTAATTAATTATTTAAAAATTAATTAACCATTAACAATTCCACATTATATTTAATTTTCATCACACACAATGTCCTCTGTCTATAGCATTGCATTCCTGGAAGCTCCAATCCCAAGGGTTAACATCATTTATTCAACAATTTATTTTAATTATTACTTTCCAATATTCCTATGAATTCTTGAAAAATAGTCTATACTACTAAACACAAGGGGGTCTACAAGGTATTTTGATGAACTACCGGTTGTGTCATTTCCTCCTATAAAAATTGCATTGACCCATACTCCATTGAGAAGATAAACATGGAAATCATGTGGCATACCTCGTGATTATTTTCCCCTTTCGGAAGAAGTGTAATCAAGAACAGATTCCTTGAGCAGTGGGGAATATAAAGAAAATAAAAAACCAATAAGAATCAGCAAGAATCTAATCATTCACGTCCAACCCATTTCATCATCCCTGGTGTTCTCCCCGACACCCACATGCATAAACTAATGCATCTAACCACTCAAGGTTTAAACTTATGCCAGAACCAGTAGGCCTCCCTTCCCCCAAATATCACAATATCCATCCCGGATCACATAACAACACATGCCGTAGGAAAACAAGCATCATACCAATTGGGTTCTTAGCCCTTAAACAAGCAAGAGGGTAACTCTGAACCCTACAATGAATTATCTTTTATCAAACAACATGTTCTTTAATCCATCTTGGATTAACAGATTTATTATTTGAAGGTTCCAGCATAGTGAATCCTAAATAGTAATCTATCAAAAATAATTAAACATGCATACTTCTCTAATTTGATTATCATAAAATTAAAACAAGAAGAACTAGATTCATTTACATTCCTTTTAATCAATATCCCAACAATTATCAATTATTTACCACTTTACGTTCTTTTCCAATTTCCATCAACAACTAAAATCTATACAAATAAAGCATAGATACCAAAAAATATACCAAACCAAAAGGCAATAACATACGATTGATATCAATTTATTTATCCAATCAAAATATTTATTATGTAAATTACATTGTGATCCAATGGATAAAACATGACAACTCTATAATTGCACGTAAATAAAAAATATAAACAACGAATACCCTACCTCCAATGGTTAATTACATTCATTATACAAAAACAAGCCACACAGCGTGTTACGATATCCCCCCCCCCCGCCCCTGACCGCTGTATCCACCCAATGATGCAGAGATACCGCCACATCGGCCAACACCCAAGAAAAAAACCATTAGTAACATGGGGGTAAAATTATAAAAAGGTAAAGGAGACATGGTAGGAGATGAACCCACAAGGATGATGATAGATCATTCCTTATATCGAAAATTGATCGATACTTCTCGGTTGTATTAAAAAAGAGTGGAACAAATCAAAGAGGAATATTTGATTGCATAACTCCGACGGGAATGAATGGAATGTTTGAGAATCTCACACATGAGAACAAGGATTAAGAACTAGGGAAGAAGATATGTCATCCCTTAAGAAGATTTAAAAGAGTAGTGGTTTATGATACTTTGGATTTTCCATTAAATGCGGATATCATTGAACCATGTGGTTTAACCAAGAAAATTCATCATGAGCCATAGCGAAATTAATATAGTAGTTATGGCCTTTGAATCATCATCACAGTCCTTAAAACGAGGATTTAAAATTCATTTTATGTCATAGGAAATGTTAAAATGGAAAAACTGTCAGAAGTTGCAAAAAAAATTCATGAAATTGAAATTTTGAAATGGAAGACCATTGTTCATGAACCACATCGTTGAAACCTCACTATTCTAACCTCGCCATTCCGAAAACATAGCTCGTGAATTGCACCATTGAATCCTCAACTTTGGAACCACATCATTCTAGAAACACTGATCACAAACCTAAGCAATGAAACCTCACCATTGGAACCTCAGTGTTATGGAAACACTATTCATGAACGTGAAATTTGGAAAAGGAAAGATTCTACCATTAGAACGTCACTGATGGAAATGTTCACATCGACCTCACCGATAGAACTGTTCACATCGGTCTTCCTGATGGGACTGTTCACATCGACCTCACTGATGGAACTGTTCACATCGACCTCCCCCATGGAACAGTTCACATCGACCTCACTAATCGAACTCTTCACCTCAACCTCACCGATGGAACTATTCACATCAACCTCACTGATGCAACTGTTCACATCGACCTCACCGATGAAACTGTTAACCTCTACCTCACCGATGGAATTGTTCACATCAACCTCACCAATTGAACTATTCACCGAACTGGAAATTTTGAAAAGTGTTGGGTATAAGTCATCTTAACCACCCAGAACACCTCAGACACCAGATTTTACCAAAGGATTGGACCATAGAAGTCTAGGCCATTATAGTAAAGATGATAATGATTCATTATGCGCACATTCAACCTTCATGCCACCCAGATATCTTTCAAGATATTTTTAGATATACAATCTCCCTTTAGATCTTATGTTTGGAGATATGCATTTTCTACATAGGTGTGTTTGTGGTCCTGATAGAAGGCATGTTCTAAAATTTATAGTTTTTTCTATTTATTTGTGGTAAATTTTTTGGGGTGCTTATGGACTCCAAAACATGGTTTTTTAGATATTAGGTGTGTTGACAAGTCAGCGATGAAAACAGTAGGGATGGTCAGTGATGTTATTGTGTAAAAGTTTCAACTCATGGTTTTTATTGTTTGTGGTGAATGTTTTTTTTTTGTATGACGGTGGTGATGATGTTCTCTGATGGTCAGTTTCTCAGGTGACTACCAAAAACATTGATCGAAATATGTGAAGATGGTGACAAAATGCCACGGTTTAATGTAGGGTATCATGATTATTATGGGCAACTTGATGCCACTTCGGATGATGTGGGTTCTCATGGATCAAGGTCTCTTTGGGGTCTACAATCTTTTGAATTTTAAATATATTTTTTTTGAATCATTGAATTTGGATCCCATGTAAAGTTTAAGGTGTTTTGGGTATGTTGTATAGTGTTGTGGTTTCCACTTCTATAATGCGGATATTAAGAAATAAAAAAAATGAATTTTCAGTCAATTTTTCTATCAATCATAATTTTTGATGTGTTGCATCTTTCTAGGTATTTTTACCATATAATTTATCCTTAATTTGTTCATAAAAACTATGTTAGTATAAATTTTGTTTATATCTGTTATCAGATATTGTTTTCATTTGATCCCTTACAGTTTATTGTCATTCATTTTTTTGGAAGGTCGTTCTCATGGATTCGAATCGCTATTATTGAAAGAATCATGGTTTATACTAGATTTTTGTATCCATATCTATAAAATATCTTAATTCAATTAATTTCATATCATTATTGGTATATTACATTGGGATTTTCATGTGATTGTTGTGATATGGTATTATAATGGGTTTCTTGGAATGGAAAATGTTTTTTAAAATGTTTTTCATGGAAAATGGATTTTCATTATTTCTAAATGGGATTTCAAACTCCAAAGAGGATTTCCATGGAATTAAAATTGTTTCATAACATTATTATAATGGTTTTAAAATGTATATTTTCAATTACTGAATTGGGATCCTGAGGTGCATCATTATGAATACACATGTATCATTAGTGTTAGTGGAAACATTGGATGGTAACCATATGTATATATATGGAATATGGAAGGACATGATTTGGTTTGTTCCAATATAATGCATTTTTATGCTATTTCATGTATAATATGAATTGTCCCATAGGCTAGGCCATAATATGTTTTAATTTTTATTTATTGTTATTTATCACATGGTTTTTTTATAATGGATTGGTTGGTATAGGTTTTTATATTAGGTGGTATCTGATAGCTTGGCATGATAGAGTATTTAAAGATATGTGTATACTTGCTTATTGATTCATCCACATGAATTCATAATTATATCACTACTACTTGAAATACTTATTGTTTAATAAAAATAATGGATTTTATAAAAAAACTAAATGGAAATTATTTACTAATGAATTATTTTAATGAAAATCAATTGTTAATTGATTTTTATAGAATTATGAACAATTAAATTCTTGTTATTAACCCTGTTATATATTCTATTGAGGTATCATATTGGGATTATTTGTTCACACCAAACATTTTACCATTCATTGTTGTAGATTTTGTATTGTATGATATAGGTAAATGAAAGGGAATCTTGTCACCTGTTGGATTTTCCATTGGTCATTACCATAGTATTTATGTGGTTTAGAGGTTAATATTAGATCCATTTATATTTTTTGTCCTTCTAAATTCATACATTCAGGTTATTCTAGTTTTCCTTATACTGTATGAATCTATTTGTATAATTTCCATCCACATTGTAGTTTAGTTGTATGTATTTTTTTGTTATATACACACCCTTATTTTGTTTTCATTTTACAACTCACCATATGATAGCTGGCATGTGTGTATGGATTGATAGAACATGGTTGTTCTATTGGCACATTATACTAGAGAGAAGGCTCATCTTCATGTTTGATTGAACATCCTTATTTTGGTTTTCTTCCTAAGGTAGATAGTAGTATATACCATTAGAGTTCAAATAGTAAATTCCAAATTGGGGCATGACTACCTCACTCCCATGACTCCAAATGAGTTACCATGGGTGGTGTGGAACATTTATGGGGTTTGATACATGGGTTTTTGGGTCATTTTAATGAACTAAATTGTTTTTTATTTACATTTACATATATCTTTTGGTAATATCTTTCATTGATAGTAATACCTAATTGTGTAAAATTAATTTATTTTAAAAGCATTGAATTGAGTTTTGAATGTGTTATAATCTTTTTAGAATATTATCTTGATAAAATTAGTGATTTTTTTGTAGTTATTACACAATTAATTCAGTTAAATATCTTTTGAATCTAATAGAGGATGTTGTGAGACATGTTTTTCAAGAAAATCCTCCTATTAAATATTATTTTTTATAAGTTGTTATCCGCATTATTTAGACTTTGTGTCATGTGGGTGTTGATAAATTAGGACATGTGGTGGAAAATTCATCTAATTTCATCAAGGATCATCTACCTATATTAACTAGTGAAAATGGATGTAGATATATGAGTATTGTATTGAGAAGATTGGGAGGATCTTCGACTTCATGAAAACTCTTGAAGACTCGAAGGTGAGATTTTCCAAGTTTGTTTTCAAGGGACTAGAAAAGAGATGATGTGACTATATTGTGGGGGATAAGATTCACATTTACCTTAACTAGTTTTCTTTTATGAAAATAATTAACTATATATTTTACCATGAGATGTTACATGTGGAAAATTAGTCAATGTTGTTGTTAAAGTTGTTGGGTAAGAGTAACATTCTAGATTATTTAACCCATTTTTCTTCGTTAGGAAATCTAGCACTGATGATTTTCACAAATTTGTACGTTATGTTATGGAGATATGGGATCGTATTGCGGACATATATTAGGTTAATTATGATTATTATGTGCCTTTATACCACTACTATGTTATTTACCAAATCATTTTTGGCTATGTTAAGAATTTATGGGATGATATGTTTGGTTCGGGCTTCAGTTGGTTTAGTTGTCAACCATGGTGTATCTTCTTTCCCGTGAAGAAAGTTTCTTGGTGGCCAGTTCACATCAAGAGAAATTTGAAGGAATTCATTAATAAGTTTTCCATTTGTTATATATTAGTTTGGGAAGTCGGTTCATACAATGCCTAAATGTATCGAGGATCCTATGATAGGTCATCACTGTGGATTATCGGTATGCCTGAAGTGTTTTTTGTGAATGGATGTCCATATGCGGTAAGGTAGAATCTAGTCTCACCAATGGTTTACAGGTTGTCACAAATACATCCAAGGGTAGTGGGTCATATCCTTATGTCACGGGGGATGTTCACATTTATAAGGATTGACGTATTTATCCATCTAAGTATTCTCCAGAGGAATCTAAATAAGGTCCATTTACTATTATTGGTTTTGTGTTTATTTCTTCTTCAATGGGGACATATTTATTTAATATAGGGGATACCTATTCTTTTATATAGTGAAATATTGATAAAATGTTGGTCTTGTGTGTGGAAAATATTCCGTACATGTTGGATTCATCCATGCCTTTGGAAAAGCGGTATGAACAATGTTTCATGTATCATAATTTTTAGGTGAAGATAGTGGAATTTGTGGTTGAATGGAACTTCATGGTGACTAATCTAAAAATATATGACCTAATTATCATCAGGGATTAGATGATTAGTTATAATACATATATTGACTATTATACATATCTGATAATGTTCTTATCTATCGATGGGGTCACTCATGTCTTCAAAGAAATTGGCATTGTAGATCCTGAAGTGTAGTCCTTTTCTATTAATGTTGGGGTAATCTATTTTCAGTTGTTATAGGTTTTTCATGATGTAGTTTAACCTTTATTGGGGGGGGGGTCCACTTTTGGAATTGGAGTGTGCGTACACCAATGCCTTTCTCATTTATTTTTCATGTTTACCTTCTAAGAGAAAGGTCAAGTTTTCTATTTACCTTTTCATAATATGATTCATGTTTCTATTATACCGTATATATTGGATCTTAGTGAGTTAGGGGAGATTATGTTCCCTCTTGAGGATCATAAGGCTGACACATTTATTTATCCTAGGATGTCACCAAGGGCATCACCATTCCGCTTTAATTTAAAAGAATATGGGGGTGTCATGGATTTGATTGACTATTATAAGTTATATCAAAAGAATGTTATGAACAAATATCCATTCCATTATATTTTTGATAATTTTGAATATTTTATAGGGGAATTTTCATTTTCTTTGATTGACCTATAGTTATGGTTCCACCAGTTGATAGTTTAAAAAGAATATACACCTATGATTGTGTTAAAGTGTAGTTAATGGTTTTTTTGAGTTTCTCATTATATCATTCAGTTTAACTGACACTCTAATGGTGTTTATGTATTTGATGAACTAGATTATAACAATATCAACAGATATAATCTCTAGTACTGGTACCCAAAATAAGTCTTTATATAACTGATGTGTGTTTCTAATCCCTGGGGGCATGCATCAAGTACATGGAAAACCAACAACAATATAGAGTGAATTATTTTTCAATCATGAAGATTTAAACATCAAATATATACACATGTATAGAAGGAAAACGTGGAATAACACATGAATATCTGTATATATCATAATAGGAAGATAATGGAAGCGACACAACCAAAAAGGTAACAAATAAATCTTCAAGAGACTTGTCCAACAATAAAGGACAACAATTAAAATCATCTACACCAGATGTATCTATATGATATCATGGGAAAACATGCACAATCTCACCATGATGCTACCCAAACCTTACTAATAGAAACCCTCAATACCTCACTAGGTAACCTCACATTTCAAATTATCAAGGATATAACAAGGTCTATGAACAATAAAAGGGAATTATTGGGTGTGTGATAATAGGCTCGGTAGGGTCTCACATAAGAGTTCCAAACCATGTATCTGAATAATAATCTTAAAATTATCAACTTTCTTAAAATAAAGAATGAAATCGATTAATATTTTTCATATATAATACATTGAAGGAAAATTAAATTTCAATATTTTAAAATTTCCTTAATAAGTAATGTAAATCTATTTTTATGAATTACATATCCATATATAACTGAATACAACATGTTGAGAAAATGACTAAAACACATGTAACATAAAATTTATCGGTGTACAATCAAAATAATACAAACAAAATGTAGCCCAAATAAACTCGGAAGGAGCACATGTATCATCACACAAAGAATCCCATAATGTTAGGGTATCTAGAACACTTTCCATAAATATAATAATTCTTGTGTGAATCATGCGTATAGAAATTTTCATCATGTATAGAGGTAATAGAAACACACCAGAAAGTTAACACCCTATGATGTCTAAAAAATACCTATAACAACTACCTATAGAGAAGAATAACTATAAAAGAGAAGACCACCTAATAGTATAAAATATCAATTACTATACAAACCACCAATATACCCAAGGATTCAAATTTTATCTATTTTCCAAACCAATTCATCAAATAATTCCATCAATTCTGTTATGGAATCCATTTCTGATAACCATTTCACAATGTCATAAAAATACCTTTTAATTTATGAAAACCTGGGAAAACCATATTTAATAAAAAACACTTCCATGCACAAAAAATGAAATAATAATATCATTCCATTTAATTAAATAAAACAATTTATAAAAATAGAAGAAATTTATTTCAAAATAACAAGCTATATACAGAACAACATTCCTCATAACTAGGGCTACACACACTCACAACAGAATCCACCTGGTGGTAGAAACCAAAACTAACAACAGAGGCTCTATAACAAATATAAGAGTCTTATAATTGATTAAATTTTCCAATATAGTTGATATAGCAGAGGAAAAAACACATACCACAAGAATGCACATCCACTACACCATAACTAATAATGTAGTTGGCCCTCGAAACAAAATCACAAAAAATATCTTAAATAATACAAAAGAACGTCACTATTAGTCAATATATATAATGTATCAATGTATATATGCTACCAAAATAATTGGATGTGATTAAGTATAAATGGCTAATCACTCGAAGGGATGTAACTAAACTAAAACATTGATAAATCATCCAATATTTTAATCTAGATCGAATAGATCCTCCAAACATCCTTGGAGAAGAGCCTTAGGTTGAGAGGGGATAAATATGTACAATAATGAATTAAACTATTAGTTGAGAAGCACCATAAAATCCATGTTCTCAATAGTTAAATGTTATGTAATCCCATTAGACATTGTGTAATACTTGGGACTCAGATGCACCAAAAATACACATAACTTTTCCATTAAAACCCAATATTTCAACATTTCATGAAATGCACCAGTTATATGGAGTTTAATTTTACACGAGGCATACTCAACTAACAACTTTATCATAGAAACAAGTACAAATCATGTACTCTATAAACAATTTTTAATGTTCCTACATATAGTGAAAATCATAGAATCTTTACAAAAAATAGTGAATCAACTCAAGCATTCAACAAACACTAAGAGAATCCTGTAAATATATTAATACATTAATATCATGATTATATTAATTCGTAAGAATATATATCCCTAAAAATTATGAATTTTTTATCATTAATTGTTCTACATCTTTGAGATTCTCAAGACACACATAATTATATTGTAAAACTATAAAAGAGAAATAATATACCTGAAATGGTATAAATGAATGTAACAAACTCATTATCATCTCTCTTTCAATCCTTGGGATGTATTGTTGAAGAATTTTGATCATTAATTAAGTGATTCCATTTCTCCCTAACCAAAGAGTCATGTTCGCAAGTATCATGAGAATATGTTATGGGCCGCCAAAACATTCTTATCAATCCCAAGAATGAATTTCACCTAAGGGTCAATGACCTATAACAGATGTTCCACAATATAATGACATGGGTCTCAATCAATATCATATCCAATCAAGAACAAATGGGGATCACGATGGAATTTCATGATCTGTGATATGTGAAAAAATAAGGAATTCATGTCAACTGAATCGGAAATTACAACTATTAATAACCTTCCCATGCATCATTGTGAAAAGAAATGGCCCAATATATATTGGGGCCAACATTCCATAATTTACAAGCTGAAGTTGATGTGAACAAGGAGTAACATTCCTGAAAACCCATTATCCTACGGAAAAATCCCCATAATGATATTTTTTATCTGAATATGATTTACATCAACTCTGTATTGTATCGAGACTCTAATGTATATCCCAAATCATCAAAAACACCTCCTGAACCCAACTCATCCCCACCATAGAAGCTTTCTCACCTCTTAAAAACGTAATGATATTCATGTGTGACCATAAAAACATCATAATGTTCCATTATTATTAATAAATGATATCATTTTTTATATAAAAACTCAACAAGCACAAAATGGATATCCCTATTTTCACCAAAATCCACAAAAAAGTCAAAAATCATGTCCACTAAAACATGAATACCACACTCCATCTAAGAATTTTTCCATAAATAATAAGATATACTCCAAATTATTTGAGTCCCCATCACCTAGAGAGACTCATTATGACCCTTGTTGTAAACATAGCATCCCTATCTAAAATAATGAAGAAATAATCACATGTAATCGTATAATTTCTGGAAAATATAGGTTACCTAGATGTTCAACATTAATGGTCTCCCTGATCGTAATGAAATGAGATAACTTTTTCAATCGATCAATCACCACACTAATATAATTCTTTCCTTTGGTATTCCACGATAATATAATTACACTATTCATGGATACCTCATCACATTTATTATCTGGCACCAGAAGCGGTTGGAGCTAACAAGAAGGTTTCAGATGTTTTTTCTTTATCTGTTGGCAAGTGTATCAACAGAACACATAATAAAAAATTATAAACTTCATAACTGACCACTATAATTACAATATCACGTCATAATAAATCTTCGTTTTTTACTATAAGAACATCCCACAAGGAATATAGATAAATAAACAAAATTAAAAACCTTATATATGTTTTGATTAAAAACTAGTACTCAAAAATAATAATACCACGTAATGAGAGAGAAGAACCAGAAATGGTCTCCCAACCGTATAGGGTTTCTGAAAATTCACTGAACTCATGGTCCTGTTGCTATCACTATAGAATAAACTAAATGAGGTATGATGACAACTGAACACTAATTAGAATGAAACCAAAAATATTCTCTTGGTCATATAGATGAAATTGGGGAAAAGGCCCCATTAGATTCCATACATCATTGGTTATAGAATATCATGAGATAGATATTTCATGCTATGTGCATCTACAATGAAATATCACATCCCATGGGTGTAGTTGATATCAACATCAAACATATAAAGGTATTCTACCCAATATCTATAATTGATATTCATTTCATTATGATAAAATATTTATATGAAATTCTTATTGGCATAGAAGACATTGAATAACTTCTAAAAAATAGTGTCTCGAAATCATATGTTTTTCTATAACTACATCATATTCTAAATAATTATTGGGATAATTCCTCTCATGTTCTCAATGATAATGAGTTCCATATGCTACCATATAATAATCCTACAAAATCACACAACCTATACTAGTACTAGTAGAAACCCATAAAGAAACATTCCCCTTACTAGGATTAGGTAATATTAGAGTATGATCCAATGTCAGAACTATATTCAACTCATAAATATAAGAGATATACTTTTCGTCCAATATTAATTTCATCCCTTTACTTGTAATACAATTAAATTGTGATAATAACAATGGGAAGTCCTTGAAACATAGTTATTAGGTTCTAGAATAACCATGGAAGCAGTGAATCCAAATTTAATTACATGGGTCTTCCCACAAAAAATACATCATTTAACATTTTAGTATAAACTGAATAGAAATTTTAAGAAAACACATTTCCTTATAACACCAATTCTTGAATCGTTAAATTTAATTTTGAAATCATTCCAGGTAAATAGTGACACATTAGGATTTCCAGAACCGTAATGAGATAATGCTCAAACTCAGGCACGATTATTGTGTAATCCAATATATCATACATGAACACAACCAAAACAATATTGATATTATGATGGATTGTATGATACATCAAATCCATAAAAATAGTATGATATTTAGTTACATGAATCAACATCACAAGATATTCATAATTCTCATACATTCTCTTAAAACCTATATTTGGTACCACAAACTCCAAAATTCTGATTAATGACAACTTAATTGATGATTAATAATAGAAACCAACATTCCATCTTTAATTGATAAAAAATGTCATAAGCATGAGGAATATGATACATGTTCTAAACTATTACTCTGTTCAAATTTTGATAATTCACATATAATCGATGTGAAAAATCCACAATATTATAAATGAGAACCCATGATTACCAAGGTGACACTGTAGGTAAAAAAACCCCTTTTCATTAGGTATTCTAAATAAATATTTATCTCTTTCATCTCCACTGGATCCATAAGATATGAATTTATCTAAATGAACTGTGTACCTGGAACCACTACAATTTTCAACAACACCTCTATCTCTTGAGGAATCCCAAGGAAATAATCTTGGAGAAGGACAATAAAATTATAAGAAACAATTGGAAGGACAATAATATAAGGAATACAAAAATGATCAACTAGAACATTACACAACAAACACCATAGCTCTAGGTGGGATGGTCTGGAATGACTGGACATCAGATCCACCTCTCCATTAAATTCATTTGATCTCAAATCATCCGAAATAAATTAGACACACTGATGATAATAATAAACCTACTCATGATATCAAACTAGACAATCTATATCAATGATGAGGTCATACAAATCTAGATCAGGAATCTAAAAATCCCAATGTAATTATGAATCAAATAACAGTAGCACACATAAAGACCCAAAATCCCATGCTATTTATTCTTCCCAAGGGGCATGGGTAACTCCATAAAAATTACATGATATTAGTTGGATGCTTAACCATATCAACAAATATTCAAAATTTAAACATGTTTGAATAACCCATATCTAATAGAAAAATCAATGTTAATGACGAAATTAATATGAAACATCATATTATTGATGGACATGTAGAAACATCTAAAATAAAATAATATACTATATGAATTTTCACCACTCTATAGGCCTTTTTCTATAGCCCAATATTCTTAGGGCCATTTGACTATGCCAGTGTAGCTTTTGGAACCTACATTCCTTGAACATATCAAGAAGTATAAATATAATGTAAAAAATATTTTACATGACCATAATATCAATAATTGTTACACTTTTTTAAAGGTTAATGACAAGAAAGTAATGTCATTACATAATATTCACGAACATATCATTTTAGAGGCACACCGTTAAATAAAACAAGAATATCTATAGATTCATTCTATAGAGAAGCACATGGACCACACCTTTGATGATCCTTACCCATCATCTTTTCCCTTATAATTTTGATAGAGCTACTAATTGGTGGAATATATGTTATATAATATCTAAAATTACATACTATATTTATTTCATTTATCATATCCCTACCCTTTACGTCTACATCTGTTGAATTATTCAACCTAAAAACATCCAATTTTATATCTAGTCACAAACCTGGTATGTACATCAGATATTTTAGCATGTCATTGTTTACAACCTCAATTGAAAATAAAACCACATCAACAAACCAATTAGTGTCCACTAACACTGAACTTTCCCAATGATTCATAGAGAGGAACTTTGCAGACATTTCCATCATTAGAATCTATGGACTAACATTTGGAAGGAGAGAATCCAGAATCCCTTCTAGTTCATGCCCACTTGCCTATCTGTATACACCATAAGATCCCAACAATTATTATTAAGACGATAATTATTGAATGATACACACATCACCTTGATAATCTCAGTAGTATCCATAATTTATAATATCTATTTAATATTTTCAATTCATTATACAACCAATTGTGTTTTATTCATACCGTTAATGGATGGTGTCTTCTCACACAAGGACTATCATGATAAATCATTGATTCCTATAGCACGAAATTGTAACTCAAAAACTATCTTATAATATTGGGGTACAACATGGTTGAAATCATGAACTACTCACATGATAACCTTGAAAACTTTCTAATCCATACAAGGATTTCCTTGGTTGGAATTATATTCACCCTCCCTAGGAACTCTCAGTAAATGTCTCAGAGGCATACATCTACACACTGAGAAAGAAGAAATGATTTGTTTATAAAATAACCAAATTTAAAACAAAAAAACAAATTAGAAAAACAATGATAATAATATCAACAAAAAATTACATGATACTCAGATCATAATACCATAAGGTATCTTGATTCTCATCACAACAATAGTTATCAAGGTACTAACTCCAATCTACCACTCATGTCTTGAAAACCGATTTTCTAGTCTACCAAACATACCCATAAAATGACCCTTCAGGAAAAATTAACCATTTATTACAAATTATGTTGTTCTTAACTTGAATACCCTCTCAAACAGGTACCTGACCAAATATTTCTCAAACAAGAAGGGTGTCCATGATCCCCATGGCATGAAATCTAGCACCTGAGCTGGCAATTGAAAAATAGAGTGAAAATTTTCACCCAAATTATAGTATAATACATTCCATATATAAACATGTACAAAAATAAATAGGATAAGATAACAAGAATATAGTTATTCGTAAAAATAGAAGGATAACATAAGACGGGATACAAACAAAAAGTATAGAAACAATCTATAAGAGAAAATTCCAAAAAATGGAAAACTATGGTATATATCTATAATAATAGTATCTATATGTTAGAGTGGTGAAATATGCACCCTACCATTATCAATCTACCCAGTCCTGGCTAACAGAAAACCCTGTTGACTCATTAAAAAACCTTGGCTTTATCCACATTAATCGAAATAACTAGCTCGATGGACAACTAAAGGGGTGTTCATGGTGTGACATAACAAGATATATAGGGTCTCACCCATGTATTCCATATAAATTATATGATGAATTATCCAATAAATCACATCATTAATGAAAACAAGTAATATTATAGCTTAATATTTTTCTATTAAAATGTATGAAAAAAAATTTTAATTCCACCTTTTCAACATTTCTATATAATCATTGTAAATAATGTTCAAAAAATTTTATATCCATATATAAAAATATATATATCTAGTCAAATTAAATCATTCCCCATATATCATGTAAAATCATTGTCATTAAAATCAAAATATTACAAAGTAAATTCCGCCCAAATATTCCATGATGTTGCATAGTAACATCACACTAATGATCACACCACGTAAAGATTGTTCGGAATATTATTCCTAAACATAGACAATTTTTAACAAATATTTCTAATAAAATTATATATTGAATCTTCATACCAGAATAACACCCAAGAATGTGAACCCCAAATAGTTCTGTCAAGTATGTAGAACAACGGGCATAGGTAGAAGAGGAACCCCCCCCCCTGTGAAAACCCACTCAATTTGATTGAGAACTGTTAATATAAATTTACCCAAAGTAACCAAGACTTCCCTTGATCTATATTTTAAAAACCATTTCATCATTTCTTTTTTTTAATTCCATTTCATAAAACCATCTGAAAATTATTGGAAAAACACTTTCCATTTAACAAACCCTAAGGAAAATATCTTTTTTTCTAAACCCCATTCAACAAAAACAATAAAACTTATTTATATCATGAAATTTCCATTAATAATTTTATTTATCAAAATATGATAAGATTTTTTCACAAACAATGCCTAAGGGAGAACTACCTACCTCAAAAATGAGGTTTTACATGCCCTCAACAGAATCCACCATATAGAATAAAACAACAACAATAACAACTAATTCCCAATAATCAATTAAAAACGCTTATAAATTTTAAAATTTAATGAAATACTCTGGCGAAAAGAAGAAATGTCATATTCCTTAAGAATTCAAACCCACCATACCAATAAAAACAACGGAAAAAACCCCCAAAACAATATCACTCAATGAACAATGAAGTAAAAAATGAAAAATCATCAAGGATAATATATTTTATAACTCAATAGAACTACACTACCATGATCAAATTCAATGAAGTCCACTCATAAATAACCTTCTCAGAATTC
The DNA here is from genome assembly GCA_963277665.1 of Viscum album. Taxonomy (NCBI): domain Eukaryota; kingdom Viridiplantae; phylum Streptophyta; class Magnoliopsida; order Santalales; family Viscaceae; genus Viscum; species Viscum album. The sequence continues at coordinate 688,902,168 of OY728164.1, forward strand.
AGACCTGGTCATACCCACCTTAGATTTAATATACTATGAGAGGAGGGTCTCTCCGACCACTCTCTAGTCAACGTCCCAATGATATATGTAATATAAAGAGAATAATATGTCAAATATCTAGGCCATAAATACATTATCAAATACTTTTTCCTACATGGAGGGAAAAAATTGAAACCATATCAATGTCCCTTTGATTTCAGTAACCCAACATATACTGCTCTAGAATTAAAATATCCCATAAAATGTATTAAACATCATGATCACATGAATTGAAGATAAATATCCCAATATTGTTTTTGATGGTGTATCATAACCCTCAAAACATACATTCTATTATTAGGGATTTTAAAAAAAACATGTATTTACATATTGGTGGATGAAAACATGTTGTATTACAATTGATCAGATTATTAGGAATGAAAAGTGTTAATCATTATTATTTTTTTGTGACCACCTTCTAAAAACATTGAGTAATCATCATAAATTTTCATTCCCATCCTTAGTGAATCTTTCCCATCCCACATCCATGATTATAAAATTATTGAGTTCCTATCTCAAGATGTAACAAAAAAATAATTAATATAAAATTAATTATCAATTATATCATTTAATATACAATGGAATTGTCATCTAAAGACTCAATATACTATATATAAAAATTAAAATATCATAAATATAAATATTTTTATTCAATCAATTCATCTAACAATATACCCTAAAAACACAATTTTTTTACATAAAATAATAGTTATTTTCAAAAAAAACTAATTATCCATAAACCCTAAATGTATAATTTTGGAGAAATAACATTATAAATGATGAATGATAGAATGCATAAATCCCCATAATCTCGATCTGATGCGCCATTCACTGGTAGAATCAATGTACAACCACATAACAAATCATCCAAAATAAAAAAGAAATTATGTGAAAAATTTTGAGATGTTTATAAACTACTCAACATAAAAACATTAAAAACTGTATTTGAGAACACAAATAAAATGTATCTATAGATTGGGTGGGTTTATGGGAAAGAAGGATTTATCTATCCATTCATGGGCTCCGAAATAATTTATACTAAGTGATTTTATAATTTTGAAAAACCAAAAAAGAATCCATAGAATTAAAAAAATATAGCTATAGATACATGGAGTAAACATTTTAGTCCCACCATATCACCACCTTGAAATGGTAGGTGAAATTATGGAACCTATGAGTTAATTCATGATTCCCCCAGAAATATGTCTTAACCATTAGCCAAATAGAAACACGGTGTGACCCATAAATGTCATAGCATAACAACTATATATAAGGTGAGGCGTAAACATACATATCATATCTTCCCAAATAATATTGAATCCTTCACACAACCCATCTTGATACCTCCAGAATATATGTCGATGTGGCCTATATGTTTTTATTTTTAATGGAATTTATTTTAAAAATCACAATGATATATATATGATTTTTTTTCAAAACCTTTATGTATGATTTTTTATCATTGTGAGACATATTTTTCTATACTTTTATTTTTATAATTATGGTATTTACCCTAAAACCCCCTTCCACAATATTTTTCAATACAGTGTCATGGATGTATCACAATGTAACTCCTCTAATAAGATATTTATCCTTATACTTCACACCCCACCATAATATGACACTCATAATTAATTATGTTCCCTATATCCTACTTGCTTTTTCATTTCATGATTCTCTAACATATAAATTGTTATACTGTGACCTCCACATATCATGGTTTAATGAGTTTCATGTAGAAAATAAATCATTAATTGATTCACTATAACCATACTTAAACTTTTAGTTGATAACCTTTAACACTTTCTCGAACTCTAATCGTATCCAGAAACACTTTTTTGACATGTTTCAACCAATAAAATCGCTATTTATGATTAACTTTTCCATATATCCCCTGATTGAGAATAAAAAATACGTATTTCCCCTTAACATCTCAAAAAATAATGATTTAGTTAATTAATATTTATGTACCTCAACTATAGATTCGATATTTCATAATCGTTTTTTATCCCATTCCATTAGATCTGTTTCTTTTTTGTCTAATCATGTTTTAGATATTGAGTTTTCATTTCAGTTTTAGAAATAAATACCCCATTGGGATGGAGAGAAGGGTGTACTAATAAGTGTTTTTGTTCTTTCATGTGAAGTGCATATGTATAGTCATAATTGTGAATAATTTTTCTCATAGATGAAGGTGTATGATGTGATAACATAGATGGAATTTTTTTTCATACATTTTATCATATATTTTTTTCTACCCGGGATTTGTAACATTATATCAATATTATTATTAGTCGCATTTATTTATATGTGAGAGTGAATATAATAATAATATGGTAGGTCCATTCTGGGTTAGTAGGGGAGAAATACATATTAAGATGTATGGGTGTATCTTAATTTGGTATAGAATATTTTCGGTTCAATGTTTTTCTTGTTACACAATCAATACTTAGATGAGTTTTTGGAGGATTATGTTATGTTACCACATGAGTGGGAGATGGTGTTTAGGATAGACATGGTAATGGGATCCAATCCTATTGTTATTCTTTTATATCATATATAACTTGATAAATAATAGAGTTAATGAATCTGTTTGAGGATCTCAAGTCCGATTTATTAATTCAAATGTGTGTGTCCTCATGTATATCATAAATGTTGTTCACTAACTTGAATATTGTGAATTTCTCTTATGTATTGATGAACCCTAGTAGAATCGATTAAACGTAATTACTTAATATAATTTTTCATAGATCAATTATTTCTATTCTAGATGAGGTATTATGGATGTTTTTATAATGGAAATATCATATATTTTAATCATACATTGAAGATGTGGGATATGTTTTGGACTAAGAAAACCTTTAGAATATGAAGCAGTCATTGTGAATTTTTAGACATTTCACTTGGGGTAATAATTTTTTTTTGTGTTTATTACTTTATTATACTATGTCATTAATCAATATAAATATTCCTTGGGGAGTTTTCAATGATATTTATATTTTTCAATGATAATCATATATATCCACAATACATAAAGTATAATGGAGAGAATGTAGATATCATCTTTTAAATATTATGTAGTATGTTATTATACATCATGATGTCTAAATTACATATATATATTTCAAATTTAATGTGACTCATGTATTTTTTTCATAATCAAAGTTATTAGTGGATCTCGAGAAGCATGTTTCTATGATTTCATGAAAATTCCCTAAGAGCATCATTGAAATTTAGAAAATTAAAAATCTTATAATATATTATCACTATTTTCTTCCAAAAATATCTTACCTATATGTATTAATAATGAAAATTACTATGAATAGGTGTTGTGTTCTAATGGTGTGGTGAGTTTAATACTTATTCTTAGGATCTGAAGAGGATGTTATCCATATTTCTCAATCTCACTTTATTAGAGTCTAGGGAAATTTATAATGAATAAATTGATTCCAATTCATCATTAATGGGTTAAAAGTAGGTCAATTAGTGTAGTATTTATCTCAAAATATTATTTTATACACTATAAATATCCAACAATTGATATTTAGTTGATTGGGTTGTTTATTCCCTTAAACTTTTTAGTCAATATCAATTTTGGAAAAATAATATGGAGTTTTTGGATCACATCGGCTTGAATTCTATATTTTATCAATGGTATTAGAATAATTAGTATATTATATGGGTTAGGAAACATAATTTATTCATATGTAGGATGATATATATATCTGGGAAGGGTAGTGTATTCATTTATGATTAGGGTAGGAATCCCTTGGTGGATATTTTTAAAGAACCAAAATAGGAGTTGATGTTGATGAAACTATTCTAATAGACTAATCTTGAGGTAAAAAAGTACTGGGTTTGTTTTTATTACAACATTTTTCTATCTACTATTCCTTATTATAACATGTAAAGGAAGAAAAATGTTTTGATTTTCACTTCTAGGTCTATACATAAAATCTATGTAGTGGTGTTTATATTTTCGAATTGCTAGTTTTTGGTGAATCTCTCCAATATTTTCTAGGAGAAATATTCCCATCATTTCCTATGATGACATGTAATGAGTTAATTAGATATGTATTTGTGTGAATTTCATCCTATATTGATGAAGATGTATCATATTACATTAGTTGTCTAAGAATGAAAAAATTTATATCTAGGTTCTTTTTATGTTGAATTTCCTATCAATTGGTTAAATTTGAGCATTACCATATTCTACGATATCTATAGGTATTTCACATTTATGAATGGAATTGTAAAAATGCAAAAAATATTTTTTATTAGGTCCCTATGCTAATTGAATGGGGATGTTGGAGTTTGTGTTTTTATTGGTCAATTGATGGATTTTTCCAATTTATTATCAAAGAATATTGTATGGATGAAGAGGATATATAGTTCAATAACATTGGGGTTTTGAGGCATTAGGGTCTTTGTTTTAGTATAATATTATATTTTGATGTTAGATCTATGTCGTGGATTTTTATTGGTTTCTTAATGTCTTTATTCTCCCTTGTGAAGTTTGGAACAACATATCATTCCCAGAGGGATGTCTAATTTGAGAATACTATTTACTCCCTAGAGGATACGATCTTAGAATATGTTCATAACTATTTTAGTCCATAGAAAGGTAATGTGCCATAGATATATTTTTTATTATAACATCATTCAATATTGATTATGGATTGGATCAATTGGTGGTTTTATATGGTAGTTCATGTCATTATCTAGTATATTTGTTGGAAATTAGGTATGAGTTTTTAGTTTGGTATAGTATAGGGAAATCAAAAATATTCATGTTATATTTTTCTTGAAGAGTTTGGTTACTGTTCAAAGTATATATATCTCTAAAAAAGAGCATGCATCATCCTCATTAGTTTGCGGTTTCACATCATGTAATTCATTTAATTTTAGCTCAACTAGGATATCAAATAAATGGTATGATGTGAAATTTTTCATTGTGTTAGGTATCTCCATTTCATATTTTGGAGAAGATATGAGTGTTTTCTTACTATTTTAATGTATCACTAAAATATGGATTCACGAATGATATTTTACGTGTGTCTTAGTTAAAGAAGTATAATATTGATGTGTAGTATGCTCTTCAGAGTGATGATGTATTATTAGAAAATTATGTTTCATTTTAATAGAAGATGGTGCAGATTGTAGAAGTAAAAATAATAGATCAATATTAATGTTTTTATGTTATTATTGTTTTATGGTAGTCTGTGAATTTATAAAATAAAACTTATGAACAAGAATCTTATATGAGATTTGAATGGATGAATTATCCATTTGTTAGATATTATAATGCTTCATACGGATAAGAACCCCTATAATGGATTTTTATAATAAACCCAATTATTATGTTATATCCCACAAATAATTACATATTAAATATTTAATCTGTTAGTTTAGTTATTATATGGTCATATTGTGATGATTTTTTGAACTAAAAATTTCGTCCATTTATTCCCATCTTTAATGTCAGATTTTTTCATTTTATCATTTTTTATTTTTTTTAGTTATCTATTGGTATGGATTTATATAGGTGTTTTATTTTTTGAATATTACGGATTTCTTCAAAGATAATGAGGTATTAATAATTTTGTGGTAATAATACCATTAATTTTTTATTATTCTATTATATTATTGTATTGATTAGGTCATTGAGTTGTTTTGGGTCATACCATGTGAAAATTGATTTTATTGATAAAGTAGGGGACCTATTACTCCCTCATGGGGTTTTTGAACGTGTTTTAATACTAAATATTGTCTATTTTTATGAATTAATTTAATTTATGTGTGTCCCATATAAGAAATATTAATTATTGAATAGAGATGAATTTTTATTTAATTTTTGAATGATAAACTAGTTGTTAATTATGTTAATGGGATAGAATGGTGATTCACCATGCATAAATTGGTAAATTTGTGAGGGTGAGGAAATATTTTATTATAGAATTAAATGATTCAACATAATATGTTTCAATTAAATGAACAAGTTATGGAAACTAATATTAAAATATTAAAATTAAAGAGTTTAATTTCAATCACTTTATTCTATATTCTTGATATAAAATAGTCAATTTTTACATGATTCTATAGTAAAATATATACTATTTTTCGTGATTGAAAGATGATGTATCCTATATTTTTTTTATTTTTCATGTGTTATATGAGGGGATAAATGGGTCAATTGTTCCTATATTATCGTTTGATTTATCCAAATTCTTGGATGGTTACTATGTGCGTCAGTTAAGTTGATTAAATGATTATATAAATGATGTAAAAGTAATTTGACTAAACTAACATGTTTATTAATTTTAGAATGTTTCATTAAAATCATTGGGTTGGAATGTGAAATTGGATATTAGTGAGTGTTTTCACACAATAATTTTTTCTCAAATTCTATAAATGAATTTATTAATTTATGTTTCTTGATTTTGTTTGGCATGGTTTTTGAAAAGATTAATAGAAATGTTTTAAGTTGAAATTGTTGTAATGTGATGTGGTTTAGAGATAAATTATATCATACAAAATAACAAAATATTTTTGTTAAATTATCCAAGAGTACAATAATTTTTAGGTTTCCTATGGTAGTATTAGTGTTCACATTTAATGAAGGGGTAAAATGGTCCTTGAGAAGTCATATATGTGATATGAATTATTATGGAATTATTTGTATAAGGATCAAATATTTTTGATGTTAGGGGTTATAATGACCTCGATTGGGATAAAATATCGTTATTACATGAACATTTTTGGAAAATTGGGAGGTTGAGGTTACATGATGAGATATAGTGTTGGTTTCATGACCCACTGAAAAAATATTATAGTAGTTGATATGGTTAATATGGGTTACATGGTTTAGAATAATTTTTATTTCATTATCCAAATTATTTTTTAAGAAATAATCTATTATTAACATTTTTTATGGAAAATTGAATCATCAAAGTGGAAGTATTTTTACTTGATTCTACTTAGGATTATATTCTAACATACTTTATGTTCACTAATTTTTTGCATATAGATTACATATATAATATTTCAAGTAGAAATAAGAGAACTTTTTATCCAGTATTCAATGCTTGTGAAAACTTTGTAGCTTTAATCATCATTATATGGTGACTTGTGGTATGGGGTTTATTATTATCCTTTATTCTTATATTCTATTTATAATAATTTTATCTTGGAATTTTATTTTTTCCTTTGATACATGGTTACATGATAAGCATTTATTAGAAATTAGGATTTTACAGTGAACTTATTAATGTAATTATAATTTAATTTTACAATTCGTTGTTAATTATAATCTACTCCTTATTTTTATGTATTATTCCATTAATTGGTAAGACACTCCTAATGACATATTCATAGTCACGTGATGATAGTCACCAAAAACATTTGACCACATAGTAGTCTTTGGTTCACGTGATGAATCAACTAATGCATGATCTTATATGGGAGAGAGATTACTATTTTTAGGATTTATTCATTAGTGAAGTTCTTAGTATGAATCTATGTTTCTATGGATGAAATATTTAGATTTTCCATTCCATGAATTATCTTTTGTTATAGAATAATAGTGAATGTGTATCTATTGATTATGATCATGAAAAAAGACCATATGATTGATTATAAAGATTTGACTGGGTTAAAATACATTGAGTGGGATTATTATTTTCTTAAGATGGTTGGTTTAATCAATACATAGGACTTTACCCTGAGTGAAATGTTTTTGGTATGATTCATGGTTATGATACCTCTATCTTGGTAATGGGGTGTATATATATGAAATTTTTATAAAACATTACCATGTGTGGGATGGAGTATTCATGAGTCATGGTATGAAACCTCACATTGATTAATAATTCCCTTGTATGGTATGTTGTTCTGAGACCTCATCAAAAAATATATGGTTTCGGTATAAGGCTCAGTTCTAGAACACACCCTGAGCGATATGGTATTGATAATCTTTGAGAATGTATGGTTATGTAACTCTATCCATGATAAATTTCATTATATAAATTTTTTTTATTATATATTGGCTATATACATTGTCCTATGCATGTTGGTTCAAGTGTTGTGGTGAAAAATATTATAGCCACAAACCTGCAGTCCATGATCAGATGCTAAAAAATAAAATTACATTTCTATTTTCATTGACAACAAATATAACACAATTTTTTCATCATGAACATAAAATAACAAAAATAATTATTGGATCACATATATAACTAGTGATCATTTATTGTAATGGTTTTAGAGAATTTGTAAATATCATAGAAATATAAATTCATAAATAACTGGTTCAGAAAGATGAACATCATATCCCAATGTACAAATATTTTCATATTATACAATATGTCTTAAATATATCCCTCAAATATCTTCACATATAAAAAGTTTATTCACTAAAATGATTTTTAATAGTTCTATATAACCTCAGGATAAGGATATATAAGAAGGGTGATCTCAAATGATCAGAAAGAGTAAACATATAAATTAACAATTGAATTTCATCAGTAAGGGAAAGATGAGAATAAGGGTATAATGACATAATAATAGTTCACTAAATAACATAAGTGGATTCATACCCCTAAAAACCGTGAACAATAATTATAAAGAGTGTCATAAATCCTTAGAAAAAAAATTCATATTAGAATAAATAATCCTGATCCATTTGATGACAACATTGATCAATAGAATAGTTTATGTTAGATAAAAAGTTTCATTAAAACATTATTTTATCTTGGAGCATAATCCCTATAAGCCATGATAGAAATTTCTAAAGACTATTTAATTCAAAAAATTAAAACCTATGAAAACACCCTCATTCTTTTATCTATAAAAATAGAGATTTATTAAATGCATTTTATCTCTTTCTAGGAACACCCATCATATAAGAAACATCATTATTTCATGGAACTATCTTGGAACACCCATTGTGTGGTCATTATTAGGATCACCCATGATCATAAACTAACCCCATGCACCATTTAAGGATAAAACATTTAGAATATTTCACTTTCTAACATAATAATAATAGATATTTTTTTTGTTTTCCCAAGAGGAAATGAAAATATTTATATAGAAATATCATAATCCATATATAGAAATAATAAGAATGTAAACATTAAAAAATATCCCCAGATGAATAATTTGAAGCACCAAAAAATATTGATGAAAGGAAATACCAATAAAACATCATTAAAACCTTGTTGATGAAAATTAACATTTCAATTTAAAAATATCTTTTAATGACTAAAAATTATTAAAAAGGGAATAAAAAAATCCTTGAAAATATACATGGAATAATATGAGGGAAACATCAATTAAAATAATTTTCATTATTGTAGGATAACCCATGATGTTGTAAATGATAAAATTAATCATTTTTACAGAAATTATGAAAAATGAGTCAAAATTGACCCATTTGGAAAACCATAAGAAAATTACATTCAATAAAATTAAATTTATTTCATAGGACATGATAGAGAGCTTTTGTAATTCATATATTTTATGAAAATTAATTTTTTGAAATAAAATTTAGAAAACATGGATACATAAGAGAACAATTCCCGATCTAAAAATGAAAAAAGAATGATATCATTCACAACAAACATTTGTGATGAATCTTTAACCAAAAATGGAAGAAATTGTTGTTAATCATGTAAAACAAGTTTGTAACTATTGTGTAAGAAAAAATATATGGTTTAAGAATGAATATAATTTTATTTCCCCTAAAAGAACCTTGAAAAAAATCAATTAAAAACAAAACTTGATTATCACATCAAGACTTTTCAACCTTAGAAACATTTAAATCATAAGCCCCATAAATTAATAACATAATATGAAACATTAATTATAATTAAAAAAATGAGAATCATTATATATTATTTGAATGTGAATTATATGCACCCTAAAAAATAATATAGGTTGATATGATAATTGTGTTGTCTAATGATATATATTTTGATGTTAATGACACTAAAAAAATCATATCATTGAATAGAGAATTATTCAATTTATTAATATTGTGTAAAATATGTAGATTAGAACATTAAATATGAAAAAAAATAGTTAAAAATTTTATAGATAAATTCACACATAATCATTTCGAAATTATGTTACGTAATAAGTGTATAACCCAATAAAAGTAAATCAAGCATAGAATCATCTTACCCCTTGGTAATATTAATCTCAAATACCATTGGATGAACTAGTTAAAATTGATGAATACAATAGAGTGAATTGTGAAAGAATCGTGATAAAATACGTTAAAGGGAATTATATACTACATATAAAAAATATTAGGTGCATAACAATATAATATACCCCCATGGAAAAAATTGATGTGAAATTTCGTACATAGTGTCAATAATTTAAATTTAAATAATTTCTAATCATATATAATATATTCATAAACAATATAAAATTTCATTATTTTTTAAAATATTTAACCACTTATCATTGAACAATTTATTTCAATTAATTTAATTGTATATTCAATTACTAAATATATTAAATCGAAGAAGGATATTTTTAGGATGCTCAGTTTATAATTTCAAAAAGCCTTTAGAATATTAAAAGTGGTAAAAGGGAAATTGTTCTGTAATATATCAAATAATAAGAAGGAAAAAATTATAATTTTTATAGAGACAATGTTCTTTTAAACCCAATCATGATATGTGTGTATGAAAAATAAACTATGTTACAATCATAAATACGGTAGGTCGTACGTACACAGGAGTAACTTTTCTATCTATCAACTATCATTTTAAAAATAACTTAATTATTATATTATAACTAAACCATTATAGTAATATCATAGAGAAATATTATTTTTTAAAAATATACATATATATAGAATCCATGTTATTTGGGGATTAAAAAATATTTATATTTCTTCATGGAGGTTGTAGTATACACATATGAATAAATGGCGTTATAATTTTTCAATGAATGAAAATGTGTGTAAATAAGTATAATATTAAATTTAAATAATAATAATTTTTTAATTACTATCATATTTATAAATTAAATCTATAATTATTACTATTCAAGAGGGGATATGATGCCAAACAAAATACATTGGTCTATAGGGGGTATAATGCCGTACAAATGAAGGATGTATTGTTTTTTTGATCCAGGGTGGAAAATAATATAGGTTAGTATATAAAAATTATATAATTTTATTATATGGGATATAATTTTGGTATTATATGATAATTTATTATTTATATTATAAGGAGGTGGAATATGAAACAAAACTAAAACACTTGGTTAAGGACCATACCTCTTCTTCGAATAAACTTTATCACATTACAACTTAAGATCTATAATATTTGAATTCATACCAATATAAAGACAATACGATGTGAGGAGGGATTTTATAAATATATTGTGGGTTTTATTGATAGAAAAAATTAGTTCATGTTGTGTGCTTAAATGACACATAGAAAGAACCTTTTAGAAGATAGGGGAGGGCCACTCCTGTAATTTTGTAAGATACTGAATTATTAAAAATTACTTTCATTTCAAAATGGTCCAATTTTTATAATATTAAAATGAAATATAGGTTTTTTTAAAATAATATGATACAATAAAATTTGGACATATTTGCATAAGGTTTTTATCCTTAGAGATTTTTTTAACTCATTTTAACCCTTCTTGACAATTAATGTAATAGTAATGTTTTAACCTTTTATTGGTTAAGATAGTGGATAAAAATAGATAAAACACCCCTAAATAAACCAAATATTTAATTAAAAACCATATTATAATTAATTGAATTAATATATTATTTTTATTAATTTTATATCTTTTATTTATTTAATTATTTCCATAAAATATAAATATTTTTAATTATATAACTATACATTTACATGGTCTTATCTATATATTTTAGAAATAAAATAATGTAGAATAAAATGTATTCATACATAAACAACATTGGATTTTTATTTATTAAATTATCATATCAGATTAATTATATCATATTAGATGACTTTGAATATTTTTTATATCAATTATTTAATTTTTTTACATTAATAGAATAATTACTTTATTAGTGTGGGGTTAGTATTTAAAGTAAATATTTCATCACTAAAAATAAATAATTAACTATGATAATTAATTAAAACCCTTTATATTTAAAATAAATATTTATAATGGAACATGTCCAATGTTTATCCACATGATAAAAATATTATATTTATTAAAAATAAGAGTGTATCAACTTTTGAGATTTATTATCATAAAAGTATATAAATGTCATAATAAAATAAATTTTTTATAAAATAAAAAAATTGTATTATTATTCAAAAAATGTAACCATAAGAAGAATAAAATTAATTTTTAGTGTTATTGGTAATCCCTATAAATATATTTTTTCCATAATTACATAATTTACCTTTTATCGTGGTAAAACATTACTTAAGTGAATATTCAAAATGAACAAAAATAAATGGGGCCTATTTATTAAATTTTTATCCTCCTGATTCAAAATATTGAATCCATTACCCAAAAATAATAACATATAATTTTTGTAATTATATTTAAAATGTAACCGTAAAAAGGGATGAGATGCGTTTTTTAAATGATTTATAAATAAAAAAAATGTTTTTATAATAAATTCAAGTATTAATATAATTTCCAAACTAATATTAAGATATTTTAAATAATAACAAATTTAATTTATAAAATAATTTGAAATAAAATTTTTATTTTTAAATACTTTTTGAGAAATCATATTCCATAAAAAATATCAATAATGTTAACTATTTATTGACAAATAAATTTTTATTTAAAATCTAATCAATTATTCATATGTTATTTTTTTATAATTTGAAAAATTATAAATTTTTTTAATGTAAAATGTTTTAAATGTAATGAAATTAATTATCTCATTTACTCACACAAAAAATAATTCATCTGTCCAAAAAACCTATAAAATGACATGACAAAAAATTGAACTCTTACATCCAAACCATTAATTGTAATATTTATATTTTTTAGAAAATATATATTTATATATAAAAAATTGGTAAATATTATATGTACTCTCAAATTTATTGGGTAGGATATAATGATTATATTAGAAGATAATATTTTCTGGTTTATTTAAACTTGGTTATTTCTATCATGTTCACTATTAAAATATTGTTTTTCGTAAATCTTAAGATGTTATATTCTCACCACATGCTAAATTTCATCATAAAAAATGTACGATGACATCAAAAATATATTTATTTCCATTAAATATTATTTTTTTGTAATCACATAAAGTCTAAATTGTAAATAAAACTTCTAGTTTAAAAGAGAAAAGAAGATGTACAATGATCATCTAGAATAACACATAACTATGTTTACTTGTTGAAAACATGGATGGTGAGTAAAAACATGGACATGGATGAAAAATAACAGCCCATGAATAATAGAGAGTGATTGAGAACACGTCAAGTATAATGTTACCAACTAAAAAAACATAAAGTTGTTATGGTTAAAGAGAACATCGATTCATCTGAAATTATGTAAATGGGATAAAATTTTCAATAAATATATTTTATCCTAATGTTGGGGAACTTATAAACATCCTAACTAAGTAAATATGTAAATACAAATAAATTATAAGTATAGATTCATGAATTTATAAATTTTCACCACAATCTCATCATTTTATCTAATGAATGATTTTTCAAAATAAATTGTTCGTGTTTGAAGCACAAGAATCAAATTATAGTGGTTCACATAATTCCAAAAAATGATAAAATATTATTCCTCCAATCATTTGATATTATCCAAATCCAATATTGTTTTCATACGTTATAATAATTCCCCAAATTAATATACCTTCATATGAAGAAATACTATATTAATCTCAAAAATTATATAGTAATACAAAATTTTCAAACTAAAAAATTCCATATAAATATCTCTTTAAAATAATTCAAAAATTCTTTTTCTAAACTTGATAACCAAATATTCAGAAGGATTTTATAACATATTCTTCAAAGATTAAATTAATAATAAACACCAAATAATATAAATGTCTCTTAAACACTCATAAAAATGAGGATTCCTTAAACACTTTATCACAATGTCATTGTAATAATATTAATAAATTATTGGATTCTTTATAAAGTTGCACTAATTTTATATATTCCTTCAACAGATCAGACAACACTTAATAATTGGACAAATTCTCATAATATCACACAATTTTCCCAAAAGATAATGTGCTCCATTTAAAAAATAACATTAATAACTTATTCATGAAATAAATATTCAATCGTATGGTTATATATTTGATAAAACATATTTTGAAAAAATTAAATACCCTTATTTACCCCAATAATAAAGATCATTAAAACCCTAAAGGTTGTAAATATCCTTATAACATATTTTGATAAAATATAAATGATTAAATTCACAAATAACAGTTCACTTTAATCATATAGGTTATATACACCTCATCCCACTTGTATATAACTCAACAAATTATCAATGACATCAAATTCCATTTCTTATATCCTCGAAAGGAGAGGTTAGCTTATCATATGATTAACCATAAACTCACAAAATCATAATGGTGCCTATAAATATTAAAATTTCCTCTGATTAAATAATAATAATATATATTGTTTCATTAACCCTATTTTTATTTCAACTATAACATATATGAACTCAAACACTCATATCTAGAGCTAAAACATAGTTATTAGATTCCATTATTCATTAGGGAATGAAAAAATTTCCATCAAAAACATAAAGTATAAAATTGAAATATGGTATCAATTACATTATAAATGAACATTTATTATTATAGTTCTTATAAATTAGTCTTAAATCTTAACAAAATGGATTGATAAAAAACTAGTTCATAATTATTAACATCATCTCTACTTATACCCATATGTTTATATTCCCTATTTTCCACTCATCGTAGCCGACATTTTTTTCAAAAATAAATCATTTCTATAATAAAATTATTTATAATCATTCTTTTTAACCTGGGTAAAATGAAGAATTAGCGTGGTGACCTATAATTATTATTAAGGGTAAGAAAAAACCATAATAATTAAATTTCATCTATAAGGGTATTAGGAGTGTAAGGGTGTGGTGAAAAAATTCATAGTGAATCATCATAACATAGGAGAATTCATACAGATTAAAAATGGATAATCAATCACGAAACATGTCATAAATAATTTATAAATTGAAGTTTATCTACAATTAAGAATCATGATCCATTTTATGACTATATAGATCAAATTTATCATTTATAACACATAGTGATCATAGATAAAATGTGTTTATATCATAGATAATTATGTTCATAAATCATGTCATAGATAATTGTACCATAGTTCAATCCATATAATAAACTAACCAGTAACTCCCTCCATATTACATCTAAATCCAAGGAATATTACCAAATACATTTGAGAAATATATGGGTTCACCAATCATAAAATATTTATCGAACACACATGTCACTATCTAGACACACCCATCAAATAATATGTAACAATATCACCCTATTTGATATATGTACATCAATCATACATGTTGTATCAATATGGAATATGAACAAAAATATTGTCAATGTATAGTTCACTAATAAAACACTTTGAATTAATCACTTTGTTACCTAACAAGAATCATTGTTCTTTCATTTCATTATTTACACTTTGAATGGTAATTATTTCCATACCAATCCATAATCCATCATGATAATGAATAATAATTGTGAAATTATAAAATTATCCCAATTTAGAATGTGTAAAATCAAGGGATATTGATTAATTTAAATACCCAGAAAAGGTAAATAAATTATTTTTTAGGGAAATTTCCATTTTTAGTTTGAAAAAAAACTTTTAAAAAATTATAAAATACATTCAAAATACATTACCTTGAAAATAAGCATGGAAATATATAATCTAATCATCAATTAACCAAATGCCTATGATGGTGATAAAATCTACTCATATTTCAAACATTAAAAAAAATTTCAATCATTTTATAAATGATGTAAAAAGTGACCCTTTTGAAAAAAAATGCTTATACATTTACTATTTAAAATCATAAAAATTAATTCCAAACATCACATGACATAGCTTTAAGAAATAATTTATTTTTATGAATGAACATTTTGTATTTTTTTGGATACAAGAATATAGAAGAGAAGGATTCACAATCTAAAAAATATAAAAGAGTTTAATCATTTATAAATGTATTTATTGATGTCTCTTTAATCAATAAATGATGAAATGGAAATTATAAATTTAATTAAAAATTTTAATTTCATGAAAATAATAAATTTCTTCTTTTTTAATATTAAAGCATATTATTTCCCCAAAATGAACACCATATAATTTAAAACCCATTGAGAAAGTAGATTGTAACAAAAATCATTGTCCACATTGTTAAGTGTTCAACCACAACCCCTATAAATTAATGAAATAAAATTAATCATTAAATATCTTGAACATAAGGAAATTACTGATATAAAATTTCAAAAGGTAATATATACAATGCGTAAATTTACATTAATTAATATAATAAATATATACTTCCATGAAATATTATTTGAGGCCAATAATGATCAGTGTGGTAATATAGTTGAATTGGGAATTAATCCATAGAGTGAATATTTTTATCAAATGTAAATCCATTAAAATAACATGAATAAAATCAATTTGGATATGATATCAAATAATATCATGTGATAATAATTTCAATTTTTTAAAGTTATAACCCAATAAAAAATTGAGTTAACACTCCTTTTACCACTTGGTAACATTCAACTAAAATACCCATTGATGAATTAATTAAATTCAAAAAATAAAATACCATTATGTATGAATGAATCTTGATATAACATGTAAAATTTACATATATACATGATATAATGTATATGAAATTGATAACAATAATATATATCTCAATGAATGGGATATTGAGATGATATCCCATACCTCAAGTCCATATATTACATATTTCTCCATTTAACATATATATAGTAATTTCACATTAATAAGCTAAAATATTAATTATTAATTATAATTTTAATACATTATCTTTAAAAATTTATTTCAGTAAATTTAAAGACCTATTTAATTTATTTAAAATTACATCCTTCTAGGGTATTTTGAGGAAAATCTATTTACAATTTCCAAATTAATTCATCATTTTGACAATGGAAAATGGGGATATTGTTCCATAATCTATATATTAATAATTATTAAATTAATATATTTTTTATATATTAATTGTAATTTTAAAAACAATAATGAAATGTTGTTACGGAAAATTAATTAGGTTACAATAATGGAGATAGTAGGTCGTATATAGGCATGTGTAATGTTTCCATCATTCAATGATCATTAAAAAAAAGTTAAATGTTATTTTATCATTAAAAAATCATAATATAATAAATAAAAAATTATTTAATTAAATATAATTTATTATTTAACCCATGTTATGTGGAGACATAATTGGAATCATATTTTTTCATGGTGGCAGTAGTCCATACTTACTCATAAACGACGTTATCATTTTTCAGTGAATGAAAAGTTATGAAATTATGATTTATATTATCTATAAAATTCATAAATATAATATGATTATAAAATATTATTATGAAATTAATTTTTATAACCCTCGTTGATAGGTGGTGATCAAAAAATAATTGCAATGGTTCATGTGGAGGTAGTCTACCGTACAAGAAAACATGGATTCTTTTCCAATATTATTATGGATGGAGATGGATATAGGTTATGATGGAAAATTAATATCATATAGTTATATGTTATATATTGATGTTATTATATGATCCTAATTGATTAAAATTTGATAGAGGTGGAAGGTAAAAATACAATGAAAAATCTAATTTAAGAACTATACATTTTCCTCAGAAAACCCACACAATTTTACACCTGAAGACTGCTATTATAGTTTTTCTAGTAAAAATACGGCCTCCAGAATGTTTTCATGGATGATACTAATGGATTTTGGTAAGAATTGTTATTAATGTGTTCTGAAATTAGAGGAATATATACCCATTAATCCCTTAAGAAGAGTGGGGAGGGGAGCACATATAATTTCGTAAAACAAAAAATTATTTTAGAAAATTCTAAAATTCAAAATTTCTCATAATATATTATGTAATATTGCTTATTTTTATAGTTAGACCCCACATTGTGTTTTTCTTTGGATCTTGGTAGATGTGTCTCATTTATAGATAATGTTCTTTTGGGGGGTTGTCCTCAATTTACATGACATATGATAGTTTGAAATAATAGTGTTTAGGTATAACCATGTTAAAAAAAATTATAATGGTTTTTCATGTATTTCAAAAACTTCTAAGGTGATTCCGAAAAATTCATAGAATCTGGTTCAGAAATTGTTTTCTATACAATTACATATAATTTACGTGTTACACGACATTTAATTATCACTAGAATTATATCAGGAACTGGTTATTTATGTGAATTCAATAGAAAACATTTACCTATTTCATGTTATTTAATGATTGAGAAGGGTTAAAATGAACCCAAGGTGATGGGTTTTCCGACGTGACTTGAAAATAGTGAAATAGACAATGTATAAGGGTTGAATTACATATACATCATAGACCTGATGATTATAAGTGTGGAATAAAATATGAATTTGGTTCTTTATTCAGTATAGTTCTCTCTTAATATTCATTGGATGATTTACATGTGATTTTTCAATTCTCTCTTCTATTAACAATATACTTATTACACTTCAGCTCCCTGCGGCATTTTTATTAGGATAACCTAACTTCTCTAGTTTTTCTTATTCATTGCATTGCAATTATATTTTCTACATTGGTTTTATATTTGAATATTTATATTATTGGATCCATAATTCATTCATTTTATCATACCCACCTCTATTCCTGTTGGAGATTCATGATGGAAGTCTTTCTCAAATCACTATATAAGGGTAGTTGGTCTAAAACAAACCTTGTAACATGGTTAATTTATGATTTGAGAAATAATCTGAATTCCTTTCTATAATGTTTTCATAAATATATATAATTAATACTAATGATAATTTTTGGATTGGATTATTTTTTGGTCCGCATTAGAGTCATATAAAATTGGTTCTGGGCTTCGTGCTACCCATCGGGGGAGTAAACCACTGAAAATATTTAATTGATTAGTATATTGAAGTGTTTTAAGAATGAAATTATTTTTAAATGATTTATTGTAATATTATCACTTTTTTAATTGATTATGTATTTTTTATAAATTGAGATATTAATAAATTTTTAATTGATTCACAAATGGTAATATTCTTAATTATACATTGACCCTTATGATGTAAAATTCTGATACCTTATTTTTATGAATTGTTATGTACATGATGACATTTTTATTTAGTGGAATTATCCAAATGATATATTCAAAAAAAATTATATATATTCATTTTCCAGTAGTATAGAATGTTAATATAATGGGATTGACCCGGTAAAACATGTTGAACTACACATATAGTGGTCTCAGCTTTCTGATACATATTGAAATGTTTATATAGTGGTCTTCGCCTAGTGAATGATAAGATTATTTTATATTGGGATTTTATCTAAGGTATAAATGATTATATAAAGAGATATAACTATTTTTATGATTATTACAAGGTATATGAATATAGATGTCATGGTTGGGATACATTATTATACACATTGTAACATGGTGTTGAAATAGGTAGATTTATTAATTTTATTAATTCATTAAATAATAAAATGATTTACCAAAATATGTATTGCACTTATTATTATATTAGAATTTTATACATCTTGGGGTAAACATGATAATTTTTACTCAAAACATATTTAGGTTTTCATTCGGTACCCATGAAAATTACAAGGTTGTGGGTTTAGTCAATGGGAAGGGACTGTCTTTCATATTGTATAGCTTTCTATATGGGGGTGGAGTTTAGATATTGTTACGACATGGGTTTTGGTACCGAGAGAATTTTCATTTATTTCAATTATATATATTCTATTATCTTTACTGTATTTATTTTTTCATTTTTATGGATATTATATATTCATTGAAATGATTCATCAATATGTTTTTTGGGTTTCTCCATTATATTCTAATTGGATGATTTATGGATTCAACTGTTATTCATTACATATATATTTATTATAAATCTTTATATATTCTATATTTTATTTTTTACAATGTTTTATAATCTCCCCACTATACATATAACAAACATGCTTTGAATCAAAATCATCTAGCATATAAGCAGACACATTTTATGTTATGTAACTACCTGATTTGGACTGCAGGGTTAGTGTCAGAATGGTGGAATTTACATTCTATAGTATGAGGAAGGATTATATTTTTATATTTCATTTCTATTTATAAAAGGTATAAAGTACATTAGGGTTTGTAATATCATGGTTATTTGGGGAAGGATTTTATTTTTCTAAATGATTCTGCATGCATCATGATAGGCTAATAAGAATATATTTGTTGACATTATTGGTTCATTATAGGGGTATATTGGTTGAAAATTCTCTATAATTTCATATATGAACTATGACATGAAATATATGTTATATGATAAATTAAATGTAATAACATCTATTTTACTCTAAAACACTTTTAATCCATTCATAGTGATATCATTAGTCAGTGGTTCTCTTTTTTTCACCCACATAGTTTCAAATTTTCATTGTAGCCTATTTTTTATAGAGTGTGTTTATATTGTAATGAAAATCCATCCTTGGTGTCTTCGATTTGAGAATCGGGAGAGTGAAATTTATATACCTACTAAAATAGATGGGTTAGTGATTCCTTTTTCTCATGAGGAACATATAGATGTTCTGCTTCCTGATATTTTCAGGATATTTAGGTGATCAATGGAAAGGGAGATTGTTCCCACTATTTCATTGATGTATATACTGAAGAGAGTGTTTTAGCTACAACATCCACCTATGTTTACTATGGAGAGAAGAACATAAGAAACCTAGTTTTGGATTTATTAACCCTAGAATATTATCCTGAATATTCACACACTTAAAAATTAGAGGGTGAATCTCTGTGAGTATATGATCTATTCTACTGCCAAGAGTTGGTGGGAAATTCTAAAGTAGGATAGGTAGTTGGATGAGTGGTCTTTCAATGAGTTTGTGGTTGTTTTTTATCTAATTATATCAAGATACAATGAGATAAAATAGGATCACATGATCAATCATCTGATATAGGATGGTTTTTTATTAATTTACTGTATTGAATGTTTCAATAACATGCACTATTTTTTCATCTTTAGTTATTTATTAGATATACATGGTGAGACATTTTACAAATGTAAATCTCTATATTATCAAATCATTATTGATCTTTTCTTATCTGAGTATCTTTTTATAACTGTTGAATCAAGTACTCTTTAAAGAAGGGAACCTGAGAGAGTCCTTGAGAAAAATCTAGGGTGTTTCATCATGGGGAAAATTGATTCTTCTTCTAGTCAAAATTAGTATCTCTAGGACAGTTTCCATTAAGACAACATCAAGAAGTGTATTAAAAGTAGTGGGAATCTATCTCCTGATTTTCTTCCGTTATAGTGTAATTAGTGTATAAATATGGGCCATAAGTATACTCAGTTTCTATACACCACTTTAGAGTTTCATTTTTCATCATTTGGGCCATCTGTTTTTAGGAACATATTTTGGTAGGGAAATATTAGGGGATTGGGATAGGAATCATGGACTAGTAAGGGCTCAAACACATCTCATTAGATATGTATCTAGAGTTTCACAATATGTTCTAGGTGAGGGAAATGAACTGTTAACCTAATGTATGAGCATCAGTTTAAGGTAGATGGAATAGGTCATGTGAGTTACACTATATACCATATAAGAGTGGATAGTAAATGAAAATTATACCTAATACTCTAGATATTTTAGATACATTAAATTATACTATTAAAGGTACAGTTATTGTATCATCAACCTTTCTTGTATTTTTTGATAAATGATAATAAAATTAATCTTTATCTCATTTTTTGTTAAATTGTTTAGGTTTGGTTGTGGAATGATTGAATATCATTTTAACTATTGGTAATCTGTAGTTAGTATGATGAAAAAATATGAAAAGTCAAAAATAATTTCCTCTAGGGATCAAAGGTTACAATTTCTTATTGGAACTGATTGTGATGGAAGTAAAATGTTTAGATTTAATTTTTGGTAGGATTTATATTCATATACTAGTATGGTATTTATATTTTATAGATTGGATTTTCCATTCTATCTATATAGGGATTCATCTATTTTTATCGAGGTGAGGGGGATTTTCATGCTATTCCAACAAGACCAATTCAATTCTAATTAGAATTTGTAATTTCCCAAATTGCATTCCTTATTATGAACAATTGTCTAATTTTGGGAGATTAGTTTTTTCTAGTGGTATAATTTTATTAGGATCCTTTTCCTAATGATTTATTTGGCTTACCACTCAATAATGAGAATGAGTTCATGAGTGAATCAGTGTCAGAAGAAGAGAAATTTTCTAGACAATCATTAAGGATGGTAATATAAAATCATTGGTAGTAAAAATTTCATTTAAAATATCTAGAAGATAAATGTTTCATATGGCCTATTAGGTCTATATGGGGTTCTATGGGTCTTTTATCCATTAAGGGTTATTGAACCTTAAACTTATGTGTGGACAATCCAAAAGCGAACTAGATTGTGTCCATGAACTAGTAACCCCTTAATTATATTAATGATCTATTCAATCACTTGATGGAAATTATTATAATATCTAATATTAATTTCAGATATGGATACCAAAATATGATGGTTATTTCAATTGACATGACTTGGACTTGTTTTATGATCTTGTATAGATTTTTTTTATTGTGTAGTGATGTTTTTTTGGATAGAAAAAAATGCTCCGATGTTATTCATGGACATGATGAATCGGTTCGTTCATAAATTTATGGATTGGATTGTAGATGTTTTTATTGAAGACATCTTAGTGTACTCCTAGAAGGAATATGATGATATCCAATATATTTACAATATCATGGGTACATTGGGAGACCATCACCTTTATGCCATGCTTTCAAAATAGTGATTATAAATTATAATGTCAAATTCTTTAGCCAGTTCATCATAGATGTAGCTGTTTCATTAGACATAGATAAAGTTGAGTTATTTGTATCTTGGGAGAGAACCATGAATTTATTCATGATTTAGAGACAAATAGGGTTATTGGTTTTTATAAGTACCTTCAGCTGTGACATCTCTCATTTGACAACAAGAATGACCAGACATACCAAGAATGAGGTGATGTTTTTCTAGTCCGTTGTTATGAGAGATCATTTTTGTTTTTGAAAGAATGGATGACCTTTGAACCATTCCTCATAATATTCTATCGAGTATAGTATATACCATGTATAATGACACATCTAGAATAGAACTTAGTGTATTTTAATGTAAGAGGATCGAGTGGTTACAAATTTATCTCTAATTATGATAGAATATGAGAGGAATTATCTTATTAATGATTTGTAATTAGATGTGGTTCTACATGACCTGAGAAAATAACACACTATCTATTTAATGATATAATTTCTTGTGTATAGAAACTTTATGATCCTCAGGTACATTTACTCTCAATTGGACATGATCCTTTAGTAGAGGAGGTAAGAGAACTATCTATTGTCTTTAATCATTGACTTGGATTATACACTAGGAAATAGAAGAATAAATTCCAATTAATTAAGTCATAAGATGAAAATAGATGTTGTGAATGAGCATGGAAATGGGTGTAGGATGATGGATATATTTGAATAAATGAATCTAGATGTCCATGAGTCATAGGGATGAGTGGATCTGATTTTTACATCTGTTATACCCATGATTTTGGACTAGATCAATACATTAGAGTTATGTGAACTACGATGATTAGTTCTGAGAGACATTTTATATGGTGAGGGGACACCATCAATATTGTATCATGAATATGAAAATTATCTATTTTTTTGTTTCTATATATGGGTTGTAATGGGTTTATGTGAGGGAACGATAATGTAGTTTCATTCTTCTAAAGGGGAGTTACATCTCCTTTTGAAAAATATGTATTGTGATATCTGTAAAAAAATACTATAATTCATGAAAAAAGAAATAGGTATACATATTTTTGGAATGATGTTTCATGTACTAGTAGGGTAAATTTGAGCATCCGAGTCTAGTAGGTTGTTTGTAGACTCTACACATTCTATAGTGGAAATGAAATGATGTCACAATGGATTTTGTGATATGGATGACAAGGAAAACCCGTAGTAATAATTAAATATGGGTGATAAAAGGTCAAATTACAATGGTATCCCACACCCTTCCTATCATTAAGACCCCACACCCTTCCTATCATTAAGACCTTCCCTATAAAAGATATGTGTACTCTCTACATGCACGAGAATGTTTAGTTGTATTTATTTTGGGGGAGTAACATTTCAAATTAAGATCAAAATTGAAATTCATGATTCTAGTGGAGTATTCAGAAGGCTCTATGATATTAGGTTCATTTGAGAATAACCTATCATCCTCAGACCCTTTTTTAAATTTGAGTAGACTATTCATGTTTTTAAGGATATCATCAAATCCTATGCTTTTGATTATTGTGTCTCATGGTAGAAACATTGGTAAATAATAGATTTCTAAAAAAACAACATATATGCATTGATCCAAATGAAATACTTTGAGTATTTTTATTGAAGGTCATGTAATTATTCACATTATTTTTAGAGATAGGTGGCTGAGAACTTGCTGGACCTAGTCACATGTTCAAGATGTCTAAATAGGATTGAATGATTAGGTATAGGGGATGACCATTGAGATTATTAAGAAATATTATATTGTCCATTTGAGATTATCAGCGAAGATTGAGGTTGGTTATTGTGTTTTCCTTCACGTTTCTCCAAGGTTAGAAAAAAACCATATCAAGAGTAGTGAAATCTAGATCTTAGGTTTATCATTTCATTTCAAATAGATGAATGAGTTGGTGTTGGGGAATAACAATTATCCCTTCCACAATGTTACAGTGAAATTCATTATGTTTTTAAATGTCACTACTTTAGAGATATCATCCTGACTATTATCATGGGGTAGATTTTTAGGAAATATATATTTTTGATGATGTTATATTTTAGGTTCATCTAATATGGATTTTGGAATTTAGTGATTGATATCTATAGGGCACAATTATACCTCCAGTTTTATGGCAGGGAATGATTGGGAATTATTTTAGTAGTAGACATGGGAGAGGGAATCTGATATAGAAGCATCGTGGAGACACTCATTTTATGATACACAATATATAAGCATAGAGATGATCTAGTATGATCTATTATATGGTGTTTAGGTTGTAATATCTTAGGTTTTTTCTATGTATATCTGACTTTTAGATTTTCGTTGGACCTTGGTGGCTGAGTCCTGTTCGGAGATGATGAGCCTTTATTGAGGAAAATGACCTATATTTTAGGCAAGTATGTTTATTTGAATTAATTTTATACATGTGTAAATGTGTTAAATGTTATTAAAATTTTTTCTCTGAGTTTCAATAGAATTGGGGGTAGATCGTGAACATTCATAGAATATGGTTTGAAAAATGATTTCTAAAAAATTACACAGTATGTACAAGTTACTCTATGTGTAACTGTCGCCAAAAACATGTCCTAATATTATTCATGATATATATTGGAAACAAATAATTTAAATATTTCACATCATGTAATGCTTTATAATGGCTAAAAATAACTAAAGGCGGTTGGCTTTTTCGGCCAAAAACCAAAATAGATGAATAAACTATGTGTAGGGGCCATACACCATGAATTTATTAGGATCAAAAAAATTATATTTGGAAGTTTGTGTGATTTTAATTCTATATTAAATGAATCTCTCACCTATCATATCTAAGATGATTTCAAGTACATTTGGTAGTCCCCTCTTCTATTTTGTAAATCCCAATTATACATCTAATCCCTAGGGTTTTCCCATAAGGTTTTACCCTCTTATCTGGTTTCCATTCTTTTTTATGGTGAAATTATCAATATTGGTTTTGTTTGAGGTTTTCCCTTGATTTTTTATGATCCCTTGTTTGTTCTTATGGTGTTCTCGACCAATGTTCTTATTGTCTATTTCGATGGGAATCATTTATTAAATCAATAGATAAATATAGGGGTCTAAAAAAACAATATTATCTATTTAATTGTTGGGTATGTGGAGTACTATGATTATGTATCAATGAGTCGTAAGTTAATTAATTAAATGAATAATGTTGATAAATAATGGATTGGAATACTCATTGGGACCCATTTTGATTCATCTGATGTTGTATCTTGGATGGGTGCTACACATTGAATAGTGAACGCTTGAAAAATATTGAATTGTTTAAGGAAATAAGGTGTGTTTGGAATGACATGAATTGTAGGTAATTTTTTTTCTATAATCAATATAGTAATATCTTGTGCTCTATTGATATGGTTTTTCATTAATTTAGATATAAATTAAAGTGTAATTGAATGAAAAATTGTAGTTTTTGTAATCATCCATTGAGTCTTATGACGTGATATTGTGATATCCTTTCTATTTTGATTTGTTGAGTACATGATAAAATACTTATATATGGCGTTTGACCCAGTGATAAAGGCTAGAAAATATATATATGGTTATCCCATAGGCTTAAATACTTATATAATAGGCTTATCCTTGTGACACATGTTGAAATTCTTATATTATGCATTTCACCTAGTGATACATGCTAATATCTTTATATAGTATTCTTGTCCTAGGAATTATAAATTTCTAATATACCTGAATATGCCTATAGGTTTAAATTCTGATAAAAATTAATTTTCATGATTGGTTGATTATACCATGGTACATTATATGGTTGGCATGGTTTTCTGACATTCTCAAATCCATTCTGAAAGGGTACTGAAGAATGTTCATTTATGTATTGTATTAATATATTAAACAATAAACCTATATATTTCCATATCTAATTCTCCTATTATTAGGATGGTTATGTTTAGACATAGTGGTTTCATCATACTAGGTTTTACTCATAGCATATTATGACCTCTATTTGGTAAACAATCATATTATATGGTATCATGTCATAACATGGGAAAAAGAATTTTTTGTGATTGTATTTCATACTAGATGGGGATATAGTCTGAATATTTGTATAACATGGGGTTAGGTACTGATATATTTTATGATTATTTCACGTCAGCTGATTCTATTATTATTACTCTTTTATATTGATGTTTTGATTCATCTTATCTTTTTATTACATGATTCTTCATACTTGTTTTGTTTTCCCCTTTTATTTTTCAGTTTTTTGATTTATGGTTTCCGATATTCTTCATAATTGTGATGTTTATTAAACATGATTATTTCGACTATATTTTACTTTACATTTGGGGTATATTTTCCCCACAATACATCTCAACTAAAATTGTTATTCTATAGTCTCTGACATATGGGGAGGCACACTTTATGTCCCATAACCAACAATATTTGGCCATATGAGAGAGTGTCAGATTGGGATACATTACGAATAAGATTTTAAGATACTATGACAGTGAAAAAATTAATATCAAAAAATATATTAGTTTTTATATGGGTTTATCCTAATATTTTCTTATCCCATTTTTTTCTTTAAGATAATTAATAAGATAATAAATGTTTTAATATATATGGGCCATGAAATTTATAATAAAACTTTACAATGATTAACCATAGTAAATTTTTCAACGACATCCTAATAATGTAACCAATTATAATATTTATATTATTTTTAATTCAGTTATGTTTACATTATATTCATAAAATATAAATAATTATCATTTTAGAACTATTCATTTACATTGAATAATTTATAATATCATGTAAAATAATAAATGAGAATAAAATATTTTAATACATACCTAAGTTGTTATTATCATCTATAAAATTATTCTCTCACATATAACATTTGAAATTATAATATTTTCAATATTTTTAATAATTTGTTTATAAATAATTGAATTATTATTACTTCAGTTTTGTCTAATAATTTGAGCTAAATATATTTTCAAAGAAAAATAAAAATAATTTCTCATGATAAAGATAACTATTTTATATTTTTTACAAATAATTATCAAAATTGTAATATTGTATTTATCACAATGTTAAAAATATTATATCTATTACAAACAATAATGATAAAAAATTTACATTAACTAATATAAATTATTATAATTCCCATAATCCAATAAAAATAGGAAAAATTGGTTATATAATAGAATCCCAGATGATGATGGATGAAATATAATCCAATAATATAATTAAATAAAATGATAATGTCTTTTTCAAGTTTGTATTATTTTCTTTTTTTCCTAAATTTCCAAATTTACACATTAACGTGGTTATAAGAATTACTAAATTTAGTATTCCAAATAAAAAATGAAAAGTGACATTTTTACTAAATTTTCGCATCCTAATTTCATATATGGAACCCATTCTTCAAAATTTAAAACATTCATGTGGAGAAATTATATTCATAACTAAAAAATTAAAACCCCATGACAAACAGTATTTCAGGAAAATGTTATTTCGAAATGAAAATAAATTTTATTATAAAATAAATTATAAAACTAATTTGAAAAAAATGGAATTTTTTAAAAATAAATCAACTAATTTATTTTTTTAAATAAACATAATTAGAATTTCTCTTTATAAATAATATTTATGAAAACATGATTTTCAATAAAAATATGTATTTTTCATTATTCAATGAAAAATAAAACATATTAAAAATATCTCAAAATCTTTTAAAAAGTTAAAATTGATATGATTATTTCTAAAATTAATTTTTTTTTTAAAACAAAATGTTGAACCAAAAATCATAGATTATTCACTAAAAAATCAATGAATACCATCATTTATGAAAACATATAAAATCACATTACTAAATATTTAGTGATAATTTCCTTAGAATTTATTATTATTTTTTGTTGATTTGATCATTTATATATTTGAAAAAATATTTAATTTTGTTCATACCCAAAATATAAATGGCTATGTTATAAGGATCATATTAAATAAGAATTTTTTTATATTTGTATAAGCTACGTGTTGCATATCTTATATGATATCGAACATATTACTATTTTAAAGTATTAATATATTACATCATGGTTAGAAAAATATGAGGTAACATGGTTTGATATGTATTATTTTTTATTTTTCATGAAAACAATCACTACACATTTTGGTATATCAATGAAACAATATTTTTAATTCCATATATAAATTTTTTCTCATCCAACACAAGCATGGTTATATTAGTGTAGAACATAGTTTTAATTTTTAGGTAATGTGTAGTACATGATATATAGATAGAGTATTTGGACATTTTATAAGACATTTTTATAGAGTATAATTTACTATCATTATTTATTTTATATTTAACCATGTTCTTTTGTTATTTTTTAAATTGATCGACCAGGTCATGACCGATAATAGTTCGGCCTGTGACACGACTCCCTATGTCTACCTCTAATAGGTCAGGGGATGGTGACAAGCACCGAGTAGGCATATCACTAGAATATGTAGAATTTTCTAAGTACATGAACACATGCACACATCTCCAAGTCCAAAATGATGGAAAGAAAAAAACACAAATAATGTAAATGCATGCATACCATTATCCCAACCAACAATATACCAATGATGTAAAGAATGTAACATAAAAAATTCTAGAATACAATCCCACCAAAAGAGTTTATAAACCACAAGGTACCACCTATAAATTAAAACTGACTGGGACTACTACTTGATGTTGTAGGAACACCTTATATTATCTAAACTCATAGTACTTTGACTATTCCTACTATGCCTAGATTGTGTCATAAGGTCACTCATCAATAAAATACATGACACATGCGGGAAATACTTGTGAACCTCTGAGTATAAAAATAATTATTAGGAATCCCCAAAATGATAAATAAATTCACAAAGTTAAGCTAGAGTTTTCTCAACACATGTGTACATATAAAATACATTTAATAAAGATATCCAAATGTACTCTAACTCAGACCGGTAGTCTAGAGAAAAGTCGCAACTATTTTGTACCAAAAATAGATATTTAGTCTAAAGATTTCATAATAAAACTCATTTGGTAACACACAATACTAAGCCTGATAGCATTGATGACATCCACCGAAGATGTACTATTCATCAGTAACCATCATGAGAAAGATAAATGGATCAAACTGATGATATATAAAATGCACTCTCTCCTTGAGAACCAACTCCACATGTGGGAAAGATCACTATACATTGATTAGGGTCACTACCAGGGTCATATAGTATACGATTACTCATTCGGATTTGACTCATAAGTAGAGGAACGATGTATTATTGGATTTGTCACATCGATAACCTGGCTCTACCTAAAGAATAAAAATAAATAAAGGATCCATCTCAGGGCATCATGAAGGAGACATTCGACTCTATCTAGAAATTCCAACTAAAGGGGTTCATACTCCTATAGATGGGAAATGATTCCAATGAACTTTAAGCGAATGATCAAGCTGAACAAACCCAAATGAATCTTTTCAAAGATACAGTGGACAAAGAGATCCATCCATGTAGAAGAGTTTACACTGCGTGTAAAAGGGTCACACATTGTGTCCTTGGGCCCTGAGTACTACTTGTGTACAACAGCCCACGTCATAATAACATGCCATGTGGAAATGGTATACACACCATCTAGATAAGATCACACAGTGTGTCCTAATATCATGTGTATTTCGATGTACTCTTTCCATGTTCTAATACACTGTTTCAACCCGTGTTCACCTTCTTGGGTACTAGTACAAAGGGTAACCTATGTATCTTGTCTTGTTCTAGAAATTTAGGGGTGTAGACGTCATGTAGGCATGTCGTTTACTCGATCATTTTTCCATGTAACACCTGGGTTACATTCCAAGCCTTGGGGAAGGTCCCACACTCTGTGTGGTAGGTGTCAAACGTCATCTGACACTTTACTGCCTCATGAAACCCTACTTTCAACTAAGGGGCCCCCACATGTTGTGTAATCTTAGATTACATGCCGTGTAGTGCGGGATTTTTCATAATAAATGGTTCATGCAATAGTTGTATCCTTCGTGGATATATTCACCATTCCATCTATGAATTTCCTAGAACCTGAAGATCAAGTCCTATTCTATCACACCTTCACAAAAAATTTAATTTCCTATGGAAAGACAATATCACAATGGATTAAAATGGTCACTCTTCATTCTGTTGAATAATGTTGAAGAATGAAGATTTGAGGATCCACCATTGTCTGAATCGCTTTGTGTCAATCTTTGCACCTCTATGGTCTCACACTGATCCCTGAACTGCAATATCAGATTGTTGCACCCAAGAATAGGGTGCCCATTAAATTAATTTATTATTATATTTCAAGTCATGGCCCAAGATAAAAAAAACCCATGATGAACGATGAATGGGAGGATAAAATTATAAATTACAAAAGAGTAACATACCCCAATCGATTTTCATGTAAATAATAGATCATTTTTATTACAACGGAAAATCTATTCATCAATAGATAATCACAAGATCAACTCCCAATAATATCCCATATAAAATAAAACTTATCCCAAACGTTTTTACTCAAAACAAGGATCAACATGTTCATTGTTCCATCTGCATTCATCGAAAAATTCACGATGAGGGAAGGAAATTCAGAATAAAACATCCAACCATTGATTTGGATAATTCAACGGTAAAGATTGATCAATACATCATCATTATTTGTGTGATCCATCAAGAACATCATTCTCCGATCATTGATCTTTGATTCTGTCATCGTTTCCTTGAGAGGATTCTCTAATGCTCTTCCTATAAATTATCTTGAATTCCCATGGTTATGAGGATAACCATGGGATTTATACATAATCATATTTTTAGTGAAAATAATTTTTGCATAAAAAAAATAATTTATCCTTAAAGTTTTTAATTGTGATTACGTTCTTTTCAGGGTTTTTCAAAGATGACCAACACCGACTAAACAAAAGTCCCACCTAGGGAACACACCACATTAAAAACTCACAAGATATATTATATTTGTAATCCAATTCATCATTCATGATTATTAGAATTTAAAAACAAAATAATATTTATTTAATAATTTTATTTATTGTTATTTCCAAAAACTATCATTCACATACAACCCACGCGGGCTAATGGTAGGTCTTTCCTATGTAAAATCCATTGCTCCGAAAATAACTATTCCCTCGGATTTTGTATTCGGTCACCCATTAAGAGTTATTCATCTTTTCCAAGAAAACCTCTTGTGCACTTTGTTAAATATTGAATATTTTTTTCCAAATCATCATAGGAACACCAGGCCTTAGAATCGCATGTTGTCTCAGTTCGTGGTCTCATAATTTTGAAAACCAATTTCTAAAAATAATATTTAGAAAATCCGAGTAATTATATTCTCCCCACCCTAGGGATTTACATACCCAAAAATCTAAAAAAATCCTAAAGGAAAAGATGATGGTAATGGGAATGAATTTGATCCTTCCACACCCATTTTCTCTCCATGAGAATTTCATGCATCCACAAAACACACATCAAGGTAATTGCTTTCCCATGATGGATCCTCTTCTACAAATCATTTATTTCCACTAGGTACATAGCAAAAGTTGCTCTATCTTCAATTTCCAGCTCTCTCAATCGAAGAGGTGTAATGATTCATTCACATACCTCCTCATATGATACACATGGAAGAAATCAGATACTTGGTCCAAATATGGGGGTGTAGATAAAAAATATACCACCTCACCAACTCTAAGTAGTATCTGAAAAAGGGATGATAAGCCATGGAGATAAATTTTCCTCCCTATCCAATTCACTGTAAACCTTATTTAGAAAGAACCAAAAGGAGAATTTGTCTCCATCATCGAACTCCAAAGGTCTCTACCATATATCATCATTCAATTTTTAATAGTTATTTGTAGTCTTCATCATCTCTTAAACAATCTGAACCTTTCCTATAGTATCTCGCGCCAACTCCAGGGATACGAGTGTGGACTCTACTAGGTCATCCAAGTAATGTGGTGACCTATATGGTCGCCAATACAATGTATGGAATGGCGCCCTAAAAATGGTGGAATGATATCTGTTTTTTTACCTGAACTCCACTATATATAGGTAATCCTCCCCACTATGACCAAAATCCTTCATGAAAAATTTTAGCATGTTCTCCAAATCATATGTGGTTCGTTCCATCTGGTTGTTGGTCTAGGGAGTTAAACTCTATGGTCAAGCATAAAGGGTTCTCAAATGCCACATACAATCCCTTCCACATCTGGGATGTAAAACGGGCATCTTAATCTAAAATTATCATTGATGAAACTCCATGTTGTAGAAATATCTTTTGAATGTAGAGGTGTCCCAATCTATCTACTAAATTCTACTCCTTGATAAGTAGGAAGTGGTTAGACTTTGTGAGTCTATCAATGATCTCCCAAATGGAATCATGTACCCTAGACATACATGGTAAAACCATCAACAATTACATCGATATTTTATCCCACTTCAATTCTAGAACCTCAATAGGTTGAGCTAAACCCACTGGAACTGAGGGATCATTCTACACAAAATAAAATTTTAGGCATAGAGAAATGAAATATATCTATTCCTTTTTCATCCCCGTCCACTAAAACTGAATTCGAAGGTATTGGTTTAATTTCTCCACACATGGGTGTACCACCAATGGGAATGTATGAAAATTCTTTATAACCTCATCCTACAACACAAATGGTAAAAAAGTGAATCCCCTAAAAAGATTGAGGTGTTACCCACCTAGGTAAGAAACATCAGGTGCATGCCCTGTAGGCATCTGAGCATTGAGGGAGTCACAGATGGTATCACTATTTTAGGCCTCACAAACTCATTTTAATAGAGGATTCCTGAAAACCATCGGTAGGGGGTAAGATGCTCTATCTTCATCCATGGAAGATTATTTTAATGAGGTAAACTACTCTAATGCCTCTTTCAGCAACTGAAAACTAGATATACCGTTGATAGAAACATCCTCCGCATTCCCCTTTCTATAAGTATAGACAATTCCAAAGTTATAGTCCTAGATGAACTTTAGCCTTCTGCTATATCTCATGTTGAGATCATTATGAGAGATCATATACATGAGACAATTGTGGTTGTAGTAAATGATAAACATGACATGAAAGTTATTTTTTATTGAAGAAAAGAAAAGAAAATTACATGAAGAAAACCCTTCAAGGGGGTGGAAATGATGTAGGAAGAGGTCATCCCCTTGTATCACACTGATACACTCAACAGGTAGAGATTTAAGACCGCTATAAATCATTATATCCTTAACGTTCCTACCCGTGTGAGTCAGCATACCCGACGCACAATTGGTCTCCCTCCAACTGTGATGAACCTTCCTAGATTGGTTGGTCTCTTCCATACATCTATGAATGAGATACGCCAGCTTCAGGGGAATCGCCTCTTCACCCTATAAAGCCATCACTAGGACATTAGAGTCTGACTCAGTCTCCTTTTCTTGATTTCCAAATCTCTTACATACAGTCAAACCAGAAAATAGGTCTTGAACCTCCGAACCCAAGGAGTTACCCGACCCATAGTAATCATTGAATGAAACATGCACGGATCCTCAGGAATCTCTAAGAACCCCACAACCTCTCATATCCCCTCAATGTAAGAACCATCAATGTTTAGTTTAAAACCACTATCTGGGGGCTTCCACCTAACTCAACATCCTCTTCCTCTGATCTATATGTGTGTTCGGTTAATAAGGTTGAAAATTGTGGCTGATGTGTACCCTCTTTTAACCAGTGAATCCAACTAAACTATGAGTGATCTTAACCACATCTCTATGTATAGAAGAGATCGCATGGACCCCAGTCGGACCTGATTCCTCACCTCCCAAATTTCCCAGCAAATGGAAATAAGGATAATAATATGTGTTGTGTATTC
The DNA here is from genome assembly GCA_963277665.1 of Viscum album. Taxonomy (NCBI): domain Eukaryota; kingdom Viridiplantae; phylum Streptophyta; class Magnoliopsida; order Santalales; family Viscaceae; genus Viscum; species Viscum album. The sequence goes on from OY728164.1 coordinate 688,937,284, forward strand.
CATAGTTATATACTATTTATCTGAAAACCACTCTGTCATGAGATCCTGTAGATAGAGGGAATTGTTATCATTGTTCAGATGGAGGTTAAAGAAAGTCCAAATATAGGAGGCCCATTGGCCTTGAAAAAATAGATGGAGTGTCGACTCAGTCTTCAAATTCATGCAATAGTAGCATCGAGAAACCATGGATATACCCTTCTGTTGGATATTATTTTTCGTTGGAATAGCCTTGTTTCTGATCCTCCACAGAAAGAAACTCATTGTCATTGGGATTTTATTACACCATGCTATTGATGTCTCCTAGACCGCAATATCATCCATCTAGAGAATCCTCCCATAATCCCAGGCATTTTACCTGCTAGAACATGAACCAATGAAGCAACAAATATCTGTATCATCACTCATGAAAATATTTTTGAAAAAACTCATTTGGGTTGGATTCAGAGCCACATGTATCAGCTCGTACATTCCACTGGCTTCGCTGAAGGAAATTCCCGGAGAGGGGCAGTCTGCATAGGAAAGAATTTCCCAAGACCAGTTAGTATCCCAGAAGCTAACTTACCCTCTACTGAAGACCCATCTAGTGTGTCTAGACAGAGTCTTGATATGGGAGATCCTGAATCTATTCAAAACAGTTGACCCGCGTTGTCCAACCACTTCATGTCGACCGTAGAAATCATTGAAGATCTTTTCCCTTAGTGTTTCCCCTACTATAACCTCCCAAGACAGCCGGCCTTGCATGCCCAGAATGGACTCCTGAATGTCCCAAAGGCCCACACCCCCTTTAGAAACTGTTCAATCGAACCACTTCAATGAAACCCAATGGCTACATCCTTCCTATTTCGCATCCCACAGGAAGGTGTTGAGCACTTCCTACATTTTTTAAATCATTCATTTTGGTGGTTTGATGATGGAGAAGACATGCATTAGTATAGAGGTAAAGAGACTATTTATCAGCATCACCTACCCTCCAAACGACATGAGATTGTTCTTCAAATTGAAAATACTTCCAAGAATCTTCTCAAGAATCTCATCAAAGTTTTGTTTAAGGATGTGACCCCAGTAAATCAGCACCACAAGGTAGATGATAGGAAGTGGTTTCTACTGGAATCTGAGGATTCCATAAATGTAACGGAACCGCCTACCTAGGCATTTGTTGGATATGAAGACATGAGTTTTTGAGGGATTAATACATTAATCGCTGAGACCTCTATATCTGGACAGGATCCCCATAAGAGTGGACAGGGATCTGCGCCTATCATTTGTGAAAATAAAGACACCATCAACAAACATCAAATGAGAAATACTATCCATACTCTATCTCCCATAGAAAGGCTTCAATGTTCCCTCCATTAATATGAGGTTTAGGTTCATGGAAAGAGCGTCTTGAGCATGAATAAAGAGACTTGGGAAAAAAGGATTCCCCTTAGGAACACCCCAGATGGATTTAATGAAACCAAAACATTTACCCATAAGAGAGACAGACAACCTGGGGCAGGAGTAACACCTGAAGCAGAGGTTTCAAGACCATTCATGGAACCCAAATCCCCTAATGAAACAAATTATAAAACTCCATTCGATATTATTGTATGATTTATTCATGTCGATTTGGAATATAACATTATACCCCATTACATGCCTGTGATGGTCATGAATGAGCTCACTGGTGTTGCCAACCGCCCCTTGAATGCTTCACCCCTGAATAATCCCATGTTTATCTATTGAAACCAATGTGGGGATGAGTTTTTGTAGTCTCCTAGATATGACTGTGGCTAGGATCTTATAAGAAATGTTGGAAGAATAATAGGCAAGTGTTGGTTAATGAAGGTTTGGTTCTAAATCTTCTGGATGAGAACCAACCTTGAGGTGTAAAAGAACCTCTTAAGGGCTCCACCACTAAAGAAATCTTGAACCGTCTCCACCACGTATAGTCTAAACACCTCCCAAAAAGCAGAGTAAATAGAGGCCAGGAAACTATCCCATCTGGGCACACTGTCATGTGACATACTCATCAATGACTCATGAACATCATTCTCAATTGGTAGGAAGGTAAGAGATGTATTGTCCGCCTCCCTTACCACTTTCGGTTGACAAATCAAGAGGGAATCGCCACCCGAGTAGTTCCACACAAAGTTGGAAGAGGCTTCCTCCATCAGAAGCCCCTCGAAATGCTCCAAAGACATTTTTTTAGTGACCTTGAGATCTGAAGTGAAGGACACATCTTCTAGCCTCAAGTTGATCCTCATATTCCTCCTCTCATTCATGCATGCATGAATGAAGGAATTGTTGCGGTATACTTCCCTTGACTATATGAGATGGGATAGATGCTAGTGCCTCTCCCAATTTCTAAGATCCTCTCAACTAGAGCGTTCCTCTTATCACAAAGAATAATGAACGTGTCTTCATCCCAAACGATTTGAAGGGACTCCTCCAACCTGTCGATCTCGTCTTGAATCTTTTCCACACCATCTGCCACATTTGACTGACTGAACAGCTAGCTTCTAATGTCCTATTTGTGCATCTTAGCCGGTTGACCAATCCTCCCCAAGACCTTCCCCCTTCCTCCATTTTCCACAACTCTTTCTAAAGCTTCATGATGGTAACATCCTGATTCCATGCATTGGAGTAGTGAAAGGTTGGCACCTCCACCACTTTGTGCCTAATTTAAACATAGAGAGGGGAATAGTCTGATAGAGAGGATGTGAGATGGGTAACCAAATTTTTTGAAAAGAGATCCAACCTGTGGATGTTTGTGAGGCATCTATCCAGGAGGCTCTATATATGATTTGAACCCCTTCAGTTGTTACACCATGTAAATTTAGTTCCTGAGAACCCCAAGTCCAGATTACCTGTGTTCTCCATAAAGCCATGGAAGTCTAGCATACCACCTTGATTAGAAGTGGAGCCACATATTTTTTCAGATGAGTCCGTAATAGTGTTAAAATAACCACCCACAAACTAGGGAAATGACCCTGTTAGATGGGCCTCCAAATGTCTCCATAACTCTATCCTCTCACGGGCATCAATATTAGCATAGATAAAGTTGAACATGATCTCCACCCCACCATGGGAAATCATAGTGTAAATATACTGTGGAATGAGTCTCACCACCTCAACTGACACCTTATTCTTCCAACAAAGCCATATCTGAGAATTATCAGGGCCACCATGCCGCGCACCTAAAAAACCCATTTTTTGGCCAACCATGGGTGTTTTATAGGGTTTTTCATGGTTCTAAAATCACCACCATTGAATCATTATGTTTCCTGAATTCTAACACAATAGAAGCATGCTTAGATTCAGCCCCTAAGTCGCATTAATTCTAGATAATGAGAGAAATCATCACGTAAATCCATTTCAGGAATTATGACTCATTGAGGGTGAAAGGGTTAAAGGTGCAAATAATCTTATCTCTTTCTATTTGGATCAGGTGATTTGTCCAGGGGACCCAACATCACGATTATCCTTTTTGAGTGAGAACACAACTTTCTTGAACGAGCCATCAACATCCTCTAACAGTGGCCTCCATCTGGTCAGAGTGTACCCCATCGAGTTAGTCCCTAGATCACCTTGCACCAAGCAAACCAACAACCAACGTTGGGGGGAGAGATAGGAAACTATAAACTCATTTTCATTACCCATCGTCATACATACTAGCTCTATCAACCCTTCCACCGCTAGTGTAATAATGATCACTAGGGATCTTTTTATAATCTGTGGTGATAACTACGAAGATACATGAACTGAGGCAGATGGAGGAAACAATGATTTGGAAAGAATCCACATTGTAAATGGTATACAAGCCTCCATGTCCTGATAAGCCACGACCTCCGCGTGACAAGACACCAAAGAAAGAGGCGGTTCAGAGGGACGAGGAGACCAGACGATCAGGTCTGTAGGATCCGAGGAAGAATCCGTAAAATCACGGATCCTGTTAGAGGAGGGCACCTCACCCTTCAATGCCAGTGCGTGACCGCCAACTGAGGAATTTGAATTTGAACTTTGGATAAAAACGGTATCAACTCCAGCCTACTTTCCACATGGCACAATTGGATCCTGACCCGAATCCTCCTATGCATCCCGATGGGAAGGACCTGCTACCTCCCGTCATCTTCGGCAGTTCGTCTATGGGTGGCCAGGTAAACCGCAAAGCACACAATACCTCAAATGCTGTTGAAATAAGATCCATTTCCGCCAACTAAAACCATCGTACGATTCCATCATAACCCTAGTGGGTCTCATCACTGCAAGATCAAGCTCCACACATATGAAATAATTGGCCACCACTTGAAGGCACCCGGTGTTGTCATCCGCACAGAGTAATGAGCCAAGGGAGTCCCCCACCACCTTCAGAATCTCTGGGATGTGGAAATTTAGGGGGAGTCCCATAAGATAGATCCAAACTACATATGATGAAGACTTATGCTCAAAGTGATAATACCATGACCACCTTGATAGGGAATAATGCCAACACCTGCATCTCCTATCCTCTTGTGTCCACGCTGCCACAAATACTCCATGGTAGCAAGATGAATACAAAAGGAAACCTGTGAAAACTCAAAGACCTACGTAGGATGAAGAAGACCCCAGGAATCCAAAATGCTCTAGAAGAAATATAGAGAGGGATTTTAGTGCCCGATGCGGGCCACCAGAGTTAGTTCATGGATGGAAAATGCCTCTCATAGCTCCTTGGCCGAACGATTCACCACATGTTCCCCCTTCACCCGACATGGATTTCTGGATTCCACCTCAATCAGAGGAATTCATGGTAGTCCTGAGTTAGACAATGAAGACAGTCCACCTGCATAAGCTAGAGAGTGTGCGCCACACAAAATGTCCTTGAATGAGGCATTTAGAAGCACCCCATCCACAGCTCACACCCCAAGTGCCCCCAGAACTCGAGGGACCCCTACATGAGAAGAAGTGCCACTGGGAACATGAGAAAAAAAAGACCACAAGAGCGTAGAGAGAGATGCTTGCAGAATCCATCCTTGGAGTTTCTTCTCCCTCTTATTCTAGTTAGATGAAACGTTCCTAGGAATCCTATAGTAAATGATAAACCACTTGCCGATTTGGTAGTGTCCCCACATCTTCAATGTGAATAATACCATTACTAACATAATATATTGTTTTGGGTAGTTTAGCTCATGTGGTCTCTACTGGAATGGACTATAGGAAATCACATATTTTTTCTGCATCAGGAAACAACCAAGTATGATCCTTGGTACATTGCAAAACATTACGTACATGACATGCTTCCCTGGTAATCTCATGATTAGTGAACTCATAAAAATATGGGTTAACTTATGAAAACATTACCATTAGGTCATCCTTAAAGAACCATCGTGACTCTCTAAAATACTCAGTGACGACATCGGTCCTTGGTAGTGGATACATGTTCTTAAATATCAAACAGTTTATGTTCCATAATTCCACAGACATCCTCAGGCTCCTATTTTCCTTTTTGGAAAACAAAACTGGGGCCGCCCAAAGTGAAACATTGGGTTATAGTAATCTCTTCCTCTGTAAGTCCTCCAACTGCAGCCCCAACTCAAGAATCCTTATGGGAGCCATCCAATATGCTGGTACTGATATCAATGATTTTATGAGGTGTAAAACAATGAGAAAATCTATCTCCTCATGGGGAGTTAATATTAGAACATCATCTGGAAAGACATATTGTATTCGACTACAAATGCTGGGGATTGAAAATTCATAACATATTCATCTTTGATGGGATATCTAGACAACTCATGATTAATCATATACACCCTCAAAAGGATGAGTCCTTCGTATGTTGCATAGGCTTACTTATCTATGACAAATGAAAACCTAATTCTGTTGGTGTAGACGTACCAAACCCTTTGCCTAAATCAGTCAATATGTGTATGGAACGAAGAAAACCAACACATACTAAGAATGATTTCATAAGGCCTCAACAGTAACACCAATAATTCGAAACTCAAACTATCACCTTCAGGGTTTATGTCAAACTGTAGGATAAGATACATCATAAAGCCCCCTCTAGTAGGTGTCTAAAAGAATACTTGTTGAGTTAATGTCATGATTGGAATCTCAAGGTCTCATACAAGATTTGTGATGAGAGAAGTATTACTAGTATATGTTTCTATCAATATGACAACTAAATTATAAATGACATTGATTGCACCATGAATCATTATTGGAGCCTCTAGTTCATATCCCTTGACCGCACACAGCTATCATCTTCCCTATCCTCCTGCTCCATAAGCATTTAATATATAACCTGGGGAGTGGTGTCGGTAAAATGTAAAAATTTCTACAACCTCCTACTACTCTCCCAACTCCTCCTCAATGTCTACCGCCCTTTAGAGCTACCTGGACCTATTTCTACCTCTAATTTTGTTGCACATACACCTTTTCCTTGTCAATATCTTGATGGGTTGGACAAAAAATATGGAGATATCCACAACCATCTATATAATATCATCACCTTTATCTAGGAATACTAGACCTATTCTATGAGTCATAAATAGTAGAATCTCTATTCTTGGTCTTCAAATTGTGATGTCTCCCATGACTATGTTTATGTGGAAAATATCATCTTCCCACTATCGATGTATCTAACCCCTGCTTGCCTGCTACTAAATACCGCAGTTTGTATCTTCATAGCCGAGGAACTCTCAGAAGCATATTATTCTTCTAGCACCCCATCATGTGTAGGAATGAACAGAGGGGTTATGCTGGGTTAGATGTCTATGTGAAAACCTTTCATGAAGGTTTGAGCTCTGTAGTGTTGATCTTGTGTCTAATATATCGATCAACTCTTGGGGTTGTTATTCCTTGATGAATACTCACACACCGACATGTCATCCCAGTACAGCTGTAGAATCTCCTTGATATGAATAAACCTTGACATATAAGGTGATAACTCCTATCTGAAATGGTCCTCAAACTCTTCTTACGGAAGGGTCGAATACTCGTAGAATCATGTAACTAAACCCAACCAACACCTTACTATTCCAAAGAGATTTATCACTACTAGAACCACCATCTAATATGATGGGGTTCAGATTAGTCAAATAAACTAGGTTTACAACCTCAAGCTAGTATGTATCCACCTATTTGTCTGGACCACCTCATAACTTGACTGGTCTCTACTACTGAAACTCATGAAGTACTCTCATCATACGCTCTTTATCCATCAGTATTGTGGGTAGAATGCACTACTATAAAAGTGGTGGTTTGGTTGGTGCTCCTCATGTAGGTAACAATTGGGGAACTGATCACTGTATTTAATACTTTTCACTGAGGGGGTTATCCTCATGATCAAACTACTGAATCATAGCTGGTATACATTAGGAAGACATCCTCTTAGAGAACAAAATGTACAAGGTTCAAAGAGTATTTCTGTTGAGGAAACATAAGAAAAACATGTAAACCAAATCTCATTCCTATATAATGCATTTACCATTATTGTTTCCCTTCATAAATTTGTTTCATGTTCCGAGTCAAAAAGTTGGTAATCAGAGTCTTAATGTATAGATAATTCAACCACCACACCACCATTGGAGTCCATATCTAGAATTATAAACTCAAAACACATAACACTATTACCCCAAACCAATATCTCATACTCTCGGTCCAAAGGTAGATTCGACCACCTCTAATACAAATCTATCATGACCCGTCCCAGTGGGGCCCATGTCGTGACTCCCCAAGCCTGCCTCCAATAGGCTAGGGGTTGGTGATTATCACTGAGTAGGCATATAACCAACATGGGAGACATTTCCTATGTTCGTGTTCACACACACGCATATCCAATACCGAAAATATGAAAAGATAAAACCACTAAGAATGTAATTGTCTGAAAACCACTATCCCAACCAACAAAATACAACATTATAAATGATATTAATGTAAATCATGCCAGAATATAGTCCCACCAATAGTGTCATTAAACCACATGGTCTAACCAATTAGAAAATATTTACTGGGACTCATTCTCTAATCCATTACAATACCATATCATTTCTAAACTCTCAAAGCTCTGTCTAGTCCCAGTCTATCTTGGACTCCATCAAATGTTTTCTCATCTAAACAAGAAATGACATGTGTGGGAAAATCCTATTCACGGGTTGTTATATCAACACTTGGTGGAACACCCAAAACCCAAAAAGAAATTCACAAAGTAATGATATAATCATCTCTACAAATAATTATGAGTCTAAAAACATAGAAAAACGACATTCAAATATACTTTAGCCTAATGTCATTTTCTAGAGGTAAGTCAAAACTAATGTATATCAATACTAGATTTTCAATCCAATGACTCTGAAAATAAACACATCTGGGAGAAAAAAACTTTTCAGTCTATTATCATTGATGGAGTCCACCAAAAACTAATTTTCATTGAGAACTATCATGAGATATATACAAGGATATATCCGAAGAGATATATGATACAGTCACCTCGGGAGAACCAATTCCACGAGTGGGAAAGATTATGATACACAGATGAGTATCACTTATAGGGCTAGGGTGTATACCACAACTCATCTAGATTCACCAGATAAGTAGAGTAAAAAATTCAGTTGGATTGGTCATACTGATAACATGACTCTACCTACAAAATAGGAATCAATAGAGGATACTCCTCTAGGCCTCTTAGAGGTGACTCCCATCTCAATCCAGAATGTCCTGTAGAAGGGGGTCATAAACCTGTGGATAAGAAATGATACCAACTGACCTTCTAGGGATCATGCCAGAGGAACCAACCCAAATGAATATTTATTTATGATTTGATAGACAAGGATATATATCCTTATAGAAGATATTGCAATGTATGTAAAAGGGTCACATGTCGTATCCCTTCACCCCAGGTACTATGTGTGTACAATGACACAATTCAACAGAACATGCGATGTGGGAATTGTTAACATGGAATGTAGAAAAGGTCACATGTCGTGTCCTACTATCTGAGGTCACCCATGTTCTATGGCCATGTTCCAATACACATTATCAACCTGTGTTCTCTTGCTCGTGTACCATTACTTGGTTAACCCCAGTATCTACTATGCGTCTAGCCATGTCATGGTGTACATGCTGTATAGGAAAGATGTGTTCTCCCCCCATGTCAGTGTGACACCTGAGATAGACATTGAGCATTAAGGAAAGTCGCATAGGCTGTGTGATGGGGTACACATTCCATGTGACACTTTACTGCATTCCAAAATCCTTGCTGCCGATGAGGGGGCCCCACATGCCATGTAATCCCAAATTACAATCCCTGTATTGAATTTTTTTCTAGAATCTCTAGTTCATGCTCGGTCATCTCCTCCACTTCTCTAGCCACCATTTTGTTCATCCCTTATCAATAATCTCAAGATCCATCCACATTTAACCACACCATCTCCCAAAAAAATGAATTTCATCTTCTGATCTGATCTCATAATGGATTGAAAGGGTTCATTATTCATTTTTTTGATGAAAAATGAAGAAATATTCATTGATACATAATAGTCCAAATCATATTGTTTCTATCTTCTCACATCATTCATGTAATTCCTATCCTAAATATGAAATATTGGATCTTTTTTCCCTGAATCGTGTGTGAAATGTTCGATTGATCATGATTTGTCGAGTCATGGGACAAGGAAGAACGCCCACAATGAAAGGTGTACAAGGGGAGAAAAGCATAAATCAAAAAATAATAATGGGACCTAATAAATTTCCATAGTGATTGTAGATCATTGTCTTTATAAATAAAATCATTTTCATCAACAAACAATCATAAGATCAACTCCCAAAAAAATACCTCTAAAAATAAAACTAACCCATCAAGGCTATGATCAAACCGTGGATCAACCTGTTTTTCGGTTGGTCAACATTAATCCTGGAATTCATGAAAACGGAAGATTATCTTAATTAATTCATCCAATCATTGATTTTTATACCTTGCTGGTGAAGATCGATTTATGCATCACTATTGATGGAATGATCTGTCAACAACAACGTTCATTGGTCATCAATCGATTATTTTTTTCCAGTTTCCTTGAGAGGATTCTCAAAATATATCACTATAAATTATTTGGAACACACAAGTTTATTATGATTACTTAGGAATTTTTTATAAGGATAAATTTAAATAAAATCATCTCTAATTCAAAAAAAAATAATTACCTATAAATTATTTAATGATGGTTACATCCTTTTTGGTATTTTCCATAGAAGATCCGCACTGATAAAATTAATGTCACACCTAGGGAACATATCACATTATGAACTCAATCATGGTCTCATATTTCTAATCTGATTCATTTTTCATGAGTTGTTATTATTGGAAAAAATAAAAAAATTTATTTAATTATTTTATTTTCAGTTACATCCAAAAACTATCTTTCACAGTTGACCTATGTCATCCAATGGTATGCCTTACCTAATGTAATATCATAGCTCTGATAACCATAGTGCCCTCAAATTTATGATATGGGAATGTTGAGAAAAAATTACTCATGGTAGCATTGTAGATTTTTTGGGATGGATGTTTTTTTAAGTTGATTTTCATGGTCAAATGTCTAGTTCTAGATATGTAGTTGACAATTAAAATTGACAAAGATCCATGAAATAGGATGGAAGACCATGAGTTGGTACAAAAAAATAGATACAAGTTTTTCCATTTTCTAGTGTTTGCCCAATTTTTATGGTACAAAATTTGGGATTTGATGAGAATCACAAAATTTGAATTTCCATGATGATATCATCGTAATATGGAAAAGGTATCTATTTCACCAAGAAGTTCTTCATGAATTATTTTTCAAAAACACATGAAGAAAGTTGATGGTGAGCTCTATAATTATAATGAACATTGCAAACCGAATAGGTGAAGAGAATTTTGAGGGAGCATTGTTGAGGAAACACAAAATAATTAACATAAAGATCCGTGATTTCCATGAGCCCTTTGATATGAAATTTTTTGTGGTGATTCATGTTATATAGATAATTTTGACAGAAATTTCAGATCTTTGTGATTTGAGATGATGTGAAGTGACTTTGCATAGAAAGCCTGAGGGTCGTTGGAATCACCTTAAATAGACCTCAAACCCTCGAGAAAAATTATAGGGATCAAACGAAATACCTTAAGCTCTTGAATTAGGAAGGAGATTCACGAATTTGGTATCTTCACAAAAGAAAAGACAATTCACAGAGGTAGTTGAGCTCTGAAAAATGGATGTCTGTCGCGAAGGCCAGTTCAGCATTCCAGAAGAAGTGCGCTTTGCAAAGGCTTGTTTAGATTTGCGAAATCACGAAGATCGGGGTGAGCTCTTCAAAGCAGTGATCTCTGTAATCTATAAGGCTCTGCGATCTAGTGTTATTTTTGAACTTGTGATCTCTACAAACCTATGTGGTTTTCAATGAAGTTGGATAATTTTGATGGATTATCTGAGGTCTGAAAATGTGGGAGCTTTGAAAATGCATTGTGACTTATGAAAGAGTTTCAAAATGGTTTGCCTAGTGTTCAGTGGAAAAGTGGTATTCATATGTGAATTAAAGTGGAACACCAACAGATCATATACTTATAGTGAAATATGGAATTATCCATGAAAATTAAAGGACATACATGTCATTATACTATGATTGGATTGTCTGAATATGTATTGAACACACATAAGTTGAGAGAGCAGTGAGCATTCAAATTGTTATTGGTTGTAAACTTGAATTCATGGTGATTCCTCTTTGAAAATGTAAGTATCAGTTCCCGTAGAGTTTATTTGGTACATCAACATGTCACCAATGTATTCCCCTTAGATATAGCCTTGTGAGGGTGTTCCAAGTAAAATTATTTTTTCTTGTTCATGCTTTAAGATTTTTTCATACTTTGCAATGGAAATGAGAGAGAAGAGTGTTTTTTATCTTCAAAACAATATCCAAATGGGTATTCGTTTTAATCTATCATAATTGTATTCACGCCCCCACTCTGGTTATTAAGCCTAATGTACATAACATGGCACCCGATTAAGAGTAATTAAACTATTTACTTTAAAATGTTCGTGAGCTTTATTAAAAATTGACCATTTTCATATATTCATTTTGAGAACAACGTGCCTCAAAATATCCTACCATCTCAAGGACATGTGTCGTAGTTTCCCAAATTATTTATAAAATTAAAATCTAGAAAATCTGATTCATTACAAACCACTAGGTGATTATAATATTCAATGATTATTCAATGATGAGAATGAGTTATTTTTTGTAAAAGTGTTTCATATGTTTTATGTTTTTCTGATGAACATTAAATATTACTCCAATCACTTAATTGAATATTAAATATTTATTTAGTCAAATATATTTTATTGTATAGGATTATTCCCTGGGTCTAAATTTACAAAGATGTTTATAGACTCTCACATATAGTCAGAATCATATGGTGTGGGATATGAAATACCTTAATGAATCCCATTGTCATGTCCCCCTGACATGACATTAAAATATATTTTTGTATTTTATGATTGTTAGTATCTTGCTATTTTTATTTTTTTTATTTAATAATTTTATTTGAAAAATGTACTGATATATGTGATATGTTTGTGTTTAATGTGATTTTAAAAAGTGGTATTTTATCATATTAATGATCGGTTAAATATTAATTCTCTATTAATTAATGGATTTTGTTTCTTTAGATTACATCTACTTTTTTATTATAATACAATTTTTTATGATTTTTTCATGTTGTTTTGGGTATTTTAGTTTTACAGATACATGGTTGTTTTTTTTTGTATTAATCCCCAATTAGATATATATATTATGACTGGTCACCATAGAGATATGATTTGTGATAATATTTATTGTGGTTTGTGAAAAGTGATGGATGTCATGATTTTTAGGATCACTTGAATTAAATATTAAATCTAATTATATTTTCCTATATTAAATGTTCAATAATATACTTGTAATCCATTATGTTTGGAGTTTCACTAAAAGATGTATATAATATATGATTTTCATTTATTGATGTAGTCCTAACAAAAAAAATATATAATTATCCTTATATTTATGTTTATTATACTATGGGTTATTTATTACATTATTTTTATAGACATGTATTATTTCATTATGGGGAATATTTATTTTTATATTTTTAATTCATGATATTGAAGAATATTTTATTGATCAGGAAATGTTTTAAATTAATTAAGATATTTTTAATTCACATTATTGAATTAGATTTTAATATTAGGTTAAAAAAATATTTAGAATATAATAGAACCATGGATTTATTATGGATGGAATTGATGGAATACTATAGACTTAACTATAGAAAAGATGGTGGAATGATAAGATGTGGGAGAATGGTAAATTATAATTAATTTAATTAAAGGTATTTTTATCAATTATGGAGAAATTTATATAATAAAAGGTATATCAATGTACTCATGAATTTGATTTGTAAATATAATATATGTAAAATATTTTTTGTTGTTTTCTATCTCGTTACATTTTCTATTAGTAGCAATGGATGTATTAACAAATGGAAAATATAGGATAACTAATTGAATTTATTTTTAATGGTTTCTCATGGTATATTATTAGGATTTGATGAAATGAAAAATACATGATGCTTCTTAATATTTTCAATCTATAATCCCTCTAAATACATATTTCAATCTTATCTCGCTAAATTGAATTAAAATGGAATTTATGACATTTGGAACTAGGTTGTACCAACAAATAAGAAGATCATATAGTTTTCATCCCACTTCCACCAAATAAATATTCTTTTATAACATGGTGATAGTGAGTTATAAAGGTGTTATTTCATATAGAATGGGTATTGTTCCACTCATTAGATATTATTTACTGTGAACCCATGTGTTTAAAAATGGTTATTAGAGTTTATCATTGGTTTTTACAACTCTTCATTGGGTCATTTCAAATGTGTGTTTACCTTTTTAATAAAAATTTAATGGAAATTATGGTTATTTTTTTATCTAAAATTTTTATAGAGAATTTGGATGACATCGATAAGTATATTTTTTCATTAATCTTAATTGATTGAAAACTTGTATATATTTACATGTATATAATCTAGGATAGGTTCTTCATTTTACATCCTTAGTTGGTTATGGATCCATGAAATTTGAATGATTTTATATTCCATTGATTATGTTAAAATATGTTTTTTATCATAAAATTTATTTTATTTAATTAAATATAACAGTTGTTTTTAATGATTATAGTAGCTAAAAAATATGATTTTTAAGAAAACCATGAATTTTGGGTTTTCCAAAGGATGACATTTGATTTTTGAAAATATAGACTTCATCATAAATTTGATTAATATATATTATATAAATATAAATAAATAATTTCAATTTTCATTGTAATAATTATTTAATTAAATTTTACAATGGAACGAGTTGTGGGTTTCCTTAATATGTTATGAAAAATTGTTGTATGGTCTGAAGTGTCGTAGGTTTGGAGGCATGGTCTGATACACCATGTGTTGGTAGACTAGTCAGAAGAATCATACAGTGATGTTGGATAACGTTCTGGTTAGGGTATAAATACAAAAGAATATTCATTGTTGTTTTTTCATTAACATCGTTTCATGATTACATAAATTTCTAATTTCTAATGATTCCTTAAATCGTATAATTTTTTCGTTAAGCATTATTGATTTTAGATATAATTGTTAAAATGTTTGTAGTGAAACATAAAATGATGAAATATTCATATTCATTTCGAATTGAGTGGTTACATTGTTGGGAATAATCTATTCATTTGAATTCATGGATATATTGAAGGAAATCCTTCAAATAAAACTATTAATTGTCCGTACCTGAAAATATTTGTATCAATGTATGTATTGTTTTTCCAGATGCATGAATGGTAAAGGATATCCTCTATATTATATTTAGTCCATAAAATATATATTCATAGAGGTATTTTATAGTGTTATTTATTTAATAATTGTATTGTATTAGATACCCTACAATTAAATTTTTTTTCTATTTTCCGGTCATTATAACTTTAATGTTTTTGTATGTTTTTCTTACTATTATATTCATTCATTACTTTGTTAAAAAAATTAAGATGTTTTTATTTGATGAATAATGAATTTATATTTTTATATAGATGTAAATTATCTAAGATTGTAAATCATACCTCTAAAATTATATCATATACATAGGACTAGTTTAAGGAAACTCTATGTCGAGAAACATATTTATGTCCTTGGATTGGATGGAATAATGTTCTAGGGTTTCAGTATTTACGTCATGTCCTTAAAAAATAGAATCAAAGATAGGTTAAAAGTTGAGTCTTTTCTTGTTTTATAGTCATGATGGTTAGGATTATTTTAACTAATAAGTTCTATATTAAAATCCATAGTTATCTTAATTTTCATAATTTTTTTAGGGATTTTGATTTTCATTTGTGATTATGATATCAATCCTAGGATATTGGATCTTAATGGAATCTAGTCCCATTGTGGTTTGATATGGGGATAATGTCTATTAATCATGTTATGCATGAGTATAGATGATGTGGAATTGAATTATATTTTTTAAATTATTGTATCACATTGAATTTTATTTTTTAAAAATATTTAAGAATGGACTAAAAATATTCTTTCATGAAATAATTTTCATGTAATTTAATTGATTTAGTAATATGAAAATAAAAATAATGAATTTTTAAATGTTGAATGGATCCACATATATGAAAATACAAATATGTCATACATTTTTCAATAAATATTCTTGTATATGTATATAGTATTTCATTCTATAATATTGTCTCAACATTAGTTTTTTATAAATATAGAAATTTCCTAAAATATATTGTATTTCATCAAAAAAAATTTTGGAATATGTATATTATTCTTGAGAATCTGATTTCATTATTCGAAGATAATTTTTACTTTTTGGAGAAATATATTAGGATACATTTATTGATTTAAATCCAAATTACTTTATTCATAAGTATGATCCACTTAACATTATAAGAGATATCAAGGTATATTAAAATAAAAATTTTAAAAATATTCATGTTTATTCCTTATATGAATATATTAATTGTAATTTATTGGACCTCTCGGGTCCATTCAATTGATGAAATCTATTGTGTGAGATGTAATGGGTGTCAAGGTGACTTATCCCGAACACATTGACAAATTTCTGGTTTTGTTAATAATGTTCCTAGTTTTATGAAGAGTCTCATCGTGTCACCAATGCAGTGTGACAGTCATGATGTCACAGAAATTCTATGACAAAAATAGTGTTATAGTCATGGTGTCATTGAAACTTTATGATAGAAATGGTGTGACAAATAGTGTCACAGTCACGGTGTCACAATCATTGTGTCATAGAAACGGTGTGACGGTCACGATGTCACCGAAACAGTGTGACAGCTTTTTTTTACAGTTATGGTGTCACAGAAACAGTGTGATAGAAACGGGGAAAGAAAAATGGTGTCATAGTCACAGTTTCACAGTCACAGTTTCACAGACACGGTGTCACTGAACCGGTGTCACAACCTAAGAATAATGTTTCCAGAACTGTTTCATATTTCCTTTTCCAAATTTCCAAATTTTTCCAGTTTCACCAATTTAATGTTTTTTTGATGTAAAATTAATTCAAGGAATTTTTTTAAGGGTTTTAAAGTAGATTCAAATCCCATAACTCCTATATTAATTTATTTAAGCCTCAGTATTCTTTTACTTGGTCAAACAATATTGTTTCATGCGATTTGCATTTAATGGAAAATATAGTGTATCTAAAACTATTGCTCTATTAAATCACATAAAGGGAGAGATATATTCCTCCCTTGTTCTTCCTCATTTTTCTCTAGTGTGAGACGTTATAACCTTTCCTTCCTTCGCAAATAAATCATTAGATCAAACTTTTCATAGTGTATTGGTTTCCATTGACGTTCTTCGTGCTGCAAGTGCACCCCCTATTTTAGTGAAACAATGTAGTATCCATCAATCATCGATATAAGGTATGATTTATCTAGCATTATTTTAGGTTCATCTTCTACTGTTTCTATTTTTCATATTATTTCATGTGATCTTCATGTTCTTAATGGGACTTTCTTGGGTATTGATCGGTGTGGTGGTGTCTCTGTATCCTCGAGTGGATATAGTTATCATAGGAGGAGGCAATCATGATCTGTTATGTTGAAAATTCATGTATAAATAATGTTAAAAACCATTTTATCTAAAGGATTCACTTCTTCACTTTTCTTTAACATTAAATTGTATACTTATCATTTCTATTCCACTCGATCAAAATGGAATTGACATAATAAATATATGAACCAGAAAAAAATTTGATATCGATCAAATGTTATTGCCTATTGTTTTTATATATAGTATGATATCTATTATTTCATGTTTTAGCTTTTAGTTCATTATGTAAATTGGTAAAGAACATAAAGTCCAGAGGAATTGATAATTTTTTGGATATAGGTAATGAGGAACATGAATGAATCTTATTTTTGTTGTTGAAATTTGATGCTAATCAAATTGATGCAGTGATCATGTTTAATCAATTTGTAATAGATTATTGTTTAGGGTTCCCATAGTTGGAACCTATGAATAATAAATTAGTTAATTAATTATTTATTAAATAATAGGTTGTTTGATAAAAGACAATTCCTTGTAGGGTTTTGAGTTGCCCTCTTTCTTGTTTACGGTCCAAGATCCCAATTGATATGAAGTTTGTTTTCCTTCTTCTTGTTTTGTGATATGAGCTTGGATAGATGTTTTGATATGTGAGGTCATTGAGTCCTATTGGATGTTGCTGCAGTAGATTTCTAGAGTGGGGAGATGCATAAGTTTATGCATGTGGGTGGCGGGGAGGACATTGGGTATGATGAAATAAGATGGATGTGATAGTTTTGATGATTTATGATCTTATTGTTTGTTTATCCACTTTACTTTCCCCCTTATCCAAGGCAAATGGATTTCTAATGCTCCTTCCAAAAATGGGCGAAGACATGCAGGGTATGCCATGTTCTTTCTGTGTTTAGATTCTTACGGAAGGATGGGTCTATTCTCTTTGTATAGGTGTAAATGACTTGGCGGGTAGTTCATCCACTCACCGAGTTGGGCCCCTAATGTTTAGTAGAATAGAATATATTTCTAGAATTCCTGAGAATATGGGAAAGTAATAATTTTGTTAATAAATTATTGAAGAAATTATATTAACCCAAGCAGTTGGAGCATGTTGGGACGCAATGATGATGTTACAATTTAAAGAGACAATGGACATTGGGTGTGATCCTGAAGAAATATAATATGGAATTATAAATGGTTTATTAATGTTTAAAGAATTAATTAAAATAAAGTGGAACTAAAAAAGGGAATGATGTAATGTAACAAATCACTTTAAATGGTTTTTTAATTATAGGATAAACAGTTTTTGAAGTGGCATTCGGGAGTCAAAGTGACATTAGCTGCAGTTGAGTCTAATATTGGTCATTCCCATAGTGTGGTTTTGATCTATAGTTTATTCTGTAATTTTTTTTGTTTTTATATGCTACTCAAACCTGTCAGTTAGGGAAACTTACACCCTGATGATTCTGAGCCATAAGGGGGTTTTTCCCCCAACATTTTGGTGGGAGGATGGATGGATGACTACCCCCTTTGGCCCCGCTCTTTTCTCTTGGATGTTACTTGTGCTGGTAGGATCAATAGTTAGTTTTCCCTATATACTTGTGTTAGTAGATTTAATGACTTCTAGTTATTCTCATACATTTATTATGGATATTGTTTTCAATGGAATACTATAGGTGTAACGTGTATAGGTTGTGATTTCTTGAGGATATTTACTCGGTGTATTGGCTGTAACAACTTAAGGTATAATGAATGACATATGATACAAGGTATGTGAGCTATGGTGGCTCTGGAAAACTACCTAGTTACTTTTCTGATGTGGACATGGTGGTTTTGTTGCATGAGGTGCATGTTGTTGTGCTTCACCAAGGTGTCTGCAGGCAATCCTTTTTGGAGAGAGATGGGTTAGGACGTGCGACTTTTGGGAAAATCGGATAACAAGTGGGGAAGTACTAGCAGGTACTCTTAATATTATTTATTATATTATATACTATTATATGCGATACTTGGTGATAGTATCCCTGGGGAGGATTGGAATATATTATAACTATTTAGGTGATGAGTTAGTCTCACTTGTTTTGCATTATGATTTAGCATGATTTCTTTACATTTTTACAAGAGGCTTTGGGGTGGATCCTTCTGATTATACTATTATACTCACCCAAAATGTATATAAACTGTTTTTTTTTTCAGGTCTCCTGGAGTAGGTCGGAGATCAGTTTGGTTACTACTATCTTGGGGTTGAAGGAGCTGTTTTGGATTTGTGGTTGCTGTTGTTTTTACATTATTTTGGGTACTCTCAGTTTTCCAATTTCATTTGTAGTAGTTTTGTATGACATTAGATATGTGTACTTGGTATTTCTTTTTATATATTTGTCTGATTTGACGTTGGTTGGTGTCTTTCTTATCTCTCTCATTCACATGTGTTCTGTTTGAGGGTAATGCCACCCATTTGTGGGTTTACTCTACCCTCATTGATAGTCGCCAACTCAGGGCATACTAGAGACAGTACACGGGGGTCATTATCCCCTTATTACATTGCCGGCCCAAGAGGGGTACACATTATGTGGAGGGGGTCATGATAGAGTGGTATCAGACGGAGGTTGATGGATAGGATTGAGTTTGATGTTATGCACAGGTGAGGGTGCATGGGTTGGTAGGGAAACAGTGTCAGTCATGTTTAGAGAGTGATACAAACACTTGTGATTGGCTGAGAAAGAGAGTTTAGGGCCCCCAGTGATCTGAGGCAAAAACCTTTTAAGTTTACAATGTCTACTAAATTAGGTGATACTAGTTGTAGGGTAGAGACCTAGGAATGGATCATGCTTCATTTTTCTTGGTGCATGTGTTTTAATGGGTAGACCATGTGATTGGTTAACCTAAAATTAATTAATGAAAAAAATAAATTAATCAATTAATGTTAAGTCTTCCGTATTCTAGGATTATAATTCCTAATGGTTTTATATTTTAAAGGTTTAGCTCTAGGTTGACGTCCTTGTCAGTATCACATAGAAGATGTCAGGCAGGCTATTCCAGCAGATCGTCATTGGATTGAGGTTGACGATGATGACACATGGATGAGAGAACTCAGATAGTTTTTTCACTAGAGATTTCAAGAAGTACGAGGGATATGTTTTAGATGGATTCATAGAATATTTTTTGGAGGTGGTCGAGATAGGATCTAGTTCGATCTGTGCTCGGATTGGGCACTGGGTGTCTTTTTGTTGTGAATATGATCTGTGGAGCAGCGATGTAGAGGTGGTCGTTGTTCCTCGGGGACTGTGAGGAGTCAACAATCTCAATGGATGAGTTCCAAGACAAGTTTACATTTTACTTTCTTTCTTCGACCATGAATGTGTTTAGTCATAAAGAGATTCTTACCCTTCGACATGGGAGATACAGTGTGAGAGAGTTTAGAATATGTTTCAGGAACCTTTTACTATATGCTTAGGATCTATTTACTTATGAGGTGGTGAGGGAGAGGCATTTAGAGGAGGCTTTACATCCAGAGATTTAGGGCCTCATTACCACATTTATGTTAAAGACATATATTGTGGTAATGTCGAGGGTAGAGGTCATCGAGAGGACATTGGCCAAAACTAGATCTTCTCGAGAGGGGGGTCATCATGATTCCTCATGAAGAAGAGATGTGGTATGGAGTTCATAGTTTCCTCAGTAGAAGAGTTTATGTTCATTTGGGGGCAGGTCCCAGCCCTCAGCAACTCATTTGTCTAGGGTAAGCAGCTCTTACGACTATAACAAAGGAACATGAAATTGTTTTTCATTTGCAGGGTGTGGTCATCAATAGCTAGAGTGCCTGACGTTTCAGATAAGTTATCGTGCACCCATTGTTCCGCTCTAAGTTCATCCTTTGAGGCAGTTCCAACTGAGGCAGCAGTAGAAGGTTGCACCAGCTTTGGATCAGTAGAGGGTATATGTGGAAGTAAGAGGATAGATCTTTGTTGCTACACATACTTAAAGAGTAGAGCATGACCATGGTTGTTGCCATCATCAGGGTCAGAGAGTCCATGGAGGAGGTCGCGGTCAGCCACACTCTTTAGTGTTACCAGCTCCATGTGATCCAGACGTCGTTCGACGTAACTTTCTCTTATTTTCTACCTTGGTGTATGCCTCGATTGATTCAATAGTGACATAGTCCTTCATGTCACCTACCCTTGTCCATGATTTTGTACATGTGGTAGAGAGGCTTCCAGTGCCAGTGGAATTAACTACGCTAGTTGGAGGACGAGATGACTTATTTGATGTGTGTAGAGACTATGAGAATATGCTAGGGCAGCACCACTCTTGGGTATATTTCCTATGTTTACGGATACAACCATATTATGTCATACTTTCCATAGATTTTTTTATTTAGTGCAGGATATCGTCGATTGATTCAAGAGGCAGGTTGTGTTCATCGATGAGGATAGAGAGCCAGTGGTATTTGTTGGCAAGCGAGACCCTCAGATTGGTCAGATGCACGTTTTTTCCCTTATCATCAATGATGAATGTGATGATGCTGATTTTTTCATAGGTTCAATAGTTGGCGTTTTATAGGTTTATATAAGAGTACCATGATGTTTTTCTAGAAGAGGTTGTAACATTACCCCCCCCCCCCCTCGAAGAGAGATCAAGTTTGGGATCGAACTAAAACTGGGAGAGTCTTCTGTCTCTATGTCTCCATATATGTTAACCCCTTTTGAGTTACAAGATCTAAAAATATAGATTGATGGTATATTATATTGTGGTTTTGTCCGGCCAAGTGTTTCATCGTGGGGATCACCAGTTTTGTTCATGAAGAAGGTTGACCGAACATTGTGGTTGTGTATCGATTGTCATCGCATGAACAAAGTGAAATTTAATAATCGATATCCTCTTCCACAGATTGATGATTTATTTGATCAACTAAATTGTTAATGTTGGTTCTCAAAGATTTAATTTTTTTTATAATATCATCAGATGCATGCGAAGGATGATGATATCCCGAAGACTACTTTTCGTTGTGGTCATGGGTATTACATGTTTTTTGTAATGCCATACTATGTGTCGAATTCTATAGATGTCTTCAAGGGATTGATGAAAGAGTTGTTCTGTAAGTTCCTGTATAAGATATTGGTGGTTTTCATCGATGAAATACTTGTGTACTCCATGTATGAGGAGGATCATGCAGAGCATATTCACGCCGTTTTGGGAGTTCTGCGTCAACAACAGCTACATGGGAAGATGTCTATGTTTGAGTTTTGGCCTCAAGAAGTCTTTTTCATGGGGAATTTTGTGTCCCGGTAGGAAGCAGCTACGGATGAATCAATGATAGAAGAATTTGTGTCCTGTATATCCCCCAAGATAGTGGAAGTGGTGCGAAGTTTCCATGGTTTAATAGGCTACTAAAAGAGGTTCGTAGCCGATTTCTCTCAATTTCTGACTCCTCTAATAGCATTGATCATGAAGGATCAAGAATTAGTGTGGAAAAATCAGTGTCTGACAGTTTTTGAGTATCTGAAGGAGAAGTTGGTATGTGCTCAAATTAATTGTATTTTAGTAGAGGGAGTTATGTTTGATGTTTTCTGTGATGCTTTTTAATGACCCGTGTTTTGAACCGGACTAAAACCCAACAAAATTTGAACTTTTTCGATTACTTAATGTGTTGTTTTTAATAACAAGCATCAGAATGGAATTTAAAGAGTTTAAAACTTTTTCTTGTTTTGGTTTTGTTCTTGGGCGAATGCCAGAGGAGTTTCCCAGGTGACTCGTAAAGTTTCGGAAGCACCGGATCGGAGTTTTGAAGAGACTAAAGAGGGAGAACAGTTGGTGTGTGGGTTGACCAAACTGTGTGGCCCAAACCATGTGGCCTAAATCAGGTGGACATTGGCTTGCACGCGGGATGCACACGGTTTTGCAAACCGTGCGCCTAGCCCAAGAAATGGGTGTCATGGAGGAAGTAGACTCCACACGGTTTGCGCGTAGTTTGGAAAATCGTGCGGGTCAAACCGTGCATTTGGGTGAGTTTAGGTTTTTAATTAAAATTAAAATTAAAATAAAATAAAATAAAATAAACACTTAAAACTAAACTCTCCCTCTCCCTCCTCTCATATGCAACACACACCAGCCAAGGGGCTCTCCCCTATGAGCTGAGAGATACCCCCCCCCCCCCCCATACGGCCTCCTCCTCTTCTCCTTCTTCCCTCAGGTTTCTTCCAGTTTGGCACTCGATCCTCCAGGGTAATCTACTCTCTCCCTTCTCCTCCCTTTTCCGGCTTTATTTCAACCTAATCGGTGCCCGGTGAGGTGCGACCGAGCCCTATGGCTTGGGGGTGATCCATTTTTTAGCCTTTCTCTTGTTCTAGGTTGGTACGAAAGTTCTCTTGGGGTCCCTGGATGCACATTCCAGCAACCGCTACCGAAGGCGAAGCAGTTCGGGTGGTTTCAGATAGTCGGATTTGTTCCAGGTGCGTTGAGTTTCATGCTGTGGTTTCGTCTTTGTTTTTGATTGTCGCCAACAACCAAGTGCGTTGGAGGTTTTGGCATGGTTTCGAGTCCCCAGAGTATAAGAGACTCGCCTG
Organism: Viscum album; assembly: GCA_963277665.1. NCBI lineage: Eukaryota > Viridiplantae > Streptophyta > Magnoliopsida > Santalales > Viscaceae > Viscum > Viscum album. The sequence continues at coordinate 688,960,942 of OY728164.1, forward strand.
CATGGGCATAGGTGTCCTTGAAAGTGTGTGAAAGTGCCTATGCTCAGTGGGGGAGCATCAGCAGCTCTTAGTTAAAAGCACCAAGAGTCGGAGTGGATGGATGGATCCACCTGGAGGTAGGATCCCTCTCCTTGCCCCTTTAATTTAAAGTAAAGTATTAAAGAGTTTAATACTGCATTTCCATTAGTATTTTAATTATGCAAATCAGGTTTTGATTAGATGCTGCTTGAAAAAGAGTGCGAAATGCATGATAAGATAAAAGGGTTTCTTGGTCACTAAACTAATGATTTAATAATAAAACCCCTCGATCAGAGGTGCGCTGTCTTCAAGATAATATGTAGTGATAGACTTTTTATTCTTTCCTGCTGGATGGTTGTGGTGCCTCTTTGGTGCTTTTTATGGGAACTTTCTTTTTTGAGACAAAGGGAATAAAATGGATGTGATACTTGTGTTTGGGTCAATTTTACATGTTTAGGAAAATTGATTAAGATGATAACCACAGTGGGATGACTTAAGACTAAATGAATTGTTACATATAAAAGTATTAGAGGGTTAAATAATGATAAACGTATCCTTTAATATGGAATGGTAAAACTAGGAAGAAGCAAACAAGGGTGGTATGACCATGCCTTGGGATGATGTAATGAGCACGACAAATGTTAGTAAACTGAATATGTTAATTACTTGATATAGATACTTAAAAATAGTCTCCTTAAGTATAAATGTGATAAATATGATTTTGATGTTATTATAAATAATTAAGAGGAGTTTCCTTAAGTATACTTGTGATGAATGTGCTTATGGACACTTATATAGAAATGAGCTATATGATTTATTGTGATTATGGGATGACATGTTGAATGCTTGTGATATAATTCCATAAGAAATATACTAGACATTCTTGTTTTGTGAGTGCGCACAAGCGGATTCCACATAATGAAGTATAATAAAGTTGAGCAGATGTTGAGGCCACTTAGTGACAAATACGTGTCTAGGTGGGTGGCAGTTATACCACATGCCATAGTAATGAATGTGTATGATTATGGATGGGAGGCATTCATAACCCATTCCATATACTGTGTATGATTATGGATCTGAGGAATTCATACCCCTTTCCATCTACTGTGTATGATTACGGATGGGAGGAAGTCGTACCCTATGCCATCTATTGTGTATGATTATGTATGGGAGGCATGCATACCGCATGCCAGCGTATTCTGAGTATGGGTGGGAGGCATGTTACCCCATTCCAGATGCGATCTTTATACATGTATGGAAGGGAGGAATTATTACCCCATACCAGTTGACTTCTAGGGACGAGAGGCATTCTTAACTAATGCATGCCAATCTCGATTGATGGAATGGAGACATTCTTACCCCTTGCTATTTGACTTATAGAGACAAGTGGCATTCCTACCTCATGCCACTTTTTTTTTATTAATGGGTGTGAGGCATTCTTACCCCACACCATTGATGATCTATGTGAATTTATATATCTACAAGGTGACATGATCAGGTTACTTTACAGGCATCGAGACGAAGATGGTATAACCGTCAGGTGACCCTTGGGAACCTGGACAGGTGTTATTTACTTATGTAATTCAGTTTACTTATTTATCCATACCTTCTCACTGTTTAATTATTATAAACTATCTGGATTGGGATAGACAATGGTGGAGCTGGCCTACTGATATTTTTATCTCACACCCTACTCAGGCCGCCATTGAACTGGGGTACCTGAGTGGACCTTCTTTCTTGCAGGACCTAAGTCGTGTACTGTGTTGTTTGTACCTGAGGAGTTAGGAGAAATGGACCAAGCGGGAGCTTTGGATTCTCATGGGATCGCCGATGGGATTTTCTATCCTTTATTTTTGTATTGTTTGTAAATCATGTTGTATTGATTCTTGCTTTCATTACTCTCTCATCATCTGTATATGCATGCATTGTAAACTAGCGTTTTCCGCCTTTTATAAAATGGTTATAACCTGTCTTTTTCTTCTGCCTTTCAATTGTTTACTGCTTCTGCTATTGAATATTATTTACTCTGATAATTCCACTATGTTACTCTATTATGAGGGTATAGTCTCCCCACTATAACCTCCCGAGACAATCTCTACTATTCGGTAGCCTCTAGCGTACGGGGAGACGCGATTGAGGCTATGTGACCTACCGGTTCAGCCACCGGTTTGATGGTAAGCTAGTACGGGATGTTACAAAGTGGTTTCAGATGTGTTTCTTTTCTTTTTTCCTTACTCCTTTAGGTTCTTAGACAAGATATTAGGAAAGTTTCGGCGCTTGCCTAATAGTCGTGCTTGGGACTGATCGCCCCATGTATGGGAAATGACCAAGTGGCCAGGGCTGGGAATTGTTGTTCATATCTTTTTCTATTAAAGATGATATGATTTCAACTTGAGTTACTGTTGTATTTTATGTTGCTTATGGTTTAAGAAATTCCTTGAATTTTACCCATGGCCTGACATGGCATGAATGCTACATTCCATGCATCATATTAGGCACATAAGAATTAACATGTCATGCATGTGCCTTTTAATGTAGTTGCATCTTAGATTGCCTGTATATTATGATTAAGTGATGATATTCCATGCTTATGTGTTATAACATGCTTATGTGATATAACATTTTCTTGTGTTTACTTCTTATGATGGCATGTCATTCTTTGGTTATACTTGCATTGTGAATGAACGGGAAACAATTTTCGATTTTAAGGTGTATGGGCACCTTACAACCGAGAAAGGGTAACCCATATATTAAAACCATTCTGACCATGATATAAATATGTTTGTAGGGATACTGATAAAACTGTAAAGCTTTGGAAATTAAAATGATAAATTAAATTTTTTTTGATTAAAAAGGGGATCCAAATGCCAATTTATAAAGTGTATGGGTCTTTATAGGTTGGTATATGCCCAGCCATATAATTGGGTCGTTGTATGTGAGCATGTTAAATTCTGGGTTGGAATCTGTTTTTGATAAAAAGGGGAGTTAATTTTCAATCCATGAAGTGTATGGGCGCTTCATGAATGGGGAAATGGAAACCCGTAATAAATGTAATGGCTTACTATATTGTGAAATGGTTAAATGGAAAATGTTTCCTAATTTAAAAATTGAAAGTTTTTGGCTAACTGTTAAATGTGCAACTGGACCCACGTAGGTCAGCTGAAAAGTGTTGTATGAGATAACCCGGTATGGGGTGTTTGAGAAAAAACTGACCAACTACTTTGGGGTTGTTTTTTTAAGAACCCGATATGGATAGAATGGGACCCTATTTGGTCACCCTTTTGTTTAAATGGTTTTGTTTTGCCCTATTGATTGCTAAAGACAAGATTTCTATGAATGTTTAATGTTTTTTAAAGGTTGTTTTTGTGAAACTTGTCGGTTTCCTTTGTTGTTCAGTTGAAACATTGAAATGGTAAATGTTTAAGAAAGATAAAATGTTAAGGTCTTGGTAATGGAACCCGTGGTGGTGCGTTGAGACCCTAGTGTAAGGGGTAGTTTTGAGTTTCTCATCAAGATTCCTTGGAATGGGACCGTATGTGTTTACGTATGAGTTATTTTCTTTAGCGGTGGCTTAAGGATTGTATTCTGAGCCTAGTGACTTCGTTTCATGTGACCCAACATTAGGGTCGATGTTTGATCTTCGTAAGAGGCTAGCCCATGGTTGGTAACACCCTTAGCATTTTAATGCCTTGATTGTACCATGTGTTTTCTGACGGGAGGTTCCATTCGGGTGTTGTTTTCCCTTGTTGGAATCTTGTTTTTTTAATGAAACCCTTCTTCGGATGGGTGGTCATTGGGTTTTGACATTCGTTGATGCTTTGGGTCATCTCCTCAGTAGAGTGGCCCAGCGTTAATGAATTGTTTCGTCCCGATGTTCAGGATTTCTCTTGAATTAATCGTGTGTTGGACACGCTAGTTTCCTTTTTTTGTATCTTCATTATTTATTTGGTGATGTGATTGTGGAGAAGTAGAATCACATGATCGTTGCGGTGTTTGTGTACAAGCGTGCTTGTGCTCGGTTAGGTTATCACCTTTCCCTTCACCGACTAGGAAACTCCTATGGTTGGGAGCATGTCGCGTCGAATCTTGTAAATGTGGCCTTTCATGTGCAATGGATGCTTCTTGGAATGCCTTTGGAAATGTGTTGGACGTGTCTGAATGCCTTTGAGGCATGCGAGTTTAAAACATGGGGATGCGTTGGAAGGTGAAGCCGAGTTCCATCCTTGAAGTATACCAGTTGAGGTTGAACTGTTCTTCTTTCTAGTAGTCTGGTATGATTAACTGGAATCCATTCAAATATATTAGTGTATTCGGTTTAGCGAAGAGTATGTTCCTTATCTTTTTCTCATTCTATATGCACTAAGAGAGCATTGGTATTATCCACGCTAATTCTTTAAAGCCGTTGGGCTTGATCGGATGGTTCTCTTTCAGCGTTGCACACGAGATGTGTGGATTCTTGTATGGTTTGATCTTGGAAACGTCATCAGATGTCAGGTGTAGGATTAGGTGAATGTGTTTGTGCTAAATGTAAGGTGCCTTAGAGAAAGGCATTGTGGTTCTGTTTGAAATATGTCGGCCATTAAGGCCGAGCGTTTTTGTAAATAGTCAGCCAGAGATGGCCTGACTCAGGGTTTTAGTTTAATGCTTGCAGTCGGTGACATACCATTCTCCGGAACGTCACCAGGCAGAAGTGAGTGCAGTTTTTTTTCAGCAGGTGCCTAATATGAACAACCGGCTCGACTTGGGCCTTGAGGTCGATGGGGAATCGACCGTTTCATCTATTACAAATCATGCTAGAAGCGTTGTGGGAACGCTTGGGACGTGATTTGAAAGTTAATTCCAATGGTGTTCCGAACATTAGTTTGGGGTTGGTTGCTTAATGTTAAAAATATAAGGTGGGAACTACCTATGGTAGGATGCTTGGCGAGACGACGATGGGTTCGTGTCTATGGGTAGATGGGCTTGGGAAGAGCCTTCTTGGTGACTTGATTGGGAAACGAGTGTTGGCTCGAGTTATTGTGTCTTAAGCATTGTATGGTTTAATAGATTCTTAAGGGTATGTTGGATGTTTGAGAACGCAACGTGATCGTTTGAACGAAGCATCACGACCCTTGTAGGTTGGGTGATGTGTACATTCTTCCCGAATGCTTCTCGGGGGCGAGAAGTTCTAAGGTGGGATGGTTGTAATGACCCGCGTTTTGAACCAGACTAAAACCCAAATGAATTTGAACATTTTTGATTATTGAACAAGTTGTCTTTAATACCGAGCTTCGGAACAGAATTTCAAGAGTTGAAACGCTTTACTTGTTGGGATAATCTTCTCATATTTCTCCATGCCATAATATGTAATTTAATATCCATGTTCATAAAGGATGTTTCTTGGGTGTTAAACAGGGTAGTGGCGTCTCTGCATCTTCTTGTGGATACAGTTGTCATGGGAGGAGGTGATCTTGATCCGTTGTGTGGATCATTCTCATATGGAGAATGTTTAGAAACTTTTGAGGTATGTGAATCGTTGGATCTATTTTCTTTTACATGAAACTATAATGTTATCATGTTTTATCCCACTGGATCACAATGTAATTGACATAATAAATATTTGAACCTAATAATTAAATTGATATCGATCATATGTTATTGCCTCTTGTTTTTCTAGATAGTGTGATGTATGTGCATTCTTTGTTTAGCTTTTTTTTTCTTGATGGAAATTGGTAAGGAACATAAAGATGGAATTAATTGATAATTTTTTTGATAAATATAAAAAGGAATTTGAATGAATGTGATATTTTTTTGAAATTTGATGCTAATAAAATTGATGTAGTAACCATGTTTAATCTATTTTTTATATCTTACTGTTTAGGTTTCCCATAGTTAGAACATACAAATAATAAATATGTTAATTCAAGATGGATTTAATAAATGGGTGTTTGTTAAATGATAATTCCATGTAGTGTTTTGAGTTACACTCATTCTTGTTTAAGGGTCAGGATCCCAAATGATATGATGTTTGTTTTCCTGCTGCTTGTGTTGTGATGTGATCCTGGATGGTTGTTGTGATATGTGGGGGCATGGAGACCTATTGGTTGTGGTAGAAGTTAACACGTACAGTGGAGAGATGCATCGTTTTATTCATGTGTGTGTCGGGGATGACAACCGGTATGATGAAACCGGTTGGATGTGAATGTTTGGATGCTTTTTGATTCTTGTTGGTTGTTTATCCTCTTTACTTTCCCCGCTGCTCAAGGTAGCTGGATTGCTTACCCTCCCTCCAAAAAGTGGCGATCACACATGGGGTATTCTATGTGCTTTCTGTGATTAGATTCTTGAGGGAGGATGGGTCTATTCTCATAATATAGGTGGAAATGACTTGACGGATAGTTTATCTGCTCACCAGGTTGGGCCCCTTATGTTTAGTAGCATAGAATGATTTTCTAGAATGCCTGAGAATATGGAAAAGTAATATTGTTGTTAATAAACTATTGAATAAATGATGTTATCACAAGGGGTTGGATCTTTCAAGGATGCAATGCTGATGTTACAATTTAAATGGGCATTGTACTTTGGGTTTGAAGCTAATTAAATATATTGTGTAGTATTTAATGATTATTTAATGTTTAAAAAATTGATTAACATAAGTTGAAACTGAGAAAAATGGAATTAAGTAATGTAATAAATCCTTTAAATGGTTGTTTGTATATAGTACACCTCGTTCAAGAAGTGGAAGACTGGAGTTCGAGAGATATTAACTGCAGTTGAGTCTAATATTAGGTAATACCCATAGTGTGGTTGTGAGGAATAGTTTATTTTTTTACTTTTTGGGTTTCTATATGCTACTCCACCCCGTCAGTTAGGGATACTAACAACCCAATGATTATGATCACTTGGGGTGTTTTTCAAAACATTCTAGTGGGAGGATGGATGGCTGAGTACCCCTTTTGGTCCCTCTCTTTTCACATGGTAGTTACTTGTACTAGTAGGCACAACAATTAGTTTTTCCCATATATGTGTGTAGAGGGATGTAATGTCTTGTGTTTATTCACAGACAGATATTCTGGATATTGTTTCCTATGGAAACCTATAGGTGTACCATATATAGGCTGTGATGGCTTGAGGATATTTACTCAGTGTATGGGATGTAACCGACTAAGGTATAATGCATGATGTATGATACGTGTTATGGGAGATGTGGTGGATCTTGGAAACTACCCTGTTACATTTCTTAAGTGGACGTGGTGGTTTTGTTGCCCAAGATTCATGTTGTGGTGCTTCGCCCTGGTGTTTGTGAGCCAAATTTTTTGGATAGAGATAGATTATGACATGCGAGGTTTGGGAAAAGTGAAAACCCATTGGGGAAGTATTTGCGGGGTACCCTTGATATTCTTTATTATATTATATACAATTGTATAAGATACTGGGTGAGAGTATCCAAGGTGAGGCTTGGAACATAGTATACCTATTTAGGTGACAACAAATTTTTGCATGTCATTCACTGTGATTTAGCTTGTATTCTTTACCTTTTCACGAGAGGCTCCAAGGAGGATCCTTATGAGTATACTGTTATACTAAGCCTATGTATATAAAAACAGTTTTTATTTTCAGGTCACTTGGAGCCAGTTCGAGATCAGGCTGGTTACTACTAGCTTAGGGTTACAGGATCTATTCAGGCATTGTGGTTGTTTCTGTTTTTACTTTCTTTTGGGTACTTGATGTTTTTCTCTTTCAGTCATAGTATCTTTTCATGACATTATATATGTGTATTGGGGATTTATTTTAAATTGTTGTCTGATTTGGAGTTGGTTGGTGTCTGTCTTTTCTCTCTATTTCACATGTTCTCTCTTAGAGGGTAATGTCTCCCATTTATGTTTTTACTATACCCTCGGTGATAGTCTCCATCCTGAGGCCTTCTATAGGTGGGACTCGGGGTCATTATCTCCCTTCTCACATTGCCGACCTAGGAGGGGTACACTTTGTGGGGATGGGGTTATGACATCAATGGTTTTGAATTCTAATTACATGTTAGATGGGTGGATCATATCTGTTTCAATGTTGTTGTAGAGTAAAATTTTCAAAAGGTTATAACATGTGATGGGGGTAGATGATATAATGTAGATAGTTTTAGTTAGATATTTGGAGGTTTCTTAATGATTAAGGGTTCCATGAATTAGAAAATGTGAACATGATGATGATGGAGTTAGATGATCATTTTCTATAGCTGGTTTAAAGTGAATTGTTGATAATTTCTTTATTCTAAATATAAATCTATAAGATCCAAATTTTTATATATGCTGACATTTGTAAAAGGATTATAACGTTTTGGGGTATTAGTGACTAAATTGTTCATGATATAAGGGTACACAATTCATAATTGATGTTAATATTATTTATTATACTATATTTTAAAGAAATTAGTTTATTTGGTTTAAACAATAGTATTTGAAATTGATTATATCAAAAAGTTATATTCAATAAAATATTCATATTGGATTTATTTGGAGGTAAGAGATAGATTGGGTGTACTGGTGTGATATAATGGCATACCGCTAATGTGGTTTTCTTAAAGAGCCTATAATATTCTAGTATTGTGGAAAATTCGTATAATAAAAATGTATTGAATGTAAAATTGTATTGTATATTCAAATTATACATGATAACAATGCTTCCCATATGTTTCCCCAGTGTAATATATATTTGATTAAGGTGTAAATAAAAAACAACCCATGTCATGAATTTTTAGTTATCAATGGAAATAAATTGTGGTGGAGGATGTGCTAAAAAAATTGGATGTCATTTGAATTATTAGTTATTCAATTCTGAAATATAATATATAATATATGTTTAATATCAAAAACTACACATTAAATGAGTAATTAACAAGTCTAAATTTTATAGTAAATTGATGACATGAGAAACTTATTGAAGAAAAGCTAAAAAATTTAAATAAATATCCTTAAGGATATATTATAATTATTCAAATGAAATTCCATGGGACTTTTTCCACATAGAGGTTAATAAAAAATATCTTTTAATATGCAAAGATTGGAATGTATGTATTTTGGATATTCAAGGATATTATATTTGGGGAGTTACATTTACCTTACCTGATGAGAGTGTACATTATTTTTAGTGCGATTTGGACAACAATAAAATTACAAAAAAAAAAGAATTAATAATAAAACAATGAACACTAACATGGAAACTAGATGGATTGATTATTGTATTAGTAGAATCAAATTGTATACATAAATTAATAGTAATATTATATGATCTATTTGTTTTATTTCAAAAATATTTATATTGTAAATCCACCAAAGAGAGATGTAGATTACCCAATCAAATTTGTACCTACAAATGTATTTATTCATTATCTATATCATGTGGTTCCCATAGATCTATGAAAAATACAAAATAATTCGGTGGATTTTTAGGGAAGGAAATTTATGTACCCAATTCTATCACTATGTGATGTTACAATTCTATTTATATTAAAGAATTTAAATTACCTATGGTTGTGTATTTTTGGGTTAAAGCTAAACAAGTCGGGGTGATGAATAAATACCCTTTACCATGAATTTATGTTCATGTAATTTGTTTGATTTGTCAATTTAAAAAAATAGAAAAAGATGATTATATTTTTAGTAATGAATGATTAGTGAGGAAATTATATACATGGCTTTCAGGATAAGGAATTGACATCCTATGTTTTAATAAATATTATTGGATGTCACCTATGCGCATATTGTTTCATGTCCTTAATGTATTGTTTCCTTCAACAAAATCTTGAAAATTTCATTGTGATTTTTTCTCAGGATAACTAAATATTGAGAAAAGAGTTATTATAAATTAATTAATAGACATTAGACTTTTTGGTTGGTGATCAGTTCATTTTCATAGTTTTATACATTATTGGACATCAGTAAATCTTGATGGGATAAAAGCATTCATTTTTGTATATATAACCATTTGAAAAATAATGAGTAAACTTTAGAAATGTAATATTGATTAGATATTACAAAGAAGAATGTTCAATTACATGATGGGTTTATTGTTTCATATTTTTTAATGTAGCAGCTTAACCCATATAATTTTCTTTCATGATAATCATTTCATTTCAAACAATACCTGACCATTGTTGAAAATCATGTAATGAGTCCTGGTTGAAAATAGAAGGTATTGAGATTTAAATTAATTATTTTGATTCAAATTATATAGAATAAAGAACTCAATCAATTGGAATTATGGGGGAAATAATTTTAGATGGTCTAACAGTGTTCTATTATGTTTCAGTGAAGGATTTACCAATGAAATTTCATAGATAAAAAATCCTTATAGTTTGTATATTTATAACTTTATTTTTTTAAAATTTTTATTAATATATGTGGAAATAATAACATTTTGATCTATTAAAATCAATTTACTATGTAATAATATATTTATGAAATAAATTATGTTTATTTAATTATATTAAATTTGAACCATGTACACTTTAGACATGATAAATAATATGCATTTTATTTATCATTTGTGTGATTGATGAAAATTTTCATAATCACGATATGTTTCAAACCAATTAGAATATTTTCATTTGAGATTATTGATATAGATTTTAAATAGTGGCCAGTAAAAATATTTAAATTATTTAGAAAATATTCATAGTGTGTAATTATAATTTATGGAATGGAAGAAGAGTAGAGATTTGACCATATGAATTGTGGAAGAGAGAGAATAATATAGAAATATAAATTATTATAAAGAATAATTAACGTGAATTAAATAACATGAATATTAAGTTACACATATAATATTTAATTCTATGAAAAAGAAAATATTATTTATAAGTAGAAAAATTTCACTTGATGTGCTTCTATTTTCTCTCTCTTTAAATTCTTCATTGCTGATAGTGGTTTTGTAGGATCATCATGATCAAAGAAACCAGGATTGGTTGAATTTTTTATATATTGTAATGGTATGTTCTTAGACATGGGTAAATTGATAAAAACAGAATTGATTTCTAGGATAATATTTCCTTAAGCACTAAAACTCTCACTTTCACTTTTCTCACTCTAATGGGCACTAGAAGGTGATTTATGTTATTTTCTAGGGGACAAAGTTAAATAGAACATGGGGATCATGAAACTCTCTAATCTCTACCCCATAAAACAAATTCTTATATACCATGGAGATAGTGAGAAACAAAGGTGTATTTCAAGGGGGCATGGCTGTTGGGAAACACATTTGAGGTTGTTTAATATAATCTTATGAGTCTAATGTCGATCTTGTTAATTAGAGATGCACTATTAAAAAACCTAATACCCCAAATTATTTCCAACAGAAGCCATAACCATAAAAGTATGTGAACATATTAATAAATATTATATGTTATATATGTGTTAATAAATATTATTTATTATTTATTATTTCCATTATGATAATAATTTTAAATTTTTAATTAATTTTACATAGTTTTTAATAATTGAATATAATTTTAAAATAGTATTATTAAATTAATGATATTTTTTGTTAGTGATTTATTCATAAATATTTTTTAATAGATACTATGTATTAATTACTAGTTACTAATTATGAATTAATTTGTTTTTTATTATTACTAACTCAAAATAATTAGTTTTTATTTTCAATCAATACTCATTAATTATTATTACTGATTAGATAATTATTAATTAGTAGTTATTAATTATTCCATAATTAAAAATATTTATAATAATTATTATTCAAAAATATTTTCATGAGATTAACTATTAATTATTTATTATTATTTTTCAAATTAATTGGTAATTATAATTTTTCATCGTTAAGTAACAAAGAATTAATTTTAATTATTAAATAAAAATTAGTTACATATTATTTATTATTATTACATATTTATGAAATAATAATTAATAAAATATTCATTTAATTTATTATTTATAATTTTAATTTAATAAATATTTATATATTCAAACTTTTATTACATATAATTATTAGTAATTATTCATTATTCATTATATAACAAATGTAGTTAATATTGATACCAATTATTATTAAATGATTATTATTAAAAATTTATAATTTATTAATAAATAAAATTTTTAATTTGTTATTGTTATTTGATAATTAGTAATAAATAATTATGAAATACTATGGGTAAAATAATAATTATAATTTCATAATTAATTTAAAATTATAATTTTAATAAAATTACTAAACCAGTATTAGTATAATCAATTATTATTCATTAAAATTTGAGAAATATATTTGTTTCTATTCAACTAAAATAAAACATATAATAATTTTGGATTATTAATTAATACATTTTAAATACTATTTATTAATAAATCAGTAATTATTTATTTATTATGATTAACGATTTTTCCATTATTATAAATTATTTACAGAATAATATAAAATAATATTTATTTAAAAATTTAATTATAATTTATTTACTATTAATTATCAATTAATATTTTGTATTAATATTTATTCATAATTAATTTCTATAAAAAATAATAAGTTTTATTATTATTGTTACATATTATATAATATTTATTATTTATTATGTATTATTTATGGTGTATTAGTTTGTATATATATATATATTAGATTTCAATTTCTAATATAAATAAATATCAATTATAACTTTTATCTCTAAAAAATTTGAAATTAAAATATTGAATTATTTTTTATTAATTATATTTTATTTATTATTATTATATAAAAAAGAATATTTCACACATTCCATTTTAAAAAAATTAATTACTAATAAATAATATATCTGTAAATAGTTATTCTTCTAAATATTTATTATTATTATTATTAATTTAATAATCTTCCATAATTATACTTTTATTTATCTAAAAGATGTAAATAATTGATGAAAATTTATATTTTTTATTTTTTATATTATTTATATATATTGATATATAATCTATTTATTTTTTCTAATAGAATATATATCATATATATATACATATATTTTTAGTGCAGTGGTATGTACTCAAATTGTTATTTGAGATTAGGTGAGAGTTGTGTTAAGATGTGTGACATCGTGAAAAGTTGTTTTTAGACACAAAAATAATAAATTATAATTTAAAAACAATATATATATATATATATATATTAATTCAGAATGTGATATGGGAAGGCCTATATTTATTATAAAATGTAGTGACCCTATTTTAACATTGTTGATGGGGGCCCATTATAATTCATACATACCAAATTTCATTAAAAGAAAATATAATGCCTGAAACTCCAACATCTTGTTAACCCATAGCCATTATGTTTCATCAATGTCACTACCGGCATATCCACTAGCTTACATTCTCACTTTTGTCACATTCTCTCTCTTTAGTGAATGTGTCTCCAATAAGAACATAAATTCTATTAAGTTGGTGTTAAGATTCAAATAATTTTCATTATAGTTTAGCGGCCAGAGGTGAGCAACAGAAAACCATGCCTCCGGTCCCATATATATATATAATTAAGAAGTAACAATTAATTATTAATAAATAATAAATACACATTATAAATTTATATTATTATTACTTTCCAAATATCTAAGGATTATTTTTTTAATAAATGCCCTACTCTATGAATTTATATATGATGTTACCATTTGGTACATAAATTTCACATAATGTTATTTTTAAAATTGTTTTTTTTTTCAAAAAAAATAAATGTATTTGATAGCTTCTATTACACAAAACACTAAGTTTTAACACACTACGACTCACAATTAATATTATTATTTAAACATTACATCTACATACCTACCCATTAAATATTTAAGAATAAATAAAAATAAAAATAATTTAATTACATATATATAGTGATTTTATATATATATAACATATTAATTCAAGAGTAATTAATATTGGGTAAACCCTTAATATGTTTTGAGAACTCAATTTTCTCAACAAATATTTTTTTATTAATATTATGGATCATAATAAATATATTTTCAAAATCCTTTATCAAATAAATTTGATAAAATTTAATTTTTCTTGAAATTTACATGTCAAAATTAGGTTAGGTTGGATTTTTGAGATTTTTTAAAAAAATATTACTTTTTCATTGAATATTTAAAAATTGTTTTTTTAATTAAACCTGACTTTTTAATATAATTACTTTTTAATTTTAAAATTTATATATATTTTAATTAAATAAAAAATCAGTTCAATTATATACCAATTAAATCAGTTTAGGTTATTTTAATCATTTTTATATTGAATTTTGATATAAAAACATTCTATACATTTGAGATTATTCTCTTGGGAAAACATCTTTGTCGTCCCATCAGGGGGTTTAATTTGAAATCACAATTTTCAAACAATGTGAATGGATAATAGAAAATGAATTACATAATGGGAATGAGAATAAATAATATTATATTATATGTTCAATTAAATGTTATCCCACAATTTATATTAAAAACAAGAAAAATTAATTACCACTATTAATATAAACATGTGTTTTCTTAGGTTTAAAAGAACTATTGCATAAAAATGATCTATAACCTAAAAAAACATTAAATTTAAATTCACAATTATAATATATCATATCAATTTATTTCTATTGATCCATTATGTATAATTTGTCTTGTGAAGAACATTGGTACTCCTTTCCCGATTTAATAATTTCTTATTCGTCATCATTCATCCATTACCCTATTATGATGATGTAATAACACCAATATATCACATATACAAAGATAATATTATGTTATTATATTGACATTTTTTAATCATCTCTTCAATTTAATGTTAGATGAATTCATCATTTGTTATATGGTGTACTGTAACCATGTGAACAGATATTATTAGTTTTCCATCAACATCCCTCAACACTAGATATAATGTCTGATTAAATTTTTATATATGATATATATTAAATTATTAATTTATTTTTAATTATTATATCACATATAATTCCTTACATTTTTTTGTGGTAATATGATAACATTTCTTCTGTGTACTGAAGTCTACTGTAACCCGATGTGATGTGATTTATTCAATATTTACATAGAATGAAAAAATATCGAGTTTATTAAAAACCTATGATATATATATATATAATAAAAAATATTATCAAATTTCAATATATTATATAAGATTATGTCATTCAGCCTATTATTAAAATGGAAACAATAATACTTCATACGTAAAACCTACTGTCGCTATTTATGGTGTAATTCGTTTTTTAATTCTTACTATTATTGATTAATATAAATACATATTTAAAAAAATATTTAAAATCATTATATCATGGTTAAAATTATTTATAATATTTAATAATAATCAATTTGTGATGATCCAATGAATAACATAAAAAAATATTCATGATAATCCAAGTAATTATAATTTGAACCATAAATTTAACATGAAATTGTTAATCGATAGTTAATTAATGTTCGTAAGTAAATCATATAGTGTATTAAATATACCATTATTATTATGTAATAAGTATATTAAAATCATATATTAATTATACAAGTTTATTGAACATTTATAGAGGAATTCAAGACCTATTGTAAATGATTTTTTTCTCAATTTATTTTTTGAGACATATGTTATATTATGTAGCTACCTTATTTTATGAGATTTATATACCTCCCCTCTTCTATGTAATATAATTAATTTATTTATTATTTTTATATTATCATAATAATTTATCATTATATATTTAAGAGGCATTATATTTTAATAAAACAAATGGTATAGTTTTTTTTGTTTCAATGTCTTCATTTATCAAGATTAATGAAGATTAAGATTCTGACTATTAAATTTTTTTATTTTAAATTAATGAAACTATTTTTTTATTATCATTTTTCTATTTGATAATAACAAAATTCTTCCTACATTTTAATATTTTTATTTACATTAACATGAAAACTATGAATTTATAAAAAAAATCATCAATGTGTATCTCTTTAGTCAAAGATCCATTTTTTTCATAGAGATCTTTTAAAAAACATTTTCAAAAATACTTTAACATTACCCAAAGGATTTGTTAAAAAAATACCCTTCTTTCTTTAATGTGTAATCTAATGTCGTTTTATAAACAAGATTTTATTGTATTTTAAAAAATATATTGTAAGTAACATTTTTTTATAATATAAGGAATGAATGAAATTTCTAAACGTCATAAAAACTATTTTCATTAATGAATAATTCATTAGCTTTCAATTTTTCATGAAAATAAAATGGTATCTATGATATTTTATTAATTTTTATTTTTATAAGGTGAATTTTAAGGAAATTAAGTTTTCCTCATGAAACATTCTATGTTTTTTTTTCAAAATCATTTTCTATATAAGAAGATATCTTTTAATGTTAATTATGATTTAATTGGTATATGATCCATGTATACCATTATTATTATTTCTCTTAGTGATTTATGATTATACTAGAATAATTCTTAAGAATCCCAATAATTTTCCAATGTATTGTCTTTTTATGAAATGATGAAATAATTATGTAACATATTTTATTTCGACATGATATGTTATGAAGAAATTTTGATAAAAAACCCATTTTTTTACCAAGGTTATGATATGAAAATGTTTAATGATCTCATGGAACACATATTTATTATAATAATTATGTTTTGGGTGTGACCTATGTATCCCTTAAATGCATTGGTTAAATATTGATATTTCATGAGATAAATAGTGTGTGAATGGGGAGTGAACCAAATTTAGTAATTCTATCCACTCTGAAAATACTAAGAGTGATCATTGACTACTACCATGGATTGGGGAGTGAACCAATTCCACTTTTATAGTATTCAGAATATTTCTTGAACTATTATGGAGTTATTTTATATGCTTATATGTAGGACAATAATATAATCCCTTTGTTAATGTTTTGTTCTCATAGTTCATTTTCATTGATCACATTATTTTTAATGTATTATAAAATTCTAACATTTACTCTATGAACCTAGTTTATGATAAATTATAAGAGAGGTATGGTTTTCTATGGTTATCAAACCCATATTCTCATGATATGTTGATATTCACCTTATGTACCCTTACTATGAATATGAACTCACCACTTATTATGTATCCTTTCCCTATTATGATGATATTTATTATGTATTCCATTTCTAAGAAGTGTGCTAGTTTTGAAAAACAGATTGGGAGATGACGTTTCTCACTTATCGACACGTTGTTTAGGATTCCATGTTTGTTAAGGCATTAGACCTGAATGATTCATTCATGGATAAATGATTTTTAATAAATATATTTTTATTAAAATTTTATATTCATATATGATACTTTTGGATAATTATAGTATGTATCATATCCATGACATAATTATAATTTGGAAACAAGCATATGAAAAATTTATTGATATCTCTAATGATATTTTGAAAAATAACATGGAAGATGTATCAATGTATAGGAAAATTTAATTGAATTTTGGTAAAGGATATGGGAAGTCGTTTCCTAAATATTAAATCCATGTCTTTATAATTCAAGTGGATATAGTTCTAGCGGATAGGTACATAGGGTTAATAATTACAAAATGTGTGCATTATGTTGTACGTGATCATCACCTAGTGCATGGAAACATTTCATTCTACACACATTTTTTGACACTCCCAGGGGATATTATTAATAAATTCAAAAAAACATTATGATCCATCATATTGTATTTAAATAGAAGATGAGTTTCAATAGTAAAGGATAAAATAATGGATTCAAAAATTAAAATGAATTTATCATGATATTGAATTCCTATATGTAATTTTTTCATGATTATGGGATTCACCACTATATTATTGAGGCCTCTACTATGTTTTTTTGTATTATTAAATTGATGGAAGATGAAGGAATTGTGATACTATTGAGTGTGATGTTCAATTATTTGACCTTTGTCTTATATATCCAATATTTTTGGGAAATGGAATTAAAGATATTAACATTCTCAAGTAAGGAATTATAATGAACATACAAATGATAAAAGTAAGGAACAATGTTCTATTGTGTTTTTAATTATTAAATGTACACCTTCCATTAGTGGATACAATGATCAAATTGTTTTTGAGAAACATATTATTCCCTATAAATATATATTTTCAATTATCGATTGTTCTAAACATGAAAAAATAATTTTTTTCTGTCATTTGGATTGTGAAGTAAATCAACATTGTACTCACATCAAGAATACTATAAAACATAATGATATTGACTCTACGAAGTGGGATGCATCAAAGTGATTTTTTCTATAATTATATATACCTCATTTATTTTGTAAAAAATGTAGATGGAATTCAATGAGACAAATTCCTCGGATGATAAATAAGTTTGATCTAATGAGTGAAATTTTACTTTTCATGTAAGGTATGCATGTGAAAATGTATTAATAACAAGTGTATGGTTAATTGAATATTTAGTTGATTAAATCCAATTACCCAAAGATGATTATCCATAAGGAAAATAATTATCTATGAATAAATATTTTAATGTTTTCTCATGTTGGAAATAATTATCATAGTTATCCATAAATCTCATGGGTTTTAAAAGAAAAGAAAAATGGAGTTCAAAAAAATACATAAAAACTATGGTGAGAGGAATATGATCTTTCTTACATACCTGAAGTATGGATGGAATCATGGAGTAAAATTTCATAAGTGGTATATTAAAATATTTATTTGAGAAATGTAAGAAAATCAAGATATTTATTAATTATATGGTGAAATGAAGTTATATTGTCATGAAAATTGATAGAAATATTGGATTAATAAACGACCCACCCTCTAGTGTTTCAAATTCATGGAGTGTGGGATCTATGATAACCATTTCTGAAAAATGAATTTTAATTATAGTGATTTATGATAGAAACATATTAATCTGAGAGAAAAGGGTAAATCACATGTGATGAAAATTTATGACGAGGGGTCTAATAATGATGTTGAAAAAGGTACATTTACCATCCACTATATAAATGATAATGTGTTCTTTGACATTGGGTCTACACATTATTTCATACATGAAGAATTTTTATGGTTACCAATATTTCAACCCACTGATTAGTCATGGAATGAAAAGTGAAAACCTATAATTGTATGATAATCACATCATAAATATATGATTCCTTTTTTATTTGTATTTTTATTAATGTTCTTCCTTAAAATAATAAAATATGTCCTCTTGTGGAATTACATGGTATCATAGGCGTGTATTGACTTTACCTACATAAATCCCATAATTTGTTTTGTGTATGTGGGGTCACATTTGATATTCAAAACCAACCTATGATCATATATCAATGTGATGATATGTATGGTCATATGAGAAAAATCATAATATATTTATGGGACTTTATTTCCAATAAAAATATGTGCTCATTAAATATGATTTGGAAGAAAATATACATTAATGATATATATATTATGAGAAAAATATTTTATTCATTTAATAAATAGTTTCTTAGTTTTCCACAAAATTACGATGTTACATTTTCAATAGAACTCATACCTAATGCCAAAATAATTTAAATGTATCCCAAAATATTGAACCTAATTCTGTTGTTGGAATTGAAGAAGCAACTATAGGAGAGCGTTGAACTGTTTCATCCATGGTTTTTTCTTGGGGGTTCACCTATTTATTTTTTCAAAATTATATATGGATCTATATGACTATTCATTGATTATATAAAGATGAACAAGATCATTATCACGAACAATTATATTTTATCCCATACTGATAAGTAATTTGATATAATATTTGTAGTTCCATACTTTTACAAGAATGAAATTCATTCTTGATATCATTAATAATGGGACATAGATGGTGGTATTCCCATGAAACTATTTTTTAATGGTAATAGAAACTATTAATATATAGTGATTCCATTAGGTTATACTAATGTCCCCAATATCTTATTAGATTAAATGAATAGAATATTTAGAGATTACCTTTATTATGTGCAGTAATCCATTTCTATTATATTCTTATTTTTAAAAAGAGAATTTCTATGAATTAATATCACTTTATAATTGTAAAAAATAACCTAAATTGATTTAAAATAAATGAAACTTTATAGTCTGTGAATTTTTGATATAGTAGTATTCATTAGTGTGTCATATAATATCAGAATTGGGTATATCGATATATCCATCAAAGATGGCATATATTATATGTTATCATAGAATAACCATGGTGACTGAGACCTATATTTTTGTTAGTTATAAGTATATTATCAATGTATTGGGGATAATTTTGTATGATGATATAATAAAAACACAAAATTTACTAGGAAGGGATCTAAGACCTTCTGTAAAATTTAATATCAGGAAAAATTCAAGCAATGGAAGAGAGGATTATTCAGTGAACCTATAGATACATTACCCTATAGTGGGGATATAGTTAATATATATAGTGATGCGTTCTAGAAGGTATTGGGATTTTTTATTATGAAAAATGGAATAGTTATAAGTTATTCCTTATCAAAATTGAAGGTTCATGAAAAATATTTCCCATTTCCTGATTTTTAGTATTCTACGATATTATTTTCATTAAATTTATGGAGGAATTATAATTTTAGAGAAATTTGTGATAAATTTTTTGATCATAAAATATTAATGTACACATTCACATTGAAGGATATAAATATGAACTTGATATTATGGTTAGATCAAATTAAAATTATAACTTCCTTATCAACGACCAACCTGAGAAAGTAAACAAGGTAGAAATTTCTTTATATTGAATGTACCATGCTATATTATTCATTATAAGGTTAACAGATTCCAATATATCTAGATTTGATATCATAAGTTCTAAAAATCTATAATTAAAAGTACACATTTTTTCTTTCTCAATTGAATGTTCTACCATATATCTAGATGATAATTTTGGAGGCACATATGAAGTATATATATCTGCAATATATGGTTAGAAATAATCTTGAGTATAACCTCAATCATGAATGAATGATTAGGTTTAGGAACCATGTTATAGTACAATAAATAAAATATTTTAAGAAAAAGTTTTTATTGGAAACTTTTAATTAGTCATTATTTATTCCTCATTGCTTTACAATTATGTCTAGAGATTTTAAAGGGTACTTCTGGTGTGAATGAATGATGAGAGATATCACAGAGTTTGCATATAAGTTCTTTATATGTCAACAAATTAAAGTTGGGAGATTAAATTATATGTTTCTATTACATCAATTAAACATGATATAATCAAAATGGGAAATCATCACTATATATTATTTAATTTTACTTCTCAAAACGTATAAAGGAAATAATTCAACATGGGTTTTAGTTGATCTCTAGACAAAGTCATCACTCCCTATCACAATCAACGAGGAATTAAAATTAGATATATTTTCCAAAAAATACATTAATGAATTTGTAAGGATTCGTGGCGTACCACATTATATTATTTCTAATCTGGATATGAGGTTTAACCTTGAGTTCTGAAAAAAAACATCAGGGAGATCGGGATAAGGAATTTAATTCAACATTGGGTATTATCCATAAATAGATGATAATTTCAAGGTAAAAATTTAAAAATCATAGGATATATTTACATTTTGTTTATATGGATTTAAAGGGTGTCTGGGATAAAAAATATTCCCCTATTTAATATTTCATACACCAATAGCTTTCATTATATTGTTTAGATGGATCCTTTTGAATACCTATATAGAAGAAAGTGTAAAGAAGTAACATGGTAGAATATAATTGACAAAAGAATAATATTATGACCAAAAACAAATAAAATAATGGAAAATAATGCTAGATGCATTCAATATTAGACAAAGTAGCACAAGTTTAGAAGAAAAGTTATGATGGTGATCCCTGATGTGATTTGGAATTTGATGTTTGTGAAAAACTATTTATATGAATTTTTAAATGGATTAATGTATTGAAATTTTTAATGAATTGAAAACAAATCCCTAACTACATCGTTCTCATTTTAATTCTTGGCTGTGTGGGTATGGTAGACTATTTGATATAATTTCAACCAAAACCCTCACATGTTCACTATTTTATCCATGTTTCTTCCTATAAGAATTATATTCTAGACCATTAATGTGAACTAAACAGAGATGTCATATAACTAGATTAGGATCATTATTATAAGGAATATCTAGTTTAAATTTATTATTCCATAGATAATGGATTATGAGAAAATTCCACCCACCTATTCAAGGTGATTTGGAAAACCACCTATTTGAGGAAGATATATGTGTACTTTAGAAAATGATGAGGCATGAGTATCCTCATATATTTACATCTGAGTGACTGAATTTCATGGTCACTATAAATTTTATGGGGAAAAATAATGTTAAATTTCAAGGTTTTATGTTGTGTAAATTTTTTAATTTAATTTCATTGGTAGCATAGGTTTCACACATCCCATTGATTAAATGAACAATGTTATTCAATTAAAAATCATTATTTTAAAATAACCATTATAATATAGTGATTAAATTTTAGATAATTAATATTATTAATTAAATTCATATATTATATATTAAAGCAATTTTTCACATTCATCCAAATTTTTTGTAGTCATAAGATATGAACAAATACAATTTTACCCAATAATAGAGAATTGTTACTAAAGACTATTTTACCAACATTGAATGAAGCCCTTATTTTAATACTAAAATTTTAATTTTTTTTTGAATTCTATTTATTAAAATAATATATATTTCTATGGTTGTATTGAGAAAATTATATTTGGTTGAAATTTTGGTATTTTTCTAAAAAATTCTTATTTTACAATGATTTGTGAAAAAAACTTATTTCTATAAAACATTTATTTTAAATATATTTATATTATATTTATGATTTGAATTTTAACCTCACGTATTAAGTGTAAATAAAATTTTGGTATCTTATAAATAAAAATATTTCATATTTAGAACACAGAATAAGTATATAAATGTTAAAAAATGATGAATTAGGTGTTTATATTTGTTTGAAACATTAATTTTTATTTAAAATTTTATAATTAATATAATTATTTAATAGAATTTTTATTTTCATAAAATATCATAAATTAATATTTTTAATTTTTATTATTATATATCAATTTTATGAGACAATAAATAATTTTAAAAGTTCCATAAATTTAGTTCTAATTTAAAAATTTGTATTTTTCGAGTAAAAGATGATTTTAATTAAAACATTAATTTTTCAAATTTAGAAACATATTATCTAAAAATTGAGATCATTTTGGAATTGTAAATGATAAAAAAATTAGGATAAATTATTTCAATTTTTCTAAAATAGATTAAATTTTTTGTGAATAGGAAAATACAATAATTTAAGGTATAATCTTAATAACAGAATTACTAAGTCAAAGATGGCATAATAAGAATTTGAGAACCATTGGTCAATATTACCATGAACTAGTTACATTATTTAGTGATAAAATTCACCACTATTTTGTTTCGTCATCCAGAAGAATAAAATAATGAGTAAAATAATCAAAAAACACCCTTCTCTTCCTCTATAAATACCATCCCACCACATCTCTTCTCCTAACACCTTTTATGCCTTAAAAAATGAACCATTACTTCCCAAAACACATACCATGTCTTTCCCCCATTTCCATGATCCCTTTGTCTTAAAAAAACAATCCCAAGCCCTTAAGTAGGTTCTCTGGTAGAAGAAATAAAGAGGTAAAACCCCTAATCCTTCCTTTTCATTTTATTTATTTTTATTTTATTTTATTATCCATATCTCAAATATTATATCAAAAAATTAATGAAAATTGAATTATCCTATATATACTGATATTTTATTATTCTAATGTAATAATCAATCATCATTTCTCGTTCTCTTATATATTTTATTATAAAAATGAAAACATTGTTTGTGAGTTGTTGATTTACTGCCATTATGGATAAAAAATTCTTTTTTTTATTCTACCATCAGGGATAGTCATGAAAATATTTTTATTAAAAAAAAAGAGTTTCATATATTTATAATATATTATTTAAAGTTCTGTAACCTGTATATATACATAATATTAATTAATAAAAATATATTTGTTTATGATCAAAAATTTCTAAAATAATCTAATCGATTATCACCAACATTATATCTGATGATTTTTCCTCATAATAAATTACTGAGTGAAATAAATAACCATTTATTATTTTATAAGTTTGTTAATAATATAAAATTTCAATTTGGGGAATATATTCCCATTTTACATGATTTTCCTTAAATATGTACCTATGAACTGATCATGAAAACCAAGAAAACAAACACTACAAAACGATAAAATTCTATCTTATAACTCATTAAAAAAATCCAAAAATGAACATAATAAAAATAAAAAAATAAAAAATATGGATATATGGATATAAATTAATTAAATTTTTTGATTCATTCGGATTTTATAGGATGATACGTACAAGTGCAGAACACTTTCAACCATATGGTAAGGGTTTCTTCATTTCTTTTATTTCTATGATATTTACCTTGTTCACCACAAATATATTGTCTATGGTGCATCAGTACTTCCATTTGATATATAATATAATGAATTTTTTAAAACATATTATATTAATTTATTAATTTAATTATTAATAATTTTTTGTTATAAATTTTGATAAATTACAAATTGGTAAGGGATTTTCCTTGAACATCCATTTTTCATTCGGGTTACACATTTTCTCTCATTACCAGTATGTAATTCATAATTTTTATTATGTAATCCTCCAAAATAATTTCTGTATTATTCCAATATATCAACCATACTGAATTCTAATTTTTATGGGAAATAAATGTTTTACATGAATCCATTTTTAGTTCCTTACCATAAGAATCCCGATTAACGGGAACTTCTCAATTACCTAACAATTTTCAAGTTCCATACATAATCTTCTTTAGGCTACCAATATTTTTTTAAATCACTCATTTAATCAAAAAAATCAATTAATTTCTTGTTTTATACAATCAATTATGTGTTTTTCTATTTTAATGAATAATCTATATTTTCATTAATCCACACTAGAGAGGATCATTTATAATGTTTCATAAATAATAATTTTAAATGTATTCACTTAAATTAGACATCATTTATCATGAATTATTCATATGTTATATTATTAATGTCTATTTAATTATTAAATCCATTATTTCTTGGACTCCATTATTATATTTTATTTAGGAATTCCTTTTTCACCACATGTTCCTTGTGTATGGTATGTGTATACTTCCCTTTCATTTCAAACCATTATCTATTGAATATTTAATTAAATAACCATATTTATTGTATCATGGATATTATTATTGATATATATTTGTAAAAAAATTACATATTCTATTATCTTTTAATGTTTTTTCAATTGGTGAAATATTGATGAATTTTTATCCTCTACTCAATATAGATATTTTAATATGTCATATTGTTCCTGAATTAAATAAATACATGTGAATATATTTTGATTAGTATGATAAGTGTTGGGGACTACTTAATGAAAGACCTATGAATTGGGGTCTGATTAATTAAATTCCTATGGGTGGGTCCCAGTCATAGATAGCCCTTCCTTTCATCGGTTTTCTTATTAGGGGGAATTAGTTGGTGAAAAACCCTTCAATTTTTTCAAAGAAGAATCATACGATTTTCGACCCACAAACATAAAAATTGTAGATTGTATAATGGTTCTTGTTCAAGATACATGATTTCCAATAATTAACCATTTTCTTTATTTAGAATTTAGTAATTTTATTTTAATTATTTTCATTATAATAAAATATATGGATGATTTTTCATTTTAATTTTATTGATTTTCATGTTTTTTTTCAATTATATAAATTTATATATTTATTATACTTATTTATTCATGTTATATTCCACTTTACCTAACACTTACTAAGAATTTTAGCTATCCCTTTTATGGGTTCTCCTTCCCCATGTTATGAAGAAGAGGCCATTTAATTAGTTTTCAAGGATGTAGTTTAGTATATTTTGTTATGTATAATATTTCATTTTTTGTTCCCAAGGCAAAATGAGTTCTATTTTTGTCCCTACATCTTCATTACTACTAAACGTATTGATCCTTTGTGATTTAATCTTTGGTATTTATTCCATTGTTATGAAATTACCTCCATCTCTAGGCTACTGGGGTTAGGGATGTTAAAATTGTTATCAGATTATGTTTAGTATAAACAGTGGGAACTAAATTTAGAAAAAATTATTTAGGGAACATAACTATAAGATATAATTTCCATATATGCAATGAAAAACATCCTATAATTTCAATATATAATAAATTACATTGTACTTATTATAAATTCATCCATGTATGGATAGTATAAGTAGACAAGATTCTAAGACTGATATAGCATGGGGTAAAAATGTTGACAAGTTACATCGAGCTTGAATTTTCATAACCATGTATGCAATAACAAGACTTAATGTACACATGATCTAACACACTTGTGTAATATTCTTAAGATAATACACATTTTCATTAAAAACCTTATGAAGGATTAAATAGTAAATATATTCAATTAGAAACCATCATTTTACTAGGAGATTAACAATATATAAACTTTTCAATTTATGTTATATATTTAACATGTTATGGGATTATAAATTAATATTCTTAATGTTATTATATAATCAAGTGTATTCCATATTTTTGAAATGGTTCTCTATAGATGGAATAGGAAAGACTTCAATTCACATAATCTAAAGAGTAATAATGATTGGTTCTTTGATGCTTTATATATAGTCTTTCAAAGGGAAGTTCTCTCCCAAAAAATCTCACCATATGAGGAAATAATATCATGTTATAACATGATAAATAAATAATTATCAATGTCTTATTCCTTTAAAGTAATTAATGTTATGAAGTGGATATCTAGGAAAATAATGATAAATGGATGATGTAAAATTGTAATTTACAACACGTGATAAATGTGGAATGAAGCACCATGGTATATGCATAAGAAGAAAATATATTTTGCTTCATGTTTTGACAAAAATTATAACATTATCATTTTTGTAAGGAAAATAAATAAATCTTCTAATTTTTATTTCTTTTAATTCAAGGATATGGGATATTATGAAAATAATTTTCTCCACACATCTATGAAAAGTAAACAAATAGAAGATAATGGTTCATAGTAAATCATATTCTACTACCATTGATGAAGAGTAAAAATTAATATTCTTGTGATTGAATTAAAGTGTTATGTTATTTGATAATATAATCAATAATTACCTGGTTATACGAATCATGATATATATAAGGTTTTCAATATAGTAATTCTTTATTAAGGAATTTGAATCATGTAAAAAAATAGCAGCAGTAATCAAGAGAACTCATTATATTCAATGATCAACTTCTTGAAAACACATGACATGGATAGATAACCCAAAATGTGTTATTTTTTCTATATAATAGAAAATAAAATTTTATTTTTGTAGAGGAACAATATTTTTCATATAAGACATTGTAAAAGTTTTACATATATTTCTAGAGCTAGGTGTTGTGATGTTGTGTCAAAGGGTTATTGATCATGGTATAAATTATAAATGAATATAAAGTATATTATATACAATTAAAGTGAAGGAAACAAGATAATTCCCAAATGGTAACTCAGATCAAAATATAATTCGAATGTTGAGTCTATTTATTGCATTTATCCTAGGCATGGCATATCTATTGTCGGTGTTGGAATCTGTGAGAAAAGTCACTCAATGGAAAATTGTAAATAAAATAGTTTAACATTATTATTTTATCTCTAACACAGTAAAAAATAACATTAAATTTGGGACTCGTACTAGAAATTCGAGACCACGGTTTTGTTTAGAATGGGGTGTTTTACCTTGATGCGACATAAAATGAGAGAGAGTAGAGGTTTCATTTTCTGCACTGAGTGAGACACCTATAAATATATGTTTAAGGAATTATAATTTCTTTTAGCACCTAATTCTATCTACCCCTCTCCAAAAATCATCTCTCCCCTCTCTCTACCTTCATTCATTACAGGATCTAGGATGAATCAATAGTGGACCATTGATTGATCATAGAAGAAGCGAGGTGAACACATTAATGATGATCAAATCATTTCAATGTAATATTTATCTCATTTTTAAATTCAATTCAATTTCTATTTTGAATATATATTCCCTTTCATTATTACTCATTGTTACTTTTCTAAATAATCGATGGATGCAAGAACACATCAATAAATATCCATTTAAAAACATTATTTTTTTCATGTTCATTATGAGTATCAAGCATCAACTTTCAGATGCATCATTCCACCATCAAATTTCTAATTTTTTGTTTCCTCTATGAAGGTCCCATTATAGGGATCACTGATCTAACTTAGGATCTAGAATCGAGAATTTAGATGATTCTTTGTTTTCTACAAAAGGGATCAACGGATAGCCACCAGAGGTGATGCCAAGTGGCACCAGCCACATGGAGCAGAGTGTTCGTGCGAGGTGGCTGGTGGTTAGATAGTAGAATTTTGATGGCTGTCTAAGGTGGATGTTGTAGTGGAGCCATTGAAAGGTCGGGGTTAGGTGGTGTGGTTGGAAAAAAATAGGTCGATGGCGTGGTCCAGATGTACTAGGCAGCACAAGGTGCCGACCATCTAGGTGAGCCATTAGGATGAGGCCGACATAGTTGGAGACGAGTAGACCGGCTTGATGGAGGGACCTTCAAAATCAGTCTAAGTGGAGCATGAGGTAGAGACATCGGCCTCATGACGTGTGTAACATGTTGACGAGGGGGCAACAGGGGACCCATGTTAGAGGCGGCCATCTTTGAGTCAGGGTGGTTCCTTGTGGTGGTGGGGGGAGAAACCTTAGTATGTTGGCTAAAAAAATATAATAAAAAATGTAATAATAATAATAATAATAATAATAATTTTAATATTATTAATTTTTTTAAACCCCCACAACTACCTCATGGGGAGTCTGATAAACACTCCGTCAACTGTAGTGTGCCCTTTTTACAATACATTCATTCTAAAACTATGTGGAAGAAATTACTTCCTTCCAACAACATGGGACCACGAAATTCTCATGATACATTAGATTAAATATTATTATTAAATATTTGACCCACCATAACTCCTTCAAGCGATATTCGATTGGAGTTCTATCAGAAGCGATGAGACCCTATTTTTAAGATGGTCAATTTAGGACTTTGATGTCTTAGTTTTGGGGCTTCCTTTACTATACATCTAGGTGTAACTAATAATAATATAATTCTTATTATTACGAATCCCTATAATGGAACTATATTCTTAACAGAGCCCCCATTTTAATTACCATCTGGTGGGAATTAACCCAACTTTTTAGAAGGGTGTTGTTAGGCAGTATATGATGTTTAAGATTTTTTTCTAGTTTCTCAGTTTAATGACTGGAATATGTTTTATAATGATAATATAATTCTTATTATACATGATTTTGGTTTTGGATGCGGTTCATACATGTAGTGCCCAATAAAAACATCATCTGTGACATTGTGACCCTGGTACATTGGTGAATGTTTCATGATATTTATCTAATTTTTAACTAATGTTGATGTGAAGGGCCTATAGGGACTGGTATGCAAACATTACAGTGAAATGAAAAAATTTCACAGGTTATCTATTTTGGATAAATGTGTAGTTGATATCATGAGTTATTTTGTGAGGATCATAATGGAGTGATATATATGATATGTTTCGGGATTGAGGTGTGTCCCCCCTTCCACCCGAAATTTCATTTGAGCATAATATAAGGACTTTCATGTTTTCCACTAGAGGTCCATTTAAGGTGATTAAATAGTCGATCTTGCATGTGTTTATACAGCTATTGTAATGGTGTCATAAATTTGGATGTGTGGAGCCTCATTTGTGATATCATTAAATGTGGAAACAAGAATGATATATCAGTGGAAGATAATTCTATGGTTTTTTAATAGAACCCATGATTTTGGTACTCTTCACCTCTTGTGATAGTGGAGAAGATGTGTGACCAGATTTTGTCAAATGTTTTCGGGCTTCATGAAGAGGTGTGTTAGCCAAATTATATTTTGACCATATAGATCAACAACCAGTTCCATACTTTCTCCATCATTTTTACGAGTACTTTCATGTACTTTTGGAGTACACTGTCACACCTAGTGTTACATGTTAAATATTTAGTACTCAATAATGGCTAGGTACATAACCTAGATATATGGTGGGGTCACACATTCTGTGGGCCCAACATTTGTTGTGTAAATTTTTCAGAATCTTGGACCTCTTGTAACTCTTTATGAACACATATTCTAGAATGTATGTAGCTAATCCTATGTTTTGTTTCCTTGTAGTACATGATGGTGCCCTCTGTAGAGGCTTTGAAGTTATGATGTGTGATGTTCTAGGAGTGAAACTTATCTAGGGTACCACCCAATGACTGTAGTGGGGTTCCCTATAACGTACCATACTGTAGGGATGGTCATTGTTCCTTGATGCTCTCTGGGAGGTACCATCCAGTAGGGATGGCCAGTGTTCCTCAGTGCTCTCCAAGAGGAACCATCTAGCAGGGATTTCTATTTTGTTACTAGATGATTTTCGAGAGGTACCATCCATCGGGGATGGATAGATATGTTCCATGTTTACCTCATCCTAGGTTATTAAGTGATCCCTGATTGAAGTTAATAGTTTACCTCAAGCTGGTTTATGAAGTGGTCCCCAATGGTTGTTCCATGTTTATATCTAGCTGGCCTGGGAGGTGGTCCCTGATGGACATTCTAGGCTTCCCATCTAGAAGGCCTTGGTAGCAGGTCCCATAAACATCTCTTTCTAGGAAGTACCCTAAAGCTAGGCAGGGCACCGATTCCCCGTCAACTTCTGGGTGATGATCCCCCCTAAAGTACTAGGGCACTAATACCTGATGACTATAGTGGAACCCTTTCCCAGGTTGGGAATGGATACTTGATATTGAGGTACAATCTTTCAACATTATGACACTGTTATGAGGCATGGTTGATGTACCATTAGAATCTATATTAATATGGGTTATTTCCCCACTAAGATGAATCCATTTGACATGACCTAAAACTATGAGGGAGAGATAGTACCAGCGAAAGCGGATAGTATCAATGTTTGGTAATTGAGTCCCTTTGACATACAGTTTAGAGAAGATGTGTGTGATGTTGGGAAATGATGGTGGTTACTTCAAGGACTTTTGGATAATAACATTCCAATGGCTGATATTTTTAGATACAGATTCCATTACTCCCACATTTGAGTTGCTATCAACAAGCACATATACATTTTATTTTCATTACCAACTCTTTGGGTTTTGGTCACTCTCCTTCCATGAGAGACAAAGACACATGTGGTATGTCATGTTCACTCAAGGTATAGCTTCTTGTTGTTATAATAGTATACTCTCCTACTTTAGGTTGTGAAGACTCAACGGGAAGTCCATCATCTCACTTTCTCTAGATCCCTTTTTTTAATACACTAACTTTACCCTCTTGTTGGGTTAAGCTACACTCTTTTAAATATACCTTGTTTTATCTACTGCTCCCCCTTTAGTAAATCTTTTTCTACCCCCCTCCCCCCCGAGCCTTTGGGGAATCCTACTGAGTATTTTTATACTCAAAACTACATGGTATTTACTCTCACTTGGTGTTCCCTTGAAGATGAAAAACAAGTTGATCATGACTCCAGAGTGTTTAGGGATACAGTGGGCTTGGACTATGTTTGGTGGTCATGACTTGGGATTATGGAGTTGGTATTTCCCTACTAATTTACATTTCTAGTGTTTACAGGGTTATGATAGTTTTCTATATAGACATGTATTTTCCTCCATTTACATTTTAGTTTATTTTTCAGTACTTATATTGTTTCGAGATCTATACATGTTTGTGAATTATATATAGAAGTGTGGTGTCTTGTTTTCTTTACCCAGTGAACATTTTCATTTGTACTATTTCATGTCTGGGTACTGGTTCTTAGGAAAATTTCTCCCTGAGTTTGTTCTACCATTGGCACTAGTATCTACCCCTTAGCCTATGGAGGTGGGCATGATGTAGATATAGCTCAAGCCCCAACATCTGTATGGTCTTGACAAAGTCCTATCATAGTTTTTTTTACCATTGGTACATTTTTTTTTGAAATATACCTACAAAGGTCATGGTTGGGTATAGTGAAACAATTTCAAAGTTTCTCAAGTTTATCTCACAATCTAGGGAGTCCAATGATGGTATGGGATACCGGTGTATCCGTTCACCAGGCCCTTGATTACCCACTTTTCAATTTATCACCATGAGACACTTGCTGTTGGAAAAAATGGTACATGAATCTTATATGATTGATTATTTGACTATCCTTCTTTATTCATCTCCCCATTTCTATTTTTGATGTATATATATATATATATATACATATATATATATATTATAATTTGAACGTGGTAATCCTTGATAACATTAGGGATGTCTCTACGATGCCAACATTCTAGGAAACTTGTTTCGGTTTGTGCTGACCACCCTGTGAGAAATGAGGACTCAACTAAGGACCCATCCTGTGATTCCCTTCCTCCATGTGGGAAGAAGCAACACCTCCACATGTTATGTTGAATATAGTGCCAGCAAATCAGGCATAGGATGTTCCTATGCTAAGCACTATTCACAAGTTCCAATTCCAGAGACCATTGATGTTATGTGGTGAGTGAGACCCTCAAGCAGTATATATTTGGAAAAAATCTATGCTTCACCTCTTTATTTTTGTATAAGAACCGATAGATCAAATTTACGATTTAAAAACCTACATTTACTAAAAATAATTTTGGTGTTGTTGGATCATGTTTACTCAGGTACATGGCGATTCAGCTCTCTAATGGGGCCACATCCAGCAGCTATTTTGTTAGGAGTTTTACCATTCCTACTTGTGATCCATTCAACTTCAGGGGCCCATATAGTTCCATCAGGGTGGGATGACGGTGAATTAGTTTGTGATTTGGTTTAGTGTCCTAAAAATCTACTCTAAGTACATGATCAATAAAGGCTACTTCCATGAATTGATGTTTGAGTATGGACTCTGTAGAGATATCCCTAAAAAATTGTATATTTTTTCATCCCCACCTATGATGGGGTGATAATGAAGGTTCTATAGAAAGAGATATTTTTGATATAGGATTGACATACAACCGGTTGTGAAAGTTGGTGAAATAGAGATGAGACATCATCCGCAACTAGTATGTATTAGACAATAAGATCTCGATGTAGGAGGCCTCCCCAAATTCGATATTATACACTTTGTTATATGGGACTAAGGAAATTTAGAGTGAAGGGATAGTCTGGGAGGTCCAATATTATTGTTGTGAATGGTTAGGTTACATGGCATGGAGCTTCCCGACCATACATGTCGAGAATAATAGGTAGGCTACAGGTGGACCACCATAGCAAAGATAATGATGTGATCAGGGTGGTGCCTAGGGATGTGGTGATAAGAGAGCAGAAGGAGAAGTTGTAGGTAGGGGAACACATTATAATGTATTTCTACCCCCTCAAGGTTGCCAATGTTATGTTAATAAATCAACCAAATGGGGCCATGGATTACTACAAAATTTTGATATCTATGATCCTACAGATCATGAGATGATATGTGGTATGCCGTGTGAATTTTTCTACTTTTTGCGATAGAACTTTTTAGTAAGTATGTGAATCACTCTTTTCTCCATTCCCCATGATTGAGTATTTATCATGGTGATGCTGGGAATATATGTAACCCTTCGTTGGGGATGTTTAACAGAGCATACAATGCATGAGGAAGAGGGGTACTTCCTCCACTAAGATTTATTTTTGTGATGCGAGAAAAGCTGTGTGGGGGAGATAGTGCTTGTCACGACCCGCCCTCGGGGCCCGTGCCGTGACTACCCCAAGCCCGCCTTCCATAGGCCAGGGGCTGGCGACTAGCACCAAGGCGTAAAATCCTAGTAAAAAGGGAAGGCATTGCCTTAATAAAGTAAACAAGAACCTCAGAGAAACAAGCGGAAGAAAAGCAGTACACAAAACTAGAACAACTGTGCTGAAAAAAAGGGGCCGGAAATACAAGCCCAACTGAAAAGTAAAGTACAACTCGAAAGGGAAAACAGCAACTGAAAGTACAAGCGGCTCCTGGAACGTCCTCCTCGATTCCTACCTGAAGGGTAGGTACAGATGGCTCAGCTCCTGGTTCGTCCACCACGGATCCTACCTGAAGGGTAGGTACAGATAGCTCCACAACTCCTCGGTCCAACTGTCCGCTCCGAGCACGTCCCGCTCAGTGGTCCTTCTCCGGGTACCGACCTACTCCGAAGCCTCAACCGCAGTCAGCACTGTCCGTCGTCTGCAACCAACACAACGAAGTGCGGGCATAGCCCGTGCAGGGGTGAGTATAAGATACTCAGTAGGGACCCCGAGACCCCCCAAAGGTCTCCTGAAATCCACAAAGGATAAACCACAAGAAGATACAATCACAAAGTAACATCCAGTATTGATTAGGTATATGCCCATACATATACCTATGTCACCAATTTCCGTTCGGCTCCAACACCGAGCCCAAGAACAACCCAATCCACAAGAAGAGTAAACAGTAAATCCACACAGGATAACAGTACGAGTTCACACAGTTTATAACAAGTTTATGAAATCAACGGATAACTATTACCCAGGTATATGCCCATACATATACCTAAGTTATCAAGTGACCCATCTCAATCATGAGGAAACACAAAGATCATTGACTCAGCTCAAACCAGGATTTTCATTATCGAAACCGTAGCTGCTGAAGAGCCCCGTCTCTGAAGTGTGCAGTAGTCCTGTCACGACTCCGAGGTACTGCTCACTAACCTATGACTGCTGAGGTACTCCTCCTGTCGAGTACTGCGGGTCTGCTGCCAACTACTGGGCGCTCCGTCCGCTGAGGGTCTGCTGCCAACTACTGGGCGCTCACCCAAATAGCCTACTGAGGTACTCCTCCTGTCGAGTACCGCGGGTTTGCTGCCAACTACCAGGCGCTCCGTCCGCCGTGGGTCTGCCGCCAAATACCGGGCGCTCCGTCCACTGGGCTAGTCGACTCACTCCGAGTCGAGTCGGTCAAGCAGTCGTCAGGTCTCAGTCGGCTACACGGTCTCCGTACTCCGCACGCACATCTCCACCGTCGCGGGTCTGTCGCTACAACCAAGCGCACACACTCCGTAGAGTATCGCGGGTCCGCCGCTACAACCAAGCGCTCCACCGCCAGGGGTCTGCTGCTGCATCCAAGCGCACCACCACTATCAAGTACCACGGGTCCGCCGCTACACCCAAGCGCTCCACCGCCCATGGTAAACAGAAGATTCAGCTCACACAGGTTCGGTAGCACTGTTCCACGTAGGATCGCTGAGTGCTGTAGTCATCGTCGTCGAAACCACACAGGATCTCTGTACTGTCGTCGTCGCAGTCACAGTAGCTGTCGTAGCAGTAGCAGTAGCAGTCAGTCGCAGCCAGCACTAGGGTTCCCGCACACAGCAAGCTCGTTCGGAGGGTCCGCTCCACGAGCCGAGAGGCTGATACATCAACTGTCACAAAGACCAAAGTTAATGTATCCAAAAGTTCTGTATCGACAATAGGAACTCAACGCAACAGACGGCGCGTCGATCGGACGCCCGGTCTGAGAGTTATTGGCATTTTCGTCCCGAGGGCCCGGTTGGTTTCGTGAGCGAACCAAACCCGGCCATATCTCAACTGTATCCAAAACTCGGGCGGAGTATGTCAAAAGTTCCGTCCCACTTAGAGGATTCCATCAAAGTCGACGGCACGTCAATCGGACGTCCGGAACTCAAGATATGAGTGTTTCCGCTCCGAGGGCCCGGTTGGTTTCGTGAACGAACCAACCCGGCCGTACTCCACCTGCGTCCAAACCTCGGGCGGAGTATACCAAAAGATCCGTCTCACTAAGAGGAACACTACGCGACTGACGGCACGTCAATCGGACGTCCGTAGCTCAAGATATGAGCGTTTCCGCTCCGAAAGCCCGGTTGGTTTCGTGAACGAACCAACCCGGCCGAACTCAAAGTAATCCGAAACCTTGAGTGCGATATACTGAAACGACCGTCTCGATCCAAGGATCGCGTTGCCGCTGACGGTTCGTCTATCGGAGGTCTGAGGCTCAAGTTATGGGCCAAAAACCAAATCTGGTTCGAAACGGGGGGGTCCGGGTCCGGGCCGACCTGGCCCGACCCCCCCCCCCCCTGGGCGGCGCGGCGGCCTTGCGGCGCGGCGGCGCGGGGTGCCGCGGCGGGTCGGGGTGCCGCGAGGGGCCGCACGCGGGGGGCTAACCCCCGCTTCTTCAGAAGGGCGGCGCGGCTTTGCCGCGCCGTTTGCAACAAATCGGCCCCCACGTGGGGGCCGGTTTTGAATTAAACCGGGGGGCTGCTTCCCCCCTCCCCTTCCATGGAACCGCCCCCCTCATTAAGAGGGGGGTTTTGTTGAACCGGCCGGGGGATTTATTCCCCCGGTTTCCTGTCATCCGGCCGGCCAGCTGGCCGGCCGGTTTTCACTAACGGGACCGGAAATTCCGGTCCCGCCTTCGACTTCCGACGCCGGCGGCCCAGCCGCCGGTCTTCTCTTCCGCCGCGGCCCGGAACCGGCCGCGGTCTCTTCGTCCCGCCGCGGCCCGGAACCGGCCGCCGCGTTCGTCATCCGGCGCGGTGCGACGGCACCGCGCCCCTTCGCCGTGCTTTGATAATCATACAACGCGGCGTGACGGCGTCACGTTCTTGTTGTTTCTTCATGGTGCGCGCGACGGCATCGCGTAACTTAAACGTATAATCATCCGCGTGGTGCGACGGCACCACGCCACCTTGCTTCCGCCCGCAAGAATAAACAAGAAACGATGGAGGGGGGTTCGGCCGTGTTCGTGCGGTCCGGCCCCCTCACGTTAAAATAATAACGCAACTTAAATAAATTAAGACACACGTTATACTTGCTATTCACGATCAAGAAAAGGAATAATAAAGAATAAAACAACAACCCCTACCTCAATTAACAACTCGGCGTTCGTCAACGGCCGCGGGAGATGAGTGTCGCGGAAGTCGGACGTCACGGAGGAAGACGTCGTCGGCATCGCGGTTATGGCGTCGCGGTAGACGGACGTGGGTTCGCCGCGAGAAGCACGTCGCGGAAAGGATGCGTTGCGGCGTCGTGGAGGAAATCCAACGCGTTGCATTCCGACGTCATGGAAGAAGGTCGCCGCGTTCTTCGTCGTGGAGGAAGAACTCACAAGAAGCCTCCCTCTTTTCCTCTCCGCACAGCAAAACCCAAAAACCAAAACAAAGGAAACTAAACCATGAATTAAATAGAAGGGTTTGGAATTTCAAAGGTTTGAAATCCAAACCACTTCATTTAATTCTCCTCATTTAAATCTTAAGTTATAACTTAAGTTTATTGAGTTTCCAACCTTAACTCAACATGACTCTTGAATTCCAAGAGTTTGAAAATAAAACTAACTCATGTAATAAATTACACAAGTTGTCAAATTAATAAAGTGGAGTTTAATGAGGAGTTAGGAAATTTGAAAAGGTGGGGGCTCGTGTGGGCCCCACCTCCCTCATAACCACACATGGGAAGTTGGGTGGTTGTGGGCCCCACCAACAACTTCCCATGAGAGAGTCTAACAACCATGAATAAAATAAAATTCACACACAAAATTTTATTTTACTTATCTTTTAATCCCCAAAACTAACTTTCAACCCGCAACAAACGCAACTTCCGAAAAGGTCTCTTAAGCGAATATCGGCGCTATGAGTTCATCGGTGCCCTCAGATTTCAATTCCGAGCAACGGATCAAAAGTTAGGAATTCCCGCTCGTTCGTTCACTGAACGTACCCGAGCCAAACTTCAGAAATTAATTCCGGGCACTCCAGGCCTCGGAATCAGGTGCCGTCAGAAACCGTGCTCTTGTAAAATTCTAAAGAAAATTAAGAAAAAATTTCCCTTGAATTTTACGGGTCTTTACATTACTCCCATCTCAGGGCTTTACGTCCCCGTAAAGCTTCAACTCATACTTAAGGGAAACTAGGTAGTACTGAGCACGCAACTGAGCTTTACGCTCCCATATGCTCACCTGAAGATCTCGTGCTACCCGAGAAGCACCCCAGAGGAAGAAACCGTTCACGTAGAACCTGCTCCTGTCGATCCTCGATCTCTACTAGAACCTCTGTGCTTGTCGCCCTGTCATCGACGTCCAACTCCCCGAGGTCGATGACGTGTGAAGAAACATACACGTATCTCCACAGCTGAGACACGTGGTGGACATTATGCACCCGGTGCGACTGAGGTGGTAGGGTCAAGCGGTAAACCTCTTCGCCTACCCTGCTGAAGATCAAAAAGGGTCCATTGAACTTCGGAGATAACATGCCGCTTCGGCCACATCTCCGAAACCTCATCGGGTTGAGACCGTATAAGAACGTGTTCGTCACCCTCGAATTCAAGAGGTTTCCCTTTTTAGGATAGAACTGAAACTCAAAACTCCTGCTGCCACAAGGGTGGGATTGACCAACTCAAGAGTGATCGGTCACACCCACTTATGCCTGAGTTTAACATGTGCTGCCCAGGGTTTCCTTTTCGCCGACCAAGGAAAACCCATTCCGACGTTTGCCTAAAACAGTCAACCGGGGTATGATTTGTGAATCAAAACCATACCCAGATCAACGTCGTAAGGCCTCTACGCTGCCACCAAGAGATTCCAACCGAAACTCTCGCCTCGAGGTCAAATCACACCGTCGGCGTAAGTGTGATTATCAAGTCTCCTCCCAAAGGTATCTCCAGACGTGAGGGTCAAGTCTACGGCTTACCCGAAACCTCTAGGTCTGGGACATGATTCGTGGAAGGGTAGAATGATTGGTTCCTACGTCTATAGATATGGCAGCTCGTAGTAGACATAATTTGTACCCCGAATCATTCTTAGAGCTCCTGGGTCACACTCCTTGACCGTAATGCAGCTACTCTCCTCCCCAGCCCTCCTGCTCCCTGAGCCTGGCGGGGACTACTAAGTTGGGTGGTCGTAACATGTCGAAATGTACACCACCACATGCTGCTCTCCAAGCTCCGCTTCCACGTCTGCTACCCTGCAGATTCATCTGTCCTTAGAACTTCCTCCTCCTGAAACATTTTACACGCCCGAGTCTCTGAGACTGGCGCTAGTTTCCTGCCTTTCACTGCTAACGTTCACAACCACAAAGGTTCTCTCTAGCATCCTAGCATAGGTAGAAATGCATAGAGGAAAAGTAATGGTTCGGATGTCCTTTAGACACACTTCGCTCAGAAGTTCGAGTCTAAAGAACTGATCACAACGTAACCAACGAGTACCAAGATTGATTGGTAAGCCACGTTGAGTGCTCTGCTTCCGACATGTCGTACTGTCGAAGCTGTATTAGCTCCAAAAAACTCACAACCACCTCCTCAAGCCAGTCCTCAGCCGCCTACGAGTCAGGCTCACCTCGAAACTTGAGGGATATCTGCTGCTAAAACATATGTAAGGCACTAAGCCTGTGATTCTCTGCTACCGGTACCGCCGGTAGTGTCTACTGACCAACAGGTAGTGACATAGCTGGCACACTACCCGTAGGTACTATCCCAGGTATCGGTTCGCGTACCGAAGCCTCATTACTAGTATCCAAGCTAGGCGTAGAACTCTAGCAACCGCCTCCATCCAGTCCACTGCTGCCTGGGAAAACTGTCTCGCCTCGTATCCTCAGAGGCCTCTACTGCTGGAACTCGTGCATCGCGCTCTGCTAGCGTGCACCGTCAGCTAGTGGCATCTGCTGCCTAACGGGTGGTGGTGCTGCTGGTACACCACCCGAAGGTGCCAACACTGAAAAAGGGGCCCTGCACCGGAGTCTCGCTGCTCGGTGGGCCATCATCGAGAACTCTCTCGGAACTCCAGCTAACTATCTGCATGGTGACATCCTGAACAGATGTGTCACGGTCAACGATTTATACCTGGTGAGCTGACCTGGTTTGAGCTGACTTTAAACCTTTTGGGAAACACACATGCAATCAGTGTTTTCATGCATTAAGTCGTAAATCAGAAGTCAGGGTCCTGGTGTACGGATACGTCGGCCGCCGCACCAACACTGGACTCCCTGGACTGATAACCATACTCAATACACTAAACACTATTGCTTCACATAGAAGAAAGATCAGAGTCTGCGGTAGAACCGACCACCTCTGATACCAATTTGTCACGACCCGCCCTCGGGGCCCGTGCCGTGACTACCCCAAGCCCGCCTTCCATAGGCCAGGGGCTGGCGACTAGCACCAAGGCGTAAAATCCCAGTAAAAAGGGAAGGCATTGCCTTAATAAAGTAAACAAGAACCTCAGAGAAACAAGCGGAAGAAAAGCAGTACACAAAACTAGAACAACTGTGCTGAAAAAAAGGGGCCGGAAATACAAGCCCAACTGAAAAGTAAAGTACAACTCGAAAGGGAAAAGAGCAACTGAAAGTACAAGCGGCTCCTGGAACGTCCTCCTCGATTCCTACCTGAAGGGTAGGTACAGATGGCTCAGCTCCTGGTTCGTCCACCACGGATCCTACCTGAAGGGTAGGTACAGATAGCTCCACAACTCCTCGGTCCAACTGTCCGCTCCGAGCACGTCCCGCTCAGTGGTCCTCCTCCGGGTACCGACCTACTCCGAAGCCTCAACCGCAGTCAGCACTGTCCGTCGTCTGCAACCAACACAATGAAGTGCGGGCATAGCCCGTGCAGGGGTGAGTATAAGATACTCAGTAGGGACCCCGAGACCCCCCGAAGGTCTCCTGAAATCCACAAAGGATAAACCACAAGAAGATACAATCACAAAGTAACATCCAGTATTGATTAGGTATATGCCCATACATATACCTATGTCACCAATTTCCGTTCGGCTCCAACACCGAGCCCAAGAACAACCCAATCCACAAGAAGAGTAAACAGTAAATCCACACAGGATAACAGTACGAGTTCACACAGTTTATAACAAGTTTATGAAATCAACGGATAACTATTACCCAGGTATATGCCCATACATATACCTAAGTTATCAAGCGACCCATCTCAATCATGAGGAAACACAAAGATCATTGACTCATCTCAAACCAGGATTTTCATTATCGAAACTGTAGCTGCTGAAGAGCCCCGTCTCTGAAGTGTGCAGTAGTCCTGTCACGACTCCGAGGTACTGCTCACTAACCTATGACTGCTGAGGTACTCCTCCTGTCGAGTACTGCGGGTCTGCTGCCAACTACTGGGCGCTCCGTCCGCTGAGGGTCTGCTGCCAACTACTGGGCGCTCACCCAAATAGCCTACTGAGGTACTCCTCCTGTCGAGTACCGCGGGTTTGCTGCCAACTACCAGGCGCTCCGTCCGCCGTGGGTCTGCCGCCAAATACCGGGCGCTCCGTCCACTGGGCTAGTCGACTCACTCCGAGTCGAGTCGGTCAAGCAGTCGTCAGGTCTCAGTCGGCTACACGGTCTCCGTACTCCGCACGCACATCTCCACCGTCGCGGGTCTGTCGCTACAACCAAGCGCACACACTCCGTAGAGTATCGCGGGTCCGCCGCTACAACCAAGCGCTCCACCGCCAGGGGTCTGCTGCTGCATCCAAGCGCACCACCACTATCAAGTACCACGGGTCCGCCGCTACACCCAAGCGCTCCACCGCCCATGGTAAACAGAAGATTCAGCTCACACAGGTTCGGTAGCACTATTCCACGTAGGATCGCTGAGTGCTGTAGTCGTCGTCGTCGAAACCACACAGGATCTCTGTACTGTCGTTTTCGCAGTCACAGTAGCTATCGTAGCAGTAGCAGTAGCAGTCAGTCGCAGCCAGCACTAGGGTTCCCGCACACAGCAAGCTCGTTCGGAGGGTCCGCTCCACGAGCCGAGAGGCTGATACATCAACTGTCACAAAGACCAGAGTTAATGTATCCAAAAGTTCCGTATCGACAATAGGAACTCAACGCAATAGACGGCGCGTCGATCGGACGCCCGGTCTGAGAGTTATTGGCATTTTCGTCCCGAGGGCCCGGTTGGTTTCGTGAGCGAACCAAACCCGGCCATATCTCAACTGTATCCAAAACTCGGGCGGAGTATGTCAAAAGTTCCATCCCACTTAGAGGATTCCATCAAAGTCGACGGCACGTCAATCGGACGTCCGGAACTCAAGATATGAGCGTTTCCGCTCCGAGGGCCCGGTTGGTTTCGTGAACGAACCAACCCGGCCGTACTCCACCTGCGTCCAAACCGCGGGCGGAGTATACCAAAAGATCCGTCTCACTAATAGGAACACTACGCGACTGACGGCACGTCAATCGGACGTCCGTAGCTCAAGATATGAGCGTTTCCGCTCCGAAAGCCCGGTTGGTTTCGTGAACGAACCAACCCGGCCGAACTCAAAGTAATCCGAAACCTTGAGTGCGATATACCGAAAGGACCGTCTCGATCCAAGTATCGCGTTGCCGCTGACGGTTCGTCGATCGGAGGTCTGAGGCTCAAGTTATGGGCCAAAAACCAAATCTGGTTCGAAACGGGGGGGTCCGGGTCCGGGCCGACCCGGCCCGACCCCCCCCTGGGCGGCGCGGCGGCCTGGCGGCGCGGCGGCGCGGCGGCGAGGGGTGCCGCGGCGGCGCGGCGGCGCGGGGTGCCGCGGCGGGTCGGGGTGCCGCGAGGGGCCG
The DNA here is from genome assembly GCA_963277665.1 of Viscum album. NCBI lineage: Eukaryota > Viridiplantae > Streptophyta > Magnoliopsida > Santalales > Viscaceae > Viscum > Viscum album. The sequence continues at coordinate 689,003,627 of OY728164.1, forward strand.
CACGCGGGGGGCTAACCCCCGCTTCTTCAGAAGGGCGGCGCGGCTTTGCCGCGCCGTTTACAACAAATCGGCCCCCACGTGGGGGCCGGTTTTGAATTAAACCGGGGGGCTGCTGCCCCCCCCCCCCTTCCATGGAACCGCCCCCCTCATTAAGAGGGGGGTTTTGTTGAACCGGCCGGGGGATTTATTCCCCCGGTTTCCTGTCATCCGGCCGGCCAGCTGGCCGGCCGGTTTTCACTAACGGGACCAGAAATTCCGGTCCCGCCTTCGACTTCCGACGCCGGCGGCCCGGCCGCCGGTCTTCTCTTCCGCCGCGGCCCGGAACCGGCCGCGGTCTCTTCGTCCCGCCGCGGCCCGGAACCGGCCGTGGCGTTCGTCATCTGGCGCGGTGCGACGGCACCGCGCCCCTTCGCCGTGCTTTGATAATCATACAACGCGGCGCGACGGCGTCGCGTTCTTGTTGTTTCTTCATGGTGCGCGCGACGGCATCGCGTAACTTAAACGTATAATTATCCGCGTGGTGCGACGGCACCATGCCACCTTGCTTCCGCCCGCAAGAATAAACAAGAAACGATGGAGGGGGGTTCGGCCGTGTTCGTGCGGTCCGGCCCCCTCACGTTAAAATAATAACGCAACTTAAATAAATTAAGCCACACGTTATACTTGCTATTCACGATCAAGAAAAGGAATAATAAAGAATAAAACAACAACCCCTACCTCAATTAACAACTCGGCGTTCGTCAACGGCCGCGGGAGATGAGTGTCGCGGAAGTCGGACGTCACGGAGGAAGACGTCGTCGGCATCGCGGTTATGGCGTCGCGGTAGACGGACGTGGGTTCGCCGCGAGAGGCACGTCGCGGAAAGGATGCGTTGCGGCGTCGTGGAGGAAATACAACGCGTTGCAGTCCGACGTCGTGGAAGAAGGTCGCCGCGTTCTTCGTCGTGGAGGAAGAACTCACAAGAAGCCTCCCTCTTTTCCTCTCTGCACAGCAAAACCCAAAAACCAAAACAAAGGAAACTAAACCATGAATTAAATAGAAGGGTTTGGAATTTCAAAGGTTTGAAATCCAAACCACTTCATTTAATTCTCCTCATTTAAATCTTAAGTTATAACTTAAGTTTATTGAGTTTCCAACCTTAACTCCACGTGACTCTTGAATTCCAAGAGTTTGAAAATAAAACTAACTCATGTAATAAATTACACAAGTTGTCAAATTAATAAAGTGGAGTTTAATGAGGAGTTAGGAAATTTGAAAAGGTGGGGGCTCGTGTGGGCCCCACCTCCATCATAACCACACATGGGAAGTTGGGTGGTTGTGGGCCCCACCAACAACTTCCCATGAGAGAGTCTAACAACCATGAATAAAATAAAATTCACACACAAAATTTTATTTTACTTATCTTTTAATCCCCAAAACTAACTTTCAACCCGCAACAAACGCAACTTCCGAAAAGGTCTCTTTAAGCGAATATCGGCGCTACGAGTTCATCGGTGCCCTCGGATTTCAATTCCGAGCACCGGATCAAAAGTTAGGAATTCCCGCTCGTTCGTTCACTGAACGTACCCGAGCCAAACTTCGGAAATTAATTCCGGGCACTCCGGGCCTCGGAATCAGGTGCCGTCAGAAACCGCGCTCTTGTAAAATTCTAAAGAAAATTAAGAAAAAATTTCCCTTGAATTTTACGGGTCTTTACAGTGCTGCCCAAAAAAATTGTATCAAGGTGTAGTGGAGGAGTCCCCCTTACATGGAAATTCATTGAGGGGTTGTGTATAGAAGTTACAGAGAAGGATCCAGTATTTCCAGTGTATTTTGTCTAATTAACGACTAATTCTAAAATAATTTCACTAGTGGGTATGGAGTAGTGAATGTTTTGGGAATTACACTCTTTATAAGGGAGGAGAAGACACGTTGGGTATGCTGCGGGATTTCTGTGTGTAGGATCCTATGGTGGGATGAGTTTCCTCACCTTCCCTATTCATGAGTACCTTGTGTACAGAACGTCAAGCCATGATATTGTAGTTATAAGTTATAGGTCGAGGTGATGGAGACCCCTTGAATAGAACTACATGACTCACTCTTTAGTGCTAGCAGTGGTAGCCTTCTTCATCAGGATGTGCAGACACTACCTTATTGGTGAGTTCTTTGTGGTTTCTTCATACCACAAAAGTCCTAGGTGTATCTCCACCGAGTGAGACTTGAACCTGATAAAGTGACACTGGTTGGAAATTATTGAATGTATATGAATTCAAGATATTTTATAAATTAGGAATCAGAAATGTTTTAGTAGATTCCCTTAGCATGAAGATCTAGGCACACCATGAGTGGAGATATTCAGAGCAGTTAGCTTCCCCACAGCTGACCCTAGTGTAGTAGGATAGTATAGTTTTTCCTTAGTCGATGTTGATGACTCATTCACTTCCCAAAGGTGTAAGAGAGTCTCATTTGTGATGCATAGACTATGATATCATGTATGATCAGATATTTGTGGGTGTCTTAGTAGATGGATATTATGAAGGAGGGAATCATGAGAACATGATTTGGGGACAAACAACATTTCCAATTGTGATGCCGAATGTAGGTGTTTATAAGTAGAGAAAAACTACCCTCTGAGTTTCTTCAGGTCGTACGGGGCCATGCAATGAGATGGAGAGGATTCTTACCACCATTACCTACTCCCAATATATAATGTTGGAAAAAAATTCCCCCAACATGTTTTATATGAGGAGATAAATGAATTTTACAATGGTTATCATCGATAGGAGAATACCTTATGGGGATGAACCATCCCATTGAAAAATGTGTAGTGAAAGTAGGGATAAACATGCATGTTTTCCTTTGAGTGAGAGAGTTGTGTGAAGGCACAATACCCCAAGTAGTTTCCCACATTTTTTATTTTAGGGATTAAAATATTGATGGCGGGAATAATGTAGCGACCCTTATTTTCCTTGTAATAATTTTTTATATTTCAACATATATTTTATTACGTTCACGCTAAGACAACATGAAATAATGAGGGTTGGTGTGCCTGAAATAAATTATAAAAAAATTTCAAATATATTATATGTTATTCATGAATAGTTAATGGGATGACTCACTAATAGTTAATCAGATAAAAATATGAGGCCGTAGTTCAGTCTAGAATGTGTTTTTACCCAATCTGGGACATTAATTTTGTCAGCATGGGTATTCGATTAGAAAATTATCCTAGAGGGGAAATCATAAATAATATAATGAAACAAAATTTTTTTATATCTAATGTTAAATAAAATAATATTTTAATGGGGACTCGGATTGAAAATCTAAGACCACCGTTGTGTTTTGAATGTGGTGGTTTACCTAGACGTGACCTAAAAAGAGAGGGTGTTGAGGTTTTTGATTCCACACCATGAAATGATATTCTAAATAGAATCACAGACAATTAGAAAAGTGGATAGCCCCTAATTCTATATCCCCTATCTAAAATTCCTCTCTATCATCTCTCTCTCTTTATTCTTCGATGGATTGAGTATATATCATGAGAGGATTTTCAGTGGATCAAAGAAGAAGCGAGAAGAATGCATTGAAAATGATGGGATCATTTCGACGTAAGATTTATCTAATTTTTTAATTTTGATTCTATTTATATTATGAAAATATGTTTCTTTTACATTTTATATTCATTAAATATCTAAATAATTGATGGCCCCACAAACACGACCATCGATATCCATTTTAAAACACTTTTCTCCATACATTCTTTAAAAGTATCCACCCCATCTTTGAGATGCATCAATCTACCATCGGTTTTTTAATCAGAGGCTAGCGCTATGAAGGTACCATCACAAGGACCTTTAAATTTCCGTCATATCTATAATCGAGTATTCATAAGAGTCCTAATGGTATGAATAAGGGATCATCGGAGAGCCACTAATGGTGGCATCCGGTGGTGGCGGTCGGTGGTAGAAACCACATGGAGCTGGCTGGCCTGATAGAGGTATCTCAATGGGTGTCTTTGGTGGTCGGTGCAACGGATCCATGGTGAAGCAAGATTTAGATGGTGTGATCAGCAGGAAACAGGGGAAACATTGTTCAAAGGAACTAGGTGGATCATGGTGATGGCCGGCTGGATGAGAAAGCTTAACTAGGCTAACACGACTAGAGGTGAGGGGACCATCAACATGGGGGTGTTTTCACATTTAGGTCCGGTGTAGCACGATTAAGCAAAAATGGCTATGTGACACAGGTCACGTGCTGATGAGTGGACAATGAGGGACCCAATGTGGAGGTGGCCAGCTAAGAGGAAGGGTGGAAGCCCGCAGGGAAGGGAAGAGAAAACATAAGGGATGTGAGAAAAAATATATAACAAAAAAATTAAAGAAATCAATAAAAATAACAGTATAATTAATAATAATAATAACACTTATTTCAAGGCCCATAACTCCCGTTTTTAGTGTCTGAATAATGCATTGTTACCATCAAATTGACCCCATTTACAATATGAAAATTCTAAGAAACTTTTATGGAATTTACCCCAACCAATGACATGGGCCCATAAAACACACATGAGAGATTAGATTTAATATTATTATTAAATATTTGTCCCACCATAACTTTTACTTGTGATTTTTCATTGATGTTTCATTATCTTCAATGTGAACCTATCTTTAAGAAAATCAATTTAGAACATTTATGTATTGGTTGTGAGGCTTAGTTAACTAAACGACTGGGATTAAATAATAATATAATAATTATTATTATTAAGGAACCATGTAACATACCTATCTTCTAAACCAGGATATCATTTTATTTTTCATTTTTGAGGATTTAACCCTACTTCCAAGATAGGGAATTTTAGGCCATTTTGGAATTTTATGAATTTCTGTTAGTATCTCAGTTAAACAAATCATGTAATTTTGATAATAATAGTAGTGTGATTATTATTATTTAGGATTCATGTTTCAGATGTGGTGCCTACAAGTAGTGTTCTATAAACATTCTTTCTGTGACCCTATTCCTTGGGTGAACATTTTACGATGTTTCCCAGATGCTTAACTAATGTCGACATGTGGGCCCCGTGGATCCCGGTTTGCATGCCTTATGGTCAAATGTAACTTTTCCCATGGATATCTATTTTGGATGAATGGGTAGTTCAACTAAAGTGTTTTTTCAAGAAGATAGATATGGATTGTTCTGTATAATTTATTCTATGATCAATGCATGGGCCATATAGGATGCCAATCATGTGCAGTACGGCGACTCAAAAATTTTCCACCGGAGGTCAGTTTGTGATGATTAAATAGTCTATCTTGTATGTTTTTTTACAAGGATCACAATGCAGTGATCCGTTGGGATGTGTGGAGACATATTCATTATCTCGTTAAATGTGGAAACATTAAAGGTATTTGGGTGGAAGATATTTCTGGCATGTTTTAAGAGAACCCACAACTTTTTTTATCTTCAACTCTTGTGAGATTGGAAAAGATGTATTAAGAGATGATTTCAGATGTTCTATGGCCCCATGAGAAGTATTGTGAGTGAAATAACATTTTCGACCATTCAAATAAATGAAGAGTTTTGTGTGCTCATCAGCCTTTTAAATAGTTATTCAATGGACATGATGAGTATAATGGAAGTCCTATGGGTACATGTTCAAAATTTAGTACCTAATAAGGTCTAGATACATAGCATGGTGATTAGGTGGGGTATCACATTTTGTGGGACCCAGACATGTTATTTACCATTTATCAAATATTCAACCTCTTATAACTCTTTTTGATCTCATATTTTTGAATAAAAATAGCCTATCATGAGTAACATTTCGTGCAGTGCATGACGATGACCTCTCTAGAATATTTCAAGTAATAATGCATGATGTTCTGATAGTGACACCTATCTAGGGTTGCACTCAATGACTACATCAAGGCTCTATAAGTGGATCCACATATTGGGGATGGACAATGTTCTTCAATGATCTCAAAAAGGTACCATCGATTAGGGATTTCCAGTGTTCTTCACTGCACTCCAAGAGGAACCATCTAGTATGGATGTATAGTGTGTTCCTTAATGCTTTTGTAAAAGGTGGCACCAAATAGGGATGGCCTGAAAAATTTGAATTTTATCTCCAGTTGGGATGGGAAGTTTTCTCCATTTTTTCATGTTTGCCTCTTGCTGGGCTGGGAAGTGTTCCCATTTGGAAGTTCATGTTTCACCTCCAGCTGTGCTGGGAAGTTTTTCCTTGATTGTAGTTTTGGTATTCCCTCTAGTGGTGCTTGGTTAAGGGTCTTGTAGATGACACTAGACAGGTGTTAACCTCCATTTGTGCTGGGAAGTGGGACCCTTTACTTTCAGGTGTTGATCCTCCCTGGCGTACTAGGGCACAGATACCTGATGACTAGAGTGGAACCCTCTAGTCATTTAGGAAAGGGGTTCTCAAACATCAGACACAATCTCTCGATTATGTGACACCATGTTGTGGAATTATCTAATTTACCTTTGGACTCACAAGGAATAGGGATTAGATTCCCACCAAGCCATTTCCTTGTGACACAACCTAAAATAAGTTGGGTGAGACAGTTCCACCCAAAGAGGATAGTATCAAGGTGTATTGATTGATTTCATTTGACTTGTAGTTCAGTGTAGTCATGTGGGATGTTGGGAATCAATGAAGGTTATTCTTGAGACTATTGGATACTCACATTCCAAAGGATGAGGTTGTGATATTGATCTCCCCATACTCCGTTGTTTGGGTTTCATTGAATAAGCATATATACGTTCAATTTCCAGTACCCACTCCTTAGGTTTTGGTTACTCTCCTTTGAGGAGAAGTGAAGACAAGAGGGGTACACGACAATCATTCTGTGTATATATTCTCATTTTGGGATGAGTCTTCTATCCTACTATATGTATCAATGACTCGATGAGAGGTCCATGTCTTCACTATTTCAAGGTCATTGTGTTTGGATGAGATTAATTCACTCTCTTATTGGGTAGAGATGCAATCAATTTACTATAACTTGTTCTATCTACTGCTTCCCCCTTTAGTAAATCTCTATATACTCCCTTGAGACATCGTGGAATAATATATATTATAGATATACTCAGACCTACATGGGGTTTCCCATTATTGGTGTGACCTTGAAGATTATTGAAATGTTGATAATGACATTGATAAGCTAGGGATATATGGTTCTAAGACCACATGTGGTGGTCATTACTTGTGATTCAAGAGTGGGGATCTCCCGATTGCATTACATTTCCACATGATTCTATATAGTGCAACTTTTCTGGTTGGGTGTATATTTTTTCCCTTTTCCCTTTTAGATTAAATTTAGATTCATTTAGTATTTAGACATCAAATGATGTTTTTTGGTATACATAGAATAGTGTTTTATATTGTTTTTTTACACTCTGAACATTCTAAATGAGTTTTTTCATGTGTGTGTAAATATTATTAGATAAATTCATCCCCATGTTTTTTGTGACTTCCGCACAAGTCGCCACCACTTGCCTCTGGTGGTGGGCTTGAGGAAGTTGCGGATCGAGCCCCGACATTGGTTTGGTCATGACAATGGGTTAATATTGGTGAACATTAATGTAGTTATTGACCTGATTTGATATATTATACTAGAATTATTAGATATTTTGATTTAAGGAATATATTCATTGACCTGTGATTATATTTTTAGAAGCATTCATGTTTCATAATGGTTTAAAGGGGATTATGGTATTCAAAAATCTGGAATTAGAAAATAAATGATAATTATTTTGGGAATCTTATGATTATTTGATTTTTTAAAATTAGTAACCTTGATTCTAAATTTTTAGTTATTTAATGTTGAAAAACATATATTATATGAGTCTTCTGATAAACTATTTTTAGAATTTATTGAGTTAAAATTTGGAACTTATTATTTTCAATATTACAATATTATCTTATTCTTAGATTTACTGAACATTTAAACATCAAAAAATAACTTTAGAACTATATTATTCATTAAAAGTTCTTCATGTGTGAAAAAATAGTCATTCATATTCATTTTCAGGTGGATGGTATGAAGTGAAAATAAATAGAATCACAACCGTATGATGAGATTATACTTGTTGAATTTAATAAGGAAATTTTAATTTCTCCAGTGATTATGTGAATATTAAAATTATACCTCAACAATAGGAAAATGATTTTGGAAAACAAAATTATATTTACTTTTCTATAAGAGAAATAAAATGAATTTTAACTAATCACAAATTTATTTTTTTGTGATGGTTATCCCAAATGGCCCTAAGGCCTTATTTTTATTCATATTTTGATATTCTCCCTCTTAAGGGTTGAAGGGGAACCCTGACATGGACCATAGGCTTTGTGGAATTAAAAAACCCAAAGATCATAAAGGAAATAATCTAGACTATAACTAATTAAAACAACCCGTCCCCAATATTATCAAATTAATGTCATCAATCCCCCTTCACATGGCAGTTTGGCTAGGCTTCCCATCAATGCACATGCCAGTTTTAATGGAATGTTTCACACCCTCTAATTATTTCAAATCCATTACCTTGTGCTTAGGTGAATGAGACAAATATGTATCCTCACATGGAAAATGCTCTTTATAGAGACTTAAAAGTACATTAGGAACAATTTCTTGTGACCCAAAGGCCTTTAGCTGGCTCAATATCTTAGTGGCCCTGAAGCCTTGAGTGGACTGAAGGCCTTGAAAGACCCGAGGACCGAACCAGTGGCATGAAATCCCAAATGGGTGAAAAGTTCCAGCTACTTCAGTGCCACTATTAGTGTCTACTAGAGTACAAGGAAATATGTCTCCACCTAGATTTCATCTCAGGTTTCTTGGATTCACTTGTTGAGTCCTCTCCAACCAGGTAGAGGCTCTTGTACTTATGATGGTTAACATTCTAATGACCATGTTCTAAATCACTTTCCATCAGAACATCATGGATAGATTATTATTCATGCCTATATTTTCACTTTTCACTAATTTAATACTATTATAATACCTAATTTTATGGTAACCTATTATTTTTATTCATTACCTCTTATTAGGTGGTTATTTTATAAACCATAAAACTAATGTGGGTTTCCTATAACCGAATATTTATTTACCAACCATTGAATTTATGATGTAAAATTTCAAATTGTAAGGATAATGTTTATTGAGGGGGGGGGGGACGTAACACATAGATATCTTATGATAGGCATCTTTTTGAATTAAATTTCACTGATATCATATATTACACACAACACATAGCTTAAACTAATAATTATATACAATTAAATATCATTATTTTGAAACAAACATTAAATACATGATGTTCTATGAGATGTACTAAATGTTATTAAAATAATTTATTTATATCATATAATAATATTTTTAAAAACTCAGACAAATTATTTTATTGGCATATAAATAAACTAAATCCTGTTTTATGCAAAAAAAAATACTGTATTTTTTAACGAATGTTTTACCGCCATATAATGGAAAAAGTTTCTTAAAACTAAATTTAGAAACCTTTAAAAAATTTATTGAATAAACTAAAAAATATATTTATAATCAATATTTCAATTTTATTTAATTGTGAAATTTTGGTATTTTTCTTAATAAAATTAGTGTACAATGCATAGTGAAAAATCCTGATTTCTATAATATTGTTCTTTTTTATTATATTAATAGTCTATTTATGATTTGAATTGTACCCTCACATTTGAAATTTTTAATAAAACTAGATTTCTTATAAATGGAAATATTTTTATATTTATATGAGGTAATAAGTATATAAATGTTTGGAAAATGATTAATAAAGTGTTGCTATTTTTCTTAAACATAAATGTTTTTTACAATTTTATAATTAATATAATGTTTTAAAAGAAAATTAACATTTTTAAAATTAAATCATAATTAATTATTTTATTTCTCATTTTTATAAGATAATTTTATGATTCCTAAATAAATATTTCAGTGTGACCATAAATAAGTTATATTTTTAATATCCGTATTTTCTGAGTAAATGATGATTTTAATTAAAAATTAACATTCTTATATTTAGAAAATTATTTTCATAAAATGAAGTACATTTTTGAATTATATGCATTAAAAAAGATTTAGGGTGATGTTTTGGGATTCTTATAATATATTTTAATTTTTCATGAATAATGAAAAACTGTAATTTACAGTATATGCTAAATACAAGAATTCATTAGTCATAGATGTTGTCATGATGATGTATGCATCATCGATTCGAAATAAAATGTAGTAGTTAATATTTATAGTCCTAATAACAATCACTGTTTATTTTTATGAGCTAAAATAATAAAATAATGAATAGAATAATAAAAAACACCCCTCTCCACCACTATAAACACAACCCCTCACCACCCCTTCTCCTCACACAACTTAAACCATGAAGCATATCGACTTTATAACCAAAAATCTTCCCTTGTAACACCCTAGCACCTAGGATCCACTAGTCTCAATAAAAGGAAAAACTCAAGTCATTCAAAGATGTTCTCATGGAGAAGAATGAATGAGATAAAACAAATAATCATTCCCATTGATTTTCTTTTATTTTTATTTTTTATTATCTTTACCTCACATCCTCATTAGAAATATGAATTATTATTAATTTATCATATGTAAACTATAATTTTTTTATTTTAAAGAAATAATTTATAATTATTTCACTTTCTCTCCCCATTTTTATTATAAAAATGAAAACATCATCCATCTTGTGTTGATTTACCACCTTCACGGATGACAAGTTTCCATTTTTCATTTCTTCCATCAAGGCTAGTCATGCAAAAAAATTGCAATGAAATAGGTTTATATATGTATTAAAACTTACTTAGTGTTATGTAACAAGTATATATACATAATATTAATGTATATAACTAAATTATCTCATGATGATAAAAAAAGAGAAACTATTCTAAATGATTACCATAAACATTATATCTAATTATTTTTCCTCAAAACATATATCTAATTGAAATACATAATCAATAAATATTTTTTATGATCATTAATATCATATAATTTCCATTATGGAAAATGTTTCTCATTTTTAATGATTTTACATACTTTAATAAAATTAAACTAATCATGAAATACTATAAACGAATGCTCTTAATGAAAAATTGTATTCTACAACCACATTGGCTCATATGTGTGGCCTAATTTAAAAACAAATTCCACTAAATTGACTCCAAATAATTGTAGATTTTCTATAGAGACTTTGTTATTCATTTTTTGAAAGTAAAATTGAATGAATCTCTTTTTATTTAATAAACTATGAATGAAAATATTAATCTGAAAATGGATATTACAATCAATGACCAAATTGGATGCATAGAGAATCATTCGGATCACATCATTAACATTGTGGATAACTATTTATTATTATAAAAATATGAGTGTTGGACTTTTGAACTTTATTATATTTGTTTTGAATTATATACATTATATTATAGTCACTCTACATGCTTCAATATTAATTTTTATTGGATAGAAAAAATAAACATGAAATTTATAATTCCCTCCCAATCCTTCATGGTTTGGAGACTGGCGCAGAAGAGGTATCCAACTAATGAATAACAATAATCCTATAAAATTTGATTATAATGTTAATGTGTTATTTTTCATAAACATTGGTAATATGTTGATCATTTTTTTAGAGTTGTACAACTGCATCAAAAATGTGGAAAGTGATTTCAGATATATATGAAGTCAACCTATCTAGGGTGGTTTATATTTGGGAATTTTCCTAGGGATGGCACATTGTAGTGTTATATGCTCATGTGATGAATATTTTTCAAGTTTATTTAAATGATATTATTAATTTTATTTTGTATTCTAGGAACCAAAATATCCACGACCACAACTCTTTCATGGATGGTGATGATTTTTCAGCTATTGTTGATGATGTCCGAGAAACTAATACACTAAAAAATACTACTTATATAATTAAATTCATGATTTTTCTATCATTATTTTTGTTTCATTCAATCGTAACTTTCTTAACCCATTTTTTATGTTTTATTTTTTTATGGAAATCTTTATTTTTGGGATGGATAAAAACTAATTCTAATGAATCCTCATGAAGAAATATAGTCCCCTATCGTTATGGAGCTATTTTCAGGGACCATCAATGATTAGTTATATTTTATCTTAATGGTTATTGTATAATTACTTCATCACATTGGTTACTAATGTCTGGTTTCATAATGGAAGTGGAACAATCCAATCATCGTGGATGGAATATATTTGGCTTCAGTTTGAATCTACCATTATTCTCTCTGTTGTCTGCATTGGATCTATTCATTTATCATCGAAGATCACTAATAGGTGTATTTAATGAATTTTTTATCTATTTTACTTGGATAATATTATCACACATATATATAGGGAGGCCAATTAGGTGGTGTATGGTGTTGGAAAAAAAGGTGTCAATGGAGATGATTTTTTTGGTCTCACCAAGTTCCTCACAACTTATTCCATCTTATTCAGAGGGATCAATGTAAAAATGTCATTTTAAGACATATATAATCATTATATTATTTCATAAGAAAATATTCTTGTTCTCTAAGAAATATCCCATTTTACCGAAAAATGTATAGGTGATGAACATTTTTATACATAAGGTAAGGGTTTTCTCGTCTCACTATTATTTTTGTTCGATTTCCCTGATTCACAAATTATTTTTTATGCGTAGTGTATATATACCAGAATTTGGTATAAAATAACATGAATATATTTATATTAATGGTAATAAATGATTCATTTTATTATTTTCATTTTTTTCATACGATTCAATCAATTAGACAGTTGTAGCAGATTATCCCTTAACTTCAATTTTTCATTTAGGTTATTATTTCAATCTCTTTACCACAATGTAATTCTTAAAGATTATTATGTAATACTACTAAATTTATTTATTTTTCATTCCAAATATATGGACCTAATTGAATTATTCTTTCTTTTGAGGGTAATACATGTTTTATAATGATCCAATTTTAATTCCACCAGATAAGCAAGCTTTCTTAAAGGGAACTAGTAAATTACTTACCCAATTTTATGTACCATCCATAATCGGTACTAAGATAATAATATTTTTATAATTCAGCCATTTTATGATAAAAAACAATATTTTTTCATGTTTAGATTTATACAATGAGTTTTTAATTTTTCTATTTTAAAGACACATAATATTTTCCTTCAACCACACTAATTAAGCTCATTTCAAATGTTTCTCAAACACTCATATTACATGTCTTCATGTCAATTGGATATAAATTATCATGATCTGTGATTATTTTCCATTAATAATTCTCATGTATGATTTAATTCCATTATTTAATGGACCCCTTATGATATTCCATTTGGTTATTTCTAATTTACTACTTGTTCCAAGTGTATTGTGTATGTGTAGATGACTTTCATTTGTGATCATCATTCATTTAATATTTAATTATATATACATATTTCTTGTATCATGGATATTATTATCGACATAGTCATGTAAAGTTTTTGCGTATATTTTTTTATTTTAATGTATTTTTAGTTAGGGATATGTTGATTAATATGTGTCCTCTACACAATACTGATATTTCGATAAGTCATATGATTCATGAATTTAATTAATATATAAGGAATGTATTTGACTAGTATTAGATAGGTTGGTGATATGTTAATGAAAGCACTATGGGTTGGGGACATTTTAATGAAAACCCATTGAGTAGGTTCCATTTATCAATATCCCCTCGATGCATCGTTAGTCTCATGATGTGAAATTAGTTGAAAAAAACCCTTCACCTATGCTTATGAGAAGAATAAGATGGGTTTCTACCCACATACATAACCTATCTTGACTGTATAATGGATCATGCCCCATAAACATGATATTTAATAATTAAGAATTTATTCTATTTTGAATTCGGATTTTTTCCAAGGGATATGCATTAGGAAAAAATATATGCATGAAAATTTATTCAAATATTAATTATTAAAATGTTTTTTTAATTTATTTATCTATCCATATTGATAATCTTGTTGATTCATGTTATCTTTCGATGTACATACAAATTATCGAGCATTACGTCTCACCCTATTATTTGATTTTCATCCATAAGATACAATGAAAAGATTATTTAATGTGTGGTTAGGGATGTAGTTTATTATATTTTGGTATGTATTATAATTAATATTCTTTTCCCATTGTAAAATGGTTTCCATTTATGTCTCATGTTCTCTAAGACTACTAAACTGACTAATCCTTTGTAATGTGGTCTCTTATATAAAAGAAATTATAATAATACAACCACTAACTCTAGGATACTGTGGTCTAGGTTTTTATATATAATGAAACAACAATCATTTTATGACTATTGTTTTTTAATAAATTAAATTTCTCTAATAGCATGTTTCATACTGAATACAATGTTTTTAAAAACCATGAATAACCATTAGTATAATTAGTTTAACACAAACAGTATTACTTGGACACAAAAATTGTGTCATTAATATTAATAAACACATTAAAAATATTACATATAATGTTTCTATATAACTAAATTGTATAGATAATAAATTAATTCATTTTATTTGTAAAGTCCATATATGTTTGAAATTAAATATTTTCTCAAAACAATTGTTTCTTTATAAATTTTTTAAAAATAGTAAACTTATTTTCATTAAAATTTATGAAATTAATTATAAAAAATAAACTTAATTTATAAAATCACCATGTCTAAATTTTCTATGGGTGAATATTTTGGATTTTATTAAAAAGATTAATTTTTTAATAAATAGTGAGAAATTGTGGTTTTCATCAAGAAATGAATTGGGTTTTTAAGAATTTATAATTGTACATTTTAAAAAATGTGATTACGTGTAAAATTATTTCAATTATATATAAAATAATCCAATTTGTTCTGTGTAATCATTTTTATACAAAATGGTTTTATTAAAATCAATTTCATCTTTTGAATATTTATCTCTAGAAAACCGCTTTCTCATCACCTGTATAAGTTTACATGCAAATTAAATTTATCCACCTTTGTGAATGGAATTTTTAAAAATGGATTCCATATCTTGAATAAAAATAAAATATATTATATGATTACTTTTACATTTAATTTTACAATAATAAATATTAAAATTTGTAAAAAAAATTAAAATGGTTATGGTAAAAATGGGTTTATCATAGGAAAAACATAAAATTTATTGGTTACAAAAGACCCAATACATTTTTAAAAACATTTATATTTCCATATTTATACACTATCAATTCTATTTTTCTAAAAGGGACCAATTTGGATCAAATTTTAATTTAAAAAATGTGAGTACACATTTTCATTTCAAATATTACAAGTGTTCCACTCACCTCACCTATAAATGTCCACCCATATCCTCTATCTTAATACTTTAAAACCCCTTTATTTTAGAAAGTACATGACCAAATTACCTCTATAATTTCATATAAAAATATTTTAGTCTCTATTTTTATTATGAATCACATTAATTAATGATTTAGTAAAAAACAATAGATGTTGTTCGATAAAGAGGTAAATACTAATACAAGATTTTTAATTTATTCTTTCCCCTCAATAAAATATTATGTTGTTATGATGAAATTATTATAAATGTATCTTCCATATACTTATGTATTATTATTTAACTACAATAATCTATATCCATATGTGATTCCATCAAATGGGAATTGATATCATCATTCCTATGTTTGGTGGATTACAGCCTTACAAACTAATGTTATTCATTTTCTGTCACCCTCAATTACAATGGGATAGAATGATCTATTAAATTTTTCTACATGATATATATGATATTATTATATAAATTTATTTATTATATCACATATATTTCATTTAATTTCTTTCTGTGGGAATAAGATAATGTCACTCATATGCACGACAAACTACCACCTCATGAAGTGATATAATTCATTCAGGATTTACAGAGAAGGTAATAGTGATGGGTTTAATTTAAATATATTATATATATGAAATAAAAATTATTATTAAATATTAATATATTATTTAACTTTCATTTTTTCAATCCATTTTCAAAATTGAAATTGAATTCATGCGTACATAGAACCTACCATCTCCTTTAATGGTGTATTTCACTTTATATCTCTATCATTTTTGGATTACTCTAAATAAATATATTATGAGTATAAATTATATTAAATTCATGTATAAAATAATAAAAATGATGTGTACATTATTAAATTTGGGGGGTTAATAAATAAAAAATCCAAACATACAAAAAGCAGTTATTTACCAAAATCTTTCGTTAACAAGGATTTGTTAATAAATGGAAAATAAATTGTCATAAATAAATAATATATCATTATATATATACATATTTATATAATTATTATGTTTTAATATATTTATAATAGTGTTATATTTATTATATATGAGGTTTTAATGTGTACAAATGAGGTCAGAACCTAAGGTAAGATATTTTTCTATCAATTGGATTTCTTTGAGACAAATGTTATTTCATTAACCTATAATATATTATGATGTGTATGTTAAGAAACATTAAATTTAATATCATGAATTTTTTAATATAATCATATTTTAGGTTTCAGTTACTATAATTCATTCATGGGTCTAATGATTTAAAGATACTAAATTGATAAGGGTTTTATTATAAAATTTCCACATTTATTAGGATTGTTAATAATTATGATTCAATCATGAAATCATGTGATAAATATCCTAAAACAATAATTTATTATACTAAAATCAATTAATTTTGGATGAATTCATTTTTTCCTCCATTTCAATCTCTTTTTATACTTTATAGTTTAATATAATGTTTTTAGGAAATAAAATCATCTATATTTTTCTTTTCGGTCAATACCCCATTTTCCACATTATATTTGTTCTCTAAAAATGTTTTGACATTCCAATAATGATTTATTAAAATATATTTTTATCCATTTTCTGCAAAAAAAATCACCAATTCTTAATATCATTTCCAAAACATGATCTGTATGGCTTTTACTAAAAATGTGATAGGGGTCTTTTTTAATGTATATCAATTTAATGGAATTTACATAAAAATATGAATATTTCTTATTTTTTCCTTTATAATTTTTTAATTTTTATATTCAAATAAATAGATATATATGATATTTTATGAATTTTTATTTTTATGGAGGTTATTTTCAAGGAAATAATATTTTCCCCAAGATACATTCC
Organism: Viscum album; assembly: GCA_963277665.1. Lineage (NCBI taxonomy): Eukaryota > Viridiplantae > Streptophyta > Magnoliopsida > Santalales > Viscaceae > Viscum > Viscum album. The sequence goes on from OY728164.1 coordinate 689,020,848, forward strand.
ATGATATATTTCATTTAAAATAATTTTTAATCTTAGATGAAATCATATTATGTTACTCTTAATTTATTTGGGATGTGATCTAAGGATACCAATCATATAATTTCACTAAAATTTTTATGTTTAAAATTAATTTATTCTTATGAAACACTCTTTTTTTCATGGGTTCTCTTTTGATAAAATGATAATATTATCATGAAACCTATTTACTTTCCCTAAGACATTTTAGAATTAAATGTTTATGAAACACATTTCATTTCATGGGTTATGATATTATGACTTGTTTATGATCATGTCGACACATATATTTTACTTTCAATATGTGACTTGTGTGACCTTTATCTAACTACAATGTATTGGGTAATTATTGATATATCATGTGATAAATAGGGATGGAATAGGGAATGAATCATGATTAGTAAGGGACTATATAAATTATTATATTCATGGGATTTATCCTTTAATACTATAATAGTTTTGGTTGTGAACCCATTCTACTTTTATATTACTGGAAATGATCCTCGAACTATTATGGAAATATTTTTTATGCTTTCTTGTATGAAAAAAATATATTCCTTATGTCATTTTTAGTTCTCAAAGTAAATGTTCATTGATTAAATTATTATTAATTTCCTATAAAAATCCATGATTTATTCTATTACACATGATTATATTATTTTATATTGAACGTTTTTTTCTAAATGTTATACTAATGTAATCCTAACAATTTTCACATGATGTGTTATTATATCCCTTATTTTCCATTACATTTAATTTGTGATCACCCTTTCCTATTTTTCCTTTACCAATGTTATAATAAATGTTTTTATGTATTATATGTTAGTGATGGTTTCATGTTATAAAAAAAACTTTTGAGAATGACTAAGGTAACATGTGGACTTGTAGTTTATGTGTCCAAATTTCTAACATAACTGGACCTATATTATTCTGACATGGGTTTTTCTTTTATGTAATTAATATTAATCTATTAATCAGTAAAAAAATTTCATCATATGTTAGGGACATTAATCGAATAATTTTATACATTTTTCTACCGTGGAAAACTATGACAATAAACCCCATACCAAATCAAATTACCCTTGGAATTTTATTAATATAAGCCACTTAAAATTGAATAAAAATTCATTAAAACCTTGGATGTCATCTAAAATTATTATTTATTAATATTTTAATAGAATCGAATTAATCTATATGTTGGATAGGATTTTTTAAAATAGGATATATGTCCAAAATATATATAGTTGTTGGCTAAAAAATTTATTTTTATGATGGTGATGGTTCAATATACCTCATCATAGGTTTATATTAAAAGTATACATTCAAACCCAGTCAATTTTAATTTTTATGTCTAGTTATATTAATTCAAGAGATAAAATATTTGGATAATTTAGATAATAGGATTTCATGGATTTTTGGATATAAACAAAAACTCCAAAACCTATAGCAAATTAAAATGAAATATTATAATCTATATGGATCTTATTAAATTTTATGTTTACTTTGATTGAATATATTTTGGTTCATTGGAATTTTAATTACATGATTATAATTGCAGTTTAATTATAAAATTGTATGACATTTATTTTATAAATGGTAATTTATATAGATTACGAAAAAAGTGAAGTATAGACATTTATAAAATAAACTGTTATAGGCCGACAAAATCATTTGATTAGGTTAATGAAAACATAGATTAAATATTAAATTGTGTTTTAATTTTACACACAAATCTTTTATAAATTCTGAATAAAAATCATAATGGAATTAATATTGGATATTCCAAGGAGAACTAGGGTTACATTTGTCAGTATGAACTATAGTTTCATATTAGGATACTTATTGAGTATATATTATTGATAAAATATATACTAATTATAGATTCATTGTCTAAAACACAATAAAGAGTGGTACAATAGTGGCCTTGGATTGCTGGAAAGTGTATCACCCCCTAATCAAGTACTCTCTCATGTGGATAGCAAAGGTTGGTTATGGGGCCTCAATAATTCCTCCCTATACATATGAGGTTTCATAACTAAACATTCCTTTCCCTGATAGTGATTCCCTGGTTGGGGGATGTTATAAAGTGAAGTATGGACATTTATGAAATAAACTGTTATAGGAATACAGATTCACAGTATTGAGTAAGTACATTGGAGTAGTTAACCTATTTTTTTGGGGGCAAATATGAGTTCCAAAAGATGGGATTGTTATTTAAACTATTTAGTTATTACTGTTGCTTTTATTTCACTACATTTAAATCAAATGTAGTGTGAGTTTATTATTTCCTAATGTTATATTTTTTATCATTTTACATGTGGCACGGTAAGGAGTGAGTTGAGTATGGATGATTCAGAATAGGAACATAAGGATATATATTGAGAGGGATTTTTCTAGACAGGGAAAAATTTAGTCCATGTAATATATACTTTCGTGTTGAACTATTATACAATATTATTATTATATCTTCTAAATGAAATGATATGAACTTATATTTCCTTTAAAAAAACATATAATCCAAAATTAAAGAGACCAATGGTAAATGGTTTTCTATTCCCACCAAAATATATGGGTAAAATAGTTGTTGTATGCAATTTTTTATAGAATGTGTTTGACTTTAGGGAAACTCCTTGTCATCATCTTTCAGTTGAGAATCAAAATTGGAGATAAGAAATCTCCAAACATAGAAGAACCAGAGTTTCTAGTATCTCCAGAGGATCAACTGGATGTTCAACTTCGTGAAAGCTTCTTAAGGGTCATGATATCCACAGAAAGGTAGACTTTTTGCGTCGTTTCTTGGATGTATAATGTAATGAGATATTTTAAACTACATTATCTACCTATATTGAATGTGGAGTGAGGTCCTGAGGTATCCATTCTATAGAATGATTCAGTAGATAACAAATTTAACAATATATTTACACCCACATATTATTGGGTAAAGAATAATTTATATATTATCCATTGACTAGTTATGAATTGGTCGGATATTCTAGATAAGGATGGGATGCAAGAGGAGTTCTCTATTAAGGACATCAAGAAATAGTTCTTGAGTGATCTATATCATGAGATATTTAGGGATGATAATGCACATGTGATCATACACATGAAATAAGAGGGCATGTCATTATTGAACTTTGATGAATGATTCACTAATATACAAAGCTTTGAACCATCATTTGTAGAAGAATATATCACTAGGGTGAGACATTTTTTAGTTGGAAATTACTATGATATCAGGTCCAAGATGATTTTGTTTTGTATATGGAGTTTTATTGATGTGATAAATCAAGACCTCATCACAGAATAGAATTTGAGAGAGGACCTAAGAAGATTCTAGGTTTTTTTAAAAGAAAAAATTGTAAGGTCTTTTTCTAGTTGCAGTAATCCTAACTGTTAAATTTTCATCCAATTTGATTGTGGTCATAGAAACTAGGTAAGTGGGTATCCATCTCTACATCATGTTCCATTATAGTTCCATCCAGGTGGTGTGATGGGATGCTAGTGACCTCAACATTCGTAACTAACTTGGAGTTTCATTCATAAAGAATAACATTCCACCTACCGAGGTTTTTATGGGTAAGTATTAGTAGAGTAATAGTAGGTGATCAGGATGGGAACTTGATTATAGGAAAGCTCAGTTATTCCTTAGAATGATGGTGGCTTGGGTAAAACAAGATTTGTACGTTGAGGGAGGGGATGTTACACCCCAAAGATGGATAGGTATCACTAGGATGATGGTATAGCATATGGGAGTTAGGATGGTGTCAATTGTAGATAGGATGGTCAAAAAAATATTATAAATATGCCTCTAGATATTGAGTATGTAGGACCATGTACCATTAAAAATATGATTCTTGAATCATCTACCATTCCTTTTGTATTGATACAATAGAATAAAATAAATTTTAATATACTATTTTTTAAAATATTTTAGTCTTGCATGTGGATATCTTGGAAGTTTCATTAACCATCAACTCACCATTCAGAGTGTGGTCAAAGAATATAAAATGATGAAAAGTGTGTTCTCTACAAATCGATGATTATTGTATCTTTTAGAAAATATTTTTTTGGAAAGTATTGTATTCGATATTATTATTTGTATGGATTGGATAGTTATATTCCAGGTTGTTATCTAATGTTACTAGAATAGATATAACATTATATCTCCAGAAATAGGATGGTATTCACACCAAGGTGAGAGGGATATTTAGGATGGACATGTAGAACTAATTCAGTGATATAATATTGTATAATTTATTAAATAGATGAAATTTCACTAAATTGTGGTTGAATGAAACAAGATTCATTTCCAAAAGTGTTCAAGATGTCGTTCCTGAAACATTATATGACTTACATCATGAGAAAGATATTGAGTTTATGATAGAGTTGATGTCAGTATTAGAGCTAGTTTTTATCCATCCTTGTAGAATGGGAACATTATAGCTTTAAAAGATGGGTGTTCAGTTTGAAGATCATGATTCTAATTGATTAATATAACCTAGTATGTCATCATGGTTTACTATAGTTATTTTAACTATGAAGGATGATGGGTCATTATCTATATGTAATGATTATTGGTGATCAAACCAGATGACAGTCAATAACATTTATCATCCTCTATGTATAGGTTATATGTTATAATTTTTTTTAAAGGATTAGTTTCAAACCCTTTTTATTATATAGAAAAAAATAACCTCTTTTATTTCTAGGTAAGAGGGAACCTATTAATAAGAAGTGAAAAATTCCTAAAGAAACAAAAAAGAAAAAGGTCAAAATGGGGCTGTAAGATCAAAACAAGAAAACATCCAACAAGCTCATGTAAAAGCCTCATTTCCCCCCTCACAAGGCAGTGCAACAGTGATATACCACTAAATATACATTGAACCGCTTTTTGGATTAGGTATGACTTGTATGGGTTTTTAGTGATTCCATTTGGTTTGACTAATGCAGTAGCTAAATGCATGGATATGATTAATTATAACATTCATCATTTTCTAGATCGGTTAGTGATGATTTTTTCAATAATATTTTATTATAATCCTAGTTAGTAGATGATCATTCAAAATAGCCTGAATATTCATGACTACATTGATAAAGAATCATCGTTATGATAATATATCCAAATTAATTTCTTTATTGATAAAAATCACTTCATAGGTCATAACATCTCAATGTATAGAGTGCCAATAGTCCTAAAAAGTTAAAATAATGGTATCATGGGAGAATCCCAATAATCTTTTCAAAATTTTGTTATTTATCGATTTATTAGGTTATTATGGATTCTTAATCAAGGACATCCTTGGTATGGCAGCATTGTAGTTAGGGATGTGAAAATATGGAGTAATTATTTTTTTGTAACATTCTTGTATGATTTATTTTTGAGGAGATGAAATGTAGGATTAACTCCCACTAATCATAACATTACTTGTGTCATGTAAAACATATATCAGTTACTGTGAAACATATGATGTTGGAATCAGAGTAGTTCGGATGAAGGATGATCAATTGGTTTCTTACAGCTCAATATATCTAAGAATGCATGAGTAGAACATTCCTAATCATGATTAGGAGTTATCATCAATGATTAATTACCTAATATTTTGGAGAGATTATCTCATTGGTGAGAGGTTTTTCTTATAAAGGGAATATAAGATCCTCATGTAATTATTCTATCAGTGGAACATACATTGACTATGGAGATGGGTCATGTATCTAATGTATATCAACTTCAGGTGAGCATATAATGTGGGAAGGGGTAACTTTATCATTGATGCATTGATGAAAATACAACAATATAGGTAGTGCTGAAGTATTGCGAAGTGTAGAAGATAATGAAAATCCATGAAGACATGCTTGTAGATGTTCTGGACACTCAGATATGGTCATATATGTTTTCAACAGATGTTATAACCATTCTTTTAGATTAGATCAGGAAATAGTAGTTATATAATAATGAGGGTTTAGTTTAAAGAGACAAGATATATGGTGGGGTGATGAAGTTAGGATGGTCTCTTGGTAGTGACTATTTTCTTATTTTACATTCTTGATCTTGGATTCCTATAGGATTTCATGGGGTGTTGGTGAGTGAATTTCATGATTATGGATTGGTGATACATCTTAGTTTTACAGATATTTATCACGATCATAGTAGAAAATACTGGTTTTCAGTAATGAATCCTGGTGTAGTGGGTTTTGTAGTGATATGTTTCAATTTTTAGTAGGTGAAAACTGAGCATCAATGGAAAACTCTGATTTTGCATACATTTTCCTTTAATTTGTGGAATAAATTTGATGTCACTATGGATTTTGTTTATATGAATTCTGATGAAAAAATGTATAAAAAATTTGTTTATAGGTGATTATGGACTCTATAATTAAGATAGCTCAAATTTTCTTATCAAATAGACCATCCATGTTGACGATTTGGGTAGTCATTAAGTGCATAAGATAGTTCAGTTCATAGTTCTCCAAGGAGTATCAATTGTGATAGAGATCCTCATTTCACATTAGAGTTATTTCATTGTCTTTAGAAGGCTATTGGAATAGTGTTTCTTTTGAGGATATGATATCATCCTTAGAATGATGGTCAATATGAGTTGGATATTCATGTTTTGGAAGACATGTAATGAGTATGTTTCTTAGATTTTGATGGTTCATGGGAGTTTAATATGTTACACTGTGAGTTTTCATATAATAAAAGATTCCATTAATAAATCAATATAGAACCATGTGAGGGTTTTTATTATAGTTTTTTCCATTGAACTATATGATGGTTGGAGGTAGGTTATCTAATTCATGATTGTAATAATCTCACCTAGGATACATATGAGTAGGATTAGTTGATCAAAAGGTGCCTTGTTCCCCCACATATTAGTCAGAAATCATATGTTTCCCATCAAGGATGACCCTTGGATTTTAAGGTTAGTCAACATGTTTTACTTCAAGATTCATCTAGGTTTGGGAATTACCATACCATAAAATAGAGAAATCTATCACTCTATTTTTTCATACCATTTGAGATAGTGGATATGGTTGGTCCACTAGAATAACCATTATAGCATCATTAATTATAATGTTCCATGTACGATGTGTTTCACATGTTATATAATCAATGATATTGTCATGACATTTCTCATTATGGTGGATTTTGAGGACATCTTTCTTTGTGAGGATGCATACTTTGAGGATAATTTTATTCTGATTGCTCAATATAGTGAGAAGTATCTGAAGGGTAGAATTATACCACTAGTTTGAGTGAAATGGAATAATTGGAATGTTATGTAGGAGGCCTTGGAGAAGGAAATTGATATGTGGTTATAGTTTCCATACATTATTTCCAATACCTATAGTGAATATTAGATCAGCTCCTGGATGAGAACATTTATGGGGGGGTTACAGGTCCCATCATTTTCTAGGTATGTCCCCATTTTATATTTTATTGAACCATGGTGGTTGAGCCTTGTTCAGATAATGGGAGAATTTGTTGGGGAAAATTACGTTATGTTTTAGGAAATATATATGTTTGAGTTATTGGAGTCAATATATAAATATTTTAAATTTTCTTAATATGGTTTACATGCATTGGATGACGTAAAGGGAGGTTCATGTAATTTTATTGAAAATATGAATAAAACCATCTAATGTGTGATTACACACCATGTACCTCTCACACAATGTGTAAGATCATCTAGACATACACTGTGATCCTATTATATGGAATGATGGTGTTAAAAGTTTTGTATAAAATTATCTTTGGATAACGAATAGGAAAATTAAAATTTTACAAAAGTAAATTATTTTGTGGTATATACCTTTAAAAATAAATACACGGCAGATAAATGTGTTACAGAACATTTTATCATCATGATTAGTTGTTTTAGAAGTTACGTTATTGTTATAACTCCTTTAACCAGCGTACAGTTGCCTTTTCATAGCCCTATAAGGATCCTCATATTATTTTGGAATCCTTTTCTCTTTCTGGATGGCCCATTTGAACGATCAATCATTGGTAGGTATTTAGATTTTTCCCTTCCTCATTTTTTTCACCTCTAGGGTGGTAAAAAATTTAGACTGTATTGTGTTTTGATATTAAGCTTCATCTGATTTGATCTAGGTTTTATCTCATGGGAATCTTTACATCATTCCACTATATAATTACTCTTGGAAAGTGTTGTGTTAATTATTATTTTAAGTTATTGGGTCTAATCCATATCCCTATGGTATGTTTAATTGAAATATACATAGAATATTTTAGTTAGAGAAACATAACATGTGCCTATCATAATTAAATGAAGAATTATATTATTCATTGGAATCCATTTTTATACATTTTCTATAACATGTCTTATGGCTATCGTTAGCATGGTAAAACTCTTCACTCTAAAAGAAATGATTAATTGCATGAGGTGAATTTATCATGACATTTTTTTAATGATTTATTAATATAGATTTACCATGGTTTGGATTTATTATTATAATGATGGAATGATAATGGATTATTACCGAACAATAATGTAAATTTTTTATTTAATTATAAATGGTAATTTTCTTAATTAACCATTGAGCATAATTTTTGTGATATTTTTATATCCTTGCTAATATTATTAGCAATTCATGTTGTAATTATAATATAGTGTTATATTCATAGTGATTCAATTTTAAATACTTATATAATAGTTTATTGTCAATGCGTCATGTTTTAATTATTATATATCGATCTATGCCTAGTCGTTCATGCTAAAATTATTATATACAGAACTATTTCTAATGACACATGCTGAAATGCATATCTAGAGGGAAGAGCCCTGATACATGAAGAAATTATAATACACATGAATCAACCATGATTAATTACTAAAGTGATTATATATAGGTATTGAACTAGAAATGTTTTTATTTCTACAACAAATATTTCTTTATGGTTGGAATGGTTATGATACATTCTTAGAGATATTCTAGTATGCTGCCGAAGTATGTTATATTTATCCATGTATGCACATCTAACCATCATAATTTGTAGAAATTATAAACTATATATAATATATAGATATGTAATTAAATGTATTAATGATTTTTTTAATTAAATATACAACTATATAAATTAATTTGAATGCAAAGAGAGAAATCAAAGAGAAATGGTATATTCATAAAAAAATAACTTGGTAACAAAGTGCTTCAAATTAAACAACCGAAATTTATAAATGCAATAAAAATGATTATAATTAATTAGTATTTTTATAAATGACTATAATTATCTTCTTCATAAATGTTTTAATTAATATTATATTACTGTTTAGGAGTTGAAAAAGTGATGAAATAACACAGTAATTTAGGCAAGGGAATAATTGAACCCATCTTCCTTTCTTAGTTATCTACTTTTCATGACATATTTAGAAGGAATACTTTAATAATTATCCATAAATGTAATTTCACTATTACTTTCATTTTAGGGATATAAATATTTCTTAAAATATTTTATGACAAATATAATTATTTTACAATGGAACAGTTCCTTCCAAAACATGTCTTCCTTCATATTGTTTTTTCTTTCTGGCTCAAAATTGTCGATTTCTATAAAAAATATGATTTCCAATTTTCATTTTATAACCCCAGATTTAGTAATGAAATCATATTTTATAAAATACATATGAAACACATTCATTGACAAGGATAATTTCATGAATAATATTTTTATACATTCTATGGGGCATGCATGATTATGTAAATGGTATGATGTGATGGGTGGGCTGGAAATTATATATCACTCCAAAAAATTAGGTAATGTGAATTATCTTATTAAATTATATGAATTATTATTGAACATGAAGTTATATTTTCATTATGCTGATGTTGTGATTATAAACATTTTTTATTCCAGAATATGATGCTATATTTTTCACATCTATGTATGGTATTTGAAAATTATGATTTAACGTTTCATTTTTATACATTACACATTCTATGTAATTATCACATGTTTCCCACATGATTTTTATGATAATAATAGCTTATTATATGATTATGATATTTACTATCAACAATTTGATATTGATTAATGTTCTTCATTCATCATATAACATGGATTATAGCTCACCACTTTTATTAATCAATATCCTCAAGTGATTAGTTGGACTATGTAGAATATTTTGGCCATTATGAAGATAGAGAAAAATGAATTAAATATTTTTGGTTTTTAATTATGTAAAATTTATGTGTGTATCAAATTTTAACATTAAAATAAAACTTTTCATACTTGATTTATATATATATTATGTAGTTTTTCATTAAAATTCTATAATAGACATGTATGAAATAGTAGGGACGGTATGGAATATGAAAGGGTTGATATAAAATTCTCATTATTTGGTGAATAAAAATTTCATCAATGATGAGTTCGTATTATTAAATAAAAAAATGTGATCATAATAGAAAAATAACAACATCAAGAGACGTAACTATAAAACATAAGTGGTATTAAATCTGTATTGAATATTAACATATAATCATTGTATATTTTGAAGGAATCATAATATTTATATCACATATTAAAATCATTTACTATAATCAATAAATCATGAGATCATAAAATAATAATTATAAATTTTCCTCTAACTATGGAAAAAGAATTTCATTTGTGAAAATTAAATTCATGAGACATTACATACATTCACATTCTTATGAGCAACAAGAAACATTTTTGAATACTTATCTCATGTGATATAAATTCCTGACAAATGAATTAGAGAGAAATATTCGGACCCACCTATAATTCAACTATAATTTCATTTTATATATAAAAACATTCAATCCTAACATCATAAATATTGATTATTAATAAAATTTATTTCAATAAATAACTAAATTAAGATTATTACTCTTTTATAATAAACGAAATGAAATAAAAATGGGTTTCATGAAACATCAAAATGTTACATAATAACAACATGCAATAATTTTTTATACCCAAAACAAGATCATATAAATTAAAAATAAATATTCTTATGTAATAGTTTGAAACATAAAACATAAATCTATTAGATATATTTCATTTGATGTTAATGAATACCAAATAATGTGAATGGTTTTTTGGAACATTTTTCATTCATCATTATAAAAATCAATGTTATGAGTCTTTTTTTATGAAATGTATGTTATTTTGAAAAACAAAATATATTAAATTATTCATGAAAACGATTTTTAATAAAAAAAACCCAACATTAAATAATTAAGAAGATATGTTAACAATTAAAGGCATAAAAGCATTACTTTCTATAATTATTTGTTTTTAACACAATGAATGTGTTTAAGATAACAAGTACCCTAAATCTTTTGTATCTTCTGAATCAAATGTTTTTGAATATATAAAATTATATGGTTCCATAAATATCGTATATAAAATTTTGGTGTATTAGAAAATAAATTCATTTGTAGTATATAATCTATAGAAATAGGACATTGGTGTAATCAATTAAAACATAATTGAATGAAGTTATATTGAGATGAAAAAACCCTTATTTTTCCCTTGATTTACACAAAAGTTCATTAACATATATTTATTTGAATATAATTATCCTAATTAAATACCTAATAACCTTTTTGTATTCATTTACAATTTAGCTCTTCATAAATATCAATTTACTTTATGTATTATATTTTCAATCTCATTTTAATATCGGGTGTAAATAATCATGACCATTTAAAATAAGTTTTTAAGAGTTCTATCGATATATATATTTACAAAAAGGGTAATAATTTAAAAATAATTATTGTAAATAAAATTTTTCATTTATAAAAATACCATATTGATAATATATATTAATTATAAATATCATATATTGTAGTGAAATACATTCTAACACCATTTATGTGTTGAATTTAATTAAAAAATTATATCCATAAAGGAGTTACCTCTCACAAGACAAGATCCACTATTTAGTATTTTATAATAAAAATTCAAGAGTGATTAAATCTTTAATAATAAATATAATTACAAAAAATTATAATAATTATACATATGATGTTATTTTAAAAAGATAAATGGTATATGATGGTGAATAAAGGCACATAAATAAACTGAAATGGGAAACTGTAGTCATGAACATATACCTCCCTTCTGAGTTTATCTCTATTGCAAAAGACTTAATCATTATTGGGAAGATAATTTTGTAGAAACTGATCACCATTATGTTTAATAATAGTTTATAAGAGAATATTTTTTATTATTTAAAAAAATAGATGTGGTTTTTATTTCAATAGTTGAGATGATACATGTTCCCCAATTAAAAGTGAAAACGAGTGGAATTTATGTTAATTCCAAAAACAATGAAATAATGGGATTGCAAACCCTGAAATATGGATAAAAACTGAGAACTAATATAGTGGATCATATATAAGGTTTAGTCATACCTATAAAATTTTAATATAAAGTTGTTTTAAATGTTTAAGGCCTATTACCATTAATGTTACTTACTTTTACTTTTTTATTTTTCTCTATAGTAACTATATTTTACCAAGGTAAATAATATTTTATGTAAAAATTTAAAATAAAGCATGTTATATTATTTGTAAATAATGCCTCAAAATTTGAATTCATTTATTATTCAATTATTTAAAGTGATAAAAATTAATTTCATAATATTTAATGAATAATAGAACGAAAACCTATTTTTTAAAAAACATGAAATTTATTATAAAATGAAAAAAAGTATTTACAAATAAAAAAAATTAATGATTATAAAGGAACCTATAAAATAAAAAAAAGTCTTACAAAAATCTTTTATAAATTATCAATTCATACTAAAAATCAAATTTTTGTATAATAGACACAATATTTGTAATAAAAATATATTCCTCCATACATGTAAAAATCAAATGTTCCAGTGAAATCCAAAAAATTTACCTGATGTTATAATATTATGGTAAATAAAAATACATGGTAAATATTTTATAATTGAATTTCTAAATTTATTTAGTTCAATATTAAAATATAATTCCAATGTATAATAGAAAACTATTCTCAATGGAAATTTAATTTCAAAAATGTTAATGATTATTAATTTATATATGATTTCAATTACCAATTAACTTATTTGTACTATTTTAACCATATTATCACTATATTATGTAATTATTTTAACAAAATTTTCATAGTATCTTGAAATAAAACACTATTTTTAGAGAGATATATATTTTAATTAAAAAAATATTTTCCTAGATGTTTTAGTTATAAGAAATTATTTTGATTAGTATTATATGAATTCTTTATTTTCAATATATGAGTATTTCATATTTTGGTCAATTTTATTCCTACCTACTAATTTAATGGAAATTTCCATAATGATCAAACTTAATAATTATATTTTTTAAATACTGTACTATTTTTTATTTGGATTGGTTATTATTTTAATGAAATCTATTGAAAATAACATTTATTTATAGAAAAAATAATGGGACATTACACTGATTTGTATTATTGGGTTTAGTTATTTAACCCGATGATATAGTTTTAATGGTTTTTGATAGTATTCTTAAGTCTATGTTTTGATAATTTTGTGTGTTGGACAACATTCTGTATGTGTTTTTATAATTGTGTCTTATAGTGGTAATAACCATAAGTTTTTGGATAGTTTCTTCATTTTTTTATTTTCATTAGGGGATTAATGGTTGGGATTGAGAAACATATATTTGTTTTGTAATCATTATTAGAGGAATATTCGAATTTCGAATTCAGTGTTCGACAATGGTTCTGGATGGTGAGGAAATGATTTGGATACTATAATGGTTTGAGCATCATTTTTGTCATAGATGTAAGAACCATGAGTCAAAAGTTACATTTGTGTTCGGGGACCAGTTAGAGTATGGTTTAAAAATATAGGTACTCTTGTGAGAAAATATACATGATTTATAAGATTCATTGTGATTTTGGGTTTATTTTTTGTGATGGTAATAAGATCATAATAGAGGTGGTGTTTTCCAACTATCATTCTGATTAGTGTGCATGTGCTTTAAAGGAAATATCAGGTTGGATAAATAGTTCTGTCGAATTTATGAATATTTTTTATAATCGGATTCAGGTTTTGACATATGTGTGGGTGTTCATGAGTTTTAAAAAGGTATTCATGTCTTATGGCATCACGATTGGCTACTGTAGCTATGTAGTGATGTGTAAAAGGGTGAGGTCCTTCATTTTAGATAATGATTTATAATAAGAGTTATAATAGATAATTTTATGTATAGTTGTATATGTTCAGGTGGGAAACTTTTTGGGAGTGTCACTAAACCTGAATTTTAGGATTTAACTATGATTTATTAGATAGATGCCAGTGCATATATGACCAGAGATGGGTTTGTGAATCAAATTTATGGTGGGAATTAGGATATGAAAATTTTCATATTCATGGGAAATGACATCCAAGGTAGTCCAAAGTTATTTTCTGGAGGAATTCAACAGATTTTTAAGGGAATAAATCCTTATGGTGGGAATTATTTATTGAATCATGTGGTTATGGGATCAAAATTATAGATGTAATTTTATATTTTGTTTTTCTAGAGGTTGTTATTGATAACTAAGACACAAAATTGGGTATTTGGAGTTTTACATTTTTGAATCATTTTAGGGACCATTTAGTGTTTTAGGTGTATTGGAAGGTTTCAAGGAATTTTTAGTGTAGCTGAGATATTGAATTTGGTTTTATTAGATCATTCAGAGTGTGACCCTTTTTTTCATGTATGAAATTTATCAATAAGTGGGGTTATCCCACTAGATGTAGGTAGTTCATATTATGTATCATTTGGTTACATGATGAAAAATGTTACATATATTCATTTTAGGGTATTTTTTATGGGATATTGGCCTATATTTTTAATCCCATTGGATTCCATTTGATTTCACCACTAAAAGTAAGAATTATAAGCCCTTGTGGTTCTCCCCTTCATGTTTTCGTGGAATTCAATGATCCAGATGTTGTGGAGTGTTTTAATCATTTCATATCATGGTAAATAATTCCTCATTTCTCCTCTAATCATCCCATTTGGATTATCATATATTTCAATTTGATTTTGTTGGGATTTCGATGAAATATTTCTCCACATATTAATGTGATTCTTGTCCCTGATTAGGATTTCATATTAGATTTATATAGTATTCATTTAGAATAGTAACCCAAATTTTCATTCATAATTTTATAATAGGTATGTTTCTATGTTTTTTTATTACTGGGATTTTAATATATTATTGTATCATTTTCCATTGAATTAAATCAATAATTTTGGTTTTCTATATAGTGATGGTTAGGGTGAATGTCAAGAGTTAGTAAGAACCCATAACTCATGAATTTATTTTTGTGTGATTCCAAATGAGTATGTAATAAGTTACTCGGTCTTATATTTTCATGATGAAATTCCTAATTAATAGTCAATGTGGTTTTTATTGATCAAGTTGGTGATCATGGAATCTGTGGAGGTCATTTTGAGATTTGGATGGATTTATGATCATCATCTGAGGTAGGGGGACTTGAATTATTTTAGTATCATTTTTTTGGTTATTTTATTTTAGTTTTTCTCAATATTATTATCTTCCTACATATTTCAAGAATTTTGTGAGTTTCCTCATTAGTTTGGGATAATCTCATGTCGACCGAATAGATATCATTGACCATATATTGTGTATAGAGGTTTATTTGTGGAACCATTTTTAGTGAGTTCCATTAGACCACCTTATCGATTTTTTTCAATGGTTTGTGTGGGATTTAAAATTGAAAAATTTAATCCCATTTTAAAACTTTTAATAAAACTTCGTTTGTCATTATTTTTTAATTTCATAAAACTTGTTGATTTGGTTAATGGGGTTCGAATATATATTTTAAAACAAGTATGGGTATTATAATGAAAATTTTGATTTGATTTGGTCCATATTATATTATATGTAATGTTACATGCGTTGTATTTTCATATATATAATGAAATATTATTTAAATGTTTTTAAAAAGAAATCATAATGTGATTATTATGATATTTTTGGTCCATTAGAACATTTATATGTTATTCCTAATGTTCTAATGATTATATTGTTTATTTAATTCATTCTTATTATTTAATGTCATGTACATTGATGTATAATGAAGTTTTCAATGTAAAGAATAATAAGAACTATGTTTTTTCTATAAAAATGACTGGTTATTATGTATGGATTTAGTTTAGAACATAGAGGGAGATATGGGTCTAAATAAGCCTATATGTGTTTTTGAAATTGGTCCTAGTTGACTAGTTCCCTATTACTAATCTGATAAAATGGGAGATGGGTCTCGATTAACATGTGTTTCATCTTATTTATACTAACATGATGTTTTTTATATGCGATAAATGAATGTAAGGGATATGACCCTAATTCATGGACTCAATTTGAGTGAGATAATGTTGAAATAATATCCATGAGGGTGAATAGATCCAAAAATATTTTTTTCCCATACCATATCTAGAGTGTTATGACAGTTATTAGATGAAGGGCCCTTTCATGATTGAAATGGCTAGTATAGAACACATTTAGTAAAAAGCACTGTGTTGATAGTTAGATTTTTGGATAGAGATAAGTTATATGACTAGAATGAGATATGAGATCGAATAGTTGGACAAACACATTTTATATGGAGTGAACGAAATGATGTAATATCGTTTATAGATGGATTTATTATTATTGAGTGAGAAGGTAAAGGCTAATTGAATATGTAGCCTCATCTAAGTGAGAAGGTATGATTAAATTCTTGTAGTATAATCTTATGTATCATGGAACTCCATTATTTTTCTGTGTCATTGGGATGATGAATTGGTTAGACACCCGACCATATTTTTTGGGTATGGGATCGATATTTGTATATGTGACTATCAACTTTAGGGATTGGATCCAAAGTTTGTAGGGTATCCAAAATTAATGTTCTGGTTAGAAAAGGACAACAAAAGTTGTAAGACTATATCAAAATTATATTTCATATTTCCCAGTGGTTATGTTTCATAGGAATGATTTAAACCAATATTATTGTCATACACATCCACTTGATCATAGAAGGAATCAGTTTTTTTGAGGAATTGGGGATTGTAACAGGTTCATTGGACTCACCCATAAAAACATACATGGAAGGAGATTAAGTATAAATTAGAAAAAGCATCTATTTTTTTGTATCATGATAGATATATAGCTTGGAGATATAGATTTTTTATACGTCATGAAGGTCATTGAGGTTTGGGAATCAGTAGGGTCATGCTGTGAGTTTGGAAGAATGCCCTTATTTATCATTTAGTTATTACACAACATTTATTATCTTGTGTTACATTAATGATATATATATTTCATTATATTTTGTTATTATTTCTTCTTAGCTGTTATATCTGTTGTGTCATTTAGGAAGTTTTTTTTTATTTTAGAAGTTGGGGTCCAATATGGACATCTTTTTTGCATATACATGTTTATTGAAGTCTGTTGTATAGATAGTTCATGCTGAGTATTATATATATTCAAAAATATTATATAGTTTTAATTGATAGGTAATTATCACTCCATAACATTTTTAGTTTGTCCCTATAATTTAACATCATATAGCTTGCATAGAGTAATTCATGATATGTGTTAGTGTCCCTATGTATGAACTATTTGTGTTGCACATGAGGAGTCATTATAAACTCCTAAAAAAATATAAGGATTGTAATTTTTTTATTTATAGTTGAAATCCTTATATTCATTGAATTTTATTATTATCAGGGAACATTTTCCCTCTTTAGAGACTACCCATGATGTATATAATATATATGGTAAGGATATATGACGTACTAATATCCAATGTATCAGTTTAGGGTCAAATGTTCCCCTTGAAGTTTTGTTTATGTCTTCAATTGTTTTTGTAAAAATGTCAATGATTAAATATTTATTATCATCCTCAAATTGATGGTCAATATAAAAGGAACATCAAAACTCTGAAGTATATACTAATATCCTTTGTAATCAAATTCCAAGGAGGATGGGACGATCACCATCCCCTAGCTGTGTTTTTTTATAGTAATAGTATCTATAATAGCATTCAAATGACACCATTTGAGGAAATACATGGAGAGTGTTTTCGAAAACAAATAGGAAGGGGAGAAGTAAGAGATCACAAGATATTTGGGATAGGACATGATCAAAAGATTACCTAGAGTATCCAAACTATTCAAAATAACAATAAAATGTAAAAATTTGACATATGGTCATTAATGATATCCATTGTTCAGATTAAGATTTTGATATTGAAGAAATTGTCTTCCATTTAATAACACCATGGGATAATTTTAAGAGATTTATAGATATGGGGAAGTTAATAACTTTGTATATTGGTAAGTTTTAAATCCCCAATCATTTGGGGATAAAATATTATCATCTTACACATTCCTTGAATATTTCCCAAGTACATGATGTCCTTCTGGGATTATTTTTAAGGAATTACAGACTTGATTTTTTTATATGTAATAAAATTAAAGGACCTATATCTAAAACATTATCACCCTAATGATGGAAAAGTGATTTAAATATTGTATCATAAATTTATTTTACT
Source organism: Viscum album (assembly GCA_963277665.1). Lineage (NCBI taxonomy): Eukaryota > Viridiplantae > Streptophyta > Magnoliopsida > Santalales > Viscaceae > Viscum > Viscum album. The sequence continues at coordinate 689,039,441 of OY728164.1, forward strand.
ATAGAACAGAACTACTTATCTCATTATTGTTCTGTGGGTAATCATATGATTGAAGGAGCTATGTTTGAACCTAAGGATGTCTCGATGTGAAACTACCCCCACATGTTTTAAAAAATGTAATAAATTTTTGTGTTAAAAATTATATTATGCATTTTATTTTTCAATATCTTATGATTTGATAATATATTTCTGATAGTTATTATTGCTTTTTATATCTTGTTTCGCATGGAATTCCAAAAAAACCACAATAAAATGATATTATATGTAATTAATGAGACTATTATATTGTATTCATTGAATTTGAGGGTTAAAATTGACGTAACTACGTTATATAATCTATGTAAGTTGAAATTTAATGTCATTTTTTATACATGTTCATTGATAATATTTATATATTTTAGAAAGATTATTAATAAAAACATTTTATACACAAAAAAGTATTTTCATAAAAAACTACAATGTATGTATTATTATTTTATGAAACCAAATATATTATGATTAAAATAAAAATTAAATATATTATTATATATTAACACAAATTTAATTATTATTTTATAGAAAATTTGAATTAGAACGTTTTAGTTTTGAAGAATAAATTTTCCTATAAAAATAACTTTTCAATATAATTTATGCTAATATTTAAAATTTAAAATTTTATTTTTTTAAAATTTAATATCAAAAAACACAAGATATTTTTATATATCGTGGATATATTTTCATAAGATGAAATTTGGTGATTTATTTGTAATGATTGGTTTTTAGGAGAGTCATGTTAAATACTATTTTTATAAATAAAATGAATATTATTTTATCATTATGATATATACGTTGCAGAAAATTTGATAAAAAATTATTCTAAAAATAATAATTTTTATTTAGAAAAATATTTTTTTTTAATATTATCTTTAAATTAGAGCCCAGATTATAAAATTTTGTATCATATGTTATATTTTTATACATGAAAGTTTTTCTTTATTTATTTATTATAATAAAATTAATTTTTAGCAGTATTGTATAAATTATTTGATAATTTGATTTATATTTTCAATAACTAGAGTAAATAGTAAATATGGTACATATATTTTTATTCACAAAAATAAGTTTATAAGGTTAAAAAGTGTTTTATAATATTAAAATTATATTATGGTAAAATTATAAATTAAATAGAGAATATTTATAGTAACTCAAAATGTATTCCATATCTGTAAGAATAACTGTTTTCACATCCAAGATTGAAACCATGTCCACAATTGTCCATTTTTCCTCCCAATAATCCTAAAATTGCATCTCATATTATAGAAATATCGGTCTTTAAATTATAAATTCTTCCCATAGCAATATTCCTTCTCATCACACCATAATCCACTTATTTCTAAAAAAATTTCTAAAACCCTCCAAAAACCATGAGAGAAATATTATAGAAAATAATCTCAAAAAAATATATCATTTATAAGGATTGATAAACTTTTTAAACTATTTATTATACTTAGTATCTTGTAATTTATTAATAAATTATTTTCAATTTCTATTCCTTTATTTCTTTTCATTGAGTAATATATATCAACCATTATTCCCTCACATTCATTAGAAAAATTAATTGTCTCCCATGTGTAGGTTTGGACTACCACTTCAATAAATGATGTGTATTTAGTTTTTCACCATCATACATTCATGGTTCTAAAATATATTTTATAAAGATATATTACTTAATGACCTAGGATTTTGTGCCATTTAAATTAATAATACCTTAAATAGATTTTATCACAGACAACCTCAAACAAACTCAATAGTCAGATTAAATGAACTAAGACATATTGAAATTATATGAATAATATATTTCTTCATAAATAAATTTTTAATAACTAATTACAATAATTATATAATGTAATATGAAAAATATTTTAAAGTGGAAGCCTTTATAAGATACTTTTAATAAAAAAGGGCGTTTATTTTATTTTATCATAATAAATTAAATTAATCATTGATAAAGCCCAATTATAAAATTTAATACATATATTTTTCAATTAATTTATCAATATGAAATTATTTTGAAATCTGTATAATGAATAGTACAAACAAATGATTATTTACTAGGTTATTTTTAACAAAAGTACTTGGTGGTTATATATTATATTTACATTTAAAACGAAATTACTTATTGTTAAAATTTAATTTTGAAAAAATAAATTTTATTATGGGTTAAACTTTTAATTATTTTCCAAGTAGGAAATTTTCAACATTTATTAAAAATATTCTTCTTAGGTGAATAGTGAAAAAAGAAATTTTTCAATGAAAACGAAATTTATGAAATTATTACTATGAATGTATAAATTAGAAATTAATAAAATCATATAGTGAACCTAGCATTTTCACACAACATTACATTTTTTATGCATAATTATACTTCAGAGTACAAGTCAAGGACTGTGAAGTCTAGTGTAATTGAAGAATATGTATATAATCAAACAATATCAAAAATAATTTTTATTAAAACTCTATAATGAGATAAAATCTTCCATTATGCACATACATATACAAAGGATATCATGAGGATAACATGACTAATGGGATGAGGTAAAAGAATTATTAGGGAAATAACCATAAGAACAAAGCATTATGAAATGGGATAGAATCCATGACAAGATGATATAAAAAGTCATGTAACATATGGAATCATAACATATAAACATGGGATAATTTAAATAAAGAATCATATAAAAGTGTAAGAAATATAAAACATGAATTTATTATGAGTCAAGGATAACTGCCAAGACCATTTCTGATAATAGCACAAGTCAAGGATAACCGCCATGACCGTTGCACATAGTAGCAAATGCCAAGGCTAACCACCGAGACCGTCGCACGTAACGTCACATGAGTCTCAACATTAACCAATACATTGGATTTATATCCTTTCACACCCATCTTAAATTTCATGAATATTTTTTCCACATAAGGAAACAAATATAATCAATTATACATAATCCTAAGGGATACCCATGGAAAGAATTGGGTACCCAAATCATGACATAAAGCATAACCAATGGGCGTATCATTAATGTGTCCATGATAGAAATAATGATAACATGCGTGGACTTTAAAATGGTAAATTAGTCATATATCCTAGTATATGATGTCAAAAATAAATGAAAACATTTAAGAAATGTATTTGATAAAAAAATTATTAAAACATTTTTGTGCGTTTTTAAGGAAAATACAAAAGAGCATTGAAAATAGAAATGGGAAAAATCATTTACACAAAATAGGAAGTGAACCAATATGTATATCAAAATAAAAATATGGATTTTATAATGATTTTCATTATTAAAACAGAGGAATGAGGGCACATGAAATTGGGTAAAAAAATGGTGAGTTCCTTTAAAACGAGTTAGCTTATTGTAAAGTATCGAGGAGGAAATCACATAAAAGTTTGTACATACAAAAAAGAGAATGATGGATGGATCATGAAACATGAGTTTGAAAAATATAAACAAAATGTTGATTTTTAAAATCAAAATAAAAGAAAAAATCATTTTGGTAAAAAGAAATATAGAGAAACCCGAATGAACATAGGTGTTTTGGCTAGAATTCATTAGGGATTGTCAGGATGGTATTACGTGTACTTAAGAGGGATTAATGAGAGAGAATTTTGTTTCTAATCACTTATAAATCATGAGGTACGTACGGGGTATGTTCTAAATCATACACCATATTTAGGTATTACACCTAAAATGGCATAGAATAGAGTAAATTCGCGAATAAAAGTGAAATAGATTTGATCCCTTACCTTAAATCCCATTATGACTTCCACTAATTTTTAATGCCCTGAATAAAAAAAATAGTTTATTGAATTAATAATTCCATAACCACTTATATATTTAAAATATTTATTATAAACTTTTTATGTTCATTTATAACCATTTTTATTGGTTATGTTTTTTCAATTTCGTTGTGTGGGTCCGTTTTCCTGCTTTGTTTTAATGATCGGTTCACTTCTATTCTGGAATGTTGAATAATGTAAAATTAGAATGTTTTTCCAGAATTTATGTTATATGTTGTTATTGAACATCTATATTATTACGTGATTATAAATTTAAATTTCTTATTGGATTAATGTTTAATTATTATATAAAAAATTGCTGATAAACATTTAATATAATTATTGCGATTTTGATCACAAATAACTTGTATTGTATTATTATTCTACATCATGAGTGAATAAATATAAAATAACATTAAATAAGATAAAATACACATATAATAGTATGGTTCAATAGTAAAAATGTATTCATAACCAGAATTGGAGATAGTAATAAAATTGATAAATCGTCGTCCTTGTATTTGATAAATTAACAAATCTCAAATGGTGTTTTCATTTCATCCAAATTAATGATGGGGAAATGAAAGATGATAATTATTTTTCCCATTATAATATCAAAATTATATCACATTTATATTACTAGTGTGGTTATGCAATTTGGATTTTTATATATTAGGAATGAAAAGAGAACAAAGGGACATAAAAATGAAATAATAGAAAAGATGAATTTTACCTCTTGAATCAACATTCCTTGACAGCCTTCTATGGGGATATGATTTAGTATTTTGAATAAGATAAGGAATTTTGGATGTGTGGAAGGAGTTTGATGCAAGATTTTGTAAGAATATGGGCAAGGAAAAAGGCTTGGGTAGAGTGAAGAGAAGAGGTAAAGAAGGGTTGTATTTATAGTGGATGAGATGAGGGTTTTCATAATATTATAACCATTAGTTTAATATTTTCCCATAAGAAAAGAAATAGGGATAATTACATGTCAAATAACAGTAATAAATGAATGTGAGTTCTAGATTTGGGTTCATGCATATATTTTGATGCATGTAATAGTGGATTTAAATTATAATTTATTTTTACGGTAAATTAATATATATTTCTACTCACAAAAAAAATAAATTGTTTTAGAAAAATCCTAAAAAATCACCCTAACCATTTTCCAACTTGTAGAATCAAAAAATGAGTTCCATTTTTCAAAACAAAAATATTAATTCAATTAATTTAACATTTAATTAAAAAAATAATATCTTCTAAAAAAACTAGTTTTAAAATATTTATTTACTTTTTACAAAATATATGTACATAATACATTGACATGAATATTTTTTATATACTATTAAATTTAAGGTTATTATTCATTAGTGTATGTCTCTATTCATAAGGGTAAAAGTTCAATTCATAATTTTTTGTCCCTGTTCACTAAAAATTATGTTTGTCGTATTAGAATCCAAATAACATACTTATCGCAACCAAGTATGTCAAATTTTCGAAACTCAAATCACATTAGTGACAAAATTTTGTTTAACACTCACATATCACTTATTAATTCATTATGTTGTGATTTCATGTGATTATATAACATAATTAAAAAAATGAAATTTCCATTGAAAACTTGGTGTTGTTACATTTCCCCTTGTAAAATTTCTCCCTCTATAGTTTTTTTTACATTATATGACAGAAACAGGTGCAAGTAATTTTCCATCCATGCTTCCCCCAGTTCCCATGTTTCCTCTTCATACTTATTCATCCACCATAGCACCTTGACCATGTGAGTAGTCTTGTTACGCAGAACATTATCTCAATGATCCAAGATCTTCACTAGATGCTCCTTATAAGAAAGATCATTCTCCAATTGTACCACCTATGAAGAGATTACATGTGAATGGTATAGTATTAATTTCCATATAATTGATACAGGAAGTACATCATGTAATTTGGACATGGTAGGCGGAAGTTCTAGTCGATAGGCCATAGATCTGACACAATCACGGTTCTCATCAGGGCTGATGTACCGAGGACTTAGCTTCAAATTATCCCCAAACATCATTACCATCTTCCATTGAGATATGCTTATAAATACAATTCTTCCAACATTGAACTCATGGTCTTGTTGACGGTTTTCTACATGAATATTTTTTCGACTTTTGGATGCCTTGATGTGCAAGTGAATGGTTTTCACCTTCTCCACCATTTCATCGACCATTTCATGTACTATATTATTATGCTCATCAATATCATCTCGACATGCAGGTGTTTTAAACCTTTTACCATAAAGGTCTTTATATGGTTCCATTCAGATTCTCGAGTGGAAAATTTTATTGTAAGAGAATTTAACTATTGGAAGATGTTGGTCTCGTCCTCCTATGAATTCCACAGAACCATAACTCAAAATGCCTTCTAGTGTCTGAATATCCCACTCAGAATAGATATTCTTTTGAGTATTATATATCATAATGAAGTCTATTTCTGTGCTTAGATCATGTTGGAGACTTTTTCAGAACATCAAGGTTAATCTCAGATCTTGATTGGATACAATAGACAGTGGATCTTCATGCAGCCTTACCACCTCTTGGATATATATATTTTCCAGATTATCTAATGAAAAGTCCTCTATAATCATGATAAACCATGTTGTCATCGTATGATGGTCCCCAATGACCCATATATCATTGTTTCATATGGATGTATTTTGCAGTCTAGTGATTATGTCCTTGGTGATGTTCTCCCACATCAATGTTGGTATTGGTAGTGCTCACATCATCCCCATAAACATTTTTCTTTCATCCTTTACTTATTGAAAAACCATTATCTTCTATGTATATTCAATAATCTCCTTCTTCATGTTGTCCCATCGTAATTTTCTTTGAGATATCTATACATATTTTTTCTCCCTTGGTGAATAAAGAAGTTTGAGCTATGTATGTCATTCAGAACCATCATCATTATCTCTAGATTGGATGATACATTGAATTGTGAACAAAATCTTACAACTCTATCCTAGTCAATCATGTACTCTAAGGATTTACCATTTCTAATAGCTTCCAACCTTTTTATAATTTTGACATATTTTCATTGACAAACCTTTTTTTTCTATGGGGGATGGTTGATCAATCATTTGGGAAAGTATTGATGATGTACCTCACATATTTATTCCCATGTTCATCCTCTACAAATATAAAAAGTTCAGATCCATTTCAATTCTTATCAATGGTAAGGATGCATGAAACTTTTTACTTAGAGCATCTGACACTTTATTTTCCTTACAAGGATGGTAGTGAATTGAGCAGTCATAATCCATGATGAGCTCTATCCATCTTAGTTGGAACTTGTTATGCTCTTTCTGGGTGAATATATATTTGAGAATCTTGTTTTTTGTATATATCTTACACTTCTCCCCTTGAGATAATGCCACTAGATTTTCAATGAAAAAACCACAGCTGTAACGCCCTAACCCTAGTTGCCCAGAGTCAGTGCATTATCACATAACATTGGCATGATCACAAGAAAGATCAAGTCTCGAAAGACCGATTAGTTTAGTAGCCTTAGAATAACTAGATACATTCATAAAGTTTACATTACATCATAAAGTGAAAAACTAATACAACGACATATTGTCTTCATATCCCCTCATAGTATCCATGTAGGTCATTCATAGATTACTTCTTCACATCCTAGGAGAAATAAAACATTGAAAGGTGTGAGCTCAGATGCTCAGTAAGAATAACATTATTGCAGAAACACTCATTAATAAGCATAAACAATTAAGGCAATGTATAGCTAAAAAAGACTTTTAAACTTGAACTTCAGCATAATATGAAAAAGATAAAATGAAATAATTCCATTTACTTATTCACATTGATATTCTACTAGTAGAATAATCATAGGAAATATCAATAACCACTTTCATAATGATGGAATCCATAATGCGAGACTATCATAACCACGTAACCAAGGCCTCGTGCCAGGAATACAAATAAGATTTCTTAAAGTCCTTGTGTCAAGAGACTAGTTTATCTCATGAGACCTACTGATGTATCGAGGAGCTATAGCGGGCTCCCCCAGTCACTTATTAAGTCCAATTCATTCCTCATATGAACAGGTTTTAACATAACATAAACATTCGTATCAAAAATAGAAAATGAAATGTCAATACATTCTCCATAAACCACGAAGGGTATAAAAAAACACATCCACAGTCAAACATATCACAAAACCTTCTATACAATATGGAAGTTTTGTTTCATAATAAATAAACTTCAAATAAGATTAAAATCTATCAAAGGATGTTGACATAGATGAAATCAAAACTATTTGAGAGAAATATCTCTTTTTTATATAATTTAAAGTCACATAATTATAAAATAAAACATTTACTATGAAAATATCCTTATAATATTATTGGGGAAGCTTCTAAGATATTATAACAGTGGAAAATAGCCACACCCATCGTATAAGTTAAAAAAAGACATTATTACCTTAATTTTTTCAAAAAGGTTAAAAAGGACATTGTTTGGAAAACGACAGAAATATTCCTTTATAAACATCTTATAAAAAGTAAAAAAGGGTATAAATGACTTTAACCCATAGTATGTAAAATAGTAACAATGGTTTTAAATATATTTTTAAGAAACATGGATGTGGATGATAAAGAGGTCCCAGTAGATAATTATGTATAAACAACCTCGGATAATGAAGAGATTGTGAAATAAACCCTTAACTTGTACTTTTCCTTAGTCGATGGTATGTTAACCTCTTGTATAATAGTTAAAAAAAATTATTAAATTATACATGAACCATATACATAATTTATTTATCATATATGATCTTATAATAATTCATTGTTAATAATACATTAGTATTATCGTCGTTTCGGGTGTTAACTTACTCATTTTCTTTTATATGTTTTGTTACATAAGTCGTGTTTGTGATGGATAGGTTTTATATTATTCAAATACATAATGATATAAAGATCTTAAACATTACTTTTCATCCTCAAATGAGAATTTGTCGTGAATGGATACGATGGGGAATGAATCTAATCGCATTCGTGGAGATGGTAGTCCTTACGTACGCACGAGCGACAATATCTTCCTTTTGATATAAAAATAATATATAATTCGATGGTATATCATATATACAGAATCATTATCATGTTATATTTATTATTTACATGAATTATACATAATTATTATACCCATAAAAAAATAATATATTGAATAACAATTACACCATGACGTGGAGACGGTAAGCCGTACGTACGCACGTATGGTGACATGTCATTCAAAGGTTGGATAGAATACTGAATATGGTTGTACCATAATTATAATAATATCACAAAATATAGGAGATACTGGAGTTGTTATTTTAGAATTGGAATAACAAAGAAATAAGAAGTTGAAGAAGAAAGGAACTTATAATAAGGTGGTGAAAACATTACCTCTTCTTCGGGTTCTTCCTTTTGATTTGATCAAAAGGGCTCCGTAGGATGGATTTCTGATCAAAATAAGGCCTATAAGATGATTGGAGGGAAGTTGAGAGAGTATTTGGTCATGTTTTGGACGAACCAAAAGGCTTTGAAAGTGTGAAGAATTGGTTAGAATTTGTGTCCTTTTATAAGGAGGAGGAGGGGCACCTTAGGAAAATCTAGAAATATTATTTTATAATAAATTCATATTCGGTTTATAATGGCTCAAAAGTGGCTTATTTAAAGTTTAAGGTGGGGAGGGGTCAAAAACCACACAAGAAATATAATTTAGACAGGTCTGGGTCATTATATTAACCTTATCGATTAGTTTTAACAATTAGTTAATTAGTTTGACACTTACCATGTCACTTTGTATTTTTATATTATATTGTTAATAAACATACTATATACCTCCAAGTGACCCCAAGTGGTCCATTAATGATACAGATATCATGATATAAGCCTCTTGGACGAACATTAGATTTTTAGGAATTGAATATAAATTTATAATATAATATTTGTTTTAAAAACTCTTTTATGCCAATTTTGACACTATTGGGTATTTTGTTCCTGATAAATTTATTACAGCATTATTACTTCGAAGAAAATTTATAAAAACAATCCTAATATGTCATAGTAACCTATAAAATTATTTTAATTTATAAAAAGTCTCATATTACATTTATTTGTGTATTTATAATATCAATTATCTTAATCTATCATTAATACGGTAATTACTACATCATCATTGTGTCATAAATAAATTAAATTATTTAATGTCTAAAAATTATAAATAAAATAAAATTATGTAGGAAATATTTTTATCTTTTTAATGAATATTTATATTCGAATATATAACAAATATAACCCTATGTAAAAAATTTTGTGCTAAAAGATATATGGTTTTGTCATTTTTGTATTTACTTTAACAAAATTAATATAAAGTGTCCCTATCACCTACAAGTGGCTCCATCGGGTCCCAGAATCGACCCAAAGATTTTCATGGTCGGATATGTATCCACCAATAAGGTTAGGACACATTTTAGGGTAATTTATTATTATTATAATATTATTTTTTTACCCTTATTTATAGGATTTACCCTTTAACCATGGTAAATAAAATATTTACCGAAGTAATTATTCAAAATGTCTAAAAATGAAAGTTACATATTTAAAAAATTTGGAAATCCTGATTCCAAATATGGAATCCATTTTTCCAAATTCAAAATATAGAAGGGGTAGAAATTAATTTAAAAATATTTCCTGTTGTCAAAACAAAAAGCGTGTTTTTAAGAAATAATAAATATCAAAAGATTGATACTTGTTTATGTTTGGTTTAATTGTGAAATTATGTCAAATGACAAAAATTGTATTAAATGGTAAAAATATATTCTAAATATACATTAAAAACACTAAAATTCATAATTTATCACCATTAATTATTTTGATTAAAAAATTTGTTTTTAATAAAAATTTAGTAATTTTCACCATTCATCATAATATAAAAGTTATCCAAAAAGTACCAAAATTTCACCCTAGGATATTCCCGATATTCCGAATCCAAAAATAAAGTCAATTTTAAATGATAAAATGTATAAAATTTAAAAAAGTGGGTATTACTATTCATAACGGCTACTTTGATTGGTTGTGGCGTGTTAGAATCTCAAAGATGCGTACAACACACGCTACTGTATTATTCAAAGAGAAGCATACCGTAGATGCTTGGGGTGTTACATTATATGCTCCATCAAATAATTTCATCCTCAAAATTTCTATAATATTACTACATAAAAATAATCGGGTGGTTCATCATCATAATTTCCTCGGGTTCCCATGTTGCCTCTTCCATTTTATGGTTTCTCCATAGAACTTTTACCAGATGAGTCATCCGGTTTCTCAGCACTTGTTTTCTCGTATCAAGAATCCTGATGGGCTATTCTCAATAAGAGAGATCGGGTTCTATTTCTAATTCCTCATAGGTGAGTACATGCATTGGGTCAGGCATGTCTTTTCTCAACAGTTATACGTGGAACACATTGTGAACTGTGGAGGGATTTGGCGGCATTGCTAAAAGGTAAGCAACAACCCTAATTCATTCTAGAATTTCAAAAGGACTGATGTACTTGGGACTCAATTTACCTTTCTTGCCAAAACGTATAACTCCCTTCCATGGAGATACCTTCAAGAAAACATGATCTCCCACCTGAAATTCCAAATCCTTTCTTCGATTGTTAGCATAGCACTTCTGCCAACTTTGAGATGTTTCGATGTGGTTTTGGATTACCTTCACCTTTTCCATTGTTTCCTCCACCAGTTCTGGGTGTACAAGTTTTCTTTCGCCAATGCCATCCCAACAGTTTGGTGTGCGACATCGCTTTCCGTATAACGCTTCATATGGTGCCATCCGAATACTTGAATGGAAGCTATTGTTATAGAAAAATTCTACCATAGGTAAATATTGATCCCACATACCCTGAAAGTCAAGTGAGCAAGATCTAAACATGTATTCTAAGGCTTGAATAGTATGTTCTGATTTTCCATCTGTTTGAGTGTGGTAAGAAGTACTTAAATGAAGATCAGTATCTAAGGCCTTCTAAAGACTCTTCCAGAATCCCGAAGTAAAATGGGGATCTCGATCCGAAACAATCGATAGGGTTACTCCATGAAGTCTCACAACTTCATTAATATATAGTCTTTCTAGACGTTCATGTGGTAAATCTTCCCTTATAGAAAGAAAATGTGCTTACTTGGTAAGACGATCAACAATGACCCATATTTCATCATTCCTTCTAGGAGTCTTTGTTAGTCCCATGACAATGTCCATAGTGATATTATCCCATTTTCACTCAGGTATGGGAAGAGGTTTCATGACTCCTCCAGGATATTGCCTTCCAGCTTTCACATGTTGACAAACCATACATCTTGAAACCAAATCATCAATCTCCCTCTTCATGTTTTCCCACCAAAAATGTTCCTTTAAATATCTATACATTTTGGTTCTCCCAGGGTGTATAGAGAAATTGGAACTATGAGCTTCATCTAATAATTCCCTTTTTAAATCAGGTATATCGGGAACACAAAGTCTCTTCCCTAATTTCAAAATTCTTTCTTCATACACAAAGTCTCTCAATATCCCATCATTCATAGCATTAATCTTCTTTTGAAATTCTTCATCGTTGGTCTGAGAACTCTTAATCCTTTCTAGTAAATATGGTTTGGAAACCATTTTAAAAAGCACTGATGTTTCACCTTCCATGGTTATTCCCATGTCCATCTTTACTAGATCCATGAAAATTGGATCCCTTTAAATTCTCATATTGTTCAAAACTCCATGATCATTTCTGCTCAAATAATCTTCCACCTTATTTGCCTTCCCTGGGTGGTAGTGTATTGTATAATCATAATCCTTTATTAATACAAGCCATCTCCTTTGCTTCATGTTGAGTTCTTTTTTTGGGAAAATATACTTCAAACTCTTGTGATCAGTATAAATTCCACATTTTACACCATAGAGGCAGTGTCTCTATATCTTCAAAGTAAAGATCACATCTGCTAACTCGAGATTATGAGTAGGATAGTTTTGCTCATGAATTTTCAACTGTCATGATGCATATGCAATAAACCTCTCATTCTCCATAAGGACACAACCAAGTCCTTTCTTCAATGCATCACTATAAATAACGAACCCGTCATTCCCCAATGGTAGAATCAATATTGAAGCATTGACTAATATTCTCTTTAGTTCTTCAAAACATTCTTCACACTCTTTTGTCCAAACAAATTTAACCACTTTATGTGTGAGCTTTGTTAATGGGTAAGCCAATCAGGCAAAATTCTGGACGAAACGTCGATAATAACCTACTAAACCAATAAAAATGCGTACATCAGTTATACTCATAGGTGCTGAACATTCTTGGATTTCCTTGGTATTAGAAGTATCAACAAAGATTCCATCTTTAGAGACAATATGGCCAAGAAAAGAAATCTCCTGAATCTATAATTTACACTTGCTAAACTTCTCAAATAATTCATGTCTTCTAAGAGTCTTCAGGATAATGCGCAAGTGATTTTCATGATCTTCATAGATTTCAGAGTATACCATGATATCATCAATAAATACCAACACAAAATCATAGAGATTTTCCTTGAAAACTCTATTCATTAGATCCATTAACATATAGGGTTCATTAATAAGCCCAAAAGGCATTACTATAAACTCGTAATGCCCGTACCTGGTTCGAAATGCAGTCTTTGGAATGTATTCCTTCTTCACAGACAACTGATGGTATCTAGATCAAAGGTCAGTCTTTGAAAAGTATTGAGTTCCATGTAGTTGGTCAAATAAATCATCAATTAGTGGTAGGGGATACTTGTTCTTTATTGTTATAGCATTTATCTCCCTATAGTCGATACATAACCTCATAGATCGATCATTATTTTTATCAAAAAGAATAGGGGATCCCCATGGAGAAACACTAGGGTGAATAAATCCCTTATTACTCAATTCATCTAGTTGTTTCTTTAGTTCCACTAATTTTACAGTGGCCATTCTATAAGGGGTCTTCTATATAGGCCTTGATCCAGGAATTAAATCAATGGAAAACTCAACTTCTCATTCTAGAGGATGTCCATGTAAATCTTCCAGAAACACATCTATATATTCTCTCACAATAGGTACATCCTCTATTTGAACATTACATTCCTCTCCCATAGTTATTTCATTCTCTTCATCCTCTATAATTGAATTTAGTTGAGCTACTAGGGGTGGATCTAGATAAGAATTAGGTGGTGATGATTCTGCTCTAAAAATAAGGTGTTCTTTATCATCATCATAAAAAATCGTAACCTCCTTCTTCTTACAATAAATCCTCACATCATGGTCTGAAATCCAATCCATACCAAGGATTATATCAAACTCAATCATAGGTATTACAATGAGATCAGCAGATAAAGAACATTTATGTGCTCTAATGGGGACTGATTCACAAAACTTTGTTGCAATGATACTTCCCTTTGGAGTTTTAATTGACAACTCCTTTGTTAAGTCAAATTGGAAATATCTAATTTTCTTAGAAAACTTGGAAGATATGAAATAATGTGATGATCTAGAATCAAATAAAGAATTTTCTAAACTTGAGGAAACCATTAAATTACCTGCCCCCACGTCTTTCGGAGCTTCTACCTCAATAGTAGTGATAGCATAAGCTTGGTCTTGATCCATTGGACTTTTATGAGGCAAGATCCCATGACTCTTAGGACATTAATTTTCATAATGTCCCATCTCTCTACAATTATAGCATTAATCATTGACAACAAATCTCTTTCCCTTGCAATCATGAGCTTGGTGGCCTTTTTCACCACACTTTTAACAGACTCCCATTCCTTTTAAGCAAGTACCAGGGTGTTTCTTCCCACATTTACTACAGGATGGATTTTCAACTTTTCCCTTCTTCCCATTATTTTTATTTCCATATTGATTAGCAGGTCTCTTCTTCTCTTTCTTTGCTTTAAAGTCATAAGACTTCTAGAATTCCTTTTCTGTTTTGATAGATCATGATACAATGTGTTCATACGACTAGAAGGATTGTGAGACTAATGCTAGATGAAAAAATGCCTTTAACCCATAATATAAATGATCAATGTTACTTATTGAGTTACGTATATAATCTCTAGCATACCTTTCTAACCTTGTAATGTTAGCCTCATACTTTGTGACATTCTCATCCCCCTTTTGCCTCAAACTTAGAAATTGCCTTTCCATATCTTCTCTATGGTCACGAGGAAAGTATTTTTATAAAAACAGGTCTTTGAACTCCCTCCATTCTATATTGGATATGCATCATCTTCTTTCATGTTTTGAATCAATGACCACCATTTATCAGCATCTCTAGTGATGTGGTAAACTGCCATGATAACTTTTTCCCTTTCACTACTCCTTAATACATGAAATATTTTCTCTAGAGAACTTATCTATTGCTCAGCTACCAATGGATTTGTACTCTCATTGAATGTTGGTGGTTTTTCCTCATGAAGCGATCTATAATTTATCCTCCGTGTTGTGGATCAGGGTGCTCTATATGGATAAGGTTATTATTCATAACCTGAGTGATTTTTCCCAGTATAGTGATAAGCTGATTAGCAGCAGTTACATCACTAGCTCCACTATAATTATCTTGAGCAAGAGGGAAATCCCTACATAGAGTGCGTGCATTGATATGATTTCCATTTCTTCCACTAGGAGCCATTTCTAAATAATAGAATAAACTAGATCAATTTATGAATCAAAATACATAATTCCATACTTGAAAAATACTTAACATAAATTGAAAAATTTATGGATATAATCCAAAATCATGAAAATGTTTTCATTGAGGAAGTATATACTCATAAACCCTTAATAATGGTTCATAATGAAAATGAGAATTATCCTAAGCATATCCCCCGGGAGTGTTGTAACCAAGAGTGCAGCAAGGCACATTGTCTTGCACCAGTTCCCGTTCGAGTCTAGCTCAAAGCGGTGTTTTCAGGTTTTACCCCTAGGTACATCTGTGCCAGATTCGCCTCTACCTACTCGTATCCAGACAGGGATGTATTGCTCGAAAAACTCATAAATCTCTATAATACAAAAATTATAGTAATTTATTCTATATTAATCCTCAAAGTCTATCTTAGGTCTATGTGCTCTAATCAGAGTTTACCTAAATCTAGCTTCCAAGGTTTGTACTAACCTTCCTCTAATACCAAATTTAACGCCCCAACCCCAGTTACCCAGAGTCAGTGCATTATTACATAACATTGGCATGATCACAAGAAATATCAAGTCTTGAAAGACCGATTAGATTGGTATCCTTGGAAATAACTAGATACATTCATAATGTTTACATTACATCATAAAGTGAAAAACTACTACAACAACATATTATCTTTATATCCCCTCATATTATCCCTGCAGTTCATTCATATATTACTTCTTCACATCCTGGAAAAAATAAAACATTGAAAGGGGTGAGCTCAGATGTTCAATAAGGATAACAATATAGCGGAAACATTCATAAATAAGCATAAACATTTAAGGAAATGTATAGCTAAAACAAAAGCCTTTTAAACCTGAACTTCATCATAATATGGAAAATATAAAATGAAATAATTCCATTTACTTATTCACATGGATATTCTACTAGTCGAATAATCACATGAAATATCAATAACCACTTTCATAATTATGGATTTCATAATGACAAACTATCATAACCACGTAGCCAAGGCCTCGTGCCAAGACAACAAATAAGATTTTGTCAAAGCCTCAGGCCAAGACACTAGTTTGTCTCATGATACCTACTGATGCATCGATGAGCTATAGTGGGCTCCACCCTTCTCTTATTAAGTCCAATGTGTTCCTCATATGAAAAGGTTTAAACATAACATAAATATTCATATTAAAAATAGCATACGAAATGTCAATACATTCTCCATAAACCATTAATGGTATAAATGTACACATCCACAGTCAAACATATCACAAAACCTTCCATACAATATGGAAGTTTTGTATCATAATAAATAAACATCAAATAAGCTTAAAATCCATCAATGGATATTGACATAGATGAAATCAAAACTATTTGAGAGAAATATATCTTTTTTTAAATCATTTAAAAGTCACATAATTATAAAATAAAACATTTACTTTGAAAATATCCTTATAATCTTGTAAGGTAAGCTTCTAAGATTTAATAACGGCGGAAAATATACAAACCCGCCATATAAGTTAAAAAAAGACATTCTTACCTTAATACTGTCGAAAAGGTTAAAAAGGACCTTGTTTGGAAAACGACAGAAAGATTCCTTTACAAAATTCTTATAAAAAGTCAACATGGGTATAAATGACTTTAACCCATAGTCTGTAAAATAGTAAGAATGGTTTGAAATACATTTTTAAGAAACATGGATGTGGATGATAAAGAGGTCCCAGTAGATAATTTCGTATAAACAATCTCGGATAATGAAGAGATTGTGAAATAAACCCTTACCTTGAACTTTTCCTTAGTCGATGGTATGTTAACCTCCTGTATAATAGTTAAAAAATTGTTATCAAATTATACAAGAACTATATACATAATCATGATATCATATATGATCTTCTAATAATGCCTTTTTAATAATACTTTAGTATTATCGTCGTTTCGGGTGTTAACTTACTCGATTTATTTTATATGTTTTGTTATATAAGTCATGTTTGTTATGGATAAGTTGTATCTTATTCATATCCAGAATGATATAAATTTATTAAACATTACTTTTAATCATTAAATGATAACTAGTCTTGAATGGATACGATGGGGAATGAATCTCATCGTGTTAGTGTAGATGGTAGTCCGTACGTACGCACGAGCGACAATATAATTTTTTAGATATTAAAATAATATATAATTGGTTGGTATATCATATATATAAAATAATTATCATGTTATATTTATTATTTACATGCATTACACATCATTATTATACCCATCCAAATATTAATATATTGAATAAAAATTACACCATGACGTGGAGACGGTAAGCCGTATGTACGCACGTATAGTAAACGTCATTCAAAGGATGGATAGAATACTGAATATTGTTGTACCATATTTATAATAATATCACAGTATATAGGAGATACTGGATTTATTATTTTAGAATTGTAATAACAAATAAAGAAGAAGTTAAAGAAGAAAGTAACTTGAAAGAGGGTGGTGAAAACATTACCTCTTCTTTGGGTTCTTTCTTTTGATTTGATCAAAAGTGCTCCATAGGTTGGCTTTATGATCAAAATAAGTCCTCTAGGTTGAATTGAGAGAATTTTATAGAGTATTTGGTCAGGGTTTGGCCGAACCAAAAGGCTTTGAAAGTGTGAATAATTGGTTATAAGTGGTGTCCTTTTATAAGGTGGAGGAGGGGCACCTTAGGAAAATCTAGAAATATTATTTTATAATAAATTAATATTCAGTTTATAATGGCTAAAAAGTAGATAATTTAAATTTTAAGGTGGGTATGGGTCGAAAACCACTCAACCAATATAATTTAGACTGGTTGGGGTCATTATATTAACCTTATATTTTAATTTTTACTCTTACTTAATTAGATTGACACTTACCATGTCACTTTGTATTTTAAAATTATAAAGTTAATAAACATACTATATACCTCCAAGAGACCCCCAAGTGGTCCATTAATGATAAAAATATCATGATATAAGTCTCTTGGCCGAACCTTAGATTTTTAGGAATTTAATATAAATTAATAATATAATATTTGTTATAAAAACTCTATTTTGTCAATTTTGACACTATTGGGTATTTTGTTCTTCATAAATTTATAATAACATTATTAATTAGAAAACAATTTATATAAACATTCCTAATATGTCATAGTGACCTATAAAATTATTGTATTTTATAAAAAGTCTAAAATAACATTTATTTGGATATTTATAATATCAATTATCTTAATCTTTCATTAATACGGTAATTACTACATCATCATTGTGTCTTACATAAATTAAATAATTTAATGTATAAAAATTATAAATAAAATACCATTACGTAGGAAATATTTTTAGATTTCTAATTAATATTTATAGTCAAAAATATAACATACATAACCCTATGTAAAAATTGTTTTTCTAAAAGATATATGCTTATGTCATTTTTGAATTTACTT
Organism: Viscum album; assembly: GCA_963277665.1. NCBI lineage: Eukaryota > Viridiplantae > Streptophyta > Magnoliopsida > Santalales > Viscaceae > Viscum > Viscum album. Next base: position 689,058,439 of record OY728164.1, read on the forward strand.
TAACTTAATTAATATAAAGTGTCCCTATCACCTACAAGTGGCTCCATGGGGTCCCAAAATCGACCCAAAGATGCCCATGGTCGGACATGTATCGACAAATAAGGTTAGGACACGTTTTAGGGTAATTTACTATTATTATAATATTATTTTATTACCCTTATTTACCGGATTTACCCTTTAACCATGGTAAATAAAATATTTACAGAAGTAATTAATCAAAATTTATAAAAATGAAAGTTACCTATTTAAAAAATGTGGGCATCCTGATTCCAAATATGGAATCCATTTTTCCAAATTCAAAACACAGAAGTGGCAGAAATTAATTTAATATTAATTCCCGCTGTCAAAACAAAAAAGCATGTTTTTAAGAAATAATAACTATCAAAAGATTGGTACTTGTTTATGTCCGGTTTAATTGTGAAATTATGTCAAATGACCAAAATTACATTAAATGGTAAAAATATATTCTAAATATACTTTATAACTACTAAAATGCATAATTTATCCATATAAATTATTTTGATTAAAAATTTGTTTTTAATAAAAATTTAGTAATTTTCACTATTCATCAAAATATAAAAGTTATCCAAAAAGTACCAAAATATTATCCTAGGATAATTTCAATATTACATATCAATAAATGAACTCCATTTTGAAAGATAAAATACATAAAATTTCAAAAAGTGGGTATTACTATTCATAATGGCTACGTTGATTGGTCGCGGCGTGTTAGAATCTCGAAGTTGCGTACAACACACGCTACTATATTATTCAAAGAGAAGCATATCGTAGAATCTTTGGGTGTTACAAAAACTTCCAACTCCAGATCATGCAAGATATAGTTTTGCACATGTATTTTCAGTTTCGATGATGTGTTCATTATCACTTTCTCTTTTTTCATCCGCAAAAAGCGTAATCCCTTTTTGAAGAATCGTTGTACACCACAATGAGTTATACACTTGTTAGGTGTGTGAGTACTGACGTAGTGATTAACCTCTTTTTAAACTCCATAAAATAGTCTTCACATTCCTCAATCCAAAAAAACAGTGCTCCCTTCTGTGTCATCTTGGTCATTGGGTTCAATAATCATGAAATGTTCTTCATAAATCTTCAATAATAACCATATATACCCAGATAATCTGCAGATCTCTGTTATAGATGATGTCCTAGGGCACTCTTCAATTGCCTTTTCCTTGGAAGGGTCTATAGATATCCTATTACTAGTGATAACATTCCCCAATATTGATACTATATCTATCAAGAACTCAAATTTACTGTACTTTTCAAAAAAAATATCCCTCCCCAAAGACATTAGAACATTATTCAAATTCTCCTCATATTCCTCCTTTCTTGTGGAGTATGTCATAATATTTTCAATAATGTCTAGAAAAAAATTCAAGGTATTATCTAATGACTCTATTCATTAAATCCTTGAAAATTGATGGTTAATTAGTACGTACAAAGGGAATCACTATGAACTCATAGAGTCCATACCTCATTAGAAATGTAGTCTTGGTAATATCTTCACTCCTAACCTTTAATTGGTGATATCCTAACCAAATTTCCACCTAAGAGAAATAATTGTCCCCACAAAGATGATCAAACAAGACATCTATCAGTGGTATGGAATACTTGTTCTTTATCATGATTTTGTTGATCTCATGATAATCAATTAAGAGGTAAATTGATCCATATTTATTTATGACAAAGAGAACTCGAACACCACATAGTGATGCACTGGGGCATATAAAACCCTTCTCAAAATTCTCCTATTACTACTTCTTCACCTCTTCCCACTCTACATTGGCTATTATATATGGTGACTTTGATAGAGGTAGATATCCAAAAATATGTTCAATTTTTAAAAAATACTCTTGGTCTAGATTAAGACTAGGCAACTCTTCAGGGAATACATTAGTGCAATGCCTCATGATGGACATTTCTTCAAAAATTATTCCATCCATTTTCCAAATCATTTTATCAAGGCAATATTTTTATAAGTAATTAATTTCCACACATGATAAAATTATTCTAAAGGGGATTCATCTTATTCCTAACACTTGTAAAGAATCATAGGATGCTCTGGGTCATGAAGAGTGATCTTATTTTCCTGAAAGTTGATGTTGGCTTTGTATAAAGATAGCCAATCCATGCCAATGATAGCATCAAACTCCACTAATAGAAGCATGAAAAAAAAATTGGGAGGTTCAGTCCACAAACATTAACCAAGGTTGATTTATAAAGCATGGACAAAATAATGGACCCATTCTCTATTACCATAGATAACATATCCTCCAAATTTAGAGGTGGTGGTTGAATAGTTCTACTAAACATGCAAGATATAAAATAATGCATAAAACAAGAATCAAATAGTGTGTTTGATATTCTTGAATGAATGAATAGCATACCTATCACCACATAGTTGTTCGACTCCACCTCAATAGTAGGGATAACATAATCCCTTCATTGTTTCCATGAATGTTGTTGTTTATTTCCTCTGCAAACCTTTGTATTTGGGAAATTATTTTCATTATGCCCATACTCCTTGAACTTTTAACATTTTTCAATAGGATTAGTGTTGATCTAAACCTTCATTTATTCTTCCACATTAGTGTGACGTTTCATATCCCTTTGGCAGTTATTGGACAGATGTCCAACCTTTCCACATTTGAAGAAATTTCTCATTCACTTTAGATTGTTGCTAAAATTCTTCATCTCACAACTTTTTCTAGTGGGACATTTGGGCTTCCCCCCATATTGGGATTTGATTATTGAACCACCCATGTTGTTATCTATTTCTCTCTTAATGTAACTATTCCCATGAGACCACTGAGAATTTATGATCTCTATTTCAACCTTAAGGGAATAAGATGAAATATCCTCATAGATTTTGAAGTCTCATATCATAAACTCTTTTTCTATACTCGGATTTAGGCCACTAAAGAAGAGATTCAACTTGCATTCTATGTTCATGGAAAACCCATAGGCATTCCTTAAAAGGCTGGTAATTTTTTTCATATGCCCCGATTGACTCTTGTTTATTCTTCTTGAGTCTGAGGAACTCTTTTAACATATTGAGATATTGGGTTTGGGAAAAATATTTATTGGAAATCATCTTCTTGAATTTCTCTCAATCCATAGAATCAATTATCTCTATAGACACTGTATTATTGATCAGTATCCACCATTGGACAACATTCTCCTAAAAACAATACACTTCCAGTACAAAATTCTATTATTGCAACCACTATACGAAGGATAATATATCTTCAATAGAGTTAATCCACCTTTCCTTGGGGAAAGGATCAGGATATCTGTTAAAAATGGGAGGCCTTTTTCTTTATAAGGGATTCTATGACAAATATAATTTTTCTTGGAGGGGGATGGTGTTCCACTTGATTCTTGTTTTTATTTATAACTTGACCCAACTGAGCAAGCAGTGTCATGAAATATTTATCACAAATTTCCAGCATATTAGTCATATTATTTGGGAATTCATCGCATAGACTATCACATTGGATGTTGGATAGTGTTCTTATATTTACTTCTATTAACTATGAAAAGGAACGTACAATTTGAGGGCTTGAAAACATAGTTATTGAACATAAAAAAGGTAAATTTTAAACATAAAAGAATTATCCTATAAATGAAAATTATATCCCAAAGTGTTATTCTTTAGGTTTAAATATAGATTATCCTTGATATGTTTCTTAACATTTATTCTTATGGGATTATTTTATTCTCATAATAATGGTTTGTATTATACTCATGAATTTACCCAAGCATATCCCTTAGGAGTTTTAAGACAAAAGTGTAGTGTGGCCCATTTTTGTGTATCAGGATACCCTGGGTCTTTCCTGAAACTATATGTCGGAGATTTCACTTATAGGTTTATCTATTATAGAGCCAACTCTACCTATTTATATCTTGATTGGGATGTATTTTCGTGATAAACCACCTACTGTATACATATCAAAATTTAAGTATGTTTGGTTATACATAGTCTCATCCATATGGTTCTCACTATGGTGGTCTATTCATAATTTTGAAAAATAACTAGACCTTCATCAGATACCAACTATAGCGACTCTTTCCTTTCACATAACATTACATGATTTTATGAATTATTATACATCAGAGTACAAGAAAAAGATCATGAAGTCTGGTGTTTTGGAAGACTAGGTGCATAATCAAACATTATAAAAACAACTTTTTATTTATACACCATAGTGAGATCCTATCATTCATTGTGCTCATACATCTACAATGGATAACCTGAGGATAACATGAAAAAAGGAATGAGCTAAAATTATAGTAAAGGAAAAAAATAAGAACAAATAATTATCACTTGGGATAAAATTCATGACATGATGATATAAAAAGGAAAGTAAAATATGGAAACATAACATATAAATATGGGATAATTTAAACAAGGAATCATAGAAATGTGGAAGAAACATAAAACATGAATTTAGTATGAGTAAAAGATTACCACCAAGACTGTTTCCCATAGTAGAAATATCCAAGGATAACTAGCAAGACCATTTCACATAGTATCACAAGCCAAGTCTAACTACCAATAGTGTTTCATATAGTAGCACAAGCCAAGGCTAACTTCCAAGACTGTCGCATATAACATCTCATAAGAATCAACATTACCCAATGCATTGGACCTCTATCCAGGCACACCCATATTACATTTCATGAATATTTTTTATACATAAATTATCAAACATGATCAATCATATATAGTCATAAGGGTTACCCATGGAATGAATTGGGTAACATAATCATGATACACAGAATAACCAATGGGTGTGTCATGAATGTGTTCATGATTGAAAGGAATTATAACGTACATGGTCCTTATAAGGTATAATAAGAATATATCATGGTAATTGTTTTTAAACATAAGTGATAACTTGTATGAAATGTATTTGATAAATTTTAGCATTAATACATTTTTTTGTGGTTTTAAGAAAAATATTATAGAGCATTAAAATAGGAAAGGGAAAAATATTTTATATGAACCTTGATATGAAAGAAATATTTTGAAAATAAAAATAATGTTATTATAAATGTAATTATTGATTAAAATAGAGGATAGAGTGCACTTGAAATTGGGTAAAAAATTGTGATGTTCCCTTAAAACGAGTTTGCTTATTATGATTTATTGGGGAGGGAATCACTTAAAAAATGTATATAATCAAAAGGGAATGAGGGGTGGATGTTGAAACATGATTTCTGGGCATATGAACAGAATATATAAGTTTTCCATTAAAATAAAATACAACATCATTTGGGTAAAAAGAAATATTGGGCAACCCAATGGAATAAAGGCAGTTCTAGTAGAATTCATTACAGATTATGGGAATGGTATCTTGTGTACATAAGAGTTCTTAATTATACACAATGGGGTTTCTCATCATATATGAATCAAGAGGTAAGTATGGGGGAGGCGTTAAATCAAACCCCATCATTTTTTATTACACATAAAATGAAATAACATATATGACATTCTTGAATAAATGTGAAATAGAGAGGATCCCTTACCTTAAATCTGATGGTGAAATCCACTTGTTATTAATGAAATGAATAAACAAATTGGGTTTATAAATTAATAAATATTTAAACTATAATATATGTAATAGTTTTATTATAACCGTTTTATGTTCATTTATAACCAGTTTTATTGGTTATGAGGTTCAATTTCGTTGTTCGGGTGTGTTTGCTTGGTTGGTTTTAATTATCTATTTACATATGTTCGTGAATTCATAATCCTATAATATGAGACTATTTTCCAAGAATTGAAGTTATATGTTTTTAGTTTACATCCATAATATTACATGATTAAAAAATTCATTTTACTAATTTGAGTGAAGGTGAATCATTTTATAAATCATTAATTATAATCACTTGATTTAATTTTAGCGCTTTTATTCACAATTAACTTCAACTTTTTTATTATTTTACATCATGAGTTTATAAAGATTACATGAAATTAAATAATATAAAATACACCTATTCTTTTTTCTGATTCGACAACAATAATTGTCTCAAGAACAGAATTTAATATAGTAATATAAATTTATAACATGCCTTCCTTAAATATTCTAAATTGACACATCTCAAATACTATTTTCATTTCATCCAAATAAAATATGGGGAAAGGAGAGATGATAACGATATATCCCATTAGAATAAAAATATTCTAGTACTTGTATGTTACTAGATTTTTCATACCATTTTGATGAGTAGATATTAGGAATGAAAAAATAACAAAAGAACATAAAAATTAATTAAAAGAAAAGAACAATTTTTCCTCTTGAATCAACCTTCCATGAGAGCCTTTTATGGGGAGAGGATTTGGAATTTTGAAGAGGATAAGGTCTTTAGTACATGGAGGAGAAACATGAAGAGAGATTTTGGTAGAATATAGGTAAGACAAAATCCTTGAGAGGAGTGAAGTGAAGAGGCAAGGAAGGGTGGTATTTATAGTGGAGGAGAAGAGGGTTTTCATAATATTATAATAATTAGTTTATAATTTTCCCATAAGACACAATATAGTGATGATTCCATTATGAAGAATAGTAATAATACATGTGATTTAGATATTTGGGTTCTTACATCACTTATGGTGTTAGGAATAGTTTATTTAAATTATAATTTATTTAAACGGTACATTAATGTATTTTCTATTAAAAATAATCATTTATTTTCGAAAAATCCAAAAAATTCACCTTAACCGTTTTTCAACATGTAGAATCCAAAAAATAAACTAAATTTTTCTAAAAGAATTTTTTAATTATATTAATTTAATATTTTATTAAATTCATAATTTATTCTAAAAAACTAATTTTTAAACATTTGTTTACTTATTCCAAAAATATAGGTACATAATGCATTCACATGAATATTATTTATATACTATAATAAGTAATTATACTATTCATTAGGTTATGTCATGATTAATAATGGTAATATTACTATTCATAAGGGCATCTTAATATTCCCCAAAAATTAAGTTGGTTATATTAGAATACAAATAATATACAGATTGCAACTGAGTATGTAAGATTTTACAAATTCAAATCAGAGAAATGATAAATGTATTTTTAAATGTCATATAGCACTTATTAGTTCATTGTGTTGTGATTTTATTTGATTATATGAAAAAAATAACAAGAAGGAAATTTCTATTTATTACTTACGGTCATTTAATAATATTTAAACTAATTGAAATGAATTTTATAATATAATTTATAATGTTAAAATTGTATTTTATTTGTTTATAATCATGAATTTGACATTTTAGAACATAATATATATTTTAAAAAATAATAATTTTAATAAACTTTGAATTTCTCAATTTAAAATTAATTTTCATAAAATTTTTAAAACATATGTTTTTTATTATATTAAAATTTTAGAATAATTGTTAATAAATATGTCAAAAGGGGAAATTTAATTTTATTATATAAGATAAATAAACTTGGAAAATATATATACTATGGTGAAAACCAAATTGGTAAAAATGAGTCACTAATGTTGTAAAGGGACCTACATTGATAAAAAAATCGAGAGTGATTTGTTTAGTTCCATCATAATATTTTCTCACTCATAATCTATTTTTTATCAATTTTGGAAGCACATTTTTATGAGTAACTTAAGATTTTTTATATGTGATGGGTTTTTATTAAAATTAAATAACTTTTCACTTATAAAAGTTTTTATAAACTCCTCACTTCCCCTCACATTAAGACTACAAATGTTCTTCCCATATTCTACCCAGTCCTCTCCCACACATTTGAATAAACCTTATAGAGGTTCTCTCCTTATAAATATAACATATCTCAAAGGCCTAACATCCTTTGCAATGGAAATAATAAAATATGGGAGATGTATGTTAATAAATCATTATTCATATTTATATTACATTTTTACTGAAAATCAACTTAAAACTTTTCTAAAAAAATTAAATCTATAACATAAGTAACGTTATTATACTTCTATGTTACAAAAATGATGGTTTAAGCATTAACTGTTTATGATCACGGACTTCGTGGAGGTATGAACCTTTTAAAATATCTTGTTTTTTGTTAATGAAATGATTCCATGGAGTACATTGGTTCATGGGGGTGTTCCAATGTTTTATTATGTGAGTAAGGGGGATAATGAGGCAAAAAATAATATAGCACATGGTTGGTGTCTGGTTATGAAAACCATGTGAAATTCCGTGGTAACCATATAGCCTAGGATAAAGGATTAATTCATGGTCGCAACACAGTTTGTCAAACCATGTGGCCTTCCCAGGTAACCATACAAACAAATTTACTTTTACTATGGCTAGCACATGGTTTGTGCACGTATTGTCAAACTATGATGGTAGAAAGTTCACCCATGTAATGTTGGGAAAATTTCCAAAAATTACATTACAGTATTTCAAACCCTCACATGATTTTCATCCCTCATTTCCTCCTATGAACTGTAGTGATGAACAAGATATTCCAAGGGATCCCAAGGGTGATTCACCTTTATCTATAGGTAATTTATAGTGTCTTTAATTGTGGATCAACGCACTGGGTATGTCAAATCCATATCATTATATTAATTTTTAGTTTAGGGTTTTCATCCTTATATTACCTCCATCGTAATCTCTAAAACACATATTTTATAGCGAGATCAAGGATGAGGATTTAAAAGGTGGATGAATCAAGGTCTAAGTCTTCGATTAATTGTGTGTTCATAAAAGATTTTCAGGTACATCTTTTATAATCTATATCTAATGGTTTTTATATAGATTTGTGCAAGTGAGGTTATGTTCTTGTTCATTCCTTGATGTGTTCTTGGTGTATTTTGCATGATTTGATATAATGAGTCTCTAAATAACCGATTTAACACCTCATAGTCCATATAGGACACATGGAGGATGACATGGACTATTATGGTCACCCATGGGGTGTACCAACCCTCTCGAATGTGGTTAATGGAATTGAAAAGTGTGAAATTAACTTATGTTTAATTAGATACTTGGTGAATGTTTAAATGGGTTAATGTAATGATTAATAAAGGAGTATGGGATGATTTAAAAAGTTGTTGATAAGGGCTAAGGGATCATTTGTTTTTTCATGTAAATGGGTTAAATGGGATTAATGGGAATTCATCAATTAATAATGTTTTTTAGATGAATATGCTTCGTGAGTTAGGTTTGTTGAATGTGAATTGGGACAGATTTTCATGAGATATATATTAAAAATGTGTTAATGTATTGTGGTAGTATATTTATTCCAGCTTTAGTTGTTATTTTGTAATGTTAGTAATGATATTGGATATGCTGGGTTATAATTTTGTTATGTGTGGTTAACAAATAAATAAGCATGTGAACATGGATTGGTAGAGTAGGGTATAGACATGAGGTTCTACACTGATGGGTTGAGTTGTAAAAGGGCTATAAACATGACCCCTCATTGAATAAGTAAGGGAAGCGGAAAGAAATATATTCCCCTATTGGTTTCATTCCACCCTGACTCGGGCTTTGAGGTGAGGATAATTTAGTTGTTGTGATGAATTTCCCTAGTGATATATGAATTGATTTACTTAGTATTACTTATGACTATTGAACTTTCATAATCCATTAAACAAATTTAATGGTTGAATTAAGCATTGAGATTTTATAACTATTGAATCTAAATGTAATGGTGGGTTATCTATGGAGAAACCGTAGTTATAAGGTCTAATTGAACTGTCTTTTATTTACATATCATTATATAAAAAATCCATGCACTATTTTTTTTTACTAAATATTTTTTAGACACTGTTAGTATTGTCATACTAAGATGTACCGACACCCTATTCGGGCTGTATTCAAGTACTTGATAAGATTTAAACACTGTAGGTCTGGTAAAGGGAAAATATCTGGTGCTTGGGAGTTGAGTCGTATTTGGGATGTGTGTGGATGAAGATCCAGGCTGGGAGTCAGAACCATTGTGGGGATTCCATTTTTTATCATTATTTAGGGTTCCTTTCACTTTGGTACTATAGCAATACAAGACATGTTTATTATTGGTTGTGGTTTGAACTTTGTTTGCGTTATGGTTATTTATGCACGCCCACTAGTTTATCTATATTTTTTCTTTTTTTATATGGTTTCAGTAATATTTTACTATAATAAATAGAGAATTTTCACCCCACATGACTCATATACTCTCAAGGCTAGATGATAACCTCTGGAATATGGGGAGGCTTGCTTGAGGTCATCATACATCCTAACATCGGGCACCGGTTTCGTGGAACTTGGGTCGGGGATGCTAAAAAGTGATATCAGAGAAGGAATTTTTGGTTACATACTATTAGAGAATGGTAGAAAATATTTTATTATTTCTTTATTCCGTGGTAATGATCGTTTCATTGTAGTAGATAACCCAATTATTAGGGAAAACCCACATAACCATGGGTAGGAATTGTTGTTATTTTTATTCATTGTTATAGTTCATGATATTTCACCATTGGGTGATGCACATGTGGTTTGATGTGATGGTTTTATAATATATATTTCATGGAAACAATGTCCTGTGATTGTTCATTCATGAATCATTATTGGAATCTAGGTATATAAGAGACATACATACTCGTAGGCACATAGTGGATGAGTGTACGGATCATAAAGGGTATGGTGCATTTGATTTACATGAGTGTAATGAAAATGGAGTCTAATAAGATGATGAAAATAATGAAAAAGGGGAAATTTAAATGTAAATTAATAATTATTGAAATGTTCTTGATTCCCTTAATTACATTATTTAGCTTTAACCATGACAATAAAAAATTACTAAAATTACCATTAATAATGTCCAAAAAATAAGAGGAAACTATATACATATTTTGAGCCCACAAATTCAAAAAAAAATCCATTTTTTTAAATTAAAAATACATAATTTACTATAATTAATTAAAAATTAATCTTATTTTTGAAATGAGGAAAAATATATTCAAAGTGAAAACTTTCTAAAGATTGAAATTATTTTTTTCCAAATTCAATGTGAAATTTTTTCTATTGGCCTAAATTGGGATAAATAAAAAATAATCCAATTAATTGTTCAAACAAATTATTGATATAATTTAACCATATAATGTATTTGTAAGAAGAAACGAGTTTCAATTAAAATTTAATATTTTATTTTAATTAATCAAAAAATGAAACTTATTAGAAAAATATCAAAAAATGCACCATTTTTTATACTCTAATATTAAGGAAAAATATTATTTTGACATAAATAATTTCTAAATGTGCCAACAACAACATATAAAAAATTGTGCCACCAAAAGTTGGTAATATTCTTTTAGAAAATTATAGACTTTTAATGCATAATATTTTATACTATTTTATTTTATGAAATAAAATACTTTAAACAAATGTCAAAATTTTGAATATATAAATTTCATATTGTGTTTAATATTATACATTCATGTTATATTAATGGATAGATCATAATAGTCTCTTATAAATATAAAAAATTACATTCGAACTCTGTTTTTCATGGAATAAAGGTTGTGAGATTTATTTAAAAATATAATGTTTCATAAATATTATTGTTGTTACATTTATTATAAAAATTAATATCTTTTTATCTTTTTTAAAATATATTTTATAAAAACTATTATATTATAAATTTATTTAATAATCATGATATTTTTTATCATTGTAATATTTTTAATTATATAAAGCAATCATGATAACTATTATTTTTATCACATTTTTTTGAGGTAAAATTTCTATTCCAATATTTAGGATAAAATTTCCAGAAGTCAGGTTGTTATTCCCGGTGGTCTGGTTGCTAATACAATGGCCACATTACCTCTTATATATACCTCTTCATTATTTTACTTTGTATTCTATAATATTTCCCCCATAATTTTATATTTTCATTTATGATGATGTTGATTTGTTTACTTATATTTTTCATCATTTATATATTGTAGGTTGATGGGGGGAGTGATCCTAGTAGATTAGGGTAATTAATAGGTTTAAATATTATATTTTTCTTTTTATATTATTTTTCTTATTGTAATTTTTTGAATTTTAGTTCTTTTTGTAGATGACTAATGTAATGATCTTTATTAGTGAGATAATAATTTTATTTGTTTCTATTTATTATCTATGTTTTTAATATAATACAATATAATGAAATACAAATTAATTTAAAAAAAATATTACTTATAAAATATTCTTAGATACATTCATACCCCATTTATAAATTTCATCCCCGATATTTGAACTCATAATATTGGATGTGAATAGATGAGGGTACTATTGTTTGGTTGTTTTCTCTAGTTCCCACATCACCACATCCTATTTATGGTTCCACTACCACACATTGACATTGTGATTTGTTTTTTCATAGAATATTGTCTAAAACGTCCATGATTTTAACCAACTAATCCATATAAGAGAGGTCATTCTCTAGTTTTACTACCTATATAGTCATTAATTGTGGGGATCCAGTGTGTAATTCATTAAGAGATATGCATGGATCACATCATGAACATGATTTATACGTAGTGGATTTTCGATTTTATAGGCTACTACTCCTGTACAACAAGGGATAAAAATATGGAAAATAATCCTTGGGATGAACTATCCCTTGTATTGAAATATTACGAATCTATTCCATGGTCATATATATAAAAAGTGATTTCCCAAACATCAAACACCAATTCCTATCGGTGGTAGTCAGTAAAGAAAATTTTTGAACATTTAGAGAATTTAATATGTTGTTAGAAGAGATGAATACAATTTGTCATATCTTATACGAGATTAGGTCCACGTATATATTTTCCCAACGTCATCCAAAAAATTAGTTGTTAAACATCTCCTACCATATAGATATTTACATAGTGACTTTTGAATACTAGAGTGGAAGTTATTTTGGTATGAGAACTCAAATAATGTGATATGTTTCATCCATCCTATAATTTCTATTGATCAAGATAATAGTATGTCCTTGAGTATCTGAATATTCATTTCTGGTTGGATATTTGTTTGGGTGAGAGAGGTCGTACTAATATACAATTCAGTATTTAATAAATGATGAATACTTCTCCCAAATATTGATGTAATCCTTGGACCTGATCAGAATCAATCAAAAGTGGAACCACTTGCTGGCTCACCACGTCCATTACATATTTCATAAAAAAATTTTCTAGTGGTATATCATCCAAAATGATGATAAATTGTTCAATCATACTGATTGGATCAACCCCAACCCATATCACATTGTTTCACATTGATTTATTCTAGAGACCACTAAAATATTTTATGGTGATGTTATCTCTATTGGACAAGGGTATATAAAATGGATGCATCATCCCCATGTATTATTGTCTAATTGACTTAACATGATGACATACCATTCATTTCATGGTTTACATTATGACAACATTCTTCGTGTTTTCCTAACAAAGGGGTTTTCAAGGATTATGATACATCTTGGATCTTTCAGGATGTATGGAGAATTATATGATATATACATTATTCAGTATATCCTTATTAATCTCAATTGAGGATGGCACAAAAATTTAAGATCCAAATATAATCACACTATCCTCATCGATGTGGATCTATGGTAGCTTCCCTTCATCCACCTTCTTTTGAAGATCCAAATTTTTCAATTTTGCTTCATCAATCTTCTCACTTTCACATTCATATGTGGATGATACGATGAATTCCCTACCATTTTGATGGAAAAATCCATCATTTACATATCCAGGAAGATATAGTATTTCTAAAATTATATCATGGTTAGAGTAGATGGTTCATTTATTCTAAGAACATCATATACATTATTAAAATTTAAATAATGGTATTTAATAGAGAAATTATATTATTTTTATTATATTACCATATTATTTGATGAATGTAGAGATAATTTTGAGATAATATATACTTTAGACTCTATTGATATGTAAATATATTACAATTATCACCATACAGGTAGTGTAGCTAAATCATCATAAATATTTTCACATATCATAACTAAATATAATTTTTAAGGTATCAATTCCCATGGATCATAAAATATCATGAGGCATGGGATATATCATTAACAATTTTCACGAGTTCCCAACCCATGAATTCCATGGAATCATAATTTTATACCACAAAACATTCCCCACACATTGTTAGTGTGATTATATTTTCAAAGATTATCCTCTATTGAAATCCTTTACATTTTTATCACAATATTCCATCCATAAATACACTAACTATTTCTATTTTTACTTAGATAGTTTGGAAGAAAATACTGATATATTCCTTGCAAAAAATATTATTACCCATGTAATCCATAAAAAATGGATTTCATTGACAATCGTGTCTATAAGAAATTATGTAATTTCTTTATTTTGAAGGGTCTGAAAATATTCTATCATTTCTGATCACATTCCCTTAGAATGATACCGTCCATATCCAAAATTCACACATTATAAATGTAGCATTCATTTTCTCTATCCTTAATCTTTATAGCTGAATTGTTATATTCACTCAATGTTATGACTTTATTTTTTAGTTGATAAAAATACCATAGATAAAAACATCGATAAATTTATCAACAAATTCTATAAAGACTCAATTCATCAAATGCATGAATATTTCTGTGGAATTAATACATTTGAAGTGAATAAATATGTTCTAATAGTGTCCATACCTTTAATGGTAGACTTTTTGGGGAAAATATTCATTATTCACATTCAGTTGAAGATATCTATAATTGTGATCCACCATTGTGAAAAATTGAGCTCCTTGATGTTAATTGAAAAAGTATTAAATACATGGTATATGATAATTGTTCTTTATTATGATATATTTGAGCTCTTGAAAATTGATAAATTATTACATTTTCTCATCATTTTTACTAGAAGTGAGATTTGGTGAACCCTAATTAGAGGTCATATCCTTTTATAAATATTATTACAAGATTTTATCACAATTAACCATTAAATTACAATACATGGAACGTAAAGTCTATTTACCAAGAGATTAAGTACAGAATTAATCATCATGATCCCAAAATAAGATCATATTTTATTTAATCATCATAATGAAATCCTAACATCCATTTAGCCCCTATAAATACATATGATAACCTATTGAATTCATGTATAAAAAATATGAGCTAAAAATATCAGTAAGGAAATAAGAATAACAATATATCAGACCACATGGGTTAGAAACAATAACATAATGACATAAATATCCTCAAAATCGAATAAAAATAATGAATAATTATAGGTATAACATGATAACATATAATACTTGGATATTAGTAATGTGGTAACAATATAAAACACGACTTTAACATGATTAAATTCTCAGTGTACATGGAGAATCATGAGTCAAGGAAAACCACCCCAAATGTTGAACATGGAAAATGAGTCATGGATAACAACCAAGACCTTTCATATGACATCTAATTAAACAAAAAATTACACAATTCATTGAATTTATATCTAGGAACAACCATAATAACATTATCATGAATTTATCTTCCTTATTTAGATTCATTCATAATTAATCAAGCAGAGGAATAACCCATGGAATGAATTTGATATCATAATACAATTAAAATAAATTTCATAATGGAATATTTTTATGGATTAAATGAAAAAAGAATAAAAATAATACAAGGTAATTTATAAGGAATAATAGACATATATCCTGATATTTTATGTAAAACTGAAGTGAATACAAGTAAAAAAATTGTTTAAGAAATATTTAATGTAAATCATTATAGTTTGGTTTAAAGAAAATAATAAAAGATTACTTGAAACAGAATAATAATAATATTTTGTATAAAATAAGAAAGGATCCATGATATAATTTTATATTAAAATGTGTGATTTTATAAAAAATTGTAGGATTTATACAGAATATGGAGTGTAGTTGGAAATCCGTAAGAAATCAAGATGTTCATTTTGATCGTGTTTTCTTTTTCGGATGGTTTTAAAAGGGGACCTTAATAAAAAATGTATAACCCCTTTAAAATAATAAATATTTGATATGTATACATAATTTTGTAACATATATATATAATTTAGTTGAATTACATAAAAATAGGTAAATGTTTCATTGGGAAAATAAAGAGAAAACAAAACTCGAAGGAAATTTGAAGGTTTAAGAATCATCCCTTACCTTATATTAGAAATGATTATTTACTTGATATTAATGTCCTAAATAATAAAATTAAATAAAATAATTTTATAATATTGATCCATTAGTACATTAATTATTTCATTATTGTTTTATTAATATCATTTATTGTCTTTTTTATTAGTTATAATGTTAAATTTCATCATTATGTATTGTTCATTTTCTTGTTTTCATGATCAGTTCTCATATATATGCGTATATATGTTCATGTAGAATGGTTATAATTTTCTATAATTTTAATTAAATTTTATTAATAAAAAAATTTATGTTTTACTGGTATTATATATTATATTTTTCCAACTATGAGGATGATTCATTAGATAATATGTTAATAATAATCATTTTGATTAATTTTTGTTGTTTTTTATCACAAAAAAGTTGATTTGTTAAATTTCTTATTATCAAAAAAATAGAATAGATCATGAAAATTAACTAAGATAATATATAAATATATATATATTATAATTTTTTTCAACCAAAAAAATAGATTAATGACTATACTGGAAGACAATAATATTCATTGAAAACATGTCATCCATGAATGTGATAAATTACCACATCATGAACAATGTTTTAATTTATAAAAGGAGAGGGGAGTGAATTGATGATAGATTATTAAATCAACATAATAAAATTAATTTATTTTTAAGGTGATATATTTTTCATTCCATTTAAAATATGGAAGGTGAGGATATAATATGAATAGAAATAACATGAAAATAAAATAGAAGTAACTAAAAGTGTTATTTAGCTCCTGAATATACCCTCCTTGAGAGCCTATATAGTGAAAATTATTTGGTCTATTGATGATACCAAGAGATCCAAGATGTGGGGAGAAATTTGGGTTGATATTTAAATATAATTTGGACAAGTTTAAAATCATGAGAGGTGTGCGTAGAAGATGTGGTAAGGGGTGGTATTTATAGTGGAGGAGATGGGTGTTTTCTCATTTTTTATTCATTAGTTTATTATTTTTATAAATGTTATAAATTTAGAGTATTAGTTTTAAATAATATAGTAATTATTTCATGTGAGTTTGAAATAATGGTCACTTACATAATCCATAACTCAACCATGATTCAAAAAAAAAATACGAAAATCCTTAAATTATCGTATTTCCTTATTCACCTGAAATTCATGTATATCATAAAATTAAAAAAAATTAACCATACATTTTTTGATGTGTAGAATTAAAAAATAAAACATATTTTGTGAAAATAAATTTCTAGATATCATAAATTTAATTTTTAAATAAAATCATCGCTTACTCAAAAAATGAAAGGTTTTAAAATAAAAAATAATTTTATAACACTTTCAAAAATTAAATATGGTCTCATATAATTATCTTAAAATAATAAGGGAAAAAATATCAATCAATACATTATATTAAATTAAAATTTCATTTTTATTATTAAGTTATACATAAAATTTTATTTAAATATTTTTTACATATAAAAATACGAACACATAATTAATAACAATAAAAATTTATTTACTTATACTATGATATAATCATATCATATATTCATTTATAAGATTCCTAAATTATATCTATACTTTAATAGGTGTTGTGATTATTCATTTGGCCAGTTTAGTTTTCATACGAACCATATTACTATTCCTATGTTCAAGTTACAATTTCATCGGTATAGGTTCCAAAACTTCTAAAAATACTTCTTATATTATTAAATATTAATTTATAATCTCTATATTGTGTTCTTTATGTGATTTATTGTGACTTATATGATATAGAAAAATTATAAGATAGGAATCTTCATTGAATTTTTTTTGGTTGTTACATTGTTCCACCTTATGAAATTCCTCCATCACATCCTCATGTACCCAAGTTTCCTCTTCTTACTTAGGGATCCATTATTGAAATATGACTTGGTGAGTAGTATTATTTTCTATAACATTATCTTTATGATCTAATATATCAATTGATTGTTCCTAGTATTAGAGATCACATTCCAATAGTACCACCTCTGAATTTACTACATATAAAGGATCTGGTATGTACTTACTCAAGAGGGATACATGGAATACATCATGTACATAATACATGGTATATAGAAGTGCTAGTTAATATTACACAGATCAAACACGATAAAATATATCAAAGGGGATGATGTACCTAGGACATATCTTTCCTTTCATCCCAAATCTCATGATCATCTTCCACAGAGATAAATAGATTAATATCATTTCACCAACACTAAACTCAAGCTCTTATCGATGATTTTATGCAAATATATTTTCTTGAATTTGGGATTCCTTGATGTGAGGATGAATTACTTTCACCTTTCCCACCATTTAATTAACCATTTTAGGTCATATTATGTTCTGTTCACTAACTGCATCATAGCATGATGATGTACTATATCTTTTCACATAAAGGGATTCATATGGATACATTTGGATGCTTTAGTGGAAAATATTTTTGCAAGAGAATTCAAATAGTGGAAGATGTTGGTCCCATCCATATTTTAGGTCCATATAACAAGATCCCAACATGTATTCTAGTGTCTGAATAGTTTGATTAGATATTACATCAGTTCAAGGATGATAGGTCTAACAGATGTTCAGTGCAGTTCATAGTGTATTTTGGATAATTTTCTAGGACATAGAGGTGAATATCATATCTCGATATGATACAATATATAGTATTACTCCTGAAAAACTTACAACTTCATTGATGTATATCCATGAAAGATGATCCAGTGATAATTCCTATCCAATTATTGTAATGTGATTTGTCTTTGTTAGATGGTCAACTACCACATATATAGCATTGTTTCCTATGAATTAATTTAGATGTCCAATGATAAATTGCATAGTAATGTTCTCCCACATCCAAGTTATTATGGGTAGTGGATTCATCATCGTCATAGAATTTTTTCATTCATCCATCACTTACTGACATACTAGGAACTTTGATGTATATTATGCAATCACCTTCCACATATTGTTCCATCAATAGTTCTCTCAGAGATATATATTCATCATTATGCTCCCTCTGTGAATAGAGAATGTGAATCTATTTTTTTCTTTCAGAGGCTCCTTCTTTATATCTATATTTTATCGCACACATAGTTGTGACCCAAATTTTACAAATCTTTCCACGTCAAGTTTACCATTGAGGATTTCACATTTCTCATAGATTCTACCTTATTTTGGATATCCACAGAATTTATTTAAGAAAACATTATTTTCTCCACATGTGATGGTTGAGAAATAAATTGAGAAATGATTATTTATTTTCTTTCCTTAATGATTCCCATATTCATCCTATGATGATTTATGAAGATTGGATCATTATAAAATTTCATTATTGATAAGGATGCATGATCCTATTTACTAAGTTCATCATCCACTTTATTTTCCATAAACGAATGGTAGTGGATAAAGTAGTAATAATCATTGATGAGCTATAATAATCATTATTGGAATATATTAAGCACATTGTATATGAATATATGTTGAGGACACTTGTGATCAGTATATGTCCCCCATTTATACCCATTGAGAAAACGCCTCTAGAATTTTAATGAAAATATCATATCTTCAAACTCTTGATCATGTGTGGGATAGTCTTTCTCATGAAGTTTCAACTTCCTTTATATTTAGGAAATCACTTTCCCATTTTCCATCCTTACACATTGTTTGAAATTGTTTGATTCATAAAGCTACCCCACAATGTGTTCCCCACTATTTGAAACTGTGCATCACTATGCACCAATGAGATGGTTATTCAACTATTTAAATATGTATTAACATTCACTGGTCCAAACAAACTTCACTCCAATTCGATTCAACCTGTATAGTGGGTTTTATAGCCATGAAAGTTCTTCAAAAATAGTTAGTAATACATTTATAGACCAAAGAAACAAAAAATATATTTTTCAAATGTTTTTTGAGGCCACTCGTCGACTACCATTATATTGGAAGAGTCCCTAACTATTCTTTTACTAGAGTTAACATTACCTAAAAATGTTACTTCCCTCATCCATAACTCACATTTACAATAATTTTCTTACTGTTTTTCCCTTCACAGATTCTTCATCATAGTATTAACATTCTCACCCTTTTCCTCCATTATCTTGGAGTATATCAAGATTTCATAAATAAATACTACCACAAATTTTTCAAGATGACCTCTAAAGACTATATTTATTCCTTTAGTGAAAATTAAAGGAGCATTAGTGAGTCCAAATGGAATCACTGCAAACTCATAGTGTCCAAAACATCATTCAAAACGAAGCCTTTCTAATATATAATTTTCCCACCATTACTTAGTGATATCCTGACCGAAGGACCACCTTAGAGTAATAACTGGCCCCAAACAACTGATCAAAAAATAAATTTCATTGTGGCTTGGGATACTTGTTATTTATTTTGATTTTAATGATATATCGATAATTAATACATAAGGGAATTGATCCATCCTTCTTCTTGAGAAAGATGATTGGTGCACCAAATTTTGAAGTAGTAGAGTTTATAAATCCCTTTTTTAGATTATCCTTTAACTACTTCAACAGTTCTTTCATCTCAATGATGTAAATTCTATAATGTTTCTTTTATATAAACAAAGATACACGTATATGTTCAATTGAGAACACAACCTCTCGATCAGGAGGAAGACTGGGAAACTCTCATGAAACAAATCAGTGTAGTACCTCATAATGTTCATGACTTAGATTATTGTTATATCATTTGTATCATTATTTTATTCTAGATATTATTTCTCATAATGTATTAATATCCACACATGAGACAATGTTTCTGAAGGAGAATCATCTTTATCCTTACACTTGTGTAGAATTTGAGGACTCTTTTGGATTTGAAATTTGATCCACCCTTCTCGATAGATGATATTGGATTTATATAATGATATTCAATCCATGCCCAAAATATCATCAAACTCTACCAAAGTGATAATGATAGGTTTTTTAGGGAGTTTCAGTCCACAAACACTAAATTGGGAGGTGTTATAAACATTAGATGAAATAATTTCCCGATTTTCTATTCTCATAGACAAATGAAACTTCATATTTTTATATTGTATTTTAATACATCCACTAAATATGAAAGATATTAAATAATTACCATAATCATAATCAAATAATATGTTCACTATTAATGAATGAATAATTAGCATACAGATTACCACATCATTGAAAGGCTCCACTTCAGTAGTGGTGACAACATACGCCATTTGTCACGAACCGAATCTGGTCGCCGCCAAAACCTGCACCAAACCCAGCCTATGACATGGACCGAAGGGTATTCCATATCCCCACGGGCTGGAAGAAGTGAACGGGTATCAAACAAATAGGTTTTGGAATGATATACCCGAGTATGAAAGCATAAAACCTTAAAAACAATCCATAATAAAAATTCTGAAATTTATAGTCAATCAAGTCTTAATAAAAATACCAGAATTCAATACATTAATTTAAATAGAGTAAAAAAAGGTCCAAATACACGAATATATAGTGGCAAAAAAACTGAAAGGACTACACATGACAAGGGGTCATCACCCACCAGCCGTCTCCACAACTCCACCCAAAGGATGGGAACTAACACCCCGAACTACCATCAACCAATGCCTTTCCTTAACCTGGGTCAAAAATAATAAAGTTTACTTACACCCAAGGGTTGAATGTAGGGTTGGAGCCTAATCGCAATACGATACCACCAAATTATTCCAAGGTGCATGCAATACAAGGTGAAAAAGAAAGCAGTTTTAATATGCAATGAAAAGCGAAGACAAATTCCAAGAAATGCAACTTTAAATTAAAATCATTTTTCAAGATAAAAATTTCATATTGTTAACAAATTTAAATAGGTATGTTAGATACTTCAATATAATTCAAAATACACCCAAATACAAGGGAAAATACCACAAATACAATGAGAAACAAAATATGGAACACCCCTAGGCACTAGATAGTCTCGGGCCCCTTGTACCTCGTACCTCAGTGTAATGTAACCATATTAATATCTATTATCGTGCACGATAAACTAATAGGGAACATACCCATAACCTAGTGGCCCCAAATAATCGTCCATACAGTTTAGTTAGAGTTGTATTTATCAAAATTCTAAGTGAAACGGGGACAAAACTCATCCAGTCCACTAGCCGTACTTGTACACATCTTCCCCACCTAGGTACCCGGGCTTCCCCCTTTGTGATCAAAAAATTTCAGCATGATAAATAAATCAATTTTAATATAAAACAACACTACTGGTCACATTAAAATATTACAGTAGCTACACACTCTTTATACCACTTAAAACACACAACAAAACCCTTTGATTTTCCATAATGCAATTTCTCAAAAACCGGCATTATTTTGCACCCAAAACTCTTTGAAAACCCCACATTTCACACTATGAGAAAACTAATATTTACCAAAACAGAATTCAGAGTGCCCAAAACATTTCTATAAACCTATTAGATGTGTTTTAAAACATTCCCATTAGGAAAAATATCAAATAGTCATGTAAAACAACCAATTTAGCACCAAAATGGTGCCCAAAAATCCTTCACTTATCAAACGTCACCAAAATAAGATTTATTAGAATCAGACAAGGGAAATAAACATTCAAAACAAATTTATAAGCCGTAATACATTTCAATAAAATTAACCAAGTAGTTGTAAGGCATACCCAAATAAACTCATAAAACATTTCTATGAAAAACCATTAATTTCAAATAAAATTGTCATTTAAAATCCATTTTCAATACAAACACCTCTAAAAATAATTTTTGCAGAAATAATAAAATGAGATAAACCTGAAAATATGATAAATATATCCTGATAAGACCCAATGATTGCATTATCTTGGAATCACCTACCAAAACAAAGGAAGCCCTTGAATCCTTTGTGCGAAAACACAAACGCACCACTGTCGCACCTCAAAGAGGGTAGACCAAACCTAAAAATAGAACAATGAACTAAGAAAACCCACGGTTAACCTTAGGTATGACACCTTTCCCCTGTAAATATGGGACGTCATGTGTATGGGAAGAAACCCTAAGCACATTGAATGAAACCGTAAGAAAAATGACAGAAGAATGAAGGAGACTCACTCACTTGAGCGTTCTTGAAGAAATCGCCCCAAATACACCAGTAGATGACTTTGAAAATAGCTAAAAATTAAACTGAGGTTGGAAAAAGAAATATAAGGTTAATTGAGAACTGTAATGGGAGGAAAAGAGTGAATAATGAATGATTTATGAAGGAATAAATTTACCTTTTTAAATATGGATGAAATATGAGTGATTTAGAAGTTTCGAACTAAACCGTGAGGAAAATGAGCTCCAAAAAGGAGGGTAAGATACTGGATGCATGGCGGTGTTCAATATCCGTGTGTAGGGCTTGAAATCATAGAAAATTCTTCAAAATTTAATATGTTATTAATTAAAAAAAATTTATTTTTAAAACTGGAATTGGGCTTTCAGGCATGCCCGATCGCTTAAATGAAAACCCATATACATCTTGGATATTGATTTCTAAAGGCTCAAAACTACAATGGTGGTGGTAATATGTCAGGGGATACTATTTAGGAATTAGAATGGATGAAAAATATTAAAAAATGAATATTTTATAAAAGAAACATAATTTATTTTTAAATCAGGAATTGAGCTCACGGTTTTGCCCAATTCACGAAAACTCACCCATTCCACCATAAAAGCTTGAGAAACCCCAAAAACAAAGAATAAATAGAAATTAAATTAAATTTAACTTTAAAATAAGTCATGTATGTGAAAATTCTACCGACCATGAAATCTTTCTGTCCCTGGAAAGCTACAATAAGGCCAGATACCAAATCCAAACCCAACCGATAAACCAAGATGTACCTCTTTGCCAGCCTTCGCCCCCAAGGGCCAAAACACCTCCAATGATCAATTATGGAATGATTAATATCACAATGAAAACTTACACCACATTCCTCAAATTATCAATCACATTCATACTTTATCCCAAAATGAGACTCCTCAAATGCTATCTGAACAAGACTCATGCAATTCACCCAAACGAACAACAACTTGGAACAAGGTTACATTTACCTTACATTAACTAAACCAGTGGGAGCTCTCCAATCACAATGTTTACTTAAGGGATATTTTGGTATCTATATAGTTCCGAACTAGACTACCTACCACCAAGCTAACACCATGGATAAATCTGAGCTATTGGTATGTAGGGACACAAATAGGCACCCCACCATAAGAGGAAACTTATATTATTTTCCAAGATAGAATCAAGACACTAACAGGGGGCCTGAATGAACTCTCTTGTATAATGGGTATAATTCCATTCACAAATTACTAAGGAATGTTCATGAGAATCATAGTGGATCTCCCCACCATAATAACCAACCATCTAAACCGACTAGAAAGGTCTGACACAGAAAGACCCATTTTTTTGATTTGGGATGGACGTAGGGTCAGTCCACACGGTTTGGGAAATTCTACACTAACAGTGCAGATCATTCTTTTCTCATGGCTTCCTGGAACATGGTAACTAATAATCATACACAAATTATGTCTAGAGCATGTCTATCCAAATTTCCAACCATTCTCTAATGACTCAATTGAAACAAAAGGAGGAGGGAATTACATTTGGTGATGACATGGGTACAAGGCCCTCAACCTATTTACACCAAATGAGACAAACGTAAGAAAGATGATGACACTAGAGGTTTAAACTCTTACTGTCTTTAATAATCAGGATAAGACATTGTATATGGGTTTAAAACACCTTGGGAATTCCCTTGACTACAAGTCATCTTCTCTCTGATACCTATGGCTGGAGCTCAAATGATTGAAGAATCTTCGACATCGTAGTTAGGCTTTGGAAACCCCCTGGATGAGAATTCTTCTTTCGATTCCACCAACAACTATACTAAAATCCCCGATAAGATTTCCAAGACATAACACATTTCAAACTCAATTTACCCTAACTCAATATTTCACTGAAATAAGGGATTAGAAAATTAACACACATCACACCCTGTTTCTTCGAGTGAGAAACTATACATGTAAATAACACCTATAATCACCTTAATCTAAAATGAAAGATTTTGAATTATTTACAAGGGAGACATTCTCCCAACATAAAGAGACTCTGATAGGATAGCACAAATTTCACCTTTAAAGTCAATCAAGTGCACGAAATCACAAGGCTTCACCGAACATGAACATTGCGACTGATATAAACAATGCATGGAGTGGGACCCTTATACAAAATCTCCAAACAACACACAATTCTAGAAAGTGGCCACAATATCATCTCATTACTAGATTTACCACACTGGTAGTTTATTGTGAACTTCTTCTTTGAAGAGACCATGATGGACCGAGAGTACATCTTAGACACCATCCAGATACTCATCCATGGTAACAACCCTAGACCACTTCCACCTTCAGCAAATTAGGAAACGTAAGAAGCTATGATCTCTTTCAACCTTCCATGATAACTCTCACACTAAAATAGAATACAAAAAAACTAGGAAAGTAAAGGGTGTAGATTCAATCTAAAAATCTCAAGAAAATGATTCCTTATATTGATCAACTGGAGGGTCTTCGAATGGAGAAACAATCCAGGTTTCACTTCATTTGTGCACTAACCCTTAATGGGGCATACCTTATCCAACGATTAAACCTAAGGACCCAACCAAGATGGTCCATTGTCCAAGATATATCACAAACTAGATCCAAACACCTGAATGCAACACTATAAAAGCATCCCAAATCATTTCTCAAAAAAGACCACTAATCAGCCCTTCAACACAGCTTACTGACCAAACACAAACCCAAAACACAAGACAAACAGGAGGTGTTCTTGGACTCAAAAAATCCCACAACATCAACATTTTCCACAAACACATAATATAATCCATCCCAAACAATTCATCAAGACATCATATTTTTCTTTAAAAACATTTCTTTAAAAAAATGGTTCAACGGTTAGTGTATCCACCAATGGTACCCCATGGTCCTTACACATGCATGTTTCTGTGCCACACTGGGAACCTTCCTCATATCTATCCTGAAACACATCCAGTCATTCCATCAGACATCCATCATCCCTTATAACACCATGCATGTGGTTTCTCACGGAAATACCAAAGGTTAAAACAAAAAAATTCATTCCACTTTTCAAAACCAAAACAGTCAACCAACACATCCTTTTTCTCAAAACTACTAACCACAAGTTCAAAATCCCAATTCACATCTTACAAAACATTTCAGAAAGACACAACAATTCAGAAAATAACTCACTTTCAATATATTCACATCAATTTCAAAACATCTCATCCCATTAAAAAAACCCTTTGATTGTTTAGAAAACTCTATTGGAAACACTTTTCAAAACCAACTTCAATATAGTTCTTTCTTTCAAAAGAGTTGTAATCACACCATTTTCAATTTCAAAAAAATTCTAAGAATTCAGTTCCACCATTTCATAAATCAACCAATTTCCACTTTATTTGAAAATAATTTCACAAAAACTTTACGCTTCTTAAAACCAAAGTGCCATGTTTTCAAAACTAAAGCCCAAAACAATGCGAGAGGAAACTAGTTTCAGTGGGTGACTTGGAAATATGGTTGGAGGAAATATTCCAATCACATCACTGTCATAGATAGTGTTCTAGGTAATATCCTTGTCTCCACATTGCTTTCCAGTCCCTACGATCTCACTAAGAACATTAACCCAACTCTCTTTTCATTTCCCCTAATCATCATCGAACCAAGAAAACCAAAGGACTTAGATAAATCATAAATTATCCTGGAAACATGAATCCCATCATGTGGTGTGATGATTAGGAACACTACCAATAACTGTAATTCCTTGTCCCAACAATCTTAAATCTTGACTATCCTGAATCTTCCCCAAATAACATGACCCAATGAGTTAACCTGAACCTCCCTACGATACCATTTTGTAACGAACTAAATCTGGTCACCACCAAAACCGGCATCAAACTCAGCTTGTGACAAGGAAAAAAGGGCGTTCCCTATCCCCATGGGCTTTCAAAAGTTCTCGGGTATCAAAAAATTAGGTTTGGGAATGATTTACCCGAGTATGAATGCATAAAACCTTAAAAACAATCCATAATATAAATTCTGAAATTTATAGCCAAACAAGTCTTTATAAAAAAACGAATTGAATACATGGATTTAAATAAATTAAAAAAGGTCCAAAGACACAAATATATAGCATCATAAACAACCCAAAGGACTCCACAAGACAAGGGTTCATCACCTACCAGCAGTCTCCACAACTCCTCCCCAAGGATGGGAACTAACACCCCGAACCACCATCACCCAATGCCTTCCCTTAACCTGGGTCAAAAATAATAAATTCTACTTACACCCAAGGGGTTTAATTAGGTTGTGAGCCTAATACCAATAGGATACCACCCAATTATTCTATGGTTCATGCAATACAAGGTGAAAAAGAAAGCAGTTTTAATATGTAATGAAAAGCGGCGACAAATTCCAAGAAATCCAAATTTAAATTGAAAACATTTTTCAAGATAAAACTTTCATAATGTGAACAAATTTAAATAGGAATGTTATATACTTCAATATAATTCTAAATACCCCCAAATACAAGGGAAAATAACACAAATCCAATGAGCAACAAAATCTGGAACACCCCAAGGACTTGATAGTCTCGGGCCCCATGTACCTCATACCTCAGTGTAATGTAACCATAGTAAAATATGTTCCCATGCACCAACCATTAGTATGGAACATAACGATAACCTAGTGGTCCCTAATAATCATCCATATAGTTTATTTAGATTTTTCAGTATTCAAATTCTAAGTGAAATAGGGACAAATCACATCTGGTCCACTAGTCGTACTAGTACACATCCGCCCCACCTAGGTACCTGGGCTTCCCCCTTTGTGCTGAAACAATTTCAGCATGCTAAATAAATCCATTTTAATATAAACCACCACTAATGGTCACATTAAAATAGTAAAGTTTCTACACACTCTTTATACCACTTAAAACACACAACAAAACACTTTGATTTTCCATAAAATGATTTCTCAAAAACCCACATTATTTTTCACCCAAAACTCCTTGAAACCCCCACATTTCACACTAATTGAGAACTCACATTTACCAAAACATAATTAAACGTTCCCAAAACATTTATATAAACCTATTACATGTGTTATAAAACAACCCCGTTAGGAAAAACATCAAATAGTCATGTAAAACAACCAATTGATCACCAAAATGGTGCCCAAAAATCCTTCACTTATCAAACGTCACCAAAATAAGATTTTGTATAATCAAATAAGGGATATAAAAATTCAAAATTTAATTATAATCTCTAATAAATTTCAGTAAAATTATCCAAGTAGTTGTATGGCATCCCCAAATAAACTCATAAAACATTTCTATGAAAAACCCTCAATTTCACATAAAATTGGAAATTTGAATTCATTTTCAATACAAACACCTCTAAAATAATTTTTGTAGCAATAATAAAATCATATAAAACTGAAGATATGCTAAATACAGCATGATAAGAAAAAATTATTTCATAAACATGTAATCACCTACCAAAACAATGGAAACCCTTGAATCCTTTGTGCGAAAACACAAACGCATCACCGCCGCACCTCAAGTAGGGTAGATCAAACCTAAAAATAGAACAATGTAACAAGAAAACCCAAGGTTAAACATTAAGTTTGACACATTTCCCTATGTAAATATGGGACTTCATGTATAAGGTAAGAAACCCTAATCACATTGAATGAAACCCTAAGAAAAATGAAAGAAGAATAAAGGAGACTCACTCACTGGAGTGTTCTTGAAGAAATCTCCCCAAATACACCAGTGGATGAATTTGAAAATAGCTAAAAAATTAATTGAGGTTGGAACAAGAAATATAAGGTTAATTGAGAACTTAAATGGTGGGAAAATATTGAATAATGAATGATTTATGAAGGAATCAATTTACCTTTTTAAATCTCGATGAAATGTGAGTGCTTTAGAGGTTTCGACCAAAACCGTGAGGCAAATGAACTCCAAAGAGGGTGGGAAGATACTAGACGTGCGGCTGGATTCAATGGGCATGTGTGGGGCTTAGAATAATCGAAAAATCCTTAAAATTGAATAAGTTTTTAATTAAAAAAAATTATTTCTAAAACTGGAATTAGGCTTTTGGGTAGGCCCAATACCTTAAATGAAAACCCATATACACCTTGGTTATTGATTTCTAAAGACTCAAATCTATAATGGTGGTGTTAATATGTCATGGGAGACCATTTAGGAATTAGAATGGATGAAAAATATTAAAAAATGAAAAATTTATAAAATAAACATTATATATTTTTAAATCTGGAATTGGGCTCACGGTTTGGCCCAATTCACGAAAACTCACCCATTCCACCATAAAAGCATGAGAAACCCCAAAAACAAAGCATAAATAGAAATTAAATAAAATTTAACATTAAAATAAATCATTTATTTGACACCATTCATTAATACCATGGGGGTTTTTGTTGTTGATTTTCTCTAAAAAACCTTGGATGGGGGAAATGGTTCAAATAATGACCATCTTTCTTGCAGTTCAAACACTGAACTACTGGATCAGTGTGGATCTGAACCTTATATTATTCTTCTATGTTAGAAGGATTATTCATATCTCTTATTTATATTTTATCCAAATTCCCCATTCTTCTACATTATATTCATTTCATAGTTCCCTTTAGATAATTCCAAGTATTTTTATTCCCCCAATTTGGATGCACGGGATATTGGGTTTTCATTTCATCCGAGGAGTTATCTTATGATCCACCCTTAATAGACTCTATTTTTCTATTTTGGTCATTGGTACCATGAGACCATAGAGATTCTCTAAACACTATTTCAACATCATGGGAAAACAATTTATTTTTAGCAATAAAATTGTTGAATCATGAATTATTTTCATAGATTTGGATTCAGTCTATTAAGGAGGACATAAAACATAATTTCGGTGTTCTTGGATTAAATAGAGGTGTATCTTGCATGAAATGTGATTTTTCCTCATAAACCAAGATACACTCTTATTCTATATCCCTATCTATAATTAATTCTATTTCCATCCTTAGATAATGGTTTCAAGGGAAATATATAATGAAATATAATTTATTGAAATATTCTCATTCCATGGAATCAATTTCCTCCTTTGGAATTTTTTTTTCAATCAATTTCTACCATTGATCAGCTTCCCCATAAAAATGATAGAATGCCAACACATAATTATCTTCTTATGAGGATTTTTGGATATATAATATATTTATAATGAACTTAATCCACTATTACATGATGAGGGGATCATAAGGTCAACTAAAAATGGGAAGCCTTTTCTACACAAACAATATGATTGAAACTTAATCTCTCTTAAGAGAAGGATGACATTCCACATGTCTCAAATTATTATTTATAACCTGATCCAGTTAAGCATGTATTGTCAAGGTGTTTTGAGCATCCTTTATCCTTATATTTTAAATATAATTAGTGAAAGCATCACATTTCATATCACATTGATTATTGGTATGATTTCTTCTATTCTCAGTGATTAACTATGAAAAAAATTAAAAATATGGGTCTTGATTAAATAAAAAATAATTGTAATAAAACAAAACACTAGACATAAAATGATAGACATATAAATGATTGGTATATCATAACAAGAGATTTTATAAGATTCAATCTAGGTTATCTATTATCTCTTTCCTAACATGTATTCCAATGGGAAATTTTTTGTTTCATTGTTAATGGTTTGTAATGAGCCTATGAATTTACCAAAGAATATTCGATGATTGTGTCAAACTAGGTGCCCAGTAAGTCCCATTTTTATATACTAGATTACCCTGAGTATAGCCCATAACACCTTGTTAGATTTATTACTCAAAGGTACATTTATTCAAGAACCAAATCAAATTGTAGTATCTATAAAGGGATTTATTTTCTTGATTATCCACTTTCTCATACTAACCAAAATTGAGGGATGTTTTCTCATGAATATTTTTATGTATAATATTGTTAATAATGTTATCTATTATTAGTATCCGAAAATCACTAGATCATGCTCTGATTCCAAATATACAAAACCTGGCCTTTATTCATATCATTACATGATATCATGAATAATTAATCATAAAATTACAAGAATTGTATTTTAAGGTAAAATGTTTTTGAGATTAGGTACATAAGTATTCATTAAGAGACTTAAATAAGATCATATTTTATTTAATAATAATAATTTTATCCTAACATCCATTTAGTTATAACAACTGCATTGGATAACATGGGGTATACATGAACAAAAGGGAGGAGCTAAAAATCCTACTATGCAAATACAAATAGGAGTAAAAACATTTAATCTTGGTTAAAAAGCATTACATGTTGATATAAAAGGAATGAAACATGAATAAAAATAATGTAGAATAACTTGTATAACATGGGATAAAATAATCAGGGAATTTTGGGAATGTGGAGGAAACATAAATCATGACTTTATCAGTACTCAAGTTTCATTGCAAATGTAAGAGCACAAGTCAAGGCTAACCACCGAGACCGTTTCATATGGAGCATGAGTCAAGGCTAACTACCATGACCGTTGCACATGACGTCTCATGGGATTAAGCATTACCCAATTCATTTCAGTTATATATTGGTGAAACCATAATAATATTTTCATTAATATTTATTCCACAAAAATATCCATGCATAATAAATCAAACATAAGGGTTACCCACAGAATGAATTTGGTATCATAATAATTTAAAAAGGAATATCATAAGGGAATATTCTACTGGTGTCAATGAAAGGAAGGATTTAAATCATACATGTACATTCATAAGGAGAAATAGAAATATATGATTATATGTGTTTGTCAAACTAATGTTAATACATTTAGAAATAGTGTTTAAGAAACATTAGAAATAATACATTTTAGCACGGTTTATGGAAAATATTAAAGACTATTTAAACCTGAAAAAAATATTAATTATTTTTATAAAACAAGTAATGAAATACGATATCCATTCATAATTAAATTATTTATTTTATTATAGTAATGGTAGTTTAAAAAATATTATGGAGTTCATATTAAAATGGGTAAGAATTTGAGAAGTTTCCTTCAACCGGGTTTGCTTTTGGAGAATATTTGAGATGGGAAACATTTTAAAAACATGCATAACCAATGAAATATGGATGATATGATCTAGATAAATGATTTTGGAACCTAACAAAATAATTTTGAGGAATTAACTAAAAAATAAAGAGTTACATTGGGAAAATGGATAGAAAATGTTATCTTAATGAAATATGGAGGTTCAAAAAGGATTTGTTACCATATGTCTGAAACGGTTCGAATCTTATTCATATTGTCTTGAATAGTAAAATTAAATTCATTAATTTACAAAATAAATAACATTTTATACATTAATTATATTCATTAATGTTTAATTGTTGTAATTAATGGGATTTTCTATGATTTATAGAGTTTAAATTTATCATTCAAGAGTGTACCTTTTCTTGGATTCCATTATCAATTGACTTTTTTATGAGTACGGACATTCAAGTAGAATGTGTATAATTTACCAGAAATTAAATTCTATGTTATTAATAAAAAAGAGGATTAATTTGTCTTATATAATATTTTTTCTAGATACTAGGTTGAATCATTAGATAATATGTTTCTGATAATCGTTTGGATTAATTTTAGTGGTTTTTCTATCCCAACAAACTCATTTTGTTCTATAATTTAATATCATGAAAATATAAGGGTTCTAGAAAATAAAATAAGATAATATATATATATATATATATTATAATCTAGTTCAACCATAATTTTCTTTCTATGACCAGCTGTTACGATGGTAATAGAAATCAAAACCTCATCATCATTCAATGTGATAAATTAATCCCCAATAGATGATTTTTTAATTTTTTTTACAAAAGGGGAGGTGAGGATAGAATAAGAAAAGAAATAAGATGAAATGAAAATAAATGGGAAAAAAATAAAAATTTACCTCTTGAATTTATCCTCTTTGAGTGCGTCATTATGGAAAAGGTTTTGTTATTTTGATGATACCAATAGCTCGTAGTCATATATAATAGGTTTTGAATAAAATTTTAGAAACATTTGGACATGGATAATATCTTGGGAGGTTTGAGGAGATGTGGTGGTGAGCGATGGTATTTATAGTGGAGTAGAGGTGTGTTTTATCATTATTTTATTCATTAGTTTATAATTCTATTCAAGGGGAAAATTTGAGGTTTATTTGGACTAAATAAATTAATTAGTGCATATCAGTTTGAACGAATGGTCACTTACATCATCCATTACATAATTATGACTAAAAATTCATTTATTTATTTATACTGTAAATTACCATATTTTACTATTCACAAAAAAGTCATGTATTTTAGAAAAATCCCAAAAAATTTCCCAATTTATTTTTAAAAGTGTTTAATTTCGAAAATTTTTCACTTTTATTGAAAATAATTTTCTAAATATAATAAATTTAATTTTTAATTAAAATCATCATTTACGTGAAAAAATTTGGCTTATAAATTAAAACAAATTTTATAACACATTGAAAAATTATATAAGGTCTCATAAAATAATCCTAATATCATAATAAACCATATTTGAATTTATGAATATATTTTATAAAAATAAATTTATTAATGTATTAAAATAATCATAAAATTTTAATTAGTAATTTATGACTTATCAAAATAATAACACATAATTAATAATTTCTGAAACAATAAATTAATTATACTATGATATAATTATATCATACATTCATTTATCAAATGACGAAATTTTTTTATACATTTATAGGTTAGTTGATTATTCATTTTCCTTTTTTATTATTCATAAATTTTATATTACTATTCCTATGTACAAATTAGTATTTCACCCGTATAGATTCTTTATCAACTTGAAAGAAATTTTATTTAATTAATTATTCATTTATAAAGTTTATATTTTGTTTGTTATGAAATTTTATTTGATTTATACTATTTTACATAATTATCATAATGGTATTTTAATTAATAAAATTTTGTTCCATTACTCCAAGCTGATGTACTAGGGTGTATGAACCATTTTTTGAAATACTCTTGCACCTTCTTTAACACCCCCAACTCGATCAGGGCCATCCCCTATAGGAATTTGAGATAGGGATGGAACTATGTATTTG
Organism: Viscum album; assembly: GCA_963277665.1. Lineage (NCBI taxonomy): Eukaryota > Viridiplantae > Streptophyta > Magnoliopsida > Santalales > Viscaceae > Viscum > Viscum album. The sequence goes on from OY728164.1 coordinate 689,092,890, forward strand.
TACTATTGAGAAAACTACCTCATTATATTTGGTAACACTAAGTTACTCATCAACAAATACATCAATATATTACCTAATATTTACTATTTCCACATGGTTGGTAATTTTCATCGACTCAGACACTTGGTAAAGGTACGATTCATCACATTGTATCATAACTGAAAACATACAGAGATTTTCTAAACGATATTCATTTACTTCATTCCATTTGTATAGGAGCATGAGATTTTACGTAATATAGAATGATATTTCTTGTCCCAATAGTTAATTTCACTCTTTATAATGTGATATAATCTATGCCCATCATAGTTTCAAATTCAACTAAAGGAAAAATTTCATGATTTACATAATTAATAATTCCAAATACAATAACTCAAGAATAGTTTTATTCTTGGATTTTATTTATACACAAACATTGTTTTGATGGTAATATCTACATCAAGGTATTGGGATTGTGATCCAATAGTTCAAGAAAACATGTAAGATATAAATAAATTCCTAGAACCAAAAAAAATAAATAAAACACTTTCCATTCTTGATTAAATATAAATTATACCCTATATAACATAATTATCATTCTTCAACTCATCAATTATATCATTTCCGTTTCCATTATGATAGATCCCTTGAATATTTTCCGATATTTTTTACATGTTGGTGGTTGAGCCTTTGTTCCTCCTTTTTTATTGACTCACCAATGTAAAAATCCATATTTCCTTTATGGTATCCATAACCATGGTACCATTCTCAAAAAATCCTTCTTTATATTCAGAGAACATTGAAGAAACTCTTTATGATTCCCAAAGTCTCATATATCTGGAAAACTTTGGAGGCCTTTTTTAAGGCACTAACAAATTTGTTGATTTTTATATCATTTTCCTTAAAAAAATAAGTCGTATGTTATAGGAATTCAAATTGTTTTATGAAAATATATTACATATTATCCATATTTTTTATTAATTTATAGGGAATCTATGTACTATTTGTTCAATGATTTTGATGGAAATAATTGTTATGAATTATATTTTTTTATGTCACCCCACTGGGTTTCTTCCTTTTCATTCATCAGCTTAGAATTTCATATCATCACCCACCACTGATAGACCTTTCCAAAAAATGAAGAAAATAAAAAATATTTTCTATAGAGTTAAGTAACTATTCTACAATAACTGTATGAGAAAATCTACTAAAAGTCAATGGTCATTTCTAGATAAAGGATTCAATAACATATTTCTTCTTCTTATATGAAGGTGGACATTCTAAATTATTAAATTTATTGTTCATATCCTGATATAGATGGTTAATCATCACCATCATGTTTTTTTCTCTACCTCCCAAAGTAATGAGGGTGTCATTCCATAAATCATTGAATTTTACATCAAAAATGTTTTTGGATGAGTTTATTATAGATCCCTCAATTTTCTAAAATTAAAAATGTTTTGACATTTTTAAAAATGAATGAATAAATAATAAATTCTTTTATTCAATTAGGTTTAATTTTATATCTTATGAGATCCCTAGACATAACCTTTTATAATAATGATTTTTATAGGATCGTGTACATTAATATTTTTATATCTGTTTTAAAATAAATAATTTCATTGGATATATAAAATCATAATGGTATATAATAAAATTTTCTATTAACCAAATCTTATCCCAAGGTAGATCAAACTTGGTGTGAAGTATGGCCCATTTTCGTGAACTAATTATGGATCGAGTCTAGTTAAATATGTTGTTTTGGGAGTTTTTTGACCTAGGTACATCTATTCCCATGTCACATCCACCTGTACTATTGAGAAATAAATTTCACTTCTAAAAATCCCCAAACTATTATATGTTATCAATGTAACATCCTATCATATAAGACACTAAATTTGGACCTGGGTATGTGGGTCAGATATCCCCTACTGTTCCTCCCCCTAAGATAGAGGCTGGTGACACATAGATAAGATCTAAGGATGTAAAAAATAAAGACTATACACACCCAATCAGAGTAAAGCTATTGGTAATAAATGAATATCAAAACATGAAAATAGTGATAAATGGAAAATATATTAGCATACATGCAAAATCCATAGAATGATAAAAGAATCCATCAAGGGAAATTATAATGGTTTATATAATATGATGTAATTGAATTTCTCTAAAAAAGAATGAGGAATCCAACAAAATTTAAAAAAATACATATGTTTATACATGTAAAAATAATCAAAAGACCAAAATACCAACTCCAGAAATCATAAAAAATCTATAGATCGATTCTATGCTCCCATATTTCCAAGATATCATTACTCATTCATCATCATAAACTTGGTTCTTTCATATGTCTACACATAAATCTCTATAATATTCCCTGGTACCATCAGAGGGCCATAACGGGTGTTATATAAACATAGTAGTCCATACCCAATGATTTCAATAAAAATTACACCATGTGAATATAAACTATATCCATGTGTAGGTATAACAGTTAAGATATAAAATAATATATGACAAGAAATGTAAATAAAAATAATCTATAAAAAGATAATGCATAATAACTGAATATATATACATATAATGTCCCAACATCATGTTGTAACCATCTCATAATAAGCTATATGTTGTAATTATAATAGAGCTACATTGTTTGGGCCCTGAATAATACAACTAAAGAGACATATTTGTGGATACGTAAATTTACAAGGAAGTTATGGGTTCCCAAACGAAATCCAGGATGAAGGTTTCATAATACAAAAATCCTAGGAAATATTCCTTTATAATCAATGGTTTTATAACAAATGTAATCATTACTCCCATACCATAAAAAAATCAGCATCACACCTCAAATAATTATAGGTTCCATACCTCTAATAAGTATACATGACATACCTTAAATAATACTAGGTTTCTTAACTTTAATAACAATAGATGTTATAAATTTAATAATATTATGTGTCATAACATGAAAAATTATAGGATTCATGCCTATAAAATAATAGGATTCATAGTTTTAATAACCATTAAATCATTGTTTAATAATATTAATATAATTTAATATCATGGAAAAGTAGGCATGATTCTCTCCCAACATGTCATTTAATATAAATTGGCTACAAATAAAAAGGGAAATCTCAAACACCAAAAGTGGTGTTTTTATCATTTGACGTTATAATAACCCACCTCATGTGTGTCCCATGATGTGATTGAAATCCTCTAAACATAGCAAGGTTCTACAATGGTAACTCATTAAGGTGGAAATAATTAAATTAAGGATTAACATTTAATTTAGGATCAAGGACCAGATGGTATAGTGTGATGAAAAATAGTGAATATTAAATGAAACATAAAACCATAGGGAAATTATATAAAACACATAACATAAACAATTGGTAGATCGATTTTCTAGTATCCACCATTGATTCGGTACTGATTGGAATGAAATGGTAAAATTGATGAAATACCTGAAAATATGGTATATGATATTGTAAAAAAATAAATTTATCTAGATTAATAATAACTAAAAATTGTGAAAAAATAATTGGTATCTTACTGGTGGATACCACAAATCAACTGAAAAGTAAAAAAGTGAAGTACATATAGATGAATAATGTCAAATACTAGTTTATGATTAAAGAAGGAGTTCCTACAGTATACATCCAATACAAGAGAGAAAATAGGGGTGAGGAAATGAAAAAGGGTTTTCATTGTTAAAATCATTTTGTGGCATTTACATGGAGTTTTAATGATTTTCACTTAAAGTAATTTTCTAATATTTCGCTTCTAAGGAATTTCTGTTACACATCGTGAATTAGACTTCCAAATCTAGTATGCTTAATATTTTGGAAACATGTTTTGTATTTCAAATATATGTCGTGTGCTTGGTCGTCATCTAACTCGATCCACTGCTTCAATATTCCCAAAATCACCAAAAGTCATAAATGTATGAATTTTATATCTAACACATAAATAGTTTTTCAAAAAGGGTTTAATCGAAAGCTTAAAGTTCTCATATGTCACAAGAAAAGTTGGGATGTAATAGTTCACCCACCTTAAATAAACTCATCCACATGTTTCCCATTTAAGGATGGTAAAGAATCATTTGATAATAGCTCTTTCCATGGAGCAATGAAGTCAACCTATCACTTAAATGTTTCATCCTCTCTATAGTCATGCTTCCATTACACTCATTAAAATGGAACCTAACTTCCTCATAGATTCATTATTCTATAAAATATAATATGATTAACATTGTCTAAAAAATCTCGTATACATCTAAAGAATCCTCATTAGGCTATAAGACATGAGATGGATCATAATTATACCAAAAAACTATGAAAAATAGAAGATGTTGTGCATCTCTCAATGCCTATTCGATAAATTCAAGTATTATTCTACCATCATATCTCTCTTCACAACCTCATATAAATTGAGCAGAAATCATACCTTTCTATCCTTAATATATATTCCTCATTATAGTTGATACATGCCACAATACTCAATCCAAAAACACAAACTATAGTAGTCGATGACAATGGTCGCCATTTGAATTTTAACTATACTGATATGTATACATTCACATCTTGATTGTATGATCCAACTCTTAAGTCTCCTAAATTAGATGTGTTCTAGGTAAGGATACCCCACATAGACCAAAGAGAAAAAAAATTAATGACATGGACCACCATATAACCCCTTATACATATGCATATGTGTCTTCACCTGAAATATGTTATTATTAGTGAGTCAAACTAGTGGTATATGTTTTTACCCAAAACATCGTTAATCAAAGAGAGATTCTCATTTCATAACCTCTAATACATTTACAATCTGTTTAGACTAACATAAATTCTAAGGGTGAATGGAGGTGCTCAAATGAACCTATGTGGAAAACTTATTCTCGAACCCCTCGCCAAACCAAAATTTTAAATGAGAAACACTCTCAAAAAAATTGATTGAGGTACCTGGTCTTGTAACACAATATCAAATGCATATATTTTCCCAATCATATACACATAGATGGTCAATCATATAGGTATGATATGATTCAAATTCATGATCCTATCAATGATCAACCATAATGAATCAAAACCTCAATGATATCTTAGTAAAAAATTCAAAAAATCCATCATTACATTGTCCCATTTCCACATAAGAAGAGGAAATGGATGTATATCTCTATGATGCTCTCTGGTGTTTTGTCATTGCCTACCGATAGGTGAAACACTTAGTAACTAAATGAGTAATTTCAATTTTCATATTAGACACCAAATATTGTTGACATAGATCATGATTTATATTTTTATCCCATGGTGTGCCTCCAATGTTGAATCAGGAAACTCTCACATAAATTCCTATTTGATGAATTTATAATCCATAGAGCATATTTGAATGAATTAGACCTCATCCTCATCAATGATCACAGTAGCCAGTAGGTCCTGATCTTTCAAACTCTCACTAAGGGTTAAGAACTCATTATCAAATAGCTTCCCCATCTTCAATATCTACATAAGATAAGATGTCACTTATAAAGATGGATGTAAAAAATCACCTTTATAGCTATAAGCCTCCATGTGAATAATATAAAATTGAGAAATAAACTACCACTCGCTACTAGACTCCACAACCATCTTTTTATGATTCCATCATCCATGAAAATACACTTTATAATTTCTTTTACTATGGATATAGGTAGGATTAAAATATATATACATTATATATTCAACCCTCCATCTCTATGTAGGGATCATGTTGTGTTGTGTGAAAATATATTTGAGGCTTTTGTAGTCCATAAAAAAAATCACTCCACCTTAAGGTAATACATCTAACAAATCATTTTTTTTAAAAAAACCTTCTAAATCGAGATAATGCATCTGGTAATTCCACTCATGAGGCCTCAACTACTATAACCAATATACAACAAATCAATAATCCTGTATCAGATCTTATCCTTTCCTTATACATGATGCATCACAACTGGCTATATAGATTATTACCATATTTGGATGAATCCTGATTTTTTCTAAAATCATCCACCCTTTTAGCTTCTGAAAGGCTATATTTGAGGATTTAGACCACAAAAACATCATAGTTTTTATATTCAAGTTTGTATTATCTTCTTTGAAGAATGAATTGTTTATATGGACCATCTATAATATCTTATCTTATCATATATATATGTCAAAATAGTTATTGGGATGTTCTTAGGTATAGACAACAATCACCTCCTCTAGATCACCGGATTATTATACCACTAATGTAATATGAACTTGGATGTCGAATTTATCAATCCAAATGATTCATTTACTAAGCTCAAAAAGAAAATTGTTCTCTATCAGTTTATTCAAAACGATCTGAAGATGTTTACCATGGATTTTAAAGTATGTTAATACTCTATTATTTCACCCACATAGATAAATGTAATTGAATTCTAATATAGGTGTAAATTCTGATTCAATATAACCAAAAAACAGTCTATGAATTCCTGAGACCTAAATCCATAACCAGCTACTCATAAAGGCTATACATGCTGCAGAATAGTGTTTCAGGTATGTCTTAAGGTGAAACACATACTTGGAGATAGACTAACCTAAAATAAATCATTAAGGATACTATATCACATATTATTTTATCCACTAGGTATTATCTACGAGGAAAAGTGTAATAGTAATTCGTAGTAAGATGATTCAACATCCATTAATCCACACAAAGCTAGAGGGTTTCATTTTCCTTCATGTAAAAAAGCAATGGTGAAACCTGAGGAGATGTATTGTTCTATATAAAAACCATAGATTATAAGTATATCATTTTTATTTTGATCTATATTATCTTAGTATTGCTTAACCTATAACAAGGAATGGAAACCATTGAAAATTATGGAACCATCTCAAAAAAGAAATCCACCTCCCACATAGAAGGTCAAATACAAATTTTATTGGGAAAAATTCATGAAGCAATCTAATACATGAGGGAAACCTAATGTAATCCAAGAACATCCAAATAGAGGGTATAAATCATGGTGGTCACACTACTATACCCACAATACCCTAGTCTAGATCTAGCCTCATGGACATCCAACTCACCCGTCGAAATATTATAGTTTCCCTCTGACATAGTGAAAGGGACCCTCTAATGATATAAATTAAAATATGCATGGTACAAAACCCTCCAGTACATCAAAATGTTGAAATAAAATCCCCTCATCTAAATGAATATGATTTCCCATAGGAATCAATAGCCACCTGTCACAACACGGGCTCATTGCAATTTAGTACACTCTCATAACGTATACACAATATGGTTTCAAGTTTCATAATCCCAAATAAAAACTGAATCTTGAGAACAAGGGCTTCCACAATAGACATAGTGTTAAAAGAGTTAAAATAACATACATCAACCAAATAAAATAAAAATATAGTTTTTACTAAAATAATCATTAAACTATAGATGTTCATGGACTCTACTCATATGATACATATGGAAATTTATAAACAAGGCCCATTATGTGTCCCAATGATACAAAATAACCAACTTGAGATGATCCTCCCTTATGATTTTTGGAAACTAGATTCTTGCTACCATGACGATGGACACATTCTCTTCCAAATTACATTGTAGCTCTTTAGTTTATTTCTAGACATGAAGCTACTAATCATTCTCTAGGACATGTAGTTGGTGAAAACCTCTATCACTAGACTCTAATTGGGAGATATTGAAAAATCTATTATAAATGGCCCATCGTGGTATGGGGTCATCACTAAACTAGGGCCATATCACGTTAATTTTTTATGTTCTCCTACCTACCACAATGAATAAATACAGCAAAACTACTAGTATATGTACTCTGACTGGTACTTCACTCACTATAGTTCTTGGTGTGACACTTCCTACCACCAATATTACACTACTGGTTTGAGAATTTTATCAACTATGATCAGGGACACTAAATTACCTCATGATACATTCAGTATTATGATCTCTAATAACTGTTTTAGATATGATATTCAAATTGAAAACATTCACTTGCGAAATAATACGATTCCTGATCCCATCTGGAAAACTTTTTTCATTCGCTGGATCATAAGTTTTCAAGATATGAACAAAGTGATGATACCATTTAATATTATATAATTAATCCATAATAGTAATAGATTAAAACATTGGGTTCATGAACTCCCAAGAATGATCACCATTCAACGCCTTAGGGAATACATTATCAATGAATCTATACTCGATGTTTCGTCCAAATCACTTGTTGATATTGACATTCCTGGTTCAAGATATCCCTTAAAATGTTTGTAAGACCATAAAATTATATATATAGTGAACATTATCTCTTCTAATGTGGTGTATCAGTATTCTAAAAAATTATAAGATAGTCTCAAGCCACAACACTTCAGCTTGGGGGCCACCTTCCTCAATAAATATAGATAGATGTTGCTTCTATACTCTGAAGTCAACTCCCCTATACAAATTTTAGTTCATAGATATTTCTATATATTTTATATAATCTGCATAAAATCCCTTCAGAACTGGGAATAATATCCGAAATTATAAATAATGTTGGGTTTCATAGGTGGAACAACTTGAGGGGACACTAGTGGCTCAGGGCCCACCACCTCCGGATCATGGTAGTCACCACCCTCCTAGTTTATGTTACATGGGCATCATTATATCACACCATGTTATTAAAAGATGAAAATTATGTTATATATAATATAGTAAACACAAAACCAAGTTTTAATTTTGATACAGGTAAAAATGAGTTTTTATAATACCATTCATTACACGTAACACCTAGTTTTTCATTCATTACATGCAACCCTAATATTTTTTATAGCATATTCAACACGCAACTCACAACATAAATTACCGGGAATATATATTAACATGATAACCAAACTGTTATGAAGTAAATTTTTAATAGGATTAACTAAATTATGAAAATTCTATTTTTAGACATATATATAATAAATTCTTTGGTTACCAGTTAATTAGTAATAAATATATAAAACATTTTTTAAAATTAAATTAAATCCTTTTATAAAAATATATTTTAAAGAATGAAAGTGTATTTTATAAAAAAATAAATTAAAAAAATATTTTTTTTATTTTATTAATTATATTTATATGTAATATATTAAATTGAAATAATAACAGTCATCCTTAGTTTTTTCAAGAAATGATAAATAAAATTTTACACATATAATTGTATATAAAAACTATTTTTTCCTTCTTATAAGGCAGTTAATTTAAATATAATTTCCAAAAAAAATTCTGAAAGTACTTTTTCAAAATAAAACCCATTTTTAGAAGTGTATGACAAAAAATTTCTTTGTGTGGGGTTTTTTTATTAAAGAATATGTATTTTTTAGTGAATGCTGAATAATAAAAAAATCAACAAAAAGAATTGGTATAATAAATTCTACAAATTTAGTGTCCCAATACCTTTTTAATATTATTTTGTTTAATATAATTATTAATTAGTTATAATAATTACACATAATTGATTTTTAATCCTCTTTATAAATTTTGAAATATTTTTTTGGTATAAAGACGAGGTTTTTTAAAAACTATTTTAAAAAGAATTATATTTCTCATATTTATTTAATAAAAAATATTCCAATAGAATTTAATTTAAATGAATATTTTAGAATATATATTTATAAATAGTATTTTACTTTCATTAAATTCTTATTATTATTCATATAGTAAACATAAAATAATCTTTTTCTAAACAAATACAATTCTTAATTTCCTGATACCATACTACGACTGTGAGATTAATATTAAATAAAATTATCAGACATTATTAAATATAATTTCCTAAAATGGATTAAAAATTTGGAATCAAAATAAATTTAATATATTAATGGGTCAAAATAATTTTTTTACCAATGTTATTAATGAAAATGATAAAATTTAATCACACTGTTTAAGTTTAAAAATGTGTTTACCATGTGGGTATACTTTAAAATTATGGGTTTATATGACCTAGATAATTGTCAAGAAAAACTTTTATGGACATAATTTTACCTAATCCATTAAATTATATATTTTTGTGCATTATTGTATAAAATTTACATGGTAAAAACGTTTGTATAGTCCAATCATTGAAAAAACATTACAAAAGGGCCACTCACATCCCTTATAAATTCACTCCGACTATCCTCCCCTATCAACACCTCTAATGCACATTGTATCAAAAAACAAATACCAATATCAATTCTCCAATTCCCTATAACACCACATAACCGTTAATTTTGGATGAAATTCATCCAAGAATTTCCTTTGGAGGAATCTATAATGATATAACTGAAGAATATGTTTTGTTATCCCACAAGCATTTGTATTTTATTTATTTCTCCACCAAATTAAATTATTCTTATACCATGTATATATATAGAAAAATATCCTCAATGGAATGATATTTTTTATGTTATTTTTATGATCTGAAACCACAAACACATTCATTAAATGGGTGACAAAATATTCCTATCTGTGTATGGTGGTTTACCACTTCATGAAGTGATATAATTTTTTCCCACTACCATATATATTAGTTATGAATAATGATGTAAATAATATTTATATATGATATTAATTATTTTTTAAATAATAATAAAAATTGATTCATTATATCAAATACAACATTTTTCTATTCTATTACATATGTAATGCGATAACATCTCTCATGTATATGGCATGCAATTGTCTTTCGAAGCTCTGTGATGTGCATATCACTAACATGTTACATGGAAGGTAATAAGGGTAACTATAATAAATATACACTATATAAATTAAATTATTATTATTTTCATGACATTATTATATTTTTTGGAATACAATTTATATTTTTATTTATTGTCTTTGCACAGACAAAAAATGTGACATTGTCGTTCATTGATGTGTGGACTACCACCTCCTAGATGAAATGTAATTCATTTTACAGAATAATAATGCTATAAATAATTTTATATAATTAAATAACTTTAGAGTTATCTTAAAATTATTATTTTAACAATAAAATATTACAATGAATATTTCCATATTGATCATTGAAAAATTTAATACTAACACTTTCATACGTATTCCCTACTGTTTCCATGATCATAACATTAGTCCATTTTTCATAACAATATTTAATTATTTGTTTTCAAATAATAAAATATATTTATATGGTTATTTTTTGATGATTATTATTCGTGGTATTTTTAAATAATTACCATTTTAACCATAGTCATCATACCTATGTAGTTTTTGACACACATGTCTAATATAGTAAAAGCAAACAACATAAAAATAATGGATTATGTAATTATTTATAACATGATAATAAGTGAAAAAAAATTAATAATAAAACTAAAAATGTTTTATAGATTTTAAATATTTAATATAATATTAATATTTAGTCATATAATGAACATGTGTGAGAATCAGACTCAAGGTTAGTGTTATTCTCATCTCACTTTTATTTCTGTGAGATATATACTATATTATACAATTATTTTTTGTTTTTTGGGTTATATAATTTCCATAAATTTATCTTATTATTATTAAAAAAAATTGTGGTTATTTAAACATCCTTTTAATGATATAACGTTCATGGGGTTTATGGTTTCATTGTTACCAAAGCGATAATTTATTTTTGTTACAATTTTAATTGAGACGTTTGTTATTTAATACACTGATATTCATTAATGGGGTATATAAACCTACACTTTGAAATTGTATATCATCAATCTCAATATTTTTAGGATATAAATGGATATATTTAATGTTATTATTTAAAGGTAATTATGATACAATGTTACCAATGTGGTAAGATTCTTTCGTTATTATCTCATCATTATTGGGATTGTTTATCATTAAGCCTCAAATGATGAAATATTATAATATAATTAATTCTAGTATTCTATATTTATTCTAGATATTTTCATGTAATATTTTAATATTTACACTCTTTGGTACATATAATAATATATAAAATGTTTTTAATAAAATATTACTTTGTCTATCTCTTTGGTCAGAAATATTTTTTCTTCTCAAATTTTGTTTTATAAAAATGTTTCCAAAAATTTTCATAACCATTTTAAAATGATTTATCGAAGAATTTGATACATTATTATAGCCTTTAAAAAATTTTCAATGGAATATTCTAATAAAATTCTTATCAATTCACTTTTCATGAATTTTTACAATGTTAAAAGAATTTTATTTTAACACTTATGATATGTATAGATTTACCCGACATCATGACTATCATTGACATAAATAATTATCTTCATGTTTAAAAGTTTTCATTGAGAATATATTTTCATAATAATTTATAAGTCCTTTTTTTGAAATTTATTTTCAATGAAAAATATATTAAAAATGTCTATGTTTTAAAATTGTCTTTTTAATAGTAAAATGATAATTTTAACAAAGAATTTTTTAAATAATATTTTAATGCTAGTTTCATTTTTCATTGTCAATAATCATTTTTTAAATATCCTTTGATGGGGAATTTTTGGACTAATACCATACCATTTATATCATAGGATGGATTATGATCATTTCACAGAGATTTTTTTAGAACACTATTCTTTTCAACAGTTTAGTCATGATTCAAGGATATTGTTATAGAACCCATTTCCTTCCAATGAGTTAATCATTTTATGAAAATAATAATGGTTTGTTCAATGTTTTATGATTAAATTAATTGTCTATATTTTTTATTAATTATTTTTCTTTTGAACATTATAATGAATGTGTGTGGCCATATAACTTCGGGTGAGCTCGTTATATCTTTTACTATTGGGGAACCAAGATTACTCTATAACGCATTGTGTAATGATTATGTTCTATAGATAATTATATTGGATGTTGGACATATTGGCATTCCAATTTTTATGGGTTCTAAATGGAATCAACAATGACTCTATATGGATTCTATGATATGGTCTTCCAAGATACCGATATGTTTTATCTATTATTTCTATGAGTTAAAGATGTTTCATTTGATCAATATTGATATCACATGGAATGTAATTATTTATTCTGATAACGTTATGTTTTTAATGCCTGATGAAATTTTATAGTTTTTTGATGATCCATGTATTTATGGGTATGGATATTAATATATTATAATCATGAACTTTTATTATATCATCATACACTTATTCACCTTTTATTCTCATTGATGACATCCCATTCACTAATTCTTATTTCTACCCTTACTGATAACTTTATCTCACCCTTCTTATTTTTCCTTTTCCCATGTTTTTTGAATAATTATTTTTAATGATTTTTTTCTAGAAGGTATTTCATATGAATTATGGTGATGATTGAATTAAAAAATAAAACATTTTGAGTTACATTGGGGAAATTCTCATTTAATTTAATGTGAATTGTTTTTGTAGGAGTTTTTCCTCATTCTGTATATCTCTTAACTAAAAAATCCTCAATGTTGTAAGTGATCCATTTTATCCTTTTTATGTAGAATGGTTTACAGGGAAATTGAATCACAATTATCATCATCAAATATGGAAATGTATAGTTTGAAATTTTATCCTCAAATCTGGTACTAGAGAATCTAGGCTATTATAGATGGAATCAAAGTACAGATTAGAAATATTTTGAGAACATTATTTTTCTTTTTTTGTGAAGTTATTTTAAGACTTATAGATACCATCATTGCTCTATATGATTAAAAATTATCATCAGTACAATAACATACAAACCCTATTGAGGTTTTATGTAATGATAACTTAATGTGATTAAGTAAATTTTTGAGACATTTTATTAATTTTTGGTAATTGTATCTAATAGATTAAAAATACCTTTTATTTAAGGTGGAAATATTTTTTCATGTATAATAAAAAAGAAATCCTATACTGACCTAGATACAGTGTGCCTAGTGCCGGTGTCTATCTCTATTACAATAACATGATTATAATGAATCAAATTTGAATGGACCGAAGAGTTTAGGCGTCTTAGTGAACCAAATACATAAATTAGAATAGTATTAAAAAATAATACACTAATTACAACATTTAATTTTCAAGGATATAATTAATGCCCCCAAGGATATCCTTGCCTATATTTCATAGTACACTTCTTGGGAGTTTGGTAAGGGAAATAATAATGGGGATTAAAATTCCCAATAAGGGTTAAATACAAAACAAAATTATGAATAAAAAAGAATAATATTTATTTAAAGGTCATTAACACAAAAAACATTTTATTTCCATAACTAGATAAGGAATATTTAATTTGGAAAGGTAAATTACTAAACGCACTTTCCATTATATCCATAAACATATAATGAAATGCATCAATAAATTTTTCCAAATAAAAATATGATGGAAAATAATGCTAACTAAATACTTAATGAATACAATGCTTAATTATTGTGTGTTATGTTTCCCATAAACATTATACCTTTAGCATTATGATCTATCCCCAAGACAGTTTAAAATATAATGGGTGAAAGCCTAGTAGATTTGGTTAGCTAAATAATTGGTATAATGAGATTATTGATTCATAAATTTTTTTGTATTAACAGGACCGGAACCCATTTCCTACATCACCAAAGTATTCTTTTTATTTCATATAATCGATTTATTTAAAAAATAATGTTTCATATCAAATATCTGTATTGACTAAAATATATAGATCTATGTATATTCGCCCAGTTTGTTAAAATAAAATTCCATGAAGACAACGTACATTGAAATGCTATATAGTTCATGAAACAAACATTACCATGAGAAATAATATGGATATTTAGGGTAAATTAAAAGTTTAATGATAATTGAAAAATAAATATATTGATTAAACTAAAAAGGAATTAACGTTTTGAATTTCAATACAATCCTTACTCAAAGAAATCACAATCCATCTTGAGTAATAATAAGGATAAAACCTAAAGAAAATATCCCTTATGGACTAAGTGCAAATGTATGATGTCATTGGTGAAAATAAATACCATAAAAATATATTTGAATCATTTTTTAGGAAAATATTCTATTCATTTTTGAAAAAATATTGAATGAAAAATTTCATTTAAATTCACATTACAAGAGAATTTGTTTAAAAATATATTTTAAAAATTGAAATTTATTCTCCAAATAAATTATTTTGGGAAATTCGGTATATAATGTACAATATAAAATAAACTTTCTTTTGACATTGTAAAAACAATAGAAAATTTACTTGTTCTGAAATAAAAAAGAATCATAATTTAAAAAACAATTTTAAAAGAATATGTGTAAAATTTATTTAATAAACTATTTTTAAATGGTTAACAAAATTTAGAAATAAAATTTATATAAAATTTTTTTTTGATTGAAAATAGATTTCAGATGAAGGAGAAAAAGGAATCTAGGTTTTGTAAAAAACATTTTATAAAAAAAATTGTACCATAGTGTCATAAAATAGAACTATTACATGATAAATTTAATGAATAACATGGGATAAATAAATTAAAAGAATTATTTAACAATTATCATATAAATTTCTTTTATGGACTTTTATTAATGAGAAATATGGATTAGATGGAAATTGTGAAATTAACCCTTAAAATGATTATAATGCTTACGTAAGAGTTAGTCGTTTAATTGAATATATTTAAAAAAATAAATCCACATATAAGATATTTAAATACATGTATTGATATTAAAACACATTATACACATAATTATTTAATATTATTGACAATAAGGATGAAATATAACCAAAAAATGGAATTGAGTTATGAAATTTCTTATCACTTTTTAACATTATAACCAAATCCCCATAAATAATATAATTAAAATTAAAACATTAAATAACATTAATATTGAATTTTACATGAAATTAAAATTAAAAAGAGAATTATGTACACTGTTTAATAGAATTTAGATTCACAGCATTATAATATGCCTCAATGAAATGAAATGGAGGTGAAATCTCTTACCTTCTGTTCCAATTTGAGTGAACATCGTTTAAACTAATTAATAATATTTTTAAGCCTATTATTAAATTATAATAGAACCATAAAAATATTTATTGTATCATATATTATTATCTTATAATGTCTTATTAATCGTTTGGTAACCAACATTAATTTTTTTCATCTTTTTAGTTGTTAAATCTCAGGTTTTTGGAGTATGTTTTGACTTATTATTTTTTTTATTTTTATATATATAAATAATTAATCATATACATGGTATAAAACCGATTTAAATTTTATATATATTCATTATATAGGTATTTATAATAATCCATTAAATTTAGAGATATGAAATTAACTGAACCGTTCATGGAGAGGGTAGGTCGTAAACACAGATGAACGTTACTTCCTCCTCCAATGGCCTGAAGGCCTTACTTTTTAATTTATTTTGATAATACACCTTTCAAGGGGTGAGGTGGAACCCAAAAAGGCCCACAGGCGGAAGTATTACATGGCCTGTAGGCCTTAGAATAATTCATTGCCCGTAGGATTCAAACTATACATACAACCCAGACTAACTACTTGGAACTGCACCTCCCCAGCATCTTCATCATGAAATCAGATCTCCACCTTCGCATGGTTATTATTCTAGGAATTCTCATGCATGCACATGCTTCTCCCGATGGGAGGTGACATACCCTTTCATTCTTGCAATCCGTTTAGCTTCTGCTGTGGTAAAAGCTCCTTGCTCGTCCTCCTTTTAGAGCTTGTTCCTTGTAGGTTGTCTGGTTTGCATCTACACTTAAGGTGGTCCGAAAGCCTTGAGGAGGCCCAAAGGCCTTACTGACCTAAAGTCCTGGGTGGCCCGAATTCCTAACAGGAATCAGGGGCCAAATCGGTGGCCCAAAAGCCCAAACAGGGGCATATTTTCAGCTTCTACAGTGCCTTATACAGTTCCCGTTATAGTACCAGCACCAGTACTGCTACAGTACTCTGGAAATTCGGCCTCCACCTAGATTTGATCCCTGGTCGCTTGGATTCACATACAGAGTCCTTACCAACCAGGCTAAGGCTCATGTGCGATGAATGTTACTTCTATTTCAAAAATATAATTAGAAAGTGATATATTGTAACACCGGGGTTTTTTATCTTTTTATTGATATGGTCCATTGTAAATCCTGATCCTTTTCATGGGTATTCGGTGTGGTGAATCTTGAGTTTTGATGTTTCATATATGTCTAACCACCCAAACTTGGGATCCCCATTTCTTGTTTAGGCGTTTTTGAAGAAAGGGTGGTTACTTCATGATTTGGGCCAACAATGAGCCCATTTCCAATTTTAAATACCGAATTTGTTTCTTTTATAACTCTTTTTTTTCATCCTTTTTCACCAATTAAACTTCCCAATTGTCCAATAATAAAATATTAAAATATCTGTATCCTTTTGGACCCCATATAAATTCATAAGATTTGTGAATTGGGGTTACATATTTAGGTATTGGGCCAAACCATGGCCCATTTCCTGTTTTTTTTAAAATAATACCTTTCATTTATTTATTTTTCATTTTTTAATCATTTTAGGTGATTCCACCTCAACGTTGATGAGAATAACCCTATACTCTCCCTCAGCATCTATTTACCCTCTTTGGAGCTCATATGGGTGGCGGAGTAGGGAGAAAGTTCTCAGGATACCTCAAATCACACAGAATTGATAATGTAAATCTTTTTATACATAACTCATACATTTAGTGATATTTTTTAAAAAAAACTTTTTCCCTTGTTCTTCTAGACCTTATGTGACTCTCCAATAATTTTTATCCCATTCCATTTTCTCTAGGGGTGCAGATATAATGGAATATGAAGAGTTTTCTAGTGGAGAAGGTGATATTCCATCTCCTTTATCATCCATCTTCTTCCTCCGTTCAATTTTTCTGGGTTTTATAATCTACCCTAATCATTATAGACCTAGGTTTCTGTTATAACATGATTTTTTTTGGATTTTATATTCATTTAGGTCTGGTCTTCATAGTTTTAGTGTTTATAAACCCGCGACGGGTGATTTCAGCTGTGTGTTTCCGTTACCCCAAGGATTTGAGGTAGGATGTCCCTTGCACAAGCCTTTATCCTTTAATTTTCATCATTATCATACTTATATAACATTATTTATATGATATATTCTGCTGTGAAACCTTGGTTTTAATGTTTTTGTGTGCAAATTACGTTTTATGACTTATTTTGTTAAAAATATAGTTATTTTGGTATAAATGTGCACTCCTCTTGTTTGATAAATTATTCCATGAGATTAAGCACTTGGTTTATGGTATTTTTAATATGTTTCAGTATATTGAATAACTTTATGACATGAAAATGGTATTTTATCCCTTTTTAAGTTCTTAATATAAGTTGTTTTTTTAAGAGTGCATGCCACATATTCTATAAATTGTCAGGTTGGCTTTTATGTTTCTAGTTAAATTTAAAATGATTCGTTTGGATTTATAAATACATTTTCAGTATGTAAAAAAATTATTTTGGGATCCTTTATGGCTTTCTGATTTGTATTTGGTTTTAAAAATAAATGGATTTTGGTTTACAACATGTTTTGGCCCATGTTTTCGGAAAATGGCATGTTTCATATTCTTATTAAAATGGTTTTGTTTTGAATATGTAACCTGGGTGTTTTATGGGATTTATGGATGTGGTTTGATTCTGTATATGGTGTGTATACAACTCTTTAAAAAAATTGAAATGCGTAATTTTTTCAAATGATTGTTTTGGGAAAATGTTTAAAGGCATGTTTGGCCTCTCCTTAAAATGAAGAATGAGTATTTTACTTGTATATAGCATGTTGTGTCAATTGGGATTGTTTTATAATCTGTGAAATGATTTTATTAAATGTATTTAGGGCTGCCACATATGGTTGGGTACGGTCTTGTTGTGTGTTTATAATTAAAATAGTGTTTTTGAATGAGTTTTAGGTGCAAAGCCTCAATACACTACTGGAAATTGTTTTACGAAACTTTGTAGTGGTTTGTTGATTCGTCAAAGAAATGTGAATAAGGTTTAGGGGATGTTTGTATTTTTATGGTTTGGGAATTGAATTTGGATTTGAAATGTGTATTTTATAATGTGCGTAACTTGATTGAGCAGTAAATGGAATCTCGGGTATCTAGGTGGGCGGACGTGTACTAGTATGCTAGTAATTCCGTGGGGTTTGGCCCCTGTTTCACGTAGTAAGTTTGACGATGAAAACACTAACTAAACTATGATGATGATGAAGATTGGGGACCACTAGGTCATGGGTATGTTCCCTACTAGTGGCTCGAGCACATGAACATATATTTATTATGGTTACTTTCACCGAGATATGAGGTACCTAGGGCTCACAACTGACTAGTACCTAGGGATGTTCCCACGACTTGTGCTCATTGGATCTTTTGTAGTCACCATCGACATACGGTGTGTTTGGTTTGTAATTTCAGTAGTTTTTTTGATTTATTTAAAAGTTAAAATTCTTTAAAGCAACCCTCTTGAAGACTATTTTCATTTTGAAGTTGCACCTCTTTGAAAAAAAATTATTACTTGCATTTTTGTTTATTAATCATGCATGTTTTTGTCTGATAATTATTATAGCGTGGAACCTTATTTGAAAAACATACGTTAATATCTTGAATTTAAAACTATACATTTATGTTTCTTTTATTTTAATGAAAAGTGCATTGGGAATATAATATCGGGCTAACCTACTGATTTTTAATACTCATGCCTATAGTATTCTTCTTTTTTTAGCCCTTGTGAGGGTTTCAGTTTGAGTTTGATCGCCTTGGTCGACATTGGATCATTGAGTTAGAGAGTGACCAGAAGTGTAACATGGAGTTAGTTGATCATCGGGATTGTTCAATTGAGTTGTTGGTTTTGTTCCACTTTTAGTTTCCTGTACAAATAATGTTTACTTCAATTTTTATATAATTAATTTTGGGATGTCCATTTATTTCCGTTGTTTGTTTTATAGTTTATGTATGGAAAAAATAATTCCCTTGTGTACTCTATTGATTCCCTTGGTGTTTTTCACCATCCTGGGAGGATTGGGAATGCCTCTCGGGACTTGTTGCGGGCTGGCCTGGGTTACCGGTTCAAGGTCGACTCAGGTTGGTTCGTGACATATATATAGGTATATTATCATTACAGTATTATATTTAAATTATATATATAACTTATTTTTCTTAAAACCATCCATAATACATTCCATGTATGGTGTGGATGAATCACATCACTTTGAGGAGGTCGTAGTCCACACATCCACAAATGATGGTATCATGTTCCCCCAAAATGGAAAGCATGACGGTATGTATTGTGTAAAAATATAAAAAGTGTAAATAAATTTTAAATTTCTTATATATCATATAAAAACTATGAATCCATTATTATTACAAGCCTTGAAAGGTTGTAATGAAATAATGAATTTCAACATTTCACGAGGTGGTAGTCCTCCTTAAACAGCAACGACGAATGAGTATCACATATGATAGTAGTGTTTGTGAGTGTAGGTTTTATCATAAAAATAAAAAACATATCAATATATTAAATATAATTACGTCATTATGTAATAATTTTATAAAAATAAGTAAGTGGGTGGATAAATAAAAGAAACAAATGTTATCATTTAAGAACGTTACATCTTATTCAGGTTATGCTGTTTGATTTATAACAAAAGACATACATGGATTTCTTTTTGAGAAAATTATAATACTATTATGAGGATAAGTATTTTGAGAGATTATTTGATCAGTTTTTTTAGGATAATAATTTTTTTATTGGTTTTATTAAGTTATAGGGGTGAGTTATTTTTTATAGTGGAAGAGGAGGGAAATTCTTGTATACTTATGAATATGGGAATTCAACACACGTTTTTTCCAATTAATTTGGATAAATAATAAACAAAAAGTGTATTAAAGGTATTATGAAGTGTAAATAATTAAATAAAATAGGATTTGGACATATTGAAATTTCCTTTGGTCCTTTATGTTCAAGGTTTTGTATTTTGTTATTCTAGTTTTTTCTCTTAGTCACTATAATTAATTCTAATTACAATCACTAATATTTTTGGTTAATAGAATTTAATATATTATATATTATAAAATATTATTACTAAAAATATATAATCAATTTTAATAATTAAGATTCATAGAATTGATAGAAATTAATTTAAAATTAATCTTGTCGGAAGGATGATAAAGATTAATTTTAATGTGAAAATGTTCAAAATATTGAAATATTATTTTATCTAATTTAAATGTTATAATTGATTTTAATGATATAAAATATATTAATAATGAAATAATTGAACTAAATATACTTCAAAACAAAAATTAAATATCAATTAACTATATAAAAAAATTTCAAAAAAATATTTTAAATTAAATTTTAGTACATTTCATTAGTCATCAAAAACTAAAAGTTCTCAAAAAAAAATCAAAACTAAAACCTACTAATAAAAATTTGAAGCCCCAAATTTAAAAATGAATTTAATTTTGTATTTTTTTAACAATAGATTTGAAAACATTAACATTTAAAACAAGTTCACCATTAAAAGGTAGTAAAACTACCTTTAAAACAATATCATTATTTCTCTATTAATTTTATTTTGTTATTATCTTATTCATATAAAATTTATTTATTGAATGTAAAAAATATTTTATTGAGTATATTATATATATATATATATATAATTTATATCATTCCAGAATACTAATTACATTTATTTATTAAAAAAAATTTAGGGGCATAAAAATAGTTTTATTATAAAAACATTTCCTTTTATTCAATTGGTTTTTAATTTCATTTATAATATATTTATTAAAAATTAATTCATTTTATGTTTCTATAAACCATAAATTATTATATATTAATTAATACTATTAAAAACATCTAATTGAATTGTTATGTTACATATTATTATATTAAATAATAATATTAATGGTATTTGGTGATACTTACTCTTGTTTGTAACAAGATCTATCGAAGCTTGTATTTGATTAGTATAATGAATGTTATATAATTATACCATGCATTTAAAGTAATAAAATATATTTAATTTATTCGATAATATTGAATATATTATTAATTATCGGGATGTTATATTCTTTTATTCACTTGGTGTTTCATTTCATACATGCTATTGAATATAATGGTCTTCCATTATAATTTTGGGGTCACATTATCCCCCACCTTAATTAAATTTCATAGTCACTTTTTAGAATTTTTCTTGATTACACAGTGTATTAAATTTGAAAATTACATTTTCTAAAAACTCACATCGTAAAATATTTTTTACAATGTCTTTTAAATTACACAGAATTAGAAGTACAATGGTCACAAAGAATAAACTATCACTAGGATTCTTTGTATTTGACCGTTAGTGGTGACTTAAAATATGGACTAACATGAAAAGAATAAATAATTATAGGTAGTTATATAAGCCATTGATAACAACATTGAATGATCAGTTCAATTTTATGTCTTCAAAACCATAAATCAATGATGATTTAAAAGACCAATGGTTCAACAAATTTTTTGCTATTAGGATAAAATTTTTGTTTTAATATCCTTCTCTAAATGGAAAGTAATTATTTTATATATCTATAGGTCAATGGAATACACTTACCTCAAATTTTTCCATTTAATAGGAAAAATTTCAATAATTTTTGTGTGGATAAAATTCCAATCCATCCCTTACTCCATATAGGTTTTAATCCAACTAATGGGACTAAAATAAAGGTTTTTAATATAAATTGTTTTAATATATTGAAATGTGTTAATATTAAATTTCAAAGTGAAATTAAATAAATCATTTTAAAATTAAATAAATTGAAGTATAATTTATATAATTAAACATTAAAACAAAATTAAAATATTATATATATATATATATTACATGAAAATGATGTGATCAATTAAAATTTATTATTTTTCACTATTTTTCACAAAAATGAAACATCGCAAAAAAATACGAAAAAATCACCGATTTATAATTTTGAAATTACAATAAAAATAATTTTTATTATTTCTAAAAAATTACAAAATGTAAAAACTTTTGTTTAAAAACAAGTGTTCCATTAAAAGGAATCCAAATTTTCTTTTATAAAAATATAACTATTACTGGGTAAATATGGGTTTGTTCTAATATTATCCCCAAAAATATATATTGATGAATGTAAAAAATATTTCATAGAATATATAACATATATTTTTTTATATTAATCACTAATAGTAATTAATTTAATCTAATTAGAAAAAATTTCATTGTTATAATATAAATAGTTTTTTATAAAAACATTTCCTTTATATTCATTTCATTTTTATTTTCATTTCTAAAAAATTTAATACCAATAGATTTATGTTATATTTGTGTAAAAAATATATTTTAATATTTTAGTTAATCGTATTCATAACATCCAATTTTATGGCTAGTCTATATCTTATTATATAATAAAAAAATTAATTATTATTCGGCAAAAATCAATCTTCCGTGTAATGCAAGATTTTAAAGAAATTATTTGATGTGTATAGCATAAGAAATTTCATTATAATTTCACCGAAAGATATAAAATATATTGTATTTATTTTTAAATGGCTAATATATTGTAATGTCTTCTGATTTTATATTACCTTCTACACTTGATTTGTGTTTCATACATGCTATTCAATAAAAATTTCATAATATTGAATATAAAGGTGTTACACAAACCGAAGGATGAGTGAAAAAACATTGCAACCAGTAAGGACATGGGGAATTAATTTTTTAAATGAATTTATATATTTTACTTATTTTCCAATTTAACTAAGGAAAATAATTAAATATAATCAATGTGACTATGGTAAAAAAATAATGTTACCAAGTGACTAAATATTAAACATAAGGTAAAAATTGAATTGAAACATGTAAAGAACTAATTTATTGATATTTTTCATAATTATCCCATATATTATCAATTTTGGAACATTATTGGGCCTAATTTACATGGAAAAATAATGGGTATAATTTACTATTTCAAAACATTACAAGAGTGTCACCCACATCCCATATAAAATTCTTTCATATCACATCCTCTCTTCAAACATATCATGCCCTTTATATTAGAAAATACCTTAAAAATTAAAATATTAACATAAATAATATCATTATTTTAGCCTTGTTCACTTCATAAATCCATCCAAGGAATTCCTTTAGTGGAAACCAAATGGATACACATAAAGAGTATGTAATGTTCTCTAACAAGCATTTCAATTTTATTTATTTTTTAAAACCCATTAAATTATTCTTTTAACATTATTATATAATATATCATCTATAAAAAATATAATTATATGTTTTTAAAATTTATTTTTATAACCTACACCCACACACTCATCCATCAAATGGGTAACGAAATCAGCATCCGTGTGTATGGAAGACACTTGCCTCATGAAATGATGTCGTTAGTTTTTTCATTATAACCTATCATGGTTGGTAATATTGATTTAAATACTATTTATATTTTTTATTTATGATATTTATTACATAATAATATATATTTATTCATTATATCATATTCAACATTTTTATATTCCATTCCATATGGTATGTGATAAGAAAGTTTGTGTATAGAGTGGACTACCACCTCAAGAAGGGATGTGAAGTGTTTTTCACTAATGTGTTCAATGGATGGTAATAGGTGTAACTATAATCAATAAAAAATATATAAATGACATAATTTTGATATTAATGACATAATTATATTTTTATGAATAAAATATATCATTTAATTTCATAAAATTTTACACACTAAAAAAGTGATAATGTCATTTTTGGATGTATGTATGACAACATACTCTACGTGATGTGATTCATATAAATCACATGATTGATATATATATATATGTATGTAAATATAATTAAATATAATTATATTTATGATATATTTGGAATTCTAGGAATATAAAATTTTACATAACTTTTCCATATTGATCATTGAAAATGGAAATGTTCATCATGTGTAGGTATGACCTACCATCAATATGATCACAACAGAAGTTAATGTTTTATAAACATATTTCAATATGGGTTCTAAAGGTATAATTGATGTAAAATTAATATAATTATTTCATTATTATTATTATTTATTTGTTTTAATAACTATATTTTAACCATAGTCATCCTACCTATGATGTTCTTAAATGAAAACCCAAATTTGTTAAAAAAATGATGTAAAAATAATGGATTAAGTATTGATATATAAATTTATCAGAATTGAAAAAAAAAATTAATAATAAAAATTTAAATGGTTATATATAAATTAATGAATTAACCCATGTTTATTAAACTTGATGATAAATAACAAGTGTGACAAATCAGACTCAAGGTGAGGGTTTTTTCTCATCTCACTTTTATTTCTCTAAGATATATTCCATATTCACCAGTTTTTTGTTTATAGCAACCTTAAAATTTATTCTATTATTTTTATACATTTATTTTGGGGGATTTTCATTTCCCTTCTATGATCTCACATTCATGTTGCTTATGCTTTCAATGTAACCAATGCGATAATTGATATTTGTATCAAATTTCCTTCTTTAAGATGTTTGTTTTATCATAAACCTATATTTAGTCATGATGAGTATATAATTCCCAATTTTCATGTAATATCATGAATACAGTTATATTTATGATATTATATATATAATTTATTATTATACATTCAACGAGTTTATGAGGAAAAGTTACAAATGTGGAATGAGTCATTTGTTATAATATCTTCTTTATTGAGATTGTGTAAAATTATGTCTTGGATAATGCAATCATAAAATTATAATTATTTTTAATTTAATATGGTTATTAGTTTTATTTTAATTTAATGATACCATTTTTAAAATCTTTGGTACTTATAAATATTGAGATTTTATTAGAAAAATTTGACATTGATTCTCTCATATATTGGATATATTTTTTTTTCTAAAACCATGTTTTCTAAAAATAATAATAATATTTAAAATTTTAAAATTAATTTATAAAATATATATTACCTAAATTTACCAATTTAAATTATTTTTTCAAAGGAGTATTCTTTTTTCGATCATGAAACTTTTGTAGCTTTTTACAGTGAGAAAGCGTTATTATTTTTACATATACGACATGTAATAATTTACCTTCCATTATTACAATAATTTATTTTAGTCTTCCTTTTCATGTTTTGTCATGACCCCCTCCCACCAAAGATGCCCCTCCTGAGCTGGAAATGGTGAAATAGAGATAATGACCACCGAGTCCCGCCTCCAGTAGGCCCCGGGTTGGCGACTAGCACCAAGGGTATGAGTATTCACAAATATGCGAGGAATTACCCCTTTTTTATTTTAAGATCGAGAAATAGGAAAAGTCAACCACCAAAAAGGAAAAGAACAAGAGTATAGAAATAAGCCCAAACCAAGCCCATATGCATGTTTAAACAATTTTATAACAATGTGCAAGTACAAGAATGCACAAAGTACAATACCAAAAGAAACAATTGTACAGCAACAACAACAACTCCAACTGTCCGACTAGTAGGGTCCCACACTGCCCTGGTAGTCCTCCTAGAAACCTGAAAGTAAACGTAGGGTGAGCATACAAGTATACTCAGTAGGGAAACCTAGAGATCTCATGCACAAGTGGGGAGACATCCTAATGTCCCATGAGAACAACAGAAGAAACCTAGAATGTAATTCTATCCACGCAACCTCACCAGCCACACTCTCCAAAAACACAATCATAATTGGTAGTAGTATATAAGAAACAAGAGTATTGGGTACCCCGCACCAAATCCCAGTAGTTAGCTACTCTTCCTAACGGTGAATGTCCTGACGCTGCCACACTCTCCCCGCCAGCAGACACCTGGGCCTCACAAACCACATATCCTGCCCACACACACCTAGGCCTCACAACCACGTATCCCGCCCGCACACGCCTGGGCCTCACAACCACGTATCTCGCCCGCACACTTCTGGGGCTCACAACCACATATCCCGCCCGCACACACCTGGACCTCACAACCACGTATCCCTCCCACACACACTTGGGCCTCACAACCACGTATCTCGCCCGCATACACCTGGGCCTCACAACTACGTATCCCGCCCGCACACACCTGGGACTCAAAACCACGTATCCCACCCTCACACACCTGGGCCTCATCCCGAAGATTCTTGGGAAACAGTAGAACCTTCCCAAAGAGTCTTGGGCTAAAACCACCCCAATCGAAACCTACCCGAAGAGTCTTAGGTGTAAGTTCTCCTCAAGCCATCACAGCCTAGGGGAGAAGGAACAGGAAGGAGCTAGTAACTAAGGGAAAAACAGCCTCTCCCATGAAATGGGAGTGTTCGGCACAAAGTTCTCAACATGGGTGGGGTACGATAAAACACAAAAGATACAGATATATATATTTATACCAAACATACAGCCCAACCTATGGATTCAAAACAGAGAAACTGAGCGAGTGCCTTGTCACTACTACTATGAATCGTGCATACAACAAACAACCCCAACCCCATTTAGGTTTTCACGTTTCAGAATAATTAGTTTATTTAGTTCCTTAACAACTAGGAAACTATCCACAACCAACCACATCAATCGTTCGTAAAACATATCCCTGCCATCCACAAATCAAGTTAGGAAAACACATGCAACACAACCAAGTCTTTCTTATCAACCAACCAACCCATTGATTATTATTCTTCTTCCATTACCATGACCCACCATTCATTAACTCTACCACTTTTTATTTATTATTCACAACCCATAGCCCGTTCACATTAAAACCCAACCCTGCAGCCCTGCTGCCAACCGCCATAACCACAACCGCACCGAAACCCGTACGTCATTATCCCTTTAATACCATTTATTGCAGCCCTGCTTCCCGTTACCAACATAACATTCACACCAACCCACAACCAAGTCAATCGCAGCCCCGCTGCTCACCCAATCCACAACAACCCACAAAACACCCCCACCACATGCCATGTATCCAAGCCAACACCCACATGTTCATTATTCCATTTTGTTCAACCAGGGTGATCACACAAGGGTTCCAAATTTTAATCAGAAAACTTTACGTGATTAACCAAATTCAACATTCAACAAAGTTCCATTCATAAAAATGGTCTAGAAGATAAGGAAACATTTAATTGCACAATCAAAGGCCTCGAACGACCGTGATTTTCAGTAGGCAGAAGCTCATTCAATTCACAACATAATATCATAGGATATAAATAATGTCACTTTATTCACAAACTTCCCATCGCCATTATATAAGCTAGTTATTATCTTTATTAAACTGGTTAAAATGTTTTTCACGTAAATAAGAGGAAACCCACCCCACATGATGCACAAATTAGAGAGACGAAGGTAAAATCCCTACCTCAACAGGTTCTGATCGCAAGACTCCCCCAGATCAACCTTAGAAGACGTTTGTCAGCGTCCGTCACTTCTGTCGGGTCCCGGAAAAGCCTCCTCGGGTGGAAGTCGGAAAGGAAAGGTCAAGGTAAAGAAACCGGATCCAAGCTCAGAATTTACGTCTCGTCGTTACGATCCCGTGGCCACTGACGGATCATTAATCGGAGCTCGGACGAAGAAGTTATGGATGAAAAGAGCCATTGAGTCTCTTGGGAGAACTCTACTAAGAAGAAATGGGAGGAGAGGGGTGAGTTGAAAATGAGGAGGATACCCCTCCTTTTATAGGCGAGAAAAGAAAAAGTACACGACATGTACTTTATGGTACACAGAGTGTACTCCGTTATTTTACACGGTCTCCACGCGGCTTCCAACACGGCTCTACGGCCGTTGACTGGTCAACACACGGTTTGAGGGTAACACATACACGGGGAGGGACTACACGGCGTATAGTATTGGCCACACAATGTGTACCCATTTATTTCACATGGCAAGGACACGACTCCAATACGGCACACGACCATTGACTGGTAACGCGTACGCGGGAAAGGACTACACGGTGTGTAGTACTGGACACACGGCGTGTACCCATTTATTGCACACAGCAAGGACATGGCCTTCAACACAGGGTATACCCGGAAAGGGGGTACATAGCATGTACTCGCACTACACGGCGTGTAGTTTCAAAATTCTGGAAAGTGTGGGAAAAGTCCATTTTACCCTCCATAAAACTTCGTGACCTTTTTTTGACAATGGAATGGGCCGGAGAGGTCCGGGCCATTACATCAGATACCTCTTAAACCATTATCATCCCTGAGAATTCAAAACCATCCCAGAGGAACCCAAAAATATACCTCTTAGGGATCTCATTATAACAGGAACCCAACCAACAACCCTAATCATATGTGTTAGGAATCCCTTCTCCTATGTCGAGATATTATCCGCTTTAGGCGGCACTGACTTGCCTGCACGGGTTTAATCACATCCTCATTAATGTGTCTCGATTAATAATTTGATCTTCCCACTTTCATACATTAGGATTTTCCAACATACACTGACCCTAACATCGTACAACCAACACATTTCCCGAACACGTGTTTTGGGGAAAATTCCTTCTTCTATGACGAGATATTATCCGCTTTAGGTAGCACTGACTCACCCACACGGGTTCAATCACATCCTCATTAATGTGTCTCAATTAAGAGTCAGGTTTTTCCCTTTCCCCACACATCCAGACATGCTACACACTTCCAGAGAACATGGAAACAAAAGGCCTCACAACTGACAAGCCAAGAATGCCATATATCAAAGGTACAGAGTACATCATCAACACAGAGCTCAGAAAAACAAGGGAAAACCCAAGTCAAAACAACTTTGGGTACTGAGCGTGCATCTGGGTCTTTCGCTCCCAAGTGCTCTCCTCAAGGCCGTCATGCCTCCACAACACACGAACCAACGAAATGGTTCAACCACCGAGCACCTTCCCTTTACGATCCACAATTCTGACTGGTCGTTACTCGAAGGTCGTTTCATCTCCCATATCTAACTCCCCCCAGTCGATAACTTGGGAGTCGTCGTGTATGTATCGACGAAGCTGGGAGACGTGGAAGATGTCATGAACTTTCTCCAACTGAGGTGGCAGGGCAAGGTGATATTCCACCTCGCTGACTCGCCTTAGCACCTCAAAAGGTCCTATGAACCTAGGTGAGAGCTTTCACCCTTTCCCAAACCCCCTCTACCCCCGTCGGGGGGAAACCTTCAAGAACACAAGATCTCCCACCTCAAACTCCAAGGGCCTCATCCTATGATCAGTATAGGACTTCGGTCGGTCCTGAGCCGCTTGCATCCTCTCATGTACAAGATGGACTTTCTCTGTGGTGCTCTACACTACCTCTTCCCCAAGAGCACCTATCTCACCAACCTCTTCCCAGAAAATGGGTGAACGACATGGTCTTCCATACAAAGCCTCAAACGGTTCCATGCCAATTGTAGAGTGTAAGTTGTTGTTGTAGGAAAACTCTACTAAAGGCAAGTGTCATACCCATGATCCTCTAAAATCTAGAACACATGCTCGGAGCATGTCCTCCAACATCTGGATAGTCCACTCGGTCTACCCATCAGTTTGGGGGTGGAAATCAGTGCTAAGGCGTAGCTGGGTGCCCAAAGCATGTTGTAACCCCCTCCAGACTCGTGAGGTAAACCGAGTATCCCGATCTGAGATGATAGACTTCAGGACTCCATGAAAACGCACCACCTCGTCTACGTACCTCTGTGCTAAGGTACTCACTGGGCCTGACTTCTTAATTTCTAAGAAGTGACCTGATTTCTTCAGTCGATCCACCACAACCTAGATAGCATCATAACCACCCTGGTCCTTGGGTATTACTATGATGAAGTCCATTGAGATGTCATCCCACTTCCACTCAGGGACATCTAAAGGATGAAACAAACCACTGGGAACACGGTGTTCAGCCTTCACTTGCTGACACACTAGGCATTTAGCCAAAAACTCCGCCACTGCCCATTTCACCCCGGGCCACAAAAACTGATCCCTCAGGCCTCGGTACATTTTTGAAACTCCTAGATGTACTGCCAAGGCTGAGCTATGTAACTCACAGAGAACTCCCTCACACATCGCCTCCAGAACAAACAACCTTCCATGGAAAGGAATCTGATGTCAGCTGTCCTCTAACCATCCTTCTGGAGCATTCCCCTGATCGACATGATCCCGCATCACTTCTGCCTCAGAGTCCCCCCACTGAGACTCTTCCACCTGCTGCAACAAGGAGGACTATACCGTCATCTGAAACAAATATCCACTAACACCTTCTACCCTGGCATCCAAGTGCAAGGTGGCTAACTCTCCCATCGCTTTCCAAGAATCAGTGGACTCCCGAACCACTTCCTTATGCGACTTCCTGCTCAGGTAATCAGCCACAACCTTTCCCTTACCTTCAGTGTAAGAGACCTCAAAGTCATTGTCTTGGAGAAACTCGACCCATCTCCGTTGTCGTATGTTCAGGTTACACTGGGAGAAGATATAACGTAGGCTCTTGTGATCTGAGAAGACCAGAAAGCACTCCCCAAAGAGGTAATGTCGCCAAAACTTCAGTGATAACACTACTGCTACAATCTCTAGGTCATGGGTGGCATAGTTAAACTCGTGAGGGCGTAACTGCCTAGACCCATAATAGATCACTCCCTTCTTCTGCATCAGCACGCACCCCAGACCAAGGCCAGACGAATCAAAAAACACTTCATACAACAACCCTTCCTCTGGCAACCTGAGTATGAGAGCACTGACCAACTTCCCCTTCAGGTAGTCGAAAGAATTCTCGCACTGCTCGCTCTATAGAAAGACCCGGTTCTTCCTAGTCAAAGCTGTCAATGGAGCATAAACTCTACAGAAGTCTGAAACGAACCTCCGATAGTAACATGTCAACACCAATAAACTACGAACTTCATCCATGCTCTTGGGATCCACCCATGAAACAACTACATCCACCATCGACGGGCCCACTAACACTCCACGTTGAGACATAAGGTGCCTGAGGAAGTGTACTTCTTGCATCAAGAACTTGCACTTCGACAATTTCCCATAAATATGGTGGTGTCGAAGGACATCCAAGACTTCCCTGAGATGCTCAACGTGCTCCTCCTCTGATCTTGAGTAGATCAAGATGTCATCGATAAACACAAGGACGAACCGGTCCAGAAACTCTCGGAAGACAAAGTTCATAAGTCCCATGAATACAACCTGTGCATTCGTAACTTTAAATGGAATCACTACAAACTCGAAGTGCCCATACCTACACCTGAAAGCCGTCTTCGAGATGTCACTGCCCTTTACCCTCAGCTGATGATATCCAACTCGTAGATCAATCTTGGAAAACCAACCTACTCCCCACAGTTGGTCTAAGAGATCATCTATCCTTGGAAGGGGGTAGTTGTTCTTGATCGTTACCTGGTTCAACCTTCGGTAGTCTATGCATAGCCTGAGACCACCATCTTCCTTCTTCACAAATAAAACTGGATCACCACATGGAGATACGTTGGGTCAAACAAAACCCTTCTCCATCAGATCGTCAATCTGAATCCACAACTCCCGCAGCTCCGAAGGTGCCATCCGATAAGGGGACATCGAAATCGGATGGGCACCAGGCTATAAGTCTATCCCGAACTCAACGTCACGTCTGGGGGGTAGAGTCACAACCTCCTCGGGAAAAACATCGAGAAACTCCCCAACAACCTCTGGGATATCCATCATCTCTGTATCAGCTGGAACCACTGATAATCCGCCTAATAAGGAAATGAGAGGCTTCACATGCCGGCTTCCTACCTGATATCTCCTCTCACCAACAAAAGATATGTGATGCCCATCCACAACAGAGAACACGACTCTTCTCCGGAAGCAGTCGATAATGGCACTAACACAAAACAACCAGTTGATGCCTAGGATGACATCGTATGGCTGCATCTATAACAGAAGAATGTCCCCACTAGATTGATGTGGTCCCAATGTCAGCCCACATCCCCGGAAAACACAAGATATGCTAGTCTGGCCTCCAAATGGTGTACTCAGCACCAGTGTTATGGAAAGTCTCTCTACGTCTAGTCCCAAAGCATGGGCTAGACCAGGTGAAACAAAGGAGTACGAAGATCCCGAATCGATCAAAGAATAAACGAGAGTTTTGAGCAAACAAATCGTACCTCGCACAACCTCTGGTCCTGCTGGATCTGTCAACTCTGATGCGTGCAACTGTCCACGCCAAGATCCTATGCCTCTCTGATGACGTCCACCTCCCCGGCCATGCCCTGGTCGAGGTCCCTGAGGAGCACCCTGAGGTCGGCCTCCTCCTGCAAAGTCTGCCCCCGTAGGGGCATGGTCCTGCTGCTGCTAGAAGGGCCTCGCGGGAAACTGGTGCTACAGAGGTGGGCAATGAACCTGCCCACCTCTACCATACTGAGCTCGAGTCAGGTACCAAATCTGAACGTGCCTGAATCCTCCACAAGCAAAACACTTTGTTCTGGGGCTCGTGAGAAAGTGACGAGGACCCGAAGATCTGAACTGGAACTGTTGGGGCCTGCTCCCCACTGGCATGAACCTAGAAGGTCCCGTCACAGGAGACCTGCTGCTGACTGCCTTCCCCTTCAACGAGCCCAGATGGATCCCCTCTCGGGGTGCACCTCCTAGCGAGTGCATCCTCACTACAACCCGTGCCTTATTCTGTACCGCCAAGTACGTTGGAAGGGTGAAGGGGGTGACATCATACTGGAGCGAAGGACGATGTTCCTCCTCCAAACGTCTCGCCCGAGACTCCTCATCCAGAAAGAGATCTGGAGCAAAGCGTAGGAGATCCTTGAACTTGATCCCCAACTCTCATACTGTCATACTCCCCTACTGAAGGGAGAGTAACTCCTACCGCTTCTCCGACATGATCATGGAAGAAAGGAATTCCTCTCGGAATCCCTTCTCAAAGTCATCCCACATAACCTCTGCCTCTATCCACTTCCCGAGGTAGAGCGTCCACCACTGTCATGCCGCACCTCTCAGCTGACTGACTGCTAGGGGAACCTATTACTCCCTCAGAGCACGAATCAAGGTAAAAGATATCCCTAGCTTTTCAAGCCACCCTTTCATCTCTGTATCTGAAGTACTACCCTCGTACTTCTTGAGGGTCTTCCTCTGGAAAGAACGGAGAGTCTTCTGCCACTGGCTATCTTCCTCTTCTCGGTCAATCCTCAACTGATCGACCGCCTGAATCTACTTGGCCTCAGCCGTCTGAGCCACCTAGGGACGACGTCCAGGTGCCATAGTTGTATGGTAAACAAAGATCGCCTAAGCCCAAGTAGTAAGGAAATTTCTCAAGGTCTTATTTTATAATTTATTTCAATTTCTTTCCCATAACTCCCAAGTCAAGTAAAAAACAATCATGACGATGCATGTGCATTCCATAGGGTCTCTACCTGGCAATCAATGTAGTCTCACTTGTTCGTTCGGTAGGCTCAGAGTCCTTGCATCGGATCACGGGGGGCCCTAAAATCCAGTTTCCTAGCCGGTCTTCCCTGGCCTATGTCACACACCAATATTAACCAACAATGTTTCCCTACCATCCCATGCAATCCTCACTGTGTCTAACTCCAGACTCCATCCTATCCCTCAACCATCACCTCTGATACCATTCTGTCACGACCCCATCCCACCAGAGATGCCCCTCCTGAGCTGGAAATGGTGAAAGGGAGATAATGACCCTTGATTCCCGCCTCCAGTAGGCCCCAGGTTGGCGACTAGCACCAAGGGTATGAGTTTTTACAAATATGGGAGGCATTAACCCTTTGTTATTTTAAGATTGGGAAATAGGAACAGTCAACCACCATAAAGGAAAAGAACAAGTTTATAGAAATAAACCCAAACCAAGCCCACCTTCAAGTTTAAAAAATTTTATAACAAGGTGCAAGTACAAGAAAGATCAAATTACAATACCAAAAGAAACAAGTGTACAGAAACAACAACAACTCCAAATGTCCGACAAGTAGGGTCCCGCACGGCCCTGGTAGTCCTCCTGGAAACCTGAAAGTAAACATAGGGTGGGCATACAAGTATACTTAGTAGGGAAACCTAAAGCTCTCGTGCACACGTGGGGAGACATCCTAATGTCCCGTGAGAACAACAGAAGAAACCTAGAAAGGAATTCTATCCACCCAACCTCACCAGCCACACTCTCCAAAAACACAATCACAACAGGTAGTAGTATATAAGAAACAAGAGTATTGGGTACCCCGCACCATTTCCCAGTAGTTAGCTTCTCTTCCTAATGGAGAACGTCCTGACGCTGCCACACTCTCCCCGCCCGCACACACCTGGGCCTCACAAACCACATATCTCTCCCACACACACCTGGGCCTCATAACCACGTATCCCGCCCACACACACCTAGGCCTCACAACCTCATATCCCACCCGAACACACCTAGTCTTCACAACCACGTACCCCACCCGCACACACCTGGGCCTCAAAACCACGTATCCCGCCTGCACACACCTTGGCCTCACAACCACGTATCCCGCCCGCACACAACTTTGCCTCACAACCATGTATCCCGCCCGCACACACTTGGGCCTCATCTCGAAGATTCTTGGGAAATAGTAGAACCTTCCCAAAGAGTCTTGGGCCAAAACCACCCCAATCGAAACCTACCCAATGAGTCTTAGGTGTAAGGTCACCTCAAGCCATCACAGCCTAGGGGAGAAGGAGCAGGAAGGAGCCAGTAACTAAGGGGAAAACACCCTCTCCCATGAAATGGGAGTGTTCAACACTAAGTCCTCAACATGGGTGGGGTGCGATAAAACACAAAAGATACAGATATATATATGTATACAAAACACACAGCCGAACCTGTGGCTTCTAAACAGAGAAACTGAGCACATGCTTCGGCAATGCTACTACGAAGCATGCATACAACAAATAACTGCAACCCCATTTAGGGTTTCACGTATCAGAAGAATTAGTTTATTTAGTTACTTAACTATTGGGAAACTATCCACAACCAACCAAATCGATCGTTCGTAAAACATATCCATGCCATCCACAAATCAAGTTAGGAAAACACAAGCAACACAACCAAGTCAATCTTATCAACCAACCAACCCATTGATTATTAATATCGTTCTATTACCATGACCCACCATTCATTAACTCTTACACTTTTTATTTATTATTCACAACCCATAGCCCGTTCACATTAAAAACCAACCTTGTTTCCCTGCTGCCAACCGCCATTACCAGAATTGAACCGAAACCCATACGTCATTATCCCTTTAATACCATTTATTGCAGCCCCGCTGCCCATTACCAACATAACATTCACACTAACCCACAACCAAGTCAATCGCAGCCCTATTGCTCACCGGATCCACAAAAACCCTCAAAACACCCCCACCAAATGCCACGTATCCAAGACAACACCCACATGTTCATTATTCCATTTTGTTCAACCGGGGTGATCACACAAGGGTTCCAAATTTTAATCAGCCAACTTTACGTGATTAACCAAATTCCACATTCAACAACGTTCCATTCACAAAAATG
Source organism: Viscum album (assembly GCA_963277665.1). Lineage (NCBI taxonomy): Eukaryota > Viridiplantae > Streptophyta > Magnoliopsida > Santalales > Viscaceae > Viscum > Viscum album. The sequence goes on from OY728164.1 coordinate 689,129,333, forward strand.
TTCTAGAAGATAGGGCAAAATTTAATTGCGCAAGCAAAGTCCCCCAACGACCGTGATTTTCAGTAGGCATAAGCTCATTCAATTCACAACATAATACCACAATATATAAATAATGTAACTTTATTCACAAACTTCCCATCCCCATTATATAAGCCATTTATTTATCTTTATTAAACCGATTCAAAAGTGTTTCACGTAAAAAAGAGGAAACCCACCCCGCATGATGCACAAATTAGAGATACGAAGGTAAAATCCCCACCTCAATAGGTTTCGATCGCAATGCTCCCCCGGATCAACCTTAGAAGACGTCAGTCGGCGTCCGTCACTTCTGTCGGGTCCCGAAAAAAACATCCTCGTGTGGATGTCGGAAAGTAAAGGCCGAGGTAAAGACAACGAATCCAAGATCAGATGTTCCACCTCATCTTTACGATCCTGTGGCCGCTGACGGATCGTAAATCGGAGCTCGGACGAAGAAGTTATGGAAGAAAAGAGCCTTCGATTCTCTTGGGAGAACTCTGCTCAGAAGAAAGGGGAGGAGAGGGGTGAGTTGAAAGGGAGGAGGGAACCCCTCCTTTTATAGGAAAGAAAAGAAAAAGTACACGGCGTGTACTTTTGGGTACACGGTGTGTACTTGGTTATTTTACATGGTCTCCATGAGGCTTCCAACACGGCTTCGCGGCCATTGACTGGTCAATACACGGTTTGAGGGTAACACATATGCGGGGAGGGACTACACGGCGTGTAGTACTGGACACACGGCGTGTACCCATTTATTTCACACGGAAAAGACACGACTCCAACATGGAACACAGTCGTTGACTGGTAACGCGTACGCAGGGAAGGACTACACGGCGTGTAGTACTGGACACACGGCGTGTACCCATTTATTGCACACTTCAAGGACACGACCTTCAATACAGGGTATACCCGGCAAGGGGGTACATGGTGTGTACTCGCACCACATGGCATGTCGTTTCAAAATTATGGAAGGTGTGGGAAAAGTCTATTTTACCCTCCAGAACACTTCGTGACCTTCTTTTGGAAAAGCAATGGGCCGGAGAGGTCCGGGCCATTACATGTTTTCAGTATTATTTTTAAGAAAAAAATATGGATTTTATGTATATTATTATTTTTGAGAATTCTTTTCAGTTAAAAGGATATTTAAAAAGTCTTATATTTTCAAAAGAGATTTTAAAATTTAAACTATTTTTTACAAAAAATGATTTTAATAATATTTTAATGTTATTTAAATTTATCAATGAAAACAACCCATGTTTTTACTTATCCAACATTGGGAAATGTTTTTATCGAAATTACTAGATTTCTTTCAATATATGGATTATGATTATTTCTTCCATATTGTTGTAGAACCTATTTATTTTCCATGTGATAATTATGTTTCAATAAGATTTATATAGAAACAATATCCTTTAAAATGATTATAATTTACCTAAAAATACTAAATTTTGTTTCAAAGTGTTATGATGAATTAAAATTTTTAATTTTTTATTCACTATTTGGATCAGGGGAATTATAAGTGATGGGTGCACACAGATATGGCAAGGTGATCCTATTATATCTTATATGATGTGTGTGATTAGAAAATACTAAAAGGAACTAGGTAAGAATTATGTTCTCCCTATAATTATATTGGATGTTGGCTAAAAAATTACTCTAAAATGTAATGCTTCTATAAGGGTTCTGTTTGTGGTCTATAGGATTTCAATGAGATGATGTTCCAAGATACCAATATATTTTATGTGTTCTTGCTATGGTTTTATTATTTTTAATTTGATTAATATTGATATCACATGGGTCATTGTTATTAATTCTTATTATGTTTTCCTTTTTTAATGATTTTTTAATTGTTTTCATTTTTATGTTCAAAGTATTGATGTTTTTGAAAAATAATATTTCATACTCATGCACATTGATTATATAATCATTCTCTTATATGGTTATGTTTTACACCGATGACATTCCATTTTTTAATTCTTTTGTTTACCCTTATCAATAATTTGTGGTCACCCATCTTATGTTTCCTTTCTCGCAGGTTTTAATGAGTTATTTTAAAAGAGTTATGTCTAGAAGAGATTTCAAATTGATTGTGATGATGAATTATTGTGAAAAAAAAATCGGTTAAGTGCAAGAAATGACCATTTAAATACTTGTGAATTATTTATGTAGAGTTTTATACAAAATTTGAAAAACTCAAAACCAAAACGTTCTATGAGGTTTTCAGTGATCAATTTTTTTTACATTTGATTTTTTAAGGTTTATTGAAAACAATTGGGTCACAATTTTCATCATCAATCCCAAAAATGTTAGTTTTATTATTTTAGTACCAAATATGGGAGTGGATGTTCTGATTCGTTATATTTGAGGTGTAGTATATTTAAAAAATCTAATCACACACCTCATATAAGAATTGATTATAGCATAATACCCGAGTGCATGAATTTAAAATGTAAAAGTCCTTTCTAGAAGGAATTGTAAGACCAATTTCTACATTGAGAGCCATGGGTGGGTGATAAGAATGATTATAAAGGACATAAGAGACACTACCAGCTTCCCACTATTATATTTGAGTCCAGGTAATGATATTTATTCATTGTAAGGGTATAGGTATATGGAATTTCGGTTAACCATTATATAAGAAACAACAAATAGATTTGAATTTGGAGAATCTAATTAATAAGGACCATATAAAAATTTATCATTTAAAAAATTTTCAAATTTATATATTGGATAAATTAAATGAGGTACCATTCCCAATTATACAAGTACATACGTTATAAAGTGTCATTTCAATTTCATATGACTACATCAAAATGATTACATTCAACAAGGAAATGAAATTGGTAGAATAATATGATTTCATTATATTTATAATCATTCCCAATCAATAGTGGTTCTTTTACTCTTTAGAATACAAATGGAATTCATGTATTTGAAATCATATGATGCTTCACTCCATGAATCCTTGTATCCATGTATCAAACATGTAATAATTGGTTAGCTATAGTTCCATCATCAGCCTATATGGGAAAACAATATTTAGTTTGGTTAAGACAATTTAATGACCCATTATATAATATCCTTTTTCATATAAAATTTTTGTTTCATAATAGATATACCACTCATGGAATATAAAACAAATATCATGTTGTTAGGTTTTTTGACCTACATAGAATATTCTAATGTGTGACATATTAATCATATAAGGCTCCTAAAATGATGCCTAATAAATGATTTATTTTCCTATATGTCACCTGATTTAATATAATTGAATAGAATTATAATTACATGTTAATAAACCTATGTTAAAATCCAATAAAATGTAATAGACATAAACCATAACAACATAACCCATCCAATGTAAATTAGTTTTTCCCATATGTGGGTAGGCTACTCTAATTCATAGGATCATTACCAAATTTAAACAAGTATTAGTATCCATTATACCATCCTGAAAGAGAAATCTATTCAAAATATTCTATAATAATACTTTATAACAACTAGATATGAGATCCACTAAACTCTGTCTAGTGTCGGTGGGTCACATTTCATCAACCATACCTCCCCGTACACCAAAGTCTTCTGACTAGCAATTAGTTTCCATCATGGTATAGCGGGGAGACAATACCCTAATAATGAGAGTCTCACTATTAGTAATAAATGAATAAAAAAATAACAAAAACATGATAAATGATAAATAGAATAGCAGGAGTACATCATTCAAATGATAAACAATCCAACAAAGCTGATATCTGAGTTCATATACAATATGATGAAATGTCATGTCTCTAATACAAAAAGAGATATGAATACATGTGCGTAATCCCACATACATACATGTATATCAAAACAATCAAAATAACAAAAGACTATATCCATATAGAATCATGATTCATGTATTAGTCTTGTGCTCCCATGCTCTTATGCCTTAATTAACTAAGCATCCAATAAAACTAGGTGATTTCCATTATCCCTACCAGATTCTATATAATCATCCCAAGTATCATCATTGGTCTATATAAGTGGTGATATTAACTCATTAGGAAACCAAAAATCGTGTCAATAAAAATACACTATGTGCATATAATCTATATCGGTGTGTTGATATAACAGGTAAGATATTAAATGATAAATACACCATATATTTCTACAAGAATGAGATATAATAAAATAAGGTGTTAATAAGTGAAACAGTATATATATATAGTGTCAATATAAATATTATGAATCTCTACATAAAAAATATGAGATAATTGTAAAATATTTAAATGGTTAATGTCCTGAATTATAAAACTATTGTGACCTGTATCATGAGATGTAAATATATGCATAATTACATTGTGCCATCATTGATCCTCTACAACTAATTCATATAACTGTAATCAATGATTCCATACCATAATAATCATACTGCCTATACCACATGTAGTTGCTGGTTCTATACCGTCAATCAATAGATTTCTTATATATAATAATGATAGGTTCTATACGTATTATAAATACGAGTTACATACCATTAATAATAATAGGTTCTATGAAATTAAAATTATTATGTTCCATACCATTAATTATATTTGGTTCTATACCTTTAATAATTATATGATCTATACTTTTAAAAACAATGGTTTCCAAACCTTTAATAACCCTAAATATTTTTTATTCATTTTAAATGAATTTATAATCATGGAAAATGATGCATGATCATATCACAACATCTCATATAGTTATATAAGAATACCAATAAATTATGGAGAGCTCGCACAACCAAATGGGTTGTTTTATTAAGATAAAATATAATAACACACATCATGGGTGTCTTGGGGTGAGTTTGAAGACCTCCCACCATATCATGTTTCAACGAGTGAAGCTCCTTAAGGTCCCAAAATTTTGATTTAGTTTTTCCATTTACTTTAGGAGCAACACAAAGAAGATACAATGTGTGGCACAAGAACAATTACAAAATGAAACAGAAAACCATAGGTAAAATGTATACACAACCTACCCTAATCCCTCCATAGAAAACTCATCCACTATTGGATTTGTATCCAGCCTAGATAAAAATAAAAATTTATAATATAAGAACCACCTGAAAATAGGGCATTTGATCTGGCACCAAAATATCTTCTTTAATAGGAAGACAAATGATGAAATGAACTAAATAAACTGACACCATACTAGTGGTTATCTAATGAAACTAGTGTATTTTGAATTGGAGTTCAGATTGACGGACATGGTCAAATAAATGATTAGGCCTAAATGAGGTGCCCCCATGGTGGACCTACTGTGTGATAGATAAATCATTCATGGGGAAAATAGAAGTGGGGTTTTATGTTACACCCCAATCTTCCACATTATGCTTCTCTTTGAATAATACAGTAGCGTGTGTTGTACGCAAATTCGAGTTCTAACACATGCCACAACCAATCAAACTAGCCGTTATGAATAGTAAAACCCACTTTTAGAAATTTTATACATTTTACCTTTCAAAATGGAATTTATTTTGGAATTTTGAATATTTAAATTAGCTTAGGGTGAATGGTACTTTTCTGATAACTTTAATATTTTGATGAATAGTGAAAATTACTAAATTTTATTTTTTAAAAAAACTTTTTTAATCGAAATAATTAATAGTGATAAATTATAAATTTCAGTGGTTTTTAATTATATTTAGAATATATTTTTACGATTTAATCCAACGTTAGTAATTGGACATAATTTTCCATTTAAACTGGACATAAACAGGTGTCAATCTTTTGATAGTTATTAAAAACATGCTTTTTGTTTTGAAAGTGGGAATTAATTTTAAATTAATTTATGCTACTTCTGTGTTTTCAATTTAAAAAACTTGATTCCATATTAGAATCAGGATGGCCAAATTGTGTAAATAGGAAACTCTTATTTTTAGACATTTTGAATAATTACTTCGGTATATATTTTATTTACCATGGTAAAAGGGTAAATCTGGTAAATAAGGGTAAAACAATAATATTATAATAATATTACATTACCCTAAAATGTGTCTTAGCCCTATTGGTTGATACATTTCTGACCATTGGAATCTTTGGGTCGATTTCGGGTCCCCATTGAGCCACTTTTAAGTGATAATGACACTTTATATTAATTAAGTTATTGTAAATACAGAAATGACATAAGCATATATCTTTTAGAAGAAAAAAAATTTACGTAGGGTTATATATGTTATATTTTATAAAATAAATATTAATTATAAAGAAAAAAATACTTCCTACATAATTTTATTTTATTTATAATTTTTAGACATTGAATAATTAAATTTATTTATGACACAATAATGTTTCAATATTTTCCTTATTAATTAATGAATAAAATAATTGGTATTATAAATGTTAAAATAAATATTATATGAATGTTTTTATTCCATCAACTAATTTTATTGGTTAATATGACATGTTCTTATTTCTAAAATAATTTTTTTTTTGAATTAATAAAGTAGTTAAGACTTTAACAAAAATCAATTATTGAATAGTGTCAAAATTGACATAAAAGAGTTTGTAAAACAAATATTATATTATTAATTGATATTATATTCCTAAAAATCTATGTTTCGTCAAAAAGACTTATAAAATGATAGTTGTATCATTAATGAACCACTTGGGTTTCTATTGGATGTATATAGTATGTTTATTAACTATATAATATAAAAATACAAAGAGACATGGTAAATGTGAAACTATTTAACTAAGGGTTAAATATAAATGATAAGATTAATATAGTGACAAAAACCTGTCTAAAACCTATTGGTTGAGTGTATATAGACCCATACCCACCTTATATTATAAATAAATCAATTTTGAGCCATTATAAACCGAGTATGAATTTATTATAAATAATATTTTATGTTTTCCTAAGGTGCCATCACCCCCCTTATAAAAGGGAAATGCCCCTTCTCTCAAATTCATACCCTCAAAGCCATTTGGATCATCCAAACCATACCAAAATATTCTCTCAACTTTCCTCACATCAACCTAGATGCCTCAGTTTGATCAGAACGCCAGCCTATGGAGCCATTTTGATCAAATCAAAAGGAAGAACCCGAAGAAGATGTAATGATTTCACCACCCTATTTCATGTTCCATTCTTCTTCCACTTCTTATTTATTTGTTATTTCCATTATAAACCAATAAATCCAGTATCTACTATATACTGTGATGTTATTATAAATATGGTACAACCATATTCATTATTCTATCCATCCTTTGAATGACATGTCACCATACATGCGTACGTACGGCTTATCATCTCCACATCGTGGTGTAATTGTTATTCAAAACATTATTATTTGGATGGGTATGATAATGATGTGTAATTGAAGTAAATAATAAATATAAAATTATAATGATTCTTTATATATGATATAATATATAATTATATACGATTTTAATATCAAAATAATGATATTGTCGCTCGTGCATACGTGCGGACTACCTTCTCCATGAACGCGATGAGATTCATTCCCCATCATATCCACTCAAGAATAATTTTCATTTTATGATTAAAAATAATGATTAAAGACTTAATATAATTCTGGATATGAATAAGATACAACCTATGCATAAAAAACATGGATTATGTATCGAAGCATATAAAGGAAAACGAATTAGTTAACACCCGAAACAATGATAATACTAAGATATTTTTAACAAAGCAATGTTAAAAGGTCATATATGATATCATATTGTTGTATATGATTCTTGTATAATTTAATAACAATTATTTCACCATTATAAAGGAGTTTAACCTACCCTCGACCAAGGAAAAGTACAAGGTAAGGGTTAATTTTACAATCTCTTCATTTTCTGAGGTTGTTTATACGTAATTATCTACTGGGACCTCTTTATCATCCACATCCATGTTTCTTAAAAATGTATTCCAAAAAATTTTTACTATTTAATAAACTATGGGTTAAAGTAATTTATACCCTTGTTTGACTTTTTTATAAAATGGTTTGAATTGAATCTTTCCGTCGTTTTCCAAAAAAGGTCATTTTTAAACATTTCGATAAAATTAAGATAAGAATGTATTATTAACTTATACGGCGAGTGCAGCTATTTTCCACCATTATAAAATCTCTGAAGCTTCCCTTAAAATATTATAAAAATATTTTAAAATTAAATGTTTTCTTTTATAATTATGTGACATTTAAATGATTTCAAAAAAATATCTATTTCTCTCATATAGTTTTGATTTCATCTAAGTCAACATCCTTTGATGGATTTTAAGCTTATTTGAAGTTGATTTATTATGATACAATACATCCATATTGTATTGAAGGTTTTGTAATATGTTTTGACTGTGGATGTGTTATTTTTATACCATTCATGGTTTATGAAGAAAGTATTGACATTTCGTATGCTAGTTTAAATATAAATGCTTATGTTATGTTTAAACATGTTCATATGAGGAATCCATTGGACTTAATAAGTGATAGGTGGAGCCCGCTATATCTCCTAGATGCATCGGTAGGTCTCATGAGACAAACTAGTGTCTTGGCACAAGGCCTTGACAAAATCTTATTTTTAGTCTTGGCACAAGGCCTTAACATTGTGTTTATGATAGTCTCGCATTATTCATTCCCTCATTATGAAAGTGGTTATTGATACTGCATGTGATTATTTGACTAATAGAATATCCATGTGAATAAGTAAATGGAATTATTTCATTTCATTTTTTCCATATTATGCGGATGTTCAAGTTTAAAAGTCTTTGGTTTTAGTTATAAATTGCCTTAAAGGTTTGTACTTATTTATGAATGTTTCTGCTATATTGTTATCCTTACTGAGCATCTGAGCTCACCCCATTCTATGTTTTATTTTTTCCAGGATTCTAAGAAGTGTATTGTGATTGATATGCAGGGTTATGTTAAGGGAATAATGGCGTTCATAAAGGATTATTTATGTTGTGATGCATGTTTTAATGTGTAATGTAACATTCATTTATGTAATATATTTTCCAAGACTGTTAAAATGATCGGTTCTTAGGGACTTGAGTCCTTGTAATCATGCCAATGTATTAAAATAATGCACTGACACTGGGTAACTGGGGTCAGGGCGTTACAGTTCGTATCAGATGAGGTTTAGAAATAACCTTGGAAACTAGATTTATATAAACTCTAATTAGAGCACATAGCCCTAAGATAGAATTTGAGGATTAGTATATAAGAACTTCCTAGAATTTTGGTATTGTAGGGATTTTGTTTGTTTTCCAAGAAATAAAACCCTGTCTGGATACGAGAAGGTATAGGCGGCCCTAGCACATATGTACCTAGGGGTAAAACCCTGAAAACACTGCTTTGAGCTAGACTCGAACGGGAACTGGTGCACGACAATGGGCCTTGCTGCACTCTTGGATATGACACTCCCAGGGGATATTCTTAAGTTAATTCTCATTTTCATTATAAACCATTATGACGGGATTATGAGTATATACTTACTCGAAGAAATTTTTTTTATTATTATGGATTATATCCATAAACTGTTCAATTTATGTTAGGTATTTTACAAGTTTGGAATCATTCATTTCCATTCATAAACTGACCTAGATTATTCCATTGTATAAAAATGGATCCCAGTAGAAGTTATGTGAACTCCAGCAATACATATGATCCAAAGAGTAAGAAGGATCATATCACCCACGGTATTAAGCCAACATTTAGAAGGGAAATTGTATCTCATGTTTTCTCAACATATGAAGAAATATTATCATGTGTCAATAAGATAAGTAAAGAATTTTCTGATTCCTATGACTTTGAAGGGAAGAAATAGAAGAAAATGATGGAAGAGATAATGATAGATAAAGGGAAGAGGAAAAAGAATAATTTTCCCACATATGATAACTGTGGAAAGAAACACCCTAGATCTTTCCTGATGGGAATGGAAGTTTGTTATAAGTGTGGAAAAAAGGAAACCAAGTACATGACTGCAAGAGTCAGAAAAAGGTTTCAAATGTACAATGCTTTGTCTATAAAGAGTGGGGACACTCTGTGAACCAATGTCAAAATCATTAGAGAATTCCCCAAATGATGCTATTGGATAATAATCAAGTTATGATACTACCTCATATGAAGAATAATTAATACCGTTCTTATATTGTTATTATAGGATAATTTCATTTTAGTGTTGTATCAACAATATACTGGTTATATGAATTATGGAGATAAATAGGGATTGTACTATAGTACTATTTTATTGAGGATTTTAGATTATATGGTTCTAAGAAAAATGACTTAATAGTGAGCTACATTTTGGTAACATACATGGTTGAAGGAAATTTAATCCTTAATATGGTCCTGATAATGTGGTAGTGATTTTGGAATAAGAGATGGTTGATTTGAATAAATTTTATTGGATATTCTTGACTACCGTGAAACTGATTAATGATTTTTCATTTTTGGAGTTTAAAACATTTTTGGATAGAAGGAGTATATCTAGTATTATATTCAAAATAATGACGCATGAATTTAATCAATAAGGTTTTATGGTAATTCAGGATGTTACCATGTTTTAAAATAATACATGATGAAGGTGTACACAAGTTATTACGTGGAAAAAAGTATCTTCATTGTATTTAACATCCTTATAAATTTTGGACTGTGATTTTGTATAGAAGTATTTTGGATAAGTCTAAAGGTTTGAATGGATTAAGTTTGAAATGTCATTTTTGGATTTTTATAAAAGGACAACATGCAGACCGTGTGACAACCTGTCGCGTCGAAAAAAGCTGTGGGAATCAAACCCACAACTGTAGTGCGATTGGTATTTATTTCCTACCACTAGACTATGTGAAGTTCCGGGATGGTATAATGTAGATTATTTTTTAAAATGTTCTGATATGTGAATTATAAATTCATTATATTTGTAACCCAATACGATTAGGATAAATAGAGTATTTTTGAGTTGTATTATGTTTTAGGGTGAAAGATGAGTTTGTGGTAGAAATTTATTAATGGATAAAACACTAATTATAAAGTAATTATCTCTCATTATGATCTTATCCAATCTCATAAATAAATTCCTCAACATTAAGAATAAGAACTTAGAACAAAATCGTTGTCCTAGATGGTACCTTATATCATCACAAATTTATGGCTTTCTGATTGTTGGCCTTTTCATAGCCATGTTCTCTACCACTCTCCATCAGATATTGATGGATATATTTCTCTTCCATATCCATGTTTTCCAACATGGAACCCTATTATGTGTTATTTTCAGTAACCTTCATACTTACAACTCGTTATTTTAAATAGAGGCCTCATTAATCCATTTTTCGATGTGGGATTTCAACTAAGATATTATGAAATGTCAACCCCATGTCTCGAATACTGTGCATAAATTACGAGGATGCAATTTATTGAAGAAGGGGAGAATTTTACACCCCAAGATTCTATGGTATGATTCTCTTTGAATAAAACAGTAGCGTGTGTTGTATGCAACTTTGAGTTCTAACACTTACCACAACCAATAAAACTAGCCGTTATGAATAGTAATACCCACTTTTTCAAATTTTATACATTTTATATTTCAAAATGGACTACATTTTTGGATAAAAAAATCAAAATTAGCTTAGGGTGAATTTTTGGTACTTTTCTGATAACTTTCATATGTTATATCAATGTGTGTTTAAAATTAGTTGTTCATCCCAGTGAATATGGGCATAAACTCAGTATCACTAAACTAAAACTAATTTAAATTTATAATTAAATTCCTGATTCTAAAATTTACTGATTCCAACCAATGATGACACATAAAAACTCCTTAATTGAAATAGGAAATCACTCAATCACATCCACACAATTAGAATAATAATACTATAACTAAATCAATATAACTCAACAATCATAGGATTTTGAGTCAATGAAATAATGTGTAATGAAATTATATGATATGTTAATATACATGACATATGAATTCTAGAGGACCATATGATACATGTAGCAATACTCATTTCTCTCATGTCATCAGGCCACAGACAACATAGAATATCATATAGAAGAATAATCCAAAAAAAACACAAAATGTACATCACCCAGTGGTTAAATGATATCAGTTGTAATTGGAAAAGTCATAAAAACAATTATAATATAGGGAACTTGGCCTTTAAACCAAACATTGGTTCAGAATTCCCAAGAACATCTTATGGCCAACTTCATTGTATTCCAAATTTCAAATATATTTTATTCAAATAGAAAATCAAGAAAAGAACCCCTCTGATACAACTTTGTGACCCCTCGAACCCATGTGCCACATTGGAGGTTCCCCAAGCCCAGTGGGCCACATGGCCTCGAGCCCATATCCCTAAACGTAGTAGGATTCTTACTAGCAGTGAAAGCCTAGGGTGTGTATATGGGATGAATATTCATTCATTATCATAGTGTTTCATAACGGATAATTACAAATTGAGGTAAATAGTGGAAGTAATAAGTAAATATAATGAAAAGTTGAAAGAGACAAGGATAAGATTAATTGAAATAACTTTAATAACATAAAAAAGGTGATTATGATATATTTCATGTAACATGAAATTTGGAAAACATGGATACAATATAGCATGAATACTTGAAAAAACCTATATACAGAATAATATAGATGAAGTGTACCAAGAATTCCATGTTTCAACCTGGTCATCTGATACCAGCTTTATCCTAATATAACATGAAATCAAGTGTCCAAATTATTCTCTTCCATTTATTAACACCTTCATACATGTAATATAAACATGTTACCAAATCTATCCTCAAGAGGGTGTGAGGTAATAAAACTATGCCGCCACCAATTGTGTCTATAACTTATTGATCGTGTAATGGAAATGTAACCATGTTCTAGCATGCATATATAAAGTAAATAAGTATAATGTAATTGAATTTCATGTACCAGATTCATACATCAGCTGGTGTATGTACTTGTAACAAGTTATTTATTGAATTAAATTCCAAATTACATTAATAAGTCACCTGATGTATATCTTACACTACCATCACCTCGTGATAGTATAAATATTGAAGATTAAAATATGTAACAAAGAATCCATTATTGATAACTAAATATGAAGTGGTAACATGTTTATCAATAGGTAATCATAGATCTCATGGGAAGATAGCGAAGTAGTAATCAAGTCCAGATAAGGGTTTAAAGTTTGATACAAATAGAATCGTCCAAGGAATTCCTATAATAATATTTCAAACTAATCCTAGGAATACATCTAGGGTAAAATGGAACATATATAGTGGATGTTCCTCAGTATGTAACTACGGAACCTCTTTTCCTACTGAATCCATTGATTTTATTCCAAGCATCATGTAATAATAATAATTGTATCCTACGGTGTCATATCGAGCATCCCAAGTTTTAAAAGTATTGGGGTCCAAGATAGGTCTCACCCATTGAATCTGAGATCATTGAAATGGAATGATGTCCTTGAGTAGTGAAGGTATCATTGTGGGATTCCAAGAAAAAAATAGAGTCAATACTTCCAATAATGTTTTCATCGTCCATGTGAAAAGAGTATAACTGTTTCCGATGCTTTCTATGGGTAGTGAACGTCTGTCTTCATTTGATGACAAAAGGTGCGGGTTTTTTTTCCTGTATTCCCGCTTTCCAAATGTGGGTGGAATTCGATTCTTGTTTAGGGATTTTTTCTCCTTGATCGAAATTGGATGGTGGGATGTTGGTTCTTCCTTCCATGGATTCCTCCTCGAAACTCATCCCCTAGTTTGGGACTCTCTTATAGACATAAGAAATTGTTCATGAAACTCTTCCTATCACCATATCATCATGGAAACCAGTTAATTACACTGCTTATGCCGGGACATTCCATGGGGTCTGGTCAGGGAAGAAACCTTCAGTTAGTGGAGTAGTCACGTTGGGCATCACTGGAGTTTCTGGGCACTGAGACATTGGCGCTTATATCTTCTATCCCTTATAATAGGGATTCTCGAGGGGGCACAACCCTGAGGCATCCCACATCGAACACGGGGAATCATATTCCATGGACATGTATCTAAGGTTTTCCTCAGCTTCCAATATTTAACACAGGGTATGCCGCAAGTTTAACGTACAGTGGAGATGGATCAGACTGATCAGAACACTGACTAGGGTGGATACGATAGGTGAAACCCCTAGAGGGAACACTGATGTTGGGTCAATGTATGGTTGAATTACTGGTCACTATTAAGGGGAATGAGATGGCATGATTTCACCGAGATGTGGCGGCCTGGATAATAATCAGGATGGATGATGGGTGGATGAATGAAGTCGAGGGGGTAATGAAATAGCACCATCACAAGGGCGACAGTGAAGTTGGGCTTGAGCCTCGAAGAGACTTCTTACATATCCTCATGGCATATAATCAAAGTCCATGTAGTTCAGTAAACATAGTTCATCTTGAAAATGACTTACCACTTGTTGGGGTTCGAACGAATTACCACTGAATGAAGTGACAACAGCTTACTACTAAATGTAGTGGCAATGGATGACCACAAAAAGAGGCTGAAAATGGATTACCACTGAATGGAATGACAACAGATTGCTGTTGAAAGTGGCTGACCATGGCTTACCGCAGAATGGAGCACAGAAATTGGAATACAGTTTAACGTCATGTAGGACGGGGGTGGACCAACGTGAAGTGGCCGAGACCATTGGTTGTTGGTCTTGAACCTCAGGGAGGCTTCCTACATACCATTCCTTGGCAAGGATTAAAGACCACGTAGTTCAGGGTAGGATTTGTTTGCAACGGCTTACCACTGACTTGGGAAACAACGACTTACCACTGATTGGGGTCCATTGTTTAACGTCATGCAGGATGGGAGTGAACTGACACGATGGTGGTTGGAGTGACCGAGTGTTGGGCTTGCACCTCATGGAGGATTCCTATGTACCTTGCCTTGTCATGGATGAAAGACCACATAGTTCAAGTGGTGGAAATATACATGAAGGTGGTCGGAACCAATGGGGTGTTGGGTTTGAACCTCATGGAGGCTTCCTACATACCTTGCCTTTACAAGGATCCACATCCATGTAGTTTAGGATGGTGTTTGGGTCTTACACTCTAGGCTTCCCAAGGTGTTGGTGAACCGACATGAAGATGGTCGGAACAATTGGGGTGGTGGGCTTGAACCTCTGGGAGGCTTTCTAAGTACCCTGACATGGAAAGGATCAAAGACCACATAGTTCAGGAGGGTTGGTGAACTGGCATGAAGAAGGACCTGGGGTCAAATGGGTGGTGGGATTGAACCTCATGGAGGATTCCTATGTACCCTTGCTTGGAAAGGATCAAAGACCACATAGTTCAGGTGGGTCGGTGATCCGATGTGAAGGAGGTCGTAACGACCGAGGTTGTGGTCTTGAACATCGTGGAGGCTTCCTATGTACCCTATCATGGAAAAGATCAATGACCTCGTAGTTCTAGTGGCATGGGGATTACACTCTATGATTCCTAGAGTGGATTTCATGGTTGGTGCTTACTCCAAGACCACGTGAGTCATGCTCGGTGTGAGAAACAACAGTTAGAAAAGACCTGACGATCATGTCGGGAAAGGTGTGTCTGTGAGAGGTGATGTGGGGCATACACGTGATATCCACCTAAAGAGTAAATAGGGACATATGTGTGGTTAGCGTCCAGAAGAGGTTGGGACTTACTCCATGATGGTGGCCCGATGGTGACAAATCTTGGCGTGAGAAAGATTTTGGACCGAATAGAGGGGTTTGGTGTCCATCCCCCCCCCCCCCTTCTATGTTTAGTGGGACCAAATAAGAAAGGAGGAACATGGATGCTGCCTACCAGAAGAAAATATAGGGGCTTACACCGAGATTGTTTCCCTTTCCCCGCGTAGGATGCATGGGGGAATTAATAGTTTAACATCATGTGGTGAGGACGATGGTGCATGGGAGTTTAAAGTCCTACTGCTCGGCCGAGGGAGGGTTCACTCTACACCCCTAGGACTTACAAAAATGGTACCCTCTGCACCTTGGTTAAGAGAGGGTTCTGGAAATGCTGTGACTAGGGGAGTCATGGAGTGAACCATTGGGGGGTCCACGTTAGCGTGGCTATGCGAAGAAGCAATACCCATTATCTTGCCTATGAGAATAAGCATGCAGTTAATAAATGGAACGGGAAGTATCATACAAGGGAATTTTAAATCACATCATGCGAACCTGGAGGGTGGCACAGGAAAATGAATTTCAAAGTAGAGGGGTTCATAGGCAGGGACCTTGTGAAGCTCCGGTGCTCCGCTTGGTGGAGGGTACTTGCGAAGGGGTGTGCTTCGTGAAGTGGAGCATCTCATCCTAATAATAGTGTAGAGGTGTATATAGAAGGTGATTCTCGAAGTGTAAAGGCATTCACAGAGCATTTCCTTGTGAAGAAAATTTGCCTCGTGAAGCATGGTATTGTAAAGGAATGTGTTTCGCGTAGTACAGTGACCCCTCCTTAGCATGTGGATAACATGTACATGAAGGGTGTTTCACGAAGCATAAATGATCCACTGTGACACGGGTCCCGCTTGGGGATCCCCTTCTTTAATGGAGGCCCTTAGGCTCGACAAAAGGAATCCCTTTTGAATGAGGGGGTTAAAACTAGGCAAGGAGGAGAAACTTTGCAGAGCAGAAGTACCTCGCACAGCTCAGGGTTCGTAGAGCAGAAGGTGCTTCGCGATTCGTGAGCTAGGAAGTTGAAAGGTTGGATGATCCATGCCTGGAGAAGGGGGTGTCTAGTATTTATAGGAATGAGGCACCAGGAATCAGAGCTCTCTCTATAAGAATATTGATTTCGTTTCTCTGTGGTGGGTCACGAACGTCAAATTTAATCATAGAGCATCCTGCCTCCTTACTCCGCGGCAGGCGCATGAATGTCAAAGGTGGTCACAGAGCATCGCACCTCCTTGATTTTTGATAGGCCTGTGAACGTCAAAGGAGCTCGTGCAGAATTCATCCTCTTTTCTCCGTGGTGGGACCGTGGATGTCAAAGGCGCTCGCAGAGCATCCTGCATTATTGCTCCGCGGCGGTCGTGGGGCTTGGGGTACTATGCGAAGGGGTTTCACGAGGTGGCCTTGCACGCTTTTCGTTTCTTCTTTTTCTTCCCCCATTGTGGTGCAAAAAAATTCCCCCCTTAATATTGGTGTCGTGGTGATATCAAGGGCCAAATTCTGAGTGTCGATCTCCAAAATCCCTCGGCCATTCGCGATGCTGGCTCACGAAGAGGGCTCGCCAAGCTGGAAAGCGATGCTCCGGCCGGATGCGTCGCGAAGATCGCTCCATTCCAGACAGGACGCGATGATCTGAGGGTCCCTCACCTATAAATAGGAGACGTGAACTATCTTTTTTCTTTTTTCCTCTCCATGATTTTGGACATTAGTGATCTCGATTTGAAAAGCTCTGTTTACTCCATGATTTCTCTCTGCGAATCAGGACTTCTAATTCACGGCGCTTCAGCAAGTCTTTGAATTCATGTCTCAGTGCTTTGTGACTCAGCATTTGAAGGCCTAGGCAGAGCTCTACGAACAAGATGTACGAATGTTCTCCGTGAATGAGCTTCGCCAACCAACTTGAAAAGATCCCAAATTTCAAAATTGAATGGCTCATCAAGAATCTACCCGAGAGTTCCTTGCAGATGTCGCCCAGAGGGACGATATGTCGAATAGTCTGGGTATAGTGGAGTTGATTCGGAGATACTCTAACCATAGTTCATTGGTGGCGCTGCTATCGGAGAGCTAGAAGAACTACCCACTGTGTAATAGGTTGTCTTTGTATCGCTTCAGGATGAGGTATAATGTCTTTATCCTAGAAGGAAGTCGAGACGAACCAGATTACTGGTTCAGGAGCATGCCATGTGAGCGCTGATGGTTCAGGGTGGATAATGGTCATGTTCAGTAGGATTTCACACCCATCAATGTCGATTGCCTATACAACCACCTGAATAATAAGGACTGGAAGTAATTATTGGTGGAGGGGTCTCCCCCTCTGTACCAGACAATTTTGAAGGAATCTTTGAGGAACTCGAGGAAGGGGTGGTCTAAGAAATGGGACATGCACCAGGGTGGAAACTTTACAGATGATTGGACATGGGCCTTCTGGGTAGGCTCCTTGTGTGAGGAGTTTGGGGCTGAGCTAAGGAGAGTGGGTCTGTATGAGGCTGCTTGGGTATCCAAATTCCACATATATCAATGGAAACATCTGATGCCAGATCTGTTGATAGGATGTTCCTCGATGACCAATACCTTCCAATTACACCATGGGGAGGTCGGTATCAGCTTGTGGTATGTCCATATGATCTCAGGGGTCCAAATATTGGGGCAGATGTATGACAAATTTCTCCCTGTCATGAGTACATGGGAGGATCCAGATAAAATGCCATGGTTGGTGATGGTGTTGATGGAGCTTGTTCCCAGAGAGGACAAGGAAGTAGTAAGTGATGTCCACATCATGTGGTGGTTCAAACAGTTCTTGAATTTCCCAAAACACAGGTAGTTTCCGATGAGGCCTCAGACTTGCTCGAAGGGGGATCAAAGTAAGGAGCACTCGTAATGGCGATTTTTGGATAAAAACTAGTAAAAGACGTGGGGATTCAGCGTAAGCACCGAGAAACAACCAATAGTCAGGCCGACAGCATTCATCGCGGCTCTTATCTATGGATGGATCAAGCCGGTGAGAGATATCAACTTGGGAATACAACCAAGCATATACATCATGGCATCCATGTTGGCGACCGGAGGGAATTTTAACCATGTAATCTCTATGCTCGCCAAACTTTATAAGGTGTTGTGGCATATCAACAAGAGGAAAAGGTCGTAGAAGATATGTGGGCCATTCCACATCCTGTATGGGTGGGAAATGGCACACATCAGGGGGGTTTACGAATACCCGAACCATATCTCTCCTCCGGGCTCGAACTTCTGCCCATCAATCCTGAACACCACTAGGAGCTTTCTAGCCAAGCTAACCACATCGTCGGTTTTGAACCGCGTGTGGAGGGTGGAGGAATTAAATTTCCTCCCATTTTTGTTGCTGTAAGGGGTATTCACTGATGAAAGACAGGGAACAGAAGAGCACCAGACATATCTTCTAGCCTTTCGAGGTGGAGTCCTGATGGCGAGGGTGGACCGTGAGCAGCTCTGCGAGCTGTACACCCCACACCGGTTTTCAAGGAAATTCTAGTGCATGCAGTGGCTGACCCCACAGGTCATTCTGGAGGTGTTATATTTAGAACACTCGTGCATGATGAGGCATATGTGGCTCATTTTCATGTGGGAAGATAAAAAAATGTGGAATGAGTTGCCTCCTCGGGCCGCCATCCTCATGTTGGTAAATGAATATGCCCAGACCTGGGAGGCGGCCTACCCGAGAGACATGCTGAAGCAGACAACCATTCAAGTCAGTGAGGGTGAGATTTCCCAACCTCGGGGTTGGGCCGGATGGTATCATGGGAATCCCATGGTGGCAGAGCTTCCGTGGCAGCGAGGTAGGCACCAGTTTAGGGGGGAAGCACTAGTACCGGATCTGGTAGTGGTAGCTGACCCGGTGATTCCAAAATAGTAGAGTTATCCAGATGGGAGGATGCCTAGAGGATTCCTTAGAATACCTACTCAGGCTCCATGGGAGAGGTTGCACCATATATACATTCCAGAGAATGTTTTCTTCCCAGAGGCCTGGGACATCTAGGACATCAATAGGAAATTCCTTGGCCTGTCCGAGATGTGGCAACACCTGAACCATCTCAGGATGGATTTGCCGGGAATAATCCCTATCAGGGCTGGCTTTGTGGTGTCCCAATCTATAGGGGAACACTATCTGACTGTGTTGGAGGACTTCGTGCACTCCTGGGGTAATCCTCGTCCAATGACAGATAGAGTCAAGGTGTTTCTCGATCACCCTACTACCTCGCAGGTTTTGGCCACTGATTTAATAGATCGCTTTCCTATGTCGGAAGAATTAGAAGAGTCCTCCTGGGTAGACGAGGCCGAGAGAGGGAGCCTGTTTTAAGAGGGAGATGTTGGAGATCAGGACTCAGATCTTGAAGAGTTCATAGAGGCAATTGAGGTAAAAAATATGAAACCCCCTCCTCCAAGAATTTCTATGAGGTCATTCTGGACTCTTTTCTAACATCTAAACCATGCAAGAGAGTTTTATATACAGAACTCATTCTCATCCCTCAGTGGATGCAGATGCAAGACATTCGGGATCTACGCATGTCGTTGCATCTATTGTTGTGCCCATCAGGGCTAGGATACTTGAGGTGATCTCTCCGGAGCTTTCAGACCTTCTGACCATATACGGGGGACCCCACTTCGGGGTCCCAACAACGTCACCCCAAGATCTAGATCAGAAATTTGATCTATGTAATTCCCTTCTACCAATATCATTACTGCCATCCCTTTACCATTCCAACTGAAATTCATGTCCCCCCCCTTTTTGTACAGTTATTCAAATGACATGGGCTACCTTGGCGAGGTTGGTCGGGGCATCTGGCGGCGTCCTTCCCAGGGGAATGCCGGTGGTCATGGAGGTGGAGGTCCAAAATGAACTAACTGCGGCGCTCATGATCACCAATGAGAACATCAGTGGGACTGCTCCTGAGATCATTGAGGTAGGATCCAATGATGAGGATCAATCAGATAGTCTAGGTCCCACCACACCTGATCTAACGCCACATGGGGACCCTGCTGATGAGTTCCTAAGAGTGTACCCCGCATATGAGCCTACCAACCATGCTGACTAGGATGATATGAACTCTAATTAAGAGGAAAAAAATAGTTCATCTATGATAATGGAAGCTGATCAAGGGCTTCATTGATGATACACACCAAGCACTATAGCTAGATGAGATGGACAGACTTCACTCATGAATGCACGAACTATGTGCTGGGGGAGTGGATGCCCAGCGTCCTCACATGCTCATCCTAAATCTTATGGCGATAAATATTCAAGAGTATGACCATGGCCTCAGTGTGGGATGGAAGCGGAAGAAAGTGTTAAATATCAAGAGGCTCCAAGAGGTTGAAGATGAGGTCTTGCGGCTGCAAAGTCGGGTGGATAAGAAGTCGACCTCCCTCAACGCACAATCAGAGCTAATATTGTGATTGAAGGCTTAGCTGGCAGATGCCATAGAGGGCATGACAAGAGTATATGAGGAGATGACCATCATACGGACTAGCGTGGAGCGGGCCCAGATTGTGGCCGATTAATTTCACCCCCTCACTGCCAAGGAGGAGCATGAGCTGAACAGTCGTAAAAACTTCTAAATGCCACTAGCCAGAGGGTGGCGGTGCTGCTATGCTATTTTGACGAGGTTAACCCGTCCATGGGGGGAAACCACCCTTGAGTACTGTAATGATTGCAAACCCTCCAACTCACTTTCATTCTTTGATCTTTTTATGCCATAGCCTGCATGAGTTTCATTATTTTTTTTGGTTTTACAAACATTTGTTACATTCGCGAAACACCCGGTGATCAATCCCTAAACTCACATGGGTCGATCCCAACGTGAGAAATAAAGGATGACCCATATGTCATTTCTCTTTGACATAAAAGTTTTCATAAGGTTTCAGGAGTATGAGGTTTGAACAACCAACTAGGATTCCCAGGAAGATATGGGAGAGACCTGATTGGAGAATGATGCTCTCAGAACAACCGAATTACCATTTTCTCAGTGTGCTATTGTTCACAAACGGGGTAACTCCAGGGGTGCGGGAATCAATTTTAATAGATGGGAATGGAAGGTGTGAATCACAATACCTATGATTTGGAACACTGTTGGGGGGGTGACAATGAATGATAATTGTTGACCTCATTAGACACACAGTATCCTTATTTCATTATCCAGGAATGGGGATATCAAATGAGGGCCGACCACTGACCATGTTTGAAACACAGGTCCTTAATCAAAATTTCATCTATTACTCTTCCGGAACATTATCCTAGGATAGCAGGTGAGCCATAGGTTGTGCATCCATACTATTAGGGGGTTTTTTTAGATGTGGAATGAGACGATTGTCCGAATAAGGTGGCATTAAAAGTGTGTAGGTTGTAGTAATGGGTTGTTTGAATGGAGTCCAAAACTCTTGAAATTACACCATCGTGGTGGAAACACATTGGTTGGCCGCATCAGTCTGATTAGGGATCAAGAAAAATTCCAAAAAGGAACTCTCTGGAAAGGAAACTATTACATCCCAATCTTATAGCGGGGAATCCTGGACTTATTCAGGGTAAAGGTATAGGGTTCTCTAAAAGAACTCTTGCCAAGGGGGCAAAAAAGAGGGAGAACCATCTTTTTGATTCTTGGGCTAGAGCCAAAGTCATGATGTTTGTGTGTTTCTATGTATCCCATGGGGATGGGGATCAAGCCATATGTAGTTCTGGAAGATGTCGTGCAGTTTAACCTCTTGCGGTAAAGATGCAGAGTGATCTTAGTTTATGGTCATATAGATCGGACTGTGGATGGTAGGAAACGTTGGATACACATGGTGGGGTAATTATAAATCCCAATGTGAATGGGAACCTGGGGTTCCGAGCACCACGTGTTCCCTGGTATGGTTTTAGGTCGAGGGACCTAAAATGAGAGTCAAAAAAGTCCTCAGGAAAAGTGCACGGGTGTTCCTACATACCCCATGAGGATGAGGATAAATCCATACGTAGTTCTGGGAAATGGAACGGTGGGTTACCGGTGCCAAGTATAATAAGGTTGCGCGGGTCTGTCCCATACACAAAAAGAAGCAGTATTTGATAGAACTTGTTTGTCCTTTACGATGAATGAGTGTTGTTTTTTTTTGTGATTCGACTGGCCTAGAATAGAGAATACCAGAATCACTACAATAATAAAGCCAAATGATGGCATTGAAAAATGTTATGTTGTTTGACCGATACCAAACATGATGTCCCTTGTGCGAGGAAACCACAATGCAGTGTCGTTTTTAATCGTGAAACAGGGATGATATTGTCATAGTTTAGGGTCATGTGATGGGACCAACCATGCAGATCAGCATTATGCAGCAAAGGAATACTAGAGACAAGGCTGAAGGGGGAATGTGCATGGTTCAATAAATCATACCCGACGTAAATGGGGATGAGGTCTGCATCACACTGTGCGTGATTCTGAGAATGAAACCTTGGGCCAAGGGGCCAAAAAGAGGTAAGAGCGTAGGAAGTAAGAGAGGCTGACCTCAATTATGATGGACCCATAGATGAGGTGTTCGGGTGTCCCTACCTATCCCATGGAATGAGAATCAATTTGTACATAGTTCTCTGAAGGGGAAATATGGAAAGATCTTAGTTGAAGGTCTTAGAACTCAGAAAATGGTTAAATAAGGACTATTCCAAGTAAGTGCGGACCTTAATCTGGTCCCTAAGCCTACATGAGTCGAACAAGGTGTAGGAAACAAGGGTGGATAAGGTATATGCAATACGTGAAATACATGGAAATGGGAAATCGGGGGAGCCCTTAATGATTGCCTTGTCATGGATTTTTCTTCCTAACATGCGGATGCGCACTGAGGAATAGTACCACGAGTCTCGAAATTCAACATAGACATGATGTGGTAGATAAGGGTGTGAATCATGTAACCGACATTTTGGGATTAACGGGGTTTGTGTGAAAATTGAAGATAACTATTGACCATGTTCAAAACACATCATCTATATCACGTTCGCCCAAAATGGGTACAAACAAATGAGTGTCGACCGTTGACCATATTCGCTACACGGGACTTGTAACGATTTTTTTTCTGAAACCCTTGAATAACCTAGCCCGTAATGGTAGGAGAACCCTTAGGCCTAGAATCCATGAAATTTGGGGGACCCTTTGGGATGTGAAAGGTGATATAAGTCCTAATGAGGGGGGACATGAATCCTGAGAAATGGGTGAAAGCATGTCCGGGTAGAATCTGATATTCTAGGTACTAAACCAGAGTACACTTGGGCACCATAGTGAATCTTCGAAGAGGACCGAGGGGATCATCTTGGGAGCAGCAGATATGAAAATATGAGTATATCAAAAGGGGGTGGAAATCTTTCAGGGGGATAAGGTAAATGGTGTGGTTGTTACGACACCTGACATGGGTGAGAACATAGTCCCATACCACACTGTATAATCCTCTCTCTTGGGGAATGCAGTCCAAGGTGAAACAATGAGAGGGATATTTCTATGAAATGACACTGGACCCGATGTATAGAGATTCGGGCAGTCCTACATATCCCATGAGGTTGGGAATCAAGCCACAAGTAGTTCTTGAAGGGGGTAATGTGTAGTTTATCATCATACAGTATGGACATAAATGGGTAACAGACCCCATATACAGGAGGTGTATGGACCAATGAGTAACCCGACATGAATGAGGACATAATCCCATACAACCCCATACAATCCTGCAAGAGAGAACCTAGGCCAGAGGCCTGAAAAGGGTGAGGGGCCAGAACAGTCAAAGGGGCCGGAAAAGACCAAGGGCCCTGAGGATGGGCGTCCCGGCCAATGGTATCCATATGACCTCTAGTGAATTTATCACCTCATAATAGCTCTTAAGCCCACGTGAGTTGTTCCTGGTGTGGGAAACATAGATCCGAACACGTCTCTCCCTATCATATATGGGTCTAATAGCTGGCATTGCCTGAAGGGAGTTCGTCACTTGGAGATATGACGGGGAAGAACGAATCACTACAATACATTTTTTGGGACATAGTGGGGTGTCTCTAACGACAAAGGATTTCTATTGACCATGTTCTAAACACATCGTCCCTATAGTGACCCAGACTGGGAACAAAAAATTTGCATCGACCGCTGACCAAATTCGCAACGCGGGACTTGTATCAATTTGTTTCTAAACATCCTAGAGGGAATCTTCCTAAAAGGTTAGAAGATCCCTTAGGGCCTAGAATAACTTCCATTTTGGGGACCTTCTGGATGGGAAATATGATGGAGTCATAATCAAAGAAGTGGGTGAAACATATCTGTACCCATCTGTGAAGGAGGAAAACACCTCCGGGGAGTGGGACGTATAGAAAAATTGAGATGAGCTCGACATGAATTGAAGAAAAAGCCTACACCAGACCATATGTCATGACCTGAGGGGAGATTCTAGAATTTGTTCTGGGCCAACAAATGAAATTCTGGGGAATTCCTACGTATCCCATGAGGTATAGGAATCAATCCACACGTAGTTCATGAAGACCATGCAGTTTAATGCCTTGTAGTGAGGACATGGGAGGAGAGATGAATGGGGAGAAATCACATGGTGTGACCATTGTAATCCTAGCATGAGTGGGGCTAAGGAAGCCTACACCATATCATGTAAGGATCCTCCAAGAGAACAATGCCAAGAGGGGATATTCAAAGAAATGATTTTGGGGCTGGGGTCATGAAGAAATTTTTGAGCATTCCATCGTATCCCATGCAGATGGGTATCAAGACAAACGTAGTTCTAAGGGTGCAATTTAAAGGCTTGAAGGATGTAATATAGTTTATCGTCCTGCAGGATGATTCCATTTAGGTTCATGCGGGACCATCATGCATTTTAGGGTCATGCGGGACCGTCACGCTTTTTATGGCCATGCCGGACCAAGGGGTTCAGGAAAAGTATTGTTTGAGGAACGCGGCATTTGTGGGAGGAGTTATATGCCCACCATCAATGGTCACCAGGAAGTATGCTCCATTTGGGTAAACCCTGTGAATTATGTAAGGTCCATACCATTAGGGATCCGACATGGGTGGTTTCCTTCCCGGGATCATTGGTGTCCGGAGGGCCAATACCAAGTTTCCATGAAAGAAAGAGTGGAGGTGAACCTTCTTGTTTATGGATCTAGAAATATTATTCCGATGCCATTCCAGATGGTGCAGGGGAGGAAGAATATTCTCGTAAAGTGCATCCAATTTAGCCAGATGAATTTTGACTACCTTATCTGCTGTCTGCAGGTCATAGAACGCTATGTGTAATAAAGGAAGCTGGATCTCGATCGGTAGGATGACATCAGTTTTATACACCAGGGAGTGAGGAGTCACCTGGGTATAATTACGAGTCGTCATCTAGTAAACCGAGAGATCATTGGGGAGCTTGTCCGGCCAACTATTCTTGTTTTTACCCACCATATTTTGCAAAATGATAGAGAGGGTTTTGTTGAACGCCTCGATCTGTCCATTTTCTTTCAAGTGGAAGTGGGAGGTATTGTTCGAATGGATGTTGTACTTGGCATATAATTTCATCAGCTCGGCTGCTTAGAATTTGGTGTTGTTATCGGTGTGGACGGCATGAGGGACTCCAAACCACTAGATGATGTTGGATCTCATAAAGTCAATGATAGAATGGGCCTTGACCTCCTTGATCGAAACTGCCTCTACCCACTTGGAAAAGAAATCAGTGGTGGTCAAGATGAACCTGCACTGGTGTGCTGTCATAGGTGGATATGGTCCCATGACATCAAGTCCCCACCCCGCGAATGGACAAGAGTACTTGGTGGAGTGGAGAGGTTATGGCGTCCAATGCATAAAGTTAGCAAGAATTTGGAATGTGTGACACCTATTTGAGAACTAGATGAAATCATAGATCATGGAGGTCCAGAAGTACCCCAGTCTCCAGATCTGATGGGATAGCTTCAGCCTAGTCTGGTGAGCCCCAAAGGAACCTGCATGAACCTTCTCCATGAATTGAGAAATTTAGACACCTTGAATGAAAAGGAGGAGATCACCATATAACCCATTCTTGTAGAGGATCTTCTCAAGACTAGGACCACTATATAAGTTAAACTTAATATCATGTCATCAGATTCACTCATTCTCGGCTCGGTCAGCCGGGAGGTAACCATTTTAGAGATACATGAAAAAGGGGGATCTCTAATCGGTTGTCACTTCAACCACTGCATCTGAAGAACCAGAGGGTCTTAACATGGAGGATCTGGTAGTAAGATGGATTACACATGGTCTATCGTCATCATCTGAGGTGATGGGAGTAATGAATCTCCTATGTTCCATGTGTATAATAATATCATCATGCTCGGGTTCTGCAAGTGATGCAGCCAGGCTGGTCAGGGCATCGTCTCAACTATTCTAAGATCAAGGGACATGAGTAACTTCTAGCTGAGAAGGAAACTGGGCCATTAGATGGAGGGTGTTCTCTAACAATGTTGCGAGCTCTGGATTTCTGACGACATAGTCACTGTTGATTTTCTTGATGACTAGTTCGGAATAACCTTTCACATGAAAATGGGGTACATCGATCTGGAGGGCCAGCTTGAGGCCAGTGATAAGAGCCTAATACTCTGCCTCGTTGTTAGTGCAACCTTCTTACAATAATAATGAGTAAGGCAGAATGGCTTGCACTAGGGTAATAAAGAAAATACCCAGGCCTACCCTGTTAGGCCTGGGATCATTGAGCCTTCTGCCGGTGGGGCTCTAGGAAGCACCAACAAAGTGAATCTTCCAACAATGTATGGCATGATCTACTGAGAGAATTGCATCGTCGAGAAAATCCAGGTTTAGGAACTGGTCCATGGGGGTTGGATGGGAAACTATAAAATCATCCAATGATTGTCCCTATATATCCTTCTGAGGAACGGACCTGATGTCGAACTACTAGAGGATTACAGCCCACCGTGCTAGACGGCCGGTCAACATGGGGCAGATCAGAATGTACTTCAGTGGGTCTACCTGATACACCAACTGTAACTCATGATGTTGCAAGTAGAAGCTCAATTTTTATACTATGAATAATAGTGCAAGGCATCTCTTTTCTATCGGGGAGTATCAGGTCTCTGTATCGAGGAGCATGTGGTTGAGGTAGTGGAGGTTGTTTTTCGTCCCCCCATTATTTTTCTAGGAGATAAGGGTGCTAAGAGATCATTCCAGGGAAGTCACGTATAGGATCAGCGGTATTCCCGAGACAGGTGGCATCAAAACCAGAGGCTAGAGTAGATACTGCTCAATTTTCTCAAACGCGGTCTGGCACTCTTCGTACCATTCATAGGCGGTGCCTTTCTTCATAAGTCGGGAAAAGGACTTATGCATGCCATCTAAATTCACAATGAATAGATGTATGTTGGCTAAGTGGCGTTGGAAATATAGAAGGTCCTGAATATTTCTCATGGGAGGCATTTGAACAATAGCCTTGATCTTGTCTGGGACGATCTTGATGCCCCGGTACCTAACAACAAAGCCATGGAACATCCTAGAGGTGACCCCGAAGGCACATTTCAATGGGATCATCTTCAATTGGCGAGAACGGAGGAAGACAAACACTTTCTCGATGTCCTTGAGATAGTCATAGTGGTGGAGAGATTTGACCACAACGTAATCCACATATCATTCCACCAATGTCCAGAGGATTGGCTTGAATATGCGATTCATGGCCCGTTGATAGGTGGAACCTACATTCTTTAAGCCGAAGTGCATGACTTGCTAACAAAATGTACCTTTTCGCGCCCAAAAATCTATGGACTCAACTTCATCGGGGGCTATATGGATCTGATTAATCCATAGTACTCTTCCATGGAGGAAAGGTCTTGGAACATAGCCATATCATGAATCAAAAATTCTATCACTGGAAGGAGAAAATCATTCTTCGGGCACTAATGGTTGAGATCTCTGAAGTTGATGCAGACCATGATCTATCTGTTCTTCTTCATGACTGGCACAATGTTGGCTATCCAATGGGTTACTAGACCACTTTTATGAAGTTGGATCTGATGATCTTTTCAACTTCGTCCTCAACAATGGAACTGTGAAAAAGGTGCATCTTTCTGGGAGGCTACTTGAACCCGCAATGATTTGCCAGAAGACCGAGGCGTTGGACCACTACATGAGGATATTGTTCCGGCATCTCGTTGTAACTCCATGAAAACACATCACGACGCTGTTTAAGGAAGTCCATGTACCACTACTGCTCTTCAAGAGTTATCACTGCACTAATCATTGTGGGTCTCAGATCTGCCTTGCTACCAAGGTTCATCTGTACCAGTTCATCGACAGTGGAAGAGGATCCCTCTTCAAAGGCGTCAGAAGCATCCTCCAAATACCCTTCTTCACTTACATAGGAGAGATCCCCAATGGGAGAAGCTTCCTCTGGGTCGGTAGATTCTGACGGGAGGCTGGTACCAGCCTAAGCAGTAGTGATCACTGCATTGAGAGATTCTGGTACTGCCAAAACCATAGAAATGAAGGTTGTCGACCTGATCCTAGTAGGTCTTCTTCCCAAGGGGCCACTCTTGTTGATATCAAAGAAATAGGGGTGCGTTAGCTTGAGCCGGTTAATTCATGCCCAGCAAAACAGACACGTATGACGTACTACCATTTCCATGGGGCGAATATCCCTATACTGTATAGGGGTAGGAGGTTTCAGGATCACCTGAGCCTAATTTTTGTTGGAGTACGAGGCGATTTTTCGTCATCGCTTGGAATTGGTAATATGATTACCTCTTGTAACAAAGACATAAAAAAATTTCCCCGTGTCAGGGGTTGTGGCCTCCAATCGAAGGATCGGAAAGAAGTAGGTGTTATCTTGACTTGCCCAGGGGTCAGTTGCAACTGCGACGGGTTCGACCAAACTGGACTGAATTTTCTTATCCTTGATCTTGTAATAGTCAGCATCTAGGTAGAGGACATCACAAGATGTGAAAGAAGATGCATCGCCTTCGATTACACCTACATTACCATTAAGGGGGTACTTGAGGCATTGTTGATAAGATGAGCGGACTGCCACGTGCAGGTGGAGCCATGGTTTTCCCATCAAGGAATTGTATGCGGTGTCATGGGAGACAACCATAAACTCAGTGTTGGATACTAGGCCACAAAACTGGGTCATCAAACGGATCTTACTGACTGGGGTCTGCACTGTCTTTTCGTATCCCTGGATTATTATGTCGGAGAGAGTTAGGCCATTTTCGGATAACCCCATCATCCATAGTGTTTGTGTCGGGATAAGGTTAATCCCATAGTCAGTGTCAACAAGATAGCGGAGAACCTCCATGTCATTAAATTGGCCGGTGATGTACAGTGGGTGGATGTGCCTTTGTTTGGGAGAGCCTTCATCTTCTCCAGAGAATGAAATGACGGACTGAAATTCAAAGTTCTCGATCACTTCAACATGAAAGGCTTCGGTATCAGAAACCTCCATCTCAAACTGGAGGGGGCTTCTTAAAGCCTCAGCGAGGGACTCACACATATTTGACAACAGAAGAAGGGCCTCATGGATGGAAAGTCTCACTGGGATGCTGACAAGGTTTTTGAGGAAATAATATTTTTGCACCAGGCACACACTTCTTCTTGTAGGAGGCCACTCTGTGATAGGAGGCATGGTGGGGCCTGCCGGCTGGGTCGGCGGCTGGCTGGTGCTGGGCATGTCCCGCTGATCACTAATTGAAGCCTAGATAGTAGCTTCCATATGGGGACCAAACAACTGAGATCAGCCTGTTGCAGTGCAAGGCTGGTTGTGGCATGGTCGAGGTAGTTCTGCCTGATCAAGTAGCACAAAAGGTGGTGGAGGTGTGCCCGAAGACATCGGCTGAAAGGGCTGCATATAGTGAGCTCTGCGCTGGGTCTGGTGTCTGGTCTCAGTGGAATGCACGACTTGGCTAGAGGTGCCAACTGATGTGCCTTGACGACCCATATGACTGCAACTTCACTGACATTCGCATCGCCTAGGGACGTTGGGGAGGTTCATCTGGAGCTCCCCGTCTTCCTCCTCGTCTATTATGTCATCCATGTTTACCGTGACCCTTCCTGGGGGAATGTCGTCGATATCATCTAGCGAGTCATGTTTCCTCCAGATAGGACTGAATAGGAGGGAATCATACTACCCCCACCCATATATTTGCATGTGGGGGTAGCCTCCTTGATAATTTTTTGGAGTACCTTTATACACTAAACACATTGCTGCTAGAGGGCCACACAGCGCCTTGGTGACACGAGGCACTGGGCCACAGGGAGTGCGCCAAATCGACCAGAGTAAATTTCTCGCTGATGTGTTTGAAAAGCGCTTGTCTCCTGGGATAAACAAATCACTGATGACAAAGTCTAAAATGCGTCACTCAGAGGGTGTGGCAGAAACACTCAACTTCGTCTTGGGTGAGAGATTCTGGAATGCAGAAAGTCAGTGTTTCCACAGGCCAGAACTTCTCAGGGAAGTGGTCCACTGCATGGATGTTCCATAAGCTCCTTGGATCATATTCAGGGTCTGTCCCTTGATTTCACCTTTCTTCAACTGGGGGTGGTTGAGGAACTGACAGTGGTACTGAGGAAGACTGCTGGGATGGAAGGCTGGCCTGTGGAGAGTATGGAGAACGGGCCAACTGGTCGCCAAATCTCGGGCTATCCACCGAAGAGTTTAGTGACCTGGCCGCTATGTCGCAATAAGATAGGCTGATGGAATTAGTTCCTGGATCAGAGGATAGGGCTACTGGTGATAGGATATTATTCTTCTCATCCACCATTGGTCCCGAGAATAGTCATTCGGGATCTCTTGTCGAGGTAGAGAGCACTTCTGGTGATGATGGTGGTGATTGCATGACCGCAACCTGCAGGGTCGCCAACGTTTCTTCCTCCTAGATATACCTGCAATGGGAGGTAGGAAACTTATGGACCTCGCATTCTGGGATCACTATTATGATGCGCCACATTTCTGTCACTGCCCTTGACTTGGATGAGGGAGAGGATGGTTCCCAGGCTGAGTCTACTCCACATCAGAATCTAAGAAGCAGACATGTTTGATCTCTATCTGGGCCTTCCCAGAATTCATAATATGGCGGAAACGACCCGCCTTCCTACCCCTGGGTGTCTCCTCAGTGCAGGTATGATTTCTGATACAATTCCCTTTGGATGCACTAGTGCTGAGGCAGAGAGGATTTCCACCTGAGTAAGCCGGCGTGTGAGGAGCAATAGGACAAACGTCAAAGGGTATATGGGTAGGACCTCCATGGGTAGAGCTAGAGTGAGAAAGACCTTTGCTAGAACTGGATGAATCATGGGGAGGACCTCCCTAGGTGTTTCCCCTAGTGACCTCAGTATTGGGAGGGTCCTTATTCCGGTCTAGCTGAACATTGGTAGGACCTTCGTGCTGGGTGTGGGTGGAGTGAGGTTGGCCTTCATCCATCTAATTTATGAGGCGAGGATGACTTTCTCCAACTTCTAAGAGGACGCGGGTAGGATCCCTGCATTGAGTAGAGACCAGATGTGCAATGTCCCTACACCGACGGTCGGGGGAAGGAGGAATGACTACATACCAAGTGTAATGGGCCCATGAGAGGCTTCTGTAACGAGTATCACTATCACAGGGAAGACCGTCATTTGGATTGAGGGTGGCATGGGGAGGACCTCTGTACTGGGTGGCATCGCTGCGGGTTAGTTTGCGGCGGCCACTTCTCATGTTGGTGACCAAGAGAGTCGACCCAACATGTCGTTTGGGCAGTTGGGGCCTCGATCCTGGTCGGGAATATAAGTTCTCTTGCTCTGTGTATGTTAGGAACTGAAAATATGTATCAGCGGTGGCTCGGGCCACAGTATTCATCGATGATGACGCCCCTTGGTGGGCGTTTTCCTCAACTTGCGCCCGACGCTGGCATCGGGTCAGACGAACCGGGGCTAGTAGTGTCGGTACATTTCTTACCTGCTCTTCATCCTGCAAGATTGAGCGGCAGTGCTAATGCGACCGGGTGGGAACCCTTTCTTGGAGCCCCTGGAATGGGACTCTGGCCGTGATGGCCTTGTCCTCACCAACCTCATCAGTGTAAGGCAGGGAGTCTTGAAATCCATCTAAGGAGATACTTCCAAAACGGTTATATGCCGGCGTGAGGAGCAGCGGCTCCCTGCGTGGCCCTCTGGGGCTACATTGGCGATGAGGCGCAGATGCCTCCAGATCTAGGCAGGCCATATCCCTGGTTGGGATTATTCCCTCATCCTCTTAACGGCACACAATGACATTGATCACCATTATTTGGATGACTTGGGACGGGGAGAGGGGGCATGGGCGCCCCATGGTCCTTGGTGTAGAGGTCATCGTGGAAGAGGTGAAGCCATGTGGAACGACGGTGTTGGTGCTCCCCCTACCCCTACGTCGATGGGAAGATGGTGATCGCATCCATGGAGCATAAAATTGATTCCTGAAAGCAGAGAGATTAACTCATCAGTGTTGAAAGAAAAAAAGAATCGATGACCAGTGCTGCAACACCATCCTTTCTTCCATGGATGGTAAGAGGGATCCACGCTGACTACATCACAGAATGGGATGTCCAATGTTCTACTGCCCCAATTTTTGTAAGTTTCACACTAGGCTAGCTATTTTCATGGAGGGACCCAGTGCCAGATAACTGGATATGGTGACATTCTAATCTATTGATGCCCCTATCACTACTAATCTCTATTTTGAGAAGAAGGACATCACGACAGGTTCACCATTTCTATTTCTGATGCTTGGACGTGCGCATCCGTCATCATTTGAGGAAGAAAGGTGCGGTTGTTTTGCCCCACATTCCCTCTTTCCAAAGGCGGGTGGCATCCGCTCCTTGTTCAGGGACGTTTTCTTCTTGATCAAAACAAGATAATGGAATGTGGGTTCCTCCATCCATGGATTCTTCCTCAGAACTCGTCCCCTAGTCTGGTTCTCCCATATAGACTTAAGACGTTGTTATTGAAACTCTTCCTAGCGCCATATCTTCATGGAAAATAGTTAATTACACTGATTCTGTCAGGACATTCCAAGGGGTCCGGTAAGTGTAACAAACTATAGTCAGGGGAGTAGTCACATTGGGCATCACTGGCATGTCTGCGTGCTAGGACATTGGCACATCTGTCTTATGTCCCTTATTATAGGGCTTCCCAAGGGTGCGGAAGGCTGAGGCATCCCACATAGAATGCGGGGAATCATATTCCATGGGCTTGTATCTGAGGTTTTCCTCAGATTCCCATGCTTGACACAGGGTATTCCGCAAGTTTAACATACAGCGGAGACGGTTCAGACTGATCAAAACACTTACTAGAGAGGATTAGATGGGTGGAACCCCAGGAGGGAACACTGATGTGGGGTTAACATATGGTTGAATTCTCGGTCACTATTGATGGGAATGAGATGGCATGATTTCACCGGGATTTGGTGGCCCAGATTAGAATCAGGATGGATGATGGGTGGATGAATGAATTGGAGGGGGGAATTAAATAACACTATTGCAAGGGAGACAGTGAAGTTGGGATTGAGCCCTGAAGAGACTTCCTAGGTATACCCATGGCAGGGAATCAAAGTCCATGTAGTTCAGTTAATGTAGTTCATCTTGAAAATTGAATACCGCTGGCTGGAGTTCCAATGGTATACTGCTTAATTGAGTGACGACTTCTTACCGGTGAATGGAGTGACAACAGCTTACCGCTGAAAGAGGATGACAATGAAATACAGCCGAATGGAGTGACAATGGCTTTCCGCTGAATGAGGCTGAAAACAACTTTTCTCTGGATGGAGAACAAAAAGTGGAATATAGTTTAACGTCATGAAGGACAGGGGTGGATGGACATGAAGTGTCTGGGACCATTGGTTGTTGGTCTTGAACCTCAGGGAGGCTTCCTACATACCCTACCTTAGTATGGATCAAATCCAACGTAGTTCAGGGTAGGATTTGTGTGCAACAGCTTACTGCTAACTGGGGAAACACCGACTTAGTACTGATTGGGGTCCACAGTTTAACATCATGCAGGACGGGGGTGTACTAATGTGATGGTGGTCGGAGCGACCGAGTGTTGGGCTTGCACCTTCTGGAGGCTTCTTACATACCTTTACTTGTTAAGGATCAAATACCACATAGTTCAAGTGGTGGAAACTGACGTGAAGGTGGTTGGAACCAATGGGGTTTTCGGATTTAACCTCATTGAGGTTTCCTACATATCTTGTCTTGGAAAGGATCAATGTCCACGTAGTTCAGGATGCTGTTGGGGGCTTACACTCTAGGCTGCCCAAGGTGTTGGTAAACTGACATGAATATGGTCGGAACGAATGGGGCGGTGGAATTGAACCTCAGGGACGCTTCCTATGTACCATGCCTTGGAAAAGATCAAAGGCCACGTAGTTTAAGAGGGCCAGTGAACCGACGTGAAAGATGACCTGAGGTCCAATGGGTGGTGGGATTGAACCTCATAGAGTCTTCTTACGTACCCTGCCTTAGAAAGGATCAAATACCAATAGTTCAGGTTGGTCTATGAACCGGGATGAAGGAGGTCAGAATGAACAGGGATGTGTGTTTTAACCTTGTGGAGGCTTCCTACGTACCCTGACTTTGAAAGGATCAAAGTACTCTTATTTCAGGTGGCATGGGGCTTACACTCTAGGATACCCAGAGTGGATTTCATGGTCAGTGCTTACTCTAAGCTCATGTGAGTCATTCTTGGTGTCAGAAACAAGTGGCAACAGAGACCTAACAATCACGTTGCGAAAGGTGTGTCCGTGAGAGGTGATGTGGGGCTTACTCATGATCGCCTCCCAAAGAGGAAACATGGACTTATGAGTGGTTAGCGATCTGAAGAGGATGGTACTTACCCAAATATAGAGGCCCGGTGGCGACAAAGCCTAGAGGGAGAGGGGTTTGGCACCAAAGAAAGTAGGGGTCCGGCGTCTATTCCCCCCCCCCACCCCCTTCTCTGGTCCTTGGAACCGAAGAAGAAAAGAGGAGAAATGATGTTACCTCCTGCAAGAAAAAATAGGGTCTTACAATGAGATGGTTTCCCTTTCCCTCCATAAGATGCATGGGGAAGTCAAAGTTTAACTTCATGTGCTGAGGAAGATGGTCCTTGTTAGTTTAACGTCCTGCAGCTCAGACGAGGGAGGGTTCACTCCACACTACTAGGACTTACATAACTGGTACCCTCTGCACCTTGGTGAAGAGAAGGGACATGAAACGCCATGACAAGGGGGTGTCATGGAGCGAACCATTGGGGGTTCCACGTTAGCGCGGCTATGCGAAGAAGTAATAGCTGTTAGC
Source organism: Viscum album (assembly GCA_963277665.1). Taxonomy (NCBI): domain Eukaryota; kingdom Viridiplantae; phylum Streptophyta; class Magnoliopsida; order Santalales; family Viscaceae; genus Viscum; species Viscum album. Next base: position 689,165,303 of record OY728164.1, read on the forward strand.
GTGCTTATGAGAAGAAGCATGAGGCGAAGCAACACAACGGGCGGTATTGTCCAAGGTACTCTAAAATCACATCATGTGAACCTTGAGGGTTGCAAGGGAAAAGTAATTTAAAAGATGAGGGGTTCATAGGTAGGGGCCTTGTGAACCTCTGGTGCTCCGTGTGGTGGAGGGTACTTGTGAAGAGGTGTGCTTCACGAAGTGGAGTGTCTCAACCTATGCATAGGGAAGAGGTTCATATATGAAGTTCCACGTGAAGTTTAAAGGAATTCACGGATCACTACCTTACAGATCAAAGGTGCCTCAGGAAGAAAGGTATCGTGAAGCAATGTGCTTAGTGATGTACAGTAACCCCGCCTTAGCATGTGAATCATAGGTAAATGAATGGTGTTTCATGATGAAAAAACACTCTGCAATGATCTAGGTCCCCTTGGAGATCCATTTTTTTCATGGAGGCCCTTAGTCTCTCCGAAAGGCATCCCTCTCAAAATAGGGGATTAAAACAAGGCAAGGACGAGGCACTTCCAAAAGCAGAAATAACTTGCGCTGCTCATTGTTCGTAGAGCAGAGGGTGCCTCACATTTTAGGAGCTACGAAGTTGAATGGTCAGATGATCTTCCCCTGAACATGGGGGGAGGCAGGTATTTATAGGAAAGAGGCACCGCGAATCAGATCTCGCTCGGTGTGAAGATAGATTTCATTGCTCTGCGGTGGGTCGTGAAAGTCAAATTCGTTCATAGAGCATCCTGCATCCTTGCTCCGCGGTGGGCACACGAACGTCAAAAGCTGTCACGGAGCATCGTGCCTCCTTACTCCAGGGTAGGTCCGCAGATATCAATGGTGATCATGGGGCATTCCCCCTCTTTCATCCACGGTGGTCCTCTGAACCTCAAAGGCGCTCGTAGAGCATCCCACCTCTTTTCTCCATGGTGGCCGCGGGGCCAGGGGGACTCCGTGAATGGGCTTCATGAGGCGGCCTTGCGTGCTTTTCATTTCTTCTTCTTCTTCCCCCATTTTGGAACCAATAATAACCTTACAATAAAATCACTATAATAAATATTCCTTTTAATAGTTGTCACATGTCCATCTAGCATGAAATTTTTTAATTAAAACCATGTAAGTCATGGTCAACTAATAAGGTTTACTTCGCTACCTTCCATGAACATAGAAAGGTGTGATATGAATGTGAAACTAATATTTAATTTACATTCAATAATTCTATGTAATATACATATACATTCTTTCCATAACAACATTTTAACAAATCGATTACATTTAGGAACATACCTTTGGTTATTCAAGTGGAACTGATAGCGTAAAAGCTTTTCATAATTTCATGATTCAATATGTAATTAATAAAAAGAGACATACAATTAGTGCATTCATGATTAAACACACATTGAATATGGATCAAATGTGTTGTAATGCTAAAAACTCAATTATGGAATATCACCCTACTTAGTGTGATTTTATTTTTGGACATAACACCAAAAACCAATCACATATATGGAAAGAGAATATCCAGATAGTTATAATGGCTATAATCAGGTGATATAAATTCTTAAAATGACACCAGATGATATCTATGAGCCACACATGTCAATTCCAAAATCAACAAACATGAGGTATGGATTATATATCACCCACCTAGAACTCAGACGAATATCCTACAACAGTATTGGACATTTTGACTCGGATTGAAGTATATATGAAAATTTAGTATAAGGAATCATACATTGATAAATAGGTATAGATCTATAGAAATTAATAATGGTTAAAAAATACCTGAGTACTTACCATTTGAAATTCAACATGGAAAATAGAAGCTCAGTCAGACCATGGATGAACGAGATATCTCATTCCCAATATTTGGCCTTCAAACTCTCCCAAATAGGAGAAATTGAGGTTCATCCCACTAGAATTCATATTGGGCGTATATTGAGGAAGAAAATTAAATCATTGAGTGTAAAATATTTAAATTACCCAATAATTGTCTAATATATGGTTTTACTACATGGTTTTCCATATCGTGCACCATCCTTGTACAAGTACCTAGAGAAGAGGGGGAACTCTCAAGGTTTGGTTGAATTGTTTGAGATACTATGTTCCAATCATTTGATATGGATATGTCAAAACTTTTAGACCATCTGCATAGTTTATTGTAACAGTGGTTCCTCCCCACATAGTTTACTCTAATCATTTGATAGGGCCATTTTCAAATAAAGTTGTGTTTTGGGATCCGAACGATCCGAATACACCCAGAAGAACTTCATGTACTCAATAGGAATCTACTTTAAAAATGTAAAAGTGAATTACACCAACATTTTTAGGATATGAACCTACGTAAAATAAAAAAGTTCATAGATATAAAAACTATATTGAGATGACTATATCAGTACAAAACTATTACAGCATTCATAAGATTATAGAAATAAAATTTAAATAATAATGTATCCAATGGTTTAGTATCATGGGTAAATTAGCCTCCAATATCATAGATATATAATAACACTAAAAAATTATTTTATTCCTTCTTCTATATACTCTTACTATCCCTTGCTTTATTTTTAGTATAAGTAATCACCTGAAGATATAAATAAGTGAAAAGGTAAATTTAAAACACTAGTTAGGGGAGGTATAACATGGGGTGAATAGAGGACATGATTCAAAAGTACATGGGTTATAATAATTAAATCAGAATCTTAATATCGTCATTATAATCATCCAAGAAAGTTTTGATAATGTAATGGAATGTGAAATTTTTATAAAATGAAACATCTTGTCTTAATTGTCCAATATGACACATAATTTTGGACATAGCTATCATCATGCCCACAAATAACGTATGATTATTGTATGAACTCAAGTTTTTTCTGAGATACATATCTCTCAATTAGGGTTAATGTTATTTTTTTCCTTTTTGGAATTGACCATATGCTGAGTTGTTGTCTGGTTAAATTGTTTATAGGAAAAAAAAGGGGAAAACAAGAAGAAATCGAGCTAGTGTCTAGGTACACATCGTGTACATGACCTACACTCCATGTACTTCAAACAAACACCATTTATTGGGCTATCATGATGTATAGTCACTCTGGATTAGAAAAATAATAATAGGGAAGTACACACCGTGTACTTGGTCGTCGCATTATGTACTTTCCCAGTGGGTTTTTTTAAATGATTCAGTAGCGTCATTTTTTGAATCACATCATTTTTTACCTTAGTTTGGAACCCAAAACCCTTATAATCAAGTTTTTATTATATATAATATTTACAAACACTAATTGAAGTGTTTCCCTTTCATGTTGGAACCACATCATCAAGTACTTGAATCATTTTTTTTTGTTCATGGTTCTTCAGAACAAAGACTATACTAATTGGATTTATGCTCATATTCCATAATATCCAGTTATTCATTAGTTATCCATATTTCTTCAAAACCTAGAAGAATAAGGGTCTAAAAATGTAATAGATGTCTACAACCGAGGTGATGTTGGTAGTCTCTAAATTAGTTTTGTATTTTGTTGATCATTTCAAACGTTTGACTAATATGAAACTCATAGGACATTCCAGTGAGGCCTCATTTTTTATCAAGTTACTTTCTGTAGTTGAGGTCGGGCCTAGTGATGATTTTTGTAGGTTCTGTTTATGTGCGTTGACACCTATTACTAATTTCATGGTCACCCAAGGGGTTCACTATAAGGGGAATAATTTTTTTATTCTAGTTTAAACCACCTAAGGGTTGGGTTCTTATGCTTTCTTATTTATAAGAATCCTCTTAAATCTTTGATAACATGAATAACCAATTTTAGAGATATACTATTTCCTTGATTAATTAATATCATGTTATTCCATGTAAATTTTCATAATTTGGCATGTTGAATTGATAATATGGGTCATTATACCTATATAAGATGATAATGGAATGGTAAATGATTTATATGGGAGGGTAGGATCATATCCATGTTTATGGTTAATGGTTTAAATTAGTTGGTATAAGCATGGATTGTGCAGGTTGATATGAGGGGTATACTCATATTGAATTAATGAATAATTTGAATGATTGAATACTTGAATGAATCGTTGATTGAGGTCATGGACTGCTCTCCATGGTTATGCTATGTGGTAGAGGATTCATTGAGTTGACTCTGCCCCTTGGGTATTGATTCTATGGGATGCCTCAGGCTAGGCTACCTCATGGATCTGGCTTGCTTTCGCTCGCGTAGGACTTGTTATTTCCTTGCTTCTTGGTCCCCAACTAGTGCCTAACCATGTTTCTACTAGGAATTCCCATGGGACTCCATGGGATTTCATGGACAACATCTTTGGATCCAGCTCTCCAGTGTCTAGATATATTACATGGATGTCTTGGACTACTGACATCTTGGATCCGGCCCTTCCAGTATACTCTTCACTATACGGCGGGGTCGTGGGATATTTCACATCACTATATGGGGTGTTCATGGGATAACTGACTTCTATATACAGCTGGATCTTGATTAAATGATATAGAAGGATTTATGGCGTAGCCTTTTGTCTTTCTTGTTTACTTGTTATTGCTTCCTTGGTTGGAGATGACTCTCTTTTGCAGTTTTCCATGATGGCTGGTTGGTTTTACATACTGCAGTAGACTTATGCAATGGGAATACACAATTAATTTACTGGATGATTAAACTTTATAGATCATTTTTGTATTTCTATTAGAATTGTATATTCCTTGGTGGTTTCCTACTAGGATGTTTTTCTCACACCCTATTTGGGCCTCATTGGGGACGAAACATCTTATATGGTTACATGTGATGATAGGGGAAAGCACCCTTGTACAGGTTGTTGATTGTGCCTTTAGAGAATAGATTCATAAGATCAAGAAGAGTTTTGCGATGCTGGTTTACCTTTTTGGTATTTTTTATTTATAAAAAATTTATTATATTGTATTTCAATGTACTATTATGGATATTTTCTAGACACTTGAACAATCTGCATCATTTTGTATATGATACACTTTTAGTTATTTATATGTATTATTGTCTTGCCTTACTCTCTGTTGTATATTTTTTAGTTCTCTCTCACATGTTATTATAAGATTAACATTTTCTTTTATATTGTGGTAATTATGGAATAGTTTCCCCACTTACTCACCTAGGACCTCGCTAATAGTCGTCATCCTCTTGAATTTGAGGAGATGTGCTTGAGGCCATGTGGTCAACTCGGCTTGAGGCACCATAATGTGGCATCATGTTCTGGGATATTTCAAAGCGGTATTAGAGGAGTTATTTTATATGGTTTGACTTATTGTTTGTTGATATTGGATAAGGATAATATGGAAATGGTGTTTGGTAATAATCAATGCCTGGGTGTAGCTACCCCATGTATAATAAAAATCCAAATTACCTCAAATTCAGTTCTAATTTTATGGAATTGAACTATTAGAGTTTATTTTATTTCACCATTCAGTGATACAATTGATTTTTGCTATTACTATTGATGAATTTGTGGGTTCTATTTCAGTTGCAACCAGATTCGATGAGGGTGTTCCGTCTCATGCATCATCTAGACATTTTTTATAATTAAGGCCCTGTTAGATGCATTAGATATTGCATGATGGTGTGATATTTGTTGTGATAGTTGTGAATGCTATTGTGATAGATGGGTGTAGTGGATAATGGTGGGACATCATCTTTCAATCCATATAGAGTATGGGCCCTTACAAATTGGGAAATGATGCACCTATGGGAGGTAAATATTGAATGAACTTTTAACATGTATGGTTTGAATGTGAACCATGTTTTGGGTTCATGAGGTATTATGGGCCCTCATGGGTTTGAGAAATGGTAAAACCATGGTTGAATTTCCTGAAAAATTGAATTGGAAATGGAAATGGAAATATGAATGGTGAATAAAGACTTGACCTAGACTAATGTTTTGAGCGGGCATGAGGCATAGTTTCTAGTGGTTCTTTGGATATTCCTTGTGTTGTCTTGGATTTAGGAAAAGGTTGTGGGTTTGACAAGGTTTCTAAGAGGGTTTTTTCCTGACCTATGATTTTGAGATTTCTGTTTTGATGTTGTTCATTTCTGAGGCGTGCATTTTGCATTGCAGAGACATGCCACCATGACAACATCCCATGGTATTTCATGAGAGAGGAGATGACCATACTTTGAAGATGGTGGGCCATGGTATAACGGTTGATCCTTCTATAGTGTCAACTACGACACATGAGGCTGTTCTGGGCAAAATTTTGGAAGAAAAATTCTGTGAGGGTTTATTTTGTTATATAGAGATGATATAGGGAGAAAGAAATCAATCTTTGACTATGGAAGAGCTGACACGAGTGTTCCAGAAACATAATCCTCTAATGTTTTCAAGGTATGGAAACCCACAAGCTGTTGAGATGTGGAAAGAGACATGTTAGTGGTTTTTTAGCATCTAGAGAGGCCTTAAGAGCATAGGGTCATCCTCGAGACTTAAATGAAACATGGGGAAGATAAGAGTTGGTGTGGCCTTTAGAAATAGGCTTATGGGCTACATTGTAACATCCCGGGTAAATAAAGAACATGGAATTTTCATATTTGCTAATAATTGTGAATTAAATATTAATTTTACTTTAAAGGGTATGTTATGATTCCATTGCATACATGATTCAAAACAATGAGTTTCTTTATAATCTTACATTGCATAATAATAATATAATATTATTATGTTAAATGGTCTATTTCTGATGCTTTAATAGGGGCACGGACATCCGTCACGTAGAGGACGCGATGTTGTTACCCCGCATTCCTACTTTCCAAAGGTGGGAAACATCTGCTCCTTATTCAGGGTCATCTGCTCCTTGATCAAAATGGGATGATGGGGTGTTGGTTCCTCCTTATGTGGATTCCTCCTCGGAGCTCGTCACCTAGTACGGGTCTCCCTCATTGATTTAAGATGTTTTTCGTGAAACTCTTCCTGGTGCCATATCTTCATTGACACCAGTTAATTACGCTGCTTCTGTCTGGACATTCCAAGCGGTCCGATCAGGGAAGCAACCTTCGGTTAGGGGAGTAGTCACGTTGGGCATCACCGGCGTGTCTGGAAGCTGGGGGACTGGTATGTATGTCTTCTGTCCCTTATTTTAGGGCTTCTCGAGGGCACAGAAGCCCGATGAATCCCACAACGAACACGGGGAATCATATGCCATTGGCATGTATCTTATGTTTTCCTCGGCTTCCCATGTTTAACATAGGGTATGCCGCAAGTTTAACGTCCAGCGAAGATGGATAGGACTGATCAGAACACTAATTAGAGTGGATTAGTTGGAGGAACCCCCTATTAGGAAACACCAATACTAGGGCCAACACGTGGGTGGATTCCCAAATGTTGTTAGTGGGAATAGGGAATTGGGTGGCACAAACCTACCGGGATATGGTAGCCCGGGTAAGAATCAGGATGGACGATGGCTTTGGGCTTGAGCCTCAAAGAGATTTCCTATATATCTCCGTGGTTGGGAATCAATGTCCGTGTAGTTTAGGCGGCATTTGGGGCTTATACTATGAGGCGACCCATGGGGTCGGTAAACTAACGTAAAGGTGGACGTGGGGTCCTGATGGATGGTGGGCTTAGACCTCGTGGAATCTTCCTATGTACCATGCCTTGACATGGATAAAAGTACCCATAGTTTGGGACAACAAATACAGTTTAACATCATGCGGGACGGGGGCATTTGTGTCTTACGCTCTGAGGCGGCCTAAGGTGTTGGTGGCTTAAACATCATAGAGGCTTCTTACGTACCATTCCTTGACAAAGATCAAAGTCCCCGTAGATCGAGATGGGTTAGGACTTACACTCTGAGGTGGCCCAGGGTGTTGGTGAACTGACGTGAGGGCGGTCAGAATGAATCTGTGGTGGGCTTGAACCTCTTGGAGGCTTCCTACGTACCATTCCTTGACATGAATCAAAGTCCCCATAGTTCAGGATGTGTTGGGGCTTACACTCTGAGGTATCCCACAGTGTTTGGGGATTGAACCTCGTAGAGGCTTCCTACGTACCATGACTTGACATGGATCAAAGTAACAATATTTCAGAATGGGTTGGGTCTTACACTCTGAGGCGGACCATGGTGTTTGGGACTTGATCCTTGTGGAGGCTTCCTACGTACCATGCCTTGACATGGATCAATTTCCCCATAGTTCGGGATGGGTTAGGGCTTACACTCTGAGGCAGCCCAAGGTGTTGGTGAAATGACATTGTCGGAACAACCGGATGGTGGGCTTGAACCTCGTGGAGGCTTCCAACGTTCCATGCGTTGACATCGATCAAAGTCCTTGTAGTTCGGGATGGGTTGGGGACTACACTCTAAGGTGTCCTAAGGTGTTGGTGAACCGACGTGAGGATGGTCGGAACGACGGGGTGGTGGGCGTGAACATCTTGGAGGCTTTATACGTACCATGCCATGGCATGGATCAATGTCCCCGTAGTTCGAGATGTGTTGGGGCTTACAATCTGAGGCGGACCATGGTGTTTGGGGATTGAACCTCATGGAGGCTTCCTATGTAACATGCCTTTACATGGATCAATGTCCCTATAGTTCGGGATGGGTTGTGGATTACACTCTGAGGCTGCCCAAGGTGTTGGTGAACCGACGTGGTCGGAACAACCAAATGGTGGGCTTGAACCTTGTGGAGGCTTCCTACGTACCATGCCTTAACATGGATCAATGTCACCATAGTGGGGGATGGGTTGGGGATTACACTCTGAGGTGGACCATGGTGTTTGGGGCTTGAACATTGTGGAGGCTTCCTACGTGCCATGCCTTGACATGGATCAAAGTCCTCATAGTTTGGGATCGGTTGGGGCTACACTCTGAGGTGGCCCAAGGTGTTGGTGAACCGACTTGGTCGGAACGATTAGATGGTGGGCTTGATACTCATGGAGGCTTCCTATGTACCATGACATGACATGGATCAAAGTCCCTGTTGGTCGGGATGGGTTGGGGCATACACTCTAAGGAGGACCATGGTGTTAGGTCATGGTCGGTGCTTGCTCTAAGCTCACCTAAGTCATGCTCGGTGTGAGAAACAAGAGATAAAAAAGATTTGATGATCACGTCACGAATGGTGTGTCCATGGGAGTTGGAGTGGGGCTTATGCATGGAGCGGCTCAAAGAGGAAACAAGGGCTCATACGTGGTTAGTAGCCCGAGAAGTCGGGGATTACTCCTGTATGGAGGCATGAGGCGACAAAGCGCAGTGGGATAGGGATTCAGTACCGAAAAAAGGAGAAGCATTGTTTCCCAGCACGCCCATCACTAGCACTGGGGAACGAAGATGAAAGGAGGATCAGAGATGCTACCTTATGCATGGAAATCTAGGGGCTTATGCCGAGATGGCCACCCTTTCCCCACAATAAAATTTCCACTCTGATTAAGAGGATATCATCCCTTGTTAGGGGTGATCCCATCCCCGTAGAGATTAGTGGGAATGGAGAATGTCCAAGATGGGGGGGACCCAGCGTGCGAGGCACGGGGCCAGGCAATAGTTTAAAGTCATGTTCTGAGGATGAAGGTTCTTGGTAGTTTAACATCCTGCAGCTCGAATGAGGTGGGTGCACTCCACACCCCTAGGGCTTACATAACTGGTACCCTCTGCTCCTTGTGGGAGGGAAGGCATTGGAAACATCATAGTGAGGGGGTGTGTTAGGGAAAACCATCAAGGGGTCCATGTTAGTGTGGCTATGAAAAGAATCAATAGTCGTTAGCATACCTATGAGAAGAAGCATAAGGTGAAGCAATGCAACGGGAAAAATTGTCCAAGGGACATTGAAATTACTTTTTACGAGCCTAGTAGGTCGTACGGGAAAATGATGCATGATGTGGATGCCTGGGGTGTGAGAGACACCCGCAAATGGCATCAAACACTTGTGAAAAGGTTTGACAGGGGAGCACCGAGGTGGGGGTCCTGGGGAATTGCGCTCAACCTTTGAGGTTTGTGCATGAAATAAGCGGGCTTGTGCAAAAAACAACAGGCTGGTGTGAAATCAATGAGGATTAGCATGCAAAGGAAGCCGATGTTTTTCATGTAACTGAAAGGATTACACACAAGGAATACCAATTTCATGCAATTGGGAGCAACTGTGCGGAATGACTGGGGTGTGCGCAATTAAAGAAGATTGCATGCAATAGGAGGGGATTGGGCGTAATAGGAATAGATTGCGTGCCTGGGACAGACCCAAAAGTGATTGGAATTCATTCTTGAACTAAGGGGATTTCACGCGAAGGCGGACCCTGAGGCGACATGGCGCGAAAAGAACCATACCTGAAAGCTGAAATTGCATGCATGAAAAAAGAATTTCATGCATGAGAGCTGGTTCAGATTCTTTATCCCCGAAGTGGAAGGGGTTCGCCTTCTATTTATAGGCACCCGGGCGTGCAGAAACCCGGTTGGTGCGAAAAAATAGTGTGACATAAGCGGCAGCGTGAAATGTCGACCACGTGGGGAAGGTCACAAAGTCATTTGCGCCAACAACGAAGCCCTATCGCGAATCAGGGAACATTCCACGCGAGACGTAATTTTTTCGTGCCCTTTGAATTTTTTTGGCACGACCTTTCCAGGCCCCCCAGATGGGGTCCCCAGATCCGAATATTTTTTCTATTTTTCATTTGAAAACCCTCTTCATCCCTTGAGTGCTTTTCAGTATCTACAAATTCCCCCCTCGGAATTGGATTCACAAGGGGTCGCAATGGTCGGATTTTGAGGGAAACTGTGAAAGACAGAACTTCGTGGGGTCCATGCGTGCAAAATCTCAATTCATCACGTAAAACTCATGAATACGCGGATTCCTATTATCACGCGGTCGCGGAAACTAGGCTTAGCTTATAAAATCCTCCATCGGTCCCATGATCTATACAAATTTTCTTGCGTGACAGGCTCCACGCTCTCATGCACAGAAAATTCTCCGGTCCTACGTGCAAAACCGCTCCAACCACGCGTAATACCACATGGATTAGGCATTATTTTCCTGCGCAATATGGGGTTTTTCATGCCACAGTCTGATATTTTGTGACGCCTACTGATTTTACGTGCCCCCCTTTCATATTTCGCGCCAACCACTCAAAACACTTTGGAAGAAGACGGCTGTAAACCAGGATGTTCTGGGAGAAGTCGCTACCCGCAGGGCTAAAATGGTCTCCAACCCAGTTGTTTATTTCACAAAAAGTATTTTCTCCAATAAACATACCCTCTTCAATATTCTAACCCCCACCCAAAAGGAGTATGTCTTGTCCCACAATCTGCCACTGTGGGACTTCGGCATTTTGGAGGAGGTCCCTCTGTTGGGTTTCGAGGTGGATACACCGCAGTCATGTGTGACTCGTGAGGATAATCTCCCCCGATACAACATCACCAAAATGGTCATCATGATAGAGAAACCAGGCACATGGACATTTATGTCATGAATCCCAGGACTAGGACCATTTCTGGGGGTGACCCTATTACGGAGAACTATCCGGCCCTCTACGCAAGTACCTTTCGTCAGAGCGTCACTGACAAGGCTAAAGGCTGGCTGCAAGACTAGGACCTGCAGTCTGGAGGAAAATTTACCAGAGAATGGGCATGGGAATATTGGGTTTTCTATATATGTGACCAATTTGGTGTCGAGCTGCGGCATATTGGATTATCCGAGGTGGTGTGTACATCACAATTTCACTTCTACCGCCAGCACGAGCTCGGGCTAGAGATGTTCAATCAATGGTCCCTTAATACCAACACCTTCCACCCAAATCATGGGGAAGTTGGTATCAGTCTCAGGGACATTCACTACATCGGGGGTATCCCTTTGGAGGGCCCGCAATACGATGAATTCGTTTCGCCGATGAGCACCTGGGGAGACAGATCACGAACCCCCATACTATCGTGGAACCTACTAGAGCTGACCAAGGAGAAGCTGGGGTGAAATATTTCCTGAAGGACATCGCCTACAAGGACTATATTAGCCTATTCATAGAGAGGAATCCAGCCGTCAAGATTACAGGGCGAGGGAGATAGTGTCCAACAGTGGCATAGAGGAGTAAGAGAGGATCCTGGAGGTGGGGTACTACCAGTCATGGGGATACAACATAAACAAGATTCAGGACCCAAATGTTTGGTACGCCAGATTTCTCGCCACAACCCTGAGTAGGTGGCTCTTGCCGGTGAGGGACACAAGGATGGGAGTCCATCCAGCGACCCTGGTGATGGTTGGCATCATGGCTGCCAAAAAAAGATTCAATCTGGGGGTCCCCGTGCTGGCTCGTCTGTATGTAATTTTGGAACGCATCTCGAGAGTGGGGTCACCTAGGAGAGTCTGTGGCCCCTTCAATATTTTCCATCGATTGGTTTCAGCTCATTACAGCGGATACACCTTCCCAAATTCCATTTTTCCTCCAGGTAATAGCCTGTGATCTTCCCTACTGAACATTGTAGGGGTCATGCCGTTGACCCTCAATGAGGAGGGAATAAGGATCAGAATTGGTAAACATGCCAACTTCACCTTTAGCCCAATCCCCACCATGACTGGCCAGATGATAGACAATGGGAAAGGCTCACTAGAGTAGCAGGATTACTTCCAGAGCATCAGAGGTGGGGTTCTTGTGGACCGGATTGATGGGAAGATCTTTTGTGAGCCTTATGTGCCGTCCAGATTCACCAGGCAGTTTGGGTGCCTCCAGCAGATGCCGAAAAAGGTATAAACAGATGTTCGGGAAGAAAGGAATCCCTATGTTCTTCGTCAACTGTTGTTAATGTTCATGACCTATGGCTCTGGCGACATCATCACATTTCCTTCCACCGGATTTGACGCTGACCTTTAAAATGAGTATAACAAACATTGGCACATAGCATACCCTGAGGGGATTTTGCGGAAGCGGGTTCGGAAACTCAAGGTTTCCAGTGTGGAACCTGGGTGGCGAGAGAGCAGGTAGAGTACCGTTAGAGGGGGATGGCCAAAATCACATCAGACAATAGGGCCTATACAGGCTTGGACCTCAGCATTGGGGACGTCGCATAGAGTAGCCACACCCTCGTCGCCTAGAGGAGGGTCCCACGAAGCAGCCAGAGAACTTCCCGGGAAGCAAATAGGATATATGCTTCAAACATCTCAGGACGCAATCTTCCCAGCATTGTGGTCATCTTGGCTAATCCTGTGGCAGTCGGTGACTACAGAATCCCTCTGGCAGAATATAGTGTGAGACGGGATCCAACTGCCAGAAGTCGGGCTCATTCGGGATGTCGACATGGTGAAATTCCATTGACGACAGGGGTATCTGACAACCATGGAAATGTACACATTCCAATGGGGTCGGCGTGTGGAGCCACCTTTCTTGGTGAAAGTGATTCTCGGCCAAGATCATGATTCAGAAACGATGTCGTCAGGGGATGATGACAGTAATGATGAGTCGAAGGGCAGCGAGACAGAAGAGGAGGGGGCATAAGAAGAAGGTGAAGAAGAAGGTAAAGGAGAATAAGATCTCAAAGGTGAAGGGTCTCAGGAGTCATCCCACCAAGGGAATCTTCGAGAGAGTGGAAAGATCGTCAGCTCTGATATAGATGTGACTGAACTGTTTGAGGTGTGCTTCAACCCTTATCTACCCACCACCTTTTCTCTGCTTTCCTTTGCAATCTTTAATCCACCCTTCTTATCTTACTTAGGAGAATATTTGTGCTGATCAAGCATCTCAAGTCGAAGACGGGGGGGGGAAGCGCCAATGGGACAAGGTGGGGCATTGTAGCCCATTATCGAGCTGATGAGTATTGAGGGATCCCAAGCTATGAAAACTCCTGTAGCGGTCAGAACACTTGAGGCTCGTGCCTTGGGTTCTTGTAAGTTCCTTGCTTCGATAATGGTACTTACCGTCGGAGTACTCAATTGATTAGGGTGCTCCTTGTCTTTACAGTGATCACGACAGTGGAGGATCATTGAGTTGTAGACATTACAGGAAAACTGGCGTTTTGCGGTGGTTTTTTAAAAAAATTGCAAGGAAATTACGGCGGTTTGCGTAAAACTGCCACTAAATGAATGGAAAATAAAAATAAAAATAAAACATTAGAAACCCTGAAATCACTAAAACGAGCATAAATTTTGATCCAAGCATCCATTGGAGTGCCACGACTAGTCAAATCAAAGCTCATGAAGAGATATAGAGGCACGTATAATCAAAACCTAGAGATAGTCTAAGGTGAAATAGATATGAGTGTTATAAGAAAGTTGAAAAAAGTTTTCCAAATTTAAACCACCATAACATTCCCTCCGGGTGTCTGTTTGGGCTCTACTATATATCAAATTGATGCCAGTAAAGAGATCTACAGACCAATTGTACATAAGCAAACTTCTGTCTAGTTTTTAAACCACAAAAACTCCTCCAAAGGCCTCTGAAACCCTATTTTTGTCACCAGTGTCTCGTCGAACTTGTCTTCAAACAGACCTAACTTTCGATCTGCATGTCAGTTCGGACTCCTCCGCCTTCCAGATCGTAGTTCATTTCATGAGCTTCAGTTTGACTGGTCGCAGCACCCACATGGACTCATGGATCATATGTTATGGTATTTCAGTGGGTATTGGGTTTGTTATGTTTTTTGATGCATGGTTCTTAGCACCTATTCCCCACCTGCTTTTTTTAAAATGGTCGTAACTTCTGATCTGCATGTCCCTTTGGTATCCTTCACCTATTAGGTTGAAGATCATTTCAGGATTTTTGATTTGACTGATCACGGATATAGAACAGACTCTCAGATAAGAATTTATCTCCATTAATGCGAGTCCAATGTTTTTGTTACTTTCTGATCATTTTGACGGGTTTTAATGGTTTTTCTATTTATTACTGTTTATTTGGGTTTCCAGGACCTGTTATCTTTATCAAAGGTTTTTGGGGGTTATTATGATGATTATGTTGAATTCTTAAGGGGTTTTTCAGAGTTGTGATGAGTTTTCAAGTGTTCTCATGCTTTCTAATGCTTCTTCATGCTTCTCCTTCCGTTTTCATGCATTTTCATGATTTTTTGTCCCTTATCACACCTTTTTATACTTTTTCATGTGTTTCATTTATTATTTATTATTTATTATTAAAAATATGCTATAATTTATTTATTATCTATTATTTGTTTATGGTTATTTATTATTTAATATTTTATATTTAATATTTAATTTATTTATTTATTTTTTATTTATTTTTTATTATATATTATATATTATATATTATATATTATATATTATATATTACTTATTATTATTTTTTTATTATTATTATTATTAATATTATATTTATTATTTGTTGTTTATTAATTATTAATTATTATTTATTATTTATTTATTATTATTATTTATTGTTTATTTATTTAAAATTATTTATTAAGTGTTATTGATTATTATTATTTATCATTTATTATTTATTATTTACTGGTTTATGTTTTCTGTTTTTTATTTATTATTTATTATTTATATTTATTTATTATAATTTATTTCTTATGTGTTATTTATTATTTATTATTTCAAATCTAATATTTATTATTTTTTAATTTAGTATTTATTGTTTATTATTTATTATTTATTAATTATTAATTATTTTCTGTTATTTATTATTATTTATTGTTTATTATTTATTATTTATTATTATTTATTGTTTATTATTTATTATTTATTATTTATTATTTTTTATTTATTATTTTTTATTTTTTATTTTTTATTTTTGGTTTAATATTCTATATTATTATATATTATTTATTATTATTATTTATTGTTTATTATTTATTATTATTATTAATTATTAATTATTAATTATTAATTATTAATTATTATTATTATTATTATTTATTATTTATTTATTTATAAATATTTTTTATGTGTTATTTATTATTATTATTATTTATTGTTTATTATTTATTATTTATTAGTTACTGATTTTTTCTTTTTATTTATTATTTATTATTTATTATTTTATTTATTTATTATAATTTAATTATTTTCTGTTATTTATTCTTTGTTATTTATTATTTTTTTATATAGCATTTATTATTTATTTTTATTACTTATTAATTATTAATTATTATTTATTATTTATTATTTATTGTTTATTATTATTTATTGTTTATTATTTATTATTTATTATTATTTATTGTTTATTGTTTATTATTTATTATTTATTATTGTTTATTATTTATTATTTGAACAAGAAAGGGATTAAAGCAGGATGTTGGGGGGCCTCTAAGCGGTGGGGTCCTTCTCTCACGCGGACCTAGGGTTTCTTCAACAGAGTTGCCTCCTCCCCTCCTCGAGCGCGGTGGATCTGTGTCAGCTTCTCAGCTCAGCATGGCTCGACCTTGGCTCCGACGTTAACTCCGGCGTGGCTTCCGACTTCGCTTCAGGGGTGGCTTGGCGTCGACTCTGGTGTGCTTAGAGGGGGAAAGTTTTTTCTTTCTGGTTTGGGATTTCGGTGATTCTATGGAATCTGGCAGGGGAAAAGTGCTTGGGATTTCTCCTCACCGCCACATCCTTCCGATCGGATTTTTGTGGCGACCACCCCTGTGCTCCGAAGGGTCTAGTGGGTTCCTCGATTCCGGTGGCTTCGTGGACTTGGTCTTCATTATCTTTCACCGTTGCTTTCCCATCCAACCCGATTACTTCTCACATGATAGAGTTTTCCTTGGTGGTACGGTGACAGTATGAGACCGAGGCTTCAGATCTAGCAACCTGAGGTCTCGGCCTTGCTTTCGGTGCGTGCGGTTGGTGTCTTGTTACGGTTTTCGACTTCGAACAGGTAGGCGACAACAAGATCTGGGCATCGAGAATCCTCCTGGAACTTGTGTGATAGTTTCCTACTTCATTTGTTATTTGTGGTTTTCTTCTGTATGTTTAGCTTCTGCATGTTTTTCTTTGATTTCCACATGGTCATCGTCATTTTAGGGAAGTATCTGTTTTTCATCATATATGTTTTTATCTGATCTGGAAGGAATGAAGCCGTTCTATTGATGTGGTAATCTTGTGTTGGTGAATCAGTTGGATTGCTTTTGTGGTGACTCTGACATGCGAGGTTGGGTTTTGGTTCTCAGTTAAGTATGATGCGGTGTCACGACAACATGGTCTTCCTCGATCTGGATTCTTCGTTGGGCTTCTGTGGATGTGTTCTTCCCAAAGGAATTTTGGGAGTCCATCTCACGTCGCTGGAGGGTTTGGGCGACCTTCGACTAGAGTTTTCTAGCAGGTTCGTGGATTTGGGTTGGTGTCGATGGTCGCATCGGTGGCGTTCAAGGAGACCGGTTATGAGGTTTATTCATGATTTTCTGAGGTTCGTTCTTTCTGATTTCTAGTTCATAGATCCTTGGTCTTCTCTTGGATGATTCTGACTCCTACTATGATGGATGCCTATTTTAATGGAGTGGTTGATTATGTATGTTGAATGAGTTGTTTGGTTGACCATTTTATTTTGATTAATGGTGTTTGAATGTAGTATGTCTGTAAGTCATGTTTGGTTTACCACTTTTCCTAGGGTTTTTTGGTTTCTCACTTTTTCCTCAAAATTGCTTGGAAAATAAAAAATTTAATTTTCAGTCAGTTTATTATTTATTATTTGTTTATTATTATTTATTATTTATTGTTTATTATTTATTGTATATTATTTATTATTTATTATTTATTATTATTTATTATATATTATTATTTATTATTTATTATTATTATTTATTATTATTATTATTTATTTTTTATTTTTTTATTTATTTGTAATTACTTATCATGTGTTATTTATTATTATTATTATTATTTATCATTTAATTTTTAATTTTTAATTTTTTTTGTTTTTTATTTATTATTTAATATTTAATATTTATATTTATTTATTATAATTTATTTATTATGTGTTATTTATTATTTATTATTAAATATTGATTATTTATTATTTTATTATTTAGTATTTCTTATATATTTTTATTTATTATTTATTATTAATTGTTATTTATTATTTATTAATTGTTATATATTATTATTTATTGTTTATTATTTATTATATATTATTATTTATTATTTATTATTTATTATTTATTATTTATTATTATTTATTATTTATTATTTATTATTTTTATTATTATTTATTATTATTTATTGTTTATTATTTATTGTTTATTATTTATTATATATTATATATTATATATTATATATTATTATTATTATTTACTATTATTCTTTATTATTTATTTATTTACAATTATTTATTATGTGTTATTTATTATTTAATATTTAATATTGAATATTGAATATTTTTTAATTTAGTATTTCTTATTTATTTTTATTTGTTAATTATTATTAATTTTTAATTTTTAATTATTATTTGTAATTTATTATTATTTATTATTTGTTATTTATTATTTATTATTTTAAATTATATATTATTTATTATTTAATATTTAATATTTAATATTTAATATTTGTTTATTATTATTTATGATTATTGTTTTTTATTATTTGTTTTTTGTTTATTGTTTATTATTTGTCATTTATTATCTTTTATTGATCATTTATTGTTTATTATTTACTATTTATTATTTATTTTTTATTGTTTATTATTTACTATTTGTTGTTAATTATTTATTGTATTATTATTTTATTGTACTATTATTTTAATTTCATTATTTTATTATTTTAATTTAATTATTTTATAATTTATGTATTTATTATTATAATTTATTTGTTATTTATGATAATAAATAGTAAATAATAATAAATAAATAAATAACTCAATAAATAACTAATAAATCAATAATTATTTATTATTTATTATTGATTATTAACTATTGATTGTTTCTTATTGTTTAATTACTATTGAGTTTATATCTATCAGTTATGTATTATTTGTTTTTTCAATTAGTATATCTAAGTATATTAAATTCTATTTATTAACCTCATCACGAGCCTACTGGAGTGGTAAAGTCTTTGGAAAATATGCAAGAGGTTAGGGGTTCAAATCTCACCAAACGCAGATTTTCTATATATTGCATGGGCATGGGCATGGGCATGGGCATGTGCATGGGCATGGGCATGGGCATGGGCATGGGCATGGGCATGGGCATGGTCATGGGAATGGGCAGGGCCGGTAGTTAACGAAGGCGCCACCAGGGTCGAGGCAAGAGAGGAAGGTCGCTCAGAGGCTGAGGAGCATATTCCCTTGGGATGAACCTCCAAGGAAGACACTACTGCTAGCCTGTTGGCCATCATTCCTATCTATCGGCCCACTGACCCCGAGGAAATCGATGATTCGGACTCAGAAGCAACTGAGGAGAGTCGGATGATGCAACACAAGGGGTGGAAGTGCATCTGACATTTTCTCAGAAAGCATGAGACAAAATGGCTGAAGCGGATGGGATCACTCCACACCTAGCTGCATTTCTTGTGCGCTGGAGGGGCAGATGCTCAATGCCTTCACTTGATGGTCTGTGATTACGTGGACGAGAAGATGCACGAGAGCAGCTGGCGTTTTGACGTCACCCAGTGTCAGGGGGAGTCGGGGAGTACCCGATCATTTTTGGAGGCGAAGCAGGAGGTCCACGTCTCAAAGAACAGGTGAAAGAAAAGGAGATATTCATCGCAAACTGTGCCGGGCTCGTGGAGTAGTTGATGGACCAGCTGGCGGATGCCCAAGGAAAACTAGTGGAAGCGAGTCACCAGATGACTGAGCTCAAAACTGAACAGGCACGGGCACAGGCTAGAGTCAGCGAACTAGGCTCCATGGTTGCTGATGAATGGAGAGTCCTCAGGGGGCGGGATGCAGTCCTGGAGGCCACCGGCCAAAAGGTGGCGGTATTAGAAAGAACCATCCATTTAGCCGACCCCTAAGGGCCCTGTTTTTCCCGAACCCATAAACTTATTTCACCTTACAGCTTCTTGTTTTTGAACTGCGTGTATGGAAAAATTTATTTACTCTCTCTTTGATTTAACATGCTCAACCATAATCCCTAAATAAATAGCAATCCATTCCTAACCACATGTGGGTCGTACCCGATTTGAGAAACAAGGAATGCTCGTACTATCACATCGTCTGATCGTGGGAGCATCAACCAAGCATCAGGCATTCAAAATTTGAATCCAGATTTCTGAGGGGAAGAGGGTGGCCTGATCAAAGGAAGATGACCTCAGACCGATCAATGTATCGTCTTCTCATTGTGCTCTAGTGCATGTACGAGGTAATTCCTGGGGCATTGGAATCAGTCCGAACATAGGGGAATGAAAAATGTGAATCACGTTACCCGAATTAGGAACACTATGGGAGGGCATGGAAATAAAAGACAACTGTTGATCGTATTCAAAACACAACATCCCTATTGTGTTAGCCTGAAATGGGGTTAACAAATGAGGGTCAACCACTGACAATGTTTGCAACATGACACCTAACCCAAATATCTTCCATCAGTCTTCCGGAACGTTGGCCCAGGATAGCAGGCGGACCATAGGCCGAGCATCCATACTGTTAGGGGTCTTTTCAAACATGAAAGTGGATAAGGGTCTGAATAAAGGGGCACACAAAGCATGGAAAGTGGATTGGTGGTTTGTTCGAACCGATTCCATTATTCTTGAAATTATGCCACCGTGGTGGAAGAAAATTAGGAGGGCACATTAATCAGATCATGGATCATCCATACTTTTAGACAGGACCTCTGGGTGACAGAGCTATCACTTCCCAATGTCATTATGGGGCATCTCAAACTTTTTCAGGGAAAATTCTGCAATTACACAACTCCATGAAGGGTCAGACCAAGGGGCCGATGGTGGGGAATGGATGGGGTTTGTAATTCACTGGGATGGACCCGAGACGAAATGTCTGGGAATTCATACGTATCCCATAAGGATGGGAATCAAGCCATACATAGTTCTGGAATGGGGTGTGTGGGTGTGACCCTCGCACCAAAAGAAGCGGTATTTGATGTATCTTATTTGTCCTTTAAGGTGAATGGATTTTTTTGTGAAGCGACAACCCTAGGGTATAAATTCACAGCATCACCACAAGAATCAATTCGTATAAAGACATTGAAAAATGGTATGGTGGATGACTGATACCCAACGTGATGTCCTTTATGATTAGATCTTCAGAATGCAGTGCCGTTTTTCATCATGCGGCTGAGACAATATTATCACAGTTTATGGTCATCTGATAGGACCAAACAACATAGTTTAAAGTCATATGGATTGGACATAAAGTAATACGAACCATGCGATAAAGCATACCCGACGTGAATGAGGATGAGGTCCACATCATCACCGTGCACGATTCTGAGAAAGGAGCCTCGTGCCAAGTGGCCATTGAGGGTAAGAGAATAAGGGGTAGAATAAGAAAGCTTCCAGTTGAGCTGGACCCAGAAATGCAATGTCAGGGCGATCCCACGTATCCCATGAAAATTAGGATCAAGCCGCACATAGTGCTTAGATAAGATCCCAGTTATGGTCTTAGCGCTCAAATTGCGGGAGCCCCGAAGGACGCCGTATTGCAGCTTGTTCCTCGGACATGCAGAGGTGCACTGAGGGATAGTGCCAAGAGTGTCGAGATCCCACCTAGGCATGATGGGGTGGAATATAATGTTAATCATGTAATTGAAATTGAAGGCCTAAAAGGGGTGGCGTGATGAAGGAGGATACTGCTGACCATGTTCGCAACACAACATCATGCCGCGTTATCCTGAAATGGGGACAAACAAATGAGCGTCAACCACTGAACATGATCGCAACGCGGGACTTGTATCAATTTTTTCTGCGAACGCCCTAGGGGCGTTGTCCTGTAATGGTAGGAGAGCCCTTAGGCCTAGAATCCATATCATTTTGGGGGTCCCTTCAGGAGTTAAAGGTAATGGGGGCCCAAATGAAGCGGAACACAAAGACTGAAAAGTGAATGGAACATACCCAAGATGAATTTGACACTCCAGGTCCTCGACCAGAGTACTCTTTGACACATCGACGAACCATTGCAAAGGGTCTAGGGGGATCAACGTGGGAGGGTCTGGACCCGAAATCTAAATGTTCGGGCGGACCTACATATCCCATAATGATGGGAATCAAGCCACATGTAGTTATTGGAAATAAAGTTTACCGTCATTCGGGAGGACATACAGTTTAACGTCATGCGAGATGACATAATGTTTAACATCATGTGGGATTACATACAGTTTAACGTCATGCGGGACGACATACAGCTTAATGTCACGTGGGACGACATACAGATTAACATAATGCGGGACCGAAAGTTTAAGGTCATGTAGGTCCATAATCTAGTTTAAGGTCATGTAGGACCCACATGTAGTTTAGGATCATGCAAGACTGACAGTTTAAGGTCATGCATGACCGGTTATTGCTCAAGAAACGTCTTGTTTGAGGAACTTGTCATTGGTGGGAGGAGTTATACGCTCACCATCCATGGTCGCCAGGGAGCATGCTGCATTGGGATAAACCTTAGGAATAATGAAAGGTCCTTCCCATTTGGGCTCCAACTTCGGTGGTTTCCTCCCAGATATGATTTGTGTTTTTAGAGTCTGCACCAAGTTGCCTTGCAGGAAAGATCGGAGGTGAACCTTCTTGTTGAAGGCTCAATCCATCCTACTCTGATGCCATTCTAGATTGTGAAGGGCATGAAGCCTATTATCGTCATGTGTTTCCAATTCTGCTAGAAGAATTTCAGCCACTCTATCTGGTTCTTTCTCGTCATAGACCGTTGTGTGAAATGAGGGAAGTTGTACCTCGATGGGCAGGACGTCCTCATCTTTGTATACTAAGGAATATGGGGTCACCTAGGTGGAATTACGAGTCGTCTTCTGATAATACAAAAGAGATTTTGGGAGCTTATCCAACCAACTCTTCTTGTTCTGACCAATCATTTTTTTCAAAATGTTAGATAGGGTTTTATTGAATTCCTCGATCTGCCCATTCTCCAGCGCATGATAGCGAGAGGTATTGTTCGAATAGATGTTTTACTTGGCGTAAAATTTATTAAGTCCAGCTGCTCGAAAGTTGGTGCCATTAACGGTGAGGAAGACATGAGGGACATCAAATTAGTAGATGATTTTGGAGCTCATGAAGTCAACTATAGATTGGGCCTTGAATTATTTGAGCGGAACTGCCTCTGCCCACCATGAAAAGAAATCTGTAGCGGTCAGGATGAACTGGCATTGGTGAGATGTCGCTGGTGGATAAGGCCCTATGACATCTAATCCCCAGACTGCAAAGGGCCAAGAGTATTTGGTAGTGTAGAAAGGCTCTGGTGGCCGATGCACAATGTTATCATGAACTTGGCATGCATGGTACCTCTTATTGAACTCGATGTAGTCGTGGATCATGGAGGGCCAAAAATACCCTAGCCTTCGGACCTGGTGAGATAGTTTTGGCCTAGCCTTATGGGCACCAAAGGATCCGGAGTGAACCTATTGCTTGACCATTGGGATCTCAACCCCCTGAATGCAACGGAGGAGGAAACCATCAAACCCACGCTTATAGAGGATCTGCTCAAGACTGCGACCACTATGGAGGGAAAACTGCAGCGTGCGACATCGAATTCACTCGCACTCGCCTCGGTCAGCCAAGAGGCAACCATTTCGGAGATACTCGAAAAAAGGAGCTCTCTATTCAGGAGTCGCTTCAACCACTGTATCTAAGGGACATGGGGGCCCGGATGTAGAGGACCCAACGGTAAGATGGCTTAATCGCATGACGTCATCATCCTATGGGGCGACTGGGGTAATGAATCTCCGGTGTGCCACATGTATAATCAGATCGTCCTACTCAGGATCTGCAAGTGATGCAGCTAGGATGGCCAAAGAGTCTGCTTGACCATTCTGTGACTGAGGGACATGGGTAACCTCCGGTCGAGAAGGGAACTAGGCCATTAGCCAAAGGGTGTGTTCCAAAAATGGTACGAGCTCTGGATTCTTAACAACATAGTCGTCGTTGACCAGCTTAATAACTAGCTCGGAGGCCCCGTTCACATGCAAATAGGGCATGTCGATCTCAAAGGCCAGCTGGAGACCAGTAATGAGGGCCAGATACTCCGCCTCATTGTTGGTGCAGCCTTCTGACTGCCGGAATGAATACGGTAGAATGGTTTGCGCTGGGGTAATAAAGACGTTACCCATGCCTACTCTGTTGAGTCGAGGATCATTGAGCCTCCTACCAGTGGGGCTCCGAGAGGCACCATCAAAGGGAATTTTCCAACATGGAACAACTTGACCGACCAAGAGGATTTCCTCTTCAGGAAAATACAAGTCCACGTACTGGTATGTGGAGTTTATATGGGAAGTAAGGAAATAGGCCAACACCTTCCCTTTTATAGACTTCTGAGGCACAAACCTAATGTCAAACTACTGGAGGATTAACACCCACCGTACTAGTCAACTGGTCAACATGGGATGGATTATAAGGTACATAAATGGTTCTACTAGAGACACCAGCTGTACCTCATGGTGCTGTAGGTAATGTCACAATTTATGTACTATGAATACTAGTGCAAGTCAGCTATTCTAGATGGGAGAGTATCTAGTATCTGTATCAAGTAGCATGCAGCTGAGGTAGTAGATACTGTTCACTATCCCCTCATTGTTCTTCTGGGTGAGAAGGGCGTCGAGGGACCATTCCAGGGTGGTGACATAGAGGACCATCGTCTTTTTCAGAGATGGGTAGCATCAAGACCAGAGTTTAGATCAGATACTTCTTGATTTCCTTGAACATGGTCTGGAACTCCTCCTACCACACTTAGGCAGAGCCTTTCTTCATGATCCAGGAAAAGGGATTACACTTGCCATCCAAATTCACAATTAATCAGCACGTGTAGGCTACGTGGCTTTGGAAACCTCAAAGTTCCCGAATATTGTTCGGTGGAGGCATCTGGATGATGGCCTTGATCTTCTCTCGGTCATTCTCGATGCCCCGATGCCTAGAAAAAAAGCCTAAGAAATTCCCAGAGGTGACCCCGAAGGTACACATCAACAGGTTCATCTTAAGGTGGTGGGAAGGGAGGAAGTCGAAAACATTCTCAAGATCCTTGAGATAGTCCCGACGCCGGTGAGATTTGACCACCAGATCATCCACATAACATTCCACCAATGTCCTGAGGATTGTCTTGAATATGCGGTGCATGGCTGGCTGATAGGTGGCACCTTCATTCTTTAGGCCGAAGAGCATAACCTGGTAATAGAAATTACCTTGGGATGTCGTAAAGGATGTGGACTCCTCGTCCTCGGGGGACATCCAAATATGATTGTACCCGGAGTAACCATCAAATAAAGAGAGGGCTTGGAACCCAACCGTAGCGTCGATCAACAATTCTGTCACTAGAAGGGGAAAATCATCCTTCGGACAATGATGGTTGAGATCGTAGAATTCGATACAGACTTTGATCTGTCCATTCTTCTTCCTGACTGGTACAATGTTGGCCAACCATTTAAGGTACTGGACCTCTGTAACAATGTTTTCCCTGATGAGCTCGTCAACATTGCCCGCGGCCATGGAACTGTGACAAGGGTGCATCTTTCTGGGAGGTTGTTTGAACCCGCGATGGTTTACCGGAAGACCGAGGAGGTGGACGGATACTTGAGGATCTAGTCCTGGCATCTCATCATAACTCCAGGAAAAGACGTCACATTGCTATTTAAGGAAACCTACGTACTGCTGATGCTCCTCGGGGGACATGGCGTCACTGATAAATGTGGGTCTTGGATCTGCATTGCTACCAAGGATCACCTGTACCAACTTGTTGACTATGGCGAAGACACCATCCTCAAAAGCAGGGGGCGTCCTCTATATCTTATTCCTCACATATGGATGGATATTCCATGGGGTAAGTTGCTTCTGAGCTACCAAACCCTGATGGGAGGCTGGTATAAGCTTTAGCGGTAGTGGTTACTGTATTGGGGAACTCTAGCGCTGCAGAGACCATGGCTATGAAATCTGTCGACCAGATCCCATATGGTCTCCAGCCCAAGGGGACACATTTGATAATATCAAATATGTAGTGGCACGTCAGCCGGAGCCAGATTATTCCATCTTTGTGAAAAAACAATTATGATGTATGACTGTTTCCAGGAGCCAGATGTCCCGATACCTGATGGGAGTTAGAGGCTCTGGGATCACTGAAGCCTGGTTCATATAAGAATACGAAGTGATCATCCGATGCAGCCTGGATTTGGGATCTTGGTTCCCCTTTTTCCTAGAAATGACCAAACATTGACCCATATCGGGGGTCGTGGCCTCCAACCAATGGATTGGGAATACGTAAGCATCATTCAGGCCTACCCAAGGGTCGGTCGTAGGGGTGGCGGGCTCAAATCCACTTGCTTGGACTTGCATGTCCTTGCTCTTGTAATAGTCAGCGTCCAGATAATGGGAATCACAAGAGGCGAAAAGAGATGCATCACCATGGAGTATGCCTACTTGAAAATTTAGGGAGTACATGAGGTACTGGTGATATGATGAGGAGAACGCCACGTGCAGGTTGAGCCATGGCCTTCCCATTAATGAATTTTACGCGGTGTCCTGGGAGAAAACCATAAACTCGGTATTGGCCACTAGGCCACCGAACTGGGTCATCAAGTGGATATTTCCAACCATGGTCTGCTCTGTCATATCATATCCATGTATCCTTAAATTGGAGGGAGTCAGGTCATCCTTGGATAGCCCAAGCTTCCGCAGTGTCTGTGTCAGGATAAGGTTGATCCCGGAGCCGGTTTCAATGAGACAGTGGCGAATCTCCATGCAGTTAAACTGTCCTGTGATGTACAACGTGCGGACGTGCCCCTGTATGGGGGAGCCTTAATCCTCTCCAGAGAACCAAATGGTGGCCGGACTTTTGTCGCTCTCAACTACTTTAGCATGGAAGGCTTCTGCAGTTGCTACATCCGTCTCAAACTGGAGGGGGATTCATAAAGCCTCAGCGAGTGCTTCAAACATATATGGAGATAGGTGAAGGGATTCAAGGATGGAAAGCCTCACTAGGATGCTGGATAGGTGCTTGAGGACATCATAATTCCATTACAGCCATGAAATTCTACCTGCGGGAGGCTGCTCTGCGATTGGAGGCATTGAGGACCCTATCGGATGGACTGACGACTGTCTTGTGCTGGGCATATCCACCTGCTCATTAATCAAATCCTGATGAGTGGCAAAAAAATGATGATCGGACATCTGATATTGTCCTGTAGCGGGGTGAATCAGGTCGTGGCACGACCAGAGTGCTTCTTCTTGATCCAGTGGCACAAACGGTGGTGAAGGTGGGCCTGTCGACACCGGTTGAAGAGGCTGCGCATGCTGGGTTCTGCGCTAGGACTGTTGTCTGGTCTCAGTGGCACGCACGGTCTGGCTAGAGGTTCCAACTGATGCGCCCCGACGACCCACATGACAACAGTTCCGCCGACGTTTGTATCGACTGGGGACAATGTGAATGTTTTCCTTGCGCTCCCCCTCGTTGTGAGTCATATAGGGGTTTACCAACTCAACGATGTTAACTAAAGCGTACCCTTGACCATCAAATGAAGATTCATCCATCATTGGGAATATTCTGGGAGGGATCCCCATCTTCAGGGGAATAAAGTCACCATGAGTGCGGGGCGATGACAACATTGGCGGGGAACATTTCTTTTTCTAGCGCCACCGATGCTTTCTCCTATAAGAAGAGGCCGGCTGAGATGATGATGCAGAAGTGGTGGCCACAACATATGAAGGCCCCGACTGATTCAGGAATGCACAGATAATGCCATGGGCGTGGGCGACCACTTTCCAGGACATCAAATCATTATACTTCTGAGATCCACGGTCAGAAACATGCTAACACTCACCTTCATCGTCGCTACTACTATCTGGGCTTACAAAGACACCATCCACTTGTGCTAGGGCCGGGCCCAACCAGACTATGTTGTTGTCAATATGGTCCTGGAGCCAGTCCTTGAACGAATATAATTTCCTAAGGGTGTGCCCCATGATCCGATGATAAGGGTAGTTGTTGGGGAGATCAGTGAGATTCGCCTCTTCTGGCTTTCTCCACTCAGGCAGTCGTACAATTCCCTGATCTAAGGAACTACAGAAGTAACTGGGGACCTGAGCCTCGTTAAATGACTAGGTCTGATTTCTTCTATTTGGAAAGGGGGATCTAGGGGCCTGACCCTGAGAAGGGGCCGAAGGATCCTGTCGAGGAGGAGGAACTTGATAATCTCACCTAGCTAGTGGCAGCACATTACATGGGGGTGCCTGCGGATTCTGGGGACGCTGCTGAACTGGAGGTTGTGCCTGATGTTGGGGGCATCTACTAGGCTGTGGTGCCGGTGATACCAGTATCAATTATAGTTGCTTGTTGGAATCTATCTGGGCCACTATGGCGGGCTCAGCTCTAGAAGAACTCCTCGTTGGGATTATAGGGGGCAGTGGGCGTGCCTTGCTGGCCTGTTGTATGGATACATCAAGGTGTTGCACCTTATTTGAGATGTTTCGGAACCCTCTGTGATAGTTTTCAGTGATCAGGGGTGGAATTAGCTCGGTCTTGACATTTCCTACGCACATCGTCAGTAATTTCTTCTGAGTTAGTGTCATGTCAAGTGAGTTTGTGAGCCTCTTCCACTGGGAGATGTAGTACGTGACTCACTAATCAGGTCGTTGTTTTCACTGAAAGAGGTATGCATTACTTGTCTTTGGGTGGTATAACTGAACTGGTAGATGAATGTCCTGTGAAGGTCCTCCCAACTGGTCACAGATCTAATAGGGAGATGGTTGTACCAGACGAATGTCGGGCCTTCCAGTGTTTGAACAAAACAGTGGAGCTTGGAAGCCTCCTACTGCTCTGGGGTCCCTTTCATAGGGCCACACCTTGAGTTGAAGTGGTCCAGGTGCTGCGGCGGGTCCCTGTTCCCATTAAAGGGGGAGAAGGTGGGATTCTCGAAACCCGGAGGTTCCGGCATATAATCCACCCATGATGGATATGGCTTTCCATCAGGTGGGATTGCCACCTGTTGTGATTCCAATGCCTATAGGCGGGTGATGAGCGACTCCATTGGATCATCTGGACGTGGGTCTCTGTCTTGATGGGGATCCTTAACCATGAGTGCATTTCAAGGTTCTTTAATGTGGTAGACAGGCTCAGCGGCTCAAGGAGCAACTGGTGGAACAACCCTTGGGGTGGCTAGGGGAGCCCAAGAGGGGTTTCTTGGATTGTCACGTAGTCAGAATGGTTTGGAAATACATACCGCGCCCTCTTTCCATGAGCTCCGGATTCCGCCCTGTTAGTGAGTGTAGCATGATCAGGGTTTCTTGGGGGAATCTCACCAAGGAGTAGTTGTCCCTTCCCCTATTGCCCTGGCCTAGGATCACCGTAATCAGGTCTTCGCTCTATAACGCGTTCAGCCAGAAGTTCATCGACCAACTTCTTCTACTCAGTATGTTGCTGGTGCAATGTGGCCTTCTCAAGATCATCCTCCGTCTTTTTTCACTGAAACTGACGACTCAGAGTGCTTGACAGCTCTGACGTGCTCTTTTCCCTTACCGGAATTCCGGATGGGGACTAATTCCTCGGTCGGTGGCGGGAGACATAGGAGGTTCCTCTGCTGAGAATTAATCCTCCCTGATGGGTCTAGTTTTGTTGGAACATCCTCAAGGAGGACGTTCCCATAACGAAGTTCCAGCTCATCTTCCCCTCCCGACAGATCAGTGATGTTGACCGCAACTCTTCTCGAGGGCATGTCTTCAATGTCTCCTAGCATGTTGGGCTTCTGGTGAATAGCACTGAAAAGGAGGGCAGCGTACTACCCCCATCCACGGACATGACCATGGGTGGTAGCCTCGTTAATAACATTGCAGAGTACTTGTAAACTCTGATCGAGTTTCTGTTGGAGGGCTCTGTGGTGACTAGGTGACTCGGGGTGCTGGACCGTGGGGAGGGTGGCCAGGTCAACCAGATGGCACTGTCTTCCAATTTCTTCTAGGTGCACTTGGCTCCTCAGATAAGACACTCTCTGGTGGCATTGACGAAAGTGAGTTTCTCAGAGGGCCTGGTGGAAACATTCATACTCCTCAGGGGTGAGAGATTCTAGAATAGAAAAATTTGGTCCTACAACCGGCCAAAAATTCTCCAGGAAGTGGTCCACTGTGAGGATGGTCTATATAATCCTCAGCTCATATTCAACATCTGGCCTTTGATTTCCAGACTCGTCAACTAGGGGTGGTTGAAGAACTGGCAGCAACACTGAGGTAGAAAACTGGGACGGTAGGCTGGCCGGTGGAGAATATGAAGAGTGGGATAACTGGCCGCACCTTGAGAAATCCCTTGAGTACTATAGTGACCTGGCCGCTATATCGTGATTGGATGGAACAGCCACCAAATCTACTGACATAACATCAACGCCTGCCAAGCTTGGGATATGTCGTGACTCTCCTTCCATTGTCTACAAAAATAGCTCTTTGTAGTCTCTATCCAAGAAAGAGGGAACTTCCGGAGATGCTCGTGGCAACTGCGTGGTCAGTACCTAGGGACATGCCATGTTCTTGTCCTCTGGGATATACCTTCGAAGGGAAATATGGATCCTATGGATTTCGAATTCCGGGAGTATGAGGCTGATTTTCCTCATTCCTGCCCCATCCCTTGACTCGAAGGACTGAGGGGAGGGTTCTAGCACAGATTCGTACTCCGCCTCGGAGTCTGAGTAGTAGACTGGTCTGATTCCTCTCCAGCCTTCCCTAGAATTCCACTTGCATTGGCGATGACCCCCCTTCCTTCCCCTGGGTGGCTCCTCAAGATCAGGATGATTTCTGACATGGGGTCCTCTGGCCAGACTGGTGTTGGGGTGGAGAGGGATTCCACCCGAGAAAGCAGGGGTGCAAGGAACATCAGGGAAAATGTCGAAAGGGACACGGGGAGGAACTCCATGCTGGAGGGTGACCAAACATGCAATGTATCCAATCCTCCGGTCTGCGGTAAGGGGATTGAGCTCGTACCCAGTGTAGTGAGCATGGGAGAGACCCCCATGTAGAGTTCTACTATCATAGAGGAGACCCTCACTTGGGTTGAAGGTGCAACGTGGAAGACCTCCAAGCCGAGGTTGGAAGCAGGGAGGACCCCCACCTTCCGTTGTGGCAGTACGGAGTGGGCCTTCGCATTGGGTGGCATTGCCGCAGAGTGGTCCGCAGCAGCCATCGCATATGCTGAAGACCGAGAGAGTCTAACCAACATACCCGTGGGGCGGTTGGGGCTCGATCTATGTTGGGCGCATAATTTACCCTACTCAACGTATGCGGGGAGTTGAGGATATGATTCAACGGTGGCTCGGGCCACAACAGTCGCTGATGTTGATGCCCCACGGCGGGCGTCCTCTTCCATTTCCACTCGACGCTAGCATCCGGTCAGATGAACTGGAGCCGGTGGAGCAGGCGCAAGGCCTACATACTCCTTGGATTGTGGAACCGGGCGGCGGCGTTGACGTATCCTAGTGGGAGCCCTCATCGGGATCCCTTGGAGAGGGACTCCGATCGGGCCAAACCGGACATCCCCTACCTCATTGGCGTAGGGTAGGGAGTTGCGAAGGCGTTTTGGGGTTATAATCCTGAAATTATTGAATTTTGGGGTTGTGAGCAGTGGCTCCATGTGCTGACCTCGAGGGAAGCATTGAAGGTGAGGCACAGGTTCCTCGAGATCTAGGTGGGTCATATCCCTGGTGGGGATGATCCCCTCTTCTTCGTACCAGCGTACAAGGTCTTTAATTACCCTTTGCTGGATAATTTCTGATTGGGAGAGGGGGCGTGGGCGCCCAACATTCGGGGTGTTTGAGGCCGTCATGGAAGAGGCGGAACCGCGCGGGGTATCCTCATCAATATTGCCCCATCCCATGCGCCGGTGGGCAGGTGATTGAGCTCCGGATGCAACAACATGGTTCCTAGAAGCAGGGAGATGAACTCATTAATACTGATTGGAAAATGAATTGACAACCAGTGCCCCAACATTGTTCTGTCTTCCGTGGCCGGTAAGAGGGATCCACACTGACAATGTCGTAGAACATAATGCTCAACGTCTTGACTGCCCGATCTTCTGGTGAGTTTCACATTAGACCCACTGTTTTCTTGGTGGGAACTGGTGCCTGATGACGAGGTCTAGTGACATGCTAATCCATTGGTGCCTCAAACGCTGATAGTATCCATATTGAGGAGAAGAACTTCAAGTCGGGTTTACCATTTCTATTTCCAATGCTTTCTTCGGGGTGCACACATATGTCACCTAGAGGACGCGCTACTGTTACCCCACATTCCTGCTTTCCCATGGCGGGTGGTATCCGCTCCTTATTTAGGGGTGTCTGTCCCTTGATCAGAATGGGATGATGGGATATCGTTTCTTCCTTCTGTGGATTCCTACTTGAAGCTCGTCACCTAGTCCGGGCCACCCTCATAGTTTTAAGACGTTGTTTGTGAAGCTATTCCCAATGCCATATCTTCATTGATACCAATTAATTATGCCGCTTTTATTAGGACATTCCAAGGGTTTCGGTCAATGCAGAAACCTTCGTTTAGGGAAGTAGTAACCTTGGGCATCACCTGCGTGTCTGGACGCTGGGGGATTGGCATGTTAGTCTTTTTTCCCTTATTATAGGGCTTCTCGAGGGCGCAGAAGCCCGAGGAATCCCACATAAAATGAAGGTAATCATATGCCATTGGAATGTATCTAACGTTTTCCTCATCTTCCCACGTTTAAAACAGGGTATGCCGCATGATTAATGTTTAGTGGAGATGGATCAGACTGATTAGAACACAGATTAGAGTGGATCAGATGGAGGAACCCCCTTGAGGGAACACCGATACTAGGGCCAACACGTGGGTGGATTCCCTTATGCTGTTAGTGGGAATGGGGAATGGGGTGGCATGAACCCACCAGGATGTGGCGGCCCGTGTAAGATTCCGGATGGATGATGGCTTTGGGTTTGAGCTTCGAAGAGACTTCCTACATATCCCCATGGTAGGAAATCAATGCATGCGTCATTCAGGCGGCATCTGAGTCTTATGCTCTGAGGTGAACCATGGGGTCGGTAAAACGACATGAAAGTGGACCTGGGGTACTGATGGATGGTGGGATTGAACCTCATGGAGGCTTCCTATGTACCATTCCTTGACATGGATCAAAGTACCTGTATTTCGGGATAGAAAATATACTTTAACATCATGTGGGACGGGGGAATTTTGGGCTTACGCTCTGAGGCGGACCAAGGTTTTTTCGGATAGAACATCGTGGAGGATTCCTATGTACCATGCCTTGACATGGATCAAAGTCTCCTTAGTTCGGGATGGGTTGGGGCTTACACTCTGAGGTGGACCAAGGTGTTGGTGAACCGATGTGAGGACGGTCAGAATGACTGGGTGGTGGGATTGAACCTCATGGAGGCTTCCTATGTACGATTCCTTGAAATTGATCAAAGTCCTAGTAGTTCGGGATGGGTTGGGGCTCAAACTATGAGGCAGACCATGGTGTTTGGGGATTAAACCTCATGGATGCTTCTTACGTACCATGCCTTGACATGGATCAAATTCCCCGTAGTTCGGGATTGGTTGGGGATTACACTATGAGGTGGCCCATGGTGTTTGGGGCTTGAACCTCATGGAGGCTTCCTACGTACCATGCCTTGACATTGATCAAAGTCCTCATAGTTCAGGATGGGTTGGGGCTTACACTTTGAGGCAACCCAAGGCGTTGGTGAGCTGACAAGGTCAGAATGACCAGATGGTGGTCTTGAACCTCGTGGTGGCTTTGTACGTACCATGTCTTGACCTGGATCAATGTCCCCGTAGTTCGAGATGGGTTGCGGCTTACACTCTGAGGTGGCCCAAGGTGATGCTGAATCGACGTGATAATGGTAGAAATGAATGGGTGGTGGGATTGAAACTCACGGTGGATTACTACGTACCAGGATTTTACATGGATCAATGTCCCCATAGTTCATGATGGGTTGGGGCTTACACTCTGAGGTGGCCCATGGTGTTTGGGGCTTGATCCTCGTGGAGGCTTTCTACGTACCATGCCTTGACATGGATCAAAGTACCCATAGTTCGGGATGGGTTGGGGCTTACACTCTAAGGCGACCCATGGTGTTGGTGAACCGACATGGTCAGAATGACCGGATGGTGGGCTTGATCCTCATGGAGGATTCCTACCTACCATTCCTAGACATGGATCAAAGTCACTGATGTTCGGCATGGGTTGGGGATTATACTCTAAGGTGGCCCATGGTGTTTGGGGTTGATCCTCGTGGATGCTTCCTACGTACCATGCCTTGACATGGATCAAAGTCCCCATAGTTAAAGATGGGTTAGGGATTACACTCTGAGGAGACCCAAGTTGTTGGTGAACCAACATGGTCTGAACGACTAGATGGTAGGCTTGAACCTCGTGGAGGCTTACTATGTAGCATTCCTTGATATGGATCAAAGTCCTCGTAGTTCGGGATGGGTTTAGGCTTACACTGTGAGGTGTCCCATAGTTTTGGGTCTTGGTCGGTGCTTTCTCTATGCTCATGTGAGTTATGCTCGGTGTGAGAAACAAGTGATAGTAGAGACCTGACGATCACGTCGCGAAAGGTTTGTCCGTGGGAGATGGAGTGTGGATTATGCATGGAGCGACCCAAAGAGGAAACATGGGCTTATGCATGGTTAGTAGCCCGAGAAGTCGGGGCTTACTCTAGAATGGAGGCCCGAGGGTGACAAAGTGCAGCGGGAGAAGGACTCGGTACCGACGAAAGGAGAAGAAATGTTTCCCACCACGCCCTTCGCTGGCCCTGGGGGCCAAAGATGAAAGGAGGAGCAGAGATGGTGCCTCCTGCAAGGATAGATAGGGGCTTACGCCGAGATGGTCGCCCTTTCTCCACACAAAAACACCACTATGATAAAGATGATATCATCTCTTTTGATGGGTGATTCCATCCCTATGGAGACGAGTGGGCCTGGAGAATCTTCGATGCGTGGGGAACCTGCGTGCGAGGCACAAGGTCATGTCACAGTTTACCATCATGTGTTGAGGACGAAGGTGCTTGGAAGTTTAATTTCCTGCAGCTCGGATGAGGTAGGTGCGCTCCACACCCCTAGGGCTTTCATAACTGGTACCCCCTTACCCTTGTGAGAGAGAAGGCATCAACAATGCCGTAGAGAGGGGGTGTGTTAGGGCGAACCATCGAGGGGTCCACGTTAGCATGGCTATGCGAAGAAGCAATAGTTGTTAGCATGCCTATGTGAAGAAGCATAAGGCGAAGAAACGCAATGGGAAGAATCGTCCAAGGGACTTTGAAGTTACTTCATACGAGCCTAGAAGGTCGACGAGGAAAACGATGCATGATGTGGATGCCCATGGAGTGAGAGACACCCACGAATGGCATCAGACACTTGTGCAAAGGTATGACCGGGGAGCACCGAGGTCGTGGTCCCAGGGATATGCATGAAACCTTTGAGGATTGTGCGCGGAATAAGAGAGATTTCATGAAAAACACTAGGCTGACACAAAATCAACGAGGATTAGCACGCAAAGGGAGCCAAGGTTTTGCGCGCAATTGAAAGGATTGTGCGCAAGGAAAACCAATTGCGGATAATTGTGAGAGGCTGCACAGAATGACTGGGGTTCATGAAATTGAAAGTGATTGCGCTCAATTGGAGGGGATTGCGCGCAATTGGAATAGATTGCGTGTAAGGGGCAGACCATGAAGGGATTTTAATTCAGTCTTAAACCAAAGGTATTTCGCGCGAAGGCAGACTTCGAGGCGACTTGGCATGAAAAGAACTGTACCTGAAATCCATCCTTGTTCACATGAAAGGAAAATTTCTCGAATGAGATCCAGTTCAGATTCTTCATCCCTGAAGTGGAAGGGGGTCACCTTCTATTTATAGTCTCTCTTGGGGCATGAAATCCCAGTCGTCATGAATAAATATCACGACGCAGGCAGCAGAGTGAAACGTCGACCACACGGGGCGGGGCGCGAAATCTTTCGCGCCTACGTTGAAGCCCTTTCACGAATCCCAGAACATTCCATGAAGGACATAATTTTTTTGCACCCTTTGAGTTTTTTTTCGCATGCCCCTCCAGCCCCCCCCCCCCCCCCCCCCCCGGGCGGGGTCCTCAGATTCGAATATGACTTCGCTTTGTTGTTTGGAAACCTTCTTCATCCCTTGAGCACTTTTCGGCATCTACATGGTTGTTAACACTAAGCCATTGTATTGGTAGGAATTAACAGAACTAACTAAAATATGAAAATATATGTTTGTTAAATGTTTTTACATTTATCCAATAAAATTTAGAGGCTTAAAATTTTAATGAATCTAATTTTAATTATAAATACTCTAATATTCATTAAAAGGCGGATTGACCACCTTTTGATGGTGAAAACATTTTAAATGTAGTTTTGACACTTTTATATATTATATATCACAAAATAAATTTCTTCATTAGAATCGGGACATCAAAATTTACTTGGGGTAAAATTTTGTTATTTTTCTGATAAAATTCTGTTTTATTGAATAGTAAAAAGTACTGTATTTTAATTCAAATATTCTTTTTAATCTAATTTAATTATATAGTTAGATAATATTTTAATTGGGTTTAAAGTATAATTATATTTTATTTTTAATATTTAATCCAATTGTGATCATTTGAATTAATTTTACTTTCAAATTGGACATAAACAAGTGTCCATCTTTTGATAGATATTATTTCTTAAAAACACGCTATTTGTTTTGACAACGAGAATTAATTTTAAATTAATTAATGAAACTTCTATGTTATTAATTTGTTAAAATAGACATCATTTTTTATTTCGGAATATCATATATATCTTAGTCAAATTTTTTTGTATTTTTATGAAAAACATGAATTTTTTATGAATAGTGAAACAACTAAGTAGTAGTTAAAAAACTGACTTTTTCATTTAAATGAAAATTTTCCTCCTCTGTCCATTAAAATATAAAAAATCATACATACATGGTTGTTATTAGTAAGAAAAATGTGGTTTTATAAGATGAATACAATTTTTGGTGAATAGAAACGTAGGACTTATTTACCGCAGTTAAAGGTAAATATGGTAATTCAAGGATAAAATAATATTATAATAATTCAAAATTACATTAAAACTTGTCCTAAACTTATATTATGAGTAATAGACGACCATGGACATCCTTGGATTGATTTTAGAACCCCATGGGGAAACTTATAAAGTATAATGATACTTTATTTTAATTAACGTAAAGTAAAGGCAAAAATGGCATAAACAAATATCTCTTGGTAAATTAATTTTCACATGGTGTTATATAAGTTATCGTTTTGAATATAAATATTAATTGGAAAGATAAAAATATTTCCTACATCATGGTATTAATTTGTATAATAATTATACATTTAATAAATTAAATTATTTCTATCACAATAATGATGCAGTGTTTACCTTATTAATAAATTATTTAAATAAATAAGATTATAAATATTAAAATATCATAAAATACCAGTACAATTATTATTGGATGAAATTATTTCGACCATGATTCATCTTATATACTACCTTAATGAGTTTGGACCTTTAGAAACCAAATATCATTTTATTAGAAAATAATATTATCACACTTCCCTCCCCCCTTATAAAAAGCCCTCACTTCTAACCAATTCGTCAGAACACGGAAACCTTTTGGCTCATACAACCTCTGCCTAATTAAGATCCCTACATTCCTATCCTCCTCCTAGAAGCCTGAAATTAGGCATAAGTCACATCAAGAATTTATTTTGATTCATACAAAAGGGAGTTACCAAAATTAATGGTAACAGTTTCTCTTAACTTCTTTTAATTTATTTTACTTCTCCCACCCCAAAATTATTTTTATTCCATTATTTTATAATAAAAACAGTATTCTCAACATGCTAGGATGTTGTCATGAGAAGTATTATAACTACACATACACACACATCCATCTAATGATTGAATAATATAATGTTTCTGTGGATGGTAAACTAACGCATCAGGAGACGATGATTGTTCGATTATCTTCTACCACCTATCATGGTGGAAATTAATATGAAAATACATTTATATATGATATATATTATGTTTATTTTTTATTTATGCTTCTGTATTGTTCTTTTATAGCATACTGTTATGGTTTCCATTATGGTTAAACACGATAATTTCATTTGAGGAAATGCGGATTACCACCCCCTCAAAGTGATATGACTCGTTAATTCCGTATGTGGGACGTATAAAGGATGGAGTTAAGGATATTATATATGATATTATACTATAATTATAATATACTTATGTATCATTATTTTTTAATTCCATTAAAAAAATAAATTGAAATGAAAGTCGTGTTCATGCATACGTACGGCTTACCGTCTCCATCAACGGTGCATTTCATTTATTACCTC
This sequence comes from Viscum album, assembly GCA_963277665.1. Taxonomy (NCBI): domain Eukaryota; kingdom Viridiplantae; phylum Streptophyta; class Magnoliopsida; order Santalales; family Viscaceae; genus Viscum; species Viscum album. The sequence goes on from OY728164.1 coordinate 689,203,667, forward strand.
CAATTGATATGTACTATTATAAATATATAAATATATACTGGATATATATGATATATAAATAATGAATATCATTCTGGATATAATGGACTATTGAGCACATGGACAACTTGTAAATATAATGTGTTTATTTTTTACCCATGTACCAAATATAGAGAAAATGAACGTTATTATCGTAAATGATTACATAATGTTTATAAAATGGTATTAAGTGATATAAAAATAAATAATAAACATGAAAAAGGTTCTTAATCAAGTATATATTATCTTTAGTTTATTATTCAGGAGATTAAAGAACAAACGGGTCAAGTTAGACATGAGGTAAGGGGTATCTTATCTCACTCTTAATTACGTGAGATTTCCATTGTTCGCCACTTATTTATTACATGTGGTGTATTTTGTACTACCATTTGATATATATTATCATGATTATATTTATATTCATGCTATTTTTTGATTCATTTTTTGGTTATTAACTTTTGTTCATAATACTTGATTTATTACAACGAAGTACGAGTTTTTCATCTCACTTTATATTCCCATAAGATTCATTCTATATTGGCCACTATTTCCTTTTGTGTGGTGTATCTTATGTACATGATTTTTTTCATTGTGTAATATAATATTATTTTTGGGTATTTACATCTTTATTTAATGATCCTTCTTTCATGTGGTGTATCGTTCTTATGTTACCCAATTTGTAAGGTAACCTTTCACCCTCCTCTTTTTAAAAGATTTATTTTTGTTATGTCTATTAATATAGATATTCTTTTTTTGGGATATATTATTCTATATCCTTATTGCTGTATATTTTATGACCAAGATATGGGATTTTTTTCCTCTCATTAACTCATTTTTGAAATTTTAAAGTGGATCCGTTAGGCTGTCAAATTTCTGTAAAGGAACTTTTTAACCCAATTTCATCAATTATTTGGGTTAAAGTTATATTTGTTGATTATGTTTTTCTATAAATTTTTTTGAATTAAATCTGATTGTTTTAAACATAATATTAACATATATTGGGTGTGTTTATATTCATCACACATAATTATGTAATTAATTTATCCATAATCTAAGGATACCATCTTTATAAGGGATTTTGTCTCTATTTACGTTCCATTGAGACTTCATTTTTTTATGCACCAATTCACTATTATATGGTGTATATAATTTACTTTGGAATATTATATCATGAATACCATTATTATCATGATATTATAATGTTTTTATTACATTATATTCCTCAATTATCTGTATTTAAGTGTCTCTTATTCTGTTAAGAACACTTTAATTGAAATATTTTTTAAAATGATTTTAATATTTATTATTCTAAATATTTTTCATTAATGTCCATCTTTTCAAAATAGTTTTTATGGATTTATTTATATGGACATTAATGTTTTATAATTTTAATTCCTTTAAAATATTCAATGTGGTGTGGGACAATTTGATTCAAAAATCTCTTTATTAAATCTTTTAAATGGTTTGATAAGGTATTTTTTATTTCAATATTTAGAATTGATATATTGTGATTAGAATGTGGAAATGTTATCTTTAATTTATGCTTGTATTATTTGTTATGATTATGTTATGGTTATTGGGCATTATTTACGTATACAGGTGGTTCCGTGATAAACCTAGGATGGGTGAGCCTGATATAGCTATCCAATGCATTGGGAAATGTGATAGAGGTAAATGTTACTGTTTCTCCTAAGAGATATAGGGAATATACTGTGATGGGTATTCCAAATGTGACTCTCTATGTAGCTGTGATAGCTACATTGTATGTATGATGTGGATGCCACAAGTTACCTTTATGATTTATGATTTTTATGTGTTATTCATAAATCTTAGGATTTTATAAGGTATGTTATGATTTAAAAGTATTGGTTTATTTGATTTGTATTTATTTATGGGATAATATTTTCCTCTCTTATTTTATAACCCTTACTGAGCTTCTTGTGCTCATCCCATGTTTTTAAATGTTTTCCACATGACTTAAAGATGAATTGTGTCAATGATAGGATCAAGGAAATGTCATGTTGGCTAAAACATGGAATTAGAAATGTTTCTTTTTTAAGTGTTTTTATTTTATGAAAAAATGATACTGAGTAGTAGTGTATACATGTAATATTTATGTTGTTATGTAATAGTTATGGCGTAATTCACTAAAACTCTAAACCTAAAAATATACTCAATATGAATTATTTACATAATTCAAGATTATGTAATGTTTAAGGTCATGTCCTTATAGTTGGTATCAATGGTCTGTTTAGATAACATTCATGGTTAGGGTATTATTTAAGCATAAGTGAAATTACCATAATGGTTAGTATTTTAGACAGAGTAATTTTTTAGATAAAGTGAATGAGTTTAAGATTACATGAATAATTATACCTTAGTATTTACCCTCCTCATAATATATTATAAGATGATTTTATTGATATAATCACACCGACCTTTTTGGTTTTAGTAAATAGCTGGATCTAGCAGGAAGCAAAGGAATAGTAGATGTGAAGAAAACTGTGATGGTTTTCTGAACGAGCAACTGAATGAAATGAGAGCTGCAGTGAAAAGTGTTGTGGTTATTCTCAACCAATTATAATGAGTCATGATTGAAAACCTGAACCTTGGTGATTTTTATAATGCGTCGTATATGTGAGAAAAAAATCCCTACATAAGTTCAGTTAATAATCATAAAGGTATGTATGTTCAAAAACCAATGTGTCAAGGATGTGGAAAGAAACACCTATGAAAATACTTCAAAGGGACATGAAGATGCTATAGATGTGGGAATGAAGGTCATAAATCAAGAACCTACCATGGAAAAATTAAGCATACAGTTGACTCTAGGAAATGGAAAGAAGTTATTTCTAAAGGATCTATTGAATGTTTTAAATGTGGTGTGCATGGTCATTATAAAAATAGATGTCCTACAAATATGTTTTGAGAATGGGATCACTAGGATCGTATAAATATTTTTTTACCAACACATAATTCCATTCCAATTGAGGATAAAGAAACCAACAATGATCAATGAAAGGTAAGGATTATTTCTTAACATATTTCTTGACATTATTGAATCATAGGATATAATTCATGATTATGTTTGTTGGAAATAAGTATTTCAGAATAAGATGGAATGGAATGTTTAATGGATAATGAATAAATTTTAATGAGTAAGAAGTCAACATATAAGGTATTCAAGAGTTATGGTAAATTTTATGATGGAGAAATACTTAAAAGTATTAAGGCTCTTTTGATGATGGGATTATATTAGAAGAATTTATATAGTTTTTGTAACCCTGAGGTTTAATATATGAAAATTTTATTCAAGGAATAAGTATCTTTTCTATTGTGGATATAGTTATAATGAACCATTTGGGTTTATATGCTCCTTGAATTTGAGGCAATTATAGGCTAATACATTTTGGGATGCAAAATGAATGTTATTAGAAAACCTTTGTGGTTAAAATATGTTATGATTATTTTTGATGAATTTATCTCTTTTTGGTAAAGTTATAAAATTATATTGTTTTTGAAAAAGGACAACATGCAGACCGCATGACAACCTGTCGCATCGGACAAAGCTACGGGAATCGAACCAACAACCAAAGTGTGACTTGCATTTATCACCTACCACTGAACTACGTGAAGTACCTGGTTAGTACGAAAAATTATTTTTAGTTACATGATTTTATGAATCAAGAATAAGTTTATTTTGGTTTATATATTTAAATTATTAACCTATCATAGAAAATATGTGATTAAGGTAATTACTTTTCAATATGAGACTTTAAGAGTAACTGATGTTATTGGAAGAAAAATGTTAAGATTTACCTTGGATCACTACTGGAAATTAGATCTTTCCCAATGTTTCTATACCAAAGGTTTGAAAAAACCATTGGTATAGGTCCCCTTTCCCAACGGTTTGTCCAAACCATTGGGAAAGACCCCCAAATTGGCCACTTTTCCCAAAAGTTTGGCCAAACCGTTGGGAAAGGTAGACCTATCCCAACGGTTTGGCCAAACCTTTGGGAAAGTCCCCCAAATTAGCCACCTTTCCCAACGGTTTTGCCAAACCGTTGGGAAAAGGCCCCCAAATTGGTTGCTTTTCCCAACGGTTTGGCCAAACTGTTGGGAAAGGTAGACCTATCCCAACGGTTTGGCCAAACCATTGGGAAAGGTCCCCAAATATGCCGCCTTTCCCAATGGTTTTGCCAAACCGTTGGGATAGGTCTACATTTCCCAACGGTTTGGCCAAACCGTTGGGAAATGTGGCCCAAAATTCAACATACTACACAGAATCAAAATCTCAACCAAAGACCTATACCAATAGTTTTTACAACTGTTGGTATAGGTACTTTCATTTTTTATCTGACCTTCGTACCGAGAACATTATATAAATCAAAATTTAAAATATTTATGAGAATACATATATATATTTATGTAATTATGATCACAAAAGTCATGTTAGGTTAGTGGTTGAGTCGTTCAATGATAAACGAGGGGTCCTGGGATCAAATCCCAACGGATGTTTTATTTTTGGAATTTATATACCAACGGTTCCATTAACATTGGTATAGATTTAATATTACCTATACCAACGACTTACTTGGCTATGGTTCTCCAAACCGTTGGTATAGGCTTTACCAACGGTTTGGAGACCTATACCAACGGTTCCAAACCGTTGGTAAAGGTTAGTTTTCCAGTAGTGGAAGAATATATGATTAAATCCTTCTAAGATTTAGGGTTCAATATTAGTTTGGATTACATTGATTAATTTTATGGAGACATGTTTATTGAATGGTCTTTATTGAACTTTGGGTTTTATTTGACAATTTTGGAGATTAAGAGTTGTTTTTCTTTTTGTAAAAGATTATCCTTTTGGTTATTATTTTATATCATAGTAACCATTTTGGTTTTGGTTATGTTATAAATAAGTGAGAAATATATAGTTCATCTTGTGTTGATTATGTGACTGTATTCAAGTTGATTGTAGTTCTTTTAATGTGAACAAGTCATCCTAAATACTCATCATTTGGAGAAAATATGAGTTTGTGTTAGAAATATTGTAAAGGATGAAAGACTACATGACAAGTAATTATGTTTCATTATGATTTTAGTTAAGCTCATAAATAAATTCCTCAATGAAAAGTAACTTAAAACAAAAAAATTCTCTGTTAACTTTTCCTACTGGGGAATCAATTACTGTTTAACCAATCACAAGTTTGTGATTTTCTGGGGGTTAATTTTTTCCTAATCATGTTTTATACCACTCTCCTTCAAGACATGATGGTTTGTTTTCTATTCCATATCCATGTTTTTTACATGGAATCCTAGTATGGGTAGTCTCATGTGACCATTGTACTTCTCTTTATTTCATTTAAAGTAATTGTTTTATTGACTCTTTTTCTGGTGTTGGACTTCAAATTATGTTTCTGAGCCTAATTTTAAAATTGTGAGGATGAAATTTCCAAAAGGGGGGAAGGATGTAACATCCCAGATAAATTAATAACATGTAATTTTCATATTTAGTAATAATTGTGAATTAAATATTAAATTTAATATAAAGGGGATGCTATGATTCGATGTCATACCTGATACGCAACAACGATTTTCTTTGAAATCATATGTTGCACACTAATGATATAATATTATTATTTTAAATGGTTGTTAATTCTTAGTAGTTTTATTGTAAACAATGAACATAACTAACTATAATATGATAATATATGTTTGTTAAATGTTTTTACATTTATCCAATAAAATTTATAGGCTTAAAATGCGAATGAATCTAATTTTAAGCATACATACTCTAATATTCTTTACAAGGGAAATTTACCACCTTTTGATGGTGAACCCTTTTTAAATCTAGTTTTTGACACTTTTATATGTTATATATTAGAAAATATATTTATTCTTTAGAATCGGGATATCAAAATTTACTTTGGGTAAAAGTTTGGTATTTTATGATAAAATTCAGTTCTTAATGAATAGTGAAAAATACTGTATTTTAATTCAAATCTTCTTTTTAATATAATTTATTTATATGGATAGATTATCTTTTTAATTGGTTTTAAAGTATAATTAGATTATATTTTTAAAATTTAATCCAATGGTGGTCATTTTAATTAATTTCACTATGAAATTGGACATAAAAAAGTGTCAATCTTTTGATAGATATTGCTTCTTAAAAACATGCTATTTGATTTGACAAAAAGAATTAATTTTAAACTAATTAATGAAAATTATATTTTTTTTTAATTTGGTAAAATATAATTATTTTTAAATTTGTAATATCAAATATATCTTATTCTGAATTTATTATATTTTTATGAAAACGTCAATTTTTGATGGATAGTGAAACCACTAAGTAGTAGTTAAAAAACTGACTTTTTCATTTAAATGAAATTTCACCACTTCTGTGAATTGAATTTTGAAAAAATTTCATACATGGTTTTTATTACTAAGTAAAATTTGGTTCAATAAAATGAAAATAATCTTTGGTGAACAGTAACTTTGGACTTTTATTTACCACGGTTAAAGGTAAATAGGGTAATTCAAGGTAAAAATAATATTATAATAATTCATAATTACCTTAACACTTGTCCTAATATTATTTTATGAGTAATGGTATAAAATGTTCATCCTTGGGTCGATTTTGGGATTCCATGGAGCCACTTATGAATGAAAATGACACTTTATGTTAATTAAGTTAATGTAAAGGCAAAAATGACATAAACAAATATCTCTTGGTAAATTAATATTTTCATGGTGTTATATAAGTTATCTTTTCGACTATAAATAATCATAGGGAAGCTAAAAATATTTCCTACATCCTGGTATTATTTTTTATAATATTTATACATCGAATAAGTTTAATTATTTATGACACAATAATGATGCAGTGTTTACCTCATTAATAAATGATTTAAATAAATAAGATAATAAATATTTAAAAAACAACAAAAACCAGTAAATATCTTATTGGATGAACATATTTAGACCATGAGTCATCTTAAATTCTACCTTAATGTGTTTTGGGCTTTTAGAAACCGAATATAATTATATAATAAAATAATATTATCAAACTTTCCTAAAAAACCCCTCCTACCCCTTATAAAAATCCCTCAATTATAACCAATTACTCACACCTCTAAAGCCTTTTGGATCATCCAAACTCTTCTGAATAAATCTCCCTATATCTCTATCCTTCTTATAGAAGCCTTACCTTAGGAAGAAGGCACTTCAAAAAACCCTTTTAGTTCATACCAAAGGGAGTTACCCAAATTAACGGTAATGGTTTCTCGTGACTTATTTTCTTTTATTTTAATTCTCCAACACTTAAACTCTTTTTTACTTTATTTAATAACAATAACATTATCCTCAATATACTAGTATTTTTTTATGATATGTATTCCAACTACACTTTTACACACCTCCATCTAATGGTTGAAGAACATACTGTTTCTGTGTATGGTAAACTAACGCCTCACGAGACAATGATTATTCGATTTTCTCCTACCACCTATCATGTATGCAATTAAGATAAAACTATATTAATATAAGATATATATTTTTTTATTTTTTCTTCTTGATTATGTATTTTTCTTTTATATCCTACCTTTATGGTTTCCATTATGGGTAAATGCAATAATTTCATTTGAGGAAGTGCAGACTACTGCCCCCTCAAAGTGATATGACTCGTTAATAAAATATGTGGGATGTATACAGGATGGAGTTACTGATTTTATATATGATATTATAATGGAAATATAATATACCTATTTATCATTATGTTTTAATTCCATTAAAATAATAAATATAAATTAAAGTAGCGTTCATGCATACGTACGGCTTACAGTCTCCATGAATTGTGCATTTCATTTATTACCTCCAAATGAATTGTACTATTATAAATATAAATATAAATATACTATATATATATGATATATATGATATCTAAAGAAATAATATCACTTTGTATATAATGGACTAATGATCACATGGATAACTTTTAAATATAAGTTGTTCGTTTTGACTCAAGTACCAAATATCGTCAAAACGAACGTTATTAACTTAAATAATTAAATAATTAATATAACATCGTAATTAGTGATATAAAAGTAATAATAAACTTCAAAAAGGTTCTTAAGAAAGTATAAATTAACTTTAGTTTATTATTTAGGAGATTAAAGAATGAACGTGTCAAGCCGGACACAGGGTAAGGGGTTTCTTATCTCACTCTTAATTTCGGGAGATTTCCCTTATTCACCACATATTTATGGAATGTGGTGTATTTTGTACTAAAAATTGATAAATATTATCATGATTCTCTTTATATTAATGGTATTTTGTGATTCATTTGGTCGTTATTAACTTTTTTTCATACGACTCGATTGATTAAAACGAAGTAAGGGGTTTTCATCTCACATTTTATTCTTGTGAGATTCATGTTATATTGGAAACTATTTACTTTTTTGTGGAATATGTACTATCCATGACTGTATTCATTGTGTAATATACTATAATTTTTGGTATTTACATCTTCATTTAATGATCCTTCTTTCATGTGTTGTGTCTTTCCTATGTTACCCAATCTGTAAGGGATCCTTTCCCCCTCCAATTTTTAAAAGACTTATTTTTGTTATGTCTTTTAATTTACATCTTATTTTATTGGAATATGTTATTAAATATCCTCATTGCTATAAATTTTATATCCATGTGATGGGATACCCCTTTTATATCATCAAATCATTTGATTAATTTTAAAGTGGTACCGTTAGGATGCCAAATTTTTGTAAAGGAACTTCTTATCCCAATTTCAATTCTTTGGGATAAACTTATAATTGTTGATTAATAATTTCTATAAATATGTGTGAATGAACTCTGATTGTGTTACTCTTAATATTCAGTTATATTGGGTGTATTAATATTCTACAAACATAATTTTTTAATTCATTTATCCTTAATCTAAGGATACCATCTTTATAAGGGATTTCGTCTCAATTTACGTTCCATTGAGACTTCATTGTTTTTATGCACCAATTCACTATTATATGGTGTATATACTATCTTTTGGCATATTATATCATGAATACCTTTATTATCATGATATTATAATGTTTTTATTAAATTCTATTCCTCAATTATTTGTATTCAAGCGTCTCTAATTTTGTTAAAAACACATTAATTGAAATATTGTTTTAATTGATTTAATGATTTATACTTATAAATATTTATCTTTAGTGTCCATGTCTTCAAAATGGGTTTTGAGGATTTATTTATATGGACATTAATTTTTTAAAATATTAATTCCTTTAAAAGCATCAAAGTGGTATGAGAAACATTGATTCAACCATATCTTTATTAAATATTTTAAATGGTATTGAAAATGGTTTGATAAAGAATTGTTTATTTCAATATCAGGAATTGATATATTGTGACTGGAATGTGAAAATGTTATCTTTACTTTATGATTGTGTTATGTGTTACTATTATGTTATGGTTATGGGGCATTATTTACGCATACGCTTGGTTCCGTGATAAACCTAGGGCGGGTGAGCCCGAGATTGCTCTCCAATGCATTGGGTAATGTGATAGAGGTAAAGGTTAATGTTTCTGAAAAGAAATTTAGGGAATATTCTGTGACGGGTATTCCAAATGTGACTCCCTATGTAGCTATGATAGCTACAATTTAAGTATGATATGGATTTTACAAGTTACCTTTATGATTTATGATTTCTATGTGTTATTCATAAATCTAATAATTTTGTAAGCTATGTTATGATTGAAAAGTATTAGTTTAATTGATTTGTATTTATTGATGGGCTAATGTTTTCCTTCCTTATTTTATCATCTTTACTGAGATTTATATTCTCATCCCATGTTTTTTAAATGTTTTTTCACATGACTTAATGATGAATAGGGTCAAGGATGTGATCATGGGAAACCCAGGCTGTCTAAAACATGGAAGTAGACATGTTTCTTTTTAAGAGTTTTTATTTTATGAAAAATGGATACTTAGTAGTAGTGACGACATGTAATATTCACGTATTTATGTAATAGTTATGGCCTAATTCTCTAATACTCTAAACCTAAAAAGATCCTCAATGTGAATTCTTGACATAATTCAGAATTATGTAATGTTTAAGGTCGGGTCCTTATATACATAATAGGGGATATGATAACATCTAAACCCACTTTAATGTCTACTTTTACCCTAAAACTATTCGAGTAGAGCAGGATAATTAATTCATCCATCAGAAGTAAGGCATGAATACTATTATGGAATACTCATCATGCTTCATAGAGCTACAACACATATCGCCGATGTATCTTACTGATGAGTTGTCGGGGGTGAGGTGCTTTGAGGAAGGCCTCAGACATGCTATTATATCTATGTTCAATGTGTTCAGGATTACTTCTATAACTGATATAGATAATCAGGCATTGATTACAGTGTAAAACCTAAGGCAATATGGAGGTACAAAATATGATAGTGTTGTTTCTCTCCTAAGTGGATCCACATTTTTAGGTATGATGTTTTGTTTTGAGGTATACAACGATGTGATTGCTTGTCAGGATGTGGGTGAAGGCATTTTGGTATATTTCCATCAGTTTCATTGGTAAGGAAACATGAAACATATATGTGACCACAACCCATTTGAGTGCTGAACTTGCAGTAATATGTGGCACATGCAACCGTTTTGTTGGACCATCCCTCCAGCTGCGAGTGGTATGGGGTTAGATCTTATGCAAGGTTTAGGAGGAGGGCCTTTAGCTTCGCATCAAACTAGGAGCTAGAGCAGTGCAGGTCAGTTATTTTAGGGATGTGGTGGTCATGGACAAGGCAGCGAGACACCCAATTCTGTGAGGCAATAGGGTGAATCAGCTCAAGGTATCCAGGAATGGTCATAGGGTTGTAGTATAGGCCATACTTATACATTGAAAGACACCCAACAAGAGCAGGATCCTAAACCATCTACGATAAGAGGTATGATCATATTAGATTCAACTATTCCATTTTCACTTTTCAATACAGGTTCCTCTCACATTTATATCTTTTAATGAGGGGTAAAATCCTTCGTCTTATAGTTTTTCATTATGAGGGCGTTTTGATGTTGGACAGACCATTGGGAGTTAGAATGGGTAACGTAGTCTTATGTATGTAGCGTCCCCTTGTGGTTGGTGGGTGAACATTATTTTGGGATATTTATGTCCTCAAGACGAAAGGCTTTGACATCATTCTCATAATGGTATAGATCATAGTTTATCAAACATATGTTGATTTTTATCGAAGTAGGGTGAATTTCAAATCTCTAGATAGTGAAGTGTTTATTCACATGGGTGAATGAGATTTCTTTTAATGTATAGACAAAAAAAGGCACCATGGGCTCAGTGGGAATACATACCAAATTGATAGTTTGTTTCTAGATGATCAGAGTGTGGGTTAAGAGGATTTTCCTTAAGTGGTTGAGCCCTTTAATGAAGTAATTCCTGATGAATTTTCTGGTTTACCTCTTGACAGAGAGGTCTAGTTCTCCACGAATAAACTTCCAAGAGCTATGAAATTATCCATTCCTCCAAAGTGGATGGTTGTGATAGAGTTGCAAGAGATAAGAAGGTAGCTGGAAAATTAGGAGGTGAAGCGGTTTATCAGGCCTAATACTTCTCTATGGGGTTCACCGATCCTTTTAAGAAAAAGGCATACAAAACTCTTAGGCAATGCATGGATTGTCAGAAACTAAACCAGCTGACTGTTATATACCAATAAAAATTTCCACAGATAGATGAAATTTTTGATTTGATTCAAGGAACTAAAATGCTCTTAAAGATCAAATTGAAGTCATGATATCACAAGGTACATGTCCGACCAACATACCAACCTCATTCAACCATTCTTTGAAGTTATGGGTTATATGAGTATCTGGTTACGCTATTCAGTCTCATGAACATTCCATCAGTTTTCATGGAACTGATGAACCTAGTGGTCTATCATTTTTGGAATATTTTTTAGTGGTTCTGTGGAAGATATCTTGGTGTATTATCACAATCGATACAACCATTCCAAATATCTTGATATCATCTTGAATTCACTAAGTGAGAAAGTGTTATATTCTAATATTATAATGGTCCACTCTTGGATGGATCAAATTCCCATCCATGGTCACATCATCTCAGATACATGAGTATTAGTGGACCCATAGATGGTGAGAGCTTTATTTTCCTGGGAACAACACGAAAACGTTTTTTACTTATGGAGCTTCTTCGGGAAATATCGTTACTACATACGTATTATACATGAATTATCAAACATAAAAGTGCCACTAAAGGGATTGAATATAAAGGGTCTCATGTTTATGTGGTCTGAATCTTGTGAGGAGGATTTCATGAGCTGAAAGGGAAGAAGACATCAACAACAGTCATCATACTACCTAAGTAGAGAAAAAATATACACAGGGTACTGCGAAACATTAGGTATTGCGATGGGGGTTGTGCTGATGAAGGGAGATTAGGTCATTGCATATGGGTCTCACTAGTTGAGAGATCATGAGAATAACTACACTACAAACATTCTCATGTTAGCTACAGTTGTTTACATGTTTCACTATTGGAGGAACAAATTATTGGGCGAGCATTTTGTGGAGTACACTGACTGAAAAAGCCTCATGTATATCTTTACACATTGTGATCTGAATTTGAGTCATCAAAGATGGGTGTAGTACCTATAGAACATTTACTTCTAGATTTACTAAACACCGGGTAATAGAAATGTAGTGACTGATGAACTGAGGAGGAGGAATCAGATACATATAGTGCAACATGCCAATAGCGACTAGCAGCTTATGGAATTCTTTTTTGAGATGCATATGGAGGTGCTTGATAGACAGGGAAAGACTTTTTTTCCTCAAGAACTGTTACCTCTACCATAATGTATAGATTTTGGGTAAGGTAGATATCAAATTATTGAGGCCTAGTTCTACAGATATGTGTGGCAGGTGAGGACACTCCTCTTGGTTGGATGGTAAAAGATGATGAGATCCTGTATACCCATGGACGTGTTTGAATTCCAGTGGATATATTTCAGGATTTGATGTGGTAGTTTCATGCATTAGCTTAGCCAGTGCATACTGGGGTCAAAAATATGTACCATGGCTTGCGATGATAGTATTGGTGTTTAGGAATGATGTGTGATGTGGTTGGTTTTGTTACTAGGTGTTCCACATGTCAGCAGGTGAAGGCAGAACATCAGCGACCAGTTGTGATTTTACAGTAGTTTCGTATCCCAGAGTGGAAATGAGATGAGGTTGTTATGGATTTTTTGACATATTTTATGATGTATCCTAGAGGTAATTATGTTGTGTGGGTTGTTCTTGACATGATTACAGAGGTCACACATTTCTTGTTGATCAAGGAGAACATTATTGATGATGATATTTGAATGTTCTACATATGATATTCGGTACAACGTCATGGGGTCCTACAAACTATCATTTCAGATAAATAATCCCTCTATTTAACATGCTTATAGTAGAGCTTTCAGAGTGCTCTGGGTACATAGGTGATTCTGAGAACAACATACCAACCTAAGACTGATGGTCAGTCAGCGCATACAATACAGGTTCTTGAGAATATGCTGTGAGCATGCGTCCATGATTTAGGGGTCTCTTGGGAGATGCCCATTCCCATGGTTGATTTTTCCCACAATAATTGTTATCAGGAAATGATACAGATGGAACCATACAAGTCATTATATAATAGTCATTTCATTCTCCCTTGTTCTGGTTGGAGGTAGGAGAGGCAGTTTTACTGAGACTGCGTCTGGTGTAGAAGACTTTTGAGAAGGTCCAGATGATTTAGATGTGGATGTATGCTACACAGTCCCATAAAAAATCATACATTGATCATCGTATGAGACCTTTACAGTTTGAGGTATAGGAATGTGTTTTTTACGTGTTTCACCATGTTTGGGACACATGCAGATCAAAAAATAGTGTATAATTTCATTGAAATATCTCGGGGAGTTTTAGATTCTAGAGAGTGTGAGGTTGGTTTCTTATCGGTTGTAGTTACATAAGAGAAATTGATCCATGAACAACATCTTCCATGTCTCTCAACTGCACTGCTATCAATCAGACATGTCTCATGTTTTTTTCCTAATGTGGATGAGCTGCATGTTGAGGCATCCTTTCAAGAGCATCAAATTCATGAAGTTGATAGGATCACAAAAGTTATTCTATGGTGGTTATAGTCACTAGTAATATTTCTATAGATGTATGGCCATTTACACGATGAGACTTGGGATAGGGAGGCGGGTGTACGTGATCAGTTGACAGGTTTCTCCTCAGATGAATCTTGACAACCTGTCTAAAAGATATTTGGGGTGAATGGATATAAGGGGGGAATATTGTAAGATACAATGGTTTTATTGAGATACAAATATCTCTTTTTGAGTTAATATTGTTTATTTCCTTTTTAGTATTATACTATAGGCTGGGTAGTGGGTTGGTTGGGTTGTTTTTGGGAATGAAAATATGACAAGATTCTAATATCTGGATGCTAGCCATGTACACACTGTGTACTTGGGCTACACATTATGTACTTGGCTATCACATTGTGTAGTTATTCTGGTTTAGAGAAAAATGGTAGTACACAATCTGTACTAGGCCTTCACGTCACGTACTTTCCCAGTGGGGGTTTTTTAGAAAGTTTTAGTAGCCTCATATTTTAATGCACATCATGTTTGCTCTCATTTTTATCCCAAAACCCCTATAATATAGTCTTTCATATATAGATGTCGTTCAAAAATCAGTATGATCACCCTCTATCATGTTGTAATAGCGTTGGTAAGTACTCGACTTCTTTATAGTCATTCTTTCTTCCTCAGAACAACGACGTCTCTATTTGGATTTAGGCACATATTCCCTAATATCTCATTTTTCATCTATTGTTCTGATTTCATCCAACCAAGGACGAATCAGCACATGATACTGGATGGACTATCTATTACCGAGTTGAGGTAGGTGGTCTATACTTTCTTTCGTAAAATCGTGTGATTTACAGTAATTCGACAAATATGCTCCCCATAAGACATTTCGGAGAGGCCTCGTTTTTAGTGAGTTACTTCTCGTAGCGACGGTCTAACCTAGTGAGGATGTTTGTAGGTTTGGTTTTAGTGCGTTGACACCCATTTCCCATTACAAGGTCACAAAAGGTGTGTGAATTAAGTGTAATAACATGTTTTTGAATGTTAAATCACCTAAGGGTTGTGTTCTTGGGCATTCTTGATTAGAGTAAGCATGTTAATGCTTTGATAGATTAAACAGTTAGGTTAGGAGATGTGATCCCTCATTGATTAATGAATATCAGGTTATTCCTTATACATTTTAATTTTTTTCATGTTAAATGGATTATATGATTGGTCATACGAATATAAAACGACAATGACCTGTAAAATGCTTTATATGAGAGGGTTGGCCCATAGTCATGTAGTTTATAAATGGATTGCATTAGTCTGTACACTCATTGATTGTGCAGGTTCATGTTAATGGGTATACTCACATGGAATGAATGATTAATTTGAATTCTTGAATGCATGAATTAATTGCTGATCGATTCCATAGACTGCTCTCCATGGAACTGGAACGTGGTAGTGGAAGCCTAGGGTTGGCTCTGCCCTGTGGGTCTTGATTCCGTGGGATGCCACAGGCCTTTACCATGTGGATCCAGCTTTCTTTGGCTCATGTAGGACATGTTATTTCCATGCTCATAGGACCCCAAACCTTACATAATTTTTTAATCACCAAATATTCCAATGGGACTTGATGAGATTACTTGTACAAGATCAATGGATCCGGCCCTCGATGGTGTAGATATTTTACAAGGATACCTCGGTCTGCTGACACCTTAGATCCGACACTTATGGCCTACACTTCACTACATGGCATTGTAATGGGTTATTTGAATTCACTATATGACATCATCAAAGGATACTTGACTTCTATATATAGTGTGGCTAAGGATTATTTGATACGAATAGATGTACGGTGTGTCTATGTGACTTACTTGTTTAGTTTTTATAGCTTATTTATTAATATTTGACTCTATTTTGCAGGTATACTTGAGTTCTAGTTTGTTTTACATAATGTAAAAAACTTATTCCATGGGAATACACACATACATTACTGGTTGTTTACAATTTCTATCACTTTTTTATATTACTGTTAGAATTGTATAGAACTGGGTGACTTCCTAATTAGATATTTATGTCACACCTTGTTTGGGAATCCTAAGGTACAGAAATAGATTATATTGTTTCAGGTGATGATTGTAGATTTTTCCCAAGTACAGGTGGTTGATTGTGGCTTTGGAGTATGGGAGCATATGGCCAAGATGAGGCTACTAATGTGGCTACACCTTTTTGGTCTTTTTTGTTATTTTTGGGACTTGTATTGTATTGTATTTCCATGTACTCTTATGGATGTTTTCTAGACACTATTTCCATCTACATTATTTTTTATATGAGAAACTTCAAGTTATTGATATGCATTCTAATATGGTATTACATTCAGTTTTCTATTGTTTATTTTTCTTCTACAATTTATTATTTGTTTGACTTCCCCAATGATTCTATGCTAATGATGGAAATTTCTCCCCATTGACTCACATATTCCCTTTCCTCTAGTCTATAGCCTCTAGAATTTGGAGATATGCACTTTAGGTCATGTGGAAAACTAGGCCTGGGGAACCATAAGTTGGAATCCAGGTCTGGGACGTTACATTTATCATCATAAAATCAGCATTGGGAACAAATATATAATCATGTACATTCATATTGAACATAATCGAATGAGATACATCAAATTAACCAATGTATTTGAGGGATTTATATTTTTAGCCCACCTATCACATCATAAATGATCATAATCAAGCATTCCCCATAGAATGTATAACAATAATAGTCATAAATTAAACCCAGAGAATAGAATTGATTTAATATGTTTTTCATAATTCCTAATATAGTCAATAAACGTTTTTGTTACCAAATTATTATGTTAAATCATACTTTTACATAAAACATCATTATTCATGAGTGGAAGAAGTGAGTTTAATGAGAAGTAAAATACAATGTTCTAGATATTGAAGTGAATTTGAAATTAGAAAATTTTCTTAGAAAAACTTTGAAATTGTTGGGACAATTGATTCCTCTAAAAAAAAGAAAATTATATTTAAAGGACACATTATAAACATTCATACTATATAAAAAATGTTGATATAAATAAAATATTTGGGTTTGATATTCCCCTTACCTTAAATCAGTTATTATTTTGTAGCTTTTCCACCTCTAAAATAGTTATTGTATGATTTTTATAACATTTTCCCAGAAGCCAATTATGTAAATTTGTAACTCTATATATCCTTTATAATTATTTACTTATATTTGAAAATAATATATATTAAATTCAAATTATTTTGATATAATTTTTTCCTTAAATTTTACCATTTGTTTTGATTTCACTATTTTCATGAAAATTAATTTAAACATATGTATAATTAACTCTATAATAATATAATACAAGTAAATACATATTTATATTTTAAATATAATTCACAATTTTCATCTATGAAAGTGGTTATAAGCATTGATGTGGAAATGTCTATGTAGGTGGCTCACCAACCGTTGATGGGGGAATTGTCAAAAATGCATGAAAGATTATTTTTAAATATATATACATATATATATTAAATATTATACATAAATTAGGATTAAATAATAATATAATGTAAAAAAATTACTAATTAAACATCTCAGTTTTAATATGGGGTGGCGAAAAATGAAAGATAATAAGAAAACAAGAGAGATGAATTAATCGAATCATACTCTATCCTTAGAGTAACATCTATTGTATGACACAGAAAAATCCGTATTGTTTGGGGTTGGATTACCCTGAAATTTCCCTAATGATTCTAAGTGTCTTGAGACAATGGATCTTGGAAGATGTTAGTATTTTGAAATTTGCAGATTTTTGGTTTTCCAAGGGGAGGTGGCGGGGCTATTTATACCTGGAAAGATTTTTATAATTATAATAAAAAATTTAATTAGATAATAAATCAATGGGAAACAAATAATAGGTATTTTTTTAAAACAAATAATTTATAAATATAATATAATGGATTTCATGTATTTAATCCTCATTATAATTCTAATTAAGTTGTTTTTTAAAATTTAAGGTGCATAGAAAGAAATATATTTATTTTAAGGGATGACAGTTGAATTTAGGATTTGGAAAAAAATTAGGATTCAATTGTTGTATATTTTATTTTAGTGAATCATTTATGAAATTAAATATGTTATTTCTGAAACTCATGTTCTATAAATTTTTATGTATTTGATTCATTATGAATTATGTAATTTAAGATACACATAATATGTGAAAAAAAGTTTTTTAATATTGACAATTAAATTGAAGTATTTCATAAAATGACCCAAAAATATCCCATTAATAATTGATCATGATGATTTAAAATGTGTTATTTATTTTATTAAAATATAATATAAATAGAGGTAATTTTATTTTTTAATATAATGTTTTTTACAGAATACATTAAAATACAATCTATAAAAAACTTTCTTGTGTTTTCATTGAGTTTTAAAATCATGATTTTTTTGGAATTATAATATTTATATTTACATAAATAAATCTTGATAAATTTTATAAACATGGAAGTTTATCATTTTGAGGTTAGATTATTATACCAATTGTTAGGTTACTATTTCTAATTATCTGGTTACTATTCCCAATTGTTAGGTTATTATTACAATGACCACATTACAATTACAATAACCACAGTACCACCTATATATACAACTTCATTCTTTAATTCAATATTTTAAAAATTACTCCAATGGTTATATATTTTAATTTTTTAAGATGTTTATTTGGTGACTATTAGTTTTATTCAATTCTATAGTGTTGGTCATGGGGGAGATGATCTTACACGATTAGGATGATCCATATTTTCCCTTTTTAGGTAGTCAATTTTATATTTATTGTCAAATAGTAAGGTTTGTCTTTTAAATTTGTTTCATGGAAGACAAATGTACTGATTATTTTTAATGATATAATTTTTTAGTATTTGTATACTATTATATTATATAATACAACACACATTTATTCAGGAAACAAATATTAATTACAAATACAAGTTGATAAAGTGATCACCCAAAATATGGGATGATTTAAAATTTTCTTGATATTCACTTCAGTGTATGATCAGTTTGACTAATACTTTTGGCATGAATAGAAAATACTTTTGGGGTATTATTTTTTCAATCGTATTATTTTAATGATATATGATGAATGATTTATTTCCTATAAACATTAGGGGATTATGTTATGTAATATGTGATAACAGAACAAAAATAAAACTATTTAAAACCATGAAAATAATAGGATGAATAACGATTGACATTGTTTAAATGAATTTAACATAGGATGGAGTGAATATTCACTATAAAAGACATAATGGTTTAGTATTTCCAATATATAAGTACATTTAATTGTTATTATGATTGATATTTTTATAACCACTCTAGATTTAGTATTTTGATAATACACGATAAATGAAATGATTCTAATAATGGTCTTTATCAAGAAACCACTATAAATTATAACTATATAAGGTATCATACTTATATAGTTTAGAATAATAATATATTCATATTTGTATGTAAAAGGGGAGTGTCATAGTCTTACCTACTATAGTATGGTTGATATTCTAATGGAAAATAAATCTTGACGTAGTTATCCATTCTAATTACTATGTGGTGTTCATTAGTTAAATTCTTGAATAATCTAAACGTTAGGAGGTTTATATGATAAATATAATATTATAAAAAAAAATTATATCATTAATGGATTGGAACATATATTAAATTCTATTTATAACTTTGAAAATTGAATTTATAACATTGTTGTACTTTTAGAGAACACATGATTGAGGAAAGAATAACTCTTAAGTTTAATATATGACTTATGTTGAAGAAATAAAGGGATGATTTATTTTTAAAAAAAATTATTTATATAGTATTTATAGTCCTTTACCAAAATATTTATTTAATGAAAAAACGATCAATTTCATTTTTGGAGATGAATTTATTATTTTCTAGATTACGATATACATCAACTAGTTTGCATCAGTATGAAATAGTGGTTGATAGATTTGATTGTTATGGGTTATGTTAAATTTTTAAAGAATATATAATCTAATTTTGGATTAATATCATATATATTTAAATGGTTTTGGGAAAATATATGATATAATCTTAGAATATATACATACTATTATACATGATAATGTTAATGAAAAATGTTTTTTTCTAGAAAAGTTAATAACTTTTCATACCATAGATATTAAGGTAGATTTCATATTATATGTTTTATCTAGAATAATGGAAATGTTAATATTAACCCCACTTACTTTTATTAGTGTGTAATAATTAAAATTATGAGGCGAAAATTTATGTAAGGCGGTATAATGTAACAACATGATATTTTGGAAACAAATAATAATTACTATCACAATAGATTATCTAACCACAATATGAAAAATCACAACACACAATTAAAATGAACTGGGAAATATAAAAATTATATATATAATATAATAATTACTAACTATAAATAAAATATTGAATTAAAATATTTATATATTAATCTTTGGTTGATATTTTAAAAGGATTCCTCTCAGAGAACCATTGATAATAAAAATATTGTATTGTATTTAACCATAATAAATTAAATTGATCATATTTAAAATACTATTATAATTTTTTATATTTATTCTTATTAACTAATATATTAATGTTAAATTATTTTTAAATATAATTGAAATAATATTTAATACACATGATGTTTAAAGATTTCATATCTTAATAAAGGTAGTTTGTATATATATATATATATATATTTTCATTTAGAAGATAATTTATAAATTAAAGAATTTTGATTTTATAAAATAAATTCTTTTTTAGACTAAACATTTCAATAATATATTAAGATGAATTGTTACTATCTTTCTAAAATGGTATAATTTTAGGAGAATTATGAAAAATGATGTTTTTATAATTGTCATATCAATGATTTAAATATAATTATTTAAATATGAATTATAATGTATTGAACCTATTTTTATATGAAAAAATATGTACATTATAATAAAATTAATGATTCTAACAATTATGGTTTTAATATATATTTCCATATTTGATATCATATAATATATGATTTATTTTTCAAATAAATATATTCTTAGTAAATTATATATTAACTATTAAATTTTTAATTTTCAACACATTTATAAAAATATTTTTATTAAATTAATATAATTTTTCAATCAGTAGGCCCAAATAATGTAAAAATATTCATTAATTTTTTCCTTAAAAGGATAAATTAAATATGTAAAAACTAATTATCATGGTGAAAAAGAAATTTGTCAAAATTTGTATCCCAAGAATTTAAAGGGACTAAGATGATAAAAATATTCATTTAACCTAGTTTTTGTGGATTGGATTGATATGATATATTCTTAATTAGATAATTATTAATTATAGAGCCAATTTCCTTGAGATTGACTTTTCATTGTTGAATTTATTTTTTGGTTATTTTAAAAAATGACACAACTTTCACATATAAAGGGGGATATCCTCTACTCACATGTCATAAAACAAAAACATATATTATTCAGACCAAACAGATATAAATATTCTACTTAAAATTTCAATTTACATTAATTTAGTTATTTTCATCTCAAATGATCATCTTTCAATGTAATATCCTCATTTGAATGGTGATAATCCAAGAAGTGAAGTATATTATATTAACCTATTATCCTTATTTATATTTCATTTTTTTCACTCCTTATTTATAAAATTTCTTTAAAATATAATTAAATTGATAATATATGTTCAATCATTAGACTGATATGTTATTATAGTTATGGTATAATAATTACACACATTATACATTTCGATTATGAAAAAAAGAAATTTAATTCTTTTTTAAATGAGGAATATCGCCTCTAGGATGTAACATGTTTATTTTTCATCATGAGATGAAATTAATGGTTTTAATATGTACTTTTATATAACATTACAATAAATAAAACTAATTTAATATTAAAAAATTCAAAACCAAATTGATCCTCCCTCCCATTCTAATGAAAATGAAATCTTTGTGAGGTTTATGTGTTGACTACCGCCTTCATGGAAATTTGTGTTACATTTTTTACCCACTTATTATTACTTCAAATAAAATTTTTAAATGATAAATATTATATTTTTTTATATTATCATGGTTTTGTTAATACATATTATATATCCTATTAATTATATAATTTAAAAAAATCATTACCTAATTCTTCATATTAGTCAACTTAACTAATAAGAAAAAATAGTTTAATCATACAATATAATTGTTTAATATCTATAAATTAATCTAAAATAAAATAAAATACTTATATATCCTAATAAATATAGTCAATTGGGAAATTATTTAACTTTTATATTGATATTCTTATTTTACCATTTCATAATCACCCATTAATCATTTAATATTCATGTTTAGGTCGATTTAACCACTCACATTAAAAATGCAATACATTTATGTCAAAAATGAATATATTAACCTAATCACTATTATAAAATTATTTTACTATGTAAATAATAATATTATTTCATTTTTGGTAATGTTATATATATTTTATTCTCATTAATTAATAACACAACATGTGTGGTTTTAAAATATCTTGTATATGCATGTTGTTGATTTCATCTTCAAGGATGAATAATTAAACCATCATTAATAGAAGATAAAAATCCTAAATAACTATAATTCAACCATTATAGTGTGTTTTTTGATAATATTATAATTAATATTTTAGGAAAAATGAATACCAACACAACTTTACAAAACCTGTTTGGATAGATCAATATCACAAACACAATATATTTAAAATAGTTAAATGAAACTATATATATACTAAATATTTATAAATTTGAAATATTAATTTTCATAGAATTTAATATGGTTACTATGTATTTATATAATAAGAAAAATATTTTTTTATGGTTTTTCGTTGATGTGAGTAAGAAATAAGTAACAATGTAAGATTTTTCATTTGAAATTCCACACTTTATTGAATGTTTAGTATTATTAACCTAAATTATTTTGTATGGTGTATTTATTTTTTAATTGAAATATTATATCATGAAATTACATTGAGTAATTGTAAATTAATTTCAATTAAATTATATATCATTCAATATTTTTTATTTAAATTCTCAAAATATTTTATGGGGTTCTTTTTATTTATTTTTTATTCCATGAGACATATTTCTTTTATACAGAATTTTTAGTCAAAATTTAATAATTTTTATCATCATTCTTTATTTATTAAGGTTACTTAATGTTCCATTTGAAACTATATCCTTTACTAATTTCATTTTTCTTCATTGAATCAACTTCCAATACACTAATTCTTCATTATTCTTTACCTAATATGAGATTCAATATTACATTGAACATTCCATTCCATAATTTTTATGGTATTTCCTTTTTTTAACAGGGGAAATAACTTCTTGTCTTCACTAACAAGATTATTGATACAAATATTCTAAAATAATTGTATTACATTAATAATAGTAATATATATTATGAACTAATAATTTATTCTTATATATTAATATTTTCCATCCCACATATGGAATTATCTCCTTGCAGGAAAGCTAATATATATCAATTATGTGATTTTTATAAATATAAATAGCCATTATCTTGAATTTTTATTCATTAAATCTTTTAATGTTGTGTCTATTTAAAATACATTAGCTCAAAATATATTCTATCTTTTTAAAATTAAACTTATTATTATAAAACCCATGCGTATTTTTTTTATATGTTATGAATTTTCATGGAATCATTTTTTGATGATTCATTTTAAAACATTATTATTTCCATTTTTTTAACTATAAATTCTTTGAAATATGCCTTTAATATTTCCTATAACTTATTAATTTAATAAAAATATTGAAAATGTTTTCATTTGTTGTTTAGTTTGGGAACAAATATTTTTTATACATTTTTCATTTTAATTGAAACATTACCTCTGTGTTTTCATTTTTAATAAAAAATTTCTCTTAAATTCATAAATAATATATATTATTATTCATTAAAATGATCATGGATATTTATTTTTTCTGTGGTGATTTTAACAAAATTCCTTACATTTATTTTTCATCTAAGTGACCAGACATTAAAATATCTTATATTTGATCAAGGATATTCAGAATATATAAATATCCAACTTATTTATATATATGTATTATGTAATGTATTAATCACTTGGAGAAATGATCCTCCACTAATTTTATTTAATTTTTTAAATATAAATATAATTTTTCTTCATTTGGAATTCCTTTTTGAATAACCTGGTTACGATTCCATTGATTAAAGAATATTCACAAATATTCTATACATGAATTGATTTGGGATAATTAATACACTATATATATGGTATATAATGATATGTTATGAATAAAACATTTATTTTTGTCTTCTCAAGATGGCATATATCTAGAATGTTACATGATGTCAATGGATACCCATTTATTTTCCATAGATTTTTCATTTTATGATTATTAAAGAAATTAATAAATATTTCCTTATGTAAATCAATATAAAAAAAATATAAAACCCATTTTATTTCATTGGGTTATTTAGTATATGTCAAAAAACCATATTCATTATATGAGATTAATATCTAATAAAATGTGAATGATTAGGATTTGAAGGAATTATTAAAACAATTATTATTACCAAATAATATTTATTTGATGGTTACTTGTTTTTTATTGAACACGTGTGGGGGGTAAGTCATTTGCTGTTTTTATGACCAAATGTTTCCCTTCAAAGGATTTGGTAAAGTGTTACATTTCTTGAAATAATGATGAAATGAGTTGTGTTGGTCAATCCATTTTTCGAAACATGTTGTGATGCCTTATATATTATAGAAATCATGTTTGTGAATCATGGTTTACCAAATGATATAGGTGTGTGAATCGTGATCCACTAAGTTCATCCATTTTTGATACATAATGCAGTATGTAATGATTATTGTGCTTATACAGGTTCTACACATTCCTTAAAAATTCACTGATTCTATGATATTTATAATTTTCAATATTATTTGTTATGTTATTCCATGATTTATTTCTATGAAATTTTTTATAACCTTATTTTTTATCTTAATTATATGAATATGATATTGTAATTCTCTCATATGATATTTCAATGTTATCTCTTATGTTTACCCTTATTGATCCTCAAATCACACACCTCTTGTAACATCCCCAAATGATAAAGGGTTAAATGACTAAATGATAAGACTCATGTCAACAAGGTGCACCTTCCTTTTCGGGAGCCTTTCTGATTAGAACTCCACAGTTAAGCGTGCTTGGCCTGGAGTAGTGATCAGGATGGGTGACCTCCTAAGAAGTTTCTCAGGGTGTGTGTGAGTGAGGACAAAACACACTAGAAAGGACATGTATTGGCCTGTGGGGACTGTCATTAGTAAGATGACCCGTTCGGGCATGTGGGTGGACCCTAGGGTGGGACCCACGTGTCTGCGGGGAAAACTGGTGGTACTTGGTGGGCCAGGACCCGACAGCCATGTTAAGGCGGGGTGTTTGTGCTGTCACCGGGACCCGGTTGTCACATTTGGTATTAGAGGTGGTACCCAGCCTTATGTGCGGTGCACTGCCTGGGTGGAGATGTAGGGATCACAACGAGGGCGTTGTGCTCTAAAAGGGGGGGGGGGTGATTGTAACATCCCCAAATGATAAAGGGTTAAATGACTAAATGACAAGACTCATGTCAACAAGGTGCACCTTCCTTTTCGGGAGCCTGTCTGATTAGAACTCCACAGTTAAGCGTGCTTGGCCTGAAGTAGTGATCAGGATGGGTGACCTCCTGGGAAGTTTTTCAGGGTGTCTGTGAGTGAGGACAAAACACACTGGAAAGGACATGTGTTGGCCTGTGGGGACTGTCATTAGTCAGATGACCCATTCGGGCACATGGGTGGACCTTGGGGTGGGCCCCACGTGTCTGCGGGGGCAACTGGTGGTACCTGGTAGGCCAGGACCCGACAGCCATGTTAAGGTGGGGTGTTTGTGCTGTCACCGGGACCCAGTTGTCACATTTATTTGTCACGACCAGTCCTTGGGGCCCGTACCGTGACTACCCCAAGTCCGCCTTCCATAGGCCAGGGGCTGACGACTAGCATTAAAGGCGTAAATCCCGATAACTGGGAAGGCATTGCCTTTAAAAATGTAAACAAGCACCACAGAGTAAGCAAGCGGAGAAAGTAAACACTAAGTAAAAGAGAGGTGCTGAAAAGTAAATGGGCCAGAATACAAACCCAAAAGAAAGTACAACTACAACTGAACAAGTACAACAGAAAAGACAATAGTTGGAAGGACGGAAGCGGCTCCTGGGTCGTCCTCCTCGGATCCTACCTGAAGGGTAGGTACAGATGGCGCAACTCCTGGTCGTCCACCACGGATCCTACCTAAAGGGTAGGTACAAATAGCCTCCACAACGCCCTCGCCCGTCAACCTCCTCCGTGTGTCGTCTCGTCGTGAAGTCCACCTCCAGATACTGACTCGTCGTGTAGTCCACCTCCGGGTACTGACTCGTCGTGTAGTCCACCTCTGGGTACCGTCCAGTCCTCGAACACTCAGCCTCCGTCAGCACTGCTCGTCGTCTGCAACCAACACAACAAGGTGCGGGCATAGCCTGTGCAGGGGTGAGTATAACGATACTCAGTAGGGACCCCGAGACCCTCGAGGTCTCTCTAAAACCAACAAGGATAACCACAAAGAAGATCTCAACAGATAACCTCTACTTAGGTATATTCCCATACATATACCTAAGTTATCAAGTAACCCATCTCAATCATGAGGAAACACAAGGTGGGGTGTTTGTGCTGTCACCATGACCCAGTTGTCACATTTATTTGTCACGACCAGTCCTTGGGGCCCGTACCGTGACTACCCCAAGTCCGGCTTCCATAGGCCAGGGGATGACGACTAGCATTAAAG
The DNA here is from genome assembly GCA_963277665.1 of Viscum album. Taxonomy (NCBI): domain Eukaryota; kingdom Viridiplantae; phylum Streptophyta; class Magnoliopsida; order Santalales; family Viscaceae; genus Viscum; species Viscum album. The sequence continues at coordinate 689,230,827 of OY728164.1, forward strand.
GTGTAAATCCCGATAACTAGGAAGGAATTGCCTTTGAAAAAGTAAACAAGCACCACAGAGTAAGAAAGCGGAGAATGTAAACACTAAGTACAAGAGAGGTGCTGAAAAGTAAATGGGTCAGAATACAAACCCAAAAGAAAGTACAACTACAACTGAACAAGTACAACAGAAAAGACAATAGTTGGAAGGACGAAAGCGGCTCCTGGGTCGTCCTCCTCGGATCCTACCTGATGGGTAGGTATAGATAGCGCAACTCCTGGTCGTCCACCACGGATCCTACCTAAAGGGTAGGTACAAATAGCCTCCAAAAGACCCTCGCCCGTCATCCTCCTCCGTGTGTCGTCTCGTCGTGAAGTCCACCTCCAGATACTGACTCGTCGTGTAGTCCACCTCCGGGTGCTGACTCGTCATGTAGTCCACCTCTGGGTACCGTCCAGTCCTCGAACACTCGGCCTCCGTCAGCTCTGCTCGTCGTCTGCAACAAACACAACGAGGTGCGGGCATAGCCTATGCAGGGGTGAGTATAACGATACTCAGTAGGGACCCCGAGACCCTCAAGGTCTCGCTAAAACCAACAAGGATAACCACAAAGAAGATCTCAACAGATAACCTCTACTTAGGTATATTCCCATATATATACCTAAGTTATCAAGTAACCCATCTCAATCATGAGGAAACACAAGGATCATGAAATCAACGGATAACCACTACCCAGGTATATGCCCATACATATACCTAAGTTATCAAGTGACCCATCTCAATCATGAGGTAAACACAAAGGTCAAAAGTCTCACCTCAAACCGGGATTTTCATTATCAAAATTGTAACTGCCGGAGAACCTCGTCTCTAGAGTGTACAGTGGTCGTGTCACGACTCCGAGGTACTGCTCACTAACCTAAGACTGCTGAGGTACTCCTCCCGTCGAGTACCGTGGGCCTGCCACCTCACACAGTAGTGTTTCCCGCCATGGGTCTGCCACCTCACACAGTAGTGCTCCCCATCATAGCCTACATAGTTACTCCTCCTGTCGAGTACCTTGGGTCTGCCACCTCACACAGTAGTGCTCCTTCTCCGTGGGTCTGCCACCTCACAAAGTAGTGCCCCCCACTGGGTTATGAAAGTCACTCCGAGTCGAATCAGAAAAGCAGTCATCAGGTCTCAGCCGGCTACACGGTCTCCGTACTCCGCACGCTCGTCTTTGGGAGGGTCCGTTCCACGAGCTACTTGTCGATACTCCAAGTATCACAAGTCTCACGAAGAAGTATCTCAAAGGACCTCCTCGTCATAGGGGTCTCAACACAACAGACGGCGCGTCAATCGGACGCCAGGTTTGTGAGTTATTAGCCTTTTTATCCCAGGGGCCCGATTGGTTTCGTAAGCGAACCAACCCGGCCGTATCTCAGCTATACCCCGAACTCTCATAGGGTATACTCATAGGGACCATTTCTTAATGTGATCACCAATGCCGCTGACTGTTCGTCAAACAGACGTCCAGTCTGAATGATATCATCTTTTTCCGTTCCAGGGGGGCGGTTGGATTTCGGGTACAATCCAACCCAGCCATAACCCAACTGCATCCAAAACTCGGGCGGAGGATGCCTAAAGTTCCGTATCGTCAACAGGAACGCAACGCAATAGACAGCACATCAATCAGACGCCCGGTCTGGAAGTTATTGGCTTTTTCGTCCCGGGGGCCCGATTGGTTTTTATGTCAAAACCAACCCGACCGTACTCCAACTGCATCCAAACCTCGAGCGGAGTAAGCCAAAAGATCCGTCTCCCTTCGTGGAATCCATCAAAGTCGACGACACGTCAATCGGACGTTCAGAGCTCACGATATGATCGTTTCTGCTCCGAGGGCCCTGTTGGTTTCATGGATGAACCAACCCGGCCGAACCCAAAGTATTCCGAAACCTTGAGTACGATATACCGAAACGACCGTCTCGATCCAAGGATCGTGTTTCCGCTGACGGTACGTCATTTGGAGGCCCGTAGCTCAAGTTATGAGCGAAAGACTGAAAACATCCGGAGACAGGGGGTCTGGGCCCAGGCTGACCCGGCCCGACCCCCCTGGGTCGGCCGAACCGGGTCGACCCGACCCGGTCCCACACGGCAGGACCTGGTCCGGCCAGGCCAGGGCACGGCCCGGCTCGGCCGGCCGGTCGGGCTCAGCTCGGCCGAGCGGCCGAGCAGCGCGGGGGGTCGCTGCCCCCGCGTGACAGCACCGCGGCCCCCGCGGGGGGCCACCCTGATCAACGGACGCGGCTTCACCGCGTCCTGTGTGCACCGGACCCGCGCGACCGCAGGTCCAATGGCGCTACTGCCGCCACCGCCTCCGGATGCCGGCGCCGCCGGTGGCTTCTGCGGGCCCCCGGAGTCGCTCCGGTGGTCCGATTCCATTCCCGTCTGCGCCGCTGCTCCTCCCGGGTCCCGTTCTTCACTGCGGAAACATCAAGTTTCCCTTGCAGCACGTTTTGTCGTCACCCGTCAAATCCGCACAACAACGAAGAACTACGAAGGGTAGTCGGGTCGTGTTCGTTGGGCCCACACCCTCCGCGTTAGATGATAACAGTCAGGAGAATTAGATTATCATATGAAAACGTAACAGGATACAATTTTAATAAATTAAAATTGTTCTTTAATTCTGGGTTCATTGTTTTGAAAGGAAACAACCAAGGAATAAAAAGAATTCTTTCACAAACAAAACCCTTACCGATTTCCCGCAATCAAGAATACTCATCCCACAACCAAACTTCCCGCGGATCAACTTAATATTGAGTTGATCCGCGTTCTTTATATTTAAAAGAAAACATCTGAGGAAAAAGGGTATTATTATTATTCTCAATCAAAAACCCTACCTCACCGGACGTGCGTTCTTTGCGGAATTGACCGTCGCGGAACAAGTGGAGCGTCGCGTCGCGGAAGAGCGTCATATCAACAATCTTTTCGTTGTCGATCGAAGGTTGTCACGGGGTTGGATCGTCGCGGAAGAAGCATCGCAGAGGGAGAATCGTCGGTGTCGCGGTACGCGGCATCGCGTCGCTGATCTCCACGGGTTCGGCGTTCTTCGCGTTTTTCGCGTTCTTCGCGAAGAAGGAGGAAGACACTTAGAGATTTGTCAAATCCTCTCAAGGAGCATTTTTCCCGAAGTCGTGCGTTGGTATTATTTTATTATTACGCCAACGGATTTCAAACAGGTTATGAAACGAACAAGGATAACCCTCAAGGTCTCTCTAAAACCAACAAGGATAACCACAAAGAAGATATCAACAGATAACCTCTACTTAGATATATGCCCATACATATACCTAAGTTATCAAGTAACCCATCTCAATCATGAGGAAACACAAGGACCATGAAATCAACGGATAACCACTACCCAGGTATATGCCCATACATATTCCTAAGTTATCAAGTGACCCATCTCAATCATGAGGTAAACACAAAGGTCAAAAGTCTCAGATCAAACCAGGATTTTCATTATCGAAACTGTAACTGCCGGAGAACCTCGTCTCTAGAGTGTACAGTGGTCCTGTCACGACTCTGAGGTACTGCTCACTAACCTAAGACTGCTGAGGTACTCCTCCCGTCGAGTACAGCGGGCCTGCCACCTCACACAGTAGTGCTTCCCGCCATGGGTCTACCACCTCACACAGTAGTGCTCCCCCTCATAGCCTACAGAGGTACTCCTCCTGTCGAGTACCGCGGGTCTGCCACCTCACACAGTAGTGCTCCTCCGCCGTGGGTCTGATAACTCACAAAGTAGTGCTCCCCACTGGGCTATCCAAGTCACTCTGAGTCGAATCGAACAAGCAGTCATCAGGTCTCACCCGGCTACACGGTCTCCGTACTCCGCACGCTCGTCTCCGGGAGGGTCCGCTCCACGAGCTACTGGTCGATACTCCAAGTATCACAAGTCCCACGAAGAAGTATCTCAAAGGTCCTCCTCGTCACAGGGGTCTCAACACAATAGATGGCGCGTCAATCGGACGCCCGGTTTGTGAGTTATTAGCCTTTTCGTCCAAGGGGCCCGGTTGGTTTCGTAAGCGAACCAACCCGGCCGTATCTCAGCTATACCCCGAACTCTCATAGGGTATACTCATAGGGACCGTTTCTCAACGTGATCATCAATGCCGCTGACGGTTCGTCAAATGGACGTCCAGTCTGAAAGATATCATCTTTTTCCGTTCCAGGGGCCCGGTTGGATTTCGGGTACAATCCAACCCGGACATAACCCAACTGCATCCAAAACTCGGGCGGAGGATGCCAAAAGTTCTGTATCGTCAACAGGAACACAACGCAACAGAAGACGCATCAATCGGACGCCCGGTCTAGAAGTTATTGGCTTTTTCGTCCCGGGGGCCCGGTTGGTTTTTAAGTCAAAACCAACCCGACCATACTCCAACTACGTCCAAATCTCGAGAGGAGTAAGCCAAAAGATCCGTCTCCCTTAGAGGAATCCATCAAAGTTGACGGCACGTCAATCGGACGTCCGGAGCTCAAGATATGAGCGTTTCCGCTCCGAGGGCCCGGTTGGTTTCATGGATGAACCAACCCGGCCGAACCCAAAGTATTCCGAAACCTTGAGTGCGATATACCGAAACGACCGTCTCAATCCAAGGATCGCGTTTCCACTGACGGCGCGTCGTTCAGAGGCCCTTAGCTCAAGTTATGAGTGAAAGACCGAAAAAATCCAGAGACAGGGGGTCTAGGCCCGGGCCGACCCGGTCCGACCCCCCTGGGTCGGTCGAACCGGGTTGACCCGACCCGGTCCAACCCGGCCGGACCCTGTACGGCCAGGCCATGGCACGGCCCGGCTCGGCTCGGCCGAGCGGCCCGAGCAGCGTGGGGGGATCGCTGCCCCCGCGAGACAGCACCGCGGCCCCCACGGGGGGCCACCCTGATCAACGGACGCGGCTTCGCCACGTCCTGTGTGCGCCGGACCCGCGCAGCCGCGGGTCCGCTGGCGCTGCTGCCGCCGCCACGGCTTCCTCCGGCAGCACGCCGGGGCGCCGCCGCCTCCGGCCGTCGGCGCCGCCGCGCCGGCAACCCGCGCCGCAAGTGGCTTCCCCCGGGCACCAGAGTCACTCTGATGGTCCGATTCCGTTCCCGTCTGGGCCGCTGCTCCTCCCAGGTCCCGTTCTTCACTGCAGAAACATCAAATCGCCCTTGTGGGATGTTTTTTTGATCGCCCGTCAAATCCGCACAACAACGAAGAACTGCGGAGGGTAGTCAGGCCGTTTTCGGTGGGCCCGCACCCTCCGCGTTAGATGATAACAGTCGGGAGAATTAGATTACCATATGCAAACGTAACAGGATACAATTTTAATAAATTAAAAGTGTTATTTTGATCCGGGTTCATTTTTTTGAAAGGAAACAACCACGGAATAAAAAGAATTCTTTCACAAACAAAACCCTTACCGATTTCCTGCAATCAAGAATACTCATCCCACAACCAAACTTCCCGCGGATCAACTTAATATTGAGTTGATCCGCGTTCTTTATTTTCAAAAGGAAACATCCGAGGAAAAAGGGTATTATTATTATTCTCAATTAAAAACCCTACCTCGCCGGATGTGCGTTCTTCGCGGAATTAACCGTCACGGAACAAGTGGAGCGTCGCGTCGCGGAAGGGCGTCGCGTCGACGATCTTGTCGTTGTCGATCGAAGGTTGTCGCGGGGTTGGATTGTCGCGGAAGAAGCGTCGTAGAGGGAGAATCGTCGGTGTCGCAGTACACGGCGTCGCGTCGCTGATCTCCACGGGTTCGGCGTTCTTCGCATTCTTCACGTTCTTCGCGAAGAAGGAGGAAGATACTTAGAGATTTATCAAATCCTCTCAACGATCATTTTTCCAGAAGTCGTGCGTTGGTCTTATTTTATTATTACGCCAACGGATTTCAAACAGGTTAAGAAACGAATAATTTAATTCAACGAAGAAAACTGCCCAATTAATTGGTGCGTTAAGAATTTAAGAAAACGCGTCCGTTGACATTCATAATGACAGGTTTTCGCGGGTGCGTTACTTAGCAGAAAAGAAACGGTGGGGCTCGTGCGGGACCCACCCCACAAATATCCTATCAAGTGGATATGATATTTTGGGTTTCACCCTATCCGTTTCAACTGAGCTTAAGCAGCTTAAAGTGGTCTTCAAGCGGCTTTAAGTGAAATAAAAATAAAATTGTCGCACAACTTTATTTTATTTCATAACTTAAAACCCAAAAATTAAAAACCACAAACAAGCAAACGCAACTCCGGAAGAGGCGTTTCTAATCAAGTAGCGGTGATGTGATTCCATCGGTGCCCTCAGAATTTGATTCCGGGCACCGGTTCAAAAGTTAGAAAAACCCGCTCGTCCGTTCACTGAACGTACCCGAGCCAAACTTCGGAAAATGATTCCGGGCACACCGGGCCTCGGAATCATGTGCCGTCAGAAACTGTGTTCTTGTAAAATTTCAAAGAAAATTTAGAAAAAAATTTCCCTTGAAATTTCCGGGTCTTTACACCTCTATTATGTTCCCAATTCACTAGGTTATAACGATATGAAAATTATAAAATGTGTAGAATATATTATTATGTGAAAAATTTGTGCGAGATGTTAAATACTCCATAGGTATTAAGTATTTTTAAATATAATGGGCAGTATTTACATATGATGAAAATAAAATGTATTTTTTTTACAAAATCACTAAAAATACATGCATAAATAATATTTGAAATTCATTATAATAATATATTTTCATTAATTCATGTAATTATATGGTCACATATATGGTTTTTAATATATTATATTAAGTATTAAAATACATCATGAATATGGTTATAGAATGATGGAAAAAAAATTATGATCAATATATTGTGATATTCTAATGTTGGTAAAAAATATATCATAATGGATATAATTCTCTCAAACAAAGAATATAATTTCCATAAAATTAACATATGAATTCAGAACTAATTTAACTAAATTAATTAATTTTTTTTAATAATATATTATTGATAAATATAATATCAATATATGGGCTTTGATATATCATTTATGAAACATGTTTGAATTTTTTAAAATCACAAACATCTGATGATGATATGAAATGGAAACAAACTAATGAGTGTATGATGAATGATTATAATAAAATAGAATAAAATTTTTATATGTTAATTTTTTTTAAATGATACTTTTTGGTTTTTATTCATATTATACATGAGGTAAACAATCATTAATTGAAACCATAATACAGATAATGGTTTCTCATCTCATCTATCTTCATTTGACATATATTCCAAAATAAATTCATGTTTCACTATGTGTGTTCTATATACATACCCATGAATTAAAATTATCATAACATACCTACAATTTAAGTGATTTAAAAATACATCTCTACTTCAATCATTATATAGGTTTCACTCAAATGATACCAAGTATATAAGGGTTTCATTGCAGTATAATTTTTAAATCAATATCTTTATGAATTAATATTTTTATGTGAAAATATTTTGGGAATTTTGTCTCTAAAATCAAATGAAATTTAATCTCCTATGTATTTTATAGGTGTTATATATTAATAATTCAATTTAATTTAAATTGGTTTATAATTAACTCAATATAACTCTTGTATTTGAAACTGACACCACCTCTTATATTTTGTTGGGATTATTCCTCAATAATGTCAATATTATTTGAATATTTTTACTAAAATCTGAAACAAATATTCAATACTTCATTAAGGTCATATTATTTGTTTTTACACTCATTAAAAATATATGAAATTAATATATTTACATTTTCTAGATGTAATTTTTAATCAAATGATTTAAATTAATATGTTCTCAATGATTTCTATATGATTTTTCAATGACCATTATTATTTATAGAACATTAAATTTATATTTTAAAATTAATTTACAAATAATATCAATTATTTATTTTTTTGAAAATAAATGTAGTAATTTATAATAATTTTTAAAATGATATATTCAACAAGAATAATATGATTCCCTTTTCAATTTAAATATAAATTTATGTTTTTATGTTACACTATGGTTATATTCTTATTCTTATATCAACAATATTTCTCATTATTGGTTATACTATATTATTTTAATTTGTTTCCTGAAAGTAATTTATTTTAATTAGTTAACAATTTTTTATTTCAAAATGAATGTATTTACATTATTATGGAACAATTATTTACGTTTTTAATTTTGTTTTAAATGGGTATAGAGTTATATATCCCACCAATTATATTAGTGATTCTTTATATAGCATGAGATAACTATGGGAATCAATTATTGATTATCGTTAGACTATGGGAACTATAAATTGTGGTTTTTTCTACACTGTTTTGTCAATCATGTACATATTACTTCGTTACTGTGTAATGGGAAATGAATTCTAATTCTTACTAAACAATTTTAGGATTTATCAACATACGTTTTTTCCACATCCATTTTCTTAATCATACTCATGTTTTGATAAATTAGGTTTTATGTTATGATCAAATCCTTGATTTTTATATTTTAATCTAGGTTTATCATTTTATGATCTTCAAAATTATTGTCCTGGGATATTGATTAAATTTTCATAAGAAAATTATTGTCCTAAGAATAGTTATTTTCTTTAATGTTTAACCTTATTTGAGTGTTGGAGATCATGATTTATTATTATTCTATTCCCTAGGTTTTGAAATAATTTATTATTATTTATCTTCCAAATAATGTTTTTTGTAAGAGGATATATTATTTGAAATGTTAATATATATTATAATTAATTTTTTTAATATATTACCACAAAAGACACATGAAAATTTTGTTTTTGTGGGTGGAAAATTTTGAAATTTAATGAATAATCATAAAAAATAATGATTTTATAAGTATGAAAACCTTGGGATTCCTCAAGAAATATCCCTTAAAAATAGGAATTTCTAGGTATGGGTACTAAGCCATATGGGAAAAAACTATGAGTCAATGAACCCAAGAATAAAATTTATGATATAAATACTTATGATTGGTCATTATTATTTTCAAAATTCCATTAATGTTATTTTTGCGTTGTGTTTTTGTAAAATGGAATGTGATGTTTCTTCCAAAGAATCATACATGATAACGCTAATGTATGAATGAAATTTTAGAATTTGGTATTATAGTTAAATTAGAAAAAAAATCTAATTTCTGACATTTTAAGTCACACTGTTAATTTGGTGTTAATAAAATGATAATGGAATGAAACTCTATATATTGATAAGTGTACGAAATATATTACATAAGGTTTGTTTCTGATAGTGTAACTTTTTATTCATTATTATTGGAATAAGACTAGTGTTCATACCATTATATGTTTATTTGCCTAAAAAAATGTCAAGTCAATGGGACCTTTTTATAATTAATAACCTGATGTGGATGTTGTTGTTGTGAAAGTTATATATAAATTTTTATGCATTTAAGTTGTTTTAATGGTATTTTTTAGACATTCATATAACGCTGTGAAGGTTTTTATAGTTGGATAATGTTAAATTAACTACTTTCATAAAATCCCATTAGATCTTGAATATGATTATTGAGGGATTGTTATGATTATTCATGTTATCACATTGAATTTTTATTTTATCATTTATGTCAAATGATGTTTCATGATTTTAATGATTCATCCATACTGTATTGAAGAGATGTTGTATTTTTGTGGATATTTTATAATGAATTATCCCCTCCCCAAATGAAGGATCACATTTTTTGGACTGTATGTTCAGTAAATTATGTTTATAAGCTACGTGTGAAAAAGTCATGAAGGTGTAAGTCACAATGTATTGAAAATGGTAATGATAATAATTTATTTATAACACTGATATTTTAATAGATAAAAGTTGAGAAATTTGTAGGACACATTTTCTAGGTACAAAATGTGTGTATTTTTTGATAGAGTTACAGATGTACTAACATACTGTTATAAAAATACAATTTTAATGATCCATAAAAATAATTGTATCAATATGAATATGTTGAGGCAATGTATTTCTATAGTTTCATATAATATTATTTAGGGGTCATATAAATGGAATTTAATAGAGGATATTGTCTAGGAATTTAAATGTATATATAGATGATTTTTTCATTTTATCAATGTGTTATTAATGATATATCTAATGTAAAAAATGGGATTCATTTAATATGATATATGTTATTCCTCTGTTTCCAATGTTGGAATGATGAATCATTGGGAACTATATAGAGTGTTATAGAGATGAATGGATAAGCAACAAAATTTATTAAAGGAATTATAGGTTACTAAATAAAATGATGAAGGAGATATTGGAGTTGTTATCACATAAGAATAAAGAACTAAATTAGTGGATGAGATATAATAATAATTTATACACCACACTATTTTGAACACATATATTTAATGTGATGACTAATAAAAACACTCAGGGAGGAACTGAGTAGTTTTATTGATATTAGAGTGTTTATTATCTCAATCTGGGTTTCAAACCTGTAAGTACAATGTGGCTATTCAAATTTGATACAAAAAATAGTGTGATTAGTGTCGCATGTAAAAATTATATCACCGGTTTCAGTTCTTTTTATTAGATCTATTTGTGTGATGTCAAATAAAATTTATTATGTCCCTCATTCAATGTATTTACCTCTTCAAAAAAATTGGGGGTGAGAAGACTATTATTAATAATAATGTATCATGAGCATTAGAGTGGTATGTTTTTTAAATGATGAAAAAATCTTAGACACACATATAATTATTTACCATGCATGGGACTAAAAAGTGGTATCAAATATAATGGATTCAATGGAATTTTCTCTAACAGATGTGATGGTAGTGGTTTTTATCTACAAGTTGTTCATGAACTTAAAAAATGAAAATTTTAGTCTATAAATAATCATATTAATATATAATTACAATAATTGGTAATGGATTTGAATATACCATCTGTAAATTCAATTTTATATAGTATGTTAAGTGAATATTTAAAATATACGTACCAAAGAGAACAATATATTAATGACAAAAAAGTAGATGAAATAGGAGGATCATTATCCAAATATATTTATAAAATTATTGTGTTAATAAAATAATCTCTCTAAATGTTTGAGAAATTTATTTACGTTTTAAATGGAAAATCAATGATATGTGATATTAATGTTTTTATATTTTCCAACTACAAAAAGGATTTGATGATGCACTAAATTTTTTCCAAGAATTCATTCATTGATCGAGAGAACATATCTATGGGGAATTGTGTGGAATTAGAGTAAAATAGTATGAAATAAAAATTAAAAATTCGATTAATAAAATTTTACAACAAAATTTTAATGTTAATGTATTGGTTCACAATTAAAAATTACTGAAGGATGAGATGGTAGAAAATTTTCATAATAAAAACCTTTCTAGATGAGGAATAATTATAATGTTTGATTTAATGAAGATAAATCTCAAGAGGATGGGATTATAAAAATTAAGAAACATTCATTTGAATATGTATTCTAATAGTATACAACAGATGAGGTGATGTATTTACAAGCATTAAACCTCAGATGAGAAATGGATGACTCAAATTAAATCCTCCACTTTCTTGGATTTAATATACAATGGTTGGGAATCATATGTGATATTTTATAAAGAAATAACGATGTTATAAGGAAATTTAAGACCTCATGTATGGATTTGAAGGGATACTACACATTATAAAAATTAATATTGAAAATAATCAAATTTCATTAGAAAAAATTCTAAATTGAATGAATGTGAAGTGAAAGAAGTTGAGGATATAAAAATAATCATTTAATAATTTATTGTAATAATCAAGATATTATATAATTCTAGGAATTTAATTATAAAATAAATAATATTAACTCATGTGTGAAACTAAAATTGGTACAATATATTTTTCTATAGGAAATAGAGGTTTTAAGGTATATAATAATGAAATCCAATATAATTTTATCTAAATATGAGAAATGAATACAATAAAATGAATAATAAAAATTCATTTTCAATAGTAAAATTGAGTAAATTGATTCTGTATTTTGGATAAATAGAGGTAATACAATTTGAATTGATATAAAAATTGAATATTAGAACCAGATCAATGTTATCTTGAACAATTTTGAGAATGATAGTATAAAATTAATCAAGATACATGCTAGGGAGGTTGTTAAAATGTATTTATATGTATATGATCAAGATATAATTCTAAATCCAATCATGTAATCAATATTTTTTTATGGAGATAATTATATAATGATAAAAAGGTCTATAGGGAATAAAAGAAGATGAGGGAATCTTGACACAAGTGATGTAGTTCAATGAAAAGAAAAAAATCTCTTGAGAGTATTGATCAAAAAACAATATTTTTTAGAAATTTACCAATCACTTAACCCATGGAGGAATGTTCAGAAGGGTTACTAAAAACAATCTAGAATTACATAAGTCCAATACTTATGTCATGAAATAATAAAACATTAAAATGGTGACATTATTGTGAGATGGAATTGAATGACTATATGATTGTTCAATAGAAAAAATAAAATCCATGGATTAATTAAAATAAAAAAAGTCACGTATATTTTTGATATATGAAGGTTTTTTAACATATATTTTGTGTATGATTGTTATGGACACATAATCATTCATTTCTCATCATGTGTGAAATTTAATTTTCTAATGCCAACACATAAAATAAAATTTTAAAATCTAGATGCATCATTTTGAAGGATAAAAACATATAATTTTTTTTCTAAATAACATGATTATAAGATTAGAGATATATATAGAACAATTATATTTTTCTTCATTGGATATATATAAATATTAATTCAAATGAGATGATTTGAGAAGGATAAAATCTATAAAATTACATTGAATGAGAAGTTTTGATTTAGTGTATAGATTCTAGACAGGGGTTGAAAATATCATTTGATTTGAAACTATATTTTTGTTAATGTATTCAATTAAAATAATGAAGTTGTATTTAATTTTATAAAAGAAAGTTATAATGATAATATGATCTATGAAAGAAAATATATGAGTAAAATATTAGAGGTGGAAAAATGTGTTTGTGGGATACAGACATAGTCCCAATCTAAGAAGTGTAATTATATTTATTGACATGGGGATTATAATAAATATAAAGAAAATAAAAACGTCATAAATGGATGGGATTGTTCAATAATGATACAATTAATGTTCAAGAATGGTTTTACCTATTTCATTTTTTAGAGAAACAATTGTTTATTATTTATATTGAGGTAGAAATTGAATTTATAATAAGGTGATTTGATGTTTAGGAAAAAATCCTTTATATAAGTTTTAATGAATAAATTTGTATGTGAAATTCATAAAATTTCATGTTATTGTGGTCATATGTGTGTTACATGTCAAAAATGTATCAGTATTTGAAAGTAAAATAATCTACAATAACAAAACTCAATGATATTTTTAAACATACTGAATATCAATAAGTGTGATCTGATGATACCAAAATCCATTGATAAAAATTATTATTATTCATTATTTATTTATAATTATTTGGGATGGAATATTTTTTAATGGTTACTAAAAAATAATATGAGTTAAATGAATTTCAAATTATCAAAGGTTACTTGAGATGTTGATTGGGATTAAATTTACGGTGTTTTGGATTGATAGTGGAATATAATTAAACAATAACCATGGGATAAATATCATGAAAACAACAAGATATGAAAATTGGTTTCTATGGGGATGATTCATCAATAATATAATGATTATTTGAGGAATAACTACAATTCTAATAACATATATAAAAATTTGAGATATAAATCAGAATGGAAGAAGTCTTAAAATAAAATATCATCATTGTCGAAATAGCTTTGGTGAAAACATAAATAGTTAAGACTCAATAAATTGTTCTTTTTTAACTGAACTATAAACTTTTTGAATAAATAATATAAAAAAGATTAAAATTATTTAAAATCATTTCATATAGATCTTATCAAAATCTATATTAATCAAACATGGGAAACCATTTTTTGGTAAAAATATAAAATGTTCATCTGAATCAAGCAGGTGTTCGTGAAGAATCTAAATAAAGGGGGAAATATGACTCTAAAAAAATAATGACTCTTGTGTAATATACATTCCACAATTGATTATATTTTAACTTCTGATTATTTTAATATAAACCCCATATATCAATCATTCTACAATTCATTGTGATTCAATTTAAAAAATTATTCAATCTATTTAAAATGGATTCCAATTGTCTATTCATTATAGTAATTCTTGTGGATGATCTATATGTTTAATAACCTGAAATATTCATTATGGATTACGATCAAATCAAAGTGTATAACATAATGATGGAATTTTACTGACTAAGATAAGTACTAAGAGGTGTTTATTCATGTATAGGACCATATTTGATAAATATTTGGTTCCAATCATTTGTAGTTAATCAAAATATCTATAAAAATATAGGAAATGATCCAATAATTAAGTTTTAATCTATCAGTATGATATTATTTTTTATGGCTGAGGTGATTCACAATACATGCTATATAGTTATATATATAATAAGTGTCTAAAATTTAAATATTTGGGGGTCCCATTAATTACATTGCAGTATAGGTAACATTTGGGAAGAATAGTCCATTTATTTCTCAATCAAACATATACCAATAATATCCTCATTTTATTGGTAATAGAATACTCTAAGACAATGAAAATTCTAGTGATTTACATGATGATGTTTTCAATAGATGATGATAACATGATGTTTTATGTGATGTAATATAATAACATAATTATAATGAAAATATAAAACATGAAAAAATACCTTTGATTATGTTTTCCATTTTTCATGTCACGTGGTAAGAATGTTTATAAAGGATATCTAGTTGGTACTAATAAAAATAATTACTTGATAAAATAGTATAACAATGGAATCTTGGTTTTTCTATAATAAAACGTCACAACATGAGTTATTGGGATATGAAAATACTGAATGGTAAGGTTAACAGAAGATTGAAGGCCACCCTCGAGTGGTGGTTCCATACAACGATATTGTTTTTTTATTAGTATTTCAGGAATAAATACTAAAAACTATATATAATTGATGAGTATTAATATACTGTGGTTAAATACCCATGTACTAATATTCTATGATTGAAAAAATAACATGATTATTTTATAGTTGATTTAAAATATCTTATAGCATTCATATGTGATAATGGAATTGATAAAAATATGTGGAAAATATTTCAATAATTCAATTAAGATGCATATCATAATATAGTTTCATTTAATAAATAATAAGTTTGAACAAGGCCTTGTATAATTAGAATATATTTACAAATTGGAGTCCATTAAGGATAACATGACAATGGAATTTTCTAATGCTTAGTAAGAGAAGACATATTTATCACTTGGAACCCTTTAATATCAAGTAGACTTGATGGATTGTAGAATAGAATATCATTCCTCATTGGTTTCATTTATTCCGAAAAAATAATTGACGTAGTCATGTGCAAAGTGTTTGTATTTATAAATCTCTTTTGTGAAAATTCAAAGAAGTGATTTTTGGGATTATTAACATATGGGGATATGTTTTCTAATTTTATTTGTTAGATTTTCAGTTCATTTTCATCATTGGATACATTTTCCATAATATTTTCCTTACTATTGAAAATGAATGATTACCCTTTTTTTACTACTATGGAAGAGGATAGAGTTTTGGAATATTTATTTAATGAGAAAATAGATTGGAACGAATTGAATTCATGGAAGAACTTTAATGAATATGTTTTCACATAACTCTTATTTTTCAATATTATAATGAACCATGTGTTGTTACAGTTGCTGTGTATTGAATTATTTATCCAATATATTATAAAATAATGAGTTAGTGAATAGAGAATATCATTCTATATATTCTCATACATGATGATTTAGAACCTCTTATGGTGGTTTTGAAGAGACTTCATGAAACACAAAGGAAGATAAGGGTAAAAAAACATTTAAAATTTTTGTATAAGTATAAATAATCTCTATAAGGGATATATAATTAATGATAGAAACATTATTATATGTACACATAAGAAATTATGAAATAAATTTCACAATTACATACTTCTTGGTAAAAATTTAACATATAGTTACATTTTGAAAACAAGAGATTTACATAGTACATAAATAATACCATAAAGGGAACTTGGAAGTTTCTTATATAATATAGTGACCCTCACAAGTACCTTATGATTTTTAAACCTCATGGCTACATTATAATGTAACCATCATGACTACCTTTTGGTCTAACCTTCATAGTTACCCATGGAGTAACCTTATGGTCAACCTCTTACATCAACATACCAAATTAAATAGAGGGAGATATAGGTCCCACACTTCATCATAAGTGATTCTCAAGAATTTGAACATAATAAAAATGTAGAATATTATATATATAACATCCCATTTAAATTTTTTAAAAATTTATGTTTAAAATAGGATTCTAATGAAAAGGCTCTTATAAATATCATATAATTGATATAATAATTAATTAAATTAAATTAATATGTTTATACACTTCAACGAAAAATAATATAACATAAAATAAAAAAATGTAATTAAATATATAATAATAGTTCATCATAATTAATGAAGTAGAAGGTTAACCCAAAGAATGGAAATTGGGTTAAGAATTATCTTACATCAGGTTCGTCTTACATAAAACATGTTTAAAACTCTAGTATAATGTATAATAAATTGTTATTTATATTTTATAGAAAAATATTAACTTTTATAAAACATTATGTGATCATTATATAACATCATTCTACATATTTTTTAGTTATATTTTGTTATCTCTATTCATTCTGGTGATTCTATACATGGTTTCCAAAGTTGGTTCATAAAGGATTTTCTTATCGATTGGAAGAGAAACTAGAAAATTTGAATGAAATGGTATTTTCACTTGTCCAAAAATTCAAATTATTCTCTATATCATTTTTTTCTAATATGTGGATCATTGATTAGATAAAACATTAATAATATTAATTTAGATTATGTTTTCTATTCCTTGATCACTATGAACTAGTTTACTTATATAATTCAATATTATAAATATATGTTAATCATATAACATAAAAGATGTTATACCATAAAATTTAAAAACATTTTCCACAATTAAAATGGATTTAATTTCCAACCATGTAGGTAGTAGTGGAAATTTAAAACATATCATCCACAATGTCGGTAATTTGATACATCACATATGATGTTTTTATTTTTAGAATAAAAGGGAGACGAGGAGAAGTATAATGATGAATTTTTCTGGGAACATGATGAAATTTCAGTATATATAAGATACTATATTTTTCTTTATTCTGGGATAAGGTTAGTAGAAGAAGGTATAGGAAAATAAAAATAATTGAAATGAAAATAAAAGAAAATGAAAGAGGATTTTCACCTCTTGAATTATTCACCATAGGAACCACTATTAGGCCTTTCATTTTGTCTTTTTGGTGAGACCAAAAGGTCTTGGACATGGGAAAGTAGCTTGCGAAGTGATTTAGAAATAATTTTGAAAAATATACAATTATTTTAGTTGGGAGTATAATAGGGGGTGATGGGTGATATTTATAGTGGAGAAGAGGAGAATTTTTTGATTATTTTATACAATAGTTTACTAATTTTGCACAAAACTATGATTATTTTCTGGATAATAATAAAATATATTAAACTGACCCAGGTAAGTTATAGATTATGGTTTGTAAAACATTCATCTTTTTCGTAATAGTTTATTTAAATTATAATGTATATATACTGTATATTTAATATATTTCACTCTTAACCAAAAATTAACATATTTTAGAAATATCACAAAATGTCACCCAAACAATTTTTTGATGTATGAATTAATAAATGATATCCATTTTATCATAATAATTTTCTATATGTGATAATTGTTTTTAACCAAATTCATTATTTATTTGAAAAATAACAATTTTAAAATTATAACTAAATTTATTACACCTTAAAATGTAATCAAGGTCTCAAAAAATTATCTTCAAACCATAAGAAAATAATATATTAATTTCTGATTAAATTTTATGAAAATAAATTTTCTTTTAAATCATTAAATTAATTATAAAACATTAATTAAATATTTATGACATACAAAAATACCAACACATTATTTATCAATTCCAAATAATTTATTTACTTATTCCATGACATAAATATCTCATTGTTAAAATTATATGATACAAAAATTTTATTTATAATCTTATATGTGAGGTTACTATTATATTAGAAAAAATTATTATTCACTAATGGTCAGGTTACTATATCTATGTTCAAGTTATAATTAAATCAGTAAAAACACCTTAATTTCTATAAATATGAATTATCTCATTGCACCATTATACTTATAATCAATCTTCTTTCAACAATTCATATCACTCTTTGGGGATTTATATCCATAAAGGACCATATCCATAGATTTAATTTTTTTATAGTTTTCTACTCAAAATTAGTCTTATGATCATTTTCATTAAAATTATGGTCAATATGTTCAAACATACCGTATCGAGGACACATCCATATTTTGTTAAGGAATTTTACATGGTGATTTTTGCCACACATTTCACAGACATGAAACTTGAATTTATTACTATGAAATTTCTTTGATTGATAATTACCCATCACTATTCATATTTACCTATTTTTCTACTTTTTTGAAAACAACACCTGATCATCAGAAAAATAAATTTATACTCTCTCAGCACATCAGAGAAGTTTCTCATTAATTATGAATACAAAGGATTCCTATGTACATTGATAACATGGATTCAATCTTGAATAAAAATGTTGGATTTTACTATCACTATCCCCAAAATGGTTTGGAGCATACCTCTATAGTTAGGTCATATTTTCTTCATAAACGACCATGATGTCCTCTTCTTGGGCCTTCAATTTAGGGAATTTATTTTCCATCCATAGTCAAACCACCATAGGAAACTATTTTTCATAGAAAATATTTTTAATTTTATCCCATTTCAAGGAATAAATCTCCAATCTATCTCTAATATTCATGAATATTGACCATTATTGTTCTACTTCACCATCAAAACAATAAATTTCAAGACTAAACATTTGATTCTCTGAACACCCCATGACATCAAATATCTTTCCAAGATCTCTAATCCACCCTTCATCTACTACTAGATCATAAGATCCACTAAATATTAAAGAGTGTTTACTTATAAAATGTTTTATAATCTTCATGTTCATTTTGGGAAGTTTTGGTTTTTATATTTCATTAATGACACCACAATTTATTGCCTACGTCCTTTGATCCATTTCTTTCACAATCTACATGGTTCCGATTCCCAACATTTCAGGCGTCAAATTTGGAATGATATCATCCATTTGGTTCCTTGAAAATTCATATTCCCTACTTCTTCTATGGAAATAAATTATTAACAATCATATCATAGATGAAGAAACCTAGAAATACCCAAATTCCATTGCATTTCCATATAAAAATATGGTGAGAATCAATTATGGTATTCTATTAACATCATCTGAACCCCAAAAATTATCTAAACCATTCTCTAATTCCATCTATAAAGACCTAACTATAAACAATAAATTGTATAGTAATTTTTTTATAATTTACTTCATTTCATTACAAAATATATTTTCAGTTTATATTTTCAGAATGATATGAAATAATTCATAAATATCATCCAATGAGAATACAAAGTTGATACTACTAAAACTATATCCATTTTCTTAATGATACAATGGTTTTACTAAAAAATTAAATTTATTCATGAAAATCCTTCACAACTACCATCCTGGATTATCCATTTATCTTACCCATCCTTAAATATGTGAAAAAAACTAAAATGAAGTATGTGTGAAAAAAATCAGTAAGGTATATAAAAAAAGATATAAAATGTTAGTGCATGAGTACTCATAGAAATATGAAATCATTTTTGTAATGACATACATATCAGACAATATGTATCACATAGTTAAATTGTGAAATCATGAGATCTCCATTGAAAATAAATAACAAAATAATTGGAATATAGGGAAATACTTTTTTAATATTGTAACCCTCATATGTACCTTATGATTTGTAACCCTCACAGATACCTTACAATGTAACCCACGTAGCTACATTATAGTGTAACCCTCACAGTTACACATGGAGTAACCATAATACTGACCTTCAATAAAAATATAACCAAAGAATCAGAGGGAGATATAGTTCCCCAATTCTTCATAAAAAATTCCCATGAACTAGAAAATAATTATAAAAGTTGAATATGTTCAATATAAATTACTATTAATATTTTTATAAAATAGATGTTTGAAATAGGATTAAAAAAAATTCCCTTCAAAATATTATATAATTTATATGAGAATTAATATAATGAAATAAATATGTGTATACACTATAACTCCAAATAATTTAATAAAATATAAACACAATTAATAACATAAATAATCATAGTACCGTATAATTAATTAAGTATAATGTTAACCCAATGAATGAAAATTGGGTTATTAATTCCCTTACATAAGGTTCATGTTAATTAAAATACATTTAACTCTATGGTATAATGTTTATTAGAGTGTTATTAATATTTTACAGAATCATATTTATTTTATTATACCAAATATGATCATTTTTAACAAAATTCTACCAATTTATAAATAATATTTTGTTATCTCCATTACATTGGGTTATTCTTTACATGGTTTCCAAGGTCGGTTTGTAATGTATTTTCTGGTCAAATGGATGATTAAATTCATTATTTGAATGAATTTGTATTTAAATGTTCCAAAATATTAAATTATATTAATAATAACATTCTTCCAACCATTATACAAGATCTGTAGACACATTTTAAGAAATATGAACCAATTTTGAGGAAATTTATAATCCAATTTTCATTCAATGTGTTAACATTATAATTCCTTAAATATGTGTTAATATTATTATTAGTATAATGACTTATTTTTATATTATGTTTAATTATGTGGATTTATAGTGTATACAAAAACTAGTTTATTTATATAACGATTAATGATATTTTTTTAGATCATTTTGGTTGTTTGTTTATAACCACAAACTCGTTTCTTTATATGAATCAATATCTTGCATATTAGAAAACTAAAAAAAATAATAGAGGTTATATAATAAAAATTAAAACTGATTTTGTACATTCAAATGGTTTTATGACATTTCATAAAAGAGGTAAGGAATGTTTAAAACAAGTCAACTCAGATGTTGGTAACTCGACACATCACAGACGATGTTTTTTAAGAATAAAAATGAGAGGAGAATAAGTATGATGATAAAATTTTCCATGATCATTGTAAAATTCAAATATATATATGATATTGGAGTTTTCATGCAACTTTGATAAAGGGAAGTGAAGAGAGTACATGAAAGGAAAAATAATTGAAAAGAAAATAATTGAAAATGAATGATTAGTTTTACCTCTTGAATTATCCTCCACGAGAACTTTTATAAGGCCATTGGTTGTGAACTTTTGGTGAAATAAATAGGTATTGGAAGAGGGAAAGATTATTGAAAAGTTATTTGGTCATAATTTGAACAAGATAAAATGCCTTGAGTAGTTAAGAGAATATGGGGTGGTGGGAGGCATTGATAGTTGAGGATTGGATGTTTTTTGGTTATTTTATTCATTAGTTTATTAATTTTTCTCAATACATTGAATAATTTTAGCATTATAATAAAATATATTGATATAATAATTGGATTTTTGAGATTTTGGTGCTTACATCATTCATTATTTTTGTAAGAGTGTGTTTGAATTATAATGAATATATACCATAAATTATCGTACTTCACTATTGATAAAAAAGTTCAAGTATTTCAAAAAAATCCCAAAAATTCACCCATAAAATTTATTGACCTGTAGAATTAAAAAAGTAACCCCATTTTATTAAATTAATTTTCTAAATATGATAATGTTAATTTTTAATCAAATTATTTATTTATTACAAAAATAACCATTTTAAAACTATAATTGATTTTAGGACACCTTGAAAAAACTAATCAAGGTCCAATAAAATTATCATATAACAATAAGATAGTAAAATAATAATTTATTATTATATTTTATGAAATTATATTTTTATTTAAATAATTAAATTTATTATAAGATTATTACTAAATGATTATGACTTATAAAAATACCAACACTTAATATATCATTTCCAAATAATTTATTTACCTTTTCAATAATATTAATTTATCATGATTACACATAGAAGATACATAATTGTTATTTTTATACTACTAGGTGGGGATACTATTCAATTGGACATAATTACTATTAATAATTGTCATGTTACTATTCCATATGTCATGTTACTATTCTATGAGTAAAAATTCATTAATTTATATAAATTACAATTTTTCCCTTAAAAATTTACAATGTATTTAAATATTTTAATCTTGAAAGAAAAAACATTTTTTTATAATTACATGTTTTCTTACAATATCATAGATAGAATAATAGTTATTAACATTATATATTGAATAATATTAGTCTTCACACCCGAAAATGTTTTGTTCCACCCATATATTGGTATGGTAGGGTAGCCATTTTTTGAGGAAGGCCTTACCTAAAATATTTATATTTGATAAGTTACAATAAATAATTTCATGTTTGAACATATTTAGTTGTTGAATAGTATATATTCATTTTATTTTGAAAAATATTTTGTTATTTATAATTATAAATGTGTATATATTTAAAAGATTCATTAAGCTACTCTATAAAAGTAGTTTTGAATTTCATAATAGTATTCAAGAGGTAAAGGTTTTTAATCAATTACCTCATCATGGAGATGTCATGTTCATATTTTGATGGTTTGGTCACACCATGAAGGGTATGTGGATTATTTTGGTATCAATATTTTTCTAAAGGTATCCATTTTTTAAAAATGGATTATTTTTAGGAATTATTATATAGGGAAGAATGTTTCTGGAGATTAGTTGACAACATTCTTAATTGGTATTTCATATAATGGTATGTTTTTTGATGATGAAGTATGATATTATGGTAATGGTTTTTTTATTATATATGATATATGAAATATGGAGGAAGTAGTTTACATGCTAGAAAAGGGTATTTCATACCGTAGAGTTTGTATAAGTTTGGAATGTAGTATGTAAGGACGAACTAGATCATGTAAAGAAACTATTAACATAACCATTAATATATTCAGTCATATATGTTAATGGAATGTCCCATACACACTATGTTATTTGAATGGTAATATGACCCCATGGGTATCCTATAATACATTGGTTTACTTCCTAGAAAACCATTTGGTATTATCCATTAGGTTTACTTATCGTACTGTTGAATGCCCCAACAGGCCAACACATGTTCTTTAGATGAAATTTTCCATCACTCATGCACATCATAATAATCTTATTAGGAGGTCATGAATACTGACACAACACCAGGACAAGCATAACCTTTATTAAAGTTATAGTAAATTTGACTCTTAAAAACTTTTCACCTTATTGACATGGGTAGTGACATTTTGTCTTTTAAGTCTATCTTTTCTAGGGGTGCAACACTTGCGATTATTTTAATAGAAAACACACTCGTTATGGACCCCACACATCAAAACCATGTATTTCAAATATATATTAGACTATTTATTAAATTATATATTATCGTTCACAAATATAACACCGTGTACAAGGAAAATTTTCATCTGGCTCCATGGGTCTCTTTTAATACCTTTGTTACGTTCCCTATACAATAAATGGTATTACTGATTTGTTTACTTCTTGAACTAATTAATATACCAATAATTAAACAGTTGTTATCTTAGTGTGTGTTTTCCTTTTTCACACTTACCCTATGAATTTTCCTAGGAGGTCACTCATCCCGACACATGTTCATTCCATGTGAAATGTCACCTCATAGATAAGTAATAAATCACTTTGTGAGTGGTAGTTTAACAGGTGATAAAATTTCTTTTTTATGTTTGATTGAGGAAACAACCATCATTTCTAGTTAGAGTAAATTTTATCACTTTATAACACACTAATGTGAATTATAATATTGATTTTGATGGATTAAATCCTAATACATTATGTTTTTTTCACAGGTATGATATAAAATTCTCCAAGATCAAACAAACAACTAGTTTCAACATGCTTGTACAATGTGTATGTTTTGTCCTTGAAATAATCTTAATACATGTCTCCCAATATTAAAATTTATTCTAAAAAATTTATATTGGAAAAAAACATGATATTACCATGAAGAAAACTTCAAAAAATAGCACTCATTTTATTATTTATTATAGATATTTATCTTCTTATTAAACTTATAGAAACTAAATTTTGATCTATTAAATCAATTCCAATTTGATCCATCAATGATTCATCCTATATAAATCCCCTTATTTCTCTATTAAAACTCAATATTATCTTATCATAAATAAACATATCTAACTATTTTAGGAACTCATATTGATAAACATAAGATCCCCCTCATGTTTTAAAATTCATATTCATACAACTAAAAACGTTCGACCAACTCAACTACCCATACAAAAATTTGAGCAAATGGATCTTATTGAATATTCTAGGTACCATTGATTCATTCAAAATAAAATCACTAATTTATTTTTAATCCATTTAATCATCCTAGAATCCATTTATTAAAAATGGTTATAAATAAATAAAACTCCCTATCAGGGATTGAACCATGACATTTGTATAAATGGTGACCATTTTCCTTCTAAATAGAATTCAATTGGGTCTATAAATTTTTCCATGAACAATGAACCATTGATTATTGATGTTTAGACCAGGGTAATGGTCACTAAACATAACAATTTTTTGCTATAAACACCTCCATTTGACCATTACATGAGTCAAAAACCACAACAATTGTAGTGGGGTTTCCTATTTCACTAAGGAAAACTCATAAAACATCACATTGATCAATAATGATATTCTGTTATTGTTCATGTCCCACCAACCCATAGAAAGACCATTATAAAGATCACTATGCTAATTTTGGTCATGGATAATAAAAAAAGGTATCAATTCACCACTGATAAATAATAATCCTATCATGAGAATACCCATGAATATTTTGGTCCTACATCCCATTAACACATTTACCAACACAAGTTTATCCTTCCTTGCATAGCCCACCATTCTCCCAAGATCCATCATAATCCATAACATTCTATAAAACATCTATATAGGAATAGTAATGATAAAAAATCATGATATATATGAACAAGTATCATTTATCATGTAATTGTCATATTTAACCTTGAATGTAATATATTTATTGAAAAAAATCATCCAAACTCAACCATGTCATCTTCACCAATTCTTCATCTTCAATAATCACAAGAAAATATTTTCACATAATGTGCTAAAAAAACTCCCATGTGAGTTTTTTTGTATTATATGTAACATAAACTACTATGGAACTCTGAATACTGAATAATGGACAACAATAAAAAGAATTATATAACTGACTTAGAAAATTAATTAGAAAAAAATTTAACTAAGTAGTTCAATATTTTCCGTTATGTAGTGTTCTAAATAAAATTTCTTAAAAAAACATCATAATATTCAATTAAAACGTAAATAAATTCATTAAATTTTTCTTATATTAAACAACATGAAAAATTTATACAAACACTTATAAAAAATGTTACAATAGTTCACACATGTTGAAATCAATCCTTTCCCCTTTTAATAAATATATCTAAATATATTCATCCATTTTAATGAAAATTACTAAAATTTAATAGATATAAATGAATAATACCATGATATGATATAATTTACCTTTAAATATCACATATAATTATATGATAAATATAATGGAAATATTTATGTTTTCAATTTTTCAGCCCCATTGAAGAAAATTTCCAAAGGAAGGATGAGATAGAGGACTAATAAGAAATACTTTATCCTAGTGAATATTGATGTTAAAAATATATATTTAACCTATGATTTTAAAATTATTCCTTTAATAATGACTTGTTTTAAACATTTAGTAATCTTCCCATTTATCCAAAAAGTCTATTATTTTAACACATTCTTATCCACTATAAATTTTATAATGTGATATTTTATATCAATATATTCATATCCTGAATGTTGAACTAGATTCATTAAAATATTATAAGAGAATTTATTATATAATATCAGTGAATTTTAAATTTAACATAACCTTTAATGTATTCGAACTAAGACCTCATCAATATATGTTGTGTTTGTGAATTGTTGGAAGTGATATATTCAGTTTCGATAATTCTCACCCTTGCTAAATTAAACATCTTAGAATTACAAAAAAAACATAGCATTATCTGAGAAATAATTATCCACAGGTTTTTGAATTATTATCATCAACAATTACTATTTAATATACATCCATATAACAAAAAATATCATAATTCCCATTACTGACATATTTTAGGCTATAGTTCATTGCACACATCATGTATCTATGTTTCCTTTTTGCATCCATGAAATGAGAATTTTTTTAAAATTTTATTACTAATAAAAATTTTGACAGTATATAAAATATAATTTTACGAAGACATAAGTTCTTTTGGACAACGAATAAGATTCAATAATTCTATTGGATACACATTTCGTCCATATACATTTTTATAAATTTTAATTCCCACAAAAATTGGTATGATAATAGATTTAAATATTCAATTACAAACTTCGTAAAAATTTCATTCCAATTCTTATAATTAGATACTATAATATAGTCCATTACTTGAGATATTTATAGTATGATAATGTATAAAAAATTACCATGAATTTTATGAGTTTTTTTACCTTGAAAAAATGTTGCGTGCAAGTTGGTAAAGTGGCACACAACACATCAAATGGTTTTGTGAAATAATGATTTTTGAGAACTATAAGGGATCATCCTATAAATCTATTTTAAAGTGGTATTAATTAAGTTGATGAATTTATATTATTATTTAAGAATTTATATAAAATTGATGTGAATTAATTATCAATAATGAAGGTACATACATATATTTAAACTGAGTGTGAATACTTTCTAGATTAGTGAGTATCTGAAGAGGAAGAAGGTGCTCTCTTCCACCGACAGTGTACTAGCTATAGGGATGTTCAGGTAGTGATCATTGAAAATTATTTATATTCCCCAAAAAATTGAAAAGGTAGTTATCGAGAGAATAAAAATGATTTATCTTGAACATTATTTGTAATTGAGTCTTACATGATATTTTATATTAAAACATTATCATTGTATTCTCCTTAGACATAGCCTAGTGATGGTGAAACAAGTAAAAATTTTATTATTTGTGTTTTCTCCATCATAAAATAAATTCTTTGCATTATAATTATATAAATTTGAAAAAAATAAGAGAAAAAAGGGACCCTTATACTAAAGACACAATGATCTAGTGGGGAAAGATTAATTTTAAAAATAATATCCATACCATGATTCACCCTGTCCTATCATAGGGTGTCTAGAACTATTTTGGAACATAAAATTTGTATCTGAGTGTTGGTTTCCATTATCAAATTTAATTTCCAAAACATGGTTCAGTCGATTGTTGAAATTAAAGTTTCTGTTTTCTCTTATTTCAGTTTTCCATGGAATGTAGAATAACATCAAAACAATATGACCAGTAAAATGTCTCATTGTGGAAGAATCTATGTAATGAGTGTGATTAATATGAAGAAAATGAACAATGTATCCAATTGTGAGACCATTTCTTTATTCTATGTTACAACCATAATGAATGTTGATCCCAAAATGACATGTGATATTGGTACGACTGATGATGAAGAAATTACAATATGGGTAAAAATAGATGTTGTCCACATGAAACAAAATTTGATTTCCAATTAAAAGGGGAAAATCAGTATCATGATATTTGGTTCCAAGTAACAAAAATTGATATCAACAATATAAATATACTAATTATGAGGTTTATTGATGTAGATACTAATCTGAGGGAGAATAATGATTACCAAGATGAATAAAAAAATACGTGTACAATGATAGAAAAACTCAATTTTGATGAAAAGGGAAAAATCTAAAATCATAAGACATTAAGAATCTGAAATCTAGAAATGATGGTATTAGTACACAACTATTTAAACTAGTTTAAGAGATACATAATATACTTTTGGATAATTCATGATTTAGTTATTCTATTTCTCAAAATATGTTAAAATAAATTTGAAACGTTACATGATTGGTAAAGTCAATAAAGAATTGCAATATGAGATTAGTAGTGGACATAATCTTAATAGAGAAAATAATGCTCAACTTGAATGAATGGATATAAAGATTCATTAATTGAGAGAAGATAAACAATCAGTGAATAAATATGTGGAGATATATAATGCCCATGGAATGCCAAAATTGAAGGATTATTTGAATTAATTATTTTACTAACCTTGTAAAGGTGAATATGAGATAAAGAGAAAATAATCTATTTTAAAGGGAAAATATGAAATAATTGATTCATCTTAAAGGCCATCTAGTTTGGGAAAATCTGTATTGGAGGTGACGAACCCCCTCCCCGGAATAAGAGGAAAAGAGCCATGAATAGTTCCAAAAAGATGGAAAATCGTGGAGTTATAGGAAACTGATCTAAATTTGTTTTTATAATAAGTAATGACAATATGTTAAATTTTTTGTGGGTTTTATGGTTAGAAATCATGATATTTTTCATATTATACGAAATATATTTCATCATGTAAAGTGATAAATATTTCTAATGTTGATAATATGTACAAATTTCATTAGAAATATAAAAGAGAAGCCTCTTAGAAAAAAATATACATGACATGATACCATTGTGGAAGATTGGGACAGACTATGAATATGTGTCAAGAATCCTAAGAGAACAACATTTGAAGAAATATAACACCAGTTTCATCAACATCTCAGATGAGAAATTATAACACAATATATGTTCTAAAGGGTGATGCATTTTATGTTCTAATCACATTGATTTGGAAATATATTGTATCATGAAAAAATGTAGGAAGGAAAAGTAACTCGAAAGAAGATCCCCAAATCAATGGGCATGTAACAAAATATCTTATATTGGAACAAAACATGATAAGATAGAAAATATGTTTATATGATTGGTCGAAGAACGAGTAGATCAATGAAAGTTGTATCAATCACCACCTATGTTACATTCCTAATATCTCTATTTTTAATTATGAGAAAAAAACCTAGAAGAAAATGTTTGGAGATAATCCTGTTGTTACTAAGAATAACTTAAATTATAGGGAACACACAACCCCAACAAAAAAGGGTGATGTGAATTAGATAACTACAAAAATAAAAATGAATAAAAATTATTTTAAAAATTCAGAAGTCTATCAACATGGATTAATGTGATGGAAGGAGAAATAACCATCCAGAGGAGGAAAAATATAGTGAAGAATTCAAGTGGGATAATGCATTATCAAGAAAAAAGCCTTGAAAAATCACACATTGATGGAGCATCGAATATGTATATTTATAATAATTGGTTCAAACCAAAAATTGTGAAAAATTAAAAGACAACAACACCTATGTATCTGAAAAAACTCTACAAGTTGGTAATGAATTCTTAGCCATATGTCCATAACAATTAATGATGGATAAGATGTTTGAACAAGCTCAAAAATAGTATAGTAAATTGAAAGAAATAATTAAAGGAAATATCCATCAAGGAAAACAACTATTCTCTTCTTGAGGATTCCTATGGCACCCCTCTCCTAGAATGTTAAATTTTTTTAGATAACATTTGGAAGTTTCACATGACTAAGGGGGAGATACAATTTGCATTATGTGTGTGGTAAAAGGTAATGGAGGCCTAAATTGAATGGAAATACATGCAATGAGAAGAATATAAATTCTTTAAATACAAATATGGGAAATTATGTGGGGATTTCATGTCGATAAAATATATATCATTCAAATATATACATGAATAAAATAGCGGTTCTATGTGAAATTGAATATTCAACCATTGTAATCATGTCTCTAATTTTGTGTTATTTTATTCATTGAGAGAAGATCAATGTTGGTAGAAGCAGCAACATTCAAATATTTTATAATTAATATTTTGTTTCTAAAAACACCATACTATCTAATTGTCTTTAGGACACCGACAATCTGTGAGAGGATATCATGAAATTGATAGGAAATGATCAAGAAATTATTTATGTGGTTGTGATAAAAAATAAGAGGAATCATCATAAAATATATGAACTGTTTCAAAAGGATACCGATGTTGAGATAAATAGCTCGTAGGAAGTTCAAGAACAAGAGAATATTTAGATGACGATTCAGATAATGATGTATGATTTTCTAATGTCACTGAATAAAAGTAGATCAGTAAATGTTTGTTGTACATAACAACAACACAACCATATATTTTTTTTCGACATGAAACATAGAAATATAACAAAGAAATATCAATTAAATATACGTGTATAAAGTTAATAAAATTATTCATTATGTAATGAGATCAATGGATTTATGTTTTCTATACAATGAAAAATTACATCAGGAGATATTGGGTTATATAGATGCATATTGTCCTGGATCAGCTGATGGCATAAAATCCATGTCATGTGGAGCTTTACATCTTGGATGAATTTGTATTTTACAGAAAATTAATAAGTAATATTTAATTTTATTGAGCACCACAGAAACATTATATATTGTGGATACTCATGTTTTTAAATAGTTATTATGGATGAAGCAGCAACCTGATGATATGACAGTTTTAGTGATGTGTCCCATTAGAATCCATTGTGAAAATTCAGGCTCTATAAATCTTATCAATAATCCAGCACATCACTTAATAAAACAGAACATTTAAAACATTTATAATTTTATCATGGGGAAGGTGGAGTAATGTCTTATGGTATTAATGTATGTTCATACAGAACTATAGGTTTCAAACATTATGATAAACTCCATAGAAAAAAAATCATTTGATTCGTATTGAATGGATTTGGGAGTTTAGTTAAATCCCAACACTTGAAAGTGTGAATGTGTGACCCCCTCTCACCAATTTTTTGTTTTTTACCTAATTTTCTAATCTATTATCATCACCATGTTGTACAAAACAATGAGGTGAACTTCGGGTTTGTGGAAAAATGGGGAGGAATTGTTCATATTATAGGCAGAAATATTTAATCAAGAAAGTGGTAGAAGATGACTGCAGGACCTATAAAAAAGAGGGTATGTTTGAATTGAGATATAAGTAGAAGAATATTGGGGAGATGTGATGTAGATGTGTTATCTTTTTAATGGGTTCATGTTGTCGAAAAACCATGAAATCATTTAGTGACATGATGATAGTTTGGTGCTTTGTTGAATTAATTAATTACTATCAATATTACCTAGAAAATATTTAATACATTCAATGTTTGAGAACAAAAATAGTGAAGTAGGGTGAGTTTTACATTTTATGAATTAACTGTTTTTTTATTCAAAGGATATATATCATGACATATGAGGTTTTGGGTGAAATAAGTAGATTATATTTGTAATAATGTGCTTCATTGAAGAAAATTCCTTATTACAATTGTTCCCTAAACATGGATCATGTGGGCTAAGAGTATGTGTTGAATAAATCCTTGATTTCAATCTAAATCATAAGAATTGAATTGGTGGTAGAACATAGATGAATATTTCATTATGTATCAAAATGAGAATAATTTTCAACAAACCAGAGGGGGGAGGGGGGTTGGGAAAAAATACCTCAAGGTAATAATGCATTGTTATTAGGTTGATAGTTTTTACTGAAAAATAAGGATTCCATTGTACGTTGTGGAGTTCAATAGATACTTTTAACAAGTTTGACATAGACCGAATAAAATTTAAATGATTATTTGGAGTTAGTATAGAAATAGTTGTAATCAAGGTGATGGTGTTTCACAGTGTTTGCTGAATTTTTTGGTCTATAATTTGGAGATTTCTAAAAATTGTTTTGGAAAAGGATTTTCCATGCAATAATTACGATGAATTAAAATCATATTCATATCTTAATTTTAAATATCATACTTTCAAAATATTTCAATGAAATGAATCGAGTGAAATATTTATTTTTTCATGAAAGATTGATTGCACAACATGATGTTTTTTTGTTCAAACTAAAAGTTGTAAAAGGATCATATATACCAAATACAAGCTAAAAATTGAGTTCCATACAAGATTTTTAGATTTTAAAATCAAAATATAGAAAAATATATGATCTATGTGAAAAATGTGAAATTTTTTCAATTTGGTTTATAGACTAAAGGTGACATCTAAATCAATTTGATACGCTCATGGAAATTTTTTGTGATTACTTGAAGTCCGACATGTATATTTTATATAAGGCCAATAAAGTCTATAAATTGATATCTACACATCTAAATTCAGTATCACAACCCATTGGTATTATTATTTCTATTAATCATGCAATATTTTAATAAAAATAATTAAATTTGTGTTCAATGAGAGTTTAATGAAGAAATGACCCAAACTGTTGTTGTTAACAAGAGATGAACTTGTGTATAAAATAGAAATAGATTTTTTGAACAAATTTTAATAGATGGATTGAAGAGGAAGTTAACAAAAGAATAAAAAGTTGAATAAACTATAAGTGTTTGAAGAACGAGATCAATGGTTCTGCACATGTTTGTAGAGATGCGCACAAGACATCCAATGGTTTCATGAAAGAATGTGTTATGTGAAACAATATGGATTTCCTAGTAAACATGTGGTAATGTTGCATTCATAAAGTGGATGAAATTAGAAATTATATAGATAATCTATTTAGAATTTAGGATGAATTAATTATTGATAATAAAGGGACCTATACACCCATAAACTGAGTGTGAATTATTTCTAATGAGATGGGATATAGAATAAGATGAAGGTGATTCATTCCACCTGCAATGAGATTATAAAAGAGAGTTTTCTAGAGTGACACTTTGGAAGAAGTTGTATATACATTAATAATTTTATGGTATTGATCCTATGCATTGATGTGATCTAGACTAAACAAAATTTTGTAGTGGGCCTTTGTGGATTTCATACATCAGAACATTGTCATTGTATCCTCCTTGCACATAGCCACGTGACAGTGATCGATGAAAAAATATATTTTTCTTGATTCCTGACATCCTTCACTAATTTCATTCCATCATCATTATATAATGTCTAAAATGATAAGATATATATAAAATTAAATTTTAAAATGATGTGACCATTATAATAAAGAGGCCAAGATCCAGTAGGGCATGGTGAATTTTGAAAAGAATATCCATACCCTGATTCACCCCACCCCACATCGGGTATATTTTCCCCTTTATGACATAAAAATTAAATTGAAAAAATACTTGAAATATAAATGGAAGTTTAATTCATGTCATATCCTTAATTTATTTATTTAGTTTTGGGCTTACTCTTCATAATTAATTGGTCAAGACTTAGTATGATCTCTAAAATTTGTTCTTATTTTTAAAAATCCTTATTCTTCCACTTCTTCTTCTATTATTTCATTCTTATACCTCCTTATTACATTATTCATTATAAAAATATCACATTCAATGAAAAATAGAAATAGAATGACATAATATTCCATTAGAATTTTCCTATCCAAATTCAGACCAATAAATTCCTTTAACAAACTCAACATATAAAATATCTTTTTAATCCATTTGAAGTTGATTGATAATATATATAAAATTGATGGTTAAAAAATCAAATAACTATACAACCAAGCGAGTCATTGGATAACCCAATAATAATTCTTTTGAAAACTACTTATATCTAAATAAAACTCTCTAACATGTCTTTCACTATAACCTAGTGCATAGTGGTTTTCTATTTTTCCTACAAAAAATATTGAAACACATGTGTAGTAATAGGGGTATAGATGTATTTCTATAAATATTTAAATGTCAAAAATAGAATTTTAGGCATGGTCATGATCCACAACTTCTTTCCATTTTCCTTTCAACACCACATATTGATCAAAAATTTCTTCAAGGACCACTACACATTTGTAAGTGTGTTACTGCATAGTTTCAAATAGTTTGGAAAATTATACAATAATCATATGGGTTTTCCTTAAATTTCAACAGACATGTTTTTTATTCTTGGAAGACAACATTCCTAAACATGTAACCAAACTGTATGTGTCCTTAGTAGACTAAAGTGAGGGGTTCATATTTGGTGCATATTTTTGTAAACTGTGAAGCTAAACTAGAAAACCTATGCCATGGGTTTAAAATATTGTTTACTTCCATCTATTTCATATAAAATTAATAATACTAAGTGGAATAACCTATATTTTTTTTCATTCAATACCTCTTAAATAGATCTACAAGAATTCTCCCCTTAGTCACCCTTGAATTTTTAGTACATCATATTCAATTTTAGGATAATTCAATGAAGGGATGTATTTATTTCCCCAAACCCCCTTTGTAACCTCCCACATTTTCTTTCATCATTAGATAATTTTGTCATAGAGAGGGATGTGAGATTATAACACTATAGTCTCAAATTGAATGAGTATATCTATTTTGGGGTCATAGAACCTAGTGGAGTCCCTTAAAAAAGTCTAGTTGTGGGTATCAATCTACTAACACATACTAGCTCTTGATCTGATTTTGTGGAATTTACCATGATTGCACTATATTAGTGGACAACTATTTTACATCTATTTTTACTGATAAATTTCATATGAATTATAGATTATTGAATATGATATGTCTTACCATTTAGATTTTCTACTCTCATATACCTAATTACCCTTTTCATGATTATTAGTGATATATAATGATGCTTTTCTCAAGGGTGTGTCATAAAAATGGTTTTCATAGAATGATAATTTTTAATGAATGATATAAATGGGGTTTAAAGGGGACTTGAAAGGTGAGATTTGATAAATTATAATAATGATAAACAATTTTTCTATTTTTATTTTAAAATAATAATCCATGGTCTATTTGATAAAATTGAATAAATGGATACTATGGTAATTACATACAAGGATTCATTAAGTACACATCCTACTTGTCCCACAAAATATTGATATACCTAATATTATTTATATTTTTTATATATTTCTGGACTTCTCATAAATAGGGTTTTTATTGTTGATGTATGGTGACACAATATGTCACATTGATATAATAATGTGTAATTTGGGTTTTTTCTTTTAGTTATTTGGAGTTCTAGAATGTATCTTCAATGTATGCCTATTCAATTTTGGAATTTATTGTATTGTTTTTTATAATTTATTTTCTTAGGGTGTATTATTTATTTTTAATTGATTAATTTCATGATTTCTTGTTCTTACAAGTGTGTATTTTTCTATATGTTTTTTGATTTATGTTTTCATTAACATGAACATATAAAATTTGGATGGGTGATTCATGTTTTATTGAGGAATTATAATACACATCAAAATATATTTTGTTGTGTATTGTATTCCCAATGACATATGATGATTCCTATGAAATATTTAATCACTTAATGAAGATTGGGTTTTTCCTCGTGTATTCCTTAGGCAGGCGCAAATACATTTTTTAGGGATTTCCCAAGACAGATCTTGAAAAATGGTGACACAACCAAGGATCCCTAGCATGGGTATATGTTCATGGATAAACCTCTATTATTTTTCTTACTACCTTAGATCTATGTTTGTAATGTTGATACTTTTGGTGTAGTTATAATAATGTCTCTGGAGAATAATTATTGTATTAAACCCTTAGTTTTCTTCAAAAATCTGGTTTTGAGTCTTGTGATTTGTGTTATCTTTCACTAATTTTGTTTTGTTTTAAATAAAGTTTATGTTTATGGTGTTTTTATTTCAAATGACTAATATATTCTGAATAATGATAAATGGAGTTTATCCAACATCATGTTCGTATATCACATAGAATAGAAAACCATTTAGAGCCTCACTTTGATGATTAATAAAAACTAAAGTGGCATGTGCATGAATTGAACATTGTATAATAGTGTGTGAGGCCAATTTATGAACAACCTCTTACTCCTTTTGTGATAGTTATTTTGTTTTATGATTCTATTATCGTGGTATTGGTGGGGGTGGGTGGTTTTCAAATTTAAATATATTTGGATATGAAAATTTAGTAAAGCTGGATTTTATGATGGGAAAATGGATTTATTGGAAAATCAAGGCTTTGATATTTTGAAAAGATCCTTGAAATTATGATAGATTTCCTAAATTATGTAAGGATAATATTATTAAACATAGGGATTTAAATTTTTTGATTCAAATAGAGCATCTAATTCTTCTCCCATAAATTCATTTCTCGGAGATATGTTTTTAATTGTGAATTATCATTCGATTGGTTTCATTTTAGATAAAAAATTATTATTTTTGGTTTTATTTTTTCTTTTATTTGTTTTATTACACCTAGAAAATATGTTAGGATTAATGAGTGGTATATCAACAATAGTTTTAGATATTTTCTCTCAGAACTTGGATCTTCCAAGACTTCAAATTGAGTCGGAAGTTATACACATTATGGATTTTTCATGTCATTCATTGTGATCATGATAAATTAGAGGAATGTGAATAGATTGAGGAAATATAATATATTTTCCTAACAAGGAGAACCCATGAATCCATAACTATGTGTGTTATATTATAGATGTGCAATGGACCTGATCATGATCAATAGGTTGTTTTAATTTCGTATTCATTGGAAGATAGAATGAAAGGATGTTCAATTAGTCCACCATTATTCAAGGGGTCATTCCTAATGAATTAAATTTTAATTGGACAGTAGAAAAAATATTATTTAGAATAACTAATTGGATGTAATGGTTTAGATTAATTACATCAGTGTGCTAATTCCGTTTCTTCCAGAGTTTTTTTAATGAAATTAATTAATGGATCATAATAACATGAGGGTTCTTCCATTGTAATGTATTTATCAATGCAGAATTAATGGCCAAATCATTTTCTATGGGGTTGTTTATGATGGGTGGTAGTTATCCAACTTTTTATTCTCTTGGTGGTTTATCAATTTCATTGTAGTAAAATATTGAGTAATGTTTTATATATGTATATCCCACAATTTTACGCTTACCCAAGGGGAATAATCACCTCATGTGTTTCTAGTGTTTCTATTTCAGGAATTTTGAGCCCTATTAAATAGTGAAAGGAAAACCTTCCATCAGTATGGTCAATTGTGAAACTATCATTAAATTTATAAGAATCAATATCAATATCCGAGGAAAAATACCATTCTAGTTTTAAAATCAGAAAATTTGATTTATCTAATCATTCTAGGAAACATTTAATAATCATTCCCTAAATAAAATCTATTTTTTACTTTATATATCAATGTTGATCTATGAGTTTTTTTGAAAGATTTCTTATATTTTCCTTATATAATAGAATATGTATCTTTTTTAGTTTTTTTTATCAAACTAGATATCCAATTTATGTCTGTGATTAAAATACCTTATAATGTATTTTAGAGATCCTTCCGAGTTCTTATCATTAAAATACTATTATTTTTCTTCAATCGTTAAATATTTGTGAGAACCTTTGGGAACCAATTTTCTCCATCTCTAATAGTCCCATCATTTGATACTTGTGGAGTTATGATTCATTCATTGGGTAGTAGTTTTTTACTTATAATTTTCTTGGTAGTTTATGAATTAATCTTTGAAAACCCTTGTTCATTTGGTCCACCATGAATTCAATGACTCTTACAGGGATAAATATGTTATAGTGTTGAGAATTTTCACCCCAAAACTTCAATTACAATTTTATTTTATTTATCTATTTAAATTAAATATTTTTGTTGAAATTTAGGTATAGATCATTGGAAAAAGCTATATTTTGGTTATTTTCATATATTTAATCTCCATCACATAGATAGTGTTCATGGTTTTAGATATATTATGAATCTACCTATAAGATGTGGTGGTATTTGTTTATTTATTTCATGTACATCCATTCCTTACGGGTTGTGTATGGTTATGTTCAATCTATGTTATAACTAGGTGAATCTATGAAAGGTAATTGGTGTGTAAAGGCGTTGATACAAAACATTAATATGGTATAGTAAAATACATTACACGTCTGAGTACCCACATATAATATTCATAGGAATGTTTTACACATTTTTTGAATGTTTTAACAAACTATGTATTCGAACCCATAGGTTCTCCATGAAACATTTGTGATAGAATTACTATTGGTGCATGGTTTGGTAAATTATTGCTCCAAACCATGCGACATTATCCTTGTGGATTAAAATTAGGCTCTTCTTCTATTTTCTATTAAAGTAATATCCCTATGGGGTTTCCCATACTCTCATTCAATTTAAATCTTCTTATGGGGAGCTTTATTTATTCTTCCCTTCACCTCACTTATTTTTTGTGTCTTCCTAGAGAATTTACATACTATTCTATCAATTAATGGATTTATTTAACACATCCTCTTCCTTTATTTTTTTTATTTTTTACAAGACATGGTTTCATGTTAGCCTCCCCTTAAAGATGTATGTCAGCCTATACTCTTTTACATTTGTTGTTAGAATGTAGTCCTGATTTTTTGGCCTTGATTATATTTTATTATAAAATTTCATCAAATTTTTACCCGATTGAAGTAATTTTCTTATATAATTAACTTTTAATGTAATATAACTATAGTCATGAGTTGTTATTGTTTATTTTTAACTAATTTTATATTATTATTTAAGACCATGAATTAGATTCAATGAAATTTCATGATGATTTTGAATTTTAATGCACTTATGATAGTTTTATATAGGTGATTTAGGTATGATAAAATAAATAATAGGGAACTAAAATGATTTTATAGTTTAAAATAAATATTATTATTCAAAAAATCCTGAATGTTATTTTTGATATTTTATTTGGAGTTAGTTAGGTAATTAATCATTTTTTGGGATTAATTATTGTACATGGAAATCTCTTATGATTTGACATTTGACATGAATTATGACATTTTACTCAGTCAATTGACATTCCATGTGAATTATTATTTAAATGAAAGGAATGAGTACCTGTCTAAAAAATATTTGATCATATATATGGATATATATATATATATATTTATTTAAATTTTCTAAAATTAATATGATGAAATACTTAATTTTATTTTTCACTTGGATTAATGAAATTTCCATAAAATAGATAATAATTGGTTGTTTTCTATAAAAATATTAGTTGCCCAATCAGCTTCTTTATTGGGTGGGTAGTTGTTTATATTGATTTCTCTAAATATAGTTTAACTAAATGTAAATTTAATATTAAAAATGATTACTAGTTTTGAGAATTAAATCCTAGTTTGATATATAGAATTGATTTCATATGGATTGAGAACCTTCAATGAATATATATTTTATAAGATATTATTATTATTAATTTAATAGGTTTGAATTAAATGAATGATTATTGTAGGTTTTTTGTGAATTTTAAATTGTTATGATGAATAATTATTTATGTTTTTGATGTATAGTTATCATCACATCAAAATTTTCTTATCATCATTGGATCCTAGGAGTACTAGTGAGATATGATATATGTTTATTTAAGAGTCAATATTTTATAAACAATATTTTTTATGGTGTTAGATTCTATATGGTAAATCCATTAGTGGGACTAGTCGTGGGTAGATAGTCGGTTATCGATACTCAAATGCATTAATGGGTCATTAGATGGAACTAACATGCATACATCATGGTTCTTTTAATGTTACATTGAAGAAAATTCCATAATTATATAATAGTTATGTCACCCTATTTTAATTTTATTTAATGATTTCATTACTTCTATTTTTGTACCATTTCATTATGAGGCCTCCAACTATTTAAATTTTTATTTTCAAAACATCATTTACCCAATGACTTTTAATATGTTTCATCAGAATGTCTACTAATCCATTTCACATGGGTTTAATTAAATAAGTTGTTTTAAAAAATAGGGATTTCGAAAGAATATATATAATTATTAAAATAGTGTATTTTAATTATTAAAATAGTTTTGTTTATAAAAGTGTGAAACTCTATTTTTGATATACATTTGGAAACTAGCATGTTTGGTCTATCATGGGAATGTAAATGTATGGTTTATGTGGTGCTAACATACTATGCATCATTAAGTTCAAACATTATTTATGTAACTCGACATTAATAGACCCAACCTATTCTATTTGTTCATGTTTGTTTATTGGATCACTAGAGGTTTGAGTATGTGTTATTGATGGATTGGGAACATTGAGGTCATATATAGTTGATGATGGATATTTTTGGGTTTATTTTTTAATTTTTAGTGTTCTGGGATATATCATCCATGTTGTCATCCTTTATTTTATAATTTTCAATATCTATTCCTCTAATATATTCTCTTATATTTAGAGTTTATATTTTACATTTAGTTGATAACCATTATATCAATTTAGTATACAATGTTTGGATTTTATTATACCATTATTATTTTTTGTATTTCTCATTGACATATAACTTATGGATTTTTAATACTAGAATTATTGTACGAATTAAAATACTTTTTATGTCATAATTATAGGATATAATAGTCACCATTTATTTATTGGGATTCCTTGTATTATTTTTGTTATCCTTTGGGGATCAAGGATCTTTCATAGGTGTGTCACAAGATGGATTAGGTACCTGGTTCATAGTTTATCCTAGATTGGTTACATGAAATCACCAAATTATAATATTACATATTTCATGGGTATTTGAAAATCATTTAATAAGATATCATGATTCTGGATTTAAATGATTACATGGTTGAAATTTCCCATTTCAATTAAATTTTATAAAATGTTAAACTAAAGAGAAACATACTAATTCTATAATTATTGAATATATTTTATTTTATTACCAAATATAGAAAGGGGGATCATGGATGATTATATAGAGTCTCATAGGGAATAAAATGGAAATTATTAAATAAGGGAATAAAATTAGAAGAAAATATGGGGATGTGAGGAAGTATAATTTATATGCATTAACACTAGAGGTTATAGACACAATAAGAGGATGAATGAGGATAATAATTTGTAAACCACGGTGGTTTAAACTCACTCATTAAAATTGAAAATAAATAATACAATTTATGTGGAGTTAGTGACCTATTTCTATTTCTTAGGCCGACAAGGTTTGTATTATAATGAATGTTATGAACATAGAGGGTTGGTGCCACTGTTCTATATTATAAAAAAGTAATTTTTTATTACTTATGGTTCTAGACACATAGATATTATATGTTACTTGGACTATACCATCTTTATGATTTTATAGAAAATTTATTCTATCCATATTTTATTTTTTGTTTCAAATTTTTTAAGTTTTAGGGAGATGAGTATTCATGATAATAGTCATAAATGATCAATATTGAGAGTTATTTCATTCATTATCAAAATACCTCAATTCCAACTTCCATACTCAATGTGTATTTATAAATCCTAGGACAAAAAAAGAATACATTATTTTACAAATATTTATTAAAATAGATATGTTTGTGGAGGGATATGATATTATTTTTTTGTGCTACCAGTTTAGATTATCATTCATACAAGGATATGTTATGGTATTTTACATTTTCTATTATAAATTTAAATTATTTAATTGATTATTACCTAATTAATGATACTTTTTTTTAATTTTATTAAAAGTTCATTTAATTTTAATAAATAATATTTGAAATATTAATAATTTTGATTAATCTATTTCTATAAAAATAATTTCTTAACGATCTTAGTGTATCCCTTACCACTAATTTTTACCTTTTGCGGATTGGGTAATATTCTTTAGTGTACGTGGTGTTCTAAATTTATTTACTAGAATTAGATAATTATTTTGTAATTTATAATATATTTTTCAATTAGGGAGTCATTAATATGTCTATTAATAAGATATATAAAAGTATTGATAATGAAACCTAATGGTTATACTTCTATATTAACTTAACTCATTTATGATGACGAATATAATAATATTATCTATTAAAAGGTACCAAAATTGTTATTTATGATATGAGGTGATCTATTACGGAGTTAGAAGAAGAAATTACCCAAATTATTTCATTAAATATATTTTAGGTAAGTCGGAGAATATTTTTTAGATTAGTTGTGACGTTTTTTGTATAAGATATTCAAGTTTGGTAATTAATAATTATATTAAATATTGTTCAATAATTTTTTTCGTGTTAAATAATTCATGTTTTATTTTTGTATTTTAATTAAATAAATTTTTAATAACACCATCAATAGTGTCAATACTATAAGTTATAGTTACCACCTTGTGACCTATTGGTGGTGATCCATCGAGGACACTATCAATCACATCATTATCTTAGGAATATTCATGATGAAGTATATTCATGATAAATGGGTATCATAGATAATTTGTTATGATATTATTATATATATATATTTGATGATTTAATATTTTTGGGATGTTATTTTAATTCGAAACCACCTATGTGATTTAGTGTATGAAATTTGGCTAATCATATCGAGGGATACTAAGATTTTAATCCCAAACTCTTATCTTTACTAAATTATCATTCATGGAATTTTTTAGATTATTTTATATATTTATATAGGTTTAGATTCATGTTTTATATATTATAAATTATTAATTATTTTTTAATGCATTGAATGGTATCTCATTTTTGATCATGTTTAAACATAAATAATCATTTTTTCCTTAAATTGAGATTTATTATTTATTTATCATTATGTAACATTATTATAAAAACATTGAGGTAGAATATAATACTTCTTAGAAAGAACATATTAATATTTATCAATGGGTATAAAAGTTTCTTATTGAGGGAGGTAGAGTTACCTAATAATTTTGTTAATCAAAAAAATTACCGAGGAATTAGGAATTTATTTAGGAAAAAGATATAGAGTGAAAAATAAAAAAATATGAGATGTAAATATAATTTGTTTTATAGTTTTTGGAGCATTGATATATTAATGATAATTATATATATAGTCATTGGAGTTGTTCTTGTGAAATCATGATACTATAATGATCAATATGATTCACTTTTTAGACCACTTATGAAATGTTTTTTATAAATTTTTTGTTATATTTCGATGGAGATGTTATAAATATTAAAGGATAATTAAATAATTAATGAGTACTCACGGATTGTTGTGATAATATATAATTACATTAAAAATTCTTATCTAATATAGAATAGAAACCGTCCATTTTTGAATAGTACAAAAAATTGATCGTAAATAGTTAACCATTTTAAATTGATGAATTATAAAGAGTTATAATCAAAATATTTTTTTATTTAGATTACTAGTTTTTTTTAAATGTAGATTTATATAACAATGAATTTTTTTGTAATTTTATAAGGATTTCATCATCCTCAAGTATATTTTTCCTTCAATGTGTACTCTCATTAAAATTACACTTAACAGAGAATAGTTTTTATTCTTGTATGTTAGAATAAGAACATGATTTTCTATTTATATGGATGGGTGGATAGTGTATAGTCTCTAAAATTAGAATATTGGAATGCCCATCCTATGAATCATTTTATTCACCCTAACAATTTACATCATGATATAATGAAATATCTATTAAACCACTGATTTTATGTTTTTGTTAGTAATTATGGATCATGGAATTTACAATGTCATTAGAGAGTTAATAATTATTAGAATAGTCTAGGAATGAGGTTTGAATAAAATCATGATAGTGTATTTGATCAATGAAGAATACCTTCAATTGATGATGAATTTTTTGGAGGAGTTGATATAGTTAATTTTATAATATTTTTATTTTCATCTCTTAAAAGTAATTAATTTGACTCAAGATGTAATAATCCCATCAAATATATCTAATAAAAAACCTGAATTATACTTTTATAGGGCCGAATGAGGGTTCCTGAAAATTATATTCTAGATGTAATTTCATTGAGAATCAAAATTTTAATATTCCGAATTATTTATTTATTAATGAATAAAAAATATAATAATACAAAAAATTTATAAACCAATAAACATCCCAAAAGCAAAATTCCTTTGATTTAATGATTATAAAATTAGACATGATATATACATGTGATATAATACAGTATATAAATAAAATAAAAATTATAGAAACACATTATGACACAAAATATTTCAAATGAGGTAAAAATACATCAAAAGGTTATATATATTTTTTAATATAATAAACCAATAGTAATATTCTACTTTCCTGAAGTGAAACAATGAAAGAATATATTATATCCATATAGAATGAACTAAAATTTATGAAATTAATAAATTATTACATTTAAACATGACATATTTTGAAAAAAACAATACACATGTCCCAAAAAATTTAATAATATAAAATATACATGATTGAATAGTGTTTTAATGACTCGTCATGGGAAGGGAAAATGGAACATAGGTCGAGAAACATTGGGTCCCTATAATGATATATCATGGGTTGTGTAATATTTTCTATAGAGAGTATCATGATAAACTAGAATTAAGCCATTAGATATAGTTAAGTATATAATACAATATCCAGGATGAACTATTCAAGAATGCTGGAATTTTTTTTTCAGAATAATAATATCCACCTGGAGAGGAAATTTAAAAAACCAAGTGGGTTATGTTTCACTCTTCCCACTAAGGTACCCGAAGATGCACATAAAGAAATTTATAAAATCAATTATATTAATATCTCATAAAGAAATCATGAAACCATTTATATATTGAAAACACCCATGATCATCGATAATTTCTGCATATATATGTTCCCTATGTCATTTTAATGCCACAATAAAAAAAAATATATTTAAGAAAACCCCATTCTGTAACCTAAACACACTTTTTTTAAAAAGTATTTCTCCCCAAAATATCATTGATAAGTCAAAAATATAA
Organism: Viscum album; assembly: GCA_963277665.1. Classification (NCBI taxonomy): domain Eukaryota; kingdom Viridiplantae; phylum Streptophyta; class Magnoliopsida; order Santalales; family Viscaceae; genus Viscum; species Viscum album. The sequence continues at coordinate 689,275,807 of OY728164.1, forward strand.
ATGTAAGTTATTTTATTAAAAAATCACCACATATTACATAAGAAATATAAAAAATAAAATTTAGTAAATAATATATGTGAATTATATAAAACAAAGAAAATTAAAAAAAATTATCATAATTACATTCTAAAAACCATTTGGAAATAACAAATTTATAACACCAACAATATAAATAGTTTTCAAATGAATTATAATACTATATATTTATATATTCAAATAAAATTACATAATACCTTGAATTCATGATCCATAAATCTAGATAAACAAATATTGTCACTTATATTCATGAAAAATATCAATTAATTATGATGTGTATTACTCATATAATGTAACTCGTTCAGACCATAGGAATCCTCATTACTAAATTAGAAACCCAAACACACATATTTGATATATTTTTCAAATACATGTATCTAATAATACTTAATGAAATGATGCAAGAGGAATGTGATACCTATAATATGATGTTGATGATACATAAAGGTAAACTCTAGATAATTAGATAAAAAGTCCTAGGAATTTTGGGCTCTTTCATTAACATCAAAAAACATCATTATCACATGATTTATAATATAGTAATTACCAAGAGGGAAAAATTTAAAAATAATGAAAGGAATGGGTAGAGTAGAATAAAATACCTTTATCTATTAATATTATTGGTGGTGAAACCTATATTAAGTCAATACGAGGAGGTAATGGTATCCTCCTCTATAGGTTGCCTTTGAAAGAGGGGTGGAAAATATGAGGGACAATAATTTATAGGGATTACACATTTAATATTATGCTTATTATAATTATAATAATAAAATAAAATAATATATTATAGTTAATATGGATAATATCAGTTAACAAATTAATTGATTATTATCCCAATAATCGTATTTGGGTTTTAAACCAATGTAATTAAAAATATCAACATAATTATTTTTAAAATAAAAATCATTAAAAAAATTATTTGAATAATTTTTTAACTCGTATATTTTTATGTATGTTTTCAAATATAAAATATTTATTCTAATAATTATATTACTACATAAATTTATAATCATAATAATTAAATGGTATTTGAAATAAATCCTGAAATTTGTATACACGATAATTGAGAATTTGTGCTGAACCCCTTGGTATTCATGGTTGGTTTACATTGATTCCTAGATTAGGAATTCTCCAATGTCTCATTTCATGAATCCGCAAACAATTTTCTCGTATAGTTTAGGAAACCATTCATAATGTTTTCACCTACTAAAAAATATCATGAAATAAAAAAATAAAGCTAATTTAATATATAAATTATTAAATATTAATAAATTAACTACAATAAAAAATTGTTTGTTACAGTAGAGAATCACATTCATATATTTCATTCACTCTATCATGGGTAATATATATTCCCATATAAAGGATTTTTCAATATCTTTTATTCGGTACTTCATAAATATATTGTTCTAGGATTCATATAAAGATTTATATGATTGAGTTTGTGATAAAACCCAATCAATGGATATCGATCTATTCTGGATTCATCTAATTTTTTTAATATTATAAATTGAATTGATTGCTGTCATTTTGATTTATATTGTATTGAATTATATCATAAAGGTTATATTTTTATAAAATGGATTATGATCTGGTTTTTTTACCTTAGGGATAGATTAACGAATATGGATTTACAATAATTAAACATGAAACAAAACATCTAATCTATATATTTTAATTTTTTGTATATTTTAGGTAGAAGTTATAGAGTATCATTGAGGGGTTTTATATTTTATTAATGTGTTCCCAGATGATTTTACCTAATTTACCTCCAATGTGAGAAATAATTTTAGAAATAATTTTATATTCACACACATATATAAATATCTTCAATTTCAACTATTGTTTATCATATAGACCCTATTATTATTGAATAGATGCATGTTCAGATTGAAGATATCATTATTATGTAATTTTTTCACCAATGTATCTCTATGGTGTTCATTTTTACTATTTATAAAGGATTTTGGTAGTATTATATGATTTTTATTAATTTCTAGTCACTGGATCACATAGTATTGAAGATTATATAATCATTTCCTACTGATACGGTTAATGATATGAACAAAGATGGTCCATAGAATTTGTTAAATAACAATCTAATAGATTTTATAATTTACAAAAGGTTTTCCATATATGGGAGTTAATTTATCCTAGAATGTTTATTTACACCAATTTTTCACAATAATCTAGGGACCTGAAAGACCAGATGGTTATCATATCCATGACCCCATTCTATTTGTAAATTCCTCATCCACTTGATTATATTCTCTACAGACATGTGAAGAAGTCATGTTGAGGTTTTTTCTAGATTCATTAACTGAATCCAATGAGGAATGATCTTCAATGGGTCTTATGTGGTTATTTTCATTAATGCTCCTACTTTAATTTAAGTGTAACTCTATCCATAAACTGTGATAGTATTTCTGAAAAACATAACTAATGGGATATATTATAGATCATAATTCATAATCCCAAGAAAACCCAATTATAATAAATTGGTAAAATCATCCCTTGATGAAACCCCATTTAGTGTGAGAAAACATCTACAACATAAGGGCGCTGGTATTCAAGATTTTACACAATCAATATTGAAATTGATCCACAATATAAAATGTTTAATCTATTTAAATAATCTAATAATATGAGTCTATTTGTATTTTCCTATAACACCATGAGTTCTTCTTATTATTATCCATTCAATAGTGTTACTCATTTCCCCAGTTTGGACCTATGATGCTGAAATTTTTTTCATGTGTAAACTATTATTAACATTGTTCATTCATGGTGGAATACTATCAAATTCCCTTGAATTTTTACCCTTAAACACATCTATACAATGTGATGTTTTTGTTACCCAGAGAAAATTACAAAGCTACAATATCATTTTAGTATAGAATATTTATAGCATGAGTGTTTTAATATTAACATTAGAGGAAAATTCCAACAAAAAGAGACAACAAACAAACCTCTATATGGCCTATGAAAAGTCTTAAAAATTAGGTTTCATTTATTTCTATCACACCTCATGCATAATGGAATACTAAGACACTATTTTTTCATGCATCTATAGTTGATAAAGGGTAGGAATCTTGTTCTTAAAAATATTAAAAATAAGAACAAATCATTAGTGTTGAATAAAATGTATGTGAATTTTGAATTCCATGTTGGTTGAGAATCGGATCTGTCACACTATATCTTGTAAATTTCCTTCACATTGAAAATCACATTCCTACAAGGTCTCCATACTATAGTATCTACATCCATAAAAGAGTAGTTTTGGATTTCCATCCTGATTTGAAGTGAAAAAATACACTCAAGACTATTTATATACATTAATATATCAATAATAAACATGATAGATATGTATACTGAAATAGTTATGGTTCCATTGTTTGGGATTCATATACATAATGTACTCTAACATTTGATACTAGACTACTTTCCCAACATCCATAGAGTGTTATGCATAATGTCATTGAAGGACGACCATATTGTTTTCCAAACATATGAAGCTAGGTTATGAGTCTAACTATTAAACAACTTCATTTTAACTTGTTTTAGAAGAATTTCCAAATCCAATCACTATATATTAGGACACTCTATGTATATTTTCTAATAATAATATCATTAAATATCTTTAAATATTTAATTTCTAGTCCTCCCAATTCCATAGGTTTGATGAATTCATTTAATTTAAAAATTTATAAACTTCTTTTCATACACATATCCAAACCATATGAAATTATTAATCAAACAATGGAGTTTGTTCATAACACTTATTTTCCACCTCTAAAAGGGTGAAGGTGTAGACAAATTACAATTAATCACATTGCTTACAAGGAAAACCCATCATGCATCAGACATGGATTTTCTTTCCAAACTAGAAAGTTGATTGAAAATTACAATGAAAATATTAACAAAATATTGAACCCTCAGCTTAACCAAAAATAATGGGACACCAATGTAATTAAATTAAATTGATGCCTTCATTAAACAAAGCCTTTTAGAAATATTTTGTAGTAAAAAAATATTTTTTCCCTCACCAAAAATATAAAGGGTTTATTAAAACATATATCATAACTGAAGAAATCCATAAAATGGGTAAATGTGACATTAATCATAGAAATGGAAATTTGAGATACATGTGTCAAAAAAAGGATGACATATACATATAATAGATGTGATGTCATGCAGACACCTATCGAATCCCTAATTATATGGTAAATATCAAAAGGTTCTTGATCAATTTTGATCCTTCTAAATTAATATTCATCATTAAATATAGATGAAATTAAAGAGGGTCTCCCCATCTTCATCCTCATGTGAATTGAAAAAACCGCCAAGGATATACATTCATGAGGATTCACAATCATGAAGAGTTCTTTATGGTATTTAAAATTTTAATAAATGTTTCTAAACATCCATACATCCCAATTATAGAAATAAGAAATCTACACTTAAAAGTATTAAACTCATTAAATATTTTATTTTAGAGTTAATAATTACCCTATTTAATTATCCATATCATTAGATTGACACTCTCAGAGGCTATGGATAAAAATAATTAGACACTTCTACTAGTGGAAATTCCATGATTATTTGAGGTGATATATTCATATATAATTCCACTTAACTAATTTAAGAGAATTTTACAAATAAATATAGAAATTGTGTTCCCATTGGAAGTTATCTGGAAATACATGATGTTAATTTCAACATTTTCCTTCCGAATGAAATAAATGAAATGTGAATTGATTTTATCAGGTTTAAAGTCATTATAGAATAAGTACCCCATTACACTAACCATATAATCATTGAAAATGCCATAGTAAAACAAAAGGAATTTGATTGAAAAATCATATGAACTAACTCTATTATTAATATATAAGGATAATATGGCCATTTTGACTTCTTAGTGGGAGGAATATATGATGAGTTCCCAGTTTTGGGGATCCCCAAAGAGTCGAGGTATGTCATCAGTCATTTTATGTATTCTATACATTCCATAATTATAGTACGACCCCTAAAAATATTCCACAACTTACTTGGAGATATAATCCTCAAAATTATGCATGTACCCATAACTAATCAAAAAATTATTCCACATCCTTATTTTCTTTTCATTATTCAACCAAATTATGACCATTTAATTCATATCACCCACATTCATCTATTTAACATTCAGATGATTAAGATATAATTTTTTCCTTAGTAGTTAGGAGATCAACATAATTAGTGTGAAATTCAATGACCTATTTAGAAAGAAAAATATGATTTTGGTAAATAATATGGTACTATGCAAGCTTTACTTCATCCTCCTTCACCTGGATTTCATGATTTGAGAAGATAATTATACACATATCTCATAATAATCCTTTAATTTCCATTAATATCCAAGTAATTACATAGAGTGGTTTGAAAATAGGTTCAAAATTATAGGTCTCCATAATAATATGCCTCTCTCTAGGAGTGAAAAAACATCTATTATTGATATGAAAATGTAGAGGAACTTACCCTGTAATCTGAGTGGAGATTTCCACAATAAATTGATTTTGATGATAATAATGATTTTGAATGGTAAAATCTGAGTCCCCATGTTCCTCACTCTAGTCATTAATTTTAATAATATAACATTCTAGATCACTTTCATATTCCATTCATGGTATACCTTTTCCAAGTTAATCCATATTTAGAAAGGGTATCCTCTGTATGGTCACACTGGTAACCACATGAAGATAAATCCAAAGGTGCAATTTTATTATTTCTCGAACCAATTTTTTTTTCATCATCACAGGGTTAAAGTCACCCATTATCACCCATTTCATATTCATATATTCAGAGAAAACCAAAAGATCCCACCATACCTCACTTATTCTGATGTACTATGTAGATACATATACATAATAAAAAGAGGGTTTACAACTTGATGTATTGAAGGACATGGAAATACTATATGCCTTATTTTTACATGTGGTGCTTCCAAATATATCATGCATAAGAATCCATATATAATAAATATTTGATTCATGATTGTATTTTCAATGAAATTTGTATCTAATAGAGGCCCACATTAAAGATCTTAATCTCTCGTGCCACATTTTGGTTCATAAGTTTTCATGATCATGGCTATATAGGCCATAATATGGAGTCTAAGAGCCTTAGCCATAATGTAATTCTGGATCCCTTGATATATACAAAAGAATTACTCATTTATTGAGAGCTCTTGTTATTATAAGAGACACAAATTTCTTCATCTCAACCTTATAGATTTTATTATCTCTTCTACATAATTTTTGATTTCCTCCCATTGAGGATTTGTATTTTATTATTCTATCCATAAAAATCTCAACAGGAAAATTATATTCTGTATAATAAAATTTTACGTTATCTGCATTATATGAAACTAGACCCATCTGGTCATTCTAATGTGTATCATCATCATCATCATCAAATCAGAAATTTCCCTTAAAAAGAGTAACCAATATGATGATTTATAAGTTTTTATGGGTAATATCACTGTTAATAAACCTTATGATAGACTTGGATTAGGGGACCTAAGAAAACTATCATTCTATTATATATTCATTATAATATACATCAACATGAGTATGCACAATGATTATTTTTACTATAGGAGGCACATGAACTATTGGACAGACCAAATCATTATCATCCAGTGGAACACAATAATTTGGCAGATCATTGAGGGGTCTCTCAGCCCCCTAAAATGTTCCCCATGTTCATGAACTAACACATTATAGGAAACAACCTATTAGATTCCAGAGACTTGTGGGATGTCTGGATTCATCTCATCGTGTGATTTCTCCACCACTCTTCCATATTCGTCTCCCTTGTTAATTTTTGGAAAAATAACAAAGTCATTTTGAGGGATAAAACCATTACCATTATATGAAATTTTTAAATCCTCAGAAGTGTTTTTCCATTTATGAATTCAACTGATGCCTCATGTTTGATAAAAATAATGGGCATAAAATTTTCCAACACATTCACATCAGCTTCCAAAGGTGTTGTGACCTAACCAGCTTCAAAAGTAGGACTTCCAAATTGCATTAGTTCCCTTCCAGTTTAAATATCACTAGAGGGTCTAAGAAATAAATAAAATTTCCATTATAGAATAAAAATCATTTATTTACACATTGTTCATTGATGAGAAGAATCATCACGACCTCTCATGTTATAGTAGGTACCCTATTTATCCATATTTATTTCAAACCAATGGTGAAAAAAAACATATGTAGATCATAGATAATATTTTGTTTCAATGATATTTTTTCTTATGTAATTTTTTCATACCGTTTAGTAAGAACCACCTCCTCCACTGAACTAATAGACAAGTAAATATTTAAAAACAATCTCATATAATTCCTAAATAATAAATTGTTAGTTTTATTTGCCTTCTAAATGGGATTCCTCACCAAAGAAGAAATATCCTAGAGGATACATGGATGATAGTACAACCAATTCAACTAACTAATTAGAATACAATTATGAATGTGATAATTCCTTAAATTATCAGTGTAAATGTTCATATCATATTGCTGGATTTATAAAAACCCCAACATTTTGTGAAATTACCCAAAGGTCCATGCTACCCATTTGTACTCATCGGATGGAAAAATTTCATGATAGATTCACATTCCCACTATATCATTCTCTAGTCTTTACAACCCTTGAACTCTGCAAATATTTAACTGAGATTAGTAAATTTAAAAAATATTTCATCATTGGGAACAAGAACCAATAATATTATGGAATACCTATAAATATTTACAAGTTATTCAATGACATATTTATTTTTCAGGACATGTGACGTCACATAAATGATATTTTTTAACGTTAAATTCCATTAAATTTCCATTCATGATTTTTGGGGGGTTTTCCATTCTTTTATGAAGGAATGGGTGAGTTTTCATGAATTGGGCCAAACCGTGAGCCCAATTCTAGATTTAAAAATAAATTTTGATTCCATTATAAATTCTTAAGTTTTCACCATTTTTCATCCATTCTAATTCTTAATTGTCATCCCCTGACCTATTAACCCCGCCATATTAATTTGGACCATTTAGAAATCCATAATCATGGTGGATATGGGTTTTTATTTAAGGGATTGGGCCTGCCCGAAAGATCATTTTCTTCATTAAAAATAAATTTTAATTCTTTAATATCTCCTTCAATATTTACCTTTTTCGGTGATTCTAACTCTCACTTAAACCCACATACCTAAGGCGCGCCCCCAGTCTCTCCTCCATCATTTTGGAGATCAATAAGATCACACAATTGGTCGAAGCTTTTCTGGATTTCAGAAATCACCCAGATTTGGAGAGGTATATTTATCCTTTCATAACTCCTTATATTTTTACTCTTTATCCCCCATTAGAGTTTCTACATGATCTCCTAATCATTTTTCTATCCTCCCTTTAATATTTTTGTGTTTTCAAATTCAAATACTGGTGGATTTTGTGTCATTTCATTCAATATTGTTTTGAGTAAGTGTTTCTCTCTTCAGTTTCTTCCTTCTTCTTAGGGTTTCTTACCTCATTCATTATGTTATAAAATGTCCCGAAGATAGGGTTCAATCCTATGGTTTGATTTGGTGTCTTTTTGGTTAAATATTGTGGTCTAGGCCTGGATTTATCATCCTTGTGATGCGGCGGTGGTGCAGTTGATGATTCACACCAAGTTTTGAGGGATTCGACACTTTCGGCAGGTGGATCCACTTGTAAACAATTATTTATGAGTTATATTTCTATATTTAATATTTTTTCATATTACTCATATTTTTGGTGTGGTACAAAAACTATTTATGATTGATTTGGTTAAGTGTTTAATTTAAAATTTGCATTTTAACTTGAAATTGGGTGTTTTTATGTTACTCGTGGGGTATTATTTGGGTATATTTTAGTACATATGGAATTAGTTTAATAAATATTTTTTGGACTTCCAATTCTTTTTTGGTAACGTATTAGTGTCATCTGGGCCTAAAAAGAGGGGTTTTAATAGGTTTTATGTGTAAAAAATTGTTATACTTCTTGAGATCATTTTATGAAAATGTGTGTTTTCATTTGGATATTTTGTAGTATTATACATTGTGATTTTATAAAACATGAAAGTGGTTTCATAAATGTTTCTACGACTTCTAATTATGTTTTTTATAGTAATTTATATGGTTTTCTGGGTGTTAAATGGGGGTTTTGAATTGGGTTTTGTGTGAAAGACATATTTACCTCACTCGGGATCTTTTTATGATAATTGTAAATGATATAGGTTGTTAAACAAAGTGGAAAAAAGGTGCATATGTACTATTTGGTATGAGTGTTAACATATTAAGGTGTTTTGAAAGGTTTAGGGATGTTTTAAGATGTCAAACATTCTTATAATATTTTGAACATTTATGAAATGTTTTATTAAATTGTGATGTTGGAGCGAAACTTGTTTGTGGGCTATTTCGTGTAAGTTTGATGATAAAATGATTTTGAAGGGAAAAAGGGTATTATGTAACAAGTGAGTGGGATGTTATGATGGTTGTAATATATTATAATGGTTTTATAAAATTTTATAATGGATTTGTGGAAGTGTTAAATAAATGTGAAAAGTGTTGTGGGCTATTTTTGTGTGAGTCAGATTTCAAAATAAATTTGAATGAAAAGAGGACTTCTGTGACTTGTGTTGTATAAATGTGGGAATTTTGGTGAATTTATGATATGTAAATGATATTTTCATGTGAAAAGTATATTCATTGACATGTTGAACTTGTTTGAGCACAAAGGGAAAACTCGGGTATCTTGGTGGGTGGACATGTACTAGTATGCTAGTGAATCCGGGGTGTTTGGCCTCAGTTTCACTTAGAAATATTGATGATTACAACTATAAATAAACTATGATGATGAGGATTGGGGACCACTAGATTATGGTTATGTTCCCTACTAGTGGATCATGCACGAGAACAAATATTAATGATGGTTACTCTCACTAAGATACGAGGTACCTGGGACCCACAACTAGCTAGTGCCTAGGGGTTATTTCCAATTGCTTGTGCTCACTAGATATTTTTTACTTACTATCGGCATACTATATGAGTGGCTAGAAAATTCAGTATCATTGGTATTTATTTTAAAAGTGGTTATTCTTTAAATTATCCCACCTGAAAACTGTTTTTATTTAATTTTGCATCTTTTTGAAATTGTAACTAGCAGTACATGTTTTTGAAAACATGCATGATTTTCGTCATTAAATGTTTATCACATTTAATATATTAGTGGTGGTATCCTATTGGTGTTTGGCTCACACCCTACATACATCCTTCTGTGTAAGTAGACTTGGTTATTTTTGTTGTCGCAGGTTGGGTACTGTTTTTTGTTCCAGTGGTTCGGGTTTCTAGTAGGTCCTTGGTGGCGATGTCTTGTGGAGATGGCTTGAGGGCAGTGCCCCTTTCCATGAGGGTTCATGGGATGTTCCATTTTGGTTTTGTACCTTTTTTATATCCGTTTTTAGTTGTTTTAAAATATGAAATTTAGTTGAGGTTTTTTGTAAACGAATGTTTGGATTTAAAATTTTAGAGTTGTTTTATTGGATTATTTTGTTGTTTTATGTTTATAAACTACAGTAAATCATTCCCAATTTTTATTTTATGATACCCAGGAACTTGTGCCAGCCTGTGGGGATCGGGAATGCCCTTCGGGCCTTGTTTTGGGCTGGGTCAAGTGCCGATTTTGAATGTGACCATAGTTAATTCGTGACAAAATGGTATCAAAGGAGGTTCAGGTTAACCCTTTGGGTCAAGTTATTTGGGGAAGCATCAGGATAGTCTAGAGTTAGGATTTCTAGGACATTGAATTCCAGTTATGGGTAGTGTGATGGATCACCACAACTCATGATGGGATTTAAGTTTCTAGGTGAAGTCAGAATTTATCTATGCCCTTTGCTTTTCTTGGTTCGATGATGATTACGAGGAATGAAAAGAGAGTTGGGTTAATGGTCTTAGTGAGCTTGAAAGGACTGGAAAGCCATGTGGAACCAAGGATATTTTGTATAACACTCTTTGTGATAGTGAAGTGATTGTAATATAACCTCTAACCATATGTCTAAGTCACCCACTGAAACTAGTTTCCTCTCGTATTGTTTTGTGCTTTTGTTTTGAAAACGTGGAACTTTGGTTTTAAGAAGCATAAAATTTTTGTCAAATGATTTTCAAATAAATGGAGAATGGTTTGATTTATATAGTGGTGTAACTGAATTTTCAGAATTGTTTTGAAATGGAAAATGGTGTGCTTGCACCTCTTCTGAATTCATGAACTATATTTTTAGTTGGGTTTGAAAAGTGTTTCAAAATGAGTTTTCCAAACAATCAAAGGGTGTTTTAATGGGATGATATGTTTTAAAATTGATGTGAATATCATGAAAGTGAGTTATTTTTTAAATGTTTGTGTGTTTATGAAATGTTTTGTAAGATCTGAAATTGTATTTTGATCTTGTGGCTAGCAGTTTTGAGAAAAAGGATGTATTGGTTGACTATTCTAGTTTTGAAATGTGGAATGTATTTTTTTTGTTTTAACCTTTGGTATTTCCATGAGGAACCACATGCATGGGGTTATATGGGATGGTGTATGGTTGATGGCAGGACTAGATGAGTTCAGGATGGATATGAGGAAGGTGCCCGATGTGGCATAGAAACATGAATGTGTAAGGCCCATGGGGTACCATAGGTTGATATGATAACTGGTGAATTGTTTGTTTTCAAGAACTGTTTTTAAAGAAAAACATGATGTCCTGATGAATTGTTTGGGATGGATTATATTTTGTGTTTTTTGAAAATTTTGATGTTGTGGGATGTTTTGAGTCCAATAACCCCTCCTGTTTGAACTGTGTATTGGGTTTATATTTGACCGGTAAGCTGTGTTGAAGTACCCATTAGTAGTCTCCTCTGAGATATGTTTCGGGACACCATTATGGTGGTTCCCTTAGTGTGTTTGTATCTGGATTATGGCTTGTTTTGACCAATAGAACAGCTTGGTTGGGTCCTTGGGTTATCTCATTGGATAAGGTACACCCCCGTTAAGGGCTAATGCATAACTGAAGTGCAACCCGAATTGTTTATCCTTTGTAAAATCCTCAAGTTTATCAATATAAGGAATCTTTTATCGATCTTTGTTGATTGAGTCTACACCCATTCCATTCTTTGATTTTTAGATCCTCTTGTAACGACAGAGTTCTCGTGCAAGGTTGAAGGATACCTTAGTTTCTTAAGTTTCCTAATTAATCTAAGATAGATGTGGTCTATGGTTGTTAGTGGGGATGAGTGTCTTGATGGCATCTAAGAGTGACTCTAGGTTCTTCATAGTTTCTTTGAAGCATGAGTTCATGTTAAACCACCAGTGTGGGAAATATGGCCATGATAAGATATTGTGGCCACTTTCAGGAATTGTGTGTTGTTTGGGGATGTTGTATATGGTCCCTCTCCATGCATTGTTTATATCATTCGAAATCGACATGTTCGATTATACCTTATGAAGTCATGTGCTCGATTGACCGTAAAGGTGAAAATTGGGAAATCATATGAGAGTCTCTATTATGTTGGGAGAATATATCCCTTGAAAAACCCGAAAAATATTCCATTTTAGAGGAAGGTGAGTATGGGTGTTCTTTAATTCTATTGTTTCTCACCCGAAAAAATAAGGTGTGATGTGTGTGCATATTCTAAGACCTTGTTTCAGTGAAATACAAGGTTAGGGTTAAGTGAGTTTGGAATGTGTTTTGTCTTGGAAAACATATCAGGGATTGCGGTGAAGTTGTTGGTTGAACTGAATGAAGAATTACCGTTCAGGGGGTTTCCAAATCCTAACTGTGAGGCCGAAGATGCTTCAATCATTTGAGCTCGAGCCCTAGGTCTCAGAGAGAAGTTGAATCATAGTCAGGGAAAATCATAAGTTAGTTTAAACCCTTGTACAATGTACAATCCTTAGTATGAAAGATAAGGGGAGTTTAAACCTATGGTTTCATCATCTTTCTTCTGTTGTTCCTGTTCGGTAGAAATAGGTGGAGGGCCTTGTACCCATGTCATCGCCCAATGTTATTCCCCCCCTTTAGTTTCAATTGAGTCTTTAGAGAAAGGTTTGAAGTTTGGTTAGACAGGTTGAACACATGGTTTTCACTTTGTTAGTAGTGACCATGCCCCAGAAAACTATGTAGATAGAAGGATCCCCACTGTTAGTGCATGGTTTCCCAAACCGTGCAGACTAACCATGTGGTCGTCCCAACTCTTCAAATTTTAGGAACTTTCTGTACCGGCCCATGCTGGTTGGTTAAGATGGTTGGTTCTTATGGTGGGGAGACCCATTATGAGTCTTATATAAGTTCTTTTGTAAGTTTCTGATGGATGTATACCCCTTGTACCGGGGAGTATATTCAGACCTCCCCCGATTAGTGTCCTGATTCAGTCTTGGAAAAAAATATAGGTTATCTCTTATGGTGGGGAGCCTATTTTTGTCCCCCCGTACCAGTAACTCAGACTTATCCATGGTCTTGGCTTGGCGGTAGGTTGTCCCATTCAGAGCTATCAATGTACTTACATATTCTTTGGGTTAACATTGGGATTGGAGAGTTCCCAATGGTTTAGTTATAGCAAGGTAAGTGTAACCATGTTCGATGTTGTTGTTCGTTTGGGTGAATTGATTAAGTCTTGTTCAAATAGTGTTTAAGGTGTTTTATTTTGGGATAAAGTATGAATATAATTGATCATTTTAGGAAAGTGGTTTATGTTTTGTTTGTGAGAGTAATATTTCATTAATTGATCACTAGAGGTGTTTTGGCCTTTGGGGGTGAATCCTGGAAAGGGAGTACCTCTTGGTTTCCCAGTTGGGTTTGGTTATTGCTTTGGCATTGATATGACTTTTCAGGGAAAAAAGTTTTCATGGTGGGAAGAATTGTCACATAAATGAATTATTTTAATGTTAAATTCCATTTAATTTCCATTCATTCTTTTTGGATGTTTCCACGCTTTTATGGAGGAATGGGTGAGTTTTCATGAATTGGGCCAAACCGTGAGCCCAATTCCTGATTTAAAAACAAATTTTGATTCCTTTATATCCCGTTTATTTTTCAACATTTTTAATCCATTAAAACGGATAATTATCTTATCTAGACCTATTAACACCACCATATTAATTTGGACCATTTATGAATCCATAATCATGGTGGATAAGGGTTTTTATTTAAGGGATTGGGCCTTCCCGAAAGCCCAGTCAAATTTTCTGCATTAAAAATAAATATTAATTATTTAATATATCCTTAAATGTTTACATATGTTCTATGATTCCAACTCTCACCCGAAACGACTTACCTAAGGCGTGCCCCCATTCTATCCTCCATCAATTTAGAGCTCAATAGGATCACGAAATTGGTCGAAACTTCTATGGATTTCAGAAATTGACCAGATTTGGAGAGGTAAATTGATCCTTTCATAACGCCTTCTATTTTGACTCCTTTTACCTCATTCATGTTCCTAAATGATCTTTTAATCTTTTTTGAAACCTCCATTCAATGTTTATATGTTTTCAAATTCAGATAATGGTGGATTTTGGGTCGTTTTATTCTAGATTATTTTGAGTAAGTTTTTCTCTCATCAATTACTTCCTTCTCATTAGGGTTTTCTCCCTCATTAATTATGTTCTAAAAAGTCCAGAAGTTAGGGTTCGAACCTATGGTTTTTTTGTTGTCTTTTTGGTTAAATATTGTGGTCTAGGGCTGGATTTATCATCCTTGTGATATGGCAGTAGTGTGGTTTATGTTTCGCACCATGTTTTTAGGGATTCAACACATTCGGTAGATTGTTCCATGTGTAAACAATTATTGATGAGTTAGCTTGCTGTATTTATGCATTTTTCATATTCTTCATATGTTGGGTGTGGTGCAAAAACTTTTTATTATTGATTTAGTTAAGTGTTTAATTTTATATTTGCATTTTAACTTGAAATTGGGTGTTTTCATGTGTTACTCGTGGGGTACTATTTGGGTGTATTTTATAACATATGGAATTGGTTTACTAATTCTTTTTTGGCCAGCCAATTTTGGTTTGGTAATTTATTAGTGTCATGTGGGCCTAAAAAGAGTGTTTTTGAAAAGGTTTTATGTGTAAAACATTGTGATACTTCTTGATAACATATTTTGAAAATGTGTGTTTTAATTTGGATCTTTTGTAGTATTATTCATGGTGATTTTATAAAACATGAAAGTGTTTTTATAAATGTCTTTATGGATTCAAACTAGGTTTTGGATAGGAATTGGTATTATTTTTGGTCTTAAATAGGGGTTTTAAATTGGGTTTTGTGTGCATGACATATTTACATCACTTGGGTTCTTTTTATGAAAAGTGTAAATGTTTTAGTTGGTTAAACAAAGTGGAAAAATGTTTCATATTTTCTATTTGGTATATTTTTTCACCTATTAAGGGATTTTAAAAGGTTAAGGGATGTTTTATGACGTCAAACATTTTTATAATGTTTTGTAAATTTCTGAAATATTTTATTAAATTGTGATGCAGGAGCGAAACTTTGTTTGTGGGTTGTTTCGTGTAAGTGTGATGATAAAATTATTTTGAAGGTAAAAATGGTATTATGTAACAAGTTAGTTGGATATTATGAGAGTTTTAATATATTGTAATGGTTTTATAAAATTTTATAATGGATTTGTGGAAGTGTTAAAGAAATGTGAAAAGTGTTGTGGGCTATTTTGGTGTGAGTCGGATTTCAAAATCAATCTGAATGAAAAGAGGACTTTTTTGACTTGTGGTGTATACATGTTGGATGTTTGGTGAATTTATGATATGGAAATTATATTTTCATGTGAAAATTATATTCATTGACTTGTTGAACCGGTTTGAGCACAAAGGGAAATCCCGAGCCTCTAGGTGAGTGGACATGTACTAGTATGTTAGTGAATCTGTGGGGTTTGGCCCCAGTTTCACATTGAATGATTAAAACATACAACTATAACTAAACTGTGATGATGATGATTGGGGACCACTTGGTTATGGGTATGTACCCTAATAGTGTCTCGTGCATGAGAACATATATTTGTGATGGTTACTCCCACCGAGATATGAGGTACCTAGGACCCACAACTAGCTAGTGCCTATGGGCTATTTCCCATTGGTTGTGCTGAATAGATATTTTTTTCTTACCTTCGGCATACATTATGAGTGTCTAGAAAATTCTGTATCTTTGGTATTTTTTTAAAAGTGTTAATTCTTTAAATTATTCTACCTAAAAACTGTTTTTATTTAATGTTGCATCTTTTAGAAATTGTAACTAGCATTTCATGTTTTTGAAAACATGCATGCTTTTCGTCATTAAATTTTTGTCACATGGAATCTATTAGTGGTGGTATCCTATTGGAATTTTTCTCACACCCTACTTACACTCTTGGGTGTAAGTAGACTTGGTAGTTTTTTGTGTCATAGGTTGGGTTCATTTTTTAGTTCTAGTGGTTTGGGTTTCTAGTAGGCCCTTGGTGGTGACGTCTTGTGGAGATGGCTTGAGGGTAGTGCCCCTTGACATGAGGGTTCTTGGGAGGTTCCATTTTGGTTTTTTACTTTTTTTATTTTCTTGGTGAGTTTTTTTAAAATATGTAATTTAGTTTTGATTTTTTATAATATATTGCTTGGATTGATAAATCTAGATTTGTATTATTCGATTCATTTGTTGTTTCTTGTTTATAAACTCGGGTAAATCATTCCCAATTTTCATTTTATGATACCTTGGCACTTATGATAGCCCATGGGGATCGATAACGCCCTTCAGGCCTTGTTTCGGACCGGGTCAAGTGCCGGTTTTGATGGCGACTAGATTTAGTTCGTGACATGTGAAATTCTCCCCATTGGGAAATTTATTTTTAAAAATATTATAAAAGATGCAAAATGAGAATTTAAAACTATTTTTGGGATTAATTTATTTTTATAAATTAACAATTTTTTAAAAAAAATTTGAAAATGGATATAGAATATATATATACTCATAGTAATGAAAAATAAAATACTTGTATCACTTAGAAACATATTTATTGGTATTTATTCTATAAATAAGCATGGAAATAGAAATAAAAACATGTTGAACACACTTATAACAAGTATAGATGATATACATTTTGGTTTGGGAAAATAATAGAATATTATATCCTCTAAAAAACCTTAACAATATCGAATGGAACGAGATTATAACATAAATCATTTCCACATTGGTAACTCATCAACCATAATCCCCATGATTGAATAACATAAAATGTTTTGTTGAATAACATTTAAATTATTAATTACATGATATAAAATTCAAAAATGAAGTATATACACCTCAATATGAATATATGAGCATATAAAAAATGTATGTCTCAATGATTGGAAATTTGATATTAATAACACTTAAATTCCATACTATTAAATTTATGAATTAATGAACCAATATATTATTTTTATCAAATGTAAAAACACATAAACATATAAATATAATGTATGATAATAAAAATTCATTACCAACATAATAATATAATAAACTATAATAAAAATAAGTAATAAAACATGATGAAAATAAATATTGATATGAAATTACAGTAAAGTAAAATCTTGCTCCAATAGTACAATCCCCCCAAAAGAAAGTATGCAACAAAGTCTAACCTATAAAGAATGGTACTGGGACTACAATCCATAGTCGTAAGAACACACCTCGGCCTGCCTGATCTCACTGAGCACCATCCGGTCCTGGTCCGCCTAGAATCCTGTCAAAGGCTCGCTCGTCAGCACAAGACACGACATGTGTAGGAAAAGCCCATGTATGGGTGAGTATAACAATGCCCGATAGGACACCCTGAAAACCACAAAAGAATACAACATAGGAAATACCACAAAGAAATGATACAGTCACCTCTACACAGTATATGTTTAGAGAACATATAACAAGAGTATCTAGATATACTCATACACGATCGACTACCGTGACACCACCACTAAGATTTAGCTCAAAGATTCCACTAAGCACGTAACCGGGAGAACACACTCCTAGGCCTGAAGAGAGAGATACGAAGTACTCATTCCGAGATAACTCACTCCACAAGTTCTTAAGAATATGATGCTCAGATAAGGATCACAACCAATAGGTATGGGGTGATTCCAACAACTCAGTCTGAACTAATCCTCTTAGTAGAGGATCGACGCCTGGGTAAGGTAGCTCACGTCGATACAAATAACTCTACCTAGGGTACTAGGAATGAATAGAGGATCTAGCTCTAAGTCTCACAGAGGGGATTTCAACAACTATATTCAGGAAGTCCTGCTGATGGTATCATACTCCTGTACGTAGGAAATGATACCAGATACCTTCAGGGGAAAGACCAAGGGTACGAACCCTAAGAATACTAGCCCAAGTCACAGAAGACAAATGGATCAATCAATGTAAAAAAGGTTACACAGAGTTTTGTAGGGTTATACGCCGTGTTCTTTGACTCTAGGTACTGCCCATGTAAATGGCCCGTGTCATCCATCCAAGGTGTGTAAAACTCAACTACACGGCGTGTAGAAAGATCACACGCTGTGTTCCTTGACTCCAGGTACTTCCCATGTAAACGGCCTGCATCATTAGGATTTTCATATAAAATGTAACTACACAGAATTTAGAAGTATTACACACCGTGTATGGATGTCTGGGGTTCACTCCGTGTACGCTGGCCATGTGCCCATACACGGCCTCAACCCGTGTCGCTCTTCCCGTGTACCGGTACACGTGGTATCCCGTGTATCTGGTCGGGTCTTTCTAGGGAGGTGAATACACAATGTGTCCTTGGCCGTGTACCAACCTCGTGTCCGTGTACTCCCAGAGTACGCGCTAGGTGGTCCACTGATGAACACATGCCGTGTAGCCCATACTACACGCCGTGTAGTCGGGATTTCTCCAGAATCTTCGTCTTCCTCCTCACGCCTCGGCCAGATCTCCGGATTCATGATCTCTTATCAGTTCATCACGATACTTCTGATCTTGGTTCATCCCATCATTCAAACATTGAATCAGGTGTTTTTGGGCCTTCGATCAGGTCATAAACCTCCAATGATCAATCCGAAGGAAGAACGCCCAAAAACTCATATATCTTGACACACTACGAATCATCCACTGAAACCATCATCACAGCTCTGTACCATTATCCCGAGGTTGGATATACAATATCAGATCGTCACACCAACAAAAGAATGTGCAAAGATTGATTTACTCCAAGAACATCAAGTAAGGGATTGAACGAGAATTCTTTACGAAGAACAGGGAATTAAATTGAAAAATCGAACAAGAGGGACAAACCTCGATCATTGTCCGTGAAGATCCGGGTTTATTTCCATTAGATCAAAACAAAAATAATCAACAGATTATAATTATAGACATTGGATCTTCTGATAAAACCCCCAAATCACACCCACCTGCAAAATGATCGATCTGCGGGCTAATCGGTTTGTAGATTAGCCTGCATCCATCGTGGGATCTCAAGAACAGGAAATGAAATTAAAATCAAACTTCCTACCTGGATCCGCGACATTCATTGGTGATGATCCGGTCATCGTGTCGTCGTCGCTGATGAAACTCGTCAAGAACGTCATCGCCACATTGGGAGGTTTTCTGTAGAGCCTCTCAACGCCTCTTGGGGAATTTCAGTGTTATGAGATCTGTATCCCTAATCCCCTGTGAAATCTTTATTTAAAAAGATAAAATATATTCTCTACAACAAGATTTTATAAAATATTTTTATTAAATATTTTATTATGGTTACATCCAAAAACTAGATTTCACCACCGACCGACGCGAACCGATGTTATGCCTTGCCTAAAGTAATATCTCTGCTTTGAACGCAACGGTTCCCTTAGATTTATGATCCGAGCACCTATTTTGTAGTTATTACACTTTTTTAGGAAAACCACATGTGTGCGTTATTTAATTATTTAATTAAATTCAATCATTTGTTACAGGCTCACAGGGGCTCGGAACTGCACGCCGTCTCAAAGCCTTGTCTCAAAATAATTCCCATATAATATTAAAATATTACATGGAAAAATCTGGGACATTACATCCTTCCCACCTTAGGGATTTATGTCCTCAAAAAACCAGAACAAAGGCTACTAAAAAAGATGTGGTTACTGCGCACGGATCTGAGCCTCTCGCTCCCACGTGCTCTCTTAAAGATTCATGTGCTGCCACCGGACACACACCAAGGGAATAGCTCTCCCACGAAGGATATTATCCTGCCAATCCTCGATCACCAATGGGTAATCAGCAAAGGTCGCTCCATCATCGATGTCCAGCTCTCCCCTGTGGATAACATGCGATGGATCATGCATGTACCTCCGTAGCTGCGGCAAATGGAAGATATCGGGTACCCAGTCCATATGAGGAGGTCGAGCCAAGTGGTACGCCACCTCTCCAACTATACTCAAAATATGAAAAGGGCGGACAAACCTTGGAGATATCTTGCCGCCTCTGCCAAATATCTGCAACCCTCGTCGAGGTGAGACCCGAAGGAACACATGGTCTCTCTCCTCGAACTCCAAGGGACTCCTTCTCCTATCGGCCTAAGACTTCTGCTGACTCTCTGTAGTCTTCATCCCCACCTAGATGGCATGCTTCTTATCCAGAGTAGCTCACACCATTTTGGGCCCATGAGTACCGACTCTCCTGGGTCAATCCAACAAAGTGGTGACCTGCAATGTCAGCCATACAAACTCTAGAATGGTTCCATACAAATAGTGTAATGATAACTGTTATTATAAGTAAATTACACCAGTGGTAGGTGATCTTCACAGCTACAACTGAAGTCAAGTACGCAAGCTCATAGTGTATCCTCCAAAACTTGGACGGTCCACTCTATCTGGCCATCAATCTGAGGATGAAACGCTGTGCTCAAGCGTAACTGAGTCCCAAAAGCTTCATGCAATCCCTTACACAAACACGATGTGAAACGAGAATCATGATCTGAGACAATCGTTGATGGAACTCCATAAATTCGAACTATCTCTTGCACGTAGAGGCGTCCCAAGCTCTCGACTTAACTCTTCCCCTGTATGGCTAGGAAGTGGGCCGACATGGTGAGTTAGTCAACGATTGCCCAGAATACATCGTGTCCCATGTACATACATGGTAAAACCCTCCCGAAGTCAATGGATATCCCATCCCACTTCCAATCTGGCACCTCAAGGGGCTGAGTCAAACCAGCTGGAACGGGGTGCTCAGCCTTTACTTGGTGACAAGTAAGGCACCGAGAAGCGAACTCTGCTACACACTTCTTCATTCATGGATACCATAACTAACTTCGGAGGTCCTGGTACATCTTTTCCATTCCTGGATGCACCGCCAAAGGAGATGTATGAAACTCCCCCAAAAACTCCTCCCGCAACCTCACTGGCACTACTGTAGTCCTTTGAAAAGAACAACATGCGCCCCACCTTTTGAATTTCCACCATCAGCGTCACCTGTGGATATCTGAGCACGTAGAGTATCACAGCTATCATCTTTGAGTTTTGCTTCCCTGACTCGCTGTATGAGTGGAGGGGTAACAACCATCGACTGAAGGTAAGATCCATCATCTCTATCCATGAAGGATAACTGTAAAGAGGACAACTGCCTCGTCGCCTCATCCAGAAACTATGAAATGTACATCCAGCTGAGAGAATCTACCACAACATTCCCCTTCCCAGGAGTATAAATGATGTCAAAGTTGTAATCCTCAAGGAACTCAAGCCACTGCCTCTGTCTCAAAATCAGATCCTTCTGAGAAAAGATATATCTGAGACTCTTCTGACCAGAGTAGATGATAAACCACTCACCCATCAGGTAGTGCTACCACATCTTCAATGTGAAGACTACCACTTCCAACTCAAGATCATGGGTCACATAGTTCTGCTCGTGTGGCCTCAACTGATGTGAGCCATAGACAATCACCTCTTTCCTCTGCATGAGGACACAACCAATCCCGGTTCCTGATACGACGTAGAACACTACGTACTCGACACCCTCTTTGGGTAGTCTCAAGATAGGGGTGCTCGTCAGACTCTGTGTCAACTGCTGAAAAGCCTACTGGAATATCTCGGTCCACACGAAAGGCTACCCCTTTCGGGTCAAAGTTGTCCTTGGTGCTGAAATCCTTGAGAAATTAGGAATGAATCTCCAATAGTAGCCTGCCAACTAAAGAAAACTCCGCACCTCCGTCACGCTCTGGGGTGGATCCCATGCTATCACTGCCTCTACCTGGGCTGGGTCAACCGCTACACCATCTGCCGAGATAACATGTCCCAGAAAGTGGACCTCCCGTATCCAGAATTGACACTTCGTTATTTTCCTGTACAAAGGTGCTCTCAGAGTGTGTCTAGAAAAATCCATGGGTGCCTCACATTTTCCTACTCATACATAGAGTACACAAGTATATCATCAATGAATACCAACATGATCCGATCTAGATAGGGCTGAAAGATCTGGTTCATGAGTCCCATAAACACTTCCAGGGCGTTCATCACGTTGAAGGGAATCACTAAGTACTCATAGTGACCGTAGAGACATCTAAAAGCTGTCTTTTGTATATTCTCATCTCATACTTTCAACTGGTGATAGCCTGATCATAGATCAACTTTATAGAACCATTGTGCCCCTCTTAACTGGTCGAAGAGGTCATCGATTCTTGGTAGTGGATACCAGTTCTTCATGGTCACCTGACTCAAGCACCGCTATTCCACACTTAGCATCAAGCTCCTGTCTGCCATCTTGGAAAACAACACTGAGGCTGCCCAAGGTGAAACACTGGGTCTCACGAAGGCCTTCCTATTCACGAATTCCAGCTACATTCCCATCTCACGAAGCTCTATAGGTGCTATCCAATATGCTGATGCTGATATCAGTGTCCTCCCGAGTTGCAAATCAATGCAGAAATCTATCTCCTGATGGGGAGGTAGTCTGGGGACATACTCCGGAAAGACTTCTGCATACTCAACCACTATTGGTAGAAACTGAAAACTCATAACATCTACTGTGCCAAGGGACAGGCTAGCCAACAGATGAGAAATTGGCTCTACCTTCCTATGCACGAGTCCATCCTGTACTGCTGGGGTCTCCTTTTCACCTACGAAGGAGAACCTCATTCCATCACTGCAGACACACCGCACCCTTCGCCTAAAATAGTCAATCTGGGCATGAACTGCTGATAGCCAATCTATACCAAGAATGAAATCGTATGACCTCGATGCTACCACCATGAGGTTCCAACCAAAACTCTCACCTCCAAGGGTTAGGTCACACTATCAGCAAAGGTGTGTGATCTCTAAATCCTCTCCAGTCAGTGTTTCTAAGCATAAGGGTCGATTCAATGGCTCAATTGGAATCTCAAGGTCTCCAACATGATAAGAAGATAGAAAATAATGACTAGCACCGGTGTCTATGAATACGGCGGACAAAGTAGAAAAGACACAGATTGTACCTCTAATCATTCCAAGAGTACCTGGGTCATAAGCCTCCACTCCTGCAGCTGTCCCTACCTCTGTCCACCAGCTCTCTAAGTCTAGGGTGGACCTCTTGGGGGTGGTGGTAAAGGGTCAAAAACGTGACCACCTCCAGATGCTCTCGCAGCTCCTCTTCCACGTCCACCGCCCTGTGGATCAGTCTGCTCCACACGTTGCCACTACCTCAGTGGTCCATCCACTCCTCCCATGTTAGTAGTATGGAGGGTCGGACAATCTCGAGCGAGATGTCCCCTTCCATCACATGAGTATCATCACCTCTATTGAGGATGGCTGGATGTGCCCTACGAACCCTGTACGAAAAATCCTATGTCTTGGGATATCCTCTAAAAACGTCTCCCATAGCTAAGTCCCTGACATCGGATCCTTGCTACCGAGGTCTCTGCTCAAGCTCTCTCACTACTGACAATTGCTAGCTGTCTCCTCTCTTCCAAGAAGCTCTCGACCACCAAGGCCCGCTCGAGCACCCCATCATAATTAGGAATTCTCATAGGGATGATTCTATCTCAGATATCTCTATGCAATCCCCGCTCAAAATTCCAAGCTCTGAAGTACTGATCCCTGACCATATCCATCGAGTATCATGAGGGGTCGGTAAACCTCTATGAATTGTCAGCCACCAGCATGGTCCCCTACTAAATCTGAAGAAGATTTTGTATACGTACTGCTCTCAGGGTAACTGGTGAAAACTCCTCTCTAGAGTGATGTTCAAACTTTGACCATGCAAGAGTCACCTCGTCGTGAGTCTGAATAATCAAACTCCACAATCGCCCAGCCGAGCCCTATAGAAGGATCGTTGTCAGGATCACCATCTGGTCTGCTAGTGTCCTGACCAAATGGAAGACTTTGGTCACTACCTCAAGCCATTGCTCTGCTGCATGAGGGTCAGGCTCACATAGAAACCTAAGGGGTATCTGTATCTAAAACTTGTGGAGAGCACTCAGCCTGCGCTCCTCCTCTGGTGATACAACAGGCACTAAACACAACTCCACACGTGGTGGCATAACTGGCACCCCACCCGGAGGTAAAACTGGGGGATGTGGTCCTTGTATCGAAGCTTCAGCACTGAGGGGGTCATTCCCGTTATCGAGCTACGGGATCCTAGCGGGTGCGCGTCACGAAGGAATCCCGTAAGGAAACAAGATGTATCACAGTCAGTGAGTATATCTGGAGAGATAACTCAAGGACATAAAAACCACAACTGATTCCTATATGATGCATGTACCATTATTTTTCCCTGAAATTAGTGTTCTCATGTTCCGAGTTGAAATGCAAGTTAGCAGAGTCCTGTTGTATGGATACGTCAGCCTCTCGTACCAACACTTGGGTCCCTGGCCTAAATGATGAACTCGAAACACTAAAAACTGTTGCCCCAAACCAACTCACAGACACTCGGTCCTAAGGTAGAACTGAACACCTCTGATAACACTCAATCACGACCCTTCCCAGTGGGACTCGTGCCACAACTCCCCAAGCCCGCCTCCAATAGTCCAGGGGCTGGTGACTAGTATAGAGTAGGCTTCTCACTAAAATGGGAGGAATTTCCTATAAACCTGTTCACACACACACACACACATCTCCA
Organism: Viscum album; assembly: GCA_963277665.1. Lineage (NCBI taxonomy): Eukaryota > Viridiplantae > Streptophyta > Magnoliopsida > Santalales > Viscaceae > Viscum > Viscum album. The sequence continues at coordinate 689,300,967 of OY728164.1, forward strand.
AGCCCACAAAGATAAAAAGTAAAAACTAGTTAAATTAGAAATGCATGGATACCCTAAAATCCCAACCAACATGGTATGACAGAAAATTAATGTACAGTATAGTAAAATGCTGGGCCAAAAGTACTAGCCCACCTAAAGAAAGTCTGAAACAAAGTCCAACCTATAAAGAAAGGTACTAGGACTGCAATTCGTAGCCCTAAGAACACACCTCAGCCTTCCTGATCTCACTGAGTACCGTCCGGTCCTGGTCCGCCTAGAATCCTATTGAAGGCTCGCTCGTCTACACAAGACACGAAACGTGTGGGCAAAGCCCGTGCAAGGGTGAGTATAACAATACCCAGTATGACACCCCGAAAACCACAACGTAATACAACAAAGGAAATACCACAAAGAAATGAACAATAATCTCTACATAGTATATGTTTACAGAACATATAACAAGAGTATCCAGATATACTCACACACGATCGAGTATCACGACACCACCACTAAGATCTAACTCGAATATTCAACTAAGAACATAAATGGGAGAACACACTCCTAGGTCTGAAGAGAGAGATAAGAAGTACTTATTCCGGGAGAACTCAATCCACAAGTACTTCAGAATATGATGCTCAGATGAGGATCACAACCAATAGCTATGGGGTGATTCCAACAACTCTGTCTGAACTAATCCTCTAAGTAGAGGATCGGTGCCCATGTAAGGTAGGTCACGTCGATTCCAAGAACTCTACCTAGGTTACCATTAAGGAATAGAGGATCCGACATTAATTCTCACAGAGGGGATTCCATCAACTCTATTCAGGAAGTCCTACTGAAGAGATCATACTCATGTACGTAGGAAATGATACCAGAAACCTTCAAGGGAAAGACCAAGGGTAAGAACCCTAAGAAAGATAGCCCATGTCACAGAAGAAAAATGGCTGAAGCCATGTAAAAAAGTTTACACAGTGTGTAGTAGGGTTACATGTCGTGTTCCTTGACTCTGGGTACTTCCTGTGAAAACGACCTGTGTCATCTGTCCAAGCTGTGTAAAACTCAACTACATGGCGTGTAGTGGGATCAAACGTCGTGTTACTTAACTCTAAGTACTGCCCGTGTAAATGGCCCGTGTCTTTGGGATTTTCATATAAAATGAAACTACATGGTGTGTGTAAGTATTACATGCCGTGTATGGATGTCTGGGGTTCGCTCCGTGTACACTGGCCATGTGCCCGAACACGGCCTCAACCCGTGTCGCTCTACACGTGTACCAGTACATGGGGTATCCCATGTATCTGGTCGGGTCTGGCTGGAGAGGGGTATACACATCGTGTCCTTGGCCATGTACCCAACATGTGTCTGTGTACTCCCAGAGTACACGCCAGTTGGTCTGCCGAAAACACACGCCGTGTAGCCCATACTACACACCGTGTAGTCGGGATTTATCCAGAACCGTCGTCTTCCTCTTTGCGCCTTGGAAGGATCTCTGGATTCGTGATATTACATCCGTTCATCACAATACTTCATATCTTGGTTTTTCCCATCATAAGAACACCGAATCAGGCGTTTTCAGGCATTCGATGGGGCCATAAAACTCCAATGATCCATCCGAAGGAAGAACGCCCAAAAACTCATATCTCTCGATCCCCTGCGAATGGTCTACCAAAACCATCATCGCATCTCTGTACCATTATCCCGATGTTGGATCTACAATCTTAGATCGCCACACCAACAAAAAAATGTGCAACGATCGATTTTCTCCAAGAACGTCAAGCGTTGGAAAGAACGGGAAGTCTCCACAGAGAAAGGGGAATTAAATCACAAAATCAAACAAGAGGGACAAACCTTGATCATTGGTTGTGACGATGTGGGTTCTTCACTATTAGATCAAAACCAAAATAATCAATAGATTATAATTACATACATTGAATTTCCCGATAAAAACCCCAAATCACACCCTCTCTCAAAACGATCGATCCACAAGATAATCGGTTCGTAGATTAGCCTACATCCATCGTGGGTTCTCAAGAATGGGAAAAGAAATAAAATTCAAATGTCCTACCTGGATCTGCAGAGTTTGTTGGAGATGATCCGGTCACCGTATCATCGTCGCCGACGGAACTCGTCAAGAAAGTCCTCGCCACATTGGGAGGTTTTATCCAGAGCCTCCCTCCGCCTCGAGGGGAATTTCTGGGTTATGAGATCTGTAACCCTGATCCCTTGTGAAATATTTATTTAAAAAGATAAAATATTTTCATTGCAACAAGATTTTATAAAATATTTTTATAAAATATTTTATTACGGTTACATCCAAAAAATAGATTTCACCATCAACCTGTGCCAGCCGATGTTAGGCCTCACCTAAGGTAAAACCGCTGCTCTGAACGCAACAGTGCCCTCATATTTCTGATATGATCACCCATTCAAGAGTTATTCCACTTTTTCAGGAAAACCACACGCGTGCGTTATTTAATTATTTAATTAAATTCAAACATTTGTTTCGGGATCACCGGGCCTCAAAATTGCACACCGTCTGAAAGCCTGGTCTCGAAATAATTCCAATATAATATTAAAATAATAAATGAAAAATTCTGGGACATTAAAAATTGTTTAATATATAATATGTCTCATAGAAATTAAAGGTGATATGAGAAAATTTCCATACCCAGCCGCAAACATTACATGAATTTATTATAACTCATGTATAATATGATTATATAAATGTTTTCATCTACATGGAAAATAAATAATGGTTCAATAAATTATTTGTAAATCATATATTTTATTTCTTTTCAATGAAATATTTTAATACATAATTAGTAATGTACACATAAACTGTTTTGAAGAGAATTAGTAAATTGTTTACAAAAGGATTTGGTGTGTTGAACATAGAAAATATTCTATTCATTTAAAAATATCCGAAATATTAATCATGAAAAAATTATCATATTAGTATTTCATTTATACATTTAAATACATTGATGCAAAATTATTTTGAAAACTGAATAACATTATGATCGTGGAGATGGTATGCTGTAGTTAGGCATAAATAATGCTTCCATTTATCATTAGTCATTATAGAAATATATATATATTATTTTATCTTCATTAATGGTAACAATATAATAAATACCATATTATTTATTTAAATATACTAATATATATCATTATTGTGAAGTCGTGACGGAAAAATAATTTATCTCTATAGAGAGACGATACATCAAAAGTACCGAAATGATGACTCCATGTATTATTGTTATAACTAGAATGTTATATTATCCAGTAATAATGATTAATTACTCATTAATATCTTAATTATTTTATATACAACACACATATTTATTAAAATTATTATTATTATCTTATGGGTATTTTGTCAGTGAAAAATGAATCCATCGCTTTGTGAGGCGGTAGTTCACCATACCCATGGGTGATGTTATCATGTCCACTATATAATGAAATGTATGAATTAAGATGTGAAATAAAAACTATATAAGTTTAAATATTTAAAAAATACAACACACACACAGATATATATATATATATATATATTAAATCTATCATTACAACAAGATGTGAGAGTTGATGATGGAAAATGAGTCACATTACACCAGGTAGTAGTTGTTGGTAAACATGAATGATGATTTCATATCCTATTTGATAGAATATGATATCTATTTAGATTATTAATTTAATTTAATAAAATATAATTATATATTATATAATTTTTTATCATATTATAATAGATTAGTAATATTTGATAGCTGTTCAGAAATTAATAAAATAGATAATGCTTAGTTTTGAATTTTAGGTCTTATGGGACAACCACTTTAGTGTTATACCTAATTTATATCATATTATTGATTGTTTACCCCAAAATGGATTCTGGGATGGTTTAATGGAAAATTGAATGTTATTTGAGGAGGTATTTACTTAATTGAAATTGGTATAAAGTGTAAAGAAGTGTCCATAAGCGGTGAAATTTAATATGTTTTGTTAGTGGCATAATTGTACTATTTTAAATAATAAATGTTACCCATTATTTTGGATACAAAAGGCTAAAAAATGTATTATTTAAGAATAATTGAAATTATAATGTCTAAATAAGTCAGAATATATATTTTAGACAAGTTATTTTTTCATTTAAACAATTATATTTGATGTTTAACCCATTTTAGATCCATTTTTATCTTAACCGGTGTGATTAATTTTTAATAATTTCACTTTTCAATATTATCTAAAACTATTTTGAAAATATTCTAAAAAATTATTATTATATATATGTAATTAATTTTAAAAAATTTAATTAACAGAAGTGTCAAAATTAGAATTAAATCAAAACCCATAGATGCAATGAAAATGTTGGTATTCAAGTAGTGTATTTTTCAACAAAATGATGCCTTTATATTAAAATGTCTCATTAATAATATTTATCGAATGAATTGAAATTAATATTAATTTTTTTATAATATATAAATATAATTTATATCAATCCTTATTATTGGTTTATTAACAAATTATAAACAACATACATTATGAGCATTAAAATAGTTTTCAGAAAATATAATTATTAAACCATAGACAAACATATACTATAATATAATCTAAATATAAATAAAAAATAATCAATTCGATTAAATATAACTGAATAAGAAATCATTAACAATAAATAAAACATAATGTAAATTTTAAATTAATTTTTATTGTAAAGAAATCTCATTTTTTTAAAATCTATATTTTCACTATTCAATAAAAAATTAATATTTTCCAAAAAATCATAAAATTTCAAATAAAAGTAAATTCTAAAAAATATATTTAAATAATGAAGATCCATATTTAAAAGAAATATTATATATTTAACAAAATTTTATTTATATTATTTTTCCCCTAAATTAAAAAAATTAGTTTTAAATGAAAACATATTTTTGTAAAATAAAATTACATTACTAAAAATGGATTGATTATTCACTACAAATTTATCAATTTATTTATATTCATTAGGATATAAATATATCATAATTTAATTTATACTATTCATACACTCCAACATTACTTTTTGGTAATAATGGATATATATTTCACTGGTCATTTAAGGTCGGTGTTGTGTGAAAAATACTCTATCGAACATAGTAATATTTTCTAAAATAATGGGATGTTGCATCCCCTCCCAATTTACAAAATTTAATCCTTTCAACATGAAGATTATTCCAATAATAATTTTTTTTACATTTGAAAATTTATTTTTTGGAAACCTACATTATAAAATGGTTTAATAAATCATCTTCTTTATAAATAAAAAATAGAAGTACAAAGGTAATCTAAAATAACACATAATTGGTTTCCAAATATGATAAAAAATGTGGGATGTGAATATTTTTACATGTAATAATATCATATTTCCTAAATAATGATATGAGGTGGATATGATCATGGATCAAGAGAATCTGAATGATCAAATAAATCATTCAATAATAAAAAAACCAATGTGGTTTGGAGAAGGTCATTGATTTCCTCAGAAACTATAGAAATATGATAATTTTTTTCTTGATACTTTTCTTATAGTTCTAAATTTTTTACCATCTATAATGCAGATATAGTGAAATATACATAATAAAGAAATATAATTTCATTCATTACCTATATACAAACACATTCACAATGTTTTATCTAAATGATGAGTATTAAATACAAATATTTGATGTATGATGAACAAAAATAAAATTTCAAGAACAACATAATCAATAATAGGATAATAGAGCTACTAAAATAGTCCATATTAATTATAAAAAAAATGTTAGCAAATGGAATTATTTTTACACTAATGAATAAACAATCTCATGATTAAATAATAAAAAATTCAACAATATTTCCAAATGATAAAACAATATAATTCATAAATTACCCCAATATTTAAGATTATTTTAACATCAAATGTTATCTAATATCTTTCATCTTTGATTAATTAAAATATTGTGATCATTTTTTTATGATGACATTAATCACAATGTCTCCAATGCACATTTCAATCTCACAGAAATCTATATAATAAATAAATGGTTCCAAAATTACCGAAATATTAAAGATATTATAATTCACATTCTTTATCAATACCATAAAACATATTTATTGAAAATTTAAATGAATTCTTCATGTTAAGAAAATGTTTAACATATACGATAACAAAATAAATCATCCTCTAAAAGTCAATTAATCAGTTTATGATCACATTAATTAAAACCACAGTGGGGTGTCTAAGTCATTGAAATTACAATCATACTTAATATTATATACGAAATAAGGTATCCATAACTATTAATATACACACTATTTAAATCTTTATAATCTCAAAATTTATATAAACCATTCATCTTTTTCCTAATATATTATCATAGATCACACACTCTAGGATCTGATAATGAAAATAAAAAATAATAATTTATTGGATTGATACCGAAAATGGTGACCCAATTTTCACAATACATGAATTATAAATTTGATACATTAATATTGGATGACATATATTCTAATAGAATTTCATATTTCATATTTTTAGATAATTTGGATAAACACTTACATAAATACTACGCATGAATTATATAGAGTATATTTCCCACTATGAATATATTTTAAAATTCTATATTAGGTCCTCATAATCATCAATATAAATCCCATCAATACATTGTTCATTCAACATCATTCATGATAATGTGGTTAAAAATAAAAATATGAGGGTTGAGACCAAATTCCTTATAAGGGTAAAGATAATCATTAAAAATTAATTTCATCAATGATTATAAAGGGGTAATATGAGTATGATGACATACTCATATTTCATGAGTATGTTATAAATGATATTATATCCTTAAATACCCAATTCACCTGTAATTAAATAATAAATGAGGAACTAAAAAATGGAAGAGTCTTATGAATCAATAATCATTTTCCATGGGATATCAATATTTATCAGCATTAATATTATAAACCCATAGAAATAATAGATAAAATATATTGGTATCTTTGAACCTCATAAACATAGAATAAATAAAAAACCATTACCAATATAATAACCATACATTGAGCTTCTTATATAATTATCTAGTTATCAAAATCATCACACAATTCATTGGAGCACTTTCTAGGTGCATCTATTAAATAATCTATAATGGTATCTCAATTGTTTATATGGGAGTAACCATATTAAATGTAATTTAGATGAAACATCACCTGAATATAGTAAATTGATCTATAATTTCATAATATAACTTATAGAAAAATATTATTTTATTAATAATATCATTATCTGATGGAAAAAACAGTTTCCATAATAGTCATTTTTCAATATGATTTATATGGGTGAACAAAACGGGCTCCATAATAATATATTTTAATTATTATTAACCAATGGAAGAGAAACATGTTCCATAATAATATAATTGTATCATTATTAAAATTTGTAAATGAAACAGGTTCCACATAAATCTATTTGAAATATTATTAAACCATAGAGGATAAATGGGTCTTCTAAAAATCAATTTGAACATGATTAATCCATGTAAAATAAAAATCATTCATAATAGTATCTGCGATACTATCATAATTCAAAGAATTAAATAATGATGATTATTTATTTAGAAAATATATCTATTGTTTCATAAATAATAATAATGGTTCTTGAGGTTGATGATAATAAATTTCATTAAAAGATAACTAGGAACATTTTTTAGGAACATAATCATTCCTTGTTGAAAATAATTTTCATAGAAAAAACCTTCGAAAAATATAAAGTCAACTTCAATGAAAATATTGGAAATGGTGGTGGGAAAATCAACTCTTGTTATAAATGTAAAAAATTAAATATTCTCTTCAATACATTTTGTAAAAAGTGGTCACAATTGAACGATTTAGTATACGATAGAAAATATTATTTTATAAAAATTTTAAAGGAAGGTAAAGGATCATGTAAAATGGATTATTTTATGTATTTAATTTTTTAGAAAGAAATTTGTTTATAACATTATAGAAAACAAGTATGTGGAAGTGAAATATATATGATCTAAAAGAATATACACGTCAATTATCATTGAGAACTGAATTACATGATATTTCATTAATAAATAATGGAGGAGATTGAAATAAAATATTATGGATAGAATCACAACTAGTGACTAGGTATGATAAATGGTTTATAAAAATAAAATCATGTTATTTACATGAATGGAACATTGAACATAAACAATCATTAATGGAATGAGATTTTAACATAAACCCTTTTTCCAATTTCATGACTCTTAAATCATTATCCCCATTAATGAATTAAATAAATTTATAATTTAAATATAATTTAAATAATTTATTTCATTATATAACATTTCATGGGGATGTATATACACCTCACCAATGAATATAGTTTTATATCATTAATGTATGTATCAAAGAATGACAACTTTATATTAATAACCCTTAAAATCCATTCCATTGAATTTAGAAATTAATCAATCAATATATGATCTATTTCAAATTTTAATCCACATAAACTGTGGTAAATTGAAAAAACTGTAATAAAAAAATAATTAAACTTATTATCATATACTATCAAATAGAATAAATATGTAATATTACAAAATTAAAATTAAATTGAGTAATCAAATTCATAACCAAATAGTAACTTTCATGTCAAATCCACTTAGAGGAAATAATTAAAATTGAAACTTAAAATACCAAGGTTTATGGATGTTTCATGAGATTATATAAAAAAATAGGATTTCTATATACCAAAAATATAAATAAGTGGTGAATATAGAATACAAATAAAAAAATAAAAAAAGATATGAGAAATCCCCTTACCCCGAGTCGAGACATTCCATGCATATCCTTTAACTCATGTATAGAAATATTATATAAATTATTTTATTTCATGATAACCTTTTAATATTTCAATTAATTATTTTTAAATCATTAATTTTACTTATTTATAATTACATATTTTAATTAAGAGTTAGTTAGGTGATCATTGGGTGTTTTGAGGAGGTTCAATTCATTGTTTCCAAAAGGCGTCGGTGTGTTGACCATGGTGAAAGTGGTAATTATTTAAAAATATACAGAAAAATTATATTGTTCAAATTAGATTATATATTACTAAATTATACATTATAATCTATTATTTATATTTTTGTTTGTGAAAAAATATATATTTTACGATCAGAGAGTCAATATGTCATATATATAGATGTGTTAAATTTCTATTTATAAATGGTCAATATATAAAACATTTATTTGATATTTTTTCTATCTATAATTTTTATAATATAACTAATACTATATTAAAATTTTAAATTTATGTTAATAAATAATTACTAGGATGAGGTGATGAAAAAAAGTCACAACACTTCTTGAAGGTGACAGTCTTCCCTAACATAGACGATGTTATCATTTATTGTGTAAGAAATACAATATATATTATCTTTCCCGGAGGATTAATATTCATTGATAATATTATTATTTAATTTTTTAACATATTATCATTAGCATTATCCATATTACCTTCCATGTAAGTAATTAGTGAACAAAAATTCAGATCGCATTAGGAGGCAGTGGTTTTCCATTCTCAAAACAATGTTATTGTATCCCCCAAAAAATAGAATATAAGAAGGTATATGTGATATAATAATGGTATAAGTATAAATATTTTTAAAAAAATTATTTACTTTAAAACCATATTTACAATAATCCTTTATATGGTATGATATAAAATGAATGACATCAGTTCAGAAGATGATAGTCCTCCACACACAAGAATAAAGATTTCCTATCAAATTTTATGGATCATGAGATAAAATTATGTTATTGAATTAATAAATTTTTTATTCAAATATTATATTCTTATATAATCATATAAATATATTAGAATTATATTTTATTTAGGTGGAAGAATAAATAATAAAATAAATTTATAGTTAAGAATTTTAATTCATATCGGACCATCTATTTAGGATTATAACTAATGTCTTCCTAGAATCATTTTCCAAATAATAAAAAAATAATTGGTTTATGTGATAGAGTTAGGAAGGTAATTTGATAATATAATAAAAAAATTGTTTTTATGGTTTCAATAACAGATGATAGGCTGTGGCCTTTTATTAGTGAGGTGACTGGAACACATGTAATTATTGAATGGAAAATGGGGTATCGACTTTTTCTACACAAAAATGGTCCAAAAACACAATTATAAATAATTATACATTATTAAAAATGTATATGATATGAAAATTTATTTGGGAAACTATTATAGTTCAAATATACCATTAGCACTTTCGTTTAACCACTGGTAAATCCCTTTTTACCTTAACTGTGTTTACTAATTATTATTATTTTCAACATTCAATATGGAAAAACATTAATATGACATAATTATAAGATATTAACAATTTTGAATCTAAGTATTTAATCCATTTTAGAAAATTAAATTCACATAAGTGGAGGAATTATATTTAATACAAAACCGTGAGATGAGATGAGAAAGTGGGTTTCTAAGAAGTTTATTCTTTCAACCAAATAAGGATTTTATATAAAAAATGACCAATAATAATAATTGTGTGATAAATTTTTTTAATATTTTTTAATATATGATATATAATTTCATTTATTTCATTCCTTATTAGTGTTTTTTTAATTAGTAAAGTTAGAGAAACATTTTTCATATTAAATTACTTTTTTTAAAAAAACCATATTTTTAAATAAAAGAAAAACCTATAATAAAAATAGGATATGAATTTGATTAAAAAAATTATTTGAAGTAAATATATGTAATTAATAATATTTTAACATAAAATAATTTTCAAGTAATAATAGGATGTTTAAATTATTTAATTTATTGTAAAATAAACAATATTTTTTAAATTATTGGAATTTTTTTCAATTCACTAAAAATCAATATTTTCTGAGACATCCAAATAAATTATCGAAATTAAATTATGATATTAGGATTTAAAAATTGATTTTAAATATATCCAATAAATTTTAAACACATTAAAAAATTTAATTATTATCATTTTTCATGGAATGTAATCAAAATAATTTTTGAAGGGAATATATTTTTTAAGAATAAAATTATTTTCAAAAAATTGATGGATTATATTCAAAACATTTGTGAACATTTTCTATTCAATGAGGAATATATATATATATATTATATAAATTATATAATTCTATTCATAAATAAATGTTAACAGTTATTATTTCATGATTATATATTTATCTATTTGTTAAAGGTTAATGTTGCCTATAAAATACAGTATCAAACAATTTTTTTTAAATATTTGGGATTTTCAATTTGATTTTTCATTTACATGCATTGGAAATTAAAAACACCACTCATGGGTATGTGTGGAATTCCCCCTCCATTAGATGTGACTCAATTTTTATTTCATCAAAACATGTATATAAAAAAATTGAACAAATATATAATATATTTATGATATTATATTTTTTAGTTCTGGTGATTATTTGTATTCCATTTATTTATTCAATAAAAAAAATGCAATCCTCACTTTTTAAAACATATATAATATTGTCTCTTCAATGTGGTGCTATTTCACTTTCATAATTATTCAATATGTCTGGTTATATAAATTTATATAAATAATATATATAATATTTATTTTATTTTTTAAATTATAGAGAATATTAAACCATTTACATAATCCAAGGACCATGACTATTGTACTGAAATGATAAAAATGAAGAAGTTAACACGAGAAATGAGGATGATAATGAGTGGTTGTTAATAAAAAATAGATCATTTTTTATAATTAATAAATTTATGAAATTATAAATATGAACATGGTTTACACATAGAATTATAGTAAAAAAAAATTTATTTCGCATTATTTTAGAGAACATATGATTAAATTTCGTCTTGGGATAAGGGTTTCCCATCTCAGTTTTCTTTGTTATTATACATGAGACATATTTACCATTTTTTTATCATTTAGGTCATATACTTCCCATTTTATAGGGAATATCATGAATCCTTTTATATTAATGTTCATAAAAGTTTCATTTGATGATATTTATTTTATTGGGGTTATGATTCAAATTTTACATATAGGTAAGGGTTTATGTTAATATCTAACTATTTAAATGGATATTTTATGAGTATATTTATGATGATGATATTTAATGATATATCTATCATAAATACCTTCTATTTTAATTTATGAAATTCATTTCCTATTTTTAGAATATTTTCATTCATTTTTATCTCTTTTGGTATAAAAATACTAAAAATAATATTATTAATTAAGTTTGAATTTATTAATCTCTTTGGTGGGAAATATTTTACATTAACATATACATTTTCATTATATTGTTTCAATTAATGTTTTTATTTTATATATGACTATTTAATGAACATTTTTGAAATATTTTTATTATATTACCAAGGTTTCAAAGGAATATTAATATCATTTTCCAAATGTTGGATTATTTAATATTTATATAAAACGTGAATAAAATTTTGTATAATATATACTACATGAGTACATTTTCCCACCATCATAAATACTCGTTATATTGAATCGTCATTTATAATTATCAATATTTTTTTAAAAATATATTTCCCCTAATTTTATAGTAATTTTCAGATTATGAGTGGAAAATTTACATTATAGGTTATCCTAAGACCAAATATGTGTACACGGGCAGTTATCAGAAGCCCAATTATGGTAAATGGGTTTTTATCACATTAAAATAATTTAATGAATGTGTTGGAATATGCAATTGATAAATAATTTATTTTATTCTGATTATATAATGCATTATTCCACACTCTATTAACATGTTCATATGATAATTTTATAGTTTATACTATTAAGATCATTGATAATATTATGATTTATGTCTTATGAATGACTAAAAAATTATTCCATGACTAACATATATGATATATGAATTTTTTGTATGATTTACTAATTCAAATTTAATTATCTCATGCCATTATATATATCATGTACTCACATATGATCATTTATTGATATCTCTGATGTTTACCCAACCTAAGTATATGAGTTCACCCTTTCTTATGATTTATTTTCCATATTTAGGAAAATACAATATAAGAAAGGTATTAATAAGTGATGTACAATTTGAGATTATTTTTTGTGAGATGTTGAGGATGTTTCGTGAATAAAATATTATTATTTTTCTAGTCTCCAATAAAACTAATCATTTATAGCTATCTCTTTTGTATTATTAATAAATTTATTGAACATTAATCTATTATGTTGGAATAATTATGTATGTAATTTAAAACTGACATCAGTTGGTATCATAGAAATTTGTGGACATTTTTATAGATTATTTTAACAAAAATTTATTGGAATGGGTTTTTAGAAAAAAAAATACTATGTTATAGTCAATAAATTATGGTGTTTTTTATAGACCAAATTCATGTATGTATACTATAAAGAGGATGTAATTATGGAATATATGCACTTAGGGGTAGAATTTATAATAGGGGATGATTTTTTAATAAATCGATCATTACTAATTCATTACGATTGAGATTAATAAGAAATATATTTGCTATAATTTGTTCTTGTATATTCTTCATTTTATACATATTTTCTTCATGATAATTTTTAAAGGATTTTAATGGATAACTAACATGGATAACATAGGTTACACTTAATGTTTAATTTATTGAATTATTTTTTCATTATTTGTAATACATATTAACTATTTTTGATGATTTTATTATTTATCACTATGATTATTATTACTCAAAATTTTAATTTATTATTTATTTAATGGATATAACCAGGATGAAAAATATTTCCAATGATATTGATAACCAATTTATTATTTACATAATGGCTATAAACAGAAGTAATAATGTTAACAATGATATCATTGAACAATTAAATGCCTGTTTTCAAGATAAAAAAAATGAAATGGTAGCTAGAATACGTAACCTTTGAATTACTCCAAATAATCTTTTTAATATTTGATAAACAGAATTATCATCACTGAGATTTATAATACACCAAATTTAAGAAAAATGGAATTTCAATTGAGGTTATTTGATGAATATAATTGAGTAAATAACATTTCACATCCTATATGTTGTTAATATAAGAAGAAGCTCTATGTGAAATGACTCAAATTAATACAAATTTGATTTATGTGTTGAATATAATGGAATAAGGAATGTATTTTTAATGGAAAATTAAATAGTTCAATAGAAAGAAATTATGAAAATCAAATGTTATCATTTAACGTAAACTGATGTATATATTGAGAACATGTAAATTATTATAGTCAATTACCTATTCTATGGGCTAACTCATTAACCAAGGAATGTATCATGTTTTGTGTATTAAAATGTGGTTATGATAATTATAGAAACATTATATTCCAGTTATGATATAGGGATGTGATGATAATTTTTTCATTAATGTGCCATATGAAAATCATATTTTTTTATCCTTCATGATATATTATTTGACTAAGACCATTGATTCGATCCCTATATAAAATTTCATATAAATTTATAGAATACTGAAATAATATTTTTTAGTGAACCCATTAATCTTTATTGGTGATATGAATAATATGAAATTAAAAACGTTCCTACATCCATTATATGGGTTATACTAACTATTATTATGGTTTATTTATCAAATATTTATAGGGAGAAATAAAAAATTGTTGAGATGATAATTATTTTGAATATGTAAATGTATTAGAAGAATAGTGTCTAATTCAATCTATATATTATGATGTTGATTTATCAATATAAATCACACATAGTGGTATAATTATTTCAATGAAACCATATAAAATTTCCCTATTGAGTTACAAAATTTTAAGAAGAATATTTTCTGAGAATATTGATAAGGGATTCATTTAACTTAGTGATTAACCATGGGGTTAACCTGTTAATTTTATTAAAAATAATGACATCACTATTTAAATATATATTATGTATCAATAATAAAACACAATGAAAATAAAAAATAAGTAGCATATTCCCTATATTAATTATTAGTTTTAACAAATACAATGAGAAAAATATTTTAATAAATTTGATCTTAGATCAATATATTATCTAGTGATGTTAAAAATGAAATACATAGATATTAAAACCTTTTATTCATGCTATGGACAATATGATTTTTTATTGATTCTATTTGGTCATATTAATTTCAACATTATATTCCATTATATAATTAATAGTGTAATTAATAAATACCATGGTCAATATTTTTTAGATATTATAATAAAAATTAAAATATACTCAGCGTTTAAGGAAGATAATGAAGATCCCTTTAGAATTTTTTAAGATCTTGATATAAGAGAATTCATATGAATATTTTAGTAATTATTTATTATTATTTGAAAATTTATGAATTATGGGATACAAATTTCCAAGGATGGTATATTAGTAGATCCTTAAAATGTTGATTTAATTAAATATTATCCTTTACCAACATGTATTAATGAGAAATATAATTTTTATAGATTTCATAGACATTGTCAAAACATTGAATATAATTTTTCTTACCTATCTGATCCCCTCAAAATTTAAAGATATAATAGTTCCATGATCCTTTAAAATGATTAATCTGTATAAAATTTGATGTAGCTTTTGAGATGGTTTTTCATTGTACCTGTACTAATACAACCCTATAGTTGAAATGTGTTTTTGATATATAGAAAATCACAAAATAAGGTATTCAAATGTATTTATATATTGAAACACATATTTTTCTCTTGATCCTTCCATTTTTTAATGATTCATGAGTACAATTACTTAACCCATGAATTGGATTTAGACATATTAATATTTTCATAAAAGGTGTTCAAGAATTTTCTTTATGGTGAATGGATTTACATATATACTAATCATAATTTTTTAAAGATAGTATTTTCCTAGAAAAGGTAAAATATGTTCTAGGAAATATTTATGTAGTAGATTAAATATTTGGATTACATAATACATTAAAACCCTTTGAATGTATTAAAGGTGATTAATAATTTGATTATAAAGGGTCATTCATTCAGATATATTATCTAGATCACAAAATATATGATATTTATAGAAATTAAATGGATGTTTAATGAAATTATGAACAAATGGGATATATTTTATCATATTGAAATGTGTGTTCATTAATCAATGCATGTGATGATTAAATAAGTGGACAAAGAAGACATAGAGAGTCAATAAAAGGTGGAAAATATTCTTGACATCACTATTTATTATAAGGGAAATATATGGACAATGAATAGAGTAGGAGACCCAGTTACAATATAATTAACTAATTATATATTTTATATAGGTTATATCTCCTCATTCTCTATTCATTCTTGAATCATGAGGAAAAATAGAGACATGGTAAATTATTTATAGTGTACTAATGAGAAGATATATAGGGATGAGTGTACATCTTAGTTCTCAATATGGAGTAATGATAAAAATTATGGAAAGAAGTATTATGACATATGAAAGATATTATCCATAAAATAGTGGATATGGAAAAAATATTATAATGGATTTTTAGGGTATGCCAATGAAACCACCATAAAATGATGTAATTTTTGATGTAATTTATGAACATAGGATATCTTTACATTTCATTGATATCATAGAAGATTTATCTATCAATAATAATTCTATAATATACATTAAGTAAGCGGTATGTTTTCTTGGAGCAACACATTGAATTCTATCTGATATAAATATGCGCCTTACATATATGTTCATAAGAAATATATATAAAGATCTAGATATAGATTTTTTCATCTATAAAATATTTCATCCTGAAATATATGTTCAGTACTAGATAACCACATAATCCTTATGATATTCATATAACATTTTATCATAATTAGAAGAGTACCTAGGATCAACACCTTCCTGTAATATAATTTTCCATTATAATAACTTTCACAAGTATATTAGTAAGGATCCATGTGATTACCTCCATTTAATGAAGTTGATAAGTATGAATTTTATTTAGTCATAGGGATTTAATACTATTTAGACATGGTGTATTTTAGTAAATTGTAATTATGTTTATATCTAATCAATATCGCATCAATGAAGATGATAGTTTATAGAATAGTTATGGTCCCAACCATTATTGAGTAATTAAAAAAAGGATATTGAGAATGAATTAATATAAATTTCTCCAAAGAAAAATTGTATGACATCAAAAATTAATTAAAATATTCACCCTTGAAATATTTTACCCATCTATGTTATTAATCTAGTTGGGGTAATATATCTCTTCATGGTAATTCCACCAGAACATCTCGAGGTCATGATGTGATCTTTATATCTCATTTGATAAAATTCACACATAATCCTTCAAGTTTATTGAAACAAACTTTTTTACTTCCAGTGACTGACCTTTAATATATATAGATACATTTGTTAAATATTGGATAACAACAATAATGTTATACTAAACCAGATTAAACACATGGTTAACACTCATTAAATGAATCATAAAATCAAGGAATCCTATTTGAAATTTGATGATGTGATAAATAAGATGTATCTTTTTTTTTTAAATAGGGTGACGAAATATTTAGGGTAATATTGAATTAAATAGTGATTAATTGGTAGCACTAGGATATTTTATATTCACTCTATTGAAAAAAATTTAATGTATTATATAGCTTTATTTTACACAAAACTTTAGGTCTAAATAAACTATGATTTAATGCATCGATAAAAACATAATTATTCGATTAATTGGTATGCATAATATTAACTATATTTTAAATATATATATAGAAATTATTTTTTCAATTAAATATGTTGATTAATTTTCATATGATAATAATTAAATTTTAATAAAATCATTTCATGATTAAAGTAATTATATATTTTTTTAAAATAAGTTATTCTAACTTTTTTAATTTTCTATATAAAAAATCTATTGACCACTATTGAAAAGATATTTTAAATAATATTTCAATTAATTTATGAATAATAATTCATAGTGTTGGTATGTAATGGTTATGAATAACTGAAAAATAAATTTTTTATAATTTTTTTATTTATTAGAAAACATTTTCCATACTTTAAATGTGTTACAATCATAATAAAATTGAAATTTATATATCTAAAAATTTCTTTATTAAAATTTATAAAATATATATTTTAACATTTATTTTTTATTTTTTATATTCAATGGAATCATAATAGTTTAATTTTTATGGATAAATATGTATTATACAAATACATCTTTTCATTAATTATTCGTGGTAAATTTAAAATTTATTTCTTAAAAATATAGATGTTAATTTTTTTTAAAATGGAATCAATATTTTGATTTAAAATATAAAAAATTATTAATGGTAAGAATTTGATTTTTATTCATAATGAGTAGAAAAATAATACAAATTTATGACCATTGTAAAGGACCTAACATGTATACCCGGATATTAAACTATGAGATAAGGAAATAAATTTTATAACCCTGTAAAAGTATAGATTTTAATGTATTTAGACCATATATTCTGAGACCTTTAAATATGGGAAATATTCTATTAATTTTTCATAAAAATGACTTTATACCATTTAAATGATTTATATAATTCCATAAATGTACATCCCCTCAATAATAAATGGAATCCATTTCCTTTATTATTCAACAAAATAGAGACCTCTTTCATTGAAAAAACCTGACCAAAAAATTTAAAAAATTATATAAATTAATAATTTATCTTCTATTTGTACAATTATAAAATCTTATGAAGAGTTATTGTTTTATCCATTTGAAATATCTCAAAAATGTGATAATAAACATTATCAACTCTTTAAGAAATCATTTCTTATTAAAAATACTTTAAATATGACATATACATATATACATGGTTACTTTAGTATAATAAATATAAAAATATGATTTTATTTTTATAAGAAATAAAAATTTCTCCTCCTTTATTTTATTTTATAAATGAATGTATTACAAGTGTGTCACTGTAAACTGTTGTGTCCATATAGTGGTGTGATTCATATTCCGTCACCTTAAGTATTGGGTGGTTAATTTAGTAGATTTAAATTTTAAAATTAAAATTTATGACAAATTTATACTTTTTTAATTATAAGATCTTATTTTCTTTCTTACCATTAATTTTTTTTGAAATTTGATAATGCTACTTGTGGCTATATGTGGACTACCACCTCCATGAAGTGATAACATTCATTTCCATTTACACTTTAAAAGAATGGTTATAGGGTAAATTTAATATATATATATATATATATGGTATTTAGGACTTAATATTGATTCTATAATGGTGAATTAATATTTTTATTTCCTTCATTCCTTCAATGGAATAGTGAAATTATCAGAAATGTGTATGTATGGGATATCATATCAATGAAGATATATAATTCATTTATCATCACATAAGAATATGATTGGATATAAAAAGTATTAATAATATTATAGTTTATTTTTATTTAATAATTGATATTATATATATTATTGAACAATGATTATATTTATGGACCATAGTTAGAAAACTGAAGTATATCTAAAAACGAAGTACTAACACCACAAATGAGGTTGATAACGAATGATTATTCATGAATGGGATAAATGTTCTATAAATTAACCATTTATAATATTATATTATTAATATGGTTAAGATATATAATTATGATAAATTTAAATCTATTTTACAGGGTTTTATAATGCATATAATGTAATTCAGACAAGAGGTAATGTGTCCTCATCCCACACTTGTTTCTGTGATGCTTATACTATATTCCCCACTTGTTTCATTCACGTGTTATTGATACGTCCAAATTGATATTATATATCATTAATACTTTTATAATCATGTAATTTTGGTTTTAGTTTGTATTTATTAGTTTTATAAGGGTTAGTATTCATAAGTTACCATAGCAATAAGGGTTCTAAATTTCAAACTCATTGTTTACCAATTTTTTTATGATTTAATATTTCATGATGAAATTATATGACCTATCTATCATAATTTACATGTATTATAATATCATTTATTTTATTAAAACATATTTAAAATTTTAATTTATTTTTTTATCTCATCATATACTCAAAATTATGAATGTTTTTTTCTGAAAAAAATAACTACATTTCTCTCTTTTATCATGAATCACTTCATTCCCAATAAATAATTTTTTAAATGAATTCAATAATATTCATTATATTCTCAATGTATTTTTGGATTTCATTTTTAAAAGTATTTTTCATTCTTTACCATGTATTAAAATGAATCTTATTTTCATTTTCTAAAAATCATACTTTTGACTTTTTACCAAAAATAAGAAAGAATTTTTTTTTCAAATATACAGCTTGAATATATTATTCCACCATCATTCCTAATAATTTCTATAAGTAATTATTTACAAATTTATATATATCAATTAAATGAGAATTAATTTCATATAATTCTATTTAATAATTTTACAAATATGTTATTCCAAAATGAAAATGTTGTTATCCAGAAAAATGTTTCAGATATATTTTAAAGAAATATTCATTTATAACAACATCTAATGATGTTTCTTATGATTTACTGTAAATATTATAAAATTTTCCACAATTAATATTTCAATCGAAGAATATTTATTATTATGATGTACTCGTGAGGAAAATAATTTTCTTTTCATTGGGTGAAACTATAATGAAATGACAATGGTTTTCAATATATTTCGATAAACATATGAATAAATTATGAATAAGTTATGGGTTGGACTATTATTACACAATAACCCATTCACTATTGATTAATTGTTATAAACTCCAATGGTAAATGTTAGGATTTCAAAATCCCATTATAGGGCACTAGTAATGTTATATTAATCCCCAAGATGGTACTTGGGAGGCTATTTAAATCCTAAAAAAGATTACATGAGAGATCATCCCAAACTCAATGTTGTTTAAAGTTTGTCTATAACAAGAATTAAAATTGACTAATTTTTTGGTATATAGCTTTGAAAAATTATTTCTTTGATTAGGATTGTTCCACATATTCAGCCACTCTCTACTGACATGTTGTTTTTCTGAAATTATATTCTAATGTGCCAGGATATTTAATTCTCTTATGATTAATGTATTATGAACTACAAAATCATTAGTCAAAATTCATGTTTGTGATAAAATAATTATTGGGTAAGATTTTATATTTTTAATCTCATAATCTAATTCATGTATTCTTTTTGTATGCCCACTTATGCTCATTGATTAATATCTTCCATGCCTACCCTTCATGAGCAACTAATCACCTATATTATAATGTCTCATTTCCCTTGGTTATGAAGATTATTTTTTTGTAGGTTATATATATTAAATGTACAATTTGAGAAGTCTTCCAGTGATATATTGAATATATATCATGTAATAAGGGGTTATGTTTATTTTCTCCAAATATAGCAACCCATTATTTCATCTAATTGTGTATTTTTTTTCAATTATGTTTAACACTAATATAAAAAATTGAAATATTAATAAATATAATGTTTGGGTTTCCTAAATTATTATAATCGGGAAAACCATTAGTAATGTATCATGAATGTGTTGTTTTCATTGATGATGTTATGAAACATGTTTTTGAGTAATGATTATGTGGATTATAGTATCAAAAAGATATAGTGATATTTATTTTCTTATGAATATTTCGAATAGAGTTTGTAGATATGGCTTGTTTTCAATAGGGTTATAATTTTGATATTATTTATACTCATGGTAATGAAAATAGGTGTTAATGTCCCATATTAAGGTACTCTCAAATGTGGCCATAAATGGTTGTTTATTGAAATTCATTTTAACCAACCAATATTCTAAAGACAACTCACTAGTAGTGGTGGTATGGATAGTATAGTGGGAACACTATACCCTATATTAAAAAGTGTTTTATTTGTAGTAAAAATGATAATAAAATTTAAATAATAGTGAAAGTAATGTCATATCATAATACAACACTAAAATCCTACTGAATATTACAATAATAATAAATTAATAATCTAATGACATGCTAGAATGTGAATAAATGTCATGCTAGAATAGTGTATAAAAATGGATAATAGAATCAAATAAAATACTACATGTACCAAGTTTTGAATCCTAGGTTAGTCCCATATACAAACTTCATCCCAACAACAAACAAGTAATCAACAATGAGGTCCCTATCCCATTTCCAAACCTACATCAATGAAATATTTTACAGTTCCAAATGAAATATTTAATAGGGTGTTATTATAAACCATAAGGTCGACACCATCATGTATAAATAATACTAGTATGATAAAAATTTAATGCAATAAAGTGATAAATTTTTGTATTAATTAATTCATCATTTAATAAAATACAACAACAACCCGCTTTTTCATCGTACGAGAATAACTCTGACTGTTTCTTATAACCATTCCAACTAAAACCGCATAACCAATGTAAACAACCGGAATCTGTTTCATGATGGAATATCTATGAGAATGTATTTGGACTATTCAATACACAAACTTATACCCATGGTATAGTCCCAAAAATATGCGTCCAAATTCTTATAAGAATTAAAACATGGGACTGGAAATAGCCTACTCTTTATAAGTATTAAGACATGTGATTAGGCTGATCCTACTCACTGTCTGCATTATATAATATACTTTTTAAAGTTTGTATTCCAAGCTCATTATATAATAATCTCATCAAGTAAGTCAATTCCTATCAAATAGAATTGATATAAAAATATCACATCACAATTCTCAATGGTTAATTTTGAGAATTAACATTACAATTTCATACACCACATGAAATTTAATACACAATTTATTGAAACTTATTTCAATAATGAAAATCCATTATTTAGGGATTCTATGAAAAGAAATAACCCTTGGTCAAATATCATGTAAAACATTATTTTTCTAATTATCAAATTACAAAGCCGTTTGAAATCAATGGAATTAAATGGATAATGTCATTTTGTTGATTAATTACTTTAGGCACATGAAATTTGGGTGAAATAATGATATTTCATAACCTTACCAATAATCAATCCATAGGGTTAATATTTATACCATTACCTTATACTAATGATCCATCAAAGCATCTGACTGACTTCATCAATTAGAATTAAGGTGCAAAAAATTTCAAAGAGGTTCCTAGATCAAATGTGATTGAGATAAAAACCAACAATGCAATTGGACAAAGGGTTTCACCACAATTGTTAGAAAAGAAAAAGGAAGAAAGAATAAACCTAAACAAATTAACTTTATAGTGATTGAATACACAAAAAAATTTCCAGAAGGGAGATTGGAAACCCTAATCTTTCAGAAATTTTCCCTAGGTTTTTAGGCTAGGCAATTCAATGAAAAGAGAACGAATTTCAGAATCAAAGCATGTCTAAAACTATATGTCATGCATTTCATCATATATTAATGTGATTACAGGTCATGTAAATGTTTTTAATAGAACTCACCAAAAAAACCTATCACATAAGATTTATTTTAGAAAACCCAATGTACAATTAAACGATGTTTTATCCATCTACATGTCATGTAAATTATGAGATTTTGAGTTTTCATCCCATTTTTCTTTTAACTATGCTCATCTAATTTAAAGCATATCAACTTATCAAGAACCCATGATAACACAGAGTCACATTTTTTCTTGGACAAAATTAATTTAAACTACAATACATCACAAAGTCTTGGCTCATTTTATAAACAAAGCCTCACAAAATTTAAAAATGACTCAGACACTAAAGATCAAATGGAAAACTCTAAGTCAAATATACCTAAAAATGATAGGATATGATGACCTCCACCAGATTTTAATATCTCATATGTGATATTATTCCATTCTAATACTATACTAAAACCATAATTATAGCTTTTCCTTGAAAATACTTCCCAGTATGTTACACAACATGTATTAGGTTCTCCTAAAAGCAAGAATCAACACAAACATTGATTTCTACAATGTCAATCACATGGTATGGGTCAAGATGATGTCACCATAGTTGATACACATGTAACCCATATTTCATGGAACTATAAGTTTGTGGAAGTGAAAGATGGTATGCCACTTGATAAAACCTGTACCATATTTCAACCCCCCCCCAAAAAAAAATATGTTCTATATTTCCCAGTATCATGATATGAAATTTACCAGACCTAGAAAACACCCAAAGAAAAACATTTGACCAGACTTGAATTCCATAGGTCATCACTGATGGAAAACATATGATTTCTATCTACTGAGTACAGTCTTCATCTATTTTATAATCTTCTAAAACTATTTATATTCTTCCTTCATGAGAATAGGTGCAACATGTGATGACTCACCTCCCTCTAGTCATCAAAGGGGTGAATGACATGAGGTTCCCTAAAAGCCAAAAAAGGTTCATTTTAGATTGATTAATATAATGTATTATTATATGAAAACTTCATGAGTTCCATATGATGATACAATTACCAAAAAAAATAAATCCCAAGCTCATAACACATCCTATAGAACCTAAATAGTCACCTCATATTGACCATCAACTATTGGAAAATAGTCCATACCAAAAAACTCTCTCTATCCAATGGATTTCTAAAGACACATTGGAAAACATGATGTGAAACAAAGAACTCTCTCTGAAATGTTCCTACATGGAAAACCATGAAAACAAACCTCCTCATGCATATAATGATTTCCCAGATCATAAATTTTCATGGTTTACATAATAGGTAATAAATTTTCTATATTAGTCAGTAAAAAAACCCATAGAACGTCATTATTATGGGTTTTCCTAGGTAATATTATCCCAAAATTTATTGTGGCTTTTTTTTCATTTCCTCTTGAGATGGGTATAGACTGTAATGACTAAGTTGGCATATGAATCTCTAATTTTTCCAACTTCCATGTGATGAATTTGGCCACATATTTTACAACCTCTTTCTTTATTCCTGAGAACTATTATTTTTTATATACATCATGATATGTATTTGTTAAACCAGGATGATCCACCCATCTATAAGTAAAAAAATCCCTCATCAACTCCTCGTGAAAGCCTATAGGAACACATAAATAGACATGGTATAGGAGAAAATTTCCATTGTCGAGTGACCATGTTGATGGTCTCTCCCCACCATATAATTTTTCTACAAGAATTGATACTTACATATCAAACATCTTATCAGTATTAATGTAGTCCAAATTAACGTGTATAACAGATGTCGACATAAGATCTACATGACCCTGAGTTTCTAAAACATCTATAAGCATGACTACAAAAGGGATTTTATTCATCACTCATCCCAAAACATTCATACTACCTCTATGTGTGTCTTTTGGAAAAAATAATAAAGGATTATTTTTCCATTTCATGGTGTATAATCTATTCAATTCCTAAAGACTATAGATACATGATCCACCCCCTCTACTAAAGGTTAATGTCTCTATATGAAAATATGTACATGTGGATCTTGTGATCCGTGTATAACAAAAACCTCTCAACCATGATATAGTGGATGTACCAACTCAGGGCATGTACCACTTCTGCTAACATTGGATTGTTATTAGTGTAATTCCTCTCATATGGTCTCAACTACCTATAGAAATAATAAACCACACCATATTATTTCATTATAACTACTCTGAGTCCAACATCAGATGCTTCATAGTAAAATGTATAAGACTTACCTAGAACTGGTAAAGTGAGGATATTTGTAGAGTTCAAACTTTCTTTCATCTCCCAAAAATATATTTCATGTGATTGGGAGAAAACAAAATTACCCATTTCATAATCATCCTAGACATTGGAGTCTCAAAATGAGAAAAATCATGTATAAAACATAGGTGACGAAAAATTAAACCTACAATGATTCGAATTTAGATGATGTTATTGTGTTGTTCCTAATATTCCATTTCTAAAACATTCTATATATCAACAAACACTTCATCCATTGAGATGATAAGAACAAATATGTGTTCTTCATTTATCTATAAACTACATTTCATTATCGTGGTTTAATGATGATTCTTTCATAATGTAAATGGGATGATAACAAGATGTTTTTCATGATAATCTTTGGAATGTGAGTACACTAAGATTTCATCAACTAAAACTATGACAAATTGATCCAGAAGTTGATGAAAGTCCCTATACATTAATGTCATGAATACAGTATGTGCATTTTTCAACCCAAATAACATCACCAAAAATCCATACCAGCCATATCTTATCATAAAAGATAATTGAGGTAAATGTGATTATATCACTCATAACTAATGATATGTTGATCTCAAGTCAATATTGGATAAGATCATAGTACCTCTCAACTGATTGAACAAACCATCAATTTATAGAAGAGAATATTGATTCATGACTATCATCTAGTTCTGCCTATAAAAATTAACACAAAAGTACAACGATCCATTATTTTTTTACTGAATTTAATTGGAGAACTCTAAGGAGATTTACTCAGATGTGTGAATATTTTATATTCAAGATCTTCCAAATAAACCATCAACTCCAGAAGAATTTCTCGTTATATTCTGTAGATAATGATAGAAATTGGGTCTCCTATTGGAACCTACATGTTCATGAACTTAGTCTCTCACTCATGACGTAATCCACAGAACTGATCAGGGAAAAGCACCCAAAAATGGTCCACCACTAGATGAAATAAATCCTACATAATTCAACCATTATCTACTATGGAATCAATTATTTGAACCTAGATAAAATCATATCTACCCTAAATTGGTCCCACATCACCAACCTAAAGATCCTAGTCACCATGGTGAGAATATTTTCTTCATTATAAGGAAAAAATGTAGCTCTACTCATGTGACAGTGGATATATTCTGAGTATAGAACTAACCAATCCATACCATGAATCAATTTTATACTTTCTATTTCCTTCATGAATGGTTCCCACATGAAATGTTATCCTCGAATCTATAAGGAACATGCCATGAAATGTTTAATAACATTATAAATCACTACCAATGATGTTTCAATGGATAAAACACCCACTATGATTTCCATATCGAAGAAAACCATTTTGAAAAAATAGAAGATATAAAAAATGTAATGCTCTTGTATCAAGAATAACACAATATAAAGAACAAGATATAAGAATTGTTCCATTACCAGTAGATGATATGGAATATATATTAGCTATAATATTCATAATAATGAACGAATAACATACCCCTCTACACAAAGTTCTAGTTTGGCTACCCTGAGCAACATACCTTTCTTGGTATTTTTCTCATGCACTAGGGTACCACATCCCTTCCATGGCCTAAGCAGCCTATGGATCTCTGGATAACACACTGTTGAGGGGAACCTAAGACCATTTCTAACACCATTACTTGTACTCATACACTAAATCTATAATGTTGTATAAATTTCATACATAACCACTGAATATGGACCAATATTCTGCACATGTAACAATAAACTACAGGGTGAGGACTATGCTGGTGCTTGTGACCAAACATTCCACATTGATAGAACTAGAAAAAAAATGGACTTGAGATTATAGTATACTATACATACTACTATGGCCATTATTTCTGTTGAGTAAATGATCATTATGTTTCTTCTTACCAGTGAATGTATAACATACACTTTCCCTAAAAACATTGAATAACCACTTCTTGGGGCCTTGTTAAATATAGCATCCATGATGAGTTCCTAATTCATCAAGTATTGAAATACTTATAAACAATAAATAATTATTTACCTACAAAATAATATAATAACAGACACCATCCTGAAATCATCTGACCTTGGAGATATGATCTGCTACCAAAGATGGTGTAAAGCATTTTAGGTCATTAAAAAATACATTATATTCTATCATTGATAACCCCTCATACATCAGATACATGAACATGTGATTTATTTTCACCCCATAATGTTTTGTGGTAGAAATGGATTAGGAACATCAACTTTAAGTCCTTCGAATATAGCTCATATTGATTCCCATCTCCCTCCTACATATCTAACCAATGATTTAATATTCCTCGAATTATATACACATCTTGATTCATACTCTTATCTGTTGCAATCTCGAGATGCTTGAATATTGTATAGACAACCTCAATACATATCATTTCTTCTTAGGGTCTCACATTCCCAGTAAACAATGGGGGATGTTGATGTTAAATATCTCATATTTTCTCAAATATTGAATGAATTCAATGAACAATCTCAATTTTCATGGATCATGTGACCCACGAGAAGTTTTCACAAAGTTGAACATACATGTTATCCTCATTTAACTATGGGATGATCTGGTTCAGAATCATTTGGAACATGATAATTTCTAATCTCCTCGACCTCAAGTAAACGATGATGAACATACATTATGTCTATAAGGAAAACACACATCATAAAGAATTAGGTTGAAACATGATCAACCAAATAGATGACCATTTTATAGAAGCACTAAATCTCTTTCTCATTGGACATGGAGTAAAAGTATTTTAGAATTACAAGACAACTCCATTACTTTTTATAGTGAAATAAATATCTTATATCATAGTTCTACAGAAAAATCTATATCACATACAAAAATAAATATGAAACTATCTTGAATAATACATGTCAAAATTTAGTGATGTTCCGATTACGATGCTTGTGTTCTCATCTCACACCATAATTGACCATGAGTAAAAAAATCAAGAAACAATAACATTATAAAATAATAGACTAACAAAAAATTTGAATCAACTATGGTGACATAACATCAACTATAACAAGAACACAATACAACATCAATCACATACTTATGTACTCATATTTCTCTCATACAATGGTCAGATACTCCCATCCAAAATATCAATATCACGTACTGAGACATCCTAGTATAGTTTCTACCTTTTCACAAATTGTTTGGCATTTAAAAATTAAACCTTAATCTTATTTTTCTTTGTATAATTTCACAATCTGAAACTCTATCTTGTGTCTTGAAAGGTTTAGTTACGAGACCTCAATCACACCTCCTCATTTTCCCAAGGAAGACGACTAGTAGAGGTGTGTTAATAGTGTATTGGGGAGACTATTCCCCCTTATATGGAGTGTCAAAGTAGTATAAAAAATTCATAATAAAACTGAAACAATAACTAATGTAATGTCATAGCATAAGACAATAATGAAATCCATCATAATAATCTAATAATAATTAAATAATTGGGTAATGGTGTGCTGGAATGTAACAAAATTTCATGATTTAAATATACATAAAAAATTATAGAAGCCTCTAATAAAATAATCAATGTCTCATGTACCGAATCCTACATCAGTCCTAGCCACAAACTCAGCCCAATAGAAACTAAGCAATAATCAGTAAGGTTCTTTTCCCATTGTCCAAACCTATATCCATTAAACCCACTCGGATTCAAAATAGTATCCTAAATAATGTGTGATTATAACTCAGTAGGTTGACAATATGGTGTCTAAATAAAATTGTTATGATTAAAATGTGTATTTAATAAATCAAAAAATACTAGTATTAATTAATTTATAAATTAATAAAATATTACAACAACCTACTTCATCATTGTGCTTGATTAAATCTGAAGATTTATTATGAACATTCTAACCACAACTATATATCCAATGTAAACTACATATATTAGTTCCATTCTGGATTATCTCTGAGAATGTCTTATGAGCATCCATCCCCAACTATATACTGATGGTATATTTACAATAATCTAGGTTAAAGAACTATAAGATTTTTAGAATGGGTCTGGGCATATCATGTTCTCTATATACATTACAAAAAACACTTGTTCGAGCCCACTCACAATAAACATTAAAACATACACTTGTGAAGGTGCATGGGCCTAGAACGTTGTATAATAATCTCAACAAGGAACATAATTAATATAATTTAGCATGGATGAAAAAATACCGCATCATTATCCTCAGTGGTTGATTATGATAATTACCATTCCACATTTGTATTCCAAATGAAATATAATTAAACATTGATTAACAACAATATTAAATAATCATTGAGACACAATTTAGTGATTCTATAATAATTAGTTACCAGAGGTAAATATTCTGGGAAACCCAAATTTAATCTATTATCCAATTAAAATCCATGTAAAACCAAAGAAATTAATATTATAATCTCATTCCATTATTTTTATAATTTTGGCGGAACAAATTGATGGATCAATGATGATATTGCATAACCGTGAAAAATATCAAAACACAGGGTTATGATTTCTACCTTACACCATTAACTGACAACCCACAACACTTCCAATGGAATAGAACCACATGAAAAAGTTTAGGATAATTTAAATGATGTTTCTATATAAAAATTGATCATGATAAAAAACAAGAACAAAAAAAGCCAAAGGGTTTTACAAAAACAATAGGAGAACCATTGGGAGGAGATAATAATCATAACTAATAGATCATTCCATGGATTTAAGACAAAAACAACATTTTCTAAAGGGATAATAGAACTCCAAAATCTCTTAGATGATTCACTATATTTCGTAGGAGAGATACTTCTGTTAACATCTAATAAATTTCAGCCACAAATCATGCTTAAAACTATGAGCTGGGTATTTACACGTTACATAATGTGATTACACGTTGTGTAAATGTTTTTAATGGTATTTTCCCAAAAAATTCCACCACATTCGATTTATTTTAATAAAACCCATTAAAAAGTACATGATGTGCTATACCATTACATGGTATATAATTGTTATGATGTTGATTTTTCCTCCAAATTTCCATTTACCACCCAAAACATACTTTCATTCTTTTCAATTTACCATGAACCCATAATAATACATGGTCCCATTTTTTTTAAGAACTCAATTAATTTGAATAAGAATACAGATCTAAACTTTAGGTCATTTTCTCAATACAAGGCTCTCTATCTCTGAACAAGGCTCTACCACTAAGGATCAAGTGAAAAAATAGGAGAGAAACATACATGAAAGAAATATGGGATCTGACATAAGGTATCCATTTTATTTCCCGTGAGCAAATTTGGTTATATAACCCATGAATTCTGGGAGGAGTATGTGAAAATGGGCATATTATGGCCATATATTTAGATATATAATAAGTGAGTGGTAAATGTTATTTATAACAGGTAATGGTTTGTTTTTATTTTTTATAATTAGTGGTTGGGCCGTAAACTATTGAGATATGAAAGTATTTTTAAAGATAAAATTAATGGTTAGTCATGGTAGGAACAAAATATGTAATTAAATTATTGTTGAGATTATTTTCCTTAGGAATTGCATAATGATGTTTTATATGAGTTGACTAAATCTATGTTATTTATGAACTTATAAATTTTTAATTTGAATTTTTATTTATATATGTATATTTATTGTCTATAGATAAATAGATTCTTTAGTTTTTAACCATATATCTTATGTACCAGTATGTTAATGTCTAATTTTATGATCAAAAAATATATTTATGACACCTGAGTTATGAAGTAGAAGTTTGAAGAAAATTCAAGGATTTTTAACTAGTTTCCCTTATTTATTGGGAGGAAATGACTCTATTTGGGTCATTATTAGTCAAATCATGTTGTAATGTCACATAAAATTTAATAATAAATCAATAAATATGGATATTATTGTAATACATTATATAAAGGAAATATTGAATCCTCATGGAGTTACAAAAATCAACAATTTATATTTTGAACTATTATATACATCATGAATTTAGATATAATTTTAATGTAATGCTGATCTCTATATGAGACATGAAATCGGTTATTAGAATATATTATTGGTCAACAGATAAGATTGTTCAAATATTTATCAAAATAATAAATTTATATCTTTTCAATTTAGATGATAATGTATATATAATTATAAAATTATTGAGTTTTCTTATAATAATAATCATTACTTATTTATTGGAAGGGGATATTTTTAAAATTTTATGGTTGAACATCTTTATCATCATTTTGTGGCATTGGTGTATGTCAAATTTTTTTTAATGGATCAGATTTATCATGGATATGATAGAGAGAGTATATTAGATCAAGGATTTGGTGGAGACGGTAGAATGTCTTACAAATTCATATACTAGTCAGATCAGTATGCCATTGTTGATTGAAATTTATGAAAAAAATATTTTAATAATTTTACTCTTTTAAGGAAAATGTTGTTTTTATCAAGTGAGAAATATATATATGTGTTTTATTATACATTTGGATAAGAAGATTCAATTTGGTGGAGTTGAATATAGGTAGGACCATTAAATGTAGTTATAGAGATTTTAGGTCTTTTAAATCTGTTACGACTTAAAATATACCTTTATAATTATTATAATATTATTGATTGGTTAATCATGATAATTGAGTTAGATAAAATATTTAATGAATATCTCCTATATATTATATATTTTTAAGGGAATGGATTATTTGGACGTGTCATACCATCAGTATGAATCTTGTGGTGATATTATTGTTTTGATTGTGAATATGAAAATATTGGTTATAAAAGAATGTTCAACATAATATGTTTTTTAAATAAATGATTCATGATTATTCATGGTGACATTCCAAAATAACATATTTTATTTTATAAAATCTATTTTTAATGTGATCAATGTTGTATTTTTGAGGATGAAATTAATTTGAGATATATATATCACCATTATTTGATATTCATGTAGTTTATTTTATCAGTGTACATTATTTTTATTTTTTTATTGTTTTTTGTATGATAACTATAGTTTTGAATTTTTTTTGATAATAAGTATTTAATGGGTCTTTATTTTGGAGATATATAAGTAATTTTCATCATCATTCTACACATTTTGAGGTATTTTAAAAAAATTTAGAATTTAAGGTGCTGAATGGTTTCCTTAATAACAATAAAAATTACTTTTATGTATATAATTGGGTTAAGAATAAATGGTTTACATTATGATGTATTGGTGGAGAGATTTCTGGTTATTGATAGAATATGGGAGAGGCTTTGGGAAATAAAAATAGTTTAGAATCATTGTTTAAAATGAATCTATGGTTACAAATATCTAGTAGTTATTATATGCAATATCCATGTAAATCAATTCATAGTAATAGTGAAATATAATTATTATTGGGTAATAGTTGTTATATATGTGATGCATAGTAAATTAATCATGTAGATAATCATGATATTCATATTTTGAATTTTTAAAAACACGAATCCCATATTTAACCCTTATAATCCATATTTAACATTTGGGATTGATTTTATAAATAATTGGGAGTAATTTATAAGGTATATTAATAACAATCGGTCAATGTTTTCATGAATATGATAGGGTAAAATATCTGAATTATGGTATATGAAATTTCTTGATGTATTTCATAGATATTGATAAAAAAAACCTTATCTTATCTCATTATGTCAAAATCTATAAAAGAATTTTATTTAAAAGATTGTGTTATTTGATTTATATTTCATGAATATAGAATTTAATATTTTAATATATTTATATTTATAATCATTCGTTCAAAATTAAGCATAGATCTTGATATGTCATGGGATTCAAACTGTTGTATTTGTGCTCCTGGTAAATATTTATAATTCAATTCACATGTATATGGCCACATATTTTTAAAATTTAATTTAATTACTAATAAATATATTTTTTAGAACACCAAATTGATATAATTTTTCAAAATTAATAAATATGAGAAATTTATTTGATGAATTTAATGCGTTTAAAATTTTAAAATTAACCAATATGGGGGAAATAGTTGATTGCATAATTATATTTTATTGAATTAGGGGTTTTGGGTATTTTGTATTGAGTAATGATATTTATTTGATTTTTGGGATGTATATTAATTTGTAAGAATATCTATTTTTATTTTTAATTAAATATGATTTATTTAAAATGTGATGGAATGTGACGTGTAATTATTTTTTACATTTTATATATGGATCTATAAATGGTAAAAATTATTTCTTAATATGAATATGATTTTTTTCATATTAAATATGGTTTTTTCTAATGTGATATATATAAATGGTTTATAATTAATTATAACAATTAAAATCATTCTTCTCCTAAGGATATATTATTGTTTAAAAAGATAACATATTATGATCTTGGAGGTTTATAAATTTATATATTATGATTTATATTTCCTATATGTATATATATAGTTAATGTAGTAGTATTATAAAAAAGTGTTTTTATTTTATATGTAATTAACGATATTTGGATACCCCTCCATGGTACCCGTGTGATCTAACTATATGTATTATGGTTTATTTTTTATCACCAAGAGATATAAACAAGTTCCAAGCCATAAATATTGCTATATTAGGAATATTTTACCCCATTTGAATATTAAATTCTCATATGAGGTTTATCTCGAGACCCCAACATTACATTTATCATATAATGGTAAGTCATAAATTCAATTAAATAGTTTCCAAATAAAAAATTATCAACACATGACATAGAATAAATTTTTTCCTCAAATGAAAATGATAATTAAAAAATGTGTATTATAAATACAATTGTCATCATATATGATCAAAACATTAAGAGAAGGGTATAAAATATCTAAGAAACAATTCTTATTGGGCACCAATATATATAATATAAATTATTTTAATTACACTAATATGTAACCTATACCATGCAAAAAAACAATTTCTAAAAAATGGTTTTCTAATAGGCCCATTAATTAAACATTATGAAAAGAAAAAACATTATAAGAATAATATTACCATAATTCTCTAAAAACCTCATATTGGTATTCGAACAAAAAACTTATTGTTTATAATATAAAATAAGAAATATATATTTTAAAATCATAAATAATACAAAAATAATAATAATAGGAAAATGATATAAACAAATGTACAAGTCCCCAATGACACTAAATAATTATTAAAAATAAATTTAAATACCAATTAAAAGAATAATAAATTATAGTTCCTCTTATAACTAATGTTACATTGAATGATATACATATAAACCTATATTTATACTAGATATTATTGATAAAGAAATACTAGATAATCATTATCACACATATTAAGTGACCAAAATACCTAGAAATAGAATTTCCCCAATGATTCCCTAGATATTAAGATTAATAGGCCACCATGGTTGTCTGGTGATGGATACATGGATAGTGATGAAAGAGCATATCGGTGGATCCAGAAATAATGAAATACCTAGAGGTTTCATCCAACATGGTGAATATTGGACTAATAAAATTTATGGATTGTAAAATATATTCATGGGAGGTTTATCTAAGGATATTTTTTAGAGAGATTGGAAAATGTGGGATGAAATTAGAGGATTAATTCCATAAATTTTAATATTATAAATTAAAAAAATATAAAGTATAAAATATTCCATAGAAACCATTAATTGGAACGAATATCATGTTTTAATATCATGAAAATGACTACCGAAAAATAACTATGTTACTTTTAAATAATTCACTTTTACTAAAACCTTTTGGGGGTGTTCACCCAGCTCATGAATGATTAAACCCCACTATAAAAAACAAAAACATTTCACCAACCCAAAAATTAAATTTAAAAATAATTATATAATAAATAAAATATGTAATTATTGATATTTTTTAACAATAATCCCCACTATTTCAATAACAACCCTTAAGAATAACCTTAATGATTTTTCATTCATGAAGACGATAAACACTTTTCCATTATGTACAATTCAAGATCCTATGACTTATTTCTATCGTTAATAAGTTTCAAAAAACCCTATAAAAAAAATAAAAATCTCTATATGAATTATATAATAATAATAAACAATAATAATTGTATAACATCCCATGATTGTTTGATTTTTTTCAAAATAATTTAAATATTTAGATAATTTGTGTCATATGCAACACCATGTTTTGATTGCGTTAAATACCACAATGAAGTAATTCATTATCCTGTATGACACACAACACCAAATTTTAGTTTAACATGAAATAATAGTATTTTAAATATTTCAATTATAACATAGCTATTAAATAGGTGGTTATTAATGCTATTATCTAATTTATAAAATATCAAAATAAATTTTCTACTAAATATAATTTTATTTATAAAAAATTAGTGAATGATAAATAAATTTTTAGTAAAGTGATTATATTCATAAAAAGTTTTATTTTCATAATAAATTATATTTATTGAATTTTTATGTTAAAAAATTATAAAGAAATTATAAATTTATTTTATAAAATTAATTTCATTTTGATATATAAACATTGAACACATTTGAATATTTTATCTATGAAAACCCCAAGTTTCTTCATGTATGACAATTTATTAAATATAATTTTTTCCATGTTTATAAACATTATTTTATCAAATAATCAACATTTTTTACGTAATAATTTCAAATAAATATTATGTTGAATTTTTCAAAATTTTCTAAAAATATTTATTATTGATGAATAGTGAAAAATAAATGATCTTTATTTGAAAATAGCCAATTCATTTATTTAATTTAGAAATATGAATTATATTTAATTTTTTTAATGTATTATTAGATCAATAATAATTCGAAAAAACAAATTTAAGTTATTGTAATCGATTTTATATAAATATATAATAAAAAACATTGAATACGTTTTATCATTTTCTCCACATAATCTCACTTTCTTTTCACATCCGCAAGATTAATTTCCAATTACATTTGGCCACTTTTATGAATGGAATTTTAGAAATTAGATTAAATTTTTTTAATCATCATAATTTTTTCAATAAATAACTTCCACATAATTTTTTATCCACATGAATTGTAAATAATGTGAGCATTATTTCCTGTAGTTAAGGTAAAAATTGGTTTATTGGGGGTTAAAATAAAAATAAAAGTGTTAGAAATAACAGTAATATATCCCAAAATAAATTATATAGAAATACATAGACATTAATTTTTTAGGATATATAATATTTTGTTCTATAATCATTTTTTAATGAATGAAAAATGATTGCAATTCTTTCTATCAAAAAATTACATGTCTGCAACTCAGCACACTTACAAAAGGACTACCCATCTCCTTTTCTCAACACACCATAAAACCTCTTGGTCATCCCTTAACATCCAGAATAACTTTTTAAATACACTAATCTCATCCTAAAATCTATATTTTTGAAATAAATATATATTATTCTGTATTTTTGTGCCAACCAATGATGTCTTCTTAAAAGAGAGGTAATTTTCATCAATAAGAATTATTTTTATTTAATCCTCCACCTCCATAAATTATTATTATAATAGGATAATATATAAAATATGTATATTAAATATAAAGAAAGTTTTTCAAGTGAATTTAGTAACTGATAATTGTATCCACTCACATCCAATTGGTTACATACCCATCATTCTTCTTTGTGGTGGACAAGCACCTCACGAACCAATGTCGTTCATTTTTTCCATTTACCCCTTTAAAGGTTCGTTATTATTATGTATGTAATTTATAAATATATATTTATATTAATTTTAAAAATAATTATGAATCCATACTGAACATATCATATATTTCATTACCTTCCATTTCACCATGGATATGATAATGTCGTTCATATGTAAGATAGACATCCATGTCAGGAAGCCATATAATTATTATTCCCTATCGATATACATTGAT
Source organism: Viscum album (assembly GCA_963277665.1). Classification (NCBI taxonomy): domain Eukaryota; kingdom Viridiplantae; phylum Streptophyta; class Magnoliopsida; order Santalales; family Viscaceae; genus Viscum; species Viscum album. The sequence goes on from OY728164.1 coordinate 689,338,588, forward strand.
GGTAATAAACATAAATTTAATAAATTATATTATATAAATGAAATAATTTTGATATTAGTAAAATATTTATCATTCTAAAAATATTATATGTTATCTTCATTAATACCACTTCACTCACTGAAAGATGATAACATAATTAGTGTACATGTAGACTATCATCTTCATGAATCGTAGTGAATTGATATTTTCATCACCAAACCTCTTGGATGATTTTTATAATTTTTTTTACAAATTAATTTATAATTTATTATATTACTATATTTATTGAAATATAATGTATTACTTACATCTTTTAGATAATTATTATAGAATAATATAAATGTTATTATTGCGTATGTATGACATACCATCTCCATGATTTTAACATTCTTAATTTTTAAAGAACATATGTAATGAATTATAACAATATGGTATTTGATTTTATAAATGTTATAATTATTTAATTTTTATTATTATATATATTATTTGATAATGATAATTTTATCAGAAGTCGAAATTATAAATCAAAACATATAATAAAAATAATGATTTTTTTACCCAAAATGTGATTTTAAGAATGAATTATTAATAAATTAGTAGGATATGTTCATATATAACTAATATATGGTATGATATATATAAATGGTTATTTAATATATTTATAATAAGATTATATTTGTTATATATTATATTCATATTTTTTATAAGAAAATCGAGACTTAAGGTTAGGGATTTCTAGTATCACTTTTATTTCTAAGATACATATAAAAATTAAAAAATTGTTTCATTTATGTGGTGTATAAACATCCCAATGAGTATTTTATATCATTAATATACTCCATTTATTATATTTTATGTTTCATTTAAAGTTATGATTTATTTGGTATATGATTCAAAATATTATTACATAGATAATGTATTTTTTTCTAAACTATCCTTGTTTTAGACACACGTTATGTTATAAATCTATATTCATTAACGAGATGTATATATTGACCATTAGAAATGTAATATATAAAATTTATTTATCCTCATGGTATTTTATCTTCCATTTTATTTTATTCCATTATAGGGATTACAATTCAATGTTACAAATGTGGTAATAAATTATTTTATTTCTATCTTATCATTTATGGGGCGTGTTTAGGATTATAAAATATTATTATAAATATCTCAAGAAACTCAATAATTTATTTATCCTTTATTTATTCATTTTATTTTAATTAAATAGTAATACTATTTCTCTCATTGGTACTTATATTATTTGTTATTTATATTATGAAAATATGAGTTTATTTCTCACTCCCATAAGAAATATGTTTTCTTCAAAAAACATGTACTTTAAGAATGTTTCAACTTTTAATTTTTATACCATTACTTATTGAGATGAAATTTGGACCCATTTTTACTCATTACAAAAAAACTATTTATATTAATCTTTATGTGGTTTTTTTAAAAACATTTGTTTTGATTTTATAAAAAATATGAATGTATTCTCTGTTTTAACGAGTATGACATGAATGAAACACACCTTAATTATGATCATTATTTCATTTGAGTATTAATCTATAATTTCCCATGTTTATTTGAAAATTAAAGGTTTATAACAAATATACTGTAAAATGTTTTTTAAACAGTCGAAAATATATTTTCCTCACGGAATATTTAAGATATTTTTAAATAATTCATGATGTTTTATAATATTATTTAAATATAAATTAATTTAAAAAATAATTTATGAATTTATTTTTTTAAAAATGATCTTAGAAGTAATGGTATCTTCCTCTATAATTTTTTCATGTGATTTAACATTTATATTCACTCTACATCAAATATGGTATCCTTTGAAGTAATTTATGCTTTTATGGGGATATGAACAAAGGATACCATCAATATTATATCCATGAATGGTATATCAATAAAAATATATGATGTTTATGGGAAATATTTCTCTTCCACATGTTATAACATGATAAAATTTATATGAAACCCAATTCTTCAAATAGGTTTCATAAAATTATAAAATAATTAAGTTATTAAGAAAATTATTTACCTTCCACAAAATATGATATGATTAATTTCTTATATCAATTTTCATTTCATCGATAATGATATGATGAGTTTAATATGATCTTGAGGAACACATATACATGATTTTCATTATGTGATAGGTGGGACTATATTTCCCATTAATGAAATAGGTAATGAATAATGTTATATTATATAAAAGGGTATATGGGACATTATCCCAATAACAAAAAGGGGAACACTGGTGGTAATATAAATCCCAAATGAAGGTACACAAGTGGTTTCTTCCAAGACTATCATGTTATTATTGACTTGGGTGGTGTCCTTGACATATTATTTACAATTAGTATGTGTATGATGCAAATCACATCTTTATGCTGATGTCATTGACTCATGGATCATGTTCTATGATTTCATTAGGATTAATTTAATATTAACTACCAATAATTATGTCATGACTCAATATTATAGTTGTTTTTAGGATAAAAATGGTCTAAGATACCCTGGGAGGGGTGAATAAGGGTATGGATAATCATTTCAATCATATTACTTATTCACTAGATATTGACCTATTTATTATAAGAGTATTTTCAATTTCTATTTAGTGTTTATATTTATCTTATCATTTATAGATTTATTTGATGATGATGCTTAGAATGTAATTTAGGAATGTAAGCACACAAACATACATATTTTTTAATTGTTCACCCACACTAGGTTACATCCATGTACAATACTATAAAAATGTGATGATGTACCAAGCATTTTAAGTATCACTATCAATACATGGTTTGGGATAGATCACTTCTATGACCATGCTCACTACCTTTACAATGATTTTTTCCAAAAAAATAAATTCCAATGGGTCACTCCCTAACTCTATTTTGATGGATCACTAACAGTGGTAAATATCACCTTTTTCTTCTTCCATTGCTCAATTCTCCTTTATCAAATTCTACCATCATGAACTACTTCAGATTTATCGAGATTATTGAAATAGTGATGATATAATCTAATTAATGTATTTCAACATAATGGTTTGATTATGGATATTAATATTTAAAAATATATCTATAAAACCAATTTTATAAATTACCCAAATCATGGATGTAGTACGACCTTCATTGTGAACCATGTTAGGAGGTCCACCTAGTGCATTTATCCTTTCGAGAGGATGATGTCTTTCCAAAACAAAATCCCTTTTTTGACCGATTAACTATATCTTCCAGACCACAAATGATGATATTCTCATGATCTATGAGCCTACCAATTACTATGAACCTCATGTGAATTGATTTTGCTACGTGGTTTGTATATCATGATTCGTGGTCTGCATGATGCTGTTATTCCGAAATATTTTTTTATCAATTCCCCTTTACTATTCGATATACCTACAATACAAGACTCATAGAATAACTTCAATACAATATGGTCCATGAACTCCACACATCATGGTCCATGATTTATGTTCCATGAATTGTGTTCCACAATATAATTTTTTAACAACCTTACATTTACGTAAAAACTAACTCCCTATTTTGTTGGCGAAAAATTTATTAAATATTGGGAAAATATTCCACCTTAAATAAATTTTCATTGGAAATAGATACCATATTAATTCATGGTCATATGTCTTTTTCAAAAAACAAAACCTACCCCAATACACTGAGGTGACACCTTGAGTGTTATTTTCTAGTAATCCCCCCAATTGGGTTTGTTCAAAACTCTTCTATTTTTTATAGCTTGTTAAATCTTCTTCAATATTCTATGAGCAGTTAATTTATGAAATTTGTATATCTATAGTTTATTTTCACAATACATACTATAATTCCACATGATCCATGATGGACATGAGAAACAAGATTAGTAAGAAATGATCATAAATTAGTCTATTCATTCTGAATCCTCTATACTGATTTCATCAAAAACATAATCTTTCATAATATATATCCTATGATCGATCACGTTTAACATTTTCATATTTAATGACCCCATACTTTACATCTTCCCTTTCAGATTCTCTTATGATTATATTATAACAATTTAGACCATTTTATAGCCACAACATATCCCTCATTTTCAATGAACTTGATGGTCAATTGATTGTGGTCTTGAACAAGTTAAATAAAAAATATATATATAAATTAGGGAAAATGTACCATATATTGAAGAGTGGGTTCCCACATCCACTCTATTTCAAGTGTGGGGAGTCGACTATTCTCCCAAACCCAATTCATACCATTCAAAAACCATTTTGGGTTAGTCCTTTATTATAATGTCAAAAACCTTTAGTTCTATAGGCTCATACACTATTTTGTCAGGGCTGTGTTTGAAATTATTCACGATAAAGTGAAATTTTATTTCAATGTTATTTTTCCCTGTGTGATGGACTGGATTGTTAGTAATATTTGTAGCACAAGAATTCTATTAATGAATACTAACAATAAAAATCACTTAAATATCCATCATTCTCATATATACTAATACAAGATATATTAAATTAAAAATCCCCCCCCCCCAATGATCAAATATCTCCATTAATATAACTTTTTAAAATCTAAAATATCATATGTTGGAAACATTATACTTTTTTTCTCTTGAAGTCTTGATGAAAGGAAAATATTTTCCCCATCGGTTATGCACTCTTGTGTAGTCCAAAAGACACCATAAGTGGACACCTGAACACAACCAGGCCATGTATGCAATATACAAGTTCACATTTGACTCAATTTTTCATCTTCGTATTGAATCATTGATTATTTTATAAATTTTAATTATATAAGTCATATTCTTATTTATATCTACATGCTACAATTTGATTTTCCACGAGTCCAATTAACACATAATACTGATTCATTAACGTATCATTTAAGCTTACAATTTATGAAATCTCTCTAGAAAATAGTATTTTAAATAAATAAAGTTCAATTTGGTCCATTTCACTCTCTTATATTCATGTATTTTGTATAATGACTTTTCTTAACTCTCTAAAGGACTCTCTTATCAGATGAGGCTATATCATGCCCTATTTTTATCATTTCACCTCCTTGAAAACATCCATCATTAGAATGATTCTTATAATTAAAACATATAATTATTTGATATTAGATGTCGAATTACTCTTTGAAGTGGGTAGAATAGTTGTTTTAAATATCTAATATCTTCTCTTGTAGTTTCATGGTATTTATAAAATAGTTAGTTTCATACCATATTGTGGAACAAAATAGATAATCATGAAATACATTAATGTTTCCTCTTATACCTAAAACAATCTTCTTGATGTTTGAAATTTGTTTTCATAATTTCTATATAATTGGTACATTTCATTTGATTTGGAGATAGAATTTTCCCCATATGAACCACAACTCTTCTTATTGGTATGACCATTATTGACATTGAAAGAATGTACTTCTCCAACATCATTTCTTTACATGTTACTATAGGTTCATGAAACATATCTAGATCAATATCAATTTATCGTATTATTTTCCTTCAATATGATATTTACTGGGTGATCATACCCATTTGTAATGGTATATAAACCAAACTACTAATCCTATGGAGTAAGAACAACATTTAGGAAACATGTGAAAATGTTATTAACACCATTACTTTCCCATAATATTAAATAATTACATACTACTAAATAAATCATTGTTAATTAACTTATTTCAAAGAATTTATCTTGATTCCTTCTTTAACTAAAGTAATTTATTTGAATTAGTTTAAATTTTAGAGAACATCACTTCCACATTTTTCTTATTTTGATGAAACATCACCATTGATTGTATCTCCCCTAAAAGATGAAACACATGAACATAATTAAATAGAATTTAATAATATAGGGATAGGTGAAACTCCAGAATCCTCATGGAGTGGAATGTTGTCTATCCTAATAGATTAAACCATTTATATATTCTTTCAATTTAATTTAGAGTTTTTTTCTTGTTCCAAATGACCAACCAGCATAAAATGTTCTCTCCAAATGGATAATCAATTTTTGTTAAAATGTTGAGTATTCTTATGATATTTATGTTTTAGAGGATTACATTTTTATAATTTTGGGATTACTCTAATTTGTAGAAATTTTATTATTCAATGCTCAACCAATATGCTTTTTTCAGTACTATTTCTTTGAGTATGAATCTTTCCACTTTTTATCTAATATTGTTTCTTCATCCATTGTAGGGATATATTAATATTAATAACTTCTTCCCATGTAGACTGATATTAAAATTTTTCAATGCATTATTTATTAATTATATATTTATTACTTAACTGAGCCCTGAAACCCTTTTTTGAAGGGTTTGAGTCTCATACGAAATTTACATTCATCATAATCACAACTAAAACATATCCCCCATTTTTCATATAGGTTCATTCACATTTATTTTTAATATATTTATTTTGAGTATAATAGAGTATGATATTGATAATCTATTTATTGAGATCTCTTGTTCCCCTGAGGTTGTAAACTTATTTTTTTAATTTATCACGTTGCCTTCTGATATATGATTTTTAATACACTTCTTGTGTTGGGGTATCCTTATGGGTTTATATTCAATACATTCATTCTCCCTAAATCATTTTCTCACCAAATATACTCAATTGGAACATATAAAATATTTTACATTAATGAGATGCCACATTTCATGATTCCTCAGCTGAGTGTATTATATATATAGTGTTCTTCTTCTAGTATTGATCCATCATAATTATTTTCACAAACCACCGGTGTGTCCCTGCCTTCCAAAATAAGATAATTTGACTTCAACATTCCTAATAAATACACATCACTCATATTTATTAGGATATTTTACTTATTCTCAGATTTAGAAACCTATATTTCTTCACAATATTAAATATATTCCAAAAAATGACGAAAATTGATTAAATATTACCTTAAATCCCAAAAAATAGAACATCATTTCATTAGTTCCTATAAAATAATTTTATGTCCATTTTTTGAACCTAAAAGATTTTCATATTTCAAGATATGTTCATAGATCTCTTCCTATCAATCATCGAAGAGGGTTCATTATATCCATTACCGATTTTTCCAAAATTTGATGGACTTTGGGTTGAGACAATAATTTCATGTTTTTCTATCATAAATTACATATTTGAATTTCATTTCATTATTAAAATCCAATGTAAAGTAAAATCATTAATGTAATGAATCATTCTATTGTGGTTTTCCTATGGAATTATATTTTTACACTTTTTTCTTGTCTAAATCTATCTCTTCTCTAAATTTTTGAATCATCTTATCCTTTGATTCATGATGAGAAATTGTTTCTCTATTTATATTCATCCCTATATACACCTCGTCTTATAATTCTTGGGATATATTATCCATCATGTCATATTTTTATTTTATTTTAGTACTCATCTATAGAATAGAATCATTAAAACATGCAATTAAATGTTGTAGCCATTCCTTCTCAGGAACTAGTTCAGATTGGTGTGTATCAATATCATCATTTATAGATTTCAAAATTTTAATTTAATTTGAGTTTAGAGTATTTAAATATCATTAAAAGTTTTTATATCTTATTCCTTATCTTCAGAATCATTATTCTCATAGATATCTCTGGCAACTTTAATTAGTATTTTATTTAAATTTTTTATCTTGTTGAATTGAATTTCCCATATGTGGATTCAAATATATTTAGATTTAATTTTGGTATCACATTTTTATCATATTTTTTTCGATGATATATTACACCTTTTTTCTTCTTGGGATTTCTTTACCATCATTAGTTTCAACATCACATAAAATATCCTATTTTCACTCATTCTTTATGAATCATTGAATGAGTAAATATTTTATTTATATGATTCTTCCAAATGAATTTTTTGTACACAGTATATTTCCTTCAACTAAATCACACTAATCCCATAGACATATTTACATTGTGGAATTACAACATGCTTTTTATTCTTATTTGAATTTCATCCCTTCCTTATGGAACACTGATATATGAGAATACTAAAAAATGATTTCAATAATCGACTAATCCATGTTAATGGAAACCAATATGGTAAGAGAAACCAATTATCTGATACTAATTGTTTAGTCCAAAAGTATCATAGATACCCATAGTGGTGTGTTGAATCAGGGTATAGATATTCAATTCGATATTCATCATACCCCATGGATCTTGACCTCTTTATTATAAGGGTCTCTTAGTTTTATCTATAGTGTTTTTATTTGCATTATTATTTCCAACTTTATCTGACGATGATGCATATATAGTAATGTAGGAACATAAGCACATAGATACATAAATTTTCACATGGTTCACCCTCACTGTGCTAAATTCACAATGGATACAATGTAAATGTGACATTGTACCAAATAAACTAAGGATCACTACCAATAAATAGTTAGGGCTAGAAAACCTTTATTCCTAGGCTCATGACCTTTACAATTAGTATTTCTAGAGGACTGATTTCCAAATGTTCACTACCTAACTCTATTTTTATGGATCACTACTGCTGGAAATGATCACCTTTTTCATCATCATATTCTCATTGCTCAAGAATGGATTCATTCTTTATTATGGACATATATGGCCTTTATTAATCAATAATGAGTGCATATTACACTATAGACAGATGATCAGTTGAAATTATTAATAGGTTGATTATTCACATCCAAGAAAACACATGGATTAAGCACATACACATTCAAGAAAACATGAAAATAATTTTTCTTATAGTAGGAACAACATTTACCTCGTCCGTGGAAATATCTTCAATATATTCACAGTCATCCTTTAAATGCTATGAATATAGAAATGAAAAAACTCCTTCTAAAAATATAATATGATTTTGAATGTGATCTGTCTATATATTCTTCATAATTAAGATATGTCAATGATATAGTTCACTTGGTAATATTTGCATGTATCTCCCAGTGTGACAACCTCAGAATTTTTTCACTTGAAAGTGTTCTGTAAATACATGTTTTAACCTTTTAGAGTAAATACACTTTTCTGAATACTAATAGTTTTTTGGAAATTGGTTTCAAGGCCTATTTTTTCCTCCATGAACCTTATCTAATTCTCTATGAACTACCATGACTCATCTGTGAATTTCATTACACCACAAATTTAGAGTATGTCAAAGTCTATAATTTCTTCATAGAGAGGCATTTATTTATATGTGGATGATTCCTCATGGACTTCCACTGCATAAAGACCCCATTTCTATTCTGAGATACCAATCCCCATAGATACCATTTGTAAAATTCACTCACAAACTATATAATTCATGGAATTTATCCATCAAAATCTACATCCCCCATCATGGAATCCTCCCTCAGGAACTCTTCTCCTTCATAATATTCTCCCTCATGAATATCTTCAGAAAAACTAGAATTATTATAGTAGTGATGATCTTCTCTAATGAAATTCAAATATCATATAGGTATTATTAGGAGAATTAATATTGGAAAATATAATCCTATAACTCTAAAATTTGAGTAACCCAAAACCTCACTACGGTATTGCCTTCACCGAATAAGTATGTTATAAGGTCCATATAGATTCTTTATCATATGTGTAAGATGATATGTTCTGAAAATGAAAACAGTTTTTAGGATCTATAAATCATTGCAGATTATCCAAATAATGTGACTTCCCCACAAATTATGAGTCTTTTTTAATGTAATAAATTACCCCAAAAAGATTTTTCTATATGGTCAATGCAGTGTGTTTCACGCTCCTCATAAGAATAATTTTAAAAAATATTCTATTAATAATTTCCCATTTCTATTATGTGTATCTTTTTTTTGTCTAAATATCACTAAAATTCTACTATACTGTTTGAGAAACAAACACTTCATAGTCAATGATTTTTTTTCCATGAACCACTTCTTAGAAACCGTTCAATTTCCATAAAAAAACTTATGATTTTATTGCCCAAAATTTTTTGCAAACATTGGAAATCTATGCCAACGTACATGAACCTACATCAGTAACACCAAACATAATGATTTTCAGTAATTTAAATTTTTCAAAAAACTCAATAACCCCCAAAACACCATGAATTATATTCATTGTATTTTTTTCACAAATATCATTGATAAGAATGGTATGGTTTCAAATGTTATTATCATGTTCTCATACCATTATTTTTGTGATATGATTATGTATCTCCATTTGTTATCCTTTATGATCAACAATGAAAAAAAATTCATATGTTTCCTTTCCCCAGGTAATGATGTTATTTTTATACATATGTGTACCAATGGGGAAGATATTTAACGGATAAATAGATGATCTTTTATGGAATAAGAATATTTTGTCAGTTTTTCCAAAGGCTCAAAACTATTATTTTCTTCTAGAATTTGATTTTAAAATTTAATGATTATTTATATAAAAATATGAAATATCCATATATGATAATCATGGGTTTCAATTGTTTTTATTTGAGGGATTTTGTACTTATCCCTTCAAAACTAGAATATGAAAACGTTATTTACATCCATATGGATATTTATAAGAACATGTCAAGGGATTTCTGTAAGGATAAGTCTATGTATGAATCAATGTATAGGAAAATTAAATGGAATTTTTTAAAATAAACGAGAATGTTACTTCTATTAAATTTAATACTTTTATTTGATTTTATAAGTGGATGTTGCACTAAAACATAGGAACCTAGAGTTAATTAATCCAAAACTGGTGCATTTAGATGGACCTGGTATTCACATGGTTCATGAAAAAAATCCTTTCCACACAAATAGTTTGATATTTTTGGGAGATATTCATTATAAATTCCCAATATCAATATGAACCACTATAATGAATTTATATAGATAATGACTATGCATGAACATAGATAAACCTAATGTGTCATATATAAAAAATAATGTGTCATAATGTAGAAAAATTATGAGTGTTATTTCGTAATTTTTTATTCCCTAAAATGATTAATATTTCTCACAATTTTTTTTTATTTTATTAAATTTTTTTAACTACATGAAAACATGTTACAAATAAATATTATAGAAAAATCGGTGACTATAAAACATGAAATTTGATAATTAATATAGAAAATGATATTGTGATTATACCAATCATATATCGTGATATATGATTAATAAAATCAACATCATTGAGATTCATAACATATGAAATAATATAAATATTAACTTTATGAATGTTTATATGGTAATGAGCATAATGGAAATAAGAATCATCTTAATACATATTAAAAATTTGGTAATTATAACCTAAGAATAATATCTATAATGGATTGGATGATGTTATATATATAGAGAATAATTTTATAGAGTGAAAAATATTAATTATTTTGATGTCTTATGTTTGGGGAATATGATAATTCCACAATACAATTCTATCATCCACTAATTAACTTCTAGTCAAAAGAATAATATATTCAATTCTAATCATAAAATTAAAATAATTTAAGTATTTTTTTATTTAGATTCCAAAATATTTTATATTAATTTTTCGATATGTAATGAATTTTCAATATATGATTTCATTTAATGATTTTAATTAATATGTTTAAAGATACATATAAACTAGAAAAGTCATTTCATGAATGTTTGATATTAATAGAAAAATAATGATTAAGGGATATATGACCCAAAATATAGTACTAATTTTGTGATAATGATATTAGGGTAATGATATGATTGGCATAGATAATGAAAATTGTATAATATTAACAGTCATAGAACTGATTAATGATTTTTGGAATAGTGGATTATGTTACCATTGATAGAGTTTACAATATTATTTTATATCTAGAATTTATTTAATAATATTTTCTTTTATTCATGGAATTTGAAACCATGATATTTTTCATTGAGGTTTTATGGTTATTCATGTTACTTTTATGTTCCAAGAAAATACAGGATTATGGAATTCACATAATTTTTTATGTGAAATTCATGATCTAGGTAATGATATATGTGGGATAAATTTTTTTTGATTTAGATAAATTTTGTGACCTTATTTAAAAAAATTAATTGGTATGGTTTATATGGTTATGAATTTATGGAATGGTTTATGTTTAACATTTGGTGAGGTTTTTACATTATCATAATACTTCTGTATATAAATATTTATCAATATTGTATAACCAATGTGCCTTTTTTAACGAGATATTGATGGAATGACTTATCATTATTTTTATATTTTATATAGTTTTTTAGAAATGAAAGAAAACTAATATCAGAGTAAGATATGATGTATAAATTGATAAAGGCATAACCACATGATGAAAATATACCTTCTAAAAAAATATATCATGTAACTGCATTTTCCTAAGTTCTCACTCTAGATTCAGAATGAAATCCCCAATATTAAGAAATATCCTGAAATAAAAAATATTATATAATGATCACTTTTTAAAAAATCCATTTTATTTTTATCCCCTTTTTGGCTTATGGATTTTTAGTCGTTACCCTTCTTAGGATCACCCACTTTTATTCAATCAATGATCTCTATAGCTATCCATCAACATTTTGGTGTACATTTTCTATTCTATGTTAATGATTTTACTTCCCACCTATTTTATTCAGTTTAAAAAACAAGTATGTGTTATTATGGATGACATTCACACATCCTGTTATATTTTCAATAATATTTTTATTAAACATATTTTCAATGTGGATTCTATAAAAAAATTTAAAAAGTAAATCCATTTACTACTAAGATTAATTTAACGATAGAAAATAATTTTATAGTGGGAAGAATATAAAATCATGATATTTTGTTAATTTTTTGAAAATAATATCAAATTTTCAGTTTTATTATATAAACACTATGATTAACATGCGTTTAACATTACAACATATTTCTTCATTAGCTTGCATGACATGTGACATAGTGTTTTAGTGACCCATGAAATAATATTATATAAAATAAGACCATTATAACATAGAAATTAAATAAGTAGGTATGGATGGTATTAAATAAATTATAAAATATAAATATATATTTCCAAATCCAAATGAATTTATTTATTAATAATTTCTAAATAATAAAACAATTTTTAATAATATGATTATATAATGAAAAAATATATTTCCATAATTATGGTATTAATTTAATGTTATAAAAATATATTATATGAAGTTTAGAATTATAATTTATAAAACAAATTGTTTTGGAAATGACCATATTGAAATAAAATTATGGTGAAATTTTGATATTTTAAAAAATAAATTTTTTTTGTGAATAAGGGGAAGACTTATTTTTTAAAAGAAATAATTTGTTACCAATAAAGAAAGTAATTTAAATTTTAAAAAAAATTAAAAGTATCATAATTAATCGTTATTAATATTTTATCCACTTAATTAATTATTTATATCTTTTATATTATTTTTTGAATAAGTATTTTATGATTTAACAATGTGTTTTTTCATAATTTTTTAAAGTGCAGAATGTTTCTCAAATATATTTAATATGATAATACATAATTAGGAATGTTCTAAATGAAAAATACAAATTATATTTCAATATATATTTAAAAATTGATAATTATTAGACATATCCTTAATGTAAATACACTTGTCAAAAATCCACTTTTTTGTCCTATCTATTGGTTTTGTATTATATTTTATTATTTTTGGAATTATAAAATTAATGAAAAAATAATAAATTTAAATGTTTAAATAATAATATCAAAAATTTAATTACGGTATTGTTTTTAGATATTTCTGAATATAATAATTTTTTATGAATATTAAAAAATATTAAAATTTAATAGAAACTTTCTTTTCCATTTTTTTATGTTGTAAATTTAATTATATTTTATAGTGGATTAAAATTAATAAAATTTAAATTATACATCAAAAAATAAAATTTATTTCATTATAATCAATTTAATATTTAATTCTCAGACAAAAAATTTGTAAACGTTTACAAATTTTGATTTCAAAACCCTTCATTCTCATTATTTTTATCGTATTAATTATAAAATATTATTTTCCACTTATGTGGATGTAATTTAATAAAATTTATTCCATATTTATAATTAGTATAATATAAATTATCTATCAAATTCATCATAATTTTATACCAAAATTTATAATACAAATATTAAAAAATATTCAATGTGATTAAGGTAAAAATCGGTTTATCAGTTGTTATACTGAAAATATAAGGTCATAAATAAATGAAAACATTTACAATGCCCATTTTATGGCCATATTACTACATTATATCATCTATTTTAGATATTATTTAATTTTATTATATTTGTTTCATGAAAAAAATGTTGGTGTAATTATTTCATTGACAACATTACAAGTGTTCCACTCACCTAACTTATAAAAGGAAACACCTTCTACACTCCACTTCGCACAATCAAACCTAAATGGCTCGAAAAAAACTAACCATATCAGTGTCCATAATTCCTCGTACTATCCTATAAGCCTTGTTTTTTTATAATAATCCAACTTGTGATGTAATTTATTTCAATCTAATGAATGATACCTGAATAAGATGTAGTGTTCATCAATAATAGTTTGGGTTTTTTTTATTTCATCATATCCTTAAATTATGATTATAAAATTGTTGATACAATGACCATATTATATCTCATACAGTGATAAGTTTTCAAATTCAATTCATGATTTAAAACAAATTTCTACTACCTTCAAATTTATTATGAAATCATCACTTGTGTGTACAACATACAACTTATTCACGAACTGATGTCGTTTTTTCCATTAAAACCTCCCAAAAATTGGGATGATGATGTATATAATGTATATATATGATATTTATTACGCTATTATACATATGGAGTAGTAATATAATATATAAGTTGTGTACTTTTTATTCCTTAGCGGATACATTAATGTCACTCGTGTGTATGGAAGACTACTACCTTCTGGAGCGATGTGATTAATTTTCACTATTGCATTACATTAATGAGTATATGTAAAATGATATAAAATATATTTTATATAAATGAGATAATTATGATATTAATTAAATTTATATCACTATAAAAAATTAAAATTTCATCTTCCATCATACCTTTAATCTCATAGAATGATGAAAATGTTGTCTGTGTACATAGGGACTATCACCTTCATGAAGCAATGTGACTGTACAATTTCATCACCACAACAAATGGATGATATCTATAATTATATTTAAATAATTAATATGTTATTTAAGATATTATTATCATTATTTAGTTGTGATTTATTAGTTAATTTTTAATGGTCATTGAATAATGTAAATGTTACTCATGAGTATGTCTGACCTACGATCTCCATGATTATAACATACTTAATTTTTCAAAACCATAATTCCATATTGATCATAAAGTATAATTGATATATATATATTTTAATTATTTGTCTATTAAAATTATTCTTATGATGGCACAATTATCAATTTAAAATTAATGAAAATAAAAGATAAAAACATATAAAAAATTATGTATTTACTACCACATACATGAATTTTACAAGGAATTATTAATAAATAAATAATAAAGGGTAATAAATAAATAATATATGATATTATATATAAATATATTTTTCATTAATAAATTTTTAACAATATTATATTTATTAAACAATAGTTTTGAATGTGTTTGGTGGAAGTCATGACTTAAGGTAAGGGATTTCTAATATCTTATTTATATTCAAGAATCATGTGAAAATTTATTAGTAGTTTATTTTTTATAGTGTATAAAATACCCCATTAACATGATACATCATGAATATAAAATTTTCCATGATATTTAAAGTTTCATTTTACTTTTTAATTTGATGAGTCTTATTAATGAAAATAACACTAATGTAGTAAGGGATTTTTGTCTCAATTTTCCTTCGATGAGATATACATATTATTAAAAACCTAAATTATTTCTAGAGGTGTAGATATAAACCCATAGGCAAGTAATATAATGGATTTATTTATCATCATGATATTTTGTGTTCAATTTTATGTTAGTCCTTTATGGGGCTTAAGATTCAATGTTACCAATGTGGTAATGATTTTATGTTGCAATCAAATTTATTTATCAATATTGTTTATGATTAGAAAATATTATTATATTTATAGAAATAAATCACAAATTTTTTTATAGATAATTAATTCACGATATTTTAATGTAATAGTGCTATATTTCCACTTCTTAGAATATAATATAAATTATTACATTATTTTATGAAAATATGAATTTATTTTTCTCTTCGGTTCGAAATAATTTTTCTTTTCAAAACCATGTTCTTTAAAAATGATTTAATATTTTTCTATTAGTATCCAATTTTTTTAAATAGATATTTTTAAAAATGTTTAACCATTTATAGAACCGTTTTCAATGGAATATTAATTGAATTTTGAATATTAGAATCATTTTTTTATAAAAACAATGAATATTTTTAAAACCAAAATTGAATGTAACAAAATAGCCAATCATCATGATTTTTTGAAGCTTCCATTACTAGTTGTTATGTTTATTTTAAAATAAATCTATTTTAAAATATGGGGTACAAATATGATAGTATATTTTCATTAAGAAATATTAAAAATTATTTTTCATGTTTTTATTTTATGTTTTCAATGTTATTTAAATGTATTTTTTCCAAAATATTTAATGAATTTTTTTTTGAAAATTTATTCTCAATGAAAATATATATTTATCATGAAACCTTAAATGTGAAATATATCTCCAAATAATTATCTATATAAGATGAAATCATTTAATGTTACTTATTATTTTCCTAGGATATGAACCAAAGATACTATTCTTATTTCTCCCTGAATGGTTTCTGTTTATGATATCATTATTTTTATGATGTCTATTTCTTTTATAGAGGTTAAAACATGATAATATTATTATAATATCCTCTCCTTTATCCATAATTCATGAAATGATGAAATGATAAAATAATTATGGATCGTGTCCCTTTTACACAGGTTATGAAATGATGAAATGCTTATGAATCCCATTTTATCTCATGGTTAATGATATGATTAATATTATATGATATTGTGGAACATATTTTTATGATTTCAATTATGTGTTTCATTGTACTTATATCCCTTTAATATTATTTAGGTAATGATTAACGTTATATGAGCTCAATGGGAACATTAGAGGTTATATGAAGACTGAAATATGGGATGTGAGAGGTTATCCTAATCCCAAAAGAGGGAAAATGGGAGGATATCACAGGAACATAGAATTTAAATGAATGGTTATACCAAGTAAAACATATTATTAATGTTTGTTTTATAGGATTTAAAATATGATTTTCTATGCTTCTATGTATCCCAAAAATCTATATCTAATTCCTATATTATTCCTACAGAGATTATTTTATATAATTTATTTATGATTAATGGATTATAAACTGTGAATATTTATTACATGACTCATGATTATGATAATTTATATGAATGGTATGGGTTTTAATTGTTTTACTCAAGTTCATATATGATTTTATATATTATATGATTATGCATCTCCCAATTTTACCAATACTAAAAAATTGAGATCAGCCTTTCTTATGTTTCCTTTCCCTGGGTTATGAAGAAAGGATTTTATGTATGAGTAATAAGGTTGAACATAATTATAGGATACATCTAGGATCTTTCAAAAATTATTATTAGTGTGTTACATGATTTCTAAGGCATTATATTATTACTGTCCTCGGGTGTGTGTTTTTTTAATGTAATTAATATTTATCTGAATAGATTTAATATTCATTTATGAGAATCCTAGGTCTCTGTAAATAGGCTACTCAATTTCAAAGACCTCAGGTTACACATCCAAATTCGTCTATTCTACTCCATGTAAATGATCAGTGAAATAATTATCTATTAATTACAACTAGAATATTTTGTGAATTAATGTAAAATAATAAGGAATGATAAAATATTATTTGATGTTTTAGGTATATTAATTAATATAAAATTTCTCACTATTCTAATACATAATATTTCCCAATTGTTATAGCCTATAATGTCCCAATTGAGAATAATGTTTTAAGAAGACCTTATCATTCCATAAAAATTCATATTTTCTTTGACAATAATAATCACATTCCTTTTAGAAATAATATTTCGTTACCAATATTTTATCGATGATATAAATATTTCACACCCCCAATAGAAATATACGCAGTGTAGATAAGGATGTCTAACCGAAATTAGTGCAAAAAAGTTTATACAAAATTTTACAACCATATAATGAATTGAAAGAATAAATCATATACCATAATTGATGTTTTTTATTATAATAAATATCAATGAATGATATATGAGTATTCTATATTCCCTAAAAACTATCATGAATGTAAAGACCAGAAACTATCATATTTAAATATAAAATATTAATATATTAATATTCATTACATATAATAATATACAGAATAACTATTTAGGTGTTGTGCGTTTGAAATCAGGGATAAATAAAAATATTCTCCATATATAAGCTATGCTATCTACCACTTTTTTCTTAAGAAATATAAACATTCTTTAACATATCATACATAATACCATTCTTTATAAAATGGAGAATGGAATCAGGATAAAGGATGATCTGAAATTATTAGTATGAGTAAAAAGGGGAGATATCAATATAACATGAGCATTAGTGTATGAGAACATTAGAATAACATTTGAATAACTGTAGCATGTATATCGTAGAACATAAACACAAGTCAAATAATAATTCAATGATTTTCAAAAGAATTGAATCAATATACACTCAATGAGAATGAACCATGAGATCATAACCTTTGAAGAAGATATAGATTTTTATAGAAAAATATGTACAAGAAATCGTAAGACAATGTTATCCACCAAGACTTTTATAACATTTTTTTCTTGGGATCACCACCTATGTACATAGTTTAGGCATGGGATAGCCTCTTGTGTATCATATTTTGATCTTGGGAAAAAAATTTATGTTCCCTTTCTCTTGTTTGGGATAACCTACCATGTACCATCTTTTGGGTATGGGATAACCCCCATATACTCTTTAATCTCAGATAACATTAATCATTACTCAATGAATTGGTGAGAAATATAGGTCTTATCTATCCTTGGATATAATAAGGCCATGATTCTTTGTTATAATGTATCCACTATCATTTTAATAAAATAACCAGTTTCATATAATGAAAATGATGCATATTTAATCATCTAGATCATAAAACATTCATCATATCAATACCAATGGAAATAAATTCGTCTCAAGAAACATTTCAACATAGTATATTCTATTGATAATAAATGAAATTAATTAATATATTTTCAATATAAAAATAAACCTTCTAGATAAATAATAAATATAGTATTAATGGATAATATCTCCAATAAATCTTATGTAGCACTAATGGATTCCATCATAGAAAGAATTTTTTTAATGACCAGATGGAGCATTTCTTGAGGAAAAAACCCTTCAACATTGAATTTTTTTTAAAAAACAAACAAATCACAGAACATTTTTAAAATATTTTTGAAATTTAATATTATTGCATATATAGGAATATTTAAAACATTGGGTGTTCATGTTGGTGAGAAATTATTTTCATGTCGTACAAGTTAAAATAGTGATTAATTTCACATTTTTAGTAAAATTATAATTGGCCATGTTTTGGAAACGATAAGAAAAATATTTTTCTTTTTTAAATTCCAATCAATGGAAAATTACTTTATAAAAAATTTTATAAAAGTAAACAATATTATGAATCCTATTTTAGAAAACATGTATATGGATAAAAAATGATTTTTGACTGAATAAAGGAAGAAATATAATGTTTCCAAACAAATTCTTTTGAAATCATGAGTACATAAATATGAGAAAATGACATGAATAGATTTATTTTTAGGAAATAAAAAAATAAAAATATAGTTAATAATTTTCCAATGATCTAGGTCATATAAATTCAAAATTTGAATCATAATGATAAATATTAATGATAAATGATAAGATTGTAAAATAAAACATTATCCACTTTGGTATATATATAATCACATGAACCCTGAAATAAATAAAAATATATTAATATATAGATACCACAATTTCATTATAATAATAATAATATAAATTCATGGGTATTATACGCACAAACCAAAAAAATGATCGTGGCAACTAGAATTTGTCCAATAGAAATAATTTTGAGATAAAAATGCACTACCTTGACTCTTGGAATTTATTCAAACATGATAAAAAATGTTGTATAATAAATATATGTTTATTATAAATATATTAAATAAATATAATCATATTTATCATATCATATATGATTTTATTATTACCTATTATAACACATTTATTAATAATTCATTGTTAAAATTGTGTTTTGGGTTATAATGACTTTTTTCTGTATCAATATTATTGATTTTCTGCAATAGGTCCTTTTTTATTTAAAATGATTCTATAATATCCATAATGCTGATAATTATATTAATAGAATATATATTAAGTCTATATTAACTTATAGTAATCCATAAAAGTTATAGAAATAAAATGAAATAAAATGTTCATGTTGATAGTATGTTGTACGAGCGCATGAACTCTCTTTCAATTCTTCACATGGATGACATAAAATAAATATTAAAAAATATATAAACATCAAAGAATTTTTTTTTTCATATATATAAAATATATTAATAATATTTATTCCTATAACCTTCCATGTAAACAAAATGTGAAAAGGGATTATCATGGCTTCACATGGTGGTAGTCCTCCGTACTCCCAAGAAATGTTGTTATATTCCCACAGAATAGAAAGTAATCATTTATATTTCATATTGTTAACAAATAAAAGTAAAAATATAATAAATATCTTATGTAAAAATTATATTCATCATTTAATCCCACCGTGATAATTAGTGATCGAAAATGAATTACATTGGTTTGCGAGGCGATAGTCTACCATACAAACGATCAATAATATTTTTTCCTAATTTTATAGAAGAAGATAAGAATATAATATATTAATTTAAAATTATAAAAAACCCAATATATGGTATATAATAGTTTTTTATATCTTAATATTTATTACAGAATTCAATGAGGTTTAAGATTAAAGAAAATGAAACACATGGTTAATAATTATACCTCTTTTTCAGAGAACCTCATTTGCTTTATACGTAAACCAGGATAGGTGGTTTTTATAAAAAAAAATAAGAAAAACATTAAATTTTTTAAGGAATTAAAAAATATATTTGATTATTTAATGTCCTATGAAAAATAGTTTTTTAAGTGGTATGTTGAGAGAAGAAGGTGTGACCATTAATATGTGTGGTAGAGGACACACTTGTAATTTTTCAAAAGAATATGGTGTACCAAAGTTTTTCACATTCCAAATGGATAATAAATGGGTAATTTCCAAACCATATAGGTGATAGGGTATAAATATGTCTATAATATTATTTTAGTTAATGTTTATAGGTCATTTTACCATTTATACTTTTAGAATAACCCACGGTAAACTTGTTTTAACCTTAACTAAGGTAATTAATTAGCACTTTTTCAACTAATAATATGGACAAAAAATTTAACTAAAAATTTATATGATGTTAACTATATTAATATTAAAATTATTTATTTTATTTTACAAAATACCATTCATATAATTGGATATATTAAATTTAAATTTAAATTTTTCAAACATGTTGAAAATGCAAATTTCTAAAGGGAAAATTTTCAAATGTTTAAATTGTGTTTATACAAAAATACAACATGAAGTTAGTTAAAATGAACTAAAATAGATTAACAAATATATGATTTAACATAAATATATTTTAAAAAAATACTAAAATAAAATTATTTTTTAAATTCCATATATGAAAAAAGAGGAATTTAAAGAAACTATTTCTACTATTCATTAAAGAATTTAACTTTTCAAAAAAGTACTCAAAAAACACCCTAATATATTATTTTCATATAGAATAAAAAATATTTTAATTTTAGAAAATATAAAATTTTGAAAGTGTGAAAAAATAATTGTAAATTATGTGTGTAAAAAGTGATTAAAATGGTTTTCCTTAAAATGCATTTGTTTTTCTATGGAATATTTCATTTTCAATTTACTATTTGACTTGTAATCATCATTTTATGAATGTAAATTAATATATATGGATATATGATTTATTAATATAATTAATATAATTCATTAATAGTTTTATTATAAATAAAAATTAAAAAAATTACTCTCATAGAATTGTCTTTAGATAAATACATTTTTTAGTATATGAATAAATTTATAAAAAAATATAATCATTATATTTCAAAATGAAATTTCGTATCTTATTATAAACCAAATGGATCATATTTCACTTTATTACCAAATAATAAATAAATTTATACTATAACTGACTTTATTTAATTATAGATATTGATTGTATTTTATAAAATGTTATTTTCACTCACAATCCATTCTTTTCATAATATTATGAAAATTTAACTCTATCATAAAACTGATATGTTTTTTCCAATTTTTTTTAAATTTTATAATCTTAAATTTCATGATGACTAATAAATTTAAATATATAATCCACAAGAAAAATTCAATTAATACCATTTTATTATGATACATATTTTTTTAGCATAAAAATAATTTAATTAATTTTTGTGCATATTTCTTAAGAATTAATAGTTACATTTTTGTTTTGTTTATGATTAGTATATTTATTTCATACTTTATATTTATAGTAAATTGTGTTGAATTCAATGAAATATATCCATGAAGATAAATTTAATTTATTTAAAATATTTCACAAAATATCAGGGAATTATATTTTACACACTTGAAAATTCATAACAATTAGAACATCCCTTCATAATTCTAGGGTTTATGTTAATAATATTAATTTATGGAAAACCCACATTTTAAACCTTTTTATAAAATATACACTAGAAAAAATATTATAAATTTGATGGTCATTTGAAATGACACAAAACAATTATTCCAAATTTGAAAACATTATAATGAAGTGATGATATATACATAGATGATTAATAATTTCAATAGATCATTGATTTCAAAAAATTAAATGGTTACTAGAAATTTAACAACCAAAAATTAATATACTAAAAATATATTGAAACGAACATTAATTTTTATCATAAATTAAATAGAAAATCAATTTTGTCTCAAAATAAATTTTCATAAATTTGATGTAATTTTCACAAGAATACATACATATGATATTTATTTTCATTTTTTAATCACTATATTATCCATTTGATGTGATTTTACTAACGTACCCGTCATTTATTACTCTAATAAATGATGATGAACTTTTCATGCCAAAATAATTAGAGGTTCATAAGATCCATATATAAATTAAAATTCATTCCTTTTATCTATAGTTATTTTAAAAATAGAATTCTCAGAATATGTTATCCAATATGAAAATATCTATATATGATTAAAAAATATATTATTTTATAAAACCAATAAAAAATTAAAAACCAAACATTCCATAAATGTTTAACCTTATTACCATTTCAATATTAAAAATTCATAAGGATTTTCATTAAAATTCAAATAATTATCTTATCAGTAATCCACTAAAAATCATAAAAATTCACTTAATTATTAGATGAAAAATTTGAGTTTACTTAGGTCGTATATAATTTTAAAATATGGTGATAATCATAATTACCATAGAAACTCTATGAAAAAAATGCATGCTTCCTCATTCCATAAATAAGAATAAATATTATGTAATTAATTACATAATTTCAAAAATATTATAAACTCAATAATTGATAACATAAATAACTAGTTTAACAAATCATTAATAACTTATATTGTTATTAAATTTATATAAATTTCATTGTCCATATCAATATAATCATTATCTAACCTAAATACCATTTTATCAGCATAAAAAATTAAATTGGTGTTATCTATCATTAATCATGTTTTTTATAAATATATCTATTTTATTTGATCGCATTTCTAATTCATCAGCTCCATCCATCATATTCAATATAATCCTTACTGAACAATTTCTATAGAATTATCCTTATATATATTTCAAAATTCACATAATTATTTAATTCCATTTCATAAACATTTCAGTCATTCTACTTGATTCATAAAAATTTCAAAATTTCTTCATCATATTATTCTATAATACATATTTCCTACAATATAGAAAATAATTAATTTCCTAAGATTCATCATATTCAATATAATTACAACTATTACGTTTTACAAAAAAACACTATTAGAGAATATCAAACCTTTCAATTTGGATTCGTATTCTATTCATCATTAGAACTATAATCATTACTTATAAAACCTAGCTAATTCTCTTCATGATATTTCATAATTGTGTATCTATTTTCATAATTCTCTCTATCAAAAAATTTAAAACACTTAACCATTTATGGTGACATGGGGAAAAAATTAATATCATTCATTGCATTAAATAAAAAATTAATTTTTCCCCGATAATTACTTACTCTATTCCCTTCTTATATTTAAAAAATATCTTATGATTCCATTAAGATATTACCTTTGTTTATTAACCGCACATTCTCAATATATAAAAAACCATGTCTTCAATTCTCCATGACCATAAGAAAAAAAGATATTGTTAAAATATTTATGTCTCTGGTTTCGTGAGTCTGAGGTTTGGTTAATGTGTAGGTTCTTTATCATATATCAGGATAACTATTTATTCATATTCAAAAAATCCATGGATCTAATAATTATCCCATTTGGTTTCCCAATGATCATTTCCTATCTCAATTAAAATCAACCTAGTTCATTATGATTTATAACTTTGAATAACACCAAAAAAACAGTGTGAGAAATAATAATCATAGTGGGAAACCATATAATCATGAAAAATAACTTATAGGACGTCAAAATAATGACACACTTTATAAAATCTATGCAACCTTAGGCATAACCTAAGATATTCATCGTTATTATTCAAATCATTCATGATTGATTATGATGTAAAAATGATTTAACCAAATAATATTTCTAGGTGTGTGTGTGATGAAAGGTGTGTTGTAAAGCTCATTTTTATATTTCATTTAATTGTCAATTAATTAAATACACTAATTTTTCTGAGTTATTTTCCCTAGATACTTCTATTTTAAATCCACATCTACTTATAGTTTCCAAACATGGATATATTTTCAGATATAATACTCAATCTGTCTTCCACAAACATTCTAGTATATTTCCATATAAATTGAAATTTCAATTGACTTATCCTTAGATATATCCCTGGGTATATCACTAAAGAATCCCCAATATAGTTTACAATGGTTTACTAAAACAATTTATAATACCATCTGTAAAGACCTGGTATTCTTACACATAAATATAAAAACATATTATTTGAATATTCATTACATTACATAATGATCCATAATATAATAATTTTGATCTATTAAATATAGAAGCTTTTGGAGCATAAAAACTAGTCCATAAGTTAAATACATCATCACTAATTCTTTTTTATAACTAGAGCCCTTATTACACATATCATGAATAATAATATTATTTATATACTGTATAAAAAAACATAAAAAATGGGGATATCAGATTCTCGGTAATGGTCATCGTGGGAGATATCAATGAAATATGAGAAAAATGGACTGATAAAATGAAAATGTAATTTGGAAATCAATACATTTTATTTCATAGATCAAAAACATGATTCATCGTATAAATTGAGTTGTTTTATAAGATATTAATCATATTTTAATCACCTAAATGGTAAATTTGATCATAATGTTTGCATTATATAAATATTTGTTATATAAATATAAGAATTGAAAATGTTATCTCAAGGCTATACTATAAGATATTTATAACATGATAGGTATAGGATACCAACTCATTTACAAGCTCTGGGAATGTGATAAAATCATCAACACCATCTTTAGATATTTTTATAACATCCCATGTACCCTATTTTGATATTTTAATAAACTCCATGTACCCTTTTATCTCAAATGACGTTAATAATTATCCAATGTATTGGAGGGAAATATAAGTCTTATCCATAATTATTTATAATGTAACAATAATACTTGGTTAAACCATAACAATTATCCTTTATTATAATTAATCCATCATAAAATTATATAAACCATACATGAATGTGCCATCAAATACCAAAACATTCATCATATCAGAACCCATGAAAACAAATAGTTTTATAGAAACATGTCATCTTGGAAAATATCATGAATAAGAAATAAGTTTCATAAATAAATTTACATTATAAACAGAAACCATCTAAATATAAAATAAATATGGAATTAGGATATCTTACAATATTTAAAAAATTTATATCATCAAAGGATTTCATATATTGTGGAATATTATTTTAAAATATCACCTAGAAGATCTCATTAGAAAAATATCCCTATATATTTCAATCTCACATTTTTAAAACTAAAATATCTCAAAACATTTTGAAATAAATTTTAATTTACTATAAGTAATGAAATATGTAAATTAATAATTAAAAAATTCATAGGTCAGGATGATGGTAAATTCCATTCTTGTCATACACGTTAAAACAACAATTTCTTTCACGTTTTTGGTAACATTAAAATTTTCCTTGATAAAAACAATTATAAAAAAATCTGAAAAAATATTTTTTAAATAGTAAATCAATGAATGAATATACTTAATAAATTATTATATAATAGTAAAAAAATTATTAAAGAATATTATAGAAAAAATTGATATGGGATAGAATAGATTTTTACTAAAAAGGGAAATAAGGTTGATTATTCATAAAAAAATTATTTTTGAATATTGATTACATAAATATTCTGGCATTTGAAGATCGTATTTATTTTCATGAAATTACTAGTGTAAATAAAAAATCATTATTTTATTTAGAGATACGTAATTATATTTCACAATAAAAAACATAATCATAAAAATTACCAATAAACAATGAGATTGTGACATTAAATTTTTACCCCATTTGTATTTTTTTAATAGTATGCACCATGAATGAACAGAATTTATATAGTTATTTAGATTCAATTAGTTCATGATAATGATATTATAATTCTTTCGTGGGGTGTATATTAACTACACAAAACAAACATGTTTTTAATATACCATGTGTCATTCATTCACATTTGATACTCCATTATATTATATATAGTTTTATTTTAAACCATTTATAAAACAATAATAGTTTTTATAAAAATTACGTTATATAACTATGACCATTTATTACCAATTATTAATAATTCCTTGTTAAAACCATGTTTCAACTAATAATTAGTTTTTATTTAATGTAATTTTTTTATTTTTTTATTTCTATCTTGTCTACATTGATCATTGTTCTATAATATATTAAATTTTGAATATGGTATAAAAATCATATATATTCATTATATATTTCATTATTTAAATCAATAAAAGATAAATATATAAAATTAAATACTCCATTTTTAGAGAGGGTAGGCTGTATATACGGATGAACCCTAATTCTAATTTCATGATGGATAGAATAAAAGAAAGATAAATAATATATTAAATTTATAGTCTAATTTTAATTTCTTACATATCATATTTATTAATTAAATGTATCCATATTACCATCTATGGAAATTATATGTTAAAAAATTACAACTTTTTATGAGGTGGTAGTCCAATGTACACACTAGTGATGCTATCATAATCCCACAGAAAGAAAAGTAAGAAGTTATATTATATATTATACATAAAATATTATAATAATATATTTAATATAATATATAAATATTTATTCCATATTTATATCCAACCATGATAGGTGGTTATAGAAAACAAATTACGTCGATTCATAAGGAACTAGTTCAATGGACACATGATAGACAATTTCATTTCCCATTTGATGGAAAAGGATATTCATATAGGTTATTATGATATCATAATAAAATTAATGTATATGGAATAAAAAATTTGTATCGTATCATCCTATTTTATGAATATTTTAATTAAGAGGATGAAGAAATGAAACAAAATGGTATGTTAATAATTTTACCTATTCTTCAGAGAACCTATATAGGTTTATACAAAGAGACTTATTAGGATGGATTCTTAAAAATGGACCAATGATTTAGTAATAATTTAAGGATGATATTTGAGTAGGAAACTTTCTAACCAAAATTTTGTAGATGTGTGGATTCGATAGGGGAGCATGTGTACTATTATAAGTGGCAGTAGAGACACACACACATATATATATTTTGAAAACACTAAAGTGTTCCCACATTTTTGAAATTCAAAAATAATCCATGATAGGTGAATACAAAAATAATCTTTTATTATAACGAAATATGTCCATTAATTTTTGTTTTAGAATATTATATGTAATTTACCACTTATATTTGCAGGTTACCAACATATAAACATTCTCCATCCTTACCCGTGATAATTGATTTTTATTATTTTTTCAATTTATCTTCAACAAAAATTAATTTGAACTTATTATATTATATTAATTATATTAATTATAAATTTGGAATCCATTTTTCCAAATTCACTTTCCATAATTATAAAATTTTAATTTAAAATTTAACCGACAAATGCAACTGAATTGAAGGTTTCCAAAGCGAAAATTTTCAATAGCATAAAAATATTAATATAAATATCAAATATTGAAATTTATTTTTATAAAATAAATTGATATAATAAATATTTAATTAGAATAATTATACTTTTAGAACAACATTACAATAAATTGTATATTACAATGTTTTTAAAGGAAAAAGAAGTTATTAAAAAAAATAAATATTTTTACCTTTTATAAAAAATTTAATATTTTCATTAAATTCTATAAAATTAACCAAAAAATAATTTTAACATATAGATTTAGAAAATAATATTTATTTATTTCAATAAAATATATAAATTAAAAAAAAACTATTTGAAAAAATATGAAATTTGTTTTGGGAATACAAATTACTTCCAAATGAAAATGATTTTATATTAATGTTATGACTGTTAATCTTCAGTGTAAAAATTTAAATTAATATATATCAAAATATTATCAATACAATTAATTTATATAATTCCTCAATATGCATAATTTTATAAAATAATTATGGTATAATAATTTCGATCTAAAAAGCCTTTAAAAATTTTAATTTTAGGTATAAATATTTATTAATAAAAAATAGTGAAAATTGATACCCAAATGAAATTAATTTAAATCAAATGGATTTTATTGAAATTTTTCATCACATAAAAATAAAATTTAAATTTAAATTTCTTAATTTAATAAAAAAGAATGACAGTAATTACAAAAACTATTTTTTCTACTAACAACCTATTCTTTTCTGAAAAAGCTAAAATATTACATGTCAGATAATTTTTATATTTTGTTTTCAAAACATTTATAAATTATATAAAATAAAATTTATCTAATTTTCAAAAAATAAATATATTATCCTCATAATAAATTATGTTAAATACATTTCTAAAATAAATTTATTTTTGAAGCATAAAATAAATTTTACTAAAAACTTTGTGCTTATTTCATAATGATTAATCAATATATTTTTATGGATTAGGATCTGTATATTAATTTCAAGATATTGATCATTAAAACTCATTATTTCATTAAGATAACAATATCAAGAAAATTATAATTATTTTTGAAAAAAATATTACATCAAATCTCAAGGTTTTATAATGAAAACATGATATATATATATATATATTATATAATATATTATTCGTTATCAATTTTTATATAAAAAAATGAATGGTATATATATATTATCATTAAATGTGATCTGATTTCCTCATAAATATGATTCCATAATCTATAGGTGAACTAATGATATCTATTATAATGTTTTATAAAGGGAAAATCATGCATTTTCGTAATCTAATGGATGGATCATCCAAACAACCAATGCCTTAGGGTTTTCCCTAAATAGTTATAGAATAGTTGATTTACTAAGTCATCCAATTTTTATAAAGATTTCAATGTATCTTAGTTGATAATTAAGTAATCCAACTATTAATTCCTTAGATATCATGATAAAATTATATGTTATGACTCATTAAGAAAAAATAACTATAAGACTTAAATTATTATATTTCACCAAATAAAAAGTGATAAATTTTGATATATATTTTTTATCAACATTTTCATTCTTAGACATCAATATTTATATTTAATCTCTAAATATATACAAATTGTAACACCCTAAGCTTCCACGATATGCTTCTCTTGGAATAATACAATAGTTTGTGCTGTATGCAACTTCGATTTCTAGTGCACCAACACCAAACAATCTAGATCTTATAAATTGTAACACCAAATTTTTAAAATTTTTAAAATTTTATTTTTCAATGTTGACTTCATTTTTGGATTCTGAATAATAAAATTTTCATTCGGTAAATTTTTGGAATTTTTCTTAATACATTCAATTTTTTGGAATAGAAAAAAACACTTATTTATTGTTTAAAACCGAATTTTCATTTAAATAATTATTTATTTTATTTATATATATTTATGTCAAAATAGATACAAAATACCTATATTTTTCCAATGTAATTCATTGATG
Organism: Viscum album; assembly: GCA_963277665.1. Lineage (NCBI taxonomy): Eukaryota > Viridiplantae > Streptophyta > Magnoliopsida > Santalales > Viscaceae > Viscum > Viscum album. The sequence continues at coordinate 689,369,131 of OY728164.1, forward strand.
TCATTTTATAATCGGATTATATATATATAATTTTATTCAACTTTTTAGCATCTTTTACCCACCTTCTAGTAACATTTGTAAATTTGCATAAAATGTAATTTTACAACTTTGGTTAATTGAATTTAAAAAATCCGCGAGACACGGTTGATGTTAGCATGTAAAATGTGGTTTTATAAGATGAAAATAATTTTTGGTGAATAGTAACATTGAATTTTATTTACAATGGTTAAATGTAAATAGGGTAATTAAAGGTATAAATGATATTATAATTAGCCTAACACAGGTCTTAATTCTTTTAGATATGTTTATTTCTACCAAAAAAACATTAGAAATAAAATATGATCCTCTTTGATCCACATGGATTAGATTAGGACGTTTGTTATTATTTTATTTATATAAGATTTTAAAGTGTTAAATTCAACTATAAATAACAAAACCATTTTTAATATAGGGTTATACATTAGATAAATTTGACTATAAATATTATTTAGAAATCAAAAAATATTTCAAACATCATGGTATTTTATTGATAATTTTTATACATTAAATAATTCAATTTATTTAAGATACAATGACGATGCAATAACTAAATTATTAATGAAATATTAAAATAATTGATATTATAAATATACAAATAAATTTAAATTGAGAGTTCTTATGAATTACACTAATTTTATTGGTCAATATGACATGGTAGTCTTGATTTAATGTATTATGATCGAGGTAATCATGTATTTTTTACTTTCACCAAAACCAAAAACCAAATAGTGTCAAAATTGACATAAAGGAGTTATTAAAATAAATACTATATTACTAAATAATATAATATTCCTACAAAACTATGGGTTGGAAAAAGTACATATATAATGAAATATATATCATTAATGAACCACTTTATGTTCTTTTTTCATTTTATTGTATGTTTATTAATCATGTAATATTAAAATGCTAGAGGACATTATAAAAGTTAAACTATTTAACTAAGAGTTAAAGCTATAATATAATGTTAATATGATGACCTAAACATGTCTAACACCAATTATTTGAGAGGGGTTCGACACAAACCACCCATATCTTTAAAATAAATCTTTCTAAATCAATTATATACATCAAATGAGATTATAATTAAATAAAATTTCAAGCTTTTCCAATAGTGACCATCACCTGTCTTATAAATGCTACACCCCCTTCTCTCAAAATTACAACTCCAAAGCCATTTTTATTGGCCAAAACCTGCTCAAATATCCTCTAAAATACCCTAAATTCAACCAAGAGGAAATATTTGTTCAGGAAGCCAACCTAAGAAGCCCTTTTGATCAAATCAAAAGGATGCACCTAAATAATATGCAATAATTTCATCACATATTTTAATGTTATTTTCATCTTCCAGTTCATCCTTTATTGTTGTTTCCATATCAAAATAATAACTCCAGTACCTTCTATATATTGTCATTTTATTATAAATATGGTAAACCATATTCATTGTTCTATCCATCTTTTGAATTATGAAGTCACAAAACGTGTGTATGTACTGCTTACTGTCTCCACATCGTTGTGTAGTTTGTTATTCAACACATTATTTTTTGTATGGGTATAATAATGAGTATTATTGACATTATAATAAATATTACATGTTAATTATTATTTATATAAAATATATTATCCAATTACATATGATTTCTTTATCAATAGAATGACATAGTCTCTCATGCATACGTAGAGATTACAGTCTCCATGAACACGATAAGATTATTCCCCATTGTAAAACTTCCAGAATAATTTTCAATATATGATTAAAAATAATTTTTAAAAACATAATATCATTAAGGATATGAATAAAATACATACTATCTCTAAAAAACATGACTTTCGTAACAAATCATATAAAAAAACAAATAAGTTACCACTCAAAACAATGATACTACTGAAATATTATTAACAAAGCGATATTAGAAGAACATATATGATATAATATTTATGTATTTGGTTCTTGTATAATTTAATAAACATTATTTAACTATTATACAAGAGTATAATGTACTATCTAATAAGTAAAAGTACAAGGTAATGGTTAATTTTACAATCCCATTACTTATGAGAGGTTGGTTATACGTAAGTATCTACTAGGAATTATTTATCATCAACATATGTGTTTCTTAAAAATGTTTTTCAAAATATTTTTCATATTTCCTATAATATGGGATAAAGTCATTTATACCATTTTTTGAAATAATATAATATTTTTTGAAAGGAATCTTTCTGTCATTTTCCAAACAAGGTACTTTATGACATTTTTGACAAATTAAGGTAAGAATGTTTTTTAACTTTTACGGTGGGTGTGTCTATTTTCCATCATTATAACACCATAAAATATTCCTTACAAAATTACAAGAGTAATTCAAAAATAAATGTTTTCTTTTATAATTACATTACATTTAAATGATTTTAAAATAGAAAGAGATATTTCTCTCTAATAGTTTTGATTCCATCTATTTCAACATCCATTGATAAATTTTACACATGGTTGATGTTTATTTATTATGATAAAATATTTCTTTTTTTTGATAGATTTGTGATAAGTTTGATTGTGGATGTTTTGTTTTTATAACATTAATGTTTTATGTTTAAATTAGTAACATTTCTTATTCAAGTTTTAATATCAATTTTTATGTTATGTTTCAACATTTTTTTATGAGGAATGCATTGGAAATAGTATGTTATGGGTGGAGCCTGCTATAGCTCATCAATTCATTGATAGGTCTCATGAGAAAAACTAGTGTCTTAGTTTAAGGACTTGAAAAAATCTAATTTTATGTCTTGGAACAAGGCCTAGACTATGCTGTTATGAGGTCTGAAATTATTTGTTCCACTATTATAAAATTATCTATTGATATTACATGTGATTACTTTGCTATTATAATATCAATGTGAATATTTAAAAGGAATTATTTGATTTTACAATTTCATATTATGCTAAATTTTATGTTGAAAAGGCTTGTGTATTATACTTATGTGTTTCCTTAAATGTATACGCTTATTTATGAATGTTTTTACTATATTGTTATCCTTACTAAGATTCTATGATAATCTCTTTCTATGTTTTATTTTTTCCAAGAGGTGAAGAATTATATTATGATTAACTTATAGGGATAGGCCAAAGGATATGAGTGTGGTCAAAGGGGTCCCAAAGTAGTTTTTTATGATTTTATGTAAAACAAATGTATATATCAAGTACATCCAAGGATATTAAACTAATTCGTCTTTCGGGACATGATCTCTTGTGATCATGCCATGTTATGCAATAATGCACTCACTTTGGGTAGGTGGGGTCAGTGTGTTACAGTAGGTTTCAGCGGATGTTTAGTTCAAACCTTGGAGCATATTTTTATAAAAACATTTATTAGAGAAAATTAACCAAAGTTAAACATTCTGGATTAGTATATAATAACTTCTTAGAATTTTGGTAATGTAGAGATTTTTTGAGTTTTCCTAGAAATACATCATTGTATCGATACGAGTAGGTAGAGGCAGCTATGGAACATATGTAATTTTATGTGAAAATTTTGACAATGAGTTTCGGGTTTGACCTTGGTTATCTGGTTACACGACAACATGACTTTCTTTTCTCTTGGTTAAGACACTCCTGGGGGATATTCTTAGGATAATTCACCATTTCATTATAAGAAATTATAAATTATTTATGAGTAAATACTTCTTAATGAAAACTTTTTTTATTATTGTGAATTATATGCATAAACTATTCAATTTATGTTTGGTATTTCACTGGTTTGGAATTATGTATTGTTATTCATAAAATAATCTAGTGTGTGAAATTTAATAGAAATAGAGCCTATTGGAAAGAATGGAAACTGTATCAACGCAGGTAATCCATGTAGGGATTTACCTCCTACTCAAGATAATTATAGTGGAGAAGGTGATGCAACTGGGGATAAACAACTTATAACCATAAGGGGACAACTCACTTATGTTAATATTAATAACCTTAACTATATAGACCACCACCATCCACAACGTGGAGGATCAATGTTAGAAATTTTCATGAGGAAACAACCACAATCATTGAATTGGACTAAAAATCCATTTTATATGAGAAATGGAAACGTTAATTTGAGAAAAATTGTCATGCTTTGGGGAGTAACGAGTGGGAAAAAGTATTCATGACAGTTTATCAGCACACGAGAGATATATATCAATGGTGTTCATTAATTAAAAACACAAAGGAGGATGAACATGTATCAAATATGTAATAGAGGGAGTTTAAATAAATTTATTATTAAAATACCTTCTTCATGACCATCAAGAGAATATGGAAAGAAAAATTCTGAGTTTGAGACAAAATGAGGATGATAATGTTGTAAAGTATGAGGCTAAAAATACAAGGATAGCATGGAATGTAGCTGATTATATACATAACCCAAGGAGTAATATTGATCAACAATTTGATGGGATAAAACCATTTCTCCATCAAGAATTTGTATCCCAATCCTTCTCATTGTATGTAGATATTGTATCATATGCTATTAATATAGAAAAGAAATTATATATGTCATACGACTTTAATGAAAAGAAAGCGAAGAATATATCAGCTGAGCACTCTGAAAATTGAAATAAGGGGAAGAAGGGAAAGGTTTAATTCCCATCCTATAGTAAATGTTGGAAGAAAAATCCATGTAATTTTATGAAGGGAATGTGATTCTATAAAAAGTGCATTTAAAAGGACACCAAACTCGTGATTACGAGGGAAATAAAGAGGCTATCAATGTTGAATGATACAACTGTATAGAAATAGGGAATTATGTAAATTAATGTCATAAGGACAATTCAATGTTTCCTCAGAAAAGTCCAAGGGAGAAAATCCAAGCTTATGCGATCACTACTACTAAGGTTGGACCTCCGAATGATGTGGTGGAAGTAAATTTAATGTATTTATTAAATTTAGCCAATGATTTATTTGATTTTGGATCAACACATTGTTTCATATCTTCCTTGTCTTATAAGAATATTATATATTTCCAATTTGATTTAACAATGGAGCTGTGAGTCAAAACCCATAAGGGATGTATCATTATAACAATGTTTTGTGAATCAGTCACCAAATGGCACATAAACCTTCTTTATATTATGAACTTATTGTCATACCCATGAATGAATTTGATATAATAATAAATTTTTATTTGATTTTGTACCATGATGATAAAGTTTATTGTAAGAATACAAAGGTTACAATTTTTTTATGATTATAAAGAATACATTATCTTTAGAGAAAAAATGTCACCGTCAGATTCTCATCTTGATCCACCCCAATAGATCTACTAAATTAAATTATCGGGGAGGATGATAGTGAAATATCTATTTTTGGGAAGGTAATGTACAAATATATGATGTACCTATAGTTCAAGAATATGATGATGTGTTTCTAGAGGATTTACATTAACATCCCCCAAAAATGGAAATTGATTTTTTATTGGACATCATTCCTGGTTCAAGGCCAATATCAAAGACCCCTTATGGAATGTACAATATATAATTAGTTTGACTAAAGAAACAACTAGATAAATTGAGTAATAAGTAATTTATTCACCCTATTGTTTCTTTATGGGGAGCCCCTATTTGTTTTTTATGAAGAAATGTAGATCTATGAGGATGGTAATTGACTATAGAGATATCAATGATATAAAAATAATGAGAAATTAACCACTAGATCGCAATGATTATTTATTCGATCAACTTAATGTTGATCAATATTTTTAATGGAATGACCTTCGATCTGGATATCATGAGTTCTGTGTGAAGAAGAATGAAATTTTGACGACATAGTTTCTTACCATGTATGCACATTAAGAGCTTACAGTAATGCATTTTGGACTTATGAATTCACCCTCCTTCTTCATGGATCAAATGAATATAGTTTTCAAAGACAATGTTGATGAATATGTACTGGTATTTATTTATGATATCTTGGTATACTCCAAAATCTACAATGATCATGAAAATTACTTGCTCACTATTCTGAAGACTCTTAGATGAAATAATGTATATAGGATGTTTAGAAACTGTGAATTCTGGCTTCATGATATTTCTTTTCATGGACATATTGTCTCTATGGATGAAATCTCTATATATCCTTCTAAGCTAAGAGCAATACACCAATGGGTAGCACCAACTAGTATAACTGAGGTATGCGGTTTTATTGGTTTAGAAGGTTATTATTGGTGTTTCATCCAGAATTTTTCATTATTGGATAACCCATTAACTAAGATCAGATGAAAAGGGGTTAAATTTTTTTTGGAAAAAAAGAGTAAGAATAATTTTTTGAAGTATGAAGAGAAGATTAGTCAATACTCCTATCTTCACTCTACAATCATTGAATTATGGGGTTCTTTTTTTATGTTGATGAATCAAGAAAATGACTTGGTTGTTTTGTTTTGTATAATGATAGAGTTATTGAATATTCATCATGAAAAAAAAACAATTCATGAACAAAACTGTCCACTCATGATCTTGAGTTAGAAACTGTAACATTTTCTTTGAAGATATGAAGACACTATCAATATGGTGAAAAATATGAGATATATATCGATCAAAATATTTTTATTTATATTTTCTCATATAATGAACTCAACTTATGGAAAAGACGGTGGCTTGGACAAATAAAGTATTATGATTTCACAATACACTACCACCCATGGATGGAAAATAAAGCTGCAGATACATTGAGCAGAAAGGATCTTGTATTTCTTGAATAAGATGAGTGTTAATATGGATCCTATGTTAAAGAATACAGTAATGATGGATATGTGAATAATAATGGAAGGTGAAACATTAATACTTTTTCAAATGGTTGCTAATCCATGTTTACTAGAAAGAATAAAAAGTTCTTAGACTGATGAAGATGAGTTTCAAAATAAAATTTAATATGTTAACGATGAGAAATTGATTGAGTTCATATATGAAGATTGAATTTTGAAATTAGGGAGCAGTATCTGTGTTTCTAACATACCTGATCAAAAAATGGAATTTTTGGATGATGCATATATCACCAATTTCCATATACACCCTAGTCGAACTATGAGTTATAGATATTTGAAGGAACATTTTTGGTGGGACAATATGAAGAGGTGGATTAGTAATTATGTGTCAAGATGTATGGTTTTCCAATAGGTGAAGGCTATAAGAAAACATCCTTGAGAAGTCATGAAACCTCTTCCCACAAATGAGGGGAAATGGAGTGATATTACGATGGACATTGTCATGGGACTACCAAAGACATGTTGAGATCTTTCTCACATGACTTTTAGGATTTGTGGGATTAAAATTTACATGTAGTATAATTTTACTATAAAAATAGCTTCCATTCAAGTATTCAGATGGTATCATATGATGGGTTATATCGAAATTCATGTCGCACAACAACTTGCTGGGATGATATTAGTTAAATAAAACTTGTAAGCACATAACATGTTGAGGAAACAATGGAATGGTGAAGATTATCTAAACCCACATCAAAGCATCTCAATGTATGGAAAAAGCTATGTCGATAACTAAAGGAATGATTTGGAATTTCAAGTAGGAGATTGTGTTTTATTAAAGGTGTTTCCATGGAAGGGTGTTATATTATTCATTAAGAAGGCTAAATTTAGTACCAGGTATATCGGACCTTTTGAAATTCTATAACGAATTGGAGTTGTAGCTTACTGTTTGGAAATGCCACCAAGTATCTCTAAAGTTCATGATGTGTTCTACATATCACAGTTGAGAAAATAATTTCTTAATGCAACACATGTACTCACTTATGAATTAATTGAAGTGGAACACGATTTTTCTTCATGTGAAGAGACTGTCAGGATTCTTGATACTAGAGAACAAGTGTTGAGAAACTGGATGACTCGTCTGGTAAATTTATATGGAGAAACCATAATAAGGAACATGATATGTGGAAACCCGAGAAACTTATGAGAAAGAACCAGAAGAATATTTTTATGCAGTAATATTATAAAAATTTAGAGTAATAAATTATTTGAATGAGGGGAGAATGTAACACCCCAAGCTTCCACGGTATGCTTCTCTTGGAATAATACAATAGCTTGTGTTATACCCAACATCGAGTTCTAGGACACCAGCACTAATCAAAATAGACGTTTTGAATATTAATTCCAAATTTTTAAAATTTTATAAATTTTATTTTTCAAACTAGACTTCAATTTTGGAATTGTAATATCAAAATTAGCTTCAAGTGAATATCTAATATTTTTCCGAAAACTTTCAATTTTTTATGAATAGTGAAAACCACTGCGTTATTGTTTAAAACTGACATTTTATTTATTTAATTAGTTATTATATTTTAATTTATTTTAAATAAAAATTGAAACATAAAACCTATATTAGTATAATGTAATTCATTGGAGTCATTTTATAATAATATTAGATATATAAAATTTTATTTAATTTTTTTACTTCTTTTACCCACCTTCTAGGAAGATTTGAAAATTTGCATAAAATGTAATTTTACCTCTTTTGTGAAATGAATTTCAAAAATACGAGAGATATGGTTGGTAATAGTAAGTAAAATATTGTTCAATAAGAGGAAAATAATTTTTTGTGAACAGTTAATTTTGAATTTTATTTACCACGGTTAAAAGTAAAGAGGGTAATTAAAGGTAAAAATGGTATTATAATTTCCCGAAGAGATGTCCTAATTAAATTGGATAAATTTATTTCAACCAAAATAAACCTAAGGAATAAAATATGATCATATTTTATAATCTTGTAGTAAATTAGTACATTTATTATTATTTTATTTAAAGAAGGGTTAAAAGTGTTAAAGTAAAATAATAAAAATTACTAAACCATTTGTAATATAGGGTTATAAGTAAGATATATTCGACTATAAATATTCATTAGAAAGATAAAAATATTTCCTACATCATTGTAGTTTATTTATAATTTTTAAATTTTATATAATTAAATTTATTAATGGCACAATGATGATTTAGTAATTACCTTATTAATGAAATATTAAAATAAATGATACTATAAATATACACATAAAGCTAAATTGAGACTTTTGATGAGTTAAAAAAATTATAGGTTATTATGATATAATAGGATTAATTTACTGTATTCATTTTGATTTAATCGTGTTTTTTTGACTTTCAGAAATCCAAATGCCAAATTGTGTCAGAATTGACATAAATGAGATTTTAAAAAAATTATATATTATTAAATGATATAATATTTATAAAAATATTAGGTTCTTCCAATAGACATATATAATGATATATATGTAATTAAATAATGAAATTATTTTCTTTTTCCATTCTTTAGTATGTTTTTTAACCATGTTATATAAAAATACAAGAAGACATTATAAAAGCTAAACTATTTTATTTAGAGTTAAATCTCAAATATAATGTTAATATGATTACCTAAACATGCCTAAAACTAATTGGTTAAAAGGATTTCGTCCCAGAACTATCTTACCCTTGAAATAAGTTATTTTAAATCAATTAAAAAATGAATATTATTTTATAATAAAATATCATTTAAAACATTTCGTAAAGTTACCCTCACCTCTCTTATAATAGGGTACATCCCCTTCTCTCATAATCACACCTCCAAAAACATTTCACTCGAAAAAACCCAGATCAAATATCCTCCCGACTACACTAAAATCACCCTAGATGCCTTACATTGATCATTAATACAACTTAATGTTCCCTATTGATAATGTCAAAAGGAATCCACTGAAGAAGAGGAAATAATTTCATAACCTCTTTCAATGTTTTTTCATCCACTTCCTCTTTCGTTGTTGTTTCCATATCAAAATAATAACACCATTACCATATACATATCGGGATGTTGTTATAAATATGGTAAAATCATATTCATTAATTTATCTATCATATGAATGAAAAGGTCACCATATGTGCACACGTATGGATTACCGTCTCCACGTTATAATGTAGTTTTTTAGTCAACACATTATTATTTGGATAGGAATAATAAAGAGTATAGTTGATTTAATAATAAATATAACAGGTTAATTATTTTCTATATATGATATACCATAAAATTACAAACGATTTCATTATCAATAGAATGATATTGTCACTCGTGCGTATGTACAGATTACCGTCTCCATGAACGCGAAGAGATTCATTCCCCATCGTCACAATTCAGGAATAATTTTCATTTTATGGTTAAAAATAATGTTTAAAAACATAATATAATTCTAGATATGAATAAAATATGTCATATACATAAAAAATATGACTTACGTAACAAAATATATAAGGGAAAACAAATCAGTTAACATCGAAAAAAATGATACTACTGAAATATTATTATCAATGAAATATTTGTTGATCAAATATGATATCATATTTATGTATTTAGTTCTTTAATAATTTAATAATAATTATATAACTATTATAATAGGAGTTAACGTACCGTCGAGTAAGGAAAAGTACAAGGTAAGGGTAAATTTTACAATCTCTTTACTTATACGAGGTTGTTTTAACGTAAGTATCTATTGAGACTTCTTTATCATCCAAATCTGTGTTTCCTTATAATGTATTTAAAATCATTTTTACTATTTCCTAGAATATGGTTTGATTTCTTTTATACCCTTGTTTGAATTTATATAAAATGTTTTGAAAGGAATATTTCTGTCATTTTCTAAACAAGTTACATTATGTGCATTTCGATAAATTAAGGTATGATTTTTTTAACTTATATGGCAGGTGCACCTATTTACCTCCGTTATAACACCATTAAAGGTTCCCTATCAATATTAGAAGAATATATCAAAAATAAATTTTTTTCTTTTATAATTATGTTACTTTTAAATGATTTCAAAATTGATATTGATATTTCTCCCAAATAGTTTGGATTTTATATTTTTCAACAACCATTGATGGATTTTACACTTCTTTGAACTTGATTTATTATGATAGAATCTTCCATATATAATTGAGGGTTTGGTGATATGTTTGACTGTGTATGTATTGTGTTTATACCATTCATGGTTTATTGTTAAATTACTAACATTTCTTATGCTATTTTTAATATAAATGTTTATGTTATGTTTCAACATTTTCATATGATAAATTCATTGGACATATTATATGATGGGTGGAGACCGCTATATCTCCTCGATGTATCGGTAGGTCCCATGAGACAAACTTGTGTCTTCGCACAACGCCTTGAAAAAATCTTATTTTTAGTATTGGATTGTGGCCTTGACTATGCAGTTATGATGTCCGGCATTATGCATTCCATCATTATGAAATTAGCTATTAATATTACATGTGATTATTCGAATAGTAGATCATCCATGTGAATAAGTAAATGTCATTATTTGAATGATATTTTCCATATTATGATGAAGTTTATGTTTCAAAGGAATGTGTTTTAGTCTTACACATATCCTTAAATTATTATTCTTATTATGGATGTTTCTGCTATATTTGTATCCTTACTAAGCATCTGAGCTCACCCCTTTCTACTTTTTATTTTTCCCAAGATGATTAGAAGTATATTATGATTAACCAGTGGGGATAGGCCAAAGGAAATGAGTTTTTTCAAAGGTGACAAAATGTTGTTTTTTTATTTTAGGATATAATTTAAAATTTATGTATGTATCTATTACATCCACGACTAATAAACAAATTATTATTTTTGGACATGATCTCTTTTGATGATGATAATGTTATGTAGTAATGCACGTACTATGGATAACTAGGGTCAGACCATCACCCAAATACTGTGAAGATAAACAACCAATTCTGAGTTGTGTAAGTACTTTACTACTTTTAGTTTCATCAACTAATGGAGGGCATATAATTTTCCCAAAAAATGGATTCCTGTAGGATAATTTGACCCAAAACTGGCAGCCTCCACCATTTATCAATCCCATAAGGTGTAAAAATATATCATCCCTAATTTGATCCTTATTAATAAAATTATTGATAAAATATATAATCTATATATTAGAAAAAAAATCCAATATTCCTTTACCTCAATACTATGTTTTTTCAAATATGATCATCATCTTCTATTTTTCACAATATTTGTTCAATGTAGGTGATGAAACCTCTTTAATAGGAAATAAAAAACCACATTTCTCTTCCAGGTGTAATGGTAAAGAAGGAAATAAAATGTTTATTTATATTATATTATATTAAAATTATTTTTAGAAATAATATAACTTAATATTTTTGGATGGTGTTCACAATAATAATTTATCTAAAGATATATATCATAAAAAAAATTAGATCATGAATGATTCACAATATTTCAAGGTCATGGGTGACGTAATTTATTTCATGGTGGTATTTTGGATGTGTTCTATAAGATATAAAATTGTAAACGTTAATGTGTAAAAACATAATCCCATTCCTAAAGTGTCAATAAAACATAGCCTTCCCTAGGCTTAGTAGGAATAGATAATTAGAATAGAAATAGAGATTCATTTTTAATCATTAAATGAAACATATCATTTAGAGATATATATAAATTTCACACAAATTAATATGAATACCATTAAATTAGAAGAAATCATATATAAATATTTCACTAATCACATGTTATTACATTCTATCCCATAGATGTTTATTATCAAATATAAATTATTATGTAATTATCAAAAAATAACTAAATTATCCATATTATGATCAAATATAATACCATTTTTTTACACCAAATGTCCCAAAAACATTACCAATTTAATCAAAATGTAACACTTAGATTTAATTTCATAATGATTTTGGTTTCTAGGAAAACATGAGATAACCCATGGATGATGATTATTCAAATAATATAGTATATAATAAACAAATATATTTTTTAAAAACACCACAATGAATGAATCAATGTATTTATTGAATATGTAGTTCATTATATTGATAAATATGATTAAAAAATGAGTTAGGATTTATTGAGTTATAATTCATTTAAAATTAATTCTTCTAAAATTCATGGTGCACATGAGTATGACTATCCCCCTCACCCTAAGATAAATAAACTTTGTCCTTAGATAAATCATAACAAAAACCTTTCCGATTTCAATTGAACAATGAGTTTGTTTATATGGGGAATGAGGTATTTGATTTTAATTGAAACCAAATTCATTTTTATATAATTATTAGGAATAACGTTGAATCCAATTTTATTTAAAAAAATTATGCATTGTTCTATGTAGAGATATTAGTTTTAATTAATTATTTATCTTCATTATCATTCAACTGAGGTTTTTTTATATTTAATTTAGGTTCTATTATTCAATATGATTAAAATGAAATATAACTTGTTCTTGATATTATGAAAAAAATGTTAATCTTATTTTACCATTATAATCCTTAAAAATTAATATGGATACACTTTCTAACAATATAATCATATGAGAGTAATATCATTACGTATATTTCCATCATTAGATTCACTATTCATGATGATATTCTACCTGAAACCCATTAAATTTAGGAAAATAAAAGATCTATCTACACTATATCTTAGGTCCAGAACACATATAAATAAACATTAAATCACATAAATAGAATTATAAGATACCCTATATTGATAACAATCGATATAATATTTGAAGTAAACAATCAAACACTACCATAAAATAATGATATAGTCATCATATTTTGATTAAAAAAGTTTCATTTTGTCTCGACATGATAATGGATATATAGAAATAAGGATAATAAGATCCATTCCACTTCTTCCCCCCATGATGATTTATTAGTTCAATCCCATTTTTTAAAGGACAAATTTGTGATTTGATATAATAATGATAGAAGAAAATATAATTGAGTTATATTTACATGTATAAAATAGGTAAAAAATATAAATTACTATATATGTTTAGTAATTTATTCTATTTTCACATAATATTCTATAGGGGATTCCCCATATTATAAAACATTCTTTATATCTGTTGGGTATATGGCCCCCCACTAAACTGATTCAAAAAAAATGATGATACACATAAAATGAACCACCATAACCTCATCACTATTGTGGTTGATTATTTTTGTTTATAGATGAACTAATTTTACTTGTAATATATTGGTAGTGGAGGAAGACACAATACATGACGGATAATAATTTTTCATATATAATACTTATGGATAAATTATCCTATTTATTTTTTTGAAAATCGATAATACATTGATGAAGAAAAATTATTTCATACTCCACGTTGACACATTGGTGGAATACCATAGATCTACTCCATATTAGAGCCAATTATGCTCCATGAGTTGAAATATTTATGCAACATAAACATCCCAATAATTAGGAATATCATTTCCTTTTTTTCTAAATGAAGTTTCCATCACATTAATGTGGTATATGAGAATAATAAAACATATATAGAATTATATAGTGACACATATCAATAATTAATCATTTATAAACATCCACATTATAGTTAATAGGTTTTAAAAAAATTACATGTCATCAAATTCATGGTAATTGAAACTTCTCAAACTAATGAGGTTTTAACATTAAAATTATGATAGTCACCAATGGAAACTGAATAAGATTATTGACGTGGAATTTATATTTCATATTTATATGACTATCTTGTTTGAGGAATAAAAAATATAATTTCATAGATAGTAAAAAAATTCATGGTAAATTTAATAATTAAATATCAATGTATATTATTCCACGTTTTGTTCTTTTATAATTTCTTCTGACACATAGACTTTTACAATATCTATCATTTTCCATCAAGTATGAATATTACGTAATTTAAATTTATAGACTCATTTTATTTCTAGGAATTCAATGATACCATCTTATTATTCAATCCAACTATTATCCACTTGAGGATCTTATATTCCACAAAAGGATATAAGATTTTGGTGAATAAATTCTTACTCTGAATCACTATCATTGGATGAACTGACACACTCTTACAAATATTGGGACAATTGAGTGTTATATTTGTTGGATCAGGTTATACCAAATACACATAAGAGGGGGTTGAATTGTGTCTTTTATAATATCTTTACAAATCGTAACGATTTCCAAAACTGTCCTTTATCATTATTATAATTCTTATGAAGAGGAAATGTAAATTTATTAGGACACAAAGATTTATAGCGGTTCTGGGAATAGAAGGCCCCTAGTCCACTCCACCAATACTCTACTCCACAATCTTAGTGATGTTCACTATCTAGTCCTCTTATCTACAGACAATTCACAAATGAGTGTAGGTGGTTGACACATTTACAAGTTAAAGCTAGAAACATATCCTTTTGATTCATAAACATAAATGAATACACAACTTAGTATGAGATTAATGTTACTCAAAATAAAAAGGGTATTTGTTTGAAAAAAATAATTTCCCATTGTTCATCACAGTTGCAGCAATACGAAACTAATAGTAAATGGATCGTCATCTTCAGAAAATATTTTCTTTAGGTAAGAGAATTTCTGAGTCTATACAGTTGCAATAGATGATGGAATTAATTTAGAAACTCCAATAACAATGAATTCATGATAAATCATTGATGTATAATCAGTGAATCACCAACATGTTTATTCTTCTTTAGAAAGCAATGTTTCATCATACTATGTAACAACATATATATATAACTCTAATTTATCTATAAACAGAAGTCAAGAAACATGAGAGTTGGTTATTCTAATCTGTTTTTCGTGATAATCCATCTATCTTATTTTTTAATACAAAAATTACCTAGACAAATAAAGAATAAATATTAGATTTTTACTTTAAAATTTTGGTCTACAAAAGTCGCCTTAAGAATCAAGATATTAAAATGTTCGAATAACAAAGTAGTCATAACATCCCTTCATAATTGGTATGAAATCCTCCTCTTAAATCGATCTATTGAATCATTAATAATTGGAATTGAAATAGTTAATGACGCGCTTTAAAACCGGCATTGTATCAGGTTTGAAATAATCCTGATAATCCGCATAAAGATCATATCTTGATAAATTCAAAATTTGAATTTCATATGCCAAACATAAGATTAAATTGCATAAAATTCTTCTCAGAACATATGGTTGACAACATAAGGTTGATCTCAAATTTAAGGTTGATCATCCATACTTTTTCTCTTCATATTTCA
Organism: Viscum album; assembly: GCA_963277665.1. Lineage (NCBI taxonomy): Eukaryota > Viridiplantae > Streptophyta > Magnoliopsida > Santalales > Viscaceae > Viscum > Viscum album. The sequence continues at coordinate 689,385,264 of OY728164.1, forward strand.
AACATATGGTATATTATCTATACATTCCTCTTCAACAAAACGTAAGATACATGATCCATAGTTTTTGGTGGAATATAAGGTTCAATATAAATGTAAAGTTGATGATCCATAGTTTTATAAAGAAAACGTAAGCTTCCATACCTATGTAACGTTCTTCATCCATACTTTTCTGATATTAATAACATAAGGTTCCTTTCAAATGTAAAGATATTTTACCATACGTTTCCGATAACATATGGTGGATTAACCATAATTTTTAGAACTCCCTAAAGTAAATGTATAATTTTATCCATACACGTTTGCTCTTCAATATAGGGTATGAATAGTGTTTTTAGAACACACTCAAAAGGGTTTCATATACTTTTTCAAATATTTCATGTGGTTTAAATGATTTAATATAACTCCAAAAATATGAATATAAATAATATTATATTCCTAAAAAATAATGAAGCTAAAATCATTAGAATAACAAACATGGGTATTTGTGAGAATCAAAATTATCATAAAAATATAGAGTGTTGTTATAAAAAATCTCCCCCTTATTAAATTAAAATAGACAGTTGTTGAAAACAACACTTTATCAACAATCTCTCCCTTTTTGATGATAAAAAAACCCGTGAAATTATCCTAATGAAGTAATTTCATATAATTTATAAATTTTCAAGGATAAAAACAATTTTTAAATTTAACTAAATTATTTCAACAAGAAATAAAAAGTTATGTTATCCAAATTTTTCAAATGTAAAAATAAAAACTCATCATTTATGATGTAAAATAATAAAATAATATTTTATGTTTATCTAAATTTCTCCTTAATAAAATCCATATTTTCACATTGGTATTTCTTTGTATTTTTTCCCTTTAAGAAAATAAAAAAAATCGTCTAGAAATTTATCCCCTTTAAAATAATGAAAATTTCTTTTCTCCCCCTGAGTAAATGATTTAAAAATAATAATAATAAATACATAAAATATAATTTTGTGTTTATCAATATTTATCCTCCTTATGGGGACATCCAAAATAATGATAGAATAAGGAATATAACACATTTTAATGAAGCACTAATCGAAAGTAAATGATATGATAAATTTTTTATCAATTTTTGAATCGGGATTACTGACATTCTAATACAAACTGTACAATAAAATATATCAAAACATATGAAATCGAGATGCAAATATATTTTTATTGAAAATGTATATAGAAGTACATAAATTAAAATAGGTATCATGGTTGGGCTAAAAATGATTGTGAAACATGTTTCAGCACCTCTAAATGACTTCCTTGAGCTCTGTCATCTACATTCTCTACCTTTTCATTAGTTTGTCGCCTAACTATACTATGAAACATCTTATTTCTTGAGTCAGATGAAGGTATTATATAAAATTGACTCTGAGAAACTCATGTAACCTCTCTTCCTACTGTAAAAACTAATTTAGCATTTCAGTTAACCTGTTCAGTAATTCTCTTACCCATGTTTTAGCTGATATAATCTTGTCAACAACATGCTTTTTATTTTCTGACGTAATAGATAATGGGGCAATTTTACACTGAAGATAATATAATATATCATTCATATTTCTCATTATAGTTATAATGGCTTGAAATCTCTTTATCAGATAATGAGAAGTAGCTGATGTACTTGCTTGATTTACCTTGACAGTTTCCAACTGTTACTCCTTGAATTTTTTGATGTCTGCCAAATCTGATTTCAGAACAATTTTTAAGGTTAAGTTTCACTAATTGGCTAACATATCTTTCTTAAAATCATCTACTTCAACTTTTGAAACTGTACATTCTTTTATGTTCTGAATATTCTGTCTCTTATTTTCTAATTCTCAATGACAAAAATAATTTTCTGTTTGAACTATATTAAATTTTTTGATTAACGGCTCCATAAGATTATTCTCAGAATCAGAGGAATCTTGTGCTTGATTCTTATTTTGAGCTTCAACTTGATTGAACAGGACAAAAGGCAGTTATTGTGCATCTATTTTCCCCTCTACATCCATTACTTCTGAATTTTGAACTGATTTTTCCTCCAAGCCCTTTCTCTGACTCATCCACAGAACAATTTTCATTAAGAACATCAGTGTGAATTTTAGAATGATTCTATAATAGATTCATATCAATAGGATATTGTTCCTCATGAGCATATTCATCATGAATTTATTTTAAAACATTATTTTCCTGAACAAATACCTTGTTTTTTAAGATTGTTCATGAACGGATTCAATTTGATCCACTACAGTCTTTTCAGGCTCAACCTATGCCTGAGGCAAAATATCATTTTCAATTTGGGGAGTCACCTCAATATAAGAAACTATTTTTGGGTGAACTCCCTCTACATTAGATTCTCTATTAAATCAATAGCTTAGAATATTTCCAGCTGTGACGGCCATTTTTTAGGAGGATCCTTACCGCTTGAGCCACTCTGTTCCTTTTTCTCTGAAGTCCCTAAGGTCCTTCCTCTTCAACAAGTGCATTAACTACTTTAAATCTCAATCTTCTAGATATTTTTGAAATATAAGTTACTTTTAATTCATCCATGGATTCTTTTGACATTCTAGGTTTCTCCGCTGAGCTGATTCCAGGTCTTCCACAGCTCCAACATGAAGGAGCATGCCATTCATAGTACTCCAGAAGAATCAAATATTCATCAGATTTACATCATTGAAAACATTATTGTGGTGGCATCTTACTATAGCATCCACTAATCACACCATATCATACATAAACAAAAATTTAGAAATTAACCTTCCAAATGGGTAGAATTTGAATCTCGCTTCCATATGATAGAAATAATTTATATATAATTCTATATATCTAGGGAATTTCAGATTAATGTAACTCAGAAGTAAAAACATCAAATACATATCTAGAAATAAAATCTTTTCCACTTCTGAAATTCATGGGGTTATCCCTATTTTCAAAAACATCATAAGTTTTTTTGATAAGGTTATAAATCCTTGAAAAACATATTTCATTCATTGTAGAACCAAAAATAAATGACATAATGTCCTTGGACTTATTTATATCATCACTAATATTAATTATGTAAAAATGATAAACTTCCTCATAAGGGAAGTTTAATATCTTAGCGATTTTCATAGTAGAGATAGAAAAATCTTGATCTTCGTTTTTTGAAAATACAAATCTTCTTCTTCTCCCAGACTAAATTGAACAATTTTGAAGAAATAGTATAGTTCTACCTCATATAAAAATTATTCATTTTCTTCACTAAACGACTGTTATAGATTTTGAAAGGTGAGAGATTGCCTTATCATTTGATTCGTTTGGTAAAACCATTCCAAGTCAATCACATTACCTTATAGGATTCTTCTACTTGATGAGTGTTGACTCTTGGCATTTCTGGATTCTATTTCATCAGTTTTCTTGGTCTTGTCCATTTCGGTCGCACATTTCTAAATGATATAAGAGCTATGGTTTCAATGGTACTGGTTTGGATAGACAAGAGTGGTAAGGATTTTTCAGTTCCGAACGGTTTTGATATAAACAAATAGGTTTACAATTTAAACAGATATGATAGCCTAGATTCCCATATCATTTACATACCTAATATTCATTACATTATTAAATAAATAAAAAATATGTGGAAAAAAATTTATAGTAGTACGGATGAAATTTTAAAAACCTAAGAATTATTAATTAAATTATTTAAAACGGTGAATATTAAAATAAAATAAAATAATAATTAATATAATCACATAGTCAAAATTAAAATAAAAATTTCATTTAAAAGTAAATAATCCAAGATCCCCTAAATAAAATAAAACCATTCAGTGGGAATTGGTTCAGTAAAAATATCATGTACTTGAATTTTAGTACTATGAAATTCTTATAATATATCATTTTTAAGAACATGGTCTATTATAAAGTTATTTCTAATATAAAATGCTCATTATTAGAATGGTTAATAAATTTTTCTGAAATATTTATAGTGCTTGTATTATCACAGAATATATGTGTGTTATTATAATTTAGTTCAAATTCCATAAGAGTTTTTAGATGTAGCAATTTTTTTAACAGATTTGAATAATGATTTGTGATACTTTCCAACTTAACTTGCATCACATAATCTATCACATTAAAATTTGATTCTAGTAAAATAAAAAAATAGTTGTTTCATAGATAACTTATGTAAGCATATATATTGAAATTTCCAAGTCTTCTATTCCAGATCCAAATTTTCTTATCTTAGCAGTTAAGCAGTTTAATTTTTGTTTACACAAGGAATTTAAGTCCAAGGAATAAACATTATCAGTTCTGGGTGCTCTAAATTTATACAGTTTTTTTTTAAAATAGAAAAAAATAATTTTTGGAAAAATAAACAAAACATCTATCATCACATAGTTGATAGATAATTATCTGGTTGTGTTTCAATCCTTATACATAGAGTAATTTATTAATTGGAGTAGCTTCTGGATCTCCAATAGTTCTAATGCCAATAATTTTTCCTTTTACATTTTCTTTAATGGTGACTAGTCCACCATCCTTTTGAGTTATTTTTCTAATGTTTTATGTGATCCCACTCTTATTCCTTGAGTTTCCACTATCATATACCATATTTAAGTTCGTCTTCTGTGACCTGCTTCATCATCAGCTTTGGCTATAAAGAAAATATTTTCATTTAGATTCGATTCATCCTTTTCTATGTCTAACGTTGATGAGTTTCTGGATTCCATTGAAGCACTCCATGTATCTTTCAATGTGATTTTTTCTTTATAATCATCATCATTGTTTTTAAAAAATTTCTTTTTCTTTTCTTATTTTAATTGAGGATAGCTAGGTCTTATGTGACCGATCTTTTTGAATTCATAGCATATAACTTCCATTGGGTCTATTTCAACTTTATTGAAGGATTTTCCAAATTTCTTATTCTTTTTGTTGAACATGATAAACATTTTGGCACACTGATCCAATTCTATATCTTAATTAGATGAATCATAACTCTCTGATTTCACATTGATTTCTTTCTTCATCTTTCTACTCTTCTTTTGGGATGTTACTTTCAATGCAGTATTTTCTCTTTGGATCGAGGCTTTATACTCATTTTCTTCATCTTTCGTCTTATATTCATACATCATCTGGGTTCCAATTAATTATCTCATATTTATATCTTTGACTAGTGACGATTGCCTAAGGGAAGCTGATATCCCATTCCATTAGTTTGGAAGTACTCTCAGTATGGCTTCATCTTCTTGTTTGATAGGCACACCCAAGGAAGTTATATTGTTAAAAAAAATTTAGGCCTTCCATTCATCTAGGTTATTATTTATCCTTCAAACATTAGTAATGTGTATAATTTCAATTTTGTTTTGGAATACCTCATTTTTTCATCATTTTCAGTTACTTCATAAGCAGCTGCAATTGTCTTCCACATTTCATTAGCAGTCAGGCACTGAGATACTCTATTGAATTCATATGGCCCTAGAACATATATGATAGCATCATGGATTTTGAATTTATGTCAAACTTTACCTCAGTATATTTATACCATAAATCTAGTTTCTCATGGATTTCATAAAGAGTAAGAATTTTTAAGTTGACTCGTTATCCAAGATTTTTCAGATAGATGATCATCCTCGACATCCAACATCCATAGTTTTTACCATGGATGTATAGTGATCAGACCATTGGAATTCCCTCTCATGTATCTGCCATTGTGCTTTGAGTATAATACAATAAAACATGGAACTTTTTATAGCATTGATAAAATCTCTTCCTTTGATACCAATTATTGGATCGAGTTATACCAAATACGTAAAAGATGGGAGGTGAATTGTGACTTTTATAATTTCTTAAAAAATCGTGATGATGACCAAATATGTCTTTTAACATTCTTAGAATTTTTATATAGCTAAAATAAATAGTTATTAGGATGCAAAGGCTTATATTTGTTTGAAGAATAGAATGCCCCAAGTCCACTCCACCAACTTTCTACTCCACGAGTTGGTCATTTACACTATCAGGTCCTTTTATCAACAGACTTTCCAAAACTGAGTGTAGATAGTTGACACCATTACTTGATAAGGCTAAAAACAGAGCCTTCTGGTTCATATAATAACTGAATACAAATCATAGTACGAGAATCTGGTAACTCAAAATTAATAGAGTATTTGTTTAAAAAATACTATCCAGTTGTTCTTCAGTATTGCAGCAATATAAAACTGACATTAAACCGATCTTCGTCTTTAGAAAAAGATGATCTTTAGGTAAGATAAATTCTGAGATGATCTGGTTTCAATAGATATAGAAATAAATTATGAAACTCCAACAAAACTGGATTCACAATAGATCTTCAATGTATAATTGGTGATTCTTCAAAGTGTTTCTTCTACGTCCGAAAACTGAATTTTATTGTACTTTGAAACATTAGATATGTATATCTTGAATATCCCTATAAACTAAAGTCAAGAAACCTTAGTGTTTTTTCATATGAACCTTTTTTTGTGATAAACCTCCTCTATTATTTTTTAATTCAAAATAATATATGTATATAATGAATTTAGATGAGTGCTTTCCTTTAAAATTTATATCCACAAAAGTCATCATAAGAATCGCGACATTCAAATGTTCGAATAACAGAGAATTTTTAACATCCCTTAATAATCTGAATGAAATATTCCACTTATTCGATCCGTTGAATCATAAATAAATTTCTTTGAATCAATCAAAGATGCACCTAAAATCGGGCTTTGAATCTTTCTTGAAATCAGCCTTATAATCTGCATAAAGACTAATGCTCGATAAAATCAAAATTTAAATTTCTGACGCCAAACATAAGATTGAACTGCATAAAATTCTTTCTCAGAAGGTAAGGATCACAACTTATGGTTGATCTCAAATGTATGGTTGATTATCCATACTTTTTTTCTATAACTTTCAAACTTATAGTATATTATCCATACATTTCTCTTTAGCAAAATGAAGATACATTATCCATACATTTTGATAGAACATATAGATCACAATAAATATAAGGATGATGATCTATACTTTTTTGAAGCAAACATAATGTTCCATACTTATATATGTTTCCTCTTCTATAATTTCCTGATATTACAAACGTATGGTTCCTTTCAAATGTAATTATCTTTTATCATACTTTTTCGATAACATATGGTTGATTAAACAAACATTTTTGAACTCTGATTAAGTAAAGGTAGAATTTAATCCATACGTTTATTCTCTTCGACATATGGTATAAAAAGTGATTCCATAACACACTCGAATGATTTCAAAATACATTTCCAAGTATTCCATTCGGTTTAAATGCTTTAATATAACTCAAAAAATAAGACTATAAGGAATATTAATTTTCATGAAATATACTCAAGGTATATCATTAGAATAAAAAACAAGGGTATTTGTGATTATAAAAATTATCATAAAAAGATAAAGTATTGTTATCAACAATATCATACTTATAATAATAAAATGGAGCGTTGTTGAAAAAAAACAGCTGCTCAACAATATTGATGATTAATTTCTTACTTTATATATAGTAGAATCTGTATTATGTTGTAGTAATCTAGTGAGTTAACCATATGAAATTATTTAAAACCCACATAAAAAGATTCATAGGAACTCGTAGATAAGGCATGCATCTACATGACATCATTTAAGAAAAATATTACATTAACATATAAAATACATTTAATAATAATAGAAATAAATTCAGTTAAAATTATAATTACCTAATGAATGATAAAAGATACATGAAAAATAATTTAAAAATAATAATCACATATTTTCCATAAATCAATGACATTATAAAAAATTGATAATGTAACACCTCAATATTTGGTGAAATATTTTTTTTCAAATTAATATAATCTTTTTGGATTCTTTTCATTTCTCAACACTGAACAAAATTTTTAAATATTAATGAACTATTTTTTGTCTGTGTTATATGAAAAAATTATTTAATTATTCTCTAGTAGAAAAATATTATTTTTCTTTCTCTAGACAAAACAATGATGTGATCATATGTTACATACATGATTGAATTTCAAAGATGGATTGGCTAAGATGTAAGATTGACTTTTACAAAACAATAATATATTATTTAAAATATTTTTATTTAATATAATAAGATATAACCTAGCCATGATGTGGTATATCATGAATAGGATTAAATGAAATATTAAAATAAATTGATGGATTCATTGGTTAATAATTAATTCTAAATTAATATAAGAACCAATTTAATATAAAGGGAATGTTTTTATAAAAAACATTTTTCCTAAAAAATTTATTGTAACTTAAAAAATTATATTATTTACTATGGGTGATTTAAATTAATTAAACATATATTTTATAGATAAATTATAATATTTATTACATTCATCAATATATATTGTATAGGCATTGGATAGAAATAAAGACAATATTAAACATAAGAAGATATATTTTTATAAAGTTGTATTACCAACATTTAATGGAGAAAAAGGTTTAATTATAAATTTGCAACTTTTATAAATTTTTTATTTTCAAATAATAATTATTTTTGAAATAGAGGCATATAAATTAATTTATATTGATTATTTTTATTTTTAGGTGATGTTTCTTTTTATGATGAATAGTGAAAATACTGAATTTTAATTCAAAACTATCTTTTCATTGTATTAATATATAATTGTAAATTATATTTATAATTAGGTTTAATGTCTTATTATATATATTATACATAAATTAAACATATTTGGGAATTATTATGAATTACAATATTATATTAGAAAAAAATCATTGCATGATATTGAAAAGTTTTTATTTAAAATTCTATATTGTTATCCCACCTACGAGTGTAATCATAAATATACATTTTCTACATAAATTATTGGAATTTAGTAACATAAATTTCATATTTTTTTATAACTACATAATATGTGTAACAATTTCATCATAGTTTTTGAAAAAAAATATTAGTTAATTTAATTAAAATTTATTACAATGATTAAGATGAAAACACACATAACAAGTGACTAGACCATAAACATAATATTGAAAGTGATGTAGAAACATGCCCAAAATTAATATTGTGTATATATATAGACCCTATCATCCCATAGAAATCATTTTGTAAATTTTTTATGACCAGTTCATATCAAAAAAGTTGGTGGAATTCCCTTTTCCTAAATTAACAAAAATACACTCCTCCTCCAGTATAAAAAAACAGTCACCCACCCACTAATTCACTCCTCCAAAATCCTTTGTCTTGCAAAAAATATGATCCCTTAAATTATAAACATACATCTCTTCATCCTACAACCCTCCCTCTATGAATAAATCTGTATAAGGATCTATTTGGTGAAAACCACGAGGAGTTTCCCAAAGAAGAGGTGACATCCTTCCTCAAACATCATTGTTTTATTTTCATTTTTTACCACCTAAAATATTCTTATATCATGCTTATATGATATCATAAGTTTCAAAATTACACATATATTCAATTATTCTAATGTTTATACCAATAATTACACAAAAATATATCGCATGTGTAAATAACATTTCATTGTTGTCTATGGTGGAATACCACCTCTCAAAATGACGTTGTTCGTTTTTTATTTACCAACTCTCATGGTTAAATTTTTTTATAGAAAATATTTTTTTATATTATAAATACTATATTTATGATATATTTATTCATTTCGAATTCAGATATAACACATACCTTCATGCTCTATATTTTTTTAAATATAGTATTTTTATTTGGGGATGTATGGAAAACTGTCACCTCAAAGCGATGTGGTTCTTTCACACGTGAAATCAAAATAATTAAGGAAGGGTTTTATGATATTATAATGAAACATATGAAAAAATTATTCTATACTTATGATATATATATATATATATTGTTTACTTTCATTCAATATGATAACAAAATGGAAATAGAGTTCATGCAAACCCACAGACTACCATCTCCTTGAACGGTTTATTCCATATCATATTTCTATATTTTATATATTATTATATATAAATATATGGTTAATATATATGATATATATATATATAAATATTTATATTTTTTGAATAATTAAAGTGTGATATAAGTAAGAAGATAATGAATAAAAAATTCAAAACCTAATAAGAAATTAAGAGAATTGTACCTAAAATGTAACATTATCATTAAGTTTTTAGTAGTTGGGTCATATAGAGTAATAAATAAAATACTATGTTATATTAGATATAATAAAATGGGTTTTTATAATTAAAATTAACTTCTATTTACTATACATGATTTTCTAAGGCGTATTTGGAAATTCAATACTTATGGTATGGTACTTTAATCTACCTTTTTATTTCTGTAAGATAAATTCCTTATTCAATAATAATTTATTCTATGTGGTATTTATAAATACAATGGATTCAATATATGACTCTTATAAATAAATTTATGGGTATTTAAATATCCATATTATGGCCACTATTTCATGGGGTTATTTTTTTAAATGATATCAAATCAGTAATGTAAATTTGTCTCAATTTTCTTTCATTGAGTAACATGTCATGTTATGGACCTATAATTTCATATAAGATATATATAATTAATTTGAAATTATATATCATGAATTTAATTATTTTCATGAGATATTTTGTCTCATGTAATGTAATTAATTCTATTTTATTGTTATTGAATGATTCCAAGTGGTAACAGTTTATAGCTACAATCTATTCGTTTATCAATATTATTTTATATTATGATATAATTGATGAAATATTATGATCCATATCTAAAAAATTATATGGATTTTTAATAACCTTTGGTAAGTAATTTTATTTCCATGTTATGTTACCATTATTAAAAATTATTTAACTTCATATAATTAAGAAAAAAGTTATTCAAATCTGCCTTTATTTCATATTTCGGTTATAAATGTATGTTCTATCAAAACTGTGATTTATAAAATGGATTTACATAATGTTTTAAAATTATCCTATTATTTTTAAATGATGCTTTTACCAATGTATTACATTAATAAACATAAAAAAATATAATCTTATTTTAATTTTTTGATACATGCTCTTTTCTAATATTTTAATGTACTGAAGGAATGTTTTGAATGTACAGTCTTACCTACCATCATGATCATTATTTACTTCATGCTTCATTTATATGTTAAAAATTAATTTTTAATGAATTTTTCCCCTAAAATTATGTATTTTTTTTATTTTTTAGTTGTTATCTTGTATAAAATATTTATAAGACAAATTATATTTAAGAAATTTTTCAAATGAATTTCAATAAAACCTTTTATATTTTTCATAAGGTCTTTTCAATGAAAGGGATTTCAATGATTTCAAATATTACTTTATGATTTTTCTTATTATTTTCAAATAAAATGTTTTCAAATCATTATTTAATTATTTACATTCTTCAATGTTATTTTCTATGAAAATATTCTTATGAAAATTTATGTATAAAAAATGGTTTTCTTCAAAGCATAAATGATATTTTCCTCACTAAATGTTTTAAACAAATTTTCATCTCCCATTTATATTTTTTCATGGAATTTTAATGGAAAATTATATAAAAATGTTATATATTTTAAAAATTCACATTAAATGAATATTTTTGTACCATGTGATCCGTCAAAATCCTTATCCATTTAAGATTAAATCAATGGTTATTGTTTATTATTTATTAGGGATATAATCCATGGATACCATTAATATTATTTTTAGAAATTTTATATGTTTTTATGAGTGTATATTAAAGAAAAATATTTATATTAAACATGTTATAGCTTGATAAATTATTATGAATCCTATTTCTATTCAGCAAGTTATACCATGATATATGCTTATAAAACCACTTTCTCTTCAATGGGTTATACCATGGTAAATGATTATGAAACCTATTTCCATCCATAAGTAATTATATGATGAAATGATTATGAAACCTATATGTTTTCCATATGTTATTATATGCTTAAATTTTTATGAAACCCATTTCATTTAAAGGGTTATGATATATTGTTTTTGAAGCCAATCAGTTTTTATAGGTCATGATATGATTCCAGTTTTATTATCTTGTGGAATGTGAATGAATGATTTTATTATGTGATTGGTTGGAACTATATCTCACTCTAATTTAATGGGTAATGATAAGAGGTAGATCATAGTATATGGTACACAGGTTGTATACGTAGCCTCAAAACAAGGGGTATGTATGTGGTATCCCAACCCCCAAATTAATAGGCTATAAGGGTTGTGGTTGATGCCAAAACAATAAGTGGGTACATAGGTTATTATCTAATGACGTAAGTAGGTACATATTTTTTATCTGATGAATTACATTTTATGATGTTTGTTTTATGTTTCCTTAACATAATAGTTTTTATTCTTATGTGTATTCCATAAATTGTATTTCATATTCGTATGTTATGATCTTATGTCTTATACTATTGATTTCATTATGATTCGTGTCTTATGAAATAATAATCTATATGCCCTATATCACATATGATCATTGATTTGTAGGGTCTAATATTCAAATTCCATTGTAATTTTATCTGTCCATTATCATTCACCATAAAAAAATATTTTCCTCCATGTTTCTAATGTCACATAACTATTATGGTCCATAGGCATGTAATTTTGTAACATGCATAATAATCATCTATGTTGATGTTATATTCATGTATGATAAGATTGGGTCTTTATAGTTGGTATGAATGTATATTATTCTTTCCCCTTTTGAAACTAGAATGAGAAAACATTGGTGAGACCCTAATTATATTTCGATTCATATGTATAGGGATGTATTTATGGATATATTTAAGGATATGAAAAAATATATGAAAATGTCCTAGAATTTTGGTAACGGATATAGTGAGTGTTTTCCTATAAATAAATTCTTTAATTGATAATACAAGTTGATTTAGATCTGGAAATGATATATTTATGGGTGACAACTCCGAAAACATGTGTCAGTAATTACTCAAGAATAACCTAGTACATGTCAATAATACTTGTTTTAATCCTTGTTTGGAATTCCTAGGGGATATGAACTAAGAATTAACAAATTATTTATGAACAATGATGAAGGGTTTAAGTAGAACATGACTATGAATATCAAAGGATAATATTTTTTATCATAGATTAACAAATTATGTTTCTTAATTTAGATGTTTTATAAGTGATATTTAATTATTATTTTTCATCATGATAAATGTTTCTCACACTATATATTATGGTTTTAGTCAATGACTGGGACTATAAGAAACTTTGAAATCATTTAATTTCTACAATGTGGAATCTATTTGAATTATAAAATCAATTTCTTGATTAAAAATATCATGAATAAAATTAAGAAGTTGTTATGAGTGTTGGTTATATTATTTAAGTTAAAGATATCAAAAATGACATGTGAAAGGTTTGATATTTTCTTCCATTATTATTTAAAGTAAACATATAAATCCTGATTGGATTGAGATTAATGAACTTTAAATGATTAATATTTTATATTCTATTAATGGAGTATTGAGTGAATGGATTATGAATCCAGAGTAATGGTTTACAAATAATGTTTTATGATTGAATTTTATATTATAGGCATTCAATAATTATGTTATATGAATCATGAAGTATATGATTTCCATTAAGTATTTAAAAAAATATATTAAATGGTTTGGATGAACTAGAAAATGGATTTATTGGTAAGGGGATATTTTTATTATGTGAAGGTAACCCTTAATTTGATCATGTTATTGAATAAATTGTGGATTTCTGGGATAAGTTGATGAATGGTTTGGATAATTTAAATTGGATTGTATTTATGATGTTTGAATTCAAAAAAGATAGGAATATGTTTCCATGGATGATGATTACATCTTCTTGGTTTTATGTAATATATATAGTATCTTTTCGAATAAGAGAGAATGCATGTTTTCAAAACATATATATAGTAATTCATGTCATTACCATGTCTACAGAGAATATACAATGAGTGTATTCAATTTTTTGGAATGTTACAACCAAGAAATAATTTCTTATATAAATAGGATCAATGATAATATGATTTACTATCCATACTTCTCTTGTTTTTTATATTAATGATTTATATGTGTTATAAGGTTGACCATTAATGAAATGTTTACTTGAAAAATTCGATGATTTTTTGGAGATTAGAGTATTATCTCACCACATGAGGATTTATGAATATTGGATAAACAATTCTAATAAATTTTTGTTGATGGTAAATGATGATTGGTGGGATTTCTTATCATGGATCTCTTGATATTTTAGGGCTACAATAAGGAACAATTAACCGTCCTTTTTGGAGAAAGATGTGAGATAGAAATGGACCATGACATGAAGAAGGTATGATTTTACTGAATCATATAAGTATATATTTTAAAGATAATTCCTTATATTTTATGAAAAATAATCATGAAATCAAAAATTTAATCGTAGTGCCTTCATTTCCAATGAATCAAATGGCCCTATAGATCATCCCAGATTTATAGAAATGTTAGTGTTAACATTATCCTGAAATTTTTTTCTAACACTATCTATCAAAACTTGACATTTATATCTCTCTTCTTTGCCCATTTTATCACATAACACATATGTTCACATATGTCGTAATGTAGTTATATGTTACATTGGTTAACTGTTTTGTCTATAAAGATCACTTTTTAAAAGAAGTTTATTTATTGATTTTTTCAGTGTAGGATTGTATAAATTAAACATTAATTTTCTAAACCATTGATAAATCAGTTGAATTTCAAGGTTGAAATTCAATTGATTCGGGGATGAATGTAACACCCCTGTATTTATTGAAATATATTTTTTAGAGTTAATTTAATTATTTTTTTATTTTTCATTATATGACACTAAATATTGTTTTGTATATTATAGAATAATTTTGGTTTTTTAGACACAACACCATGTTAATAGTTCATTAAATTAAATTAAAATTGTATATTTGTCTCCATGGAACACTTAGGATAAATTACATTACATGAAATATTGACTTTATATGATGAATTCTATAACACACAATACCATGTTTTACCGAACAATAACATATTAGTAATAATATTATTATTTTTTATAATAAGATATAATCTATCAATTTAGTTAGTGGTTATGAATATAATTGAATAACTTATTAAAATACATGGTTTAATTCTTTCGTTATTAATTAATTAGAAATTAATATATGAGGCATATGAATATAAAGGGAATCATTTTATAACAAATACTTTTATGATCCCAAAGGAATATTATCATAATATATTAACTTAATTACTATTATTGGGTGATATTAATGAACTATATATATTATATATCCAATAATATATTTTTTACATTAATAAAATATATCATAAAATCATAATATAGGAATAACCAAAATATTACACATAAAAACATATATTTATATAATACCAATATTGATACATTTTAATGGAGAACTTCTTTAATATCTGATAATTTATAATAATAATAAATTTTATAATTAAAAAAAATAATTATATATATATAAACATTAAAATTTGGATAAAGTTATTTTTGGGGATTTTTCTTCTAATGTTCAATTTTTGGATAAATAGTTAAAAAAGTTAACTGTAATTATAAACTTATTTTTCTTATAATTTATTTATAAGGATAAATAATATTTATTTTTGGTTTTAAAGAATAATTATATAAATGATTCATAAATTAATCCAACTTTTTTCCTTATAATGATTTTCAATTTGAAATTAGATATAACATCATATCAAATGTTTAAAAATTTTTACTCTAAAAAGTCGCATTGTCATCTCGCCTAAAAGATTTAAATTAAATTAATTTCTACTAATTTTGTGATTATATTTTTTAATAATGGATTAAATAGTTTTAATTATAATAATATATAATTTTTAATATAGAAAACACAATTTTTTATGAAAAAATTACTAGTGAATGTAGCCAAACTTAATTACAACTATTAAGAGGAAAATTAGCTTAACATCTGACAAAGCCTTAATATTAAGAGATGAAATGAACTAGAAACGTATAAAAAACCATTAGATGTTAATATTTAGATCAATAATTATTTTTATGAAATATGGTTTATTTTAGGTTCCACATTACTTGCAAAAATTGTGGGTGGAATTCCTTTTTCCAAAATTTACATGAAGCCCCCCTCATTCAATATAAATATGCACTCACACCTCCCCCATATTAACACCTCCCAAGCCATTTAAATTTAAAAAATGATTCAAAAATTAGTTCCCAACATCACTAAATTTATCCTATAACCCATTATTTTTGGATAACTCCAACCAAGGATTCTCTTTGGTGCAAACATAGAAGAGTTACAAAAAAAGGCAGCATCCAACCTCATGTTCTTTTTTTTATATTCATTATCCGACCCATAAAATCAAATTATTCAACAATATTATAGTTTCTCATTATCCACAATATAATGAGATTTATATTTAAGGTTTTAATCAACACTTACAAATACTTTTATATAATGGGTAATGAACAAACCGTTCTTTTGTACGGTAAACTACCCAATCACAAAATAATGTTGTTCATTTTTCCTTTACCCCCTATCATGGGATGAAATTTTAATTTACACATATATTTATATTATATTAATAAAATATATGATATATTTATGATTTCAAATTATTATATGACACATAAATTCATTATTTTAATTTTTCTGAAATTAAGATAATTTCATTTACAGAAGCATGTAATACAACCACCTCAAAACGATGTGATTCGTTCACACTCTACATGGAATGTATTAAGGATGGGTTTATTGGAAATATATGTTATATATGAAATAAAATAACACTATAATTATTTTATATATATTTTTCATTTAATTTTTTTCTTTGAATATGAAAATAAAAATTAAATATCATTTATCTGGACTTACAACCTATTGTCTTCTAGGATTTTGTTTTTCATTTCATTTTAATATAATTTTATAGATTCTTATATTTAAATATGTAATTAATATATATTATATTTATATTTTTTTTTAAAATTATCCATCTATTTAAATAAGTAAATTATTAACTGGGTCCAGTATATCAATTCGAAACATCATTAAAAATAATGCCTATATTACAGAATCGTAATATAAACATGGAGTTATTAAGAAAATTGTAATATAATTTCACATAAATAATATATATTTTTATTTAAAGTAAAAATATAATATTTTAGACGTATAATAAAATTATATATATTATACTAGATATTTTAATGTGTACAATGAAATTCAAGGCTTAAGATAAATGAATTTTTCTCACTTTTTATTTTCATGAGATACCTGAATTATTAACCACTCATTTATTTTGTGTGGTGTGTACAATGAACATGGATGTATTCTAAAATTATTATAGTATAATTAATGAATATTTACATCTCAATTTGATGAAATATCTTTATGGGGTGTATGGTTCAAAAGATACCAATTCGGAAATGTAATTTTGTCTCAATTTTCATTCATTGAGACACATGCCTTATTATGAACCTATATTTTTCTATGAGGCATATATACTGATGCTGACAGGTTATATAATTAAAATAATTTTATTTATTATATATTATTATTTATTAAATTCTTTTATTTCTATTTTATTGTGATTCAAAAAATTTCAATGTTATAATGATGTATACCTACAATCAAATCATTTATGAATATTTTTTATGATTATACTTCAATTTTCAAATTCATATAATAAATATATCATTAAATCACTTATTTTCTCTAAATATATGGTTATTAATTTTATATCCATGAAATGGTACAATTTTTTCACACATTGTTACTTAATATAAATAATAATAAAAAATATAGAAATTCGCCTTTATTTATCCTATCTGTTAGAAATCACTTTTTTTTAAACATAGTGTTCTAATATTGTTTTCAAATATTTTTTAATATTATCACATGATTTTAATGGGATATTTTCCCAATAATTGTTTTTTAAAATATGAGTTAAAATGGAATATTCATTTCCTTTTCTGATCAAGGAACTTTTCTAAACTTTTATGGTGAATATGGACTCTTTTTCAGGTATGGACTTACCCACTGTAATGACCATCATTTCCATGATTCCACCTTTGTATGATTACAAGGTTATTTTTTTTTAAAATATACAATTTTCAATAATATTATAGAATAGTTTTTAATTTTATATTTTTTTCAAATAATTTTTATTCCAAAAATTTCATTATGTTTAAAATTATTTTTAATGACTATCGAAGAATCCTATTTATGCTTTAAAACTATTTTATCAATGATAATTATTTATTGATTTAAATTAATATTTCATTATGTTTAAAATTATATATATTATAGAACATCATAAGACAATGTATGACATGGGTTGGTGGTTATATTAAATTATAATTATAATTTTTATTTTTTATAAAATCATGATCAATTGATATTTTATTTACGAAGGTATTATTATACCTTTTAACATGACACATGGGATATTGGAGGAAGATTATACTAAGTAAACATTAATACTCACCTAGATCTTATATTATTTTTATAAAAAATAGAAGATCAAGTTGAATATTTAATTTTTATTTATTTCATGCATTAATATTTCTTGATAACAGTATGAA
Organism: Viscum album; assembly: GCA_963277665.1. Lineage (NCBI taxonomy): Eukaryota > Viridiplantae > Streptophyta > Magnoliopsida > Santalales > Viscaceae > Viscum > Viscum album. The sequence continues at coordinate 689,403,882 of OY728164.1, forward strand.
GAGTTCAGTTCCAATATATTTTGATTAGGTCAATTTTATACGTTGATAACAATGTTTTTTAAAAATGGTGTTACATTTTATAATGAATATTTAATATATATGATTATTTATAATTTTTAATATGATTTAATGTATTCTTAACTAATTAATTATTTAATGCTTTTGGTTTTTATGATATAAATTTTTTAAGGCCTCCCATAGTATTGTTATTGTAGTTGGTGCTTGTCTCCACCCTTTGGCCTATTAGGGGTTGTCTTTAAGGGTCAGTCATGAACTCATTACTAGATATAGAGGACTCTTATTAGGTTCTAGTAATAAATTCATGATTTTTCTATAGAAATTTATTTTTTTATGATATAATACATTTATAAAAACATACATGTAAAATTACTATTATGTTATCCATTTCTTATACATAATAATGAATCATAATTGTTCAAAGTATTACATTCCCAATGTAGTTAACGGATGAAATAATAAATTTTAATATTTTTGATCCCATGATGATTTTTTTTGCTGGATAACTCTAATATACATACCAATTTTATGGATATTATCCCCAAATACACCCCAAAATTTAATTATTCGTCATATTCCTATCTTTTATTCAATCTATTTCATTTTGAGTTTTTATTCAAATCAATAGTGTTTCAGGGGTTTCATAAAATTTTATAATATTTTTAATTAGTGTGAGACTTCATTATAATGTATCTTGTATATAAATATTTATATAAACCTAAAATATAATTTTTCTATTTATATAATCAATAATAATGCGATGAATGATTTTTTCATTTATAGCACTCCCAAAAAAAAGTTCCTCTAATATTCCAAGAAACACAACTGTTATTATTAAAACTAATCTTCTTGATTTAACGAATATATATCTGGTTGGAATCAATTAGTTATTTATAATTATTAAAATAAACCAGTATAGAGGTCATGTATTGAAACTAGTTTATTTTTTTATAATGTAAAAAAATAAAATGAGACTGGATAATTTTTATATTCCCATGATTAACCAATCTATCCATCTACATCGTATAATGTAAAAAGATGATGCTACACCAATCTGATAGTATTATAATTGAATAAATGTTTCCCTCCATGAATTAATAAAATAGTTTTAATAAATTACTAGCATATATGATAACTCATATAATATATGATAAAAAATTGGTCAATACAACTCATGTTTTTCCATAAATGTTTTACTCTTATAACCATAATATGAGAAAAAATTGATGAATTATCTAATAAAATTTTGTTGGTAAATCTAAATAAACCATTTTACAAATATTATAACAACATGTAAGGATAAAATTATATTTAATTTTGTTTGTAAAATGCTAGAAATATTAGATGGTAAATCCCATTAATTCTTCCATTATTTATAATTTTGTTATTTACCATTCCAAATATTCTCTAAGGATGCGACAAATAAAACTTTTACAAACTCATTGGAAATAATTTATATATTATTTCATCATTTATTTAATGATCTAATTACATCTCATAATTTTATGTTTAATATATTATCTAACTACATAAGTTATTTAATGGATATGTTCATTGATTATTTCACTATTTATTCCATATTATACGAGGATAATTTATCATAAAAAACTTTTTTATTTCATAAATGAATTTAAAAATATATCATATTAAATTATGAAAAAATTCCCTATATTGCATATTTTTGGATAGTAAATGGGTTTCCCTTAAAAATCATGTAATACAAGTTAAAAAAATGTTAACTTAAATGAATTTTCCCCTTATGTATAATAAATGTCTTCATAAGGCATTATCATTATAGAGTTATATTTGTTTCTTCCACTGATTTATTAAATAATGGTCTCAGATCAAACATTCTCTATCAAAATTATTAGTAATTAATTTTAACTTACTATTTATTTTTTATATCAAATTTAGTTTTAGTATACTAAAAAGGATTCTCACATAATCACCCATCACTAATAAACCAAGGTGGAAATGTCTATATAACATCAATTTTAATTCATATAATAATTTGATTTGGAATGATTTTTCTCAAAATAATGTGTTGTATCCTCCTTTTAATTGATTATATTGAAATTATTTCAATATATCTATGTATAATACACTACCAATAAATTTCATTTAATTATTTTTCCTTTTAAAAAATCATTATTATCATCAAATATTATTGTTTGACAAATTTTATAGTAACATTTCCCTTTTAATTAACCTTTAAAAGCCTAGGTTAAATCCATAAATCCTGAAATTGATCATTCATATATAATATTATGACACATAAAATATGGAAAAATAGTGATTTAAGGTTTTTTAGACAACCATGAGAGTAGATTTAACACTCCATTAGAAAAAAAGTGACAACCTCTGTCAAGACCCATCCCCTGGGGACCGTGTTGTGACAAACCCAAACCCTCCACCCATAGGCTGGGGGTTAGCGAATAAACTAGAAAAGAATATCCCTAAAAATTTGAATGAATTTCCTTTAAACCTTTAAACAAACAGATCTGGTACCCAACAAGAGTAATCCATGTAGTATAACTACTAAAAGTAAATGTGTGAACTAAATAAGAATGGGCCAGTATACAAACCCAATTAAATGAAGTACAAAAAATAGGTAAAACAACAATTGAGGTCATCCTCAATAGATACTACATAAATGGTAGGTATAGATCAACATTACGGCTCTACATGTCATTCGGTCAACTCTGTACGTCGTATAGTCCTAGCTACCAAATCTTGGTCAAAGTTTTCCTTCTTCTACACATGACAGAATAAGGTGCTGGAGAAACCCATGCATGAGTGTGTATAACAATACCCAGTATGGACCTCGAGACCCTTAAAGGTATCCTAGAATTTCAAAAGGCAAAAACAAAAAATCATGATTTCATTCACAAGAAACCATGTAAAAGAAACCTCACAATAGTTATATAACTTAAAGAACATGAATAATGACGATTAGTTGTAAAGATAAATCATATTATTCCACTAAAAAGTTCTACATAAGCACCATAATGAAGTCATTCTACTGCAAATCCACACAGGGTGGAAAGTGACCGATCCACACGGGGTTGTATGTCTTCGATCCACAGAGGTTTTTAAGTCATTGATCCACACATGGTCGTAAGTCGTCGATCCACACAGGGTCTAAATTATTAGATCCACACATAGTCTTAAGTTATTGATCCATGATGGGCCACTCTATGGATGGTCCTCATCGTATCTCACTACTGTTGATCCACACTGATACATATGTTTTCAACTGAAACATGTTTTTAAGTCACTAATCCATGACAGGCCACTCTAAGGATGGTCCTGGTCAGGTCGTGCTACTACTAATCAACACAAGGTCGGTCATCACATGACATCCAAACATTGGATTCCCACACAAAGTGCGCCTGGGTTACCTAGATTCATATCCTCAAGCCATCATTTTTACCTCAAATAATATGAAAACAATTAATGAGTATCCCTAAGAACATCCATGTCATAAGGGTTCCAACGTAGCAGATGTCATGTCAATCAGATTCCTGGTCTATATGTCTTAGGAATTTTAGTAACAATGGTTCGGTTGGGTTTGAGTTTCATCCTACCTAGTTGTACTCCCACATTATTCAAAAACCCATGTAAAGATCCTCAATAGTACCACCTCACCTTATGGGTTCTAGCGCAATAGATGGTTCATCAAACGGATGTCTGGTTCAGATATTATGGAATTTTAAGCAAAGTTAGGTCATATTTGGTGTGGGTACAGTCTAAAGAGGTCGGACTGACCAGGCCTGACCCAATCTGGGGATAACCGAAACAGACCAAAGTCTGACCCAGGTACGATCCGGCCCGACGTTCATGGATAGGTGCGGCCCGCCAGGTAGCTGGATGGGCACAACATGCCAACTGGTGCGCGGTCTGATCCCATCCGTAATAGACCACATCCGTTTAGGTTCTACCATTGGCGGTGCCAGGCTTGAGCCGCCCCTCCATTTGACTGATCCAGTAGACTGGTCTAGGTCAGGACCCACATACGTGGGTCTGCCTGTACCACGATAGGAGCCATGGTGTCTCCTCCACGGCATGTTTCCCGCCTTCAACATGATTTTCAATGGAAAAAATGCTCCCTATATGACACATCGCCAGCGGGTGCCACCACCCTCTCGCAGCCGTCACATCCAGTCGTCGGTGACCTTGTGCCGGTGGTTCCATGCCAATGGTCCTTCCGCGGTTCCTCGGTGATGCTTTGGTGGTCCGACTTTCTTTCCCTTCTATGCCTAAAGGTCTCCCGGGTAACCCCCTTCATTTTGTGGCCCTCACATTTTCATTTCCACCATGTTTCTCAATCTCCCACAAAAAATTCAATGAGACCATGATCAGTAGAAGTTCCATGCCTTGATTGAATCATCCCACAACCCCTACGTAAGCATTTTGAACATGTGGAAGAATTATGATCACTAAAACCCCATAATGAAACCCCTCATCAACCTCCTACAAAAGGGAATGAAATGCTGATTCAAAAATTACTTGGTTTCTCCACGTTCGTTCTATTTTCCATGAATGTGAATGATGAAAAATTAAACTCATAAACTCTTATACCGAGCTTCGATGGATTCCATTGGGAATTAAGAAAGAGATCCTCCTTCGAACTCATTCGTCAAAGTCCGATTTTTGTTCCCCAACGGTCGTCGATCGATCACCATTTTTTTAAAGGGTGAAGTTGTTAGGGTTTTATCAGAGGTTCCTCTTTTGGGTTCCAAAATTCCATGAAAGTATTTTGATTAAATAAAATAAATTAACCCCCACATTGGTTCATTATTAGGATTAACTAATAAATCCTAAATAATGAACTTATTAAACCACAAGCGTTGAGGTCACACAACAAGTTTATCAATTCATTAAAAGTCTCTTATTTAATCCCCCAAATTACACTGTGGTCCTGACATCCGTCCCTCAATAGTGGGAAGAGGGAGAATAAAAAAACTTATTTTATTATTATTTTCCAAAAAACCAAAAAAAATAACTTTTTCATCAAAACCCTTCAAATGAATGTTAATATTTTCTTAAGTGAATCACAGTACTTCAAATCCAATGGTGCCCCCAGAATTTCAATTCAAGGACTGGTTAAAAATATATAAAATTCCAACCGCATTTTATTTAACGTACCTTATTAAATGATCAAAATTCTGTTCACTGCTCTTCGGGCCTCAAAATCACGATCCGTTAATTTTAATAGTCTCATAATAATTCAATATAATTAAAATATTTATATGGAATTTCGGGGTCATTAAATTCTCTCCACCATAAAGATTTATATACCTGATATCCAAAACAAAAGTTAAGAAAACAAATAGAGATATTGAGCATAAATGTTAGCCTCCCAATCCCATGTTATCTCTTAGAGGTTCATGTGATACCACTGAACTCAAAACAGAGGAATCGACCACCCCCGTTGAACCTACTCCTGTCAATCCTCTTTCTCCACCGGGAACTCTGCAAACGTCTCCCCCCATCAATTTCCATCTCTCTCCAATCATGGCGTGCGATGGATCATGCACATACCTTCTTAGCTGCAACACGTTGAAAATTTTGTGCACCCTATTCATCTGTGGGGAAATATCTAGGAAGTATGCCACATCGCCAACTCTGTTGAGAATCTGGACTGGTCTGATGAACCTTGTAGAGAGATTTCCGCACCGACCAAATCTCTAAAAACATTGTCGAGGTGAGAACCGTAGGAAGATATGGTCTCCCTCCTAGAACTCCAAGGATCTCCGTCTTCTTTATACATACAAATGTTTCCTGATCTGTCCAATTTTCATCCACTCTTGGATTATTATCACCTTCTCAGTGGTATCCCATACCATCTCTGGACCCATATGTGCTGACTACCCTGGATCTATCTAGCATAGAAGTGATCTTCATGGTCACCTGTACAAGGCCTCAAATGGTGAAATTCCAATGGTGGAGTAATAAATGTGGTTGTATGATAACTCCACCAAGGGAATGTGATCCTCCAAACTGAAGCCAATATTAGGGACACAAGCACGAATTATTTCGTCATGTGTCAGTATGGTCTGCTCCGTCTGACTATCTATTTAGGGATGATAGTTGGTGCTCAAACGTATTTGAGTCTTGAATTCCTCCATCAATCACTTCCAAAACTGGAATGTAAAATGAGCATCATGATCTCAGACAACTGTTGATGGCACCACATGAAGCATTATTATCTCATGTCCAATGAGGCATCCCAATCCCTCAACTGATCTCTACTCTCGGATGGGTAGGATGTGGGACAAAATGATTAGGTGGTCATCCATCACCAATATTGAATCGTGGGCCTTGGATGTACGTGGTAGTCTTGCCATGAAGTCCATGAGATTTTATCCCACATTCATTTTGGTACCTCATGTGGTTGTGCTAATCCAACTGGAACCTGATGTTGGGCCTTTAATTACTGACAAGTTGGGCATCGCGAAATGACCTTTTCCATTCCTTGCTTCATCCCTGACCACCAGTAATGATGTTAGAGGTCTTGGTACATCTTCTCTACACAATGATGTACCTCCAAAGGGGACATCTATAGCTACCTCCACCCCTCAGGATGTAACGATACTAATAACATGGTGCATGCTCTGAATGTGATGATGTGCTCCTCATATTTATTAAATTTTGCAGAAGGATTTCTTGAGGATATCTGAGCACGTCAGGTCTCGTTGTAAACGTCCCCAAGTTGTGCCTCCCATACTCACTGATGGAGTGGGGGATTTTCTATATTAAGAAAAAGGTAAAATGATCCATCACTATCCAAAAATGATACCAGCAAAGAGGCTTGTTGTTATTTCACATCACTCAGCAACTACAAACTAGTCCTATTGCTGAGTGTATATCCCACCACATCCACCTTCCTAAAAGTGTAGACTATATCTGTGTCATAGCCATGGAAGAACACCATCCATCATAGATGTCTCAGGCTTAAGTTCTTCTGTGAGAAGATATAACTGAGTATCTTTTGATTATAGTAGACAGTAAACTGTTCAACCATCAATTAGTACCACCACATATTCAAGGAAAAGTCCAATGCTGCTAACTCAATGTCATGGGTATCGTAGTTCTGCCCATTTTTTCTTGACTATCGTGAGTCATAGGTGATCACCAATCATTCCCGCATCAACACACCTTCCAGTATGGTCCCTAATGTGTCACAATAGACAACATATGCAACTCCCTCTACTAGTAGGCTCAAGAAGGGGGCACTCGTCAACCTCTACCTTAGATCCTAGAAACAAAGCTGCCATATATCTGTCCATAAGAGGGGTTTACCCATATTTTTCAAAGAATATAATGGTTCTTCTACTCTATAAAAGTCATGTTCTGATATTTTGTAGTACCCATCCAACCCCATAAAACTTTTCACCTCATCACACTCCATGGTGGCTCCAAAGCAAGCACATACATTATCTTCAACAGATCAACTAAAACTCCATCCTCTAAGATAACGTATCCCAGAAATTTTACATCCTATATCTAGAACTGTAACATTAAGAGATTTCCATAAATTGGTGCTCTTAGATTGTATCTAGATATATCTATAACTGAGTTTTGTGCTCCTCCTCTAACACTGAGTACACCCAGATGTCGTCAATGAAGACCATCACAAAGCGATCTAGGTAAGGATGGAAGATCTTTTTCATGAGTCCCATGAACACTGCTGGGGTGTTTGTCATGCTGAAATGCATCACTAAGAACTCATAGTGGTCATTCCTGTATTTGAAAGATATCTTTCGTAAATCCTTATCTCGTACCCAGAGATGATGATAGCCTAATATAATTTATATATTTGAAAACCGCCGAGCTCCCTTTAGCTGATTGAAGAGATCATCAATCCTTGGTAGTGCGTATTTGTTCTTCACAGTCACCTAATTCAGTTGCTGATATTCCATGAAATGCCTTAGACTCCCATTTTCCAAATTAATGAACAAAATTAGGGCTTCCAATAGAGAAACAATGGGCCTTATTAACCATTCCCCTGTAAGTATTGGAGCTGTATCCTCAACTCATGAAGCTATGAGGGAGCCATTCAATATTATGGTGTAGATATCGTCATCGTCTCGGGGGGTAGAATTAAACCTCTCCTCAAGGAGGTAGTCTCAGAATATCTTTAAGAAAGACATTGACATCTTTTCCACCACTATAATATATATGAGACTCCTCTCATCAACTGATCCAAGGGTTAGGTTATCCAACTGATGACTGATAGGGTGAACCCTACTCCATGATAGTCCATTCTGAGTTGCAATGTTTCTCTTCTTTTTTGGTGAAAGAAATCCTAGTTCCATCCTCATAGACACACCAAAAATTGTGCCTAAAATAGTTGATATGATAATGGAGTGAAGATTGCTAGTCCATAGCCAAGATGAAGTTGTAAGGCCTTGACGCTTCTATTAGGAGATCCTCGCTGATGCTCTCACCTCCTAGAGTAAGCTCACACTGCCAGAAATAGTGAATTATCATCTAATCCACTCTTGTAGGAGACTATAAATGTAATTATCAAGCAAAAAGAACAATCTGAATCCCATAGCTCCAAACATGAGTTGTGGAAATGAAGTAGTGATTGGAGCATGTGTTTATTAGACTACAAATAGTGTGGAGTAGACATCGATTGTACCTCGAATCATCTCCAGACCTATGTTTTCATAAAACATTGTCACCAAATGATGACATATTCCTTTTCCACCTTCTCCTTGAGGTCAGGGTTGACCGACCGTAGGTAGTGGCGGTAGATCCTCAAAATCACCGCCCACCGCCTGTTGCACGACTAGTTCCTCTGTTCTGTCTGCCGCCATACGGACCTCCCCCCTCGAATCTCTACCACTATCACGGCAGTCCCTCAGCCATCTGTTGATCATCATTACAGTGGGTCAGGTAGTCGCGAGCCATGTGACCATTCCCGCCACACGGGTAGCACAACATGCTCATTTGTTATCCTCCTCTATCATGTGAGCTCTGCACCTTTGACCCTTCATACTAAGGTCATCCACCAGATGGTCTGGGCTATGTGGACCTATGTTTCATATGCCCAATTCCTGCTGCAGATGTCTCGGACACCATTTTCCAGTGGTGTATCTCACCATCGGTGCCTGCTCAGCTAGGAATCTACCCACCGATATCGCTTGATCAAGCATTCCATCTGATGTCAAGAGGTTATGTGATATCATCGACACTCTGATATCCCATTAGAGACCATTATCAAAATGTTCAAGACCTAAAAAGGGTAATATACTGTGTTGGTTGAGCTGTGAGAGAGGACATTAAAACTCACCCAGTATTGGGTCACAGTCAGGATTCCCTTCTGTATGTGTAGTAGCTCTTAAACACACACAGTGCATAGTGTCACTGGTATGCACCCTGCCCTGATGATGCTATCAATGTCCAACATAGTGAGGGTCACCTCATCATCCAACTGGAGCATCAGGCTCCACCGTCACCTTATTGTTCCCTGGAGAAGACTTGTAACTAGAATCATCATCTGGTTGAATGGTGTCCCAACATGTAGGAAAACTCTAGACACAGCCTCCTGTTATTCTTCATCCACCTATGAATCAGTCTCTCCTTGAAACCACTAATGCCTCTTGTGTTGGAACTCATGCATTATGAAAAGTCGGCGTGCAATATCTGTTATAGGTATTGCTGGAAACTATTGTCACTTGGTTGGTGGTGCTTCCGGTACACCACCAGAATGTACCATCACCTAAAGAGGGCCCTACACTGAAGCCTCATCACTTAGTGGGCCAAAATTGTAAACACTATTGAGAATCATATATGGTGCTCTACATGGAGGAATATTGTAAATAAATTGATGTTCCCTGATCAATATGTAATACATGTGGAGCTGACACAAAAGTGATAAAAAGAAAATCATTTCAAAAACACCCACACTCATTGTTTTCGTGTATCGAGCCGGAAAATAGATTTTCGGGTGCTGGCCTATGGATACGTCAGTCGCCGCACCAACACTAGACTCCCTGGACTTAAATCAAAAAACAAGATAGTTAACATTATTTCCTCCATTGAAAAAGTTAGACTCTTTGTTCTTCTGGTAGAACCGACCGCCCTGTGATACCACTTGTTTAGGACCCATCCTCCAGGGCCCATGCCATGACAACTCCTAACCCACCATCCAAAGTCCAGTGGTTAGATACTAGCACTAGAAAGGCATATCCCTGAAAAAGGGAAGGCATTTCTTTTAAAATAGAAAACAAACAGACCAGGTACACAACAAGAGAAAACCACATTGTATAACTACTAAAAGTAAATGTGTGAACTGTAGCAGAATGGGCCAGTATACAAACCCAAATAAAATAAAGTGCATCAAAAAAAGATAAAAAATCTATTGAGTTCACCAACCAAGTATCCAACCTGAATGGTAGGTACAAATCATCAATACGGCTCTTCACATCCACTAGTCACCTCCGTACATAGTTTACTCATGGATCCCAAGTCTTTGTCGATGTTATCCATCATCTGCACAAGACACGACAAGGTTTGGGTGATGCCCGTGATAGGGTGAGTATAACAATACCCAGTAGTGACCTTGAGACCGCTGCTAGTCTCCCAGAATTAACCAATGGAAAAACCACAAATCATTATCTCTATCACAAAGAACAAATTAAAAGAATACTCACACAAGGTAAATAACATAAAGAACATGAATAATAATGATTAGATGTAAAGATAAATTATCTTATTTGATTGAGAAGTTCCTCTCTTGAACCAAGATGAAGTCATTATATTGCTGACCCAAACATGGTCACAAGTACCTGATCCATAAAGCTTCATAAGTCTCTGATCCATAAAAGGTCATAATTCGTTGATCCACACACGATTGTATGTTGTTGATCCATACAGGGTCATAAGTCGTCGATCCACATTGAGTCATAAGTAACGGATCCATGATAGGCTTCTCTAAGGTTGGTCCTCGTCGGGTCATTATACTGCTGGTCCGCACAAATGTAGGATCATAAGTTTCCGATCAACAATGGAACACTCTAATGTTGGTCCTCATAAGGTCGCGCTACCTCTGATCCACACAAGGTCTCTCTTCACATGATAACCATCCACAGGATTCCCACACACAGTCTGCTTGGGTTCCATAGATTATTCTCCTCAATATCTTGGTCATACTTCAACAGCCACAAAGTCCCAAGAATAAGTAACTCAAATAAAATCCATGTCATATGGTTTAAAATGCTATAGAAGGAACATATATCGGACACCATGTCTGTAAGTGATAGGAATTTTAGTATCGAGGTCCCAATTGGATTGGATTTCGATCCAACCCAGCCATACTAAAAAAATTTCCAAAACCCATGTAGAGTATCATAAATAGTGTTCCTCTTTCTAAGGGTTCAATTTCAAGAGATAGTTCATCAAACAGATAACTGGTTTAGCAATTGTGGCCCTTTAAGTGAAACTTAGTCACATTGGGTCTTGGTCTAGTATGACCTGGTCGGAATGACCTGGACCACTGGGCCATGAGACCGCCTCATCCCACATGGCATGGCGTGACCCACCTAGCATGGCATGACCCATCATATGGGGCATGGTCCTCTCCCTTCACGAACAGATTGCGTCTATTCTGGTTCACCAACCTGCAGTGCAAGGCTGGCGCCATCCCTCCAACTGACTAGTCATGTGGACTAGTCAATGGTGGGACCAATGGATGTAGGTCTGCCACTGCCATGAATGAAGCCACAAAATCTCCTACATAGCGCACCTGCCGCCATAAACAAGGCCAACATTGGTTGGCCACCCACTATCCACCATGGTTCATGTAGTCACTGCCACCCTCTCGCAACCTATAAGAGTCAGCCGCCGTGCCGGTGGGGTCACACCGACGGTGCTTCCATGGCCACCGGTGAAGCTCTAGTTGTATGATTTTCTTTTCATCTATGCCTATGGGTCTCCCGTGACACCACCTTCACATCGTGGACCTCAATTTCACTTTACCACTATTTTTCTCGATCTCCCAAGAAGAACCCAAGAAATCCAAGATCGGTGGGGGGGGGGGTCTTGTCCTAGTTCAGATCATCTCATGCCCTCCATGAGAGTTTTTTAAACATGGGGAAGATTAATGATCATTAAAAACCTATAAGGATACCCTAAATCAACATCACATAAAAAATAATGACATTCAGATCAAATCATTAGTCAGTTGGTTTTCCTTCATTTTATTTTTGATGAACGGGAATGATGAAAAATTAAACTCATAAAAACCCTAACCTATATTTCGTTGATTTTGTTGCGGACAAAGAAAGGGATCTATGTCTAAAGTTGTTTTTCGAAGTTCTCTACGAGTTATCCAATGGTATTGAATCAATCAGCATTCCTCGTTGGAGGGTGACATGGTTGACATTTTGTCGGAGGTTCCTCTTGTGGGTTTCTAAATCCCATGTCATTTGTTTTATTAAATAAAATAAATTAACCGCCCGTGTTGGTTCATTATTGTGATTCATTAATGAATCGTAATTAATGAAATTTTTAAACTAGGAGAATTGTGGTTACACAAAGGGAGGATAAATTAATTAAATGTTTCTTATATAATTCCCAACGTTACACTGCGGTCCAACCATCCATCGCTCAATAGTTTGAAGAGGAAGAATAAAATATATTTTAATTATTTTACTATATTTTTTTCTGAAGGTCTAAAAATTAACATTTTCATTTGACCCTTACTGGATGAAGTTAAGATTATCTTCTGTGAATCCTCGCACAGAGAATCCAATAGAGCCCCATTATTTCAATCTGAGCACCAGTTCAAATGATAGATAATCCCACCCACACATTTACTGAATGTACCTTAAAAAAGGGTCCAAATTCTGTTCCGGACACTCTGTGCCTCAGAATCACATGTCCCCAATTTCTTTAGTATCGTAATAATTATATATAATTTTAAAAAAATATACAGAATTTTTGGGTCTTTACACCCTCATCCTGTGCTATATTAAAATATTAAATATTTGAGAGTTATTTTTATATCATTGGGATACATTTGTAGTTTGATGTATTTTATTATATATTTTTTAATTTTATATCAATTTCTCTAAGAATTAAGGCCATGGTATTGGTGGGTTATTACATTATGAGTGTGTTGCGTAATCTAAATTTCCTGAAAATATGTGATCACACCTTGACCAATTGTTCACACCATCACTTTTGGTTTTGAGTTTGTGAATTTACAAGAATGGTATGATTTTTACATTCATAGGTGAAGTTTATTTCTTTCAATATCTTGACCTTGGGGTCATTTTTTGGTGGTTTTCATGCTATATGGTCCTTCGCACTATTTATTGGACAATGAAAATAGAACACAATGAAGAAATGAAATCCAAGGATATTATACTAGTATTCTTTATATATTGCATGTAATTGCATGATCCCTATGTCAAATTGTGATGTTTTACTATCAAATTTTATTTTTTAAGTTTTAAACCAACTCCTGGTAAATATTTATGGTATTTTGTCACCTTTCCCCCACAATATCACTTGGTTTAACAATAATATTTTCTTAAGTATGCTTCCCTTTTATTCATTTTTATTTTTAGCTCATATTTAATTTGAGTTTATTTTATGGTAAATTCATCATTTCTTCTTCTCCCAAGCCTCCCACTTTTCTTAACACATTTTATATTCATTACAAATTACATAATAATTGTGTGAGTAAAATTTAGTAATTGGTTAGCATAAATTCATGGGGTCTAGGTGGACATGGTTTATAAATAATATTTATTTTATATTTTGTAATTAATCATTTCTGAGTATATGTTGATACATTGTTCTACAGGATTGATATAAGTGTTTATCTAAAATAATTTTATTTCTAAAGTGACAAAGTGAATGTTTTTTCCTAAAAATATATTTCTATCAATAATATGAAAAAATTATACAAAAATGTTTTTTGAAAATATTTAACTTGTTTTTTTTAATTTTGATAGATAATTTCATTGTTTGACATCAATGAAAATAAATTATTTTCAAATGATAGAGAAATTACTAAGATGATTTTCATAATGTGACATAACTTTTTATTATCTCCAAAAGATGTTTTTAGATAACATGGTTTCGTAATTCGTGATGGTTCTAAAGAAAAATAGTAACTTATAAAATGGTTTAATCAAATAAATATACATCATAATATTGATAAATTTTTTTACCATGTATTTTTTATACATTTTCCCCTTTCATAGAATTTCAATTTACTGTTATTATATTATGAAAGATAAATGAGAAGTAATTAGTTTTATGAGGTTTTTTGAAGTGAAAATGGATTATTTTTAGTGTATATTAGTGTATGTGTTGAAACATTAGTTTTAAAAATACTCACCTTCACATGGAACATATTGAAACTAGTCTAGATAATTAGGCGATGCGGATTAAAACATACTAATTTGGATATCTTGATTAAACTATGGGAGCTAGTTCATAGTAGTTGTACCAATAATGGTATATATCATCTATAGGTATTAATATTATGGGATGCTATAGATAAATTTATTCCCTTAATCATGTCTATAAAAATATCACATTATAACACATAGAATATCCCCTAAAAAATATTTATTTACTCGTAAAAATTCATAGGGGACTTACCATTAACTTATTTTCTACACCAACATGATACCATTTGGGTAGTATGGCACCACTTCTCTAATGATGTAAGTTTATTTTCCCCTAAGATGTAAATTTTTCCATTGTTTACTTACAATTTATTTTTTATATCATTTTCTGAATTAACTATCACCCACATTCAGTTTTCTTAAATGATTTTAAAGTATATTGATTAGGTATTTATTATTTGAGTGTTGAAATAAATACTTTAAAAACAATTAATGTATTATCAATTTTTAGTAGGTGGATTTGGCCAACTTTGTGTGAATAAGATTTTAAATGTTATTTTAGTGGAAGTATTGATTTATATACATGGGATCAATATATTTATTTTCTAATAAAATTCAATATTTCTAAATATTTTCAATTAATTTATATGAATTTTAGGAACGCGTGATAGTTGTTTTTTATCAATTATATATGGAAAATATTTATATATATGTCAAAACTATAATTTATGCATTATTATATAAAATTTATCTCATATAATCTTTGGTGAAATCCTAATATGACTATTTAGCTCGCGCCATGAATATAAACATACATGTATGTATATAGATATTTTATTTTTTTATATGTACTTAAATTGTGATCTTAGGTTGATTTTTATTCATTACTCTATTTGAAGATATTGTAGATATTGTTAGTCTATATTGGTCACAATGAGAAGTTATTTCATTGTTTATTTGTGTTTTTAACTTTAATTTATCATTAAATTCAGCTCTGTATAGTTATCTTCTAACATTCCTATTTTTGATATCACGATATTTATAAAATTTAGTTATTTTTATTTATTTTGAAAAAAATTATCTCGATTTATAATTTATAGATCATTTAAATTGGTTATAAATTATATTTATGATTAATGTTTCATATTCAATGTTTGGATTAATTATTTATATATACCTTCAATTCATTTATGTGTTGGTATTTAATGATGGGAAATTCAATAACTGATAATAAATAGTAGTCACATCAATATTATTGTTAATATATGCTGATAATTATACAAAATCTTATTTAATTTTATTATATGGAACCAATTTTCACCTTATGGTGGTTGGGAATACACTACAGGAATTATGATTGAACATCTGTGATTTGTATTTGGTGATAGAATAGGATGATTCATTGCAAAATATTATAATAAAAACATTATGATATTTAGTGTGCATATTATTATTATAGAGACAAGTATTTATGGATATTGAAGTGAATTATTGAATAATAAATTGATTAAAAAAATTCAATATGAGACTTGAGTAACCATTATAAGTAAGTACTTGAGTCTTCAATTTGATTTTCCATAGTTCTAATTATATCATGGAATTTTAATCCATGATTAATAAAAAAACAATTTAGGATTTTCATATGTTTTTCAGTAAAATTAGAAAGATTACTTATTATAAATGTTATACAATAAGTCCAAGAAAACCATATGGATCCCATTAAGAAAGTCTTAGAAATATCTTATCTGTTATAACGTGATTGTAATAGAGTTATTAAATACATATGGCCAACTAAAGAAAAACACTACATCCCTCATAAATGTTTGACCTCATTTACCTTGACATTTCTCCTGAGGTGTTTCCTAATTATTTTAAATAGATCAAGTAGGTTTTTATGATTTTTTATTACCATTGAAACAATTTTTTAAATTTTTTAGTATTTTTTAGTTATTTTTAAAAGAAATGATTCTGTAAAATTGATTCATTTTATTTTATAACATTGATATTATGCTAAAATAAATTAATTTTTTTAAATGGTTTTATTTATATATTAGGGAATTGCGATTTGAACTGAGAATAAAATTATCAAATAATGTTGTTATATTCTTCAAATTAGATAAAGTGTCTACAATAGTGGATTTAATTTAAAATTATATATACAATTGTATGATTATTTTTAAAATCCTTATATTATAATGCTGTTATTAAATATAAATAATCATTTTCAAAAACTGATTTTATTTGTGAGAATATTCATTATATTATATCCATATTTTATAAAGGGTTTTAAAGTGATTTTTTGAGAAACAATGACTTTGATTCAGGATTACTATTATTTTATGTAACCCTCTTACAAATTTATAAATGTAATGTGTTGAGTTTTCATTGAAGCGTGATCATGAGGAATGTTTAACTTATTTTTTACATGTATGTTATCTTATAATTGACACTTCTAATACTATAAATTTAGTGAAAAACAAGAACCTTATATTGTCTTGTAAAAATTAAACAATCATTAATTTACCTTTTTATGGAGGGAATGATTCACTTTATTCATTGAAAAATTATAGGGTGCTTATTTTTTTATGCAGGTCTCTATGAAAACAATTGCTATATTGTTTTTGAATCAGGATGATATTTTCTCAAAGGAGTCGTAGAGATATAATAACATTTTTATCATATAATTAGATATTAATATATTATGGTATCTATTTTCATTGAGTATAGAGTTGATTTGTTTTTTGATGTAACTATTGATTTATTTATTCTTTAATTTCTTGTTACATCATAATACAAGGAAGTGTGTCAATTATTTTATATCACAAACATTAAATGATACATTTTTATTCACCTTGAGACTTATATGTGATGATTACAATTTGATTGGATTTTATTTAAAGAAGATTTATATTGAAACAATTGTGTAAATATTTAGGAAAATATGAAAATGGATATAATGGCATAGATATTATCTGGAAAGTACTATATCTGAGATATATCCTTATAGTAATGTTTTTTTATCGTGTTCCCCATAGATAAGTATTTGATTTGGTAGGTACCATGTTATTTTTCATTTGTGTCCTGACCCTGGGGAAAATCATATATTACATATTTGTTGCCTTATTTTTTTCATAAATGAATCCCTAATCGTATCATCATACTGAATTTCATTATAATGTCAAACCCTATATTTTTATAAAATATTGATATTCTATCTAATGGTATGTATCATTTTCAGGTTTTCATTATTAGGTTGATTCATTATTTGTGTATGATATTAGAGTATTGTTTCCACTTTTATATTTTGATAAAAAATAGTTGTTTAGGGATAAAGTTCTTATAGGGGGACCTTATTTCTAGTCACACTATTTTAGAAAGATTATAAATATTTGTAATAGATATTATATGTCTATATGATTATTTATTTTATTAATAATAAAATGTTTATTGGATTATGTTTGGATATTCCAGATGATTTTTGGGGATAATTTCCCCTGATAATGTGAAGAAGGATGTTGTTTAGTTATCTATTCTCACTAGAAAATTGTGAATTATTCTCGAATCCTTCAACATTTTTTAGGATAAGGAGGTATTTTATTTATATTGCATTATACAATTTTGATTAGTTTTTACGTTAATAAATTTTCATAGTGGGGATATTTTCTACCAACCCATGCCCCTATTATTTTATATTATTATATTATTGAGAAAAAATTTTATATTTTTTAGATTATATTGGAGTTGGGATAATTTCAGGTAATTCTCTTTTCTCTAGAACTTTCCACAATGATTCTGCCTATGACACAAGTGTGCTGTGTTAAAATGAATCTATTGGTGGGCCTAGTGTTTTGGAATATATGTGGTACCCATGATAATATGGGCATGTTGTAACTGCAGGTTTTTCACTTATTATATTTCAAGTGATGTAAGACTTTTTCCATGATAGAGGTTTTGCTGCTATGAACTGAATATTGTACTAGGGTACTTTCTCATAAGGCATCATGGCCAAGGGATAAACTGTAACAGGATTCCAAATGAGGTGATCTCAATACTATGATATTTTTTTTCATCATGAAACAACACTAGGAAGAAAGAATATTATTCCTTGTGTAATAACAATCATTCCACAATGGTTATTTCACACAATGACTGGAATTTGAACAGTTCTATTTTCGTTTATTTCATGATCTACCCCTATTTAATTTATATGGGTGTTCGTACTCTTATCTATACTATCTCAGAATATAATAATTATTCTATCCCAAGGAATCCATCATCTTTTAGCATTATATTTTAGGTTCCTAATAATTGATTTCCAGTGGGTTTATAAGCTAAATAAATCCTTTACTCATGTCCTCTCTTTACCTCATCCATTCCCCTTTATTTTTTGTTCAGAACTAATGGTTAATCCCTATATGGTTTGATTTTTTGAATCATAATGGATCTAACATCATTATATTGATGTTTCTATTATGAAAAGATTGTTTCTTATTATTTATTTTTGTTAATATTTATGGAGACTTGTTCAAAATTATTCCCACATTATTTATGTAGGTGATTCTATGAAATTATTTTCATTCAAACATCATGAAATGTTTGTGATTTATTAATAAATATCATCAAAAAATATAATAATTAATGTTACCAAGGATGTATATAATAATTTTCAACTATTTAATTTACATATAATGGAGGATTTGATTTAATTTATGGTATAAATTTGAAAAAATATATTTTTTCTGGGGATATGTTTTTGTGAAAATTCAACTCAATAAATTTTAAAATTAAATTATTAACTACGAATAGGTTGTTTCAAGATTTTAATTTTAAAATAATGTAACCCATTTTTTTGTGTTTTTGTTTAGTCATTATAATGTTTTATTTTGAAATTACTCATAATTATGTATCATTTTTCTTTACTGTTATAGATTATGTTATGGTTTTCAAAAGATTTATTATGATAATTTTTTATAAATTATTATTATATTGGATTTTATAGAATAAGTATATTTCAGGATTATAAACCCTATGTGTGTTCTATTTGTTTTTTGGATTTATATATAAATGTTCCCATTTTATAGCTTAGGGAGGAAAATTATTTTATTCTTGATTAATGTCAAAGTTTTTATTTAATGTGGGGTTCATCATGGTGATATGAGTTTAATTTGTTTAAACATAAAGATTTATGTTTCTCTTAATTTTTATGTAATAACACATCCACTAAAAATATCCTCCTAACCATGGATTCTATTTGGGGTATTTGGTTAATTTCATAATATATTTCATAACATAATTAAACAGTATAAGCTAATCATACTAACCCAATAATACTTATGTTGCTGATCAAAATGACATAGTAACACTGTGAGAGTTTACATAAAAAATGATTCACTTGAGTACATCTAAGACAATCTCTTGTTAGGACCTATGGAGTTTCCAATGAAAATTATTCATTGGAATGTTAAATAACATAGTTTATCTCCACTTGATAATTTGATTTTGTCCCATAGTTCAATTTTTTTGAAAAGAACCTCATTATATATGTGTGATTATGTTACATCTATTAGATAAATTTTTTTATGTGGTCTAAAATTTTTTTTCTCATTTATTATATGGTGAAATTTTGATTTTTTCTAAAACAAATGTAATTAAATAAAATGTATAAAGGAATATATTTTTTATTATTTTATTGAGGATGAAAGTTCATTATTTAAAAAAATTAAATAAATTTATATTTTCAAATCGTGTATTTTTTAGTTCTTATATCTGAACCACCCAAATGGGGCCCTATTGTGTGTGTCGAAATGACCTCATGAAAACCACCATTTACACTATAGGTTTGCAACTATTAGTGAGGTAAAAATAATATCATGGGGAGAATATTTACTTTATAATAAATACCAAGAGCTATGAATGAATATATTGATAATTTGTAATAAATTATTCATATAACATATATCCAAAATAAATTATAAATAGAGAATGGAACCAATAAAAACCCTATTTTTTCATGCTTAAAAAAAGTAAATTTATCTACATGATGTAGTAATTCATCACATAGTAGTAATAGAAAATAACAAATAGAACATGTATCATATAATCAACCAAAAATCTAACAAGTCAACGTGTTTATTTTATCAAAAATAATTTGGAATTATATGAAAATAAAATACGTTACAATAAAAACACCATTATGGATAATCTAATTGGGCTATACTAGGTGTCCAACTCTAATATGTTTATATGGCCGATGAAAGATTATGAATGTGTACCTATGTACATAAAAATCATTATTCTATATGTGAGTGGGGTTTGATTTATTGAAAAAATAGAAATAAAAATTCCTCTATAATATTGAGTTTGTTCATGATAAATTCATGTGTATACAATATATGCATATATATAATTCATCATCTTGATAATTAATTAAACCCACCATGAATATTATAAAAAAATATAACCAAATCCATGATAAATTTCCAGGTGTGTACAATATCACCTCAATCCCAGATCATTCATAATTTTTCCCTTGCTGGACTATCACTAATCTTGAGTGACTACACAATGGAAAGATACCCATCCCTAGAACATGTATTTGGGCAAAAAACATTACAAGGTTAGTTTGTTAGCACCTTTGAACATGTAACCTCCCATGATAAATACACCCATCGCTGGAATATATAAATGTGCATGGTGTAAATATATCTATCCCATAAACTATAAAAAATATCATGCAGTTGTGGGGTCAAATCCTATATCTAGAACAAAGTATTATTACACTATTACATGGTTATTATATTCTACAACCTCCTAGAACCTATACCTAAATTCCACTAATCACACATTCGTAGATATAAAACATATATAAATTGGGGAAATAACTAATCATGGAATTAGGTGATGCATATGCCCAGGGTAACCCATCATTGAGAATATGATATACCATATATATATATATATATTAACTCAAAAAAAACACACAACCCCCTTGAACCTTTCATAAGATACTATACATGTTTTTATTCCACCCAAACCTAGTATACACTCACTAGGCATGCCTTTGAAGTACTCAACTTAACATTGCCACAATGACCACATATGGCATATATCTATAATTCATGTTCTAAGGTAACAACATTAATCATTTATACCCAATACTACATGAATAATTTCACAATTCATATAAAACATTGGTGGGTCCTCTAATTATATATAAGAGACTTTATGTAAACCACTCCCTAAATGGGTACCTTAATAAAATGTCGTCTCTATCCCCTAGTTCTCCATTCTTATAAAAATATCCCTCAAAATCCATTAGGGTCCTCTTGAATCATCTCTCTCATATATGGGGATTTTAAAATCCATATAGATCAACCAGGCAAATTGAAATAGAAATGAACCATCATCTTCCAACATGAATGAAACGAATCATTATGAAAGAATAAACAAAAAAAGAAATCATAAAAAGTTATAGACTAAATAAAACAATTTAAAAAATGAATAACTGAAAAAAATAGCTCAATATTTCCCTTATAACGTTGTATATAAAAAATTATTTTTTAATAAATGTATTAATAAAAGTTATAAGATTTAATTTTTATCACACTATGCCTTTTACCAAAATCATACAATGCAATATTTCAAAACACCATTCTTGTTTTTATATTACATTAAAAAACTATTCTGTTAAATCACCCATTTCCCTTGAAATTACCATTTTTACCAACCACATTTTAGGAAAATTTTTTGAAATAAAATATCATATAATTTAAATATAAAATTATACCACACAATCTGTTGAGAGTGTCATTGACAATCATTTGACCAAGGCTTTAACATCAATACATTTAGTAATAATTGTGGATCATGTTGAATATTTGGATAATGTTTTCTCATAATGATGTCATAGTGTAAAAAACATGTCATGAAACATATTTTAATATAATACTAGTAAAATAATAGGTATATAAAATCCCCAATAAAAAAGTATACACAATAATTACGAGGCCACCTACCTCATTTATGGTGTTAATTTCTATAACCACTACCCGACCAATATAACCCAATATCATCAAAACCCATCCACAAATTGACCATCATAATGAACACATATCCTAGTATAAAACATTTATATAAATTAATTATAACCATTTATTTTTAAATGGAACATTTTTAATTAATTTTACAATTCACCATAAGAGAAGTTTTCCCATAATCTATCATTGAGACATCCTATCATAGAAAATCAGGACTAAATGCATGTGTAAAGTCCTTATGAGATTCACAATAGAATACAATGTGAGAAAAACAATATATTACACCCCATATAATTCAAGAATAATTTTATTTAAGAAAATCCCAAAAATAATTTCACAGTTTAGTGTGCATTGATCAATATAGTGTGCGATAACAAGCAATTACACACATAAGACTTCCCTTAGGATAAGAAATCATAATCCAAATTTAAAATTCCTGATACCACTATGATCCAATGTAATTATTCTTAAACGAAAAAGAGGATGTGGAGGGGAGAAATTGGTCAATAAATGAATATAATCCAATAAACTAATCCATAAAAAATAGTGGTTTATCCTTTTTAATGATATTTCGATCACAAAATTATTAAAAAAATGGGGAAGGTCCCTACCAAATCATTTCCATCACTAAACAATGTATGGTTCCCTCATCACAAGTTTGATTCTATGGACACCATGGTTTCCACATATTTTCTTATTTCATGGATATATAATACTATGGGATGACCCCCCCCCCCCCCCACTAGATCTAATTGTGACCACGGTCACAGAAATACATTGTCTGTCATGGCCACTTCAGATAAATAAGACATGCCATGAAAAATGGGAAGCATAGTCAAATTACAGAAATTGGTGTCCTGGTCATTTTGGTTAGTGGACTCCCTAAATATAAATATAGAGATCATTGGTATAAATATCCCCATAATTTGTCCAAAAAATATCTATATTTTCACCCACATAATATAAAAATCATATATGAATTTAATTCCCACACATGGTAAATTTTATGTCCAACTCGGCGATTTCCACACAGTGGTTCTCCCTATGGTGGAGAACCTATAAATAAAATAGATTCTAATTTACCCAGTCTATAATTTTTAACCTCTAGAGAATAATAATATCAAACCCATCCTCAATACACCTGTGAAAACATGGTACATAAATTTACAAACCCCTATAAATCATAAAATTTATATTTCCACTTACACTTATAACTCTTAATGACCATGGGATTTACCACAAGATAAATATATAAGTTATTATTCTATTGTAATTTGTATTCCCCTAATATATAAAATAATACCTAACCATTAATCATTTCATGATAAAACCACCAAGTTTTACCTCCAAAATCAGATCATGCTTCTTCGGGGGAACACAAACAACTACTTCCACAAACAACAATAATGTCAATAATAAATTTTTATACATGAAAATCATAAAACATATTTTAAAAAATGATTCTAATGTGGTTTCCACCACATCAATTATATTTTTATAAGCTTCCTAAACTTCCCTAATCAGGTTTAATTTTTAACAAAAATGCCCTCCTTATATATCGATGAACCTCAATATCTCTCGATTATTGTAGCTTCTATCATGAGAGAATTATTTAACCATATGAACACCGAAAAAAATTCTTTACCCGATATTTACCATAAAATCCATCAAACACTAATTATCCACATATGAGATATAATTTTCCGCTAAAATGGATCAACTTGGGAAAACACTACAACCATCACGAGTCTATCATTAACACATGGACTATTGCTAACACTGCAGCTAAATTCCTGAAACTAGGTCTAACAATTCCCCAATATCTCATAGAAACTATAATCATCCATAGATGGTTTTTAACATTATAACACCTTGATATTTTATCAAATATTTATATTTAAATTTTTTTGTATTTGATAGCTTGTGATGAATGTATAGATGAACATAAGTGAATAATATCATGATAAAAAAATAAAATGAAATATATTAAAATGTTATTATTCTATATTTATAAAATAAACTATTCTTTAAATAGTTATATATATACTTAAAAAATTAATATTTAATATAGAAATAAATCATTTTTTATTTTTTATTATGAATTATTCATTTTTTTTAAATTTAATATGTTTCTACAAATCGTACTAGTAAAAATTATATTCTAAAAAATAATAATAAATCATGAAATATCATCCCAATTTTTGTTTCTATATGATTAGGAATATCAGTATGGTAGTTCATTTCTATATAGAATTTTTTTTATTTAATGAATTATTTTTATCATATTAGTTTTATTTGAATGAATATTTATTTAATTTTCAGTATTTGGTGTTTATAAAAATAATATTTCAACATTTATAAAATTAGTTACTAGACATACATTTTTATCAACTAGTTATAAATAAATAAATATAATTTTAAATTTTAAAGATATTTTACAAATTACTTATTTATGATTGTATTTTTTTTTTCTTAGAAAAATATATTGATCAATGTTGATGAATTATTTTTACAAAATTTTTGTATAATATATACAATAAATGATGTTTTGATTTACCAACTTGGTTTTACATGGAAAGGGAGTGGAATAACATTATTTTATTTCGTAAAAACATAATTTTATGAAAAAAAGTTTAATTTATCATACTTTTTTGAGATTAATTTTTACCACCTTTAGAAAAATTAATATATTAAAATGGATTTTAAAATTTTAATATAAATATTAAATATTTAGAAAAAAATGATATATAATTATCATACATAATGAGTAGTTACTATGGTAAAAAAATTAACCACCCTATGGATTAAAAAGGTAATTCAGGGGGATAAATTTTCTATATAGATTCAAATATCTATAAAAATTGAATTATATTGATTTTATAAGTATATGTAGAACCGTGACTATGTTATATTTTATTAATTTTATATTTTGTGTCATTTTTTGAATAAAATGAATTCATATTATATTAAACTTTTGGATATTTAAAGGTGTTTAACTCTCCTGAAATATAAATGGGTGTTTCTACTCAAATCATATTCACACACAATAAGGATTATAACATGGAAAACACATTCTAATATATATTTAATATTTGTTTACTAATTTTATAAATTTATTGGTAACACCAAAAGGCTATAATATTATGTATTAAAGTGTATATAAAATTAAGATATGAAATTATGAGGTAATCATCATAGAAAATTACTATTTAGGTTTTCTTTCTACCACATCAATAAAATATATATTGTACATATTAATATATTTTAATAATCAATAAAAATAACCTAAAATATTTTTATTCTAATCGATCATCAAATTCATATTTCTCATCCATCCAATGGAAATTTTAATCATCTTTGATATGTACATTTGATCTAAAATTTACCAATAGAAATGGAATAGAATTTCCAAACCAATTTACCATGGAATTTTAAATTTACTGATTTATGGAATATATAAATGATAAATATGATAAAATTATCGTTCATCAATGAAAATTTAGTGACTACTTCTTACATGATGTGATGTAAATCATTTATCAGCCCCTTAAATGGTATTTTCATGTCATTTTTTATTTCATAAATATGAAACTTATAAAATGGCTATGATTCTAGGGATGATTAAACCACGAATATGGTACAAGTACCAAAATCTATTCACTAAATCATTCATGAAAAATTCAATAGTTATCACCATAAATATAAATTTTAGGGGAGAATTATTAATAATTTTGTGATTATAAATTATATGTGAATAATATGAGGTAATATAAGTGATATAATGGTAATTATATAAATATATAGTAGATAAAAGTGTATTATACATGAGGTTAGACGATGTGTGGAGAATATTGGGACTTGAGGTAATAGGTTATGTTGCAATCACATTTTTAAATGGAATTGTTCATATTTAAATTTATATTGGTGAAATTTTCTACTATATCTATCTAAATTCAATATATTTTCATCTCTTATTTGTATTTCTATCTTTCAAAATTATTCATCGTTTTAACCCCATTTTATTTCAAAAAATATTAAAATAATGTATGTAAGAAAATTCGACCATATTTATCTCTTATAAGCTAACAATAAAAAAGATTTATAACTATATTTTTATATTAAATCAAAAAAATTATTTATTTTATTCAGAATGAATTATTAAGTTCATTATTATATATTTAATCTGACATTATAATATTCTAAAACGTAGTCTATTCAAATTATTCAGTTAATACGAAATTTCACTTCTATAGAGGAGTGAAAATAATGATTTCTTACCATTTATCATTCGATCAACATTTTTATTCATCATGATAGTTATTCATTGTCAAAATTAATTAACATTTATTTTTGGTATAAAAAAATAATTTTCAATTTTTTATTATTTATATTTTAATCATCACACAATGAAAATTATGCATTCAATTATTTTCATGTATATTTATAATATTGTTTAAATTAATAGTCCACCAGTTTCCAAAATTATTATAGAATATTGTTATTATTTAAATATTTGATATATTTATTAAATAAATATTATTTATATTAATGGATTATGATTATTTTATGATTAAATAGTTATGAGATCTGTTTATTTTTAAAGATTATGTTGGGATAAAATTATGAATTTTTTACGATCTTATGGAACTCATGTATTTGTCTTTATATTGGTTTAGGATAGAAATAAGATTATATAGACTTATAATTCATTGGTTAATGATTGATATCTCCCATGAAAATAAGAAATGAAATAGGGGTGACCACAAACAAATATTGGATTATTTCCATTAGGAATGAAAAGGGAATTGAGAGTGAACACAATCCACTGTTGAACTATGTCCACATTTTTATGATGTTCTTTGAATGATTATTCAATATGGAAATGATTTTATATTTTTATGATTTTTTCACATGATCCTATTATATTATATTATTCTTATGATATGTTCTCAAGGATCATGGATGATTATTGATGATTATGAATGCTCATGTATGATGTCTTTTTTATTGAGAATGTTCTTGCATGACTAATTGTTTAAATATAATATATATTGGGTATGAATTTATTATTTTATGATTAGGATATAATACGTGTATTCTTGTATTTTAATCACTTATTATATTTTATTAATTCCTCCAATTTTTCCCCTATTGATTATACTAGATCACACTTTCTTTATAGTATATTTTTATGATCACTCATTAAATAATTTAATTAGGTATCTACTCTTAAAATAAAAAAGTGATATATTTATGGAGCATGAATTATTTTTTAATGTGTAATGTTTCCATAAATAAATTATAAAACATGAATATATCCTTTTCTCTGGTGGCCTGTGTTGGAATCATATAATGATTATTTATATTTATAAATTATGTTATAAATAATAATAATAAACATCATAATGAATCATATAATGAACCGAAAATTATATTATATTTCCATAAAGTTTAATAGGATTATAATAAATTACATTCAAATATTATCTTTATTGAGTGATTTATTACACTGATTTATGATTATTTATGTTTACAAACATCAATTTGTCTTTAGTCAATGTGTTGATCTATGCAGAATCTTATTAATAGGGAATGTTTTGGGAAATGAAAAGATAAGACTCATGAGGAAACATACAATTGATACTTTCATGAGGAAATATAAAACAACAATTACTTTTTCGTATGATATAGTAATTACATTTTAATGGATTAGTACCATTGAAAAGTAATTTTATGTAAATACATTTTTAGAGAATGAGAATGTTTCCATGGTTGTTTATTATTTGGATGGTGAATCAGATCATTGGTGAAATATTATTTAGAATATGTGGAATGAAAAAAAAATTAATCCATGTAATGAGGAGAGTTTAACATGTTATATATATAGTATGAACAATCCCATAATGGTAGAAGGTTATTCTATGAGATAAAAGAAAATGACGATGAATACAATGTCACATATAAGGAAACATATTTTTCATGATATGTAAGGTATGAAAATGTTTTTATTGTCGACCCTAAATGAAAAATGAATAGATTATTTAGTTTTTAAATCCATGTTATTGAAATATATTTTTTATAAGGGAATTATGTATTTGTAATGATATCATTAAATTTACTATGGATATAGAAATAGAAACTTAATACCAACAAATTCTAAAGGTTTTATGACCATAATTGAATTATAGTTTCTCAAGAACATTATATATTTAATCCTACATAGTATAAAAAATCAATAAATATTCATGTGAAAAAACAAGAATTATTCATTAGTCAATTTCATTACAGGGAAATTTTAATGTTTTATGTAAGGAAATGAAGTACATGAATAAAATCAATGCTGAAGGGATATAAAGAAGACTAGTAACGAATTAAATAGATTCAACGCTTAATATAATTCACCTATGACACTCCATTTATTAAATTTATAGCATTATAGAAATTATACCTACAATTTCATGAATTTCATGGTTAATGAAATCAATCATATTTGAAGAACCCTTTATTCAATAGTTAAAGGGAATGATCATGATATCATTAACACTTAGGGGTAATTGAGAATTATGTCACGAAATGTAAAATTATCATGCACTATAGAACTAAATATGTGATATTATATACAATATCTTCCCATATGTTTATATCTAAATAAATTTTTAAGATTATAAAATAACCACATCAATGAGTAAATGAAAAATTATCACTACAAACTCAAAATGGTATAATGATCACATTTCTAGCGTTCAAATCCCCATGTATATAATTTAATTGGAATTGTTCTCATTTAAATCAAGTTATTATCACTCTAATTGAATTTTATTCCATTTTGGGAATATATTGGCTATCTCTATATAAATCCTATTCAAATTTACAATAATTATAATTCATGTTTTTTCTTATGAATCCATTAATAACCATTTTTTGAAGTAAGTATGAATATACACTTACAACAGTATTTGAATCCATTTGATATGTCTTATTACATCTTCTTGAGAATTAATTTTCACAAATGGTTACGGAGAAAATAAATAGTTATTATATTACTATTTATCAATAACATGATAATGTATTTCTTAATGAGGAGCCAATTCTTCCCTCAAATCATGAAATTGAGTTTTAAATAGAATTCATACATAATGTTATACTTTTTTATGGTACCTATATTAAATAATCTTGATTGATTTATAGGTAGTAAAGAAGAAAATATATATGAATATGGATAAATGATTATTTCAACTAAGTACATATTAGTTGTTGTTACATACTCTTTTGGTTAAAAATAATTACTAATCATTGAATATTTTCATTAATTATCATGAATGTAAGATGAACATGATCAAAAATATGTGTCATATACCCCATTATAATGATTATTTAATAAACTATAAGTACATTGATACTTTAACGATGATTTTCCATTGATCATATTTTCAATATTTCAGGTTCAAAAGAGAGGGAAATATCAATGTGTCTTTTTTATACGAGTTATGCACATTGTAGGTTTTTAGTGAATGACTTTTGACTTTTCAATTACCATGTTATCATCATGAATCAATTGAATACATACATTAAGCATTAACTTGATCTGTTTGATCTCTTTTATTTATATTATATTTTTATATATTAAATGATTAATTAATATTATTTAGATAATTTAATGGATTTAAGGAGGACCATGTGAAAGGGTAAGATGTTTGACAAATTTTAAAATTGTAAATATTGGCCAGCCAAAATTTCATTGTTTTGTCATGTAATTATAAGCGATGGAATATTATTGGATCCATCAATGATATATGTTGTTTTACATTTCCACATGCCGCCCATGGTGACTAAGATACATATTATTTTTATATTGGATGGACTCTATAGAATATTCTTGAAAAAAATTAACATCAATCAAATACACAAACCATGTTGATAGGGAATGGAGTCTAGTTGTTTGAATTGGTTAATTTACCTCTATTGACAAAACCCATAAAAGAGATTAATTATTATTTTATAGTGAAATGTATTAGAAATGACATGGTTGTGCTCTCATGGAAAATTTATTAGTGGATGTTTAAGCCTCAATAAAAATGTTGGTCCATTAGAAAAATTTCTAGACTCGTTATTTGGAGGTGGCTGCAGTAAATTTTACCTAAAAAATATAGTGCTATTATTATTACAGTTTATGGTTTGATATATATAATTGTCATAAAATCATGAATAATATATTCACATAGAAATAGTTTAATAAAAACCAAATGAGATACTTTATGTTGATTAATGATAATAATTTCATGATACTTTACCACCCAATAATGGTGAAAATGGTGGATTGATCATATTGTATGGTGGGTAATTATATCTTGTACATGATCTGGATTGAAAGATACATAATGATTTTTATTTTTAAGTTTTAGATTTTGAAATAATTATATAAGAGAAAAAATCATTTCTTTCTTAGTGAAATGTTTAACCACCAATTTATTTTATGATAAGGATGTGAAAAACAAGTATGTAATTATCTAAAATATGGTAAAGAGTGTTTATAATTTCATCATTTTTAGTGTTGTAATGATATAGTCTACCAAATTTGTATTTACTCTATCAATAAAAAATTGAATAAGGGTATATTGGATGAGGCACATAGTTCATTATTCAAAATACATCCTTGGGGTACAATGATTTATAGAGATCTAAAGTAAAATTTATTGTTGGAAAACAAGAAAATGGATATCACAGATATTGTATCTTAGTTTATTATTTTTAATAATGTTATGATAAAAAATAAAACTAATAAAGGGATAAGGAAACTATTCCATATACTTGAATGGGAATGAGGAAACATCCCCTTTGTTTTATTCAAATAACTCTTGAATTCATCTAATGGATATAACACTAATTTGGTTATAGTCAATTTCCTTACGATGTTAGCGCACATTACTACCATTAAAATTATATTTTACATGGAAAGCATTCCATAATATATATTGATTTGGTGGTGAGGTTTCAGGGAGTATAAAACGAAACCAAATAAAATCATGATCCACGGTTTACATCATCATTCAATTTATGCCCTTAGCTATCAATGAATATAGAGGTTATACATATCATGGAATATCATCATCGTATAGATGGATAGTCATGAATAAATATTAAAAACCTATAACATATGTTTATACCATTAATTAGTGACTTTATAGGTTAGAGGGATCAACATCTTCTTTAGATTAATTTCTGTATAATAATGGATTTCACACATGCATTGATATGGATATTAGTATGTTATTATATTTAATAATGTTTCTAAATCTAATATGATGAGATAAATACGGATAACTAATGATATTGTGACCATAGAAAGCTATGGTAAAGGGAGATAGCGGATAATTTTTTCAACTACATATAATTGTATCGTAGTTTCAAAAAAAGAGTTATTCCAACAAACATTGATGGTATATAGAGACTGATATTCATCCTAATGTTTTTATTGGGATATCACCTTGTACATTTTTTATGATACTTGAAATATAGTGGAATTTAATCCCCATATACAATTGTCCCCAAAATATTTTTAATATTATAAGAATGAGAGATTATTACCAAGAAAATTCACAAAACCACTCCATTTTTCATGTTGTTTTCATGTGTCTATTTTGAGGAAGTACATACTAGATCCATCGCATGCACAGAATCAATAGTTCATATACCTATAATATGGTCATTCTCTTTGAGGAACTATCGATAGAGATCTTATATCATAGTGGTAAAGTTATAAAAAGTAATGACACTAACCTGGATAGTGTTTTATATAGGGATCATAAATTTAAAATATCTATGTTGAAAGATAATGGGGTTATTAGGAGAATTTATATAGAAAAATATTTACCAAATTAACATAATTTTCAGCGAAAAATTATTTTAATTCGTGAAAATTATAATACCCAAATGTTATAAAATATATTTTTGTTTATTATTAATATTTTGATAGATTACAATTTACACAACACTGATCAAATGAGATTAAATTGTTAATTACAATATAAAATTAATAAAATTAAAAATTGATAAATAAAATTGAAAAAAAAATATAATTTCTAAAATGATCCTATGTGACTTAATGATATAACTATTATATAATTTTCCGATCATTTAAAAAACAAATATTTTTATATTAAAAAAATATCCAATACCTTATAATACGATTCATGTAAATATATTAAAGGTTTATAGACATTGGTTATTTTGTATAAAATATTTTGATTTTACAAATTGTATTCAGCACCTCGCAATAATTTCTTCCCTCATAGTATTCTTCATTGGAACCCATATACTAAAAGAATATTGTAAGAATTGTGTAAAAGAAACACAATAAAAGGGTTATCATAGATGCCTAATAATTGTTAATATAAGATATCTTAATTGATGATCATGTGAATAGATAATATAAGAATAATGGTATATTAAATTGAAAATAATATACAATGTTCAATCCCAATCTGACAATGATCAAAAAAAAGTTATTCAATAAAAAATTTAAATTTCAAAAGACATGAATCATTAAAATAAAAACTCATCATAAGATATCAATAAATTGTAATTCATTAAATAAATATTTCATTCCCTAATATAAAAAGAGAAAACATTTTATATTTCATGGTTAACTATAATCAAAATCAAATAAGGAATCTACACTAGTTTCCCATTATGGATCAAGAAAATAAAGATTTTTTCCATAATGCATCAAGAAAATGACTTGATTCCCATAATATATAAAGTAATTTTACTTTCTTTCCATTATTATATCTTGAGATATAGTACATTACACAATTCATTAGTGCTAGATATAGGTGTCACCCATCACATAATACCATAAATATTAATGTGTGACAAAATATAAAAAATTCAACACATCATCGTATCATAACCCATTTAATGAAATATAGTATCATAAATATGTCATCAATTAAAAACCTATTAATATAAAAAATATAAATCAAGAGTGATAAAGGATAAATAGGATTAAAAAATCAACAATTTATATTCAACCAGTATTGTTTTTTTCTTTTATTAATAGAAACATAATAAAAATTTTATAAGATATATTTCTGAATTATGTACCCTTTCCAATTTTAAAATTTCAATTTTTAAAAAATACACATATATAATGTGAAGAAATTTATTTTAATAGAACAATTTTAACATGTAAATTAATAATATCAAAAAAATTATTTATTAATGTTAAACAATACATGAATTCCATATAAGTTAAAAATAATCATTCTAGTCATTTTCAGAAATGTCAAAATGTTATTCATTTGAAAAAATCCAAAATATTCATTTCAAATCAATTTTTAAAATCGAAAAACATGGGAAAATTAATTCTAAATTTAATTAGAAGAATATTAAAAAAAATTGAAAGTATTTTTTAATGCATGATCATTGAAGGAAATTATTCCATAGTGGATACTTAATTATAAGCAATACCAAATAATAGTGATATTCTGAAATAAACCATTACCTCAAGTCACCATTTAACTAATTCATGTAAAAACCTTCGGTATATTTAATATGTATTATTTATAAATTTATTCCATAAATATATTTATATGATTAATACCATGTACGATTTATTTTTGAAATATTACCACTCATTTATTAGTAATTATTTTAATCAAAAAGCTGTTCTTCAGAATAACTGCTTCATTTTTCAATCATAACCTTGTTCAATTTTCCCGGACAAAATATATTGATCATGGTTCCATTAAATCCAACATTTTTTTCATGGAATTAAAATATAATATATTAATTATATACATATTTATAATCATTAATAAAATTATAGATAAACCAATTAATTACTATGCTAATGAAGATAATAAGCAATTCGTATGCGTAAATGATATTTCCATTTTTATATGATGTAATGAAATTATAGTAAATTATAAATTAAAATTGAAGAGTAATTACCATATCACATATATAATATATATTCATAAAATTAATCCTTAATATAGAACGTGTAAATTATATTTAAAAAATGAATCACATCATTTCATGGAGGAGGTAGTCCACACGCATGCCATAATGACATTATCGTTTCCCAATTGATTTATTAGTATTTATATAAAAATTATATTACCATTAAATAAATAATTATATTATTTATATATCATATATATATAATAAACCCATCATAATACCCATCTAGATATTATGGTTTTGAAAAATTAATTGTATCACCATGTGAAGACTATAAGTCATACGTTCACACGAGATATACTTTTACATCATGTTTGATTGTAAAGCGAGTTTATAATTCTATTATAATAATCATAACAACATTTAAAAATATTATTTATTCTGATTTTATTATTTTATGATAACAATATTAGATATATAGTTGGTAAATATGATTAAAAAAGAAAGTGATTAGTTAAGGTGATTACCTCTTCGGCAAAATTAATCTTCTAGATATCATATAATGGGAACTAGGGGTAATATTTTGGGAATATTGAAACCTATATAATGTTCCTATGGATTTTTGGAATACATTTGTTTATATAATGGTTGACTGAGAATGCCCAATGTTGTCACAACCCCCTCCCACCAAAGATGCCCCTCCTGATATGGAAATGGTGAAAGGGAGATAATGACCCCTGAGTCCTGCCTCCAGTAGGCCCCGGGTTGGAGACTAGCACCAAGGGTATATGTTTTCACAAATATGGGAGGCATTACACTTTTATTAATTTAGGATCGGGAAATAGGACAAGTCAACCACCAAAAAAGGAAAAGAAAAAGTGTATAGAAATAAACCCACACCAAGCCCACATGCATGTTTAAACAATTTTATAACAATGTACAAGTACAAGAAATCTCAAAAGTACAATACCAAAAGAAAACAAGAGTACAACAACTGCAACAACTCCAACTGCCCGACCAGTAGGGTCCCGCACGGCCCTGGTAGTCCTCCTAGAAACCTGAAAGTAAATGTAGGGTGAACATACAAGTATAATCAGTAGGGAAACCTAAATCTCTCGTGCACAAGTGGGGAGAAATCATAATGTCCCATGAGAACAATAGAAGAAACCCAACAAGGAATTCTATCCACCCAACCTCACCAGCCACACTCACCAAAAACACAATCACAACAGGTAGTAGTATATATGAACAAGAGTATTGGGTACCCCGCACCATTCCCCATTAGTTATCTGCTCTTCCTAACGGCGAACGTCATAATGCTGCCACACTCTCCCCGCCCACACACACCTGGGCCTCACAACCACGTATCCCGCCCGCACACACCTGGGCCTCATCCCGAAGGTTCTTGGGAAAATAGTAAGCCTGCTCGAAGAGTCTTGGGCCATTCCACCCCAATCGAAACCTACCTGAAGAGTCTTAGGTGTAAGGTCACCTCAAGACATCACAACCTAGGGGATAAGGAGCAGGAAGGAGCTAGTAACTATGGGGAAAACACCCTCTCCCATGAAATGGGAGTGTTCAACACTATGTTCTCAACATGGGTGGGGTGCGATAAAACACAAAAGATACAGATATATATATATATATATATATATATATATATATATATATATATAGAAACCACTCAGCCCAACCTATGGCTTCTAAACAAGGAAACTCAGCACGTGTCTCGACACTGCTACCATGAAGCATGCATACAACAAACAACCCCAAACCCATTTAGGTTTTCACGTTTTAGCAGAAACAATTTATTTGTTCCTTAACTACTGGGAACCTATCCACAACCAACCACACCGATCGTTCGTAAAACATATCCCTGCCATCCACAAATCAAGTTTGGAAAACACAAGCATCACAACAAAACCCTTCTTATTAACCAACAAATCCCATTGATTATTAATCCTGTCCCATTACCATGACCCACCATTTATTAACTCTCCCACTTTTTATTTATTATTCACAACCCACTGTCCGTTCACATTCACACCCAACCCTGCAGCCCCGCTTCCAACTGCCATAACCACAACTACAACATACATCATTATCCCTTTAATACCATTTATCGCAGCCCCGCTGCCCGTTACCAACACAACATTCACACCAACCCACAACCAAGTCAACCGCAGCCCCGCTACTCACCCTATCCACAACAACCCACAAAACACCCCCATCACATGCCACATATCCAAGCCAACACTCACATGTTAATTATTCCATTTTGTTTAACCGGGGTGGTCACACAAGTGTTACAGATTTTAAATAGCCAACTTCACGTGATCAACCAATTTCCACATTCCACAAAGTTTCCATCCATAAGAAAATCCAGAAGGAGAGGAAAACATTTAATTGTGTAAGCAAATGCCCCCAAAGACCGTGATTTTCAGTAGGTAGAAGCTCATTCAATTCACAACATAATATCACAGGATATAAAGTAACGGAAAATCACAACTTCCCAACCCCATTATATAAGCAAGTTATTATCTTTATTAAACTGGTTTAAAAGTATTTCACATAAACAAGAGATCACCCACCCCGATTGATGCACAAACTAGAGAGACGAAGGTATGTTCCCTACCTCAACAGGTTCCGATCGCAACACTCCCCCGGATCAACCTTAGAAGACGTCCGTCGGCATTCGTCACTTCTATCGGGTCTCGGAAAAACCTCCTCAAATGGATGTCAGAAAGGAAAAACCGAAGAAAAGACAACAGATCCAAGCTAGGAAGTTTCGCCTTGTCATTACGATCCCGTGTCTGCTGACGGATTGTAAATCGGAGCTCGGAAAAATAAGTTATAGATGAAATAGCCTTCGAGTCTCTTGGGAGAACTCTGCTCAGAGGAAAGGGGAGGAGAGGGGTGAGTTGAAAAGGAGGATGGGACCCCTCCTTTTATAGGCAAGAAAAGAAAATGTACGTAGTGTGTAATTTATGGTACATGGCATGTACTCGGTTATTTCACATGGTCTCCACGTGGCTTCCATCACGGATCTACGGCCGTTGACTGGTCAACACACGGTTTGAGGGTAACGCATACGCGGGGAAGGACTACGCGGCTTGTAGTTACGACACACGACGTGTACTCATTTATTGCACACGGCAAGGACATGGCTCCAACACGGCACACGACCGTTGACTGGTCAACACACGGTAACACATACGCGAAGAGAGACTACACAACTTGTAGTATTGGACACACGACGTGTATCCATTTATTTCACATGGCAAGGACACGACCTTGAACACAGGGTAAACCGGGCAAGGGGGTACATGACGTGTACTCAAACTACACAGCGTGTAGTTTCAAAATTCTGGAAAGCGTGGGAAAAGTCCATTTTAACCTCCAAAACACTTTTTGACCTTCTTTTTGTCAATGGAATGGGCCGGAGAGGTCTGGGCCATTACATCAGATACCTCTTAAAACATTCTCATCCCCGAGAATTCAAAAACCAACCTAGAGGAAACCCAACAAGATACCTCTAAGGGTTCTCATTATAACAGGGACCAAACAAACAACCCTAATCATATGTGTTAGGAATTCCTTCTCCTATGTCGAGATATTATCGGCTTTAGGCGGCACTGACTCGCCTACACGGGTTCAGTTGCATTCTAATTAATGCGTCTCGATCAAGAATTGGGTCTTCCCACTTTCATACATTAGGAATTTTTTTCACTCGTACTACCCCCAACACCACACAACCAACTCACTGCCCGAACATGTGGTTTTTTGGGATATTCCTGCTCCTATGTAGAGATAGTATCCTCTTTAGGCGACACTGACTCACTCGCATGGGTTCAATCGCATCCGCATTAATGCATCTCGATTATGGGTTAGGTTTTTCCCTTTCCCCACACATTCAGACATGTCACACATTACAAGGGAACAAGGAAAAAAAAATTCTCACAACTGACAAGCCAAGCATTCCATATTTCAAAGGTACAAAGTACAACATCAACACAAAGCTCAGAAGAACAAGGGAAAAAAAGTCAAAACAACTCCGGGTACTGAGTGTGCATCTGGGTCTCCCGCTCCCAAGTGCTCTCCTCGAGGTCGCCATGCCTCCACAACATGCGAACTAAGGGACTGGTTCGTCCACGAAGCAACTTCTCTTTATGATCTTCGATTCTGACTGGTCTTTCCTCGAAGGTCGCGTCGTCTCCCATATCTAACTCTCCCCTGTCGATAACGTGAGAGTCGTCGTGTAAGTACCAACGAAGCTGGGAGACGTGGAAGACATCATGAACTCTTTCCAATTGAGGTGGCAGGGCCAGCTGATATGCCACCTCGCCAACTCGCTTCCACACCTCAAAAGGTCCAATGAACCTAGGTGAGAGCTTTCTACCCTTCCCAAACCTCCGATGCCCCCATCGAAGGGAAACCTTTAAGAACACATGATATCCCCCCTCAAACTTCAAGGGCCTCCTCTGACGATCAGCATAAGACTTCTGTCGGTCTTGAGCCGCTTTCATCCTCTCACGTACAAGCTGGACTTTCTCTGTGGTGCTATGCACTACCTCTGGCCCAAGAGCACCTGTCTCACCAACCTCTGCCCAAAAAATGGGTGAACGACATGGTCTTCCATA
Source organism: Viscum album (assembly GCA_963277665.1). Lineage (NCBI taxonomy): Eukaryota > Viridiplantae > Streptophyta > Magnoliopsida > Santalales > Viscaceae > Viscum > Viscum album. The sequence continues at coordinate 689,442,858 of OY728164.1, forward strand.
AAAATCCTCAAACGGTGCCATGCCAATAGTAGAGTGGAATATTTTGTTGTAGGAAAACTCTACTAAAGTAAAGTGTCGTACCCATGACCCTCCGAAATCCAGAACGCATGCTCGTAGCATGTCCTCCATCGTCTGGATAGTCCGCTCTGTCTTCCTGTCAGTATGGGGGGTGGAAAGCAGTGCTAAGGCGTAGCTGGGTGCCAAAAGCATACTGTAACCCCCTCCAGACTCGTGAGGTAAACCGAGTATCCCGATCTGAGATGATAGTCTTCAGGACTCCATGAAACCGCAAAACATCATCTACGTACCTCTGTGTTAAGGTACTCACCGGGCCTGACTCATTAATTGCTAAGAAGTGAGATGATTTCGTCAGACGATCCACCACTACCCAGATAGCATCATAACCTCCCTGAGCTCTGTTTAGTCATGTGACGAAGTCCATTGAGATGTCATCCCACTTCCACTCAGGGACATCTAAAGGATGAAAAAAACGACTGGGAACACGGTGTTTATCCTTCACATGCTGACACACTAGGCATTTACCCACAAACTCTGCCACTACCCGTTTCACCCAGGGCCACCAAAACTATTCCCTTAGGCCTTAGTACATTTTTGAAACTCCTGGATGTACTGCCAAGGCTGAGCTATGGAACTCATGGAGAACTCCCTCATGCATCACCTCCGGAACAAACAACCTTCCATGGAAAATCATCTGTTGTCGGTTGTCCTCTAACCATCCTTCTGGAGCATTCCCCTGATCGACACGATACCGCATCACTTCCACCTCGGAGTCCCCCCACTGAGACTCTTCCACCTGCTGCAACAGGGAGGATTGCACCGTCATCTGAAACAAACAGCCTCTAACACCTTCTACCCTGGCATCCAAGTGCCAGGTTGCCAACTATCCCATATCCTTCCAAGCATCAGTGGATTCCTGAACTACTTCCTGATGCGACATCCTGCTCAGGGCATCAGCCACAATGTTTCCATTACCTTCAGTGTAAGAGATCTCAAAGTCATAGTCTTGGAGAAACTCGAACCATCTCCGCTGCCACAGGTTCAGGTCACGCTGGGAGAAGACATAACACAGGCTCTTGTGATCAGAGAAGACCACAAAGCACTCCTCAAAGAGGTAATGTCTCCAAATCTTCAGTGCGGACACTACTGCTGTAATCTCTAGGTCATGGGTGGCATAGTTACGCTTGTGAGGGAATAAATGCCTAGACGCATAGCAGATCACTCCCTTCTTCTGCATCAACACGCACCCCAGACCAAGGCCAGAAGCATCACAAAACACCTCATACAAGAACCCTTCCTCTAGAAACCTGAGTACGGGAGCACTGACCAACTTCTCTTTCAGGTAGTCGAAATATTTCTGGCACTGCTCGCTCTATAAGAACACCTGGTTCTTCCTAGTCAAAGCTGTCAATGGAGCAAAAACTCGAGAAAAGTCCGAAACGAACCTCCGATAGTAACCTGCTAACCCCATGAATCTATGAACTTCTGCCACGCTCTTGGGTGCTTCCTGAGAAACAACATCCTCCACCTTCGACGGGTCCACCGATACTCCATGCTGAGACACCACGTGCCCAAGGAAGTGTACTTCTTGTGTCAAGAACTTACACTTCGACAATTTCCCGTAAAGCTGGTGGTGTTGAAGGACTTCCAAGACTTCCCTGAGATGCTCAACGTGCTCCTCCTCTGATCTTGAGTATATCAGAATGTCATCGATAAACACAAAGATGAACCAGTCCAGAAACACTCGGAAGACAAAGTTCATAAGTCCCATGAACAGAGCTGATGCATTCTTAACTCCAAACAACATCACTACAAACTCAAAGTTCCCATAACTGCACCTAAAATCCGTCTTCGAGATGTCACTATCCTTTACCTTAGAAGATGATATCTAGATCGTAGATAAATCTTGGAAAACCAACCTGCTCCCCTTAGTTGGTTGAAGAGATCATCTATCCTTGGAAGGGGGTAACAGTTCTTGACCGTTACCTAGTTCAACCTTCGGTAGTCTATGCATAACCTGAGACCACCATCTGCCTTCTTTACTAACAAAACTAGAGCACCCCATAGAGATATGGTGGGTCAAATAAAACCCCTCTCCATCAGATCATCAATCTGAATCCACAACTCCTGCAACTCCGAAGGTTCCATCCGATAAGGGGACATCAAAATCGGACGGGCACCAGGCTGTAAGTCTATCCTGAACTCAACGTCACATTGGGGGGGGGGGTAGAGTCACAACCTCCTCAGGAAAAACATCAAGGAACTCCCCAACAACCTCCAGGACATCCATCATCTATGTATCATCTAGAACCACTGATAACCCACCTAAGAATGAAAGGAGAGGCTTCACATGATGGCTTCCCACCTGATAGCTCCTCTCGCCAAAAAAAGTTATGCACTGCCCATCCACGTCGGAGAACACGACTCTTCTCTAGAATCAGTTGTTAACGACACTAATAGAAAAAAACTAGTCGATGCCTAGGATGACATCATATGGCTGCATCTGTAACAGAATAAGGTCCCCACTAGATCGATGTGGTCCCAACATCAGCCCACATCCCTGGAAAACACAAGATATGCTAGTCTGGACTCCAACTGGTGTACTCAGTACCAGTGGTATGGAAAGTCTCTCTACGTCTAGTCCCAGAGCATGGGCTAGACCAGGTGAAACGAAGGAGTGCGAAGCTCCCGAATCGAACAAAGTAGAAACAAGAGTGCTGAACAAACAAATCGTACCTCGCACCACCTCTGGTCCTGACGGAGCTGTCAACTCTACTATGTGCAACTTTCCACACCCAGCTCATCTGCCTCTCTGATGTCATCCACCTCCCCGACCATGCCCTGGTCGAGGTCCCGGACGATCACCCGGAGGTCGGCTCCCTCCTGCAAAGTCTGTCCTCGGAGGAGCTTGGTCATGCTGCTGCTGGAAGGGTCGTGCCGGCAACTGGTGCTGCTGAGGTGGGCGCTAAACCTGCCCACCTCCACCGTACTGATCTCGGGTCAGGCACCAACTCTGAACGTGCCCGAAACCACCACAAGAAAAACAATTCGGTCCTAGGATCATGAAAAAGGGACGAGGAACCGAAGATCTGAACTGGAACTGCTGGGGCCTGCTCCCCACTGGCCTTAACCTGGAAGGTCCCGTCACAGGAGACATGCTGCTGACATCCTTCCCCTTCGACAAACATGGATGGATCCCCTCTCGTGGTCCACCTGCCAGTGAGTGCATCCTCTCTACATCCTCTTCCTTCTTCTATACTGCCAAGTACGTCGGAAGGGTGAATGGGGTGACACCATACTGGAGCGAAGGATGAAGAGCCTCCTCCAAACGTCTCGCCCGAGACTCCTCATCCAAAAAGAGATCTGGAGCAAAGCATAGGAGATCCTTGAACTTGATCCCAAGCTCTTGTACCGACATACTCCCCTACTGAAGGGAGAGTAACTCTTGCCGCTTCTCCGCCTTGATCATGGAATAAAGGAATTCCTCTCAGAATTCATTCTCAAAGTCAGCCCATGGAACCTCTGCCTCTATCCTCTCTCTGAGGTAGAGCGTCCACCACTTTTGCTCCACACCTCTCAGCTGAATGACTGCTAGGGGAACCCAGTACTCCCTCGGAGCACAGATCAAGGTAAACATGATCCCTAGATCCTCAAGCCACCCCTCTATCTCTGTATCTGAAGTACTACCCTCGTACTTCTTGAGGATCTGACGTTGGAAAGAGCAGAGATTCTTCTGCCACTGGCTATCTTCCTTCTCTCGGTCAATCCTCAACTGATCGACCGCGTGGATCTACTGGGCCTCGGCTGTCTGAGCCACTCGGGGACGACGTCCAGGTTCCATAGCTGTACGGTAAACAAGGATCACCTAAGCCAAATTATTAAGGAAAACTCAAGGATTTATTTTATCATTTTATTTCAATTTTTTCCCAGAACACCTAAATCTAGTAAAAAACAATCATGATGATGCATGTACCTTCCCTAGGGTCTCTACCCTATAATAAATGTAGTCTCACTTGGTCATTCGGTAGGCTTAGAGTCCTTGAATCGGATCACGGGGGCCCCTAAAATCTCGTGTCCTAGCCGGTCTTCCCTGGCCTATGTCACGCACAAAGATTAACTAACATTGTTTCCCTACCATCCCATTCAATCCTCACTGTGACTAACTCCAGACTTCATCCTATCACTCAACCATCACCTCTGATACCATTCTGTCATGACCCGCTCCCACCAAAGATGTCCCTCTTGAGCTGGAAATTGTGAAAGGGAGATAATGACCCCCGAGTCCCGCCTCCAGTAGGCCCTGGGTTGGTGACTAGCACCAAGGGTATAAGTTTTCACAAATACGGGAGGCATTACCCTTTTATTATTTTAAGATCGGGAAATAGGACAAGTCAACCACCAAAAAGGAAAAGAACAAGTGTATAGAAATAAGCCCAAACCAAGCCCACATGCATGTTTAAACAATTTTATAACAAGGTACAAGTACAAGAAATATCAAAAGTACAATACCAAAAGAAAACGAGAGTACAACAACTGCAACAACTCCAAATGTCCGACTAGTAGGGTCCCGTACGGCCCTGGTAGTCCTCCTGGAAACTTGAAAGTAAACGTAGGGTGAGCATAAAAGTATACTCAGTATGAAAACCTAATGCTCTCGTGCACAAGTGGGGAGATATCCTAATGTCCCGTGAGAAAAACAGAAGAGACCTAGCAAGGAATTCTATCCACCCAACCTCACCAGCCACACTCACCAAAAACACAATCAGAACAGGTAGTAGTATGTAAGAACAAGAGTATTGGGTACCCCGCACCATTCCCCATTAGTTTGCTGCTCTTCCTAACGGCGAACGTCCTGACATTGCCACACTCTCCCCGCCCGCACACACCTGGACCTTACAACCACATATCCCACCCGCACACACCTGGGCCTCACAACCACGTATCCCGCCCGCACACACCTGGGCCTCACAACCACGTATCCTGCCCGCACACACATGGGCCTCATCCCGAAGGTTCTTTGGAAAATAGTAAGCCTGCCCAAAGAGTCTTGGGCCAATCCACCCCAATCGAAACCTCCCCGAAGAGTCTAAGGTGTAAGTTCGCCTCAAGACATCACAACCTAGGGAAGAAGGATCAGGAAGGAGCTAGTAACTAAGGGGAAAACACCCTCCCCCATGAAAGGGGAGTGTTCGGCACTATGTGCTCAACATGGGTGGGGTGCGATAAAACAAAAAAGATACATATATATATATATGTATATAAAAACCACACAGCACAACCTATGTCATCTAAATAGAGAAACTGATCACATGCCTCGGGACTGCTACTACGAATCTTGCATACAAAAAACAACCCCAACCCCATTTAGGTTTTCACGTTTCAGCAGAAACAGTTTATTTTTTCCTTAACTACTGGGAAACTATCCACAACCAACCACACTGATCATTCGTAAAACATATCCCTTCCATCCACAAATCAAGTTAGGAAAGTAGAAGCAGCACAACAAAACCATTATTATTAACAAACCAATCCCATTGATAATTAATCATGTTCCATTACCATGACCCACCATTTATTAACTCTCCCACTTTTTATTTATTATTCATAAACCACTGTCTGTTCACATTCAAACCCAACCCTGCAGCCCCGCTGCCAACTGCCATAACCACAACTACACCGTACATCATTATCCCTTTAATACCATTTATCGCAGCCCCACTGCCCGTTACCAACACAACATTCACACCAACCCACAACCAAGTCAACCGCAGCCCCACTCCTCACCCAATCCAAAACAACCCACAAAACACCCCCATCACATGCCACGTATCCAAGCCAACACCCACATGTTCATTATTCCATTTTGTTTAACTGGGGTGATCACACAAGGGTTCCAGATTTTAAACAACAAACTTTACGTGATTAACAAATTTCAACATTCCACAAAGTTTCCATCCATAAGAAAATCCAGAAGGAGAGGGAAACATTTAATTGCGTAAGAAAAGGCCCCCAAAGGCCATGATTTTCAGTAGGTAGAAGCTCATTCAATTCACACCATAATATCACAGGATATAAAGTAACAGTAAATCACAACTTCCCAACCCCGTTATATAAGACAGTTATTATCTTTATTAAACCTGTTCAAAAGTGTTTCACATAAACAAGATAACACCCACCCCGCATGATGCACAAAATGGAGAGACGAAGGTAGGATCCCTAACTCAACAGGTTCCGATCACAATGCTCCCCCGGATCAACCTTAGAAGACGTCTGTCGGCATTCGTCACTTCTTTCGGGTCCCAGAAAAACATCCTCGGGTGGAATTCGGAAAGTAAAAGCCGAAGGAAAGACAACGGATCCAAGCTCAGAAGTTCCGCCTTGTCGTTACGATCCCGTGGCCGTTGAAGGATCGTAAATCGGAGCCCGGACAAAGAAGTTATGAAATAAAGAGCCTTCGAGTCTCTTGGGAGAACTCTGCTCAGAGGAAAGGGTAAGAGAGGGGTGAGTTGAAAAGGAGGAGGGGACCCCTCCTTTTATTGGTGAGAAAAGAAAAAGTACATGGCGTGTACTTTATGGTACACGGCGTGTACTCGGTTATTTCACACGGTCTCCACGCGGCTTCCAACATGGCTCTGTGGCCATTGATTGGTCAACACCGGGTTTGAGGGTAACGCATACGCAGGGAAGGACTACACGGCGTGTAGTTTCAACACACGACATGTACTCATTTATTACACATGACAAGGACACAGCTCCAACACAGCACACGACCGTTGAATGGTCAACACACGCTAACACGTGCGCGGAGAGAGACTACACGGCATGTAGTATTGGACACACAGCGTGTACCCATTTATTTCACATGGCAAGTACACGTCCTTCAACACGAGGTATACTCGGCAAGGGGGTACACGGCGTGTACTCAAACTACATGACATGTAGTTTCAAAATTCTGGAAAGCGTGGGAAAAGTCAATTTTAGCCTCCCAACACTTCTTGACCTTATTTTTGACAAAGGAATGGGCCAGAGAGGTCCGGGCCATTACAAATGTGTTATAATTAAGTGAGGCACTAGATTCCATTTTATAATTATTATGAGGGCCAATTTTTGAATTTCATGAAAGAATAAATTATAATAAATTAATTGTAAATAATAATTACTATAAAAATAATGTAATTTTAATATAATGTTGGATATGTGATAAATACAACCAAATAATATATTTTTATCAGTTTTTTATGTGATTTTATAACATATTATTTGATTAAAATTAGGTAAACCTATTTTAATTTTAACTATGTTAAAAAAACTCCAATATAAAATTGTCATAATAGATTCATATAAGGTGAAAATAGGTCTATTTTTTGTGTAACCTGTGATATCTAAGATTAAAAATTATTTAATGATAAATAATTAAAAATATAATTTGGTTGTTACATTATACCCCCCATTAAATTTAATTTCACAATGAAAAAATACTCACTCTAATAAAAACTAATTATTATATCTATATTTAATTTCATCCTCATGTTCCATGTAGCTTTATAAAGTTTTTATTTTCTCAATAGAGCATTAACCAAGAGATTATTATTATTTCATTGCACATTATTGCAACAGTTAATGAATTATAAAGGATTGTTTCTCATATGAAATATCATTCTATAGTGGTAAAACCTCTAATTTCAATACATGTAATGGATCATGTATGTATCTTTTCATGAGAAAGACATAGAACATGGTATAAACTTGAGAGCGGTTGGGTGGAAGAGTTATTCTATATGTTATCATCCCTAAAAGAGCACCAATCATAAAGGGTCTAATATACCTAAGGATCAGTTTACCATTATTCCAAAATTCAGAACCATTTTCCATTGAGAAATTTATTGAAAACCATCACACCAACATTAAACATTGAATAACATTACTGATTGTTGACATAACACTTATGTGAACTCTAAGCTACCAGAGTGTCTTTTTTAACGGTTCTAACATTATCTACCATTTACCTAGCTATCACATGTCCTGATGCATTTCATTAGAAATCATCATCCCATCATTTTGAATGTATATTATTCATTAAATATAAGGCTTCAAATATATTCAACTCAATGCATGTGTTAAAAATATTATTTTATGAAAATTTTAGTAGAGGAAGGTGTTGATCACACAAACCATTGATTTTAATTGTATCAGATATCAATATATCCTCTGGGAATTTAATAGTAATCATAGAATAAACATATATATGTGGATCATACAAAATAACAAAACAAAAGTCAGTATCCAGATCATTCCAAATAAATATCTAGAACTCTAAGGGAATCCTCAGATCTTGATTAGATATAATGGAAACCCACAAATTTCTTAATTTTTACACTTTTATAATATATATTTGAGAGGTATATTCAAGCTGAAAATATTCTATTATTGAAATGATTTGTTCTAACTTTTTAAGATGTTTGACTATAATCTATTTTTTATTATAGGCATTAGATGTTTTGGGGATTCTAGTGCCAAAATCCATGGTTATGATTTCACATTTCCATTCATGTATAGTTAATGGTTGGGACATGCATTTAAAAATATTTTTACTAAATTTAAAATCATGAAAACCAAATAACATAGAAACATAATATATAATATATATCATCATTCTATCATAGTAGAAATATTATTTCAAGTCTCTATACATCCTTGTAATTCCAAAATAATTAGAGAATTATGAACATTGAGCCTCATCCACGAGCTATATATTAATGGATGGTCTGGGAAGGACACATACACGATTCCTAGTCAATGTTATTCCATCATAATCATGGTTTATCTTAAGAAAAGTTCTCACATCTTTTTCTTCTCTATATCTTTCTACAACCCCTCTTTAATCTTCACTTGGATAGATGGTGGAAATTTCATTTGATTATATAAAATATATCTAATTAATTTATAATTTCCAAATATATAGTTTTTTATATTCATTAATATTATATATATTTTTATTCTCATAATATATGAACTATCATAGTTCTTTCGGTACAATGAATCCTATACCTTGTTTACTTTCTAATGGTGGTAATGTATTGAGTAGTAATAATATTAAATTAGTTCCAACCTTCTTCCCTATAACAAGTTCATCTAGTTTTGAAAGAAATTATAATTTATTTATTTTTGGTCATTATATATTTCACCCCATTCCCTATAGAAATAATTAATGCTATATTTAATTCAAATATTATCATAGCTAACACCAAATCATTGTCTGGGTAACCTTTTTATGGACCATTATTTAGTGTGAGGTATATGCTATCACCATTACATTTTCAATTAATGAACAACCCACCCCCCTTCTTTTTATGTATCAATATATATATATAACTTTTTGCACTATACGGTCATGCAAGAACAAGTGAACTAACCAAACATATTTTCATATCCATGAAATTATATTTATATTACTCAATCCATATGAACATAAATTCACTCTAGTTCAACATTGTGAGTTGATTATATGGTCATGAAAAATGATTCTCCAAAGACAAAAAATTTACCACCTACTCTAGAAAACTATGGATTTCAGTATCCATTATTAGTTACGACTATTTCTCAATAACGTATATCTTTTATGGATCAAGTGAAATATTATCACATGAGATTATATAACCCAAAATGAAAAATTCTAAGTATAAAATCAACTTCATTTTTTTTCATAATTATTATCCTTTCTAATGGGATTTATATCAATCCTCATGTGATATTAATTATCTTCCTTTGTCATTGAATATATATTAATATCACTTATTAATACTAAAAAAATTTATCTAGGATATCTATAATATTTATTCAATATTTCAATATTGATAAAATGGGAATTAGGGAGACAAAAGGCATTAATATATATTCATATGATCCATAAATGGTACATAATTCCATTTTGGGTGAATCATATTTCATGACAATCAATTAAAGATATCTAGAAAGAATGGAAATCATTGAAAATTATTTACCTTTACAATGTTTATCTAAAAATTCATCAATATATGAAAGAAGATATGTGTTATTTATTATGATTTTTATGCTCTTTATTATCATAGAAAATATGCACTGATCCAACATTATTCATAAAAATAGAATCAGTGAACCAAATGGTGACATGCTATGGAATATGAATACCTTATCAAGATTATCATAGATTTTTTATTTAAATAAATACATCCTAATTAGTTCTATTCTATAAGGATATTTTGATATAGGAATATTAGTTGGTATGATTTCTATTAGAAACTCAACATCATGATTCAGTGAAAGAATTGTAAATTCATCTATAAAGGTTTAAAAAACACTCATATTATATAATTATCTTCAATATTGAGTTAATTAACCATCACACGAGTTAGATATCCTTTATGTTTAACAATAAAGACATAAAATATGGAATAAATTTCCATTTAACATTTATATACATCCTTGCAATGATGAAGATCATAAGATTATAGAGAATATGAAATGTGACATCTGTTCATCTACAATTGATAAGAGTTCAATATAGAAAAATCCAATAAATACCCAGATTCACATTGAAATCAAATAATGGGAGAAAAAATATACTAGAAAGGAAATTACATTACAAAATACATCAATATATTTAGTACTATAGACATGAGATGTGATCATCATTCCATTATGAGTATTCACTTATAACTCAATATCTAATTGCTAAGGTTAAAGAGTGATAACCATACAAAAATTTATAAGAACAAATTATGGGGTGGATATAGTGTCAAATAATACATTAGTATTTCTAGAGTAGTTTATAATTGTGCATATTATCAATTCATTCTCAGAACAATATTTGATAGTCAATATTTCAGGAGATTTCTCTTTGTCTTTGAGCTAACTATTTTATTGTCTCTAATCTTCAAAACCATCATATTCATGTCCAATTTTTCATAATTAAAATAATACTTTAATATGAATTATTGCAGTGTGGTTGGATCAGTAGTTTTTAGTTTAATCTCCTCCACGGAAATAGAAAAACAATTCATCTCCTTTCAAAAATCAAAAGATTATTGACCCACCTTTCTACATTTAACAAACCTCCCAATTCAATTCAAATAGAACCCTTGATATTTCTACCCATAGTTTTGGCATGTATATGGATGGAATTTCATTCCATTGTGTGATATATTCATTTTTTCATTACACTCTATCATTCTAGTGTTATAAAAACATTATAAATAGTGGAAATTTATAATTTCCTTTTCTACATTGAGTGATCATAGAACGATTTTTACCTAGAAAACGGGTCTACGTGTAGTTATTTTCATTAATAGACAAGTTTGTAACCCAAAAAAGATTAAATAAATTTTACATTCATGTTTGATAATTAATCAAGGGGCATACTTTAAATTTCATGTCGAATTAACGTCATAGTTACTAATGGATTAGTCAGCAATATTTTTAAGATAATGAAACTATTTTCCATATTTTCGTGTAGAATATGAGGTAAGTACTTATTGAATACTATCCCCTTAAAATAATCAAATTTTTTTGATTTAATACCACCATACATTGAAATATTCATGATAATAATACACTGTTGATCTTTATCTTCATCGAGATAATAAATAGATAGGGGTAAATTTTCATATCCTGAGAACTGAAGAAAAAAAAATATTTTCTTAAAGGTATTGATCCATCAATAAGAGAAAAGTTTAATAGAACACCCACTACAAGAAGTTTGGTGTTGCCTCATTAACAATAAAATAGTATATGGTTCCCTCCTTTGATAATTTGGAAACACTACATGATTAATATCATGAGAATTGTTTTTAAGAATAATTGAATCATTTTGTGTTGCATCACCCATATAATTTGGTTAATTATATAGAAAACCATTTCTCTATCCATCATAGTAATCAATAACATGGTTACTTCATGTTATAGCCATTTAATTTAACCAAAAATAATATTTTATAAACCAATAATCAAAACGGATAACTATGAAATTATAACAAATAATTTTTATGTTGTCATAATTATAAAACATTCTTATATGTAACCTAATGTTTAACCTAGATCGTTGATGAATATTACGAAAAATTAATATTTATTTGAATACATAGACTTATCCATGCTGTTTTACTAAAATATTTATTACCCAAATATCAAAATATTAATGAAAAATACACTGATACATACTATGATAGATTGATATATCCTTACATAAATATTATATCTATTTAGATGAATATTTAATACATAAAAATATGATCCCCACCACAACCCTATATGTTTCCAATCATTAGAGATTAGATATACAATAATTTTATATTTTTAATGATATTCAAAATATATTATAAAAATAATCTCATACACATCATTTTCAGAAAACCCTATTAAAAACATTCATCATAACCTCGAAAAATGAAACATACAATAAGAGTGATCTCAGTTTCTCGGTAGGTGTAAACCTGGGAGATAAAAATAAATGATCATTATAAAATATAAGAAAATAATAAAGGTATTATTTGATGATAACACCTCATAATTTTCAATCTAAATCAAAAAATTATCAAAAATATCAGTTATGGAATAAAAAATTATCATATCATAAGACAAGAATCATATGAATATGAACTCATCATAAGTCATTAATTTAACATAAGTTCATGTCATAAATGCTAGTGGAACAATAATTTTTTAAAATTTATTATATATTTCAGGGATAACTATTAAGACCATGATATTGGGAATTAATACATACTTCCCATAGTGATCAAGAACATCGACATGTTTCACATATCATATCAAGCATATCAACATGTTTCTCATAAAAAAACAAGCACTTTGACTTATTTCACATAATCATCTAAAGATATATTATCACTAATAAAATGAAATAGAGGTATATATAGGTCACAACCATATCATACTGAAAATAATAAATATTTGTGGAACAATATAAAAAACTTTGTACATCATCATATCAGGAAAAAAGGGTCTCATAAGTATTTAATCAATTCACAACCCATGATTATTAAAAATATAAATAAAGCATAAGAATGGTTTAAATTGATTAGATCCATAGTAAATTATAAGAAACATTAAATGGTCTTCGTTTTATGATTTTAAATGACATTTAAATATTATTGAATTATATTTTATTAGGAAAATACCCTTTTAGTTTTTTATATCACTTATATAAATAATATACTAAAGTATGAAGGAAAATATATTCGTTAAAAAATCATGTAATAATGTAAATTAAGGTTAAAATAAAATACAATTCACAATAGTGGTAAATTAATCTAATTCTATATGGGTTAAGAAATCATTACATCCATACTATTGGTGGAAAAGTTGCAATGTATGTCGTATGGAAAATGAATAAAAGATTCCATTGGAACCATTTTTAATATATTAAAAAAATGGATAAAAATTATTTCAATCAAATTTTAGAATAATTTTAAAAACCCTTTTGATTTTTAAAAAAAACTATGTGGGAAATATATATTTTTTCAAAGGATACTTAAATATAAAAAATCCTGAAAAATAATGATAATCTTAAATAAACCCTTAGCTTATGTATTCCATTTCCTCATTCATGTTCAAACATAATGTATAAAAAATATGAATTTATTATAAGTTTATTACATAACTATATTACTATCAATCATCAAATTTACAAATTATTTATGACATCTTATCACCATTTTATAAATAAATATTTATTAACATCGCTATTATCTGTGACAAATGATTCATATTCGAATCATTTTTTGGTTTGGTAGGCTCGGTTATTATACATTGATCATTTTTATATAAATGTCATAATTTTAATTAGGGTATTTTATTCCTATATATTCGTTATGTATATATAATCATTCATATAATTTATAGAGAGAAAAATTAATTACATTGTTCCCTGAGATGGTAGGATGTATATATGTGTGAACGCTATATCTATTTTTTGACTGACGAAATGAAATAATATTATATAATAATTAACAAATATTGAATCATTATTATATAATTTATTTCATATATATATATATATTCTTCAAGTTATACCTTTTAACCATCTAGTTATCAAATAAATGAAAAACAAATCTCATCACATTATTTAGGTTGTAGTCCACATGTATGCACGAACGATGTTATCATTTCCCAGCAAATTAGATTTTGAGTAGGTAGACATGACATTATATTTTAAAAATATAATTATTTCATAAATATCATATATAAATATTAATCTCATAATAATAATACAAAATATATGGTGATGATAAATTATTTTTATCGCTATAAGGAGACAGTAATCCCTAGGTACGCATGAGTAATACATTCACATCAAATTTGATCAGAAGAGGGTGTATAAAAGTTTTTTTCATAATACAAATAAAACATGAAAATGTTTAGGATAAACCTGTTCTTATTTTATGATGAATATTATATATTAATAGGAGGTAATAAAAGTATATAAAATAATGTAATTGGTTAAGGATTTTGAATCATCTTTGAAATGACACATTTAGATATACTTGAATGGTCATTAGGGTTGGTCATTTGGGAAGATTATCCCAGGTAGATTATGTATTCTGATGTAGATAAAATAATTTTATATTTTATTGTATATGTAGATTTCATATTGTGGTTTATTCTATTGATGTTTGAGGATATATTTAATAATTTATTTCCGAGCTAGTTTTGGAATATCTAAAAATATTAAATTATAAAAAATAAAATATGTACAAAAATAACCCAGAAAAGTTTTTTAATAGAATATAATGATTGATAGAGTAATAATAGCATTATCTAATATATATTTGATCATATTTTGTGTAATTTTAAACATTATCAATCTGATTAATCCTAACATAACCTATTTTAATTTTAAAAATGTTATAAACATTTTCATAATTAAAATGTTATATTTTTTCATATAAGGTAAATATTGAACGAAAAATGTACAATTTATGATTTTCAGAACATATAATAACCAAGTTGAATGATGTAAAGGTTTTTTTAAATAACTAAATAAGGTAATATTTTTAAAAGATATCATTATTGTCAATTTTGACAATATTCATCTAATTTAAATGTAAATACATCTTGAAAATGGGTATTTAAAATTTAATTTTTTCATACCACCCTAATTTATAATATACATCTATAAATTTCATGGGTTATAAAAACTCATTTATATTATATCTATTTTAATATTTATAAATTCATTTATTATATTTTTTATGAAATTAAGAGGCACTACAGTGTTGTTTCATAAAAAAATAAGGCCCCTGTATGTTTACTAAAAAATAAAATAAATAAATTATATAATGAAATTATTTTACTAATATCAACTTATGAGATTATATTAATTAATAATATACATTTTTAACTATGTGGAATCATAATGGATTTTAAGAATAGGATGAGAATTTGTAACTTTCTTTGACTTAAAGAATTAAAAGTACTTTTAATGTTCTTGTGTCCATTAAATAACTATATTTTAAACATTTGGTGTTAAGGGTTGTATTACCATCATCTAATAAGTATTTTGATAAAAACGATATTTCCTTATAACTTATTTTTAGTCAATATTAACTATATTTAACATTTATAGTGGTGATAAAGTTTAAAATAGTTACTATTAATATTGATAAAAAATTAAAATTTCCAATTTACCAAAATTGAGACTACTAATTAAAAGTATGGAATTATTTTCTTCTAAAATTAAATTTCTAAAATTTTCATCAATTAGCATTAAAATTTGTTCAACATGCTATGAAATCATCTTTTCATAAAACTAAATTGTAGTTATAATATTGGTTTTGATCATTTACAATTCTTAAAAAATAAATATATTGAATGTTTTACATATTTTTTCAACTAACTAATACATAAATATAATTAAAATAATTTCCTGATAAGTATTAATTAAACTTATTTATTTAAAATACATATCTTTCAAAAAAAAATCTTTCGGGATAAACAAAAATTTCATTTAAACTTATTATTTTTAGTTATAATAAATTTATAAATATTTAATAAATTTTATAAATTCATTGACCATATATTATTAATATTATATTTATCACTATTAATTCTCCCTAGTTTTATGGGTATGTGACAACACACATATAATACTCTAATAATTTTATGGGGTTTTCCAAAACTAGTTTTTTAACAGCACATTCTATCTATAAAATAAATTATTTCCATCAAAATACTTTATAAAAATATCATGGTGTTACATTAAATACAATAAATAGATTTGGAATATTGTCCTAAATTATATATTTTTTCAAATTTTATACTTTTGTGGTATGTAATGAATATACATTATTAAAAAAATTGATGTTATAAAATCATGTCATTACATTAATGAAATTGTTATGAAATAAGAATGAATATTATTGTAGTATTTTTTGGCTAATAAAACACTTTTTTGAAAAGTATACATATTTATAAAAGATAATAATTTTTATTTTGAGTATTAAAATTATGAGAAAATATTTTATAAAATTATATGTTTATTTTAATAATATATTCAGTTATTTGAATTTTTTATAAACTATGATAAAATAATATGAATGAAAAAACTATTATTTAGATAACTAGTTTAATTTTTAAAAAGTTTTTTTATATTAATAAATTATATTAATTATTAATGATGATATATATTTTTTAATATTTTGGAAATAGATTCAATAAATTATATTAGCATCCATGAAAGGGTTTTTACTTGAATGTTATCAAAATATTTTTTATATATTTTACGATGAATGATTCTAAATTTTTTTTGTTGCATTATGAATTCCAATTTTAAAATTTATTTTTATCACCAATATAATTTGAATCTTCGAAAATGGATTCCATATTTTATCAATAAAAATATTGGGTAAAAATGAGGAATTGATTTTTAGCAATAAATAATATTTTTCATGGTAGAAATAAGGTCACTATAATAGGGGTTAAAATGGTAAACAAGGATTTTAAAATTTGTGATAAAACATTAAATGTCTCAAAAGATATTTATCCATTATCTCATGAGTTAATGTATACCATCCCTTCTCATGACTTTGAATATCTCATAATTTAGTACAATTTTCCCTAGAAAATCCTTGTTATTTTAAAACTTTAAATATTTAAAATTGGGTCAGTACCCTCACTTATGAAATGTCAAAACAACTACTAAATTCCCAACATTAATTAAACAATATATTTCGTTAAATAATATATAAAATATTCACAAAAAATTCCACAAAATTTTTTAGACATTCAGGTTTTATATTGAAGTATGATGGAAGGAGGGAAGTTGAATCACCTTTTAAAAATTACAGTAACTAAAGAGTGATGGAAATGAAGAAGAAAACAATTAATAATATAATATATTAATTTTTGAAAATTTGATTTCATTATTCATAATTAAAAAATATGGTGGTATATTTATATAATTTTATAATTATATTAGAATGCATTTTTTGGTATCACAGTTTCATTAATTGAATGTATTGGATATGAAAACATATTAATCAAATTAATTGGGAAAGTTAATTATGTAAGATTTATGACACAATCAATGTGTAACAATGAAATTTAATTTAATTATCCATAATATAAATGGCTAGTGTAAAGTTAATAAATGAGATATAGATAGATATGATGAAGGATTTCAAAAACAACTTAATATGATACCCTATGTATGCACCCCCTAGGTTATTTTTTGTCTTATTACTCCCTGGATTCTAATAGAGATCAATAAACAAATTCCATAATTTTCTTTTCATATCTGGGATCTGAAACATATCTCCCTCAAATCAATGTTGAGAGAAAACTCTTTAAATTCAATGATTTTCAAAAGAATATTAACCTCTTTTTTTTCACCTGAGAGAATACTCTATTGATATAGATCTGAATAATCTATTATTTATAAAATAAAATACATTTTTAATCTATGAATTTAACTCTCAATAAAGATATTTCTACATAAAGTACGGATATAGGGGAATGGACATGGTAACCATTAATATTTATAAAATAAATTTACTATAGAAATGTGACTTGGAAAAGATCACTTTGATTCATTATTGGCACACACCAAATAATGTGTTCAGTCAACTATTATTTGATTCTACCCTCTAGAACACTATGGTCCTCAATTTATAGACTAAAAATAGATAGAAACAATGTGGAATCTATTAATTGTTTTTTAAACTGATAGAGATTAAATTTTTTAATATTAGAACAAAAAATACATCCCTAGAATATCTACCTCAACAGAACCACCTAAAGTGTAACCTCAACTAGGTAGAATGTGGTCAACATGGATCACAAAAATTAGAGATGTTCTCTATCAGAAAAAAATTTACTGGATAGTGGCTGGCTAGAGGAATTTATTTTGAACTGAGAACATTGAAATGTTCCAATGGAAATCCAATTGTCTTATTAGATGATTTTTTTTCATTTTATATTTTACAAGTTAGTTACTACCCAAAATCAGCCAGATATAGTATGTTATGTGTTCTAATATTCACTTTTTCTAATTCACAATAAATCAAAAGGATTAAATTTATCAACAAAATATGCCCCTGACTTCATCAAATCCATAGAGATATAACAACGATCTTCAATGAATATTAATTCCCTTCATGTAGTACCCTTAAATTTTATTTTATTACATCACTATTTTAATAAATAATTTTACATTATATTATATTTTTTTAAATTTTTATCATAAAAATAAACTAATTCAATACATAAATGAGTTCTTGTGATCTTGAAAACATCATGATTAAAAGATGTGTATAATAATTCCCCCCTTTTGATGTTCAGAATCAATTAATATAAAATGGTATATCGACATGAAATATTTATAGAATCATATAAAAATGTATCCAATATATTTTAGACATGATATTCTGTATACTCAGTATAGATAATATATGAATAATCCCCATTTGAAATTTGATGAAATTATGACAAAATATATTAGTAAACTTATACATAAATATATTCTACACTCTCTCACATATTGTGAATATTACAAAATAAAATAGGGTGTGGGAAAAATACATCAATGTGAATCAATCACAAAATATTATATCAAATTGAAACACTAAAATGATATCTCCATTAATGATTACCTTATGCTAAAAATACATGTTATATAAATATAAATTGTAAAAAATAGTCATTAAATATGTATAATTATGTAATGTAGATGATATGGATTATTGGTAAAATATTTTTGTTTAAAATACTTATCTTCTTATATTATAATTTCATTCTATTGAAATTTTAAAAACTAATTTTAGAAATTAATAAGAAAAGGATAAGAGTGTTTGTCATGAATTTAAATAGAAAAGTGATAATATAAGAAATAAAAATATATAAAAAAAATTAAAAATTTGATTTGAATATGAAGATAAAATGGTGAGATAGGAAAAAAAATTGAATAAAGATATTGATAATAATTAAGAACAACACGATTAAGAAACTAACTTATCCTCTTTAAAAAAACCCATTTAATAAGTAAATATACATTTTCATTCCATCCATATCATATAGGTAAATACATAGGAGAGAGATAGAATATATCTTGAAGTGAATTTATAGAGTGGTGATTTTTTAATAAGAATAACAAGACACTAAAAAAGAAGTTGATGTGACTGAGCTATAATAAATTAGGATCCCCCTATATTTGTTCCATTAATAACGAAATAGAAAATTCACCATAAGAGACTGTAAGCGAATAATCTAAATATCAATGATTTAAATATAATAAAAATATATCAGTAATATAATATTTTTAATTAAAATATCAAATGAAAAAAAATATCAGATATATATGATGAAAAATGTTAACTCCTCTATTGAAAAACCTTTAATGAAAGGAATCATGAAAAACATTGAATGAATTTTTAAGAATGTATGATTTTAAAACCCTCACCTAATATGTTAAATTTATTGCATTATATGTATTATACCACAGATATTATAATCCTTTAAATGTAATTTTATACATCATAAGTTTTAGCGTTATGGATAGAAAGAATAATATGAAAATAAAAGGATCATAAAATAACAAAAATCATATACCCATTCATAAAATTATAATTAAACATAAAATAATTATGAAAAATAATGTACAAATATAACAATTTGGATCTAGAATGATAATCAATTTTGTTTTTTATATTTATTTTGAGAATCCACCTTATGATATTTTACCAATGTTTAGTGGAATATCACTTAAAATGTCAAATGTGAGTTTCTTTTGGTACCAAAACATGGTTATGTAAATTATATCTACAAGAAATTATTGTTTTAAAACATTATTATTTTATTATTTTATTATTTATATTTGATAATAAATATGAAAATTTTTATTACACTAATATCTATAATTTTTTCAGTAACACTCATAAATTATATTCTGAAATGTATTAAATAATTTGATAATATTTTTTTAGTCAATCACATTACAATAGAAATATTTTAGAAAAAAAATTTAAATTTGAAAATGAATTTTTTTGATACCTTTGGTATAATAAAAATAACCCAAAACAAAATTTTTATATAGATCACCATTTTTGTGTATTTTGAGATTATTTTTAGACTTTTTGATTTGGGATTGTGAAATCACAATGTTTAGTTTTAATTGTGATTTCAAAACGGATTCATTTGTTACTTTATAATGAATATCGTTACTATTAATTATTTTCTCTATTTAATTATAAATATTCTTATTTATATGTTACTGAGATTTTATTTAGAAAATTAGATCATTAGAAAAATCATTTTCTTTTTTATAATAATTTATATCATTGTTATTGTTATAGATAGACAAGAAAAAACAAGAGGAATAATGATAATAAGAATAATAATTTTAATAACTAACCTCACTACCTATATATATTTAATCCATGAGGAATTTAGAAATATTGTCCCCTAAGGAGTATGTGAACTTTTATTTCATGGAGTCATCATTTACAATCAAGTTAAAGAATTTAAGATCCTTCATACCATTATTCATGTCTTTCAACTTATTTTTAAATGAGGAAATATGATCGATTTTGGAACTTCTTGTGAAATTAATAAAATATAACATACAATTAATAATTTTAATTTCTCTTTTCGGAACTAAAGAATCATTTTTATTTATATTTAATTACATCTATCCCTTAATAAAGCATTAAATATGGAATCAATTATTAAAAAATCATCATCATTGATAGCTTTGATTGAAATTAACCATTTAGATTATTTGTATTATTTTTCTTATATATCTCCTCACTCATATATATTATTCATGGTAAATTTATTTGTCTTTATGGATCTAATTAGTTTATATGGTAGTGTATATCTGATATCATTATCTATTAGTATAGTCTTCACCAATGCTTCCCATGATAATTGTATATCAATTTGATTCTTAATTACAATATTTTATATAGAAAAATTATCCCAAATATATAATTAGATAATATAAATTTTATTAATGAGAGTAAAAATATCATAAATAGGTTCATTTTAATACATATAAAAAAATTAATAGTCTTTTCAATACAAATCATTATTGGTCAGGAACAAATCTAGGATAACCCTGAACCATTCACCTAGGCTGCTTCATGACAAGACCCGAGAGGTGCTCACGATTTTCCTAGTATAGATATAAGAAACGAGGGAATCATTTAGAATGAAAATGGTACAATATCACCCTATTATAAGCAATAAATAAAATAACGGAAATAATGGACACCCCAATACACATTTATATAAAATTTAACAAAAACTAATTTATACAAGAAACTGAATGTACAAGTAAATAATAAAACCATCTGACTAGGACCTAAATATCACTATGTGACCCCACCTATAACCGTCCAACAAAATGAATACATGTCACCCAATGTGACCAAACTCTAGCAGAAGAATAAATAAGGGATGAAAATAAAATTAAATCTATAGGCTTGAGTATTAAAACTCATTAGGTTAGCCCGATATTCTATCTCCAATGCTCATACATTTAAATAAAAGAAACATAAATTTGATTTTTTAGATACAATAAATAAAAATATGTTATACAAATGTGGTTCCATGGTATAATAACAATCAGACAAAAACATGAATGTTTTATAAACCAGAATTCTGGTAACAATTTTTTTCAAATAGGTGAAACTTCAAAATGAAAATAGTTTCCAAGATGGATTCTTTAAAGACTATAAAATTTTAAATAAAACACACACATTTATTAATTTACCAACTAAAAACACAATATAATGATTCTTATTTCAAAATATCCAATGATCATAAGTCACAGGCACACCCATAGGAACTAGTTCATTGTGGGCCCTAGGTACCTCATATCTTAGTGTAAAATTTACCATAACAAATATCTATTCTCATGTACATGATCCACTAGTAGTACAATAATACATAACTTGGTGGTCATCAAAAAATATTCATCATAGTTTAGTTAGTGTGGTCATTGTCAATATTGTTACATGAAACATGGACAAAACCCCTCCGGATTACTAGCATGGTTGTACATGTCCACCCACCTTGATACCCTTGTTTTCCCTTTTGTGCTAAAAAAGTAAAAAATATTTAAAATTCCATTTTATAATGAATATTACATTTAAAAATCATCCAAACATCAAACTTCCTATACACATGTCTCACATTTCATTCACATATCAATAAAAACATTAATTTTCATAAAATAATTTCTTGAAGTATAACTAGGTCTTGCTCATAAAATTCATTAAAAATTCCCTTTTAAAGGGAAAAAATTAATCTATTACATAAAAAAATAAATTTGGAATCTCCAAAACCATTTAATAAATAAATTTCATGTACCATAATATAGCCCAAAATATTGAACATGAAATACACATGGAAACCATTTTAACAAGACAATTTCCAAATGGGCCTTCATGCCTTTCTCAAAACTAACATTTGATAAAGGTACACATATCAATTTTATTAAGGTGGTTTAGAAACACCATTTAAAAAATAAAATCAATTTCATAAATCCATTTATGCACATAGGTTACATATTCAAAACACATCAATTTTCATAAGGATGTGGAATGATCCATTTTCGGGAAACTCATCAATAACATGTTATAAAACAAAACCCATTTGTTTGTAAAACCAAATCCACATTTTAAAGACATAAGAGGAAAAAAAATATCATTTTTCAATATTAATATTCATTTATAAATCAAAAAATATATATATTTTAAATTACACTTAACACATTAAATCCATTCAGTGGAATTTATCGAACACATAACATGAACATTTAACCAAAAACATTTATTTTAAGCACTTGACAAGGAATAGAAAAACAATTTCATTCCATAATATTAGTAATGATATTGAACCCTATTAAAAATACCATAAACTAGATTCTAAACTTCGTAAATCTGGTTCAAAAGATAAACAATCATTTAAGAAAACACTTGTTGTTGACTTTTATGACAAAACAACACTACTTTTCACCTAACAAGCCATTAACACCAATTTGAACCCCAAATTATGTTACTTCAGGATTATAAAACAATAAACAGAATAGGTATAGGGTGAAAATACCATTAAAACATGAATAATAAATAAAATGGACGTGTGCTATGGTAAAACTACCTCAAAATCATGGTGGAAGGAAACACACACCTGATATCACCTACTGCAGTTCCCAACACTATAGATCTATGAAAACATCCCTAAATGATCCAAAAACCCACAAAAATTATGAACTAACATAACCATAGGTATGTTATGACCATGGGATAAGATAACACTAGATTAATGGGGAAGTATAGGAATGTAGGAGGCGAAATGAAAAGGAATATCACATTGCATACTAATAAACTCTTTAACTAACCATAGATCAACACCAATAGGGTGGAAACAATGGCTTCGAACCTCGTGTAGTGGATCCTAATGTCTAGATAAACCAAGAAAAAGTTATTTTTAGAAAAATGAGTACAAATTGAATGATTTATGAATGAGACAAATTACATTTTGAAAATCTAGATGATTTCAGAAACATTGAGAATTTTTTACCTAATCCAGGACTAAGATATTATCCAGAGAGAGAATATGAAACATGGGGGTATGCCTAGGGTTCATGGTCATGAGTCGGAGGTTGAATCAGTGAAAAGTAAAAAAATTAATAATATATAAAAGTCATAAATTATTTTTTTATTATTGGAAATGGGCACATGGGATGACCCCATACCTGAATATATAACCCAAATTCACCATGATTATTAATTAATATCGGGTCTAAAAGGATATGCTGGTTTGAATATGTTATGGGAGTCCATGTAGGAAATAGAGTGAGTAAAAAATGTTGAAAAAATGACTTATAAAAGAAACATTTTCTTTAATATTGAAATAGGCTCATGGTTAGGCCTAAATCTTGAAGTAACCAACATTTCTCAAAAAAAACACCCAAAAAAGCATTCGGGAACCCAAAATAAAAGGACTATAAATATATAGAACATAAAAACTCAACATTAATATCATCCAAAACCAAATAAAAAAAATGATATTTCCAAATAAGTAGATCAAAACGATGACATGAATAACCAGGTGTGGAAAATTCTCCCCCCCCCATTAAAGATTTGAGCCTTAGGAATGCCACAACACATTTCATCCGATTGATCGAAACCTAAGGATTCGTTATCAATATGGTACATTCATTGAATCCAATAAAACCTAATTCACCATTAATGGAACATAATAATATTTACTCAACCAAAACACTAACTCCCAACCACTTCCCTTGAATCATCCTAATGATCAAGCAACCACCTCCATAACCCAGCCAGTAACCAGATTGTTTGGCCTTCTCCCAAGGAACCAACGATCAACCAAAATAAACTCACTAAACCTAATGACTTGGGGGGGAGGTTGTAATGGGCTCCCTAAATTAAAATCACTACTACTATCAAAATAGTCCTTAATGTAAATAACTTTGATACCCACAGTGGGTCTCACCACCATTAGAGACCAACTATAAATGAAAAAAAAAATTCAAAATGGACAAGAATCGAGAATCACCCACAGAAGTCCACTAAAAATATTCCACATAAACCTACAGACCCATGTTAAGAGGGTTACAAGATGATAATTTAATCTAAACACTATCAAAAGGAAGGAACAAAAATGTTTCAACAAATATGCAAGGATCAAAACCACCACTACTAGGGGTGGGGAGGGAAGGGGAGACAATTTTTGGGCCACTAAAACCAAAAAAATTAAAAGAGGAACCACCCAAAACTCTCATCCTATGAATAGGTAAAACCAAGACCGCACCCGATTATCCTTGGAGGTCCATACAGGGACACTGATTAGAAACCAACATTTAATAAGGAATAACCATAGACACTACCTGAGGTGTAATTCATCCACACTCTTTGCAAAAAAAAGGAAAATCAAAATGGTGTTAAACCACAATAAAAACATTGAAATTGACTTACCACAACAGTGAAGTCCGAATCATAGTTGAGCACCCCACAAATATGGAGATTTCATAATTGTGGGAAAATCATCACTCTAAGGTCTATGACTGAAGGCCTAATGCATGAATCGTCTACAGAACCATAGAAAATAACTACGGATCACAACAATCCATGAAACTCACTTTTTGAACAACACACCCACATCTACTTAGAAACTCAAATATGTATAGTAACATTCCCTATCACTGTTAACAAGGATCAAAATGGACATGGAATATGATGAAACAAATTGACATCAGCAAACACAATTGTTATATCCAAAATAATTATCACAATAGGAATCCACATTAAATCAATCCCAAAAAGATCTTTATTCTGTAAAAAGAGTTGGGGAAACAGTCAATAGGTGGATTTAATGTTTGAAATGAATCATTAGGCTGATCAATTGGACATATTTCTGACAGAGAACCATGTGTGGCCACATCACAACATCCAACATATCCATATAAAACAACTGAACAGTACTCTAAAATGAATCCACCACCGAGATCCCATCTCAAGACACACGAATATTATCACATTCAGATCATGAGAAAGCATAATAAATAAAACACTCTTCTAATAAATTAAATATCAACCCACATAAACATCATTTTAGAAAAGATTAAAAAAACCAGCTTAGAAAACATTTAAATTAGTAGAAATTATTCTAGTAATAAAAAAATTACTTGAGGAAAAATTATCATTAATATTATTATTTAGAACTAAACATGTACTCTATTTATCATTATTTTAATATTTTTAATATAATAATAAAATGAGAATGATATTTTTCACTTTTTGTTATAAAATATAACAAATCTATTCTAAATCATGGAAAAATAGAAAAAGACCATATATTCAACTATTCGATGATTAATGATTAGATATAAATATCCAATAAAATATTAGAATTAATAAGTGTAATGTCCCAAACCTCTCTGGTCCTTTCCTTTGTAGAAATCATGTGTTTGAGGTGATTCAAGAGGTTAAGGTGACTTATCACCAAAACATGCCAATTTTTTTCCGTTCGGTGAACAGTTCCAATGGTAGCCAGTTGTGAACAGTTCAATGGTAACAACTATTTCCTTTTCCAAGTTTACAATTCTATGAAAACATCCATCATTGAACAGTTTAGTTATTAAACTCTAATGGTAACCTCTATTTTCCTTTCCCAAATTACCAATTATATGAACAGTTCTATTGGTGAACAGTTCTATTGGTAACCTATAAAGGTAACCTCTATTTTATTTGCTAAATTTACAATTCTATGAACAATTCCATCAGCGAACAGTTCTATCAGTAACCTCTAACGGTAACATTTATTTACATTTCCAAATTTCCAATTCTATAGATACTTCTATCGGTGAAGAGTTTCATCGGTATCCTCTAAAAGTGACCTCTATTTCCTTTGTCAATTTTCCAATTCTATGAACAGTTCCATCAGTGAACAGTTATACCGGTAACCTCTAATGGTAACCTTTATTTCCTTTGCCAAATTTCTAATTCTATGAATAGTACCATCAGTGAACAGTTTTATCAGTAACCCCTAATGGTAACCTCTATTTCCTTTTCCAAATTTCTAATTCTATGAACAATTCTTTGGGTGAACAGTTCTATCTGTAACCTCTGATGGTAACCCTTTTTTCCTTTTCCAAATTATAAGTTCTATGAATAGTGTTTCTAGAACAGTAGGTGTACAATGTTTCCATAATGGTAGATGTACAGTGTTTCCAGAACTGTAGGTGTACAATATTCTATCGATGAGGAACTAACAGTGAGTTTCATGAACAGTGTTCTATCGGCGATGTTCTAATGGTGAGGTTCAGGAACAGTGTTCTATTGGTGAGTTTCATGAACAGTGTTCTATCAGTGAGCTTCTAATGGTGAGGTTAATGAACAGTGTTCTATAAATGAGGTTCATGAACATTGTTCTATCGGTGAGGTTCTAATGGTGAGGTTCATGAAAAATGTTTTTTCTTTTCCAAATTTTGAGTTCGTGAATAGTGTCTCCAACTTCCTTCAGTTTCTCCCCTTTAGCATTTTACTTTGATGTAAAATGCATTTAGTGCCTCATATTATGGACTCTAAGGCTAATTAAAAGGCCATAAGTCTATTAATTATTCATATTGCTTGGGATGTTATTACATGGTCAAACCGCGTGGTTTAATGCGATCCACATTTAATGGGAAATCAAGCGTATCTTAAACTTTTTCTCCATTAAATCTTCTAATGGGATAAAATATCTTCCTCTCTAATTCTTCCTCTTGGTTCTTGGATATGAGATTCTAGAACCTTTTATTCTATTCCGTAAGAGTTGTATAATCAAACTTACTCATTGGATTAGTTCTGCTCTATTTTTGATGCAACCAAGCAATATCGATCAATCTTCGATATAAGGTATGTTTTATCGTCATTCATTGGGGATTTATATTATATTATTCTCTTTTCCATTTTTAATAATGTAATATCCATGATTCTAGTGGAGTTTTTTTGGGGTTCAATTGGTGCGGTCGTACCGTAGCATCCTCGGGTGGATGTAGTTGTCGCGAGAGGAGGATTGTGACCCGTTTTGTGGATAAAGAATGTCAATAACTGTTTGAGGTTGGGGATTCGTTGCTTCTCTCTTCTTTTATGCGCAACTATATCATTAGCATGTTCTATCCCACTGGATGACGATGGAATTGACATAATAAAAATTTTAACTGGATAAATAAATTGTTATCGATCATGTTTTATTGCCTCTTGTTTTTCTAGATAGTGTGATATCTATGCATGCTTTGTTTAGCTGCTCGTTCTTGATGGAAATTAATAATGAACGTAAACTACAATTAATTGATAATTGTTTGGTTAGAAGATAATCAGTAATGTAAATGAATATGGTTCTCCTTATTTTAATTTTTTGTTAATCAAATAGGCACAGTAAGCATGTTCAATTATTTTTGATAGCTTGCTGATTAGGTATCCTGAATTTGGACCCTATGAATAATAAATCGTTTAATTCAAGTTGGATTAAAGAACTGATTATTTTATAATTCCTTGAAGGGTTATAAGTTACCCCATTGATTGTTAAAGGGAGAAGATCCCAATTTTTAGGATGTTTGTTTTCATACTGCTTGTGTTGTTATGTGAGCATAGAGGGCTGTTGTGATATGTAGGGGCATGGAGACCTTTGGTTGTGGAAGAAGATGATAGATAGAGTGAAGAGATGCATCGGTTTATTCATGTGGGTGTCGTGGAGGACACCAGGGTTGATTAAATGGGATGGATGTAATTTTTGGATGCTTTCTAATTCTTATTGGTTGATTACTTGCTTTACTTTTCCTCGCTTCTCAAGGCATCTAGTCTTACATACCCTTATTCTAAAAGAGGAAAAAATGCACGGGGTATGCCACGTTCTTTCTATGTTTATCTTCTCAAGGGAGGATAGGTCTATTCTCTTTCTATAAGCAGCAAAGACTCGATGGTTAGTACATCTACTCACCATGTTGATCCCCCTTGTTTTTAGTAGAATAGATTGGTTTTCTATAATTCTTTAGAATATGGGAAAGTAATTTTGTAATGAATAATTTAATAAATGGTTCTATCCCTTGGGGTTGGAGTATTTTGGAACATAATGATGAGGTTGTAATTTTAAAGGGAAAAGGGACTTTGAGTATGATGCTAATGAAATTTTATGTTGAATTTTTATTGGTTAGTTATTATTTTAATAATTAATTAACATAAAGTGAAACTAATAAAAAGGGAATTAAATAATGTAATAAAGATATTTAAATGGTTGTGTGCTTATAGGATACCCAATATTTGATGTGGTAGCCCGGAGTCCGAGAGTCATTAGCTACAGTTGAGTCTATGACTAGGTTATGCCCATAGTGTGGTTCTGAGCTATATTATATCCTATACAATTTGAGTTTCTATACGCTACTCCACCCTTTCAATAAGGGAAACTGACACCCTGGGGATTCTGTGCCCTAGGGGGTGTTTTCCCCAACATTACAGTGGGAGGATGAAAGGATGGTTATCCCCTTTGGCCATGCTCTATTCTCTTGGATGTTATTTGTGATGGTAGGCACAATGGTTAGTTTTCCCCATATATGTGTGTAGAGGGTTGTAAGTCCATGTGGTTATAAACACACATATATTGTGGATATAGTTTCCTATGGACTACTATATGTGTAACATGTATAGGATATGATGGCTTGATAATTTTTACTCGGTGTATGGGTTGTAATGGCTTTAGATATAATACCTGATGTAAGATACACGTAATGCGGGTTGTGGTGGCTCCCAGAAACTACGTGGTTACTTTGCTTTTGTGTACATGGGGGTTTTGTTGCACGAGGTGCATGTTGTGCTACATCACCCAGGTGTCTGCAGGCAAGCATTTTTGGAGAGAGATGCTTAGGACGTGCGACGTTGGGGAAAAGCGGAAAACCAGTGGGGAAGTAGTAGTGGGGTACCATTGATATTCATTATTATGTGATATATTCTTGTATGCGTTTGTTGGTGAGAGTAGTATTTGTGATGATGGGAACTTAGTATACCAGTTTAGGTGACAAGTTAGTCTCACTTTTTGTTCACTATGCTTTATCATGCATTCTTTACTTTTTCACAAGAGGATACAGGGAGGATCCTACTGAGTATACTGTTATACTCACCCAAGGTTTATATAAAATATTTTCCGGTCACCAAGACCAGGTTTGAGATCAAGATGGTTTCTACTAGCTTGGGGTCGCAAGAGTTGTTCGGGCTTGAGGTTGCTATTATTTTTTACTTTATTTTGCGTACATTGAGTTTTCCCATTCTATTTGGAGTCCATTTACATGACATTACATATTTGCACTTGTGTTTTATTTTATATTTTAGTTCTGAGTTTTTCTTGGTTGGTGTATATTTTATCTCTCTCTTCTTCATGTGTTCTCTTAGAGGGTAATGCCTCCCATTTTTGTGTTTACTATACCTTTGGTTCTAGTCGCCAACCTGGGGCCTACAGGAGGCGGGACTCGGGGGCCATTTTCTCCCATCTCAAATTTCCATCCTAGAAGGGGTACACATTGCGGGGAGGGGGTTCTGACAGAGTGGTATAATAGGATGGTTGAGGGATAATATGATGTTTGGAGTTAGGCACACATGAGGTTTCATGGGTTGGTAGGGAAACAGTTTCATTCATGTTTAGCAAGTGATGTAAACACTGGAGACCAGGTGATACATAGTCATTTAGGTCCCTCATATGATCTGATGTATGGACCTTTAAGTTTATAGTGGCTACTAAACATGGTGATACAAGTTTCAGGGTAGAGACCTAGGAAAGAATCATGCATCATTTTTCTTTGTACCTGTGTTTGAATGGATAAACCTTGGGATAGTTTAATCTAAAATCAATGAATGAATACAATTAATTAATTAATATTGAGTCTTCCATATTCCAGGATTAGGAGCACTAAAGGTTTGTTATTTTACAGGTATGGCTTCAGGTCGACATCCTCATCAGGTTTGCACAGAAAATGTCCACCAGGTAGTTCCAGCAGATCGCCACAGGGTAGAGGTTGATGAAGAAGACACCTAGAGGAAGAAACTCCGAGAGTTTCAGCAGTAGAGTCTGTAGAAGTACAAGAAAAATGTTTCGAATGCAGTCACAGAAGACTGGTTGAAGGATGTCGAGATTGGCTTCAGTTCGATCCATTCTCAAAAAGAGAAATGGGCGTCTATCGTTATGACGAGGCTACATGGAACAATGAGGCAGTGGTGGTTCCTTTTCCTAAGGGATCGTGAGGAGTTAGTGATCTCATGGGAGGGGTTCTGAGACATGTTTAGAGTCATGTTTCTTACATCGACTGCAAAGGTGTCCAGTCGCCTGGAGCTTCTTACCCTTTGACAGGGGAGATTCATTGTTCGAGAGTTTGGAATCCATTTGAGGAACGTTTTACGATATGATTCAGACCTATTTCCAGATGAGGAGGCCAAAACGAGGCATTTTGAGGAGGCTTTGCATCTATAGATCCAGGGCCAGGTCACCCAATTTATTATGAAGACATATCATGAGGTGATGGTGAGGAAGAGGTTGTCGAGGGGACTTTGGATAGGACTGAATCATCACGAGATGGTAATCGTCATGAATCCTCACGAAGAAGAACTGTGGTTCGGGGTTCCCGGTTTTCAAGGTAGAAGAGATTTTGTTCATCCATGGGTAGGTACCAGCCCTTCACATCTCGTTTCTATCGAGGCAGAAACTCTTAGGCATATTCCAAGGGATCAGGCACATGTTTTTATTGTGGTGATCATGGTCATCAGCAGTAGGAGTGACTGACCTTTCAAAGAATACATCGTGCACCTGGTGTTATGATCCATGTTCTTCCATTGAGGTAGTTCCAGCCAAGGCAGAAGCAGCAGGTTGCACCAGACTTAGATTAGCTGATGGTATATGGGGTAGGCAGAGGACATCTCCATGACACTACCCATCCTTAGAAATCATGGTGCAGCCATGGTGGTGGTCATCATCAGGGTCTGGGAGGTCATGGTCAGCTTCATGCTCTAGTGTTTCCAGCTCCAGGTGATCCAGATGTTGTGTGGGGTACCCTTTGGTTGTTTTCTACCTTTATGTATTCATAGTTTGATTTAGTATAGACACACAACTTCATATTACGTAACCATTTCCATGATTGGGGACTTGAGGTAGAAAGTCTTCCAGTGCCATTGGTGTTGACTATACCAGTTGTAGGTCGAGCTGACTTGTTTGAAGTATGTTAAAACTGTGAGCTACTGTTGGGGCAAAACAACTCTTGGGAAGATTTCCTATGTTTAAAAATACAACCATATGCTATAATCCTCATCATTAATTGGTAGTATTTAGTTCAGGCTATCATGGATTGATTCAGGAAGAAGGTCATTTTCTTTGGGGCGGATAGAGAGCCGGCGGTGTTTGTTGGTGAGCGAGATCCTTAGATGGGTCATAGGCATGTTCCGTCCTTGTAATCCATAATAGCTAAGATGGTGTTGAGTTATTCATTGGTTCAATATTTGGTGTTTCCTAGGGTCATAGAGGAGTACCATTATATCATTCCAGAAGAGATTGCAGCATTACCCACTCCATGAGAGATCGAGTTTGGGATCGAGCTACAACCTAGAGATTCTCGAATCTCTATGTATTCAAATAGAATGGCCCTTTTTGAGTTACAAGTGCTACGTATACAACTTGATGGTTTCTTATAGTGTGGTTTTGTTCAGACAAGTGTGTCACCATGGGGTGCACCAATTTTTTTCATGAAGAAGGATGACATCAGTTTGTTGTTGTGTGTCCATTATCATCGCTTAAACAATGTGACAATAAAGAATCTCTATCTGATTTTATAGATTGAGGATTTATTCAATCAACTGGTGGGTGAAACTTGGTTCTCAAAGTTCAACTTGTGGTCAGGATATCATCATATGCGTGTAAAGGATGAGGATATCACGAAGACTACGTTCTGTTGTCGTCGTGGGCATTATGAGTTCATTGTAATGCCATTCGGCAGGACGAATGCTCCATCAATGTTCATGGGATTGATGAATTCTGTGTTCCGAGAGTTTATGGACAAGTTTTTGGTGGTTTTCATTGACTACATCCTTTTATACTCCAAATATGAGGAGGAGAATGAAGAGCATCTACATGCCATTTTGAGAGTTCTTTGTCAACATCATTTGTTTAGTAAGTTGATGAAGTTTGAGTTTTGGGCTCGAAAAGTCTATCTCAAGGGGCATGTTTTATCTCAACAGGGAGTAGCTGTTGATCCATTGAAGATAGAAGCACTTGTGTCTTGGGCAGCCTTCAAGACAGTGTCAGAGGTGTGAAGTTTCCATGGTCTCGCGAGCTACTACTGGAGGTTCGTAGTCGATTTCTCATGGGTTGCGACTCCTCTGACAGCTTTGACCAGGAAGGATCGGGCTTTCATGTAGACTAATCAGTGTCAGGAATCTATCAAGTATCTAAAGTAGATGTTAGTAAGTTCTCCCATTCATTGTATTCTTACTGAGGGAGTTCAGTTTGATGTTTTATACAATGCTCCACATCTGGGGTTAGGTTGTGTTCTGATGTAGTAGATATCGGTTGTTTCTTATGGGTCTCAGTAGTTGCGTCCCCATGAGTAGAACTATGCCACCCATGATCATGAGTTGGAAGCCGGAGTGTTTCTCTGATGTTTTTGAGACATTACCTCATTGGCAAGTGCTTTTTGGTTTTCACCGATCATAAGAGTTTGAGGTATGTTTTCTCCCAGTGAGACTTGAACATACCACAACATCAATGGATGAAGTTCATTTAGGAATATGACTTCGAGATATCATATACACCTGAAAAGAGGAATGTTGTAGCTGATGCGCTGTGTCGAAAGTCATGTAGTGAATATGTGTGTGAATCCGGTGATTCTTCGAGAGTAATGGATGAACTTCCAGCATTACATCTTATTATGGGAGAAGTTGGGGGTAGAGGTTGTCTTCTTCAGATGATAGTACAATCATCCTTGGTGCAGAAGTTGGAAGAGTCCCAGATGGGGGATCTTGAGGTGGAGGTTGGGAGTGACTGAGTTGTTTGTGGTGAGCCCCATATGGTTGGTCAAAGGATGAACAACATTGAGTGTTGTATCTGGGAAGGCTTTTTGTTCCCATAGCGATGCCCGAGATGGTTCTCAGATAGTTTCATAGTTTGCCATTAGCGGTGATTCCGGGCGTGAAAAAGATGCATCGATCCTTGAGGAGCCAGTTTTGGTGGCCTAGGATAAAGATTTCAGTTGCAGAGTTTGTGTCTCGATGTATGGTCTACAGTAGGTGATGGTCGAACATCGTGTTCCTGGTGGTCTTCTACAACAATTAGAGATTCCTCAGTGGAAGTGGGAGGAAATATCAATGGTATTTCTTACTATTTTACCGTGAGCTCCGAGTTGACATGATGCTATTTGGGTGGTAGTGGATCATTTATCAAAATCGGCCCACTTCATAGCGATCAAGGAGTCGAGCTCAGTGGATGTTTTGTCGAGGCTGTATCTAGGGGAGGTTGTGAGACTTCATGGAGACCCATAGATGATAACTTCTGACCGAGATCATCATTTTACTTCTTGGGTGTGGGAGGTCTCCAGTATGCTTTTTGTTTTCAATTATGCCTTATCACTACTTTTCATTCTCAAACAAATGGTCAGATAGAGCGAACAATCCAGACTATTGAAGACATATTATGCTCCTGTGTCATTGATTTTAGAGGTTCATGGATGAGGCACTTAGCCTTGGTGGGGTTCACTTACAATAATATTTTTCACTCCACCATCAGTATGGAACCGTTTGAAGCCTTGTATGTCTAGCCTTTCCGTTCTCCGTTGTGCTAAACTGGGGTCATAGAGTCAGCAATTCTCAGACCAGAACTAGTGCAAAATACAATGGAGATGGTTTAGGTGATTTGTGAGAGGATGAATATAGCGAAAGATCGTCCGAAATCACATGTTGCTCAAAGAATGAGACCCATAGAGTTTAATGTTGGGGATCATGTGTTTCTGAAGTTTACTCCCCATCGTGGGCGGTGAAGGTTTGGTCATGGAAGTAATCTTTCCTCTTGGTTTGTTTGGCCTTTAGAGGTGTTATCTCATGTTGGAGTTGTGGCGTATTGAGTAGCACTTCCCCCATAGATGAGTCGGATACATGATGATTTACATGTATTACAACTCCATATTTATCAGCATGATTACTCTAACATCATCGATTGAGGAGAGATCGATTTTGATGATGATGTAACCTTTGAGGAGAGACCTATGGAGATCCATTACCGCAAAAAGATGGTGTTGCACGGGCGTTCTATCGGCTTGGTTCGTGTCTTATGGTGAGACGACGGAATGGAGGAGAGCACATGGGAATGTGAGTCATAGATATGTGCTCAGTCCCAAGATTTGTTTGTTGTTTAACTATTTTCATATAATGATGTCCCCATTTTGGTTAAACATTTCATGTTTATATTATGAATTTCTTTTGTTACTTTTTGTGGCTTTCTCTCTTTTGAGAGGTACTCGATGGGTGGTTGTTTGGGCCTCGTTTCATTTTCACTTTAGGAGAGTTTTGAATTCTCGAGGATGAGAATATTTTGAGAGGTATCTAAAGTAATGGCTTAGAAATATCTGGTCCATTCCTTTTTAGAAATCGGGTGTATGAGGTGATTTGAGAGTTCAAGGTGACTTATCCCCAACAATTTCCATTTTTTTTTGTTTGGTGAACAGTTCCAATGGTAGACAGTTGTGAATAGTGCAAAGGTGACCTATATTTCCTTTTCCAAATTTCCAATTCAATGAATAGTTCCATTAGTGAACAGTTCTATTGGTAACCTCTATTTCCTTTAACAAATTTCCAATTCTATTAACAGTTGTATCGGTGATCAATTCTATCAGTAACCTCAAACGGTAACCTCTATTTACTTTTCCAAATTTTCAATTTTATGAATAGTTTCATCAGTGAACAGCCTATCGGTAACCTCTAATGGTATCCTTTACTTCCTTTTCCAAATTTTCAATTCTGTGAACAGTTCGATCGGTGAACAGTTCTATCGGTAACCTCTAACAGTAACCTCTATTTCCTTTTTCAAATTTCCAATTCTATGAATAGTTCCATCAGGGAACAGTTCTATCGGTAACCTCCAATGGAAACCTCTATTTTTTTGCAAAATTTCCAATTCTAAGAACAGTTCCATCAGTGAACTGTTCTATTTATAACATCTAACGGTATACTCTATTTCCTTCACCAAATTTCAAATTATATGAACAGTTCTATCAGTGAACAGTCTATTGGTAACCACTAATAGTAACATCTTTTTCCTCTGCCAAATTTTGAGTTCTGTTAATAGTGTTTCCAGAACTGTAGGTGTATAGTGTTCTATAGATGGGGTTCTAATGGTGAGGTTCATGAATATTGTTCTATCAGTGAGGTTCTAATGGTGAGATTCATGAACATTGTTATATAAGTGAGGTTCATGAACAGTGTTCTATCAGCGTGGTTATATCGGCGAGGTTTATGAACAATGTTCTACCGGTGAGGTTCATAAACATTGTTCTATCGGTGAGGTTTTAATGGTGAGTTTCAGGAACAATGTTTTTTATTTTCCAAATGTTGAGTTCATGAACAATGTTTCCAACTTCTTACAGTTTTCCCCTTTAGCATTTTCTTTTGACGTAAAATGCATTTAATGTCCCATTTTAAGGAATCTAAGGCCAATTCAAAGGCTATAACTCCTATATTAATTATTCCTAAGGCTTGGGATGTTTTTACATGGTCAAACCGTATGGTTTAATGCGATTCTCTTTTAATGGGAAATCATGTGTATCTTAAACTATCGCTCCATTTGCATGTTTACTATACCATCTGTGCTAGTTTCCAACATAGGTCCTGCTGGAGGCAGGACTCGGGGGGCCATTATCTACCTTCCCACATTTCCAGCCTAGGAGGGGTACACATTGTGGGGAGGGGGTCGTGACAATAAATCTTATTCCTTTTTCCTTATAGTTTTACTTTTTAAGTTAAATTATTTGATTTACCATTTACCATAGCAACAAACGTACTGAAGTTATTGTTAATGAATAAAAAAATAAAAGGGACCTATTTACCAAATTTTTACCCCTTAATTGATAAATATGGAATCCATTTTCCTAATACTATTTCTAGAATTGGTAGAAGATTAATATTATATAAATGCCTAAAATTCCATGAGTAATGGTTTTAGAAAATTATATTTTACGACCAAATGAACTTATACTAAAATAAGATATAATGAAAATTTATATAATTATATTTAGATAATATATACTTTTATAATATGTAATTTACCATGAGATAAAATATCATTACGAAATAATAATTTTTAATATAAAGAAAACGATAATATTTAAAAAATTAATATTTATTTCCATTCAATGGAAAAAGAATATTTTCATAAAATTACAAAAAAAAATTGTAATTTAATTTTAACATAATGATTTGAAAAAATATATATATTTCATCAAAAAATTTAAAATATTCGATAAATTAATTATAATTATTTTATCACATAAATAAATAAACCCAATTGTAGAAGAAACCTTTTATTAAGACTAAGATGGATTTAATATAAATTTAGTGCTTCTTTAAAAAGTTATATTAATAATTTTGTGTATATAGAGAAATTTAGATCTATTTCATTACATATTTAACCATAATAATATTAACAATTAAATTTCTAAGTTATAAAAATCATTTTTAAACAGTAATTTTTCTTGATTTGTTAAACCTTAGTGTTGTTTATATTGTATGCTATTAACCATTTTTTTAAAATATCCAAATATTACATTATCACTAAACCCATAATTAATTTCATATTATCCATTTTATCTTAGTCATAGTAATCATTTATGTGATATTTCAAAATAAAATTTTTAATATACCACATCGTAAAAAGTTCTAAAAAAAATCATATTGAAGCGAGGAAAGGGAAATTATGATGGTCATCAAGAATAAATCATAATTGGGATATTAGTTATGAAACAATTAGTTGTAAATTTAAATATGGCATTGGATGAAGATAATAATGTCCAA
Organism: Viscum album; assembly: GCA_963277665.1. Lineage (NCBI taxonomy): Eukaryota > Viridiplantae > Streptophyta > Magnoliopsida > Santalales > Viscaceae > Viscum > Viscum album. Next base: position 689,480,960 of record OY728164.1, read on the forward strand.
AAAATGATAGATAGTGAAAGTGATCATTGATCATAAGAAATACAATGATCAATATATTATTAATAGCCATAAAACCACAATCAAAATTAGTGTGAAAATCACCATAAATTCATTAGAAATAGTAGAAAAATAATATAATTTTTATTTCAATATCCTATTACTGATAGTTGTGGAATTCCTTAAGAATATATAGTAAAATCATAAATAAACCAACTTACATTCGAAGTATTATTGGATCCTTTAATGATTTTTTAACAAAATATAATATTTTCCTCTAAACGATGGGTTTTAAAGATGCATTTGTTATTCCTAAGAACTTGAATAAACATATAAGGGAAAACATACATCCAAAAAATATAATACGGTATGATTCATATATTTAGACATTATACTAATCCAAAAAAATTGTTATATTATGATCATTCCCAAAATTAATAAACCAAAACATGATGAAAAAATAAATTAATATCCAAAATTCATCTTTATTTATAAATGATCAAACTAAACCAGTCCCTAAAAAGTTATTCTTTGCATCCATCATAATATTACTGACCAATCTTGATGACCAAAAATAAGACGTTTTTTATGAAATATTCTTCCAAAATAAATTTTACATTTATCTTAAATGATATTATTCACTCAGAAAAACATATAGTGAAACATTATGTTTTATAATCATTTAATGTCAAAAATATTTTAAACATTTCCAAAAATAAATAGAATCAACATAAAGAATCAATATAATTATAAATTATTAGAAACATATAATTTCACATTGATTCATTAAATAATGACTCATCTTAAACCTAAATATTATATATAACTCATCCAAATAAAATGGCCCAAAAAATATAATTACGGAAAAAATCAAAAGGGATGTATAATACATTAATAATATGATAAAAAATACACTTATAAACCTAATATGGTATCCATAAGACTTAAAATAACTTATAATTAAAACATCCTAATATATAATGTTTTTTAAGAACAATTCTTAATGCAATTATAATTATCCCAATCATTCTTGCTTATATTAGGTGTAAATAACGGTAACATTACATTTATGGATTTGATACCAACTGATATGACACACTTTTTTCCATCCAAACATTAAAAAATATAAAGGGATATTTTATCACTTCTAACCACCAAGAACATTTGTGATTAGAATTTTACATAATTCTGTAAAACTAATACATAAAAAATCAAAACCTCAAGGTAATATTTTCCCCATATACCAAGCATTTAATATTCAATATTAATGCTCTAGAATTTCCCACAAATGTTCTCACATATGAATCCTTTATAAACTATAATAAATTTTAATCACTCAACATATCCTTGGTTAATTGAAAACTAATAATGGTGAGATAATATTATCATTAATGTTAAACACACAAATTAAAAATTGATTATCATAAATGAGATTATGATGAAGATTAATGTATGGTGAACAAATCAGTGATAATTACATTAGAGAAGTCATACTCATCAATACATGGATTATAAATATTGAAACATATAATAAATAATTTATAAATACAAATGTCATAGGATTATATAATCATGATCCATGATATTTGAATCATAAAAAGGTTTTACTAAAAATCCATAGAAATAAAAAAACACCCCTTTCATTCAAATTTTATCATCATATTCATAACTAGTTTTAATTCCATGTCATAAATTACAAGAAATTTGTCAAGTCCATAGGATAAGACACATTTTTGAACACTATCCATCCTGAATTTTATGGAAATGAATATAACTGAACACAATGAGGAGCTATAATGGGTAACACAATTCGTGTAAGACAATATTTGAATTACCACAATTTCATGAGAAATAATGGGTATCAACCCATAATATAAAATTTATCAGCCTCAAACATTTCTCAAAAATTATTTAAATTTAAAATATCATGAATTAAACATAATAAAATGATTGAAAAAATGATTATAACCCCTATGAAAAACCCTCTAGATATCAAATTAACATTTTATTATATAAAACAATTTTCTAAAAAATAAATCTCTAGAAAAAGTGAATTAGGGTTTCAATATATATAAATTATGAAATCATATAAGGTAAGAAAAATATTAAAAAACTGATATGATGGCTAGAAATTGTAATCTTTCTCCTTAAATTAAAATAATGTATTCTTTTTATGAATTGATGAACTTGTGGAAATGAAATATGATCCATGATTTTCTCTTTTAAATATAATCCATCACATAAATTAATGATTATTTTAACATTCCAAATATATCATTACTTTAGAATAATTAAAATCACTTGTTTTTGGAGTTAATGAGTGGAAATAAAATTATAAGATCATGAAAATCCTTATTTTGGAAAATATCATGTTCACATTGAAAATTAAAATTATATATATTAAAAAAATGAAATCATGGAAACTCTTCCAATTGAATGTTACAATAAAAACCTAAAAGGGAATTTTCAATGTTTATAATTGTAACTATGGTGCAAAACCCTTTAATTTTTTAAATGTTCAAAAATATAATTATTTTCAAATAATTATGTGGATTCTGAAGTGAAATATTTTGTAAAATTATAATATAATTACATTTGAAAACCTATTAAAATAATGGAAAATTCATTGGGATTTAAATTTAGGAAATAATTTATTTTTATAAAAGAAGATTTTTTGAAATTATTTTTGAAAAAATGGATTTCTAAAATAATTATTTCTGATATAAAAAAATATAAAAAATTTGAATCAGTTACAAATAAAATTGTTGATTTTAATTTAATATATTAATGAGGAAATTGAATTTAAAATTTTAAACCCCATAAGAAACATATTATAATAAAATATATATAGTTTAAATAATTATATTATGTGATTTTCACAAATTGATCCATACAAAACAATCCCTTAATAAATGGAGACTCCCACATAATTCCTTTTATACATCGGTAAATTGTGTAGCAAAAGAGTCATGAATGAATAAATTTAAATGAAAAAATATTTATGAAAATATATACATCGATCAAATTAAAATTCAATGCATTTGAATGTATACCTCATTAAATATAATAGGTTCATATCATAAACATATGTGCCATGAAAATAAAATTTTATATGAATAACCATTTAAAATATCATATTAATGAATTGAGAATTAATAAATCTAGGAAATATTTATAAATAGTTTGCATCCAAAAAAGAGTAAATTTATAATAAATAAATTTTCAAATCAATTAAAAAAATATCACGGCATATAAAATAAAATTAAAAAGATTTATATCCGAATTAATTATTGTTTAGTTGTGAAACCCTAAGAACATCAAAATATTCTTATCAAATCCCAATAGATAAGATAATTATAATTTCAACTTTAAATATATTAATCATTGAATATTTCAGGATAAAATATATAAAATTTTCAATATATATACAATAGAAAATTAATTTGGTGCATATAAATAAATTATTCCCCGATGAATGGAATATTGGATGAAATCCCATACCTCGAGTTCAAATAGTTAATTATTATCCATTCACTACTGTATAATAAAATCTATCTATAATTATATTTTTTTAAAAAAATACATTTTTATTACCAATTCATTATTCCTAATATTTATATTTATTATGTAATTGAAACATTATTTATTTATGTCCATGTCTTGTTTTCTGAGGATGTTATATCTCTAATTTTAAAATATCTTCGGTGTGATGACCTTGATCAATGGGGTCATATCTCCATGTCATCTAGAATAATAGTAATTAAATAAGAATCATTTTACACCATATTCATACCTTTAATTACAATTATGAAATTTCTTATAAAAATTAAACTTGGATTCATTCAAGGAGATTGTAGGTTGTATGAACACATAACTAACATTTCCAATAATGAACAATTAATAGAGTAATATAGGTAATATTTAATATTTAAATATTTATCAAAATAATATGAATATTATATTATTTAATTAAATATACATAAATAAATATATCAACCATTTTATGTGGGGATGAAAAATTAATGACATCACTTTGTAGTGGTGGTGGTCTGCACTACGCATGAATGATGTTATCTTTTTTTAGTGAATATACAGATAAAAACATATATGAAATATTATCTTTTTAAATGATAAATATTTTATTAATATCATATTTATATTATAATTATATCTTTATAAACATCCATGAGTGGAAGTGTTGAAAGATGAATAACATGAGTCAATGTGGAAATAGTCTGTCGTACACACGAATGATGACATTTCCCATTTAATTAAATCTTTATATGGATATTGATTATTAAATTAACATAATAAAATATAAAAATATTTTATATATTTATTTTATTTAAAATAATTTATTTATATGATTTGAAGGTTATGGATGAAGAAATAAAATTCAAATTCTCAATTAATAACTATACATCTTCTTTAGACAACATCCTTTATATTACACATTAAGCCTTTATGGTCAATATTATTCCCAAAATAAGACCTCTAAAATATGGATAGGGATTTAATTGAGGTATTTATAAATTTATTGAATGAAATATAAGGTTATTAAATTGTGAATAAATTATAATAATAAATGTTATTTTAATAGAGGTGGTAGTGGAACTCTTGTTATTTTTCAATATATTATATTATTATAATTTATTTATGATATCAAAATTGATTAAAATTGAAATATCTAGATTCTATGTTGAATATGAGTCTAAATACATCTATTATATAAAATATCATTGATTTTGGATCACATTTTTAAAATTATCTTCTTTTTTTAATACGTCGTTACCCCTATGACCATTATAATCAAATCATTGATTTTTTACATTAAATTGGATAATTAAGTCACTATAAAGTGTAAAATGTATAAAACATAGGACATGTATTATTTCACCAAAAATATCCCTTCCAGATGGCAGAGTATAGTATTTTTATGATTTTGTTATCATCTAATAAATATGTTTTAATATAAATTATTATTAATGCCATTTTTTATTGTACACAATTAATGTGATTTTAAAACTAAACATAAACAAATTGAATTTGAATATATTATAATAAAACCTATATAATATTTCATTTTTATCATAAAAAATCATTCAACACAATAACCCACTCAAATCATATTTCTTTTAACAATTTTAATATAATTTGGTTTACTTCTTACATAAGCACATTATTTGTGTTTCATAAGAATTAAATTAAATTATTTATTCACAAAAATATTGTAATAAATTTACATGATGGAAAAATATTTTATAATTGACATTAATATTTATAAAAAACCTAATAATCATTTTTAACTATTTCAAAAATATAATTGTAATTAAACATGGGGAATGACATTATTTACATTCGTTAATATAAAATAACATTAACTATCAAAGTCATTGAAAAATGGGAAAAAATTCATATATTATAATTTTGAATGATTATAGAAGATTTATACTCATAAAATAAAAAAAATTACATTTTTAGTGTAACTATATAGTCTTTATCTATTAATCATTCACATTAATTACTATATTTACATTTTAATTTTGTAACAATATTATGAAAACTACCATTAATAATATTCAAATATAAAATGGGACTATTTCTAAAATAGGGAACCAATGAATAAAATAATTAAATCAATTTTTCATCATTATATTTCTATAATTTTAATATGTTACTTTTAATAAAAATTTATAAAACACAGTGAAAAATAATTTTTTGATTAATCTGTTTTAGGCCCCTAAATGTACATACACCAAAATCAGAAATGATGTTTATTCAAATGAAATAAATTAGAATATATATTATTTAATAATAATTAGGTTTCTTTTATTTCATATTCAAATCATAAAAATACCTTTTGATGAAATTAAAATGATATTTTAAACAAATATTTTTAATTTTCACTTTTCCCTAAAAACAATCTTTTCTGAAAAATATCAAAATATGAAATGATGATTATTTTGATATTCTGAAATTTAAAACAATATCAATTTTACTATATAAAATCTCTAATGTATAAAAAAATAAATTATAATAAATTTCTCACAAAAATTAATAAAACCCATTTTTAAAAAAATATATATTTATAATGAATAAATTTTCCATAGAAAACATTACTGATTATTCCAATCTCATAGTAAATATATATTTTTATTAGGAAATTTATATATCTCTCATTTTTTAGTTAAATCTATTAATACTGATGAATTTAATAAATAGGTCATAATGGTTCTATTTAAAATAATAATATTTAATGATTTGTTAAACCTCAGAGCTGTGTATATTAAATACTATTGAAAATAAAACATATTTTTTAAAAAATATTAATATTTTAGTATATTGGTCAAGAAAATTTGGTTTTTATTTCATGATATTATTAAAATTATAAAATTATTTATTGGTAGTTTTTTATAAAGTGTATAAATAATTATATTGGATAATAATGAATTAAAAATATTTTTTTAAAATAACCTAATATTATCAATGGAAAATTTGAAAATCATGTAAAAATTATTGCCACACAATTAAATGGATGTATTTATTAAGACTTTTTAGTTGTGGGATAATTAGTTAAGTTACTTTTTTATCTATTATTATTTCAATTTAAAAAAATATATGATTAAGGACTCATAATTTTTAAATTAAACTACACTGAACATTGGTGACTTTTCAATTTAATTTTCCATGTGATATTAAAATAAAAATTAAAAAACGTGTCTTTGATTACATATAAGGAATAAAAAATCATACACAAGAAGGTATTTTATTATGAGTCATATTTTTTATGTATGTCGGGTTATTATGATGTGATTTGTTATTTATTTCCATTATTATTGTTTCTTGTTATATTTATATCAAATTAGAAACTCCAATGACAAATGATTTTATAATTTTGTATATATTTAGTGTTAATTAAATAAAAATATGTAAATTATTATAGAAAATTTATATTAGAGACATTCATAGAATGATTAGGTGTTTATTCAAATAGTATTTAATGTATACACACATATTTTGAAATAATGATGACCAATAATTAGTATTTGGACCATATATATAGACTTTAATCCTGGATTATGTATGAAATAGAAAATTATAATATCAAAAACTTTCTACCAATTGGATATATTTTTTTCTTAAAAATATCATTATGTTAACTAATTCATTTAGAAATACATCCATTTAATATATGAGTCTTAAAATTGATATTTTGAATTCACTAAACTAGAGAAATTATTAATCTAACAACACAATCCTTAATATATTCTAAAAAATGGATATTTTCTTTATAATGATAGAATTGATCCATTACAACTACATGAGTAATAAAATGTGTTATATTGTTCAAATTGGGTTCATATTAATATATTTTTAATTTTTATTCTAATCCCAATTTTTTTCTAAATTTATATTCTCTTTTAGACACATAAGAATGTCTTTAATTAATTTTAATATGGTAGAATCCATAATAAAGATAACTCACCATCCCTCCAACACTACTAACATTATTTTTATCCAAGTTTCAATAATTATTAATAAACTATCCCCAATAACTCACTATTTGTTTATTAATGGAATGTGGTATAAATATAATCATTTTTATTGTTTTAATATTTCATGATTCTATTTATCTATGGATTTAGTGTTAAAAATTATAATGATCACCATGGGAGGAAACTTTATGCAATTTAACACTAAATATCAAAATCATTTAAAATATTCTTCATTCTTATTTTCTTACAATCATTTTTTCTTATTAATATGTAATTTTTAGGTTTTCTTATGTTTTTTAGATAAAATAATTATATATCTCATTCATGTGACTCTGTTTACATAAAAAATTATTTTTTAGTATTCACAAAGTTCTATTATCTTGTTTTTTATTATTAGTTGATCACCATTACACGATTACACCCTTGACCTTGAACGTATATATATATATATATATATATATATATGTTTTAATATAATATAAAAACATTAATAACAAATTTGTTTCTTAATTTCTTTCTTGAACGAGATCTTATTATGAAATTAGATAAAATCTAATTGATTTTCTATAGTTATTGTGTAACTATTTTGTTCAACGATTCAAATTTTATTTTGGTATTTTTGTTAACATCATGTATCTTTTCATTATGCATCAAAATGATGAATTTCATGCATCAAGAGAAATCCCTTGAGTTCACCATGTTTAATTTTTAATTTTTAATTTTAATTTTTATCCATTCTATTCTAAAAATATTATTTTAATGGTATAAACCCCTTATATTTTCTTTAAAAATATAATAGTAATTTTATTTATCTAAGGCCACAATAGGGGATAAGAAAAATATGAAAGATAATATAAATTCTTGTGAATCAAAATACTATTTGTATATGTTAGGACAATGTTATTATTTAATATGAATTTATTATAATATAAATTTTTTTAAAATAATAATGTATATATTTAATGGTTCTCTAAGGCTTATTTCAATTAAAAGATTATATATGATAAAGTTTTATAAATTATTCAATCAGTTTTAAAATATTTAGGGTTAAATAATTTATTTTGTTTTTGTTTTCACATAAAAATAATATTTTTTTCATTAATTGGCTCAAATTTTGGTTCCTTTAAGAAAATAAAACCTATATATATTTCCCTTAAAATTTGGGAAGATTATTTCTCATCCCCATTTTTACATTAATTTTGAATAAACTCAAAATATAAAGTGGTAACAGCACTTATGTCCTAAAAATCAAGGTCTGGATCAAGATGATAGTAAAAAGATCACATGATCGTTTACTATAAACAATGATGGTTACCGAAAGTTAGTAGAATTCTATATATGGTGATTTTGAGTATTATTAAACCCTTTTTGAATTAATTATATCCTTTTTTCATCCAAAATATCCACCTTATTCAATATAATAATGTTTTAGCTATATCCATTCCACATAATAAGACTATTAGGTATCCTATCAAATTACACAAATAGTTTCTTTTTTATTAATGTTTTATAGATATTATTATAAGAAAAATCACTAAAAGATTAATTTATTCCCCTGGATCCTATAATTTTGAATACATTTATTTGAATCATTTTCACTAAAATTTGATGGTCCTATCATCTATTACGATTTAACTAGTGTTATATAAAAATAAATAATGTCCATACATCACCATTAAACTCTATATACACTATACAATTTTAATTTAAAAACATTTATTTATTTTCAAATATAATTGTTATTACATTGTAATGCATACCCCATTAGTTCTTCCAATTCAATGATAAAAAACTATTTCATATTGATATAATAATATCATTATTAACTAGCCATAATAATATCACCCATACTGAATCCCACCCTAAAAAGGATATAAAAAAATTATCATATATTCTTTACTGTTCTATAATAATTTTTATTTTAGGATTTAAAAGTTATATATAATAATATAAGGTCCTATAATGATATAATTTCACCTAAATACATGTTATACATTATGAAAAAATCATATAAATCTCTTATTTTTTTCTTGGTTATCATAACTATTGATTCACACAATTGTGCATAGTTATATTCATTGAGTGAATTTCCCATTTAGAAAAATGTGAATATATATTAATAACATATAAAATATGAATTATTATAAAAAATTGGTTATAGAAATGAATAATTTATTTGAGTCACATATAATAGATCGATTATTTTTATTCACTATATATTTTTCATTGATGAAATTATAATTAAAATCATTTTTTATTATGATCAATTGGGTCTTTTTAGAAAAAACTAGGAAAATAAAATATATTGAATTAATTAGTTTATATTATTTTGGATAACCTATACATATAATAAGAATATTCCAAGGAAAATGAAAATTAATCAACTGTTAATATGCTCTACTTAGACCAATTATTGTAAACATGATAGAAGGACACCTATTATATTAATTGGTTAACATATTTTGGATGAAGTTATATAATAGACATTATTTAATACATATAATAGAAAATTGTAGATGGATGAATGGTTTCTATAATACATGTAGTGAAAATGATGTTACCATGTAGGGTTCATTTCCTAATTATACCCAAGATTCATGGTTGTTGAACAATTTTTATAAACCATATTCAAACCATATATATTCTACTGGGTAGTTTTCCATTCCATTCATTGTTACTATATTGTTATCTATAATCAATTAATAATTTGTTATGAATCTAAAAAATTTTAAACTTCCCAATTAGGAACACAAAACAAATATTTCTCCCAAAAATATTATCCATGATTTATTTATATCAACCTACTCAAAAAACTCTTTCATAGTTAATAATATATCCCTTAGGATATCACCACATTAAACATGCTTATCAATTTAATTGGTGACCCCTACTAATATAAATGGAATTTTCATCCCATTGATACAATAAATTTTCTACCACTGACTATGTATGGATGAAAATCCGCAAAAATGAAATGAAATTTTATTATAGAACCCTTATTACCATATTTCACATCTAAACAGCACATACTATAAACAAGAAACCTCATACTTAATTATATTGTGACATCATTATCAAAAATATTATACACCAGATTCATTTTAATTTACTAGAATGTGTTAATGGTTAATGAAATTATACCTTAATCACGCATCCTTATAAGGATGGGTAATTAAACTCCATCAACTTTTAATGATCGGAACCACCGAGGCTGATTTTCTTGGAAGAAGACCTGGCTGCCACATCCTGATGCGTGTATCCAATGGTTATGTGATGGCGATGGGTGAAAAGAATTCATGAATAAAATTGTAGGTTTATCCATAATGTACATGTACTTATTTACTCTACCATCTCAATGTAGAGGTGTAGAGGAATAAAAATAAAAGATAGTAACATTAAGGTAAAAAACCACGCATTTCATAACCTCAACGGAATACAAAATAGTGTTAGAGTGTAATATAAAAATTAAATGGAAAAATAGATAACCACCTAGAAATAATATCCCATATAGACAAAAAATGAAATATAAAATTTTTAAGAGAGGCCTAAAACTGATCTCCATGATCCAACCACCATTGGTGGTCTATACAATAGAGTATACCTATGCTCCTCAAATATCATAATCGATATGTCTGTCACCTCACTATGATAAGAATAATTTCTGTAATGAACATGCATGGGTGAGTATATACATACCCAATAGAACATCCCAAAAACAAAAGAGATAGAAATATAAGACATGATAGAAGTAGTCATCTCAACCCGAAGAAAGAGGTTAAAAAATGCAATAAAATATATATATATATATATATGCTTATATAAAAAAAACAAATGATGTAAAATGAGGACATCCATCTAACAGCCCAGCCTGGGATAATGAGTCTACATTTTGAACCAATGGTACATCATTGAGGTCCAACATAACACATGACTTTCTAAAGAATTCATGAGGAGGACATCCACCTTACAAATACTCCATAGCCCGAGGGAGTCACAAACCCACTATTCTGTCATCAATTAAGAAAATCATGAGCAACAACATATGAAACCATTTTTAGGGATCTGCAAACCGCCACTTCAACGCACCATAACTGAGGGAGAATTGACTCTTAACCATGAATATCATGTAACCCCTCCATTAGTAGATTATAAGGGATCACACCGCATAACATCACTCTTCTATGGATTGATCTAGAACTTCTTTTAAAGACCCTTCAAGATCTCGGAGATTGAACATGAGAGAGTAAAACTACTTCTTGTATAGAAAATTTTCCCTATAATTGAAAGGGGTGTTATAATAGTACCTTAATAAAGTATATGGGGAACCATGAACTGACATTTATAGGGGTACTAAACCCGTGGATAGAAGACCCACAACCTAGTGTGATAATGAGAATGTTCTTCCTTTTGAATGAATAGTATAGAGGGCCTACACCCAAGTTCGATAGGAAATTATATTCCCTATGGATAGAAGACCAATAACCTAGTGTGTTGGGGGAGTACATACAATAATAAAAATACAAGTATAAGCATCCTACACCCTAATGTGGCAGGGGAGTACCATTTTTATAGATAGAGGACCCACACCCTAATGAAAAAAAGGAGTACCCCCACTGCATAAATGAATAGTATGGGGAAACCACACGCTGGGGCCACAAGGTAGTACCATCTACATGGATAAGGGACATGTTACCTGGTGTGACAGTGGAGTAGAATTTCTATAATGACTCATATTTTATTGTTTTCCTTTGTAACAATTTGGTTAAATTCTGAGACCGTGTGTTGATACAGAGTACAATTCTGAGGCCATGTTTCCCTAGAAAAATTCATTAAAATTTTTATATTTTTAATAGAACACACCTACATCATTCCTAAAAAACCAAAATCATAAAAATGGGTTCCTAGATCAGAAATCTAAGAGATAATTTGATCTCAAAATGGTGGATTTACCCTTGGTGCAACCTAACATTGGTTATCATGGGTCATCTGAAGAACAGTCACCAAGGATGTAATTATAAATAAAATAATTATTTTATATTATTTTATTTCAAATCATTATAACTAATGAACGGTGACATGGTTTCGAAATATAATACCATAGTTTAGTTTGTAATGTAGTTGCACATGAGCCTTCACCCAGTTGGTAAGGACTCTGTAAGTTAATCCAAGAGACCCAGGATAAAATCAAGGTGGATGCATAATTTTTGGGTACTATAATAAGTAGTATAACGGGAAATGTCAATTACTGTTGCATGTACTATAGTGGGAATTGTAGTAGGTACTGTTTGGCACTGTAGTAGCCTAGAATATGCACCTGTTTGGGCCTTCGGGCCACCGATTTGGTCGTTAAGTCCTTTAAGGACATCAGCCACCCAGTCCATCGGGTAAATAAAGCCTTCGGGACACCTCAAGGCCTTCGGGCCACCTTAATTGTAGATGAAAACCAGACAACCTTCAAGGAACAATCTCTACAAGGAGGATAAGAAAATGAGCTTTCATCACAACAGAATCTAAAAAAATGAATGAATGAGAGGGTATGGCACCATCCATTGGGACAAGCATGTCTATGCATGGGATTTCCTAGCCAAGCAACCATACAAAGGTGGAGAGCTGATTTGACGATGAAGATACTGGGGAAGAGCAGTTCCACGTAGTCTGCCTGGGTTTTATTTAATTTTTGAAGCCTACGAGGAATTAATTCCTCTAAAGCCTATGGGCCAAGTAATACATACACCTACGGGCCTTGTAAAAGTTCCACCTCACCCCTTGAAAGGTGGATTATCAAAAATTATTAAAAAATAAAGGCCTTCGTGCCACTAGATGAGTTAGTAATGTAGTATTATCCCTAGGTGAGGCCTAACATTAGCCATCATGCATCAATTATGAAGAATAGATATTGGATGTTTTAATGAATAAAATAAGCTAAGATTTTATTTTGTTTTACTGTTAAGTCTATGCAGTGATACTATTTATTATAAACGATAATGTAGGAAGGGAGCTAGTGTTAAGAAAATAACAAATAGAAATTCCCTAGAGGAATTGGGGAGAATATTTATATAATTCTCTTAGCGGTGATGACAAACACATGGATCGATGATCATTCTTGATGGACTTACCATTGAATTCTATCTTTCAATATAACGATACATATCCGAGGTAGGGATTTAGATTTTTAATTTATTTTCCCCATTATTTATTTACATGATGAATGTGGGTCAATCTACAAATGAATTGATCCAAAATAGTATTGTTGTTGCGGGATGGGTTGGTGTTGTTGTATCATCAGAAGATTAGATTATCCTTTTCATTTATCCTTTTAATGAGAATGAATTATGGTAGACATTGACAAATTCCAAGGTTATTAATTTGAGCGGTCTAGTTCCTTAACTCCATCATTCATGGAATTCTGTATTATTGGATTCTCATGACTGCAGTTCGACTTTACAGGAGGCTATGATTGTGATCGGACCCCCAGATTGGAGGCATGATGAAATAGAGGTCGAACTAGTGTAGCTATGGACCCAAGGATCACACAATTATTTTTTATTCAGATATTGATGCACAAAAGAAGGATGGAAGACTATAGAAAGAAGGGAACCAGAGTCAAGTGTAGGCGGAAGAGGCAGGTGGCTTCATGACATGGTTTGGTGGACATGTGACATGAAAGGGTGTCCAAGTGATGTGGAAGGAATGTTGCATGATAGGGCGGGGTGGCCGCGTAACACAGCGGGGTGGACATGATGACTGACGACTGTTACGACGGGCAACCACATGAGCTCACCAACCCGGAAATGGGCTGGGTCGGGTGATTGTGTCGGGACAACATGAAAGGTTGGGCCACAAAGGTGGGTCGGGCTCAATCGAAGTGGGTTGATCTAGTGGGATTACTCAACCCTGTGGACCAGGTCGGACATGGAGAATGAGGACAGACCCCACGGGCCAGATAGAACCTAGGTCAGACCTGGGTGTCTGGACAAGGCCATGGTCAACGGTAATCCATTGTAATTGGGACACGGTATACCTCCACAATAGCTCGAGAAAATATATAGAATTCGACTTCCAGGGTCAGTCCATGACCTATTAAACCCCCTTTTGAAATTTGCAAACTTCCATTAATTTCAAATTGGATGTTCGTTTAACAAGCTGTCAACAGTGTTGGGACCCTTAAGATGATACATTAATTTCAGTATATCCAATGTGGGTTTCTGTGGGAGTGTGAATATGACCCAATGGATTAAGTAATAGAGATTGTTTGTCTTATAGAGACTTTTTGTCTTTTGGAGACTGTTTGCCTAATGGAAACCATATGTATTTTTCAGACTGTGTGTCGTATTTTATTTAATATATAAGAATGTTCATGATATATTTGTTGTCTACATATATCTGTGTGCATCATAATATTCCTTTTTTTGTGGTATTCCTTCGTGGTATTACATTGTGCTATTACATTATGACTTTTCTTTTGTGGTATTCCTTCATGGTATTTTCTTTTTTCTATTACTTAATGGTATTTACTTTGTGGAACTTCTTTTATGGTATTCCGTTTTGGTTTATCAGTACCTTAAATTATATTGTTTTACTCACACCAGCACAGTCATTTCACACACATGTCTTTTCTTCTTCAGATGATCAACTCTTTGATGGAGTTCCAAGTAGACTAGGACCAGGCGGTGCATTGTGATACCAGACGTTCCATGGTTTGTTCTAGTATATTTTCTACCAATAGTCATAATACCACTTTCATTTCATGTTGGACTTGTGATTGAAGACTATTTTCATTTGGTGGTCTTGTTTTGGCCCGGTTTACATTCCATTACATTCCTTGATTTACTCTGGTTGTGTGATATTGTGGTTTTATTGAAGTGTTTACATAGTGCGTTTACATTTCATAATTTTTTACTTGTATATGTGTGTGTGGATATATGTATATAGTAAAATTCCTCTCATCTGAGGTATATTCTTAGACAATGTGAGTTACCATCCCCTATAATATTGAAGGTGGGCTTGGGGTAGTAACGGTATAGGACCCTCTAAGACAGGTCATGACAGAATGTTATAAAAGGAGTTCAGTTTTTATTTAGGATTGGTATTCTATGGGGTTGGTTTTGTGAAATAGTGTTATATGATTCATGCTCGACTTTATTTCCTGGTAATCCAGTTTTGGTGTGGTGTTCGATTTATACATACAAAAGGATTGTGTGAACTTGGATTTCAACTCTGTATATGAAAAAAATAATTTTAGGTTTTAATATTGGTATATGAATTATATTAGAATGGTTTGATAATTCCTTGTCCTTTTAAGTCAACTCTATAAATATAATCAATCAACCATGGTACGTTTTGTTTTATTATAGAATTCCTCTAGGAATAATTCAAATTGCTATTATGTTGCATGATCATGAGGATAGTCCTCTTAGGGATGTGGCATTGGTACATGGGCCTATATTAGAGATTGAGGCTCTCAGTGGTTTACCAGCTATACCACAACCTGTTGAGAAGCAGCTACTACAAGAAATACCATCTATGGATGCCTGAAAACTGAGTGCATTGCATGATTTTCCAAGGAAGTGACATCCACGTTTTTTGGAGGAACCATACCCCCAAGAAACTGAGGATTGGATGGTGGTAGTTAACCATGTCTTCCACCATGTGAGGATGCATTCCAACAAGATAGTAATATTTTTCATGAGTCTCTTTCATTGATCTATAGAGAGATTGTGGAGAATAGTTACCTAGACACACGATGAGATGACTCTCTCTTGGATAGACTTCGACCATCTCTTTTGAGAGGAGTTATTTCTCGATAGGTTGCAATTTGTGTGCATACATGATCTTTTGCATCTCCAGCAGGGTTTTGATACTCTGGTGTAGTATTTAGAAATATTTTCTAATATTTTCTTTTCCTCCTCAAATATGGTATGTGACCCTTTCATTAGGGTTCATACCCTTGAGAAATATATAGACCAACAAATTAGAAAATGCAATATAACACGTAGAATTCCTACTTCTGTTGGGGAAATTGAGCGATCCCTAATAGTGTAGAGATTTATATTAATGAAGGAAACGATAGTGGGAGCTACCATTAGGCACCAAGTAGCCGATAATTTATCAAAAAGCCTCAAACAGCAATAGAAGGGTCCCAATCTAGTCTGGTTCCTTAGGAGATGAACCCAGAACAAAAGATCATTAGTGAATGGCTCTTATGGAATCATTATTTATCTGATGGATATGTTGTGTTACTCATATGTTAGTCACTTAAATCTAGAACAATTTTTCCAGACCCACCATATAATTGACCCAGAAATGGTCGAGGGTCCACTGAGGTAGAGGCATGTTCCTGGTGGTCCTCTATATGGAGGATGTGGAAGGGGAGCATGCAGGGCAGTAGGAGGTGGTAAGAGGTTCTGGATATTACCACCACTACACCCAGGTGGTCCACGATAGGATTAGGGAGTTGGTGGACAAGGTCTAGTCTAGATATATTTTATAGAGTATTATGATCTCAAGGCTGTATGGATGATTAGAGGTATGATATGTGTGTCTTCCACCATAGATTTAGTTTTGATAAACATAGGTGTTATACATTTTTTTCCTTTCCATGGACCTTGTTCAAGACTCAAATATTCCAGTTTACCTTCTGACTTGAACCTTATTCTTAGATACTCCTATGGGAGGAGATTCGTTGATCACCCACCGGTCACGATATTATCACCATACTCTTGGATTTAATATTTTTTTGTTGGGATATCTTGGTAGCAACCTCGAGGCCTTACAACATCATTCTCAAAATATACTAGTTATCTGTAGTTAATGCTCATATTGAATATTTTAGGCATAGAGTGTGGTGTGTCCCCAGTGAGAGGACCACATTTTCTTTTGTTGTTCAAATGAAAAAACATGCATCATGGTATGGACTCACACATTGTAGGGTGTAGACGATCACTCAAAAATTGGCTTGCCTGACCCTCAACGTAGTGGATGATTTGAGTCCATAATTTCCTACAGTGGTGGTAGAGTATGAGGAAACATTTCTTAAGAATGTTCTAGGATTACCTACCCTCAAAGAGTTATACATAAGTATTGATCTATACCATATTAGAGAAATAATATATATTCCAACGTATCATATATCTCACGTAGTGCATCATGTGTTTTGTGTGGAGTAGAGGACTTATATAGGAATGAATTTTTGAGACCGAGTGTTTCTCCCTGGGCATTAACAGTAATGTTTTCCTTGAAGAAAGATGGGATCTTGAGGTTATGTGTTTACATCTTGCACCTAAAATAGGTGATTTTAAAGAATATTTATCCACTACTGAGGATCGATGACCTATTTGATCTATTTAAAGTGTCGCGGTTGTTCTCGAAGATTGATCTCATATCTATCTACCACTTTTTATGAGTATGTGATGAGGATACATAGAAGATGACCATCATATGTCGATACAACCATTATGAGAACATGGTGATGTCTTTTAGCGTGATGAAATCCTCCAAAAATTTAATGTGACTCATGATCCATATCTCTTATCCTAATAAAGAACAGTTCATGGTGGTCTTCATTGATGACATCATAGAGTACACAATTTCAAAGGAGGTGCATTAAATAAACAATAGGATGGTCCTAGACACACATTGATAGAACCAAAAATATGGGAATCTCTGGATGTTTTGGTTTTCGATTTGAGAGGTTCATTTAATGGGACATTCCATTTCAGAATATGGTGTTATAGTTGATCTAGTGAATATTTTTTTTCCTTGCATGGGGGACAAACAATATTTTTACCTAGGTGTTAATTTTACTTGTTTTGGTTGGGTATTATCAAAGGATTGTAAGAGAATTTTTCAGATCACTAATTTCCATTACACATTAGACATAATAGAGAATTCAATTCATGTGGACAGAGATGTTCGAGAAGTGATTTAAGTAGTTTAGGAAGATATTGATGAGTGATCCCATCTTGAAATTTCTAGAGGGAACCAAGTACGTCATGTTCTGCGAGGCATCATGTCCTTGGATTGGTTGTGTCCTAATGCATGGGAATGAAATTATTTCATATGGTTCATTCCTTTTGATTCCTCATGATCATAACTACATGACCCATGATCTTTATTTAGTAGAGAATTTATTCAATTTGATGATGTAGAAACACTACATAATGGGAAAGAAATTTTTTTTATACACTGACCACAATATTCTCATGCATGTCATATCTTAGAAGGATATGAACGTGAGATAGAGGTTATAGCCATAGTTCCTCTAATAATATGACATTGATATTGTCTATACTTCTTGTAAGGGAATATGGTGGTAAATTTTTTTAGTAGGAGATCCATTTTGTTGTTTCTGTATAACGAATTAGAGAAGTTGGCCTCGTTTTAAATATCCTTTATGGATATGGATTGTATCATATTACCTCCAATCAATGGTTGTTACCCATGAACACTTACATGGATTCATGATGGAACAACATTGGGATACCAAATGTAATACAATACATTATCTAAGGTTTATAAGGAATTCCATTGATAGATATTTGAAATCAAGGTTGCATGCGTTTATTTTCAAAAGGTGCACAATAGTATCAATGTCATGGAAGGAGGAGGTTTTTAGGGAGTTCCATATATCCATTTTGGTGGAATGTCTTTGTTTAGAAAAAATTGTATTCGGACCTAGGAAAACTTTTTTAGAGGCCATGGATGACGAAGATAGTCATAGAGTTTGTTTCCTGATGCCTCATCTGTTAGTAGGTCATGGCCAGGCATCATTTTTCAGTAGGATTTACATAAAAATTTGAGGTTGCAGAATGGATGTGTGATGGGATATAGATGGAAATCCTGATAATTTTACCACATACATTCTAAGAAAACGATTCAATTTGTGTGATCATTTATCAAATCACCATGTCGGCCCACTTCCAAGCTATTTGGGAGCATAGTTGAGTGGAGAGCATGGGATTCCTCTACGTTCCGAATATATTTCAACCCCATAGAGTTCCATCGATCATAATCTTAGATCGTGATGCTCTCACTACATCCCAAATGTGTATGGGGTTTATGGTGGCAATTGGGACACACTTATGCTTGAGAAAAATGATTCACCCACAAACAAATTTCCAGAAAGGGTAGACCATTCAGGTTCTAGAAGAAATTATAGAGTCTTTCATGTAAGATTCTATATATAGTTTGCAGGATAATCTACCACTAGTATAGATTGCTTAAAACAATAGATACCATTCTACCACCTGTATGGTTCCATTCAAGGCCTCATACAAGCGAACCAACAGGTCATAACATAGTTGGATAGACCTAGTAGATTCTTCAATCATGGGAAAAAAGTATGTGCAGGAGACTATCGAGAATGTAAAATCATCCAAAAGTGGATGAATCCTATACAGATCCAAGAGAATTCATATGTTGATAAGTGGTGGAGGCCTTTGTATTACATGGATGATGAAAACATGTTCCTTACAGTCTCAACTTGATGTGGATTATCAAGATTTATCCTAAGTGACATGCCATCTTCAGGGTACATCAAACCATTACTAATACTACATAGAGTTGGAAAGGTGGTATGATGCTTGGATTGACCCCCCATTTTTAGATCGGTTACATGACATCTTCCATGTTTCGTGACCCATATCATTGAAATTAATAGAGTGAGGTGGACATCGAGTAATGGTAAACATTTATTGAGTAACCGATCTAGATCAATGATTTTCCATATAGAATCCTTCCTGGGTAGTTAATTCCTTTCATGCTTGTATATTGGTAGTATTGGAATCACTAGGAGAGACCATTACTATGGGAGGCTCAGATTCAGGTTCAGTACCCTCATTTGTTTGAGTATCCCTTGTTTTAGATTTTGTAGGATGTAAATACCTATGGTGTGGAGAATGTAATGACTCTAATTTTTTCTATTTTATTTTTATAAATTATTTGATAATTTTCTTTGAAAAGTTGCAGAGAGAACATAGAATTATGAGGCACAATGTTCTGAAAAAAATTCAATGAAAAATGTTATGATTTTAATATCACAAAAGTGTGGCATTCCAAAAATTGTGAAATATCATTTAAATGGGTCCTAGATTAGATATCTGAGAGTAATACTAAGCCCAGAATTGTGGTTTTACCCTAGGTATGCCACAACTTTAGTCGACACGTGTCATCTAAAAAATGAGTTATCAAAGAAGTAATCATAAATAAAATAATAAAACAGTATTATTTTATATTAAAATCGAAGTGACTCATGAATGATTACTCAGAATAGAAATATAATATCACAATTGAGTTTGTAATTTGGTTTTTCCCATGGAAATGCCTAACATTATCTGGCGTAGGTCGACTAGGAAGAATAATTTTAAGACATTTTAATAATGAATATAAAATATGAGTTTAAATCATTTGAATGTTACATCAAAACAGCAATTGTATTTATATTAAATTAATATCTATGTTGGGCCCTGAGGTAAAGATCATAACACTAGAAATTTCCTGTAGAATATAGAGAGAATCCTAAGAGTATTCTCTCGGTATTGATGACAAACACCGATATCAGAGATCTTTCATGAAGAATCATTGATGAAAATAAATCTTTTACATCAAAAGATCCATATCAAAGTTATGGAGTTTGATTTCTGATTTATTTTCCCCGCTATTTATTTACATGATGATCATATTTCAATCAAAAAATAGATTGATCTTTGGCTTGATTATTAATGTGGTATGGGTTATTGTTGGGAGGTTATCGAGATATTATTTTATCATCTTAGTTTATATTTCTTACGGGAAAAAATTGACGATAACCCAAAAAAAGGACAATATTAATTCTTAAAGAATTAATTTGTTTTATCTCCCCATTATTGGTATTTCTGTCTATTGGATGCTCATGACTGCGACTCGACATTGAGGGAGGTTCTGAATTTGATTAGATGCCCCGATTGAATGAAAGATGAAACAGAGGTAGCATCAGTGAAGCTCGAGACATGAGGTTCAAATGGGTGTTTTTGTTTCATAAATTGAAGCACATGAGGAAGAATGGGGGACCCTAGAAAAATGGAATTTGTGGCCAGTGCAGGCGGTAGTGGCTGACTGTGCTCTGAGATTTGGCATGCTCGGAACTACATAGGACATTGAGGTCACCATGGGTGATTGCGTGAGCTAGCCAACCTGGTAATCTTCCAGGTTGGGCGATCGAGCCAGACTGAAAAAGTGGGTCGGGTCAACCTATTGAATAGGTGTGGACATAGTGGGTTTGGTTAGTCCCCACTGGTCAAGATGAACCCAGTTCAGACCCGGGTGGCCAAACTGGGCCACATCCGAGTACGCTACTGTGTGGTCATGGAAGCTGAGGTACTATCATTCCACAACCAGGTGAACCACCTTATGAAATTTTTAAACAATCATAACATTGAAATAGAACATCTATTTGATGAGATGTATGTGGTGTTAGAAATCTTAAGATGATATGGTCATTTAAAAAAATCCTTTGTGTGGTTATGTTGGAGTTTCCAAACATCCGAAATGATTGATGAGTTAGTTCTCCTAGAATGAGAATTATTTCACCAATCATTTATGTGGATGGATGTTACCTATAGACTATGTGTCTTATAGAGACTGGGTGTCATATAGATATTGTGTGTATTATGGTGACTATGTGTCTTATGGAGACAGTGTGTCTTATGGATATTATGTGTCTTATTGAGTCTATGTGTCATATGGGATATAATATATCTTATGTACTAATATATTTTTTGTAGACATATATCTCTGTGAAGCTGACTATGAATTCCTTTGTGGCATTCCATTGTGGTATTTCCTGGTGGTATTCTTTCGTGATATTTCTTTTGTGTTATTAATTCTTGGGATTTCCTTTGTGTTATTTCATTTGGGTATTACTTCATGGTTTTTACTTTATGGTATTTCCTTTTTGTTATACCATTGTTGTTTTTGGGTTTCCTACAATGTATTGTTTTACTCACCCTCACACAAACTATTCTTGCGC
The DNA here is from genome assembly GCA_963277665.1 of Viscum album. Taxonomy (NCBI): domain Eukaryota; kingdom Viridiplantae; phylum Streptophyta; class Magnoliopsida; order Santalales; family Viscaceae; genus Viscum; species Viscum album. The sequence goes on from OY728164.1 coordinate 689,503,457, forward strand.
ATGTTGTGTCTTGTGTAGATGATCTACTCTAAGATGGAGTTCTAGGAAGAGTTGGACTAGGCAATGCCCTATGAGACTGGACATGCTAAGGTGCGTTCTGGAAGCTTTTCCAATGATAGTTCCAGTGCCTCTTACATTTTAGGATAGACATGTTTTTGTAGACTCTTTTCTTTTAGGGGGCTTGCTTTTGCCATTTTTACATTCTATTACATTCATTATTATAATTTGATTGTGGGATATAGTTTTTTTCATTCAATATTTACATAGTACCATTAAATTTTATAATTTGTGACTTGGAAGTGTATGTGTATGTACATGTACATAAAAAATTACTTCCATTTATCGTATATTCCTTCTTGGTGCCCGTCACCATCACCATACCTATTGGATGCGGGCTTCAGGTCGTCAAGGAAAGGGGCCCTCTGGGGTAGGTCATGAAAATTTCAACATGATCAATGAGTATGGACGACCAATAACATGGTGTGATATGGGAATACTATCTCCATCTAAACTCTCAAATGATCACACCCAATCTCCACCATCATCAAACATCTCATGAAAAATCTTCATTCATAGAACTTATCAAATCATAACTAAAAATATTCTATGAATTGTAAAATATCATTATATAAATAAAAAATCCTAAATGGCTACTCACAGGAATAAATATGAACCCAAAATAAGGATATATGATAGATAGAAGTTGTAAAAGGATGTACACGATGTGTGTGGTGTAGAGTATTGCATTTGAGCCTTCTTCATTTCAAGGATGTCTCCAATGGAGAAGTATTGGTGGCCATGTCACCCTAAATGGCATTTATATATCATAAATGACACGTCTCAATAAATTATGATGTACCCTTGCAATTTTATCATTTTTTATGTACATCATCATGTGCCCGTGCACCTAACGATGTACATTTCCATTATCAGGTACTTGGTCTGGCATGTCTACTCCTGAACTACATGGTCTGCATAACCACATGGGGCAATTGGTGTGTTCTATATGTAACGTGGCATGAATTTACAAGTAACATCCCACAGTGTGTCAGTCATTCCACATGGTGTGTGATCCCTAAATCATCACAATAACACAAGTGTTGTAGAATCCAAAAAAAACACACCGTGTATTTTTCCCCACTACATGGTGTGTATAAACGATTTCCATTGAAATTCATATATCATCATGAAACAATCAAGTTACACCTAATTCAAATTGAATATCCTCGCCAATGTACTTTAAAATTATGGTAGTTTCCTATATCAATTGATTCTATCCCACTGACGGAAAAAAATTGAAATTAGGTGATTCCTTCTAAGCCTGTAACACCATGTGATTCTCATCAATCATGGTCGATCAATCTCCTGACCTACAAAGAGTGTGAATCCATAGATTATCACATCCAATCGATAAATTCTTATCCATCCTTATATCATCAGTTTTTTCATCACACGAGATTCAACCAGGAATCCTAGGGTGTTGTCCAGATAGATCCATCCATACAATTTCGATCCATGATACCTTTTCGCAATAGTGAAGAACATACAGAGTGGAGGTGTATAAAGCACATTAAAAAAGTAAATAAAAAATTATCTAGTAATTATTTAAATAATTATAAATCAATGATTAATATAGATGGTATCATGTAAATGATTATACATTTATTTAATTAACAATATATTAGAATCATGGATCATTTAAACGGTTTGTAATTTCCAAAAATATATATTTATATTAAATTAATAATTAATATTTTTAATCAATATAGTTAAACAAATAGTTGATGAGTCATGGATTTATTATGGATCAATTTTTTGATAATAATGTGTTCACATAGGATGGGAAAGATTAGCTACAATCACTACATCTTGAAACAACTCGATATGTTAATCGTTCATTGTTTGATGATGATCTTCCAAATAATAATGCTATCATATTGCACTTATATCTAGAAATATTAATGAAGATAACCTTTTTCGAATCATCATACGATGGTATTTTTATAGGATATAATTAGGTCATTTTTTAAAACAAATAATTTTTTTTTAAAACACACATTCCATTGGCATTCTCAAGTGAACATCCAACGCCGCCAAACCATAGCTCATGCCATTGGTAAAACTACCACTCTAGATTCAACATTGGTATTAATTTTTATAATTTGAGACCCTTAAATAGATATATTCTATTATTTCTAAAAAAATATGTGCATGTGATAAAAATATATTTATAATTTCTATAATATCAATTTAGGATAACTGATCCTCAAAATCCCCTACCATCTCATCCACTAGCATCAAAAATATTTCAAAAAAAATCAATCTCTTATAAGGAAAAACCATAAAATCTAAATTAATTCTAATTAATTCATCCCTAAAAAAGATTAAAAAAAAAGTTGGGATACAATGATCACATCTTTCTGCCTATCTCCTAAGATCTCTATTACATGATTCCTTGCTGGAACATCACACAAACCAAGAGAATGGTCTATCCTCAAATGATTATCTCTTTGAAATCCAAGAGTTCCACTGGGAGTTCTATGACTATGGATCCATCTTCATTTCCCAATTCTCTATAGTCTATCACTTATGCAATATCATGCATGTATCACATCATATATGACACGAGGAAGATGTCATGAAACCTCTCAAACTATAAGGGTAAATATAGGCTATAATCAACCTCTCAATCCCTCTGTATGACCTGAAATATCCCAAGAAACCTATCTAATAGCTTTGCTCCCTAGATGAATCTATATAATCCTTAACATATGGAGACTCACTAGAAATCATGGCTTCCCTCGTCGAACTCCAAGGAAATAAAATGTTAGATTGCATAATATTTTTATCATATCATAGTTACCATATTCCCCTCATGGATGACACATGACATCTCCATAATTGCCTTCACTATCTATGGACCAATAATAGATTCCCCACTAATCTCATACTAGAATAAGGGTTACCTATAGGGTATCCTTTATAGGTCCATAAAAGGTTCCATGTGGATATTAGAGTGATAAAATGTATTATAATAAAAATATACCAAATTTAGGTGATCCTATCTATGTCGGAAAAATTAAATCATGAAATTCCTCATCATATCTTCTAATATATGGATAGTGAGTTCAAACATCTCATTCATCTAAGGGGAAAGAATGCAGTCATCCTCAACTTCGTCTTCAATACCTTTTGTAGGCCTCTACAGAACTGGGAAATTAAACCCAAATCATGGTTATTGATAATAATCGAGGGATCCCCATGAATGTGTTCGATCCACTTCATGTAAAACTCCCCCAATATTTCCATTGATCACTACTCCCTGATAGCATGGATGTGCGTTCACATCGTAAGCCAAGAAACTAACACCAAAATGGAATTATGGGCTCAATTTTTGTGGATTCCTAATCAAATTTTCCAATGATATATCATAAAATTTACACTCTGGGATCTCAAGGGGTTCCAACAGACACACCAAAACCTAGATCTTATCCATAATTTACTAACTTGTGATAAAACAAGAAACAAATATGTCCTTGATTAAACTCATTCCAACCCACTAAAACTACCACTGATGTTATATATACATTATCCATTCAATGGGATGCAAAAAAATATTTGTGTTAATCACGCTCAGAAACTCCTCTCAAAATGTGTCTATAACATCCAACCATCCTCGAAAAATGATAGATTGATTACATTATTTTGAGAATCCATTATGTGAATATCTTAGGGATATATTGTCATATAGGAATTCACAACCAATGTATCATAACTATACCTCCCTCATAGTCTAAATTATAATAGGAGTTCACACCAATAACTATTAATAATTTTCACCCCACTCTTCATTTAGGTGCAGCTATAAAGAAGAAAACATCCCATATACCTCATTGACCAGATGAGAATGAGAATTACTAAAAACAGAATACACCACCAAGTTTTCTTTCCTAGGTGTATATACTATATAAAAGTCATTATATTTTAGAAACATGATCTATTTCCCCATTCTTATGTTCATAAATACTTTCATGAGGATTTACTTGAGTCTCGAATGGGTAGAGAAGACAATAATGTTCTCATAAAAAATAAAGTTCATCCACATCCTATGAGTTAATACTTGTACTCCATAATATAGTTAATGAGTCACATAATTCTATTTATGTGGTCATAACTTCCTTTACCCATATTTTATCACTATCATCCACTATCTGATCATGCAGCTGAGTCTACCTCTAGAGGTAGTTTGATATACTACTAGCTTCATACCCTCCTATAGTAGTATCAAAATAGAATCACCAGTCAACATATAGAAAAATCTTTAAATTCCATCTATCACTACTAAATCTTGTTATACATATACCATTTCCATGTCAGATAATTCAATGGTTCTGTAATCATATAGAATTCTCCTCTGAACCACCTTTAGAACCCCTCTATTCCAAGAAAACACAACACCTTAAACATTCCCTTGGGTGGAAGCCAAGGAATCACTGTATTAATATTCAATGAGTCTAAATCTAACCCAATATCACAAATGGAATTCCTTATAGAGTGAACATTGAGTTTCCAGAACATGCTCTTTGATAGCTTTCCATTAATCTTATGATCCCGAAGAAATTCCAGGACCATCCTCCTGTTCTCATCATACTACTCCTCGGACACAGTGTAAATATATATTTCATCAATAAATATAACAACAACTAGGTACAAGTATAGAAGTAATATCTATTTCATCTAATCTATACTAATAGTGGGGGAATTCATCCATCTAAATGTAAGCACCATGATCATATAGTTTTTGTAGAAATATTAGAATTCCCGATTCAAAATATCATCCTTGTAAACACTCAATGGGTGGTAAATAGACCTGATATAGATCATTGAGAACCATAGTGCATCTCACAATTGGTTAAAGTGGTTTTCAATTTCCTTTAAGGACTACATTTTTTTACATGTCTCTGATTAGGAAGGGTTAATAAACATAATTATACAATCTCTCGTGTACTATTTTAACAAAAAAAATGAGCATCCCATGGGGGGTACATTGGGTCTGATAAAATCATTATCAATAAGGTCCTCCAACTACACCCACAACTCATAGAGCTTGGTAGGGTTAATTTGATAAGTTATGAAATATATAGCTTTAGACTTGACGTGAAAAGTCAGTGAGAAACTCCATATAACATCTTGGAGACAGTGTTTAATGTCTTTGAAGATGAAGTCCATATAATAATCCATGAATAATGTACCCCAGACTCATAAAGGGCCTTATAAACCTAGGGATGTAATTTCTTAATGAATGGTTATGGTGTTTATATTACTTCTATCTAGAACCACTCCCTTCTCCATGTAGAATTTCTCATCCAAAAATTAGAATCACATCCCATTTTCCCGAATGCACCTGAGTCAATTGTGGTGATAGTCAATTAGAGATATGACCATTGTAAACCAGTCTATACCCATGATTACCTAATAATATCTCATCACGTTTACAATGTGATCCTTCAAGAAACCATCTTCACTAAGTGATTTCTTGCACAACCTACCGATAAAAGGTACTGAAGATGAGTTCCATATAAGAACCTCAACCCAAAGATGCAGAAGTTAAATCTCTACTAGGAACTCCAGATCTCACATAAGGAGTAATGAGATGAAGGATTGGATCACACATGTGTATAATAATACTAAAGAAATAGAAACATAAAAACATATCATACCTCTAATCATCAAATTAGACGCTAGGACAAAATATTGTGTATCCTCTAGCTACCGAGGATCATAACTACTACGTACCAGATCTTGAGGTTGGATTAATGGTTGTGGTGGTTCATGTAGATCATAATTTAATCCACCATAAGTAGATCCTCATCATAGAGGCCCTTCTACTATTACGGTAGAAACACATCCCTATGATCCATCCCAATCACATATGAAAGCACCATGATCATAGTGCAACATCTTCCATGATGGTTCATCTGATGTCTTCCATCCTTCTTTTTTATGTTGTGTCTGGAAACAATGTGTTAGGTGAAATGACTTTAATATGCATAACAATACCCTCTCCAGTCTTCCCTAGTTCTCTTTGATATCCCTCAGCTACATGAACATGTGATTGATTCAGGGCATGGGTTAACCTATTATGCATTGACACATGTTCTCTTCCAGCATCTATTGATGACCTAGCCTTGGGATGCCTACTGGCAGCCCAAATGGAATTGTGTCCCATAGATAGGAATATCATCATAAATACCAGTCTCTCTAGAACAATATCATATATGTGATATTATAGGGATACCACACTAGAATAGATGTCTCTAGGGATAAACTACACAAACATACGTGTTTGGATATAGCGATCCTAAAACATATTAATGGAGTAACTAGTTAGGCCCTTGAACATCATGGAATAATCAACATCATCCATCCCTCCGTACCGTTTGTCTAGAAAATAAGGAATCTGATATTGGAATATGAATGAGGGGTATTACTCTTCATGAAACATTTTTTGGTAGTTTGATCATGAGTGTTTCAATTCATCTTGAATTTATATAAGTATATTGTACTATAAACCAACATCTCCAAGGAAAGTATTTAATAATAGTATATTTATCTGATCATTTAGGGTCATTACATGTTTGAAAAAACTTATCGCTGACTCAAGCCAGTTATCCTCTTCCTAGGGGCTTAGATCAGTATAGAACCTCATTATCCTCTTTCATTATAATTATATGAGCGTGCAAAGCCTAACTGAATCATCATCCTACTTTTCTTATTTAATTTTATTCTCAATAAGTGGGGGTGTTTCTACCATACCATATGAAGAAATGATCTTGAGAGATAGACCATGAGTTAATGCCTCATAAATTATAAAAATTTCATCATCTTCCCAAATTGATAACCTGGATAGACATCATCGTGGAAGAATCTGGAAATTAATAAATTCATACCACAATCATATGAGAATATATATGGATATATGAATCTATAAGTATTTTCAAGGTTATCAATCTGATATGATGATTATACCAACATTCTTTACAACCAACATCTCAGTATATTGATATAACATTCATGTAATCATTGTCTTGGTGAATAGATACATCACATTCCACAAAAAATAGGTTTTTTTTCCAAATGATGGACTAATGCTCCTTTTCACTATTGCTCTAAATTCCAAAAAAAAAATTAATTTGGGGAAACCTCCAAACATTTTAATGATTTCAAACCACATATGATACAAATCAATAATGAAAAGACACACCATGAATAGCCTATAAATATGATGATTGAGCTACCACAACCTCTAGCCAGCCACCATAGGTCAAGGGCTATAGAAATGGGCCAAGATGAAATAACTGAAATTGGATGAATATTCTTTAGATCAAGTACTCCAACATCCAAAAATTAGCATCATGTTGTTAAAATTAATATTAATAAAAGATAGTATCATATTTAATAAAACTTGTGTCTCTAATAACATCAAGGGAATATTAATGTTTGGGAATCTGTAATGCTAAATGTAATGTGAAAAATACATTCCCTAAAAAATATGTCCCAATGTGACAATAACTGAAATCGAAAATAAATGATAGTTCCCAACTCTTTATCTCTACAACAAGACCAAAATTCACCTTCAACTCACCTATGTATCATATACTCCTCTAAAATCAATTCTTATATATCTATTGTATACATAAAAAATTACACGTGCAACGAATTTTCATAAAAGGTTGATTTTATACACACCCATTAGGATTACATTGTATGTAAAGAGGGATAAATAGAAAACATCGAGAAATTAGTCATCTCATCTAGAAGAATGTGGGACATGAAATACCAAAATTAATATATATATATATATATATATATATATATATACACATATAAAAATCCCAGATGAGAGAGAAAGGGGTCTACATATCATATCCTAACCCAAGAGGATGAGTCTACCTATAGTTTAAAATGTCCATCAGCATTTCCCATATTATCATGTTCTTTTCCAAAGAAGTCATGTAGTGGGAATACACCTCTAAACCACTCCATATGTAGAGGGTTCCATAACTCTCGTGGTCCATCAATGATTACTACCATCATAAATAACTATAAAATAAACCATAATGAGTTTCCAACACCTTGGCACTAGTATGCATAATTTCTGACGGAACCATGAATCATAACTATGCATCTCAAGTAACGTCATTAGGGAATGTGTGGAGGGGGCCAGACCCTATAACCGTACTACACAACTATAAGATCACTAACAAACATAGATACCCCACACATAGTTTATTCTCTAAGACGATGGAGTGATAGTCTATAGATATCTAACCCAATCCATATAGTAGTATGTAGTGTAAAGTCACTACCAATGTTACGAATTTAGGGAACTTGCGCACTAGTGTGACATGGGAGTTTTTACCCCAAGACCCACAGAAAGTGCGATATGGGAAAATTTTCACTTTTTAGTAGAAGAGTTTGGAGGACATTCACCCTAGGGTATTAGGGAACTACCGTATCCATGGATTGAGGACTCATGCCTTGGTGAAATATAGATGTACCACCTTGACCAGAATGAATATATTGGAGGACCCAAACTTTGTTTCTATATGGGAGTATCATCATAATTGAAAGAGGACTTTCACTATGATGAGATTGGAAGTATCTTCTCCATAAATAGAGGAAATTCACCCTGGTGTGATAGTGGAGTATCACCTTTTCCATAAAAATGTGTACGAATGACCCACACTCTAGTATGATTGGGTAGTGTCATCTCTAAATGAAATCCCTAATTATCTCACATGATCACCACCATTATTAGACATCACTTGAAAATGTTCCATGGCTAATGCATCTCACATCACATCTCAAAATTCAATAAAAAGGCTCTAATCATGTTCTACATGGAAAAAACATAGGATATGCCACTCACGATCAAAATTTCATGTTCAAACTAATCAGATACTAGAGAATGAAGATATAGAGGGATGTAAATAACAAGTATGGGGGCTGACACAATGTGTGACCCCACCTCATAACCTGGATACGTCTTATATAGATACATATTGGTTGATGTGTTATAATACATGACATGTATAGGTCACATAGGATGTATCTAAGACACTCAAAACACTCATATGTCTTTATTGTTTATCTCATGTACATAAAAACATGGCTATATAACTTGTGTTTAATGTGTAATCCTATTATAATTGGGATGTCTATCCATATGGGTTCTTGGGTGTGTGCTAGTTGTAAAATTTATTTGCTCACAAAGTAAGGTTAGATGGTCTGTGCCTCCAACCAAATGGTGTGGCATCCATAAATCCACTCGAAAACCATAGAGTTATAGAATCCAGAGAACATGTCATTTGATATTTCGTAGTACATGGCATGTAATATCAATTTTTGTAGAAGGTATTGTATTCACAAGATTCTGCATATCCATATTCATTTTGTAAAATCTATAAATTGGACTACACAAATATGATGGCACTAAACTCCGGACATCAACAACGGCTCTATGTTGGCTAGAAATTTAAATCACGTGATACTCTCAAATCTCAAAACATCGTACATCACCTACCAGTCACAGATGCTCAATATCAACTCCTCTCCTAATCCTGGATCCATTTGGAATGAACCAAAATCAATGATTCATCTTAATCCATTACCGAGTCATAATTTTGTTTGTCAAACATGAATCTTCCACATATGTGGGGGTTCGATCATACTCGAACAAGCCCAAATATGTCATAATTTGGCCCTATAGTCAAACAGTGGTGAACGTATAGAATAAAGAAGGATGAAAAAAACAATAAGTGATTCAAAAATTGCTTAATAATTAATGGAAAATGTTTATAAATCAATGATTAATAGGTTTGATAACATGTACATTATGTTTGATTTATTGTGTTAACAAAATAATCAACAATATTACTCTTGCGAAGTGAATGAAATCTCTAAAAAGATATTATAAAATCAAATTCTATCATTACAAAACATATTCAAGAGATAGAGACCCATAATTAACAAGTCATGTCTCAATTATGGATCAATCACTATCAATTAAGGAATTCTCCATCATTGGGTAGTACCATTTGTGTTCTCTGTCTCTCAAACCCCCCCCCCAATCTGGATGACATTCATCATTTTATAATGACTGGACAGTTAATAATTCTATCATTTTACTCTTAGATATAGAATGGGTTATTCATATAAATCATGGAAAACATTTATAATATGGAATTTATAGAGTAATTAATTAGACCATTCCATAAAATAAATAAATTCTTTAATTATTTATTTTTTTAAACAAACCAATCCAGAGCTTCCTCAATAAGATGTCTACTATTGTCTAACCTTAGGTTACGCCTTGGATAAACCCCATAATCTAGATTCATTCAAGGACATAGATTTCATTTCAAGACATCATTAAGGATATATTCTCAAATTTCTAAAAATTTTCCCCTTTTGATATTAATATTTCTATAATAACAATTATAGGTTCATCAAGTCTCAGAATCTTGTGATGCCTTAATGAATGGCTCGATCAATATTTCACAAAATTTTTAAAAGTATTACATAGAAAAAAGAGATACTATACAAAAATAATCAGGTTTTAAAAGGATATAAATTTGAGGGGTAACCATGTCATCACCAATGAGACTTTATGGAAATGAACATAAAGAGAAGAATTTATTAAAATATTTATATGTTCCTCAGATAGTGTCAATTGTTGTAAATTTAAATAAAACACATGTTCAAATTTATTTGAAGTATTTTTTTGGTATTTAATATATTTATTATTTTATTTTAAATGAGATTACTTTTATATTTAAATTAAATATTAGATATATATTAATATTGTTTGGTTTAAAATATTTTAATTTCATATAATCAATATTTTATTAATTTGTTATTCTTTGGATTATATACAGTTAAATTTTTATATTTATTAACAATTAATAAGATCCCAACTAATAGTTATTATTAATACATGTTAATTTATCATATTATTATTTTCACTTATTTAACATTTATATAACATAAATAACTATTTCTAATTAGTTTTAAATTAACTATTTATGAATTAATAATTTAAACAAGTATTATTATATCACATAGTATATTTTTATATATATCAATATTTGTATATTGATAGATATATATATATGAATGTATATATGTATGTGTGTGTCTAGCTTTTTTTTCTAGTTTTACACTATATATCTTATTATAATAATTATCTAACAAACCTTCACTCAAACACTCCATGCATAAATATGATATATAAATGTCCTACTGTTCAATTACTTGAACAGAAAATTAATACAATTTAAGGGATTCTATAATAAAAAAATGTTAATATGCAATGTCATATAATTCATCATCACTAATATAATGATGTCATCAGGAGGCCGGATAGATGATTCAAATTCAGTGATGTGAACAAGGGTAATATTTTGGGATGTGAAGCATTAATGTGTTTCATGAAAATATGGAGGAAATTTAGTGATTGTGAATTGTGAGAGAATTAGTAGATCATCCATGTTGTGAATGCTTGTGGTAATGACATTGGTTTGGGATGATATCATGGAACATGCAAGTTAAATTCATGATAGGTTATGGAAAATGACAATAAGTTACCATAAAAGAATATTTAGTGTGTTTTTTCGGTAGAAAAAAATAATAAGGATCATCAGATATCATCAATAACCTCATATTAAAAAAATTATCTTAAAGAAAATTATCATTTTTTCTCTTAAAATTATGAATATGGGAATAGGTTTTCAATATTTAGAAATATAATCCCCAAGACGCATGAAATACCTTAATGCTTCTACTTCAGATATGAAAGATGAATGCACTTCATGATTCTCTACCTTTTTAGGAAGAGGTGGGGGTGAATTTTTGCCTTGAATTTGGAGTTCGAATAGATGTTGTGAATACATGACACACTTCTCTTAAATTAATTAATTAATTTATTATTTTAATATATATATATATATAACAATCACATAGACATCATTTCATATCATGGAATTTTATTTGGAACCATAAAAATTAAATAAATCCCTTAATATAACTAAAAAACCCATGAAGACATCATTTTTTATGGGAGTGGAGCTACAAATACCATAAGAATTTTAATATGGGGTTCCAGATATAAATTTTCTTGCATATGAAGATTTATATATTATTAAAATACATAATTAATTATAAATTACTATGAATATAATATGTAAATAAAAATACTATAAATTTAATTAATAATTGATAGTTTAATTAAAAATAATTCTAATTGATAATATAATTATAAATACTTAATTAATTAATTAATTAATATTTTTTAACAACTAATATCATAATTAATAATACTCTTTTTGTTAATAACTAAACATATATATATGAATAAAATATCATTAACAAATTATTATAATTAAAATAATAGAAGTAATATTTAACAATAAAATTAAAATATTATTTAATTATATAAATTAAAAATATTTAATGAAATATAAATCAATTAAGTATTACTAATTATATTAATTAATATTATGTAATTTTTTTACATAAATATTAATTTTTGAAAACATATTAGAGGGATTACCTTCCTTATTTTAGAAAACAAGAAAGAACATATTGTTAGATGGGTAGAGGGAAACCATTTCATATGAAATATAGTCATTTCAAGAAATAAATCATGTTACATGACCAATTTCCCATAGAAAAATTCTCTTTTTGACTTTCGAGTGTAGTTTCTATGTCATGTAGTGCTATTGACATCACCTACGATGGAAGATCGCTCGACTTGTTCACAGACCCAAACTCTTGTTGAAGACATGCTTTACCATCCTGGACACATTATCAACCCAGAAATCCCCCACCCCCTACTTCATTAATTTTATGACCCCCATGGAATTTAATCCACCCTTTGTTGACCCTACCAACATCTTGAATTAATTTCTTTCCTAGAGAGAATCCAATCCCATTTTACATCTCCCCAACAAGTGGCATTTATTATTATATAGCCACTATCACTGTTTATTATTTTTCTGATGTTGACAATATAATATTTTTTGTTGCAATGACACATCATCTACCATATAGAATACTATCATACATACCTATTATCAAACACCCCTAAATCATATTTCAGGCCATGTTTCAATATCTATGGGTTCTCCGTAGGATCCCATAATGATTATTGAAAAGATATGGAAGAATCATATAACTAATCGAAGGAGGGAGTGTCTACTGAGGTTTTTAGAAACAATGATATCCTAACCATGTCCTACCCATATTAGTATACAAGAGAATTAGTCTCAGAACAAATCTGAAATGAAAATAGTATATCAAATTTATAAGTAAACATATGATGTGTTGGGTCCTCCCTCTCTAATTTTATGATCCTCTCTCCCTACTGTAGATTTCAGTGCAGGATCCTATTTTGGAATAAATTGTCATATCCTCATATTTTTATTTGAATTTTACAATCCCTTTATACTCAATTATGTATTGATAGTGGTGGTGGTGGTTCATCATCCATAATGGGAACAGTAGGCACCTAAGCATCCCCAATTACCTTAGTGGGTGATTGTGGACTATTATATAACAGTTGATACCCATTATTAACACTCTCATATAGTGAATAGAGAATATATCTAAGAACTACCATCTCATTATGATATATATACAATCTAAAAACATCATCATCTAGTGGATAATAGATATGTATAAATATCTCTATCAATTTTTTCTATAATAAAAATAATGTTAATGTTATTTTGAAATATTAAATAAAATGATCTAAAAAATGTACAAACATTTCATGAAGTGATGATTTATCCCATGTCATGTAAAGTAATTTATAGTGTGATTTAGATATCTATGTTCATAATCTCTCAAATATGATATATGGAGTAGTACTATTTGATATTCATGTTTATAGTGGTTATACTCGAAGTGTCGAACACATTACATAATGTACTAATCATGATAGTGTATCAAACTACCCTCATGCCTATCTATCAAACTGTTTCTATGTAGGGGATTTTCAATATGTACATAAATTATCATATGTGATTACCTAGGTACTTCCACTAAATGATATGGAAGGTAATGAGTTCCACAGCTATATTGTGATATCCAACCATAGCTTTGGATAATGGTTAATGTGATGCCATGAAATTTCAAGTATATAAAATCCAAAATACTAAAAAATACAAATTTAAATGTATTCATAAACTGGGTCAATAATATTACAAAAAATATTAAAATATTATATAAAATTTAAAAAAAATAATTTCTGGATAAATAATATTAATGTTTAATGTATATTATCATGTCTTTATGTGTCTAAAGTCTACTAAAAATATGCACATTGTTCCTTGAGGTATGTACATAATGTTGAGACTAACTCCACATGGTAAAAAAATATGCGTTAAATTTTGTAACATATTAACAAATTTATTTAAAAGGTGGTAGAATTTTTACACATATTTTTCTAATGAGTATATCACCATATATTCATGTGTGTGTTAAATCTGGTTCAATTCATTAGAATCATTGAATATCATAGAGAAAATCGCATATATCCATCCCATACATAATTGGTATCCCAATATGACATGTAGTTTTCCAAAAAAATTGACGCCTAGTACCCAATGTCTAAGATCACACTATTATTGTAATGACCGAAAATTTCCATCATTTATTTAAAAATGAATTTATGTTTTAAATTTATTTTTTACGTTTTACTATATAATCTATGAAAAGAACCAATATATTTCATAGAAACATTACATATAATTTAATAATATTAGTGATAATATAAAACATGATTACTTGTAACTAAACACTAATTAATTATGTACTAATTATTGTAAACATTGTATTCCTCATTTATCATATGAAGATCACACCATCCATAAACATATTGAAATAAAATATAAATATTGTTAATATTATCAAGAGAATTGTAAAATATATGCATGTGAAGTAGTGAATGACTATGTATTGAAATTTTGATTTATATATATTGTTTTTATTGTATGATTTGAATGTTATATGTGTACTACCTGATAATTACATTGTGGTTAACATATAGTTATTGGGAATTGGGAATGTTGATCATTATGACCATTAAAAATTATGTTACAATTTTAGTTATTCTATATTAAGGGCAACGATAAGATCTAAATAATATGCAACTAATAGAGAATATCATCAACATATAAGAACAATATTTATTAACTACATCCATCGAAGCGGGATAGAGAGGTAGAATCAGTGGGGTTTTTTCATTCGATCGAATTAATAATACTTTCAGTAAGTGACGCTCAATAAAAAAATTACTATGGCAAATGTTTTAATCAGTAGGGATCGCCATTAATTCAATATTTACTGAACCAACTAACAAAAGTACCATAATCACACACATTTCCCATTATTCATAAAATTTTGTGATTATAGGATATATATATATATGTATATATATTGATCTTATGTCACAACCATCTCCCCCAAAATTTACCCTTCTGAGGTCGAAAATGGGAGAAGGGAGAAAATGAAGTTTGATGTCTACCTCCAATTGGCCATGGGTTAACTACCAGAACCTATGGAATTCATACAGAAAATAGGGGATTCATTTCCGTCTATGGTTTTATAATTTTGAGGGGTAATATATAAACACCATGAAACTCATAATCGTGTTTCTAATAAATAAATATCCCATGTACATTCATGTAATGCAATAAAATACTAATATAACTGAAAAGGAGCAATATGAATGGAAATGGAAAGCCCCATAATCGTCCTCTAGGCCCAAACAGCTCCCAAAAGGCTCATAAATTACTAATCAAGCTAGTAATGACCAGCCCAATGTCCAACTACATCTTTCCAACATGAAAAATAATGAATACGTTTAGGGTGATCATAACATGTATAGTAAGTATGATCCTATAAAACGCCCTGAAATATCCTATATATATTCCTTAAAAATTAAATTTCATTAATAGTTGTTAATATTGAAAAACCTAGGTATAAATGAACATTAATATAGTACATCTCTATAACCTGGAAATTAAATTTTCATTGCGAATATGATTTAAAACATTTTATAAAAATAAGTATATATTTTGTAGATAAATAAAATATATTCATAAATGACATTTCATTTTTCATTAAATCATTATATACATTAAAAATATATTTACCCACAAAAATCATTGTTATTAATTTTTGGGATAATAAATTAAATTATTTTATATCACATTAAGAAAATGTATTTTCATAAAATAAACAACACATTTGAAAGGATCATGTAAACATTATCTTAGTGTACATTTTTATCTATCTTTCCCCAAATGATTAAAACGTATATCCCAGGATGATATGTGACATGTTTAGTATCATTAAGAAACCAAATAGGTGTTATATAAAACACAATATAGGTAATAAAATATATTACAAATATAAATAAAAGGTATACGTCCATGAAAAATTTATATGTCAATGAAAATGGTCCAGACATGAAGAAAAAAAAGACAACCAAAAGGATGAGTCTCCCTATGACCATCCATCACCACCAAACAATTCTATTATGATGTCAGCGAAAACCAATGTAAGACAGCGAACTGAATGAAACAATTACCTTTACATGTTCCCTATGAAAACACATCTATAAATTATCAAAAGAAATAGTATAGTCTATTAAAAAATAGAAATATTATTTCACTAAAGATTCTATACAATTTCATATAACATGAAATAATTAGTTATATGCATAAAAATCCCTTTTATAAAGAAATAAATAAAGATAAAAAAAATTAGAAATCATCCTTAGGTTTTTCAGAAAATAATTACATATGGATATATTCATGTAATATGTGTGATAGCAAGTATGTATAATTACAAGAAAACAACAACAAAACATTACATAAACATGTGAGAAACAAACAATGAAATAAATCCTCAAGTGTCAAAAAAATAACAAATGGGAAATCCTATGATTTGGTCTAAATCCTATGAGAATACATTCTTGACCAAAATAAAAATCACTATACTAGTCATATATTGAATCTGCCTGATATCATTTCTTATCACATTCAGTTGATATCCAATATTCTAGAGGGGTTACACACAGTAAAGTAACGAATATATTTTTTGAAAAATTAAGGTTAACCACAATTTTTTTCCTATGTATTTCCTTTTAAAATCATTATCAAGTATTATTGTATTTTTAATGATTAATCCATGTTGAATCCATGCTTGAAATCCCATTTTGGTACTAAACTATTATTAAAGGAATTACAACAACACATAGTGTGTCCAAAAACATATTTAAATCCAAACCCCTGTATGAACATAATTTTTATGATGAAAAAAACATTTGTATCAAATAAAAGGATTCCCAATAAAAAATAATGTATTAAATAAGAACATTAAGGAATTCAATAATTATAATCAATATTTAGATACACTTACCTAATGAACAGAGTGAAACCCTAATGAATTGACCTCCCAATTCATCGAGTACACCAAAACAAAAAATGGTTTAATGGAATTCAAAAAGATCTATTAGGTTCCTAAGAATTGAGAGATATAATTGGATAAATATATGCTTCATAAAAAAGTTGGGATTTTATATCTGGCCTAGAAAGTATAAGATCATAGTACAAAACTCCTTTCCATGCCACAATCGTTGGTATTTATCCTAATATTGTTTCCCAACCCATTGTTATCCCCTGAAATCACACATAGTAAAAATACGTTGGAACCCTTAATTTGTACCTATCCAATATCATATTCATGTTGGAAAATACTAGTACATATCCTAGTGGACCACACTAATACTACCCCCATAAAAGATAATACCACCAACCTCACTCCCATTAATCTCTACCCAGTAGCCTTTACCTCCCCACAGAAGAAATCAATTGAACAAAAGGCATATGTTAAAACTCTATCACCATGTTATAGATTTATTAAAATTTCAAGTTGATCTAATATTATTCTTCTAGGAAACTATGTTGCATCCCACTTATCTATGTCGTATTGATCCCACTACACACCCTATATGATAAAATATATGTTGCATCTAGGCTGAAATATGAAATGGTTTTAACATTATTACTCTTGGGATGTACATTGTTTTCCACTAGACCATGCCATAGTGACCCCACTCCATGATGTGGCTAATAACTTCAACGACATAGTCCCTAAAAACCAGAGTGTTTCATATTTCTTTCCACCATAAAAATCATTATTTCCCCACAATTTCTATGTTAAAATAACAATTCAAAATGGTAAGGTGTCCAAGAATTAATTTATACAACATTTAAAATTGAATAAAAATAGTGGAAAACCCATAATATTTTTTCCATAATTAAGGAAATTCACTATGAAATTACACATCCAAAAAATCCATTGAGAATCCATGAAACATCCCCAGAAAAACACACCATTATAGAATAGGTTCATAACCATAATGAGAGAACTAATACTAGAAGAATCCCAAATGAATTTGAAACAAAAACACCAATAATATATAGCCACATGAAAAATATAACTATGAATCACAAATAGTGATAATCAATGACATGAATTTAACTTAAGATTCTAGAAAATCCTCTATGTGTGGTTAGAAACTACTCCCCAGAGCACTATCCCATGGAAAAAAATATAGTATGCATTTCATTCCTGAATTAAAATACAAGATGGAAACAAAATTATAACCTACGTATCTATGTTCTCACCTTATATTCTACCAATGTCAAAGGAATTCATCATAATCCGTCACATGGTCTACAAAAGAGGTGGTCTAGAACAACAACACATAATAAGGAACAACACACATAGAAGGAATAAAAATGGATTCATCCAAAATAATAAGAATTGATTTACCAAAATACTATTTTTAATTCCAATTCACAATTAAAACTGTACTTTTTTCATTCAAAACTATATTGAAACATTTTGAGAAATTCAAAACCCATGCCCTTGATCAACATGGTAATATTTAAATTGTTGTCAAATTTTATTTAATAAAAACAGAAGTAGTATAAAAATACAAAAGCAATTCCATGTATAAAATAAAAAAAACAAATTATTTTTTGAAATAGTTTCCAAATCACATACCTTTTGATAATACAGTCATTAAGGTTACATAGGAAAATATACCACAAAATCAGTGTTCAAATAATCATTCTCTATTAAAATGGAAACCCCATATTTTAAAACACTATTTATCTTGATTATAATATTTTTCCACACATAATAATATTTATAAATTCACAATAGAAATTTACTATTTGTAAAAAATATCATGAAACCATACTAATCTTACAAAAAATCACTATTTTATTTATTAAAAATAAAATAAAATTCATTCAAGAAACCATTTTTCACCAATATAAATAAATTTCACATCACATGAAATTTAAATAAAAATTGTGTAATTAGAGAAATCATTAAACCATCATATGTATTCTAAAATCAAGACATACTCAAGATCCCTTCCCCATGATTCATGGTGATATACATAAAACCAAACCAGACATAACATAATCAAACACTAGTGTTGAAACTAAAACAACTTCAAACCATTCAAAGGAGTGTCGGTTTATAGTATTTTCCCAAAATACGATCTAAATAAAATAGATACCTCACATAGGATTCCCACACTATTTCGATGTGATCTAAAATAATGTAATGGAAATGAATTTCATTGATACATGGAAGAATCAAAAGGCTATGAAAGGTTCAAAAATTCACACAAGGGAAACCACCAAGATATAAATCCCTAAATAAGGGAAGAGTCATTCTCACATCGGCTGAAAATAAAAAATTAATGAATTAGTCATGAATATGAAAAGGCATCATGCCTAGAAAAAATCCAAAATATTACCAGGTTGATCAACCCTACTGATATTTGGAAAGAAACAAACTAGAACACTAGGTCCACTAAGTCACACATAATCCAAAGATAGTTCCTTTTAAGATGTTAATTAATGATAAATGAACTAGGATATATTCTTATTACATGAATCATTATAAGAGGAAACTCATGTGTAGAACTCTCAATCTAGTGGTCCCACTATCCAACTGATAATAATATATAAAAAATATATCTATTTTTTAATCAGTAAGAATAATAGATACATGTATCCTTGATCATGTGCATGGTTTATGTAGTCCATATAACTAATACTAATACCAGGGAACGGACTACACCATAGTGTTATCCTGTATAGCATTATTCATAAGGTGAAACTGAAAAAAGAAGTAGAACAATATTGGGATGACTAATTCTGTTAATGAATCATCCCAAGAAGGGTATCAAGAACAGATCAAAAAAATATATCTAAAAACACGAAAAATATAAAATATATGAGTGGGATCTTGAAGGAATCATCCAATAAAAGTCACCTGATATTCCACTCTTCCCAAGGGGAAGAAATAAGATGAACTAGTCCTTATAGACCCAACTAGTAAACTGAACCAAAATGATTCAATTATTAAGCCATAAAATAAAATCATCAAGAATCAACTCAAATCCATCTCTTTATATATTATAAAGTGAGAATAGATAATTTTACACACTATATTTGGACTTCAAGAAAGACTAAAAATACAAGGAAAAAGAACTACTCTCAATGATTTAATTTCACTCAAACTTATGATATCTCTTCAATATTCACATAAACCACACAAGAGTGTATCTATATTTTTTAATATACATTTAAGCACATTAGATAACCCCAATACAAAAAAAATTGTTCATGTTGAACAAAAAAGTAAAAAAAATAAAGAAAAATATCTGAATGATCTTCCATTGAAAACCTACTCAATGAGAAGAAACATTTTTCAGAAAGTGTTTATTGTTAAAACCACCATGGATCACAAAAATGGATTTTAAAAAAAAATCTCATATGAAATCATCATTCATTTATTTTTAAAGGAGTAATAATAGAAAAAATTCAATCCTTCTCAATTATAATGGTTAACCACATACTATTCAAAAAATATATTAAATAGGATTCATTTTCATCATGAATTATATTGTCCATGTTTGAAATTAAATAGAGAAACCAACCATTCAATAACCAAAAACAATTAATATACTAATGATTTAATAATAATGGGTTTCCTTAAAATATGAACTCAAATTATTAATTTAGATTCCATTATTCATAGTCCACTCACCCTTCAAGAATACAGGTTGAAAACAACCATCTTATTCAAAAAAAAATATATATATAATATTGAAAAAATTATTCATGAATGTCAAATTCTTCCACGAAAAATATTTTAGAAGTGTGAAATAATATATTTTACATGTTTTCATCAGTAAAAATCCATTTCAAAAAATATTTTCTAGGGACCATGAATCATTTCACTTGTAATATATAAAAATTAAGTTTTAAAAAAATAATTTTCATGAAATCATATCACCCACAATAAACCAATAATTACTTCCCTAAATAACAAAATGTTTCCATAATTGACCTTAAAACTCATGCATGATATCAAAATTTCTAAATAATAAACTTGACTCGTTTACATTAAATGAATATCACATAATGAATCCAGGAATCAAGGGTCCAAATCAAAAAATACAATGGGTTGCAGTGTCAGAATTGACATAAAAACAGGATTAAAACCATTATATTATTCATTTAACACTTATTTTTCCCTTTCGAAACCAATTTACTTCTCAAGATAAGTCCTATAAGCCCATCTAGATGAACTTAACAACTTGATTATTATTTTATAATCACACCCCAAATCATTGATAACATCTAAGGTAGCTATCATTTTCAAATGAGGTTCATAAGTCATCAATGGAAACCATAAAACATAGAAAACAAAAAATAAGGTAAAAAAATCTCAACTACGCATTGTAACTCAAGGGACATTTCAATAGGTGGTTATCAAGAAAAAACTCTCTGTGTATTCCATGAGTCTAACATTTCATATCACCGATATACCAGACACCATAAATAAAATCCAGCTAATGTCACAATAGTTCCGGTAGTGTAATCTATTTGATGCCAGTTTGTAACGTACTAGAATAGGTCAGTCAAAACACATCACTAGAGATGTACCACCATAAGATGGGTATCATCCAAAAAACATTAGAAGTATCACGTACAACCCAAAACAGGTAATAGAATAAATTAAATAGTGTATTAAGGGGTAAAAATTCAGGAGATAGACTACATCAAGCCCATAGTGCTAAATAAGAAAATTAACAATACATTCCAAATTTTTTCCCTCCATGTAACCATCTGTCACCACCAAAAAATTCCACTATAAAGTAAATCAAAACCTTGAGAATATGGAGGACTACATGATTCTCATTCCTTTACATGTTTCATAGAAAATAAAATCTACTTAAAAATGGAATAATGTTTAATATAAAAAGAATGACTAGTGGATTTTCAAGAGAAAATATATAAAAAGTATACTATTATGAAATTTTTATATATATATGAGAATATATAGTTTATAAAAAATATCAAAATAAAATCCATTTTATAAATAATCATTTCATTATTTAGAAAATCCATCCATTTTCACATTAGAATAGAATTTATTTTATTCAGTTTAAGAATAGTTAGAAGAACCCATTAATACACAATAAGATATACATTTGGGAAATCAACCATGAAATATTGCAACATGTGTAAAACCATGTATAAATGAAAAGAACAAAATTTGGGACATACACTATTGGAATACATGATATCCTTAAAAAATCACTAATCCCTGAATAAAGAGAGGCTTATCGATATCGAGTATTTCCATAGAGTGTTCATATCAAAACCACTAGTGGTGTTAATCATACTAATGTGAAATGTATATTTCATTATGCAACCATGGTTTAAAATATGAATTTATTTTCAAATATTGTTGAATAATGTTCTCACATTTTATAAAATATTTCCCAAGTGAATCATCACTAATTCCATTCTTCAAAATATATTTTGAAACAAAATAACATTAAAGTCAATCCATCCACCCATACCATGTTCAAAAAATTCTTAGAAAACCCCTTTAAAAATATAGATATCCTGAATAAAATCAACTATGATATCAAATAATGTTTTTTCATTGCACAAAAAAAATATTTAAAAAATAAAATTATTATATTTAACAATTAAACCAATTATATAAAGACATTATTCTCATATATGAAGATGAACTACTATGAAATTAACCCCTAATCATGGGTTTTAACCTAATAAAAAAGGTTTTTTATGGAATTCAAAAATATATGAAGTGTTCCAAAGTCTATATATATTAGATTGGATGAATAAATGATTTATAGTAATGATTTGTTTTTGTACCCAGTTTGGAATATCTGAGACCACAGTGTAGAACACCCATCTGCACAAAAATCATTGGTTTTTTATAAGACTATATTGAAACCCATTGTGTTACACTGAATTCACCCAATTAAAACTAGTGTTTAGATACTATAGTGATAATATAGACTATATAATGTTCTTCTATAACAACCAAAATGGAGCTTTCGAGTTACTAAATCGCAACTGTACCCATAAAAACAAGAACCACCAAACTTACCCATGTTCAACACCGCGTCGGAGTTCCCACCACTTTAACAACTTTTCTATAGTGTATCCTTGTTGAAATTGGATGTGTCTCCAAAATTAACCTCTAGTATATTACACGATACCACACTAGTCCATGATACATCAATACCACACCCACTACATAAAATGGTTTATTTGTGATTGAATATTTGCAATGGGGTCCCATTATAAATATACCATCACTAGAATATAAAAAAAAAATTGTTTTTTGTGATGTTCAATCATTAAATCTGTCATTTTCTAATATAGGGAGTAATGTTTCAAATAATATTTTTCCATATTATTTACTCATGTATTTGTAATTGGTCAGGAGATGCTTTAGAAATAATTTTCATGTGATTAGTTGAAGTCCCATCACCAATAATTTTTTGAAATAAAAAAAATCAAAATATCAAAAAATATATAAAAATAGAGAAATTTAAATATATTATTAAAAAATAAAATAATAAAATTGTTCAAATTTGACATAATATGAAATATATTTCCAGAAAAAATTAATTTAAAATTTAGCTGAATAAATGTGTAAAAAATGTATCAATCACTTTGGAGGGGGTAAATAGGATCATGTAGAAGAGGATGCAGATGGAAATCAATTTTGACATCCCATGTCATCCATAAAATTTAATATATCATTTGATAATGATACTTCACCATCCATCATTGTGTCTCCTCTTTCTGTAGTTGGTGTTTTCAATGGAGCTCTTTCTGCTCCATATGCAACACTTCTAAAACCTCACTCAGAGATCATAATGAATCCTAATTATATAAATCCAATTATGATGAACCTTCATGAGAACCCCATGAGATAGATCCCGGCCATCCACTAGTTCCATAAAAACAAATATGAATAAATTAAGAAGTTATTCAACCACTGTAGACTTCTCGATTGTATATTGAGTCTCTTGTATCCTTGATGCATCATCTAATCTTGCTGCACTGGAAAATAGAAACTCAGTCTCAACCTGACTCTATTTTTATGATGTTTAAGTTAATACCTCATATAACTTCATAAATCTCAATTTGAAAATAAAATTATCAAAATAAAATTTTTTATTAATTTTAAAACTCAAATAAATATACTTCCCACAATATTGGGCTAACAACAACCTATAATTTCTCCAATGATAGGATCATTGTACATAGTCTTATAAACATAAAACTCTGTAATATAAAGATGTTAAACTTTATATATGAGTATAAAATAAATATTTAATATTAAAGGGAATATAAATTATTAAAAAAATGGATTATCATATGTCATCAATGAGTAATAAATGTATGACTACTAATTCGATATGTCACCTCTTTCCTCCCTCGATTCTTTTAACCTAAATATTATCTCATAAAAAACTATTTCCCATATATTATGAACATAATACACCCAAAAAAATACCATTAGAAGTAATCTAGTTGGTGGGCACATCAATACAGATCAAAATCAGTGACTACTACATTCTTCATTTTTTTATCATTAAATTGTGATCAATCTAAGAACAATTGTCACACATAAAGACCTTACAACCACCTTGATATATGTAATCATGAAATAATATATAGGATACCATAAAACCCTCATTTAAATAAAAATTTTAAATTAATAAGAAAATAAATTTCCAAAAATAATTTTATGTACCATTCAATGATCAAATATCCTAAGCCAAAAAGCACTGGGAATCAAATTCCACATCACCCACTCTCCAATGAAAATATTCCATAACATAGATCTCCCAAGCCAAATAACTATTTTTGAAAATCTATAGAAAAATATAATTAAAAATTAAAAAATTATTAAATCAATAAATTAATTAAAAGTAATCAAAACCTAAAAAAATTCAAAACTGATCATACATCTGTATACATGGATCGATCTCATGACATGAACATCAGTCCAGAATAGGGTTAGGAATCATCAATCATGTATGACCCCAACCCCTATGAGTTGACATTGAACCTCTAATAACCCTATAGACATTTGATAATTCATCTGGTACATAATGATGTAGTATAGACTCATTGAGGATCTTAAATATATCATCATTTATTACATCAACATTATGAATCAGATAATGAATTTTGTCATCAAATAAATGAAAATGAGTAATATATTTATTTAGTTATTATTATATATCTTGACTAAAAAAACATATAATTTTTTCATTATTTTTATTCATCATCATCTTCATATATGATACATTAAATATCCATTTTTTTCTATCTAGTGTCATAAATTTTTATACGAGTTTTAGATTCATCATCACTTTCAAATTCAAATATATTTATTACATCCCCATCATCATTATCAAAATTGACCCGTAATGGTGGGTTTTCATCATCAATATTCATGTCTTTTCATTAAAATGATGTATTTGTCCAGTTTATTGAAAAATATCAATATAAAGAACTCAATTGAAACAAATATTCATTTAATAGACTAATTTTCATAGGATTTCATTTTTATAACTCTCCACCTATAAATTAAACATCTCAATATTGTGAAATAATTGGTAACATATTTTGTGTTCTTGTTGAGATATTTTTTTTTTGATTTACTATAATAAATATTTTATATTTGATATCAATGATTATAGAGTGATGATGAATATGAAAACCTCTATCACTATCAAACAAATTCCATTTAAAAATGGTAACATAATTATTTCCCAGATAACTCAACTAAATTATTTCATCCATCATGCTATAAATGTCAACATCACTTTCTCTATGATGATATCCTCTCATATAAACACTAATATTAGTTATTTTTTATTCACCTCATTCGAGTGTATTAAATCAGAAACCATTCAGCACATATTCATTATATGATATAACTATTTTTGATGGTCGGTTACTCGATATATAAAACCAACTATCCTCATATCCGCATGTTTTCAAATGTTCAAAATTGAAAAAACAGTTTACTATATAAAAAATAAAGAATTTACATCGTATGTTCAACCATAAACAATTTAACTTTATAGTAATTGAAACAAGCAGGAAAAAGTGTTCTTTCCCCATTCTACAAGGGTAACTGTAGTAATTTTTAGAATATATTTCATGATACGGTCATCATATATTCTAAAATAAAAAACATGTTTAAAAAATAATAATAATATGTGGTCGTATAAATCACTATAAAAATTATGTAATTTATTCATAGTTGAGAAGGACATATATATTAACAACGTGATGTTCATCATCTAAAAACCATTATTCATAAACTCCACCAATTCCATGTTTTCGACGATTAATTACAGTTAAATGTATGTTATGATAATCACCAAAATATCCCTCATTATAAGAAATTCTGTTATTTTGTAGAGGATATTCATGTTGGATATTATGGGACAAGAAAAATAAAATTTACACATGTAAAACAGATTCTATAATTAACACTTCAAATGAAGATTTTTTATATATCTTTTTTGAAATTTCCAAAACCATATTCTAATTGCAATTATTTTTAATTAACGGAAATATAAGGTTGTACCAGGGGTGTGATGTGTGCATTGAGTGGAGGGGATAAATGAGAATACATAGTGAAATAATTCTGGTGCCCCTACATTCAACTTACTTGGAGGAGAGATAATCATTGATAAATATATGAGTTTACCCCTAACTATCACTACTTAAAATTAATTTAATAGAGGGTCATTAAAATAATTTTACTCTATAATTTACTTTAACCCCTCCAATTCATGGTACTCTAAAAACCCATTTTCGATATAATATTACTAGTTGTGGTTAGTTGTAGTAATTATGGTTAATTGGGTTTAATTATAGATAATATTGGTATTTTTTACTAATTATTTCACATTGCCTATTTGTTTTAAATAATTAAATATCATTGATGACTTTTTTTAGAAATTAATAGTCATTATCAATATTTCTATGATAGAGAAATCTCATTTTCAATTTTTTTAATAAATTACACTCACTGCATTGATTTTTACTGAATGACTCTCATTACGTGCATTTTTTCTGATTAATTAACATTGTATATATTTTTTACTTATTAATTCACATAACTCATATTTTTTACAGATTGACAGTCATTGAAAATAATGTTTCTACTAATTACAGATCATTACAACTACTTTTAAACAATTTTTCCTCATTTCATTTAATATTAACTAATATTGAATCATTTCCATTAATATTTTGTAATTACTACTAATTTCCAATATTTTATAATAATTACCTCTCAATTCATTTAATAATTACTATTTATGGCTCATTTCCACAATTTCGTACTAATTACCACACATTTTCACTAAATTTAACTAATTACCACTCGAATTTTCAATTTTTAAATAATATCCACTCCTTTGTATTTATTTTTACTAATTACCCCACTTTACAACTAATATTATTTAATTATCTCTCATGTATTCTTATTTTTACTAAATACTTCACATTTCGGCTAATTTTTAATAAATATCACTTGTTTAATGTAATTTTTTATAAATACCAATCCCATCTAATATATATTACTAAATATCACTCATTACTGTATTTTTTACTAAATATTACTCATTGTCTGTATTGATTAATAAATACCACTCATTCTATTATTTTTTTAATGAATACCACTCATTGTGGATATTTTTTGTGTGTACCTATAGACTAAAACAACCCCATAACAATACAATTAATTTTACATCACTATGTTCCATGGATGGTTAATATGACATGTTTAATGTTTTCTATTATATTTAGGATCATGAAATACTTCTATAATTATGATATCCTCTCTTTTTTCTTTTCCTCTCATCTATTGGAAAATGAATACTTTCCTTCTCCGTATGTGTCAACTACCACATCCATGATTTGATGTGTTTCATTTTTCATTATTGATTTACATGGATGGAAATAATTATTGATTTTATTAATTTATATGATATATATTGATAATAATTATATTTTATATTATACTTTAATTTACCATTTTCATTCCATCGATTGAAATATGAAATTAAATTTCATGTGTATCTATGTCCTACCATCTTCATGAATGATGTAATTTATATATATATATATATATCATTTAATTATGACACTTTATTTATAAATATAATTAATATGTTTTATATTTACATCGTGGATAACATTATAGTGATAGTGGAACCATTATTAATGTACTAGGTTCAAAACTACATAACTAATACTTCAATTAAAATAGAAACAGGTAACTCCTTGAAATGATAATTTTAATATGTTATTATAAATTAATAGGTGATTAATATATATTGGTGGTTAATTAATGATATAATAATTAAATGAATAAATTATAATGTAATTATAATAGATTTAAATATATCATATATGAATTTATTGTTCTATCAATGCTAGTTGAAATCGAGTTAAGGGATTCTCATCTCACTATTGATTATATGAGACATACGCCATATTCACCACTTTTTACATTTATATGGTTTATATACTACCCATGAATTAATTTTATGATTATTTAATGATAATAAAGTGTATTTAAAAACCCATATAATTTCCAATCTTTTTTGTGGTTTTGATGTGGATAGTACCAATGTATTAATGGTTTTGTGTTACAATCACATTGTTTTCTGAGATTGTTTATGATTAAGTATTAATTTATGAAATTTTATGTTATCCCTCCCAAAAAAATATCCAATATTTTCTTATATGGATACTTCTAGAGATTAAATGGTTTCCATAAATTTCATGTCATTAATTATACATTATATTTGATAGAATATTATTAGGGAAAATTGACTTTATTTCTGTTTTCAGTGAAAAATAATTTTGTTCAATATAAATGGATTCTAATTTTTTTCATGAATTCTTATAATATTATCCTATGATTAATACAAATAATTATAATCAATTAAATAATATTTAAATCTTTTTACAATGAATATTCCATTCGTTTTTTGAATAAGGCACTTGTTTAAAAAAAGTTCTTATGAAATATTATTTTTAATTTTATTTATATTAAATGATTTTTCCACTAACATGAACACTCAATGTGTTTAAATGTTCATTAAAATTTTTTATTACAATTTTAAAATAAAAAAACTCTTCAATATTTAGGGAATATAAAATTTTAAACAATTTCTTTCCAAATGAAATGGATATTTTCCACAAGAAATATTACAAGTTATCATTTAAAAGAATTTTTATCTATGTTAAAATTCATTAACATTACTTATGATTTACATGGGATGTTATCCAATATTATCATCCATGTCATTTCTCTAAATGTGATATGTTTACAAATATGATTTTTTATGAGACCCATTTATTGTCTACAGGTAATTCTATAATGAAATATTAAAATATTTTTGAAATTATATTCATTCCTATAGGTTGTGATATTTAATTAAAGAATTATAAAATTATAGAACACATATGTATGATTTTGATTATGTGAAGGGTGTGATGGTATTATATAGATCCCTCTAATGTATTGCGTAATGATGGATATCTCATGAGATTATATGGACTGTGATGGGGAATGAACTGAGTTCATTAAGGGACTTTGTAATTTGTGATAGTCATGGGAGTGAACCATAACTAAAAATATAATGGGATAGAGAGTCAATCTGATCCACTATGATATTATTATTAATGAAAATTTTATACCTAAGTGGCTTTCCATACATATGTGTATTCCATAATCATATGTAATATGAATTTTTTTTATCTCATACCTCATATTCATCGATACCATTATGATTCATGTCTCGTGATATTTCAAGATTTATGAGGTTTAATGAAATTATGATCATTTATATGAAGGATATAGTTTTCAAATGTCAATGTCACATTCTCATACACTTATTATCATGTTATGTTTATATTTTCATTGATATATCCAACTTATACCCTAATAAATAATCATATCTCATTCTTTATTATTGTCACAAACCATCACAACATAGCATGTATCATGATTGCCCATGCCCACCATAAATAAGACAGGTTCTAGAATCTATAACCATGTAGGCGTTTACAAAATTAACGTTTTTATTATGAAAATATTATAAGCAGAATGTGAAGACCCACACATCATAGTAATGTCAAGCATCAAAATAAACAATAGACATGTTAAATACAAGTTTATGTCAGTTATAATCTATCATACTAAAAAATACCAAGGCATGGAATTTACATGAGTGTTTGGATCATCTTTTAATATGTTTTCATAATGGAATACCAAAAAATACATTGATTTCAAGTATTTATCATTGTAAATCTTCCCTAATATAAAGCCTCTAATTAGTATGCGGTCTTGTTTGTCAATCCACTCACCTTTCTCTGTCATAGTATCCACACAGAGAAATCTTCTAATCTTTTCATCTGCATATTCCTTCATCTCCTTGATCTGTATAATTTCATCCATCATCTCTTCACCTGAGTTCATTAGTAGATCCATACACTATTCATGATCATCGGAATCTTATCGTTGGGGGCCCATTGGGGAACTCTACTTCTCGAAGCTACCCAAGAGGTATAAGATCCTCCTTATCAAGACATTCATCCGCTAACTAGGGAGGAATCTCCCCATGTGGATTTGTGGTCAATAAATTTGAACCCCCTTAAAGATGATCCAAAATACATGTTGTACCCTCACCCTAAGGAACCCCCTTTCCATTCTATGAGGACCCATATACTCTAATATGGTGACCCTCTATGTCACATTCTACTAGAAGAGCCTTCTACTCTTTGAGATTATCACCCTTTTTAGATGACCAAGTCTCTATAGGCCTAAGTATGCAAGAGTAGTCCTTACATAACATATATATCTACCTCTTGGAAATAATGAAACTCCTCGAGCCCCAGTTTTATTTCTTTCCCTACTTCCTCATTGGGTTGTGCAGACCACTACCATACCCTATAAATGCATTGTCATGTGAGGTTTATCTTTCTAAATCTGAATCTACATTTAAAGGACAATTAGAATCTCCCCAATCCACACTCAGTCTTTCAAATTGGTTACTCAACTTGAGACTAGTAGAGTTTCTTCTCGAACTGGACCCATGTGTGACAACCCTCTGGTTGAATCTATCACAACTCGATGCCACGCTAACCTTCAAATAAAGGGATTTGTTTCTCTTACGAACGACCCTTAAATCCATATGATATCCACCATCCAAAGCTTGATCTGGCTATAAGGTCTCATGCCTATTCCTCAATCCTCTATCCTTGACTATATCTACAAAGGTAGGGAGCACCATTGGGCTGGACTCACCCTAGGGAAGTTCAAATTGTTTGGGAGTTCCCAAATCACGTTTTAACATTGAAAATATGTATTTAACCATTGGAGAATTGTGAACAA
This sequence comes from Viscum album, assembly GCA_963277665.1. Lineage (NCBI taxonomy): Eukaryota > Viridiplantae > Streptophyta > Magnoliopsida > Santalales > Viscaceae > Viscum > Viscum album. The sequence continues at coordinate 689,535,395 of OY728164.1, forward strand.
CAATTAGATTAGCCCTTAAAGGTCCCAAGATGCATCTACATAGAAGAAGCTCTATCTTTAAAGGGGAATAATAATGGTAGAGACATCTGACATAACAGTAGTAACATTAGATGAAATTAGTGCTCCACCGAAAAGATATTGGATCATGCACGATCGATCCTAGCGGAAATGATTGATCCACCAACTGAAGTGGGACAACATTTCTAGAATAATCTGTAATACCATTACATTAGGATTTTTTAGAATCCAGACTATGAGATTATCGATAGTAAAAATTCAGTTGGCCTAGAAAAACACATTGACTACAATCATCGAACTAGTTGTTGAAGACCACTACATACTGGTAATAAAATTCATCACCAACCTCAATCCAATATATATCCATAGGAGGCATTGAAACATCCACTTAAATTAAAATATGGGGATATATTGGGTGGCATAATGCACGTGAGCGCTCCTCGAAGGCATATAACCTCCCAACGAGGTTTCCCATCTTTTTCAGAATATCATGATTTTGGAAAAGGAGATGGAGGTTTGGAAAACATACTTAGATCACATAATAGGGGAGTTCATAGTTTCATTGGAACTCATTACTCTATATAAGAGGAAGAAGTCAGATCCATTACAATAATTTATTTATTTGGACCAGGCAGAATCCATGTTATCTGCACAATCGAAGATAATAGGAAAGTAGTGAGGATTAATGTTCCAAACCATGAAAAATTTCTTCAGGGACTAGAAACAATCGATGTACCTATCGATGTAGTTGATGGATGGCCAACACTGAGAAAAACAGTTGAAGAGGGAGAATCCAAGGAGCAACAATGCCTCTGACAACTCATATAGAGAAATCAGAAGCGATGGAGCAATATTATAGATGTTAGGGACCTTCGGACTAAGGAGGATATGAGGTATATCAGAGAGAGGGGATATATCTGTGAAAGTGGAAAACACCACCAGGGGTCCTAAAAATACGGGATGACTATCCCTGCCACCTGAATGGTGATCACCTCATATATGGTTTCATAAGGGAACACCGAGTAGGCGTGCCACTGACATTAGAGGCCTCATCCAATGGAACCTATACACATAGACACATCTCAAATCCTACTCAATGCTGGAATGTAAAAGAATTGAAAAAACATGTATATATACATCAATATACAACTATTATTTTACGAAAACAATTAATAAAAGTAGAATGGGTCGAATAAAATCCCACCTTAAAGAGTCTGAAAAATGGGTCCAACATGAATGTATAGAATGAGACTGATGTAAAGGTAACCACTAAGATACACATCTGTCAGTTTGGATAACTATTATCCATATGGTCTTGGTCCCTCTAAGACTCTGTCCAATGGTTTATAATCAACATAAGGCATGAAAAGTGTAACAAAATACCATTCATGCGTAAGTATAACAATAAAGAATCAGACACCCCAAAATCACTAATCATATAAGTGAAATAGTAATAACCAACTTCATAGAGGTATATGACTATAGCATACACAATAAAAATAACTTGATAAATAATGAATCATAGTCTCAAGGTAATGTCACAACCCTAAAAATAATCTAGGGATCATGCTGGAATATCCCACATAGAACTCATCCAAGAAAACATACTCCATAATCCAGGTAGCACTAATGACATATGTCAAAGATGTACTACTCATCAGGTATCATCATAAGACATATATGTTACATGTCTTTTGAGAATGATACATAGATGTTGATCACATTAATATACATGGGGTATAACAAAATCTCAATCATAATTAACCCACAATGTAGATTATCAATGCCCATAAAGAGTATGTTACGATGATACTAGGAACTCCTCATAGGGAGAGATGATGATAGAGGATATCACTCCAAGACTTATAGAAGGATTCCAACAGCTCCATCCAAGAATAACATCTAATTTTATCATTATCCAATATTGAGTCAATAAGGTTTTCCATATGAATTTTCCATTCCTTCTTGTTTTGAAAATCACAAACACCTTATACTTAATAAAATATATAATTTACTTCTCTAAGGAAAATTTTGTTCCATAAGGAAATTTACCCTAACCTATATTTCCTTATACGTATCAATATTTTTCTTAAGTATAAAAATATGATTCATACCCAAAACCTCGGAATCATATAATACTTAGATATGAAGAATTCTGTTTTATGATCTGAATTCTGGATATGAACTGTAATGAAGTTCCACTCCGAATTCTAGATATGAACTGTAATGAAGTACCACTCCGAATTTTGGATATGAACTGTAATGAAGTTCCACTCCGAATTCTGGATATGTACTGTAATGAAGTTCCACTCCGAATTCTGGATATGAACTCTAATAAAGTTCCACTCCGAATTCAGGATACAAACTCTATGAAAGTTCCATTCGGAATTCTGGACACAAACTCTAACAATGTTCAAACACCGAATTCTGAACTCCGAACTTCTATGAGTCGACTCTAAACTTCTATGAGTTCGACTCTGAACTCTGTATGTTCAGATTCTGAACTCTGGTGAAACCAGACTCCAAAATTCATTAGAAATTCAGACTCCGGATTTCTACAGAATTCAGGATCTAAATTCCTATAAAATAGAATCCAAATATCTCTTTATTATAGACTCCGAATTTCATTTTGGTTACACTCTGAACTTTTATTTTCTTACACTCTGAACTTCGGTTTTGTTTATACTTATACTTGTTTCATTACAAAACGATATTGTTCTTTCAGTTACACATGTTTTGTTATAAAACGATGTCACCCATTCTATTTCTAACTAACCGTTGGTGAGTGACACATATACAGGTCCCTCCGAAAATTAAGGAAAATATGACCGTTGGAGGAGGGATCTGACCGTTCCAACCGAGACTATAAATAGGAGCTCATTTGAAAGAGCTCAAAATTAAAGTTGATCACTCTAGATACCACACGCTATTAAGGTGATTTCTAGAGAGAGAATAATTTCATGCCTTGTGCGTACTTAACTACTCGTTTAGATTTATTCGTGTGTCTTTGAATGTTGGTGATTACATTTGAGGGCTTCTGGGAATAGGAAGACAGGGGTGCTGACTTCTTGAAGTTTGAGGGCTTCCTTGATGAGGAAGATAGAGGTTCCAACTACCTTGAAGTTGAGAGCTTGTGGGGATAGCAAGACAGAGACTCCAATCTTCATATTGAGGGATTACCCTGGTGTGGGTAATACAGACTTTCTTGAAAGTATAAATCAAGGGCCATTTATCCAAGGTTGTTGGATACCCTTCTCTTTGGGTTAAAAGACTTATATCTTGTTACTTGTAGTTTTAATTATTTTTTTCCGCTGCATTTAATATTGTAAGGAATGTATAACCTTCTTATATTTCCTTACACTTGTACTATGATTAATTTAGATTCGATACACCTTAAGGTAGAATCTTATATTGTAAACTTTGGTTAAGTTTCAATTTCTGGTTCTATATTTCTGGAACCGGTTTTTCAGAATCACTTTCCAAATTTAAGAAAGTGCATAGAACTAGAAGTTTGTAACATCATACTTTGTCCAAATATTTCATTTTTGATTAGATGTCTTGTGAATTTTCTTAGCTTAACTTTGTTAAACTTAAATCTTTCTTTGTTTAAGGACATTTTTAAAGTGTACAATTAACCCCCCCTCTTGTATATTGAGAATCTACATCATTATTTCGATCCTACAATTGGTATCAGAGGTTGGAAACCTCATACTCTATACCAATCCAAAAATTGGTATTAGAGTGGGTCTCTGAAATACTTATACTCACATATAAGTTTTTCCTTTCTCAGTTTTTCATTGTTCTATATTTTCTTTTCTTAGGAATATTTTCCTAGAATCCGATCTTTTGTTATTAACAAGTTTTTGTGTAGAAAGTTTTTTTTAGATGGAAGGTTTAAATGTTGGTTCCATCGACAACCTAAATCCTACGAGACCACCAATTTTTTATGGCAATGATTATGAATACTTGAGAGATCGAATGAAGAATTTTGTTATCAATACTAGGGTAGATATCATTGTTATTCTTACTGGAAGTTATAAAATTCCTGATAAGGAAGTAAGTGCTTTCACAAACTAAGTGAAGCATGATTATCAATTGAACTATAAGGTATGAAATACTCTACTATGTTAAATGACTAGGAACATATATAGCCAAATTTATTCCTCTGAAATAGCTAACTGTATGTGGAAGAAACATGAAGTTACACATTGTGGTACATCCAAAGTCATAGAGACAAAAGAGCTATGTTGAGAGCTGAGTATCATGGTTTTAACTTTCCTTATGGAGAACCTATAAGAAAAGTTAATAAAGGATTCTGACTATCGTGAATAGCCTACAATCAATGGGAGAGAAAGGTTTGGATGATGATGTTCTTATGGATAAGATTATAGATATTATGCTCAATGAGTTCGAATCAAAGAGAACAACTATTGATGAGAACAGGAAGGACACTCTAATTTCATTAGATGGGCTGTTTGGAACTCTTCTCCAACATGAAACATGAATTAAGAGGGATGATGACAACATCAAAAAGAAGAATGGGAATGGTACTATTTCTTTTACTACAACATCAAATCACATGAAAGATAAGACTCCTGAGAGAGTAACTAGATCCATGTCTAAGACGGTAACTATCCAATCCTAATCTAGTGAAAGTGAAGTCTCAGAAAATGAGTTAGCTAATCTTTCTCGAAGAATAAACAAGATATCTGGTCAAAGAAATTTCCAATCCAGGTATAAGAAGAAGGAAAGGAACGATAAGAAAGATATAGTGGTCACATACTATGAATGCAAGAGATGTGGACACATACGACCTGATTGCCCTATGCTTAAAAAGAAATAAGGAAAGAGAGGCATTCTGAAAGGAATAAAAAGTAGTTCTATAAAGCTAATGCTAAGAAAAGTCTGAAAGCTAATACTACGTGCAGTCCTAGCTGTGGAGACTCTTTAGAAAGTGAATCCTCAGAATATGATTCAATAGATTAGAAGAATAGGGTATTCATTGCTACTACATCTTTTCCACATACATGTCTTATTGCCAAGGTACGCTCTGCCAAGGCTCTAACAAATTTATCTATTGATAAGAATTACAATTACAAAAATAGTACTTCTAATAAAGATACTTCATCCTTAGAAAATGAAGATCCTTCATATGAAGAAGTTTCTAGATTTTCCATGTTACTTGAAGCTGAAAATTGTAAAATTTCTATGAAATTAGACAAGGCAAATACTGGGGAAGAAGTTCTTAAAAAAGAGATTTCAGATCTTTCTTTAGATCTTAAAGATAAATAGGTGCTTTTAGAAAAACTTTTTAAAGACCTTGAGAAAGAAAATTCTGAAAAGTAAGAACTTTCTGAAGATCTTAAGAATGTTATTTTAAAGATGAAATTTTTGAAGGAAAAATCTAACTCTCAAGAAATGATTCATGGGGATAGGAATTTAGTCATTAGACTAAAATCTGAAATAATTTCTCTTAAGAAGCTTCTTGCAAAATTTACTTCTGGGAAGGAAATTTTGACAAGATATATTCTCAAATTAAACCTCAAGGAAACACTACTATAGTAGTTTATACTCACCAAAAATTAGTTTTCAAAAACAACTATTTTGTTCCTTATAAAGCCCATTTTCACTATGTGTCAAAGTGGTGGGCATTGGAAGAAAACTTGTTCTTTGAATAGAGTTCAATCTCTTGGGTTTCATAAATAATATTCCTCTAAACAAATTTGGATAACCAAAATTTTGTTATCTGAAAATCTCAGATCCAAACAAGTTTGGATTCCGAATGTCTAATTATTTTATTATTTTCAGGAAGATAAAGGATATACCAACAATAATACATGGTACATGGATAGTGGATGTAACTGGCCTATGACTGGTAACAAAAACTATTTTGAAAAGATTATCAAGACGAAAGGAGGAAAAGTAACATTCTGAGATAATGGTCAGGGAGAAATTATTGGTATAGGTAATATTGTTCTTCTTAGTAAAACCCTGATTTCAAATGTTTTGTTTGTTAAGGGTCATAAGCATAACCTCATTAGCATAAGTCAATTATGTGATGAAGGACACCATGTGAATTTTACGAATGATAAATGCTTAGTACCCAATTCTAAGGAAGTGTTTATTCTTTCTACCCATAGGCAAGATAATGTTTACACATTAAACTTAGAAGGCTTTAGGAGATAGGAATTACCTTGCCTTAGTGCAATGGAAGATCATTCTTGGTTAAGGCATAGAAGACTAGGTCATTGTACCCTTAGAAACATATGTAAACATTCTAATAATAAACTGGTTAAGGATATACCAGAGCTTAGATTTTATTCTTTTAAAGTTTTTGATCCATGTCAATATGGCAAGAAACATAAATCTTGTTTTAAATCAATCAGTGAAGTCTCAACAACTGATGCATTACAGTTGGTGCACATGGATCTTTTTGGTCCAACAAAAACTAGAAGCATTGTAGGTAAATACTATGTGTTTTTTCTAGTTGATGATTAAACTATATTTACATGGGTCTATTTTCTAGAAAAGAAGTCTAAATATTTATCTTATTTCAAAAGTTTTAGAGGCCAAGTTAAAAATTAGAAAAACCTTCCACTGAAAACTATTCATACTGATCATGGAGGATAATTTCAAAATTTGGATTTTTAAACTTTTTGTAGTAGAAAAGGTATTACTCACAACTTTTCAGCACCTAGAACTCCTCATCGAAATGGTTTAGTTGAAAGAAGAAAGATAATTCTTCAAGAGAGAACTAGAACCATGTTGAGTGAATATTCTATAGCTATACATTTTGGTGTTGAAGCTGTAAGTACTACTTGTTACACTATAAATTGAGTTTTGATTAGACCTTTTCTTTATAAAACTCTTTATGAGTTATGGAATGGTAGAAACCCAAGACTTTCCTACTTCAATGCTTTTGGTTGCAAGGTATTCATCCTGAATACTAAAGATAACATACACACATTCGCACCAAAATCTGTTGAAGGAATTTTCGTAGTCTACTCCACAACTTCTAAGGCTTATATAGTTTTCAATAAAAACACTTGCACTATTGAGGAAACAGTACATGTAAAATTTGATGAGATTGATCCTTTTGTTTTTAAACCATACCAACCTACATCCTCGGATGTGTTTTCAAAAACTAATTATCAACCTTTGATAGAAGATCCTTCTGATAAGGAAAATGATCAAGAAGATACTTCTGAAACATTTACCCAAGAAAACTTTCTACCCTATTTGATGAACATGTTTTACAAATTCTAAGTCATGTGTTTCTTAAGAATCATCCCAGTGATAGTATCATTTGTGATGTAAATCAACATGTAAGGACTAGAAGTTACTCGAGGAATGAAGTAGAACATCTAGCATTTCTTTCCCAATTAGAACAAAAAATCATTCATGAAGCATTAGGTGATGATGATTGGATCAAAGCCATGAAAGATGAGCTAAATGAATTCGAAAGGAATAAATTCTAGACCTTGGTTGAAATCCCTAAGGAATCTTCTATTATTGGAGTAAAATGGGTCTTTAGAAACAAGTGTGATGAAAATGGAGTCTTCGTTAGAAATAAGTCTAGACTGGTTGCTAAATGCTATAATCAACAAGAAGGAATAGACTATGAAGAAACCTATACTCTAGTAGCTAGACTTGAATCTATTCGTATCTTACTTTCCTTTGCAACATTCTTAAATTTTAGACATTTCCAAATGGATGTGATATGTGCTTTTCAGAACGGTTATGTTCAAGAGGAAGTTTTTGTTAAACAACCTCCTGGATTTGAAGATACAAAACATCCTAATCATGTTTTTAGACTTACCAAAGCTTTGTATGGCCTTAAACGAGCCCCACGAGCTTGTTATGATAGACATACATGATTTTTGCTTCAAAAAAACAATGTTAAGGGAAATGCAGATCCAACCCTTTTTATAAAGAAAGACAAGAACAATGTTTTGATTGTTCAAATATATGTTGATGATATTATATTTGGTTCAAATCAGCAATCTTTAACCGATTCCATTAATTATCTAATGAAATATGATTCTGAAATGAGTTTTATGGGTTAGTTAACATATTTCTTTGGTTTTCAAATTTCTCAAAAACCAGAAGGAATCTACATATCCCAAAATAAGTATATTAAAGATCTTCTTAAGAAGTATGGTTATGACAACACTAAGAGTAAAAGTACTTCTATTGGTACTTCAAACACACTTGATATTGATGAAACTGGGAAACCAGTAGATCAAACATCATTTAGAGGTATAATAGGAAGCCTACTATACATGAAAGCTAGTCGACCAGACTTGATGTTTTTAGTATGCTTATGTTCAAGATATCAATCCAATCCTAAGGAATCTCATTTAAAGGCAGTAAAAAGAATTTTTCACTCCTTAAAGAATACCATGGATCTAAGACTATTTTATACTTCTGGAAATGATTTTTTTAAGAGTTTTTCGGATTCTGACTTTGGTGGATGTATAATGGATAGAAAAAGTACATCCAAAACATGTCATTTCATAGGAGATTCGTTATTTTCTTGGTCATGAAAGAAGAAACACTCAGTATAACTCTCCACTGTTGAAGCTGAATATGTAACAGCTGGAAGTTATTTTGCTCATGTATTGTGGATGCAACACACACTCACAGACTATGGCTTGAGTTTTACTAAAACTAAAATTTTGTGTGATAACACATGTTCCATTGCCCTTAGTAGAAACCCAGTACATCACTCACAGGAAAATGACATAGATATTAGGCATCACTTTCTTAGGGATCACACACAAAAAAGAGATATCATTTTTCAGTTTATCGGAACGCAAGATCAACTCGCTGACATTTTCACATAATCATTACCCTCTGATAGATTTGAATACATTAAACAGAAGTTAGGAATGATAACCGTGAGGTAATATTCCTTCATTAACTTCTTCTTGAACAATTATCTTTACAGTAATAAACTACTTTTCATAGGGAGAGTACATTTGATTTTGAGTCTTTCAAAAAATTTCGTAATGAATCTTTCAAAAATTTTCATAATGAGTCCTTCAGATTTTTCAAATTTTTCATAATGAAATTTTTGTACTAGAACTTTCGTAAAGAAATTTTCGTACTGGAAATTTCGTAATGAAATTTTCGTACTGGAACTTTCATAATGAAATTTTCATACTGGAACATTCGTAAAGAAATTTTCATACTGGAAATTTTGTAATGAAATTTTGGGAGTATAAATTTTCGGAACTGAAACTTTCATAGTGAAAATTTTTTGTACAGGGATTTTCGTACTTATACGTTTCGTACTAGAGTTTTGGTACTCAAAGTCTTTTCAACTTTATGTTTTTCATAGGTAGTTTTTCGTACTCAAATTTTTCTTCTAGAAAAATATCACCTATTATGAATAAACATCCTAGAAAATCCGAAAGGTATGACTTCCTTACTTATGTTTTCATAGTCATATATTGCTTGCTGGTATTTTCCTATGAGTTTTAAAATTTCTCGGATTCTAGTTTTCTCAAATCTGATTGCTTTTCTTAAAACCTCAAAAGATCGGATTCAATATTTCCTTGCGGGTATGTTTTCAACCATCAAATCAGATCAAATGGTTTTTCAACCATTAGATGGTTTTTGGAAGTTCAAAGGTCAACTCCATCGCCTATTTAAAGGGGACCCATGATGGTTGTCCCATATCATTTTCAAGATCTCGCGTGTCAAAGCTCTGCATCAATTGTTAAAGGCTGTTCCGAATCCTTAAGAGATCCTCCATTCCAAATGTCTATTGAAGATACTTCCCAAGATATTTCTACCTCAAATCCAATTTCAAAATGGAATGTGTACAGAGGAAGACTAGTCCATCCGAACATTTACATGTACGATTTTATCATCTCCAAGAGTATCTGGCTGAATGGTTGGGAAGATGCAAGTGTATCTAAGAAAAGTGATCAAGATCCTATCTATCCGGAGTTACTTGTATAATTATATGAATCAGCAAGTTTTTATGAGGAATATGGAAGAGAAAAGTTTTCATTCAAGTCTTATGGAAAGACATACCAACTAACTTACACCAAGGTGGAAAGCTTGGTAGGGATAGCGTACGAAGGATAATATGAATTCTGTTTACACAAACTCCTGGATGCTCAACATAGTTTTGTTAAGGTTAAGGCCTTACAATGTCTCGGACAATCTGATTTCAAGACATCAAAGATAGCTCACCTATCTCATAATAATCAGATTCTTCAGCTTTGGGTACAAGGTTTCTTGGTTCCGAGAAAGGGTGATATAGATACCTTGAAGAAAAGTGACATATATTTCTTCGACTTCTTGGTGAATCTAAGAAAAATAAATCTGATGAGGCATGTCCTTGTGACGATCAAGAACATAATGGAAGGAAACTTAAGAGCTCAAATCATCATGTGCCCTTCCTTACTATCAAAGAAAATAGTTCGGTGTTTAGAAACTTTCAATATTTCATGTAAGTCTAATGTTTGGAATTGCAAGCTTCTTCTTGTTAGTGACGACACGTTGAAAATATTGAATATGGTTTTTTCAAAAGAAATAGGAGAGTTTTATAATTTTACAGAGGCTGAGGCTGAGACCATTCCAGAAAATGTGGAAAAATTTGAGCCTGTGAAAAAAGTTACTAAGAAGAGGAAGCTTAAGGAAGTGGTTGCTGAAGACAAAACCCCAAAGCTAAGGGAACCAATTCCCCACCTCCCAAGCCGAAAAAATAGAAATCATATCTAGATGAGGTCGCTGATAAATGGAGAGAAGATAAAGAGAAGAGAAAATAAGGGGATCTACAGTTCGGATTGGACCCTGTTAAGGCTAAGGCCGTAAAAGAGAGAGTTGCTGATGAGTTAGAAAAGCAATAAAAAGAGAAGAAAATGAAAGAGAAGTTATCTGAAGCTGATCTTGTACAATATCTATTGAGAGATTCTGAAATAGACTTTGAGAAGATTCCCATTCCAGAAACTTTTGATGTCCAACCATTACCAGAGAATTCTAGGAAGAAGTACTCCACTCCAGAGAAGTCTAAGGGTAAAAAGGTAGTTGAAGAAGTAGACAAAGAAGTTGTTGAAAAAGAAGAGGAAGAAAAATAAGGAAGTGATGATCTGGATGACTTGATCAAACAAGTAGAAGATTATCATGAAAAGGCTGAATCCATAAAATTAGTGATTCCGGGAAATGGTGTTGACAAAGATGGTCAGAGAGATGAAGTTGAGGAAGAAGAGAAAGATAATGATTAATCTAATGAGGAAGTAAGCTATGAGAAGCATTATCTTGAAGAAGGAACAGAGAAGGAGAAAATTGATGAAGAAAAGATTGTTCAACTATCAGAGAGTGAGGAAGAATCTCCAGATGATCAACCCAATCCAAAAACTGAGAAAGGAAATCAAGTGATCATGGATACACCAACAAAAGATATCATCAGGAAAAAATAATTTGGTGGTTCTTCTAAACGGAAGCTGATGCAAATTGAAGAAGAACAATCCCCAAGCAAGTTATCATATTTTGAGTCATCATCACACGGTCTTGACATTGTTGTCGAGTCTTTGAAAAAGATGGTGGGAAACATTTTGATTTTCCCCACTATAGACTCCATATGCTAGATGCTGCAACATATCTTGAATCAAAAGTCAGAATCCTTATCTATGGTGATGGATAAGTGTGTGAAGATTGAGGCCAACCATAGAAATTTCCTTATCAATTATGAAGTACACAAGAAATCATGTAGTAAAATCACTTTGTGGTCTAAGAAAGTTGAAGAAGACATGGGTGAGTTTGATCGTTTTCAGAACGATGTTAAATATTCCTTTAACATCGAGGACTCCAAGATTAAGAATCTTTAGGATGACTTAATCATTGAGAAATGTTCTCCGAGTCAACAAGTGATGGACTTGAATGATAAGGTTAACTCACTTTCTCAGAATTTTAAATGGGATAGAGATCTCCAGATTGAGCTCCAAGAAAAACTTGTAAAGAAATACGAGTTAGTGAAGATGCAGGAAGAGGCCATGAAGGCTAAAGAAGAGGTGCTAAAATCTCAACAACAAAGGGTCACAGCTTTGGAGAAGCAATCTGAGGAGGATCAAAAAGATTTGAAGAAGCTGAAAACCTTTTTGAAAAAGATAATCCCGATGGAAAAGGAAGACAAATAAGAGTGAATCCGATATTTTGGTCCATTTGTATTTCCTTGTAATTTTTTTTTCAAATCTAATGAAATTTTGGTTGGTTTTTTCTTGTGTTGTTATATACTACTGTTTCAGGTAATCTATTTCTTTTCCATTCCCTTAAATTCTTTTTGAAAATCACAAAGGGGGAGAAGGAAAAAGAACTACTCAAAAGGGGAGAAGGAAAAATTTAAAATGGAGAAGGAAAAATTTATAAGTTAAATATCCTTAAGTAAGGTGGAGTTTCGCATTACTAAGTTTTTCATTCCCATGACAATGAAAACATCATTCTGGAAATTCAGAATACAATCCTTAGAGTTTCAAATCCTATGGGGGAGTTAGTTGTATTCATCATTATCCATGAACAAACGGAGATAAGTTTTAATTTCAAAGTCTAATGAAATTTTCAAAAGACCTTATATTCATTTTTGTAAGGGTGTTTGTGCTTTGTAAAAAAGGGGAAGATTATTGAGTTAATAAGGTTTTCCTTATTACATTTCCATTACTTCTGGTTTTGAAAATCACAAATACCTTATACTTAAGCAAATCTATATTTTACTTCTCTAAGGAAAATTTCTGTCCTTAAGTAATTTTACCCTAAACTATATTTCTTTATACATATCAATATTTTTCATAAGTACAAAATAGGATTCATACCCAAAACCTCAGAATCATATAATGCTTAGATATGAAGCATTCTATTTTAGGATCTGAATTCTAGATATGAACTGTAATGAAGTTTCACTCTGAATTCTGGATTTGAAATATAATGAAGTTCCACTCCAAATTTTGGATATGAACTGTAATGAAGTTCCACTCCGAATTCGGGATATGAACTCTAATTAAGTTCCACTCTGAATTCTAGATATGAACTATAATAAAGTTCCACTCCGAATTCAGGATACGGACTCTAATAAAGTTCCATTCCGAATTCTGTACACGAACTCTAACAATGTTCATACTCTGAATTATGGACTCCAAACTTCTTTGAGTTCGACTCAGAACTTTTATGAGTTCCACTCCGAACTCTGTAAGTTCATATTCTGAACTCTGGTGAAACTAGACTCTGAATTTCCTTAGAAATTCAGACTCTAGATATCTACAGAATTCAGGTTCTGAATTCCTATAAAACAAAATCTGAATATCTATTTATTATAGACTCCGAATTTCATTTTGGTTAGACTTAAAACTTTTATTTACTTACACTCCAAACTTCAGTTTTTCTTATACTTATACATGTTTCATTACAAAAAGATGGCGTGATTTCAGTAACACATGTTTTGTTATAAAACGATGTCGTCCATTCTCTTTCTAACTAACCTTTGGTTGAGTGACACGTATACAGGTCCCTCCAAAATTTAAGGAAAATATGATTGTTGGAGGATGGAGAAGACCGTTCCAACCGAGCCTATAAATAGGAGCTCATTTGAAAGAGCTCAAAAATGAAGTTGATCACTCTAGAGACCACACACTGTTAAAGTAGATTCTAGAGAGAGAATCTTTTCATGCCTTGTGCATACTGAACTGCTCATTCAGATTGCTTCGCGTGACTCCAAATGTTGTTGATTACATTTAAGGGCTTCTGGGGATAGGAAGACAGAGGTGCCGACTTCCTTTAAGTTCGAGGGCTTCCTTGTTGAAGAAGACAGAGGTTACAACTTCCATGAAGTTGAGGGCTTGTGGGGATAGCAAGACAGAGACTCTGGTCTTTGTATCGAGGGCTCACCCTGGTGTGGGTAAGATAGACTTGCTTGAAAGTATAAATCAATGGATCTTTATCCAAGGTTTTTGTATACCCTTCTCTTTGGGTTAAAAGATTTTTATCTCGTTACATGTAGTTTTACTACTTGTTTTTTCGCTGCATTTCGTACTGTAAGGAAAGTATAACCGTCTTATATTTCCTTACACTTGTACTCTGATTAATTTAGATTATATATGCTCTAAGGTAGAATCTTATATTGTAAACATTGGTTATGTTTCAATTTCCTGATCCATATTTCCAGAACTGGTTTTTCAGAATCACTTTCTAGATTTAAGAAAGTGCATAGAACTAGAAGTGTGTAACTTCATAATTTGTCCCAATCTTTCATTTCTGATTAAAGGTGTTGTAAATTTTCTTAGTTTAACTTTGTTAAACTTATATATTTCCTTGTTTAAGGAAATTTTTAAAGTGTACAATTCACCCCCCTCTTGTATATTGAGCATCTACATCATTATTTCATTCCTAAAATTGGTATCAAAGGTTGGAAACCTCATAGTCTATAACAATCCTACATCCTATTTGTTGAATGTAATTGTCTATTATCCCTTAGTGAAGGGTCAATGGGAACACTGTCTAAAAATAATTCTTCAAAATGAAGTGGATAGTGTCTTAATTGCATATTTTAAGGGGTACGTGGAATGTAATGGTAGTAGATGGCTTTATCACATTGAAATTGGGCTTTTCCCATTTAAAATATATTCTGTTCATGTTTGTGTACATTCTTGAGTACAAAACATGTACGAGACTATGTATTCCTGACCGTGACATTTTCCATCTTTCCATGTCCAAGTACAAATATTCATTTCAATATATAGATTTTTGTGTATCTTCTATCCAGTAAACTGAGAGCTGGGTGTTGGTCACATTTTGGGTGACATGTGTCTAACACCATGTGATGATTAACTCTACACGGTAACCCAGGATGCTGCTATGAGGGTCCCACTTGGTGTGTATTTCCGAAAAACAAGATATGTGACTCATGATTTTCTAGAAATACAAAATCTTCCTATGTATCATCACCCAATCATATATAATCTAATCTATAAATGAATCACATTGGGTAATGTGAATTTACTATTATCGAGCCTCACCATAACCCCACTCCAGAATCTGATCATCCAATTCACATAAGAATTTTTAGCATCTATCCATGTCACCGTGACATGCACCACTCAAACCAAAGGCCTCCAATCCAATTTGATTTCCTTTTTTCAACCACCATTGTATAATCCCCTCATCATACTGATAATTGATATTCAATAAAAATCTATTTCAACAGGAAATAGGTGTCCAATGATTATTTATCTTGTATTTTTCAATCTTCAAGAAATAAATTTTTTCACAATGAATGATGAAATCATGTACGAAATGAACAAAAAAACATGAGGAACAAACAATATCAAATTTTCTTTTTTTTCATGATTCATGATCATTACAACAACGAAGGAAGAAATAATAAAACTAAAATAGACTAGGATTTTTCTTTATTTATCCTCTAAAAAATATTCAATTTTATTGATACCTTACATTACACACAATATAATTTCATATTGAATAAATCATATGAAATTTATGTAGAGAACACAAAAAAAACTTTATAAATGAATAATAAATGAAAATATATGCTTCTTCTAGAAATTATGGAATATATACCAAGGATATAGTAACATTTACTATGGAATCGTAATGTGGTCCTTAGGAATAGTAATTTGGAAAAAATAGTATCATCACCAATTAATGTATAAATATAATTGATGAATCATAATAGTGGTAATAATATATAACTATATAATTTTAGTTGTAAATAAATGCTTTAGACATTATTAATTATGTATTGATATTTTTTATAAAAAATTTATTTTCAATTTGATAATAATTTTTTTATTTAAAAGAAACATTATTTTCATAGAATGTATTTGTAAATTAATAATTTTTTATTGTGATTATAATATAATATTATGAGACTTTAATTAATTTTTCATTGTGTTATAAAATCAGATATAATTTTCAAATTGTTATTTTCCAAGTAAATATTGAGTTTATTTAAAAATTAAATTTTCCATATTTAAAATGTTATTATCTTAAAAGGATTTAATTTCTAAATTATAAAAATATTAATATTTTTTAGATGAATTGTTTGGATTTTTCTATAATTTTTGAATTTTATTTTTGAATAGGGAAATGTGGTAATTTACAGTATAAGCTAAATACACGAATTGTTTATTCATAGATGATGTATGGTTAATATAGTCCCATAATATAGAAACACCCTTACTTATATTAATATATATTGTAATAATTCTCAATATATTCATATTATTGATGCAATATAATAAATTAATGAAAAATATAATGAGAAAACTCCCCTCACATCCACTATAAATACCAACACTCAAGACCTCTTATCCAAACACCTCTTAATATTTGAATCTTGTGAAAATCTTAACCAATACTTTTACCAAGACCATTCACCACGTTGAGGATCCTTTAGTATCACCATACATCAAATATAAATTCCATTAATGATGTTCTAATGGAGAATAAATTCAGCATGTCAAATCCTCTTCAATTTTCCATTATTTTCTTATCATTTTTATTTATTTTCTTATCATTAAATAAACTCCTCTATCCCAAATTTCATGAAAACTCCAGTATCCTTTATATAATAGAATTAAATTTTTTTAATTAAATATTAATCATTAATCCACTTCTCCACTATTTTTATTCTAAAAATATATTTATCATTAGTGATGTGCCGAGTAACCACCATCGTGGTCGATGCATTTTCATTCTACATTACAAACTTTATGGCTGGTCATGAAACTAGTATTATTGTTAAATATTATCTTATTATAGATATAATAAGACGTATAATGTTATGTTTCTAGTATACATACATAATATTAATAAATAAAACAAATATATTCTACAATGATCAAAAAAATAAAAACAAAATCTAAACCGTTATCATTAACATTGTATCCAATCAATCGTTCTCATATCTCAAAAAAACTATAAATAAAGAATTTTATCTTAATGAAGTTAACTAATAACATATAATTTAAATTCTATAGAATTAATATCATTTGTACAAGAACATTCATTCAGGTATTCAAGTGAACCGATGAGGAAAACCACTGAAATAAACAATCATAAATGGCTAAAATTAATATTTAAACAGATCAAATAATCCATAAATGAGAATAATAAAATTTTAATAAATGAAATACTTGTTTAATAGGTAATAAATTTAATTATTGAGGAATCTAGTTTCATTATCCATAGAATTTGGTTCAAGTGAATAACTATTTCAGACATAAGTTAAAGGATTATCCCAAGCCATCCAATTTTCATTAGGTCTACCCATTATATCCCACTACCCCAATTTAATAAAAATTAATATTATGTAATATTACTAAATTATATGTTTATATTCCAAATATATTTACCTAGATCATTTATTCCCTCATTGATATGGAAATACGTGTTTTATAATGTTCTCATTTCAATTCCCTTGATATGTAATCCTGAATTAACGGAACATTCCAATTTCATAAACATTTAAGGTACACATTATACTTATTTTAATCAATAAATTTTATTTTAGAAAAAATTATCCTGAAAATATACCTTATATATTATCTTTTTTTATGCAAAAATAATAATCCTTTATTTATTTTAATGAACCTATAATATTTTCTCTTAATTCACACTATTGATTATATTTTTTATTGTTTCAAAAAAAATTCCCATGAATTACCTTTAGGTAGACAACATTTATCATGATATTTTCCTATTCTAAATTACAAATGACAATGTATGATTGAAATTTTTTCTTTCATTGAAACCATAATGATATTACCTTTGGTTAATATTCATGCACTAATTTTTCCTTATATTTGGTGTATATATACATCCATATTATTTAAAATCATGATTTATTAGACATATAGGGTTGGGCATGGATCAATTATAGATAGCCCCACAATTCATTGACTTATCTCATGAGAAAAAATAGTTTGTGGGAAATCCATTGTGTTTGTTCCCAAATAGATTTGTATGGGTGTTTTTACCCACATTATAAAATCATATTGATGATATAATGATTCATGTGCCAGATACATGACATCCAATAAATATTCATTTTCCACACTTTGTAATAAGTTATTACATTCCCTATGGTTTTCACTGTGAAAAAATACATGGATGAATTTTTATTATTACTGTACTTATGGAATGAGTTTTTCAAAGAATTTACCTTTCCAAAATATCTATTCCATATTTAATTTTCATCATTTATTATTTTATCATATGAATATTACTATTAATTTTAGATCACACTGTTAATTTTTTCTATCCCCAGGTTCTAAAGAAAATATCATTAAATTAGTTTCAAGAAGTAGATTATTTTATTTTATTATGTTCTATTTTTAATTAACATTGTATTAATGGAACCATTTATGTATCTAATTTCTTAAACTCTAACAAACTAGTCAATATTTGGTGATGGGATCATATGTATCAATACAATTATAATAGACCGACCACCAACCATGGGAAATAGGGATAATAGCTAATATTGTTATTATCAATGGAATTTTAGTAGAAACCATGATAACTAGAAGATAAATAAACATTACAATTATAATAAATCATAAAAGTGAATTTTTTATCAACACTCATGATGATTATGATATAACATAGGGTGTTCCATTAAATATTGATATTTCCTAAAGAAATGAAATGAATCAATATCCATGTATAATGTAGGGATTTAACCACTAAGCATGTCAACCCTGTTAGTGTTGGAGATGAGTAGACTAAGACAACGTACAAAGGTTATGATGAATATAAATATTACACCTATGATGGATCATTGAATGTGGTAGAAGCCCTCATAATTTAATTGGAAAACAGAAACATTGGTAGCTAATCAGTGGATCACGTCCCCTAAAAAGATATTTTTAAAATTAGGGTGTAATGAAAATAAAAAGGGAGAACATTTAGTAAATTCTCACAAGGTTTATATTAATCAATGGTGTTGTTTTAGATAGTATACTATTGTGTAAGATGAAATAGAATACATGGAATGTACAAATATCAAATAAATATTCTTCGAAAAATATATCCATCATGAGGAACGAAGTGAAACGAAGTAGAAATTTTATAACATAAAGAAACTATAAGAAAATAATGTTATAGAAAATGATTAGAGATTTAAAATTATATCCTGGTATGTTATAAAATAAATTCATTATTCAGAATAAATGATTGATTATTTATTTGAAGGTCTTATACCAAGTCTTCGAAGGGAACTGATTTCTCAAAAAAATCATCATATGCTAAAATAGTATTAAGTGAAATCAAAATGGATAAGTAATTTTTTATATTTTATATGTTCAATAAACATAAAGTGAAGAATATGTCTTCCAATGTACATGGAATGGGTGAATCTTAAAATAATAATAGGGGAATGATGAAATTTTCATTATGCTGAAATTATTGAAAGAATCATCCAGGGAAATGCATAAGCGGTATAAATGTTTATAATAAGTGTGGAGAAAAAGGTTCATAGAGAAAATGACTGAATGGGTAAGAAATAAGTAAATTATTTTCAATGCATCAATTTTATGGACTATGGACATTATTCAAATCAATGTACTAGATATCATTGGAATCTATCACAGATGAGGAAAAGGGTAGATGACTAAGTGTATATGATCGCTATAGAATAAGTAAAAGTACCTAATGATGTTGTTGGAGGTAAATTAATAAAATATTAAAATATATACAATTATTTACTTGATTATATATCTTGACACACTTTTTTGGCTACCATGTTTTCAATTAAAATATGAAACATCCATTTTGATTTATTAAAGGAGTTATTATTCAACACTCTTAAGTGAAGTCTCAATGAAACTAAAATATTTTGGGTAGTTCCCAAAATGTCATATAATCAAGCATTGTTATATAACCATACATCCAAAATGGAGTTGAATTTGATATAATCCTCGTAATGGTCTATATTTTAAAATATGATTCAAGAATTTATTGTAAGATTAAGGAAATTGCATTTTCTAAGGAAGATGTAGAATCCCTTATCATCATGGTAAAAATTTTATCGTCTAATTATTATCTAGAAGAACAAAAAATAGTTGTACTAAATGAAATTATTGGGGAGGAAGAGAAAATTTCATCTAATGATGTGGAATTTCATATTCAAATTATGGATGTTCTAATTTTTTTATTACATTAATGTATTTCTTGAGTAATTATTTGGGAATCCCCTAGATTGTAATGTTTAATTTACCATTGATATAATCCCTGAAGAAATACCAATATAAAATTATACTTATAGGATGGAAATAATGCAATTAGTTAAGGTTAAGAAACAACTATATGAGTTTAGTAATAAGAGATTAATTGACCCCTTCTTTTTCTCCTAGGGGATCCCATATTCTCTTTGTTAAAAAGAAAGATGGATCCATGAAGTGGTCCATTGACTATTGATAATTTAGTTTTATTACAATAAGGAACAAGTATTCTCCTCCTCACATTGATGATTTATTTGATCAACATCAAAAAAATAAATATTTATCATATATTTTACGTTGATATGGATATTTTCAATTGCATGTGAATAAGAACGCTATTATAAAGAAATCATTTCAAACCAGGTATAAACATTATGGTTTTACAATAATTCCATTTGGACTTAAAAATGAACCCTCTATTTTTATGGATCTAATGAACATAGTGTTCATGGAATGTCATGATGATTTTTTGGGCTATTTATGGATGATAACATGAACTATTTCAAATTTATATGAGGACCAGGATAAAAACATTTGCATTGTTCTGGAGACTCTCAGAAGAATTAATTATATAGTAAACTTTGCAACATTTAATTATGAATTATGTAAATTTATTTTCATGGGTATATTGTCACTTAGGATAAAATATCCCTCAATCCTATGAAGAGGATGGTAATCCATGAATGGCATACTCCAAAGAACATACGAGACGTTTGGATTTTTATTTTTTCATTGAGTTAGTATTGGGGTTTTGCTCATAATTTTTCCTAATTAGATAACTCAATAACTAATATCACACATAATTGGCTTGAGTTCATATAGAAAAAATAATGTGAAGAATTTTTTGATGAATTGAAGAGATGAATAGTCAATGATCCAATTATGACTATATAAATAGTAAATTATCAGTTAGTTATATATAATTATTCATCAAATAAATTACATGGTTGTCTCCTTATGAAAAAAGATAATGTTATAGAATATTAATAATGGATGTTGAATACTCATTAAGAAATTATCCAACTAATGATATTGAGTGATAAGCTATAATAGTTTCTCTCATGATATAGAGAATGTATAGATATGGTTAATTATGTGAGATATATATGGATAACAAGAGTTTAAAATACATATTTATATAGTAATAACTCAACATGAGGAAAAAGAGATAGAGTGAGTTACTCAATGTTTATTATTTATCAATACACTACCATATATGAAATTAAAATAAGGTGTAATGTGCATTACTATAGAAAGATCATGAGACTTTAACACAAATGAGGATTGAGAAACATCTTATACTAATTGATTTAGTAAAGATGTATTTGAGAATTTTTAAGTAAATAGAAACATCTCTCTTTTTCAATTTATTTCTAACCCATCCATAATGAAGAAGTTAAACAATTCTCATTCTGATGATGATAATTTTCAAAATAAAATTAAAAATGATAAGGATGCACGATTTGATGAAATTGTGTATGAGGATGGAATTGTGAAATTTGGAAAGAGGTTATGTGTTCCATCAATACCTGAGATAAAAAAGGAAACTATGAGATGAAATTCAATGATAAAATTTCACTATAATCCCTAGTAGCACCATGTTTTATAGATATATAAAGAAATATTTTTTGTGGGATAAAATGTAGTGGGAAATTTCTCTCTATGTGTCATGATGCCACATTTTTTCAGTACGTGAAGGCCGAGAGATATCATCCTAGAGGAATCATGAAACCTATAACTCTTCCCATGTGAATGATGGTTAAAATTATTATGTAATTCATTAATATATTTCTAAATTACCCTATAATAAATGATAAGATATGGGTTATTTTCGATCACCTTAAAAAATTGTCCTAGTTATTTCTATAAGGGAATATTTACCACTTGTGTTCCTAAAAATAAACTATATTTATGAAGTTCTAAGAATTAATGGTAAACCTCTATCAACTAAGCCTAATTGATTAGACAATGTACATAAAAATTATAGAAGTGTCTCTAGAATACATTGGATGCTGATCTTTATTTGAGTACTTCTTATCACCCACAAACTAATCGATAGTCTGAATATATTATTCAAACATTCCAAGTCATGTTTATATTATTCTAACTTGACATTCAAGGTATATAAGATCAATATTTTCCTTTGGTATAATTTTTCCAAAAAATAATAGTTTCCATTCTAGGATTCAAATGAATCTATATAAATCATTATATGGAAAGAGACATCAAACTCCAACATGAAGGGATGAAGTTAGAGGGAGGAAACTTGTAGTCCTAGAAAATATTTAAGAGTCAATGATAATGGTAAATACTATTTAATAACATGTTAAAGAACATAAAAGTATCTAAAAGAGTAATGTTGAAAACCAGATAATGGATTTGGAATTTCACATTGTGTATCAAGTATTTATAAAAGTATCTCCCTACATGGGTGTGTTGTGGTTCGGTAAGAAAGCGAAATGGATCCCTAGGTAAATCAAACCATTTGAAATTATGTAAATAATTTTATTTTTATAATACCAAGTAGTGATTCCTTCGTGTCTCTTCAAAGTGCACGATGTGTAAAATATATCATTTTTAAAAAAGTATATTCCAAACACAATGCATTTACTAACCTATAATGAAATAGAACTGGATCTTGATTTGTTGTAATATGAAGATCCAATCGAAATTATTGACAAAATATATAATGTTTTGTGAAATCAGATGAATCAACTAGTAATGGTTCTTAGGAGAAACAAGAAAATGGAATAAGCAACATGGGACTAAAGAGGCTATGATAAAAAAACACCAACCTTTATCAAGTGATCCAAATTCAGGAAAATAACAAAGAATGAAATTTCCAAATAAGGGATGAATATAACAACACTTGATTTTATAGTTTGAATCCTTTTAAATAAAATCATACATTACACTAAAAATTATTTCATGTAGTTTAAATCATATAATATAACATAGAAAAAAAACAATCATTACTAATTAATAATGAATTGAATAAGTGGCCTCTTTTTAAAATTAATGAATATATTACAATGAAATAGATTCTCAAGCTTAGGTATAGTAATTTGACCCTTAGGATTAGTAATTCCTTAAATATAATAGTAACCTCACCTTTTAATGTATAAATAATGTTTAGGAATATTATAAATGGTAATATGATATAATTATATCATAGCACCATATAACATTTTTTTTGAAATTATTAATTAAGTGTTGATATATTTTACATGGTAATTTACTTTCAATTTAATAATTAAATAAGTATTTTATAAAAAAATTCAAAGTATTAACTCAAATTTTTTTATTTTTTTGTGTTATAATTATAAGATAATTTAATAAGACCGTAATTATTTTTCAAAGTGTTATAAAATAAGTTATAATTTCAAAATATGTATTTTCCATGTAAATGTTAATTTTAATTAAAAAAATAAAATTTTCATATATAGAAATTATTTTTATAAAATTGAGTTCATTATTTAATTCTAAACATCCAAAAATAATTAGGGGGCTTTTTGGGTTTTTTTGTAAATAGTTTAAAATTTTAGGAATATTGAAATACAATAAATTATGGTATATAAAAAATAGGTTAATTATTGATTCATATATGATGTATATCTGATGTAAGGTTACATAAACATTATATCATTAATTATTTTATTATATTTAGTGATCATTCAGAAACTATTAATATCATTGATGAAAAATAATAAAATAATGAGAAAATACCCATCTCCTCCACTATAAATACAACCTCTCCCACCTCTTCTCTTTTAACCTCTTAATCCTTCAATTTTGTATAATTAATGAATTACCCTATTCCCAATTCTATTCTTCACATCTTCAATCCTTTAGTCACACAAATAGACAAATTATAATCCCTTTACGGAGCATTATTGGTAGATGCAATTCAAAAGGAAAATCCTAATTGGTTTTCCTTTATTTTTTTTAACTTCATTTAATATCTTATCCA
Source organism: Viscum album (assembly GCA_963277665.1). Taxonomy (NCBI): domain Eukaryota; kingdom Viridiplantae; phylum Streptophyta; class Magnoliopsida; order Santalales; family Viscaceae; genus Viscum; species Viscum album. Next base: position 689,559,626 of record OY728164.1, read on the forward strand.
TACCTCACCTACTCTATTAAAACACCAATTATTACACCAATAAAATATATATACTTAAATATTATATTTTTAATTGAATATCCATCATCAATCCCCTTCTCCCTCTCTTTTGTTCTAAAAATTAAAATATTGTCTCTAACTTGCTGATTTACCGCAATCGTTAAATATACATTTTAATTTTGGTTTTATGACTTTAAGGATGGTCATAAAACCATTAGAAGTATTAAATAATATTTAATTATTCATTTTATAAGTCATATAATGTTTCTTTAACTAGTAAATATACACATAATATTAGTTAATAAAAGAAAACTTGTGTGTGATGATCATAAACCACTAAAATAGTCTAAATGGATATCATTAATGTTTTATCTACTAAATCATAAAAATATTTTTAAAAATGTTATATATATATATATATGACCATTTAATCATCAATATTTTTATTAAAAACACAAAATTTAAATTCTGTTTAGTTAAACCCTTTTTACATGCACTTCCAAAAATTTATACAAGTGAACCAATTGGAAAAATGAAGGAAACTAACACTACCAAATGATAAAATTATATAATATAACTCCTAAAAAATGAGATAAATGAACACAATAAAATTATAATAAATAAAATAACTATTTATGAGGTAATTATCTATATTTTTAACAAATCTATTTTCATTATCCTTGAAATTTAGTTCAAGTAAAGAACACTTTCAGACATAATGTATGAGATTCTCTCTGTACCTAAACTTCTCATTCAAGTTCCATTTTATCAATATTTAACTATCTATTAATTTTATATAATCTTATTATGTTTTCTATGTTCCATAAATTAACTATCTCAAATATTTCCTCCTTTATTGGGAATTACATGTTTTTTAAGGTTCTATTTTCAATTCAATTTGATATGTAAGAAAAATTTAAAAACAATTTACAATTCCATAACCATTTTCAAGTACAGTCCAAAATCTATTTTAACCCATCAATTTTTCCCTAAAATTAATATTTTTTTTCATGATAAAATACCTTAGTTAAATTTTTGTTTTATCTGAATAATAAATTGTTTATCTTTTTTAAATACACATAAATATTTTCCCTTAAACTAAATTAGAGATTCTATTTTCTATGTTTTCATTAAAAAAAATATATGTTTTATCTTCACATGGAAATAATTTATCATGATATATTTCTATTTTCAATCATTAGTGTCAATTTATTATTTAAAGCCATTATTTCTTAGAAACCATTATTATATTATATTTTTTATGCCTCATTCACATATTTTTAATTGTGTGTGGTGTATGTACACTTCCATTTTATTTATGATCATCATTCCTTGAATTAAATATCGATATTTATTGGATAATATTATTTTTTTATACATATAAAATTTTTACATTTATTTTTATCAATGAATATTTTTATATAATTCATCATATGAATGAATAATTATTTATAAATGCATTGATGATGGTTAAGGATTATATATATCCCCTTAATGCATCAATAGGTTTCACGAGGCAAAAAACATGGTGAAAATCCCTTCATGTTTATTTCCAAGTAGATTACTAATGATTTTTACCCATAGAGTAAAAAATTTTGGCTATATAATAAATCATGTTTTAGATACATGAAATCTAGTAAATAATAATTTTCATCATTCAGTATTATTTCATTAATTTATATGTGGATTTCACTATTAGAAACATATGTATTCATTTTAATTATAAGTTTCATGGTGGATAATGATTTTTATATTATTTACCTTTCCATAATATTTATTCTTTATGAAATTTATTCATTTACTAATGAATTATATAAGCTTTACTCAGCATTTAAGATCACCAGTTTCTTTTTTTCATACCCATGTTGTGATGATTAAATAATTTAATATGTGATAAGATTATGTTTTTTTGTTATGTTGTACGTTTAATTTATAATGTTATAACACATTCATGTATTTATCTACTTTAATCAAGACAACAATACTGAAAAATCATTGTTTATTGAATCTATTATATCTTCTCAATTCTAATAGAAAATTAAACGAATCTGGGATACTAGGGTCATGGGTTTTACAAATATAATCACAAATACATTTAAAACTCAGGGATAAATCTAACATGTCACTTTAATGGGCATTATCTACAAATTATTCCATTTTTTTTAATTATTCACATTCAATATGGGAAAAATAAAATGGGAATAAATAAAATGAAAATAATTCCCTACGTCATTATTGATTATAAACTACTGAATAACAATCATATTTCTATATAATCAGTGCGGTTCACATGATTCACTACACACTGATTGATTATCCACGATTTGGTGGTTTTTCATCTAAGAATGATCCTACCACCATCTCTCCAATCTTTCTCTTTCACTTTGTAGTTTTCAGCCATCTTTAAGTTCTCATTATAACTATTTATCTATAAGAAACCATAGGTCATAACAAAATAATTTAATTTTTTTCTCAATATATTAATTTATTTAATTGTTCTCCAATGATCGTGCCCAACCTAAATGTATGACACGTTACAAGGTTATGTCATTCCAAGTGTAAAACCCACACTCTGATTTGAACAAAATTCTTATAAATCCGATATGATAATCCATTTCAAATATATAACACATATTTAGGAAGACTAGTCACGCATGAATATAATACATCTAATATATTTCAATAATTAATTCCGAGAACATAGAGCCTCGTAATCTCAGGTTGTCTATATTCATTGATTTGAAAATAATCAATATATTAATTTATAATAATATGTTGAAAATTATATTCATTATATTCTCCACAACTTGGGTTTTTACATCTTGGAATTGAAAATACAAAATACCACACAATGAGTTGTAGGTGATCATTGTGAATTTGAGTCCCCTACTCCCAGTTTCCCTCCTAAATATCCCCCTTATTCTACCGGAAACACACACTTAGAGAATTGTTCACTCATGAAGGATAATATCCTTTTAATACATGATATCTATCGGGTACTCATAAATGGTAGCTTCATTGTCAATGTCCAACTCATCCTAGATGATAACTTGTTATAGATTGTTCATGAGTCTCCTCAATTATAAAAAAATGAAATATATCATTTCCCTGGCTTAACAACAGTAATATATTTAATTAGTATGCCACCTATCAAACTCTACATATTATCTAGAAAGGTCCAATGAATCTTGGATATGTCACGTCACCCTAGAAAAATATTTTTACTCCAAATTGAGGGATAACAAATAAGAAAACTTGGTCTCACTCCATGAATTCTTAAGGCCTCTATCATCGATAAAAAAAATTGATTACACTTTATAGTCTTCATCCGATCTTGGGCTATATGTATTTTCTTAGAAGTTTCCCCAACCATGTTTGGACCCATACGTTTTGACATTCTTTGGTCAGTCTAACATATTAGTTACTTTCAGAACTACACATACATGGAAATGAATTTTTCTATTCCAATAGTTGAGTGGTAGTTATTTTTGAATGAAAAATACACCAGTCATAGGTTCCCCCATCTATGCCCAATGCTGATCCCTAATGTACACAACATTTATTGTACTTACTTAATTCCTAGCTCTATCATGTTGTCAGTTTAGTGGTGTAGAGTCATGTTCTAGCATAGTTTATTTCCAAAAACCTCCTGTAATTGATTTTATAAATAGGACTTGAAGTTATAATCCTGGTAAAAACGCTCAACACCATAAAAACATGGAGTTGGACTACCTCATTCATGTAGAGGATTCACAATCCCTCTACTAAACTCTGTACTAAAATAACTAGGAATTTTTCTAACTTGGTGTTATATTCTATGATCAATAAGGTTGAATCAAGTCCCATGGAAGTACATGGAAAACCCGTCATGAATTCCATGGATAAACCAACCCACATTTACTATAGAACCTCTATTTATTGAGATAAAAACTATAGGAACCCGGTGCATAGACATAACTTTATAACATTTAAGGCATTGTTATAAAATATCTTCAACACTATTCATCATCTATGAACTCCGAAAGTGATTTCGGAAGTCATGGTACATTTTTTCTAAGACCAGAAGTATAAAAAATGGTATGATGGATACAATCTTATAATCTAATCACAGAATTTCAGTAAAACCATTGTCAATCCTCAATAAATATCTACATTCCCCAAAAATTAAGAATATATATACAGAGAATGTCATGTGGATATATAAGTATGTAGGGTCTAAAATTATGTATCCAAATGTTTTTCTACCCTAAATCGCTGAAAAATAAGATAGGTATGGTTATAACATGCTCTATCCCCATCCAAAAATTATTTCTAAAAGGATTCTAACAACTCTGACACCTCTCTAAGAAACAATGAATAAGATCTCTGACTGAGAAAATCCACTGCCACGTTCTTCTTAATGAGAGTATATAGAATCATAAATTTATAATAATAAATTAAATTTAAATATGTTCTTTGTCTCAAGTTATGATTCTTTTGAGGAATGTTATACTTTAGTATATTTTAGTCAGAATAGATGACAAATTGGGAAAACATAAGGTATTTTCCCCATATCTTCAGTGAGAATATTGTCACTGATAACTCTAGATAATGGTAAAAATAGTTTTTATCATGTGGAATCAAATACCATGGATCATATTCATTCATTTACTAATTCTAAATCATGACAAAACTAATATCGATTCTTGATACATTATAGAACACTATGTATTTGACCCTGTCCTATAAGAATCTCATGATGGGAGTGGTTCTGAATCTTTTCCTCCACTCCAGTAAAGCCGAGTGAAACATATTTATCCATGTTAAATCCTTCCACACTATAGTAAAATATTTCAAGAGAGATGAAATCCTATAAAAATCAGGTATGACTATCCAATATTATCCTATAATCCCAAGGAATATATCCAGCTTCATCATTTCCTTGGGTGACTCCCATGCTAACACAGCCTCAAGCATCTCTGAGAAAAATTCCCTACATTCTGTTGAGATTACTTGTCCAATAATGTGGACCTCTAGAATATAGAACTAGAACAACTAATGTTTCCAATTAAGCTTGTCCTAGGTATGTATGTCCAAAACCATCCTCAAGTACCGCTCATGATGCACCTTAAACATTTAGTACGCTGGTAAATCATCAATGAAGACTACTATGAACTGTTTTAAGAAGGGATAACAGATATTGTTCAAGAGTCTGATAAAGATTTATAGGTAGTTCATCATACCAATGGGCATCAACATGTAATCATAGGAACCGTGGTGATATATTAATGTCAACATTGGTATATCCTCATCACATACCTACAACTGGTGATATATTAATCTGAGTCCAACCTTTTTTAACCAGCATTCCCCTATCAACTAATCAAGAAGGTCATTGATCATTAGTACCTGATACATGTTAATTATTAATTCTTGGTTTTAGTGATGGAAATCCACACATAACCTTAATATATCATCTTCCTTCTTAATCAACAAGATTGGGGCTTCCCAGGTTGAATCCATAGGCCTAGAATATCCCTTACACATTATGTACTTTAACAATACCCTCATCTCTTGACGATATATGGGATATATCTGATATGATGGTGCATATATTGAGTTCATCCCAAGATTTATATGAATGAAGAATTTTATCTCTAAGTAGAAAGGTAATCTAGGAACATAATAAGGAAACATTTCTTCATACTCTACAACCATTGTAGGAAACTAGAGACTCATATCATCTACCAAACTATGGTCCATACTAGATAATTGATTATTAATCAGCTAGTCTCTCCTATAAATGAGTCCATCATAGGCTTATTTGTTTTTATTTTTACCCACACTAGAATCTATAATCCCGTCACTATATATAGAATGATTCCTCCACTGAAAATAGACTATCTGGGCATAAAATATAGATAACTGTAAATACCAAAGATGATTTCATAAGGTGTCATCACTGATACAAATAGAACCTAATAGGGACCCACTCCTCCAAGATTCATGTCCCACTATTAATAGATGTGTGTGACCACTATGTTGCATCCCATAATAGTATTCTAGATAAAGGTTCAAGCCAAAGGCTCATTGGAATTTCTATGTTATAATAAATATATGTGGATACAAATGAATGACTATAACCTAGGTCTGTATGTATTTAAACTAATATAGAAAATATGGATATCATACCTTGTATCATTCCTAGAGTCTTTGGGTTATAATCCTCATATTATTTTAGATTCACTTCTATAATTCCTCTATCTCATGGATCATTGTGTGGACCATATGGGGGTGGTGGTGGTGAAAATTATTAGAGTATACACCCTATTATTAATTTCCAACCCCTACTGCCACATTATCCTCCATGTGGACTTATTTTCTCACATAACATCTTTTTCCTAGGAATCTCATTTGCTGTCTCCCTATTATCCATATATCAAGATGGAGAGTCCCACACAGAATGACCACTAGCATCAAAAGAGTATCATTTCCTATTATTGGGATGACAAGACACATCATGTGATCATTAAACCAAAAACCCTCAATCCATGGATCAACACCTGAAACATCTCGTAATTCTAGGTCCCTAGGTATGATTTTGTCTCCATACATCAAAAGTCCCTACTCATGTGTCACTATTGTAAGTAAAAACTATCTATGTCCTCTCATCTAGGAAACTGTCAATCACCATATTAATCTCTATCACCCAATCATAGGTATGAGTTAATAGATTTGTAATTTTTTATTGGATGTATCTATATAGTCTGTAGTCAATAGTCTGAGCCTCAAATAACTGATCATGAACCATATCCATCGACTACCTAGAGAGGTTGGTGAATCTCGATGAATACACAACCAAAATCATAATTCCCTACTATAGATTTAGAATATCCTTGATTTGTACATCCCTAATGTTTTCCTGAGAAAACCCTTCTCATAATGGGAACTTGATCTATGTCCATACTAGACTCACCACATTATATGACCCTGTCACTAAACCCCACCATCATAATTCATATCCAAGGAGAAGGCCCAATTTCATGAAAATCATATAATATTCTAGTGTCTAAAAAATCCAGAAAACTCACATCAATTCCCCAATACCAGTTCTCAGTACTATATGGGATGGTATTTCATTAGATATTAGGGTCTGTTTCCATTAAAACTCATGAAACATGATCATGATGCATACATCGTCTGATAGTACTATGGGTATCATATATTTTTCAATAGGTAGTAGTATAACTTGTGTACAACCTATAATAAACACCTCTTGGACATATACATGTATCAATTCAACTTTACTGAGGGTATCATTCATCTGATCGTAATTCTTAATCCATGATGGAAAACATTACATTGGATTCCTAAAATAGAAATGATATACCATGGGAAATGAGTATATATGAAGTTAAGACTCAAGAAGGACATGAAAACCACAACTCATTCCAATATAATGCATGAACCAATGTTTTTAATTAAAATAGTGCCCAATATACTGATGTGAAATGTAGGTGATCAGAGTTCTGGTTAATGGATATGTAAACACCCACACCAACACAATATTACATGGAATGAAATATGATCATGAAACACTTAACACATTTTCCGTCAATCAATATCATATATTCTAGTCCTCAGGTAGATCTAGAGCATAGATATCAACACTAAAGAAATATCCCAATGGATCTCAAGCTGCGATTACCACAATACCATATCCAATAGGTGAGGGGTAGTAACTTGTACCAAGTATTCAAGACGCTCACATTGGAGGTGATAGAGTAAGGTACATACACACACAAACACATATATACTAAAATAGGTAAAATAGAAAAAACATATAAAAAATGTGTGAACACATTTAAATCCCATAATCAAAGAATGAAAACTACTAATGAGTGAAAAAATGGACAAATAAAAGCCCCCCCCCCCAAATGGAGTCTACAAATAAGTCCAACTAAAAAGTATAAAAATTGACATTTTTGAAAGTTCCCACTACCAGTAACCAGGTTCATCCCATTTATTATGTTCCAATATTTCTTTGTCTCTCTATGTCTACACTTATATAGTGATGATCTTCACAAGACATGACATGAATGTGGAAATCCCATATAGGGGCGAGTATAAAAATAATCATCCGGACATCAACAAATCACTAATAATTTAATAATAATAATAAATATAAAACTAATATTAACACAAGTATTTTTTTGGAAAAATATAATGATAATATCTAGATATTCAAAAAAGAAAATAATAGTCTCATTCTTATGTCATAGCCATAAATCCAGCCTAGGGATTGTTCTTGAAGATTCATTATAGCACTCATACAAAAGAATATGATCCGTGAGTCAGGTAGCACATATGATGTCCATCAAACATTTACTACTCGTATATTCCCATAATAACAAGTATACAGTGGAATTATGAATTTACTGATACATAATCGTGGATCTCACCCACAACCATGGGGTATTGAAACAAATTAATATGGTATAACTTGCTCCGTAGAGGATCGATGACCATGTATTGTTGGTCATTAATATTACAAGAACTGAAACAATAGAAATATGACAATCGAGGATGTCAATCTATGACTCAATTAATGATTCCAACAAATCTATCCATGAATTATAACAGATGGGATCACTATCTTAATTGTATAATGAGATTCTGTACTAACCTTCATGGAACTGACCAAGGGAATTCTCCCTCACAAAACAAATCCATGATGAATTGGAAAAGGGATCCAATAGCACATTTAAGGGGTAAACAACATGTACTAGTAATTAACGTCATGTAACTTAAACATTGAGTTCTACTAATGTAAAATGACTTGAATCTTTTTTTGTGTTTAAGACTGAGTATAAGGTGTGTTAGATCCCTTGTACTCTTTGTCATGTCTATTTACATTTGAACGTGTTGGTGTACAAAAATTTGTGTCTATGTATGGCTGGCCATGTATCCTCCATGAAACACTCTAAGAAATAGTTGATGGGTCACATACCGTGTGACGGGTGTCATAAGATGTGTGATACTTAACTCCACATGGAAGCCCTAGCTTCCACTATGAGTGTCCCAAATGGGATGTTTCCCCAAAACACATGCATTGTAAATAAATATTTTCAAGAAAATAATAATAATTATTCCATCATGAATCACCTTAATCTTGTGGGCTCCATTCCATCGTTGAATCATGTTAAAGAACTTATATCGACTCCGACTGGGCCTCACCTTCCCCAGTCACATAAATATTTTCACCCAATTCACAGGATAATATGTTATCATTCATCATCATACCCATCGTAGGAACTATTTGAATATGTGGTATCTGATGTGATCTTATTCAATAATAACTATCTCTATATTACGATCCCCACACATACCATGATTGGATTTGTGATTATAATCCATTGTGCAATGAAATGTTTGTGCAATGATTGTTTATCTTGTATTTATTAAACTATAGACCAAGGGAGTTTCATATGATAAATGAAGAAATTGGGGGAAATAACATGAATACAAAGAAGAGGATATAATAATTTCTAATTTTAATGTGTGGAATGATATTGTTTCATTAGAAAACCAAATGATGATATAATAAAATAATCACAAGTAAATTCCCACCTCCACGATAAATGTAACTCATCCCCGAAATATGCATGATATGTGAATAAATACATTGTTCAATTGATTTATTTTCATCATAGGAATAATAAAATGGTAATAAATCAAAATAAAACAACATCCTAACTTGATTTTGATCAGTCACTAATAAGGAATGAGTACACATCAATGTAATTGTTGAGGTCCACAAGTTCCACCAAACATAGATCAACAATCCACAAACCAATGGCTATTTTCCAAAGATATATATTCCAATTCATTGTTCAATATTTTTATAGATAACCATGGTTTAATAGTCAAAAATTATATCTACATTTAACTATGTATTTATAGAAAACCTCGGTTTAAAATCTAATTAAATATATTAATGTAAATCAATCAAATTTTTCAATTGTTCCCCTATGGTCATGCCCAACCTGATTATCTAACATGAACCACTATTTTTTAACTCCTAAGGGAAAACACTAGCTCAATCCTCAATGGAGGAATATAATTTAATAATTTTCCACCATTTTTTAGAGATTCCAGTTTTTTGAAATAATATGACTGTGTTCATTTAAAATATTTAATATATTTCAAAAATTATTTCATCCCACACCAAGACTCATAATATTATGTTGTCTTCACACTTTGACCTGAAAATAATCAATAAAATATTCGAAAAAAATACATTAAGAATAAGAATGGTAATAATTTTGTCGTATTTCCACGTTTTATGATGAAATTTTTAATGTATAATATCATAACGAAGGATGACTCATATGAATAACTTAGTGGGAGATGATGTAAATCAATTAAGAACATGTTTTTATGTGTCTAATTATCCAATGAAATTATATGTATACAATTATAGCATGTATTTTATTCTTTTGTAATGAGTATTCATTTATTAGAATGTAATATATGAATATAAAAACAACAGGTTTCTATATTTTGTATTAGTGTTAGTATTAGTTGCCATTTAAATCTAGGATGATAAAACATTATTGAAAACTATGGGGGTAGACTTATCATGTTAGTGACTTTCTGGTCTTCCACCATGATTATTATTGCTCACACTATGATATTTGGTTATAGAAAGGGATTAAACATAGATCGATGATGTTTATATGGTGATATATATGAACATTTATAGAATTATATTATTTTATCACAGTCATAGGAATTCATCTTTATTAAAAAATTTCATTGTGAATGTTATTTAAAATACATTTTGATTGGATGTTGATATATCATTAATAACTAATAATGGTATGATAATTACATATAAAACATATAACCACTATCCAAAAAATATTTATGGGATTGTCATTTCTATAAATTTAATTATTCTATATACACTTGAAATTGTTGTTATTTTAGGAATATTCTTGAATTATTTATATAAATACAATAAAAAAATTTAATAAATGGTTTTCATATTTGAAATTCATAGCCCACATATTATCATATATCCATGTGATGATATATATGAATTTTTGATTAAAATAAATTCTTTTAATAGGTCTTAATTCACATTTAAAAGGGTAATTTCTCTTAGAATATTATGGAGAATGTAAACATATATGATATTCCTACTATATGAGATGATTTTCTATTAATTTCATGAATATTTAAAATGTGTTTCCCAAAATAATGAAGTTGAGTTTTGAATATAACTCATACCTGGTGTTGAACAAATTTTATCAACAAATTATTGAATGGATGGAATTGAGTTAGAACAAATGAAGAATAACCCATAATAAATTCATGATAATGGATTAATTTTATAGTTTCAGTAACCGAGTAGTTAGATTATTCTTTTTTAATTATGAAATATCGGTAAATGCAACTCATCATGGATTATCATGATCACAACAGGATCACAATGAAAAATATGTATCATCTACCTTGTATTAATAATTTTTTTGATCAATTAGAAGTTTCTTAGTATTTTTCCAAGATTGACCATAGATGTTGATGTCATTGGTTGATGGTGAAATGTGGCATCATTCCCATACCAGCCTTCCATACAAGGTGTGGACATGATGAATTAATAATGATTCCCTTTGGTCTTAACAATTCCACTATTATTTTCAAGGATTTAATGAATAGAGTAATTGTATATTACCTTAATATATTATGTGTGTTTTCTACAGATGAAATAAGTAATTATTAAATGATAATAGAATAAATGGATAGGACCTTGAGGATTGTAATCAAGACCTTATGAAATGATAATTTTTATGAACAATCTACCATGTGTTTATTTTATCCACAAAAATTCAACATTCAGTTATACAATTTTATATGAGGGTATATCAGTGAATCTACAAAAGATAGAAGTTATTGAATGCTGACGTAAATCTACCATTGTGATAGGGAATAAAAGTTTTCTTAGTTTAATATGATATTTTATACAGTTTGTATAGAATTTATTGAATCTATCTAATCCAATCAATTTGTTATATATAAAATTATTCATGTTCATATATATATAAATGTGAATAAATTATCATGGAACTGAACAGACAGTTAGTCAATACACATATTCGTACATTTATATATAGCGGAAATGGTTTTATGATATATATGTTTTATCAAAGATGGTATTAGGATTTTTTTTATCATGTTGATTTATTTGGATATAGATTTTGACTCATAAAAATTGATTGTTCGTATTAAAAATTACAAAATTCATTATTTAGAGATTGTTGTGGTAATATTTTCCTTAATTATATTGATATATTTTCTCTATGATAATGGTGTGAAATATATAATGATCCTAATAATATATTTTATATAGTCACTCATAAATAAAAAAATATGTGTATGAATATATGGTAATACTAGATTACTGATTTGGACTACTCCATACATTACCATACAAGGAAATAGAACAATGCGGAAGATGCCCTAAGATAAAACGGTCCTCAAAACCTTTTTAGGATTAGGATCACAAAGTCTCAAATATTTATGGATTTGAAAAAATGGACAATGTAATCATAAATGATGGAGGGAAATATAATTTTCTCAAGTAACTATTGAACCATATATCCTTGTGAATATTTAAGTGGTGTAGAATGAAAAAAAAGGATAAAAAATAAAGAGATAAATGTTTATGAGTTGAAACATGATTTTAATGAAATGATAAAGATTGATAACCATGTATTTTTCACATTAAAACCTCAAATTAATATTTATTTATTGAATAAATATCATAGTTCATCAATCTCCATTAATCATAGATGTAAGAATACACACACACACACACATATATATATATATATGTCAAATATTATTTCTCATTGGATGTCATGTAGATTGATCCTTCAGATTGTGTTTCTCGGTGAAAGGTATATCATCAAGTTATATCTAAGAGATATAAACCTAATGGGATGTCACCACCATTACCCATTCCAGTATGTAAAACGGGAATAAATCTCCACGAATTCATCCATTGATTCCAAAAAAACCATAAATGGAACCACAATATATTGATTAAAGTCAACCTCATTCTGATGTAAACACAATTTAATTCAATAAAAGATGATTTATACGGTAATCAATTTTTTTTTAATATATATTAATGAAGTGGTATTATTTTATAGAGTATAACATTATTCTATATTGGAACAACATCTGATATTTACCTTGAATGAATTCTGAGGTCTCCGACATGATTTGGATTCAGAGTTGTTTTTAGTACGCCTTTTTGTCCTCAGATAGATGTATAATTTGAGATAACTATTCAAACATGATTAAATGTTGAGATCTTTTCCTACATATTTCATATTTTTTTAGGGATTAGAAAATTCTTCTAGATTATGTTTTTATAACAATATCAGTCAATTGAAAATGATTATGGTTATTATTAATCCCAACATTTTAATAATTTAAGAACTCTTACATATTGAGATGATGTTAGAGAATTATTTTTATTATGTCCTGATCAAGATTAATAAATAGAAAAGGAGGACTGAGAAATTAAATATCACATATGAAAATATTAAATTAGATAGATATCTTATGATAAAAAACATTTGTGAAATTAATAATTTTTTGTTAGTGACAAGGTATTAATGAAAATTTATCCATGGAAAGTGTATTGAGATTTGGATATAAGGGAAAATTGAGACCTTTGAATTTTGGACCCTTTGATATTTTTGATCGATTAGGGATGAAATATTGTCACATGGAACTTCCAAAAAACTCTCTAATGTTTGGTATTTTTTCCCAGTGATGAATCGAACCTCGATAACCTCCCAAAAGGGTACCTAACATGAATTTACATATACTCAATGGGTGTTCATAATCCCCAAAGGCTATGATGTTGTCAAGAACCAAGATGAGTCACCATTTGAACTTGTCTTTATCATGGCTTGAGTGGTTTTATCGATCCCCACAGGCTAAAACATGTTCATGTGTAACATCCTAAGACAGATGTAACAATTTACCTGAAATAATAAAAAGAAAACAACTAACAAGATAAATAAACTAAAAATAAGAATAGACAACTAAACAGACCCCTAAACTATGATCATATTTAACATTGACAACTCAACTCAAAACCCAAAGCGATATACCACAATGAATGGTAACTAAAATTCATTCCAAAACCTTTCAGAAACATGAGTATCCACATCTCCAAGCTACCTACTTCAACCTACATGAGAAGACCATTGAAAAACCAAACCTCCCTCGCTAATCATGACGCCACAACCATTGATACACAAAGAACAAGGTCTATATAAACCCAAACGTGTATGTAGGGTTTGAGACCAGATCCCAAAAGGATTCCATATAATAAAAATGATTCATTCTATAACATCCAAAGGATAATATGACATGCTTATTCTAATTGATCCTCATAAAATACCTTAAATAAATTATTTACAAGATAAATTATAAAAAGGAAAACCTAAAGAAAAACCCATACATATACACTACAATAAAGTGGAAGATAAAATTCATAAATAACACAAACACACTGTGAACTAGTCCTCTGTGAACTGACAGAAGGCACCACGTCCTGAATAGTAAATCACTGTGGGAAAATAGCCTAAGTTTCTTCTAGCTCGATCTGGACTCTATAACCTCAATACTACGTAAAAATGGGATATAGAAACAAAAAACCAATTTTATCACTCACGAACCACTATTAGTGGACATCCATGTAACCATAGTGGTATCAAATCATCATCCATATATTTAGTTAGTGTTGTAAGTACCAATATAGCTAAGTGATGCTGAGAGAAGCCACATCAACATCACTTGATTACTTGTTCTAGTCTACCCACCATGATACCCAGTGTTTCCCTTGTGCTTGATTTGATGTTCACATGAACACATATACATGCACACCAATACATTCACACAAAGGCCTAAAATTTTAGTGAAATCACCCTTCTTTACAAACAAACCGCATTCTATTTTAACACACCATGGAAAATCACCTTTAAAATACTTTTTACATCTTATAATAATTTACATAATTCCATTTTTACTTCACAATGAAAAAAAACCCATAAAAACAGACAAAAAAATGGGACATGCCCCTTTATGAAACCAATCTAACATTAAACTATTTTTAAAACAATATTTTCACCTTTCAAACATTTCACAATGTATGCACCAAATGCATGAAAAATTTAACATGACCAAAATGATTTATTTTTCTTGGAAGTCCCCTTTTAATCATGCATACCTCAAATTCAAATAAAAATATAATTCACACCTTTTAAACAAGCTTTAAAACTCATTTAATTAACATCACTCTAAAACAAACACAAAGAGATAACCATTTACATTATTAAAAATTCTTTTCTAACCAATAATCAAGAAAATCATTTCAAAACACCATAAAACCCATACCATTAATCCAAAGAACACATTTATAAACATAAACAAACACATTAAATTCATCTAATGATGTTAGGTCATAGAACTGCATACCTCACATGAAGAACCTTCCGAAAAGAGGGACAAAATCCTAGTCGCACTACATGAACACCAAGAGAAGGCAATAAAAACCCTTAATAATAGTGTTGGACACCAGAGTTTGGGGATAATCTTAAAAAAATCATTAACCATGGAAGAAAATCTAAGAAAGTAGAGAATGACTGTACTGAATGGCTACATGTCAGAACAGGAGGCTCTGAAGACGAGGCTCTCACATGCAGAGGGAGGATGTTTGAGGAGAAACCTTAGGAAAGAAAGGGGTGGCCAGGTAGGGGGTCACCAGAGATGGATATTTTCGAAGGAGTGGGTGCCCACCACAAGTGGGTGGATGATGGGGTTGCTTCTGGTCAGCTCATGCCAACAGATGAGAGGATGGCGAGCTTGCTCGTCGGAGCATGTTGGTGTGATGAGGGAGGAACATAGAAAGTGGAGAGGATGTGCACCATGCTGTGTGAGGTAGGACCCCAAGGAGGGGGGTTGTGTGGAACAAGGGAGGAAACCTAATCAAAATAAAAATACATATAAACATAAAATAAAGGATATAAAACCAAAACCAAAACCCAATAATATTAATAATAATAGTGATAATAATAACTTTTGAAATCCTTAGTAACAATGTGTTAAAATTAAAAATAAAATTTATTTACTTTTAAACTAATATAATATTATTGACAATTTTATCAATAATCATGAAATTAATTTCTATAATAAAAATGAGGAGGATAATATAACAATTTTAATAATAAATGTATTATTATTATCAACAACCATATTATTATTATTATCATGGAAAGAATGCTCACTCATCATACATTATTTTTTCATTGAAGTTATTCTTATTTATTTTTATTATGTCTCTCGAAATAGCATGGTTACCTCACGTGGCCAATAAAATTTTAATTATAATGATTATAACAATTGTTTCACACTCAATGATCATAAAAATAAATTTTTTTAATAATGATAACCTTAATAAACAATTTCATGGTGAAGTCACCAATAATAATTTTAAAACAAAAAATGTTAAAATAATTATAAATATTTAATAATAATAATAATCTTAATATAATCATTAACAGTATTATTCAAATGTTTAATCCAATTTTTTTTTTTTTAAACTGTGTAGGCCTCACAGTCTCAGATCTATGGTCTGCCCGTGCACCCAGTGCCATTAAGCCCAAAATCCAAATCGTTGAATAAAAATTTAAAAATTTAAAAAGGGACCCCAAAACCCAAACCTGATCCCTGACCGAGGAAGAACTTATTTGCTGTGTGTGAAAATTTTCCCCAACATAATGATTTCCACCCAAAGAAATCTATAACAAGGTTGAACCCCAAATTAAAAATAGACAATCATTTACAAATTAAGTAGATTCTCAATGAAAGATAAATGTAGAGGTCACAAAACATCACCAACAAGAGAAATACTATCAAATAGAACTCTAGAGACTGAAACTGACTCCCTGCTATGTGACGCCTTCCCTAAAGAGATAAAACACCTCCAGTTAATGTATCAAGGAAAGGAACTCTCATACCTGAGGAAACCAACATCAAAAATAAGAGTACCTCAAGCACCATTAAACATCAAACACAACACATGACTTTAATAAACAATCAAGATCAAACCACATCCAATGAACATTCTCATCACCTACCACGAATCCACCTCTATGAACAGAACCAAAAGGTGAACATGGAGAGGCCCAAAGGGACTCCTCACCATAAGAGATGGGCTAACATTGATATGTTCTAGAAGAATTTATAAGAGACCCACGGTGGGTCTCCCCACTGTTATAACCAACGGAAACAATGTAACTCAAAAACAAATGTACACTGATCAAAAAACCCCACCCTAAGGGTAGGGGAGAGATGGGGCCAACTATTTGGGCATTAAAACAATAACCGAAGACAAACCATCAATATCACACCCCCTGATGACCACTGGTGTATATTTGAGACCTATATTACCCAAATAGACCCCATAAAGTCAGTTAAATAGTGACATAGACCTGGTGAGAAGCAACTACTGGGGTTTCAAGAAAGTTAGAGGACTGAGACTTCATACAATAAAGGGTTAACCCCTTTCACTTAAATATTTCACAACAAAGAAATCAGATTCTCCTACCACATTCCACTGAAAGGGAACAACTGAAAATGGAAAACAACGCGATACGTTCAAACTATCTCCCTCTCCTACCCTGAGAAGAGGAATTAGTTCCAATATTTTCATGACACGGGGATTCCCCGTACTATGTGACAACATCACTCTGGGAACTTTGACTAGTTATCTATTAGTTGAAGCATATCCAGACTCATTGTCCAGCTTTCAAACCACTGAATGAAATTCCTTTTTCTGGTGACACAAGAAACCAATCAAAAATCATGGAAACACCCTCAGAAACAACAAACCCTCACATCCACTTACTAAGACATAAAAAACAACAAAATGAAATATAAGGTGGTGCTTACATGTCACCCCTTATTACTCCGAATGAGAAACATCGTGAGGAAAAACACATAAAAGGAACCTTATTATAAAATGTTGGAATTAAAAATTTCCCAATGGAAAATACACTTATGTCACAATAGAGGCCCCTAGAATGTCCCAAAACCATCGCCCTCACAACATAATAAAACCACAATACCACCAAGCATAATCAAACATGACCCTTGTTGTTGAAATAAACATTCCATGAAAAGGGACATGAAATTCAGAATTAAAAGACGCAATAGTTGATAAGAATCCACATTAGACTCTTAAAATATGAATTACCTCATAGGCGTCTTAGTACAAACCCTTACTCAGAAAAAATCAAAGAATGATTCAATTTCCTTTTTAAGATAGTGGCCAAGAATAAAACCCAGACCGCTTTCAACTTTTACCATTAGAATTTCCTTTCTAATATTTTCATTCTGGATAACATGTTTCATACCTTACCTTTTTAAACTCAAATGACTCATGGAATATATGTTTTATTTTAAACACTTCTCCATCTGTCTTTTAGATATGAAAGGATTAACATAACATAAAATAATGGAAATGACATAACCCTAAATCCAAATAAGTAAGTTCATACTTTCATCAACTAGAGGGTATGTCAATAGTGAACCATCTATGGAAGCAAATCATTTACACACTAATACTTTATCAGGGACCACACTAGCCATGATGGAAGACCACTGAACAAATAAAACCACTATATTTTCCAACCTAGGTCTAAATCCTACACTGAACACACATGGGGAAACCTTCAAAAAGGATTCGGAAACACACTTGAAGGGGACAACTAACCAAAACTCAAAATTAACTCCTCAATGAATCAAAACATGGAATGACAATCAAAGAAAATAGGGTTTTAAAATCAAAACACCCAACTAAAATATTCCAAAGACGCAAAAATAAAAAACCAAAAAACTAATGAATGTCAAATACTCCATTGTTTGCATGATAACTCTTTATAATGTAATAATGGGAGGGTGGGTTTTAAAATCACCGATGGAACTTCATAGGCCTTACACGTGCATTCTCCCAAGGCAATAATGAAAATCATTAGCATTCACATATAATTCATGCATGTGGTTTCCCTTGTAAATACTTAGGGAACAACCAAATAATTTTCATTTTTACAAAACAAAAATTGTCCCACAACACCTCTTTGCAAAACCATTAGTCACATGGTTAATACCCATTTCAATTTTTTCACAAAAATTGCCTCAGAAAACATTGATCCTTCAAATAAAACCCACAATGAGTCTCACAAAAATATAATAAAATCACAAATTATCCAAAAATAATTCACATTCAATCGTTTCACATCAATTTCAAAAACATCATCCCATTCAAGACACCTTTCCTATATTAAACAAATTCCATTGAAATTAAAGTCTCAAAACCCATAATAAAATCACTTATATTTCGAAAACAATCAGGTTTTTAAATCTATAAGTTTCAATTTTTAAAATTCAGTCTCATTTTATAAAAAAATCATTTCATGAATATCCAGATTTATAGAAGATCATTCAAAATTGTTTTGAAAGTCTATGTTCCACCACCTTCAAAATGATGTCATTTCAAATTAATCATCCAGAATTCATAAATATTTCTAATGGATGCTTTCAAAATGATTTCCAAAACCCAAAGAGACACTTGAAGATGAAAGATGAAATAAGTGCTTATGGGTGACAATGAAATATTTTTGGTATCCCTACGCCATGTTGAGATGGTATGTGGAGTATGATATACTCTATAATACCAAATGTAGGATCGAAATAATATGGATACTGAATGAAGTATCTAATAGTGCTCAAAACATAAGAGAGGGTTGAATTGAATACTTTTAAAAAAATACCTTTGGAACTTTTAAATATGAATATTTTTAATAATGTTAAATAAGGTAATTCAAAATACCCCTAGATCTACACACTTTCTAGATTCCTAAAATATGATTTTGAGAAAGTGATTTTGGAAAAGATGGTTTTGGAAAAGAAACTTAATAAAAGTTTACAAAGATAAATATTCTACCTTAAAGCATATATAATTTTACTAAATCAGAGTATATAAGTATAAGTAATTATAAGATTGTTATACTTTCCTCAACAATCAAAATACAGTGGAAAACTTGAACCAAACATGTAACAAGTAGTAAGTCTTTCAACCCAAAGAGAAGGCTATCCAACAAACTTGGATAAAGGTCCCTTGATTTATACTTTCAAGAAAACATGTCTTACCCACACCAGGGTAAGCCCTCGATATGAATATTGGAGACAATATTTCAATCCATAGAAGCCCTCAACTTCAAGGAAGTCAGAACCTCTGTCTTCCTCAGCAAGGAAGTACTCGATCATTAATTTAGTTGACACCATTGTATTTCTATCCCTGTAATCCCTCGAATGTACTCAGCAACATTTAGAGTCACACAAAGCAATTTTGAAAAAGATGTTTAGAATGAACAAAGAAGTAAAGTCTCTCTCTCTAGAAATCACTTCAGTATCATGTAATCTCTAGATTGATCAACTTGATTTTAGCTATCTCAAATGAGCTTCTATTTATAGGCAGAACTCCAACAGTTGACTCCCTCCTCCAATGGTCATATTTTCCTTGAGTTTCGGAGAGACCTGTACCTGATTAACACAAACAACAGTTATTTAGTAACTGAATGCACGACATTATTTTATAACAAAAACAAGTGTAAGTAAAAACATTGTTACATAACCAAAATCAAATATCCAGAATGTAAGAAAATAAAAGATATAAGTCTAAACAAAAACATATTAGGTGCCTATAATACAAGGATATTCAGATATTTTTTTCTAAGGAATTCATAACTCGAACTCTATAGAATTATCGAGTCTAAATTTCAAGGAAATTCAGAATCTAGATTCATGAGAATTCAAAACCTAAACATACAATGTTCAGAGTCGGAGTTCATGTGAATTCGAAGTTAGAAATCATAAAGTTCGGAGTCAGAATTCATTAGGATTCGGAGTCTGAACTCATAAAAGTTCAGAGTATGAATTCAGAGAACTCAGAGTCAGAACACATAAATGTTCGGAGTATGAATTTAGAGAACACATAATTAGAACTCATAAACATTCGGTGTCTACATTCAGAGAACTCGGAGTCCGATCTCATAAGATTTTGGAGTCTGAATTCAGATAACTCGGAGTCAGAACTCAAAAGAGTTCAGTGTCTGAAAACAGAATTCTCTTTATCTATGTATTATATGATTTCGAGGTTTTTATATATGAAACCGAATTTTATATTTAGAAAATATAATCAACAATTAAAAACATGGTAAGGATAAATTTCCATGAGGAAGGAAAATTTTACATATGAAAGGAAAACATGGAGTAAAATGAAATCTGCCTTGAGATAAGGTATTTGTGATTTTAAAAACATGAGGATTGTTAAAGTCATAAAAAAATCGTATTGAGTCAAAAATCTCCCCAAACAAGAAGGAATGGACAAGTCATAAATAATCCTTATTGACTCAACAATCTCACCATTTTTGGAAATCAAAAACATCCTTATGGAAAAGAAAATAAGGACTTAGAAAATATTTTTCTAGACTCTGAAAATAAAACATATCTCCCATATCATATGGGAAAAGATGATCATGAATAAATTTCTCTTATGCTGTGGAACACTAAGGATCATATTCTAGATTTTAGGAATGAGAATATCCATTGTCTTGAGTACTGAAATCTCTATAATGAAAACTTTCCCTTAGATAAACTCCCCTTTACTTAGGGATATTTTTTCATTACATAGTATTCTTTATCCTTTCTCCCCCGTTGTGATTTTCCAAAAGAATTTGGGGGAATGGAAAAGAAATTAGGGTACCTGAATGAATAGTACGAAACATCCAAAATAAAAGCAACCAAAAAATTTCATTTTGATTTGAAAGAATTTACACAAGGAAGATAATTACATCAAAATATCATATTAGAATAAAGTTATTTTTCATTTTCCTTCTACATCAACTTATTTACTATGGTATTTAGCATTTTGAGCTCCTTATGATCGTCCTCTACTCATTAAAGAAGCTAATCCCAATCCTCAGCTTTCTTCACTAAATCCTTGATTCTTTCTTCCCGATACATAAGAGCTACTTCCTGAGGCTTCATTACTTATTCTTTCTTAACAAGCTTTTCTTCTATCTCAATCCGAATATCCCTTTCTCTCTTCCAGCTTTGAGCAACTAAATAAAAATTTCTATTTAAATCCTTTACTTCTTGAATCCAAGTATTCTGATTAAGGGTTAGCTTTTTCTCAAAGCTACTCATGAGATCCTTGATCTTACCATCTTCTATGTAAAAAGCCTCCTTGACACCATCTTGAAACTCATCTAGTTCTATCAAATCTTCAATTGTATTCTTTAACCAGCCTAACATTTTCTTACAATACCTTTTGTGGGCATCGTAGTGAATGAAGAAATTCTTCAAATCAAACTCAAGCTTGACACACTTGTCCATCACCATGGACACTGAATCGGATTTCTGGTTTAGTGTGTGTTGAAGAATCTGGCATCTAGAGTCAATGCTAGGGAAAATTGGAATGGTCCCAACAAACTTTTTCAATGACTACACAACAAAATCATGTTCTATAGATGATGATTCTGAATCTGAGACTTTTCTAGGTGAGACATCTTTTTATAACTCAACTTCCTTCCTCTTAGATGATCCACCAGTTCCCTTATTATTTGAAACTTCATTAGTTGGTGTATCACCTACCACCTGTTTTCCAATATCACTTCATGGTACAGATTCCTCATCCAGAGATTTGTGTTCACTGTCAGACAGCTGAACAATTTAATCTTCATCTATCTTCTCCTTCTCAGCTCTTGCCTCAGCATATTCAGGATTAATAAAATGATGATTAAAACTTTCTTTCTCAAAAAACATGTTCACTTCATTTTCATCTTTCTCGTCATCTTCTTTTTGATCTTTCCCAGGTGTATCCTACTTTGATGATTCTTCCTCAAAAGTTTGGATCAAAAAATTCACTGATGGACTTTCCTTCTCATGAAAGTCTTCCACTTTCTTTTTGAGATCTTCAGTACCACCACTGCTTTCTTCTTCTTCCACTTCTTCCATAACTTTTTCTTCTTCTTTTTCTTTTTCACTCAGCTTTTCTGGAGTAAAAAACTTTTTACCCGTAGTCTCAAGTAAAGCTTAAACTATGAAATATATGGGTACTGGGATACTCTCAGATGATTTATCAGAATCCCTTAGAAGAGATTGAAAAATTTTCAGTCTCAGACATCTTCTTCTTTTGTTTATTTTCATTAGCTTGCCTCTCAATCTCATCAACATTCTTCTCTTTCAAAGATTTTGCTTCTACAGGATCCAAGCCAAACTATGGCTCTACTTCCTTTGAGTTTTTCTTATCTTCCCACCATTTTGATATAACCTCATCTGGATAAGATTATTGATTCGAAGGTTATGGAGGTTTGTATTGGAATTCCTTAGATTTTGGGGTTTTCTCTTCATCTTCCACTCCCTTCAACTTCCTCTTCTTTCCTGCCCTCTTCGATGGTTCATGAACTTCTTGATTCTTCAAAACAACTTCATATTCTTCCACCGGTAGGTCATAAAATTCTCCAAAGTCATTATAAAATCCAATGTCCCTCCTCTTCAAAGTATCATCAATGACTTTCATGACATTTCAATTTCTAGGTTTTGAACTGCAATGGATTTTGAAAGATTATAGACACCGAACAATCAAATTTGAATGAATACCTGGGACCATGATAATCTAAGCCTTCAGATTTCCATTGTTGATATTCTCGATCATAATTAGAGTATTCTTAACCAAATTAACCTTCCCCAGATTCACCAGAAAATCTAAGATGTACATATCACTCTTTTTCAATGTTTCCTTGTCACCTTTTCTTGGGATGATAAATCCTTGAACCCACAATTCAAGGATCGGATTATTTTTAGAGAGGTGAGAAATATTCGGATTATTGAAATCTGTAAGACCAAGGAAATCCATAGATTTATCCTTTACAAATATTCCTTGAAAATCTGAAATCTTGTGAAAACAAAAAGGATCTTCTCCTTCGTACAGAACTCCAATCAAACTAGCATCCTTAGTGTATAAAAGAGCATAAGTCTTTCCATATCATTTGATGGAAAACTTCTTGTCATGACCGGCCTTCACCAAAAGGAGGTGAGGGTCAGTAGACTGCCATTCCCTTCCTTCTATAAGATGAAGTTGAGATAATGACCCCCAAAACCCACCTTCAATAGGTCCCGGAGTGGCGACTTGCACCAAGGGTATAGAATCACAGACTAAATGGAAGGTATTACCCTTTTTCTGTTTTACAGGATCGGGAGATAAGATGATGAAACCCACCAACACCAAAAGTAAAAGAGAAGTAATGCCAAAAGTATACCATTCCCACATGCATGTTCCAAAAGTAAAATCCATAAAGTACAAAAGTGACTACAAGGGTAAGTACCAAAGAAGGAAAAACTGCAACTGCAACTGCCCCAAAGGACCGAGCTAGTAATGTTCTACGCGATCCTCGAAGTCCTCCTAGAATCCTGAAAGCAGTTTTATATACATAGGGTGAGCATACAAGTACACTCAGTAGGGAAACCAAAGACTCTCGTGCACAAGTGGGGGAACGTACTAAAGTACCGTGATAAAAAGAGTAAACCAAACACTTAACAAGGTAAACTATCAACCCAAGCCTCACCAAGGCACACTCCCCAAATAACACAAGTCAAGTAGTATATATAATAAGAGAACATCGATGTTTGGGTACCCCACTCCACTTTCCCACTAGTTATTGAGACATCCTATGCATTGAACCAATCCCGCCATTCTCACCGCAGTCCCACTGCCACACCCGCCCGCACACACCTGGGCCACAACCGCACGTAGTCCCACTGCCGAATACCACCCGCAAACACCTGGGCCACAACTATCACACGTAACCACGCCTACAAACACATAGGCCAGAACAACCACCACCACGCCATAAGACACCTTGGCTAGAAGATCCATTACCCTGCCCGAAGACACCTGGGCCTCATCCCGAAGACACTTTGGAAACCACCTGCCGCACACACCTAGCCAACCACCACACTACCCTGCCCGAAGATTCTTGGGCTAATTATGGATCTCATACCATCACATCCTGTACTAAGATACTTGGTCTATCTGCAAAAGGGATCAAAAAAGGAGCTAATAACCAGCCACTAAGAATAATGTTTGGAAAACACCCTCCCCCATGAAATGGGGGTGTTCGGCACTAAGTGCTCAACTTAGGTGGGGCGCAAATAAGAAAAACAAAACTACAAGTATATATATATGTAACAAGCACTCACCCAAAGTTGGGTTTATCTTCAGCCAGCCTGATGGACACAAAAATCACACATGCTTGAGTCACGACTCTCGCCAACAAAACCCATTTGTCCCATTCTTGTTTTCTTATTCAGTAATAATGATTAAAAATAAGTTCTGAACCTACTTGTGCAACTGAAACCATAAGCACAAGCCAAGATACTACCCCATTTTCCCAAAACCGAAGAGCCAACGGCTTCTCAACAACATGGGATCCCACCCCAATTCGTGATATAAGCAAGGTAACCACATAGCCTCAAATTCACAACTAGTGAAACCATAGCAACGGGGGATCCCATCCCCAATTTCATAACCACTGAGAGTATAAAAAAACAGGGGATCCCATCCCCTCCCACATCTCCAGCAATCAGCCCATAAAAGAAAACAACCAAACCATGACCACCAACACAAAGCAGGGCCATGTTGGTATTTTCAGATTTATAAGATTTAACACACTCCATGATTTCAATTTTTGTGTGCTTTAACCGGGGGTTACCACAGAAGGGTTGATCCTGGTGATTTCAATTTATTTATTCAGGTATACATGATTAACCAATTTACTTTCCACAGTAAGGGTTCACAACAACAAAACAATCCATTAAACATTACGAGAGGTAGGGGTTCATTAGTTCATGGAGAAAGACCACCAACGGACATGATTTTCAAAAGGCGTAAGCCCGCATAATTCAGAAATAAGATCATAATATAAAACAGCAACAACGATCACATCCCCCCCTTCTTTCTTTATAGAATCCGTTCATTATCTTTATTTAGGTATGGTTTATCCAATTATACAGAATGAAAAGCACGCCCACCCCGTATGATACACAAAAGAGAGAGGCGAAGGAAGAATTCCCTACTTGTTGATCAACGATCGATGCTAAGGTCAGGAACGGAACATCATGTATAGAAATGTGGCTCGCCTAAAAGAAAAGTGGCTCATCTGGACGAAGGGTACTCTAGCATAGGGTGAATGAGAAAAGAACCCTACAATGAACCGTTTTGTTTATAAGGCCGGGGATGGCTGAAATTAGAACGCGAAACCGCGTAAGAATCGGGGTCGTGGGTTGACCACGCGGTTGTGACACCCCAAACATTATTAAAAAGGCCGGGCAGTTTAAACCTGTGCACACATAGGCTTAATTAATTAAATATTTAATTAAAATGTTTATGGGCGTTACTGGGCTTTAAAACAAGCTTAAAGAGGGGAAAATAGGGTTTAAAACCCAATTTACGGAAGAATGAGCGCTATTGGAAAAACTATGTGGGGGTAGGCCAGAGCCACCAGTAGGTGAGAACCACCGGTGGCTAACAACTACAGGTAGCTGAGAGCTACCGGTGGCTGTCAGTGACCGGTAGCCAAGCTATTGGTAGGATGCACCCACTGGTAGACAAAGTTACCGATATGATGCAGCTACCGGTATACCGAACGACGGGTAGGCTGCAGCTACCGGTAGCTGGAGCCACCGGTAGACCGAGCTACCGGTAGACCGAGATACCGGTAGGCTACGGCTACCGGTAGACTGACCTACCGGTAGTCCTGCTACCAGTAGGGTAAGGCTACCAGTAGGCCTACCGTTACGCAAAACTTCACTGAGATTCCCAAACATGAAAACCCAACATGATATTTTCACAAAGTAATGGACCCCTTAAAACCCAGGCCATTACATCAGATACCTCTTAAACAATTCTTGTCCTCGAGAATCAAAACAACCTAGAAGGAAAGAGAGGTTCCAAACAACCACCTCAAAAGATGCCTCTTAGGAGTGAACCTCATGTTAACTAAAAACACCATTCTGTCAAGAACCGAGCAACATATCATGTCAAACTGCCCAGGCATGTGGGGGTTGGGCAGTCTCCTTCCCCATGTCAAGATATTATCCGCTTTGGGTGACACTGACACACCCGCACGGGTTTAATCGCATCCACCTTAATGCATCTTGATTAGGGGTCAGGTTCTCTCCTCCCCCATATCCAGGGCTATTCACACACATTCAGAGGAAAGAAAACCAGTACATTTCATCTCCAAAAGAAAAAACATTCTACCACAAAAGGTACAACAACGAACAAACCTCAAAACAACTCTGGGTACTAGGTACACATTTGTGCTTCCCTCTCCCACGTACTCTCCTCAAGCCCACCATGTCTCCAGAACACATGAACCAAGGGAATGGTTTCCCAAGAAGCACCTTCTCCTTGCGATCCTTGATCATCACTGGTCTCTCCACAAAAGTCACGTCATCCTCGATGTCCAGCTCACCCCAATCTAGTATTTGTGAATCGTCATGCAGATATCGATGGAGCCGGGACACATGGAAGACATCATGTATCCTCAGTAGCGGCGGTGGTAAAGCTAGCTGATAAGCCACTTGGTCATGCCGCCGCAACACTTCGAAGGGCCCGATGAACCTGGGAGAAAGCTTACTCCCCATACTGAGCCTCCGCTTGCCACGCCGAGGGGAGACCTTCAAGAACATGTGGTCTCCAACCTCAAACACCAAGGGCCTCCTCCTGGTATCAGTATACGAATTCTTCCGGTCCTAGGCCACCTTCATCCTTTCCCGTATGAGCTGAACCTTCTCCGTCGTGCTCTGCACCACCTCTGGGCCAAGGATTTCCACCTCTCCAACTTTGGTCTAACACACAAGTGAATGTCCTGGCCTCCCATACAAGGATTCAAACGGGGCCATACCAATGGTAGAGTGGTAGCTATTATTGTAGGAAACCTCTCCTAGGGGAAGGTATCGCACCCATGATTCTCCTGAGTCCAAAACACATGCCCGCAGCATATCCTCCAAGGTCTGGATGGTGCGCTCTGTCTGTCCATCTGTCTGGGGATTGAAATTAGTACTAAGGCACAACTGGGTGCCAAAAGCATGATGCAACCCTCTCCAGACTCGCGAGGTAAACCATGCATCCCTATCTGAGACTATAGACCTCGGAACTACTTGCGACCACACCACCTCATTCACATACTTTCGTGCCAAATCATCCACATTACTCGACTCCCTGATCGCCAGAAAGTGAGCTGATTTCGTCAACTGGTCCACTACAACCCAGATGGCGTTGTATCCCCCTTGGACCTTGGGTAGTCCCATGACGAAATCCATTGAGATGTCATCCCACTTCCACTCGGTGACATCTAGAGGCTACAGTAGGCCGCCTAGAACTTGATGTCCAGCCTTCACTTGTTGAAACACTAAGCACTTGTCCACAAACTCTGCCACCGCTCGCTTAACTCCGGGCCACCAAAACTATCTCTTCAGTCCCTGGTACATCTTAGAAATTCCTGGTTGTATCGCCAGGGGTGAGTAGTGAAACTCACTGAGAACCTTTCCGTGCATCGCCTCCGGAATAAACATCTTCCCTTGAAAAGCATCTGGTTATGTCCATCCTCCGTCCATCCTTCCAGAGCATTTCCATGGACAACTCAGTAACGCATCACTTCGCACTCTGGGTCTCCCCACTAAGACTCCTCCACTTGCTGGAATAGAGACGACGGCACTGTCATCTGATACTAGCAACCTCTACTTCTATCTATCCTCGCATCCAGGTGTAAGGCAACCAACTCCTCCATCACCGTCCAGGCGTCCTCCGACTCTCGGACAGTATCCCTCTGCGTCCTCCTGCTCAAGGCATCAGCCACTACATTTCCCTTTCCCTCATTATAAGAGATCTCGAATTCGTAATCCTAGAGGAACTCCACCCATCTCCGCTGTCGGAAGTTTAGGCCCCGCTGGGAGAAGATATACCTCATGCTTTTGTGATCTGTGAAGACCACAAAGCGTTCTCCGATGAGGTAGTGCTACCATAACTTTAGCGCAAAAATGACCGTTGCAAGATCCAGGTCGTGGGTGGCGTAATTACGCTCATGAGGGCATAGCTTCTTGGACCCATAAGAGATCACCCCTTGTCGCTGCATCAACACACATCACAGGCCTTGTCCCAAATCATCACAGAACACCTCATAGGACGCCCCTACTTTCGGTAATCTCAGCACTGGGGCACTAACCAGCTTCTCCTTCAGATAGCTGAAGGATGACTCACACTTCTCACCCCACACGAAAACCTGGTCTTTCTTGGTCAGGGTTGTCAAAGGGGCTGCAACTTGGGAGAAGTTGGGTACGAACCTCTGATAGTAACCTGCCAGCCTAAGGAAACTATGGACCTCTGCCACATTATTCAGTGCTGCCCAAGAAACAACTGCCTCAACCTTTTATGGGTCCACCGCTACCACTTGATCGGACACTACATGCCCAAGGAAGTGCACTTCTCGTGTCCAGAATTTTCAATTTGATAACTTACCATAGAGTTGGTGCTGTCGGAGGACCTCCAAAACTGTCCTCAGGTGCTCTGCATGGTCCTCCTCTGATCTTGAATAGATCAAGATGTCGTCGATTAACAAAACCACAAACCGATCCAAGTACTCTTGGAAGATGGAGTTTATAATCCCCATGAACACAGCCGGGGAGTTCGTAACACCGAAGGGCATGACCACGAACTCGAAGTGTCCATATCTGCACCGGAACACCGTCTTCGGGATGTCACATTCCTTCACTCTCAGCTGGTGATACCCACACCGCAGGTCAATCTTCAAGAACCATCCTTCCCCTTTCAGCTTGTTGAAAATATCGTCTATCCTCAGAAGAGGGTAGAGATTCTTGATCGTCACCTGATTCAGCCTCCTATAGTCTATGCACAACCTGAGACCACCATCTGCCTTCTTTGCGACCAAGAATGGAGCACCCCACGGTGACGCACTGGGTCGAACATAACCCCTCTTCATCAGGTCATCAATCTGAATCCGCAACTCTCGTAGCTCTGAAGGTGCCACCCAGTAAAGATCCATCGAGATCGGACGAGCGTCGGGCTGCAGGTCTATCCCGAACTCGATATCACATCAAGGGGGTAGAATCGTCACCTCCTCAGGGAAGACGTCCATAAACTCACGAACGATCTCTGGAACTTCCACCATCTCAGCATCTACTAACTCCGCTGACAGCTCGACTAACAAGGAGAGGAGGGGTTCCTCTCGCCTGCTACCCTTCTGACAGCTCCGCTCGCCGGTGAAGGTAACATGTTGGCCGTTCAAGTCTGAGAACACAACTCTTCCTCGGAAGAAGTATATGACGGCACACACAGAGAATAGCCAGTCGATTCCTAGGATAACATCGAATGGTTGTATCTATATCAGAAGAAGATCCTTAATCGACTGATGTGGCCCTATCATCAGTCTGCATCGCCGAAAAACAAACAACAAGTCACTCTGACCTCCGACTGGTGTGCTCAGCCCTAGGCGTACTAGAAGTCTCTCTGCATCTAGACCCAAGGAACATGCTAGATTGGGTGAAACAAAGGAGTGTGAAGCTTCGGCATCGAACAAGGCATAAGAAAGGGTACTGAACAAATTGATCGTACCTCGAACAACCTCCGAACCTGCTGGAACTACTGCCCCTGTGGCGTGTAGCTGTCCACGCCTAGCTCCTCTGTCCCTCGGAAGTCGGCCACCTCCCCGACAACGCCCCGGTCGTTGTCCCTGAGGAGCGCCCTGAGGTCGGTCTCCTCCTCCTATGTCTGGCCTCAGAGGAGCAAGAGCTTGTTGTCCCTACTGTTGCTGCTAGAAAGGCCTGGACAGAAGTTGCTGCTTGGGCGGGTGGTGGGGTTGTCCGCCACCGCCGTACTGTACTCGGTCCGGGCACTGACTCCAGAGATGTCCAGGTCTCCCACAGACGAAGCACCGCGGCCCTTGGCCCGATGAAAAAGGGCAAGGACCAAGGGATCGGAACTGTAACGGCCCGAAATTTTGAATAAATCTTGTTTCCTATTTTCATGTGTTATTTTATTTTATTTTTATACTCAACAAAAATGTTTTATTTGATAAACATGATTATAATTAAAATGAGACCATTGGTTTTTGATTGTTATATGACCATCGGTCAATATGACCACTATGAACAAAATGTTTTGATTATTGTCTCTAAATAAAAGTAATATT
This sequence comes from Viscum album, assembly GCA_963277665.1. NCBI lineage: Eukaryota > Viridiplantae > Streptophyta > Magnoliopsida > Santalales > Viscaceae > Viscum > Viscum album. The sequence continues at coordinate 689,591,026 of OY728164.1, forward strand.
GGTTAATTATTATAGAAAGAAGATTCGATGGCCTCACCTAGTAGTCTTGGACCGATCGAAGCCCATCTAACAGAGCTTGGGAAGGAGGTAGCACCATTGGGCTTTGCTCTGGATCAAATCCAAGCCGAACTTCATCATGTGAAGCTAGAACGGAATCTCCTTCGCGAGAAGTTCAAACTGATAGAAATTACTACTCGGGCAATGTTGACCGAGCCACCCCAAGATTCTATCACCCTAGCACACCTTAATCTTAGGTCCTATGCTGGTATTATAAGGGGCTATGTAACGAGACCGTAACTGCCTTGTGTAATCCTTGTTTTAAATAAAAATTGGGATTTCTTCTTATGATGAAGTTTATGAATTTTGAAATGACCGGATAAATATAGTATGCATATTTTTAATGAATTTTAGAAAAAGGATATTTTAAAAATGGTTGTGTAAACCTTAAATAATTAAAAATGTGTAATGATTTTCAAAAAATGGTCTTCTACAATTATGTTCAGTACGAAATTTGGAGTCTAATTAGATCAACTTGATTTTTGATGAATAGTAAATTATGAATAGTGATTTTATGATTAGGATTAGTAATATGACCAAATGGATTAGTAATCTAACTTAAAGAAAGTTTTAAAATAATCTAGGAACCTTGATTAAGTAATGTGATTCAATAAAATGGTTAAATAATGGTTTCATAAATTATTATTCAATTATTAGTTTTTTCGGGTGAATAGTGTTTTTTTAATTAAAAATTTAATTAAAATTATTTAAAAAATTATTTTTATAAAACAGATTTCATTTTTGAACTCAGAGCACCGATATTATTCTATGGTAATTATTGGGGTTTTTTCTGAAAAAACGAATTTTCGGTGAATAGTGTTTTTATTTAAAAATTAAATTAAAAATATTTAGAAATTTATTTTTATAAAATGGAGTTCATATTTGTAATCAGAGTGTTGATATTTGATTATGGTGAAATTTTGGGATCTTTCTGAGAAAGTTGAATTTTCAGTGAATAGTAAAAATGCAGTTTTAGTGTTTCGGTATGTTTAATGACATCATAGCTGTGTCATGATGATGTCATGAGTTATTGTAAGGGTTTGCCAGCCAAGGGTGATGAATTATTGTTTTGGGGGCCCCATGTGGCCTAACTCCATGATAAATGCTAAGGGAGAGCACATGGGTTTGAGAAAAGCACATGTGAGGTGTCCTTTGGCCATTAATGCCTTGTCCCCTCACTTTCCCTATAAATACCAAGCCCTCCTCTCATCCATTCGACTCCCCACTCATTCCCAACAAATTTATGGTCTCATTACCTCCCAAGGATCCCTCCCAAGGTGCCCCCAAGCCCTCAAGGTCCCAACCGTTGAGGTTTAAGAGTTACATTTTAAGGTAAGGGATCCGATCTTTCTCTTTCTTTTCAAGTGATCTCTTTTATGTCATTTCTTTTATGCTCCATGTTATTATGTTATAGGATGTTCTTTTATACTCCTCTTACTGCCCTTTTCATGTTAATATAATGAGAGTCCCCTTTTTACTCTCATTATTTCTTTTTATGATGTTTTAAGTGGCGCCGTTAGGCTGCCGAAATTTTTGTAATAGATTCTTTCTCCCTTCTCATTTTTCAAGATCTATTTTCATGTAAAGTATTTCAAGTTCCTTTGTATTATGTTGGTGTATGATATCTAAATTTATCATACTGATCTTGTATGATCATATGATGAGAGACCCCATTTGATCTCTTCAATTCAGTACTTTGATGTTTAAGTGGCACCGTTAGGCTGCCGAATTTTTAAGTGGTTCTTCACCCTTCTCGTTTTGAAGTTCTACTTTCATGTCAATTCTTTCAAGTTCCTTTTTGTTATGTTGGGTTATGATCTCTATATCTATTATACTGGACTCTTATGTTCATATTATGAGAGACCCCATTTGATCTCTTCAATTCAGTATGTTGAAGTTTTAAGTGGCGCCGTTAGGCTGCCGAATTTTTTTAGGGGATTCTTTCACCCTTCTCATTCTTTTCAAAGTTCTACTTTCATGTCATGTCTTTAAAGTTCCTTTTTAATTAGGTTGGGGCATTATCTCTATATCTATCATACTGAACTCTTATGTTCACATGATTAGAGATCCTATTTGATCTTTTCAAATCATTTTTGTTGAAGTTTAAGTAACGCCGTTAGGCTGCCGAACTTTCATAAGAGAAATCTAATTTTTGTCTTCCTTCCACGTTTTTCATTTCAAATGGTATGTCCTTGATATTTCATTACCATGATCATGTATCATTCTTATTCTGTCCATCTACTGTTTTATGGGTCATTTATGAATGTTTGACCCATTTTCCCTCTCTTTTTAATGTCTTCTAAACGTCGTAACATAGCCGTTATGCTGCAGAATTTCCGTCTCAAAATGTCTCTCTCTTTTTCTAAAGTTCTTTTATATTATTAATTGAATACTCAAAGCTCTTTCTTCTAAAGGGGTATTCACATATATACCCAAATGTCTATTTTTAATTCTGGGATTTACATACATGAGACCCACCTTCCTTTTCTGTGGGTTTTAAAGTGACGTAAAGATCATGTCTTTAAAGCAGTTTTTAAAACGTTATGATTATGAAATGAAACCCATTTATTTTATGCTATATGGGTTATTTATGAAATGTTTGATGATGATATATGTGGATCACATGATAATAAAGGCAAATTTAAGGGTGCGCCCTGATAGCGCTCCAATGCATTGGGTAAAGACTTAATCTCTAGAGATGACCATTTTAACGACGCCTTGGTGAATAACCTTGGTAATTTTTAACGACACCTTGGGGATGGACCTTGGTGAAACAAAACGATTGTCAATATTAAATGTTGCAGCCACATCTTCAAGTTATGAAACAGTTTTATTTTTATTATGATATGCCTCATGATTTCATTTTCATGCCTTAAAGTTCTTTTCATGACTTTATTGATGTATCTCAAGTTCATATGTAAAATGTTTCACTTGTTTCCCTTGCTGGGCCTTCTGCTCATCCTTTCCTTTGATGTATGTCCCCAGGTTATGAGATGTAGTAATGAACCTAGGATGAACTTAAGGATAAGCCTTTCAAGTGTTTAAGAAGATTGTTTTTGTTCTTTTCATGTTTTATGTTCCTGGTTTCCAAGACACTAAACCTTAAAGATCCTCGGTTTTGTAAAATGTAATGAATGTTTATGTGATAAAAAGGCGGGATGCTATAGGAACTGAAACTGTTGCGGCCTGCTCCCTGCTGTTCGGAACCTGGAGGGCCCTGACGCTAGAGGCCTGGTACTGACGGCCTTCCCCTTAAATGGTGACAATTGTATCCCTTCTCATGACACACCTCCTATATCCTGCATCCTCTCCACCACTTCGGCTTTGTTATGGACTTCCAAGTACGTCAGCAGGGTAAAGGGGGTAAAAACATACTGGAGGGAGGGTCGGTGCACCTCCTCCAAACCTCTTGCCTGAGACTCCTTTTTGGTAAAGAGGTCCGGAGGAAAACATAGGAGGTCATTGAACTTGATTCCTAGCTCCCTCACGGACATACTCCACTATTGGAGGGAGAGTAGCTCCTATCTTTTTTCCGCCTTCATCGTTGAGGAGAAGAATTCCGCCCAGAACTCCCTCTCGAAATCAGCCCATGCCACCTCAACCTATATCCTCTCCCCCAGGTAAAGCGTCCACCACTGACGTGCCGCTCCCCACATCTGGCTGAAGGCCAGAGGAACCTAGTACTCGTTCGGAGCCAGGATCAAGCCGAAGGCTATCACCAGCTCCTCTAGCCAGCCCTCGGTCTTCATGTCAGAGGTGTTTCCCTCATACTTCTCGAGGGTATGTCGCTGGAAGGCCCGAAGTGTTTTCTGCCATTGGTCGTCCTCCTACTCTCGATCATCTCTCTGTCGATCATCCAAGGTAGTCTTCGGGGCCTCGATCACCTATACCACATGTGGTCACCTTCCAGGTGCCATAGCTGCAAGTTAAACAATGAATGCCTAAGCCCAAGTAGTGTAGTATATTGTTATTAAAAACTTCTTAAACTTTTTGTTTACACATAATTCACAAAAAAACCCTAGAAACATGAGAAAAAAAGTCATTATGATGCATGTACCTTTCCTAGGGTCTCTCTACCCTGCAATCAGTGTGGCCTTACTTGGTCGTTCGGTAGGTCTAGAGTCCATGAATCGGATCACGGGGGGGCCCTAAAATTCCATGTCCTATCTGGTCTTCCCTGGCCTAATTCACGCACCATGGTCACCCAACACTGTTTCCCTACCATTCCATGCATTCCACACCGTGCCTAACTCCCGATTCCATCCTATCTCTCATCCTCCCCCTCATACCATTCTGCCACGACCCGCCTTCACCAAGAGGAGGGAAGGGTCAGCAGACTGCCATGCCCTTTCTTATTTAAGTTGAAGGAGAGATAATGACCCCTGAAACCCGCCTTCAATAGGTCCCAGAGTGGAGACTATCACCAAGGGTATATAATCACACACTAAATGGAAGGCATTACCCTTTTTATATTTTATAGGATGGAGAGATAAGATGCTGAAACCCAAACACACAAAATCTAAAAGAGAGGTAAAGACAAAAGTAAACCATTCCCATATGCATGTTCCAAAAGTAAAAGCCATAAAGTAAAAAAGTGACTACAAGGGTAAGTACCAAAGAAGGAAAAACAGTAACTGCAACTGCCCCAAAGGTCCGAGCTAGTAAGGTCCTTCCCGATCCCCGAAGTCCTCCTAGAATCCTGAAAGCAGTTTTATATATGTAGGGTGAGCATACAAGTACACTCAATAGGGAAAACCAAAGACTCTCATGCACAAGTGAGGGAAAATACTAAAGTCCCGTGAGAAAAAGAGTAAACCAAACACTTAACAAGGAAAACTATCCACCCAAGCCTCACCAAGGCACAGTCCCCAAATAATGCAATTCAAGTAGTATATATAATAATATCACATCGATGGTTGGGTACCCCATGCCACTTTCCCACTGGTTATTGAGATATCCTATGCATCGAACCAATCCCGCCATTCTCACCACAGTCCCACTGCCACACCCTTCCACACACACCTGGGCCACAACCGCACGCAGTCCCATTGCCGAATCCCGCCCAAAAACACCTGGGCCACAACTGTCACACGTAACCATGCCTACAAACACATAGGCCAGAACAACCACTGCCACACCTGAAGACACCTGGGCCAGAAGATCCACTACCACACCCGAATACACCTGGGCCTCATCCCAAAGACACTTGGGAAACCACTTTCCGCACTTACCTGGACCGCCACCACACTACCCTGCCTGAAGATTATTGGGCTTATAATGAACCTCAGGCCATCACAGCCTGCCAGAAGATACTTGGGATATCTGGGAAAGGGAGCAGAAAAGGATCTAATAACCATCCACTAATAATTGTGTTGGAAAAAACACCATCCCCCATGAAATGGGGGTGTTCGGCACTAAGTGCTCCACTTGGGTGGGCCACAAATAAGAAAAACAAAACTACAAGTATATATATATAGGTAACAAGAACTCACCGAAAGATAGGTTTTTCTTCTGCCAGCCTAAAGGACACAAACAACACTCATGTCCAAGTCACAACTCTCGCCAACAAAACCCATTTGTCCCATTCTTGTTTTCATGTTCAGTAATAATGTTTAAAAATAAGTTCTGCACCTACGTGGTAAACTAACACCATAAGCACAATCCAAGATACTACCCCATGTTTCCTAAACCCAAGAGCCAACGGATTCTCAACAATAGGGGATCCCACCCCAATTCGTAATATAAGCAAGGTAACCACGCGACCTCAAATTCACAACCAGTGAAACCATAGCAACAAGGGATCCCATCCCCAATTTGATAACCACCGAGAGTATAAAAAAATAGGGGATCCCATACCCTCCCACATCTCTAGAAATCGTCCCATAAAAGAAAACAACCAAACCACTACCACCAACACAAAGCAGGGCCATATCGGTATTTTCATATTTATAAGATTTAACACACTCCATGATTTCAATTTCCATGTGCTTTAACCGGGGGTTATCATAGAAGGGTTGATTCTTGTGCTTTCAATTTATTTAGCTGGGTGTACGTGATTAAACAATTTACTTTCCAAAGTATAGTTTCACCACCACAAAATAATCCATTAAAAATTATGAGAGGCTGGGGTTCTTTAGTGCATAGAGAAAGACCACCAACGACCATGATTTTCAAAAGGCGTAATCCCACACAATTCATAAAGAAGATCATAACATCAAACGACAACAACGATCACATCCCCCATTATTTTTTACTGAATCTATTCATTATCTTTATTTAGGTCAGGTTTATCCAATTCTACAGAATGAAAATCATGCCCACCCTGCATGATACACAAAAGAGAGAGGCAAAGGAGAAATTCCCTACTTGTTGATCAACGATCGATGCTAAGGCTGGGCACAGGACTTCACGTATAGCGATGCAGCTCGCCTGAATGAAAATTGGCTCGCTTGGATGAAGGGTACTCTAGCGTAGGGTGAACGAGAAAAGAACCCTACGAAAAACCATTTTTTTATAAGGCCGGGGACAGTTGAGATTAGAACGTGAAACCGCACAAGGCGCGGGGTCATGGGTTGACCATGCGGTTGTGACACCCCACACGTTATTAAAAAGGTCGGGCAGTTTAAACAGGCGCACACACATGATTAATTCATTAGATATTTAATTAAATCTTTTATGGGTGTTACCAGGCTTTAAAACAAGCTTAAAGGGGTCAAAATAGGGTTTAAAACCCAATTTACGCAAGAAGGAGCACTACTGGAAAGAACCGGTGGGGGTAGGCTAGAGCCACTCGTAGCCGAGAACCACCAGTGGCTGATAGCTACCGGTAGGTTGTAGCCACCAGTAGACTGAGCTAACGGTAGGCTACAGCAACTGGTATATCGAGCTACCAGTAGGCTGCAGCTATCGGTAGACCGAGCAACCGTTAGATAGAGCTACCGGTAGGCCTACCGTTACGCCAAAATTCTCCGAGATTCCCAGACCTGAAAACCCAAGATGATATTTTCAAAAAGTAATGGACCCCTAAAACCCAGGCCATTATACTTCTATCTACCATCTTCCATGAAAAAACTCACTGATTCATAAAACTCAACAGGAAAATCTGGATACACTATGTCTTGAGCTCCTGGTTTGGATATGAAAACACTCTCTCAACCATTCAATTTGATGTTCTTTGAAATTATAGAATCATACATGTTGAAGAAATTTGGATGCACCAACCTTTCTCTATACACCTTCCACTCCGAAATTAGCTTGACATTAGACATATCTTTCTGAGGGGATTCATCTACAGACATTTGGAGTTGAGAAAACTCTGAGATGTTTGGAACGAGCTTAAGTAGAGGTTCAGAACTTCATCACTAGAGATCTTGAGATCGATATGGGACAACCCTTTGAGGGTCCATTATATAGGTGTTGGAAGCGACAGTTCAACCTCAAAAATCAATCCAATGGATGAAAATTCTTCTGATCAGATCTGACGGTTGATATGATAGCCGCGAGGAAAACATGAAAGAATTCGATATTTTGAGGTTTTTAAGAAAAACATTCAGATTTAAAGAAAAGAGAATCCCAAAAATTTAAAACCAAATGAAAATACCAGCAAAAAAATGATGATTACAAAAACATAAGAAAGGAAACAAACCTTTCGTATTGCTAGGAAGATTATTCGTACTGAGGAAAATTTTTCTTGAAGAACATTAGATTCCAAAAATAAAATTATGAAAAGAAAAACTTCATTACGAATAATTTTGAGTACGAAAATCTTCATTATGAAAATTTTGAGTACGGAAATTTTCATTATGAAAATATCGAGTACAAAAATCTTCATTATGAAAATTTTGAGTATGAAAATATTTATTACCAAAATATTGACTAGGAAAATTTCATTACGAAAATCATCATTATGAAAAATTTTGAGTAACAAAATCTTCATTAAAAAAAAATTTCATTATGAAATATTTGATCTATCTAACAAGAAAATTTACTCCCCTTATGGAAATGAGTTTTTTACTATTAGGAGATTGATTTCAACAAGGATTTAATGAGGAATATTACCTTATAGTTATCATTCCTATCATCTATTTAATGTATTCGAGTCTATCGGAGGGTAAAGATTTTGTAAAAAAATCAGCAATTTGATCTTGTATTCCGATAAATTAAAGATTGATATCTCCATTTTTTGTGTGATCCCTAAGAAAATAATTCCTAATATCTATGTTTTTTACATGATAGTGATGTGGAGGGTTTTTTCTTAAAGAAATGACCCTAGTATTATCACAAAAAATTTGTGTTTTGGTAAAACGCATAACATAGTCTGTGAGTGTGTGTTGCATCCACAATACTTGTGCACAACAACTTTCAGCTGCTACATATTAATCTTCAGCAGTAGAAAGTGCTACTGAGTGTTGTATCTGGAATGACCATGAAAATAATTAATCTCATAAAAAATTAAATGCTCTGGATGTACTCTTTCATTCCATTCTACATCCACTAAATTCAGAATCTGAAAATACTTTTAGAACAAAATCATTTACAGAAGTATAAAAGAGTCATAAATCCATATTTCCCTTTAAGTAGAGAAAAATTCTTTTCATTTCCTTTAAAAGGAATTCATTTGGATTGGATTGATATGATGCACATAAGAAAACTGAAAAAATTATGTCTGGATGACTAGCTGTCACGTAATGTAAAATTCCTATCATACCTCTAAAAGATGTTTGATCTACTAGTTTTTCAGCTTCATCAATATCAAGTGAATTTGGGGTACCAATGAGAGTACTTATACTCTTAGTGTTCTCATATACATACTTTTTAAGAATATCTTTAATATAATTATGTTGGGATTTATATATTCTTTGTGGTTTTTGATAAATTTGAAAACCATGGAAAAATGTTAACTCAACCATCATACTCATTTCAAACTCAAATTTCATTAGATATGCAAAGGAATCGGTTAAAGATTGATGAGTTAAGCCAAATATAATGTCATCAATGTAAATTTGAACAATTAAAACATTTTTCTTATCTCTCTTTATAAAAAGGGTTTAATTTGCATTTCCCTTAACGTAATTATTTTGAAGAAAAAATCTTGTAAGCCTATCATACCAAGCTCGAGGGGCTTGTATAAGTCTATACAAAGATTTGGTAAGTTTATAAACATGTTCATGATGTTTTCTATCTTCAAAACCAGGAGGTTGTTCAAGAAAAAAATCTTCTTGAACATAACCATTAAGGAAAGCACATTTCACATTAATTTTAAAAAGTATCAAATTGAAGAATGGTGCAAAGGAAAGTAAAATATGAATAGATTCATGCCTAGATACGGGATAATAGGTTTCTCTATAGTCCATTCCATCTTGTTTATTATAGCCTTTAGCAACCAATCTATCCTTATTTCATACTATGATTCCATTTTCATCACAATTATTTTGGAAGACCCATTTTAGACCAATAACAGAAGTTTCCTTAGGTTTTTCAACCAAGGTCCAGACATTATTCCTTTAAAATTCATTTAGCTCTTCTTGCAGTGGCTTTTATCCAATCATCATCACCTAAAGATTCATCAGTGCTTTTTGGTTCTAATTGTGAAAGAAATTCGACATGTTCTACTTCATTTCTTAAGGAACATATAGTCCTTACCGGTTGATTCACATCACCAATGATACTATCAATAGGATGATTATTTAGAAAAACTGATTTGGGTTTTGTAAAACCTGTTCATCAACATAGGGTAAGAAATATTCTAGGGTAAATGATTCAGAATCATTTGTTGGGCATCTTCCTTATCAAAAGGATCTTCTAACAATGTTTGATAATCATTTTTTGTAAACACATCTGAATATGTAGGTTATGGTCATTTAAAAACAAAGGGATTATTTTTATCAAATTTTACATGTACTATTTGTTCAAAAGTACAAGTGTTTTTATTTAAAACTCTTTAGGCATTAGAAGTTGTGGAGTGACCTAAAAAATTCCTTCAACTGATTTTGTTGAAAATGTGTGTAAATTTTCTTTAGTATTCAGAATGAAAACTTTTCAACCGAAATCTATGAAGTAGAGAAGTCTTGGTTTTCTACCATTCTATAACTCATATAGAGTTTTATTAAGAAAATGTCTAATCAAAACGCGATTAATAGTATAACAAGAAGTACTTACAGCTTCATCCCAAAAATGTTTGGCTACAGAATACTCACACAACATGGTTCTTGTTATCTCTGGAATAATTCTGTTTCTTCTTTCAACAACACCATTTTTTTGAGGTGTTATTGGTGCTGAGAAGTTATGAGTAATGCTTTCTCTACTAAAAAAAGTATCAAAATAATTATTTTGAAATTCTCCTCCATGATCACTATGAATAGTTATCAAAGGAAGGTTATTCTCATTTTTAACTTGGGCTATAAATCTTTTGAAATAAGGAAAATATTCAAATTTCATTGCTAGAAAATATGTCCATGTAAACATAGTGTAATAATAAAGTATGAAAATACATAATACTTGCATCAAATTCTTCCAGTTTGTGTTGGACCAAAGAGATCCATATGTACTAACTATAATGCATCAGTAGTTGAGACTTCACTGACTGATTTAAAACATTATTTATGTTGCATGTCATATTAACAATGATCACAAAATTTTGAAAATCAAATCTATGCTCTGGTAGATCCTTAACTAATTATTTAATTGAGAGTTTTCTTAGGTTTCTAAGGTTACAGTGTCCTAACCACCTATTCCACAACCAAGAATGATCTTCCATTGCACAAAGTAAAGGTATGTCTTGGATCTTATGGTCTTTTATATTCAGTGTGTAAACATTCTCTTGCCTATTGGAAGAAAATATAAACTCTTCCTTGGAATTGTGTACTAAACACTTTTCATTCCTAAAATTCACAAGGTAACCTTCATCACATAATTCACTTATGCTAATGAGATTATGCTTAAGACCCTTAAAAAACAAAACATTTGAAATCAATGTTTTTCCAAGAAGAAGGATGATACCTATACCAATAATTTCTCCCCATCATTTTCTCTGAAAGTTACATTCCCTCCTTTCATCTTCATAATATTTTCATTGATGTTTTTTGTTACCATTCATATGATGAGAACATCCACTATCCATGTTCCATGTATTGTTGCAGTTACATTCTTTACATTCCTAAAAATAATAGAGTTGGACTTTCAAAACCCATATATTATTGGATCCAGAAATTTTAGAAATCAAAATCCTAGGTAACCACATTTTCTTAGAAAAATAGGCTTTATGAAATCCAAAATACTGGGTTTTGTTTAAGGAATAATTTTTTGCCCAGTGTCCACCAAACTGACACATAGTTCAGAATGAATCACTTGGAGGAACAAAATAATTGTCACTAAAAATCCATTTAGAACTAGTATAACCAAAACTATAATTATTCTTTAGAGGTCAGATTTTTGAATACATCTTATCAAAGTTTTCCTTACCTAAGGTAATGTTTGAAAAACACATCCTCCAAGAAAAAATTTCAGACATCAGTCTAATATCTATATTCTTGTCTTCAAAAACATTTGTTTTAGTACTGGAGTTATGCTCGAAAACATTCTCCTTATAAATAAATATTTCTAGATATTTAGAAAGTTTATCCTACTCAGAATTTAATTCCTCAAGATTTTTTGTAATATTTTAAAAATCAAGGTTTTTCTTATCAAGATATATATAAAGATCTGATATTTCATTAGTATGTATAGAAATCCTATAATTTTACTTATAAATATATTTGTGGACTTTAGGATTTTCATTCTCAAGAAGCTTAGAAAACCTAGAAACTTCTTCATAGGTAGGTAAATAATTATCTTCATTATTAGAAGATTTTTCATCCTAAGATTCATAGTATTTATCATTACTATAATTTGAATTCAATGAAACATCAGTCATTGATTCAGCATTGTGTACCTTAGCCATTGAGAAATGATTTTTAATAGGTAGTCTGGCTATTAAACCAAGATTTTTTTATCCATAGGCTTTGTAATCAGATGATTCACCAGAAGAGTCTCCACCACTAGAACTCCAAGTGTTGTTATCATTCATAACATTCTTAGATTTATCTTTGTAGTACTTTTTTATGTTTCTCTCAAAATGATTTTCTTTTCATTCCATTATTTTAATCATATTACAATTAGGCCTTATATGTTCATATCTTTTGCATTCATAACATCTGACTTCTGAATCATTCTTATCTTTCCATTCTTTCTTCTTATATCTAGATTGAAAGCTCTTCTATCCAACTATCTTGTTCATCCGTCGAGCAAGAATGGCTAGTTAATTTTCTAAAGAATCACTTCCAATAGATTTGAATTGTATAACAACCTTTATAGATTTGGATCTTGTAACTCTCCTAGGAGTCTTGGATTCAATATGATTTGAATTTGTTTTAAAAGCAACACCACCATTCCCATTATTTTTCTTAATGTTGTCGGCATCTTTATTCATTCTAGTCTTGTGTTGAAGAAGGGTTCCAAAAAGTTCATCAAGAGAAATCTAAGTAACCTTTGTATTCTCATCAATAGTTGTTCTATTAGATTCCCATTCATTGGGAATGATGTATACGATCTTATCTACAAGAGATTCATCATCTAATGATTTCACATCCATGGATTGTAAACTATTAACAATAGTCCTAAATAACTATTTCACCTTACATATGGGTTCTCTATAAAGAAAGTAAAAACCATGATATTCAGCTCTGAGCATGGATCTTCTAGTTTTAATAACTTTAGAAGTTGCAAAATGTGTAACTTCAAGTTTCATCAAAATACAACTTTCTTCTTCAAAAGATGAAATTTGGATATATATATATATATATATATATAGATATTTCTAGTCATAGAACAATGCATTGTATTACATACCTTATAATTCAGTTGATATTCATGCTTTTCCTGATTGCTGAAAGTACTAACTTCCTTGTCAAGGATTTTATATCCTCTAGTAAGCCTAAAAAAAATTTCCACTATAGTATTATAATAAATTTCTTCATATAATCTTTCCAATATTCATATTCATTCCCATAAAAAATATGTGGTCTTGTAGGATTTAGGTTTTCAATGGAACTAACATTGATTCCTTCCATCTTATAATAAACTCCACACAAACTTTTTATTAATAAGAGTTTGTATACAACGCAAATATTCCTTAGTAAGAAAAATATAGAACAATAGTATCTCTAAGAAAAAATGAATCCGAACATCATGAGTCTGAAAAACTAATTTTGGAGATAAGAAGAAGATTATTTATCTCCTGAATCTAATCATGAGATTAATTCAAATTGAATGAATTTTTTGATACCAATTGTTGATATAGTATGTGGAGTATGATATACTCTATAATACCAAATGTAGAACAGAAATAATATGGATACGGAATGAAGTATCTAATAGTGCTCAAAATACAAGAGGGGGTGAATTGTATACTTTAGAAAAATCCATTTGGAACTTTTAAACATGACAATGTTTAACAAGGTTAAAAAAGGTAATTCACTATACCTCAATATCTACAAACTTACTAGATTCTGGAAATATGGTCCTGAGAAAGTGATTCCAGAAAAGATGGTTCTGAAAAAGAAACTTAACAAAAGTTTACAAAGATAAAGATGCTACCTTAAAGCGTATAGAATCTTACTAAATCAAAGTATACAAGTATAATGATGTTTAATATTGTTATAATTTTAATCAACAATAAAAATATAGTGGAAAACATGAAACAAACAAGTAACAAGTAGTAATTCTTTTAACCCAAGGAGAAGGGTTTAGAACATCCTTGGATAAAGGTCTCTTGATTTATAATTGCAAGAATGTTTGTCTTACCCACACCAAGGTAAGCCCTCGATACAAAGATCGGAGTCTTTCTTGATATCCCCACAAGCCCTCGAATTCAAGGTAGTCGACACCTCTATCTTCATCAACAAAGAATTCCTTGAATGTTAAGGTAGTCGGAACCTCTATCTTCTTATCCCCAGAATCCCTCGAATGTACTCAGCAACATTCGGAGTCGCGTGAATAAATTCTGAACAAGGTGTTCAGTACACACAATGTAATAAAGTATCTCTCTCTAGAAATCACATCAGCAGCATGTAATCTCTAGATTGATCAACTTTATTTTAACTCTTTCTAATGAGATTCTATTTATAGGAATAGCTCTAACGGTTGGCTCCCTCCTCCAACGGTAAACTTTTCCTCGAATTTCGGTGGGAGCTGTACACATGTCACTAATACAATGGTTAGTTAGTAACTAAATTCCCGACAACGTTTTATAACAAAAAAAAAGTGTAAGTAAAAATATGGTTGCATAACAAAAAATAATAATTGGAATGTAAGAAAATAAAAGTTTAGAGTCTAACCAAAAACATATTTGGTGTCTATAATACAAGGATATTCGAATTCTATTTTCTAAGGAATTCAGAACCTAAACTCTATAGAATTCTGGAGTCTGAATTTCAAGGAAATTCGGAATCTGGATTCACGAGAATTTGGATCCTGAACTTACGAAGTTTGGAGTTATTGTTCATGTGAATTCGGTGTCAGAACTCATAATGTTCAGAGTAATAATTTATTAGGATTCAGAGTCTGAACTCATAAATGATCAGAGTCTAAATTAAAAGAACTCAATGTCAGAACTCATAAATGTTCAAAGTCTGAATTCAAAGAACATGGAGTCGGAACTCATAAAAGTTCGGAGTCTGAATTCAGAGAACTCAGAGTCAGAACTCATAAGAGTTCGGAGTCCAAATTCAGAGAACTCGGAGTCAGAAGTCATAAGAGTTCGGAGTCTGAAAAAAGACTGATCTTTATCTAAGTATAATATGATTATGAGGTTTTTTATATATGAAACCGAATTTTACATTTAGACAAGATAATCATCAATGAAAAACATGGTAAGGATAAATTTCAGTAGGGAAGGAAAATTTTCCTTATGAAAGTAAAACATGGTGTAAAATGAAATATTCCTTGAGCTAAGGTGTTCGTGATTTTCAAAACAAGAGGATTGGTAAAGTCATAAGGAAACCTTATTGACTCAACAATCTCCCCAAACATGAAGGAATGGAAAAGTCATAAGGAAACCATATTGACTCAACATGGAAATCACTCAACCATGATAGAGAGCGTACTAAAGCATTATCAAGAGTCTACATATATTTCCAGGCCCTGCGAGCTTGATGAGACCATTAAAACTGCTCTTTTTTCATTTCACCAAATAAGATTAACCACAAGGACCGAGGATATTGAAAAACCTCAACTTCCCCGAGTATCTTGAGTTATTATATAAGGTGCGATGGCTAGGTACCTTACTCCTAGCATGATCATCGAGTTTTGACACCCTTAACTCTGGTCTACCCTGACTCTTCCTAATGTAACATGACCTATGAGATATAACCTACTCTAATTCCATTTTTCATGATCCAACCCAGGTCGCCATATAAATCAGTGCACGAATCGGTCTACAGCAAGGCCCAATGGGTGTTCATGATCCCCAGGTGCTAGAAAAAGTCCCCAGGTATCAACATATGATAGTTGGTACTATTTACCCTAATAATAAACACAAAATGACTAACATGATAAATAAACATAAACTAAAAACTAAAAACCAACCAGGACCTCAAACTATGATCTGATTAAATTTTACAACTCAACTCAAAACACAATTGGATACACCACAATGATAGGAAACTAAAACTCAACACAATATTCAATGCTACATGAATAGTCACATCCTCAGGCTACCAACACCAACCAGCAATAACCCGAATGACCATCATTAAACACAATGCCTAAACATTGGATACACAAAGAACAAGTTCTAAATACACCCAAAGGTTTATGTAGGCTATGATACATGAGCCCAGTAAGATTCCACCAAATAAAATGGTTCCATGGCGCAATATGCAAGAGATAATTTAACATCCTTATTCAAATTCATGGAATTAAAACATTGTTAAGGAAAACAATTACAAGCTAATAGTTAAAAAGTTAATCATATAGAAAAACCCTTTCACAAACACTTCAATAAATTGAAAGATAAATTTCATAAATAACACACACACACACTCTCTCTCTTGTGGTCCACTATATGCCGACGAAAGGCACCATGTCCTGAATTGTAGTGAATCATGTGTAAATCCTTTAGGGTTCATCTAGATCGAGTGGGACCCTAGAACCTTGTACCTATGTGAAAATGTGGTACAGAAACAAGTACTACCTATACTCTCATGCACAATCCACTAGTAGAGGACAAACTCATAACCCTAGTGGTCTCCAATCATCGTCCATATATTTACATAGTGTTGTAATTATCTTTCTTTATAAGTAAATATAGGACAAGCCACCTATACATCAATAGTGATCTAGTTCATGTCCACCCACCTAGATGCCTAGGGTTTCCCTTATACCCGAGTTAAATTTCACCTTAACACACACACACACAACTACATTCACACAAAGGCCTAACATTTCTATGATATCACCCTTCTTTATAAACAACATACATTCCATTTGGACACATCCTAAAAACCCCATTTCAAATAAGTTTCCCATCACATACCAAATAAAAAAATATATTTATAAAATAAGAAAAACCACCCATAAAAACCGACCCCAAGAAATGATCCAATCCCCTTTATAAAACCAATCATACATTAATCTATTTTTAAAAAAATATTTTCACCTTTCCAACATTTCCCAATTTATAAACAAAATGAATAACAATGTATTCATGCTCAAAATGATCTTTTCTCTCTTAGAAATACTCTTTTAGTAATAGACATAACATGTTACAATAAAAATATAATCCACACCTTCCAAACAACCTAATAACCTTTTCTAGAAACAATAAACAAAAACAAACATAAAGACATATCCATTTCCATTGATAAAAAATCATTTGAAACCTATAAACACCCAAATAACTTCAAAACACCATACTCACAACAGAATTAATCAAAAAACAAAATAATAAGACTAGAAACACCTTATATTCATATAAACATGTTAGTTCATGGAACAACCTACATAACATGGATTAAATTCTAGAAAACAGGGTGAAAGAATATCTGCACCACATCCAACCTATGGGGAGGAAATAAAAAACCATAACAATCAAGTTGGACCCAAGATTTTAGGGATAAAGTTAAAAAAACTAATCAAGTAAGAAAATAAGAGAAAGTAGAGAATAAGGGTATAGAAAGGATGTGTGCTAGAATAGAAGATCCCTAAGAGGGGATTCATGCACGGAGAGTGCGACAGTACATGGAAAATCTCCAGAAAGGAGGGTCGTTACCGGGTAGGGGGGTAGCCGATGTTAGGGATGGCCGGAGGAGTGGGTGCTGGAAACAAGGGGTGCATGATGTGGGGCATAGTGGGTCATCTTATGAAGTTGTAAGGGGGGATGGTCAGCTAGCTTGCTCAAACTTGCTGGTGTGAAGAGGGATTTACATAGACATAGGAGCATGCACACCTTTCTACGCAACGTAGGATCCAAAGGAGTGGGGCTATGTAGAACAAGGGTGGAAACCCTAACGAAATAAAAATAAAAATTAATGTAATAAAACTATATACAAAACCTAATAATGTTAATAATAATATAGATAAGAATAATTTTTAATAACCATAGTAACATGATATTATAATTAATAATAACTTTCATTTACTTTCATAAAATTATAATATTAATGAAAATTTTAAAAATAATCATGTTATTAATAGCATTCATACTAATGATGAAGATAAAAAAAAATTGATAATAATTTTATTATTATTATCTCTTAACATAATATTATTTTTTTCATGGCTAGAATGCTCGCCCGCATTTTTTTACTTTTTTTCCTAGAAATTATTTTTATTTAATTGTCTTATATGTGGAGAAATAGGGAGATTACACCACATGAACATTAAAATTTTAAATCATAAAGATAATAACAGTCGTATCACTCCCAATGATAACAATAATCAGTATTTTTTATAATGATAACATCTATAATAAGATTCATAGTTAATGTTCCAAAAATAATTTTAATAACAATAAGGGTGAAAAAGGTTCTAAATATTTAATAAATATAATAATGTTAGTCTTCACATTAATTGTATTATGCATAATTTTTTTTATTTTTTTAACCAAGAAGGCCTCACGGTCTCCGACCCATGCCATGCCCAAGCACCTGCTGCTACTAGGCTAAAAATACAAATCTTTAAATTAAAAAAAAATTTAAACAAGGACTCCCCCAATCCTTGACCTATGTTATGACCAAGGATGAAATTGAAACTCGAGTGTGACAGGAATAGAACATGATCATCATGAAACAAAAAATTGGAATGATTTCAACCAAAATGATATAACAACTTGTAATATATATATATATATATATTAAATTAAGATAAACATATAGAAGAGATATATATATTATATAACTGAATAAAGAAAAAAAATAATGAAACTAAGTCTAAAAATACTAAGAACAATTATAACATAAAATAGCTGCAAAATACAGAAAACTATCTAATCCATCTAATTGTGTGGGAAACCTCCCACCATCTCATAACCAGCTACCCAAATTGAGCTGATAAAAACTGAGCCACCTATGTACATTTCCTTATCGTTCTCTGTGTGAAAATACATACAAAGGTCAACGAACCACCGAAGGGTTGTGCATGGTTTTAGGTAACATGCTCAGTAGGATCCCACCAGCACGTCCCATAATAAGTCATTGTATGATAATCTAAAAATGATCAACACTAATTAAATAAGTAATGATATATAGTTTAGTAGTTTTTATATAAAAATCAAGGAATCATATTTAATTTCCTCTTTTCCCAAATTTCCCAATGAATTAGGTCAAACAATATCATTTTATTTCACATATATCAATGAAGAAAATGTATCACATTTCATATCAAATCCACGGTACTAAAAAAACTAAAAGAAAAAAGAATACAAATAACATGTAAAATCACACCGTGGATCACACTATTCCAAGACATCTATGAAATTTATACGCCCAACATAAAAGATCAGTTGTATCCAGTCTCTAGATATATTCATCAAATATAAAGAGTATAAAAACACTTAATAATGAAAACCTATCATAATTATCTACCATGTCCCTAGAACAATAGACATGGGAATTAGAGGAACACCCCATGAGTTAACCCCCCCAGTAGTATTATCATATGAGTCATTTTACAGCTCATTCCACATTTGTATCCATGGCTTCCCATGTTCTCTATTTTCCAAATAAATTCATCACACCATTTCATTAAACCATGGATTGAATATAATTTCAGAAAACCATATCAAAATGTTTCATTTTTTTCATTTACCAAAACTCAAGGAAAAACAAGTACTATCAAACAAAATTCCTCACACACGAATCAAATCATTCAATAATATAAATTCTTTTAGTAAAAAATCTATCAAAATCAGGTAAATGAAGTTCGATAACATAGTCTACAAACCGAACCTCATACCAAAAACATAGGATGCACATGCCCGTAGTGGAATCAATTACATGGAAGAACACAACAAAGTACCAGTAGGCCCAAGAATCAATATATACATCAGATTATTGATTCAACATAAAAAAGGTCTGGAGGAAAATAAAATTCACATCATTCCTTAATGGAAACACACCATTCACACCAAAAATAACCATTGATAAATCCCCATAAAAATATTTATGATGGATCTAGTAGGAATCAATAGAATAAAAATGATAGATAAAATGATTTATAACTGTAGTTCTATGAGGCTACTGTAGTAAAGGGACCATTGAAGATGAAATTATCTCTTACCCATAGAGATGCATCACCACAAACCTGAATACCGATCACTGAAAAAATGATATGGAAGGATATAATTTCATTAAAAAATTTCCTAAGAGCCTATAGGTTGAATGATAAAAGACATCATAAAAATTAAATAAGAAATCACTCATGATTCCTTAAAAGAAATAACTCTTGAGTATTACATAGTATGTAATCCCGTTACACGTCATATAATACAATAAAATTTAAAACTCTAAGATATGTGTTTCCTTTTTTATTAAAATGTTAAATTTTATAAATACATGGAGTGAAATACATAAATGGGGTGTAAACCATTCACATTTATTTCCACAATCAATTCTTATTATTAAGAGAGATTATATTGTGTGTAACCCCGTTACATGATTATTATTTCTACCAGATATCGGGATAGTCTAGTTTTTAGTAGAAAACTCATAACCACCTTATAAGTTCTATGAACTCAAGGAGAACCCATAATCCCTTGAACAAATTTCTACCAATACACTATTAATTATAAAACCATATATCACAAAAAATCTGATTATTTTACAAATAAAATTATCTCCATCATCAAGAGTCTCAATAAGAATCCAAATAAAGTGGGAAATGAATAAGGATATAAGAAATACCTGAAAGTGGGTAATATGATGTAACAAACTCCCCGCCATAGTACTTTTCATTGTCAAAAAGTCTTGTTGAAGAATGAATTCTGGAAAAAATGTGAGTCCATTACCGATCATCATTGATTCATGCTCCCATGATTCATGATAATCTGATTTTATGATCCATAAATCATTTACCAAATGAGTCAACATCCCTATATTAGTATTCAATTGAGATTAACCGATTTCCACAAGTTTCTCCACAAAAAAAAATTATCTCGATTTAACTCTTTATTTTAATTACATAAAACATGTGACATATTAGAATATTGTTTGTGGAGTTTTAATTTTTAGAAAAAAATGTGAATTCATTCCAAATGAATCGAAAATACAATCTAATAACAATCCATCTAAATAATATAATTGAAAAAAATTGGTTTGATAGATCTTGGATGAAACTAACCCTATTTTCCAGGCTTATAGTGGACCAGTATTGGAGAAAATTACTAAAAAATCCCATCACCTACCAGAATCTCCAAAGTATAGAACCACTGATCCACAGAATATTTATGTCGACTCTAAGTTTTAACAAGAATCTAACATATATCCTGAATCCCAATTGAAATATCACGAACTATGCTTCACCACTCCAAAGAAACTTCTCCCAACAAATCCCAAAAATAGGTGGTCTGCATGACCAGCCATTATGGTCCCCTAATAGATTTATTATGATTGATGAATGATAAAAAAAATTATAAGAAATAAAAATTAGTCTAGGATAGATACTGTATTATCCACCAAATTACATGGCAAATTCATGGAGCATATCATACTAGACATGAATAGTACACTCCTAAGTACTATCTGTCTTTGTATGATCAGTTTTACTCAACCTGACCTGATCCCCCATCACCTCTTGGAAAATCTTCTGTAACCTCGATGTAATGCATGGATTTCTATATAAAATAGATTAATAATGATCTTTGTGAAATCTCACAATATCCTACACATATTACATAATCATAAATTAAAATTTAGTGTTGTCCATATTAAGAATGACATGAGGTTACATTATCAACCACACAATCACCACCTATATATAATTCCTCCCTTTGGTTGCCCAAGGAATTCCAATAAATTCATAGGGATTTATTTTTTGATTTTAGAACTAGACCCAAAAAAATCCAAACCAAACTATAATAATTCATATTCACTACCTTTACCGGTTGGTAGGTGTAATATAAAGACTCATAATCCGAAATTTCACGCACTATACCCCATCATCATAACATTTATCTCATGTTATAAATCATATTCATAAATCCTGGATAAATAATAAATGAAAAAATATTAAAAATATATATAAAATCCTCATAGATGTTGGGATTAATAACTGATCCCCGAAAAAGATCATACCATTTGATGAGATATATTAACCAAATATAGTCTCCCCAATATAAATGATTTCTAAAACTCTTATAAACACATGATACTATTAAAACAGTCATATAATAGGCTCATGGAGTGATTATGATAAATGAGAACTAGTCAAAAATAGACCTGAAAAATTCTACTAAGAATATATATGCAATTGAGTGAAGAGTCCCATATGGTTCCAGTCTTCCTTCGATTCTAAAATATCCTTTGATGGTAATTTCCTTGAAAGAGAATTTATATGAACATTCCCCTTCTACAGGGTCTATGTGATGTCAATGTGAACCCACTAATGATATTCCACCCACCTCGTCAATCTGAGATTCAATTATTTTGATAAAAGATATTTCTAATATACCTATGGTCATAAAAGTCTGTGAAAGTCTTTACAAAATGATAGTTTCTACAAAACAGAAGCATAATAATAACTTTAGAAAGATATATGTAATGTATGGGTGTATTGCCTTACACGTGTTCTGATATGACATGATTTGTAATCCACCACATGATTCTCTTGCATATGAAACAACTTAAACCAGTGCAAGAAGCATCAAAAAATCCACATTCACCTTACGTGTCTTAGGTAAGATCATGTAAGTATGTGATTTCTTAAGTCCTTTCAACTCATTGACTGATTATTGGATCTAATATTACCATATTAATACCACTCATTTTATAGTTATAGTGGTAATTGATGATTCTAACATTGAGAATTCATTTATGAGACATTGATAATATCCCATGAGACACAAGAGGATCTGAATGTCAAAGACATGTTGTGCCTCTTCCGAAGAAAAAAGCATCCATCAGCTTATCGGGATAAATTAATAAGTCATTATCATAAATCCCATGACCCATTGACAACAAATATTGGCTATACAAATTTCATTTCGATATATTTCTAAACAAATGGTGACTCTTGAAGGTTTCTCGAACTAAACTCAAATTGTACTCAACATTGGATCGTGAATAAACCAAAATAACATTATTGAATACATCCTCACAATTATTGATATTATAATGAAATATATAATTTACAAATTCCATAAAAACTATAGGATCTTTTTTCAAACCGAATGGAATTTCAAGATATTAAAAATGTAAAAACCTCCTAATGAAAGTCTTCTTTAGTATATAAGTCTACAAAAATCTTAGCAGATGATAACCCAAATGAAGATCAATATTAATTACACACTTTTACCCATTTAAAGTATCAATCAAAACATCCACATGAATAAAATGATAATTATTATAAATTTTCACTTGTTTCAAATTTTGATAAATAACACCCATTCAGATTGAACCTTCTCCCTTTCTTGAAAATGTTCATCGGGGAGTCATATATTGAAACATTAGTTGGAAGAAAACATATCAAAATTAGGTCATCCAATTGAATATTCATATTTTCATCTCTTCTAGTGATATATGATAAAATTCTATCAAAATATGCTACATAAATAGAACTAGATCAATCATAAAATCTACCACCATCTCTATATGAATACCACAGAAATTTTATGGGAATATTCTTCGAAAATCGAGAACAAAAGATAGATGATAAACCATAGATGAAATAACAACATGATCAACTAATATATTTTGTATGAAACAGATGACTTATGGGAAGCAAGGTCTTGCACAACCAGGATAGGGATCCCATTCCTATAGAATGCTAGAGATATCCCAGAATTCACAAGAAACGAGACATCCTAGTGATAAAAATCATCATCGGAATGATGAAAAATAAGAAAATTGAACATGATGGTGACATCAAACAGATCTAGATATAAAATAAAGAAAAACCAGACTATATTTTCATCATCTGTTGATAAAAAACAAGATGTACACTATAGCCCTTTCTCCATCCACTTCCAATGTGGGGTCATTAACTCCATAACAAAGGACATGAGATTTGTTGAGAGATTAAGAATATCAACAAAATGAACATATATACATGAGTTGGAATAAAAATTATCAAAAAAATAAATCTCTACTAAAGATAAAATAATTGTGGTACCTCTAACTATTATTGGACCTGTATATACCCCCAATGGAAAATCATTTAGTGCATTATGGGGCTTCACCCCAAAGGCATGTGGCTGGAGCCCTTAAATCATTGAAGCCTCTTATTAATCAAAATTATATTTGAGAGGATCTGAATATTCTTGACCAAAAAGAGGTATAATCATAGCCTAAATAAAATAATTTAGATGACCAAAAACAATAACAATTATTACACATATTTGATGGTGCATGAAAAGAATGATGAGTTTTTCAACCATTCCACACATATTGCAAGTCAATGGAAAACCTTTACCTATAAATGAGAGTACATATCTAGAATTCCAATAAGATCCACAAATGCCGCTCATGTGATGGTCCTTCCAATTCTTTTATTTCCCTTTCATGCCATTGATGCTTTCATAAGGTGGAAGTGAAGGGGAATAATAATCACCCTTTCTTGACCTATATTTCTATGAAATCATTTCCAGGTGTACTCATTCCAAAGAGGTCAAAATTTTCATCATAAATACCTAATATCTAGTCAAATATGTTTAGATACATATAAGCATTCATCTGGTCGAACGTCACTTCCACTAGAGATAAATCAACATATCAAAAAATTGATTGGTTTATTCCAACACCAAATGATCATCCTATATAAAATAAAAGAACACCAGATAAATTTATATAATCAGTGACTCTAGAAAAATCTTCTAGAAAAATAGAGTCTTGAAAATATTCTAGGAGAAACCCACAAGAATATATTTTTCTACCATGGAATCCAACCATCACTTGTTGAGACCCTTTTGTATGAAAACCCAACACATCACCTTAATAATCTTATGTGAATCTAGAATTTCATTTAACTGATCTATCATTTCCCGCTAATCCTCCACCTATATAGGTTCATTAGTACCCTTAAAAGGATGTTGTCTTCTGATTCAATAACTCACATGATCAATACCATTCTCCCCCAAACTCCAAGATATATCTCAACAAATGAATTATGGATATTCTGTATATTATTATCATTAGTTTGAACATATCAAATGATCGTATAAACATGATTTTGATATATAGGTGGATTACTAGGAGGATTAATAACTACACCGTCCTATTGAACATGTAGAAGACGTCTCAGGGACACACTATTGTATAAAAAACATAATAAATGATTTGACACAAAAATAATATCAGTTGAAACCAAAAATTCTTAAAAAATATGAGGTTAAGATCATGTCCTAAAAATTGGAGACAATCGTCACAATATTCCATTGTAAATTGAGTATCATCATAGTAATAGATAGCCAAGAACACATGACAACCTACCTCTCATGTTCCAAAAATCCTATATCTAGTATACGAAACAAGCTAAGATATTACTATTTAGGAAATAGTTCTTTTGATACCGAACATGGATGAACCCAACCAAGATACCCTGTCAAACTAGTAATCAAACCATATTTCTACATACCTAAAAGGGGTTGCAGACCCCAAAGGCTAGAGACCAGTAAATATATATAAAAAAATATCTAAAGGGAACAATTTCATCTATCCAAAATTAGAAAATTATAATATATATATATATATAATTAACAATGATAAACAACAGGAGAGATAAATATATTCCATAATTGAATGTAGATGGTGTAAATGATACATCTAAAAATAATTCATAACATCACATGAATAAGACTAACATAAATGGACTACCAAAATCAATAATTGACTATTCAATGTGATCGTTTGAGAAGACCCCCACTATATCAAAAACAGCTACCTAGATAGAGCTCAAATAAACCTCAATGCCTCATTATGGTTTCATTCCATTACATTTTTTTGAAATATATTGAAATTTTTCAATATTTTTTTAATTCTTGGTTATAAAATAATTATATTAAACTCTTTTAGAATGATGACACAATGCATGTGAAAGTGGTTGATAAATCATATAAATAATTTTAAAAACTCTAAATGTAGATTTTTTTGCTGAATTATAGTGAACCATGATTTTTTATGATTAAAATAAATTAGGTAAGTAGAAATGGTTTATATAATAATTTCATTTCTATCTACATGCCTTTAATGTCAAATTTAATGAATGTTTTCAAACATGACATTAAGAAAATTTGATAAAAAATAATTATTTATTAAATTATTTGGAAAATATAATAATGCTGAATGAGATCCCTAGAAAATTTAAGATCCAAATGAATACTTATAAGTATAATTACAACCCATTAATTTTAAAAAATTTACAACCACAATTATGTTTATGTTTGATTAATAAAGGGGTTACACAATAAGGTAATGTTTATGATATGTGAAAAAACAATCATAATTTAATTGGATAATGATATACCAAAAAAAATATTTTTCTTTAAATAATTCCAATTATAAATATTTATACTTAAAAAATTAATTAATAATATCTAATTCTTCTATGAAATTTCATGTTTCTTTCCCTCCCTTTTAAAAATAAAACCCTTATATATTTTCTTTAAATATAAATTACATATATATCTTGACCCAGACCATCACAATTATCTTCCAAACATACTGATCAAAAATTTATTGTCTTTATTATTATTTTAGGATTATTCCAATCATCCTTAACTTGGGATCTAAAGGAGACCTACCGAAGAAGAGGTAATCATCCAAGTTGAGCTCTTTTAATTAATTTACCCTTATACCACCTCTAAACTGCATTAATGATCATAAAATAATAAATTATTAATCATCATTTTAATGAATTATATATATTATTATTTAACAACCTATATCCACATTTTTATCAATCAAATGGGAAGTGAAATTATCGCTTGTGTGTATATGTGGACTAATGCCTCCTTGTACAAGTATAAAACATTTTCCATCAGTATTAATAATGGATTTTTTACTATAGTTTTAATGTTTATAAATTTTATTTGTGACATAATTATTCTTATATATTTATAATATCATGTTTATGTTCTTACCTTCCCATCCATTGGAAAATGACTACATCAATCCCTGGTACATGTGTGCAATCAACTCCATGAAGGGATGTGATTTATTTTTAATAAATATTTTTTACATTGATGTAATGAAGGATATATTTATTTAATATTTATGATATATATGATGTATTAATAATTTTTTAATGGTATTTTTTACTTAAAATTATTTTCTTCCATATTTTAAATAGTTTAAATAGTGTTCAACTATAGGCCAGACCTACTATATCTTTGAATGTATAAATTAAATTTTTTGATATAAATATTTTATGGATGAAAATAAATAAAAATATAATTACTATATATTAAATTTATAAAATGATTATAAATATATACATAATGCCAAAATGATTAATGTAGAAGGAATAAAACAACATAATCTAAAAATCCATGGAAAATAAAATATTTGACAACATGAAATAATGTTTTTAAAAATGAAATATTAATAAAGGGGTGTCGAAATGTTTTATGTGGGAAAAAAATTTCTTATAATCATATATATTAATCTAGTTTATAATTTAAATAAATTAAAATTTATTATAGATAATTTTAGTGTTCATTTGATGTAATTAATCTCGAGGTATGGGTTTCTTGTTACATTTTTATTTCATTGATACATAGTCCATATTCAACACTAATTTTCTCTGTGTGGTGTATATAATAAAATAAAATTTATTTTATGATATTTAATGAAAATTTTGTGGATTTATAATATTACATATGGTATCATATTTCATTAGGTTTTGAGAGATATATTACCAAATCTATAAATGCATTATGTTAAAGTCTCATATTTTTATTAGGATTGTTTATGATTATGATATTGACAAAAAAATTATTATCTAACTCTGAATAAAAACATAAATTTTATTATTCAATGGTCATTTTAGGATATATAAGGTTTTACTTTCAATTTATTTATTTCATGTACTCAATTTAATTATATAATATTTTTATAGAACCCCAAATACATTTCATAGTTCAATAAAAAATTCATTTTCATCAATAACATTTTTTTGGTTAAATTAATTTTAAGACTATTATTAATATTATCAATTGATTAGATTTTTTATTTTTTATACAATAATAAATTATTTAATACTATTTTAAAATTAATATTCTTTTTAGTTTCTCAATGTGTAGGTTTTTAGTTTTTACCTAAAATACAAATGGGTAATTATTTTAATGTAGAGTTCATGAATACAATTTTTCATTATCATGAATAATTAATTTTTTAATGATTTAATAATATGATTCCATAAATCATTTAAAGTAAAATGTTTCCTTATATATTTTAAATATTTGAAATTTGAATAGCTTATTTTAAAATTCAAATGGTTTTTTTCCTTCAAAAATATTTTTTATGAACTTTTAAAGCCATTTTTATATTTGATTACACCATTTTAACATACTAATACCTTATTTTGGATAAGATTAATGATACCATACTTATTTATTCTATTATTGTTTATGGTTATAGTGATGATATATTTAAGAAACCCATTTATTTTATTGTGGTATTTCTTTGACAAAATGATCAAATGTTTATGAAACACATTTCATTTCTGTGAGTTATAATATACCAGAGATTGTTTATGATACACTTTAAAAAATATTATGATTTTCATTATATAATGGTTGTTATAAAAAATTTATTGGGAACTCAAATTCAATTGTCAAATATGGATATCTCCTAAGATAATAATGACTGTAACAAGAAGTGAACCCTTCTCAATAAAAGTCTTTGAACACTATGATAGTGTTGGGAGTGAACCATGAATAAGGATATGATGGATTGGGGAGTGAAATGAATCAACAATGACAGTCTTGTAATTTCCCCGTGGATAAGGAAAAGATTCTCCTCGCTTAGGTCTATTATTCACACATATATCTTATTCTAATGTTATACTCTCACTGCTAAAATTCTTTGACTATGTCATGATTCATTTAATCTAACATATTTGGACGTATAATATGGATCATCAGTATGACATGTGACATAAATGATACAATTTTCAATTAATAATCTCACATTATTATACCCTAATGATAATTATATGTTTATCTAATCATTGATATCTCTCTTATTTACCCTTAATGAGTATCTAATATCACATGTTATTTTGTTTACTTTACCCCTATTATATTGAATGGTTTAATATATGATTTATCTTATAATGTTGATATTTATGAACAAATTAGTAGAAGACAATTTAGAGATATTATGAAATAATTGTTTTCATGTTTGTGTTTATAAAGACTATAAACTTATATGATTTTAGTGTGGACTGTAATGTTGGGAAAGGAATATTCATATATTATGATGTAATATCTATATGAGAAAATTATAAGCCTATATATCCTCTCTTGATCCTATCATGAAAACGTTAAATATTGCTTAAAAATATTTATATGTCTCATATTATATGTCAATCCCTTACTACAGATACCTATTATACTTATTATAATCTATATTATTATATATATGTAGATACATGTGTTTAGAATAACCAAAAGAAAATAAATCCCTCAACAAAATTATATCAGGGGAGATAATCAAAATTATTAATAGAAGACTATTACTAACAGGATCATAGAGATGGGATAGATAGTTAGTGAGGCATCCATTCTTCACCAATAAGGATGTTATGAAAAACATCATTCTAGTGTACACTAGGTGTCAGCACCCATTCTGTCATTGGTGGGGTAAATATAAAATCACATAACATATATGAAATAATATATATCCCAACTACAATAAAAGAATTAACATAATAATTGTGTCAACTACAACTAACCTCTCTCAGAAAGTTGATTACCACTATCGATGAATAGATATCCTATAAAACCACATGATATAAAGGTAATTGAATTAAGTAAATCTATCAATTAAAATTGTCTCATCTATGTTAATTAATCATGAATTATTCTTTTATTAACATACTCCATTTAAACATTACATTATCAACCCAATAAATTTAATAACTTCAATGAATAATCTGACTGATACCATGGTTCCTAAAAAATATTATCATTTGAATTCTATTATGACACAATCATTATAGGTGAAAACAATTTGTTCAATATCATTATATATTTATAGGTACTCAGTAAAACATCATGGGCTACCATATAAGAGATACATAAACCATGAACCAACAGCTTACTCAAATACTCGGTAAAAGAATGAAGAAACATGAAACATAGAAATGCATACTATGAAATATATTCATTAACATGAAATAATCATATATTTTGTGGCAATAACGGGAAATCCCTGCATCAACTTATTCAATATATCTTGGCTCCATCCCAAACACAACCACACATGTCCCCATGAATCCAAAAATCACAGGATTAAACAATTTCTCCATGATCATTCCTTCCCCCCCCCCCAAGTCTCATCAACCATAATCCATACAAGTCCCACATCAAGACTCATTAAAAGGATCTTTTACAGAGAAATCATATAAGGAAAAAAACAAAAAACAGAGTCAACATGGAATCTATGCTCTTAAAACAAGGCATAAATAATTCATATGAAAATATGAATACTATGAAACAAACACTTATCTTTATAAAAAAAGTAATTCTATTAACATATTAGTTTAAATGGTTAAATTTTCAGGTGTTACCAATGGTATAATTTATCAAAAGAAATGAATTATTTACGTTATTTCATGTATAAGTTTTTGTTTAATTTAACATCAATTGAAGATTATTTCATTTGAACATCCATATTTATTTCATTGACTAAATCCTTATTAAATTTATATTATTTAAACATAACTATCACACCAACCAAGCTAAACTCATCATAAAAACTTGGTATCTCAACAATAAATAGAGACAACCCACTATAGAGTAAAAAGACTGGCAAATCGTCATCGCATTGCAAAAACATGTGATTACTTCAACATAATAAATATATTTTCATTATTCTAGTGTGAAAATTATTTTCTTAAACTCTATTGTTAATCAAATTGATATGCCCAGAAAGATTTAATTTTTTTCTAAAAATAAGGAAAATAAAAAATTCAATTTCTTTGATTTTTTGTTCATTGTTTTTTTACACTAATAGATGAGGTTGGTTCAACCTTAATGAAAAAGAAAAAAAATAATTGAATGAAAGTTAAATTCTTGAGTACAAAAAAACATCAAAAATGTATCAACAACATCCAATGAAGGGTGGGAAAAACAATCATAACCCCTATAAAAGAAGAAAATGGATTGAAGAAAATATGAAAAAATAATGCATTGAAACAAAGGTATCCAATTACTAACAAAATAGTGGTTGAAACAATAAGAAAACAAGTTATTGGAACTCAAGACAGGTAGAATACATACTAACTCAAAGAAACACTACTGATATAGAATTTTTCAAAGATTTTATAACCCATACCCAATGTTATATGAATTGTTTAGGAAAACAATATAACTCTTGAATATAGGTGTACAGTTCAATTAACATTTTTATAATAGACTTTGTATATATTAAATAACCCTAATAATTTCATTAAATATATCAACATTATAAATATTTGGGATCCAAATGTTTTATGGACCTTTTCAGTTATTACATATGACATGAATGAGACCACATCTGGAAATATTTTTAGCAATATGTTTTATTGGATGTGGTTGTTCTTGAATTTTTCATATAGAAAATGGATTATCTTATGTTGTGTTTCAGAAACAATATCCATTAGGACCCTCCAGGGGTTGAAAAGAAATATAAGCCATTTACATACTTTGTTTCATATCAGTGATTTCTATTGGAACCATACATGATTCTATGCTCAACTCTACACCAACTGTGGCTATTTGGGATGGCTATTTTAAATAATAAGCCTAAAAAAGGATTCCCATAGGGCATGGTTCATAGAAACAATTTTTTTTACCCTACTATGTCTTTTTAAGCATCATGGTAATCCATTTCGGCCTTTTTTATTTTATCTAGGAAGACTCTCCAAGCGGCACGCCCAATTCCACAACCATAATGGATGTTATGGATTGGACAATTCAGAATCCATGCTTCAAAAGGACATGAAAAAATTGATTCATAATCAATTTTTTTCAGAAATAATGCACCAACACAACGCCAATATTCCCCAAAACCTCCACCACACTCTATACATGGGTTTAATGACTTATAGAATTGTCGAAACCTTTTTAAAACACCAAAAAAACATCTTCCACAAAACTATGACTTTAGAAACCACAATGGAATTATGATGAGTTTCCATACCCTAACACCATATGTAGTGTTATGATGAAATTTTATTCAAAATGAAATAGTGGTTACTCTAGTCCTAAATATTAATTCAATTTATCAACCATCTAAAAAATATTAAATGGACATGATTTTAGAATTAATAAGTTAAAATTCATTTATGATAAACCAAAATCATAACTTTTTTTGGGAATAATAAATGTCTAGTTTCCTTAAAAAATGTAATGATAAAATCAAAAAAATTATATAATTTAATTTTTATAAAAATGGTTTAAACAATAATATTTTTCTTACATAAATAATAATATAAATTAATGTCATCATATATAGTTTTTCTATGGGATTCACATTACCATTTAAATGAAATATTGTATTTGAATATAAGTAACTTTATTATAATAAATAACACTTATCATATATATAAAAAAATTGATAAAAAATATTTAATTTCTGGAATCGTCACATCAAAATTATTCAATGGTTATTTTATAATAATTTCCCTTTAGAGAATTTTTTTTGTTAAATGTAAAACATGGTATAATCACATGATAAGTAACATAAAATATAAATAACTAAAAATAAATGTCCAAAATACTATATAGTATTACTTGACAAAACATAATTCATTAAAATAATATATCATAATTGGATAAGATTAATTTTCTAGACTTGTGATGAATATTTAAAAATATAATGTATATTGTATGCTTTTTCAAAATTAATTATTTTTGAATAATAGAATTTTATAAATAAAAAATAACATAGATTAAAGGGGTCTCGACTCAAAATCTGTTAAAAAACAAAAAGACACAACTACTAGGAAAAAATAGACAAAAAATCTAATAAGGATAAAGCTTTATTATTATTATAACATCAACACCAAAACCTATGTTTAAAAATTAATAAACAATTCTTCCTAATATTGAATAAATACCTATTCTTATGAACTATTAAGTTATAAATATTGAACTTACCTTCCATTTCCCTCTCTCGATCAATTTTTTTGAGTTTCTATGGTTCTATGTATCTCTTCTCAAGATTTAGGAGGACACATTTCATGTAAAGGGTTCTCTTCCTATTCATTTTCTTTCTTGTAGTTCATTTGTTGTAAGAATTAATTTTTTATGTTAAAATGAATAAATATAGTAATAATCATTCCATTTCATACCAAAAGACATTCTATCAATTATAGACATCTAGTATCTATCACTAACACCATTACATTATCAATTTTATATACATGTTTATTTAATAAAACCATTCATTGAGTTTACATGAAACCAATTTTCTTTGTGAATACCAAATCCCACGTCCATTTTTTGTGTATTCATATAAATGTAATTTTAGCCAACTATTTTAGGATTTAGATGTATGAATATATCATTTGTAAAATTTGGTGTCCAGAAACCAAGTGGTTTTACATTGATTACATAGATATTTAATGTATTATTACATTTTGTTCATTTTTCTGCATGAAAATGATGTTATAATGTCATAGAGTATTTTTTTTATTGATAAGGATATGGAAGTTCTACACTATGATGAGGACCTTGAAATGTTATAACAATATTCTTAAACATAGTTCTAGGGTTGGATGACATGCTATGATTGGACACATAGCATGCCGACCATCAGGTGAGAGTACTCGTAAGCAGATGAGACTTCCTCTCATTAAGTTCAAACTTGGTAAACTCCAAGATATGAGATTATGAGACAGGCCCGCTAGATGAAATCCCACATGTTTTGGTGTCAAAAAATATTTCTATCTGCAAGCGTGTGTAATGATCTGGAGACTTTAATATTATCATTAATACATGTCCTGACTTACACACATTGATTTACTGACGAAAACCACCCCATAGATAGTTAGTGGGAATTAGGGTATGTTGGGTGCATCACGAGTGGCTTGTTATTATGTCGAGGAAGGTTTTGTCTCTTTCATTTATGGAAGTTGTTATCTCATCCCTTTGAATGAAATAGAACCTTCGCGCGAAATTACATGGCCATGGTGTAACAAAGAGTTTATTTCGGGTAGTCAATGAACGAAGTATCAAGCATAAATGGTGAAGACACATTCTTGAAACCTGCTTGATGAGATATTTCAACAAAGGGATTATATTACACAGTGAGTTTTAGTATGCATATGTCATTGTTGCGACATTACGTTCTTTTTCTTGGGTACCTTGACCCTTTGCTATACAGTAATCTTGGACTTTAGGCAAGCCCACCTAATGCCAATGAGAAAGAATCCTAGTGGGTCACAAAATAAGTTTTTTTAGGTTGTCTCGATGAAATTCTATTTTTAATATTATTATCATGACGTGGAATAATTTAATTCAAGTTACAATGATCTCATAAATCAAATAAAAAATATATATTTATTTTATTGAACATTTAATAAATTTATATTTACTAGTTTTTAAATAAAATATTTATTTAAGAGAATAAATTATTTATTTTTTTATTTACTTGTTCAATAAATGAAATTGGAGTTCGATCGGACCAAGTTCGGTCTGTTAGTAAAATAATTATTTGAAAGATGGTAAATAATTATTTAACTAGTTGGCACAAATTAAAATAATGCTGCTATTATTTTATGATGCAGAATTTTATTTATAATTCCATTTTGTACATGTTGTAACACCATAAATAATGACGTGGTATTATTATTAAATGCATGGGTTTTCTCTAATTTCATGAATGTATTTAATTGTTTCTATGCAATTAAATATTGTAACTTAAATTCAATGTCTATAAATCGGCAGGTACGCCTATTGTGCTAGATACCACACCACACACATGGTGAATGGATAATTGTTGAGCCAAACAATTTCCCTCTCGAATCCTCTTCTCTCCCCTCTCAATAATGAGAGACATTCTTCAAGGCCGAAAAACAAGCAATCAAGAAAGATAGACACAAGACACTCACTTCTTTGTGCTAGCACCCAGAGGATGAGTGGTGTCGATCAGAGGCCATCGGAGAATGTGTGGATTACTGCTAGAGGGATTCTAGTTTGGATCCATATAAGCGCAATGAGATAATCTAGAAGTGTCATTCCGAATAATCAATATCATCAAAGAAGAAAAATAACCGAGATATATGTATTTTCTTATAAAATTAATTAAAATAATTATAATCATGATGTGTGAGAACCTCCCTATGGTTTTGGGACAAATTTCTCATTATCTAAATCATTGATTATATTCATTGGAGACTGGAGTTCATCGTCATATTGTTCCCGGAAAAATAATTGTTCATGGTAAAAATCGAACTTCGGTACCATTCCAACCACGCTTCCGCAGGACCCGGAACCATCATTTGTTATCATAGGGAGGTTAAATCATATTTTATAATTATTTAAATATTTCATTGATGACATACACATTTAATAATTTAGTTATTTAAATTCAAGTTAATCATTGTGCAAATATGAATCTCCAGATTTATTCCTCCTCTTTCATTTCAGGTTCACTTTACAGAAACGGTTTTTTCTTTTAATTTTGATTAAAATTAAATAGAGGATCTCATCCAGAGGTTCCCAATCATCATGGTCATACAACACCAGAACACACAACATGTATTCCGCATTACATGTCGTGTAGTCAAGATTCAATGCATCAGACCGGTCCGCCAAACCAAGTCATGTGTGGGAGTCTTTTTATGTCTTAAATGACTCTATTTGTTGACCAAGAACAGGTGGCAAGCAGTTTTTAGATTACACGCTATTTGGCTCAATGGACACGCCATGTATTCCCTTCGGGTTAGGGTTGGACCATGTACCCTATACATGGATTTCTCAGCTAGAGACCGTTTATCAAGGAACTACGTAGTGTGTGGCCTACTAGACACACCATGTACTCCGATGATTTCAAAAATATACTAACATGTCATTTCCCCGGGCATGTACTTTGGATAGACGGTGGAAAATAGTACACGCTGTGTAGTTGGAACTATACGTTGTGTATTCATCCAAATTATGAAAATTTATTAAAATTAAATATTATATTATACAAACCCTTGACACATGTACCATTGTGCGGGTGTAAAGATTAGGCACAACATGTGATTGGTGTTATATATATATGTGTTTAATTTAACATCTGTGTAATATTCATTTATACTCATTGGGTAGTTATGAATAGAAATTCATCGAGTTTCCTCCATGGTACAAGTTACTTAAAAAGATAATTTTAAATTATTTTTTTTAAATTATAAGGGATGATAATCTCAAGGAAATTCAAAAATGGGTTTGAGATAAAAGTATTGATGAATTAAAAATTATAATTAATTGATTAGAGTGTGATTTATCCTAAACAATAACGATTATATAATTGATTTCTAGTTTTATTTATGCATAAATATCGTTGAATTTATGGACGATCATGAGCTAGACCAAGACCTCTGTATGTGGATGGTTTCTTGTAATTTATTTATTTGAATTAAATTTGTTGTCATGCGAGCCTTCTCCTCATTAATATGTAATGCCCGCATGCCCTATGTTTCTTTTATTTAAAACCCCTTTTTACCCTTCACCTATATGTGAGTTAAAAAAGGAATATGTAATGGATGGAACTCCCATGTTAGTGGAGTTGGTTCAATATTTAGCTGAGACAAAAACAATCCCAGGATATACAGAGGTGGAAAGGTGGAAGCTATAAACACAACCCCAAAATGTTCAAGGTGTTTCTCCCCTAGGTCAGGGTTAGTTGGTCAATCGCTAGATTAACTAACCATTAGAAAAGATCATGATCTTTCCATTTACTTTATTTTATTTCTATCAGTTTCATGGTCTATAATTATGGATCTGTTGTCACGATAACATAATGAATGAATTAAACAAGCATTCCATATGAAACTAAAAAAACCTTAATTATGTGTAAATATTATCAAAACATGGTTAATCATATAAGTATGTTCCACTTAACATTAACAAGAGTGTTATACTGATAATAAGAAATTCAAGCATAAGAGATAAAAATATCTCAAATAAAATATTAAGTCATAAAAAGCCTTTCGTTACTTGATTAATAAGAAAAATAAATAAAACTATGTGTTTGAGAAAACCTTATAGGGACACTTACATTTATACAAGAATCCCTTATGAAAGGTTTAAGGTTGACTTGAACATATTATATCAAGAGGAGTATCCCTTGATAGAAATGGTGTAATATTGGAGGCAATAGTTGAGGAAATCCAAAGTCATGATTTTAGGATTGGGGAGTCCACTCAACATATAAATGAGCTACAAGCCTGTAGTTGTAAAATAACTATACACCTAAATACCATCTTATAGGTTGATCAACTCTTGTTGGGGTCATGCGAAGAGGAATATGGATCCCTGTCACTAAAATGTCATGTCAAATGGACATTCCGAGTTCAAGGGTGGGGGCTATTGGGACTTGATAAATTAGTGGGAGACTTAATAAAATTTATTATTTCTTATAAAATGTAATAAAAAAAGTACTAATGATCTACTTTATTAATTGTTGAATAAAAATTAAAAACAGGTCAACCACACTATCCCTAAGATCAATTCTGGATAAAGACAACACCCTCACTGACAGTAACTTCCAAGAATGGTTTAGATTCCTTTGGGTTATCCTACACCCTGAACGGATGTCTTACATGCTTGAGTCAGCTTACCTGATCCACCTGCCATACTAGCAAGAGATGATGTTTTCCTGGTCAATGAGAAACATTTTAATGATGTTTTCTATGTTCAATGTTTTATGATATCGTCAATATATAGTGTGCTCATGAAGGCTCATGAAAACATGGATGCTTATATCATGTTCAATCACCTCCATGGTATTTACCAGGAGAGAGAAAGGAAGAAAATATTTGAGATCTCTAAGACACTCATTCATAGTAAGATTGGAGAAGGTGCCTCTACTGGGCCTCATGTAGTAAATCTCAATGGCTACATTGAGCGCCTAGAGGTCTATGGTTTAAAATCCTTGAAGAATCGGGCACCAATCTTATTCTCGCATCACTCCATCAGATATTTTCTAACATTTTTTGTCAATTTCAATATTAACAACATTAATAATTCTCTATCAAATCTTATTTTTCCCATTCACAATGTGGATAATGATATGAAGCGTGAAAAGAATTCAGTCCATATGATGAATAAGAGAAAAAGGAATGAAATGTGCATTAAGCCCAAATATTTTTCACGCCCTTCCATGACAAGAAATATCAAAGGGGGGAAAGAGAATATAATGTTGTTTATTTCGCATGTTCCAAGAAGGTCCACTAGAAGAATAACTACACCTATCCTAATAAGCAAGGGGAAGAATCAGGTGTGCTTGTTATCGAATGTAGTCTATCTGTTTCAAAAAATTGGGTATTAGATACATCTTGTGGTTCTCACATATGTATCCAAATACCGGAAACCAACATATTCAAAAATATTGATTGAGGGGAGGTAGATCTACGAGTATCCAATAGAGCCAGACTTGCTGTTGTAGCTGTCGGGGACTACCACCTCACATTACCAACTGGGGTCATCATGGTGTTAAAGGGTTGTTATTATGTGCCTTCTTTTACTAAAACATTATTTCTCAATCCAGATTAAATACATATGGATTTCTTTTCAATTATGGAAATGAATTTTTCTTATTTCACAAAGATAACATTAGTTATGTTAGGGAACATTTATACAAA
This sequence comes from Viscum album, assembly GCA_963277665.1. Taxonomy (NCBI): domain Eukaryota; kingdom Viridiplantae; phylum Streptophyta; class Magnoliopsida; order Santalales; family Viscaceae; genus Viscum; species Viscum album. The sequence goes on from OY728164.1 coordinate 689,629,825, forward strand.
GAACTTTTCGTGTTGGATTACACAAACCAAGTAATGGAAATTGATAACAAAGATACTTCACATGACTCATACCACACCCAACATTGGAATCACCGGCTAGGTCATGTAAATGAGAAACCCTTGGAAATGTTACATCAAGATGGATATTTAGATTCTTTCTAACTAAAACCACTTGGCGTATGTCATGCATGTTTACAAGAAAAAATGTCCAAGTCCTCATTTAGTAGGAAAGGTGAATGGGCTAAAGAACTTATTGAACTGGTTCATACCTATGTGTGTGTACCATTTATAATTGAAGGAAGTGGAGGGTACTCATACTTGATAACATTTACTGATGATTTTAGTAGATATGGATATATCTAATTAATGAGGTATAAGTCAGATTCTTTTGATAAGTTCAAAGAATACAAGAATAAAGTTGACAACCATCTTGATAAGTATATTAAGAAACTCTACTCAGACCAATGTGGATAATATCTTAATCAAGACTTCATTGATTACATATGAGAGTTTGGGATGCTATCCGAACTCACTCCTCCAAACACGCCCTAGTTGAATGGTGTGAGCGAAAGGAGGAACCACACCTTGTTGGACATGGTGAGATCAGTGATGATTCATGTGAGTCTTCCATTATCTTTCAGGGGACATGTATTACGAATAGCGGAACACATACTAAACCAAGTACCAACTAAATCGATAAATGGTATTCCATACGAGTTCTAGAGTTGATGAAAAGCCATGTTATTGAATTTACATGTGTGGGGTAGAAAAGTGTTTGTTAAGGCCTCTTCAGGTAACAAACTCACACCCCAAGGTAGAAAGTGTACCATTATAGGATACCCTAAGGAAAGAAGGGAATATTACCTATACAACCCCTTATACAAAAATTTTAAAGAGACAAGACATGCCATATTCATGAGAGAGAGCACATTTCTAAAAAAGATAATGGGAGAGAGAATGTCATTGATGAAGTCGAGGCTAATTTTACACAAGAGATGATACCGGAACAGATTCCACAAAGCCCTATAAAAGAAGAATTTGTTACAGAGACACAAGTACTAAGTATGAGTACAAGATAGGTTAGAGAAACGGAACGGTGCAGTTTTCGAGTTGTTGAATATAGTGACTCGTAATTAGTTGACAATAATGATCCTCTAACCTACAAGGATGAAGTAAGTGGCACAGAAGTAGACAAGTGGAAAGAATCCATGAATTCTGAAATGGATTCCTTGTACTAAAACATTGTATAAAATTTGGTAGATCCTCCTACTGATGTAATGCCTGTTAGTTGCAAATGGGTATTCAATAAGAGACTGGTCATGGATGGGAAATTCAGTACCTATAAGGCATGACTAGTTTCAAAAGGTTTTAAAAAACATCAAGGAATTGACTATGATTAAATCTTCTCTCCAGTTGTAATTCTAAAATCCAACAATATTCTACATTTCATTATGGCTTACCATGAAAATTTGATTTGGAAAATGGATGTACAAATAGAATTCTTTAATGGTAAATTTCAGGAAGATGTCTACATGACACAACTTGAATGGTTTGTGACTCCAAAGGATTCCAATAATGTATGCAAGATGTAGAAATCAATTTATGGATTAAAGCAATCATCCATGTCATAGAAAATTCTTTTTTATATATCCATAAATGATTTTGGGTCTATCAATAATGAATGTATGGCTTGTGTCTACAGACGATTTAGTGGGAGTGTAGTCATTTTCAAAATAGTATATGATGATGACATATTACTTATTGGAAACGAGATACATGTATTACATTTGATTATGGAATGGTTGAATCAATGCCTCTGCATGAAAAACATGGGTGAGGAAGTGTATATTAATGGGTCCATGATACATCGTGATAGATTCAAGAGACTGATGAGCTGAAGTGAAAGTACATACATTGATAAGATACTAAAGAGATTCGGTATGGAACAATCCTAGAGGGGATTGTTACCAGTGTCACATGGAATTCATCATTACAAGAAAATGTGCCCTAAAACACTTGAGGAAGGAAAGATAATGTCAAGGAATCCATACACATCAGCTATTGGGTCAGACATGTATGGAATGCTATGTATTATGCGGGATGTTGCCTATGCATTGAGTGTGGTAGATAGATATCAAGATGACCCAGGTGACTGTCATTGGATGGAAGTCAAGACTGTCCTAAACTATCTGATTCATGCTAAGGATATGATCCTAGTTTATGGAGGATATTATGAACTAATCATTAGAAGAAATGTTTATTCTAGTTTCCAAACTGATCAAGATGACATTAAGTCACAAACATGATACATCTTCACATTGAATGGAGGTGCAATGAGCTTGAAGAGCTCAATTAAGAGTGTGGTCGCAGATTCTACAGCATATTTTGAGTATATCATAGCTTCTGAGGCATCAAAATAAATTGTTTTGATGCGAAGCTCCATCTAGGAGCTAGATGTGATACCTATTAGTAAAGATCCCATCACATTGTACTGTGATAATACTACAACGGTGGCTCTCGCAAAAGGGCCCAGGTCACATCAGCTGGCGAAGAACATACATTAAAAATTATCATCTCTTGAGGGATTTTTCTCAGAGATGTGATGTTGAAGTGAGAATTATTTACATAGAAGGCAACATGGCGGACCCCATAACTAAACCATTGACTCACCAGAAACATGATCATCATGTGAGGTCTAGCAGACTGAATGTCATATGCATTTGGCTCTAGTTCATGTCGGAGTTTGTAAGAGTTGGTGTCCTAGAACCAACTGGTTTTTCATTGATTACATGGATATTTAATGTATTATTACATATTATTCATTGATTTTAATGATTATGATTTAATAATGTCCTGCAATATTTGATGTATTGATAAGGTCATGGATGTTTCCCGCTACGATGAGAACCATGAAATTCTATAACAATATTATTAAATATAGTTATGTGGTTAGATGAGAATCTATGATGGGATACATAGCATACATATCGTTAGGTATGAGTTCTCGTAAGCATAGAAGACTTCCTCTCATGATGTTCGCACTTGGTAATCTCCAAGATAAGAGATTATAAGAACTAACCCACTAGTAGAAATTCTGCATGTTTTGGTGTCATCAGATATTTCTATCTGTGAGCATGTTTAATGACCCTTAGATATTATGATTATCAAGGTCCTCTCATTTGATGGGAAGATGGCACTATATTCTTTCTAGATGGTCCCTCAAGGCCCGTAATAGGAGGGATATCCCTCGTGTCGTTGTATGGATTTCCCTCCCTAGTTTACTGCTCCCCTTCTTTAATGATTCTTACCATAAATCTATTTGGGATTCTATTTGAGGATACCTATGTGTGGATGATAGGACTATAAATTGGGTGGTTTCCTCAGAATCTCGGATCTATGTCGAGTTAGATCTAGCCTTTCCACCATTGGATCAAACCAATATGAAGGTGAAAGGTTCACTCATATAGAGTCAGTACATTGTCTATCCAAGTTTTCCCAGGTTCTTCTCCTCTTATTCTCTTCAAGGGAACTCTAATCAGGCCTGTAGGAATTGTTTTCGTGGAAGATGTAGGATGGACCCCACTCTGTCATAGAATTTGGGTAGAAGTAAACTTCCAAATTCACATGGGGAGGCCACCCATGAGGTTGGGTAGGACTCGTCCTTGCCTTTTCATACCCCCAATGATGCCCATGGGAAGGCCTCCACTATGAGTTCTATCTGCATGGATTTGGAATTATTTCATTCAACATCGATCTCCACTTTATGTGATTCTTCAACTAGTATTCTTCCAAATCTTATTCAGTTTCTCTCTAAATTTTTTTGGATGGATATTATCTGGAAATCATTCTCTGAATGGTAGGGTCCGAGGATTTGAGTTCCTCCTTCTTGAAGCTTATCACGTGGTCATTCCAATGAAGGGGTAGTGGAGAGGATCCAACCCTAGACCACTGTACATCTTTCCTCTTTCTAGAACCTTTGGCTTGGAGCTTATATAGCATCCTTATTTTTCTTCGGGGCTCAATTTTTACCCATCAACCCAACCTACATATGCCTCTCATCCTGATAGTGATAGTTCCTTATAAGAAGGCTTAGATGTTCAACCAATTACTGACATCCCAAACCCTCAAAGAAATAGGAAAGGAAAGTTTATTAGGATGCCTTCTCTTTTGACTACTTCAGTTTATACCTACTATCTAATAGGATTTGGAGTATGAAAGAGGGCCCAACAAAAAGTTGTTAAAGAGGGTTCACCCTCTTGTAGCATGAAGACCGGATCACATGGGACCAAAGCCAGGCTCGCCCTATGTCAATGATACCCATCCTAATTAGGAATGCATGCGGCATTGGGGCCTAGGTTAAAACAGACTTCTTAGCCACCGATATTAAGAAACACAAGGTTAGAATCACTGATATTTTGGATCACAAACAGAAGCCTTCTAAAATCAATGATTTTTTGCACAAAGTTCACATGCATATGTTCATCCATGCAGAAATAAATAATCATCACATATTGAATTTATGAGGCAGGGAGACTACTGTGGATATGGTTCAAGCTGGTGACCAATATTTCATGGTGAATATCTCCAGTAACAATGAATCTTTCTTCTGTTCTTTTGTGTATGGGAGCTGCGACGCACAACGGCGATAGGTTCTATGGTAAGCGATCTGCTCATTTGATCTGGAAGACTCTCCAAAGATTATTGATGGAAATTTCAACATCATCTCAGACCTAGAATATGAGTGTGGTAGGGGTGTCTTTCCTCATTCTTCCAGCTTCGACATTACTCATTTTATAACGTGTATGGGTCTTTTGCACTTGGGGGTACTGCGGGGACTATTCCATGTGGTGTAATTACCAAAAAGAAAATATGAGATATTGGAGCCTCCTGGATCAGTGCATGGAAAATTAGTATGCCATATCCAAGTACTCTGAGACTAAGGTCAGCCATTTGGTATGCGGTGTGTCTATCCATTCACCCATGTTAGTTTCTTTGGTTGTTAGGATGGAGGGGGATAAATGTTTCAGTTTCCTCCAGCACTGGGCCATCATCCCTAGGTTTCATCAAGTCATGTGTGATGTCTGGAATGAACATACTTAGGGGATCTCCTGGGTAGCCATTCAAAACAAATTAAGGTGTCTCAAACTCAAACATCACTCATGGGAGAAGGTATGCCTCCCAGAGACAGAGACATGAACGTCCTTATACTTGAAGTGGAGAGGTTGGAGTTTATCTTGGAGGTGGTATGGGACGCCATGATTTTTTGAAGAGTTGTCTAACACTAAACTTCTCCTCATAGAACTCATTCTTAAATAGGAATTCATTTCCCGGAAAAGATCACGGGTGAAATGGATACGTGAATATGGGAAGAACATAGCCTTTTTCATGCATGTATAAAATGGAGTAGATGTATAGTTAAGCCTAACATCGTGATAGAGGATGGATCCTACTCAAACTATAGGGATGTGGTTGGTGGTAGAGACTTATCTTCCTTTCAGAACCTATTGGAAATTCTTATTCAGGCCATGGGGACAGGCTATCCTGTAGTGACCTTGGTGCTGTTAGAGGTGATACCAAGAGAAGTTTCTGGTGATGAAAACACTTCTTTTGAAGCTATACCCAAGGAGGAAGAGGTGTTTGAGCCCATTTCAAAACTCAATCTGGATAGTGCCCCAGGCCTTGACTGGGTTCTTGGTTCATTCTATGGGGGATCTTTGAAGGTGGTGAAGGCTGATATAGTTATGTCCATCAAGGACTTCTTCTATGGAAGTACTCTCCCCAGGATCACAGGTGCTACTATATTGGTTCTGTTTCCAAAGATCAAAGACACATTCTCTATTATCAATTACAGGGTGGTGGGTATGTGAAACTATCCATATAAGATTATTTCAATCATTATCAATTTGAGGGAATCCAAACATACTCCACAGTGGTTATCATTAGAGAGGAATGGATTTTTGAAAGGTCAATCTATTCAAGGGGATGTTGATTTGGAATAATATATTCGTAGAGAGATTAACTTCAAGACACATGGGTAAAATATGGATTTCAAATTGGAAATTAGTAGGGTATATGATGTAATTGAATGGGGTTTTATCAACAAGGTTCTCTGGATTATGGTATTTTTGGTCTACTCTACTGAACTCATTTTTAGATGTGTTAGCTCTCTATTGTTGGAAGTAACCTTTATGGGTAAGTATCACAGTATATTCAAGGCCACTTGGGGGTATAGGCCAGGCGACCCCCTCTCCCCACAATCTTCATTATAAAGCAGGACATACTTAGTCAGCTACTCAATAGAATGGTCTATATTGGTGAAATTCTTCCCTTCTATATGAAAAATAATCTTCCATTACTCTATCATCTAATGTTCACTAAAAACTCCTAGATTTCCACCAGTGATAATAAGATATTAGTTCATGGGATCAATAAATCTCTGGATGAATATTGTTCCTAGAGTGGCTAGGTGATCAACAGGTCCATCAGCATCATTTACATATATATAAAATGTGGGCCATGTCAGATCTCCCTCTTGTGCCAGAAGTTGAACATGAAGAATCAGTCATTTCCCTTATTGTGTTTGAGCACACAAATTTCTTCAGGGAGAACATCCATTAAATATTTGGATCTCATTATCAATAAGTTTACAAATATGGTGTGTAACTGGAAGAAGAATTACCATTCCTTTGGGGGATGTATATCTCTGTTTAACATAATTCTTTAAAGTATTACTATACATGCACTATCATCCATCAGGGTGCCAAAGGGGGTCATAGTTACCATTAATAAAATTCTAGAGAACATTATATGGGATGATTTATATAAAGGAAAACATCACTAGACATCATGGAGAAGGATGAAAAGACTGATCCACAAAGGCCGGATCAATGTTAGGAACCTATCAGACACCCTGCACTGCATGCAAGAAAAGTATACTTGGGAGGTTGTGAACGAACATACTATATGGGGTAAGATCATGTCCTTAAAATACATGGATTTCAATGATAATGGGGGATGCCATGAATCCCCTTTACAGGACATGGTCTCCCAACTCATTTTTTATACCCACTAACACTCTCGGTGGGTTGTGGGTGAGGGGAGCCTTCTATTTTGGAATCATAACTGGGTGGGATCCACACTTGGATTTATGGGATGCCATGCGCCTCATATTTACTTCAAGGAGGCGATATTACATCCAAGATTTTTTCATTCGGTTCTAGATGAGGAATATAAATGGGTTTTTGATCTCGTATGCATCAATTCAGAACCAGATATTTGCATGTTTACTCCCTCGAACTCTGGGTTCTTCAATCCAAGGGAATTTTTTAGGACCCTTATCCAACATGGTCAATCTGCCATATAGAATATCATTGTGTGGTGCAACACAATCCCAACCAAGTATAAATTTTCACCCTAAAGGATAAAGTACAAAGAGATTTCTACCGATGACATGATCAAGCAGTTGGGTGTTATGCCTGCCTCCAAATTTTATTATTACACTTATCATCAAGAGGAGAATACAAATCAACTTTTCTTTAATAGTGAATGGGAATAGGAAGTATGGAGTTTCTTTGGGATTGTTTTAGTGCCTTATTGTTTGAACATTTTTTATGAAACCTTTCTGGATTAGTGGTTTTATGGCACTAACATCACTACTATGGAATGAATGGTTAGATCAGTCATTTTTAATACATTCTTTTGGTGTATCTGGTAGGCCATGAACCTGGCCAGGTATGAATGAATTCTCACTTCTTGAAGATATATCATTGTTATAAGCATATCCATTCTCATTGATGTGGTTAGGAGTATCATCTATTGGTATGAGGCGCCTTCCTCGAGGTGTTTTCAAGGTAGTGCATTGGAGAACATTTATAGAACCTAATGAACTAGAGGACAGTGGGTGTGGTGGAATCCTCCAATTTCTAGTTTCAAGCATAATATGGACGGTTCTTGTAAGGAGGGGCTCATCTGTGGGGTAGGATTTGTTCAGTATTACAAGGGTAGTGTCCTTGGTGAGTTTTTTTTTCATATTATAGACAATGGACATCAATCCAAGAAGAAGATAAAGCGATGGTCACATGCTTGGAATTATGTGAAATAGAGAATATAGAACTTTCTCAGGTTGAGACCAACTACAAGATCATTCGGGACTCAATGAATGATAAATATACCCCTATATGGTCAATTGAATACCCCATTAGAAAATTCTAACGTATACTCAACGATAATAAGACAGTGACCCATACATAGAGGAAGGTAAACAGGGTAGCCAGCCATCTAGCATCTATGGCTGTGGCAGATCATGGCATTAGTGTCAGTTTTTTCCCAACTCTCACTTTATGAAACCTGAAGGGGTGAACTTGATTCGAGGTGATGAACTTGATCATCATTACTTTAGGCCACCCTAGGTTTTCTGTTTTGTTCTTTTTATCTGTCCTAGTATAGTGGTACCCCTTATATTTAATAAAAATTTACATTAGATGATGATATACTCAAAACTTAATAAGGATTTTATAAAAAAAATCATTTGTAAATTGATTCTAATGAACTGTATTAGATAAATAATAATATATTTGAACTAATTCTAAATTTAAAATAATTTAAAAAAAAACTTTTTAAATTTTATAAATAAAAAATCATTTTTCAATATAAATTAGTGTTTTCACTATTCATTGAAAAGTTAATATTTTCAAAAAAATCCCAAAAATCCACCCCGAACAAATTTTGAAATGATTAATCCAAAAACTGAAGCTACTTTTTTTAGATATATATATAATAGTTTCAAAAATAACTTTTATTATTTGTTAAAAAAATCATTTCTTCAGAAAATAGAATTTTCAAAACATATAACATCTTTACCATAAATTTACTATTTTTTTATCAATATTTTTTATTTATATAAAACTATTAAACATTATATTTAAAAAAAGTTTATTCCTATTCATACTACCATGATTAATGGTTGGGTAATAGTCTCTAGGTTAAAGAGTAAAATAAATTTTATAGTGCATTTTTTTGAACTCGATGTAGCATAAAGCACAGGTAGTCAAATAAATTAATTTTTTTAGAAGAAAAAAATATTTCATAAAATATCAAGGTGTTATAGGATATCCCAAGGTCTATTTTTAATGAAGAAAGATGGTAAATTTCTATTCTGTTTTTATTATGTCTATCAGAATAAATTGATGGTAAATTACTATTTCCCTCTCTAATTTATTGATGATTTTTTCAATCAATTAATGGAAGTAAGCTGGTTCTCAAAAATTTATTTTGTAATGACCAATAATTCTATCAATATAATTTTCATTCTTATTATTTAAATGAATAATATTTATTAAAGTTCCTAAACATGATGTAAGGACTAAAAAAATTATTATGTTAATTTAAACATTACATTTATTGAATAATAATGGAAATAATAATTTAAATTATTTTGTATGATCATTTGGATCTTCTCGATACCTCATAATAATAACACTCTTGAATAATGATATAGAAATTAAGAATAATTCTTGTAATGGAATATGAATTTTTAATATATATATATATATATATACTTGATAAAAAATAGAAGTTAATGAATAATTAATGAAATATGAGGTATTTATTGGAAGTAGGGATCACATCTGATCGTTAATAATATAACCTTTGGAATAATAATATGATTGTTAGGATAGTAACCAGACCATTGGAATATTAATATAACCATTATTAATGGTAACTCGATTTTTAGAATAGTATACACAACTATGAAATTGTAAAATAATATTTTTTAATATTATAAAATGAAAAAATGAAATATTTATACCATAGAAAAGTAAACAAATGCTTAAAATTGATAAATTATGTGTTCATATTTTTGTTAATTACAAATATTTTAATTTAATGTTTATAATTTATATAATCATTTAAAAGGAAATTTACTTTCATCAAATGACATTATTAATTAATATTATGTTTTATTATAATGATAATATAATTTTATGAGACCGTTAGAAATTTTTCAAAGGGACATAAATTTGATCAAAATTTTAAAATTGATATTTTCAAATAATTGAATTTTTTTAAAAATTATATTTTACATATTTTGGAAATTATTTTAATAAAATGAATTTAATTTTTTTAATCTTCTTGTTGAAAAATATTTATATTTAATTGCTAATATCGTCTAAAATAGTTGAATTTTGGTTGAATAATGAAGTATAGTAAAATATTTCATTTGACATTATAAGATAAATACATGAATTTTTGAGTCATGGATGATGTAAGAACCCATTATTTCTAACCAATATGAACAATTTAAAATATATATTCACAAGGATAAATACTATTGATAGTATAGATCCGATGTAATAAGAAAATGATTATAATTTTTAAAAAATCCCATCTCCCTCACTTATAAATACCACCCTCATATCCACTTATAATTACATCTTAAAAAACATATGTCTTACCAAAATTCTTCCCAATTATCTTAACAATCCTTACCCCATGTCCTAGTTCATCTGGTCTCATTAAAAAAAAAATCCAAGGTTCCTTAAGTTGTATCTCATGAGGATATATCCAAAAGAGAAGGTAATACCCTCAATAGAGTCTTTTATTTTTTTCTTTCTCCTCATCGTCTCGAAATATTCCACTAAACAAGGAATAATAATTCGAGTATCATATTTATAATAAAATTTAATTTTTTAATTTAATATCTATCATCCATTATCATTTATTGTAATCCTATTCTAAACATGTGAACATCATTAGTATTATGTCGGTTCACCTCCTCTCTGGATAATGTGATTTTTCCCATTAATGCCTTCATTAACAGATTAAATTGAGTTAAAATGATTTAAAATTTACTAACAATGTATATTATATATATATATTCATATTCTTTAATGAATATATATCCATAATTTTAAATAAAATAAGACGAGTTCAAAAATTGTCTTCAAAACTGACTAAATGAACTAACTTTATAATGCTAATGTTTTACTAAAAGAATCATCCCAATGTCAAAACACATATGAGTATTTGTGACCATCTAAATTTATATAAGTACATGTATATAATTTTATTTCACTTATATATTTCTAGTCCCACTTTATAAAATCATCAATAATTATCCACAAGTGATCCACCCTTTAAACCATGGAACAAACGCTCTAGGAATAAGAAATTTAAAAATTATATCTCATTGTAATGATTCAGAAAGTACATATTAAAACTATAATAAATAAAATATAAATTTAAATGGTTATAAATTAATTATTTAATGATATAATTTTATTATACCGATCATTAATTGAATGTTTAGAGGGATTCAGGAATATGAGTTAAGGGATCTCTTTGAACCATCCTTTTCTTTTGGTTATGACCTTTCTCTCTCTAACTCACTTTATCTATCTCTCTTTAATGTTATGTAATGCATACATATTTTTTTATATAATTCTCTAAGATATGTAACTATATTATTATCCCTTAATCTTATAGGTTAATAAATTCCTTAAGGTCATTTCTTAAACTCCTTCTTTATGAAAACACCATTGATTATAATATGAGGAAAGATTTTCAAAAACATTTATTTCCATGTGTAATTATCATTTTTATAACTAATGATTAATTTAATTTTTTTAAATATCATCATTTTCATGTTATAATTGGTTCGATGATATTTCCAATCTATTTCATTAAATCCTATGAAATAATAAAAATTATAATTTATAATACCCAAAATATACTAGCTAAGAATATGTAATAGTGCGACAGTAAGGGGTCGATCCCATAGAGAGTGGGGAGCATAGAAGCATACATTTGACTACAGGTCATTTCACCACAGTTTAAATTTTATTTCATTTACTAATTAAATGATTCAAATTAAATAATTGAAATTTTAGTTTAATGATAGAAAACATAAAAGAAAGAGACATCAGTTTCCAAGGCTCGTTTTTCTAAAATTAATTCAAATTCCATCGTAAAGAAACTATATCTAGTAGTTGTGAAATTATAACAGAAATTGAAATCAACCAGTTCTATTTCATGAAAATGAACTTATCATCTCAATCCTCATGGGAAGATAAATTAAAATAACATGGATGATCTATGTTCTAATAATGAATAAAAAAGAGTAATACAACTCAATGATAATGAAATAATTATCTTTTACTATAATGGTTTTCATTCACCACTAGACATGTGAGGTCATAAATATAGTGGAGGATACAGTAACTAATTAATTCTTACCATGAATCTAAAGTATAAAATTATTCTTCTAGTGAAGATAAAACATGAAATATGGGTATATTCCCCCTTTAAATAGAATCACACACCCATATGGATCTATCCAATCATCATTGAGTGATCACCAACGATGAATAAAACAAAAACCAAAGGAGAGAGAATAGAAAATAAATGTCTAGAATAAAATTAAATAAAAATAAATAGAATTAAACTAATGATAATCAAATGTTACATCAAAGCATGATAAATCAATGAAAAATAAACTCAAACCGTGGTGATCAAACATGATGTTGGAACACTAATAGTTGCCTCCTGGTGGTCAAATCCCTATTACTTCTTTAATTACCCTATTCCTTTGTCTGTAATATTTATTTATAAACCTATAATTATTTCGTGGGGTTTACTCATGTTGAAATTTATATTAAATGGAAGTCTTAGTTCAAACATGTAGGTCCCCATTGAAACTCTCATCAAACATATGAATCTGGGAATATCTTGATAAATTCATGTCTTGAATGTTTGTATCACATCGTGAAATAAAAAATTCCTCCTATGAATGGATTATTTTCATGTCCCATGATCAAAACATAAATCTGGTTCATGTTTTAAACAAGATTCACATCGTGAATATAATATTTCCAGAACATAAACCTACATTTTTCCTTGGTTATTTAGTTTTGAGCATCTAGGAACATCCATTGATCATCCTACATCTAAAGAAACGTTATTTTAGTGGAAATATTGATTTTTTTTGTTTTTAATCTTCAATATCAACTTGATCATCATTTTCCATTCATGTTCCTCAATTTTTATATTTCACTTCAATTTATTATTAATTTCACTATACCAAATGTCTTTCATTCAGACACATAAAAAATTGATATCCTAAATGAATCACCTATTAAATTAATTAATATTGAATAAAACATATATTAAAACACATGATAATATTGATAAAAAATAGATATATCATACACCTATATATTTCTACAATACGTTGGGTAATTTTTTTTCCTTGTGATATGTTATCTATCTTATTATGGATTAAACTTAATAATATATGGGACTATGTCTACCATGTGATGTTGTATTACCTATTGTAATTGAATCATGTTTATGTCTTATTATATTTTTCTTACACTTTCCTATATTTATATGACCTTATGATACCAGGATCCAATGTTATGAACCCATTTTATCATTCATAACACTTCACATTAATGATTTCTTGTTAAACCATTTGACACATATGTTATGATTCATTATCATGTTAATTACCTTACTAGGATTTATATCTCACCCTTTCCTTTTATATATTTACCTAGGTTATCCAACATTGTTTCATATGCTTCAATGGATTTGGGATCTCATTATAGATATTAATATACATTTTTATTATTTTAATTTAACTGTAATGTATTATTAACCAAGTATTCATAATACACTAGGATTCTCGGTCATGTAGATGTATTTATTGGATATTTTGGTTAACAGTTGGGTGAAAATATGTGTAAAAGGATTTGATATTTATATTTGGTATCATATGATTTATTAGTTATTTTTTAATATTAGAAGTAGAAAAATTTTGTGAACTATAGTAATAAGTTAATTATAGAAGAATATCTTGTAATTTTGATGAACTATAGAGCTAGTGGTTTATAAGAAATTAAATATTCGTCTTGATACTACAAGTGGAAGTGGATCTGGAATATTTGTTCCCAGGGGTAATAACCGCAAAAAGTGAACATTGGGATTTGACTCAATTGTTAGCTGGTACATAACAAAGATACCTTAAATGAAACCTTGTTTGAAACTCTTAAGGGATATGATTTTTTAAATTGACAAATTTTTTACAAACAATTTAAAAGTATATAAATTAATATTTAGGTTAGAAACCATTTAGGGAAATCACCATATATAGCATAGATTAAAACCTAGAGACTTCAATGTTAATATTTACATTCCATTTATAATTTATTCCTTTTACTTTTAGATTTTACCTTTTATATATTTATTAGTTAATTTATTCTCATCCTTTTCCATAATTTAGTTAACAATGGGAAATAAGAGGAACCATGCCAACAACCAACATGATAGGAAGTGTTATGATTTCCTTAATGATATTCCAACCCTTATTATAGTAGGTTCTAGTAAATTAATGTTAGTATTAGCTTAGCTAAATCATTCTATGAATAATAGCTGGAAATATGTGGAACTCCATCCTTCTATTATGAATGATAAAGTTGTTGTCCAGTCCTTTATGAAACAAACACCTCTAATATTTACTGAATCTTCTTTATCCCCTCATCACAGAATTATGGTTTAACTCTATTAACAAAATATTTTCAATCCACTAAAGATTTGAAAATGAGATATTCATTATAGTTTACTATCTCTTGAAAGGGGAAGATGATGAGTGATGGAAACTAATCAAGAACACAGTCCAAAGAGGGTATTGATTCCACGGTATAAAAAGGAATAAAAAAAAATTTCAATGAATATTTTCGCTCAACTCTCCATATAAAAAGGGAGAGTTATATATTTATATTGATTTAAATGGAATATTAGTTTATTGGGGAATAAGTGGAAATACTCACAAGACATTCACAATATGCATATGACTGTGAAATGAACTCTGAAATAAGAGTATATTACTTCTTTAGTGGGTTAAAGATGAGTCTTTGAAAATATTTACTGATTAAATACTTTGAAAGATATGAATATATTGTTTCCTTTTCCCTCAGGGACAAGATGTATATTGTCGACTCTGAGTGGTATCATGTTCATAGAGATAAAATTGTAATTTAGTTTTCTTTTTTTATGATAAATTGATAAATCTCATGGAGTATTTAAAACCCAACATATCTCTTTTCAAAAGTGTCGGAGGAAGCTTCCCGGAAGCTATCTAAGAGGAATTAGGATATGTTTAAATTGTTCAAAAAAGGGGAATCAAGCTAATCAGTGTCAAAGGGAAATGATGAATCCCACTAATGTGGAAGAAGAATAAAAGGATCATATAAACACTCATCATGTATTATAGTGTCTCGTCTCTAAGGAGCACATGCATTATGGAATCCAATTCCTTAAGACATGGGTTTCCATACAGAGTCATCATCCAAATCCTTTAAGGCATAGAGAAAAAAAAAGATAATTTCCTATCACTACTGCTAATATGAATATAGAAAATGATTAGTTGAAAGATACAATTGTTCATTTATTCAAGAACAAAAAAAATGTACTTCTTTTATTCTAGTTCAACATATTTTTTTTATAACTTTCATGTTTAGTATAACTATTCAAATAGTACCTCAACACATGGGGATTGACCAATTAGTTAGAATATAAACTGGATAAATTATTGCGTCTGAACTATATAACTCCTCTCTAGTAAATGTTTGATAACTAAACATCCCAAAAATTATTTTTCAACTTCATTTACTGTATTTTGATTCTATATTGGGCATGTATTAAATGGATTATATAAATCCAACATCAACTGTAGGTTGGGGTAGATAACTCTTCACATTATGAGTTATCATTTGATCCTATAAAAGTTAAAGGAGGTGGATAAAACAAATTTGGAACCATCATTTCAACTATGGATATTAATACCATTTTACCAACAATATCTATCTCAAATAATTTTTCTAAAATAGAGAATCATCCTTGGATACATTCCCATTATGAACGATTATACTAATTTATTCCCTAAAGAGTTTCATAGTCTTCCTCCCTACTGAGAGGTTGATTTCTCAATAGAAATTATACCTTTGTCTTTTCCCATATCCAATAATCCTTATATAATTTCCACCCTTGAGTTTTAATAACTGAATATTCATGAAATACCCTCATATTTTAAAATAATAACATTAGTTTTGATAACACATATGACACATAACACTAAAATTAAACAGTCGAAAACATATTAGACCATTATAACCTAGCCATAAATTTAGTGGTTTAGAATAGGATTAAATTTTTTTTGACTATATATATATATATATATTTATTTCCTACTTAATATAAATTTAATGGAAATTCTTAATATATAATCACTCAATTTTTAGTAAGGACATTTTACTCATGAAAAATATTTCATCAAAAATAGTTATTAATTTTTGAGAGAAAATATTAAAATTAATTTATATAACCTTTATTAAAAATATTTTATAAAATGAAATTTAATTTTTAAATCATATTATAAAAATTAAATTAGGTTTTAATTTTTTTTGGAAAATATTGATTTTTCTATGAACAATAAAAATATTGATGTTTGTAAAACTTCTATTTCTTTTCAAAAAAATATTTAATTTAAAAGTTTAATTTGAATTTTATTTAAAGAATAGTAATAATTATATAGTAATATTATATAAAAATAAATAAATTTTATTCATCTAAATAATGGATTTCAGTATAAGTTTCCTTTTAGGCTTTAAAACATATTTTTCTAACTGTTTTAATGTGCATAATGTTTCTCCATTTTAATTAATTAAAATAATCCATAATTATTAATTATATAGGTTACATTTAAATATTTTATATCTAAAAATATTAATTTATGTTCATGTAATGATTATTACTATTAAAAAATTATTATAATTTCATCTATGTTTGAAAATTACATTTCTCAAAAAACTGCATTTCATCAGGTCTGTGGGTTTTATTCTAAACTAAATTCTACAAATTATATGAGTATAAGTTGATAAAATTTATTAAATATTTAGAATCCAAATAATTTATATAATATAATAATGTCAACTTAATTTTGGGTCATAACGAATAGTGAATATTGTATAAATAATTTATCATGATTAAGGTAAAAATTGGTTTATTGGGGGTCAAACTAAGAAGTTAAATATTAAAATGACCTAAATAATTATCTATATTATATTTAATTTCCACATTTTTTAATTTTATTTTATAATTATTGATAATTTAAAATATTTGGGACTTTTTCCATGTGTAAAATGTACAGATAACTTTTTCATTTCAAATATTCCAAGAGCATCAACTCCCCCACTTATAATAGTCCACCACCTCTCATCTCCACTTCACACTTCCAAATACCTTTTAAAATGAATAACATCCCAAATAAATTCTTTAATTACTTACCCACATCATATATGACTTTTTTCTATCCTAAAACTAATTTATGAAGGCATTATGTATAATCCTTAATAAGTCATCTGAGGAAGAGGTATTATTCTTAACTATTCATTCTGATTTATTATCTCTTTCCCATCATTAAAATATAATTCAACCACGAAATTATAATAACATAATTATCTATTATATACTAATATATTATTATTTTAATGTTATAACCTAAATATATCTTCTCTTCATTCGAATGGGAAACGAAACAGTCATTCGTGTGTACAAGGGATTACTGCCTAACAAACCACTGTAAACCATTTTCTATCATTGACTGTCATGACTGTCCCTGATTGTGAATATAATTTTTATATATGATATTAATTAAATATTTATCATTATGAAAATATGATATATCATATATTTTCTTAACTTTATATTCATTGGATTACGATAACGTTTTTCATGCATACGTGTGGACTACCGCCACCACGAAGCGATGTGTATAATTTTTCATCACCAAATCATGTGTAAGATATATGTAAATGTATTCAAATAAATAATATTATATTTTTCATATTATTATCAATATTTAACATTAAAATAATTCTTACCTTATTTCCATAATGATAGTTAATGAATGGAAATTTTTCTCATGCGTACGTACGACCTACTGTCTCCATGGATGTAACATAGTTCATTTTTCATATTCATTATTCATGGTTGGATTTAAAATTATAATTGATGTATAATAATTATAATAATTTACGTATTATTATTCATGACAATATGAATAAATGGACCATTTTTTCATGGTCCACATACCAAATCTATCTTGAAAATATGGACTAAAAGTTCTCGAAACACCTTATGTGGACTTATCTGATTATGTATTCAAGTATATTTTTAAAATAAATAATTTAATTAAAAGGTACCAAAATAGTAAAAAATTATTTTTTAATATAATAATTTATATAATATTTTTATATATTTGTAAAAATATATACATGGAATGTTTGGACTCATGGTAAGGGCTTTCTAATCTAACTTTTATTTTTCTGAGATATATAAGATATTCACCACTTATTTTTATTATATGGAGTATATACTAAACATGAGATTATTTTATGATTCCTTCAAATAAAATTATTTTGATTTATGAATTCATATGAGGTTTGGATCCAGAGATTACCCAAATAAAAATGGATTTCGTCTCAATTTTATTTTATTAAAGAATTTATGATTATTATACACCTAATTTATTTTATATGATGTAAATACTGATAATTTTACATGTAATATCATTAATATTTCATAATCAAGAATATTATATGTTTCAAGTTGAATAACTCCGTCCCAGGGGATTATACTTTAATGTTACCAAGTGGTAAATGCTATCGTAACTCAATTTCCTTTCGTTGGGTAATAACTCTACTTCATTGACTCTGTTATGCAATTATTATTTTTAAATTTATCTATAAAATCTTATATTTTGTATCTAATTTTTTTTTTGTAGATTTACAATTTTTAAACACAATCCCTCCGTGGATTAACTCTCAATTCAATGATATAAACTGTTTAAGGGTTAATCATCCCAAATTCCTTTATTTGGGACATATGTTTATAATATGCACGTATAAGATTTTATGATGTATATTTAATACCCCTATAACACCCCAATATTTTTTGAAATGTTTTTTTGAATAAATTTAATTTCTTTGAAAGCTTTCATTACAAACAAACTTGAGTTTTAATGAACATTGATATTTGATAAATGTTATTATTTAAACAAGACTGTTATAAAATAGATATTAAAATTGGTTGCGATAATAAGAATAAATAATTTTTAAATATTAATTATATTGTTTTTTTATAAGGAAAATATATTTATAAAATGTAATAAATTTTTTTAAAGCCATTATATTCTTTGAAAATACATTTTTCTAAAAAAATGTTTTTTATTTCTTTTGGTGAGAAAAATAATAAAATTAATTTTTTACACTTTTGGGAACTATATTTCTAAAAATAAATGTTCATTTTGAAATAAATATTTCAAAATTATACTTCGGTTAATTTTTAATATTTTTATGAAAATATTACATTTTTAACGAATAGTGAAAAAACTAGTTTTTTTAACATCATTTTCATTTAATATATTTTTAATGTAATATTTTTTTATGAAATGATATTAAAAGTAAAATTAATTTATTTATAAATTTATTTCCCAATTAATTCTATTTTAATCTATTTCATATTAAATTTCTGTTTTAAACTTTCAATTTTTATGTATATTGTTTCTTTGGAAAACAATTTTTTGATCACATATTAAAGTTTAATTTTAAAATAATTTTTCCCACTTCTATTAATGTATTTTTTTAAATGTATTAAATATTTATAATATTCATAATTAATATTATATAAAAATTTCGACTTAATTTTTTTAAAAATGAATTTCAAAAATAGTAAAAATTAATTACCACCGTTAAGGTTAAAACAGGTTTACCATGGGTTAAACTAAAAAGATAATGGGTAAAATTACATAAAAACTTTTATAAAACCAATTTTATAGAAATACATATAAAATTTAACCTCTAAGGCTTTATAATTACTTATTTTTAGCCTTTTTTCATGTGAAAATGTTGGTTACACTTTATTATTTTCAAATATACCATGTGTACCCCCCCCCCCCACACTTAAAAATGGTCACCCCCTATCTACTCCCTTTCACACTTCCAAAGATATATGGTTTAGAATATAAATATGAAAATATATTACTTAATTACATACCTACATCTTATAGTCATTAATTTTATTAGTAAACCATTCTATTAAGGCTTTATATATAAACCGAAAGAAGATTCTCTATAGAAGAGTTAAAATTATTAGACTTGTGATTTTTTATATTTATTCCTCCCCTACATTAAAATATTATCCAAGAATGATGATATAATAAAACAAAAATCTCCAGTATAATAATATTTTATTATGTCAATTTCATAACATATATCCGTGTCCACTTCCATCAAATGGTAAATGAACCTGTCAATCGTGTGTACGGCGGACTATCGCCTCATGAATCGATGTTATTAATTTTCCATCACCACCAATCACAAATGAATATAATGATATATTTAATGTTTATATATGATATTTATAATACTATTATACTTATGGAATTATAATATCACATATTAATTCCTAATTTTCATTCCGTGAGAATTTGGTAATGTCACTCGTATGTACAGCAAACACCGCCTCACAAAGTGATCTGATCTGTCCATCACTTACACATTACATGGAATGAAGGAAATATATGTTTAATTAAATTATGTGATATATATATATATATTAAATAAAAATTATTCTTTAGTGTAAATATACTTTTTAACTTTCTTTAGTTTCGACCATCGTGAAAATGGATACAATTTTCATACATATGTATGGCCTACCATCTTCATGAACGGTGTAATTCATTATATTTATTTAACTTTAAGTAATTAAAGTAAAAACTTATATAATAAATAATTATGATATTTATATCATGTTTATAATTCTTTATATTATGTAACCATGATCAAATTATGAGTATTGAATATTCCAAATCAAGACATGCACAAAAAAATCCATTATTGGCAAAAATGTAATTTTAATAATAAATTGTAATTAAATTTGTAATAAAACATCACTAGTAAATAATAAATGGTATTATTTATATAATTATTATTCTGTACAATATTTTTAATAAACTAATATTTATTATACAGGAGGATATTATTTGTACACAATATGTTTAGACTTAAGGTAAGGGCTTTTTATCCCAATTTTTCTTCTTTGGTACATAAGCCATGTTATGAACCTATCATATTTTATGAGGATTTTTTACTACCCCATTTACATTTAATATAATGAATTCGTTAATTTTATGTATATTTTAAGTTTCCTTAAAATTTATTCTTTCATGGGGTTTATGATTCATTATTATCGAAGTGGTAAGGGTTTTGTGATACAATCTCATTGTTTATCAGGATTATTTATATTAATGATTTAAATGATGAAATATTATAATACATCACTCACAAATCTGATGAATTTTATTCTAATATATTTATTTCATGGAATTATGTTTTTTAATTTCATTTTTTTTACTTTATTGAACTTAATTTTTTAAAATAATGGTTTTAAGAAAAATATATTGTATTTGTCTTTTCAGTAGAAAACCTTTTTTCCTTCCATATACATATTTTAAAAAATTCATTTTAATGAAATCTTTTACTACTCTCCGATGATTTTATAATTTCATTTCTACCCATTTAAACAAAATTACACGATTTTTTAAATGAATCGTCATATTTTTCCAAATGAGGCTCATATGGGATTTATCAAAAATTTGAATCAAATATTTGTTGTATTGTATATGTCATATAAATACTTTTCTATTGTTATTTCCACAAAATGTTTTCAATCATCCTTTATAAGTTTTAAAGGTTGTTTTCAAAAAAATTAGTTTAAAAATAGGTTTTAAAAAGTTTTTTTTCAAATTGGAAATGTTATTTTCCTCAAGAAATGTTCCAAGTGATCTTTCAAAATAATTTTTTATCTAAGGTGACATAATTTGTTGTAACTTCTATTTTTTTGGGAATATTATCCAAGGATACCATTTTTTGTATTCCTATTAATGGATTATGTTTAGGATGAAAATATGTTTAGGAAACCCATTTCTCTTCCACTGGTTGTACAATGATAAAATTATTAGGAAGTACTCTTCATTTTACATGGGTTATGCTTTGGTGAAATGATGATATGATAGTAAAACTTTTGTTCATAGGTTATTCTATGATGAAAGTTTTACAAATACCATTTAATTTCACGTGGTTTGATACTATTATTTTTTTATCATCCCACGGAAAACATATGAATTATTTTCATTATATGATGGGTAAGACCTATATCTCCTTCCAATGCATTGGGTAAAGATTGATATCTCATGAGATAAACCAGACAGGAATGTAATGTAAACCTTGTTTAGTAAGAGATTACTTCTACTATGATAGTCTTAGGAGTAAAACATTACTAAAATGATGGTTTAAGGAGTGACCCCATTCAACTATTATTGTTTTTAAAATAATCCATTCTAGTTAAGGAAATGTTTTTTCATATTTATTTGTATTCCAAAAATCTACATTTTATTCTAATTTTATGATCTCATGGGTCATTTTCTTTTGTTCCTTTATGATTTTTTTCTTAATAACTATAACGATTTATTCCCTAACTCTTGTTTATTATCAATGATAGAAAGTGTATGGTTTTTCAAATATAATTTTCATTTCCTCATACCATTATGTACATGTTACATTGATATCTCATATTTCCACCCTTACTAATAATTTTATCTCACCCTTTATTATGTTTCCTTTCCCCAATATATGTTGAAACGATAATGATATATTAAAGAAGGATTATAGTTATTTTGACCTTAGTAGAACATTATGTTTCTGACTTATGGACCTAAATGGTTATGTCATGGGTAGATATTTTATATTGAAAATATTCATCTATTAAGATGTAATAACATGTATGAAAAGTATGGGTCTTTATAGTTGGCATCGGATTAAGGATTTGTTAAACCATTGGAAACTATGATGATAAAATGTCAGCGAGAACCCTTATAATAATCCAATTTATAGGGGAAAATACTGTGTTAGGGTAATGAAATGATTTTGGTTTTCCTCTAAATAAATCCTTATTTGGACACTACAGGTGGATGTGGTTCTAGAAAAGATATAACTATGGGTAATAACTCTAAAAATGGTTCATTGGGCAAAACTCTATTGTTTTTTGGTACATGATAATGTGCATTAATATATACCTGGTTTGACCCTATTGGGGGATATTCTTTGTAAATTAACAAAAATTTTATGAACTGTGAAGAATGATTTAAATAAATACCATGAATGACCTTTGTTAATCCTAATGTGTTAAAAATTTAAAAGAAGGTGCCATTATTTAGACATCCTATTAATTTTTTTTCATGATTTTGTGATTACCCTCTATGATTGATTAAACTTTGATTTTTGGTTTTATTCAATGACTATAACCTGAATGAACCATGTTAAAACTGAGTATGATAAATAATGTAATTCTCTTACTCCTAAGTCACCAAATGTTATCGGATCTATAATAAAAAATACCATGCTTATTCTCATACAAATTTCTCAAGATATAAATCATATTGACCTCCCAAATGACAAAAGGAGAGAAAAATTTTATATTTATTCATTCATGAGGAAACTTCCACCTTATTTTAGTGGTTAAATTGATCCACTAGTTGGTTGAAAATTTAAAAGTTCCACTAAAAAGATATTTCCACTTCTCAACTATTTAAAGTATGGAAAGTTCATTTTGGTTGTCTATAATTATGAATGTAATGCAGATCAATAGTGGAATCTTATCCATAATATGATTTAAAAAGATGAAATTGACACTAATAAATGGTAGGTGTATAAAAAATATTCATTAATAAGTGCTTTTCTTATATTATATATAACATAATAGATAAATAATTCCTTGAGTTAAAGAAAAATGTCTATGAATCAGTTTGTACATGTGAGGATAATTTTACAAGATGTTTGAGGTACACTTCTAGTATTATCATCCAAACTGAAACTAAGTTTTATTAGTTCTTTAGTGTCTTAAAACCAATTATCTATGGGGTATTTTCCATAAGTAACTTTAGTATGTATGTGGAAATCATTAATTTCACTATCAAGGAAGAAATTTTTGTTGGAGTTACCGATAAATTGCACGGTTTTGATAAGAAAAGAAAGCTGGAGTTCAAAGGAAACTCTATAAAACCTAGATAAAATATGATGGATTCTCATTCATGCTCATTATGTGGAAAGATACATGGAAGAAATTATATTAATGGGATGAGTAAAATTTTCATGTGTGGTTAGGAAGGTCATCGAGATATTGATTACCAATGTGATGGGAATAATTTATGGAATGATTCTAATATAAATATAGATCCATCGAATGCCCCATCCACACTCCATTATTTTGATTGTAAGTAGTTTGGTCGTTTTGATAACTACTACCCAAATCTAAATTTTTATTATAATAATCAATTCCATTAACCACATAAGCTTAGTGATAAGGGAAAATCACATGTGATCACTATTTCAAATGAGGGGTGTGATAACAGTGAGGTGAAAGATACACTTAAAATCCAATCTAAAACTAAATATGTCTTATATAACCTTGGATCTACCAACATTATTATATAGAAAGAATTTTATAAAGGTATCAAAATTCCACCCCAATGATTAGATGTTGAATTATTCGTGAAAATCTATAATGGTATATTGATCACATCTCAGGTCTATGCTTCTTCTCTGATGATTTATTTTGGAAATGTGAATCTTGTAAATATTTTTATTCTTTATCTACTTAATTTTATATTATTGTACGAATTTATTGGCCTTTACTATATAAATGGCATATCAATTTCTGAGTAAGTGAAGTTGTGTTTGATATTCCAAACCATCCTATGATTTTTTATTAGTGTGATGATAAATATGATCTTATAATGGAAATCATATCTATTGTATGGTTTTTAATTCCCACTAAAAAGTGGTTTTTATCTCATATGGGTGGCGAGAAACTCAACATTGATGATATTCCTATTTTTTATGAGTTTATAATTATTTTTCTTGAATATATTCATATTCTTTCACTGAAATGTTAAGTTGAGTTCTTAATAGAACTTATACAGAGTCCCAATCCTATTTCAAAGACTGTACATAGAATGGACCTAATTGAGTTGCAAGAATTGATGAAGAAAATATATGAGTATCTTAACAAGCTATTTATTCTTCCAAATGTGTCACCTTGGGGTGCACTGGTTATTTTTGTTATAAAGAAAGATAGATTGATGAAACATGTCATTGATTATCAGTAGTCAAAAAAGATCACTATCACGACCCATCCCTAAGGGCCCGTGTTGTGACTACCCCAATCCCACCTTCCATAGGCTAGGGGCTGGTGACTAGCACCGAAAGGAATATTCCCTAAAACGGGAAGGCATTGCCTTTAAAACTGTACAAAAACATGGTCTGAGAACACAAAAAATATCAACTGTGAAGTAAATAGATGTAGTAAAAGAGTGAAGAATGTAAAAGGGGTCAGAATACAAGCCCAACTATAAAAGTATAAGTACAACCAAAAGTACATTACAACTAAAATAAAAAAGAAAACATCTACTAGGTCATCCTCCGAGGATCCTACCTGAAGGGTATATACAAATCGCCTCCATTGCACTCCACGTCTGCTCATCTCTTCTTCGTCATGTCGCGCTGAACGGTCCACCTCCGGGCATCGTCCAGTCTTGGCTCCCTCAACCTCGATCAATGTTGTATGTCTTCTTCATAAGAGACAACAAGGTGCAGACGAAGCCCAGGCAGGGGAGAGTATAACGATACTCAATTGGGACCCCAATACCCCAAAGGTATCCTAGAGTTCCACAAAGAAAAACCACAGGGTAAGACCATGAAGGTAAAGTACCACACTGGTAAATTACCACATATCATAACCTCAATCACAAGCACAAGGTAAAGAAAAATCACACTATGATTTTTTATAATTATAGTAACAAGTAACATCCCTAGTCACATTGTCAAACACTTTGGCTACTAGAGAACTCCTCCTCCATCGAGTATAGTGGGCCTGCCACGTCACACAGAGTTGCTTTCCACTAACCATGAATTGATGAGGTACTGCTCCCCATTGCGTATCGTGGGTTTTATGGGTCACACAAAGCTGTCCCCCCCCCCAACGCGGTCTGCTAAGGTAATCCTCCCTATCGTGTATCGTGGCTGCTCTCCACTGTGGCCCTCCAGGTCACACAGAACCACCCACCCTCATTGTGGTCTTCTAATTTACTCCTCCCCATCGTGTACTGTGGCAGTCGAGTCACTCTGAGTTGAAAAGTCAGCAGTCGTCAGGTGTCAGCCTATTGCAGGGTTCGGTACGTAGTAATCTTGGTAGAACCGCTCCACAGGACATCAGTCATATCTCAACTAGCACAAAATTTCAAAAATAAGTAACCTGATGATCCTCCAAGTCATAATGGTTCTAACGCAAGAGACAACATGTCAGTCGGACGCTCGATCTTTGCGTTATTGGCATTTTAGCACTAAGGACCCGGTTGGATTCGGGTATGATCCAACCTGGCCGAACTCCAAGTTTCTCTGAAACTCTAATTGAGTATGTAAAAACGATCTTCTTGCTTCAAGGGTCAGAACAATGCAGATGGTTCGTCAAATGGGTGTCCAATTCCCAAGATAAGGTTCTTTGAGTGTTTTTGGGCCCGGGTCCGGTCCGACCAGGCTGGACCGACCAAACCCGACCCAGTCTGGCCTGGGCATAGGTGGACTGAGCCTGCTGGTCCGAATCTCTGGTCCTTCCTACAAGAGGGGTCACCCGGACTGAATAGGGCACCCCGCAAAGGGGAGGCGGCCTACTAGGGTGGCGACCCGGTCCGGGGGTGGCGGTCCGCCGAGGTGGCGACCCGATCTGAGGGCGGCAGCCCAGTCCGAGGGTGGAAGCCCGTTCTGAGGGCTGCGACTAGCTCGTGCGGCGGACCAGTCCGAGGGCGGCGGCCCAGCTCAAGGGCAGCAGCCTGCTCCGAGTGGGGCAACCTGGTTTGAGGGCGGTGGCTCGGCTCAATGGAGGCAGCCTGCTCCGAGGGCGGCGACCCCGTCTGAGGGCGGTGGCCCGGCTCGAGGGTGGTGGACTGCTCCGAGGGCGGTGGCCCAGTCTGAGGATGGCCACCTGGCTCGAGGGCAGCGGCCCGGTGGGAGGAAGGTGTCCTGCTCCGAGTGCGGCAGCCTGGTCTAATCTCACACGGGGTGTGCAACCCCCCGGTCTCTCGGATTCCCAAACGGCACCAAGGCCTTTTGGTTCGTGGGGAAGCGGGGCGGCGTGGGCACCGCTCGGTCACCGTGGAACCTGCCATAGGTGGGTTAGACCTACGCCGCGACTTTGGTCATGGATTCCATTCACTAGTGGTGCGACTGTCACGCTGCCTCCCTTCCCACGGTAGACCGTCATGTCGGTCGCCACCTCCATTCGCCAAGGCTGATGAGCTGCGACCTTCCTCTTGCGGCATGCACTGGTGTGCTCGCGTTCTTCCGAAGAGCTTCATAGATAGCAAGATTGTGGAGGGTTCAGTTCAAGTTCGTTAGACCCACGTCCTCCATGTTAGATCATATTATGGAGGATATTAAGGGGTTGAATAATAAATTGAATTAAACAACAAGATAAACAACACAAAGATTCCCTGAAACAATCCTCCCTAAAAAAATGAATCGCAGGTCAACCCATTAGTCGTTTGACCTGCGTTCTTTATATAATTTCACGAACGGGGAAGAGGGAATCAAAAATGCACAAACGAAATAACCCCCTGCCTTGAAACATTGGTGAGTGCTCAAGGTTGAGTGAGTCTCATTATTCATCATCACTGCAACAAGCTGTCATTGACGCCACTCAAACGTTAAACTTCGGTATGGGGTTTCGGTGTCAAACGTCACCTCCTGCGGGGGTCGGCTCCATCCTCTAAGTGCACGACGTTATGGCACTCCAACAGAACTTCATCATTGAGCGAAGCTTGTCCGATACCCCTACCCAGAGCTCTATATTTATAGAAGAGGGGGAAAGTAAGTAACGATGCAGGGAGTTAATGAGGCTCATAAATTAGGAAGCTTCCTAATCCCCAAACGATATCATTAATTACGATTTGTAATGTCAAGACATTCATTGGCCTGACTCACCACGAGTCCCACAATCTGATTTTCCGTTGGTGGAAAAGAAATAAAATAACGTTATTATTTTATTTTATTTCTTTTAAAAGTCACAAAAATTAACTTCTTCTCCAGACCTAATGCGGTCAAATTATTGCTTCCCTTATGTGAATCCTATCGCTGTGGATTCAATGGTGCCCTTAGATTTTTAATCTAAGCACAGGTTCAAAAGTTAGAAAATTTCAATCGCGCATTTACTGAATGTACCAAAAAAAATTCATAATATTATTAACAGTCACCCTCAACCCGTGTTGGTTGAGGTTAGGCTCTGCCTAAGTGAAACACACCCCACCTAACCCAATGGTACTCTCAAATTTTGAATACGAGTTTCTGTTTAATAGTTATGGATTTTATAATAATATAATCTTCACTTAATAATTTTATTTACGGCCAAAAACTAACTTTCACTAGTGGACGGCGCCGGCCAATGTAAGTACTTTCCTAAAGAGACCATACCCTCATGAGTTCTTCAGTGGTCTCAGATTTTTTATATGAGTTACCATTCATGAGTTATAATCATTTGAAAAATATGATAATTTAATTTAATAATTTTATTTATGGTTATACCATTATCGGGTTTTCTCACAAGAGGCCCGCAACAACTAAAATTAAGTTGCACCTTGGGTAAACCTGCCCTCCTAAGCACAACAGTGCCCTTATATTTCTGATCCGGGAAAACATTTAAGAGTTATTATACTTTTTCAGGAAAATTGCTTACACGCGCTTTTTAAAGTTTAACAAAACTTTGGTGGATCATTCTGAGCACTCCGGGCCTCGGAATCACATGCGTTCAATTTCTCAATCTGGAAATAATTCTATATAATTAAAAAAATTATATGGAAATTCCGAGATATCTCATTCTCCCCACCATAAGGATTTTGATCCCCGAATTCCATAACATAGACTAAAGAAACAAATGGGGGTACTGAGAACAAATATGAGCCTCCCTCTTCCATGTTCTCTCCTAGAGGTTCCCATACTACCAGCGAATGTACACAAGAGGTATCGACGGCCCATGAATAACCCTCTCCTGTCGATCCTCAAACACCACTGAGAAATATGTAAAAGTAACCCCATCATCAAATTACAACTCGTCCTAGTTGATAACGTGCACTGGATCATGCACACATATCCTCAGCTATGACACATGGAAAACATTATGCATTCGGTACATCTGTGGGGAAATAAATAGATGGTACACCACCTCCACCACTCTATTGAGAATCTAGAAGGGTTCGAAGAACCTCAGAGATAACTTTTATCCTAGGCCATATCTATACAAACCTTGTCATGGTGATACCCGTAGAAAGACATGGTCTCCCTCCTCCTATCGGCATAAGACTTATGTCGGCTCTGAGCAATTTTCACTTTCTAACAAGTGAGGCATCATGATACGAACTATTCCACTGCTTCTTTCATCCCAGGCCATCAGTACTGATGTCGAAGGTCCTGGTACATATTCTCCCCTATAGGGTGTACCATTTAAGGGGATGTATGGATCTCCATCAACATTTCATTACAAAGCATCAATGGTACCATGGTGTGTCCCTTGAAGAGGATGACTTGCTCCCCACCTTCATAAAATCTTTCAGGAGACCATCCTAAGGATATATGAGAACCTCGGGCCTCGTAGTCAACATCTCAATCTATGCCCCCCCCCCAATTTGCTGAAGGAGTAGGGGAGTGACTATCATAGACTAGAGGTAGATGCTCCGTCTTTATTCATGAAGGATATCTGTAGTGTGACTAGCTGCTCTAATGCCTCACTCATGAGTTGTAGACCAGATCTCCCACTGAGTGCATCTGCTACCATGTTCCCCTTCCCCGGAGTATAGACTATCTCAAGGCCATATTCCGGGATGAACTCTAGCCATTTTTGAAGTCTCAGGTTCAGGCCCTTCTATGAGAAGATACAACTGAGACTCTTGTGATCATAATAAACAGTAAAATGGCCACCCATCAAGTAGTGCCACCACATCATTAACACAAAGACCTCTACTACTAACTACATGTCTTGGGTGGAATATTTATAATGACCCATACATTAAAAAAATTGTTAATACTTCAAAATTGAAGTACACTTATTAAAACATATAACAAGACCATGAAAGGATCATATAGGTATAGTGTCTTTAGAAACTGGGAAACAAAAACAACTGATTCATAAATCATCTACATTGTCTTCCATTTATTTCATCATATCTAAAGTCCCTTTTTGGAATATCCAACTTAATATCATTGTTCCTGGCCCGGGGAAAATAAAACATACAAACGGGTGAGATCAAATGCTCGGTAAGGGGAAACAAAAGAAATATCAATCACATCATATTCATAATAACTTATCATTTTGGAAATCATAACTGAAAAAATAGATCATAATTTCATAACATGGGATAAATAATAGTAGTGAAATGTAATCCCAATAATCATAAATTAAAACATGAAGCTTTGTGGCATATACACATAATCATAGAAAATCATTTCATAGTAGTCAAGACTCATTTCCAAGACTATATTAGTGGACAAAGTCCATTTCTGAACCGAGTTCACTCCTCATTTTGGTCCTGTTTCACAGAACCGGATTAACCTGCCGTTCCAGGCATGTCTATCTCATGAGATATAAATCTTTACCCAATGCATTGTAGGGAGATATAGGTCCCACCCATCTCATAATGATACCATTCTTATGTGTTCCACAAAATCAAAAATCATACATCATTGCATAACCCATGTAATAAAAATGGGATTCATAAACATCTTAACATCATAAAACAATTCATATAAGATAAAGGAATTCATAAAAATAATTCCATAAAAACATAATCAAATCCATGTAATAATAGGGATAGAAACAGAACCCTATATTATCTTAGATGGAAAATAATTTTTATAAAACACTTGAACTCCATTCTTGGGGAAAATAACCTTTCTACTTCAAAAACATTTTTCCTTTCTTAACATGTCATACAATTTTAAACTAAAATAAGTTTATTAAAAATAAACTTGAAAACATGTAATGGAAGATTCTTGGAAATAATGTTTTAAAAATCCATTCATGCCGTATAAGTTAAAAAAACATTCTTCTCGTACTTATGTCGGAAAAGTCAAAAAGTACCTTGTACGAATAACGACAAAAGATTCCTTTCATATCTTTTACGAAAAACTCACCAAAGGGTAAAATTGGATTTGAAAAATTGTAGGTGGATGGAAATAATATTAAATATTGTGGAAACACATATGTGGATGATAAATATTCCCCAGTAAATTATGAAGTATAAACAATCTCGGATAAAATTGAGATTGTGAGATTTTCCCTCACCTTACGTCTGATTTTCTTCATAAGTGTCTGAACCTACTGTATAATGATTTAAATAATGTCCTTGACTTATTCCAGAATCATAATCATTGTTATGATATCATATATGGTCATATTCTTAGCTTCATTTTAGTAATATTTCATTGCTACTTGTTATTTGGGTGTTTATTACTTTTTGTTCTTATGCGTGTTTTGTCGATTAAATTCTTATTATTCTTTTTAGGTTATAGATACCACATTTACAGAATGGTATTAGTGTAATATATATCATATTAATTCATTCAATTCATTTATATAATCATTATGCAATGACGATCATGTAGAACGAGTCACATCACATCGCGGAGACGGTATTCCGTACGTACGCACGAGCGATGATATCGTTCCCATGATCGTGGATTTGTATTGGAGTGTATGTATACTATTTCAGAATCAATATAACTTTAAAATAATCTTATATTGTTATTATTTACACCATTATACCCATCCAAGTATGGTGGTGGTGGAAAATAGATTACACCACAGCGTAGAGACGGTATTCCGTACATACGCACGCGTGGTAATTTCGTTTTCCGTAGGATGGATAAGTGGTGAAATAGGGTTGTTTCATAGTTATAATATCATATCAGTATATTAGTGACACTTATTTTATTAATTCATAATAAAACAGCTAAAGAAGAATAAGTGGAAGAAGAAATAAAGTTGAAATAATCGGTAACAGACATTACCTCTTCTTTGAAGCGCCTCTTTGAGACTTCCTTTTAGGGCACTAAAATTGGTCTTTGAAGAAGACCAGGACCTCTAAGATGTTTCTAGGGAAGTGGAGAAAATAATTTGGCTGGGGTTGTCCGAGCTTGAAATATCAAAGTGGTGTGAGGAAGAGAGGGAGGAGGTTCCCTTTTATAAGGGAGGAGAGTGGCACCTTTGGAAAAACTATAAATATTATTTTATTATAAAGTCATATTCGGTTTTTAATAGCTCCAAATTGATTTATTTATAATCTAAGGTGGGGATGGGTCTAAATACTCTCATAAAATAGAATTTAGACAAGTTTAGGTATCTATTAACCTTATCATTTAGATTTATCTTGAAGTTAAATAATTTTACTTTTACCGTGTCTTCTTGTTTTCTTACACTATAAGGTTAATAAACTTACTATAACAAGACAAACGAACCCCAAGTTTTTTATTATTAATATATATAACCTTATCTATGTCATTTTGCAGAACCTTAGATTTTTAGGAATAAAATAACAATTAATAATAAAATATTTGTTTTAAAAACTATTTTATGTCAATTTTGACACTATTTGGTAATTGATTTTTTTGAAAATAATAACAGAAATATTAGTTCGAAAAAAGTTAATAAAGTAAATACTAACATGTCATATTAACCTAAAAAATTATTGTAATTTATAAAAAGTCTAAAATTACATTTATTTGGGTATTTATATCATCAATTATGTCAATATTTTATTAATAAGATAATTACAACATCATCATTGTGTCATAAATTATTTAATGTCTAAAAATTATAAATAAAATACCATTATGTAGGAAATATTTTTATATTTCTACTGAATATTTATAGTCGAATTTATCATATGTATAACGCTATATTAAAAATGTTTTAGTTATAAAACATTGATTTTAACTATTTTAACTTTTCTTAAAATAAATTAATAATAAATGTATTAATCTAATCTGTGTGGGCCTAAATTGTCATATTTTATTCCTAAGGTTGTTTTTGGTAGAATTACACTTATAAAATAAAATTAGGACATGAGTTAGGGTAATAATAATATCATTTTTACCTTTAATTACCCTATTTACTTTTAACCGTGGTAAAAAAAAGAAAAAAGTTACTATTCACCAAAAATTATTTTCATCTCATTGAACCACATTTTAGTCCTTGATATTATCCTTGTCTCTTGGATTTTCTAAATTCCACTCACAGAAGCGGTAAAATTATGTTTTACGTGAATTTGGAAATTTTCCTAGGAGGTGGGTAAAAGATGGTGAAAAGTTCAATAAAAATTTTATATATCTAAAATTATTATAAAATGTCTCCAATGAATTGTATTGAACTTATATAGTTATTATGTATCAATTTTGACCTAAAATAAATTTAAATAAAATAAATAATTATTTAAATAAAACGTCGGTTTTTAAATTGTAACCCAGTGTTTTCACTATTCATCAAAAATTGAAAGTTTTCAGAAAAATACCAAAATTTTATCCTAGGATAATTCAATATTCCAAATCCAAAAATGAAGTCCGTTTTGAAAAATAAAAATTAAAATATTTCAAAAAGTGGGTATTACTATTCATAACGGCTAGTTTTAATAATATTCTAATAGTATATCGTTGTTTAGTGAAACTCTGTATTGCATACAACGCAAGCTATCGAGGAAGGTCGTGGTTGCGTGTAGAGAAAGCCAAGCTAGTGTTTTGTGTAGTGAAAGATTCCTTTGATGATGTATATAACATAAAAACCAAATATTTCTCATAAAAGTCTCGGGTGTTACATTCTACCCCCCTTAAAATGAATTTCGCCCTCGAAATTCGTCACTTTGTAACAAATAGATGAGGATACCTCTCCCTCATCATATCCTCAAACTCTCATGTAGCTTCTTCTAATTGGTGGTTCCCCCAAAAAACATTCACCAAGCGAGTGGTCTTGTTCCGTAGGGATTTTTCGCTACAATCCATAATCTCTATAGGTTTTTCATCATAAGAAAGATCTTGATCCAGCGGTATAACTAGTGAGTTGAGTACATGTGAAGGATCAGGTATGTACTTTCTTAGGAGAGATACATGGAACACATCTTGAACTTGGGAGAGATTCTGTGGAAGTTCCAATCGTTAAGCTACCTTCCCAACATAATCCAGTATTTCAAAAGGGCCGATATATCTAGGGCTTAACTTTCCCTTCCTTCCAAATCTCATTACTCTCTTCCGAGGATATATTCATAAGAACACTTTATCACCCACTTCAAACTCTAGGTTTTTGTTTCGGTTGTCGGCATAACTTTTTTGTCTACTCTGAGCTACTCTAATGTTTTGTTGAATAGATCTGACCTTTTCTTCCATCTCATCAACAAGATCTGGTCCTAATAGCTTTCATTCCCCAACTTCATCCCAACAAGTTGGAGTCCTGCATTTGTTTCCTTAGAGAGCTTCATAAGAAGCCATCTGAATACGGGAGTGAAAGCTATTATTATAAGAAAATTCCACCAAAGGTAGGTGTTGGTCCCAACCACCTTTGAAATCCATAGAGCAAGCTCTCAACATGTCTTCTAGAGTTTGAATTGTCCTCTCAGACTAACTCACTGTCTGAGGATGATAAGCAGTACTGAAACTCAACTCTGTATCCAGAGTATGCTGAAGACTTCGCCATAACATCGAGGTAAATCTTAGATCCCAATCAGATATAATGGAAAGTGGTACTCCAGGCAATCTTACCACTTCTTTTACATATATCCTAACAAGATGATCTAGAGAGAAATCCTATCTAATAGAAATGAAGTTTGAAGACTTTATAAGACGATCAACTATGACCCAGATAGCATTATTGCCTTTGTATGTTTTAGGAAGTCCTGTGACAAAGTCCATAGTGATGTTTTTCCATTTCTATTCCGGTATGATTAATGGTTGTAACATCCCCTTAGACTTATGTCTCTCAACTTTAACTTGCTGACAAACCAAGCATCGAGAGACATATTCAGAAACATCTCTTTTCATGCCATCCCACCAGAAGTACTCTTTCAGGTCCCAATACATCTTCGTGCTTCCAGGATGGATTGAGAATGAAGAACAATGAGCCTCATCCAGCAGCTCCTTCTTTAATTCTAGGGTGGGAGGAACACAAACATGATTCCTGAACGTTATTATCCCATCACAATCATGGTTGAATTCAGGAACATTTCTCACCTTCTTTTGTAACTCTACATCTTCTTTCTGTGCCTCTTTAATCTTCACATGTATAGATTGTTGTACATTCATTTGAGAAAGATACGTTTTTCCCCTTTCATTATAATTCCAAGATCCATCCTTTGTAAATCCATAAATATTGGATCTTTTGTGATCCTCATCATGGATAATCTAGCATGGTCTTGTCGACTTACTGCATCTGCCACCTTGTTTGCTTTCCCAGGGTGGTAATGAATTGAGCAGTCGTAATCCTTAATCATCTCCAACCATCTTCTTTGGCGCATATTCAGCTCCTTTTGTTTGAAAATATATATTAAACTTTTATGATCAGTATAAATATCACACATTTCTCCATAAAGATAATGCCTCCATATCTTTAATGAAAATATTACCACAGCTAACTCCAAATCACGAGTTGGGTAATTTTAATCATTGATTTTCATCGGTCATGAGGCATAAGCTATCACCATATCGTTTTCATGAGAAAACACCCCAATACCTTCTTGGATGAATCACTGTAGATCACAAACCGTTCTCCACTATAAGGAAGTGTGAGCATAGGTGTACTGGATAACCTTCTTTTCAACTCCCTGAAATTCTCTTCACATTCATCTGTCCACATGAACTTAACCCCTTTTCGAGTCAACCTGGTGAGTGGATTAGATAGTCGTGAAAAATATTTCACAAAATGTTGATAATATCTAGCCAAACCAAGAAAACTTTGGATCTCAGTTACTATTGTTGGTCTCGACCATCTTTCGATAACCTCTGTTCTTGCTAGATCCACAGATATCCCCTCTTTTGAGATTATGTGACCCAAAAATGCCACTTTTTGAATCCAAAATTCACACTTGGTAAATTTTCCATAAATCTTCTCCTTTCTCAGGGTCTTCAATATAATTCTCAAGTGATCTTCATGTTATTACTTGATCTTTTAATAGACAAGAATATCGTCTATAAAGACTACTACAAATTGATCAAGATAGTCTCTAAAGAATCTATTCATCAGATCCATGAAGATAGCAGGGGCATTAGTAAGACCAATAGGCATCACTATAAATTCATAGTGTCCATACCTTGTACGGAAAGCCGTCTTTGGTATATCCTCTCTTTTGACCCTTAATTGATGATACTCGGAACGAAGATCAATCTTGGAAAAGTATTGAGCTCCGCGTAGTTGGTCAAATAAGTCATCAATGCATGGGAGAGGATATTTTTTCTTGATAGTGATCTAGTTAAGTTCTCGATAATCAATGCAGAGTCTCATTGATCCATCTTTCTTCTTAACAAACAGAACAGGTGCTCTCCAAGGCGATGTACTAGGGAGTATGAATCCCTTATCATGATTCTCTTGGAGTTGCTTCTTCAATTCCTGTAACTCAATTGGGGCCATTCTATAAGGTGTCTTTGAAACAGGCAAACCACCCGATATGAGTTCTATTGAGAACTCAACTTCACGATTTGTTGAAGACCCAGAAATTCCTCAAGAAAGACATCATCAAACTCCCGTACAATGGGAATATTCTTAATCGTGAGTTTCTCTCCAACCATTTGAGATAAATAACCATCATTTAGTAGAATCAAGACCCATAAGATGGAATAAATTTCCACTGGAAGGTTATGTTCATTCTTGCATCGATAGATGATCATAGATTGATCCGGAATATGAAATGTGACATCCGTTATTTGAAAATTGATATGAGATCCATAAAAAGAACGGAAATCCATGCCATGAATCACATCAAATTACACTATAGGAAGGATCACAAGATTTGCAGGAAGCACATTCCCACAAACTTCAATCAGAGAAGAATTATAAAATTTTGATGCGACTGTTGTGCCATTAGGGGTTTTAACAGCTAACTCAAAATATAATTGTTGAGGTAATACGGTGATACCCATATAAAATTATTTAGAAATAAAAGAGTGGGTGGATCTAGAATAAAATAAATCATTTTCTACTTTAGAGTGGATGGTAAGTGTACCTTTCAACACTTCGTATCGTACTCCACATCACTGATAGAAATAGCATGCGACTTTCCTTTGTCTTTAGCCTTAAGAGTTTGTTGACGTCAATCATCATCAAAAACCCTTGGATTAGGGCATTGATTATCATCATTCCCGATTTCCTTTCACTAGTAACATTAAAGTGTAGGAGGTGCACTCTGTGTAACCTTGTCTTTGTTCGCATCACTAGAAATCTTCTTCCCATCATTGCAGCATTGAAATGTCTGATAACCTTCCTTTCCACATTTGAAACATTTACTTGTCCCTTTAAGACAACTCCCTCCATGGTTCTTTCCAAAAACTGAGCATAAGGGAAAACTCATCTTCTTTTCATTGTGCTCATTAGATTTTTCTTTGAATTCCATTTTCCTCTTCTTATCATACCCATATGACTGTTGGGTTACTCCAATCTCCATCTCAACTTTGAGAGAACATCGAACGATTTCCTGGTAGCTATTGAAGTCCCTTATGGCTAATGCCCTTCGAATATTTGGTTTTAATCCACTAAAGAATCGATCGATCTTACTCTCAGGTTGGATAATAAAACCAGAAGCATACTTTGCAAGTCTTGTAAAATTTACTTCATAGGTACTAGCAGATTCATCATCCTATTGCTTTAGTTCAAGAAACTCATTCCCCATCATTGTTCGAAGAATACGAGGGAAGTACTTATTGAAAAATAAGTTCTTGAACTCGTCCCATTCCATGGGCTCAATTTCATCCCTTTGCCTCATATTCTTGATAAGATTCCACCATTGATCAACATATCCTTCCAAACGATACACTGCTTAGATGACTTTATCATGTTCATAACATTGAATAACAGAAAATATCTTTTCAGTAGCATTGATTCATTTTTCAGCAACTAATGGATTAGTAGACCCGCTAAATGAAGGTGGGTGTTGCCTCATGAAGGATTCAATAGAATTTTGCTCCTTCCTTTGCTTGTTTAGATGTCCTACATGATTCATAGCTTGAGAAAGTTGTGTGAGAATGGCTACAAGATTTTTCATTCCAACTCCCATAACGTTTGGTTGCTCAGGGGGACAATCATTGCATTTCCTGTCACATTCCGCATTAACACGGTTCCTTTGGGTTCCATACATTGACTAAAACCAAGAAGAATAGTGTGAGAAACACTAATTATAATAGAAAAAACACATAATCAATAATAAAATTTCACACTTAAGGTATTATCATAGGTTGTTCATGGACATTTTTAAAACACTAATATCATGTTCTATGCTTAGACATATCCTTAGGGTTCTTACTAAGGATTTCACATCCTAGTTTCCAATGGTTGACTATACCTTTCCTCTGATACCAACTATAATGACCCATACTTTACAAACATTGTTAATAATTCAATATTGAAGTACACTTATTAAAACATATAACAAGACCATGAAAGGACCGTATAGGTATAGTGTCTTTAGAAACTGGGAAACATAAACAACTGGTTCATAAATCATCTACGTTGTATCCCATTTATTTCATCATATCTAGAGTCCCTTTTTGGAATATCCTACTTAATATCTTTCTTCCTGACCTGGGGAAAAGAAAACATACAAAATGGTGAGCTCAAATGCTCAGTAAGGGTAAAAAGAAATATCAATCACATCATATTCATAAGAACACATCATTTGGGAAATCTTAACCGGTAAAAGAGATCGTAATTTCATAACATGGGATAAACCATAGTAGTGAAATGTAATCCCAATAATCATAACTTAAAACATGAAGATTTGTTTCATACACACATAATCATAAAAAATCATTTCTTAGTAGTCAAGACTCATTTCCAAGACTATCTTAGCGGACAAAGTCCATTTCTGAACCGAGTTCACTCCTCGTTTCAGTCCTGTTTCACTGAACCGGATTAACCTTCCGTTCCAGCCATGTCTGTATCATGAGTTATAAATCTTTACCCAATGCATTGGAGGGATATATAGGTCCCACCCATATCATAATGATACCATTATTATGTGTGCCACAAAATCAAAAAACATATATCATTGCATAACTCATGTAATAAAAATTGGATTCATAAACATCATGACATCATAAAAAAGTTCATATAAGATAAAGGAATTCATATAAATAATTCCATCACAACATAATCAAATAAATGTAATAATAGGGATAGAAAAAGAACCCTATATTATCTTAGATGGAATTTTTTTTAGATAAAACACTTGAACTCCATTTTTGAGAAAAATATCCTTTCTACTTCAAATACATTTTCCTTTCTTAACATGTCATACAATTTTAAACTAAAAGAAGTTGATTAAAAATAAACATGAAAACTTGTAAATGAAGCTTCTTGGAAATAATTCTTTAAAAACCCATTCATGCCTTATAAGTTAAAAAAACATTCTTCTTGTACTTATGTCAGAAAAGTCAAAGAGTACCTCGTACGAATAACGACAAAATCTTCCTTTCATATCTTTTACTAAAAACTCACCAAAGGGAAAAATTGGATTTAAAAAATTGTAAGTGGATGGAAATAATATTAAATATTGTGGAATCATGGTTGTGGAAGATAAATATTCCCCAGTAAATTCTAAAGTATAAACAATCTCGGATAAAAATGAGATTGTGAGATTTTCCCTTACCTTAGGTCTGATTTACTTCGTAAGTGTCCGAACCTCCTGTATAATAATTTAAATAATTTCATTGACTTATTCCAGAATCATAATCATTGTTATGATATCATATATGGTCATATTCTTAGCTTCTTATTAGTAATATTTCATTGCTACTTGTTATTCAGGTGTTTATTACTTTTTGTTCTTATGCATGTTTTGTCGATTAAATTCTTATTCTTCTTTTTAGGTTATAGATACCGCATTTCCAGAATTGTATTAGTGTAATATATATCATATTAATTCATTCAATTCATTTATATAATCATTATGTAATGAAGATCATGTAGAACGAGTCGCATCACATCGTGGAGACGGTATTCCATACGTACGCACGAGCGATGATATCGTTCCCATGATCAGGGAATTTTATTGGAGTGTATATATACTATTTCAGAATCAATATCAATTTACAATAATCATATATAGTTATTATTTACACCATTATAACCATCCAATAAAGGTGGTGGTGGAAAATATATTACACCACGACGTGGAGACAGTATTCCGTACTTACGCACACGCGGTGATTTCGTTTTTCGTAGGATGGATAGATGGTGAAATAGGGTTGAATAATAGTTATAATAACATATCAGTATATTAGTGATACTTATGTTATTACTTCATAATGAAACAACTAAATAAGAAGAAGTGGAAGAAGAAATAAATTTGAAAGAATTGGTAACAGACATTACCTCT
Source organism: Viscum album (assembly GCA_963277665.1). Classification (NCBI taxonomy): domain Eukaryota; kingdom Viridiplantae; phylum Streptophyta; class Magnoliopsida; order Santalales; family Viscaceae; genus Viscum; species Viscum album. Next base: position 689,670,605 of record OY728164.1, read on the forward strand.
TCTTTGAAGCGCCTCTTTGAGATCTCCTTTTAGGGCACTAAAATTGGTCTTTTAATAAGACCAGGACCTCTAGGATGTTTCTAGGGAAGTGGAGAAGATATTTTGGCAGGGTTTGGCCAAGCATGAAAGCTCAAAGTGGTATGAGGAAGATAGGGAGGAGGTTCCCTTTTATAAGGGAGGAGAGGGGCACCTTAGGAAAAACTAAAAATATTATTTTATTATAAAGTTATATTCGGTTTTTAATAGCTCCAAATTGATTTATTTTGAAGTTAAGGTGGGGGTGGCTCAAAATAATCTCATACAATAGAATTTAGACAAGTTAAGGTATCAATTTTAACCTTATCATTTAGATTTAAATTTAAGTTAAATAATTTTACTTTTACCGTGTCTTATTGTTTTCTTACACTATAAGGTTAATAAACTTACTATAACAAGCCAAACGAACCCCAAGTTGTTTATTACTAATATATATAACCTTATCTAAGTCATTTGTCCGAACCTTAGATTTTTAGGAATAAAATAACAATTAATAATATAATATTTGTTTTAAAAACTATTTTATGTCAATTTTGACCCTATTTGGTAATTGATTTTTGTGAAAATCATAATAGAAAGATTAGTACTAAAAAAGTTAATAAAATAAATACTAACATGGCATATTAACCTAGAAAATTAGTTTAATTCATAAAAATTATCAAATTACATTTATTTGGGTATTTATAACATCAATTATGTCAATATTTCATTAATAAGATAATTATTGCTCATCATTGTGTCATAAATTATTTAATGTCTAAAAATTATAAATAAAATACCATTATGTAGGAAATATTTTTATCTTTATAATGAATGTTTATAGTTGAATTTATCTTATGTATAACCCTATATTAAAAATGTTTTAGTTATAAAACTTTGATTTTAACTATTTTAACTATTCTTTAAGCAAATTAATAATAAATGTCCTAATCTAATCCATGTGGGCCTAAATGGTCATATATTATTCCTATGGTTGTTCAGGTCGAATTACACTTATCCAATAGAATTAGGACATGTGTTAGGGTAATAATAATATCATTTTTACACTTAATTAACCTATTTACTTTTAACCGTGGTAAGAAAAAAGTAAAAAGTTACTATTAACAAAAAAATTATTTTCATCTCATTGAACCACATTTTAGTCCTTTATATTAACCGTGTCTCTCAGATTTTCGAAATTCCACTCACAGAAGCGGTAAAATTATGTTTTATGTGAATTTGGAAATTTTCCTAGGAGGTGGGTAAAAGACGGTGAAAAATTCAATAAATTTTTTTCTTTATCGAAAATTATTATAAAATGACTCCAATGAATTGCATTGAACTTATATAGGTAGTATGTAACAATTTTTACCTAAAATAAATTTAAATAAAAAGTCGGTTTTTAAATAGTAACCCAGTGTTTTCACTATTCATTAAAAATTGAATGTTTTCCGAAAAATACAAAAATTTCACCCTAGGATAATTTTGATATTCCGAATTCAAAAATGAAGTCCGTTTTGAAAAATACAAATTACAAAATTTCAAAAAGTGTGTACTACTTTTCGTAATGGCTAGTTTTAATAATATTTTAATAACATATCGTTGTTTAGTGAAACTTGGTATTTCATACAACGCAAGCTATCGAGGAAGGCCGCAGTTGCGTGTAAAGCAAGCCAAGATAGTGTTGTGTGTAGTGAAATATTCCTTTTATGATGTATATAACATAAAAAACAAAATATTTCTCATAAAAGTCTCGGGTGTTACATTCTACCCTCCCTTAAAATGAATTTCTCCCTCTAAATTCGTCACTTTGTAACAAACAGATGAGGATACCTCTCCCTCATCATATCCTCAAGCTCCCATTTAGCTTCTTCTAATTGGTGGTTCCTCCATAAGGCTTTCACCAAGCGAGTGGTCTTGTTCCGTAGGACTTTTTTGCTACGATCCAGAATCTCTATCGGCAGTTCTTCATAAGAAAGATCTTGCTCCAACAGTACAACTTTTGAGCTGAGTACATGTGAAGGATCAGGTATGTACTTTCTCAAGAGAGATACATGGAACACATCGTGAACATGGGGGAGATTCGGTGGAAGAGCCAATCGATAAGCTACATTCCCAACACGATCCAGTATTTCGAAAGGACCGATATATCTAGGGCTCAGCTTTCCCTTCTTTCCAAATCTCATTACTCTCTTCCAAGGAAATATTCGTAAGAACACTTTATCACCCTCTTAAAACTCTAGGTCTTTTCTTCGGTTGTCAGCAAAACTTTTGTGTTGACTCTGAGCAGCTCTAATGTGTTGTTTAATAGATCTGACCTTTTCTGCCATCTCATCAACAAGATCTGGTCCTAATAGCTTTCTTTCCCCAACTTCATCCCAACAAGTTGGAGTCCTGCATTTCTTTCCATAGATAGCTTCATAATGAGCCATCTGAATACTGGAGTGAAAGCTATTATTATAAGAAAATCCCACCAAAGGTAGGTGTTGGTCCCAACCACCTTAGAAATCCATAGAGCAATCTCTCAACATATCTTCTAGAGTTTGAATTGTCCTCTCAGACTGACCATCTGTTTGAGGATGATAAGCAGTAATGAAACTCAACTCTGTATCTAGAGTATGCTGAAGACTTCGCCAGAACTTTGAGGTAAATCTCGGATCCCGATCAGATATAATGGAATGTGGTACTCCATGCAATATTGCCACTTCCTTTACATATATCCTGACAAGATGATCTAGAGAGAAATTCTCTCTAATAGCAATGAAGTGTGCAGACATTGTAAGACGATCAACTATAACCCAGATAGCATCATTGCCTTTGGATGTTTTAGGAAGTCCTATGACAAAGTCCATAGTGATGTTTTCCCATTTCCATTCTGATATGATTAATGGTTGTAACATCCCCTTATACTTCTGTCTCTCAACTTTAACTTGCTGAAAAACCAAGCATCGAGAGACATATTCATCAACATCTCTTTTCATGCCATCCCACCAGAAGTACTCTTTCAGGTCCCTATACATCTTTGTGCTTCCAGGATGGGAGGAATACAAACATGATTCCTGAATGTTATTATCCCATCACAATCATCGTTGAATTCAGGAACATTTCTCACCTTCTTTTCTAACTCTACATCTTCTTTCTGTGCCTCTTTAATCTTCACATGTATAGATGGTCGAACATTCATTTGAGGAAGATACTATTTTTCCCATTTCATTATAATTCCAAGATCCATCCTTTGTAAATCCATAAATATTGGATCTTTTGTGATCCTCATCATGGATAAGCTAGCATGGTCTTGGTGACTTAATGCATCTGCCACCTTGTTTGCTTTCCAAGGGTGGTAATGAATTGAGCAGTCGTAATCCTTAATCAGCTCCAACCATCTTCTTTAGTGCATATTCAGCTCCTTTTTTGTGAAAATATACTTTAAACTTTTATGATCAGTATAAATATCACACCTTTATTCATAAAGATAATGCCTCCAAATCATTAATTCAAAGATTACCGCAGCTCACTCCAAATCATGATTTGGGTAATTTTTCTCATGGATTTTCAACTGTCGTGAGGCATAAGCTATCACCATATCATTTTACATGAGAACACACCCTAATCCCTTCTTGGATTCATCACTATAGATCACAAACCTTTCTTCACTACAAGGACGTGTGAGAACAGGTGCCCTGGATAACATTCTTTTCAACTCCTTGAAATTCTCTTCACATTCCTCTGTTGAAAAGAACTTAACTCCTTTTCGAGTCAACCTGGTGAGTGGATTAGATAATCGTGAGAAATATTTCAAAAAACGTCGATAATATCCAGCCAAACCAAGAAAACTTCAGATCTCAGTTACTGTTGTTGGTGTTGACCATCTTTCGATAACCTCTATTTTTGCTGGATCCGGAGATATCCCCTCTTTTGAGATTATGTGACCCAAAAATGAAACTTTTTGAAGCCAAAATTCACACTTGGTAAATTTGGCACAAAGCTTCTCCTTTCTCAGGGCCTTCAATATAATTCTCAAGTGATCTTCATGTTCTTCCTTGCTTTTTGAATATACAAGAATATCATCTATAAAGACTCCAAAAATCTGATCAAGATAGTCTCTAAAGACTCTATTCATCATATCGATGAAGATATCAGGGGCATTAGTAAGACCAAAAGGCATCACTATAAATTCATAGTGTCCATACCTTGTACAGAAAGTCGTATTTGTGATATCCTCTCTTTTGAAACTTAATTGATGATACCCTGAATGATGATCAATCTTGGAAAATTATTGATCTCTACATAGTTGGTCAAATAAGTCATCAATGCATGGGAGAGGATATTTTTTCTTGACAGCGATCTTGTTAAGTTCTCGATAATCAATGCAGAGTCACATTGATCCATCTTTCTTCTTAACAAACAGAATAGGTGCTCCCCAAGGTGACGTACTAGGGAATATGAATCCCTTATCAAGATTCTCTGGGAGTTTCTTCTTCAATTCCTACATGTAAGTTGGGTCCATTCTATAAGGTGTCCTTGAAAAAGGCAAAGCACCCGGTAGGAGTTCTATTGAAAACAAGACTTCACGATTTGGTGGAAGACTCGCCAATTCCTCTAGAAAGACATCATCAAACTCCCGTACAATGGGAATATTCTTAATCGTGAGTTTCTCTCCAACCATTTGAGATAAATAACCCTAATTTATTGGAATCAAGACCCATAAGATGGAATAAATTTCCACTGTAAGGTTATGTTCATTCTTGCATCGATAGACGGTCATAGATTGATCTGGAATATGAAATGTGACTTCCCTTATTTGTAAATTGATATGAGATCCATATAAATAATGCCAATCCATGCCAAGAATCATATCAAATTCCACTATAGGAAGGATCACAATACATTCAGGAAGCACTTTCCCACAAACTTCAATCGGAGAAGAATTATAAACTTCTGATGTGACTGTTGTGCGATTAGGGGTTATCACATCTAACTCAACATCTAATTGTTGAGGTAATACGGTGATACCCTTAGGAGATTCTTTAGAAATAAAAGAGTGGGTGGATCCAGAATCAAATAAAACATTTTCTACTTTAGAGTGGATGGTAAGTGTACCTTTCATCACTTCATTATCATACTCCACATCAATGATAGAAATTGCATGTGACTATCCTTTTTCTTTAGCCTTAAGAGTTTGTTGATGTTGATCATCATCAACAACCCTTTGATTAGGGCATTGATTAGCATAATTCCCCATTTCCTTGTACTTTTATCATTGATGTGTACGAGGTACACTTTGTGTAGCCTTTTCTTTGTTCGCATCACTAGACATCTTCTTCCCATCATTGCGGCATTCAAATTCCCGATGACCTTCCTTTCCACATTTCAAACATTTACTTGTCCCTTTAAGACAACTCCCTCCATGTTTCTTTCCTCACTTTGAGAATAAGGGAAAACTCATCTTATTTTCAGTGTGCTCTTTAGATTTTCCTTTGAATCCCATTTTCCTCTTCTTATCAAACCCATATGACTGATGGGTTAATCCAATCTCCATCTCAACTTGGAGAGCACATCGAACGATTTCCTCATAGCTATTGAAATCCCATATAGATAATTCCCTTAAAAGACTTGGTTTTAAGCCACTAAAGAATCGATCGATCTTACTCTCAGGTTGTATAATAATACCAGAAGCGTACCTTGCAAGTATTGTAAAATTTTCTTCATAGGTACCAAAAGATTCATCATCCTTTTTCATTAGTTCAAGAAACTCCTTCTCCATCTTTGTTTGAGGAATACGTGGGACGTACATATTTAAAAATAATTTCTTGAACTCTTCCCATTCCATGGACTCAATTTCATATCTTTGCCTCATATTCTTGATAATATTCAACCATTTATCAGCATCTCCTACGAAACGATACAATGATAAGATGACTTTATCATGTTCAGGACATTGAAGAACTGAAAATATCTTTTTAGTAGTACTCATCCATTGTTCAGCAACTAATGGATCAGTAGACCCGCTGAATGAAGGTGGACGCTGCCTCATGAAGGATTCAACAGAATGTTGCTCCTTCCTTTGCTCGTTTGGAAGTACTGCATGATTCATAGCTTGAGAAAGTTGTGTGAGCATGTCTACAAGAGTTTTCATTCCAACTCCCATAACGTTTGGTTGCTCCGGGGGGCAATCATTGCATTTCCCGTCGCATTCCGCATTAACATGGTTCCTTCGGGTTCCAGCCATTGACTAAAACCAAGAATAATAGTGTGAGCAACACTAATTATAATAGGAAAAACACATAATCAAGAATAAAATTTCACACATAAGGTCTTATAATAGGTTGTTTATGACCATTTTTACAAACACTAATATCATGTTCTATGCTTAGACATATTTTTAGGGTTCTAACTAAGGATTTCACATCCTAGTTTCCAAAGGATGACTATACCTTTCCTCTGATTCCAACTATAACAACCCATACTTTACAAACATTGTTGATACTTCAAAATTGAAGTACACTTATTACAACATATAACAAGACCATGAAAGGACTGTATAGCTATAGTTTATTTAGAAACTGGGAAACATAAACAACTGGTTCAAAAATAATCTACGTTGTCTCCCATTTATTTCATCATATCTAGAGTCCCATTTTGGAATATCGTACTTAATATCTTTCTTCCTGGCCAAGGGAAAAGAAAAATACAAAAGGGTGAGCTCAAATTCTCAGTAAGCGTAAACAAAAGAAATATAAATCACATCATATTCATAAGAACGTATAATTTATGAAATCTTAACCTAAAAAAGAGATCATAATTTCATAACATGGGATAAATCATAGTAGTGAAATGTAATCCCAATAATCATAACTTAAAACATGAAGCTTTGTGTCATACACACATAATCATATAAAATCATTTCTCAGTAGTCAAGACTCATTGCCAATACTATCTTAGCAGACAAATTCCATTTCTGAACCGAGTTCACTCCTCGTTTCAGTCCTCTTTCACTGAACCAGATTAACCTGTCGTTCCATCCATGTCTCTTTCATGAGATATAAATCTTTACCCAATGCATTGGATGTAGATATATGTCCCGCCCATCTCATAATTATACCATTCTTATGTGTGCCACAAAATCAAAAATCATACATCATTGCATAACCCAAGTAATAAAAATGGGATTCTTAAACATCGTGACATCATAAAACAATTCATATAAGGTAAAGGAATTCATAAAAATAATTTCACCACAACATAATAAAATCAATGTAATAATAGGGATAGAAACAGAACCTTATATTATCTTAGATGGAAAATAATTTTGATAAAACACTTGAACTCCATTCTTGAGGAAAATATCCTTTCTACTTCAAAAACAGTTTTCCTTTCTTAACATGTCATACAATTTTAAACTAAAAGATGTTGATTAAAAATAAACTTGAAATCTTGTAAAGGAATATTCTTGGAAATAATTTTTTAAAAATCCATTCAATTCGTATAAGTTAAAAAAACATTCTTCTCGTACTTATGTCAGACAAGTCTAAATGTACCTCGTACGAATAATGACAAAAGATTCCTTTCATATCTTTTACTAAAAACTCACCGAAGGGTAAAATTGGATTTAAACAATTGTATGTGGATTGAAATAATATTACATATTGTGGAAACATGGATGTGGATTATAAATATTCCCCAATATTCCCCAATAAATTTTGAATTATAATCAATCTCGGATAAAAATGAGATTGTGTGATTTTCCCTTACCTTAGGTCTGATTTGCCTCGTAAGTGTCTGAACCTCCTGTATAATGATTTAAATAATGTCGTTGACTTATTCCAGAATCATAATCATTGTTATGATATCATATATGGTCATATTCTTAGCTTCTTATTAGTAATATTTCATTGCTACTTGTTATTCAGGAGTTTATTACTTTTTGTTCTTATGCGTGTTTTGTCGATTAAATTCTTATTATTCTTTTTAGGTTATAGATACCGCATTTCCAGAATGGTATTAGTGTAATATATATCATATTAATTCATTCAATTCATTTATATAATCATTATGTAATGAAGATCATGTAGAACGACTTGCATCACATCATGGAGACTGTATTCCGTACTTACGCACGAGTGACGGTATCGTACCCATGATCGTGGAATTGTATTAGAGTGTATGTATACTATTTCAGAATCAATATCAATTTACAATAATAATATATAGTTATTTTTTTACACCATTATACTCATCCAATTAAGGTGGTGGTGTAAAATAGATTACACCACGGCGTGGAGACGGTATTCCATACGTACGCATGTGCGGTGATTTCATTTTCCGTAGGACGGATAGATGGTGAAATAGGGTTGCTTCATAATTATAATAAAATATCAGTATATTAGTGATACTGATGTTATTACTTCCTAATGAAACAACTAAAGAAGAATATGTGGAAGAAGAAATAAAGTTGAATGAATCGGTAACGGACATTACCTCTTCTTTAAAGCGCCTCTTTGAGACCTCCTTTTAGGGCACTAAAATTGGACTTTTAATAATACCAGGACCTCTAGGATGTATCTAGGGAAGTGGAGAAGAGAATTTGTCCGGGGTTGGCCGAGCATGAATGCTCAAAGTGGTGTGACGAAAAGAGGGAGGAGGTGCCCTTTTATAAGGGAGGAGAGGGGCACCTTAGGAAAAAATAAAAAAATTATTTTATTATAAAGTTATATTTGGTTTTTAATAGCTCCAAATTGATTTATTTCTAAGATAAGGTGTGTATGGGTCTAAATCCTCTCATCCAATATAATTTAGACAAGTTTAGGTATCTATTTTAACCTTATCATTTAGATTTAACATTAAGTTAAATAATTTTACTTTTACCGTCTCTTCTTGTTTTCTTACACTATAAACTTAATAAACTTACTATAACAAGCCAAAAGAACCCCAAGTTGTTTATTATTAATATATATAACCTTATCTAAGTCATTTGGCCGAACCTTAGATTTTTAGGAATAAAATAACAATTAATAATTTAATATTTGTTTTAAAAACTATTTTATGTCAATTTTGACAATATTTGGTAATTGATTTTGTGAAAATCATAACAGAAAGATTATTTCTAAAAAAGTTAATGAAATTAATAATAACATGTCATATTAACCTAGAAAATTATTTTAATTCATAAAAAGTCTCAAATTACATTTATTTGGGTATTTATAACATCAATTATGTCAATATTTCATTAATAAGATAATTACTGCATCATTATTGTGTCATAAATTATTTATTGTCTAAAAATTATAAATAAAATAAAATTATGTAGGAAATATTTTTAGCTTTCTAATGAATATTTATAGTCGAATTTATCTTATGTATAACCCTATATTAAAAATAATTTAGTTATAAAACATTGATTTTAACTATTTTAACTATTCTTTAAATAAATTAATAATAAATGTCCTAATCTAATCTATGTGGCCCTAAATAGTCATATGTTATTCCTAAGGTTGTTTTTGGTTGAATTAAATTTATCCAATAGGATTAGGACATGTTTTAGGGTAATAATAATATCATTTTTACCCTTAATTACCCTATTTACTTTTTACCATGGTAAACAAGAGTAAAAAAGTTACTATTCACCAAAAATTATTTTCATCTCATTGAACCACATTTTAGTCCTTGTTATTATCCATGTCTCTCGTATTTTCGAAATTCCACTCACCGAAGCAGTAAAATTATGTTTTATGTGAATTTGGAAATTATCCTAGGAGGTGGGTAAAAGACGGTGAAAAGTTCAATAAAATTTTTTATATATCTAAAATTATTATAAAATGACTCCAATGAATTGCATTGAACTTATATAGGTATTATGTATCAATTTTGACCTAAAATAAATTTAAATAAAATAAATAATTATTTAAATAAAAATTTGGTTTTTAAATAGTAACCCATTGTTTTCACTGTTCATCAAAAATTGAAAGTTTTCAGAAAAATACCAAAATTTCACCCTAGGCTAATTTCGATATTCCAAATCAAAAAATGAAGTCCGTTTTGAAAAATAAAAATTACAAAATTACAAAAATTGGGTATTACTATTCATAACAGATAGTTTTAATAATATTTTAATAGCATATCGTTGTTTAGTGAAACTCGGTATTGCGTACAATGCAAGCTATCGAGGAAGGCCGCAGTTGCATGTAAAGGAAGCCAAGCTAGTGTTGTGTGTATTGAAAGATTCCTTTAATGACATATATAACATAAAAACAAAATATTTCTCATAAAAGTCTCGGGTGTTACGGTAGTTCTATATGTCGGTCTCTATCTCAGTTATTGAAATCTTTGATGAAACTTCCCCATCCACAGGAAAGGTACCCCCTTCTTCGTCAAAAAAGTCAAGGGTGCCTCCACCCGAGAGAAGTCTGGTTCAAAACTCTTATAGTACCCAGCCAAAGTGAATTTCCTCTCCCTTTCGGGGAGGTAACCCTAGAAACATATTTTAAAAAGATGTCCCCACACTCTGCCACTCATATTGGGAACTGAAAATGGAAAACTCCTACGGCCACGAGGGTAAGGCTGGCTGGCTCATGAGTGATCGGTTTTACCCTCATATAGATGAGTTTATCTTGTTCTTCCTTGGTTTCCTTTTTATTTGACCAAGGAAAACCCCATTCGAAAATTTTATATAAACCACAAACTTTTTTCCTAATACTGTCAATCCATTTATGAACTGTGGATGCCCAGTCCATACCCAAACTAACGTTGTAAGGACTCGAAGCATCCACCAAGAGGTTCCAACCAAAAATCTCAACTCAAATTTCAGATCACACCATCGGAAAAAGAGGGATTATCAATTATGCTCCCAAAGTTATTTCTAGATGTGAGGGTCAAGTCAATGGTTTGACCAGAAACTCTAGGTATTGGAAAAGATTCGTGGAAGGAAGGAATGATTGGAACCTATATTTATTGAAACTACAGCAAGTAGTAGACACAGAACTTACCTCTAATCATTCTTATATTCCTTGGGTCACACTCCTTGACCGCATGCAGCTACTCCCATGTTTTATCCTCCGACTCCCTAAGTCTGGTGGGGAACAAATTGGGGTGGTGGTTATAACATGTCGAAATGTACACCACATCATGTTTCTCTCTTAACTCTTCTTCCACATCTGCAGCCCTACAGATTCATCTTTCCATAACACTTCCTCTTCCGGAAACATTTTACACTCCCAAGTCATTGATGCTGGCATTAGTTTCCTACTTTTCCACTGTTAACATTCACTGGATGCATTCGATCAACCAAAGAACATTGAACCACAAAGGTTCTCTCTAGAACCCTAACGTAAGTAGGAAATCATAGAGGATTAGTGATGGCTTAGATGTCTTTAAAAACACCTTGCTCAGAGGTTAGAGCCCTGAAGCACTGATCTTACTGTATTCATCGAGTACCTAGGATGGTCGGTATGCCTCGATGAAAACTCAGCTACCGATATGACATCCTACCAAAGATGTAGAAGGTATAGGAAACTCTCATACCTTATCTCTTTATGGAAAGATATCCCCTTCTCTGAGGAAGGTTCTCAATCTTATCCATAGAAAAAGTCACCCCTTCGCAAGATCAGGGTATCCTAAATTCTGTCACCGTCATGTAGAGCCACATAGATTGCTCTCTACTAGGACCTCCATTTGATCGAATGGTTCCCTAGCCAGATGGAATCTTAGCCACCTCCTCAAGCAGGTACTTATCCTCCTATGGGTCAGAATCACCTCGGAACCTAAGAGGTATCTTATGGTGAGACAAGTGTAATGAACTAAGCCTACATGTGTCCTCTACTGGAATCGCCGGTTGTAACTGCTAACCAACAGGCAGCGATATAGCTAACACACTACCGGAGGGTACTATCTCAGGAAATGGTCTATGTACCGAAGCCTCATCACTATGCATACCATCCTCATGGTCACTCACTGAAAAATACTAGAATCTCAGATCACTATCTTCTCTACTGGTGTCTCAACTAGGTGGAACACTCTAGCAACAACCTCTATCCAGTCCTCATCCACCTGTGGGTCCATCTCGCCTCAAAACCTAGGAGGCCTCTACCACTAAAACTCAGGAAACACGCTCAGTCGGCTTGCACCCTCTTCGGGTGGGTGGGTGGAAACGGCTGCCCAATGGGTAGCGGTGCTGCTGGTCCACTGCACTCCATGTCTGCTCATCTCCTCTGCATCACGTCATGTCAAATGGTCCACCTCTGTGAAATGTCTAGTCATGTCTCCCACAACCTCGATCAATGATGTACGTACTCCACACAAGACACAACAAGGTGCGGGAAAAGCCTATGGAGGGGTGAGTATAACGATACTCAATAGGGACCCCAAGACCCCAAAGGTCTCCTAGAGTTTCACAAAGAAAAACAAAAGGGTAACAACATGAAGGTAAAGTACCACACCTCATAACCTTAATCAAAAACACAAAATAAAGACAACCCAAACCATGATTTTTTCTAGGGGTAGTAACAAGTAACATCCATAGTCACATCATCGAACGCCTCATCTACTGGAGAACTCCTCTATCGAGTACAGTGGGCCTACTATGTCACACAGAGGTGTTTCCCAATAACCTTGAACTGCTAGGGTAATGCTCTCCATCGCGTACCATGGGTCATCCAGGTCACACAGAGTCACCCCCCCCCCAAAGCGGTAAGCTAAGGTACTCCTCCTCATCGCGTACCGCAGCTGCTCCCCACCATGGCATGCCTGGTCACACAGAACCACCCACCCCCATCATGGTCTGCTAAGGTACTCTTCCCCATCTCATACCGCAGCCGTCGATTGACTTAGAGTCGAAAAGTCAGCAGTCACCATGTCTCAGCAAGTCTCAGGGTTTCATACGTAGTATGATTGGGAGAACCTCTCCCCAAGCCATCAGTCATATCTCAACCAGAACAAAGTCTAACTAAGAAGTAACCCGATGATCCGACACATGAAAAGGGTTCCAACGCAACAGATGGCGTGTTAGTCGGACGCCTGGTCTTTACGTTAGTGGAATTTCTGTGTTGAGGCCCCGGTTCGATTTGGATGCGATCTAAATGAGCCAAACTCCAATTTTCTCTGAAACTCTAATGATGTAGGTAAAATTGACCTTCTCACTCCAAGGGTCCCAACACCGCATATGGTTCTTCAAACGAGAATCTTGTTCTCATGATAAGGTCCTTTGAGTGTTTCTGGACCTGGTGGGCCTGGGTTCTGTTTAGGCTGGTCCGAGGTGGACTCAACCCACTAGGCTAAATGTCTGGTCCGGCTCGTAAGAAATACGGACCAGGATGAATACGGAGGCCCAAAAGGGGGCATCCCACCACCTGCGGGGCAGCGGCCGGGTAGGGCAGCGTCCCGGTATGGGGGCGACAGCTCACTAGGGTGGCGGCCCAGTCTGAGGGTGGTGGCCCAGTCTAAGGGAGGCGTAGTCCAAGGGTGGTGGCCTTCTAGGGCAGCGGCCCGGTCTGGGGGTAGGGTCCCACCAGGGCAGCGGCCCGGTCCGAGGGCGGCGGCCCGATCTGAGGGCGGCGACCCTGCTCGAGGGTGGCGGCCTACTCTGAGAACGGGGGCACGGTTCGAGGGCGATGACCCTGCTCGAGGGCGGCGACCAGCTCTGAGGGTGGTAGCCAGGTCTAAGGACGGTGACCCAGAGTGGGGGCGACAACCCGGTTTGAGGTCGACAGCCACATCAGAGGGCGGAAGCCCGGTCCGACGGTGGTGACCATGCTCTAGGGCGGCAACCTGATGTGAGGGTGGCGACCCGACGTGAGTGCGATGGCCTGCTCTGATGGAGGTAGCCCAGTTCGATCTGACGCGGGGTGTGTAACCCCCAAGTCTCTCAGATTCCAGAATGGCCCGATGTCCATTCTATTGGCAAGGAGACGACGCCACGTGGGTGCGGTTCGGTCATCTCGGAACCCACCAAAGGTGGGATCAGCCTCCTCTGTGTCTTCGTCTACGGCTTCTATTTTTTGGAGGCATGGTGGTCGTGACACCTCCCTTCCTATTGCCGACCGCTGTGTTGGAGACCTCCTCTATTTTTCATGGCTGACGAGCAGCGGCCTTCCTCTTGTGGCTGGCATCGGTTTGCTCAAGGTCTTACAAGGAGGTGCAAGGATAGTAAGATAGTGGAGGATTGGGGCCGAGTTCATTAGGCCAGCACCATCCAGTTTAGCTCATGTTACTAAGGATATTAAGGGGATGAATAATAAATTCAATTAAACAACAAGATAAACCACACAAATATTCCCTACAACAATCTGCCTATAAAGACGAATGAATCAAGGGTCTTCCTATTAGTCGGTTGATCCGCATTCTTTGTATAATTTCAATAATAGGGAAGAGGGAATAAAAAATGCACAAAAAATGACCCCCTACCTTGAAATGTTGGAGAGTGATCATTGTTGAGGGAATCTCATAGTTCTCCATCCCCGCAATAAAATGTCCTCACCACCGCTCAAACTTCAAACTCCGGCTCGAGGTATCAGTGTCGTACATCACCTCCTACTGGGGTCGGCTCTATCCTCTAAGAGCTTGACGTTATGGCACTCCAATAGAACTTCGTTGCTTGGCAAGGCTTTTATGATACCTCTCCCCCAATCTCTATATTTATAGAAGAGGGGGAGAGTATGTAACGACACAAGGAGTTATTGGGACTCATAAATTAAGAAGCTTACAAATCCTAGAACGACGTCTTTTCTTAGGATTTGGAAAGTCAAGCCATTCATTGGTTGGACTCCCCATGGGTCTGACACTATGCTTGTCCATTGGTGGAAAATAAATAAAATAATGAGATTATTTTATTTCATTTCTTTTAAAAGTCACAAAAATAAACTTCTTTGAACCTAATACTATTAAATTAATTCCTCCCTTAAGAAAATCTTGGCACTAAGGATTCAATAGTGCCCTCATATTTTTAATCCGAGCACCGGTTCAAATGTTAGAAAATGAAGCTCGGGTATTTACTGAACATACCCAAAAAAATGTTCAGAAAACTATTAATAGTCACCCTCGACCTGTGTCGGTCGAGGTTAGGATCGTCCTATGTAAAACACACCACAACAAACCCAACGGTACTCTTGGATTTCCAATCCAATTTACCATTTAAAAGTTATGTATTTTACAATAAAATAATTGTCACTTAATTATTTTATTTTTGGAGAAAAACTAACTTTCACTAGTGGCCCACACTGGATAATGTTAGTATCTACCTATAATGAGAAAACCCTCATGAGTACAGTGGTGGTCTCAGATTTTTAATCTGAGTTACTGTTCGTGAGTTATAAGAATTTGAAAAATAAAATAATTTTATTTCATTATTTTATATATGGTTTTGCCATTTTCGGGTTTTCTCAAAGGGTGCCTACGCAGACTAAACTTAAGTCATTCCTAGGGCAAACCAGTCATCCTAACTGCAATGGTGCCCTCAGATTCTGATCTAGGAAACCATTTAAGAGTTATTCTACTTTTTCTAGAAAACATCTTACACGTTCTATTTAAAGAAGAACAAAACTTCGATGGATCATTCCGGGCACTCCGACCCTCAAAATCGCGCGTGTCAGATTTTGTAGTCTCGAAATATTTCAATATAATTAAAAAAAATTATATGGAAATTCCAGGACATTACAATCACAATCAGAAAAAAAGTATCTTATGCACCATATTGATTACTTGTTTTATCATATTCACAGATCCCAATACTATTTCAAGATTTATCTTCATTATGAATATCATCAATTAAGGTTTAATAAAGAGGATAATTCTGTGACAACATTCCATAAAAGGAATGGACACATTGAATTTATAATAATGCCATTTTCTCTTAATAATTTCCCTTATATGTAACATCATTTTACTATTTTCAGGTACTCCTCAACCCTCTTTATCACTATGAATTGATTTGGTCTCATTTATTGATGGTTTAGGTGATAATTTTGATGTTTTTTGAACTTTTTGGTCTCTTCATAGTTGGCGTACAATTTGGGAAAATTGTTCACCCACCTAGGGGAAACTATGAAAACCCAAAAACTAGGGGTGTTCAGATCCTCCACATGGGTTTACATACCACTAACCCGCCTAGTAGAAATCATTCACCCAATTATAGAATCCTTCTCACCGTTCTCTGATCCATCCCTTCTACCTGACTTCCTTCAGATTCAACTTTTCCATAATGTCCCATCCCTCCACTGAGGGGATCCTTCGCTTCCACTCTCCCTACAGAAGTTCTCTAAGGCATCTAATATTTATGAGATATCTCTAATTGCTCGTTTCGGCCGACGACACCCATCCCTGGATAGTTTCTACCATTTTTCCAACGATTCTTCCCCCTACAAGATCGTGTTGTCATCGGGCTCCAGGATCCTCATCACATCACTCTTCATTTCTCCAATAATGACGATTTTCCACGTTTTTGTCCAAAGGACTTCGTTCCAGTGGAGGGCACCATTTCTTTCTTCTTCACTGGAGATACGATTTCCATTGGAAGATGGATTCCCCCTCTTCAGTGATCTAGGTGATCTTTCTAGGTCTCCCCCTTCCCTTCCAAAATACTACTATTCTACAATTGTGAGGCAATATGGTTGGAAGGTTTTTGTATTTCGATGAGAGGTCGAGGACTTTTTTCCATCCAATAGAACCCTGAATTTTCACGGAAGTCGAAGTCTCGAAACCCCCTGTTTAAGAGGAATAGATCAATGTTGAAAATGAGCTTCGGTGCCATCAATCGGTGGATTTTGAGAAATGGTATGATTTATGTGCTTCGTGCTATCGATTGGGTCATCTTCAATGAGATTGTCATTCACTGTTTCATAAATCTCCAAATTTGGTTGATTGAGGAATTGTTTCCCCTGAGAAACAATCGGTGGGTACCTTAGATACCAATGGTACTAGTGTCTCTCTACAGAAGGATTATGTGGCCGTGTCCCATATTGACAGTGGTATGAGCCTGACTGCTGAATATATGTCTCCTCCTGCAAAGCATGATGTTTTAATGCCTAATCAGATCAACTAGAATGAAGAGTCTTTGAAGTCAGTACATGTATTTCTTGAGCCCAAGGTCGAGGATGTTTTCAAATGGTTGATCAGAGATCATAAAGGTATGAAACACCAAATGGCATTGACTTCTCGCTGTAATGCAGTGGGTGTTTCCATTGATTCTGGTTTAAATGGAACCCATTCCGAGATGGATAGGGTTATTGATGAAACTTATGAGGGAGTCCCCATGACTCCTGGTGTTGGTTCTTATGTGGAGGCAGTCCGGTCACCTATTGGAGGACAGGTTGTGGCCACTAAGATTCCCACCAGATCAGGTCCTAGAAAGGAAGTGGAGGATATTGAGCTCAGAAATCGTTTATATAGTTTGACTAATGTTGATCTGGTGTAGGAGGTTGGAACCGATCAGAGAAGATACAGTATAGAAGAGCAGTAGGCACATGGGAGGGTGACTAGTGATGGGGATAAAAATGGCATCTGTAAAGAGTGCAAAGATTACCCATATTTTCCACCTCTCATAGAGACACGTTCAATGAAAAAATTAAACGCCAAGAAGGTGGAGGATGATGCTATCGATCAACCAATAGATTTACTAGTGAGTTTGGATGAAGAAATTGTTGAATAGGTTTTGTTTCTTAATTCTACTGAAGAAGAAGCTGCTAGAGAAATGGGAAGGTCTTCGAAGATGAATCTTAATGAGGAACAGTATAACTGGATCGACAGACAGGTCTTGATTTTAGTTGCGAGTTTCAACAATGGGAATATTAGCCTTTAGGAGTATGTTCAGACATGGGATAAATTGACATTAAGTCTTAATGATCTCTTAAAAAATAAATCAGAAACTCAGGTACACAATATCTCATGGAAACTATTTACATAGCCAATTTCTGGTAGTCTGAAATTGTATTTTAATGGTTCAGTTATTTCCTTTTCTGTCTGAACTATGGGTTCTCAATTTTTCCCAAAAAGTGTTTGGAAATAAAAATATTTAATTTTTAATCCTTGGGGTCCTTCCAAGATAACAATGATCGTGGAAATTTTTATTTTTAAAAAAAACTTTAAAACTTTAGAAATTCCCCATATGAACCCCCACTCAACCCTAACTTGGTATTGGAAGAATTCCTAAGTATTTATATCCACCAAGCATCCTTTTTCCAGCAAAACAATTCTTAGGTAGATAAAATCTTTAAGAACATCACTTGATTCCTCTCTAATAATAGTTCTTACCCCTATTAACTCTCTCTCACTCTCTCTTTATCTCCTCCTTAGGGTTTGTTAGATCATATATTTGTGTAAGGATCTAAATTCATTTGTTTTGGATATTGAATCTTGGTAAGATTCCTTAGTCACCATTGTCAACATTCTTCATTGGGTTTTCATATTATGGGCATTATAATATGTGATCTCTGTGTTGAGGAAGGTGGTTCAGTATAAATTTGTCCAACCAAATTAACCTGGAATTTATTTATGGTTTTAAACTGTTTTCAACTAGATTTTGAATGGAAAATTCAATGAAAATTTTGGATTTGATATTGAATTGGAATGATATTTTTGGAAAACCCACAATTTCTATGTAATTAAAGATTTGGGGTGAAATGTGAAATTGATGGAATTTCTAAAATTTATTTTTGAAATATATTTTTCGGTAAAATAGATTTAAATGATTTGATGGGAACCTATGATAATTTATATATTGTAAAGCTTTAGGAAATGATTAAAAACCCCAATTTTTTGTTTTTATAGAGAAATTTTCATATTGAAACTATAAATGGGGAATTGTATATTAAACAGTTTTGAAATAATTTTCCCATTGTTGTTTTATTGTTTGATCACATTAGAGCATAGGTATTTATTGAGTTATTTGGTAAAAAAAATCTATAATTTTAATAACCTATAAATATTTTAACATTTTACAAATCTAACAAAAATCCATATTCGGTAGATCATATCCCTATTGGGATGTTTATTAGTCCACTTTTGCTAGTATTGAGGGACATGTGTGTGCATTTACATTATTGACTGAGTGTGTGAGGATCCCATAACCTAGATCTATTATAAATTAATGCAGATGAACATGTTTCTTATTGAAATTTTTATGTTATATAAATATATTCCATTGAATGTGACCTTCATTATTCAATCCAATTTCTTCTAAAAAAATATATTGTATATATATATTCCATTGAATGTAAACATCATTATTCATTCCTATTTTTATATAAACTACTTTATTTAAAATGATTACTTATACCATTATTTTCAATGTTTCTATCAATTGAAAGGAAAATCATGATTTTTTTTAATATGAAATGAACTTCCATGTTTTTTATTTAAAAATGAAATCATGTAATGGTTTATTATTGTTATCATTTTATTATGGAACACTTGGGGAGATTACTACATAATTTTTTCTCACAACATACCATTTCCTTCGAGTGTTTGTATATTTCTTTCCATGGGATTCAAAAATGGGGACAACACCACTTGTATGTGTTGTTTGTTGATATATAGACATAGAGTATAATCTATGATGGGAATTGGGTGTTTTCATCATAAATTTTCTTATAAATTTTTTATGTATCTTAGGTATATATACCTATTTCAATTTTGGTACTTTTCTCTCTATAGAGTTTCCTTTGAGCATACATCCTTGGTTTTTTCATCTATTGTGCCTATAGAAACACTATTCTCACTTTTATCTTATATAATTATATATGATAGGTGAAAACGTTTGGGGTTTTATAATGACTTTTAGGATATGTCATAATTAGCTCAGTTATTATGGTACTAGGTAATCTAGGACAATTTATGAAAAAGTGGTATTAAAGGTGCAGGTTATGCATCTTGCATTGATGTCAACATGAATTTTGATATCTTCTCAGTACATATGAGGTTTCTATGAGTTATTATCTATCCAAATCTCATTATAATGAGCCTTAATTCACTAAATGGATTTGGGAAATTCATCTTAATTATTAGTTCTATTATTTTTCCCATCTTTTGATTTGGAAAGATTAAAATAAAAATCTAGTTTTATTATTTGACATGATTATTCTCCCCATTAATCTTTTATTAGTGTTTATATGAGTTTTCTTTTGATGTATTCTTTTTTTTCTTATTTGTCATGTTTATTTTTTCAAATGTAGTGTCACATGATCATAATCACCTAAAAGTACTATGGTGAAATTATATTCTTCAATAACTAAGAGATTACATCCATAGGAATCTGGAATATAGCTTCATCACATAGTGAAAGAGTCTCTAGAGGAAGAAGTTTTAGGTACAATCACTATGAGAGATTTCATCACAATAGATTCATCTTTAGTGACAACTTTATCTGATACTATTGAATCTCATTCATTCATTTCTACTTGTATTGTGAATATTCTAAATCTTACTAGGGATATTTTATCTTGTGTGAGTGATATTACTATACCTCTCATACAGAAGAGATAGTAGGGTCTTCATTGTCCATCTTTTGTTTTATCTCTATTATATATCAAGCTTGAAAGTAATTGTTTGTTCCTTGACATGAAACCTTTTGAGGTTATATTTGGTTTGGATTGTCTCATTGCTAACAAACCCTGAATTGACAATTATCTTTTATGGGTCTCCATTACTACACTTGATGGGGTGTTTAATATCATTTAAGGATAACAGGACCTGATGTTGAGTAGAGATAAACATAATTATCCTGATTTAGAGAAATTAATATCATTTATTTCTTTTTACCTAGAGTGAGAATATTTGACTGGTGATCTCTCTCCCATTTTCCTTGACTTTACCAATGTGTCTCTTTCTGAGTTCTCTAGTTTTTCACTAGTTAGAGATGTAAATTTTACAATTGAATTAGTACCTGGTATTAAACAAGTATATATTCATTCTAACTGCATGGAACCAGTTGAAATGAATGAGTTTATGACTTGGTTATATGATATATTAGAGAAACGATTTATATGCCTAAGTGTGTCACCATGGAAAACCCTTTTTCTCTTTTATAAGAAACCTGATAGGTGACATCATCTTTTTGTTGACTACTGAATATTTAATTGATTTATAATAAATAAATCGTATATGTATCCATTTATTAATGATTTGTTAGAATATTTGAAAGGAAATATGTGGTTTTTGAAGAATAATCTTTGATTTGGTTATCAATAGTTGATAATAAAAAAATATGACATTCATAAAACTACCATTCAGAGTAGGTAAGAACAATATGAGTACTATTTCATGACAAATGGTCTAACAAATACTCCTATAGTCTTTATAGATTTAGTGAATAGGGTATTCCATGAGTATATTTATGTGTTCATGGATGTCTTTTTGAATGAAGTACTAGTTTACTCAATGTTTAAGGAGGATCATGTGCATCATCTGATAGAAGTTCTAAAATTGTTGATAAATCACTAAGTTTATGCCAAGCTATCGAAAATTGATTTCTAGATTTGTGAACTGAATTTCTTAAGACATGTGGTGCAAGAAAATGGAATCTCAGTTGATCTTGAGGAGGTGACAGATGGTAGGACATGGGAATACCTGTGTAATGTTTTTTATATTCATAGATTCTTGGGTCAAACTGGATATTACCGCCGGTTCATAGTGGATTTATTGAATTTGGAATCTCTGATGACTTCCATAACACATGAGGATGTTATGTTTATCTGGTATGATAAATTGCATATTTATTTTGTTTTGATAAAATGTATTTTGACTACCATTATAGAGTTCACTCTTCTAGAGGCTGGGCAGGGATATATGGTCTTCAATGAAACATCAGGTTTGGGGTTAGCATACATTCTTATACATTTTGATCATGTTATTTTATATCGCTCTCATCATTTTATCTCACGTTAGAAAAATTATCTGAACAATGACTAATAACACATTGTTTTGATACATGTTCATAATATTTTCCATCATAACTTTTCATATAATCTTTTGTCATATTTTTTGACCACAAGTTCTTAAGTTATATCTTATACAAAAAATATTTTAATATCTTCTAGAGAAATTTGGTGGAAGACCTATAATATTTTGATATCAATATTTCTTATACCATGAGGAAAGGTAATTTAATTTCAAGTTCATTGAGTAGGAAACTTCAAACTGATGGCATGAATGAGTAATCAAAATAGTGTAACTTTATGGGTCTTTTTACACAGTTTCATATTTGAGTTTCGGATATAGGGGTTTAGGTGGTTTTTTCTTGTTTCATGTTAACCTCCTCTATTCCTGAGATGATTCTTTAGAAACAATAGCATGGTGATTAATTTTTAATCATTATAGACACTCTTTTTGGTAGAGTGATGTTTTTGGGTAATCGTTCACCATATATGTCATTCTGTGTTATAAGAATCATTTTGTTGTACTGTTATTGATAAGGAATGATTTGATTGGGTATTTCTATAATTCCTTTTGGGGTATGCATCCTAAAATGAAAAAAGTTCCTATAAAATTTGATGAAGACTCTGGTATCCATGTATGATGAGAGGCCTTTTTTATTTTTTATCTCATTATTATAGATTCCAATAGGTTATGGTCGAGTACAAGATATATTCAAGTTTACTTCAACCACTTCCAATACTAAATTGTAAGTGGGATGAGAACTCTATGGACATTGTGGTTGGGTTTTATTGTACATAGAGGAAGAAAAATGTGATATGGTTTGTGATTAATAGGATGAATAAATTATTCAACTATATACCCATTCATGATACAACCAAATTTTAGGAAGTGGGAAATATTTATGTAAAATATAGTTTAATTTTTTAGGGAGTTCCATATTATATAGTCTCAAATAGAGTTCCCTATTTTACATATCTCTTTTGTAGAAGACATCAGGAGTCATTGGGATCTCATGTTCATTTGAGGACAGAATACCATCTACAAATAGAGAGAAAGACAGAGAGGGTTATTCAGATTCTTGAAGATATGATTTGTTCTTATGTCCCTGACTTTGGTGGATCTTGGGATGACCATTTTGGGCTGGCTGAGTTCTCTTAAGAAAATAGTTACCAGTCCGTGATTATAATGGATTTTTGTGAGGCCTTATGTTGTTGGTCTTTTAAATCGCTATTTTTTTGGTCAAAGATTGGTGAAGGTTCCTTAGTTGGCATGATCTTCGTTAAAGTGATGATAAAAAATATTCAGTTGTTTTATTAGATAATGTAAATGTCTTAGAGCCAGTATAAGTCTTATTCAGATCTTCTTCATAGATTATTAGATGTTGTAGTTGACAATCAGTTGTTCTAGAATGTTTCACTTTGGTTCGGTCATCGATGGATTGGGAGTTAAGGGAAACTTACTTATCATTTTTGGGACCTTTTTAGGTTGTTTAGTAGGTGGGGAAAGTGTATTACCAATTATAACTTCTTCCCCAGTTGACATTAATACATACTGTGATCCATGTATCGCAGCTACAGAAATATCTTTTGAATCCATTACATGTTCTAAGCTAGAGTGATCTTCATGTTGAGCCTGATTTATCTATGACTGAACATATTGTCACAATTTTTTACTTTGAAACCAAGGTACTTTTTGAGAGTATGACAAATTTGGTTAGAGTTATATAGAGAACAATTCTAATACTCATGAGACTAGGGTGGTAGAGGCACTGTTGGGAGAGTAGTGGCTTCATCTTTTTGGCCTGGATTATTTTTGATGGGATTTTTAGGGACAAAAATTTTTATGGTGGAGATGATGTAACATCCTACTATTATTTATAGGTACTTATAAAACCCATTTTTTATCATTCTCTAGTTTGGTCTCATTTAGGGATGCTTCAAGTGAACATTTGTAAATTTCATTTACTGTTCGGGTTTCGCACGGTTGGTACAAGGTTTTCTTATATCGTGTACCCACCTAGGGGAATCATAAAAACCCAAAAAGTTTGGATTTTCATGGACATAACATTGTTTGAAAAACTATGCTCCCACAAAGTAGAAACTATGTGTCCCCATTAAAGGGTGGCATGGTTAGGGTGCACAGTTTGAAAGACCATGCAACCCTTCCCACCTAACCATGCACATGTACTTTTTTATTACATATAAATACTTAAAAGTTTACCAAACCCCCATATGAACCCCCACTCCACCATATCTATGGATTTAAAATAATTACTAGGTATTTGGAGCTCAAAATAATCCATTTTGTCTCTTCTAAAATTATTATGATGCAGATCGAAGTTCTAAGAGCATCATTTGATTCTTCTCAAGTGAGAGTTCTACCTCCATTCCCTCTCTCATACTCTCTCTTTCTCACCTCATTGGGCATTTTTTCATCTTTTTGTGGGTTGATATAAAATACAATTTTTATGTTTAATATATTTTGGATTCCTTGATCTCTATTACTTATGTTCTTTGTTTATTCCTCATTACTAGTGTTTTGATACGTGATCTCCTTGTTATGTTTGGTGGTTCCGTATAAGTTTGACCAATTAATTTAACCTATAATTGATTTATTGTTTCAAATTTTTTTCAATTAAATTTTAAATGAAAAAATCATTTTGAATTGGGGATTTTAAATTTATTTGGCATGATATTTTGGGAAAACCTTCCACTTCCCTAAAATTGGAATTTTGTGTTGAAATCTAAAAATGATGGAGTTTTTGAAATTTATTTGTGAAATTTATTTTCGATGAAAATGTCTTAAAATTAATTTATGATAATGTATTATTGGTTTTATCATGTAAAAGGTATGAAATTATTAAAAAATATTGTTTTGGTTTTTAAATTGAAGTTGGTATATTGAAACTATTAATGGGGTACTTTTTTTTGAAATAGTTTTGATATAATTTTCCCATTGTTGTTTGATTGTCTGAGAACGTGTGAGCCTGGGAAGTTACTGAGTTATTTTGGACAAACAAGTTAAGCTGGGAAATTGATGGACACTAAAAAATGCTAACAAAAAACCTAGTTTGGGATATCTTTCCCCCTTAGGATGTTGATTAGTCCTCTTTGGCTAATGTCGAAGGATGTGTGCTCACATTGCCATTATTGATTGAGTGGGTTGGGATCTCATAACTTGGAACTATCTTAACTTACTGCATATGACCATGTTGATCATTGAAATTATTATGATGTTTCTATTTATTTAATTAAATATGAACTACTTTATTCATGCATGTTGTTTTATATGAACTATTTTTTATAAAATATTTACTTAAGATATTTTTTTAAATGCTTCCAACAATTGAGATGAAATTCATGTATTTTAAATATTCGTCTATTTTTTAATTCTTGTTTTATTTGAAATTGAATGTGTGTAATGGTTTATTCTTATTATAATCTTATTTTGAAAAACATGGTGAGACCTAGGGGTAATATATCTCACACCCTAGCTTTGCCTTCAATTGTTTTTAGATTTCCTTATCCCATGTCCGAGGAAGGTAAAAGCACCATATTGGGGTGGAGGTTATTCATCTATGGTCTTTGAGTGAGGTGTCTGTTGGGACTTGGGTTATTTTATCATGTAGTTTATTTTACATTGTGACTTTACCTTGGGTTTATACACCATTTTTACTTCTTGTATTATTCTCCCTATGGTGTTTTCTTTGATCATATTGAATTGTTTCTATTCCATTATTTTTTTTCTTGGGGAAAACTATTCCCAACATTGTTTTGTATGATGAAAAGTTCTAGTCACCAACTCATGGGTATATAGAATGACCTTAAAGATATGTTGGGATCATATCATTTTCAGGGTACCGGGGTATCCAGGTCAGTTTATGACAAGTTATCTTCAAGGATTTAATGAATATAGTCTTTTGAGATTATCTTGATCTGTTTTCAGTATTCTTGGTAAATGATATTGTTATTTATTCAAAGAAAAATGAAGAACATAAAGATCACATGATAATTGTAATAAAAAAACCTATGGAAAAAAACTACGTGAAAATTTTACAAATGATAAAATTATATTACAAAAGGTATAATTATTTGGTTATATAGTAACAAGAGGGGTATCTCAATGGATCCATCAAAGATGAAGGCTATTGAATGTTGGCCCTGACCAAACAAGGTGACAGAGATTCGTAGTTTTCTTGGTTTGGCTAGATATTATTGAGGTTTTTTGGATAATTACACATGACTATCTAATACACTCACCATGTTAACTTAGAAGGGAGGAAAGTTCCTATTGATAGATTAATGTTGGTGAATTTCTAGTAATTAAAGAGAATATTTGTCATTTCATCGGGGATTGCATTACCCTATTGTGGGGAAGGGTTTTTAATCTATATTGATAAATATTAGAATTTATTTGGATGATTTATCATAAAAAATTACTTGATTATAGATTATTCCTCATGAAATTTTATATTTCATAAGAAAAATTAGAAAACACATGCTTGGTAATTATCTATGATACTTGTTACGTTGAATAGATGAAGGAATTCTCTTTTTAGTGGAAAAAGAGATATATATATTTATCAGAAAATTTGAAAATATATATTCTCATTGGAAGGTTTGAATAATCACTAGAGAAGATGGTTGGAGCTAATTTAATATCACTATTGCTCCATAATTTAACACATTGGTAAATTAAACATGGCGGTCAATGATTGGAGTTGAATTGATCATACTATATACTCTATGATGAGGATAGAAAATATCCAATGTTATGTATTTTATTGGATATATCATGAAATTAAGAAGGAATAAAGGAAACCATATCTTTCTTAAATAATTGTTCAATAATCTATCCATGTGAGGATAAAAGAGGTGTATATGGATGAAATGGAGCTGAAAAAGGAGAAGAGAAATGTTTCAAGGCTTATGATTGATCATGATTGAATTATAAGGTTCAATAACTATCTATGTGTTCCATCCAAGCCTAATTTGAATAAGGATATGATAGAATAGGCTTATAACTTTTCATTCTTTATTCATAATTGGAGTAAAAAAGATGAATCAAGATTCGAAATATTATTTTTGGTGGGATGTCATGAAGAGATATATCAGTGAATTGTATCTTAATGATTGGTATAAAATAAATTTAAGTCTATGTGATAAAATTCTAAGGGTATGTTACAACCATTTCCCATTCCATAATGGAAATGGGAAAACAACCCCATAGATTTTTTCATTGGACTCCCCAAAATGTCTGAACGAAATATTTATATATGGGTTCTGGTCGATCTTTATGCAGAGTAAGCACACATTATGATTTTAAGATAATATATTTCTCTATATCATCTTGTTGTGATATAAAATAAATAAGTTTTAAGGTTTCATGGAATACCACATTCAATTGTGTTTGATTGAGGTCCATGGTTTATCAACAAGTTCTAGAAAGGTATTCATAGAGCACTTTATATAGAGTTGAGTTTTAGAACAGTGTATCATTCCTAGAAAAATGGTCAAACTGAGATAAAAATTACAACCCTATATGATCTTTTTATATCATTTTATATGTATTTTAATGATTTATGTTATCAGCACCTTCCTCAATTATAGTTTTCTTACAATAATATCTTTCACTGAACCATTTAGATGGATCCCTATCAATCACTCTATAGAAAGATTTGTAAAAATCCAATGTAACAGGATAATGTTTGAGAAAGAAATATATTGTTACAAAAAATATATAAATAAATAATAGATATGGTCATATCCATTCATCAACAAATAATAAAAGTATAAAGTTGTCAGAAAATTTACGATGGAAATCAATGGTGTGATCTGGAATTTGATGATGGTGACAAGATATTTCAAATAATTTCTCCATAAAATAGGGTTATGAGGTTTAAAAGGAAATGAAAAATAATCCAAAGGTATAGTAATCAGTTTTAAATTCATGATAAAATTTTCATGGTATCTTATTGATTAGTTCTTCTACCAAACTTCTCTCAACATCATGATGTTTTCCATGTATCTATCCTAAGGAAGTACATACCTAATCCTTAACATGTAATAAAAATAGTTTAAATACCATTGGGGAATGACATTTTTTTTTGAGAAACAACTGTTAGAGATTCTATATCGTATAGATAATTTAGTGTGAAATAAGATCACTCACCTGGTCAATGTTTTTTTGGTGAAACCACCAATTTAACGAAGCCACATTATAACCTAGGGATGTATTGAGGCATAAGTGTTCTCATTTTTTTACCAATGTTTCAGATTCTCAAGGGAGAAATTTATTTTATGTTTTTTAGAATGCAACACCCCAAGATTTTATGAAATATTCTTTTTGAAAAAATTTAATTTCTGCAATAGCTTATGTCACATGCAACATAGAGTTTTAACTAACAATGATATATTATTAATATTATTATTTAAACAAGACCATTATTACCAATTTATTTAACATTATAGTATGAATTGGTATATCTAATTTTTAAACATTAAGTATATTGTTTTTATAAAAATAACACATATTAATAAAAAAGTTCTTCATTTTTTAAAAAGTGTTTATTTGCTTCAAAAATTCAATTTTCTCAAAAAATGATTTTTATTTCTTTTTCTGAACAAATAATAAGATTTATTTTTTAAATTTCTAACAAAAATTTTTAATAAAATAATATACATTCTCAAAATTGACTTTTAAAATTTATTTTTGGTTAATTTTTTTGGATTTTTGTGAAAATATTAATTTTTTGATGAATTGTGAAAAATATTTTTTTTATTAAAAACAATATTTTCATTTAAATTATTTATAAGGATAAATTTTGTTTTAATATGGATTATAAAGTAAAAAATAGTTCAATTATATATTTATTAATCCAATTTATTTCATTGGAATTAATTTTAAACTAAGTTATTATATTAAAAAACTATACTTTTGAAAACTTTCTCTTTGGAAAACTCTTTTTTCGTCATGTTTGTGGGATTAATTTTAAAATATATTTCTTAAATTATTTGAAAATAATTTTGAAAATTTGATTCCATAATTTTAATAACAATAATTAATATTATATAATAAGGTCAAATAAATTTTTGGTAAAAATGAATAGTGGAAAAATTTCAAAATTCATTACCATGGTTATGGTTAAAACAGGTTTACTAAGTGTTAAATTATAAAAATATTGTGTAAAAAGACCTAGAATCTCTTCGTAAATCCCATTTTACTATCATATTTAGACCATATAACATTTAATTTATGATAATGACCCATCTTGTTACATGTGAACAATGTGGGTAAATTTTATTCTTTTTAAAAATACTATGTTTTTTCTCTCCTCATCATTTATAAGGTCACCCTATCTTCTATCCTATTCACATATCCAAAACGCTTTGGATTATAAAATAACTTCCCAAATTTTTTTATTAATTTTATTACTATATACAATATACTTTAATTTTATTAGTAAACCATCTTAATTATTCTTTATGTACAAATACACATAGGTTCTCTAAAAAAGTGGTAAAACTATCAAAATTTTGTTTTTGTTTTGTTTCTTTTTCTATCTCATTCAAGTATTATCCATATAAAATGATATAATATCACCATTATCTCCCACATAATGAGATTTGATTATTTTCCTTTCATAATTTATATCCATCTCCTCTTCCATCTAATGGGAAATGAAACTGTTGATTGTGTGTATGGTAGACTACTACCTTGCAAACTGATGTTATTCATTTTCCATCACCACCATTCACATATAGATATAATGATGGATTTAATTTTTATATATTATAATTATTATACTGTTATAATTTTGTAATTATAATTTCACATATACCTTTTTAAATTTAATTCCATGGGAATATGATATTAACAGTCATGTTTATGGCGGACTATCACCTCATGAAGATATGTCATTCATTCGTAACTTAATATTTACATGGAAATTATTAAGGATAATTTTAATGAACATAGGTGATATATATATATATTAAATATAAATTATTTTTTAAATTTAATATATTATTTATTTTTCATTCATTTAATCTTTTGAGAAAATAGAAACAACGATCCTGTGTACGTATGGCTGACCGTCTTTATGAGTGATGTAAATTATTCTCTATATATAAATTTATTAACTTACTCTAAATAAATATATAATTAATATATATTATACTTTTCTCATTATTAAAATTATATAAACTACATAACCTTGACCTTGTTGAGATGATCTAAAATACCAAATCAAAACAAAAATGAAAAAAACATGTATTACCCGAAACATGATTTTAATAAGGAATGGCTGATAAATGGGTAATAAAAGTCATTATTAAATCATATATGGTATGATATGAATAATTTTAATTCTTTAATACATTTATAATAAACTTATATTTATTATTTTGGAGTTTTTAATGTTTATTAAGTACGTGGAGACGTAAAGTAAAGGATTTATGTCCTAATTTTTCATACATACATCATGTTATGAACCTATCTTCTTTTATGAGGAGTATATACAGCCCTTTATAAATTTAATAGTATGTATTTATTTATTCTCATTATATTATATGTTTTACTTAATGTTATTCATTCATGGGGCTTAAGATTCAATTTTACCAAAGTGTAAAGGTCCTATGATGAAATCTCAATGTTTATCGAGATTATTTATGTTTATAATTATAACAATAAAATATAATGATCCATCACTCAAGAAACACATGAATTTTATTATCCTCTAGTTATCTCATTGGAATGCATATTCTCATTTCATTTTATTCTCTTTATGTACTCAATCTTAGAGAACAATTTTTTTAAGACAAATTAACTTTATTTCTCCTTTAGATTAAAACCCATTTTTCGTTTATATCGATGTTTTAAAAATAAATAAATAAATTTTATACTAATATCCATATATTTCGTAATAAAATTTTCCCATTTTTATAATTTTTTAATAATATTAAATGAAATATTCATTTCATTTTTCCAAAAAATCATATTTGAATTTTACCAAAAATGTGAAAGTAATCTTTGTTATAATGTGTATGGGAAGATCAAAATTTTCATCCACCATGAACACAAAAATTAAATGTTTCCTTTACAAATTTCCATGATTATTTTAAAAGAACTATATCTTGAAATTTTATTATTTTTTAAAAAGTTTTTTTTCAAATTTAAAACGTTATTTTACTCAGGAAATGTTCCAAGGGATCTTGAAAACCCATTTTCAATCTACGGGGAAATCCTTTGATGTTACTTATTATTTACTTGGGATATGATCCAAAGATACCCTTCTTATTCTTATACATAATGGTTTATGATTATGATGATAATATTTTTTGGAAACCCACTTCTCTTCTATGTGTTGTACCATGGTAAAATTATTATGAAACCCAATTATGTTTTCAGAGATTATGATATGATGAAATGAGAAAATGGTTATGAAACTAGTTTGTTTTCTATAGGTTATGCTATTTTGAAATGTTTATAAAGAAATTTATTTTTAATGGGTTCTAATATGATGCATATTTTATGATATTGCGGCACATGTATGTATGATTTTCATTCTCTGATGGGTGGGGCCTATATCTCCCTCAAATGCATTGGATAAATATTGATAACAGATGATAAAAATAAGACTGGAATTTGGAGTGAACCTAGTTCGGTAAGGGACATATTCTTATATGATAGTTTTGCGATTTAAAATTGACTACTATGATGTTCTGGTAAGTGAACCCATTCTAATATAATAGTTTTGGAAGTAATCCATGACTACTAATGAAAAGAAATCCACACTTTCTTGTATACCACAGATATATATCCTGTGTTAAATTTATGATATAATGATTTAGTTTACTTGATTTCTTTATGATTAATGTCTTATAAAATACCAAGATATATTCCATTACTCATGATTATGATCAATGATATGGAGGTAATGGGTTTTTAAAGGCTATTCTCAAGTTCTCAAACTCTTAATCTCATGGTTTATTGATACCTAACTTGTTTACTATTACTAATAATCTGAACTCACCCTTTATTATGATTCATTTCCCCAAGATATGAAGAATTGTATTATTTATTAAATTCCTAAGAAGGGTGTTTTTTATAAAGAACTTAGTGGTAGATTATGAATCTCACTTATTGATATGTTTTTCATGTTCTCATGTTTCTAAAGGCACTAGACCTAAATGTTTCTGGCATGAATCATTGTGTTTTATATTGATTATTCATCTAGTAATATTTAATATCTATCTATGAAAAGTATGAATCATTATATCCCCTTTTCCAAGTTATATCATGAATATACTTATATTCATTATATTTAATATTTCATTTGATGTTATTCATTCATGGGGGTTATGATTGAAATTTTACCACAGTGGAAAAGTTCTTGTGTTACAATATCCTTTACTTTTGGGATTGTTTATATTCAAGGTTCCTTTATAGGAAATCATATGTTCTTATTTTCATGAACGACAAATATTATCTTATTATCTAATTATTAATTTTAATTAAATTTTTATTTTCCATTACCTCTATTATTGATTAATGATACATCCAGAAACATATTTTTAAGGGATATCAATCTTCTTTTTTCCTTATCATTCTCTTTTATATTGTTTTTTCTGAAATGTTTTCAATTTTTTTTAAAACACAAATAATTTCATAAATATATTTTACATTATCTTTGACCTAGTTTTAAAAGGTTTTAAATATGAAATTTCTTATTGTTTCCGGAATGGGTCTCTTTTGACTCCCTTAACAAAATGTTTAATAATAATGTTTTTTTATAACATATAAAAAAAGACCACAATTTCACATAATCATGACCATCATTTTCCTTGATGTTTCATTTATATGTTCTCAAGTATTTTTCCATGAAAATGATTTTAAAAATAATTTTTTGATTTTTTTAGTTTTTAAAAGTGATTTTCAAAGTCAAAAGGTTGTTTTCCTGATGAATTTTAAAAAAAATCTTTTATTAGTATTTCTATTCATCAATGTCAATAATCCTCTTAAGTTATTATTCTACACTAGTAATATTTTGTAATGATAGAATTATCGTTCTTTTTATGGATCTATTAGTATTTCTTTAATGATATTTTCATGGAACTGATTCCTTTCCAGGGGTAAATAAAGTTATGAAAGGAATAATTGATGTTTTTATGAGTTTTATAATGATAATAAGTCTTTATGAACATTAACTATGTTGTTGTCCATGGATATTTTTTATGTTAATGAATGAGCATGATATAGATTATATGATGGGTTGAGCCCAATTATTCCTCAATATATGATGGTTTGATTCCCATTATATATCAAGATATGAAGGGTTGAACCCCATTATTACTCAAGATATGACAAGTGATCCCCATTATATCTCTCCAATACATTGAGTTATTTTTATGTTCTACAAATAATTATACTGTTATATGGATTTATATACATTCCAATTCTATGGGTTTAGTAATAGTTCTATAAAGATGATGTTCCATGATACAAATAGATTTTCATTATGCAATCTATGGGTTATAAATGTATACTTTGATCAATATTTACATCACACGGATCATGATTATTGATTCTTATAGATATTTCCCTCATCAAAGTTTAATAACAAGTATCATGGTTGATGGTCTAGGTATATATAGTTATTATTTATGTAATGTTAATTCATTCACATTGAATATTTCACTATACCATTATGCTTATATTTTTATGATTGAAGAAATTCATTTGTTAATGATTATGTTTACCCCTAATGAACATTTCCGCTCACACTTATTATGTTTAATTTTCTAAAAGTTATGAAGAATTATTTCAAATTTAATTATTTCTAGAAGTGTTATATATGTATGATTATGGTCAACAAATATGGAATATAAAAATATATGTATATTGGTAAAAATACTCTGTTGAAGTCATGGGTTTTTTTTATGTAAGCGTTTTTTCTGATTCTCTAAAACACTAAACCTAAATGGCCCTAGGTATAGAGAATCGGTTTTTTCCTTGTAAGACTTTGAAATTTTTATAGAAATATTTCCAATGTTAGGAACAGAAAAGGCCTGCAATTCCGAGGCCCGGAGTGTCCAAATCTAATTTTATAAAAATATTAAGTATTTCTATACAATGAACGCAATGAAAATGGGATATCTCTTAAAAAGTATATTAGATCAGAAATATGAGGCCACAGATGAGTATAGAGCATGTCATTTACCTTGGGCGGGGAATAACCTTTGTCATTGTGGGACTTCTATGAGAAAACAAACCAAGGAGAAAATTGTTAATAAAATTATTAAAATTAATTATTTTATCTCAAATGCTGAATCAAATATTTTTCAAATGGGGAATCAGATTGGAAATCTGGGACCACTGTTGAGTTCGGAATGCGATGTTTTTACTAGGTGGGAAATAAAATGAGAGGGGGTGGAGGTTTTTGTTTCCAAAACATTGGGTGGGGGGTTTAGTGTTTTTTAATAAATAAACACTTAAGTGTTTAGGATTAGGGTTTTCCCCCTAATCCTCTCTCTCTCTCTCTCTCTACATATCGCCACTAATCTCTCTCTTTCGTTATTTGAGGAAACAAGATTGGATCATCGAGGGATTGAAGTGGAAACACTGGAGGGTGAATTCATCAATGAAAAATGAATCAAGGAAGGATTTCTATTGATTTTTACCTCTGTTTTCAATTATATGTTTGATTCTTGAATTATTGATTAAATCCCTTGATTTGAACGTCAATATGATTTCCAAAAATGCAAGGCCATCGGCCGATCTCTGTCTTGAATCCCATTTTTATCTGTAATTCCATTCATTATTCATGGATTTCATCACTCTATTTCTGACCCATTAATCAATAGTCGAATCATCGGTAGGAGGCTAGCACTGTGAAGGTCTCGTCGCAAGGTCCATTGACCTGTTTTCAAATATGAAATCGGGTCATTGGAGGAGTCGGTTTGATGTGTGAAAAAAGGGGGTTATGGAGCTTCTACAGGGCAGTGCCGAAAGGGATCAGGCTGGTAGATGGGTGTGAGGTGGCAGGAGGTAGGTGGAAGCTTTGGAGCTCCGGCATGGCGGGTGTATTGAGGCCACTAAAGGAGGAATCAACAACTGGACGAGAGGGTCGGTGGATAGGTGTGAGGCGGCATGCGGTGGTTGGGGAGCTCCAATGCAGCGAGTGTACTGAGGAATATGGAGGAGGAACTTGTGGTTGGGTGTGCAGCTTCAAAGGCCAGGCGAGGCTAGATCAGGGTCTTGGTAGGTGTCCAGTGAAAGGGCAGTAAAGTGGTCGTAGAGCACGACCCTTGGCGACAACAACCCGTGCGGCCCGGGTTGCTACAAGGAGGAGGTGACCAAACCATCCGGCCAAGTCGAGGGTGCACAGACCATGCCATGGTAGGATGTCAAGGCTGCATGACTAGGATGCGGGTCG
Source organism: Viscum album (assembly GCA_963277665.1). NCBI lineage: Eukaryota > Viridiplantae > Streptophyta > Magnoliopsida > Santalales > Viscaceae > Viscum > Viscum album. The sequence goes on from OY728164.1 coordinate 689,705,910, forward strand.
TCAATGCGGACTGAGCCGGCCGGGGTGAGTCGGTTCAGGTGGAGGTATCTGACCAGTTGGGCCAGAGCTATCCAAATTCTATTGAAACACCTTAAAATTTTATTATCTTCTAAACCATGCATCCATTTGACACTCCTTCTACGACCACAAGTCCATATCATCGAAAATATTCTTTTTTATACTTGTTCAGAACTTTTATATCTTGGTTTCATTGATCTGTTTCGTGAAATTCCTATGTTTAATAATAATAAAATATTTATTATTATTCAAAAATCTTTTATTGGACATATCTTCTAAATGGGACATTCATTTAATGTTCCATTAGTAGCGGCACAACCCTAGACTTTGTGCATACATTTTTAGACTACATTATATTTTTTAAACCAAATTCGTGGTGAGATCCCTATGAGGCTTGGTTCACACATGTTGTAGTGAAATGCATATTTTTCACCTGTTAAATTTTTTGAATGAATGAGTAGTTCATCTCGTGTGCTTTTCCAAGAGGATCTCAATTGCTCAATACATATAATTTGTTTTGGGACTGATGTGCGGGACCTACGGGATGCCATTTGAGCACAATGTGGTGACATAAAACTTTTCCACCTGTGTTTTATTTTGGACGAATAAATAGTCAATCTTGCATGTTTTTTCACAAGTATCTCAATTGTGTGATTTGTTTGTACATATAGATCTTTTTTGTGATCTTATGAAATGTAGAAACATGAAAGGAATATCAGTGGAAGATCCTTCTGAAGTGTTTAAAGATAACCCATAACATGGGTCAACAATCATTCATGTGAGATTAGAGAAGATGTATGTAGAGATTCGTTCAAATGACCTGAGGCCACTTGATGAGGCATGTTTGCAATGTTACGTTTTTGACACTTCAAATTAACGATGAGAATTGTGTGCTCATCATCCTTTTGAATAGATGTTCCATGTACTCTCGGACTATTCTTGTACCCATAGGGGTACTTATATACAATTTAGTACCCAATAATAGCTAAGTATAGGACCTAGTGATTAGGTGGGGTCATATATCGTGTGGGACCCATGCACACCATGCACCACTTTTCAAATCTTCAGTCCCACATATATCTTTTGTTTGGACTCAGATTCCGGCTCACGAGTATCATATCCTCAGTGTTCTTCTACATCCAATTTGATGGTTCCCTTTGTAGTGGCTCCTAAGATACAATGAAATATTTTCTAATACGTTACCTAATTATTGCAGCAACATTCTTCTAAGAGGTACCATTCAGCAGGGATGGCCCGTGTGTTCCTCAATTCATTTCTGAGAGGTACCATCCAACATGGACGGGAAGAGTTCATAGATGCCTTTTCAAGAGGTACCATCCAGCAGGCATGGCCAGAGAAGTTCCGAGTTTACCTCCAACTAGGATGGTAAGTGGACCCCAATGGTAGTTGTGGGTTTACCTCCATCTGGGCTTAGAGGTGGTCCCATGTGGTTGTTTGGGGCTTCCCTCTAGTGAGGCTCGGCAGTGGGTCTTGTCGACCACACTTGTTGGGAATTAACCTCTAGCTGGATTGATTATTGGGTCCCCATTGACTTTTGGGTGATTATCCACTCTGGTGTACTAGGGCATGGATGCCCGATGGCTAGGGTGGAACCCTCCTTATAGGATTGTAATGGTTCCTCAACCTTAAGAAAACATCTATGAATGATTTGAAATTGTGATGAGGCATTCTTTGACGTACCTTTAGACTCTCTATGAAGAGGGACATTTTTTCCACCATTATGTGTCCTTGTGACATGACCTAAAACCATGAAAATGATATAGTGATGCCAAAGTGGATAGTATCAAGGTGTGGTGATTGAGTCACTTTGACCTCCATTTTAGAGCAGACATCTGGGATTCTAGGCACCGATGATGCTTACTTATAGAAATATTTGATACTCACATTCATTGTCTGAGATGTGAGATGGATATCCCCTTACTCTATTATTTGGGTTTCTTTATTAAGAACATATATATATATATATATATTCTATTTCTATTTACCACTCCTTGGGTTTGGGTTATATTTATTTTGAGAGTGGTGATGAAGTGTGGGGAATTCCATGTTCATTCTATGTCTAGCTTCTCATAGTTTGAAAAATCTACTCTCCTACTATAGGTAGTGAAGACTCAATGAGAAGTTCATCTTCTCGCCATTTCTAGATCCTTGTGTTTGGATGAACTTACATTTACTCACTTATTGGGTCTAGATGCACTCTTTTTTACTATAACTTGTTCTATCTACTTATCCTCTCTTCATTCCCCCTTGTTCTTCTCTCTTGAGCCTTCGGGACATTCTACGGAGTCTTTTTATTCCCACCCCTACTTGAGTTTTCCCCGCACATGGTGTGCCCCTACAAACGACAAACGTGTTGATTTGACTTCAAAGTAACTAGGGATATAGGGTGCTCGAACTATGTATGATGGTCTTGACTTAGGATTTAAAATATAGGCTCTGCCTATAGCTTTATTTTTTCACCTGTTTTTGGGTTGAGTCACTTTTAGGGTTGGATGTGTATTTTTCCCATTTACCTTTCAATTTTTCTTTGTTGTACTTGTTCTATTTAGAGGTCGATGCATGTTTTGGGTTTATATATAGGAGTTTTTAATCTTGTTTTACATTCCTTGTGTAGTGTTGCATTGATTTGGTTTTGTATGTCTATGTATAGGTTCTTAGGAAAGGTCCTCATTGAATATTTTGTGCCTTCAGTGCTAGTCTCCACCCCGGTATTTTGGAGGCAAGCTTGGGGTAGTCGTGGCTTGAGCCCGGACAAGGGTTGGGTCATGAAAAAGTGGTATCATAGGGGGTTCTACCCTTATTAAAATGTTTTAATGTTTCCCTATAAATGTCTTCATTGGGTTTAGGGAAACATTGTCGAAGTGTATCGAGAGAGGATCTCATGTCAGGGAGTCCAGTGATGGTATGGGCGGCTGATGTAACCATTCACCAGGAACATGATTACATGCATGAAAACTTAGCACACTGATGCACTTGTTTTAGTGAATAATTGTACATTCATCATCTGGGATTGAGACTTTGAATTTCCTTCTTGAGTCAGCTCCCATTTTTTTGTTGATTTATATATATGCTCATCTTACCATGGTACTCCTTGATGACATTCTGGATGTATCTACAATGATAGCCATCGAGGATACTAGATCTGGTTCATGATGATGCCCCTTTGGGTGATGAGTCCTCATTTCAGGACCCATCATGTGATCCCATTTCTCTAGGTGGGTGGGTAGAAATACCTCCTTGTGTTGAGAAGAATACAACCCCAACAGATCGGGATGATTATGTGTGTAGGTTTATCACACATTACATTTTCTAATGCTAGAGACCTATAAGTTTCTATGGTGATCCATCCAATAGATAGTTGAGGTTTTTCTAGAGTTGCTAGTATACTTCTTCAGGCTTGTACATACCTTAAAATATCAAATGGTGGATTTGGCATCCAGCCTTTTCTCTGGAGTAGGTGGGAATTGGTGGATCTTGGTTACTCAAATAAATGACGAGTATGCACTCTCATGGGATTACTTTCAGAAGATGTTTCATGAGGGTTAATACCCCCTATGCTTTTACTGCATTAAAATTCAGGAGCTCCTCCAGTTTCATCAGGGAGGGATGATGTTGACTAAGTACGCGACTTGGTTTTCAAAATTTGGATGCTACTCTCTCAACATGATCCATGATGGCTACATTCGAGCATGGAGGATTGATACGAGACTCTATATAGATATTTGTGGTATCATATTAACCGTGTGAATCCCCACATATTCCTAGGTGTTGGATTACGCACTTCTAAAAGAGAACTTTCAATCAACGGGATTCCATACAGCTGGTTATGGTAGTGAGGACAATATATATGAGACATCTATCATAGCTAAAAGAACCCATTAAATAAGATTTCAACATATTAGTCCTCCACATAATCAGTCTTAGGCATGTAGTCATATGGGACTGAGGCATCGTAGAGCACAGGAACATCCTAGGGGGATGATGTTATTATTGTGATGAGAAAGGTCAAATGGAACGAGACTGCCCAACCAGATGTGACGAGAACAACGATTAAGAAATAGGTGGACCACCATAGAAGAGATATTTTCCTGATTAGGGTGGTCCCTATGAAGGTTTTGTTACTAGAGGAAAAGGATGATTTTCTGGTTGGGGAAGACATTATGAGGTCTTTCAACCACCTCTAGGTGGTCCATGTCAGACTTAATAAGCTGGAAGTTGGGGCTGCATATAGCCACAATCTTTGGATATTTGTAATCTCGGATAACATGAAATTATATGAGGTATTCTTTGTGTCACTGCTGAATTTTTTGTATTAATTTTTAAACACTTCGAGAAGTGATATTTTTTTCCTTCCCCGTGCTTGATATTTTATCAGGGTGAAGTAGGGCATTGGTAAAACCATGTTCTAGTGTTTTTTGATGTAAACTTTAATGCGAAAAGAATATGGGAAATCCCCCCAACGAGACATGTTTTCATGATGAAATACAACATGTGAGGGAAAGTTAGTGCCACTAAAAATGGATAGTATCAAGGTGTGGTGGAAGATTACATCTAACTTCTGCGTTGAGGGTAAGGTTATGTGATGGAGTGTTGTAGATGCTCTTGGCTTTGTCGGTGGTTTTTTTACTTGAACTCCTTTTATTGTGAATTTCACAACTAGGTGTAGTGAATTAATTTTTGTGGGGATTTATCTCATTCCAAGGGAATCAAAGACACATGAGGTATGACACATGATTTCTGTGTCTATCTTATTATGGTTGGATGAGTTTACTAACATTACCTTTTCATTGGAACCATTTTGGGCTCAATGTAAGCCTAGAAACCTAAGTTATCAAGTATAGGTAAAGGTGATGGAGACCCCATGAAAAAACTACTTGACTCGCTACATGGTGCACACAGTTGTATTCTTCACCTGGAGAATGTAGAGACACACTCTTTTGGGAGAGTGATTTTTGGTTTGATCATACCACCGAAGTTCTAGGTATGTCCTCACCTAGAGAGACATAAACCTACGTCATCGATGATGGTAAGAAATTATTATAGGGAAATGACTTTGAGATAGTTTATACTCCAGGAATGTGAAATTATCTAGTGGATTACCTTAGAATTATGTCCAATTCTCACCTTATGTGGGAATATTTAGAGTAGTTTACTTACTTGTAGATGACCCTATTAGAGAAAGAGGGTACAATTTTATTCAGTCAATGGTGTAGAATCCTTGACATCATTAGCATGTTAGAGAGTCTCAGTTTTGAAATATATATTGTGAAATCATGTGTGACAACATATCCTTGGGTGTTTCACTAGATGTACATTTTGAAGGAGGGAATCATGAGACCATGTTCCATGGACAATTAGTGATTCCAGTCGTGATGTGGGATTTAGAGGTTTAGCCGGAGTGGCCAACATATCATATAAGTTTCATCGAGTCATTTGGGACTATGAAATGAGATGGAGAGGTTTCTTACCACTATTCCCTACCACTAATAGCAGGTGTGTATGCATGATGCCTCCCTCATGTTGAAGATGAAGATATTTGTGTGTGTTTCTATTCACATCATCAACAAGAGTATCCCTTATGAGGATAGATCATCCCCATTTTTCATGTGTTGTGGATGCATGTAAATGTGTAGGTTCCCCTAGGATTGGGAGAGCCAGGTGTGAGCTCGGTATCTCAAGTTGTTTCCCCATATTTTCTTTTCTGGGATGAAAATGTTGAAGGATGGAATGATAAAGAGACCCTGTTTTTTCCTTATAAGACTTTAAAATATTTCTAGGAATATTTCCAAAGCTAGGAGTATAGAAAATGTGCAATTCCAAGGCTCGGTGTGTCTGGAGATAATTTTATAAAAATATTAAGTGTTTTTTGTACTATGCATGTGATGTAAATAGGATATATCTCAAAAGGTTGCTCGGATCAGAAATATGATGCCACAATTTACTCTTGAATGTGGCTTCTACTTTAGGTGGGGCATAAAATTTTTTGGAGTTAGAGTTCTATGAGAAAAGTCACCCATGGGCCACATTAAAATTTTAATAATTAAATTTAATTATTTTATCTTGAATTCTGAATCAAATAACTTTTGAATGGGGAATCATAGTGGAAATCTTAGAGAAACATTAAGATCATAATGTGATGTTTATTCAATTAAGGACATAAAATTAGAGGGTGCAGAGGTTTCGGACCGTCCGTGGGGGTTTCCGTGTTTTATTAAAAATAAACAATTAAGTTATTTGGATTAGGGTAAGCCCCATAATCCTCTCTCTCTACCCCCAACAATATCTCTCTTTTCCATTCTTCAACGAATCAAGAATAGATCATCAGTGGATAAAAGTTGAAGCACTGGTGGGTGCGTTCATCAATGAAGAATGAATTGAGATATGATTTTTATTGATTGTATCCCATCCATTTTCAATTATAACTTTTATTCATGAATTATAAATTAAATCCCCTTCTTTGAAGATGATGTCCAAATGAACACAACTATCATCTGATATCTATCTTGAAATTTATTTTTATCTGAAAATACCTATATTATTTACAGATTTAATATCTCTCTTCCAGATGAGTTAATCGACTCTCAAATCATCGATAGGAGGCTGGAGTTTTGAAGATATCGACACAAGGTATATCGATCCGTATTTCGATCTGAAATCGGGCCATCAAAAGAGATGGTATGGCATGTAGACGAAGTGGGTTGTGGAGATCCGACACGGAAGCACCAACAACGGTTGGGTTGATGATTGGGTGCGAGGTGGAATGCAACAGCTATGGAGCTCTGACTCATTGGGTGTGCTAAGGGGGATGGAGACGGAATATGTGGCATGGTGAGTGGGTCACCGACTGGGTGCAGGGAGGCATTTACGGAGCTCCGGTGTGGTGGGTGTACTATGGTAGTTAGAGGCAGAACCAGTGGTTGGGTGTGTAGCTGTGGCGGCCAGGTGAGGCCAGAGCTGGGTCGTTGAGGGTGGTCGGTGATTGGGTGACAGACAGGTCATGACGTGCGACCCTAGGTGTTGCAACCCACATAACATCGGTCTTTGTATTGAGGAGGCAACCATGCCAGCTAGCCAGGTTTGGGGCACGTAGACCAAGATATTGAAGGATTATCGGGCTGAACATGGATCGCCTGCCCCAGTGGAGGGCGCCGGGTAATTTGGGCCAGACCAGCCCAAATAGGACTAAAACACATTCAAACACCCTTATCTTCTAAACCACATGTCTGTTTGATGAACTATCTATGGAAACAATCCCCTCTCATTGAGAAAGTTATTTATAGACTAGTTAAAGACTTTTAAGTCTCGGTTTCATTGATGTATTTCAGAAAAAACCTATGTTTAATAATAATATAATATCTATTATTATTCTGAAATGTCATATCAGACCTATCATCTAAACGGGATGTTCGTTTGATGCGTCATTAGCGGCGGTGTAACCCTGGTCTTTCTGCATACATTTCAAGACTACTTTAGGGTTTTTAAAACAATGTCAAGGTGTGGGCCCCATGAGGCCCGGTTCGCACATGTAGTGGTGTAATGCAGCTTTTTCACCAGTTATCCATTTTGGACAAATGGGTATACCATATCCTTTGTTTTTTCAAGAGGATCACAATGGAGTGATCCATATAATTTTTTTTAGGACTGAGGAATGGGCCCCATGGAATTCCTTTCACATGCAATGTAGCGACATACATTTTTTCCATCATAGGTATATTTAAGGTGATTAAATAGTCTATCTTGCATGTTTTTTCACAAGGATCATAATGGTGTGATCTATTTAAAAATATGAGTCATTGTTCGTGATCTCATTAAATGTGGAAGGTTGAAATTAATATTGGTTGATGATCCTTTATTAGCCACTAAATGAGGATAATATTCATTTTTAATATATATAATATTAATTTTCATTATTATTCATAAACACCATTTTAGTGCATTTTACACTTTGAACATCGTTTCACATTGTTATTTTAATTCCTTCTTAAAATGCACTATTATGTGGTACATTTTGGAACATCATTTAAAGTACCCAATGACTAATCTCATTTTAAGGAATGTAATTATCCATATTTTAAATTTATATTTTTTTAAAATGATCTACACATAAATATAAACATGTTTCATTCAGGGATCAATGAAGGATTCATAAAGGACGATGGAGATATTTGGAGATGAATGGAAGCAACTCTAGAGAAGGCAGATTGGACACCAGCCCACTGATGAGAATGTGGGACCCACATTACAAAACCAATGAAGCCCAAATTTCGTGGGATGCTATAGGATGTATATACGAACAAATAATTATTCATCATACCATGCTAATTTGGCCTAAACTGTAGTTATTTAGGCGGCCCCTATTTGAGATAAAATTCTGGGCCAGATTCTACGTCCCAGAAAAACATCCCACTAATCTAATCATATATCCTAATCCACAACTCCAAATGGGCCCTAATGTTACATAAAATTAGGATATATCTGGGGATCCATTGTCTTCTTATATGGCCTACTCAAATTCATCCATATAGAAGGCCCTCCAAGTGCGTCTGTTCGATGGATGAATGTTGGATGCCACCTCGAGTCAAGGGTAGAAAAATCAACTCTCCCTCAACTTTCCACACACCTATGGCCTACCAAAATTAATTTATGAGACTTGGACTATTTAAGGCTAGACCCAAGGCTTCAAAAATTCTTATTTAAGGTAGTGTTTGTGGAGGATTTTAGGATCTTTTAGCTTTGTATCGTTTTAATGTTATGCTGCCAATTTGATGTTGTAATCACATTCCTTCAATTGTAAGTTCATTGAATTACCTTATTTTATTTATAAAAAGTTCTTCATATTCTATTTTTATATTATTCTTCTTATCACTTTGATACCGTTGCCTCAAGGTGTGAACTTGTTCATACCAAACATTGTGAGATTATCACACAACGATGGAGTGATGTTTTTTCATTGTTATTTTACTTCTCCAATTACACCCTCATGAGTCTACTTTCCACTTCCATTGAAACCATGGGATCAATGGAGGGATAAAACACTTATGGGTTGACACAAAGGAGTATAAAGGGGCTGTATTGGATGTTATTTCTCACTCCATTAATGGATAATCACTTCTTTTAAATGATATTTTTATTTGATGACTTTAAAACTTATTCATCCTTATTGAATTTAAGGTCACGCATTTCAAGTGCTAATAAGAACCTTTACCTTGGAGTGATAAAAACATTAATTCATCAAGTGTATATGTGATTAGTATTAGGGTGAGTATGAATTAAACTAGTAAGTGATGATTTTGTTTGATCTCCTTAAATGAACCCATCTCAAATATAAGAAATTGAAATATTTTTACCAGAAAATGAATGCATCCAATCCACCCCTTGTACTAACCTAGGATCATCCCTTCTAATAATTTGAATTAAATTAAGTCTCTTAGTGTTCAATTAAAACCATCTTAAATCAACCCATGTTGGCCACTTCATAACCAAAGCAGTCTATATAATGTGCATGTCTATAAGTTACTTCTTAGGTCTCTGAGGATTCGACAACCCAAGCTAGACTACAAAGACAATTCTACCTTCTTCTATTGGGTAAATATGAGCGCGAATCAAATTTTGGCGTCATTTCTGAGGACCCAAGTAATTCATCTAAACACCCATTCAATTCTCCCCCATTTCTTCTTTTCTCATCCAAATTCTCTTATCTTGTCCCTTTATTGTTTTTTTTTCTTATGGCATATGTCCGCCTACACCCGTGATCAATCAAACCGTCTAGTTAGGGTAGATAATCCTCGGGGTTGGGGAGTCAAGTACACCAATGGAACACTTTCCATTAGATCCTAATCTTCTTAATACTCGACAGTCAAAAATTTATCCTATTTCAATGGATGGTCCTCAATGAAACCAACTCATAAACCCGTGTGGGAACCAAAATGGAAACCCAAATGAGGGATCCCCAAACTTGGGGAATGCAATTGATCTAAACATGAATGACTACCTCACACATTCCTGGACCAATGACCCCTTATGCATTAGACACAATTCCTTAAGAGATTCCAACTACATCTTTAAACCCTATGTCATAAACCACCTTCTCACATTCCATGGAATGGAGTTCGAGATTCCATACCTTCACATTAAGGAGTTCAATGACATTGTAGAAACCATGTGTCCCCAACATAAACTAGAATCAGTAAAGATGAGGCAATTTCCTCTTTCTTTAAATGATCGAGCTAAAAATTGTCTAAAAAATTTGATACCATCATCCATCAACTCTTGGGACCAACTACAAATATAATTCTACAAAAAATACTTTCCCCACCACAAAACAATTTCACTTAAAAAGAGCATCCAAAACTTTTTTGAAAAAGAGGGAGAGTCATTATATGAAACCTGGGAGAGGTTCAAGGACACTCTAAACATGTTTCCACATCATGGTTTTTCTATTCCAAAACAAGTGAGAGTTTTCTATGAAGGGTTGGGTCTGGGGAACAAACAATTCATTGACATGATGTGTAATGGAACCTTTAAAAACAAAGCCCCAAATGATGATTACGAGTATCTAGAAAGCCTTTCTGAACAAAACCAAACATGGGGAACATCACCTTATTATGAAAAGACACAAATAAATATTTTAATTCATACACTTATAGATGAGGAAAGCCTTAGGGCTAAACTCGCAGCACTCTCTAGGAAGGTTGATAAGATAAACCTTAGGAAAGTCCATGAAATCCAAACTATAGACCCTGTTTGCACAATTTGTGATAGGAATGACCATAGGATAGAAAACTTCCCAACCAATCCACCCCATATAATAACCTATGATCATCCAATAATCTCATGTACCAAAATATCCCCATGGGATAAACAAATCCTCTCAAGAACCAACCCAAACTGTTCCACAAAGCCTACTAGAACAACTATGCAAAAAAATGGAGAGGATGAATTCGGAAGTCCCTTCCCTAAAACAAGAACTTAAAACCACAATACTAGAAAGGCACCGATTCCTACTCAGGCGGTACCATCCTCAACTTCAAGTTTAGAGTCAATATGTACTCAAACAACTCATGAACAAGTAAAGGTTAGAAAGGCACCCATTCCTACTCAGGCGGTACCATCCTCAACTTCAAGGGGAGAGTCAAGATGTACTCAAACAACTCATGAACAACTAAAGGCTGTGACTATTTTAAGAAGTGGGAAATCAATTGAGAAACCTGAACAACTAATTCAAAACCCACCTGAATATTCAAACTTGGATGAAAATTCAAATGAACCAAATGATCAAACTGAAAAACACGGTAACATTGTCAAAGAAACAACTCTTCAACAAACAAATCCACAACCCGCACCATTCCCTAAACGCATGAGGGGGAAAACCAATCTTTAATTGAGTGAAACATTGAGGAAAATCATCTCACAAGTCAAGTTGAACATTCCCCTTCTCGATGAAATACCAACCATTCCTGCCTACTCAAAGTACCTTAAGGACTAGTGAACTTTTAGAATAAAAATTTCACATAAAAACCAAGTCCTTTTGGCTACTAATGTGAGTACCAACATTCAAGGGACTATTCATCCTAGGTTGAAAGACCTGGGTTTCCCTTACATCAATGTTGAACTAGGAGAGAGAAAAGTTTTCAAGGCCTTATGTGACCTAGGTGCTAGTGTCAATCTCATTCCCTATACTGTGTACTTCCAGTTACGTGTAGAAGAACACCACCCCACATATGTCACACTTCAACTTTCTGATCATAGCATTAGGGTTCCAAAGGGTATTTTAAAGGATGATCTGGTAATGGTTTAAAGCTTCATCTACCCTACTGACTTCATTGTCCTTGACAACAATCCAAACATAGGAAATAAGGAACAAACCCCAATTATCCTTGGTTGTCCCTTCCTTGCAACAATAAACTCTATTATCTGAGATCGAAATGGGAACATGACCATCACATTTAATAACATGAGTCTAGAATTGAAAATATATAATGCACGCTCACAAATAGGGGATGATGTGGACATTCATGAAGTAAACATGACATGAATCATTGATAATGAATCCATAGAACATCAAGGAATATTTGATGGATGTTTAAGTCAGGATGAGATTGATTTCATTTTTTCACATGAAGGAAGTCTATCTCCTTGTATTGAATCATTTTCAAATTACTATTATGATGAATTCTTAGGTACAACAATAAGTGAAACCTTTCAGGAAACCAATTTCATGGAGACAAATCAAACTTCCTTCCCGAAATATGATCATGCTAATCTAGTATGTGAAACTTATACATGTGGGGAATCAATTCTATCTAAAACTCTACGAAACAAAATTGATATTGATCCAATGTCCCAATATTCTGCTGAAATTCTTAATAAATCTGATCATTAATTGAAGGAACTTCCCTCTGCACTCAAGTATTCCTTCCTAGGGGACAAATGAACACATCCTTTGGTCATTTCTTCTTCTCTTGAATCCAATCCTGAGAGGATGCTTCTATATGTCCTTAGGAAACATAAGAAAGCCATTGGTTGGACCGTGTCTGATATTCCTAGGATTATTCCACTTATCAGGACTCATAGGATTGTTCTACAATCTGATTCAAATCCCTGTCATCAATCTCAACGGCGAATCAATCCTAATCGCATGGAGGTAGTAAGGAAGGAACTTCTGAAATTGTTAAATCTGGTATCATATATCCCATAACAGAGAGTGAGTGGGTCAGCCCAATCCAAGTGGTTCCCAAGAAGGCATGAATCACAGTGATAACCAATAATGATGGATAGATTCTTTCAACATGGGTGAGTAGTGGTTGAAGGGTCTGCATTGACTATAGGAAGCTAAAATCATTCACCAAAAAGGACCATGTCCCCTTACCATTCGTTGACCAAGTCCTTGAGAGAGTGGCAGGTCATGCTTTCTACTGTTTCTTAGATGGGTACTCGGGGTATAATCAAATTGAGGTCTCCCTAGAGGATCAAGGGAAGACTAAATTCACATGTCCATTTGAAACCTTTTCTTTCAAACGCATACCCTTTGGGTTATGCAATGCCCCTGTAACCTTCCAGGAGTGCATGATGGGAATATTCTTAGACATGGTAGGGGATTTTCTAGAGGTCTTCATGGATGACTTATTTGTGTTTGAAGATAAATTTTAGAGATGTCTGAGGAATTTAGAGAGACTTTTTTCAAGATATGAAGAATGTAATCTAGTCCGAAACTGGTAAAAATTCCATTTCATGGTTAAAGAGGAACTAGTTCTATGCCATCTAGTCTCAGGTAGGGGGATTGAAGTTGATAAAGCTAAGGTTGACATCATTCGTCACCATCCATCACCCAAAACTATTAAGGAAGTGAGGTCTTTCATAGGACAAGATGGTTTCTATAGAATATTCATCACAGAATTTAGTTCAATCTCCCATCCCCTTTGTTCTCTACAAGTAGAAGATGCTCAATTTGTTTGGAAAGAAAGCCGTGAGGGTTCATTCTCAACCCTCAAATCCTCTCTCACCTCTCCTCCCATTATGAAATCTCTAAATTGGAACCATCCTTTCGAACATATGTGTGATGCCAGTTACTTTTCTGCTGGAGCTGTGTTGGGACAACGTTGTGATAAAACTCCTTATTTCCTTGCTTATGCCAACAAATCCTTAAATGATTCCCAAATCAACTACACCACCACTGAAAATATGTTACTTTATATTGTGTTTTCCTTAGATATGTTTAGGTCCTACCTCTTAGGATCCCACATCATTGTGTTCACTGACCATTTTTCACTAAAATACCTCTTCCAAAAACAAGATGAAAAGGCTAGACTAATTTGTTCGGTTCTTCTCTTATAATAATTTAACCTCCCAATCAAGGATAAAAAGGGTGTTGAAAATGTTTTAGCCAATCAACCATCTAGGATGGAATTCATAGACAAATCAAATCACCTTTCTGTGTCTGATTCATTCCCTGATGAACACCTATACCTTATGAGTGATTGCCCTTGGTATGCCGACATAGCCAATTTCTTTGTTACAGGAGTCATCCCAAAATTCATAGGGACTCGTGATCGAAGGAAATTCCTTTATGATATTAGGAACTATGTGATTGATGATCCATACCTCTATAAGTTCTACCCTAACCATGTCTTTATGCGGTGTGTCCTAGAATCTGAACAAGAGTCCATCCTTAAATTCTATCATAGTGAGGCATGTGGAGGTCACTTTTCCTCTAAGAAAACATCTGCTACAATTCTTCAGTATGGGCTCTTCTGGCCCACTCTCTTAAGGGACTCCTACACATTTTGTCAAAGCTGTCCTAGGTGTCAACATGTAGGGTCCATCACAAAAATAAATCAAATTCCACTCACTCCCATCTTTGTGATTGAAATCTTTGACTGATGGGGAATCAATTTCATGGGTCCTTTACACAACTCTAGGGGATACCTCTACATTCTCTCAAATATTTATTATTTTCTCAAAATGGGTTGAGGCCATTCCCACAAAATCTAATGATCATCAAACTGTGATTAGATTCCTAAAAGTAAACATATTATCTAGATTTGGAATTCCTAGAGCTATCATTAGTGATCATGGAACTCATTTTTTTAATCGTCCATTCTCATCACTCATGGAAAAGTATGTAATTTCTCACAAAGTATCCATTGCTTACCACCCACGGACCAATGGTCAAGCTGAGTTTTCCAATTGAGAAATCAAAAAAATTCTTGAGAAAACTGTCAATACTTCTAGGAAAGATTGGTCCGAGAAACTCTTGTATTCTCTTTGGGAATATCATACAATATACAAAACCATCCTAGGAATGTCACCATATAGGTTGGTTTATGGAAAATCATTCCATTTACCTATTGAAATTGAGAATAAGGCCTTTTGGTCAATTAATAAAATGGATTATGACCTCTCATTGGCCGGAACAAAAAGGAAATTACATCTCAATGAATTGGAAGAACTAAGGATATAGGCTTATGAAAATTCAAGGATCAATAAAGCTAGAGTTAAAGCCTCCAAATCTAGGAAGATCAAAGTAAAAAATTTTGAACCAGGAAAATTTCTGCTCTTGTATTGTTCAAAACATCATTTACACCCGAGAATGTTACGGTCTATATGGTCAGGTCTATACATAGTGCATAAGGCGTACCCCCATGGGGCTGTGGAAATTGAAGATCCCACCAATGGTCAAACCTTTAAAGTTAATGGTCCTAGAGTCAAACCATTCATTGAACCATTCCAAAAACATGAAGTTGATGAAGAATTGTGTGAATCCAACTTGGATGATGAAAATAATTAATCAATTAGGGGTCCAAGTCGAGCTAATGACGTTAAACAAAGCGCTGCATGGGAGGAAACCCATGGTTTTCAAGTTTCCTATCAGTTTTTTGTTTTAATCTACTTTATATTTTAAATATGATTAATTAATCATTTTAATATTTAATAAAAAAATAGACAGTTGACATGTTCTTCTATTATGAGTATGGATGGGTACGAAAGGGGAGTGCCATATTTATCCATGTCATGTGGTGTGATCCTTGAGTAATACCTTACCCAAAAATTTAAAATGAATACAATGTATCATCTGTTTATTTTATTTCATTTTAATGTGTTTGTAGGTTGAAATAAAAATAAAAAAAAATAAAAATAAAAATATAATAATAGAAAAAGGGCACATCGTAAGTCATGGGGAAAACCCCGTCACAACCATAGAAGCCCCGGGGATTCGATCCCGGGACTGAAGGGACACAGGGGCACGCGCTTACCACTGACCTAAGGATTTTTGTGCTTCCTTATTCTATAATTATTATATATATACTTATATTTTACTTTCTTTATTATATATATATATATATATATATTTGTTTTTTTTTCTTTCTTTTTTTTTCTTTTTCTACTAGGGAACTCTGCAAGTGACATGGATATCAATGGAATAAATTGGAGCAATAAGAACTTCAACATCAACCACCAGGTGACTTCATTCCATGATCCTTATATTTCAATTTCCTTTTTGAAATTCCCTTACCTGCATCTACTCCAAAATATTCATTTCTTCAAACATTGGGGATAGTGTTATTTTATGTTGGGGGCGATATAAAATTAAAAAAATTATTTTGTGTCATAAAAATGAATTATTTGAAAAAAAATGTGTGTAAATGGAAGGAAAAATTCCTCTAACATTGAACATGGTAATACAAATTTCACAGTTTGAAATTGAATAACAAATAATTTATAATGCCTTGATTTTGATTTTAATCCATGTATAATTTCATGAAAATATATTTTGGAAAGTGTGGTTGTCTAATTTGATATTTCATGGTTTATATTTTCATCAGAATAAAAGAAAATCACAACCCACTTCCTTTGGATAGTGGGGTATTAGTTTGAGTTCATGGGGTCCCCCAAATAAATAGCATAGGTTTTATTATCATTTTAGTTTTAATATGAGTATTCAAAAAAATTTAAAAAACAATAAATTTGCGTATAGAGAAATGAAATGACCTAATGTTTGGATTTAAGCACTTAGGGATCCCGACTCCACTGTTTTCTGGCCCAGAGTTAGTAATTTTATCTCTATTTTTTGATAATTTGAATTTGTTTTTGACTGAGTTTACTCGAGATGATGCCCGAGTATGTGGGATTATCTTAGTTCCCTAAGGTCATTAAGCCTGGGAGTCATCGGAAAAGTCTCTCTATAGGTGTTG
Source organism: Viscum album (assembly GCA_963277665.1). Classification (NCBI taxonomy): domain Eukaryota; kingdom Viridiplantae; phylum Streptophyta; class Magnoliopsida; order Santalales; family Viscaceae; genus Viscum; species Viscum album. The sequence goes on from OY728164.1 coordinate 689,722,640, forward strand.
ACTCTTTTGAGTGAAATTTTAATTACCATGGAAAATTGTAAAAAAATTAAAGTATAGTTTTTTTTTTAATACTCATCTTAATATTGAAATGTGATTCAACCTAGCACTTCCATCATTTCCCCCTTGAATAAATATGACCCCCATGTCTATTGTGATACAGAACATATCCTCATACTTAATTGATATTGGATGAAATATGGCAATGAATTTGAATAAAGGAATGGCCTAGGGATTGGGATCTTCTTATGAAACAATCGTGTATTAAAATATTTTGATGGGTTTCATGATTTTTTGGTATAAGGGTTTTTTTATCATTGGGTATTAAAATGTTTTTGGAAAAGAGCATTCGAATTTCATATTGTTTAGATACATTTTGCTCGAGACTAGCAAAACTCAAGTTGGGGGTGTGATTAGCCACTAAATGAGGCTAATATTCATTGTTAATATATATAATATTAATTTTTTTTATTATTCATAAACACTATATAAGTGCATTTTACACTTTGAACATCATTTCACATTATGATTGTAATTCCTTCTTGAAATACACTATTATGTGGTACATTTTTTAACATAATTTAAAGTACCCGATGATTTATCTGATTTCAAATAATGAAATTATCAATATATTAATTTGATATTTTTGGAAATTGATCTAAACTTCAATATGAACATGTTTCATTCAAGGATCAATGGAGGATTCATAAAGGATGGTGGAGATATTTGGAGATGAATGGAAGCAATTCTAGATAAGGAAGATTGGACACCAGCCCACTGATGAGAATGTGGGACCCCCCATTACAACCCAATGAAAACCAAATTTCGTGGTATTATAGAAGAAATATAGAGTAACAAATCATTCTTCAGGATCCAGTGCTAATTCAGCCTCCATTGTAGTTATTTAGGCGGCCCAAATTAGGGATAAAATTCTGGGCCAGATTCTGCGACCCAGAAAAACATCCCACTAATCTAATCATATATCCTAGTAAAAAACTCCAAATGGGCCCAAATTTTATAGGAGGTTTGGAGACTTCCGGGGATCCATTTTTTTTTATTGAAGACTCTAATTTGGACATCTAGAAGGTATTCCAATCACTTATGTTCAGTGGATGACAGCTTGATTCCACCTCGGGTCAAGGGTGGAAAAATCAACACTCCCTCAACTTTCCACCCACCTTTGGCCTACCAAAATTAATTGAGGATTCATAGAATATTGAGGGATATACCCAAGGCTTCAAAAATGATTATTTAAGGCAGTTTTGGTTGAGGAGTGGAGGATCTTTGAGCTTTGTTTCGTTTTAATGTTATGTTTCCAATTTGATGTTGTAATCGCATTCCTTCAATTATAAGTTCCTTGAATTACCTTAGTTTATTTATAAAAGTTCTTAATATTCTCTTTTTATATTCTTCTTCTTATCACTTTGATATCGATGCCTCAAGGTGTGAACATTTTCATAGCAAACCTTGTGAGATTGTCACACAACGGTGGAGTGATTTTTTTTTCATTGTTTTTTTTTACTTCTCCAATTCCTCCCTCATGAGTCTACTTTCCGCTTCCATTGAACCTACGAGATCAATGGAGGTATAACCCACTTATGGGTTGATCCAATGGAGTAGAAAGGGTATGTATTGGATTTTATTTCTCACTCCATTAATGGATAATCTCTTCTTTTAAATGATAATTTTATTTGATGACTTTGAAACTTCTTCATCTTTATTGAATTTATAGTCACACATTTCAAGTGATAATAAGAACCTTTACCTTGGAGTTCTCAATTATTTGATCCTTCAAGTTTATAGGTGATTAGATTTATATTGTGTAGTTATTAAACCAGTAAGTGATTATTTTATTTGATCTCCTTAAATGAACCCATCTCAAATATAATATATTGAAATATTTTTACAAGGAAAAGAATGCATCCAATCCACCCGTTGTAATAACCTAGGATCAACCATTCTCATAATTTAAATTCACTTAAGTCTCTTAGAGTTCATTTAAAACCATCTTAAATCAACCCAGGTTGGCCACTTCATAGCCAAAAACCATCCATAGAATGTGTGTGTCTAGAGGTTACTTCTTAGGTCTCCAAGGATTCGACAACCCAAGCTAGACTACAAAGACCGTTCTACCTTATTCTCTTGAGTAGATTTGAGCGTGAATCAATCCTTATGAAGTATTTTAAGAGAAACCACGACTTTGGTCAGAATCCACTTATGTGAGAGTGGAGAATATGTATGAATAGATGTGGTCAAATGTTCTGGGGCCACTTGAGGAGGTGTGTCAGCAAAGTTAGGTTTTTGACCCTTCATATTAATGTCGAGTGTCGTGCGCTCATCATCATTTTGACTAGATGTTCAATGTACTATGGGAGCACACTGGTAAGCCTAGGGGTACTTGTTCACAATTTATTACTCAAGAATTTCTAGGTACACGACCTAGCGATGTGGTGGGGTCACATGACATGTGGGCCGCAGACACACCGTGTACCACTTTATGAATCTTCAATTCCTCATATCTCCTTATTTTGGACTCAGATTATAGCTCTTGAGTTGCTTATACTGAGTGTTATTCTATGTCGAATGCAATAGTTTTCTATGTAGTGAATTCTGAGGTACGATGGTAGATGTTCTAGGGAATTAACTAATGGTAACCGTGCAGTTCTTCAATGAGGTACCATCCTGAAAGGATGGATAGTGCGTTCTTTGATGATTTTCTCAGAGGTACCATCCAACAAGGACAGCAAGAGTTCCTTGATACTTTTATGAGAGGAACCATCCAGTAGGGATAGCTACAGAAGTTCTAGGTTTACCTCTAGCTGGGCTAGGAAGTGGTTATTGATGGCACATCTGGGATTACCTCTACCTCATATTGGAAGTGGTCCCACATGACAGTTACCGAATTTCCTCCATTAGGACTGGGAAGTGGGTATCATTGACAACACTTGTCAGGGTAATGACCTCTAGTTGGGATGAGAAGTGGGTCCCCCTCAATTTTCAAGTGATGATCCCCCATGACATACTAGGTCATGGATAAACAATGACTAGAGTGGAACCCTCCAGCCGTCATGGGTCCTCGACCTTAAGACGTGATCTCTTGACTGTGTGACATAATGAGAAGGCACGTGTGCTAAAAGGTACAAGATAACCTTTGAGGGAAAAAATATTTAATATGGATGTTGCTGATGTTATTTAGGAAATATTTTTATATATTTATGGAATTATTTTGTTTGAACATAGGGTAGTACTAATGAATTTTTGAGATTAATATATTATTTTATTATATGAAGGTTTATTAATTTTAGCAATTATAATACCATGTGCAAACCAATTTCTATTTTTATTAGTTTCTAAATACATTGCGAGTATCGTGTTATCCTTTTAGGTATTATTTTATCCATTAGAAGAGGATTTTAGTTCTTCGAGCATAAAAAATAAAAATTCATTATGAATACTCATTGTTTGGTGTGAAAGATGAAATTATGGTATAAATTGATTAAAGAATGAAATTAATCTTATTATGCAATTATATTTCCTTTTGTTATTTGTCTAGATGTTAATAAATTACTTAAATCTTCAAAAGTGATCTAAGAAGTAAAAAATTTAATCCTATATCATTATTTCTAATGAGATGATGGTCTTTTTCATGCATTTTAGTTACTAGTTTTTTATTGTTAAATTTCTCATGATCATTAAATTTCTAACGATAAATTATCCCTATAATTCCCCATAATTATTTGGGAATTATTATTTTATTACAAGTCCATATCTTCATTCACACTAATTTTAACATATTTGAAATCCTAGTTATGTGTTATTCTAGATAACCTTCATAATTTCTTTTCCCTATATTTAGATAGATGTTTTATTGACCCTTTTATGATGTGGGATTTTAATAATGTTAATTTAAAATGTAAAACCTTTAAATATAAATATGAACAATAAATTTTAGGGGTGAATACCATATAATGAGATAGAATGTAACACCCTGTGATTTTAAAAGAATAACATTATGTTAAATAGCATATAAGACATACAACACTGAGCATAAACGACCCACACAATATATAAATGTTATAATTGAGCCATAAAATTGGTGGGTATGAATATAATTAACAACTTTTTGAAATATATATATTTATATATTATAATTATGATAAATTTACTGATAAATTCTTAGTGAAGAATCACTAAATTTTTCTTAAAGGCATTTTAATCATAAAAAATGTGTTCATTATTTTTATTTATTTTATGAGAAAAGATTATAATTATTTTCTTAAAATTTTAGAAAATTTATTTTGTTGAATTAAATTCATTTTTTAAATAATCCTATCAAAATTAAATTTGGTTAAAATTTTGGTATTTTTCGAAGAATATTGATTTTTAGGGAATAGGGAAAACTACCAATTTTTGTAAGACAATAATTTATTTTAAATGAATTAAATGATTTAAAATTATAATTAATATTTGAATTTTATTTTATGTAACATAATAATTATTTAGTCATAAATAATCCTATTAATTAAATTTTAATATTTTTTATTCTGGATTTCAGTATAAGTTTATTTTTAGGCATAAAAACACATTTACCTTAAAATTGTTTAAAGGTTTATAATATTTATCCATTATTGTTTATTAAAATAACATATAATAAGAAATTATTTAATTTAAATCTATATATTATATATCTATAAATATTAATTTAAATTTATATAATGATTATTTCTGGTCATAATCTAAAGATAAGATCATCTTATGCTTGAAAATTAAATTTAATGAGACATCACATTTCATTACTTCTGTGGGTTTTTGTAAATTAAATTCATCCACCTATGTTTATTGAATTTAGTAAAATTTATTCCATATTTTCAATCATCATAACTTATACTATATAATAATTTCAAAAAAAAATAGTTATAATGAATAGTGAATACATTAAAAACAGTTTACCATGATTAAGGGGAAAATACTTTTACTGATAAATAAACAAAACTATTAAGGGATTAAATGGCGTATAAAATTTTCTAAACATTTTTTTTGATATATATACACCTTATACCATATATGTATCGATAATGGTCCATTTTTTTGGCATGTGGCATTTGTAAAATAACGGTATAACTTTTCCATTTCAAAAATTTCAAGTGTGTCCTCTCTGTCGCTTATAGAATGCCACCACCTCTCATATCCACTACACACTTCCAAAGGGTTTTTATTTAGTAAAAACATTCCAAAATGACTTCATTAATTCCCTCCCCAAATCTAGTATTCCATTTTTATCATAACCCTAATCTAGGAAGTCTCTATGTATAATCCTTAATATATTGTCTGAAGAAGAGGTATCATTTTCAACTGTCCATTCTATTTTATTTCTTCTTACACCCCCATAAATTATTTTCAAACATGATAATATGATAAAATTATTATATAATATATAATTTTATTTATTATGCCAATTTCATAACATGAGTCCATCACTTATTCCATTAAATGAGAAATGAAATAGTCATTCCTGTGTACGGCTGACTAACACCTCACAAGCTGATGTAATTGTTTTCCATCAACACTTATCATGTATGTAAATGATGATGAATTTAATGTTTATATATTATATTTATGAAATATTTATCATTTTAAAAATATAATATATCATATAATTTCTTATATTTCCCTTCATAGAAAGAAAATAACGTTCTTCATGCGTACATGTGGACTACCACCTCCATAAACCAATGTGAATTGATTTTCATCAATAAATCACATGGATGGTTTTTATATATTTATTTTACGAAATAATATTATATTTAATATATTATTATAAGTATATAAATTTAAATTAATACATACCTTATTTCCGTTGTGATCTTTGAAAAATTGAAACGTTTCTCATGTGTACGCGCGACCTACCATCTCCATGATTACAACACAATTCATTTTTCATAACCATTATTCATTGTTGTTTTTGAAAGATTAATTAATAAATAAAAAATTATTATTATGGAATGATTATTTTTATATAGATGATGGAGAAATAACGCCTTTAATCCCAGTCAAAATACTAAATCCATTGTGAAAATATGTAGAGAACATCCTCACTATGCTCGACATTGACTTAAAATATTAATTATTTAAATATGTCACAAAAATAAATAAAATTATTTATTTTACTAAAAATTATTAAATAGGGAAAATTTTATTAATAAATAAAATAATTTATATAAAATTATTATATAGGAGCTAAAGGGAATACATGGATATTATGGACTTTAGGTAAGGGGTTTCGTATCTCAGTTATATTTATGTGATACATAAGTCATATTCACCCCTTATTTTTATTTTTTGGTGTATATAGTACTCATGAATGAATATTATGATTATTTTATAAAAATATTATTAGGATTTTTGAATTCATATGAGGTTCTCTCTTTTATGAGGTTCTGATCCAGAGATTACAAAAATAGTATGGTAATTCATATTAGTTATCCTTTATAATTACATATTTTACTGTTGCACACCTAACTTATTTTATATGGTTTATAGACAACACATTTTACATGTTATCTCAATAATAATCCATACCTAATGGTATTATAATTTTCAACTTGAATTATTTTGTTAGGGTAGGATTTTATTTGAATGTTACCATGTGGTAAAGGGTTTCTAAACTCCATTTCCATTTGTTGGGTTATAACTCTTATTCATTAAATATGTTATGCCACGATTATTTTTTAATTGATCCCTAAATACTTTTATTCAATATTTACAATTTTCTCTATATTAAGATTTATTTCAAATAATATCTTCATTTATTAACTCTCAATTCAATGATATAATCTTTGTAAGGGTTAATCTCCCAAAATTCCTTTCCTTGGTAAATATGTTTATGATATGCACCTAATTATTTTATGAGGTTTATACACTAAATATTTTTACATGTAATATCATTAATATCATTATAATCATGATATTTAATGTTTCATTTCAATTTATTATTTTTTGAGTATTATTATTGGACAATTTCTAATTTTGAAAATGCTTTATATTATAATCATTAATATTCATGAAAGTTTATATTCAAGGTTCTATTAAATGAAATTATATGTTCTTATTTTATTGAACCACACATATTTTCTTATAATCCGGTTATGAATTTAGTATACATGTTTATTTTATATTTCATCTATTATTGGTTAATGAAACATCAATGAGGTTGTTTGTAAGTGATTAATATCTTCTATTTTTCTTTCGATCGGGAATCACTCTCTTATATATCTATGTTTTCTTATAAGTTTTCAAAAATATTATCTTATAAAAACATAATTATTAAATCTTTTTCATAAGATATTTTTCTTTATTTTAAAATGTTTTAAAAATTAAATTCCTTGACGTCTCCCAAATAGGTCACTTTTGATTCCCATTACAAAATTTTGGATTTTTTTTAAAACATTTACAACATGAATACATTTTCTCACCTTTGTAACCATTATTTTCATTAAATATATATTTATATTTTTCCAATGTTAAATACAAATAAAATTTCATTTATAATATTTTTTGAATATTTAATAAATAAATGTGATTATAAAAGTAAAAAAAATTAATTTCCTCAAGTATTTTTTTAATGATATTTTAATAGTATTTTCATTCACCAAAATAAAAAATCCTTGATGTTACTTATGCTCCACTGAATTTATTTTTTAATGATTCCATACTCATTATTTCTATAGATGAATTATTATGGTTTCAAATATATTTTCACTAAAAAAATTCCTTTTATAATGGTTAATCATGATATAATAGGAATAATTGATGTTTCAATGAATTTTATGACGAGATGCAAGATCTATGTTATTTATTTATGTTATGGTCCTTGGAAATTGTTTATATTAATAGGTGATCCTAATATAGATTATACAATGGTTTGTAACCCATTATAGTTCAAGATATGATAGTTTGAGTCCCATTGTAGATCAAGATATAAAGGGTTGATCCATGTTATAGCTCATTGTATAATGGGTGAGCCCCATTATAGCTCTCCAAAGATTTGGGTAATGATTATTTTCTATATATAATAATTTGGGAAGTTAGTCATATGGTTTTTCCAATTTTCAAGGGTTCTATAAGTATTATTTAAATATGATGTTCCAAGATACAAATAAATTTTCATTATGCTTGGAGTAGGATATAAATGTTTCCTTTCACCAAGACTGACATCACATGGATCATGATTGAGGATTCTTAAATTTGTTGCCTTTTTTAAATCAGTATTCTATGTTTCATGATTTATGATCTAGGTATTGATGTGTATGATTTCTCTTATATTATGACTATGAAAATTGATTATATCAGTATACCCTTGTGTTTATATTCTTCTCACTGATAGTGTTTAGTTGTTAATCCTTATGTTTACCCTTATTGAGAATTTGAGCTCTCCCTTCTTATGTTTACTTTTACCCAAGTTATCCAAAATGAATGTAAATGAAATATTTCTATATGGGTTACATATAGATGATGATTATGGACTCATATGGAATATTAAAAGCTAGTTATAGTGTAAAAAATAATCTCTTGAAGTCATAGGTATTGTTTATTTAAGATTTCTTCTTAATTATGTAAAACTCTAAACAAAAATGGTCCTTGGTTTTGTAAGTGATCCAGTTGTTTATATTATTTTTTTATTATTTTAATGGAAAAATTTGGGTCACTTTTATTATTATCTAGATAAAAATTTAAATATAGTGTTTTTATCACAATATCTAGGACTCTAGTTTCAGGTTTGTTATAAAGAAGTTACAAGAGAATCTAGAAAAAGGATGTATATGTCTGAGTGTTTCACTCTGTGGTAAACTGGTACTCTTTTTCAAAAATAATAATGGGTAAATACACCTATTTATTGATTATCCTGACCTCAATAAAATCTTTATAAAGAACATGTATCCACTTCAATGGATAAATTACTTGTTCCATCAACTGCATAGAGTCCAATATATCTCTATGGTTGAACATTTTTCTGATTATAACCAATTATAGATACAAAAGTAAGATATCCACAACTCTACCTTTTTGAACAATCTATAAAAACTATGATTTCTTAGTTATTCTCTTTAGACTCACTAATACTCTCGTAATCATTACAGACATAATGAATAGAGTCTTTAGATATTACCTTTACAAAAATTTGGTACCATTTTTAGATGATATTCTAATATACTTTATAAGTAAGGAGGAGCATGGGGATAATTTTTATACTATTCTAAATACATTAAAAAAGAGAATTAATACATAATTTATATTAAATTTAATAGGATGACCCTAAATATTAAAAAATATTGATTTCTATTCAATAATTTTCTTTCTTTCACTTTGTGAATCTTCATAGGTTTAAGGTTTTAAAGATTTAGAATATATAAGATACATAAAAATGAAAAATAAAATTCAAAGTGAACACTTATGATCGGTATCCATTTTTACAATAATATAAAACATTTAAAACAAGTCATCATTTTTTTCATTTATGATCTCCCTGAATTTCTACATGACTCCTTCCACTCCCTTACCAATCCTTTAATCCTATGAAGAACATTTAAAAATATGGCATGAGAATAAAAATCTCAGTAAGGGATACACAAATAAGAAAAACCATTAGTCTAATTAAAACATGAAACCCCATTAAAAATTTATCATAATGTTATACTTTTAAAAAATAATAAGTATTGAATTATTTCCTTTGACAATATTCACATTTATTACCATTTTGGTAATCTCAAAATTATCATGAACCCTAAATTAATGATAGATAACACATAAACGTATCATGTGGAATTATTATACATTTTATTCTTATAAATGGAAAAAACATGAAGTAAACTTTCATACATTTATCTCACAAAAATGAAATAACCATACAGCTGACTTCCATACCCAATGCATTGGAGGTCTATCGCAGACCCACTCATCATTGTTTTGTTTTAGAACCACCCTTCATTGGCTTATATTTGTATAACCAATCATTGGTTTATCACATAACCCCACATCAAATGTAAAAGTACCATTATAAAGTAATAAAAATTAAAATCATTTAATTTTCAACATTTCACTAATAAGATTTCACTTTTACATAAAAAAATTCATGTTAAAGAAATAATCAATATATTTTGAAAACTGATTATAAATAACAACATACATAAAATTGGAAAAGATGGGTTTATTTTCTTTTAAAAACATGATTTTTTGTAGAGGAATTAAAATATAAAAATACACATAAAATTTAAATTATAATAATTTTATATCATTATAATTAAATATGTAAAATAATATCATTAATATTTACATCAAAGAAGATAAAGATATTTTTAAATTAGAGTTCTCATACCACTTTGAAATATTTTAATCATAAGAACCATAATGGAATAAATTTTTAAAATCAATTTATATAACATGATAATATATATAATTATTATATTATTATTCAAAGGGTATTTATATATAACTCATAAAATAAGGTGGGTTTATAATATAAAGTATTCTAAAATGAAAGGATATTGAACGAAATCCTTTACCTTGAGTCGGACTAGTCACTTATTTCTTAATATTCTTGTATAAAAAACATATTTTAATAACTTAATTGGTTGAGAACCTTTTTATAGATTATTATTACTTTTATTTCACTTGTTTCCATTTTTTATACAATTACTTAATCAATTATTTTTAACTTGGTTGTTTTGACCATATTCAATTTATGTGTCAAATCAACTTTTGTGGGTCAACAATAATCAATGTAGTCATTATTTAAACATATCCATAATAATATTCCGGAAATATTTTTCATATTGGGAGATAAATTATCCATCCAATGGACCAAAGGCCTTCATTTTTTATTGAATTTTTATAATACACATTTCAAGAGGTGTGTTGTAACCCTTACAATGCTTGTAGGCATAAGTATTACATGGCCCTATAGGCCATAGAGGAATTCATTGCTCGTAGGCTTAAAATAATTCATACAACCCAGACTAACTACTTGGAATTTCTCCTCCCAGTATCTTCATCATGAAATCAACTCTCCACCTTCGTATGGATTGTTCTATGTTATCCCATGCATGCAAAGGCTTGTCCCGATGGCAGTTTCCATACCCTATCATTCTTGAAATCCGTGTAGCTTCTGCTGTGGGGAAAGCTCCTTGCTCATCCTTCAATAGAGTTTGTTACTTGTATCTTTCCTGGTTTGTGTCTGCACTAAAGGTGGCCCAAAAGCCTTGATGTGGCCCGAAGGCCTTACGGGCCTGAAGGCTGGGTGGCCTGAAGGCCTTAAAGGACTCAGGGACCAAATCATTGGCCCAAAGGTCCAAACAGGGGAAAATTCTCGACTGCTACAGTGCTAAACCGTGCCTTCTACAGCTCTCACTACAGTGCCTGCTACAAAACTGCACAGTTCCTAATACATTACCTACTACAGTTCCTGCTATAGTGCCAAATCATGAATTATTTGTTTGAAAAATGGACCAACGTTATAATCATCGAGATGATAGGTCGTACGTACGCATGAGTAACATTCAAATTTTTCATTAATCATTATAGAAATACGGAATATAACATTTACATTTAAATAATGATCTTTATTTCTTAAATACTATATCATTTAATTATATATACTGATATATATAATTCTTGTGATGTAAAAGGAATCGCATCCCATCGAGTAGGTAGTAATCCACACATCCACGAACAACGTCGTCACTTTTTCAGTGTGTCAAAACATAATAAAGAAAAATGATATATTAAGTTTCCATAATGGTAATTTATTAATTAATATATTATATATTTCATTTTTATAAAATATTTTAATTAAAATCATCATTAATATATTCCATTTTATGTGTGAATGAATCACATCGCTTTGAGGATGGGGTAGTCCACACGTCCACAAATGATGTCTCTGTATTCCCAAAAAAATTTAAATCATGATGGTATGTATTATATAATAATTAAATTAATAATAAAAACTAAATATATTATATATAATATAAAGAAAATATTTCTCTAATTTTTAAAAACCTTGAGTGGTGGTAATGGTAGAACAAACAAAATCGATTCATGAGGGAGTAGTATGATTTACACACGAACGATGATTATGACTCCCTCTTGACAGAAGTGTGAGAATTATTAGTTCATAAACTAAAATGAAAACATATCAGTATATTTATTATAAATTGGTTATTATATAATCATGTAATTATTATTATTTAAGGGGTTGATGATAAAATAAAATATAAATACATTTTGAAAAATGTTACCTCTTTTTTGGGTCACTCCTTTTGGTTTGAACCAAATAAATTCCTTGAAAAGATTTCTTCCAAAAGTGTGGCTTCTAGGATGAGAGGGTGGAATTAAGGAATATATTTTGTTAGGTTTTGTACAACACAAAATTATTGATATATGTGAAGAAATGGAGGGAGTATTTGGCCTTATATAAGTGTGGGAGATGACACACTTGGTATTTTTTAAAATATAGTAAAGAGTACCCACGCTTTTAACTAAAAAGAGTCTTAAATTTCAAAAAAAATCGCCCCTAAAGGTTTAATGGTCTTAAAAATTTCATAAAATACATTTTTAAAAGATTCTAGATCATTTGGACCCCTATGAATAATGTATAGCCACTAAGTAATATCATTTTTACCTTAATCGTTGTAATTAATTTTAATTACATTCACTATTATTTTTGGTCAAAAAATATATTGAACATGATATAAATTATATTTTATTATAATTAATAATATGGTATCAATTTTTCTTTAATCCAATCATAAAATTAGAAGAAATCAATTTAAAATTAGTCTCGCAGAACTGAAGACCAAATGGGTTTTAAAGTGAATATTTTCAAAAGATTGCTACGTTTTAATTTCTAAAATCAAAATAAAAATGATCCTAACGATCTAAATTGGATTAATATATGTAAAAATTAAATAATTAAACTTTCAAATCAATTAATTTTTTTTTTAACTATATAAATAAATTAAATGAAAATACATTTTCAATTAAAATTCTGTATTTTTACTATTCAGAAAACAATTAAGCTTTTTAGAAAAACAAAAAAAATCACCCAATGTAAATATTTATATCCCAATTTAGAAAAATAAGTTTAACCTTTCAAGTATAATTTATAAAATTGTAAAAATATAGTTTTAAAACATGTATTATATTAAATTCCATTAAATATTATTTTTTGAAAATTACAATTTTTAAACCTAAAACTGGATTTATTATTATCTTATACATATATATTATATTAGGTGAATGTAAAAAAATATTATAAACATGTGTAATAATAATATAGTTACTCATGTTCACACCCTCCAATATAACGAATAGGTGATAGCTTTGATATTAAATAATAATATTAACAGTGTATTTTTGTTCGATATAACTCATCCTTGCATGCAACACAATATTTTGAAGAAACTCATTATTGTGTGCCATATATTCTATTAAAAATAGAGTGCCTTTTAATTCAAAATTACTATCTAAATCATAAATATTAATAAATATGAAAAATTATTATTCTATCATTACCTGGGTTGTTTCATTATTCCCCATAATTGGAAATTACATCCTTGTAATTTTATTCACTTAACAAGTAGGGGTATCTTTACAACATATATTTTTCTGATTTCCATGTTGTTTCTTCAACCATATGGTTTTTCATAAAACTATAACATGGTGAATTACTTGTTTTTGCAATACCTGATCTATATGGTCAAGAACCTGAATTGGATTTTCCCCATTAGAAATATTCTCTTCCAACTGAACTAATTTAGGGATAAAAAATGATATAAATCAGGTACATACTTCATTAACATTAAAATATATAATATGTTCTGAAAGTGTCATAAAATTGACGTTAAATTAACTTGATAAAAAACTATCCAACTTTATCTGAGATTTATTATGGTTCAATGAACCATGCACTCATATTCCCCTTCATACAAAAACACATCACACATTTACACGGAGAAAATAAGAAATACATGATAATATAACCTTGAAAGAAAAATATTTCCTCTAGTTATCTATATCACGTTTCTGGTTTCTTGGATCTGTTCTCATGTGTCGGTAAATCAACTATAAATTCTTAATCATTTCCTATACTAATTGTGGTCCTGTCCACTTCCATTCTCCTACATCGTCCCAAAAATCTAGTGTTTGACACCTATTTCAATATAATTCCTCGAAAGGTGATGTCTGTATAGTGAAATGAAAATGGTTATTATAATAAAACTAAACCAAATAAATATGATAATCCAAACTTCGTTGATAATTCATTGAACAAGAATAAAGCATATCTTATTTATTTTGAATCAACTTCTTAGAAAATCCATCAGATTATGCATGTAATGTTGTACACAAATATAATTTAATACCAAACAACTTCTTAACCCCTTTGAGAAAATTATATTTTTGTATTGGATCATGGTCTAATAAAATGGATAGAGGCACTTCATGTAACCAGATATTCTCTTTTAGATAATGTTAAGAAATCTAATCAAAAGACATTGTTTCTTGAATGGGAAAGAAAATTGAAAATTTAATTAATCGATCAACAATAACCCAAATCACCTAATTAACTTATGAAATATATTGAAATTATACTATTAAATCCATTGATATTCCCTCCCATTTCAACTCTGGAACTAGAAAAGGTTGAAGCATCCCCCTTCACTAAATTTCATTGTGGTTTAACTTGTTGATAACTCTAACACATCATGGTAAATTCAGAAATATATATTTTCATTCTATACCACTACTAATACTCTCAAATGACTATATACATCTTTGTGATACCTATATAAATGGTAAAGTGGGAACTACAGACTTTAGTCAGTAACTATTTCTAAAAAAATTAATCACAAGGCAGACAAATGTTTTCTGCAAAATCATAAAAAAATCTTGTACATAATTATTGAAATCAAGAAACTTACCCATCTTCATACATTCTATCTTTTCCATTAAAGCATGATCCTTTTTTATCTTTATTAATTATTTATAAAAAATTCAATTACACTGAAAACTAAAAAAACCAGAGGATGTCCCCACATCCATATCTTCTAGGACAACTTTTTTTAAATAATTTACTAGAGGGTCATATTCTAAATGTAACATAGTTAATGTAGCCTTAATTTTTTAACACAACGAACCAATTGGCTGGTTTTATTTTCTAGGATAAAAATGAATAGTGAAATAATAAGCATTTATCAGTTCCTTCCATCATAATTTTCTCATATTTAACTCTTTTTGAGTTAATATATACTTCAAAGTTTTGTTATCAGTATATATTTCACACTTCAATCCATACAATTGATTCCTCTAAATTTTTAATGAAAAACAACAACAGCTAATTCTAAAACATGTGTAGGTTAATTTAACTCATGATTTTTAAACTATCATAAAGTATTAGGGATTAAATTTTCATTCTACATTAGGACACAAACAATTCATTTTAATTAATCATCATTGTGGATAAAAAATTCACCATTACTGGAATGTAGGGAAAAAACTGGACCATTGAAAAATCTTCTTTTTAGTTTTGAAAAACAAACATAGCATTCCCCTATCAACATGATCCTAAATCCCTTTTTTGTTAACATAGTTAGTGGTCTATAAAACGGAGAAATGTTTTCAAAAATCCTTTTGTAATAACCCGCTAATGAAATAAAACTTTTATTTTAGTAAGTTCAATAGTTATTATATATTTAGAAACTATATTTCCAAGGAATGTAATTTTTTTCAAGAAAAATTCACTCATAATAAAAATTACATATAGATTTTTATATTTTATGATTTTCAATTAAATTATTATGTGTCTTTCATGTTTCTCAAATATTTCATAATATACCAAATTATAATCTATAAACACAAAAAAAAACGGATCCAAAAAATGATAAAACACACTATTGAAAAGATTTATAAATTGGAAAGGTGAGTTAGATAACCTGAAGGGAATAATTAAAAACTCATAGTGCCAATATCATGTCTGAAACAATGTCTTTGGAATCTCACCCTCTTTTACCTTAAGTTGATGGTACCTGTATCTCAAATAAATCTTCAAAAAAAATACTAATCACCCTAAATAATGTAAAAACAAAATCATCGATATGATAAAAGGATACTTGTTCTTAACAGTGATGATATTAAAGGCTTTCTAATCAATATAAAGTCTCATGAAAGGATTTTTTTACATAAATTAAATAGGTAGACCCCATGATGAAGTGATATGTTGAATGAAACCTTTATTAAGAAAATCTTGCTACTATTTTTCCTACTCCACATTTTTAACTTGATCAATTGAAAAGCAGGGTTTTGAAATAACATTAAGATCACGTACTAAATCAATAATAAAATCAACTTCCCTATTAGGATAAGAACCAAGCAATTCATTAGTAAAAATATACAAAAATTCATTTACTTTTAGGATGTCACTAATCAGAACTACTTTATTATTTTCAAAAACATGATCTAGATATCTTTCACATCCATATTTAATCAATTTATCAGCTTCTTGGTATGTTAAAAAAGGTATTTAATCAAGGGAAAACATTATTGGATTTATAATCTATTTTTTCATGATTAACTGAATTCGAATCCATAACCGAAATGATATCAAAATCCAAAATGGGTAGTTCAAAAAGATATTTATGAAATACCACCCCACTAATGAAAATACTAATATTCTTTTTAATCGTGTTTTCCCTAATACTCTCACACATGGATTTTACCATATTTTAAATCATAATTTCATGAGGTGATATTCCCAATTTTCTATAAAATTTATCATAAATAAAATAATGTAAATATCTAGAGTCAAACAAATGATTTTAATAATTCAAATAAACCAGTAACATACAATTCACCACTTCAATTAATGGATCAAAATCAACCACATTAGTCGAAAAAGGATATTCAAAACCTTTTTTAATTCTATATTAATGGTCTCTACTTTGGGTAATCATCTTTGAACACACATTGGAATAATTCATTGAATCATTACAACTAAAACATCTTATCGTTGGATTTTTAATGCTTTTTGATCTTTTTCCTTACAGTTAGGAGCCATATGACCAATCATACCACATCATAAGCACATACCATAATTTTCAATAAATTATCTAGGATTCTGTTTACAACACATAATGTAATATGGGAGTTTTGTTATATTAACTCTAACCTTATTTGATGAATTCTTTCTCATTTTCTACCAACTGGACCTTTTCTTTGGCTTGTTTTCATAGGACACATGATAATCAAAAAAGCCAATTTCTACATTCTCAGCACATCAACAAAGTTTCTCAAAGCTTTTTAACTCAAAATAATATAATGGCCTTAGATATCTTGGATTAAATAATTAGTATAAAATATTTATCTTACTATCAATATCCTAGAAAAATTTTAGGATGTACCTTAGTGAATTGGTGAATTTTTCATCATATGAATCAACTAAATCTTCCTCTTTTTGTCTCAATTGAAAGAATTGTTTTTCCACCATAATGGGATAAAAAATATGAAAACATTTCTAAAATAAAATATTATTAAATTAATCCCATTACAATGAATCAATCTCTATAATTATCTAATATTCATCATCATTGAACACCACTGGTAGGATTCACCTTCGAATCGTTAAATTGATAGAGTCACCCTTTTGTGATCCAAACAAACTGTGAAATCAAATATATTTTCTATGGATTTAATAAATATTTAAGCTACCATGAGGTTATATGATCCTTGGAATAATGGAGGATGTTGTCTCATAAAATGATCAACTATCGACATGTTCCACTATGGTGGATCTAGTTTCTCTCTTTAATGGACACTACCAAAAAATTTTGACTATGTCAACTAATCCATCACGGTAAAAAAATTGATTTGTACATATTCCAACCATCATGGAATGTTTATTTAGAATTATATTTTCCTCTTGGGGCCTTAACACTACAGATCCTTATTTCCTCTATGGAAAACCATTCTGAACAAATATATATTAGATGGGGAAACATGGTAATCATTAAATTCTATATAATTTTAATTTATTCATAAAATAAAATATTCTAAGGGTATTCTATTAACATTTTACAACCCTATATCATTATCTAAACCATTACTTTGATACCAACTATAAGGAAATAGACTTAAACATTACATAATCTTGTATTTTATTTAGAAATTTACTTTCTTTCACTTTAAGGATCTTTTTATATTTTATTTTTTAAATAATTATACCTTAACTCATACATAAAAAATACACATTGGACACCTACAATTAGTATCCATTTATTATAATATAAGAATTTTAAAAGAAAGAATTATTTTATTTTATGAAAAATATCCATGACCATTAGCCTCACTCCTTCTTTTCCCTTACCCATCCTTAATTCCTACAAACAAATTTAATAATGTGGGTTGAGAATAAAAATATCAGTAAAGGATAGACAATAAAGAAAAACAGTTAGCCCTATGAAAACATGAAAACCTAGGAAAACATTATAAGAAAGTTATATTTTCTCCCATAAGAATTATTAAATACTTTCCTTTGAAAATAATTTCATTAATCACAATACTAATATAAATCACATAAAAATAATTGATAACATATAAAGGAATCTTGGGACATTATTATACTTTTCATTCCTATATATCGAACAACCATGTGGTTAACTTCCATTCAAGTCACTATTGTCAATGGAATTACCATATGGTCTAATTCCATGACCAATGTGTTGGAGGTCTATCATTGACCCACCCATCATTGGTTTATCACAGAACCACCCGTCATGGGTTTATCATGGAAACACCCATCTTGGTTTATCATGTGAAATTATATAATCATAACACATAAATATTTAAATTTTCAACATGTCACTCATAAAATTTAATTTTCACAAAGAGGAAAACTTTTCTTGTTACTGAAATAATCAATCTATTTTCCAAACCCATATTAAATAAAAAGGTACCCATAAAAGTAAAAGAGGGGTTTTTTCTTTTAAAAACATAAATTATTTTAGAAGAATCCAAATATAAAAATATACATAAAATATATTTTATAATTATTTTATTTCTATATAAATAAATATATAATATAATATCAATAATATTGATATGGGGAAAAATAAAAATATTTTTAATTCAAAGTGTCCCATACCACATTTAAATATTTAAATCATATCCCCATGAAAAAATAAAATTTAACAAAAAAATTACATAACATGATAATAAATAAATAAATTTAATGATATGTTAAATCTATTTTATATAAACATTATAAAATAATGTGGGGGTATAAAATCAAATATTCCTCAATGAAAGGAGATTGAGATGCAATCCTTTACCTTTAGTCTGATGGGTCATGTGTGTCTTTATCGTCGTCATTAATAAACATATGAAAATTATTTAATTTATTGAGACCATTTTTAAATTTTATTATTACTTTTATTTCACTTATTTCCATGTCTTATACAATTACCTAATCGATTATTTTTAATTCATGGGTTTCCACTGTATTTAGCTTATGTGTCGAAAGGAATTTAGTAGGTCAACTATGGTCAAAGATTTAATTATTTAAAAATCTCCATAAAAATTATCATTACATAAATATCATATTTATAAATAAATTTTACTTTTAAATAAAATCATTAAATATGGTTATGAAAAATGAACCAACTTTACAATTATGGAGAATATAGGTCATACATACACCTGAGTAACATTCCAGTTTTTTCGATGATCGTTATGGAAAGATGGAATGTAACATATATATTTCAAGAATTTTCATTATATAATGAATACAATATTTTTTAATCATATATACTTATATTTATAATCCTTGTTATGTAAAAATAATTGAATTACATCGATGAGGTGGTAGTCCACATGTCCACAAACGATGTTATCACTTTTTCACTATGTAAAAAGGTAATAAAGAAAATTGATATATTATATTTATGGAAAGGTAATTGTATAATTAATTAAATATATATTTTATTCTTATATCATAATTTCATTAAACTCATTTTTAATACATTTCATGTAAATTGTGAATGACTCACATCACTTTGACGAGGAAATAGTCCACACATCAACAAATGATGTTATAGTATTCCCAAAAAATTGAAATTGTGAATGTATGTATTATATAATAATTAAATAAGAAAAAATAAATCATATATATCTTATATATCATAAAAAACAATATTTATATCACTATTACCAACCTCGAGAGGTGGTAATGGAAGAATGAATGGCATCATTTTGTTATGCGGTAGTGTGTCAAACACATGAACGATTATTTAGTATCTCATTTGATGGAAGTGTGTGAAGGTGTAGTAAATAACCATAACCTTAAAAAATATAATTATATTAAATATACTTATGTTATTATATAATCATGAAATAATATTAACTAAATGGGTGGAGAAAGAAATAAAACAGAAATGCACATTCATGAACATTGCCTCTTTTTCGAGTTACTCCTTTTGTTCTCCACCAAATGACTTCTTTCAATGGATTTTATTCCAAAGTTGTGATTATAGGGTGATTTGAGGTGTTTTGATAATATATTTTTTAGGTTTTTTAGAAGAATTTTTTTTCCAAATGTTTGAATAATGGGGGATAGTTGGTGTCCTTTTATATGTGATGGAGACGACACACTTGGTATTTTTAAAAAGAATGTTTGGTGTACCCACGTTTTTACCTATCTAGAGGCTTACATAAAATAAATAATTGTATAATAGAGGTTTAATAATATAAAAAATTGTATAAATTGTGTTTTGACACGTTTCTAGGTCATTTTATCCTTAATATTAAATTTTAACCACTATCTATACTCATTTTTACTTTAACCACTATAATTAATTTAATTAGTTTCAAGAATATTTTTGGTAAAAAAATATTTTAAAAATAATAAACATTATAAATTATGATGTTTCTAAATATGGAATCTATTTTTTAAAATTTAAATAATTGAAGTGCAGATATTTATATAAAATTAATTTCATGGATGGGATGATAATGCAGGTTTTTAAAGTGAATATGTTCAAAAAAATATTGTTGGTTTTTATATGTAAATTCAATATAAAAATGATCAAAATGACCTAAATTGGATTAATATATATTTACATTTGAACTAATTATACTTTAAAATCAACTAAAAACATAATTTAACTATATAAATAAATTAGATGAAAATGCAGTTACCAATTAAAATTGAGTATGTTACACTATTCCTCAAAAAAATGTAACTGCTTAGAAAAATTCCAAAAATTCACCCAAAGTAAATTTTCATATCATGATTTAAATAATTATGTTTATTTTTCAAAATAATATTTATAAAAAATTTAATATTTATTTTTAGAACAAGTATACCATTTATATCTATAAAACATCTTTTTAATAGAATAGTGTTTTTAAAATAAAACTTGATTTATTATTATCTAATACCTATAAAATCTATTGGATGAATGTAAAAAAGTATATAAACATGTAAAAAAATTATATATTTAGTCCAATTCACACACTCCAATATAATTTCTAGTCGATAGCTTCCATATTAAATCGTAATATTAACAGTATATTATTGTTTGGTATAACTCACCCTTACATGCTATGCAAGATTTTGAATAAACTCATTTCTACATGTTATATAATCTAGTTAACATAGAGTATATTATAATTTAAATTTACTATCTAATTCATAAATATTAATAAAAATTAAAAATACTTAATCTATCATTACATGGGTTATTACAATAAATGTAATTTTTTAAAGGGGAAGTATCATTCATGGGGCATGTTATCATAATTACAGATATATTTATAGACCATTATATGTTAAAAAAACAAATAAGTGTCCCAAAATAATATATATAAAAAATATCCATCGTTTCCTTGGACTATCTAGGTATTACAGATGTGTTTTTATAAACATATTAGGATTTTCAAACCCACTAACATAGCTGACTCGTAAGGCGGTAAATTTGGTCTGGACCAATTCATATGAAGATAGCATTAAAGAATTGAAAATGTGGCTTATTAATACCCTATTCCTAATTATTCCCTCAATTAGGGTACCATTCAGGGTATGTAGAATTTGTATTAAGTAAAAATGAAAAAATGATAGCCTATACCTAAAGGAATTTGAAATTAGGTGAGCTGAACAACCCAGCACATGATATGGAGTTGGTTTCAGTGATCTTCACATTCAGAATATATATTAATTATATCTCTGGAGAGAAGTGTAAAATATATATGGATTATAAGATCTTTAAGTATATATTCACACATAAGGATAACAATATGCACCCCTAAATATGGTTTGAGGTGATGAAGGACTACGATTACTCAATCCACTCCCATCATAGGAAAGAAGATAAAGTGATAGATTGTACAACTACAATATATCCTACCCCTTATCAATTATAATAATTGAGAAGGATCCAATATTCATATACTTTCAAAGGATGTTCAAGGAAATCATAAAGGAACGAACATCATCATTCCTTTCTACAATGATTGATCAACCATCCCTTTTGGAGAATATAAAGTATGTTCAAAGAAATGATGTGGAAATAAAGAAAAATGAGAAAGCTATAACAAAAGAGAAATACTTAGAGTTTGAAATTTATTAATAATAAGTTCTTGTATTTTGATCACAACTATGTGTACCATAAAATCCTGAGATAAAAAAGTAGTTGAAAAATGAATATAGATTGACCTTCTTTACCCCCCCCCCCCAGAGAGAAAAATAATATATCTAGATCTACAAAAGAACTATTGGAGGGAAAATATAAATAAACATATCATGTAATATAAATAATAATACTAGGTATGTCATCACGTGAAGGCTGAAAGGAAATGTCTTAGAGGATGATGAAACAAGTACCCATACCTGCATGGAAATTGGAAAAATCACCATGGAAATTATCCCTGATCTTTTGAAGGAATCAGGAGGAAATATTGATAATTGGGTCATAGTGGACCATCTTTTAATGAATTCTCACTTAATTTTAGTTTGAGATGATAATTCACTCTATCAACTTACAAGGATATACATGAGAGAAGTGGTGAGAATATATAGAACACCATCATTGATTGTATCATGTCAAGACCCCATATTTAAATATAAACATTTTAAAAGTCGCCAAGATGATTTTAAAATAAACTAATCTTTAGTTTGGAATATAACCCCAAAATTCATGGTCAATCTGAGTGAACTATCCAAAAACATCGGGAAATGTTTAGAGTATGCTTGATAGATTCAAAGGATGACAACACTAGCATAATCCTCTACTCGAGTTCTCATACAATAATAAGTTTTACTCAACAATACATATGGATCCATATGAATATATTAATGGGAAGAAATGTAGAAGACATGTTTTATTAGATGAATATAAAATATTAAATCTCATAAGACCTAAAATGGATAAGGAAATTATAAGAATTTTAAGACCATTATGTAGCACATCAGGGCTACTCAGAGTTGAAAAAATAATTATTTTTAAAATTATCGACAAGACATTGTGTTTGAGGTTGGGTATTAATTGTTTATAAACAGATCTATATGGATAAGATTCATGCTATTTAGGGATAAGGGTAAGAGATGTCTCATTTACATCATCCCCTTTGAGATTATAGTTCGAATCAATGTTGTGGAATATTTACTAGCCCTCCCACCAACCATTTCTCAAGTATAATATATATTGTATATACCCCTCTTTATGAAGAACATATTATATCCCTCAAATGTAAATAATTTTGAGGTGGTAAAATTAGAAAATGGCCTCTCTAATGAGGATCATCTGGTGAAGATTGTGGAGTGTAGAGATAAATTCATATACAACAAGGAAACTCACTTAGTTGAAGTTCTATGGAGAAACCATAAGTATAAGGAGGTGACAAAGAAAATGAGAAAATCCATGAAGTATAAGTAAAATCACCTTTTTCACCTATGTTTTTTAAATTTAATGGGTGTAATTTCTTAAGGGGTGAGAATTTTATGACGTAGAATTATATCAATAGAATTTTCCTACTAATTATATAAATGTGTCACATTTAGTAATGTACATACATAATATGATAAAACCAAAAGCATTTTGAGATATTAATATGAATAATACATTTAGAAAATAATTTTTTTATAATAATCGAATGTATTACATTTGGAAAAAAATAAAAATAATATAATAATAATAATATGAAGATTTGGATTTACTCAATACCCCAAAATAATCACACTCAAAAGAAACACAATAGAAACGAAGCTGAATGTTAGTAATTTAAAAATAATTGTAAAAATGAAAATATATATAAACATGATACTAAATTTTAATTCAATCAATAATTAATTAAATATGAGTTATTTATAAGAAGGATGGATCCCATATTACCGTTACAAATCTGACTATTGGAATAGTACTTTGATCATTTGACTAATAACATAACTATTGGAATGGTAATTTAATCATTGAGAATTATAACCTGGTCATTTAATAGTTTCATCACCTATGTAAGGGTAAAAAATATTTAGGTATCCTATAAAATAAAAATATAATATATTTAAACGATGGTACAGTTTAATTAATATTTTAAAAATTATAAACTAAGGGTCTATATTTTTGTAAAACATAAATGTTATAAATTCAATTATATAATAAATATAATGATTTGAAAGAAATATTATTTTCACAAAACATATTTTTTAATTAATAATATGTTTTATTATAATGATAAACTATTTTTATGAGACTATAAATAATTTTTCAAAATGGTCATAAAATTGATCACAATATTATAAATGATATTTTCCAAATAAATTATGATTTTATTTAAAAAATTATAATTTTGAAAAATTATTTTTATAAAATGGATTTTAATTATGGAATTTATATGTAGAAAAATAGTTGGGGTGATTTTTTTAATTTTTATAAAATAGTTGAATAGTTGGTGAATAATAAAATACGGTAAAATTAGCTTATATTATAAAGTAAATAAAAGATATTTTGAATCATGGAATATGTAAGAACCCATTATTTCAAACTCAAAGTCACTAGTTATTGTATATAGTCACAATAATCAATAATATTAATAGTATTGAGATGAAATAATTAAGAAATTATTATAATATTCAAAAACACCACTCTCTTCCCCATATAATACCACCCTTCCCAACCTCTTATCATATCACCTTCTAGGCCTTGGAGATTACCATGATTCTTCTTAATTATCTTCACAATCCTCAAACCCATTTTATATTTATACCAATATCATAGAAAGTCTTGTCCAATGTTATTTAAGTGGAATCCGAAGAGGATACATCCAAATAAATTAGGTTATGATGTCAACTGAATCTTTTATTTATCTCTTCCACCTCATCCTATAAGAAACTTCCTTTAAAAATAGAATAAAAACACTTGTTTCATATATATACTATAGTTTTATGGTGTTAATGGAATGTATACCATCCATTATTTTATATTATCCCTTATTCTCAAAACAAAAATATCATTCATATTATTTCAGTTCATCGCTTTCATGAAAAATGTGTTTTGGTTTCCCATTACTACCTCTATAGAAGTTTTATATTTCATTATAATTTTAAAAAATAAACTAATTATAAATATTACATATATTTTCACATTTTGGAATGAATATATGACCATAACATTTAATAAAACAAAACTTGATCGTGATGGTCGATATATCTACCAAAACGAACTAATTGTATAACTGCAACATTTTACCCAAAGACTCGTCCCTTTATTGTAACACCTATGATTATATGAGACAATTTATATTTTTTGAAGTATATTAATACCATTTCAATTCAATTTTCTGGATTTTTCCCATTTTAAATGAACATAAATAATTATCCACAAGTGATCTGACCATGAAACCATTAAATTAATGCTCCCTTGACAAAAAAGTAAACACTATGCCGCATTGAAATTATTATAGAAAAATAATAAAACAAAAATAAATAAAATATGCTTATAAATTTCTGTTAATTAATTAAATAATGAATCTAATTTAATTATATGGTATGTTAAGCGCAAGTAAAGGATGATTTACTAACATAAGGTAAGGGATATCTCTGAACTAACGTTTTCATTAGGTCATGAACTTTATATCTCTATATAGCTTTATATATATACATAATGTTATATAATTATTCTAGATTATATATATGTTACCCTTACGTTTATACTTACATTTTTTCTCCAGTCCTTTTATAGGGTAATACTAGTCTTAAGTTCATTTTTTAAATGCCTTCTTTATGAAATTTCCTTTGATTATTATATTAGGTTAGAATATGCAATCTATTTCTTTATATAGTTAATTCTGAGGTTTATGCCTAATTATTAATTTCATTTTTTGGTACATGTAATCATGTACATTTTATGATGGGTTTTCCTATATAGTTTTCTAATTAAATGGGTAATATTTCTGTCTCGTGAGATATTATGTATAAGATTAGGGAGTAAACCTAATCAATTATGGGACTCTATCCACCATGTGATGGTGTCTTGAAAGTTATATTTGACCCATGTTTATTTTATTTTACATGTTTCTTACACTTTCCAACTTTTCTATGATCTTATGGTAGCATGTACTTATTTTATGCATTCATTTTATTAGTCTTGATACTTCTGGTTTACTATATCCTATTATATTTTTTGATTCACATGTCAAGCTTTGATATCATGTTTATTACCTTACTATGCTTTATGGCTCATGCCTTTTTATACATTTCACTAGTCTATCATATATTGTTTTATAAGATCCAAGGCATATATGATCTTATTATGAAGATTAAAATACAGTCATTTTTTTAGTTTTACTGTGATTTATTTTGAAATAATTGCCCCAAATACAGTAGGATGGTCGATCCTTTAGTTGTATTTAATAGATATTTATTTTAAAATAATATAATTGTATATTTAAAAATCTTAGGTTACTATTTTTATAGTTAATGGAAGGTATTTTTGTTTTTTTATATTAGGAATAGAACATTTTAGTGAAAACACAAGCATAAAGTCTAAGTATAGGAAAATATCCTAGAATTTTGGTGAAGTATAAATCTAGTGGTTACTAAGAAATCACATCCATGTATAGAAACTATAAGTGGAAATGAGTTTGAAATAGTTTTACAAAGTGGTAATACACCTAAAAATGGTTTATTGGGATTTTAATTGATTTTCACCTGGTGCATTGTAAAAATAAACTTAATGCACACCTGGTTTCACACTCCCTGGGGATATTTTTTGAAATATTCTAAAACTCTTTAAAACCCATTATAAATGACTTAAATATATATTATTTATTGAAAAATTAATATGGAAATGAACATGGGTACCCTATATTTAAACCTAGAGACTCAAAATCTAGGATTTACAATTCATTCATAATTTAATCCTACAATGTATATAGTTTCCCATTTATATGTTTATTATTTAATGTATTATCTTCCTTTTTTATTTTAGTTAATGGATAGAAATAGGTTGAACTGTGACAAAACCAATATTATCGGAAGTGTGATGATTTACTTATTTATATTCCTATCATTATGGGATAAGGATATGGGAACTTTATGATAGTACTGGTCCACCTAAGTCATGATATGAATAATAACCTATGTCATGTGGAACACCTTCCTTCTCCTAAGAAAGATAATGGTCTTCTCATGTACAGTATGTGAAAATATCTCCTAACATTAAAATATATTTTGATACCCTCATCAAAAAAATGGATTAACTCCATCGAGAATATAGTATTTGTACTCTAACATTTAGAAGAAGAGTAATTCATGTTGGTTGTCTACCACCTTGAAGGGGAATCTCATCGGTGGGGAAAACTGATTAAGAACACAAGTTCCAAAGAAGAAATTGATTCCAGGTAATGGGAAGGATTTAAAAAAATATTTTTCAATAATTATTTCCACAAAAATACCTATTTCAAATTATAGAGGCAACACCTCACTTCGAAGAAAACGGAAAATGAGCCTATTGGGACGTATGAGGAAGAATTCATAAGGATTGCATTTTATGTTTCCATATTTGTCATGAATGATACAAAGAAGGTGGATCACTACTTTAGTGGGTTAAAGAGGGGTCTAAAAAATTATTTAGTGATTATATAGTTTTAATACTATTGATATATTTTCCATTCTTCCATCAAGGTAAAGATGTAGATTGGTTACTCTCAATGGTCTCATAGGCATTGATATAAAAAAATAAATAAATTTTACATTGGGAGGATCAATGGATTAATCCCATGAAGGAAAGAAAACTCAAAAAATCATGTTTCAAATGTGTGGCATGAAACATCCTAGAAACATACTAAATGGAACTGGGAGATATTTAAAATGTGGAAGATAGAGGAATTAATCTAATCAATGTGTAAGGGAAATAAAGAATCCCACTAATGGGGAAGAAGAAAATAATGTTAAGATCAAAACTCAGTTTGTAGTATACTATTTAAACTATAAGGATTATGATCATTATATAATATAATGAACTAATAAAAAGTTTTTAGAGACAATAAATTACATCTACACCCATGTACAAAAGTTAAAGTAAGGGAATATTTTATCACAAATATTAAGGTAGATCCCAACAATGATGCAGTGACATGTTTTCTCGTTATTTATTCAAGAGTAATGAACACAGTTTTTGATTCTAGATCTACACATTATTTCATATCATTAATGTTTAGTAGAACCAGTAAAACACCAGCTCAAAACATTGGGGTTTATGTAACACCCAGATATTTTCGAATATATTTCTCTTTAAATATTATTTATTTCTTTGATATCTTGTGTTACATCAAACATTGAGTATAAACGAACCTTAAAATACTATTGAAAGATTTAAATGTCATTGTTATAACATATCTATTAAAATCATTGGTGTGAATATGAATATCCCATTTTAAAAATTTGTGTCAAAATATTTTAGATAAGTCATATATATTGGTAAATAAGTTCCAAAATTTTATGTAAAGTCTTCACATATTTAAAAAATATATTTTTCCACCAAATTTATTTTATTTGTTTTTATGATAAAATAAAATAATTATTTTATTCCAATTTTTTAAATATTATTATACAAAATGAAATCAATTTATCAAATCATGCTTCATAATTTTAATTAGGGTGAATGTTTTACGATTTAAAAAAAAATATTAATTTATCAATGAATAGAGAAAAATACATCTTTTTATTAAACAATCATTTATTTTCATTAAAAATTCCCTATAATAGTTTGAATTTGATTCAAATTTGATAAAATACGACTTCATCTACAAATAAGTTTATATGTTATATGTGAAATAACATTATACACGATCCTAGCATAAAAAAAATATATATTTCAATAATAATTTTTTCATAAAATTGTTTTCATCATGCTTTACAGGATACATATAAAATAAATGTCTAAATTTATATATATTTAATTTAATAAAAAGGATTAAATATTTTAAATAAAAAATATTTGTAACATTTAATAAGATATAATTTATTTTTTTCATAATGAATAATAAATACAGTAAAAAAATCACAAAGAAGAAATGGTAAATCAGGTTAACATAAATTAAAACTAAGTGATAAGGCCACCATTTTTCATCTACAATATCGTTGTATGACGGAATTTTTACCATTATCAACTTATTCTTAGTATTTATTTTTTTATGGTACAACTTCCAATGGTTGGGTCATATATAATATTTTATGTAGGAAAAAATAAAAAATGTCACTTTATTACCTATAAATATCTCTTATGTGTTCACATTGGGATAAAATGAAGTTTTCAATGAATATAAATTATTTTTTTGAGAAAAAATAAATTATTTTTATGATTTTTATAAATTTAAATTTTTAGTTATTATATAACTACCTCAAATACTTACACAATGCTGACACAATATTTCATTAATTAATATATATAAAAATAAATGATATTTAAAATATTAAAAGTAATATAATTTAAATTAATTATAGTGTTACATGATTTTAATAGATATATATATCATATTATTTTTGTTTTAAAATTATTTATTCAAATTCCCTAATTTTATCGATTTATATAAAGTCAAATTAAATGAATAGTTCAATTAATGAAAATAATGTTATATTATAATAAATATTTTTTTTATTAAATGATTTAAAATTCCTAAAAATATTATCATCAAATAAGTGTTTTTAATTTGTTCATAAATATCAACTATGGTCCATTTAGGTACCAATTGTATGTTATCCCATAAATAGTAAAACACCACTACTATAGTAATCATCAATAGGGATTAATGTGGTTTAAAACAAATAGATAAGGGTAAATACCTAATTTAAACAAGAATAAATTTTATTTTATGTTTTTATTTATACCTATACTATTCATATAATCATGTTATCTTTGATATTATCCAGTTTAACTTTAAAAGTAATTGATATTAATTTAATATTATAAGAAAATTCCAAAAATGCCCCCCTCTCACTTGTAAAAGGTCAACTTCACTCCTATTTTATTCATGATAAAAAAGCCTTTGGATTGGTAAATAACCTCCCAAATACCTTATTTATTTCCCTTTACACATCCTAAAGTCCTTTTTTTATTATAAAACCCTCCTAGTAAGGCTTTTGGTGTAAACCAAAAGTGGTTGTCTGAAGAAAAGGTATCGTTCATAACTGATCCTTTTTATTATTATTTCTTCTTCAAAATCCTTCAAATATTATTATAATATGATGATATAAGAATATAAGTGTCATTAATATACTTATATTTTATTATTTTAATGTAATAAACTACATTTATCTCCTCTTCTAAAAAATGGGAATTGAAAACATTGGTCGTGTGCATGGCGGACTATGGCATAGCGAACTGATGTAATTTGTTTTCCGTCATCTCCCCTCAAGGATATTAATTATGGTCTATTTAATGTGTATATATTATATTGATTACATATTTATATTTATTTAAAAATAATACTTCATATAATCTATTATCTTTCCATTCAGTGAAATATGATAATGTTTCTTATGCATAAGCGTAGATTTCCACCTCCGTGAAGTGATGTGATTCATTTTTTTTAACAAATCACATTGATGGTATATATTAGTATATTTGAAGAAATAATATGGTATTTATTTTAACATTTTAATTATATAAATATAAAATAACACTTTACTTCATTCCATCATTATAGTTGAAAATGGAAACATTACTCATATGTACGTACGACCTACCGTCTCCATGATTATAATATAGTTCATTTTTCAAAAACATATATCATTATTGATTTTATAAATATTTTTTTTCTATAAAAATAATAATTATTTAATTATTATTATTCTAGAGATTATTTAATAATGTCCCCTTTTACTATAGTCAACCTACCCATTCTATTTTGGACTTGTGAAGAGAATATCATCAAAACATCCAACATGAACTTAATTTATTATATAACTAAATATAACATGGTAATAAATAAAATAAAATTTATAATAAAATTTAAAACTATTCTTAGGAAATTAAATAATTAATAAATTTTTATTATTCAAGAAGATAAAGAACATATGTGAGGAGTCTGTCTAGTGGTAAAGGATTTCATCTAATTTTTTCATTGATGCGTATTTTTTTTATGAACCTAATTTATTTTATATTTTTTATATACTAAAATTTTAATTATATTATAATTAATCCTTCATAATTCATCTTATTATATGATTCAATTCAAATTATTTCATTTATGGGGATTTTATATTAAATTTACCAAGTGGTAAGGGGTTTCGTAACTCAATTTCTTTTCTTTGGGTTATATTACTTATTAATTATCTTTTATATTATAATATTATGTCATTAAGTAATTTTGAATATTTTTATATTTTATTTTAACTTTTTTTTATGTGTAATTACATTTTATACTCATAATCAACTCAATAGTTTATTCTCACTTAAACAGTATGATCTTTATAGTTGATTTTATATTAATTTCCATTCATTAAAGAATATTTTAATGTTATGCACCTGATTTATTTTGTATTGTGTATTTATTTCCCCATATAAATATTATATCATGAATCATTCCTAGTTCATTTTATTTTATATTATTATTCAAAATATTTCATCTCAGGGGAATTTAATTGAAATTTTCTAAGTGATAAGTGTTTCACAACCCAATTTTTCTTCATCGGGTTCTTTCACTTCTTAATTTATTATATAATTTAAATAATGTGTATGAAATGGAACATGAATAATTTATATTTTATTTACACATATTTTATTGTGGACTTAAATTTGTTACCCTTAATCACTTCATTGAATAATTATCACTTCAATGTTTCAATCATTGTAAGGAGTTTTTCATCACAAATTATCTTATTTGGGACATATTTTATGTCATAAACCTATATAAATTTATGAGGTGTATCTAATACCCCCTTTGATATTTTATAACATGAATCACATTATAATTATGGTATTTATTATTTAATTTATTTTATTTATTTCATGGGGTTGTGATTCAAAATTTTCCAAGGTAGTATGGGTTTATTTCACAATATCATCTTTGTTAGGTTATATTTATATTTAAGTATATAATGGGAGAATTATTTGGCCTTTCTATATTAATCCCAAACTATTTAATTATCCTATGGTTTTTTCTTGAAATTATAATTTTTCTTTTAATTTTACACTTTTTGTGTACTCAAGATACCGAGATCATGTTTTTAAGGAAAACCAACATTGCTTTTCGACTTAGTCAAGAATATTTCTCTTCTATATACATATTTCGATTAAAATGCTTTAAAAGTTAATTTTAAAATTCTTAGATGGTGTTTTATATAAATATTAACCATTTTTTCTTTTACAAAATGGTTTAAATAAATATTAATGTCATTTTCCAAATGATGTGTTTTATACTTTTCTTACAAAAGTATAAAAGCAACTTTTATTTTATATGGAATGAATAGTGTTTATCATAATCATTCAAACTCACTATTTGAAAGATTCCATTATAATTTTTAATGTTTCATTTCAATGTAAAAAAATTATCAAATATTTTATAAATTTATTTAAATAAATATAAATTTCATAAATAAGTGGTTATTTTCCGTAATAATTTTTTCATTTATTTTTTTATGGTATTTCTATTCATAAATGATAATAACCCTTTATTTATTATATAATACCATGTGTATGTACTGTAATGATACCAACTTTAATATTTCTCTAGATGGATTATGATTAGTTTGACTCAGAAAATATTAACATTTCATATGCCAATTTTTCAATATGAATGATTAGATTGATTATGTATTGAATTTTTATTCATCCTTTTCATATGATGAATTCATTGGACCTTTTATGAGATGTGATGGGACTTCTAAAACCCATTGTTGCATCGGTAAGTCCCATGAGACAAACTAGTTTGGGTTTATGGCTAAGGCATTACAAATTTATTTAAGATGTCTTAGCATAAGGAATTAATTGTATGATTATGATGTCTATAATTACACATTCCATAATTATGAGATTAGTAATTCATATACATGTGATTATATTAATAGTTATGATAGCAATTGAGAAATTTCATGATCATATGATTATTTATATGGAATTATTTTATCATCATTTATTCCTTCGAGATTATTCTTTATTATAATTTTTTTGATTAAATGGAATGTGTTTTATTTTATTTACAAGGCCATATTGATTATGACTTATCTATTAACATCAACAATTAAAATTAACTTACTATGAATTTAAGATTACCCTTATTTTTCTTCCTTTCCCTAGGTTTTGGAAGAGGCTATCTTTGAACGAGGTTAAGGATTAATATGTTTTTATAATTCATTGTGTTCTTATATTTTATTATCAATATAAAACTGGATGAATATTTTCTTATAGTTATTAACTAAAAATAAACTATTATGTACTTTTTAATACAATTACTTGTATCTTTTTCTAATTTAAAAGACTAACCACTTGGTCTGGGTTGCTTGAGTTCGCGTCTTTTCTATTGGTGTTTGCTGATGTTTAGTATAAACCTTATGAACTTGACTTCGGAAAACAAATATTAGAGAAAATAAGACTATGCTAAAATATGAGGATGTTTTTAATTATATTATAACCTCATAAAGTTTTTAGTGAGGTAAATATTATGTGGTTTTCCAAGAAATACATATAGGTAATAACCCTAATTAGAGATGGTTGAGAATTTTTTGGAAACATTCTTGTGGATGGTGGGTGTTCCCTTACTATGAACATAGTTTAACACTCACAAGGGATATTCTTGTGTTAATTCACATTTTACTTTTGAACTATTATAATTAATCAAAGAATAAAATCTATGAAAACATAAGATATTCCATAGTGATATGAGATAAACCAGAAGTTTTTTGGGGTGGTAATTCTGAGGTTCACTATATGTTTAAAAGAAACGATTCCCCTTTTTAGATTTTGTGTGATGGTGATTTGACATATTAAGGATATTTTTTGAGACATTTCTGGGAATACAACCATTTGTTTTAGTGTATGTTTATTTCTTGGAAAAGGTTATTTAAAGAATAATTATTTTTATTTTATGGAACGAATTTTAAAGGTATCGATAACTTTTATGGTTTATATTATCATTGATGATGAAGTGATTATGGGTTATTAAAATTTGGGCACATATTTTTTATCCTATAGATAACCATTGGATGGAAAATTTATTTGATTATTAATGTTATTTTTGTGGATGTTCATAATATTTTTGGGAATTTTATAGAAATTATATTAATATAGTTTTATAAAAAGGACAACATGTGTATTGGGAGATAACCTATTGAATCCAATAAGGTCACAGGTCCTAAACCCATAGTTAAAGCACCACAATGGTATAGTTCCTACCATTGGAATGCATAATATCTTAGTTAGTATGAAATTTTTTTCTACTTAAATACTTTGATGGATAAATATTAATTTAATTTAGGGAAACATAATATAGGATAAAATATTTTTTACTTTATTTTTGAAGTGATTAGTGACATTTGAGGAGATATTTTATTGTGATGAGGTCTATATAACCATTAGGTTTAACATAAAGGGTTAATTTTGAAGAATTATATTACATATAAGCATAATGGTATGTGATAAATTTTAGGTCAAAACAATCATTCATGTTATGTTTATTGTGGTTATTTGGGATATAGGGTTATTTATTTATGGAATAATCATTGTTAAACCTTTGGTTTTATTATTCATGTTTATTATATTATTTCTTCATATAAAGTTTCATTAATTTTGGTATTATCATTAATTTTACTAACCATTTTTATTTTATTAAATATAGTAGGAATATAATGATATTATTTTTTGGATTTTGTGATTTTTTATAAGTTGATTTTAGTAATTTGGGTATTAATATTTATCTTGAATACTCATCGCTTGGAGAAAAATATTATATTACAGTGGGAATTGATTAAAGTGTAAAATTATTCTTTTAATATAATCATAATTCATTATGTTATTAGTCTAGATGATGATGTAATTCCCTAACTCTTGTAAAATAATCTTGAAACAAAAATATTTTCTTATTAACTTCATTACTGAGAAATTGATGGTATCTTCTCCCATAAATGATTTACAGTTTTTGGTCTTTAACGTTCTCATGAACATATTCTATATCACTCTATATTATTACATGGATGGTATTATTATATTCTATGTGTATATTTTTACTTCCCATATTTATTTTCTTAACTAGGATCCCAAATATGTTATATTTCAGGTATCCTTTATGATTTCAACTTTTAAAAAAATAAAATTGTATCCCTCTATGCGATGTGGTATTTCAAAAAAGGTTAGAACATTTAATCCTAAAACAAAATTGTGTCTTTTTAATTTATTTAATGGGGTATAATTTAATATCTTTATATTCTAAATTATATTTCTCTTTAAATGTGTTTTATTTATTATGTAGCTAGTGCTACACAGAACATCATGTTTAAATGAACCATGAAATACTATTAGAAGATTTAAACATGACTGTTATAACCTAGACATTAAAATTTATGGTGTGAATAATAATAATAACATCTTTAAAGTATTTTATGAATAATTTATATAAATAAAATATATTGGTAAATAACTACTCATTTTTTAGTAACTTCTCTACATGCTTCAAAATATATATTTCAAAAAAAATGTTTTTAAGGATTTTTTGATAAAAAATTTAATTGATTTGTTAAAATTATATACTTTTTATTTTAAAAAACGATCATAATTTTTGAAATTATAATTTCAATATTAACAAGGGTTAAAGTTTCATATTTTTTTGAAAATATTGATTTTTTTTTGTGAATGCTGGAAAATAACAATTTTGGAATTGCCATTTATTTTCACTGATAAAGAACCACAATATTTTGTATTTGATAATAAATTAATATAAGTCCAATTTATATATATATAATGAAATTAATTAAATAGTAATCAATATTATATGTGACCTTGTCATAAAAATACTTTTAGATTTAAAAAGGATTTTTTTCTTCAGAAAACAATTTTTTAACACGCTTTGCATAAAACACATTAAATAAATTTCTAAAAATTTTAGATATTTAATTTGGTAAAATAGATTTCATGTTTTTTAAACTCACAATTAATATTATTTTATAATGTAAAATTAATTTTTGGTCATAATGAATAGTAAAAATCATAAAAATTTGTCACCACGGTAAAAGGGTAGATTGGGTTAACCAAGGTTATAAATAAGTGATTAGGCCATTATTTTTCATCGTAACTTTTATTTGATCAATTTATTTCAACCCTTATTAGATTAGGCTCAATATTTATTTTTTTATGGGATAGTTTTCAATGAAATTAACCTATATAATATTTTATGTAAATTAAAATACAAATTGTCACTTTCTTACCTTTAAATATATATGATGTGTTCACAGTAAGAAAAAATCAAGTTGTGAATTAATATTAATTATTATTTTGAGATTAATGAAACTATATTAATGGTTTGAATTCATTTCTATTTTTTAGTGGTTATATAATTTACTAAAATTATTACTTAACGCTGATAATGTATTTCATTAATTAACCAAAAAATAAAATAAATGATATTGGAAATATTAAAACAGATAGAATTTGAGAGATTTATAGTGTTCCATGATTTAATATATATATATATATATATCATATTATTTATATTTTTAAAATATAGAATCTAATTAAATATTTATATTGAAGAATTTAATGTCAAATTAAATGAATAGTGTCAAAAGTAACATTAATGTTATTTTATAATGAATAATACATTATTAAATGATTTAAAATTCATAAAAAATATATATTAATCCAATGTATTGGTATTTATTTAATAATATCAACTAAAGATAATTTATGAATCAGTTCTCCTTTTAATGTAAATATATTGAAAATTAAAGAGTAAAAACATTATTTCCACGATAATTGTCAAAAAGGGTTGATGTGGGTTAAAACAATTAAATAAGGGTAAAAACCTAATATAAACTTGAAAAAAATATTTAGATGATATTGGTTTTACCAGTAATCATCATATCTTAATATTGTAATTTTTCCACCATTTGAACATGAAAATTAATTTATATTAATTTAATAATTTAAGAAAATACAAAAAGTACCCCTCCCATCACTTATAATAGGTAACATGTTATCCTATATTATTCACACATAAAAAGAATTTTAGTTCATAAAATACCTTCCCATATCCATTCATTAATTCCCCTAATGTTTTTTATGGGCCTTGGCTTTATTATAAAATACTAATAGGAAGGATTTTGGTGTAAACCTAAATAGGTTTTCCAAAGAAGAGGTATCCTTCTAAATTGAATGTTATTGTTTTATTTCTCCTTAAACATCCTTAAAATATTATTAAAACAATATTACATAATAAAATCAGTATCTCATCTGTAATTATATGTTATTATATTATTGGTGTAGCCTATATTAACCTCACATTCGTTTAAATGGTTAACAAACCCATCCTTTCTGTATACGATAAAATACCACCTCATGAAGCGATGTTATTCATTTTCCTTCATCACTTCTGATGGATATTTATAAATATAAATTTAATGTAAATATATTATATTCATGAAATATTTTTATTCTATATATTTAATATATCATATATTTTCTTACCTTATATTCATTTATAGATGAAAAAATTTCTTGTGCGTACGTGTGGATTTCCACCTCCATGAAGTGATGTGATTAGTTATTCATTACAACATCAAATTGAGGGTATATAAAATTAAATTTAAGTAAATAATATGATATTTATTATAGAATTATTATTATGGAAATATAAAAACATACCTTATATCCATCATGATCGTTGAAAAATGGAAGTGTAACTCATGTGTACTTATGGCCTACAATCTCTATGATTGTAATGAGGTTCATTTTCATAAAAATATTTCATTATTTGTTTTAAAATCATCATTTATGTATAAAATGGTAATTATTTCATGATTATTGTTATAAACATGATGCAACAATGACTTATTTTACCATAGTCATCCTACTAAAGTCATTTTGGACAAATAAATTGAATATCATCAAAAAATATGGTATGAAGTTAATTTATTAAGTAATTAAATATAAAAAGGTAATCTATTTAATAAAAGTAATAATAAACTAGAAAAAATTTCTTAATAATTTAAATAATTAACATTATTTTAATATTCATGAAGACAAATAACGTACATGGTGAGTCAGAACTGAGGTAAAGGATTTCATCTCAATTTTCATTTATTGAGCCATATTTTATAGTTATGAACCCAATTTATTTTATATGGTTTATATATTTCCAATTTTATATGTTATATCATTAATCCATCATAATATATTGTATTTTATGTTTCAATTTCAATTGTTTCATCTAATGGGATTTGAATTTCAAATTACAAAGTGGTAAGGGGTTTTATAACTCATTTTTTTCATTAAATTACATAACTTATTAATTATTTTAGATATTATAAGATTATTTATATGAAATAAAATTTTATTAATTTATTTGAAATTTAATTTTTTTATATGGATTCAATTTTTATTAACACAATCAACTCCTTGATTTATTTTCATTTAATGGAATGATCTTTCTAAGGGGTTTCCTCTAGATTTTCTATCACTGAGGAATATTTTAATGTAATGCACCTGATTTATTTTATATAGTCTATACAATTCCCATTTTACATTTTATATCATTAATCCTTCAAATATCATGCTATTATATGTTTAAATTAAAATTATTTCAGCCAAGGTGATTTGACATGAATATTACCAAGTTATAAGTGTTTCATAACACAATTTTATTTCCTTAGAATATATCACTTATTTATTAATTATATTATGTCAATATGAAGTGTGAAATTGAACCTGTTTCATTTATATTATATTTATGATTTTTTTATTAACATTGGATACACATAATCACTTCATCAGTTAATTCTCGTATCACTTTTAGTATTATTGTAATGGTTCTTCGTCTAAAATTTTCTTCTTTGGGGAAAATATTATGTTCTAAATGTATATTCTTTTATTTGGTGTATATAATACCTCTTTGATATGTATATCAAAACTATAATTATATTCTTGTATATTTTAAGTTATTTCTTTCATGGGGGTTAGGATTCAAAATTTTCTAAACTATTAAGGGTTTATTTCAAAATATCACCATTATTTAGGATAATTTTTTTCTATATCACATATGGGAGAATTATTTGATCTTTATATATTTAAACCACCTATTTTATACTCATATGGTTATTTTTAAACATTATAATTTTATCTATCATTCTACAGATTTTAGGTACTCAATAAAATGAGATCCATTTTCTTAAGGAAAATTGTCTTTGTTTTTCTGATCATCCATGAATAATTTTATTCATTTTACATATTTTATTTAAAAAAATTTAAAGTATAATTTTAAAATTATCAGAAAATTTTTTAAATACATTTTAACCATTTTTTATTATTACATAAATATTTAAAAGGAATCTTTCTATATTATTTTGAATGTGGTACTTTTTTTATTTTCTTACAAAATTATAAAATAAATGTTTTTTATATAGAATGAATATAATTTTCCACTATCATGACCACTAAATATTTTGAGGATTATTTTCATGTTTATAAGGTTCTTTTAAAAGAAAATGTTTCCCTAATATTTTATAAATATTTATTTTTTAAAAGTGGACCTCAAAATGAAAAATGTATTTTCTTAAATAATGTTTTAGAAATGTTTTTATGGTTGTTTTATTCATAAACGAAAATAGGCCTTTATTTTTATTATAATTTAATAAAGATTTTTTGTAATGATACCATAATTATTCTTTCTATGGATGGTTAATGATCATTTTGACTTGGGGAATATTAACATTTTGAATGATATTTTTTCAATATGAATGTTAATGTTGATTACGTATTAAATTATTATTCTCCCCTTTAATATGATGTATTATTTAGACTCAATAAGTGATGGCAGGTTCCCTATATAGACCCTAGATTCATTTAGTGGATTTTTATTTGGATGATCCCATACGAATTTATATTATATTTCTTATCATGATTCCTTAGTGGTATGTTTATGATGTCCAATACTACACATTTAATTATTATGAGATTATTAATTAATGTTGGATTGATTATTTAAATAGTTATTATATATTTGGATAAGTTTCAAACCCTTTTAATTATTTATATGGAATTATTTAATCATCATTTATTCCCTTCATATTATTCTCTGTGCTCAAGTAATTAATTAAATGGAAAGAATTTTAAAATTTTCAACTTGAAAAATTGATTATTCCTTTTTTATTCTATGATATAAACTACTATTATAGTTACCTTGAAGAAAATTTTGGATCAATGTTATTTTGTTTCCCTTCCCCTGGTTATGAAGAAGGTATATTTTAATGAGTTTAAGGATGCATATATTTTTTACATTTATTATCTTCATATATTTTATTACTAATATAAAATAGAAGAATGTATATACCTGGTTCTTTAAGGCTACTAAACTATTCATCCCATTATGATGTCATTTCTTATATCTTGTGATGATGTAATAAATTAACCACTATCTCTGGGCTACTATAGTGGGAGACTTTATAGTTGAGTTATCTGTGAGAATATAAAATGAAGTAGTTATTGTATCCCAAGTATATAACTCATCCTTGACCAATTTTGGAGGATTTTAATTCATAAAAAATATTGTCTTAATTACTTTAGTATATTTTGATTCTATATTTGTAATAAATTGGACATCCTTATATAAATCCAGCATCAACATTTAGGAGAGGGATATCACTCTTCAAATCTCGAGTTATACTCTAATTTTTTACATGTGTAAGGAGGATAATGGATATCCTTTGTTATCATCTTATCTAGTGTATATATTATTTCCTTTTGATTAAGAATATAATGCCCAAATTATTGATACAAAAGATAGAATCATTCTTGAGGACATGCCCATTTTGAGGGATTATATTGAAATTTTCCTTGAACAGTTTCCCGGTCAACCTCATGATCAAGTGGTTGAGTTCTCAATAGAACTTGTACATGGTGTTGGATCGGTTTATTCCAAATATACACAAGAGGGGGTGTGAATTTTTTCTTCCACAATTTCTTTGCATAATCATGATATGTATTTTTAACATTAAATCAAATATTTAGTAGCGAAAAAATAAATAGCACAAGACAGGCGATGTATAGTTGTTCGGGGAACAGAAGACTCCTAGTCCACTCCACCAATGATCTACTCCACAAGCTTGGTGATTTTCACTATCTAGTCCTCTTATCAATAGACCATTCCATAACTGAGTATAGGCATTTGACACCTTTACAATCTAAGGAAAAATAGAGCCTTTTGGTTCAATTGCAG
This sequence comes from Viscum album, assembly GCA_963277665.1. Lineage (NCBI taxonomy): Eukaryota > Viridiplantae > Streptophyta > Magnoliopsida > Santalales > Viscaceae > Viscum > Viscum album. Next base: position 689,764,592 of record OY728164.1, read on the forward strand.
AACCTTCATAGCTTAGTATGAGAAGCCAGTAACTCAACACAAAAATAAGTATTTGTTCTTTGATAATACCTTCCCATTATTCTTCACAATCACAACAGAATTCAATTGACAGTAGATCGATCATTGTCTTTAGAAATAATGATCTTCAAGTAAGAGTCGTTCTGAGTCAATCCGGTTGCAGTAGATATAAATATAATAATTTTCAATATCAGCAGCAGTAGATTCATAATAGATCTTTGATGTGGAATGAGTAAATCTTATATCATGTTTCTTCTTCTTAAATAAATAAAGATTTGTCGCTCTTCATAACAACAGATCTGTAAGTCTTAATTATCTCAATTGTATCAACATTGTCGTGCAGCAGATCTTGTATATCATAAGATTATATGCTATCATGTTATTTTTTTGACCTTATACGTTGTATATATTTCATTTCAAAATAGCACAAATATATCAAGCTCTTTCTCTGCAAAGCCAGATCTATAAAAGTCACCTTTACTTGTGATATTGAAAAAATTTGAAATAATAGAGCAGTCATAACACCCCTGAAAATTCTGCATGAAAAGCTCCTTTTAAATTGATCTTTTGAATCATAAATAAATGGATTTGAATTAGTCAAATACGTACTTTAAAATCAGTTTTTAACCGGGCTTGAAATCATCCTAATAATTCTCTTGTATACTGTTTCATAATAATATCATCTTTAATTATCTAGCGCCAAACTTAAGGTTCAACTGTGTATCATGCAAATTTTTTGTAAGCTTTCAAACGTATGGTACATGATCCATTATTTTTGATGAAACAAAAGGTTGTTCACAAAAGTATGGATGATAACCAATACTTTTGAGAAACAAACGTAACATTTAAAATTCACGTACGGTTCTTCTTCCATACTTCTTCAATATCCGAAACATAGGGTTCCTTCCTGACGTAGGGTTATTCTTCCATACATTTCTGATAACGTATGGTTTTTTAACCATACTTTTCTGATATATCATAAAGTATACACTACATTCCATCATTACTCTATGCTTCTCCACGTAGGGTATAAACATTGTTTCCAGAACACGCTTAAGAAATTCTATAATATGTAGAGCATGAACAGTGTTCCTAGAACATGATAATATGAATAATTTAGTAATTAATTATCATTGTTCAAGAACTTAAATATTTCTTCCAGTAATAAAAATATAATGAATAATAAATTCCTAAAATACACTAAAAATAAAATCATTAGAATATCAAATAAGGGTATTTGTGAGCATCAAAATCATCACAATGAAATAGTGTATTGTTCTCAACAATCTCCCCCTTATTAATAATACAATCATGTTTTGTTGAAAACAACACATGCTCAATAATCTCCCCCTTTTTTATGATCACAAAACCCATAAAATAATAAATGAAATTAACTTCCAAAAATAATTACATAGAGTTTATTAATTTTCTTAGATAAAATAATATTTAATTTTACCATGATTTTATAAAAAATTGTTTTATCCATAATCTTAATAATAAATATCTCCCTTTTTTTATTAAAATGAAAAATAAAAAAAATTAAAATAAAAAAAATGTTTTTCCAAATTTCTCACCCAATAAAAAGAGTATTTCTCTAACAAATTTTAAATAATGATTAAGAACAATTAAATTACAATGTGAAATAGTTAAAATAAAATGATGTGATTATCCAAATTTCTCCCCCTTTTTGTGATATTTGAAAAAATGATAGAATATGGAATAAAACACATTTTAATGTATCACTGAACCTAAATAAATGTTATTATTAACTGTTTGTAAATAAGTGAATCTAGATTACCAGCATATATAAACAAAGACAGTAAATCTAATAGAAACAAAAAATATAGAATGAAACAAAATTTCATTGAAAATATGTAAGAGTGACCATCATGATTAACACAGGATGCAAGGTGTGCTAAGGGTATGAGATAGGGTCTATCTCCTCTGAATTACGGCCTTGATTTCTGTCAAATTCTCCCTCAACCTTCTCATCATGCCATCTTCTAGTTTGAAAATAAGATCTCTATTATTCTGAGTAATATGAATATCTTATATCATATTTACTCTAAAAAACTCATGGAGCCTTTCTGCATTCTCCATAAATAGAGTCTACTTTGCTGTGAACTAAGTCAGTATAGTTCTAATACTTGGTTTACATGAGGTCAATTAGTCAACTAAAAACTTTTGATTATCTAATAGCACTAACAAAGGAGAACTATTGCATTTAAGGTCTTGAAATATTTCATTCATATTGCTCATTGCTGTTGTGATTGCCTGAAATATTCTGATTAAATTAGGTGAAGTACCTAATGTACTGGCCGCACATGGTCTGACAGATGCAAATTGTTTCTCTATGAAAGATATAAATTCCATTAAATCTGTCTTCTTAAAAATATCTGATTTCAACCATGAAACTTCATTTAACATTTCCTTATTAAACACTTTAACTTTGTACTTTGGAACTTAACTAGCTTTCAAGTTCTAAAATTTCAACTATTCTTTCTCAAAGGCTCTTCTCTGAGCAGTATTTTCAGATTCCAAACTTGAAAGCTTCATTTACAACTCTTCTACTTTATTATTCACTGAATCAGAGGAACCCTAGGATTGAATCGCATCCTCATATTATACTTGATGCATCAACACTATAGGTAATGACTCTATATCAGATTTCTCTTTATCTTCCTGCTGAGCAAGTTTTTCCACTGACTTTTCTTCATAGACTTTCCCAGACTCTTCCACAAATAAATAATCCTTCAACACCTCTGTATGTACTTCAGAAAAATTTTCATCCTAAATTTCAACATTTGATGTAGGTTTCTCTTCATGAGAATCATCTACGTCTATTTCCTCCACTAGGTTTTCTAAAACAATTTCCCCTTGAATTATATGAGGACTGGACACTTCTACTTCACTAGGCATGACCTATTTTTCTTTTTCAGTTCCATTTTCTACTCCAGCCTCTATAATAGTTTGAATATTAGCTAAAGTTGTTACCTTTTCTTGAGCCTCTTCACCTTTCTCAACTTAAGGAGTCATCTCAATATGAGAAGCTATTTGTTGAGCAGTGTCTTGTACTGTAGATTCTCTAATCAATCTGTAGCTCAGAATAGGTTCAGTTTCATCTGTGAGTTCTTGAGTAGTCTATTTATCATCTTGAGTAACTCGATGTATTAACCTCTAAAGTTTTTTTTACTTTTCTTATCAGATGATGGATCAACTACTTCAAACCGTATCATCCGAGATACTACAGTTATTCTAGATTCAGCTACTCTTTCTTTTGATTTTGATGGTTGGTGCTAAGAACTATCTTCATCCACTTCAGCACCAACAAGTATCAGTTTGCCTTTGATAGTGCTCTAAAAATATCCAATTTTTCTCAAAGTGCTAGAATTAAAGCTATTACTAGGGTGGCATCTCACCAGAGCATCTACTTATCTTATCATATCTGTCTTAAACATAATTTTTGAGATAAATCTTCCAAAAGGATAAAAACTCATTCTTGCCTCTGGTTGGAAACAATAACTGAGATACCTCACCATGTATCTTGAAAAAGTTTAATTTAATATCAATCATCAGAAAAAACATTAAATACATATCTGGATAAAAAATCTTTTCCATTTCAAACATCCTAGGTGTAATCCATGTTTGCACAAACTTAACCAATATCTTCTAGTCCGGTTCCAAGTCCTTTACAACCATTTTCCTGATATTTTTTGATCCAAACAGAAACAACATAATATCCTAAAATTTATGTACACTATCGCCAATATTTCTCAAATTGAAATGATAACCTCCCTAATGAGGGATGTTTAGAATCTAAGAAAAATATACAGATGAGATTGAAAAATATTTGTCTCATATTTTTTCAATCATGTAATCTTCATCTTTACATAGACTAAAATGGATATATTTAATGAAATAACGAAGCTCAAACTCATATAAAAACTCGGTTTTATCACCATTAAATGTTTGTTCAAGGTTTTGAAAAGAAAGACCCTACTTCAACAATAGGTTCATCTAATATAACCATTCCAGATATATGAAATTTCCATGAAAACTTTTCCTTCTTTTGGAGTGCATCCTCTTGGCAGTGCTGGTCTCAACCTCATCGGTTTTCTTGTTCTTTACCATTTCTGCCATAAATCACTAAAGTTTCGAAAAAGGATTAGGGTTTCAAAGGTTTAGGTTCGGATTGACAAAGAGTTGTAATGCTTTGTAGGCTTGAAATAGTTTTTTGTAGAAATGAAATGATTCAGAATTCAAAAGGGCTTTAACAGCCTTGATTTCCATGTCATCAATAATCATTACATAAATTTTAAAAACAAATAAAACTTTACACACACATATAAAAATAAATCCAATAAAAATAAAATATTATTCTGTTTGAAAAAAAAACTAATTTATTTTAAAATATATTAAAAAATAAAATAAAAAAATGTATAAAAAATGAATAAAATAAAACATTATTTAAAATTAAATAAACCAAGCTTACCTTAATAAAATCAAACCATGTAGTGGAAATTGGTTTAGTAAAAATATCAACAAATATAATTTCATTACTTTCAGATTCTAAGAATATATCCATTTTAAGAACATGGTCTCTTAGAAAATGATGTTTGATATCAATATGCTTACTACTAGAATGATTAATATGATTTTTTGAAATATTAACTACACTTGTATTATCACATAAAATATGGGTATTATTAAAATTTAGTCCAAAGTCTATAAGAGTTTCTTTCATCCACAACACTTGTGCACAACAACTACCAACAGACACATGTTCTGCATCGGTTGTTGATAGGGCAACTGACTTTTGTTTCTTACTTGACCATGATAATATGTATTTTCTTAAAAAGTGACAAGTACCTAAAGTTCTTTTCCTATCTAATCTAAAACTCCCAAATCCTACATCTGAAAATGAAATTGAATTAAAATCAGATGTTTTTGGATAAAGAAGATATTGAAAAATAGTTCCTTTTAAATATCTGAAAATTATTTTAACAACAGTTGAATGGGATTCTTTAGGATTTGATTAAAATATTACACAAAGACATACTATATACATTATTTCTATCCATATAGTATTAAGATATAATAAACTATCAATCATACATCTATATAACTTGTTTTCAACTAATTTCCAAGTTTCATCCAAATCAAGTTTTATATTAGTACACATAGGATTTGTATGTGTCTTGTTATTTTCAAGTCCAAATTTCTTTAGTAAATCAGTAATGTATTTTCTTTGATTTAAAACATTTCAAAAATATTTTTGTTAAATTTGATGTCCTAAAAAGAAATTTAACTTTCCCATCATACTCATTTCAAATTATTTTTTCATTAGATTTGAAAACTCATGACAAAAGAATTTATTAGTTGATCCCAAAATTACATCATCCACATAAATTTAAACCAATTTTTTTTAGCATTTATAGTTTTCTTAAATAGTGTTGGATATTTCATTCAAACAGTAAAATCATTTTTCAAATGAAAATAGCTTAATCTTTCATACCAAGATTTAGGTGCTTGTTTTAGGCCATAAAGAGCTTTAGAATGTTTAAAAATAGAATGTAGTTTTTGTGAATTTTCCAAACTAGGAGGTTTCTCAACATGAAATTCCTCCATTAAAAAACCATTAAAAAAGGTATAATTAACATCCTTATGAAATAATTTAATGTTAATATGAGATGCATAGGCTAAAAATATTTTTAATGGATTCTAATCTAGCTATAGGTGCAAAGGACTCATCATAATCTATACCTTCTTCACAATTATATCTTTTAGCTACTAGTCTTGCCTTATTCATAGTTATTATTCCTTGATAATCTTGTTTATTTCTAAAGACCCATTTCATTCCTATAACTGGATAATCTAGTGGTCTTTCAACTAATCTCCAAACTTCATTTATTTTCAACTAGTTTAGTTCTTCTTGCATTGCTATCATCTAACATTCATCATCAAAAGATTCTTCTATAGACTTGAGTTCTTATTGAGACAGAAAGGCAGAAAACTCAATAAGATTTCCTATGTTCCTTCTAGTTTTTATTCCAATTTCTATATCTCCTATTATAGTTTCTAAAGGATGATTCTTTAGGTTCCTTTACTCTCTATGTAGAACACATATAGGTTCTTTAGTTTCATGTTCTTATGGAATGTAGTGAGTTTTATTTATATCTTTTTCAAAATCATCTTTTAGGTCCTCAAGTCTTATTTATCATTGAAATCAAGTTCATCAATTTGATCTGTCCTTTTCTCAAAGGGATCAGATTCATCAAATTTCACATGAACTGATTCTTCAACAATACTTTACTTTTTATTAAAAACTCTATAAGCTTTGGAAGTATCACAATATCCTAAGAAAATTACTTAGTCAGATTTTGGATCAAACTTACCATGATTTTCCTTGGTGATTAAGGTGTATACCTTACATCCAAAAACATTTAAGTAATTTACTTTAGATTTTCTGTTATTCTAGAGTTCATAGGGTGTATTTTTCAAAATTGTTCTAATTAAAACTCTATTAATTATATATCAGGTTGTACTTATAGATTCTTCCCAAAAAAAGGTTGGAAGATTTTATTCATTTAGCATAGTCCTATCCATTTATTGAATAGTCCTATTTCTTCTTTCAACAATTCCATTTTGTTGAGGTCTTCTTAGTGCAGAAAAGGTGTGTTTTATACCCATATTTGAGAAAAAGGAATTGAATTCCAGATGCTCAAATTCTCCACCATGATCACATATTAATGAAATTATTTTAAAGCCTTTTTCATTTTGAATAGCTTTGCAAAAACAATCAAATAGTTCAAAAGCTTCATTTTTAAATTTTAAAAAGAAAATCCATGTAAATATAGAATAGTCATCAACTAAAACATATAAATATAATTTACCAGCCAAGCTAGATACCCTTGATGGTCCAAAAAAATCCATATGGATAATTTCTAGAGGTTTAGATGTAGAAATTTTGTTTACATATTTGAAAGATTATTTGTGATGCTTGGCAAGTTGACATGTATCACAAAATCTATCATTTTCAAACTTCATACTATGCAAATCAGAAACTAACTGTTTGTTAGATAACTTATTTAAAACATATATATTGAAATGTCCAAGTCTTCTATGCTAGATCCCAGATTCATTTATCTTAGTAGTTAATTAGTTTACTTGTTGTTTACACAAGGAATTTAAATCCAGGGTATACACATTAATGGTTCTAGGTGCTCTAAATTTCACCATTTTATTTATGAAAACAGAACAACAATTGTAAGAGAAATCAACAGTATAACCATCATCACATATTTGAGAGATACTTATCAGATTGTGTTTCAATCCTTGTATGTAAATTACTTTATTCATTAAGACGGATTTTGGATCTCAAACTATTCCAATGAAAATTATATTTCCTTTGGTATTGTCACTAAAAGTGACTAGTCCACCATCTTTTTGAGTTGGTGTTGTGAAATTTGATGAGCTTCCACTCATATGCCTTGAGCAGCCACTGTCCATATACCATATTTCATTTTTTTCTTCTGTGACCTAATTCCTACAAAGGAATTTAAATATATTGTTTTGGTACCAATATTTTTTTGGGTCCAGGAGTGTTAGCCGGTAATGATCTGGGAATCCATACTTGCTTAGATTTTCTAAATTCAGCAGAATCATATAAATTATTTGATACAAAGTCCTTCTTAATGCCACTTATTTGAGGTTTTCTTAAAAAACGTTTTTAGAAATATTTCCTCTTGTCCCACAATAACCATAATTATTCATTTTGTGCCTAGAAAAAAATAATTCTTGTATAGCTTAGGTTTTTCAATTTACTACAAATTCCAAATCTTTCTTTCTTAATAATAGTTTTACCAATAATTTCATCCAAAGAGTTTTCCCTTTTGGTAAAAACATGTTCTATAGTTTAATAGGTTTATACTTCATTTTGCAGTGTTTTTAACTTTGATTCATAATCTGTATAGTTAGTGTTAATTGAATTATACTTATCAGTTAAATTTTTATGTTGTTTTAGTATTCTATCTCTTTCATCTGAAACATCTGTGTGAATTTTCTTTAAAAATTATGCTTCTTAAAAAGAGAATCATATTTTTCTTCCATCATGTTGTAGTAGGCTGCATGTCTTTCATTAGAATAGCTTGTTTTAGAACTAGATTCAGTATTAGAATCAGAAGATTAGTATGATTACACCTCATCTGTTTCTACCATAAAGCACACTTTGGCATTCAGATTTACTTATTTTTTCTCTAAGTCTGTTTCTGAATATCTGTTGGAGTCTCCAGACACACTCTATGTAGCTTTCATTGCTTTCTTGTCTTTTTTCTCATAATCATTACTTTTGAAGAACTTATTCTTCTTGTCTTCTTTTAACTGAGGATAGTCAGGTATGATGTGCCCCATTTTCTTACACTATTAACATCTGACATCCTTTTAATCCTTTTTAAAATATTTTCTGAAGCCTTTCTTCTTTCTGTATAATTTAATAAACTTTCTAGCTAGAAAATCCAGTTCTACATTAGAATTTGATGGATCAAAAGTTTCTGATTTCACCTTTACTTCCTTCTTCTTTATCATTCTATTTTTATTTTGGGATGAAACTTTTAAGTTAATTTCTTCTTTCTTTATAAAATTTATGCTCATTTGCTTCATCTTGCATCTCGACTTCATACATAATAAGTGTTCTAATAAGCTCTCTCATGGTTAAGTCTTTGACAGGTGTTGTCTGATTGCAGTAGATATTCCATTCCATTTAGTAGGAAGTACTCTCAGTACTTTTAAATCTTGACCTGGTTGTTTGATTGGTTCTCCCAAAGTAGTTATATTGTTGAAAATTTATCTCAATCTTCCCTTCATTTGAGTAATTATTTCACCTTAAAACATTCTGAATGTATCAAAGTTAAGCTTATCAGTATCATATCTCATTTTCCTGACATTGTCAATTCCATCATAAGAAACAGCAATAGTTTTCCACATCTCATATGCTGTCGAGCATTGAGATACTCAGTTGAATTAATCAGGTCCTAGACCACATATAATTTCATTAATTTCCTTCAATTTAATATCATATTCTGCTTCAGTAGCTACACTCCATGTATCTGGTTTCTATGGTATTTTGTATGGATTTAGAATCTTAGAATACACTCTGTATCCAAGGTTTTTCAGATAAATTAACTTTATCAACGTCCAGCATCCATAATTTTCTCCATTGAAGTACGGTGCTCGGACCATAGACATTCCCTCTCTTGTATCTGTCATCTTTCTCGGTGTATAATACTTAATAACATTTAGATTGTTATAGATTTTAACAAAAGCTTCTCCTTTAATACCAATTGTTGGATCAGGTTATACCAAATATACAAAAGAGGGGGTGAATTGTGTCTTTTACAATTTCATCACATAATCTTGATCTGCCTTTTACCTTTAAATAAAAGATTTAGTAGCGGAAAAATAAATAGAACAGGGCACACGATGTATAGTGGTTCAGGGAACATAAGGCCCTTAGTCCACTCCACCAATTCTATACTCCATGAGCTTGGTGATTTTCACTATCTGGTCCTCATATCAATAGACCACTCCACAACTGAGTACATGAAGTTGACACCTTTACAATCTAAGGAAAAATAGAGCCTTCTGGTTCAATCACAGAACTTACACAACATAGTACATGAATTCGATCACTCAAGATAAAAAAGAAATATTTGTTCTTTGAAAATACTTTCCATTATTCTTCACAATTTCAAAATAATGCAACTGAAAATTGATGGATCGTCATCTTCAAAAATAATTATCTTCAAGTAAGAGTCATTCTGAGTCGATCCAGTTGTAGTAGATATAAATAATAATAATTTGAAACTTCAGCAGCAGTAGATTCACAATATATCTTCGATGTCGAATGAGTGAATATCTTGTCATGTTTCTTCTTCTTCAATAAATAGAGCTTTATTTCTCTTTGTAACAGAAAATATGTATTTCACGATTATCTCAATTGTATCAACGTTGTCATGAAGCAGATCTTGTATATCGTAATATTATCTGCTCTTGTGTTCTTGTTTTTGACCTTTAATGTTGTATATATTGAATTTTAAAATAGCCAAATATATCGCGTGATTTGTATGGAATGTTAGATCCACAAAAGTCACCTTATGACTCGCGATATTCATAAAATTCAAAATAATAGAGCAGTCATAACTCCCCTGAAAATTTGGCATGAAAAGCTCCATTTAAATTGATCCTTTGAATCATATATAATCGTCTTTGAATCAGTAAAATAAGTGATTTAAAATAAACTTTTAATCTGGCTTGAAATCAGCCGAATAATTCGCTTGTAGACCATTGCATAATAATATTGTCTTTAATTTTCTGACACCAAACGTAAGGTCGAACTGTATATCATGCATCTTTTTTATAAGAATCCAAATATAAGGTAGATGATCCATACTTTTTGATGAAACATAAGGTTGTTCACTAAAGTAAGGTTGATGAACCACACTTTTGAGAGACAAATGTAACGTTTAAAGCTTATGTACGATTCTTCTTCCATACGTTTCCAATATCCCAAACGTTGGGTTCCTTCCTAATATAGGTTTATTCTTCCATACTTTTCCAAAAACGTGTGGTTGTTTAACCATAATTTCCTGATATCTCATAAATTATACACTGAATTCTATCCTTACGCTACGCTTCTCCACGTATGGTATGAACAGTCTTTCTAGAACACACCTAAGCAATTTTTGAATATATAGAGCATTAACAGTGTTTCCAGAACACGCTAATGAAAATACTTTATCAATTAATTATCATTGTTGAAGAACCTAAATATTTCTTCCATTAATAAAAATATAATGAATAATAAATTCCAATAATACACTTAATATAAAATCATTAGAATAAAAAATAAGGGTATTTTAGAGCATCCAAATCATCATAAAGGAATAGAGTATTATTCTCAACAATATCCCCCTTATTAATAATAAAATCATGTATTGTTGAAAAAAACACTTTCTCAACACACGGTTATATTCCCATATAACGGAGTCCTAATATAATGGAAACTACTTAGTGGGAATAACTAAATAAGTAGTTGTAATATAATCCGGAAAAGGGTTATACATGATGGAGTACTTCACCATGGGGTGTGCTAGTCCACTTCATCGTGAATAAGGATGGGTCAATGTGCCTCTTCATTACTTATCATGATCTCAAAAAAAACATGATAAAGAACATATATCCATTTCCATGGATAAATGACTTGTTCGTTAAACTACATGGATCACATAACAATCTCTATGGTGGACCTTTAGTTAGGATATCACCAATTAAATTCGAAGATGGGAGTCGTTCCCAACACAACCTTTGGAATAAGGTACAGACACTATGAGTTCATAGTGATACCCTTAAGGATCTCTAATTCTATAGAATTATTTATGGAAATAATTAATAGAGTATTTATATATTATCTAGATAAATGTTTGGTATTCTTTATAGATTATATTTTTTTTCCTTGTTTTCTACCTTTTATTGGGACAATGTGTTTTCATATTGTCTTGATATATATAAGCTTTTTTAAATTCCTTATTTGGATTAATTTCCAATTTATACACTCTGATTATGTTGTTTTTCTCCTATTGTAGTGGTATCCCTGAGAGTCATCTCATTGGGTACTTGTTTGGGCCCTGTTTCTCTTTCTTCGATATCTAATATTAAATTCATGAGGATGAGATTTTTTTGGGAGTGACTAATTTAAGAACCATAATTTCTAAAGTCCAATTATTTTAATATTCTATGCGATTAAAATTTTAATAATGTATTTTTGAAAAATTTTATAGGTTAGTAAATAATTTTGGCCTTTTTTAGGATCACCATTCCATTTTGGTGCGTGTAGTATTGGTTGTTAGGTGAAAGAGTACACTACAACGAGTGAAAAGGATTGTTCGGATGTTTTTAAAGAAGTTTATTATTAGTATTACTCTTATTATACAGGACTATGTTAAAATGGATTACTAGGTCATGTTGAGAAATGTATTCTAGATGTGGCTCTTGGAGGGTTAAAATATTGGACATTGATAGTGTAAGGATCTCCATTCCATAGTATTGGATGTGGTCAAGGTATACCATCATGTGTTTTGATGCTATTTCAATGTGGAGGTTGTGGTGGTGGTAAAAATTAACTATTACGGTTTTTTAAGTTTCATGATCTACATAGTTTAAACACCTTGAAAACCATATCTCTCCTTGACTAAGGTAACCAAAAGTGTCTTAGGATCTCACCACATCATGGTGATGAATTTATATCTTCCATTGTATGTGGAAGGCCATAGTTTCCTTGGATAAACATTTCACTCCATCAATTAAACCCTAGAAGACTCATACACCTCCCATCACCCTCTAACATCACCTTTAAGGGTCTAATACCCTTGGATAGATGGATTAAAGACTCAAATAATTGTATATTTTTTATTATTACCACTTTTTCATTCCCATAATCTTCATTACATTCATAATTTTGTTTCTATAGGATTACTATAATCTTGTTTTTTGTTACAAGTAAGTGTTTATGATGGTTATTGTGATTAGGTTTTGGTAACATTTTCATTACTTTTGGAATAACTTATTTAGCGGTGTTTGTTTCTCTCGTGTACATTCTTTTATGGAGAATGTTTTTCTTATAATAAATTTATCATTTTATTTATGTGTATGTGTGAAAAATGAATCATATGTTTAATTATTAATCAAAATCTATAAAATTATATAGAGTATAAAGTAATTTCTTTATGTTATTCTTTAATTTATTCACTATAATTAAATAACATTCCATGGACTAATGGTATTTCCATTAGTTCAAGAATAGTTTTATAAATTGAATCATATGAGGTATCTTAAAGGTTTAATATTTTTTAAATATAGAAATTTAAAATAACTAAGAATGTTATCTCATTTTCTAGTGTCATATATTTTTTCTTATAATGAGGTGTTTACAATTAAATAAATTTATTAATTTAAAATATAATTATAAAATATTAAAGATAAATAATTTTTGGTTTATAAAATTAAATTAATGGTTGGGTTATGAGATTGATTTTGTTTTATGATTTTATTATTCCACTTTATTTTTAATAATATGGTGTGATATGTGATTATATGTTTTTTTTCATTTATAATGATTAATTAATTGAAACTATAAAAATATAAATAAAATTGATTATAATTAATGGGAGAGGCACAATCAATTTTTATACTACTAATATTTTATTGTATTACTTGAAATAATTCTTGAAACCATTTCTTTTGATAACTATAGTTAGATAATTCCATTAACATTCTTTTTGAAGACCCCTTTATCCTAAATATCTTATTAAATCAAGATGAAACTAAAATGGTTTCTTAATCTGTAATAAATTATTGGGGTTGAATGAGATGATTCTTTGCTGCATGATGCATGAATTCCTCAATTCCATGGCATTAGTTCCCCTACATGTGTGTGGAAAATAAATCTGAAATGTATGGGTGATATATATATTTAAAAGCCTTTTTGTTTTTTTGGGACTATAATTCTGTTGGAAACCTTGAATAAAATGGGCTGACGGCCTAGGTCTCTATTTTTTAATATCTTATTTTAAAAATGAATAGTGGGATGGGATCATGGGCTATAGTGATGGTTGATATCGATGACAGTGGGATGGTTTATACTATCTGTAATGGTGGGGGACCTCATGTTGATGAGAACAATCCAATATAGGGTCTTACTGATAAATATAAAATTAATCTTATATGATACTTTCTTGATTATTTCTTGATTCTTTGTTGATTGATTGACGTCTAGGTGATTTTTTCTTGATCATTTTCTAACAGTAGGATTTAGTTGATGATATTGACCATGAATTCATCTTTTAAGTGGTATATTAGTATGATTCCTAGTGTACCCATAATATTAATAAATGATAAATGAAAAAAATAAATGAATTGGTTTGGTACATTTTAGTTCCGAAAGATAATGAAATACATATGAATATAAGCAAGATAATTAATAGTTTTTGTGGAACATTTTATAATAAGATTAAAATTTAAATCTTGGAACATGTTAATTTTAATTTAATTATGGTTAATTGGTTGAAATTGAACTTTTTTATTTTATAAATTCTATATATCTAGTCCTTAACTTTTGAATTTATTGAGAATGTTTGGAAGAGTACTCTATTATAACCTCCTAAACAATTTGAGAAGAAGTGGGAGCATGTTATGTATTACCTCCTGCATAACTAATGGTGAAATAAGGGAATACTCCCTAGTAAAATCACCTCATCCCACATCTGTTGGTTGTACAATCAATATTCTTTGAGGTAGAATATTTTATAACATGAATGGAAACATTTAAAACATTTAAGATAGATACTAACAAGTATATGGTATAACACAATGGTTTTCTTAGAATTTTTCCCATAACCCAAGGTATATAATTAGTATAAACCAATGTATCCTTCCTTACATGTTAGTCATAGTCACAGGTACATATAATTATAACAACATAAACAAGTTAATCTATGTAATTCCAAAAGATATAACCCAATAATAATGAAAAATATATATCACATAATTTAGAAATATAGGTCTCCATCAAATATATATAACATATCAAGGAATTATATTGTGTAAATACTATAAAGAAAAACAATATATATATATTGTGATCCAAAATTCTTAGTCCTGATGAATTAATAGACCAAAAATTCCATAAAATAGAAATTTTAATTCCACTAGTGGTAACTTGATTTTTTGTTACACATTATCTGGCCAGGAACATGGAAAGTACACCAACAAAGTCCCACACATCTATCACCTTTCAACTATATCCCATGTTGGATAAAAATAATAGATGAAAATTTTTAACTAATACCATTATGTAACACCCAAACATAAACCAATAGGTCTAACCAAGAGATCCATTGGACACCATACATGTCTTCCCATATGCTAGAGGCTACCAATAATGGTTAGGGTCTGAAGTCTTTCAGTGATGTTACAATACCCAAAGTATCATATCCCTGTATAAATAATATTAAAATAAAACTCATTGTAAAAAAATTATGAAGAAGAAGAATATCAAATGGCATACAAGTCATAAAATAAATAAATAATAAGCATTCCTATTTTGAAATCCAAACAAGGGAAAAAGGGATAATAGGTGAATAAATAAATAAATAACAGTATCCTCTAGTGTATGACATAATTCCTATCCCACCTCCATGATCCTCAAATTGTTGTCTTCCATAAACATATTTCCCTTTCTTGAATCTTTATATGTAAAATCTACTCTCACTTTGAAATGATCATACAAGGTGTGAGTAATAAAACCCAGAAGCACACCACCAATGTATCATTAACAAAAGATCAAATTTATAAAAAAGTGTATTCCATGATAACAATACATTTTGAATAAAACTTAATCAATTGAATTCTAGGAACCCACATACTAACCAAGACCCCATATTCCCAGATATACATATGTAATCTCCACATTTAAATAATAGCCATAGGTTTTTATATTGGAATATGAACAAGCCACAAATCTCATAATCATGTCTATCAATGTCCTATATGCATCGATTCATATCAATCCCACTGACCATCATATCCCAAATCCATCACAGGTTGGTACTCTAATCCATCATACCCCATATATACTTCTTATTAGGCATCTAGGTCATCGTACCACTAACATTATAGCCTCGGGTTAGTCATCTAATATTGCATTTCCAATCCCGGTTCTAATGCCCATCGTCATCATTATCTCAAGTCATGAAAAATTACTTGCTGTGGGATAATAATCACACAGTGGTCCACCTATTCTGAATATAAATAATAACCTAAAAAGGAATGGTAACAAAAATAACAGGGTAGAGCACAAAATAAAAAGTACATCATGTCATCATGATCAATAGTATCAACAAATAATATATATGATTAGCATAAAACCTAGATAAATAATATATAATAATACTCATGGAATCATGTATCTTAAATGGCTCTCATAGCTACCACACTCCCACATGTGATCTCTATAAAATATGGTCAAACAAGAAAATTTTTCATAAGAATCATACCATGGAAAATTGTGAATACGAGGTCCTCAAATGGTAAGGACCTCCCTTCCTCAGGGTTATTGAAAAAACCCCAAGATTATTCAAGGATCAAAGATTGAGACACATTGAAAACCCATAGAGAATGTGATCACATTTCAAGGATGACTAATTTAGATTTTTTATGTCATGAAAGTAGTCTATAAGGGGTAATCAAGAAGAAACAGTGTCATTAAGGTGATTCTAGAACACATACCATATGATATCCCATAATGCATCCAATTTAGAGATATGTTTAGGGAATGGACTCCAATTCACTGTATTCATTATTGATCAAAGAATGAATCATGATTTATTTTTAAATTCATGAAGAGATCCTAATTTCAAGCCGATGGAAATCAATCCATCAACAATCCATGAATTGAAAATATATTCAAGAGAAAAGGTCTGAAAAGGTTATTTCTATAAATACTTACCTTGAAATGTCACAGTTCCTCAAATTTTTATCCCTATTCAATAGGGTGTTTTCATTGAAATGTTGAATCCTATTCCAATATACCATGGAATCATCAATAGATTTTTTTTCATCATCAATCATCCATGAAGAAGAGGCTTAGGGAGGTGATTATTAAAAACTTATCCATATGATGTTCATTGTTGATGATATATCTCTATTCGATCAAGAAACATCATGAACACACCAAATTCATCATCAATCTTTGATGAAAGTGTCATGACCCGTCCTCGGGGCCCGTGTTGTGACTACCCAAAGCCCGCCTTCCATAGGACAGGGGATGGAGACTAGCACCAAGGCGTAATTCCCGGTAAAAAGGGAAGGCATTTCCTTTTTAAAGTAAAAAAACACCACAGAGCAAGCAAGCAGAAGTAAACACTAAGTAACAACTGGGTACAACAGTAAGTGCGGAAAAGCAAGTGGGCCAGTATACAAACCCAAACTAAAAGTAAAGTACAACTGGAAAGGGAAAACAACAACTGAAATTAAAGCCGCAGCCTCGAGCCATCCCCTGGAAGTCCCACCTGAAGGGTGGGTAAAGATAGCCTCCACAGCTTCTCGGGTCAAGTCGTCCGCTCCGAGTACGCCCCGCCCAGTGGTCCACCTCCAGGTACCGTCCTGCTCCACAAGACTCAACCACGATCAGTGATGCCCATCGTCTGAAACCAACACAACGTAGTGCGGGCATAGCCCATGTAGGGGTGAGTATAATCTACTCAGTAGGGACCCCGAGACCCCTGAAGGTCTCCTAGAATCCACAAAGGATAATCCACAAAAGAAAGATACAATCACGAAGTAACATCCAACACTACATAGGTATATGCCCATACATATACCTAATTCATCAATTCGCATTCGGGTCCAACATACGAGCTCGAGTTCGATCACATCCACACAGGATAGAGCAACACAATCCACATAGGAAATCAAATCAAGATTCAGCTCACATAGGTATACTTCTTCGTAAGATGATAGAGATGATCAGATATTGCCACTGATTCATCTAAGCCATCGGACCCACACAAGATCGATAGGTACTAACCCCCGCAATGACCCACAAAGGATCGATAGGTTCCTAACCCCCGTAATGACCCACAAAGGATCTGACCCACACATGGTCGATAGGTAACTAACCCCTGCAATGACCCACACAGGATCGGATCCACACAGGATCTGTAGGCGCTGGCCCACACAGGACCGCTGAGCGCTGACCCACACAGGATCTGACCCACACAGTATCGGTATCACTGATCCACGTAGGATCGATGAGTGCTGTAGTCATCGTCGTCGAATCCACGGAGGATTTCTGCACAGTCGCCATCGTCGTCGCAGTCGCAGCCAGCACTAGGGTTCCCGCACACAGCAAGCTCATTCGGGAGGGTCCACTCCACAAGCCGAAGGTCTGATACATCAAACTGACAAATAGTCTGGATTCTATGTATCCAAAAGTTCCGTATCGTCAACAGGAACTCAACGTCACAGACGGCACGTCATTCAGACGCCCGGTCTTAGAGTTATTGGTCTTTTCGTCCCAGGGGCCCGGTTGGTTTTTAAGTCAAAACCAACCCGACCGTACTCCAACTACGTCCAAACCTCGAGCGGAGTAAGCCAAAAGGTCCGTCTCACTTAGATGAATCAAACAAGGTCGATGTCACGTCAATCGGACGTCCGGAGCTCAAGTTATAAGCGTTTCTGCTCCGAGGGCCCGGTTGGTTTCGTGTACGAACCAACCTGGCTGAACCCAAAGTACTCTGAAACCTTGAGTGTAATATACCAAAACTACCGTCTAAATCCAAGGATCGCTACGCAGCTGACGGTGCGTCGATCGGAAGTCTGTATCCCAAGTTATGGGTAACAGACCGAAAGTCCGGTATTAGGGGGTTCGGGCCCGGTCCGACCCGGCCCGGTACCCCCTGGGTCGGCCCGAACCGGGCGACCCGACCCGGGTCCAGCCCGCTTGGGCACGACCCGGCCTGGCTGGCGCAGCGCAGCTCGGCCTGGGCGTGGACCGGCTTGGCGGTCCGGTCGGGCGGCTCGGCCGTTTCGGCCGAGCGGTGCGGGGTGGCACGCTGCCCCCCACCAGCACGTAACTGTAGCCCCATTGGGGGCCGCTCCTTGTCAATGGACGCGGCCGAGCACCACGTCCCAGCTCCCTCGGTCCCGCGTGGTCGCGGGAGCAGCGGCCTGCCGCCGCGACTTCAGTCGCGGCAGTCTATCCCGACGGTGCGTCGGGCGCCGCCGCCTCCAGCCACCTGCGCCGTCGTGCCGGCGAGGCACGCCGGCGGAGTGCTCCATGAACCACCGGTTGAGCTCCGGTGGTCAGATTTGCCTGCCGTCTTCGCCAACAGCCCTCCCGAGACCCATCCTTCACTGCGAGGACCTCACAACTCCTGTGCGGCCTACTTCATCGTTGCCCGCCAATCCGCACACCAAGAACGAAGAGACTGTGGGTTCGGACTTTTTCGTTGGTCCTCACCCACTGCGTTAGCGGTTTAAAATGTCTTCCGAAAAATTTTAAACATAATCCAAGGGTATAAATCACAACGATTTAATTGAATCAAAACCCCTACCGCAAGCGTCGTCGAGTGAGGGTTCATCGCAGAAGAAGGCGTCGCGGAAGGGGGATCATCGCGTCGGCGAGAAAGGTTTTGTCGACGTCGCATCGTCGATCTCCGAGGATCTGGAATTCTTGTCAAACTTCGTCGAAGGTCGTAGTTCTTCGCTTTCTTCACGTTCTCTGGGTCTTCGTGTTCTTCTCGTTCTTCATTGAGGAGGATGAACTTCAAGAACCTGGGTGAATTCTCCCTAGCCTCTCAACACTACAAGACTAACTAAATAAAATAAATGGTGTCTTATTTTATTTACACACAAACCAACGCTTGAAATTCAAAAAGAAAAGAAACGATCAATTAATTGAGGAGTTTAAAACCACACAATTAATGTGGCATTTAATATCCAGATTAAACGCAAGAGTTGACCTCATTAAAAAGAGGGTGCAGGTGCGTTACTTAAGAAGAAAAGAAACGGTGGGGCTCGTGTGGACCCCACATCACAAATATCCTACCAAGTGGGTAGGATATTGTGGGCCCCACATCATCTACCTAACATAGGTTAAACAACTTAAATAAAATAAATGGTGCGACCAATTTATTTTATTCATTTACTTAACCCGAAAATTTAAAAACCACACCCGAGAAAACGCAACTCCGGAAAAGGTGTTTCTAAGCAATTACCGGTGCTGCGATTCCAACGGTGCCCTCGGAATCCAATTCCGAGAACCGGTTCAAAAGTTAGAAAAACCCACTCGTTTGTCCACTGAACGTACCCAAGCTAAACTTCGGAAAAAGATTCCGGGCACACCGGGCCTCGGAATTAGGTGCCGTCGGAAACTGCGTTCTTGTAAAATTCCCAAGAGAATTGAGAAAAAAAATTCCTTGAATTTTTCGGTTCATTACATAACTCCCACCTTAGGGATTTACATCCCTGTAAAGATACATCAAAAACTAGGGGAACAAATGTGGGTACTGAGCATGCATCTGAGCCTCCCGCTCCCAAGTGCTCTCCTGGAGGTTCCTGTGCTGCCATGTGATGCGCACTAGAGGAATTGACCGTCCACGTAGGACACACTCTTGTTGATCCTCGATCTCCACTAAGACCTCTGCAAAAGTCACCCCATCATCAACGTCCAGCTCCCCATGGTCAATGATATGCGTCAGGTCATGCACTTATCTCCTAAGATGGGATATGTGGAAGACGTCGTGCACCCATTGCAACTGAGGTGGTAGAGCCAGGTGATAAGCCACCACACCAATCCTACCGAGGACCTGGTATGGTCCGATGAAGCATGGAGACAACTTGCTGCCTCAGCCAAATCTCTGTAATCCACGTCGAGGTGAGACCCGCAAGAAGATGTGGTCTCCATCCTCGAACTCTAGTGGCCTCCGCTTCCTGTTAGCATAAGACTTCTGCCATCTCTGAGCTGTCATCATCCTCTCCTAGATGACCTGGACCTTCTCTGTCGTGGTCCAGACCATCTCCGGTTCCACAAGTGTTGACTCCCCAGGGTATGTCTAGCACAGAGGAGATCTGCAAGGTCGGTCGTACAACGCCTTGTATGGTGCCATCCCGATGGTGGAGTGTTAGCTGTTGTTGTACGTGAACTCCAACATGGGTAGTTGGTACTCCCAGCTGCGACCAAAGTCGAGGACACATGCACGGAGCATGTCCTCGAGAGTCTGAATGGTCCTATCCTTCTGACCATCTGTCTGAGGGTGAAAGGGGGTGCTCAAACGTAGCTGCATCCCGAACGCCTCCTGCAACCCCTTCCAAAGCTGGGAAGTAAAGCGATCATCTCAATCAGAGATGATAGATGATGGCACACCATGAAGTTGTACAATCTCCTAAACGTAGAGATGTCCCAAGCTCTCCACTGAGCCCTGCTCTCTGATGGGTAAGAAGTGGGATGACTTGGTGAGACGGTCGACAATCACCCAAATGGATTCGTGACCTCTGGAAGTGCATGGAAGTCCAGTCACGAAGTCCATAGATATCCCGTCCCACTTCCACTCTGGAACCTCCAAGTGTTGTACCAAGCCTGCTAGTACCTGGTGCTCTGCCTTCACCTGCTAGCAGGTGAGGCATCGAGAAATGAACTCTGCCACATCCTTCTTCATGCTCGGCCACCAGTGTTGTCGTATGAGATCCTAGTATATCTTCATCACTCCAAGACGTACTGCCAAAGGGGAAGTGTGAAACTCTCTCAGCACCTCCTCCTGTAAAGAAACTGGTACCTAGGTATGTCCTATGAAAAGGACGTCGTGCTCTCCTCCTACAGAGAATCCATCAGGTGCCTGTCCTGAGGATATCTACACACGCCGCGTCTCACAGTCAGTGTTCCCACGTTGTGACTCTCTGACCCACTGTAGTAGTGGAGGAGTGACTGTGAGTGACTGAAGAAAGGCTGCTCCGTCTCTATCCACGAAGGATATCTGTAAAGCGGCTAGCTGCTCTGCCGCCTCCCCAAGTAGTTGAATGCCCGTCCTCTTGCTGAGTGCATCAGCTACTACATTCCCCTTTCTAGGAGTATAGAATATCTCAAAGTCATAGTACTGGACGAACTCGAGCCATCACTGATGTCTCAGGTTCAGGTCCTTGTGTGAGAAGATGTACCTGAGTCTCTGATGGTCAGAATAGACTGTAAAGCGCTCGCCCGTCAGATAGTGTCGCCATGTCATCAGAGCGAAGACCAGTGCTGCTAAATCTAGGTCATGGGTAGCGTAGTTATGCTCATATAGCCTCATATAACATGATCTATAGGAAATCACTGCCTTCTCCTGCATCAGGACACATCCGAGTCCGGTCCCTGATGCATCGCAGTAGACTACGTACCCTACTCCCTCCTCCGGCAACCTCAAGATTGGTGCGCTGGTCAATCTCTGTCTTAGCTCCTGAAAGCTCTACTGACATCTGTCTGACCACACAAAGGGTTTCCCCTTCTTCGTCAAAGCTGAGAGTGGTGCCGCAACTCTGGAGAAGTCTAGCACAAATCTTCGGTAGTATCCAGCTAGTCCCAAGAAACTCTACACCTTCGTCATGCTCCTAGGTGGATCCCAAGCTAGTACTGCCTCGATCTTCGCAGGATCCACTACACTTCCCGCCTTAGAGATGACGTGTCCCAATAAGTGGACCTCACGTAACCAGAACTAACACTTCGAGAGCTTTCCATAATGCTGGTGCTCTCAGAGTGTGTCCAGTACAACCCGCAAGTGGTATGCGTGCTCCTCCTTAGTCGTCGAGTATATCAAAATGTCATAGATGAAGACAAAAAATCGATCGAGGAATGGCTGAAAGATCCTTTCCATGAGGACCATGAATACTGCTGGAGCATTGGTTACACCAAATCAAATAACCAAGAACTCATAGTGGTCATACCGACATCTGAAGGTCGTCTTCTGCACGTCCTCGTCTCGAAATCTGAGCTGATGATAGCCTGATCTAAGGTCTATATTTGAGAACCACCGTGCTCCCTTGATCTGATCGAAGAGTTTGTCAATCCTCAGTATTGGATACATATTCCTCACGGTCACCTAGTTCAGGCGACGATAGTCGACACAAAGTCACAAGCTCTCGTCCGCCTTCTTGGTGAACTATATCGGGGAAGCCCAGGGTGAAACACTGGGTCGGATGAATCCATTTCCCTGCAAGTAGTCCAACTGTACCCATAGCTCTCGAAGCTCAGCAGGGGCCATCCGATATGCTGGAGTGGATATCGGGGTTGTCCCGGGGTACAGGTCAATATAAAAGTCTACCTCTCTGCGAGGAGTTAGTCCTGGAACGTCGTTGGGGAAAACGTCCGCATACTGATCCACCACTGCAGGAAAACCTGAACTTTGCACATCAACTGCTCCTAGGATGAGGCTAGCCAACTGATGAGTGATGGGAATTCCTCTCCTCTGTGAGAGTCCATCCTGTGCTATGAAGGCTCCCTTCTCGTCGTTGAAGGTGAACCTGCTCCCGTCGGTGCGTACACACCGCACTTTGCGCCTAATACAGTCAATCTGAGCATGGACTGTAGATAATCAATCCATGCCCAAGATGACGTCATAAGGCCTCGATGCCTCTACAAGAAGATCCCAGCCGAAGCTCTCCCCTCCTAAAGTAAGATCACACTGTCGGCACCAGTGCGTAATTGTCGAGTCTGCCCTCGTAGAAGTCTCCAGCCGTAAGGATCGAGCCAAAGGCTCCGTCGGAATCTCCGAGCTCCGAACAAGGGCAGAAACTATGAATGAATGACTCACTCTTGTGTCTACAAGAACTGCAGCAAGGGTGGAATAGACACAGATAGTACTTCAAATCATCTCGGGTGCGCCGTGGTCATAGGCCTCCGCTGCCTGAAGTTGTGCATGTCTCTGCCCGCCAGCTCCCTGTGGTCGGGGTGGACCTCTTGGTGGTGGTGGTGGTAGAGCCTCAAAGCGTCACCCAACACATACTGCTCCTCCAGCTCCTCTACCTCATCCTCCTGATCTATTCAGACCACCACAGTCGACCCTATGCCTCTTCCTATGTGGCCCCTCAACTGTCTGATGCTCCTCAGAACGGCGGGCCAGGCAGTCATGAGACATGTGGCCCTACCCACCGCATGCGTAGCACTGACTGCCTCTCGAAAGACTGGCTCCGCGCTGTGTGCCCCGCACCACTGAGCAAGTGTCTTGAGGTTGCTTGCCTGAGGGTCTGGTCTGCCTAGACCCATGAGTCATCCATCGACTGCCTGCTGTAGAAGACTCTGCTACATGAAGCCCTGCGGTGGGTCTCACCGCTGATGTAGGCTCAGTAAGGAAGCTCTCGATCAGAAGAGCTCGCTCCAGTACCCCTGCCTGTGTCGGAATGATGAGGGAGATCAATGATACCTAGATCTCCTGCCTCAATCCCTGCTCGAAGGTCTGGGCCCGGAAGAATGGGTCTCGTACCATGTCTGTCGAATAGCGCAAGAGATCGGTGAATCTAGCCGAGTACTGGGCGACCGTCAAGCTGCCCTGCCACAGTTGTAGAAGCTCCTGGATGTGCACAGCATGGAGGGTGGCTAGGACGAACTCTGAGCAAAAGAGGATCTCAATGTCCGTCCAGAGTAGAGATTCCTCGTCGTGCACCTGGACGATCAAGCTCCACCATTTGCCTAATACCGCGTGCATTAGGCTCGCTGTGAGGATCACCATGAGGTTCACTAGTGTCCTCAATAACCTGAAAACTCGTAAAACTGCCTCCAGCCAATCCTCGGCGGCCTGAGGGTCCGTCTCCCCATAGAACCTGGGCAGTCACTGACGCTGAAACTCGTGCAGTGCACTAAGGCGACGTGAATCGTCAGCGGCTGGGGCTGGTAGCATTGGTGGCTTGGCAGGTAAAGGTATTGTTGGTTCCTCTGCTATCAAAGGGCCCTGTACCGAGGCCTCATCACTCGGTGGGCTGTCGTTACGCACAACTCTCGGAACCCTACCTGGCTGCCGTCATGGGGCCATCCTGAAAAGAAACAGGTGCGCCACGGTCAAACATTATACATGGTTAGCTAACATAAAGTAATCACAACGAAAACTTGAAACACACATGCAATCAATGTTTTTGTGCATTAATTCGAAAATAAGAAGTTAGGGTCATGGTGTACGGATACGTCGGTCGCCGCACCAACATTGGACTCCCTGGACGTATAACCACACTCAATACTCTTAACACTATTTCTTCACATAGAAAAAGTTTAGAGTCCTGAGTTCTGCGGTAGAACTGAACTCCTCTGATACCAATTTGTCACGACCCGTCCTCGGGGCCCGTGTCGTGACTACCCAAAGCACGCCTTCCATAGGCCAGGGGTTGGCGACTAGCACCAAGGCGTAATTCCCGGTAAAAAGGGAAGTCATTTCCATTGTAAAGTAAACAAACACCACAGAGCAAAAAAGCATAAGTTAACACTAAGTAATAACTTGGTACAACAGTAACTGCGGAAAAGCAAGTGGGCCAGTATACAAACCCAAACTAAAAGTAAAGTACAACAGGAAATAGAAAACAACAACTGAAAGTAAAGCCGCAGCCTCGAGCCGTCCACTGGAAGTCCCACCTGAAGGGTGGGTACAGATAGCCTCCACAGCTCCTCGGGTCCAGTCGTCCGCTCCGAGTACGCCCCGCCCAGTGGTCCACCTCCAGGTACCATCCTTCTCCGCAAGCCTCAACCATGATCAGCGCTGTCCGTCGTCTACAACCAACACAATGTAGTGCGGGCATAGCTCGTGCAAGCGTGAGTATAAGCTACTCAGTAAGGACCCCAAGACCCCCAAAGGTCTCCTAGAATCCATAAAGGATAATCCACAAAGGAAAGATACAATCATGAAGTAACATCCAACACAACTTAGGTATATGCCCATACAAATACCTATGTCATCAATTCGCATTCGGCTCCAACATCCAAGCCCAAGTTCGATCACATCCACACAGGATAGCACAACACAATCCACATAGGAAATAAAATCATGATTCATCTCACACAGGTATACTTCTTCATAAGGTGATAGAGATGATCAGATATTGCCACTGATTCATCTAAGCCGTCAGACCCACACAGGATCGATAGGTACTAACCCCCGCAATGACCCACAAAGTATTGATAGGTAACTAACTCTCGCAATGACCCACAAAGGATCTGACCCACACAGGATCGATAGGTAACTAACCCCCGCAATGACCCACAGAGGATCGGACCCACACATGATCTGTAGGCGCTGGCCCACACAGGACTGCTGAGCGCTGACCCACACAAGATCTAACCCACACGGGATTGGTAGCAGTGATCCACTTGGGATCTCTAAGTGTTGTAGTCGTCGTCGTCGAATCCACGGAGGATTTCTGCACAGTCGTCATCATCGTCGCAGTCGCAGCCGGCACTGGGGTTCCCGCACACAGCAAGCTCATTCGGGAGGGTCCGCTCCACCAGCCGAAGGGCTGATACATCAATTGACACATAGTCTAGTTTTTATGTATCCAAAAGTTCTGTATCGTCAGCAGGAACTCAACGCCACAGATGGCGCGTCATTCGGACGCCCGGTCTGAGAGTTATTGGCTTTTTCTTCCCAAGGGCCTGGTTGGTTTTTAAGTCAAAACCAACCTGACCGTACTCCAACCGCGTCCAAACCATGACCAGATTAAGCCAAAAGGTCCGTCGCATTTAGAGGAATCTAACAATGTTGATGGCACGTCAAACGGATGTCTGAAACTCAAGTTATAAGCGTTTCCGCTCCGAGGGCCCGGTTGGTTTCGTGTACGAACCAACCCGGAAGAACCCAAAGTACTCCGAAATCTTGAGTGTAATATACCGAAACGACGGCCTCGATCCAAGGATCGCTACGCAACTGAAGGTGCATCGATCGTAGGTCATTATCCCATATTATGGGTAACAAACCGATAAAGTCCAATATTAGGGGGTTCGGGCCCGGTCTGACCCGGCCCGGTACCCCCTGGGTCGGCCCGAACCGGGTCGACCCGACCCGGGTCCGGGTCCGGTCGGGCGGCTCGGCCATTTCGGCTGAGCAGTGAGGGGTGGCACGCTGCCCCCCGCCAGCACGTAACTGCGGCCCCATGGGGGGCCGCTCCTTGTCAACAGACGCTGCCAAGTTCTGCATCCCACCTCCCTCAGTCCCGCACGGTCGTGGGACCAGCGGCCTGCCGCCGCGGCTGAAGCCTTGGCGGTCCATCCCAACGGTGCACCGGGCGCCGCTGCCTCCTGGCGGCCGGCCGGTGGAGTGCTCCGCGGACCATCGGACGAGCTCCGGTGGTCAGATTTTCCTGTCTTCTTCGCCAATGGCCCTCCTGAGACGTTTCCTTCACTACGAGGACCTCACAATGCCTGTACGGCCTACTTGATCGTCGCCCACCAATCTGCACACAAAGAACGAAGAGACGGTGGGTTTTGGACTTGTTCGTTGGTCCGCAACCACTGCGTTAGCCGTTTAAAAAAGGCTTCCGAAAAATTTTAATCATAAGCTGAGGGTATAAATCACAAATATTTAATTGAATCAAAACGCCTACATCAAGCGTCGTCAAGCGAGGGATCGTCACAGAAGAAGGTGTCGCGGAAGGGGGATCGTCGCGTCGTGGAGAAAGGATTCGTCGGCATCACGTCGTCGATCTCCGAGGATCCGGCGTTCTTGTCGACCTTCGTCGGAGGTCGGCGTTCTTCGTGTTCTCAGCGTTCTTCGCGTTCTTCACATTCTTCATCTAGGAGGAAGAACTTCAAGAACATGGGAGAATTATACCTAGCCACTCAACACAACAAGACAAACTAAATAAAATAAGTGGTGTCTTATTTTATTTACACACAAACCAACTCTTGAAATTCAAAAACAAAATAAACGATTAATTAATTGAGGAGTTTAAAACTGCCCAATTAATGAGGCGCATAATATCTAGATTAAACGCAAGAGTTGACTTCATTAAAAAGGGGGGTGCAGGTGCATTACTTAAGAAGAAAAAAACGGTGGGGCTCATGTGGGCCCCACCTCACAAATACCCTACCAAGTGGGTAGGATATTGTGGGTCCCACATCATCCACGTAACATAGGTTAATAAACTTAAATAAAATCAATGGTGCGACCAATTTATTTTATTCATTTACTTAACTTGAAAATTTAAAAACCACACCCGAGCAAACGCCACTCCAGAAAAGGTGTTTCTAAGCAATTACCGGTGCTGCGATTCCAACGGTGCCCTCGGAATCTGATTCCGAGCACCGGTTCAAAAGTTAGAAAAACATGCTCGTTCATTCACTGAACTTACCCGAGCTCAACTTCGGAAAACGATTTTGGGCACACCGGGCCTCAGAATTAGGTGCCTTCAGAAACTGCATTCTTGTAAAATTCCCAAGAGAATTAAGAAAAAAAATTCCTTGAATTTTTCGGGTCTTTACATAAAGAGATAAATCATCAATTTATATTAAGGGAATTCCTATATTTAGCATAGATTCTTTCCCATGTCACAAAAATTAATAAATATTTATAAATTATTTAGAGAAAAACTCATCTTTCTAGCATCCTTGAATCGGCCAGACATTGGAGAGATAAGCGGAAGAAAGGTATTTTCAATATTAAAAATACGAGGTTTAAAATTTTAATTAAGGACATCAAGATCAGAATTGGACCATTAAGGTTTCAAAATGAGTGGGATAAAAATATCAATGGATTCATTAATTGAACCCTCAAACTGGGCACACCAATATGTCCATGGGCCTTGCTAGCTAGTTGGTGGAACAACTGGTTTATCCATGAATGGTCACTAATTGGTTGGTGTGCCTAGAAGAACCACACAGGTTCTTCCAGAACCACTAACTAGCTAGTGGTACCCCACAGACTGGAAATCCATTGGACATTCGGTGACTATTTTTCATCCACCCAATGTCCAATTCGTTCCTCAAAACTCTAGCCACTAATTCATAGACACATATCCACCAAATATCTTTCTCTTAATCGCCTATCAAAGAGGAAAAAAGAGGAGTGGATTTTTTATAAACTTGGAATCTCTCATACAACCAAATAAAATGGAGGTGTTACAATTTTAGTGGGTTGTGGGTCTATATTGAAATGAAATTTGTATGGACATAATTATTATATATTTCATGAGAATGAAAAATCAAATAGAGACATAGATCAAAATTTGTGTTTAGGACTAAAATTGTGAATGACAACATTCCCTTATATATGTAACATTCTTGATATTTGAACTTTCCTTTTTTAATGGGTAGTTCACTTGTTTTATAAACATTGTAGATTTAAAAACTCATAACTTCATTAAAATTGATTGGTATAACTAAAAAAGGTATGTCTTCCATTAGTGAATTTGGTTAAATGTTTATCCTGAGGAATTGTTTTTACCATGAGATATGGATTGTGGTTATTATTTCTTCAGACATTATTAGAGTTTCTTATCTTGTTATGTTCTTTCCTATAGTCTATGTTAAAAAAAATTGGTTATTTGGCACATGTTTTTGGTGTGATAGTGGAAATTAATCTTCATTGATTCTATAGTATTTTTCTATATCCACTTCCATGGGAGTACAGACTATTTTTTACTATAATTATTTTAAAATTTTTGATATATTAACATATATTAAAATTTATTACTAATATGTTATGATACTATTATATAGGTATTAATATAATTAAAATTGATGATCATAGTAGAATAATTATGGGTGTTGGATTCAATAATTTATTAGTAAAGTTTGGTGTGGAAAATTTCATATTTCATCGACATTAAATGATTTTCTGTATGTATGAGTCCTGTGGATAGAAACCTAAGAATAGTTATCTCATAATTAAATAAAATTAACTATTTATTGTATATATTAGTGTTACACTCAAGTATTAAACTGTGGTAATGTGATTGAAAAATATATCATTATTAGTTAGAAAATGAAAAAATGAATCATTAATTTTTCCTGAGTGATAATCAATGAAAATGTAATTTATGAAGACAATTTATAGAATTCATGATGAAATAGTATATGTGAATTAATGATTTTTTAATAATCATCATATATAAATTTAGGAAATTTTTGATATTGTCTTGCATAAATGTAGGTAATCCAATGTTCACTAACTACGTTTCTATCAATCTCTACTCATAATTCTGTTTTCAATGTATAAAATATCTATTATATACATTAAAATATTTTCCCTTTGATGTATAATCCATAAGAGAAGATAACCATTATAAGTGATGTTTAAAAGATATGAAAATGCATATCTAACAAATTTTTGCAATATTTTGACTTTTAATTGGCAATAAATATTCGTAGATTGAACGATGAGTTGTCTTATGTTTTGGGGTATGGTTTTTTAGAATAAAAGGTTTTCTTATGGATAAGATAATGTGTTTTACCAAGCTCTATTGATGGTTGTGTGGGATCCGAATATCCATTTTACTCCATTGTTAAATTATAGGATTATCAAAAGGAAACATATTTTCAAGTTGCTCGAACCATTGAGATCCTACATCAGGTTTGAGTGTCACATAATGGGTGAATGTGAGCCCATGAACCATAGGTCATGTGAGAGGAAAATTGTTTCACTGATTTGAGTATGATGTCTGTATATAGTTATATAAGAGATAATATATGACTATAAATTCAAAATTAGGCTGTTGTGCCTTTTTTTGGTATCTTCTCTAATTCGATATTAATGAAATTTATGCTTGATGGGTTATTTGTGGGAAAATTAGATAAACCAAAAGGTATAACTTGTATTTGGTATTTTCTTTTTACATTATTTAATAAAGATTAATACCTTTTGAAGGTGTATATTTTATTTATATTTATGTGTTACATTATGTATCGTTCATTTTTAAGGTGTATTTGTTTTTGGGATATTGAGTGATGAACTTTCAGAAAAAAGCTGTATTAGATAATTTTTTTCTACCATAATGAGTTTTAATTTTATCAGATGAAATTTTTTGAAGGTTCTTTCATTATAAAGTTAAAAATATCTAGTTTTGGAGTTTATGAACCTCATGAGTGCATTTTTATAATTTCATAATTTTGGATAAATAGTAATGTTAAAATAGAATCTAAACCCATAAAAAATTTCTAATCGTTCATTTAATCTCATAATGTGGTGTTTAGCTTTGAGTGGAGTTTTGACATAAATAAAGGGAGTTTTTCTTTTCAACATTATAATGAAATTAATTAATTTTGTACACTTTTTTAATTATTTTTTAGAAAAACTAGGGTATTTCTAAAACTGTAGCCTAGATTGGGAAACTGACATAATTTTGTTTCTTAAATAATAATTTTTTATTCAAAAGGACAAAATTTCATATTGTGCTCTGAGACTGACCCAAACTATTTGATAATGAATAAATTATTTAAATATTTTATACCTCATTTTGACATGTCTAACGAGATGATTGATTCTAGATGGCTAGAGGAAGACAAAATTTATTCCTAATACATAATTGGTAACCACAACACTTATTTCATTCATTTATTTTAATTATTTCATAAAAGTTGTAAAATATCATGAAGTACGGTAGTGGGGGTGGTGGGTTTAATATAGGTTCAAAACATTATTAATGAATGTATTTTGAGGTATAGGATGGATACTAACTATGTTAAAATAATTTTGGGAGATCTTAGAATGTGGGAAGAATTTTTGGGAGGATCCAAAAGAGGATAAATTACACTTCAGTTGAGGGTGATACTGTAGTGGTGAATCTCCATGTTATAGTCCTTGTACCAGTTCATAAGGGCTAACTAGTGAAACGATTAGATCTTGTTGGATCAACCTTCCACTATTAGATCACATGGAGTCCTAAATAAAAATGTAATATTTAAAATAAATAATAAAAAATATATAGTATTACTATTATTGTTATTATTATAATTATAATAATTATTATTATTATTATTATGTGAATATTTGTTTTATTTTTATTAAAATTTAAATAAAAAATAATTTTTTTATTATAGTTATTATTTTTATCCCTTCCTCCCCATGTAATTTTCTTTTTATTTAATAAAGAGGGGTAGGGGATGTTATCCTTACTCTATTCATTTTGATTGTTATTATAATTATTGTTATTTTTTTTATTGTTGTTGTTATTATAATTATTATATGTTTATGTTTTTTAGTCTTCATAAAAAATGAAGGAAATGTGTGTAAATAGTCAATGTAAGTTTTTAATAAGTAAATAGTTGATAACACTTTTTTCTATTTCAAACATGATTATGAAAATTTTGAGGCCAATGGTGTTCATTTAAGGAATTTGTTTTGTATTTAAAAATATTGATAATGATATCATTCATGACATGACCAGTGAAAAATTAGAAAGTAACTATTTGAATCTTTTTCATAATTATATTACAATTCTTCCCTGTTTTAGCCAATTGTGAGCTCCTAAGAAAAATAAATTACTATAATTCAATATGGGTGTGAGTGTGTGGGTGGAAAGTAGAATGAATTATTTGATGATTATAATATGTGGAGGATTATGTAGTGGAATTCATGCTCATGAGTATAATTATAACGACTCTCATTGATCTATAATTTGGTTGGATACAAGTGTTTGGTGATTTTTATGAATGTGATGAGTGATCATAAAACTTTAGCCAATAATATGGGTCTATAAATTGATTGTGAAAAATTTTATATTATTAATGTGGGATGATAAGGAAATTAGTGATTAAATAATATTATTATTCTCATAGTTTAATTATATACTTTCTGAAGATAAGAATTGAACTTTATGTAGTAAATATTTTTACCTTGGCATATTGATGATGCACAATTGCAGTATGGAATGATTTTTGTAGACTATGTCCTATAATGTTATATTATAATGAGACAATTATTGTTATGATATCTATTATCTTTTATGTTCTATGTCATAAGTGGATAGTATACTAAGAATATGGCATGTTTTTTGGTGGGGTATTATTAAACGTTTGATGTGTAATTATGGTCGGACAACCAATTGTAATCGACATTAGTTCGATATTTCATTATCAAATTTGTAATTGTAGAGGATTGACTATAAGAGTTATATATTCTTAAAAGTATTATCTAATAATGATAGGAATTACTTATGATGATGATGGGTATATGGTTCTCCCTATTGGTTTCTACATATGTTGAGGGTATCATCTTGGATATTAGTAAGAGTACCTTAACATCAATGTAATTGTGATTTGGAAGGTGATGATGATATATATAGTACAATGATGAAGCAAATAGTATAGATAAAATGATAATGATTGCACGTATTTTATTTTGATGAAATGTGTCAATTTC
Source organism: Viscum album (assembly GCA_963277665.1). Lineage (NCBI taxonomy): Eukaryota > Viridiplantae > Streptophyta > Magnoliopsida > Santalales > Viscaceae > Viscum > Viscum album. The sequence goes on from OY728164.1 coordinate 689,797,522, forward strand.
ATAATTTCTATTATAGGATTATGTGAGAGATTGGTATTTTTATTTTATGATATTCGGGGAACATCTGAGTGGTAAAGCACCCATATTATTGCATGAAATCTCAAATTCAGATATAGAAAATGAAGGATTTCTATGATTTTGTAGTTGTAATATATAATTTTAGAAATTTTTGTATTATAATAGGTATTGTATCTTTGTATTTTAGTATAGAAACTATTCAATCGATTAGTGATTTTGGGCCATGTATTTGAGCTATCGATCCACTGGTTCGTCAGGTCATCATGGAGCTTCAAGCCACTGGTCCTTTCACCTATCATATAGGGTGGTATTGGTTACGAGATGACTGAACATAGGAGATCGGGATATAGTGGTGGCTGTCACTAATGAATCTTTTGGATAATAACAAGTAAAGACAACATGTCAAGCTATTAATTGATGCCTTGTGAACCTCTGTGTGGGTTCAGTACAAGACTAATAACAACATCTATGATTACCCTAACACATAAATTTGAAGGATTGTTGGGAGGATTTTTTTCTTTATAATTATTTTATGTCCTCCGGGCCACTGGACCTTTAGAACATGTACTCTATGCCTATTGGCCATGTAAGGGTTCCCTCTCAGCCCAATTGAAAATTGTTCTATCTAAAAAATAAATCTTCAAGGTCTTCTAGTTAGAGAGTATTTTTTTTATTTTAGTAGTGGGAGTATCGTTCACTTCACAACCAAAACCTATGTGTTATTTTCTCAATTATGACTCAATATTCATATTAGTGAGTGGAAAAGTTGAATGGTCCTACTGTTATACCCTCTCTCACCCCACTAAGTGGTATAGAATTGATGCAGATTGAATATGGATTGATTATGTTTTTGGGTGATATAATGTTATCCATTAGATATATGGATACTAATTAGTGGTAATTGGTTTTCAAAGGTCATATATTGGTTTTTAGGGGGGGACATATTACATTCTAACAGTGTATGTTATATTACATAAACTTTTTTATAATATAATTGAATAATTTTATGAATGTAGAAATAGAATATTATAATTAATTGAACATATTATTAATGATGCATAGACTGTTGTAATATAATAGACACATGTGTAGTATGTTGTTAGTCTTTATGTATGAGATGGTACAATATAAGATATTATACCTAGATTACCTTGGGTTATTTTTTTTAGTGAGGATGAGACTATGTATTAGGAATTCATATTTTGATTATTATACATATATGATATTCACTAAGTCATCCATACATAGGGGATGGAAAACTAATTATCTGAATATACTCACCCATGCATTAACATATATTTGATAGGATAATGTTGGTGAAGTTTTCGAGTGACATTAGATTAATTTATTGGTTGGTGGTGGATATGGGTGTTTGAGTATAAATTTATATACCATTGAGGTAGATTTGATTTCAAAGGTATTCCGCACGATAGGGGTTAGAAGTTTTTATACCATAGGTGATTTTATTATATTAATTATTTTTTAAAATATTCATTCACTATGTTTTTATGAAATAGTTTCTCATGGATTCCTTATTGATCATGGTGTGGTGGTTTTTGTTTCATTATAAAGTATTCTACAAATTTTATCTAGAGTTTAATGCCTCTCATTTGTGAGATTTATGTACATGTAACAAGTCACAAACCTCTTTCTTATTATAGGTTAGATTAATGAGACATTTTTTTGTTTCATTTTATATACTGGACTTTACAGAATAGGGTCATGGCATAATTATTTTTAGTGACCTTCGATTGGCATGTTGCTAGAGGTGGTTTATTGAATTTTTTTGCTATTAATAAAAAACATTAACTAAGTCAACACATAATGGGAGTTATTTTAATATTACTAATTAATGTGAAGAATAAGTTAAATATTTAAGATAAATATTAATTAATTCTCCATTACTAACCCTACGATTAGTAAATGATAAATTTTTAATCAACATTGATGCTTGAAGAAAATGCCTTGTGAATATTTTATGAAAGTCGATCAATTTAGAGACTATGAATTTAATCAGTTAAAATATCATGAAAAAATTTATCGCAAACATGATTTTGATATTATAATGGAATGTTTTCACTTAAATATATTTATTCATTATTTATATGGTCATAAATATGAAATGTTCATCGATCAAAAAATATCAGATATATATATATATATATTCATCATATAAAATTTTATGTGGAAAATGTGATTATTTTAATTAATAAATGATCCCAATTTTAAGAGTCATTACCAAATGGAAAAATCACAAAACATATCTAATAAAGTTTGTGATAAGGATAATGAAACATTGGCAGTTTTGTATTTAGAACAAGAACGACTGTTCAATTTCCTAAGGAAGATGGCCCAAGAGATTGTGGAATTTAAAGGCCTCCCCTTGTTTAACATATTTAATGATACGATTATCCTTATTTTATAAAGTCATGTTTTCTCAATGTGATGATAATGGGTTGTAGAAAAATTAAATATTTATAAAGAAACAAAAACAGAATGAGTTTAATATTAAAGAAAAAGTATTTATAAGGTTTTAAATGAGTTCTTTTCTACTATATGTTTTATGATTGAAAAGGAATTTATTGGATGAATCCCACAATTCAACGTACCTTATTCACACATCTAGTAATGAATAATGGTCATCTATACCAATGTCTTGTAGGGAATGGTTTGGAAATTGAATTGTGTGGGCTAAAAAAATTACCATTTTAAACATGGATTTATGTAGGTCAAACATGTATGAGTGTGGGCCGAGGAGAGTAATCCCATTGGATGATATGATATCTCATTTCTTTATTTATTTATAAATATTTTTATTAGTTTATTTTAAATCAGTAGTTTTAATGTGAACATTCTTTTATTTTAAAATTTTTGAAATATTTTTTAAAATCCATACATACTAAATTGAGTTTCAATACTAATTTTCATCTGTATAGTGATTATAATTTAAAATATATGAGTACAAAATTGGACGAAATAATTTTTAAAGTCATGTATTTATAAATTCCATTCATTTTAATTTTATCAAGGGTTAGAGGAGTCTCACGGGATTTTGGATTAGTTATGGCGGTTATAAAAGAGTTTTGGAATTATGAGGGTCACCACATAATGGTGGGGGGAATGGTGTTGGTCATTTTTTATTAGAGTGCCCCATGATGAGTGAGAAATATTTCCTAGAAATTTTATAAAGTATTTTTCTTTGATTTTAATCCTGAGAGACATGAGGATTTGAAAATGGATTCAGAGTCTTTGTCGATGAAGATTGATTTGGTGTGACACATGATATGTTACATAATCAGATGTTTTTAGCATAAGTATCACCACAATATAATGTTGAGAATAATTAAGGTAAAATTTATTATGGTTATGTGTTGTTCTATATTGAATATCATGGTTGTGGTTAATTTATTTTGGATAAATGTTTAGTTTCATATGATCTGAAGTTAAAAGTCTTTCAAATTGGATCTCTCATTGACCGAGGGCACCATACGCGTGTTTGGAGTTCACCATTTCATGGTGAATTATTTATATATTCCTCAAAAAATGGATGGCCTAGATGGTCTTGGTTCATATTTTCTCTCTTTATATTGAACCCTATTCAATCCCTATGCCTCTCACAACCCTCTATTCACACCTTAAAGTGTATAAACCCCTTAGATAGATGGATTGAAGTCTCAGATCACCGTATCTTCCTCTTTCATCCGTCTTTCTAATCACCCTATTCTAATTACATTTCGAAAATATATTTTGGTTGGATTTCTCTTTTCTATGTTAAGTTTTCTACCATGATTGAATTGTGGTTTCCATTCTTAGTTTATCGTAGTGATTCCTTTTCTAGTGGTTGTTTCTCTATTGTTTATTCTTCCTTAGAGAATATTGATCTTCTAATAAAGGTAAGGGATCTATTACATATGATTATATTTATGTGAAATTGTGATCAAATCATTCATTATCACATTATTTAAATGTTACTGTTTAACTGTAATAAGATAATAATCTAGAAAAGAAATTTCATGTTGAACAATTAATCAAAATAAGGAAAATTTTAAGGTGTAAAAAGGAAATGTTTCAAGATCTTATTTAATTTATTTGTTGGATGTAAATAATATTAAATGGAATTATGTAGTTTTAATTTATTAAATAATAGTATTATAAAATTAGTCACATGTCATTTCATAAACGATTAAACTTCATTAAATAAATAAATTTAAAATAACCAATGATGTTATCTCATGCTACAATTTTATTTACCTTTTGACTAAAATTGATATTAGTTACAATACTTTAAATTAATGAATTGAAAATATAATTATAACATTTTCATGTTAATTAACTTTTATTTTATAGAATTAAATAAATGGTTTCTATTCACATTTCTTGTGGTTTATGATTTTATGTTTCCTCTTGGTGTTTACTAGGATAGTGGGATATGTTTTCAAAAGTGTTTTAATTATATTTATTTTATAATTCATAATTTATAGAAACTATATAAACAGAAATCCAAAATAAAATAATAAATGGGAGAGTCATGATCAGTTTGTCTACTACTTATCATAGATTTGATTACCTAAAATAATGCTTGGAATCATTTTTTGTTTAGATATGTTTTCTAATTATCTAAGATACCTTGTGTGGATAACCAAATCACAATGAACTAGTAATTCAAGAAGAATTTAAAATGGTTTTTTAATCAAGAATAATTTTTTACATATAATTTGTCTCATTATTTATTGTGGGGTGAGGAATTTATTAGTATCATGGCCTTAATTCACTCACCTATGTGCAGAAAATAAATTTTAAAGGTATGTGTGCTCTAGGTTCATAGATATTTTTCGTATTTTTAATGAATTTTTTGTGGTTGGGAACCATGAAGAATAGTGGGATGGAGTCTTGGGGTCTATTTTTTAATGTTTTATACAATGGATGAGAAATGGGCAAGGAGCATGAACTATAGTGGTGGTCGATGATGATGACAACGATATGGATTTTACTATATGAAATGGTGTGGTATATTGGTGTAGACAAGATGATATCAAATCAGGTCTTTCTTGTCAAAATATAATTAATATTTTGTTGTGGTTTCTTGGTTTTTTCATAATGATTTCTTAAGGGCCAAATGTCTAGATGATGTTTTGTCAATTAGTTTCCAAATGAAGGATGTATTTGTTGATATACATTGTCAGTATATCATCTATGTAGTAGCTTTAGATGAGTCTTAGAGTACATATAGTATTAATAAATATTAAATTAATTATTAAATGAAAGGGTTTGGTTCATGGTGTTCAAAAAATATAATTAAATACTTAAGAATATAATAAAAATAATTAATAATTTCATCAAAATTTAGTTTAAGAAGATTAAAACATAAATCATTGGAAATGCTGATATGAATAAATTAATGGTTAATTAACTAAAAATTAACTTGATTCTTTTATTATTTCTTTATACTTTGTCTACAGAATTGGTAGTTATGGGTCCTATGTGATGATAGTGGTAGATTAATCTATGGATATATAGCTTACATTAGTGTGGTTGTGAATGATATTATTCTATATTTTCCAATTTCATATTCTATCCCACCCATGTTGGTAAGGAAACTGGCATCCAAATGTTTTATGGGGGAATTTTCTATATCATTTAGTATATAAAGAGAATTGATTCCTAACTAATCCACATATCTCACTCTCCCTCTGTATGTATATGAATATGTTTATTCAATGATACAATGGATTGTGATATATGGTGTGTTCCCACTATGGATGCGATGAATAAAATTTTACTAAATGTTTATGTTTAGGTTGAAAAGACTTGAGGTATAGTGCATACATACATTTTTTCATGGTGTCTCTGGATTCTCATGGGTATACATGCCTGGGATATGATGGATTAAGGTATAAATTGTTTAACCAGGTTGTAGTGGCTTCCATACATACACCTTTTCACTACTTGGATGTGATGGTGATGAGATTTCAGGATGCAAATGACATAATAATTGTGGTGATACTATTTCATGAGGTGTAGCATGATTTATAGGATGTATGAACAAAAGAAATAATTGTTTTTGTGTGAGAGAAAAACCCTAGTTGAGAAGTGAAATAGGGTTAACTTTATTTATATATATTCTTTTTATATAATGGCTTACTTATATATGTTATTGCTAAGTGATCCAAGGTGTGTATGGGACAATAATAGTATACTAATTTAAAATATGAGTAGGTTTTGGTTATTCATTCACTCAGATTTAGTATTCTTCATTCACATTTTTATGAGAGTTTTTGAGGTGGATCCTACTATGTATACATATTATGCTCACCCAATGTATATAAAAACAATTTTCATGTCAGTGGGAATTGATTGTAGATTGGGTTGGATGTTACTAGCTATGATGAGTTATAATGCAGTCATTGGGAGATGTTGGAGTTTGATGTCACTCTCTAGTTTTAATTTTGGTACTTAATTTTTTCCCTTTCAGTTATATATAGCATTACAAGTACTATGATTTCCTCATTACTTTATTCATGGTGCTGGTTGGTGGTTTTTCTCATTTTATATCTTACAACTTAAGCTCTATAGTGGGTACTACCTCTCATGTGTGTGAATGATATATCCTCAGTTCTGGTCATTAGACCATTGCCTATTGTAGGTTGGATTCAATGGTCATTATCTATAATTCTTCATTACAGCCTAGGAGGGGTGCCTTTGGAGAAAGGGTTTCATGAAATAGTGCCATCAAAGGTAATAGTTGAATTATAGAATAGTGTTTGGAGTTAAAGACTAGTGAATATTCATGTATTAGAAGGTAAATGATATCATATAGGGTTAATAAGATATTTAAAAAAATGTATACCATCTAGAATATTTATTTTTTGGACACCTAGGATATCATATAAGGACCTTCATGTTTAATGAATATATTAAGAGATGCAATGCTTCTTTAAGGGTATAGGCCATGGTAAATATCCTACATCATAATTTTTCGACTCGTATGTTTGAATTTAGGGAGAAATGGTAAATGTGTTAAAATTAAGTAATTAATTAATTATACATCCTTTAAAAGTTATTTCATCCTAGGTTTAGGAGTACTGATGTTTTTTCTTTCGCAGATATCACACTAGTTTTATGCCCTCATCTGATTTATATAGAAGATATTCAAGAATATGTTTCAATGGGTCTTCATATAGAGGAGGTCAATGAAATTGAAACTTAGATGAGGAAAAATTGAGAGTTTTAATTTCATGGTCTATATACATACAAAATATCCTTTTCATATCATGGTGTAGAGGATTACCTAAATAAGGAGGAGATAGCATTCAGTTTGATATATACCTAGAAGGAGTCGTGGGTTAATTTATATGTAATTATACTGAAAGTTTCTTCTTAGGAGTGGTGTATTTTGTTCCTTATAGATCATGATTAGTTGATTGTTTTATAGTACATGTTTAGGGATCAATTTCAGGCTAATTTTTTATCCTCGACGACAAGTGAATCTTGATAGAAAGATATATTTTCCATTTGATAGGGTAATTGTAGTATGTGTGAGTTCATTATCTACTATAATAACCTTATACATTATACTTCGTAATTATTCTAGATAACCACAATGAGTTGATTCATTTAAAAGAGGATTTTCATCAAGAGATCTTGCATCCGGCCACTCTATTTATATTGAAGTCATATGCTATGGTACTGTTGGGGGAAGAGACAAATAAAATGATATTTTCTAGGACATATCACCATGAGGTAAAAATTTCCAATACCTTAAATGGAGAAGATATTTGTATATTAGTTCTCATTATTCAATCTAGAATAACAATTTTCTATCAGTAGTGAGTGGGTTTCATCCTTCTTCAACTAGTTTTGTTGGAGCTATCATTTTTCAGACACCCACTAGTGGGTTAAGTATAATATCTATCTTATTGATTTCCTGAACATCAGAAGTGAGATTTATTGAACTTTTCTAATAGTTATCATGTGGAGTTGTTCACAATCTAGGACTAAATTTTATAGCAGTTTCATCTATGATAGTTGTTGCAGTAAGAAATTCCATATTTTGATTAGTAAAGGGTGTGTTGTAGGAAAATTATATCCCAAGGGAATCTCTCATCCTTAAGGATAGTTGGTAAAGTGATCTCAAAGAGGTAGTCACTATAGGGGCCAATGTGTTTTTAGTGAAGGATGTGCTCAAATGCATGATTTATCACTGATATCTCCTGGTGATTCAGATATCATACAAGGTATTATCTATCTGTTTCATACATGGGTTAATTTATTGTTCTTTTCTAGAGATACAAACTCTTTTTCATGACCCACTCTAGTTTATATTTTATGACTGTGTGTGGATATGAATATAGTTCCCTTTTTTGTAAAATATGTTAGTTAAAGGTCAAGCTAGATTGTTTAATATGCAAAGAGACTGTGAATTGGTGTTAGGGTTGTACCACTAATTGGGAGATTTCTAATGATCAAATATATAACCAAAAAACATAATCTATATCGTGGACTGGCTATATTCAGTGTAGATTACCTTGTAATTAATCAGAAAAAACATTATATTCTTTGACAATGATGGAGACTAGGTGGTGTTTGTTACTAAGAGAGACCCTCATATCGGTCAAAGGAGCATTGGGTCACTATCTTAAATTATGAATGATTTAATTTTTATCTCATTATAGATCCAACTGATAGTGTTTCACAATGTTTTATAAGAATTCCTGGATCTTTTTCCTAAAGAGGTTGTGTTATTTCCACCTCATTGAGAGGTTTAGTTTGGTATATATTTGTAGATAGGTGTTTCTCTTAAATCAATGACTTGGTAATGGATGGCCCCCTTTGAGTTTTAGGGGCTACAGATTTAGGTCAATGATATCTTGAACAGAGGATTTACTTAGCCAAGTGTGTAGCCTTAGTTATACCCAATTCTATTTTCAGAACTGGTGGATGGAATTCTATAGGTGTGTGTCGATTATTACTATGTGAATCAGGTAATGCAGAAGAACTGCTTCCCTCTCCCATATATTGATAATTTATTCACTCATTTTAAGAGAGAAAGTTAGTTCTCAATGATATATTTTTTAGTGTCCCATTATTATATCAATATAATTTCCCTTCTAGTTATATAAATGTGTCGTATTTATTAAATCACATACACCACATGATAAAACCAACAACACTTTATAATATTTAATAAAAAAATACATTTAGAGAATAAAAGTTTCCATAATAAGTTATAGTATTATGATGGGAAAAATTAAAAATAAGATAATATTAATAGGAAAATTTGGATATCCTCGATCCCCTAGAATAATTTCACTCAAAAACAATAGTATAGAAATGAAACAAATTTTTATTAATGTTATATGAATTTTGAAAATGAAATAAAATAAAAACTTGAGTGAAAATTTAAGTTAATAAAGAATAAATGAAATATTATGTATTTATATGATGTAGGGATCTCGTGATACTGTTAGAAATATGACCATTGGAATAGTAATATGACCATTAGAAACGTAACTTAACCATTGGAATGGTAATATGAACCTTAAGAATTGTGACCTGACTACTAGAGTTTTATCCTCATCTATATATATGTAAAATAATATTTAGGTATCTTATAATATGAAAATATGATATATTTATACCGTGGTGAAAGTAAAAAAGTCATTATCAACACTATAGCATGTCCATTTCCAATACACATGTCATCAACATTTTTTTACCACTATGGATTCCTTCCTACAATTCTCGTTCCCTCCTCCCAATTCAGATATCCCACCCACCCCGACTCCCCAATTCCCTCCATCCCCAACTCCCCTACCTCCACCTAGGGATCCACATGTATCTCTTAGGCATCTACCTCGACCACTTTATCAGCCTCCACTTCCACCTTCGAATGTGTATTGTCCTCCACCCACACTTTAGACTCCTATTTTGCGTCAGACTTCACCTCCGCCTCTTCCTCCATATCAGCCTCTATGTCTGCATCGGCCTACCCCTCCACCTCAGACTCAGCCTCTGACCTCACCTTCTCCTCCGCATTGGCCTCCTCCTCCTATTCCACATCGGCCTCCACCTCCGCATAGGCATGCCCCTCCACCTCCTCCGCATCAAAATCCATCTCATTCTCTACCTTTACCTATAAGATCAAAGTCCTTGATGATTCTTTGTATGTTTCTCCCTTCTTGATATCTCGTCTGTGACATTTCATCCCAACTGTGATTTCATTTTCATCTGCACCTAATTGGGATTTTCTACTTCACATTAGGATTATTCAATTTCATGTCTTTATTTTCACGAACATATCCTTCATCTATAATCAGTCTCATTCTAATTCTTTTATCATATTAGTATTTACCTCTTCATATCAGCAAGGATCATCTTGAGTAAATACCCAATCTGAATCCCTACTTTAGAACGTCAATATCTTCAAACAAAATACCACATCCCTAATTCACTATATCCCTATTTGAATCTACAAGGAACATATGGTAGGTCTAATTTTTTTATTTTTTATTAATATTCACTTTTTTAGATGCATATTAACTTATTTATGACTATAATTTGGGTTTTATGAATCTCTATTTATAATCTGTGTTTAGTTATTTTTAGGTTCATACTACCATTTCAGGTATGTGAAAATTAAAAATCTTGGATGGTTCCATTATCGCCTGGTTCTCTCTCCTGAGTGAGGTAAGACCTTCCTTAGGTTTTACCTTCCCCTAGAGTGATTCTCCTTCGCATCGGATCTTTTTTCTGGTATTTTCTTTTCTCATTTTGCTCATCACATTCACTTTTCGCATCAGGTTCTTCCAATTCCACCTTGCCTCTTGGTGTCATTTCATTGTGGTATTCTCCTTGTCTCTGTTTAGGTTCGATGTTTTGGTGGTCCTTTGGACTCCACTTGTTTCATATCTACCCAGATCGGACTCCTCTGGCACGATTCGAAGGCCATGAGTTTTTTCTGGGATTTTGCATACGAGGCGATAGAGTGGGCTGCTGATGATGCTTCACTAGAACTCTTCTTCCCTGGTTCTCTGGATCTGGACCCCTTAATCAACTCGACGTTTTTGTGTGGATTATGATCTATACATGATGAATATATGGATTTATGCGGTATCCATTCATGGTAAGTTTCGTCTGATTTTTTCTCTGAATGGAAAAGTTAGGGTTTCTGGCGGCGGCGGGGACTCCTCTGTGGCAGTGTCTAAATATCATTGTGTGGTTTTCGGACACATTGGTGGTCTTTTGGCTCTACTAAAGTTGTATTATGACTGACCTTGGTTGGTCTACTTCATATTCACTGGTGATTTGGTTCTGGTTGATGGACGATGATGTTTTTTGTTGATGATTTGAGTGATGTTTGGTCTGTGCTTGTGCTCTTCTATTTCAATTAATTGTTGTTTGTGTTCTTTGGTGGCTGATAGTTTGTTGAAGTATTTTGGGGAATGAAATATGTTTTTATCGCATTTGGCACAATTCAGTTTCTTGTATTACTGGGTGGGCGACCTCGTTTGAGGGATGGGTGTGTTGACACCCATCATCAAATTGTCTTTCTTCTCAGACGGATGGGTTCCTTAATTTGATTTTTTCAGTGATTTGTCTTGTGTTGTGTTGCATCAAGTTGACTTTCTGTGATTTTTTTCACAAGAATTGTCTGGTGGGTGGCTCTTTTGAAACATAGATGTGATGTAATCTATCTTCTGTTCCTCCCTCTACATATTTATGTGTGTGGGAGGAATGCTCTACCTCATTGTGCTGCCAGCACAGTCCAACTTCTTGGTAGGGGGGAAACACTTTCATTTTGACAATCTCATTGTTGCATTCTCTCCCAGGGGGGGGGGTGATGAAACTTTTTTCTTTCCCTTTGACTTGTTCTCCTCATTGATCACTTGAGTTTTCTATCATCCCTTTGGGTTGTTTCTTCTGGCTTTGTTGTCGTTGTGTCTGTAATGGGTTTCTCCTTCTTCCCTTCAAAAGTAGTTTCTTTCTTCTTCAATAAACGGGGTCTTGTCCCCTTTACCTTTAAAAAAAGGTTTGTTTAATTTCAATCCCCATCATCAAGAATTATTTCTCCAAGTTATGTTTAGGTTCATACATCCATTTTATGTTTGTTTTATTGAAATCACTTGGGTAACAGAGATTTTCATCATTTTTTTGGTTACTGAGTTTGAACCATTTTGATACATGCCCATCCTTATAAACCATTTTAAAATTTAATCTATTTACATGTACCTTTATTTATGCATAATAAGAGAGAACGATCTTAAGCATAGAGTCAAATATTTTATGAGGATAATTGTAATCAGTCAATTATAGTCATAGATTCTTAGAAATTGAATGAAATAATGTAATTGATTCTATTTATTTATCTGGTTATCTATTTGTTTCATTACATCAGAATTTTTATTTTGACTAAAATTGATCTCCATCTTTAATTGATAATAACGGGAAAGATTTTTCCTTTCTAAATTCAAGTGATGTTGGAGAAATCTAGGTTTTTAAATTAAAAAGGGTATTTTATATATTTACATTTTATCTATATTTTTTTTGTTGTATTTTCTCATTAAAATTTATTTTTTGAATTTCATCATTATACATCCTCAATTTTTTCATTACATCTATTTTGATGGGAAAATAACTTGGTTTTTGAGCTTTTATTACCATTATAGTCTCTCTAACCATAAAGAGTTGATGATTTTAGACTATTACCATGTATGAATAGTTTAATTTCAAGATGTATACATATTTCTAATATGAAAAGTTATATTATATTATATTATATTATATTATATTGGCTATTTTAACTGATATATGATATTCCTTTTCATCAAAGATCATATAACAATCAACGCGTACTTTATTCAAATAGATTCATGATCCATAAAATCAATGGTAAACATTATCTAAAAAACAATTTTTAGTATATTTTTCAAAATATTTCCACTATCTTGAGGATTCAAATTTTTTCAATGATTATGTGTAATTTTTCATTAATAATAATCTCACTTAAATTCTTATTTGTTATTCAATATTCTCTATTCAACCAATAAATCTCTCAATATAAGTTCCTTTTATTGTTTTTTATTTCAATGTGAGCTTTATATTCTTATTTTTGCATGTCTTCTGTTAATCAAACACTTTATGTATGCTCAGAAATATTTTTTTTAAATATTCAGTTGGAATTTATTATTCAGTGTTTTGTGAACTATTTAGGATACACAATTACAAAGATGTCACAAGTACCATAAATCAAAAATTGTTGTGTTTGTAAACTACAAATAAAAGGATTATAAGCATGAAAAATAAATTCAAAATTGTCTTAGGTTTGACCTTATGTCTTTTCTCTCATTAAATATTCAATAAAAAATAACATTAGGATGATGTAAGAGTGTTTAATATAAACAAAAACCTATTATAAGGTTAAATCCTTTATTTCAGGTTCTCCTATTCACTATAGCTTGAAAAATTTAGTAAACCAAATTGAAATATTTATACAAATATACCCAACATCTGTTATTAATATCAAAATGAGAACGTCATCACACATTCCTTCATTATAAATTATGTTAAATGATTTTATACCCTTTAATTTTTATTTCACTAAAATATATGCACTAATTGTTTTTGTCAAACTCTAAATTCAAAAATAATAATAGATCAAAATATTTCACCATATGAACCAGAAAAAAAGATTAAAATTTCATCATTATAATATAACTCCACCGACTATGTCCAATAAAAAACATTACACTTGACGGGTGAAAAACTGCCCCAAAAATTATTTATTAAAATATAAAAAGGAACTGATACAAGTATATTCTTAATTAAATTAAAAATTCCCCAAAATTAGAGTAATACATTCCAAAACAGTTATGTATTTACTAACTATAACTTCAACCTTTTTGGTTCATGACTTCCATATAGTTTGTTATATTATAACCAATTATCCATTGTTTTTATTATAATCCCTATGTCCTTCAATGTTAGTATTGTATGAAGTGAAAGTATACAACCTTTGACTGAATGGTGTGATTATAGTAAATTCCATATTTTTCAATCTAATAATCAATTAACTTCCAGTATTTTACTAGCATGGAAATTGTATAGTGGTCATTGATAAAGGTAGTCAATATAAATATGGACATAAAATATTCTCAACTTTTTAGTTATTGACTCTACTAGTATTCCTTTTATTTCGTTGTGATTTCTTTCACCTAAGATAAGAATTTTATGATAATACAAAATACTAGGATCTTGTGTTGTTTTTATAAAATAGAAATAGAACATATACTGAAATATCATATTACTACTATTCAAATATTTCATATATAATATTAAACATGATCTATTGATATTAGATCACAAGTGTTGGTTTTTCTTGGGTTAGTTGGATGGATCTTGAGGAAACTAGACAGGGAATCCATTGCATGATTTTTCAAGGGAGGTTAATTAAACATTTTAGAATTCTTGTAGATGGAATTGTTGGGGTTGGAGAGATGTGAACAGATGAGAAAAATCTGAATATTATAGTCCGAGTTGAGTGATATATGGTAGAGAAAAAAAACAGTTACATTACCATCTCGCCTAACTCAAAAGTTCTATTATATGGATCCAAAAATTATTTGAAAACAGCCTTATACCATCACATCCTCAACACTCTCCTTTCTACATTAAATAATATAGCTTACTCAGACACTGATGTTGGGAGAATAGTGTTTAATCCTCCTGGTCTTGTCTCTCTGACAATAGTTTATAAAATAACCCAAAATTTGACAATCTCATGTCTGAAAACCCGAAAAAGATTTTTTATTTGTAGAAATTTCTTTAAAAAGGTCCCCAAAAACATATAGAAGTTATTTTTTATCAATACTGTTTCTATATACTGGAGTGTTACAAGTTTAAGAAGAGAGAAAATCATGGTAAAGCTGAGCTTCCCTTATAGTTAATACTCTTAGCTGGGTGAAAGAAAATTGTTATAGAACACTACTACATTTTATAGAAAAGATTGTCCCAATCTATATTGTGAAGGTCAACATACCAGTTTTATGATAGAATATAACACTTAGTCCATTCTAGATCAATTGTGAAAGTTATAGGGTGAAGACATTGATTGAGATTGATTTTTTTTACTAAGCCTCATTTAACAGGTCCATGTTAGCATGAAAGGATGCATGTTTCTTATGGGAAGTGTAAATTATATATTATTTTAGTTAGTGTACCCCAAGTAGTGTGAAAATACCCACTTTCAAGGAAGTGTCACATACATTGGAATCACACCCTTCCTATAAGATATCCATATCTTGTATTACTATTAAAAATATCCATTTCTATGTCCATGGTTCTGAAATTTCCTATAGAAAGAATGAAACTATTATTGTCTTGTATATTATCTCAGATGATTATGAATTTCCATAAACATCACTTTATATTTCTATAAATTTCCTCTAATTGTGGAATTTTGTGATTCTCTATATCTCCACCAGGTGTGGCGTCTAGAATTATGGTTTTGTTGATTATTAATTTATTGGAAAAATGGTGTTGTGGTATGATTAGTGATATAGATGGTTATATTTCTGCTGATTTGGTTTAGAAGGTACATTGTTTTGATGCTGGGAATCTATATTTTGGTTTCAAATTATGATATCCCTAGGGTGGTTCCAAATGGTTATTTCAAAGGGTGGATCTATATGTAGTTTTTCATATTTTAGATTTCAATTTTTTAGTAACTAGAGGATGTTTTATTTTATTACTTCATTCATTTGATCTTGTGGGTACTTATTTAAATTATAAGTGTTTTTAATGATTTATCCCTATGATTATACGGATTCCTATGTGAAAAGTATTGTGATGTTTTGGCAAGATGTATTGAGATTTATATAGAACCTTGAGGTATGGTATATCAATGATATAGAGAGATGAGTACCTATAATTTCAGAACAATTCAAATGAAAAAATAGGTACCTTTTAAAATTTGATTAATTTCCGTTCCATTGTAACATTATATGAAATAATGAATGATGTTTCTTAAATAAATAAATGTTATTATCGAATAATACAATTAAGATATATGTAAAATAGTTGTAAATGTGTAGAGGATTTAATGATATATAAAACATTGACTGATGTTAAATACCCCCACATTTTATCTTACATTTATCTTACTTGAAATGTTATAATGTATGATAAAGAATAATTTTATCATGTAATATGAATACATGTAAAATATCTACAAACCAACAATGCATTTTATTAATTTACATTCACTCCTTAATAAATATTTGGCTAGAATACCCCCACATTGGAACAAATTTTGTAGGAATTCAAGTAGTTAAATCTAGATATTTATTAACATGAAGAGACGAAGGAATATTATCTTCTCTAAAAGAAACTATGTCAAATTATAAAAAATATCTTCTCACCCTAAAATAAGAAATAAAAACATCTATTTATGGTTTACATATGAGAATTCCAAAAATCCTTGATATATGTGTGTGTGTGTGGTTTTTATTTCGTAGTTTATATCATAGTTATTGATAGGTGGGGGATATCATATCGACCACATTTACCCAAAATGTGTCACATATTTATTTGTCCTTCCAAATAAAATGCACCACATTATTCCAACTTCTCTTATTTATGGAATTTTTATTTACCTAATATAATTTTCGGTCAAATGTAAACATATTTGAGCCAATTTTTATACATTATATTCTTTATAATGAATGTGAGTAAATTTTTTCATAACTAATTATGTATATTTAATTTTTTTATATGATGATCCATTTCATTTTTAATTTCAGTACTATCAAATAAGATACGACATTAAATTATGCAACTAATTGATGAACATGAATTAAACATTTTAATTTTTTGAAATATTAACTTATTTTAGTATGAAAACATGGTTTGACATTTTACATACTATATTTTTTTGAAAACTATGTGTTAATTTTATTGAATTTGTAATTAAAATGATCGTATTGTTCAAATTCAGGGGTTGGGTACTAGTAATTTAAAAATGATGAATTAGGTGTTGGTGTTTTTGTAAAACATAAATGTTTTAATAGTAATTTCATAATAAGAATTATGATTTCAAAGAAATTATATTTTCATAAAAAGTATATATTATGTTTTATTATAATGATAAGATTATTTTTGAGACCATAAGTAATTTTTTCATGATCAAAAAAGTGATCATAATATTTAAATTAATATTTTTCGAATGGATGATATTTTTATATAAATTTTAAATTTTTTAAATTCAGATTTTTTTTATAAAATTGGTTACATTTTGGGAATCTATATATTTAAAAAAAATTAGGGTTTAAATGAACAGAGTTTTGATCCATGGTACAAATTCCATGGGAATTTGATTTTTCGCATTTAGTGGACATATCATTCTTTGAACCGAGATTTTGAACATAATTCCAATATTTGGATCACTTTAAAGAGTCATTTTTAGAATTGGCTAATGTTTTGATGATTTCCTCGGGTGCTCTATCGAGTCTCAGGACTGTCAGGATTTGAAACATGAAAATAGAAATTTCTTGTACAGGATGCATGGTTTGTCTAAAACTGTGTGGCCCACTAGAGAAAACCATGTGGCTATAGCAAGTGAGAAGAAGTTCCCCACATGAGTTGTGGATAACTTCCCAAATTGTGGGCCTAACCTACAAGGTTAGTGACACTTAGGTAGTATGATTTCACTATTCATCGCACAGGTAATGCGTAGTTTTTCATATTGTGTGTAATAACCATGTGAGGATAGTGTTCCAAGTAACAGGAGCCACATGGTTGGTGCTCCGTTTGGACAACCATGTGTCCAAACTCTGTGGCCTAGTTGTTGAAGGTTAAATGACCCTTTTACCCTTAATTAAACTTGTAACCCTTTTAATTTTTCTTTTCTTTCTTCTTCCTCAAGCATGTGTCTACTCCTCCTTTTTCACCGAGGGTTTCTTCTCCCAATACTACTCTAGTATTTGGAAGATCTCATCTATCCAAATATTGATTTAGACATAATTGGTATTTATGGATTACTCTCAATAACCTCTAATTTCCTTTTAAACCATTTTTCATTTATTATTATTTCAATCAAGTTATCATTGTGCATGCTCATTTTCCCTATTTTCAATGTAAATGTTCTCATCATCAATTTATTACAAACCACAATGAATCACATCATGGTATTAGATGATTAAATCATCCTAAGAATAATGTTGGTGGTATATGGATTTTTCCCCAAGCTTTCATCATTTCATAAATAGCATCGTTGTTCTGCATGCCATCCTTTTTTCTTCAATTTAATGTGGTATACACACCTTGCATTACTCCCACTAAGACTTCTTTAGTGAATTAAGGTTTCCAACCTCAACCAAAGATTCACCTTGGGTGTGCCAGATTTTATTTTCCCTTTGTAAATGAATGTTTAAATTACCTAATTTCCTTCTATCATTTGGATTGCATTTAAAATGGTTTCCCCATGAAGTTGATAACCCAATTGATAATGTCACCTCCTAGGTTCCATTTTGAACATTATAATTGAATTTCCATGTATGGTGTCTTTGTAAAATTTTTCTTTTGATGAATTGAGATGTGATTCAAGAATGTGGTGCTTAATTTATTAAATGATTTTTTTTACAATGACAAATTTTATAAAAAAACCCTCAAACGAGGTGCGTTGTCTTCAAAATTGCAAACTGATTACTAGTGATTAAAAACATTCTTGTCTATAGTGATATATTTTTTTATATGCTTTTATGTCAATGTTATATAATAGGTATGTTAGTATATGGTCTCTTTTGTAATATCAAATAGAATTTCCCTACTTTGAAATAAATAATTATTAAAAAAAATCACCTCTTAAGGGCCTTCTTTGAATTATAAATGACATTTTCAATGTATGAAATTGCTCTATTTTTTTAGGCATCTTCTATGTTACTCCATAAACCTGGTAAAATAAATTTCCATGCTTGATTATATTAAAGAGAATTATTTTTAATTGAATTTCTAGTCTTGATGGAATTATTTAATTGAATTATTTGAATGGTTGAAATGTATTTACATGTTTATATTTGACGTCTTACATCCTGAATGATGTTCTTGCATAAATGAATTGAACATTTTAAACTAAATTAATTTTAACTGGTTGAAAGGACACACCATTTATTACATGCTTAAGTACATTCTTAACTAGAATTTTAATAAATGGAATTCCCTAGTTTATAATGGGATTGGTAAATTTAAATCATGAGATGTAATGCCTCATGACTATTATTTTGAATATAAATATGCCTTATGCATAGATTGTGGAATGATAATAAGAGTTCTATTTAGCATGGTGGTATTACGATCCCTTACATCAAGTTTTGAGCATGATGTCACACACCATTGATACTATGTGGATGGTGGGCATGATGTACCATGCCATTTATTGAGTGTTGACATAATGGTACACTCACTATTGATCAGGTTTTGACATGGTGGAACACTCACCATGTTGAGTGATGAGTATGAAATCAAACAATCACTATGAGATGTAGGGAAGGTATCCTCTGTTATAGCTTATAGGCTCATTTATACTAGTTATGGATGAATTAGTTATGATCTGGTCCATCTAAAACCTAGTTATCTAGGTATATGGACATTTAATTACGCACGTACTTGGTTCATATAGGAGGATGAAATATATAACTATAATATATATATATATATATATATAATTAATATATATATATATATATGGGTGTGTGTGTTTGTGTGTTTAATGATTGAAAAATAATTATGTCCATGACCCAAAGCAGGTAGACTGAATCCAGTGTCCTAATGGAACATAAGTTGAATGGTGTAAATTTATTTATCCCGCAGTATTTATTTATTATTGGGAAACAATCCCTCATGTTAACATTATAGAATTTTTGGGTTGGTTATGTTTGTTGACAAATAATATTTTCATGGGGGGAATTATCAGTTCTAGATATTTTTTTGACAATCCATGTTGAAAAAGAACCATGACAAAGGAATGGATGATCGGGAGGTATACAAAAGAACAAACACAGGGTGGCACTGCCTACTAGTGTTTGCCAAATTTTTGGGGTCCAAAATTTGTAGTTGAGTTTTAATCATGGAAAATGTATTTCCTCAAATATATCATTAAAATATGTAAAAGGAATGATTTTTGCGAAGGGCATTGAGAATTGTGTTTCATGAAAGATAAAATATTTATGATAGAGGTCTTCACGAAAGCGATGAGCGTCGCGATTCTGAGAAAAATAGATCTTCATAATCAGTGAAGGAGTTCTTCACAGTTTTTGATGGAAGGCTTCATGATTTGGATGGGTGATGCAAAGACGTATTGCTCTGCGATTACGATGGGCTTCGCAAACGAAAAATTATAATGGATCTTCACGAAATAGAGGTGTGTTGCGGAGACGGATCCGAAAAAAGCGCTGAAGGTAGTGGAGCTTCATGAAGTTCCTAGACTATTAATATGAGGACACCCCACTTAAAATATACATATATAGAAAATAGATAGAATCAATTAAAATTCTAAGTCTCTGAGTTTGCAAAGGAGATTCTTGAAGGTGTTATGAAAAGTCATTCATGAAGGCCATAAGCCAACCGGATGTTTTGAGCATCACGAATGCAAGTAATTCACGAAAACCCTAAAAATTACACTAAAACCTGTGTGCATCATGAAGGCTATTATGAGATTTACGAAAAGATGAACTATGAGAAAACTAGTTTAATCTTCACGAATGGTGATTCACGAAGGCCAGTTGGATCTTCGCAAAAGGTGCTTTTTAAAGGATAGTTTGAGCTTCATGAAAGGATTGTTTTTCGAAGGCTATAATATTTTTACAAAGAGGTGAAATGGTATTGCCCAGAGTTCCTTGGAAAAGAGGTATTCTTCTGGGGTTGAAATTGGGACATTAATATAGCTTTTACATACTTTGGAGGATGCATTCATTTGAGTTAATGAAAGAACCTACAAGTTTTTAAACTGTGGTTAGATCTTCTGAAGAGGCAGTGAGCACACTTTAGTTGAGAGAGCAGTGAGTTATCAAATTGTGAATGGTTGTAAACTAGGAGGGATAGTTAGTCCACTTCAAACATTGTAAACAGCAGTGTGTTTTTTTGTGTGGATTTGGTATATTGGAACATTGTCGGTGTATGGTTCTTGGAGATATCCCAGTGAGGGTAAACTAAGTAAAATTGTTGTTTCCTTTGCGTTATTTAATATTTCTTTATACTCTTCAATGGGAATGAGAGATAAGAGAGTTTTGTCTAACGAAAAAACAAGTTCAATGGGGTAGTTGTTTTAATCTGTCATACCCTGATTCACCCCCCCCCCACCCCACCCTAGGGTATCTATCCTAGTGGACCTAACATTTATTCATATTACCTACACACTGATTATTTTGTACTCAGAGACTGGATTTAGTTTTACAGAACATGTGTGGTAACATAATAGGATTTATATCTCACACCCTGTTCTAACTGCCATTGCATTGGGGTACCTGAGTAGATATCATATTCACAAGACCATGGATTCTCGCTTGTATCTAGGAGTTAGGAACACCAGTCAGAGTTGGAGCTCTAGATAATCATGGTGTTCAGCATCAGGGATTTTTATTTCATTTCTATATTCATGTACATCCTTGTATCATGTTACTTGTGGTATTTATATTATGTTATCTTATGTGTCACCATCTATAAGTACATTCATTGCATACATTGGTGTTGGAACACATTTTATATTTCAGTTTATACTATTCTTTCATAACTCTATCTTTCATTTATTACTTCTTATATTGTTTATTGTTATTTATTATCTGATATACCATTGTATTAATCTGATCACAAGGTTATATTCTCCCCACTATCACCTCCTTAGACCCTCACTTCTTTTTGTAGCATCTGGCATATAGGGAAGAGAACATGAGTACATGCGACCCACTGGTCTAGTTACTAATTTAGTGGTCAATAGGACAGGGATGATAAAATGTGGTATCAGAGCTGGATTTTCATTTCTTTTACTGATTTGGGTTGGTATATAGGAGACATGGAATGTGTCATCACTTGGTAAATAGTTGTTCCTGGAAGTGATCAACCCACTTATGGGGAGAAGTTCTAGTGTCTAGGAATGGGATTATTATTCATTGCATTTTCTATTATATTTTATTACTATTTCACATTGACTGACTGGAGTACTTTTCGCTTATTAGTGATTTCGGAAATTTATAGTATTTTACAATTGGCTTATTATGGTGATGAAGTTGAATTACATGCATCATTATATGTAAAGTCCAAACCCTAGTTGCCCAGATTTGATGCCTAATTTTTTTACATAGACATATTAAAAGGAAGGCACATCCCCAAAGAATTAATAGTTTATTAGATTTGGAAAACAAGATTTATACATAAGTTCAGCATTACATCATAAAATGAAATAAAATACCTAAATTCAATTGAAATAATACAAAACTCTTAGATTATCCTTGAATGTCAATTATAATATACTTCTTCACATCTTAGGAAAAAAATAAAACACAATAAAGGGGTGATGTCAGATTCTAAGAAAGGGTAAGTAATAAAATCAAAGTAATTATAAGAATAAACACTAGGCATTATGAGAAACTAAAAACACATGCATTTAAACATATACTTGAGTATAATAAGCTAGGAATAAATGATGAATGAATATTTCCATAATAAAACATTACCATGGATATTATACTAGTCAATTAATCACATGGAATTTCACTTACATGTTTCATAATGATGGAATTCATAATGCGAGACATCATAACCATTATGTCAAGGCCTCATGCCAAGACCATACATAAATAGGTAAAAACCAATACCCGTTTGTATCATGAGACCTATCGATGAAAATAGGGGATATAGAGATCCCCAACTGACACTTACTATGGCCAATTCATTCCCCATATAAAAGGGGTCAAATATAAACAACATATACATTCATATTGAAACTAACATATGTAAGTTAAGTCACTACCCCAATCATTAAACCTAAAACTAACCATTTGAAGTAATATAGTGAATAGTTTCAAGAAAAAACATACATAGTTAAACTAATAATAAACTATTAAATAAAACATGGTAGATGATATCACAAAATATGTATACCAATTAACCATGTGATTAAATATGAGTGTAGAAAGAGATGAAAATGCTCTTATAAAATAATCATGTAATTCTTTATAGAAATACTCTATTACTTTGAAAATATAATTTCTTTAGGAAATATATTTGTATAAAACCATAAGAAAATTGAGGTAGTTTTTTCAAAATAAAATATGTTATTTTATGAAACTAACGGTGTCTTAAAATAGATTATAGAGTACATTTGAAAATATGTAAAAATTCGAGAAGTTCCTCTGAAACCATCTTGTTTTTTTCGCAAAGAATTTTTAAATAATCCTTTTAAAAAATGTAACTCTCCATAAAATAAAGAAGGATTATAATTGTTACAAATATATAAAACATTCACATATAATATATGTGGATTAAATAAGAATAAATAATAATTTCATTAAGATAAATAGCGAATATGTGTAACACGAATGAAAATGGAGGTTCAGGTAGAAATCCCTTAGCTTATGTCCGAATGTGTTCTTCACTTGACCTTAAGTTCCTAGAATATGAAATTAGATCAATTAATAAATTAATTCATAACCTTCTATAAATTTATATAATTTATTCTAGTTTTATTATGTTCATTTATGGACTTTTGATAAGTTATAATATTAAATTCTGTCATTCTGAAGTGTTCGTTTCTTGATATTCATGATCAGATCGCTTCATTATAAGTATGAAAATTCATGTGGAATGGATATAATTTTCTAGGAATGAATTTATACATTATTAATTAACATCCATAAGTTTAAATGGTTATATATATACTTTGGTTACATGGTATGCGGACAGATATTAGAAAATTCATTTAGTGATAATCGTAATGATTTTTACGGTTGTTTTTCGACCACAACAAACTAGTTTTTTTCTATTATTTAGTATCATGTAAAAATTATGGTTCCAAAATCATTAAATAAAATATAATACATATTTTATAATATTTTTCATCTATAAAAAAGGTTTCATGATCAGCCTTGAAGTATAGATTTGTAAAGAACCAGAAATTCCATGTAATTTTTTATAATTATATGGGAATTTTACGAGTCTGTGAAAATTGACGGTGCATGATTCTGAGGCCTGGTGTTCCTGAAATGAATTTCTGAACTTTTTTTCAGGTAAATTTATTAAATGTGATAGCGTGTTTTGTAACTTTTAAACCGGTTCTCAGAATTGAAATCGGAGGGCACCATTGAACTCGCAGTGCCAGTATTCGCTTAAGGAGACCATCACCTCGACTGTAGTGGGTCGAGAGTGAAAGATAAAATTTTGTTCTTTTTGTGAAAGAATTAAATAAAATAAAAATTTCTAAAATTTTTATTTTAGAAACCCCCTCAACATGGGTTATGGTGGTGGGGACCACCTGATCCTGAAACCCCCCAATTTTGAATTCTTAAAGGTGGGGCCACCCGAACCCTCATAATGGGAGAAACACTTAAACTCCTTCTTAAATGCGGGGAAGCCTCTTGAACTTCCCCCACATTAATTTTTACACCCTCATTGATTAATTATACCAACTCATCAATTAATTAATTAAGCCAATTTGAAATTATTCCAACAAAATAAATAGATAACATATTCTATTATGTTAGCTATTTCATTTTTCATTTCGATTGGGAGTAAGTATTTGGAAAATGATAAGGAGAGAGCTTTCGGGAGGATTACACTTCTCCAACAAAAAACTTCTTCCACAAAGAACGCTTCTCCAACAAAGAATGATGATGTTCTCCAACGTCTTCGACTTCTTCCTCGGGACATCCTCCTACGTGGGACGTTTTCAATCGATGAACGTCCTTCCCTCATTGAAGTCAACAATCAAATGAGGTAGGGGTGAGTTTAAAATTGATCAATGTTAATTTTTCCCCTTACATTGAATCATCCCCTTTGAGCCGCTTACTACGGCTCTAACACGGAAGGTCTCGGCCAAACAAACATGGCATGACCTATCCGTCGTTCTTCATGAATGGTGTGTTATTCACGTTGGAAGAAGGCGTCTTTCTGACATGGCGACGAACGAAGAGAGGCTGGATGAACTGGCCTCCAGCAAAGGCACGGTGCATGACTGCACCGCACGGAGAGGACGGATCACCATCTGGCCAGTCGTGGAGGACTGCTGCACCGCGACCGCCCTTCCACACCACGGCCGCCCTGGAAGACCGCAGCCTCTACGTCGCCTTGTGCTGCCCCACCGCTTTTGTCGCTCCGTGGTCCCCACGGCCTTCGCCACCCAGCAGCCTTCACGGCCCTGGGCCACCTACAACCTCTACGGCCGCCTCATGGCCTCCCCCGCTCCACGGCCCCCGCAACCTCCGCCACCCTGTGGCCTCTGTGGCCACGAGCCACCCGCGGCCTCTATGGCAGCCCCACCGCCCCGCAGGCCGCTTCCGAGGCTGAGAAACCAGGTTGGGCTACCCAGCGGGCCAGGATGGACCTAGTGGGTCGGTCCGGGTCGACCCGAACCGGTTTGACCTAGGTCGGGTCAGGCCGGGTCTGTCTGACCGGGTCGGACCGGACCATGACTAGTTTCGACCTTATACTCTTTTTTGGCCATAGCTTTGGCAGTGAGTATCCATTTGATGAACCATCTATGGTGCCAGAAACCTTGGATTGAGACGGTACTTTTGGTATACCTCACATGAGATTTGGATAAAGTTGGGGTATAGTTGGGTTGGATCGAACACGAATCCAACCGGCCCTCTAAACTAAAAAGCTAATAACTTAAAGACGGGGCATCCGATTGAAGCACTGTCTGTTGTGTTGAGACCCTTATTACATGGTAGACCATTGGGATACTTCTTAATGGTTCTTCTTTATAGAGGGAGTATCAACCAGTGCTTGAGGAGTAGACTATACCGGAGATGAGCCAGCTTAGTGCAGGAACCCAATAGCTGGTTGTGACATGAAGAATGAGTAGCGATCATGTGTGGGTCAGTACTGAGTGAACCCGTGTGGGTCAAAACCAAGCGATCTTGTGTGGGTCAACACTTAGAGAACATATGTGGGTCAGCATCGAGTTATCATGTGTGGTTCAGCACCGAGTGATCCTCTGTGGGTCCGCACCGAGCGATCCTCTGTGAGTCAGTACCTATAGATCCTATGTGGGTCTGATGACATACTTGTGATGTAATCGGATCCAGTGTGGGTCTGACAATGTACTGATGAGGTACTAGGATCATGTGCGGGTCTGAAGATGTACTATGATCATTCATGGGTATGCCTCTTAACATAGTAAGATGATTCACTGGTTACATATAATCATCTCTACTACTTTACCTAAGAAATACCTGGTGTGAGCTGATTATGTACCTTATGATACTTTCCTTTGCGGTAATACATTTGTGGTATTCTTCTGTGTGGAGTACCTGTGTGGTACTTACCTTCGTGGTATTCCTACCTTTGTGGAACAGTTGATCTTTGGTCTTTGAGTTGGACTCTATGTTTTTCTTGTGATTGAATGGGTATACTTGATAACTTAGGTATATGTATGGGCATATACCTAAGTAGTGTTGTCGGTTGATTTCATGCCTTGTGGTTTATCCATGGTGGATTTTTTGAGACCTTGAGGGTCTCAGGGTCCCTACTGAGTATCATTATACTCACCCCTAGACGGGCTATGGCTGCACCTTGTTGTGTTTGGGGTAGATGACAGATAGCGCTGATCGAGGCTGAGGGTACCTGGGCTAGACGGGGCCTAGAGGTGGACCATATGGTGTGATGGTATGCAGAGGAGATGGGTGTACGTGGAGTGCTGAGGAGGAAATCTGTACCTACCCTTCAAGTAGGAACCTCCGAGGATGATCTGGTAGCTGCCTTTCTTTTTCTTAAGTTGTATTGTATTTCAGTTGTACTTGTACTATTACTGTTGGGCTTGTATTCTGGCCCCTTTTTTACTTTCAACATTCTTTTTAATATACAGTTGAATTTTTTTCATATCTTGTTGTGTGCTTGGTTGTTTTTTTTACAGTTTATAAAGGCAATTCCTTCCTGGTTATATAGAATACTCCTTTCAGTTCTAGTCACCAGCACCAGGACTATAGAAGGTGGGCTTTGGGTAGTCACGACATGGGCCCCGGGGGACGGGTCATGACAAATTGGTATCAAAGGAGTTATTTCTACTATAGAACATAGGACTCTGATCCTTATTTTTAATGGAAATAGTGTTATCTGTAGTGAGTGTGGTTATCAGTTTAGGGAATCCAGTGTTGGTGTGGTGGCCGACGTATCCATACTCTAGGACTCTGACTTCTTATTTATGACTCAGTGCACAAAAACACAAATTGCGTGTGTGTTTTCCAGAGTTTTCTTTGTGATCTCTTTGAGTCATCTCAGTAGGTATGACATATCGATCGTGGCGCACCTGTTTATTTTCAGGATTCCTCCATGCAGACAACCAACTAGGGTTCCGAATATAGTACACACTGATAGCCCACCGAGCGACGTGGCCTCGATGCAGGGCCCTCCTCCAGTGGAGGCACCAACGGTACCATTACCCATTGGGCCACCGATGCCACCAGCCATAGCAGTAGATGGTGCATGACGCATGAGCGTGTTGCACGAGTTCTAGTGCAAGAGTCCACCCAGGTTCAGGGGAGAGACAGACACACAGACGGGTAAGGATTGGATGGAGGCCATGGTGGAAGTATTCCGACTAGTAGGGACACTAGACAATCGCATGGTGATCCATGTCACCAGTATTCTACAAGCAGTAGCAGGAAGATGGTGGAGTTTGATGCTTCAGTCTCACGAAGAGGTGACACATCTCTGGGAAGACTTTGAGAGCCTGTTTCGGGCAGAGTTTGTCAAGTGACTCTTTGCGCATTGCGCATATAGGCTCTTCTTCATCTGCAACATGGCAGCATGACTGTGGGTCAGTACTCATCGAGGTTCACTAACCTCTAATGATACTCCACTGATATAGTGTGAGACCCATTATTCAGGGCCCTGAACATTGAGCAGGGACCCAGGCGGGAGATCAGGGTTTTGATGATTTCTCTTAAAATCCTGATGCAGGCGGGGGTGTTAGAGTTATCCCTCTTAGTAGATAGCTTCCTTGATAGGCAGTCACCAGTAGCGAGACCCACCCCCAGGCGTCACATAGCAGAGTCTTCTGTAGCTGCTAGTCGACATATGTCACAGAGGTCTAAAAGGACCAGACCTACAGGTGGATGACCGCAGGATTCAGGGATGGTTGTGCGGGCCACCCGAGTTAGAGCCAGTCATTCCAGGAGTGGGTAGTGTTACGCATGCGACGGGGTAGGGTCACATAGCTCGGGACACTCCGAACTACCATACGGATGATCAACAGACGGTCAAAGGACTACTCAGGCAGAGACATAGGTTCGACTGAGGAGCTCTGCAGGTAGCAGGTGGACGTGGAAAAGAAGTTGGACGTGCAACTGGCATTGGGTGGTGATTCGAAATGTTACCTCCACCACCACTAGGAGGTCCACCATGACCACACGGAGTAGGAGGGCAGGGTCGAGCTTAGCTCCAGTCACCTGAGGCCTACGATCACGGTGTTCCTAAGATGATACGAGGTAAGATCTGTGTCAACTCCACCTTATATGCAGTACTTATAGACACAATTTCTAGTCATTCTTTTATTTCTATTTCCCTTGTTCAGATCTTGGAGATTCCTATGGAGTCCTTGGCTCAATCCTTATGGCTAGAGACTCTTATAAGAATGGATTCGACGATTACGCACTGGTTCCAGGAGTGAGAGCTTACTCTAAGAGGTGAGAGCTTCGACTGGGATCTCCTAGTAGTGGCGTTATGGCCGGATGATGTCACTTTGGGTATGGAATGATTATCTATAGTACATGCTCAGATTGACTTTATTAGGAACAAAGTGCGGTGTATCTACACGTATAGGACCAGGATTACCTTCACTAGTGAGAAGGGAGCATTTGCAGCATAGGATAGACTAACTCGGAGTAGAGTGCAGCTAATCACTCGTCATTTGGCTAGCCTTACCCTCAGAGAAGTTAATGTGGGGAGTCTGAGTTATCCTGTAATGGTGGACCAGTATGTGAATGTCTTCCATGATGATGTTTCAGGTCTACCTCCTCTTAAATAGGTAGAATTTTACATTGACTTGTACTCCGGGATGGCACTGAAATCAACACCAGCATATTGGATGGCTCCCACGGAGCTTCATGAGCTGCGCGTACAGTTTTAGGTCTTACAGGGGAAAGGGTTCATTTGGCCTAGTGTTTCTCCTTGGGTAGCCCCGATTTTGTTTTCCAAGAAGGCGAATGGGAGCTTGAAACATTTTGTTGACTATCAGTGCCTGAACCTGGTGACTGTGAAGAACATGTACCCACATTTGAGGATTGACGACCTCTTTGGTCAGATGAAGGGAGCACAGTGGTTCTCAAAGATAGACCTTGGATCAGGCTATCTCCAACTCAGAGTACGAGATTAGGAAGTGTAGAAGATGGATTTTAGATGTCAGTACGACCATTACGAGTTCTTGTTTATACCATTCAGTGTAACCAACGCTCCAGCAGTGTTCATGTGACTCATGAACAGGATCTTTCAGCCATACCTTGATTGCATTGTAATAGTCTTCATCAAATACATTCTGATCTACCCGGCTACTGAGGAGAAGCATGCCAATAATTTACAGTTAGTATAGGACACACTCCGAGAGCACCAGCTATATGGTATGCTCTCAGAATGCCAGTTTTGGATCTGATAGGTTCACTTTCTGAGACACGCCATCTCAGAGGCTGGTGTTGAAGTGGATCTAGTGATGATTGAGGTGGTACTTTCTTAGGAGACATCCAGGAGTGTGGCAGAGATACAAAGTTTCCTGGGTTTGGCTAGATACTACTAGACATTTGTGCCAGATTTCTCCATAGTTGCAGCACCTTTATCAGCATTGACGAATAAGGGGCAACCCTTCGTGTGGCCAGAGATATGCCAACAGATTTTTCTAGAGCTAAGGAACCGGATAACTAGTGCCCCCATCTTGAGGCTTCCAGAGGAGGGAATAGGGTACGTAGAATACTGAGACACATCAGGGACCAGACTCAGATGTGTCCTAATGCATAAGAGAGCAGTGATTGCATATGGTTCTCGACAACTGATATAGCATGAGTAGAACTACACTACCCATGACCAGAATTTTGCAGCAGTGGTCTTTGCCTTGAAAATTTGGTGACATTACATGATGGGTGAGTGTTTTACAGTGTACTCTGATCACAAGAGTCTCAGGTATATCTTCTCTCAGTAGGCCCTGATCTAGAGACAGTGATGTTGGCTTGAGTTA
The DNA here is from genome assembly GCA_963277665.1 of Viscum album. Taxonomy (NCBI): domain Eukaryota; kingdom Viridiplantae; phylum Streptophyta; class Magnoliopsida; order Santalales; family Viscaceae; genus Viscum; species Viscum album. The sequence goes on from OY728164.1 coordinate 689,827,964, forward strand.
CTAAAGGACTATGACTTCGAGATAGTCTATACTCCTGGGAAGGGGAACATTGTAGCAGATGCACTCAGCTGGAGATCTGGTATACAACTGCTAGGTGAGGCGATAAAGTAGTTGGCCTCATTTCATATATCTTTCGTGGAACAAGATGGAGCAGCTTTCCTTTAGTCTCTTGTAGTCATTCCCCCACATCTTCAGTGAGTTAGGGAGGTGCAGTGCGAGGACACTGACTATGAGACTCTATGAGCTCAGATATCCACATGATAGGAACCTGATTGATTTATTGAAGGTGGGGAGCACTTAATCTTATTTAGAGGACGTACCATGGTACCAGTGTCACTTGGGGTGGAAGTGTTGAGGGAGTTCCACACATCCACTCTAGTGGTACATCCAAGAGTGGCAAAGATGTACCAGGATCTCCCACGATAGCAAAGGTGGCCGGGAACAACGAAAGAAGTTGAAGAGTTTGTCTCTCAGTGCCTCACTTTTCAGCAAGTGAAGGTAGAGCATTAGGTACCAGCAGGCTCGGTTCAGCCTTTAGAAGTCCTAGAGTGGATGTGGGATGGGATATCCATGGACTTTGTGACATGACATCCACATACATCCAGGGGTCATGACTCGATTTGGGTGATCATCGACCGACTAACCAAATCAGCCCACTTCCTACCGATCCGAGAGAAGGGTTCAGTAGAGAGTGTGGGATGCCTATATGTGAAAGAGATTGTGCAGCTACATGGAGTATTCTCAACAATTTTCTTCGATCGGGAAGCATGTTTTACTTCCCGGTTATGGAAGGGGTTGGAGGAGGCTTTCGGGATGCAGCTTCATTTGAGCCCTGCCATCCATCCTCAGATGGATGGTCAGACTGACCGGACCATTCAGACCCTCAAGGACAAGTTGTGTGCTTGCGTCCTCGACTTCGGTCGCAAGAGGTAAGATCACTTTCCTTTGGTGGAGTTCACATAAAACAACTATCACTCCACCATTGGTATGGCACCTTCTGATGCATTGTACGAGAAACCTTGCAGATCACCTTTGTGCTGGACTGACCCAGGGGAGTCAGAACTAGTGGGACCAAAAATGGTATGGGCTACAACAGAGAAAGTGAAGATCATCCAAGAGCAGATGAAGACTGCACAGAGCAGGCAGATGTCATATTCTGATAGGAGACGGAGACCTCTAAGGTTCGAGGATGTTGACCACATCTTTCTACGGGTCTCACCCTGATGAGGTTTGTAGAGATTTGGATGAGGTGTCAAGATATATTCGAGGTTCATCGGGCCCTTCTAGGTCCTCATCATAGATGGTGAGGTGTCTTAAAACTTATCTCTTCCACCTCAGTTGCACCGGGTGCATGATGTCTTTCAGGTATCCCAGCAGAGGAGATACGTGCAAGACCCTTCTCACATCATCGACCCCGACGAGCTGGACGTTGATAATGGGGAAACTTTTACTGAGGTTCAAGTAGAGATTGAGGATCGATAGGATTGGGCCCTTCGTTGGTGGCCGATACCTCTATTGTGCATTCTCTGGAAGCACATGAACCTCTAGGAGAGCACAAAGGAGCAGGAGGCTTTGATTCATGCTCAGTACCCCCACTTGTTTCCTTAATTTGTGTTGTGGCTTATAGTGACGCAATGCCCTGAGGTGGGGAGAATGTAAAGACCTAGAAATTCCATATAATTTTTTTTATTTGTATGGTATTTTTTTGAGTCCGTGAAAATAGACGGAGCATGATTCTGAGGAACGGTGTGCCCGAAATGAATTTATAAACTATTTTCAGTTACATTCAGTAAACGTGCCAACGAGTTTTTGTAACATTTAAACTGGTGCTCAGAATTGAAATCTGAGAGGCACTGTTAAACTCACAGCACTGGTATTCTCTTAAGGAGACCATCACCTTGACAGTAGTGGGTCGAGAGTGAAAGATAAAATTTTGTGCTTTTCATGAAAGAATTAAATAAAATAAAAATGTCTAAAAATTTTATTTTAGAATCCCCCTCAACCTGGGTTATGGTGGTGGGGACCACCTATGCCTAAAACCCCCCACTTTTGAATTCCTAAAGGTGGGGCCACCCAAACCTTTATAATGGGAGAAACTCTTAAACCCCCTCTTAAATGTGGGGAAGCCTCTTTAACTTCCCCCATTTTAATTATGCCAGCCAATTTGATTAATTATACCAACTCATCAATTAATTAATTAAGCCAATTTAAAATTTTGGCAACAAACTAAACAGATAACATATTCTATTATGTTGGCTATTTCATTTTTGGTGGGGATTGGGGGAATGTATTTGGCAATGGAGAAGGGGAGAGCTTTTGGGAGGATTACACTTCTTCAACGAAGAACTTATTCCATGAATAATGGTTCTCCAATGAAGAACAATGACATTCTCCAACGTCTTAGACTTCTTCCTCAGGAAATCGTCCAATGTGGGACATTTTAAATTGTCGACCATCCTTCCCTCCTCCTCGACATCAACAAAAAAAAATGTCGGTGTGTGTTTAATATTTATCAATGTAAATTTTTCCCCTTAAATTGTATCATCCCCCAGGAGTCGCTTGTTACCACTCTAACGTGGATGGTGCTGGACAAAAAAACATGGCCCGACCCCTCCGTTGTTCTTCATGAATGGTTCCTTCTTCAAAATGGAATAAGGTGTCTTTGTTCCACAGTGATGAATGAAGAGAGGCCGGTCGAACAGGTCTCCGGAAAAGGTACGGCGCGCGACTGCACCGTGTGGAGAGGATGGCTGACTATCTGGCCAGCTGCGGTGGAGTGCCGCACCCCTGAGGCCTCACCGCACCATGATCACCCTGCCAGACCGCGACATCCGTGCCACCTAACGCTGCCCTACGGCCTCCACGGCCCCATGCTTCCAGCGGTCCCCGCAACCTCTGCCGCTCTGTGGCCCCAGCAGCCTCCGCGACCCCCGCAGCCTCTGCCGCTCCGCGACCCCTGTGTCCTTTGCCGCCCCACGGCCTCTGCTGCCCTGCACCGCCTGTGGCCTCCACGGTCCACTATGGCCTCCGGCACTCCGCTACCCCTACAACCTCCTCTTCCCTGTGGCCCCGCGCCACCTACGGCCTCCTCGACCGCACCGCGGGCCGCTGCCCATGCTCGGCCTCCGGGCCGTGCCACCCAGCGGGCTGGACCGCCTAGCGCGGGTCGGTCCGGACCCAGTGGGTCAGGCCGGGGTGACCCAAACAGGGTCGACCTTGGCTGGCTCGGTCCGACTAGGTCTGACCAGACCCCGACCAGTTTCGACCCTATACTCTTTTTGGCCTTAACTTTGGCACCATGTTTCCATTTCACAAACCATCTACAGGGCTGAAAACCTTGAAGGTAGCCCTTCCTTTTGGTATACCCCACTTGATATTTGGATAAAGTTTGGGTATGGTCAGGTTGGATCGAACACGAATCCAACCAGGCCCTCAGAACTAAAAGGAAAATAACTTACAGACCGGGCGTCTAATTAACACACCGTCTGTTACGTTGAGACCCCTATTATGTGAAGTACCTTTGGGATACATCTTCGTGGGACTTCATGACAGTTGAAGTATAAACCAGTGTTTGATGAGTGGAACCTCTCAGAGACAAGAGATCTTAGTGTAGGAACCCAGTAGCTGAATGTGACGTGTTGAATGAGTAGCGATTATGTGTGGGTCAGCACCGAGCGATCCTGTGTAGGTCACCACCGTGTGATCCTTTGTGGGTCAACACCTAGCGATCATGTGTGGGTCAGCACCAAAAAATCATATGTGGGTCACGCCGAGAGATCCTGTGTGGGCCAACACCGAGCGATCATGTGTGGGTCAGCAACTAGAGATTCTATGTGGGTCTGACGACATACTAGTGATGTACTAGGATCCTGTGTGGGTCTGACGACATAATGAAGAGGTACTAGGATCCTGTGCAGGGATGATGATGTACTACGATCCTTTGTGGGTCTTCTTGTTAACAGAGTAAGATGATTCAGTAGTTACATCAAATAATCTCTACTACTGTACCTAATAAATACCTGGTGTGAGCTGAGTCTATACCTTGTGGTACTTTCCTTCGTGTAAATACCTTGGTGGTATTCTTCAATGTGGCATACCAATGTGGTACTTACCTTTTTCGTACTTCTTCCTTTGTTGAAGAGTTGAGCTTTGGGATTTGAGCTGGACTCTGTGTTTTTCTCATGATTGAGATGGGTACACTTGATAACTTAGGTATATGTATGGGCATATACCTATGTAGGTTTTTCAGTTAATTTCATGCCTTGTGGTTTATCCTTGGTGGATTTTGTGAGACCTTGAGGGCCTCGAGGTCCCTACTGAGTATCATTATACTCACCCCTACACAGGTTATTCCCACACCTTGTTGTGTTTGGTGCAGATGACAGACAACACCGATCGAGGATGAGGGTACTAAGGCTAGACCGATCCCATAGGTAGACCATACGATGTGATGGTACACAGAGGAGATGGGAAGACATGGAGTGCTGAGGAGGATATTTGTACCTACCCTTTAGGTAGGAACATCAGAGGAAAAACCAGTAGTTTCCTTTGTTTTTCTTCAGTTGTATTGTATTTCAATTGTACTTGTACTATTACTATAGGTCTTGTATTCTGGCCTTTTTACTTTTAGCATTCTTTTCTCTATACAGTTTACTTGTTTTCATATCTTGATGTGTGCTTGGTTGTGTGTGTTTATTGGTTATAAAGGCAATGACTTCCCGGTTATAGGGAATATGACTTTCAGTGCTAGTTGCCAGCCCCTGGCCTATGGAAGGCGGGCTTGGGGTAGTCATGGCACGAGCCCCAGGGGATGGTTCTTGACAAGATTCAATAATGAAGTTTCGTCATCCATGAAGGTTGCAAACTGGCACCTCTCATATGATGATTTCATTTTTAAAAATAAAAGAGAAAGAAAGAAAGAGAGATATATAGATAGATAGATAGATAGAGTAATGAGATGAATGGTGTATAATACATTAACAAGATATAATTAGATTACATAGATGATACTATATTTATCTTGATCATTTTGATATAGGAGGTGAGGAGATAATAATAAACAAAGTAGAAATTTGAAAACAAAATAAAAGGAAAAGGAAGAGGACTTTAACTCTTGGATACTCCTCCTTGAAAATATCATTAAGGGGATTCATTTTCGTCTTTTGGAAAGACCAAGGACTTGTGAGCATGGGGAGAGGGTTGGGAATAGTATTTGGGTAGAACATTTTCATGCTTCCAGGCTTAGAGGTGAAGAGAAGATGGAGTGATGGGTGGTTTTATAGTGGATGAGAGGGGGGATTTTGAATATCTTATTCGTTATTTTATTAATTTGATATGGATAAGAAATAATGTTTGATTATTGTGAAAAAAATAGTAATAAGTGCATGTGAGTTATAACTAATGGTTTCCTACATTATCCATGATGTAAGGAATAGTGTATTTACCTTATAATGTATTTATACCATATTTTACAATTCACCGAAAAATCATGTATTTTAGAAAAATCAAAAAAAAACGTCAACCTAATACTTTTTTTAATTGTATAATCAAAAAATAGACTCAATTTTATCAAAATAATTTTCTAAATATGGGAAATTTAATTTTTAATTAAAATCATCATTTACTAGAAAAGTAAAATTTTTTAAAATTAAAACTCATTTTATAACAACCTAAAAATTTACCAAATGTATTATTAAATTATCCTAAAATAAAATGAAAAAATATATATTTAGGATTAAATTTTATGAAAATTAAAGTCATTTTAAATAAATTTATTAATTATAATTTTTGAATTAAATATTTATTACTCACAAAAATATCTTCCCTTTCTTATACCATTATATCTTACATTCCTTTATAAGGTGCCTATATTTTATTTATACTCTCATGGGTGATTTTACTATTCATAAGGGTAATATTACTATTCATAAGGGTACAATTACTATTCATAAGGGTCAAGTGACTATTCACAAAAATGTATGTTAATCCTATCAAACTCTAAATATCTTACTGATCGCAACCGTGTGTGCCGGTTTTTTGAAATTCAAAACACAATAGTAGTAATATTATGCTTAACGGCTATGTTATAATTATCTCATATAAATAAAAAAGTATTTGTTTAACAAATACTCAGTGTTGCATGCATTATATAATAAATTTATTTGTAAATCCTTGGGGTGATACAGTCTTCCCCCCTTAATAAAATTTTATCCTATAAATTACCAAAATGTTATATAATAAAAAGATTTGGGTAGTTATTAATCATAATCTCCCTAGGCTCCCACATCACTTCATCAATTTTATTATTTTTCAATGTACCTTTACCAGTAAAGTCATCTGATTCCTAAACACATGTTCTTTAGTGTCTAGAATCCGGACAGGCTTTTCATAGTAAGACACGTGAGGTTCCAATTCTATACCATTAGAAGTGAGGACATGTGTTGGGTCTGACATGTGCTTTCTTACCAATGAGACATAGAACACATTTTGTACCTTATAAAGGCTAGGTGGCATCACCAAATGATAAGTAAAAAACTCCAAATCTCTCGATAATTTCAAAAGGACCAATGTACCTGGGGCTTATTTTACCATTCTTCCCAAATCTTATAACACCTTTCCAAGGAGATACTATTAAGAAAACAATATCTCCCACTTGAAATTCCAAATCCATCCTCAAATAATTGGAATAGATATTTTTCCTCTTTTGAGCTTCTTTGATATAGGTTTGAATTGTATTTATCTTCTTCATAGTTTCCTTTATAAGTTACGGGCTTACATGCTTCCTTTTAACAACTTCATCCCAACATGTGGTGTACGACATCTCTTTCCATACAATGCATCAATTGGTGCCATTTGAATACATGAATGGAAACTATTTTGTTAGGAAGACTCCACCAAAAGTAAATAATAATACTGAATACCTTGAATGTTGACATAACATGATCTCAACATGTGTTCTAATGTTTGGATCATCCTTTCTAATTGCATGTTAGTTTGAGGGTGATAAACAGTACTCAATCGAAGCTCAATTCCCAAATACTTTTAAAGTCTTTTCCATAATTTCAATGAAAATAATGGATCATGATTAGATACTATTGAAAGAGGTTCTCCATTAAGTCTTAAAACATCATTGATATGGATTCATGCAGGGTGATATGGTGGAAAAAATTCTTTTATAGTGAGGAAATGTGTAGATATCCTAAGTCTATCAGTAATGAACCATATTACATCATTCTTTATAGAAGTTTTGGGTAATCCAGTGAAACAATCCTTTGTGATGTTATCCCATTTCCATGTAAGAATAGGTATATGTTGCATTAATTCATTAGGATATTTTCCTTAATCCTTCACCTATTGACATAATAAAAATCTTGATGCATAAACAACAATTTTTCTCTTCAGGTTATCCGAACTGATTTGTTGTTTCAAATATCTATACATATTAGTGATACCATGATGTATAGAGAAATTAAAACAATTTACATCATCCAATAACTCCCTTTTTATCTCGGGCATAGTAGGAACATAAATTCACTTCCCAAATTTCATAATTACATCCTCATACATGAAGTCTGTCAGCTTCCCACCATTCACATAATTAATTTTCTATTGAAAATTCTTGTCATCAGGCTGAGAACTTTTAATTCTTTCTAATAAATATTGTTTGGAAACCAATTGAAAAGGTATATATTATTCACATTCTTTGATAATTTCCATATCCATCTTCACTATATCCATGAACACATGATCCCTTTCAACAATCATTTTGTTTAGAACTCCATGATCCTTCATACTCAATCCATCTTCCACATTATTTTCCTTCTCCGGCTTGTAGTGTATGGAAAAATCATAATATTTAAGCATCTTGGGAAATATCTTTTCCTCATGTTGAGTTCTTTATATGAGAAGATATATTTCAAACTATTATAATCTATATATACTCACATATATCACCATTGAGATAATGTCTCCATATGTTCAAGGAAAATATTATAGTTGTTAACTCAAGATCCTGATTTGGATAGTTATGTTCACGATTATTTAACTTCCTCTATAGATTGGAAATAACTCTATCATTCTTCATAAGGACACAACCAAGCCATTTCATTGATGCATCACTATAAATCAGAAATATTCCACTTCCCGATTATAGAGTCAAGATTGGGGAATTCACTAATCTTCTCATCAATTCTTTAAAACATTATTCACATTATTTTTCCCATAATAACTTTACCTATTGTTGAGTAATCTATTTTAATGGGTTGGCTATTCGGATGAAGTTTTGAATGGAACACTGATAATAACCTGCTAAACCAATAAAACTACATACCTAGATTATTTTCATTGGTGGAGGCCATTCTTTAACTGCTTTTTTCTTATTAGGATCAACTAATATTACATCTTTAGAAACAATATGGAAAATAAAAGAAATAGTTTGAATCTAGAATTCACATTTTCTAAAATTTTCATATAACTCATTTCTTCTCAGTTTCTTTAGAATAATGTGCAAGTGATTCTCATAATCTTCATAGATTTTTTAGTGTAGCAAGATATCATCAATAAATACCACAAATAACTCATAAATATATTTATTGAAAACTCTATTCATTAGATTCATGAAAACCTATGATGAATTAGTTAGTCCAAAAGGAATTACTATAAACTCATAATTCCCATACCTAGTTCAAAATTTTGTCTTCGGAATAACTTCTTTCTTCACATGAAACTAGTGATATCCAAATCAAAGGTCATTCTCCATAAAATATTGGTCTTCGTGATGTTAATCAACTAAATCCTCAATGCGAGGAAGAGTCTATGTGTTATTTATCATAATAGAATTGATCTTCTTTTAGTCATTGAATAGCCTCATAGATCTGTATTACTTCTTGACAAAGACAACAAGGTATCCTAATGGAGAATCACTAGGGAGGATAAATACCTTATCACTCAATTGCTCTACTTGTTTCTTCATCTCTACTAATTCCAATATAGCCAAACTATATGGAGTCTTTAATATAGGTCTCGTATAAGGAATTAAATCAATATAAAACCCAATTTCGTTCTATGGATGATGTCCATGTAAATACTATGAAAAACATCGATATATTATTTTTTTAATATGTACATCCTCGATTTGAAAATTTCTTTCCTCACACAGAGATATTGTGTTCTCTTCCTTCCTAAGAATCGAATTTAGTATAACTACTTGGGGTGGATCTAGATAAGAATCAGATGGTGGGGTTTCTTATCTACATATTCGGGACTCTACATCATTCTCAAAAATTGTAACCTCTTTTTTATTTCAATAGATCTTCACATCATAATTTTAATGCCAATTAATATTGAGAATTATTTCAAAGTAAATCATGGTTATGATAATAATATTAGCAACTAAAGTACATTTATGTTTCATAAGGGGGTAAGATCAACCCATAATTGTTGTAATGATACTTCCCATAGTATTTTTTACTATCAACTCCTTTATTAAATCATATTCTAAATATCTAATTTTCATTAAAAAATGGGATGATTTAAAAGAATGTTATCATCAAGAATAAATTAATGTAATGGATAATCTTGATTAAATGATTAAATTACATGCCACTACATTGTTATGAAATTAAACCTCAACAGTTGTGATGGCATAAGCTTGGCCTTTCTCCCTTTTACTTATTTTGGGAAATATTCCATAACACATAAGACATTCATATGCATAATGTCCCATATCTTTAAAATTGTATAATCGAACATTGGAAACTTATTTTTTTCCCTTTTGAATCACGATATGTGTGGCCTTTTTCTCTACACTTGTAACAAACACTCATTCCTTTCAGTTTAGGACCAGGTTGTTTCTTCCCATAAATACTATAGGGTGGAAAGTTAACACATCCCTTATTCCTCATTTCCTTATTTCATTTTTTGAGAGTTTTCAACATCCCTCTTTTTCTCTTGAATTAATTTGAGTCGTATGACTTAGAGAAATACTTTTCTGTCTTGATAGCACATGACTCTATATCTTCATATGATGAGAAAGTATGAGAGACTGGTGCCCTTTGGATGAATGTTTTTAAACCATCAAAGAATCGATCAATCTTTCTCCTATGATTATATTTGTATTATGTGGAATTCATTTCCATCCTGGTAAAGTTGTCTTCATAATTGGAAACATTTTCATCATATTTTTTATTAAAACTCTAGAATTTCTTCTCTATATATGCTCATTATTCTCGAGGAAAATATTTTTCTAAGATTATTCAATTAAATTTCCTCTATTACAATTCTTTTATTTCTTCCTCCTCTTTCATTTTTTAATTAATTACCACCTCTGCTATGCATCTCTTGATAAACGATAAAATTACATGACAACCTTCTCTCTTTTGTTACATCCCATTGTGAGAAATATATTCTCTAAGAAACCCATCCGTTTTTCCTCTATGAATGGGTTTGTAGTCTGAGTGAATGATAGATTTTGTTGTTTCATAAATTATTCTGACATTTCTCCTCCACGTTGTGGATCTGGATGATCCATACGGGTAAATTTTTTATTCATAATCTGATTTAGCTTTCCCAGTATAGAGATATGTTTCTCCACACTAGTCATAGGATCAATACCAACATCATTATTTTTCATAGGTGGTAAATCCCTACATGGGATTCATACATTCATGATGTCTCCATTACGTCCATTAGAAACCCTTTAAACATAATGGAATACACGAAATTAGGTTATGAATCATAATGTATAATATTGAACTATATATACATTTAACATAAATTTAAATTATATTCATGTCTAATATCATAATCATAAGCATGGTTACTTTGAGGACATATTTACATTTAAACTCTAGATAATGGTTTATAATGATAATTTTAATAATCTATTAATATCCCCTAGGAATTCCAAACCAGGTGCGCAATAAGGCTTGTTGATGTGTACCAAGTTACCCTGAGTCAAGCTCGGAACACCTTGAAAAAGTTGTTACTCCTAGGAACATCTGTGCTAGAACCACACTCACTTTTAGTGTCCAAAGAATAATGTATTTTCTAGAAATATACACATAATATATACCTTAACAAAATTCTAAGATGTTCTTATATACTTATCCTCAAAGTCTATCTTAGTGTTGTGTTCCCTAATCTACGTTTTCTAAATTTAGTTTCTATGTTTTCTACTAAACCTCCTTTAATACCAAATTTACAGACTCAACCTCAGTTACCTATAGTCAGTTCGTTATTTTATTAGAATGGAATATTAAAAAGAATATTCATTCTAAAATAACAGCTATTTTAGTATATTTGTAAAACTAGATACAAACATAAGTCCAACATTACAACTTAAAATAAAATACATTATATAAAATCCATTGTAATCATCCACAACTCCAAGATTATCCTTGAAGTCATTCATAACATAATTCTTCCAATCTTGGGGGAAATGAAACATATTAAAGGGGTGATATTAGATTCTCATTAATGTTAAATAATATAGTGGAATTAATAATAAACATAACCCTTATAAAAGGTGAGAAACTAAACGCACATGAATTTAAACATTTACTTGATCATAATATGAAAAAAAATAAAAGATAAATGAATATTTACATAATAAAACATTGCCATGCATGTTATAATAGTTTAATAATCACATGGAATATCACATACTTATTTAGTAATGAGTGTTAAGGCCTCGTGCCAAGACCATACATAAACAGGTAAGAACCCAAACCAATTTCTCTCATAAGACCTACTAATGCACTGAGGTGCTATAAAGGGCCCCACCCCACACTTACTAATTACAATTAATTCCTCATATGAATGGGTTGAATCATAAACAACATATAAATTAATCTTGAAACTATCATTTGAAATGTAAGTCACTTTCCCTGATCATTAAACATAACACAAACCATTCAATGTAATACAGTGAACGGTTTGGAGATAGAACACCCATATTTAAATTAATAATAAAACATTATATAAAACATTTCAGAGGATATGATAAAATATTTATACCAATTTAAAATATGAATCAATAATATTGATGAAATATATGAAATTACTTCTATAAAATCATCGTTTATTTCTTGATAGATATACTCTTTTACTTTGAAAAGAAGAGTTATTTTGTAAAAAACATTGTATAAGAACAAAATTAAATTAAGGTAGATTTTTCATAAAAAACCAGTGATTTTATAAAAAAACGGTCTCTTATGAGAGATTATAGAGTGCATTTGAAAATATGTAAAAATCTGAGAAGTTCCATTGAAACAAGTTTCTTTATCGTAGTGAATTTTTTAAATATCCTTTTAAAACATGTAACTCCCCATAAAATAAAAAATATTCTGATTGGTAAAAATATATTTAATATTAAAATATAATTTATTAGGATTACATAATAATTAAAAATAATTTCATTGATTTAAGTAGAGAATAAGAGTAACCCAAATGAAATTTGAGGATCTGGTAGAAAACCCTTACTTTATTTGTAAACGTGTTTTAAAAATGACCATAAGTTCTTATAATACGAAATTAGACCCATTAATAATTTAATTCAGAACCTATTATACATGTATATAATTTATTATAATTTTATATAGTTCATTTATGGCCTTTTAATATGTTATAATATGGAATTTTTTCATTCTAGAGTGTTTATTTCATGATAATCATGATCAGTTTTCTTGATTATATGTATAGAAGTCCATGTGGAATTGATATAATATTACATGATAGAATTTAAATTTTATTAATTAAAATAAATAATTTTAAATGTTTATATATATCATTTTTTACATGGTATGAGGATACATAATTAGATAAGTCATTTAGTGATAATCATTTACATTTTTACTATGGTTTTTGGATCACAATGAACTAGTTTTGTTCTATTATTTAGTATCATGTACAAATTATGGTTACAAAATTATTATATAATATATACTAAATATTTTATAATCTAGTTCAAGCATAAAAATGGTTTCATATATATCCGTTAAGGATAAATTAAAGAACGAAGGTTTGTCATCCATGAAGGTTGAAAATTGGCACCTCCCAGATGATGATTTTGTTTTTGAAATTAAAGAGAGAGAGAGAGAGTAATGATATTGACGATGTATCTTCCATTAACATGATATAATTCCATATATAGATGATATTGGAGTTATTATGATCATTTGGACAGATTAGGTGAGGATATAATAATAAACCAAGGAGGAACTTGAAAATAAATTAAAAGGAAAAGGCAGAGGATTTTAGCTCTTAGATATTCCTCCTTGCGAATATCCTTAATGGGGTTGATTTTTGTCATTTTCCAAGACCAAGATATTATAGAAGTGGGTAGAGTCTAGGTAAGAGTATTTGGGCAGAACATTCTCAAGCATCAAGGCTTACAAAAGTGAGAAGAGGAGGTAGTTAAGGTTGGTTTTTATATTGGAGGAGAGGGGTGATTTTGTAATATCTTATTCATTATTTTATTAGTTTTCTCGAAAAAAGAAATATTGTATTATTATTTAAGAACAAATAGTAATAAGTGAATGTTAGTTTGAACTAATGGTTTCTTACATCATCTGTGATTCATGGAATATCGTATTTATCTTATAATGTATTTATACCGTAAATTATCATATTTTAATGTTCACCAAAAATTCAAGAATTTCAAAAAAAACCCCATAAATTCACCCTAGACATTTTTCAATATATAAAATGAAAAAATGGACTCCATTTTATCAAAATAATTTTCTAAATATTAGTGATTTAATTTTTAATAAAATTCATCATTTAATAGAAAAGTACAGTTTTTTAAAATTAAAACTTTTTTTATAACACCCTGAAAATTTAACTAAGGTCTTATTAAATTACCTTAAAATCATAAGACAAATAAATATTTAGTTACCAAAACAATTATTGAAAAAAAATAGTTTAAATAAATTTATTAATTATAAATTTTTGATTAAATATTTATTACTCACAAAAATACCAACACATACCTATACCATTATGTCACACTTTCATTTATAAGGTTACCAAATTTTATTTATACTCTCATGGGTGAAATTACTATTCATAAAGGTCATATTACTATTAATAATGGTAACATTACTATTCATAAAGTTCAAGTTACTATTCACAAAAAATGTAAATTGTTCTTATCAGACTCTAAATATCTTACAATTCACAACTGTGTATGTTCGTTTTTTTGAAATTCAATACACCAAAACTAGAAAATTATGTTTAATGGCTAGGTTATAACTATCTCATATAAATAACAAAGTGTTTCTTTCATATAGACTCAGTGTTTCATGCATTATATATTAAATTCATTTGTATATACTTGGGGTGTTACATTATAAGAACGTAGAGATTCACATACCATGTATATTCCATTATGTATAGTTGTATTTATAGGCTATATGTAAATTGTGATTTGGTTCCAATTATATGCCATGATTAGGTGATTCTATGTCATGTTGCTTATTTATTTAGAATTTTTTTATGTAATGTGCTTTTGTTCTTTTTATCATGTTTATTAGTGTTTACTACTTTTGATTACATTCCTAGTTATGATTTGATTTATCTAATGGCTTGCACTTAAATGGGAACCAGTTTTCAGTTGTAATGTGTATGAGTGACTTAGAATTGGTAAAAGGCAACCCATGTACTCAAACAATCTTTGAATGATATATATACTAATATACCATTGCAAAAGTCTAAAAAGTATGATAAATATTAAATGTTAAAGTGAATAGATTTCGATTAAAGGGATCCAAATTCCAACCTGTAAAGTGTATGAGAACTTTATGGAGTGGTTGATGGAAACCCATATAACTGAACTATTATATATGACTATGTCTTATCTTGAAATGGTTAAAATGTGAAAGATGTTTAATTTTCATCTAAAATGATTTAGTTGCCTCTATAATAGCTTCTCATATACCTCTTTAATTCAGAACATGACCTAAGTAGGTTATTTGGGGAATGATTATTATAACATAATACTTTATGTATAACGACCCATACTTTACATACATTGTTAATACTTCAAAATTGAAGCAAACTAATTACAACATATAACAAAACCACGAAAGGACCGTATATGTATAGTGTCTTTAGAAACTGGGAAACATAAACAACTGGTTCATAAAGCGTCTACACTGTCTCCCATTATTTCATCATATCTATAGTCCCTTTTGGCATATCTTACTTAATAACCTTCTTCCTGACCTGGGGAAAGAAAACATACAAAAGGGTGAGCTCAAATGCTCAGTAAGGGTAAACAAAAGAAATATCAATCACATCATATACATAAGCACATAACTTTTGGAAATCATAACCTGCAAAAGAGATCATAATTTCATAACATGGGATAAATCATGGAAGTGAAATGTAATCACAATAATCATAACTTAAAACATGAAACTTTCTTGCATACACACATAATCATAGAGAATCATTTCTTGTTAGTCAAGACTCATTGCCAAGACTATCTTAGTGGACAAAGTCCCTTTCGGAACCGAGTCACCCTCGTTTCAGTCCTGTTTCACTGAACCGGTATAACCTACCGTTCCAGCCATGTCTATCTCATGAGATATAAAATCTTTACCCAATGCATTGGAGGGAGATATAGGTCCCACCCATCTCATAATGATACCAATCTTATGTGTGCCACAAAATCTTAAAACATACATCATTGCATAACCCATGTAATAAAAATGGGAATCTTAAACATCATGACATCATAAAACAATTCATATAAGATAAAGGAATTCATAAAAAATATTTCCATCACAACATAATCAAATCCATGTAATAATAAGGATAGAAACAGAACCCTTTATTATCTTATATGGAAAATAATTTTGATAAAACACTTGAACTCCATTCATGAGGAAAATATCCTTTCTACTTCAAAAACATTTTTCATTTCTTAACATGTCATAAAATTATAACTAAAAGAATTTGATTAAAAATAAACTTGAAAAATTGTAAAGGAAGCTTCTTGGAAATAATGTTTTAAAAATCCATTCATGATGTATAAGTTAAAAAACATTCTTCCCGTACTTTTTTCGGAAAAGTCAAAACGTACCTCGTACGAAAAACGACAAAAGATTCCTTTCATATCTTTTACTAAAAACTCACCGAAGGGTAAAATTGGATTTAAATAATTGTAGGTGGATGTAAATAATATTAAATATTGAGGAAACATGGATTTGGATGATAAAATACACCCCAGTAAATTTCAAAGTATAAACAATCTCGGATAAAAATTGAGATTGCGAGATTTTCCCTTACCTTAGGTCCGACTTGCTTTGTAAGTGTCTGAACCTCCTGTATAATGATTTAAATAATGTTATTGACTTATTCCAGAATCATACTTATTTTTATGATATCATATATGGTCATATTCTTAGCTTCTTAGTAGTAATATTTCATTGCTACTTGTTATTTGTGTGTTTATAACTTTTTGTTCTTATGCGTGTTTTGTCGAATAAATTATTATTCTTCTCTTTAGGTTATAGATACCTCATTTACAGAATGGTATTAGTGTAATTTATATCATATTCATTCATTCAATTCATTTATATAATCATTATGAAATGAAGATCATGTAGAACGAGTCGCATCACATCGTGGAGACGGTATTCCGTATGTACGCACGAGTAATGATATCGTTCCTATGATCGTGGAATTGTATTGGAGTATATGTATACTATTTCAGAATCAATATAACTTTATAATAGTAATATATAGTCATTATTTACACCATTATACCCATCCAAGTAAGGTGGTGGTGGAAAATAGATTACACCACGGCGTGGAGACGGTATTCCGTACGTACGCACGCGCGGTGATTTCTTTTTCCGTAGGATGGATAGATGGTGAAATAGGGTTGTTTCATGCTTATAATAACATATCAGTATATGAGTGATACTTATGTTATTACTTCATAATGAAACACCTAAATAAGAAGAAGTGGAAGGAGAAATAAAGATGAAAGAATCGGTAACGGACATTACCTCTTCTTTGAAGTGCTTCTTTGAGACCTTCTTTTAGGGCACTAAAATTGGTCTTTGAAGAAGACCAGAACCTCTAGGATGTCTCTAGGGAAGTGGAGAGGAGAAAGTTTCAGGGGTTGGCCGAGCTTGAAGGCTCCAAGTGGTGTGAGGAAGAGGGGGAGGAGGTGTCCTTTTATAAGGGAGGAGAGGGGCACCTTTGGAATAACTCAAACTATTATTTTATTATAAAGTCAAGTTCGGTTTTAAATAGCTCCAAATTGATATATTTCTAAGATAAGGTGGGGATGGGTCAAAATACTCTCATCCAATAGAATTTAGACAAGTTTAGGTTCCTATTTTAACCTTATCATTTAGATTTAACATTAAGTTAAATAATTTTACTTTTACCATGTCTTCTTGTGTTCTTATACTATAATGTTAATAAACGTACTATAAGCAGCAAAACGAACCCCAAGTTGTTTATTATTAACATAAATAACCTTATATAATTCATTTGGCCGAACCTTAGATTTTTAGGAATAAAATAACAATTAATAATATAATATTTTAAAAAAAAAACTATTTTATGTCAATTTTGACACTATTTAGTAATTGATTTTTTTGAAAATCATAACAGAATCATTAGTTCGAAAAAAATTAATTAAATCAATAATATCATGTCATATTAACCTAGAAAATTAGTGGGATTCATAAAAAGTCTCAAATTACATTTATTTTGGTGTTTATAACATCAATTATGTCAATATTTCATTAATAAGATAATTATTGCATCATCATTGTGTCATAAATAAATTAAATTATTTAATGTCTAAAAATATCAAATAAAATTCCATTATGTAGGAAATCTTTTTACCTTTCTAATTAATATTTATAGTCGAATTTATCTTATGTATAACCCCATATTAAAAATTATTTACTTATTAAACATTGATTTTAACTATTTTAACCCTTTTTTAAATAAATTAATAATAAATGTCCTAATCTAATACAATTGGGCCTAAATTGTCATATTTTATTAATAAGTTTGTTTTTGGTCGAATTACACTTATCCAATAGAATTAGGACATGGGTTAGGGTAATAATAATATCATCTTTACCCTTAATTACCCTATTTACTTTTAACCATGGTAAAAAAAAGTAAAAAGTTACTATTCACCAAAAATTATTTTTATCTCATTGAACCACATTTTACTTACTGATATCAACCGTGTCTGTTGGAGTTTCAAAATTCCATTCACATAAGCGGTAGAATTAAGTTTTATGCAAAATTCAGTTTTTAACCTACCACTTAGTGGTTTCACTATTCATCAAAAATTGAAAGTTTTCAGAAAAATACCAAAATTTCACCCTAGGCTAATTTCGGTATTCCGAATCCAAAAATGAATTCCATTTTGAAAAATAAAATTCACAAAATTTCAAAAATTGGTTATTACTATTCATAATGGCTAGTTTTAATAATATTTTAATAGCATATCGTTGTTTAGTGAAACTTGGTATTGTGTACGACGCAAGCTATCGAGGAAGGTCGCGATTTTGTGTAAAGAAAGCCAAGAAAGTGTTGTGTAGAAAACGATTCCTTTGATGATTTATATAACATAAAAGTCTCGGGTGTTACATTCTACCCCCCGTAAAATGAATTTTGCCCTCGAAATTCGTCACTTTGTAACAAACAGATGAGGATACCTCTCCCTCATCATATCCTCAAGTTCCCATGTAGCTTCTTCTAATTGGTGGTTCCTCCATAAAATTTTCACCAATCGAGTGGTCTTGTTTCGTAGGAATTTTTCGCTACGATACAGAATCTCTATCGGTTGTTCTTCATAAGAAAGATCTTGCTCCAGCGGTACAACTTCTGAGCTGAGTACATGTGAAGGATCAGGTATGTACTTTCTCAGGAGAGATACATGGAACACATCGTGAACTTGAGAGAGATTCGGTGGAAGAACCAATCGGTAAGCTACCTTCCCTACACGATCCAGTATTTCGAAAGGACTGATATATCTAGGGCTTAACTTCCCCTTCTTTCCAAATCTCATGACTCTCTTCCAGGAAGATATCTGTAAGAACACTTTATCACCCACTTCAAACTCTAGGTCTTTTCTTCGGCTGTTGGCATAACTTTTCTGTTGACTCTGAGCTGCTCTTATGTGTTGTTGAATAGATCTGACCTTTTCTGCCATTTCATCAACGAGATCAGGTCCTAATAGCTTTCTTTCCCCAACTTCATCCCAGCAAGTTGGAGTCTTGCATTTCTTTCCATAGAGAGCTTCATAAGGAGCCATCTGAATACTGGAGTGAAAGATATTATTATAAGAAAATTCCACCAAAGGTAGGTGTTGATCCCAACCTCCTTTGAAATCCATAGAGAAAGCTCTCAACATATCTTCTAGGGTTTGAATTGTTCTTTCAGACTGACCGTCTGTCTGAGGATGATATGAAGTGCTGAAACTCAACTCTGTATCCTGAGTATGCTGAAGACTTCGCCAGAACTTCGAGGTAAATCTCAGATCCCGATCAGATATAATAGTAAGTGGTACTCCATGCAATCTTACCACTTCCTTTACATATATCCTGGCAAGCTGATCCAGAGAGAAATCCTCTCTAATAGCAATGAAGTGTGCAGACTTTGTAAGACGATCAACTATGACCCAGATAGCATTATTGCCCTTGGATGTTTTAGGAATTCCTGTGACAAAGTCCATAGTAATGTTTTCCCATTTCCATTCGAGTATGGGTAATGGTTGTAACATCCCCTTAGACTTCTGTCTCTCAGCTTTAACTTGTTGGCAAACCAAGCATCGAGAGACATATTCAGCAACATCTCTTTTCATGCCATCCCACCAGAAGTACTCTTTCTGGTCCCAATACATCTTCGTGCTTCCATGATGAATAGAGAATGAAGAACTATGAGCTTCATCCAGCAGCTCCTTCTTTAATTCAGGGATGGGAGGAACACAAACCCGATTCCTGAACTTTATTATCCCATCACAACCAAAGTTGAACTCAGGAACATTTCTCACCTTCTTTTGTAACTCGACATCTTCTTTCTGTGCCTCTTTAATCTTCACATGTATAGATGGTTGAACATTCATTTGTGAAAGATAAGATTTTCCCCATCCATTATAATTCCAACATCCATCCTTTGTAAATCCATAAAAATTGGATCTTTTGTGATCCTCATCATAGATAAACTAGCATGGTCTTGTCGACTTAATGCATATTCCACCTTGTTTTCTTTCCCAGAGTGGTAATGGACTGCGCTTTCGTAATCCTTAATCATCTCAAAACATCTTCTTTGACGCATATTCAGCTCCTTTTGTGTGAAAATATACTTTAAACTTTTATGATCAGTATAAATATCACACCTTTCACCATAAAGGTAATGCCTCCAAATCTTTAATGCAAAGATTACCGCAGCTAACTCTAAATCATGTGTTGTGTAATTTTTCTCATGGATTTTCAACTGTCGTGAGGCATAAGCTATCACCATATCAGTTTTCATAAGAACACACCCTAATCCCTTCTTGGATGCATCACTATAAATCACAATCCTTTCTCCACTACAAGGCAGTGTGAGCACAGGTGCACTGGATAACCTTCTTTTCAACTCCTTGAAATTTTCTTCACATTCTTCCGTCCAGACAAACTTAACTCCTTTCCGTGTCAACTTGGTGAGTGGATTAGATAATCATGAAAAATCTTTCAAAAAACGTCGATAATATCCAGCCAAACAAATAAAACATAAGATCTCAGTTACTTTTGTTT
This sequence comes from Viscum album, assembly GCA_963277665.1. Classification (NCBI taxonomy): domain Eukaryota; kingdom Viridiplantae; phylum Streptophyta; class Magnoliopsida; order Santalales; family Viscaceae; genus Viscum; species Viscum album. Next base: position 689,848,744 of record OY728164.1, read on the forward strand.
GTCTTGACCATCTTTCGATAACCTCTGTTTTTGCTGGATCCACAGATATCCCCTCTTTTGATATTATGTGACCCAAAAATGCAACTTTTTGAAGCCAAAATTCACACTTGGTAAATTTGGCATAAATATTCTCTTTTCTCAGGGTCTTCAATATAATTCTCAAGTGATCTTCATGTTCTTACTTGCTCTTTAAATAGACAAGAATATCTTCTATAAAGACTACCACAAATTGATCAAGATAGTCTCTAAACACTCTATTCATCAGATCCATGAAGATAGCAGGGGCATTAGTAAGACCAAATAGCATCACTATAAATTTATAGTGTCCATACCTTGTACGGATAGTCATCTTTGGTATATCCTCCCTTTTGACCCTTAATTGATGATACCCTGAACGATGATCAATCTTGGAAAAGTATTGAGCTCCACGTAGTTGGTCAAATAGGTCATCAATGCATGGGAGAGGATATTTGTTCTTGATAGTGATCTTGTTAAGTTCTCGATAATCAATGCAAAGTCCCATTGATCCATCTTTCTTCTTAACAAATAGAACAGGAGCTCCCCAAGGTGACGCACTAGGGCGTATGAATCCCTTATCAAGATTCTCTTGGAGTTGCTTCTTCAATTCCTGCAACTCAATTGGGGCCATTTTATAAGGTGTCTTTGAAATAGGCAAAGCACCCAGTATGAGTTTTATTGAAAACTCAACTTCACGTTTTGGTGGAAGACCCGGTAATTCCTCCAGAAAGACATCATCAAACTCCCTTACAATGGGCATATTCGTAATCGTGAGTTTATCACCAACCATTTGAGATAAATAACCTTCATTTAGTGGAATCAATACCCATAAAATGGAAGAAATTTCCACTGGAAGGTTATGTTCATCCTTGCATTGATAGACGATCATAGATTGATCTGGAATATGAAATCTGACTTCCCTTATTTGGAAATTGATATGATCTCCATATAAAGAAATCCAATACATGCAAAGAATCACATCAAATTCCACTATAGGAAGGATCACAAGATTTGCAGGAAGCACTTTCCCACAAACTTCGATCGGAGAAGAATTATAAACTTTTGATGCGACTGTTGTGCCATTAGGTGTTGTCACAGCTAACTCAACATCTAATTGTGGAGGTAATACGGTGATACCCGTAGAAAATTCTTCAGAAATAAAAGAGTGGGTGGATCTAGAATCAAATAAAACATTTGCTTCTTTAGAGTGGATGGTATGTGTACCTTTCACCACATCGTTATCATACTCCACATCGCTGATAGAAATTGCATGTGACTTTCCTTTGTCTTTAGCCTTAAGAGTTTGTTGACGTCGACCATCATCATCAACCCTTGGATTAGGGCATTTATTGGCATAATGCCCCATCTCCTTGCACTTGAAACATTGAAGTGTAGTAGGTTCATTCTGGGTATCCCTTCCTTTGTTTGCATCATTAGACATCTTCTTCCCATCATCGCGGCATTCAAATTCATGATGACCTTCCTTTCCACATTTGAAACATTTACTTGTCCCTTTAAGACAACTCCATCCATGTTTCTTTCCACACTTTGAGCATAAGGGAAAGCTCATCTTATTTTCAGTGTGCTCTTTAGATTTTCCTTTGAATTCCATTTTCCACTTCTTATCAAACCCATATGACTGATGGGTTACTCCAATCTCCATCTCAACTTTGAGAGCACATCGAACAATTTCCTCGTAGCTATTGAAGTCCCTTATGGCTAACGCCCTTAGAAGACTTGGTTTTAAGACACTAAAGAATCGATCGACCTTACTCTCATGTTGGATAATAATACCAGAAGCGTACCTTGCAAGTCTTGTAAAATTTGCTTCATAGGTACCAACAGATTCATCATCCTTTTGCTTTAGTTCAAGAAACTCTTTCTCCATCTTTGTTCGGAGAATACGAGGGAAGTACTTATTGAAAAATAAGTTCTTGAACTCATCCCATTCCATGGACTCAATTTCATCCCTTTGCCTCGTATTCTTAATAAGATTCCACCATTGATCAGCATCTCCTTCCAAATGATACACTGCTAGGATGACTTTATCATGTTCAGAACATTGAAGAACTGAAAATATCTTTTCAGTAGTACTAATCCATTGTTCAGCAACTAATGGATCAGTAGACCCGCTGAAAGAAGGTGGACGCTGCCTAATGAAGGATTCAACAGAATGTTTCTCCTTCCTTTGCTCGTTTGGAAGTCCTGCATGATTCATAGCTTGAGAAAGTTGGGTGAGCATGGCTACCAGATTTTGCATTCCAGCTCCCATAACGTTTGGTTGCTCAGGAGGACAATCATTGCATTGCCCGTCGCATTCCGCATTAACACGGTTCCTTCAGGTTCATGCCATTGACTAAAACCAAGAAGAATAGTGTGAGCAACACAAATTATAATAGGAAAACCACATAATAAAGAATAAAATTTCACACTTAAGGTCTTATCCTAGGTTATTCATGGCCATTTATAAAACACTAATATTGTGTTCTATGCTTAGACTTATCCTTAGGGTTCTTACAAAGGCTTTCACATCCTAGTTTCCGAAGTTTTACTATACCTTTCCTCTGATACCAAATATAACGACCCATACTTTACATACATTGTTAATACTTCAAAATTTAAGAATACTTATTACAACATATAACAAAACCACGAAAGGACCATATATGTATAGTGTCTTTAGAAACTGGGAAACATAAACAACTGGTTCATAAAGCGTCTACACTGTCTCCCATTATTTCATCATATCTATAGTCCATTTTGGCATATCTTACTTAATAACCTTCTTCCTGACCTGGGGAAAGAAAACATACAAAAGGGTGATCTCAAATGCTGAGTAAGGGTAAACAAAAGAAATATCAATCACATCATATACATAAGCACATAACTTTTGGAAATCTTAACCTGCAAAAGAGATCATAATTTCATAACATGGGATAAATCATGGTAGTGAAATGTAATCACAATAATCATAACTTAAAACATGAAACTTTGTGTCATACACACATAATCATAGAGAATCATTTCTTGTTAGTCAGGACTCATTTCCAAGACTATCTTAGTGGACAAAGTCCCTTTCTGAACCGAGTCACCCTCGTTTCAGTCCTGTTTCACTGAACCGGTATAACCTACCGTTCCAGCCATGTCTATCTCATGAGATATAAAATCTTTACCCAATGCATTGGAGAGAGATATAGGTCCCACCCATCTCATAATAATACCATTCTTATGTGTGCCACAAAATCTTAAAACATACATCATTGCATAACCCATGTAATATAAATGGGAATCTTAAACATCGTGACATCATAAAACAATTCATATAAGATAAAGGAATTCATAAAAAATATTTCCATCACAAAATAATCAAATACATGTAATAATAGGGATATAAAAAGAACCCTTTATTATCTTAGATGGAAAATAATTTTGATAAAACACTTGAACTCCATTCTTGAGGAAAATATCCTTTCTACTTCAAAAACACTTTTCATTTCTAAACATGTCATAAAATTATAACTAAAAGAATTTGATTAAAAATAAACTTGAAAACTTGTAAAGGAAGCTTCTTGGAAATAATATTTTAAAAATCCATTCATGTCGTATAAGTTAAAAAAACATTCTTCCCGTACTTTTGTCGGAAAAGTCAAAAACTACCTCGTACGAAAAATGACAAACGATTCCTTTCATATCTTTTACTAAAAACTCACCGAAGGGTAAAATTGTATTTAAATAATTTTAGTTGGATGGAAATAATATTACATATATAGGAAACATGGATTTGGATGATAAAATACACCCCATTAAATTTCAAAGTATAAACAATCTCGGATAAAAATTGAGATTGCGAGATTTTCCCTTACCTTAGGTCCGACTTGCTTTGTAAGTGTCCGAACCTCCTGTATAATGATTTAAATAATGTTATTGACTTATTCCATAATCATACTTATTTTTATGATATCATATATGGTCATATTCTTAGCTTCTTAGTAGTAATATTTCATTGCTACTTGTTATTTGGTTGTTTATAACTTTTTGTTCTTATACGTGTTTTGTCGAATAAATTCTTATTCTTCTCTCTAGGTTATAGATACCACATTTCCATAATGGTATTAGTGTAATATATATCATATTAATTCATTAAATTCATTTATATAATCATTATTAAATGAAGATCATGTAGAACGAGTCACATCACATCGTGGAGACGGTATTCCGTACGTACGCACGAGTGATGATATCGTTCCTATGATCGTGGAATTGTATTGGAATATATGTATACTATTTCAGAATCAATATCACTTTATAATAGTCATATATAGTCATTATTTACACCATTATACCCATCCAAGTAAGGTGGTGGTGGAAAATAGATTACACCATGGCGTGGAGACGGTATTCCGTACGTATGCACACACGGTGATTTCTTTTTCCGTAGGATGGATAGATGGTGAAATAGGGTTTTTTCATACTTATAATAACATATCATTATATGATTGATACTGATGTTATTACTTCATAATGAAACAACTAAAGAAGAAGAAGTGGGAGGAGAAATAAAGATGAAAGAATCGGTAACGGACATTACCTCTTCTTTGAAGTGCTTCTTTGAGACCTTCTTTTAGGGCACTAAAATTGGTATTTGAAGAAGACCAGAACCTCTAGGATGTCTCTAGGGAAGTGGAGAGGAGAAAGTGGCAGGGTTTGGCCGAGCTTGAAGGCTCCAAGTGGTGTGAGGAAGATGGGGAGGAGGTGTCCTTTTATAATGGAGGAGAGGGGCACCTTTGGAATAACTAAAACTATTATTTTATTATAAAGTCAAGTTCGGTTTTAAATAGCTCCAAATTTATATATTTCTAAGCTAAGGTGGGGATGGGTCGAAATCCTCTCATACAATAGAATTTAGACAGGTTTAGGTTCCTATTTTATCCTTATCATTTAGATTTAACATTAAGTTAAATAATTTTACTTTTACCATGTCTTCTTGTGTTCTTATACTATAATGTTAATAAACTTACTATAAGCAGAAAAACGAACCCCAAGTTTTTTATTATTAACATACATAACCTTATATAAGTCATTTGGCCGAACCCTAGATTTCTAGGAAAAAAATAACAATTAATAATATAATATTTGTTTTAAAAACTATTTTATGTCAATTTTGGGACTATTTAGTAATTGATTTTTGTGAAAATCATAACAGAATCATTAGTTCGAACCAAATTAATTAAATCAATACTATAATGTCATATTAACATATAAAATTAGTGGGATTCATAAAAAGTCTCAAATTATATTTATTTTGGTGTTTATAACATCAATTATGTCAATATTTCATTAATAAGATAATTACTGCATCATCATTGTGTCATAAATAAATTAAATTATTTAATGTCTAAAAATTTCAAATAAAATACCATTATGTAGGAAATATTTTTAGCTTTCTAATAAATATTTATAGTCGAATTTATATTATGTATAACCACATATTGAAAATTATTTACTTATTAAACATTGATTTTAACTATTTAAACCCTTGTTTAAATAAATTAATAATAAATGTCCTAATCTAATCCAGGTGGGTCTAAATGGTCATATTTTATTCCTAAGTTTGTTTTTGGTCGAATTACACTTATCCAATAGAATTAGGACATGTTTTAGGGTAATAATAATATCATCTTTACCCTTAATTACCCTATTTACTTTTAACCGTGGTAAAAAAAGTAAAAAGTTACTATTCACCAAAAATTATTTTTATCTCATTGAACCACATTTTACTTACTGATATCAACCGTGTCTGTCGGATTTTCGAAATTCCATTCACAGAAGCGGTAAAATTAAGTTTTATGCAAAATTTAGTATTTAACCTACCACTTAGTGGTTTCACTATTCATCAAAAATTGAAAGTTTTTAGAAAAATAACAAAATTTCACCCTAGGCTAATTTCGGTATTCTGAATCCAAAAATGAATTCCATTTTGAAAAATAAAATTCACAAAATTTCAAAAAGTGGTTATTACTATTCATAACAGCTAGTTTTAATAATATTTTAACAGCATATCGTTGTTTAGTGAAACTCGGTATTGCGTACGACGCAAGATATCGAGGAAGGTTGTGATTTCGTGTAAAGCAAGCCAAGCAAGTGTTGTGTAGAAAAAGATTCCTTTGATAATTTATATAACATAAATGTCTCGGGTGTTACATTATGGGTGTTATAAAACTATAATAATTTAGAAACTTATAATAGGTTTCATTTTGGGGAACCCAAGTCAGCTTAGGAGAACCCTCATAGGTCACCTTATCTTTTCCAAGTGATTTTGTTTTATAATAATTACATGATGATAAGTTTTAAAGAATTTTGAAATGTTTAATGATTAAATGTAAATAAATGGAAAGACCCTAAAATAGAACCTTAGGTGGTTTCCTTCATTAAATTCTCATGTAGGGTGATGGGCCGTTTTCAAAGTGGTGTTATTAATTCCTCTGACGTGGATCAAATATAGAATTTTGATTTTTGGTCCAAAACATTTTCTAACTAGAAAGTTGTAGTATAGTTTTAGGGAGGGGTTTAATCCACAAGGAGACTACCATTTTTTGTCTTTGAGGGAATCTAATTTTTAGACCTGTAAGGGAGTCCTTTCTAGAGTCTTATTTTTTGGAATTCTGAGTCATGTTCTAATTTGGGATGTCTTATATTAATAAATGTGGGATCATGATTGAGTTAGTGTCTAGTTGAATGATATATTTTATGTCTATCCTTCGAATGATCTGTTTTCTTAGTCTATGAGGCAAACAGTGTTCACTAGTTGAATTTTTTCTTAGTCTCCTACCTCTACCTAGGAAGTAGCTATTTTATGGTCTGGAGATAGAAACAACCTAAGTGCATTATGTTTGGATTCATAATAATAAATCTTCATGTGCAAGTGGTCATAGCTCATTCAACTTCAATTAGGATAGGATCTTTTTTTATTGTATCATGGTTAGATACATTCACACAAATAAGTTAGGCCTCGAATTTATATCCTAATTACTATTTAAATTTTACTTGAGATGTTTATATTTAACATTTTGTGTTAATTTTACAGACACATCACTCATTCCCTACCCCTGAAAGATTTATCTACTCATAACAGGGTAGAATTCAGTTGAATAAATAAGATAAATCATAATTGATGGATTGATAAACATTTTTAAAATTAGAATCGTACAACAGACGTGGAAATTCTAATTGAAATAACATGAAAGAAGCAATTCAAAATTATAACTAGAACATACATGGAAAAAGGAAGGAAAAGTGGATCTAAGTGGAACTTGAATGCATCAAAGAATGGAAGCTCCACAGCTCTTAGATTAATTAATGTACACAAAAATGCAAAGAAATTGGGAGTTGAAGAGAAAAAGGTAAAGAGAGTTCGTAAGAAATCCTAAGGGATAAAATAAATTCGTCCATCCACCCTCTAAAGCTCCTCCACTGCTCTATTTATATAGGAGATTTTGTTCATGATGTGTACCCATGATTTATGTCAACTACTCACGGATCTCTATCATGGAACATGGTTCCCACACATTAAGAGCTTTGACCAGGTACATGACGTGTAGCTGTTATTCATGAGGTGTACCCCGCATTTAATTTGCATATGTGTAGATTCTCCAAGGATTTCCCATTTGCTGCTTTGACTAGGCATCACATCATGTATGAAAAATTCCCAACTTTTAGTGGCTTTTCCGTATTAGCCACATGGTTTGGTCATGACTTCCTTCAAAACGTGAAGGGAGTCTATGAGCTTGGGAACACGATGTGTTGAGGAAATAATGTCATGTAACATGTCGGGTTTGCACCTTTTTTCTGATTTCTCTTGAAAACTAGTAAATCCTTTTTTCCTGCAAAATTAGAAACATACCACGTGAATTATCACATATTTTAATGAAAATATATGAATAAAGGACAAAAATATTATATATGAATTTTGCTTATCAAATCTCTCCACACGTAAATTGTTGCTTGTCCTCAAGCAATAATGTATAAAAAAAGATCTCATAAAGGGTAAAAAAAATATAATCCAAGAAAGACCCATTATGAAGATACAATTAAATTAGTTATAAGAAAAGAAAGGGTTATGTTACAGAATCAATCCTGCAGAGAAATTCAGTCATGCCTCTTTGTTTGGGTTTCTAAAACAAATTATCTTCTTTTAATTACAATATTTTAACAGTTTTCTATGTTATATTCCCAATTGTAATTTACCTCACTATTTTTCTCATCACTAAGGGTGGAAATAAAAATAGAGATGTGCTTGTACCCAAAGTATATGTTCCTATACATATGCTAGCATTGGTTCTACCATCTCCACTATGTAAAGACCCATAAAAAATTTAATCTTGAGGTCTAAAGTAATAGGGTTATGATGACTATATGGATATGGGTAGATTGTAAATCCCTGAAAAATCAAACTCAATAAAGATAATAAGCCCTCTAGTTCAATTAAAAAAGTTTCAGAACAAGTGTGGTGTCTTTTTTTCTTCTGTAAGGTCAAATGTTTACTCCATCGGCTCAAATTTCATCCATATGTGTTGCAAGTAGATAAATGAAAAATAATTCTGTTTATTTGCTGTTTCATTCTTTTTATTTTTATTTTTCTTTTTTATCTAATTTTTTGGAAGTTGTGCCTATGATAGATCTCATACTCATCACCTAACCTCATATGATCCTTCGCAGGATTCATCGGTCTAGAAAAATGGTGATTTTTTTCCTTCCTTGTATACAACCCATGACAATTTTGTTTCATTCTTTTCAATTGGTATTTTTTTCAAAGGAACATAATTAAAATGGAATTCTAAATGGTATATGGATCACAACCTCACTATCAAACAAGCACCATGCACATCTCTAGAAGCGGAATCATCTATTGCTTTCTAAATAACTCCCAACATTTGTTCAAAGGTGGTCTTTAATAATTGTACAAGGATCAGGGTAGGAAGGATAAAAGGTTTGGAAAAATATCATTATAGAAGGTCATTCATTCCACTTATGGGATAAATGAGGGATAAATTTCAGGTGGTCTTTAGGATAATGGCTATCAAAGAGTGCCTCAATCATTTTAATTGTATACATGTTTAGTCATCGCTTTGATAAGATCTCGGTGCAAGTTCAAGTAGGTTTACATGCCCTAGGAATCTCTCAAGAAATATGCTCAAATAAGAAAACGAAATCATAGGTTGAGAGTCCTCACAAGTGATGGAATTCAAAACCAAACTGTCAATTACAAAGGGAATACATCTTAATTCGTGAGTTAATTAATCATTATTACAATGTTTTAAATTTTAATTAATCCTCTGAACTCGGAAATCATTCTAGATAGGTCTATGTATAAATGAAACACAGTCCTTAACAATTTTCCACTTTACTTTTTCTTTAATTACAAGGGCATAAATATTTTTAGGATTAAATCTTTCTTATCTTTTTAAAAAAATGTCTTCTAGACTAGTGAGAAAAACCATCATTTAAAGTGTAGCATAAGTGATACATGAGAATCCTATCCACATTTAGAATGAGAAAACATCACCATTATTAGTGAAATAAATATGAGAGTGGTTTAATTTGAATATGAAAGAAGTATAAATGGTATTTTGTTGAAATATTTAAATAAAAGGGAATCGAGAGCTCCCTAGAGTATGTGGTATGAGGATGATTTAGTTGTCTGGGTGTGAATGTGTACCTGAAAATTTTTATAGAAAGAAATTCCTACACTAGATAGAAAACATTAGATAATAGGTAAATGTGGTGTTAAAATAAGAATAAAAATGATAAGCAAAGACACTGATTTTATTCAATATGTGGAACATATACATAACTGTTCCAAGAAAGACATGAAATAAAACATATAAAAGAAAAGGTTGCAATATGATGACTTGATAAAATAGGCTATTAGAAAAGGTGGATATTGACTAGTATCATTGGGTCCACCGACTCAGTGAATTTGTTTCCTATAATATATGCTAGAGTTTGTTTCATCGAGTGTGTGTGGCCGTTTAGGTGGGTTGATTACTTCTGGTTTTGCTGAATGAGCATGTAGGAGATGTGTTAAGAAAGGAATCATGGGCTGTGATGGCTTCTAGTGAATTATGAGGTGCTTGAGTACCCTACGTTCTAAGAATTTTGGTGGAATGGTACCATTAAGGATGATTGAGGATTCAAAGTAGCTTGACATGCTATAGATATAAAATGAAGACATAAAAAATGAACAAGAGTTTTAGTGAAAATGAAGTTCCACATATATAAATGGGTCCATAGAGCATATAAAAAGTGAAAAAATCATGGAAAAGTTGAAAACCAGCCCAAAACATGAAAGTTTCCTCAAATAGAAAATCACAAAAGATAAATACAACATAGATCATGTGTCCTATGCAAAGATCTCCTCTAGTGTCAGTCCAGTGTCCGGCATCTCGACCGTCTGGCCTGTCGAAGTAGTGGCAGAAGTAGTTGGTGATGGGGTAGTAGGTGTAGTGGAGGGTGTGGCAACATAGGTAGGGATATGGGCTGGGGTGGGTGGCAGAGAAGTACTAATCTATACGGTGGTTGTGGATTTGGTAGTGGGATCAATGAAAGGTACCTTCAGTGGTGTAGACTCAATGGTGACCCCCTTGCCCCGTCGGGTCTTCTCTTCCTGAAACTGCTACATGGTGGAAGGTTCTGTGAGATCAGAGGGGAGGTTTATCCTGGTTGACGGGGGTGGGGGATGGTGGATGATGAAGAATCGTCTCTGGTGGGTGAGGGTGATGGGGAAAAAGAGGGTGGATCAATGAATGGGAGTTGCAGATTGGTAGTGATCTGGAGAATATTCTCTTGAAAAATCTAAATAAATCCCCCTAATTATGAGGGGGTAGGATGGGTGGTTGACTGTGTGGTATATGGGATGGATAATGGTCTGGGTGGAGTTGGTGTGGTGGAGGTCGGCAGCTTTAGAGGTGGGGCTGCTGCTTCAGCTCCGTCTGCCTACTCGAGGGGTGTGGGTGCCTGTACAACTGGCACCCAAAAGTAGTGATCATCTTCCTTTACCAGCATCCTTATCTTGGTAAAGAGCACAATATTGATAAGTTCTACTAGCCCAATGGAGGTGATGGGAAGTGAGGCCTCGATGACACTGATAGAGTGGGCTAATCAAGTGATAAAATAACCTCCCTTGAGCATGTTGGGATTTCTCTGAGTAAGTGATCTAAAGTAGGAGGTGAAATGGGTGACTATATTGATTGGAGGACCACCCATGAAATCTTTCCAAATCATTACATCCATATGGCGTATGATTCTATGCATATCACCTCATGCAAACCAAACATGTTCCATGGCACAATTTAAAATGCGTAAAGCTGACCCATGGATCTGAGTTGACTTCGTGATTCAAGGATCATGATATAACTGGGGGTCACAAGCTATCAATTTCCATAACAGCATAGAGATTTTTCAAGGTTCCTCAAGCTAATGTTTTAGGTAAACATCATAAGTGACAAACTCTTCAGAATAAATGTCAAGATCAACTCCAAACTCATCAAGAAATAGCTCATGTCGGCAGCCTCTGAGGTGAAAGCGAAGAGTTTCGATTCTCATATAGAAGGTGGAAAAAAATTCTGAAAACAACTCTTAGAACATCTCCTTAAAGTGAAGAGTTTCTATGAGGTCATCCATGGCATCAGTAATGTTTAGATGGGCATGTTTTTGTAGTTCCAAAGTCTTGTTTGTCTGCATGGGCTTCCCCTGCAGCTTCAAAAGATTAACCCAGTGCACCAAATTGGAGAATAATAGAATGGGGTAAAGGTTTAGGTCATCATCTCTATATGTTGTCATGGTTTCAAACCATTCTTGAGGAGCCTGTGATGTGAAAGTTGTGGCTGGTTTAGGTGGTTCGTCTGTGGAGGTCCATGGATGCTTGTACGAGGGCTGGTCCTCAGCTGATGATGATGATGAGGTAGATGTGGAAGGAAATGTGGAGGGTTGGGGTGTTTCGTTGGTGTCATGGTAGTAGGTGGGTGTATGACGAGGATAAATAAGAGAGAGCGGTGCGTGTTAGGGTAAAATGGTTGTAGAATAGGGTACTGCAAGGGTTTGTGAGATGAGGAGGGGAAGAAGGATGGTGGTTTTGTGTGTGTGGACGGGTGCAACGGGAAGGAGGAGGGGAGAAAGACAAGGGGTTTTAGATTTTGTTGTGCGAGTATTGACTATACAGGTCATGACCTATGGTGTTTTAAAAGTACAAACCACCCAAGTACATGACATGTAAATATTGGTCAAGTCATTTATAGGGAACAAATCTTGAATAGAAGGGAGAAAACAAGTCACGTCATGCACCTGTGTTACACAACGTGGGCTGTTCTGTGGTCGGTTCATTGTAATGATCAACCTTTATTTGTGAGTTTTTTGGATGAAGATCCTAATATAACCTAACTAGAACTTTTCTAACCCTGGTTACCTCCTAGTCAGTGCTTCTTTTAATGTTGGGAGCTTGAATCTGTTGATGGTTTAGTGGAACTTGAGGATGAGGATACAACCTTCATGGAACGGTTCCTGAAATATTTTTTATCTTTGTACATTGAATTTGAATTGTTGTTCCCCATCACGTTGAATTTGAATTGTAATGTAAGGAAAAACTACAATGACTATAAAAGCACGAGACCATCATGACATCAATTTTCCAAAGAATATTTTTAGTCTTGAATTGAATAGAAAACATTATTTCCTAGAATAAAAGTACTTTGTGCAATTCATTGGTTGTGAAACCTTTTCATTTTTTTCCATTTAAATCCTTGAGTTTTCATATTCAACTCTCATAATTTCCTCCAATTATTTCAATTTCAATAATTGCTCCTCTCCAGCCTTTTCTATATTGAGATTCATTTTTTTAATGACCCATAATTAATGATGTTCCAATTCCACCGAAAGATGACATGGTTTTCCATAAACTAGTCTAAATGGGGAGATTCTTATGGGTGTTTTATATGAAGTATGATATTCCCATAATGCATCACCCCGTTTTAGGATCCAATCACTTCTACTTGTGTTGATAGTATTTTCTAAAATTTGTTTCACCTCTCTATTTGACAATTCTTCTTTCCCAATAGTTTCTAGGTGGTAGGGTGTTCTGGTGTTGTAGTAAATGCCATATCTTTCAGTAATTTTTCACACTGTCTGATTTATGAAATGTGTTTGGAGATCACTAATGAGTAACCGAAGAAATCCAAAATGGGTGAATACATTATTTTAAATAAAATTCATGATTACCGTTTTTGTGTCATGTGTGGTGGCTTCAACTTCAACCCATTTGGAAAAATAATTGACTGCAACGATAATGTAACTCTTACCATGTGATGAAGGAAATGGTCCCATGAATTCAATACCCCAGAAGTCAAAAACATCATCATCCATAATGGGGTTTTGTGGAATCTCATTTCTTTTACTTATGTTCATGTTCTTTGGCATCTGTTTCATTTGTGGAAGAATCTCCCAATGTTGCGGCGCAATGATGGCCATAGAAATCTTCTTAGTGGGATATTTTCTACTGTGTGACTAGTCCATGATGGCATCTAGTTTGTGATGTGTGGAACATTTCAATCACATGTTGTTTCTATTTCTCTAGGATGCAGCATTGTAACAGGACATCAGCACAATTCTTAAAAAGAAATGGTTCAACCCAAAATCATTGTTTGGTATTAGACAGAAACTTCTTGCATTGCGGTTATGAAATTTCATGATGAATGTATCATGTGGAAAGATAGTTGTAAATGTTGGAAAACTAGGGATGGGTTCTAACACTAAACAATGTCTACTTCAATATAAGTTGTGTTGCCTTCTTTAATGATTTTAAGGGTAGCTGTGAAAGGTGGATAGTAATGACATTTTTTGTTCCCCTGGTGTATTTGATAATGATGTAAAATTATTTTAGCAAGAGAATCTAGTGGATCAATATTGTTTTTTCATCCATATTTCTCATCATGTTTTGAAGGGCGACATGATCTGTATGGATGACGACTTTGGATAAAATGAAGTATGAATAGAACATTTTGAAGGCATAAACTATGGATAGGATCTCATTCTTCATAGTCGTATAATTGATCTAGGGTTCATTCAGTGTGGGGCTGGAATAATAGATTGTCCAGAAGACGGTGTATACACGTTTTTCGAGTACAGTTCCTACAGCAATGTCACTAGCATAACACATAAGCTCAAATTATTTTTCCCAGTTTTTTTAAATAATAACTATAGAATCAATTAAACTATTTTCTAGTGTTTCAGAATCTTGTAGACATTCTGCAGTGAATTCAAAATAGGTTTCCTTTGATAATGAGTGTGTCAATGGACCTGCGACTTTAGTAATATCTTTTATGAAGCATTTTTAGAATACAACATGCCCAAGGAAACATCTGACCCCTTTTACGGTTGATGATTCTTGTAGATGTTTGGTGACCTTAACTTTAGTGGGATTAACGTCAATTCCTTATTTAGAGATTTTGTGTCCAAGAACAATTCCTCCTTGCACCATGAAGTAATATTTTTCCAAATTTAGTACTAATCATTTATCCTCACGGAATTGGAGAACCAGTTCTATATTTCTTAGAAATACATAAAATGATCTCCCATAGACAGAAAAATCATCCACAAATATATTCATAAAATATTCTACCATTTAATAAAAGATGTGTGTCATTCAGCATTGGAATATTTCTGGTGTATTCAACATACTGAATGGAATGCGTCTATACGTGAAAGTACCAAAGGGGCATGTGAAGGAGGTTTTGGAATAGTCAATGGGATCTACTGTAATTTGATTGTATCCTCAATATCCATCTAAAATATATTATAAATCTTGTCCCATTATCCTTTAAATCATTTGAACCATACAGGGTAAGTGAAAATGATATTTCCTTTTTGTTGTATTCAAAAATCTATAATCCATACAAACACTCTGTAGAGGCCCAAAGATTGACGTACATGGACATTACATTACTTTTGCATAATACATAGTACATAAGGAAAACAGACACACAAGGACCGTAATAGTTTAGTGTCTTTGGAAACTCGAAAAATAATCTTCTAATCGTGGTGAATGATCTTCCACATCTCCCATAAAGATGTTCCCCTTTTGTTTTCTTACCTAAAACCTTTCTTTAAATCATGGGGAAAAGAAATCATATAAAGGGTGATCTCAAATGATCAGTAAGGGTAAGCATAGGGAACATAAATCAATCCATAAACATTTGAATGCAAACCCTTGAACATAAAATCTAAACATCAAAATCATGAGCAACGACATAAATTTTGGAAGTACACAAGGCATAGATCATAAAGGAACATTAGTCATGATAAAATATCATGGTAATGAAACATGTAATTGTGGAATCCATTAAGCACAGGTTATGATTTACATAGTAGCCAAGGCATTGCTGCCCAGACCATCTTAGTGGACAAAGTCCCATTCTGAATCGAGTTCACTCCTCGTTCTAGTCTTGTAACACTGAACTCGATTAACTTAACTTTATAGCCATTTCTATCTCATGAGATATAAATCTTTACACAATTAATTGGAGGGAGATATAGTTCCCACCCATCTCATAATGAAATCATTCTTACTTCTACCACAAAATAAACTTAAAACATTCATCACAACCCAAAAAAATAAAATGGGTTTCATAAACATCGTCCCATCATCACATAATCCATATAAAACAAATCGATATTTTATCATAAGAAAAGTGAAACCATGTAAGTCATAGATACATTATACTTGAAACATACACATATGAAATAATGTCATCTTAGATGGAAAATGGTTTTGATAAAACCCTTGAAATGAATTATTGAGGAAAATATCCTTTCTTATTCAAAATCATTTTCATTTCACAAAATTCCAAGAAATTTTAAAAGAAAAGTATTTTGTTGAAAATATTCATAAAATATTGTAGAGTAATCTTCATGAAAATGAGGTGTTATGAACCCATAAAAATCTGTTCACGCCGTATATGTTAAAAATAACATTCTTCTCATTTTTTTGTTGGAAAAGTCAAAAAGTGCCTCGTATGGTAAACAAAAGAAAGATTCCTTCCATACGATGTGGTAAAAGTAAAAAAAGGGTAAGAATGACTTTAAAAATACATGTAATAAAAGTAAACATTTTATAAAAACATTTTATAACATATGGACATGGATAATAAACATAACCCCAGTAAATACTTACAAATAAACAATCTTGGATAAGAATGAGATTGGAATAATTATCCATTACCTTATGTATGATATGATTTGTATGTATCCAAACCTCTTGTATAATGATTTAAATAATGACATTGACTTATTAAAGAATCATATTAATTGTTATGATATCATATATGGTTTACTTATGACTTTATATTACCCGTTCTTTTGTAAATTTGATGTAAAAGCAGTGATTTGGGTAAAATCGTTTCATTTATTGTACGTGTTTCGACTTGCTACTCTTGATATTATTACTTATATCCTGATTTACATAATTCCAGAATGTAAAACATGATTTATATTTAATATATATTCAGAATATACATATATATATATGATAGATCGATAAATGGAATGAAATACACTGTTCATGGAGACGGTAGGCCGTACGTACGCATGAACGCTGTTTTCGTTTCCTTATTGTATTGAATGGAATTAAGTATATGAAATACATATATATATATATACATAAATATAGTATTGTTATTATGTCTTATATTTAATTATTATTCATTATATACACTTTATAATCATTCATGAATGGTTAGCATTGAGAATAATCTCATCGCGTCGTGGAGACAGTAGTCCGTACGTACGCACGAGCGATGATATCATTCCCATGATCATGGAATTATATTAAAGCATATGTATAATATTTCATAATCAATATCACTTTAAAATAATCATATATAGTTATTTATTTACACCATTATACCCATCCAAATAAGGTGGTGGTCGAAAACAAATTAAACCACGGCGTGGAGACGGTATTCTGTACGTACACACGTGTGGTGATTTCATTTTCCATAGGATGGATAAGTGGTGAAATAGGTTTGTTTCATATTTATAATAACATATCAGTAAATAATTAATACTTATGTTATTACTTTATAATGAGACAACTAAATAAGAATAAGTAGAAGAAGAAATAAACTAGAGAGAATCGGAAGAAGAGATTACCTCTTCGTCGAGGCACCTCCTTTAAGCTTCCTCTTATGGACGTAGAGTTGGTCTTCTGAGACGAACAGAACCTCCAGAATGTTTCTAGGGAAGTGTATAAGTTATATGGGCAGGGGTTGGCCGAGCTTAAAAGCTCAAAATGGTGTGAAGATAAGAGGTAAGGGATGCCCTTTTTATAAGGGAGGAGAGGGGCACCTTTGGAAAACTTAAAATATTAATTTTTTAATAAAGTCATATTCGGTTTATAATTGCTCCAAATTGATTTATTTATAATATAAAGTGATTATGGGTCTAAATACTCTCAACTAATATATTTTAGACAAGTTTATGTTACAATTTTAACCTTATCATTTAGATTTAACTCTATGTTAAGTAATTTAACTTTTACCGTGTCTTCTTGTTTTATTACACTATATGGTTAATAAACTTACTATAACAAGCAAAACGAACCCCAATTGGTTCATTATTAATATATATATCTTTATCTAAGTCATTTGGCCGAACCATAGATTTTTAGGAATAAAATAACAATTAATAATATAATATTTGTTTTAAAAACTATTTTATGTCAATTTTGACACTATTTGGTAATTTATTTTTGTGAAACTCATAACAGCATGATTAGTTCAAAAAAAGTTAATTAAATCATTACTAACATGTCATGTTGACCTAGAAAATTAGTTTAATGCATAAAAAGTCTCAAATTACATTTATTTGTGTAATTATAATATCAATTATGTTAATATTTCATTATTTAGGTAATTACTCCATTCCCATTGTGTCATAAATAACATAAATTATTTAATGTCTAAAAATTATAAATAAAATACCATTAGGTAGGAAATGTTTTTATCTTTCTAATTAATATTTATAGTCGAATTTATCTAATTTATAACTCTATATTAAAAATAAATTAGTTATTAAACATTGATTTTAACTATTTTAACCCTTCTTTAAATAAATTAATAATAAATGTGCAAATCTAATCCAAGTGGACCTAAATGGTCATATTTTATTCCTATGGTTTTTTTGGTCGAATTACACTTATCCAATAGAATTAGGACATGTTTTAGGGTAATAATAATATCATTTTTACCCTTAATTACCCTATTTAATTTTAACCGTGGTAAATAAAAGTAAAAAGATACTATTCACCAAAAATTATTTTCATCTCATTGAACCACATTTTAGTCCTTGATATTAACCGTGTCTCTTGGATTTTCTAGATTCCACTAACAGAAGTGGTAAAATTAAGTTTTATGTGAATTTCCAAATTCTCCTAGGAGGTGGGTAAAAGACGGTGAAAAGTTCAATAAAATTTTTATATATCTAAAATTATTATAAAATGACTCCAATGAATTACATTGAACTTATATAGGTATTATGTATCAATTTTGACCTAAAATAAATTTAAATAAAATAAATAATTAATTAAATAAAAAGTCGGTTTTTAAATAGTAACCCAGTGTTTTCACTGTTCATCAAAAATTGAATGTTGTCAGAAAAATACCAAAAATTCACCCCAGGATAATTTCAATATTCAGAATCCAAAAATGAAGTCAATTTAGAAAGATAAAATTTATACAATTTTAAAAATTGGGTATTAATATTCATAACTACTAGTTTATATAACATATCATTGTTTAGTGAAACTCGGTATTGCGTACAACACACGCTATCGTGGAAGGTCACGATTGTGGGTAATGTAATCCAAGTCAGGGATGCATGTAGTTCAAGATCCTTTTGGTGTAGAGTAAAACACAAGAAATCAATAAAATTAAAAATAATATTTTTTATAAAATCTTGGGGTGTTACATTCTACCCCCTTAAAATGAATTTCTCCCTCAAAATTCGTCGGCGTTATAAATGGTTTACTACTCAAAATTTTCTTTAATAGAAACCCACATCGTAAAAAGGAATACCAAAACCAATCTTGAAAAACTAAAGTATGAAACGTAATGGTTACCCAAATTAACTGATCACTAGGTTTCCACATAGGAGAACATAAGTGAAAATATGGATACGGAAGAGAAATCTTACCATCATGTTCTGATGGAGAGTGGTAGAGAACATGGCTATGAAAAATCCAACAATCACAAAGCCATATATTTGTGATGATATAAGGTACCATCTGATTCATCCGATATAAGGGCACTAGGACAACATTTTTGGTTTTCAAGATCATTTCCCTAAAGTTGAAGAAATTGTAATCAGAAGAAATACTTTCTTGATTTTGGTACAGTCTCACCGTTGGACGTTCCTTGGACAATTTCCACTTCATCTATTAAAAAATGAAGTTGAATTTGTCATTCATGAAGTGTTATAAGATCATGTGATAGAATGATGGGTCATTCCATCTGTCTCAAACAAAAGGTTAGAAAAAGTTATCAAGAATACATAAGTCCATCTATAGTGAGATTAATCATATATGGTTTCTAAAATGGACTTATACTTCATATATCATACTGCTTAATATAATAAAACTGGTTTTTACTAAACAGGGACTTCCTGTAGGCCAGTGGTAGGCGATAAGGGCCTGTCGTACTTCAGTTGTGGGTTCGATTCCCACAGCCTTGTCTGACGCGACGGGTTGTCACCCGTCCTGCAGGTTGTCCTTTTTAAAACTACATTATTATAAAATTCCATAAATAATATCGAAAATAAAATCTAGCCTTAAACAATTCTATCTGATGTCCAACTTAATCCATTCCAACCTTTAAGCTTATCGAAAATACTTCTGTCCAATCTCATAGTGTAAAGAAAATGATTACATGATAGGTCACATAACAAGTACGTGACTTCCATCATTTATCCCCCATATATCATATGATATATCCTGTTGGTCACATTCCAAACATTTGAAGGCCTTAATCATTTATTCTCTTCAAAATGAATACCCATTGAACCTTAGTGAAAACATGAATGCAGTTAAAAGTTAATACTTTCAGCATACCAAAATCCCCAAAATTATATATACTCAAACCATGATATCACTTAGTCCTTATATCATTCATGAGCTCATGAATACTATCAAACAATTTATTTTCTCCTTATCCCTCCATTATGTGCATATCATCTACTTTCCAAAATATTTGAATCACTTTTCATGGTTATCGGTACCATATTCTTATAGAAAACCACAATGTACCAATACACATATATTTAAAAATTCCATGATACTATAAATGAGATTCCATGATACTATTTTGAGATCCCATTACATTAAAACTTAATCATTACACAACATCATTGTAATACTCAAAATCACAAATTGTGATCGCATGTGACATCCCTTTATCTTTTGCCTTAGGAGGTTTATCACGTTGATCATCATTAACCCTTGGATTATATAATTGATTAGAATAATGCCTCATTTCCTTATACTTGAAGCATTGAAGTGTTGGTGGTGCGTTCTCTTCAGTATTTTCTTTATTCACATCATTAGCAACCCTTTTTTCCATTACTTAAACACTCAGCTGCTCGATGACCTTCTTTGCCACACTTAAAACATTTTCTAGTTCTTTTAAGAAAATATACTCCATGCATATTTCCACACTTTTGGTATAAAGAAACATTCGTCTTCTTTTCACCATTATTCTGAGATTTCTCCTTTAACTACATCTTTTGTTTCTTGTCAAATCCATGAGATGGATATGTTACACCAACTTCCAGTTCTACCTTTATAGTACAACACACAATTTCTCCATATATACTGAATTCTCTTATAGCTAATTCCCTTCAAAGACTTGGTTTTAAGCCACTAAAAAATCGACCAACTTTACTTTCAGGTTGGACGATAAAGCCAGATGAATACCTTGCAAGTCTTGTACAATTCGCTTCGTATATACCAAAAAATTCATCATCTTTCTGCTTAAGCTCAAGAAACTCCTTCTCCATCTTTTTTCGATGAATTCGAGGGAAGTAATTACTGAAAAACAAGTTCTTGAACTCATCACATTCCATGTATTCAATTTCATCTTGGCACCTTGTATTCTTAATTAGAGTCCACCACTGGTCTGTTTCACCTTCTAAACTGTAAAAAGCTAAAATAAATTTTTCATGTTCTGAACAGCGAAGTATGGAAAATATCTTTTCAATGGTACTGACCCATTGTTCAGTAACAAGTAGATCAAAAGACCCATTGAAAAACGGTGGGCTTTGCCTCATGAAGGACTCAATAGAATATTGTTCCCTTCTCTGATCATTTGGAAGTCCAGAATGATTCATAGCTTGTGTAAGTATAGCAATAAGATCTTTCACTCCATCCATGTCTATCTCATGAGATATAAATCTTTACCCAATGAATTGGAGAGAGATATAGGTCCCACCCATCTCATAATGAAATCATTCTTACTTGTGCCACAAAATAAACTTAAAACATTCATCATAACCCAAAAAATAAAATGGGTTTCATAAGCATCATCCCATTATCACATAATCCATATAAAACAAATGGATATTTCATCATAAGAAAAGTGAAACCATGTAAATCATAGAGACATTATACTTGATACATACACATATCAAATAATATCATCTTAGATGGAAAATTGTTTTGATAAAACACTTGAAATGAATTCTTGAGAAAATATCCTTTCTTCTTCAAAATCATTTTCTTTTCACAAAATTCCATGAAATTTTTAAAGAAGAGTATTTTGTTGAAAATAGTTATAAAATATTGTAGAGTAATATTCATGAAAATGAGGCATTATGAAACCGTAAAAATACGTTCACAGCGTATAAGTTAAAAATAACATTCTTCTCATACTTTTGTCAGAAAGGTCAAAAATTACCTCGTATGGTAAACAAAAGAAAGATTCCTTCCATACGATGTGGTAAAAGTAAAAAAAAAGGTAAGAATGACTTTAAACATACATGCAAGAAAATTAAACATTTTATGAAAACATTTTGAGAACATATGGACATGGATAATAAACATAACCCCAGTAAATTCTTACGAGTAAACAATCTCGGATAAGAATTACATTGGAATAATTATCCCCTACCTTATGTCTGATATGCTTCGTATGTATCTGAAACTCCTGTATAATGATTTAAATAATTTCATTGACTTATTACAGAATCATATTCATTGTTATGATATCATATATGGTTTACTTATGACTTTATATTACCCGTTCATTTGTAAATTCGATGTAAAAGCAGTGATTTGGGTAAAATCGTTTCATTTATTGTACGTGTTTCGACTTATTGTTCTTGATATTATTACTTATATCCTGATTTACATAATTAAAGAATTTAAAACATGATTTATATATAATATATATTCCTCATATACATATATATATATGATAGATCGATAAATGGAATGAAATACACCATTCATGGAGACGGTAGGCCGTACGCACGCATGAACGCTGTTTTTGTTTCCTTATTGAATTGAATATAATTAAGTAGATGAAATACATACATATATATATATACACACACATAAATCCAGTATCCTTATTATGTCATATATTTCATTATTATTCATTATATATACTTTATAATCATTCATGAATGGTTAACATGAATAATGAATCTCATCGGGTCGTAGAGACGGTAGTCCGTACGTACGCACGAGCGATGATATCATTCCCATGATCGTGGAATTGTATTGAAGCGTATGAATAATATTTAATAATCAATATCACTTTACAATAACCATATATAGTTATTTATTTACACCATTATACCCATCCAAGTAAGGTGGTGGTCGAAAATAGATTACACAACGGCATGGAGACGGTATTCCGTACATACGCACGCGCGGTGATTTTCTTTTCTGTAGGATGGATAGAAGGTGAAATTATGACAACCATACTTTTTAATACAACTTAAGCATGCTTTATTACATAAAACTTCACTTGATAAAACAAAGAAGATCGAGAGGTTTAGTGTCCTTGGGGCTTAGGATCATTACATAAAAACTTTAAACTGGAAATACAACAATCTTATTGAAAACTTCCTTTACATGACCACTACATTCCTTCGTACTTAGCATTGCATGGGATAACCTGAGGACATGCATAAGAAAAGGGTGAGCTATAAAGCCCAGTAAGGGAGTACACAATGAATAACATGAGGAGTACAATACATGTTAGGCAATAGGAACATCAATAGAGCATCAGAGTAACATGAACATAAATTCATGATAAAGCATGATAACCATAACATGGAAATGTGGCAACAACACTTAACATTTAATTAGCATGATCCAATGCTCATTGCACAAGGAGCATGAGTAAACCCTCATTGCACTTGAAGCACGAGTAAACCCTCGTTGCATTGAATTAGCATGAGTCAACACTCATTGCACATGACGTATCATGATACTATACTTTACCCAATGCATTGGAGCGCTATAAAGGGCGCACCCTTCTTAAACATTTCATTTCATACAGAAGTGTGCCACATGGATCATAAAACATGGATTCATAAAACATAATCATTTATTCCAAGATAAAGTAATGTGGAATTCACACATGAAACTTTACAATCAATAAGTAAATGTGCATAAAGGGGAATACCCTTGATGGAGAAATGGGCATGGTATTCACTACACAATGACATTGGCTTAGAAAATCGGTGTGATTTCGGCAGCGTAACGACGTGACATAAGAACTCATAAAAAAGGTTGATGAGAGAGAAAGGGCTTCCTCATCATATTTACATGTAATGGAAAGTAAGTAGGTCATATATAAACATGTCCCAACATTTTAAAAGAAATTTAGATTCATGATACAAAATTATTCCTTGAATGTAAAAGAAGAGAGAGAAGTTCCTTTCGGAATTTCGGCATAGTAACGGGTGTACATGGGAGGCATCTAATGAGAGAGAAAGGGTTCTCCCATCATTAAAACAATAAGAGGGAATTATGGGAGAGGTGCGAAACCATACCCCAACATTCATAATTGAAATTAAAAGGGAAATACAACTTAAAGAAAATTGACAAAAATGAGAAAGGAAGAAAAAAAAACCCTTACCTGGAAGTGTGCTTCTAAAGGCTAGAGAGAGGCTTGTGAGAGGCTTCTTGGGAGCTTGGGGCACCTTGGGAGGATTCTAGAGAGAGTAGGGCAGAGGTTGGACAAACTCCAAGGGATTTTAATGAGGAGGAATTGGGAGCTTGTGTGGGTTTATATAGGAAAGGTGAGAGAATTATTTATTATTTAGGTTTGGGACCCCTTATATTAAAATAATCCAAACCAGAAACCATCCCACGGTATTTGCCCATGGTTTCTGGAAAAGGAAAGAGGAAAACAATATTTTACAAGGCCAAGGTCCGAACTTATTAAAAAATTAGGGTTGCTTATGTGGAGGCGAGTCACACTCCCATGGAAATTAATTTAAAAAGGCAAAGTGTTGAATAAGTCTTGAGGGCTCCATTAATGCTTTGAAAAGTAAGTAAAAAAAACCCAAAACCTCATTATTTTAATGATAAAACACATATTGGCCGAACATAAGGATTATGTTATTTTATTACATCACCATTGGGTCATTATGATGTCATAAAACACATTATATATTTAAATGGTATTTAATTTTTACCCAAAAATTTGACTGTCTCAGAAAATTATGAAAAATTCACCGTTGGATAATTTTGATGTCCTGATTCCAAAAATAATATTTATTTTATCTAAATAATTTTCTGAATATGTGAATTTTCACTTTTAAAATAAAAACCCACATTTATAAAAAAATTCACGGGTTTTGACAGAAATGGCTTTCAAACCTTAATAAAAATTTTAATTGCATTCATAAAATTATAAGATCATTTATAATTAATAAATAATTAATTTAATATTAATAATAATATTTTATTAAAATATTATTTAATTCAAAAATCCTCTAATTTAATAAAATATAATTCTTAATTAAATAATAACTAAAAACACCATTTTTACTTTAAAAACTAATTACAATGTATCAAAAAGGACTAGAAATTATATTCATTATTATATACAAAAAATAATGTACATGAACATGGTGCTACTTATTTGTTACATAACCCCTTAAAATAGCCGAATAAGACCTAAGGGTAAGGTGCGCGATGGTGACAGACTCTTGGGGCGGCTCGGATAACATCGCTCGAGTGGTAATTTCAATCAACCTCCAATTTTCCCGTAGACGATCACGTTCGAGCTTGACTTGATGAAGCTCAGCATGGGCTTGGTCAAGGGAAAATCCCAAAGACGCCACCTCTTTTCCGAGCTCTGACAAATGGGCTTTGTAAGGGGAAATTCTACTGGATGAGGCCATCACTTCCTTTGTCTGAGTAGAAATGGGTTCGTTAAAGCCTTATATTTATACTACTCAGATGATCACTGTTCAACGGCTAAAAAAGTAACGGTCACAAATCTTAACGTAAAACTAAAAAAGTTGACATCTTATAAAAACATTTTTCATAAAGAAACATTTAACTGGATCAAGAGGGATTTTCCATTAATGAAACTTTTTATCGTTACAACATTCCCCCCTTAAGAAATTTCGCCCTCGAAATTTTTCTTTTCCCACACTAAAACAAATGTGGGTAACTCAGCTTCATCATATCCTCCGACTCCCAAGTTGCTTCTTCAAACTTGTGGTTTCTCCACAACACCTTGACGAGGGGCATTGTCTAATTTCGTAGAACTTTTTCTCTACGATCTAAGATCTTCACTGGTTGCTCCTCATAAGAAAGATCGTCTTCTAATTGTACCACCTCGGAAGAGAGTACATGTGAAGGGTCTGGTATGTACTTCCTTATGAGGGATACATGGAAGACATCATGCACCTTGGCCATGGTAGGTGGAAGTGCTAGTCGATAGGCTACAGCCACAACACGATCAAGAATCTCGAAGGGGCCGATGTACCTTGGACTTAACTTCCCTTTCTTTCCAAACTTCATGACCTTCTTCCACGAAGATATGCGTAAAAACACCATGTCTCCGACTTTAACTCAAGGTATCATCGACGATTATCTGCATAACTCTTCTGTCGACTTTGGGCTGCCTTGATATGCTGCTGAATGGTTTTCACCTTCTCCACCATTTCTTCGACCATTTCTGGTCTAAGCAGCTTACCTTCACCAACCTCATCCCAACATGCCGGTGTTCTACACCTTTTCCCATACAGGGCTTTATGGTGCCATTTGGATGCTCGAGTGGAAACTATTATTATAAGAGAACTCAACTAGAGGAAGATGTTGATCACATCCTCCTTTAAAGTCCATTGAGCACGCTCTCAACATATCCTCAAGTGTTTGGATAGTCCGCTCGGATTGGCCATCAGTTTGAGGATGATAGGCCGTACTGAAGTTTAGTTCAGTATTCAGAGCATGTTGAAGACTCTTCCAAAACATAGAGGTAAATCTTGGATCTCGATCAGACATAATAGATAGTGGTACTCCATGCAACCGTACCACTTCCCTGATATATATCTGTGCCAGTTGATCCAAAGAGAAATCCTCTCGAATAGCAATGAAGTGTGCAGTCTTTGTAAGACGATCCACAACAACCCAGATTACATTGTTGCCTTTGGATGTCCTTGGAAGTCCAGTGACGAAGTCCATGGTGATGTTCTCCCATTTCCATTCTGGTATGGGAAATGGTTGCATCATCCCCTTAGACTTCTACCTCTCTGCCTTCACTTGCTGACACACCAGGAACTTTGATGTATATTCAACGATCTCCTTCTTCATATTATTCCACCAAAAGTTTTCTCGGAGATCTCGATACATCTTTGTGCTCCCTGTGTGAATAGAGAAATTTGAACTATGTGCATCATCCAAAAGTTCCTTCTTCAGCTCTGAAATTGATGGAACACATAGTCTTTTCCCAAACCGTACAATTCCTTCTTCATTAACATTAAACTCTGAGGATTTTCCCTTTTTGATAGCTTCCACTTTTTCTTGGATTCCTACATCATCCTTTTGAGCATCCTTTTTCTTTTCCAAAAGAGATGGTTGAGCAATCATTTGTGAAAGGATTGATGATGTTCCATTCTTTATGATTCCCACATCCATCTTCATCAAGTCTATGAAGATTGGATCCTTCTCAATTCTCATCATTGATAGAATAGCTGGATCCTTTCTACTTAGGGCATCTGCCACCTTGTTCGCTTTCCCAGGGTGGTAATGTATTGAACAATAATAATCCTTGATGAGCTCTATCCATCTTCTCTGGTGCATATTAATCTCTTTCTGTGTGAATATATATTTAATACTCTTCTGGTCAGTATATATCTCACATTTCTCTCCATAGAGATAATGCTGCCAGATTTTCAAGGAAAAGATCACCGCCGCCAACTCCAGATCATGCGTTGGATAGTTTCTCTCATGGACTTTCAACTGCCTTGAGGCATAGGATATCACTTTATCATTCTACATCAGCACACATCCTAATCCCTTCTTCGAAGCATCACTGAATACCACAAAAATCTCCCCACTTGTGGGTAAAGTGAGCACGAGTGTAGTGATAAGACTCTTTTTCAACTCCTTGAAGCTTTCTTCGCATTCATCACTCCAAGAAAACTTTACTCCCTTTCAAGTTAGCTTGGTAAGAGGGTTGGACAATCATGAGAAATTTCTCACAAATCGTCGATAATATCCAGCTAACCCCAAGAAGCTACGGATATCAGTTACCGATGTTGGCCTCGACCATCCCTCAATTGCATCTGTTTTGGAGGGGTCCAAAGATATCCCATTGCTTGTGATGATATGGCCCAAGAATGAGACTTCCTTCAACCAGAACTCACACTTGCTGTACTTGGCATAGAGCTTCTCCTTGCGCAAAGTCTCCAGTACTGTTCTTAAATGCTCCTCATGGTCCTCCTTGGTTTTGTAGTATATTAGAATATCATCTATAAAGACTACCAAAAATTTGTCTAGGTAATTTCTAAAGACTCTATTCATCAATTACATGAATATTGTTGGAGCATTGGTGAGTCCTAAAGGCATTACTATGAATTCATAGTGCCCGTACCTTGTACTAAAAGCAGTCTTGGGGATATCTTCCTTCTTCACCCTTACTTGATAATATCCCGACCGCAAGTCCACCTTGGAGAAGTATTGTGCTCCACGCAGCTGATCAAACAAGTCATCGATTATTGGGAGAGGATACTTGTTCTTTATCGTGATTTTGTTAAGTTCACTATAATCGATGCAAAGCCGCATTGACCCATCCTTCTTCTTGACGAAGAGGACTGGTGCACCCCATGGTGATGCACTTGGGTGTATAAACACTTTATCCAGATTCTCCTGTAGTTGTTTCTTCAGCTCTTAAATCTCAAAAAAAGCCATTCTATATGGAGTCTTGGATATTGGTAGTGCCCCAGGTATAAGTACAATTGAGAACTCAACATCTCTTCTTGGAGGAAGACCGGGAAGTTCCTCGGGAAATACTTCAGCGAATTCCCTCACAATAGCCATTTCTTCAAGGGTGGTTTCTTCCTTGGACTCAATCATCTGAGCCAGATATGCGTGCTCATAAGGCAGTAATATCCATGCTTGAGATGATGGAGCTAAAGGAGATTCATCTTCCTCCTGACACTTGTAAAGAATCAGGGGTCGATTCTCCATATGGAGTGTGATTTCCCTCTCCCGACAATTTATGTTGGCTCTATATAAGGAAAGCCAATCCATGCCAAGAATTTCATCAAATTCCACTAAAAGGAGTATGACGAAGTTCACCGGGAAATTCAATCCACAGATTATAACAGGGGAGGACTTATACTCATGGGATGCAATGATTGCCCCATTTTCCGTACTCACCGACATCTTTACTTCCATGATTTGTGGTGGTGTAGGGATTGTTCTACTAAACTTTTGAGATATAAAAGAATGCGTAGAACCTGAATCAAAAATTACTTTTTCTATTCTTGAATGAATAACTAGTGTACCTGTCACCACTTCGTTGTCAGGGTTCTCTTCGGCAGAAGTGATGGCAAAAGTTCTTCCTTGCTGTCCTGGAGGTTGCTGGTTGCCTCCGATAACCCTTGGATTAGGGCACTGATTTGCAAAATGACCCAGTTCTTTGCATTTGTATAATTGAACAACGCGTTGAGGTTCGAACGGAGCGTTTATCTCTTCTGTCGTAGTCGCGGGTCCTTCTTGCTGACAGTTAACAGCTAGGTGACCTTCTCTTCCACACTTGAAGCATTTTCTTGTCCCCCTAAGGCAATTTCCAGGGTGCTTCTTTCCACACTTTTGGCAAGTGGGGTGCTGTAATTTCTTAGCACCGTTGGATTTATCTATCGGACCACCAGCATTGAAGTCCACCTTACGTTTCTTGTCCCCATGATACCCATGTGATTCTCCGATCTCCATTTCAACCTTGAGGGCACATCGGACAATTTCCTCATAGCTGTCAAAGTCACGGATCGCTAATGCTTTCCGCAAGCTAGGCTTCATCCCACCAAAGAAGCGGTCAACCTTGCATTCGGGGGTAACGACAAAGCCAGAAGCGTATCATGAAAGCCTTGTGAAGTCTGCCTCGTACGCTCCCACAGATTCTTCATCTTTCTATTTGAGGGAAAGGAAGTCCCTTTCCATCTTAAGATGGAGGGTGCGTGAAAAATATTTATCGAAAAACATCTTCTGGAATTCCTTCCATTCCAAAGCCTTGATCTCCTCCTCAGGCTTCGTATTTTTGACCAACGTCCACCATTGATCAGATTCACCCTCCATACGATAAGCCGCCAGGAGAACCTTCTCTTTTTCAGAGCATTGGAGGATGGAGAATATCTTTTCAATGGAGTTGATCCATTGTTCAGCGATCGTGGGATCGGATGAACCACTAAAAGTATGAGGCCTTTGTCTCATGAAGCTCTCGATAGCGACTAGTTCTTTCTTAGGGGGGGTTGAACGTTCCTCTTGACCCATGTTTCTATTCAAAACTTGAGTTAGCTGAGAGTGAAGCGTGACAAAGTTCACGATTCCCGCTCCCATTGGATTGGGCATCTCATAAGTACAATCATCACACTGATCTTCACAACGGTTGTTAGCCCGAGTTCTCCTATTACCGGCCATTGGCTGGAATAAAAGGAATGTAAGGGGTAACACATAAAGGGTAATCCAAAGACAAAAGTTGATGACTTATAAATAAACTTTAATCTCTTTAACTCATGAGTCTATAGGATTCAATCCAGGATTTTCATGATCTTCCTTCTAACATATATTCTTAGGGGCATTTTCCCCTTAATAAGGGTTCATACTAAGATTGTGAATTTATCAAAACATATCCCCCAGGAGTTTCGTAACCAAGAGTGCAGCAAGGCCCGTTGTTGTGCACCAGTTCCCGTTCGATTCTAGCTCAAAGCGGTGTTTTCGGGTTTTACCCCTAGGATACATCTGTGCCAGAGCCGCCTCTACCTGCTCGTATCCAGACATGGATGTATTTCTTTGATAAACCACTTACTTAGTATTTACCAAAACTTAGGGCTGTTTTTATTATTCTTAGTCTTGTATCTAAGGCTTTACTAGGGTTTCCTAATCCCAAAAATAACTAAACCTATCCTTTGATACCAACTATGACAACCCTGCTTTTTAATACAACTTAAGCATGCTTTATTACATAAAACTTCACTTGATAAAACAAAGAAGATCGAGAGGTTTAGTGTCTTTGGGGCTTAGGATCATTACATAAAAACTTTAAACTTGAAATACAACATCTTTATTGAAAACTTCCTTTACATGACCACTACATTCCTTCGTACTTAGCATTGTATGGGATAACCTGAGGACATGCATAAGAAAATGGTGAGCTATAAAGCCCAGTAAGGGAGTACACAATGGATAACATGAGGAGTAAAATACATGTTAGGCAATAGGAACATCAATAGAGCATCAGAGTAACATGAACATAAAGGCATGATAAAGCATGATAACCATAACATGGAAATGTGGCAACAACACTTAACATTGAATTAGCATGAGCCAAGGCTCATTGCACATGGAGCATGAGTAAACCCTCATTGAACATGAAGCACGAGTAAACCCTCGTTGCACTTGAATTATCATGAGTCAACACTCATTGCACATGACGTATCATGATACTATACTTTACCCAATGCATTGGAGCGCTATAAAGGGCGCACCCTTCTTAAACATTTCATTTCATGCATAAGTGTGCCACATGGATCATAAAACATGGATTCATAAAACATAATCATTCATTCCACGATAAAGGAATGTGGAATTCACACATGAAACTTTACAATCAATAAGTAAATGTGCATAAAGGTGAATACCCTTGATGGAGAAATGGGTATGGTATTCACTACACAATGACATTGGCTTAGAAAATCGGTGCGATTTCGGCAGCGTAATGGCGTGACATAAGAACTCATAAAAAAGGTTAATGAGAGATAAATGGGTTACTCATCATATTTACAAGTAATGGAAAGTAAGGAGGTCATATATAAACATGTCCCAACAATTTAAAAGGAATTTATATTCATGATACAAAAGTATTCCTTGAATGTAAAAGAATAGAGAGAAGTTCCTTTCGGAATTTCGACATAGTAACGGGTGTACATGGGAGGCATCTAATGAGAGAGAAAGGGTTCTCCCATCATTCAAAAAATAAGATGGCAGTATGGGAGAGGTGCGAAACCATACCCCAACATTAATAATTGAAATTAAAAGGGCAATACAACTTAAAGAAAATTGACAAAAATGAGAAAGGAAGAAAAAAACCCTTACTTGGAAGTGTGCTTCCAAAGGCTAGAGAGAGGCTTGTGAGAGGCTTCTTGGGAGCTTGGGACACCTTGGGAGGATTCTAGAGAGAGTAGGGAAGAGGTTGGACGAACTCCAAAGGATTTTAGTGAGGAGGAAGTGGGAGCTTGGGTGGGTTTATATAGGAAAGGTGAGAGAATTCTTTATTATTTAGGTTTGGGACCCCTTATATTAAAATAATCCACACCACAAACCATCCCATGGTATTTGCCCATGGTTTCTGGAAAAGTAAAGAGGAAAACAATATTTTATAAGGCCAAGGTCCGATCTTATTAAAAAATTAGGGTTGCTTATGTGGAGGTGAGTCACACTCCCATGGAAATTAATTTAAAAAGGCAAAGTGTTGAATAAGTCTGGAGGGCTCCATTAATGCTTTGAAAAGTAAGTCAACTAAACCCAAAACCACATTATTTTAATGATAAAACACATATTGTCCGAACATAAGGATTTTTTTATTTTATTACATCACCATTGGGTCATTATGATGTCATAAAACACATTATATATTTAAATGGTATTTAATTTTTACCCAAAAATTTGACTGTCTCAAAAAATTATGAAAAATTCACCGTTGGATAATTTCAACGTCCTGATTCCAAAAATAATATTTATTTTATCTAAATAATTCTCTAAATATGTGAATTTTCACTTTTAAAATAAAAACCGACATTTATAAAAAAATTCACGGGTTTTGACAGAAATGGCTTTCAAACATTAATAAAAATTTTAATTACATTCATAAAATTATAAGATCATTTATTCTTAATAAAAAATTAATTTAATATTAATAATAATATTTTATTAAAATATTATTTAATTCAAAAATCCTTTAATTTAATAAAATATAATTCTTAATTAAATAATAACTAAAAACACCATTTGTACTTTAAAAACTAATTACAATGTATCAAAAAGGACTAGAAATTATATTCATTATTATATACAAAAAATAATGTACATGAACATGGTGCTACTTATTTGTTACATAACCCCTTAAAATAGCCGCATAAGACCTAAGGGTAAGGGGTGCGATGGTGACAGACTCTTGGGGCGGCTCGGATAACATCGCTCGAGTGGTAATTTCAATCAACTTCCACTTTTCCCGTAGACGATCACGTTCGAGCTTGACTTGATGAAGCTCAGCTTGGGCTTGGTCAAGGGCAAAGCCCAAAGACGCCACCTCTTTTCCGTGCTCTGACAAATGGGCTTCGTAAGGGGCAATTCTACTGGATGAGGCCATGACTTCCTTTGTCTGAGTAGAAATGGGTTCGTTAAAGCCTTATATTTATACTACTCATATGATCACTGTTCAATGGCTAAAAAAGTAATGGTAACAAATCTTAACGTAAAACTAAAAAATTTGACATCTTATAAAAACATTTCTCATAAAGAAACATTTAACTGGATCAAGATGGATTTTCCATTAATGAAACTTTGGGTCGTTACAGAAATAGGGTTTTTTCATATTTATAATAACATATCAGTACAGAATTAATACTGATTTTATTACTTTATAATGAAAAAACTAAAGAAGTATAAGTAGAATAAGAAATAAACTTGAGAGAATCGGAAGAAGAGATTAACACTTCTTCGACGCACCTCCTTTAAGAATCTTCTTATAGAAGTAGAGTTGGACTTTTGAGAAGACCAGAACCTCCAAAACGTTTCTAGGGAAGTGGAGAAGAGAAATGGGCAGGGTTTTGCCAAGCTTCAAGGCCCAAAAGGGTGTGAATAGAAGAGGGAAGGGGTGCCCTTTTTATAAGGGAGGAGAGAGGCACCTTTGGAAAAACTTAAAATATTATTTTATAATAAAGTCATATTCGGTTTATAATAGCTCAAAATTGATTTATTTCAAAGATAAAGTGGGTATGGGTCTAAATCCTCTCAACCAATAGATTTTAGACAAGTTTAGGTTACAATTTTAACCTTATCATTTAGATTTAACTCTAAGTTAAATAATTTAACTTTTACCGTGTCTTCTTGTTTTCTTACACTATATGGTTAATAAACTTACTATAAAAAGACAAAAGAACCCCAAGTGGTTCATTATTAATATATATATCATTATCTAAGTCATTTGGCTGAACCTTAAATATTTAGGAATAAAATAACAATTAATAATATAATATTTGTTTTAAAAACTATTTTATGTCAATTTTGACAGTATTTGGTAATTGATATTTGTGAAAATTATAACAGCATGATTAGTTAAAAAAAAGTTAGTTAAATAAATACTAACATGTCATATTAACCTAGAAAATTAGTGTAATTCATAAAAAGTCTAAAATTGCATTTATTTGGGTATTTATAATATCATTTATTTTAATATTTTATTATTTAGGTAATTACTGCATCACCATTGTGTCATAATTAACATAAATTATTTAATGTATAAAAATTATAAATAAAATACCATTAGATAATAAATTATTTTATCTTTCTAATTAGTATTTATAGTCGAATTTATCTTATGTATAACCCTATATTAAAAATGAATTAGTTATTAAACTTTGATTTTAACTATTTTAACCCTTCTTTAAATAAATTAATAATAAATGTCCTAATCTAATCCAAGTGGACCTAAATGGTCATATTTTATTCCTAAGGTTTTTTTGGTCGAATTACACTTATCCAATAGAATTAGGACATGTGTTAGGGTAATAATAATATCATTTTTACCCTTAATTTCCCTATTTACTTTTAACCATGGTAAATAAAAGTAAAAAAGTTATTATTCACCAAAAATTATTTTCATCTCATTAAACCACATTTTAGTCCTTGATATTAACCGGGTCTCTTGGATTTTCTAAATTCCACTCACAGAAGTGGTAAAATTAACTTTTATGTGAATTTCCAAATTCTCCTAGGAGGTGGGTAAAAGATTGTGAAAAGTTCAGTAAAATTTTTATATATCTAAAATTATTATAAAATGACTCTAATGAATTAAATTGATCTTTTATCGGTATTATGTAAAATTTTTGACATAAAATAAATTTCAATAAAATAAATAAATTATTTAAATAAAAAGTCAGTTTTTAAATAGTAACCTACTGTTTTCACTATTCATCAAAAATTGAATGTTTTCAGAAAAATACCAAAATTTCACCCTAGGATAATTTCGATATTCCGAATCTAAAAATGAAGTCCATTTTGAAAGATAAAATTTATAAAATTTTAAAAAGTGGGTATTACTATTCATAATGGCTAGTTTAAATAACATATCGTTGTTTAGTGAAACTCGGTATTGCGTACAACACACGCTATCGTGGAAGGTCGTGATTGCGTGTAATGCAAGCCATGTTTGGGATGCATGTAGTTCAAGCTCCTTTTGGTGTAGCGTACAATACAAGACATCAATAAAATTAAAAAAGAATATTTTTCATAAAATCTTAGGGTGTTACACACTCCATCTAGTAATAGTTCATATTGAAATGTGTTGATTGTCCTATGTTCATGTTAATGTGATTCCTCACTTTTTAGGAATGACTTGGAATGGCTCACCCATTCACTATCAGAAATTGGTAAGATTATTCTAGCATCCATAGGTTTTAACACTTCCTTCTTGACAACCTCCTTAATTGGCGATGTGAGTTTCCTCTAAGGATATCATTTTGGTTTTTCATTCTCTTTGAGAAAAATATCGTGGGTGCATTCTGAAGGATTTATTCCCTTAATATCTTCCACACCCCAAGAGATCGATTACTTGTGCATTTTTAGAACATCAACCAATTTTTTTTCTTGTTCGTGAGATTGCTCAGCATTGATATTGATGATTAAAGAGAATAAGTTCCCTATGTTTGAGTACATCAATATACTTGGTAGGGATTTCGAGTCCCACTTGGGTGGCAGAATGATAGATGGGATAAATAGTGGTATTGTGTCTCTGTTAAGTGTTTCAATAATGTTGACTTCCTTTAAGTAAAAGTCTTCCTCCTTGTCTAATTCGGAATCATTTATATCTTCCTAAATAGCCAGGAACTTTTCTTCTTGTTGAGCCATAGAGATGGTGTGATAGTCAACCAGGTCATTTGGTTGTTGTGAAGCATTTATCAAATTAAACTCCGCTTGTTCTTCACCAACTCTGAAGATGAGACATCCTTGATTAACATCAATTATGTCTTTCCCTATTAGTATGAAGGGTTTTATGAGAATGATCAGGACATATCTGTTATCTTCCATGTCTAAAACAATAAAGTCTGCTGGGAAAATGAATTTTCCAACATTAACCAGAAAATAGTCAAAAATTCCATGAGAGGATTTGAATGAACAATCGGCCAACTGTAAACCTACTATTGTTGCCTTTATCTCTTGGAGTCTGAGTTTCTGGAAGACACTCATCGGTATTAGATTTATACTGGCACTAAGATCACAGTGTGATTTTCCTAATTTACACTCTCCTATGGAACAAGGGATTTAAAATCATATAGGATCTCTCATATTAGGTGGGATCTTCTTCTATACAACCATAGATCATTCTTCATTTAATGGGATGACTTCTAGGACTTCTATGTTTCTTTTGTTTTATAGAAAGTCCTTGAAAATTTTTGTATAAATCATCATTTGAGAAATTTCCTCTGAAAAAAAAATGTTCATATGCAACTGCTTGAACATTTCGAGGAACGTTTTAATAAATGGGTTCCTTATGTTTTTCTGGGGATTTCTCCTTCTTAGCTGGAACTGTTTTTGGTGATGATGTAGGGATGATTTCTTCTTCCTTTTCTGATATTTTCTTGGGTTCTTCATGTGTCCTTGATTTCTTTGGCTATTGTATGTCCAACAATTATACACTCTTCAGAACTACAGCCTCAACCACTTCTCATGGATAAGTCCCAATCTTACCTGTTAGGGTACCTATTAGTCTCTTAGATAAGGTCTTGGAGATTTGACCCATTTGAATCCCAAAATTTCTTAAATATTCTTGTTGATTTTTCATCTCTATATATTGTATATTCATCTGTTGATTGGATTTCTAAATAAAAGATGTTAGAAGATTCTACAAGTTGCTTTGGGGTGGTGGAGGTTCCTGTTGTGGTCTTGGATGTGTGGGAAGAAATTGTTGTTGAGGTCTTGGAAAGGGTTGTTGTGGATATGTCTGTTATTGCGGTATCAGGACAAGTTTTATAGGTGGATACCCTAGTATTCACTGATTTTAAAACTGGGCTTGACTACTACGCTGCTGAAAATACTCTTGATTGGTATGAGGCTACTACTGAGCAGGCCTATGCTAAAAAAATGGTTGTTTTTTTAGAAATGGTTTATTTGGTTGATTGAAATTGATGTAATTGAAATATTTCAGTTCTTTATAGCCTGATTTGTAGTCTTAGTATATTTTTGGTCCACCGCACATCTCACGTGATAGGATTTCCATGACTGGGGTAGGGGAAGGTTTTGTGGTTGGTACTTGAAATGATTCTAGCATCTTAGTTAGTGCCTCAACTTGCGATGCTAACCTGGTGGTATCCTTGACTTGGTGGATTCTACGTATTTGTGGCACATGATCACATTTCCATAGACTAGAATTGTGGGAATCATTTCCCAGAATATCTCTTCCTGATTCAGGTGTTTTAAACATCAAACCACCATCTTTGGCGTCATCAAAAATTATTTATGCTGCTGGACAAATGTTTGCATTTGAATCTGGGTTTCATGTTTGTGATGTGGAAATTTTCTCATGAGTTACTTGATCGATCCCATGCCTTCCATGTGGAATATCCATCTTCTTGGGAAAAAATCTGAATGTCATTCCAATGTTTCCATGTTCAGATTGGCAGAAAGTATTTATACATAAAATTCTTTGCTAGTTCATCCCAACTCGTAATAGACTCAGGGGATTCTCTTTTTATCCAATCTTTTTCTCAGTCTCTAACTGAAAATGGGAATACATTAAGTATTATAGCATCATATGACACTCCATGGTTGCTAAATGTGTCACTGAATTCCAGAAAGTTAGTGATATGTTCATGGGGATATTCACTTTGAAGACCTTTGAATTGTCCTATCTTTTGGATCATATGGATGATTCCAGGCTTGATTTAAAATGTGTGGGATTTAATTGGTGGTTGAATGATGATTGGTGTATCCCCATGGATTGATGGTAAACCATAATCCATAATGGTCTTCTCCAGTTGTATTGGGTGCTCTATAACTTGAGGGTTTGGCGGGTTGGGTCCCATGTTGTGATGTGGCTCGACCATTGTTGACCGGAAAAGTGATAGGAAATGCCTTTCGATGTTAGGATCGATGGAAAATGTTTTTTTTCTTCGAGGTTCCTTGATCATGTCAAGGGACCTTGGTACATTCACTTGACAGAATTAAGGAGAATATGAAAAAAGGGCATCTGGAAAGATGAAAGAGGATGAGGGAAAGGTAATCCTATGTCAAAAAAACTAGAGTTCTTCAAGAAAATGTCATTTCCTTTCTGGTAATGGTGCATAAATTTAATGGGCCTTTTTCACAGTGATGTTGTTACATCCTTTGGCATGGATCAAATTTTGAATTTTTATTTTTGGTCCCAAAATTTTGCTAACAAAAAAGGTGTAGTATAGTAATAGTGATGGATCAAGTCCACAGGGAGACTGTCATTTTTTCCATGAGGGAATCTAGTTTTCAGACCTGTAAGGGAGTCCATTATAGAGTATTATGTTTGGTAATCTTGAGATAAGTTCTAATTTTGGATGTATTAATTTAAAAAATTATGGATCGAAATCGAGTGAGTGTACGATAGAGTGATGTCTTTTAAGTCTAACCTTGGCCAGATCCTTTTTCTTAGTCTGAGAAGAAAATAGGGTTCATTAGTTGACTTTGGTCATAGACTCATAGTTCTACCTAGGAATTAGCCCTTCTGTGGTTGAGAGATAGAAACAATCAAAATGATTTATTTTTGGCTTCTTAAGCAGAAACCTTCCTACTCTAGTGTTCATAACTCATTTGACATCGATTACAATCGGGTCATTTTCTTGATTGTCTAGTGGTCAGATATGTTCTTACAAATGAGATAGGCCTTGAATTTATATCCTAATTACGAGTTTAGTTTGAGTTTACATGTTCAGATTTAATAGTGTATGTTAATTTTACAAACACATCGCTCGATCCCTAACCTTAATCAATTTATCTACTCATAGTGGGGTAGAATGCAGTTAAAAAATTTGATATATCATAGGTGATGGATTGATAAAAATTGATGAAATCAAAATCGTGAAACAGATGTAGAAATGATAACTGAAATAACATGAAAGATTCAATTCAAAATTATAACTAGAACTTACTTGGAAAAAGGAAGGAAAATTGAATCTAATCAGAAATTGAATGCATTGAAGAATGGAATATCCACAGTTCATAGATTTTTAAAATTACACAAAAATTCAATGAAATTGGGAGTTGGAAGGGAAAAGGGAGAGAGAGTTCATAAGAAATCGAAAGGGAGAAAAAAATTCATCCAGCCGACCTCCAAAGCTCTACCATTTCTCTATTTATATAGTTTATTTCAGTCATGATGTATACCTTTGATCTGTTTCAACTTCTTCCGGATCACTAACATGGCATGTGGTTCTTGTGCATTTAGAGGTTTGACCAGGTACACGATGCGTAGCTATTATTCATGATGTGTACCTTGAATTTATTCTTCCTTTTCATATATTCTCTATGGATTTCACGTTTGTGCTTTGAATAGGCATCACATCATGTAAAAGTAATTATCGACGTGTAGTAGATTTTCCCATCTTGTCGCATGGTTTGGTCACGACTACCTTTACGACAAGCAGTTAGGCTGTGAGATTTGGGTACATGATGTGTATGAGGCAATTGCTTCATGTAATCTATCGAGCTTTCTCCTTTGGCATGCTTTCTATTCAAAATCAGTAAAGCCATTTTTCCTCCAAAATCAGACACATACCACATGAATTATCACATATTTTAATTAAAATACATGATTGAAGGAAAAAAAATCTATATATGAATTGTGCTTATCACATGGGTAGTTTGAACATTCATTATTATGCCTTGGAACGGAAATGTAATCCTTTTTCATAAGCCTTTAAATTTTTTTTGAAGGGCTTAAATGATAGTCATAGGGCATATTGAAATCTGTTTGGCATGACCTAGTGATGGGATCTACACATTTTCTTTTGTATGGAAATAGAATGTGATCAGTATAACTATTAGACTTTAAATGCCTCTCTAATTTTCAATAGATTTTTGACATTTTGTACTATTCAGGTTTCATTGTCCCTTGTAAGAATCCTAGATTCTAAGTGACACCCTTGTTTGGATGGGTGGTAATTTTATCCTAGATCTTTTCTATGATAATGAGCATAAAATAATTCTCGGTTTAATCATGTTATACATGCCTAGGAAATAGTCAGCCACATCATATATCATGGGACAATTTCTTCTTCCCCAGTGATGGAAAACTTTTTAATTTTTTCTCCAAGTTAATGGTCGTATGGGGAAATATGAATTTGGTATAAATCTCTTGTACAAACAACCTCATACATGGATTCATATTGATGATGACCTATGTATAGTATTGTGGATGTTTCACCTTATTTCTGGAACTTTGAGGTAGTGAATGTCCACATACATGATACCTGTTGAGTTTCTAAATGGAATAACGAACATGATGAGTGTGGTGAAATCATTTAGACTTATGTTGTAGAGTACATTCTTATATTATCTCTATAGTAGAGTGACCTTGTAATTAAAGGAATCATTTTCTTCTCAATTCTCGAGATGGTTTTCCAAGAATATTTGGTATTTTAATATGCTATTCAGTTTGGTTTTGGCCTTAATTAAAAATATTTTTATTCTTTTAATCACAACTTAGATAAGTGGTATGTGTCTGTTTAAGGTGAATTTGATCTAGCACACTTATGAGCAGCTTTTATATATCTTACATTGATGATAAGGGAACACCTAATGTGGAGAGAATCACATTAGTTCAATTAAGTTTGTTTCCTTCCAGTTAGAAGGAACACAACCAAGGAGGACCTTTGAAAATGGTTGGGTTTTTTTTGAATTCCCTTAAGTCTTGTAAGTTTTGAATCATTTCAAGGCTTGGTCGAAATCACAACATTGATGTGGTTATCTGTGTATGAAACCCTTAATTATCTCCATTTGTATTAGATGGCCTTCATTGTGTAATCTTGAGAGATCGCAGAATTCCTCGAGAGGTAAAAATAATCATCATCGGGTTAGTGAGGTATCGATAGGTGCTGCAAAGATCCTTCATAAATAAAGTTGACCTGAAGTTGTTAAACTACTTATTCTCTTCATATTCGGGGTACAGTTGTTCCAAAACAGTATTGACAGCTTCATATAGAATGTGGAATAAGTGTCTCAAATCTCCCCAATATCCTCTTAGTTTAATCTTATTTGTGATACAATAATAACCCCTAACTTGATGTCATCCTAGATGAACTAAGAGAGAATTGGTTATGTGATGAGCTAAAATTTTCACCTTCCCTTCTATTTTAATAAATATTCTTTTTCTAATATGTGCACTGGATTAATAGTATTTTTCAAGGAATGGTTATTATTTAGTGATACCTACTTTACCATATAGGAACTCCATGGATGAACTCTTGGAGACCATCCATTTTCCTTTAACCTGGCCATTAGGTGGATCCATCTCTAGGATTAGTAAATGATCTAATGTGGAAATCTTGTCCTTATACCAATGTCTCACTTCTAAAAATAGATTATGGACTACCATGGGTTAGATCCTTGGAATCTACTTTTATGAATGTGAGGTTTACCAGGACTTGATGTTGGGATCGAGGGTGATGTTTAAAGGGTGATGATTTTAGTTTCATGGATCTAGGTTACACCCTTTCCTGTGTTGTGGAATGATAGATTAAATGGTCAGGTGATGGTTTGACCAAAGAATGTCTTGGGAATTTTGGATATGGGATTCAATGAACATTATCATAGTGAAAAAAAGATGCCTTGGAAGAAGGCATTGTAATTTAGTTTTTAAAAATTCATCCATCTAAACAATGTACATTACGAATAGTCCCTTGAAGGTTACTTGACCTATTCTTTTTGTTCAATGTTTACGATTGAGAGGAATCATTTTAAAATGTCTCCAGGTTAAGGAGGGTATGGGGTAAAGTGCAGTTGTGTATTTCAAGGAAATATTATGTGACTATTTTTAGTTAGGTCAGTCAGGATTCAACAATTTCTTTGTGAAGAGGTCCTTGATATGACCTCAGAAGAAATTGGGTTCACCTAGTTAAAGAAATCATTCTAGGATCATCACTTGAACACTTAGAGTCATGCCTTATAAAGAAATCTTGACAATGGATGTAATGTGGCTCAGAATTGGATCATTTTTAATGACTAAGTTATATGGTTTGAAGAACCATTAGTATGGTGTTTAAAGTGATGTTGACATGATTGTGTATTCATCTATATGGTCTTGGGTAATCTCTCTTTAGTTGTTTCAATCAAAAAATAGTGTTGGGCCATGTTTTGATGGAATAAGTTTCATGCGCTTAAATGATATTGGAAGTTGAATTGGTAGTTCGGAAATGAAACATAACTGTTTGAATGAGACTTCATGACCCTTGTAGATCAGTGGACCTTTTCTTTGTTTCCATTGGATTCTCGGGGATGAGAAGTTATAAACTGAGGAGGTTGTAATGAATTGGGTTTTGAGCCAATGTATAAATTCCATAGGAATTTGAATTTTTCATTGAGTGGATGGGAAATTCTTTTAAATGACATTTGGAACATAATTTTGAGAGTTGTAACATTTTAAAGTGTTTTTTTGGACTCATGGAATAGATTTAGGAGTTCCTCGGGAGTTACATCGGTCTCAAAAAACTCGACAATAGGATGTTTTGAATAGGGAATGCGATTTGTATGAAACTGTGTGGCCCACTAGAGAAAATTGTATTGTTTGAGAAGGTGAGATGAAGTTACCTACACATGATGCACATAGTTTCCCAAACTGTGCACCCATTCCACATGGTTAGTGCCACTTAGGTAGTATCATTTCACTATTAATAACATGGTTGGCGCATTGTTTCTTAAACACTATGGAATAACCAAGTGAGGTTAGGGTTCTAAAAAGTAGGAACCACGTGTTTGGCAAACTCTTTGGAAAAATGTGCAACCAAACCATGTGTCCCCGTTTTTAAGGGTGAAATAACACCATCACCCTTATTAAAACATCTAACCCCTTTTCTTTTATTCTTTCTTATTCCTCCTACAACTGTCTCCTCCTCCTTTTGAACCTTGGGTTTCTCCTCCCATTCCTACCCTTGAATTTCAAATATATCCTCTATCTAAATCCGGATTTGGACACAGTCGGTATATATGGATTTCTCTTGGTATGCTCCACTTTCCTTTTGAATTTTATTTATTTAATTTTCTATTGAACAAGTTATCACGGTGCAAGCTAATTTTCCCTATTTTTAGGGAAAATTTCAATTTAATCAATTTATTCCAAACCAGACTAAATAGAATCTTATTAATGGATGAGTAAATTTTCCTACACATAATATAGGTGGTCTATGGAATTTTCCTCAAGTTTCAGTTATTTTATAAATATCACTATTGCGCAGCCCATTGGCCATTGTCATGCATTTCCCTAAAACAAATTTCTTCAAATTTAAGTGGTATAAAAACCATGTATTACTCTCTTTGAGAATTTTTTAATTAATTTCAGATTTCAACTT
Organism: Viscum album; assembly: GCA_963277665.1. NCBI lineage: Eukaryota > Viridiplantae > Streptophyta > Magnoliopsida > Santalales > Viscaceae > Viscum > Viscum album. The sequence goes on from OY728164.1 coordinate 689,892,352, forward strand.
CAACTAAAGACACCCCTTTGGTGTGCTAGATTTAATTACCCCTTTATAAAAAATTGTATAAATCGCTTGATTTCCTTCTAGAGTTCGGTATGGAATTAAAATGGTTTTCCCTATATAGGAGATAGTCTAATTGATAATTTCTCATCCTAAGTGCCATGTTAAATTTTATAATTGAATTTTTATGTATGGTAGCTTTATAAAATGATTCATTTTATGAATTGATATATAATTCTTGAATGTGATGCTTAATTTATTAAATGATTTTTTATTTAATTGTGATGTGATTTTATAATAAAACCCCTCAGATGAGGTGTGTTGTATTTGGAATTTCAATTTAATGACTAATGATTTTAAAAATGTTTGGCTATAGTGCTTCATAATTTTTTTATTATTTCATGTAAATGTTAGATATTAGGTATGTTAGTACATGGACTCTTTTTTAATATCAAATGGAGTTTCCCTACTTTGAATTAAATTTTATTAAACCAAACCACTTATTAAGGGCTTTCTACAAATTAAAAATGACATTGTCTATGTAGGAAATTTCTCAATTGTTGAAGCCATATTCTATTTACCTCATTAAAACCTGGAAAATGAATTTAAATACATGATTATATCAAAAGGAATTATTTTTAATGGAATAGATAGTCAGCATGGAACTCCTTTAATAAATTATTTTCATGGATTAAATAATATGACTTGATTATATTTGACAACATGCTTCTTGAATGATGTGATTTCATAAATGAATTGAACATTTTAAACTAAATGAATTTTAAATGGATTCAATTTCATGCCATTTATTACATGATTAAGTACATGCTTCATTTCAATTGAAATTAATGGAATGCCCTAATTTATAATTGTTTAGTAAATGTAAAGAATGATAGGTAATGCCTCATGACTATTATTATGAATATGTATACACATTATACATAGGTTTTGGAATTATTGTAAGGAATATGTTGAGCATGTCGGTACCATGCTCTTTTTAATTGGGTGTTGAGCATGAGCACTCACACTAGTGATACTATATGAACTATGCGCATGATGCACCTCATCCCTTGTTATGGTTTACTTGATGGAATACTCATTATTGATTAATTTTTGACATGATGGAACACTCACCATCTTGAGTGATGAGTGTGGCTTCCCCCACTCACTGTGAGATGTAGGGCATGTACCCTCTGTTAGGTCTTATTGGCTCATTTAGATTGGTTATTTGTGACTGAGTTATGCTCCTGTCCAACTATAACCTATTATTCTAGGTATATGTCATATTACATTCGTAAATACGTGTTTCATATATTTGTATGCAATATATATCTATTCTATAAATATTTTATTAAAATATATGTAGTTACCAATCAGAAACTCATTATGTACATGAGTTGAAGAAGGTATATTCGACCTGGTGTTCTAATGAAACCTGAGTAGACCGATGTTTATTTATTTATTCAGCACTATTTATTTATTTATATTACCTACAAACTGCTTACTATATACACACAAACAAGATTTAGTTGTAGACACCATGGGTGGTAACCTATTGTGATTTATATCTCACACCCTACTTAGGCTGACCAATGTATTGGGGTTCTGGGGTAGATCTAATGTTTGTAGAAACCTGGATTCTTGATTATATCGTGGAGTTAGGAGAACCATACTAAGATTATACTATTTGCCATTATTTATTATCTGATATACTATCATACTACTCAGATCATGAGGGTATAGTCTACCCATTATCTCATCCTTATACCCTCACTGCAAGTCAATATCCTCTAGTGTACAGGGTGGAATTCTTGAGGCTATGTGACCCACAATTCTGGCTATTGGTTTAGTGTTAAGACAGGTTTGGACATTACAATGGTTAATTTTTTTATTTTTCAGAAAAAGTTGAATTTTTTGAGAATTTTGAAATATGATACAATATTCTATTTAACATTATAAGATAAATAAATTGATTTTTGTGTCATAGATTATATAAGAACCCATTAGTTCAAAATCAATTTCACTAGTTACAAAATATTGGCTCAAGAATCAATAATATTTATAGTATTAATACAATCTAATTAACTAATTATTATAATAATAAAAAACACCCCGATCCTCCCCATATAAATACAACCACTCATAAAATCTTCTCCTCACACCTTAAAATATATGGATCTTTCCAAACATCTTCACAATTCTCCTAGAAATTCTATTTACCATTCCTTAGTTTTTTTTAATCTCATAAAAAGGCCAATATATGGTTCTTTATGTGGAATCACAAGACGAGACATTCAAAAGGGAAGTTAATACCCTTAACTGAGTCATTTATTTTTCTCTTCCTCCTCATCCTAAAACCAACTATATTAAATAGGGAATAAAAACTATATTATCATACATATACTAGAGTATTATTTTCAAAATTTAATATCTACCATCCATCATCATCTATTCTACTATTTTTCTAAAAATGAAAACATCATTTGTATTTGGTCAGATAGCCGACTTCATGGATGATAAGTTTTTGTTTCTCATTAACACCTTCATGGTAGGTTAAAATTAACATAAAATGTTATAAAATAAATTAATTATGTATATTATATATTTTTTTACATTCTAGAATGAATATATGTGAATAATTTTAAAAAATAAAATCAGTTTGTGATGGTCATTAAAACTTCCTAAATAAACAAATTTTATAACTCTAACATTTTACAAAAAGACTCATAATAATTTCATAAAATGTATGGTTATTTTGGAACATTTAAATTTATTTAATTAAATTATTACCATTTCACTTCACTTATATAGTTTTTTCCCATTTTATAATAACATCAATAATTTCCCACAACTGATCTATCCTTGGAACCACGAAATGAATGATACAGAAACAAAAAAACTAAACATTATATCTCATTGAAATGATTGTAAATGAATATAATAAAATCATAACAAATAAAATATATATGGAAACGTTCTTGAGTTAAATAAATAATGAATATAATTTTATTATATATTACATTAAGTTCTAGTTCAAAATTATTTTGAAACATAAGGTAAGGGATCTCTCTGAACCACCCTTTTCTTTAAGTTATGACATTTCTCTCTCTAGCTCACATTATATCCCTCTATAGTGTTATGTATTCTTATAAATTCTATATATATGTCTCTTAAATATATACCTAACTTATCTTCCCATATTTTTAATGGGTAATAAATACATTTTAGTTCATTTCTCAAATTCCTATTTTATGAAATCACGTTTGATTATGATATGAGGTAGGATTATTAAACTCATTTACTTACATGGTTAATTCTCATTTTTATGACTAATGGTTAATTTATTTTTATAGAACACATAATCATTTACATGTTGTGATGGTTGTTCCTATATAACACTCTAATACATTGGGTAATGTTTTCATCTCATGTGACGTTATGTATGGGATTAAAGAGTAAACCTAGTCAATGATTGGACTATTACCAGCATGTGATGTTTCCTTAATAGTTATCCTTGACTCGTTTTTATGTCATGTTATATGTTTCTTCCACTTTCCTATGATTCCATGATCTAATGATACAATGTTGTTATGTTATTCTCTCATGCTATCATTCATGATCCTTCACTATTATAATACCATATTATTCTATTTAACTCAAATTTTATTCATTGTTATCAATTTTATTCCCTTAATAAGATTTATCAATTTCGCATTTCTTTTATTTAATTACCTGGGTATCTTATAAATATTTAGTAGATCAAATATATTTAAGTACTCATTGTGGATATTAAGAAAAATTCATTTTATTTTAGTTTCACTTTGATTTATAATGAACCTAGTCATCAAAATATACCAGGATTATCGGTCCATCAGTCATATTTAATTGATATTTATGTTAAAAATTGTTTAATATTATGTTCATGGCTTGGAACTCTATAGTTTGTAGTATATGATGGTATAGTAATTTTTTATGTTTGCACTAGAATACTTTAGTGATAACCCTAGGGAAAATCTGATTATATGAGAGAGTCCTAGAAATTTGGTAAAGTAGAGTGGTTTTCCCCTAGGTCATCACTAGGTTCAAGACAAATTAAATTTTTATAAACCCTACTGAAGAGTGGTGTAGTAGTGAATAGGGGTCAATCCACAAGGTTGGACTACTATAAATGGTGATGATATAATTTTTTTTCTTTTTCTTTTTTCATTCATGGAAATGTGTTAATGGGTCTAGTGAAAAGAGACTAGTTGGTTCTATTGATTAGATAACATGTAGATGAATATATTCTGTAGTTTCCCAACTATAAAAATACACTAAGCCACTAAATGAAGAAACTAGAGGTAGTTAGAAACGTCTTCTTAGTTGTTCTTAATCATTATACCCTTTCATTGAGTGCCCTCTTCCCTGATGGGATTCTATATGATAAGTAAATTGAGACCAGTAAATTTTAACCCTCTATCAGTAAATCTTATAAATTAAAGGATATAAATTAAATAGACATTGATAAAAGGGTAGTTTCCAGTCACACTTGATGCTTGAAAGAAGTAAAAATACCTGTCAGCTCAATATCATTCCCTGGTATTAGTTTAGACATCCATCATAATAGAATACGCAAATAAATTAATAAAGTGATTAAAATAGAGGTAAAAGTATGGAATCAAGAAGAATAAAAAACAATTCCCTTGATAAGGGTTTTAAATATCTTTAGAAACTAAAAAGGTGTGATAATTTATTGTGCTCTTTAAATCTTCATGTTGCCTCATATATTTTGTATCATGTTCCCCCCAATAGTTATCCTCTTTTATACGATGTCTCTCTAATATATAGATAAAATCTAGACCTTTCACACATGTTCCCTTTTGAAACTTCCTTCTGAAATATCATATTTCTACCTATAATGATTTATTTTGTCACTAACCCTGTTATTCCCTACTGACTCCTCAATTTCAATGCCTTATATGATTTATTTAAAGGAAATAATGTGGATCTTTGTAGTTATATTTTATGGATAAATTCACCTCAGATCTATAGTTTTCACACCTTACATTTCACATACCAATTGTAGACTAATGTTATTTCATGGGAGTAAATTTTTTCAAAGATGACATGGGATTTAGTTTTTGGGATTCATAATTAGTCTCGACCTAAGGTATTAGTAGCTCAAAATATTTCCCAACCCATCCCACCATCAAATCTTAAACATCGGGTGTCCAATGTGTTGTAGTCCTATGTAGAGTTTCATATTTCATGAGATTTATTAACTAATGATTGAGTTTCACACTCATCATAAATTCCTATAAAATAGTGTTGGTTGTGATTAGAAAAATGTTTGTTCTTAGTGACCATGGGTGTTTCGACATCACATATTCGTAAAATATGTCAATGATAATTCAGCATATGTGGATCTTCTTATATTTCAATGCATATGTGCACAGCTTTAGGGTTTCTCAATAGGCGATGTTGGTAAAGATAAGTTTAGATGATATGAATGGAATCTATTTGTTATAAACCTTTATATACATCTTCATGTGTGGATTACCATGTCAAAAGAGGCGTTATTGTAATTTCCCTCTTCAGTATCAGAGGGTCCCTCATTATTCTTTATAAAAAAATCATATCCAAATCTAATATGGTGGATGATGGAGGCATTGTTAACTTTCAATTAGAGTCTCATCATATCATTAAGATTTTATTTCTAAATTTTTTATTTGGGGAAATGACAATGAGTGTTTGATCAGGATTGGCCATGAACAAGGGGTAGTTTTTTTCCCCTTTTCTTTCTATATAACAAGTTCCATTTCCTTTTTTCGTAGTCTTATAATGGTTTATGCATCATTATTTTTCATTTTTTTCTATTATGGGGTTTGTTTCACTTGAAAATTCATTCTTATGATCGATCTAACACCTCCTGAGGTCACTAAGTTTTAATGCATGTCTTCTATCATCAATTAACAAAATCTTTTCTTTATAAATTTTCAATACAAGTTGATTTCATATAAACTAGGGTCAATATTATTTACTTTATGGTCAATATTCTTTGACTTATGGTCCATCCTCTTGGCCTTATGGTTGATTCTACCATTTTCTCCATGGGGAAGATACACCGCTGACACATTTTCATGTACATTCAATCCTAATTCACATGTGGTCACTCTAAAATATTTTCATTTTTATAAACACAATTAGATGGTAATCGCATAGTCAATCCTATTACACTAGCAGTCATTCCAACCCGTTTTCCAAATTTTCACTATAGTTTCTAAAAATTCAATGATTAAGAAAACAATCATACAGTTTATAAATGAAAATTATAAAAAAAATTAATGTAAAACAATTCAACACCCAAGAAAATATATTTGGATCATAAAATTCAATGCACACTAAATTCATCAAAAAAATTTCTAGATTAACAAATTATCCATTGAAAGAAGAATTTAAATTATCAAAAACATTTAGTTCACCAAAATAGATTTGTAAAATTCCATTAAATTAACACCATATCATATAGAGCCTGTGGTTTACAAGCAATTTTATCCCTGTCTAGATTCTACAAGTGGATCAAACTCTGGAACATTTGTAACTCGGGGTAACATTCATGAAAAGGGTGCATTAGGATTTGAATAAATTATCACCTGGTGCACAACTTTCTACAGACCTTCTTTGACATTACTAGTGAATATTCTTTTGTGAATTCACATACTCTTTATGCACCATTATGAAGAAATTAAATAGTTTCTTAGGTTCCAAAACATAATAGGGACATCATCATGGATAACCTATATTGAAACATAGAGACTGAAATGTTTGGATTTTCATGTCACCTAAAAGTTATTTCTTCTAAGTTCATAGATTCTCTTTTATTTTGTTATTAGTAACATTATTTTTGACCATTTTTTATTCTAGTTAATGGTGGTAAATAGGATGAATGGTGCCGGAAAAAAATATGATAGGTTATGTGATGATTTCCCTAATGATATGCCTAACCATATGGGGCTGCGATATTGGAAATTTATGTAAGTACTCACTCATCAAACTCATGCGACAAATAATAAATTAAATCACATTGAATTTCTTCCTTCTCATAAGAAATGGAATGTTTTAGTCCTTTATGGAACAAAGGACTCTGACCTTTAGTGTATCATTTTATCCCCTCATCATAGAATATTGGATTAACTCTATTTAGAAGATATTATCTATCCTCCAATGCCTAGAATAATAGAAATTCATACTAGCTATATATAACCTTCAAGGGGAAGTCGATCAGTAGTGTAAATTGATCAAGAACACAAAGTAAAAAAGTTGAAATTGATTTCGTGGAATGAGACGGATTCAAGAAAATATTGTACAATAAATAATTTCCCAGAACATTCCTTTTTAAAATGGAGAGGGAGTTCCATGTATTGAAGAAAAGTAATGATTAGTATTTTGGAGTACATGGAAAATGTCACAATTCTTTCATGGTATGCCTCTATCTTTTTCATGAAGACAGTAATTAGGGTCGAACACTTCTTTAGTGGTTTAAATATGAGTCTACAAAATATTTAGTAATTAGATACTTTTATAGCTAAGAAGAGACTATTCGTTGTTCCCTCAATGTTGAGATAGAGATTGGTTACTCTCAGTGGTCTCATGGTCCTAGATATAAAAATCATAAAATAATGATTCCTTAAATAGAATCAATGGATAAATACCATGGATGAAATAAAACCTTACATTCCACTTTTCAATAGTGTGGGAAAAAGTATAGAGACCCTCACTTTTCATACATAAACATTACTTCACTTTTTTGGAATACATAATATATTCACCAACATATGTTCAATGACCACATAATTTTAGTGCCTTTATAAACATGTAAAGATAAACATTGGTACATGAATGAGCTACATTATCTCCCACTAGGCTCTCCAATACTAGAACCTCTTTTAGACACATCCTACATAAAAAATAACTTCATATCATTAGGAAGGAAACATAAAAATGGGTGAGCTCAGATGCTCAATAATGGTAATAAAGGGATATATATAAGCATAAAGATGAGAATAGGGGTTTGAGAATGTGATCAAAACATTAGAAGATGATACGTTCCATATGAAATATAATAAACACAAATCATGGAACAAAGATTAGAAGTTCGTAATCTGTGAATCATAAGGTTATAAAGATAATAAACCATGGAAAAATAATATAGGAGTAAGACATAGAATTTGTGGCATACACATAAGCATAGAAAATATTATGTCAAAGATACCTACCAAGATCTTCAAAACATGTTAGGCTTGGGATAATCATTCATGGACCTGTATAGGTATTGGGATAACAACCCATGTACCCTCTTATTTTTTAGTGTGGACTACAAACTGTATACACTATAACTTTCTAGATTGGGATAAAACCTCAGTACGTGCTTATTTTTAGGCTTCGGTACAACTTTTGTACATTCCTGTTTTCAAGTATCAACTAAAACCCATGTACCCTTTGAGCTCATATACCATTTATCCTTAACCAAAGCATTGGAGGGATATATATAGGTCCCACCCATATAATCATGTAATCATACATCACTACCACAAAACTGCGCTTCTGTAGCACCACCCATTAACAGCGCTAAAAAACGAACTGATAAAGGGAACTTTTAATAGCCCAAAAAAAGCGCTGTAAAAAGTGACCTTTTATCAACATTTTTTTAGCACTATTAAAGTGGTCCCCTTGGTCAATGCTATTTTTAGTAGTACTGATAGGGGGATTTATCAGTGCTTTTTCCTAGCACTGATAAAGTTTATATTTCAAAAAATAATAATTTTTAATGGAAAATAATATATTGATATATAAGTATATTTATATTAATATAAATATAATATATATTTTTTAAATATGTTTTAGATAAGTATTAATATACTATTACATTTTATATATACAAAATTGAGTGAAAATGGATTTAAAATATTTTAAAAAATATTATTAATTAATAGTTTTCTAAATATCATTGACTAGTAATCATTTAATAACAATTTGAAGACACTAAAAATCAAAAAAAATTAATAAAAGATCTAAAATAAGTTGAAAATGTAACTCAAACATCAATTGGCCATAAATTTAGATCTGAGTGTCCATTTGAACTCTAATGTATATCAAATCAAATCCTGTGACGATCTCTACATGATAGTGACCCAAGGAAACCTTTGATCACTTTTTTCATGGAAAAAAGGATGCATAAGGCCTCCAAAACTGAGTTTTTGGTCAGAATACCCCTATTTTATAGAATTCAAACTGCTATAACTTCTAATCCAAATATCTATTAGGTCTTTACAACATATAATATCTAAGATCGTTTCATTTTCTTTGATTTGACTAATTATGGAGTAGAAACGGACTTCTGTATTAGAAGTTATGTTCATTTTAAGATTTTATGGCTTTTCAGATGCACATATATATGTATTTATTCATAAATATGTCTGTGTGTGTGTCTGTGATTTATATATGTATATATGTATTTATTTATTTATTTATTTATTTATAAACACACCTAAAAAACATATTTTATAAATGTATTTAAAAAAATCGTATAAATATATATTAATATACAAAAAAATATATGGATAAAAAATTATAACTAAATATATATATATATAAATAGATATAAATATATGTTAATATAAAAATAAATATATATATGAATATATGAATAAATATATATGTATTAATATAACTAAATATATTTATATTAATATGAATATATGTTAATATATGAATCAATATAACTATATATATAAATAGAGAGATATATCATTAAATGGAGAAAAAACTAAAAATCTTAGTGTTAATGGTGCAGGAGCGTGAGGGGGGAGGTCTCAATTTCGAGTTCTGGTTGAAGCAAGGGCACGCGGGCAAGTAGGAGGGTGTTACGCAGGCAAGGGTAGCATGTAGTAAGAGGGAGGGGGCTCTGCATAGAGCTGATAAAAGGGGGGGGGTCAAGCCCTATTAAAAGCTCCCCCCACCCCCACATTATATATTATTTTTTAATTTTTTAATTTTTTTTACTTTTATGAGTGCTTAAAAAAAGTGCAGATAAAAGGGGTCTTTTATCAGTGCTAAAAAAGCACTGATAAGGGCCCCTTTTATCAGATCTTTTTTAGCGCTGATAAAAGAGGAATTTAGCATTTCTTTTCGTAGTGATGATAAAACGGACCCCCTTATCTTCACCTCAATTAACAGCACTTTTCTAGCTTTGTTAATGCCCTTTTTTAGTACTGATAAAGGCCATATTTGAAGTCATACATACATGTTCCACAACATCATAAATAGTGATATCATAACCCATGAAATGAAATGGGGTTCATAAACATTTAATCATATATTATCCTATGGAAAATAGATTGGTTTTATAATAATTTCATCCAAAAGAATAACCCATGGAAAGAAGAATTTTTCATAATCATATTACCCATGAAAAAAGAGATGTGTTTAATAAACATAATTTCATCAAAACAAAAACCATTTTGATAAATAATATGAATAGATCCTTTGGGTAATTTCTTTATAATGGTGTGATTAACACCAATGGATTTCATCTTAGATGTAAAATTATTTCAAGATATCTTTTAAAGTAATTTCATGAGGAAAATATCCATTTTATTTAAAAAATTCATTCTAAGACATAAAACTTTTTGAAAACAATTTTCTTTAAAAATAAATTGAAAAACTATAAAAAAATTATTTAAAACATTTTGAATATAATTTATTTGAAAACATAATGAAAACTTACGAGGAAATCCTAAAAACGTTTAGAAACCTATTTCCTTGGAAACAATTTGAAAACTTATAAAGAAATATTGAAAACATTTTGAACACTTTATTCATTGAAAATAATTTTAAATATTATAAAATAATCATTGAAATAATTGAAATCCTTTTCTTTGAAAGCGGCTTTTTGAAAACACATAATGGAATCTATGAAAATCCATTAAAAAACTTCTTAAACATAAAACCATTTTTGAAAACCATTTTTCCATGAAAACCATTTTAAAATAATTTTTTTAAAAAAATATTAGGAAAATAATTTTTCAAAAAAATACCCTTGTAATCTTACCAAGAATGTTTTAAGGAAATTACGGTCATGATGGTGGGTAATTTCATACATGCCAAACATTCCTTTTGTACCTTAAAATTTAGAAAAGTACCTAGATCAGAAAATGAAAAGAAGATTCATTTTAAAACAATTTTTTTAAAAGGTAATATATGTGTAAAAATTTAATTTAAATATAATAGGATATTATTAAAAGATTTTTTAAAACCTTTTTCAAAAACAAGTTTAAAAAACAAGACATATTTCCAATAGAATTAAAAAATTATGTTATATTTTCATAAAAACTTTTTCTTAATTATCTGAAGTACCCAATAATGAAAAAACGGTACCATTTCTAGTATAATAATTTAATAACTAGGTTTACTGATATTTCTTGGGATAAATATCATAATATTTCATCAATCAAATAATTATCTTTAAAAATCTTCATAAATAGTAATATTGTAACTATAAACCGTTACCAAATTATTAACTTTAAATCATAATAAAATAGAAAGAATAAAATTAAATGAGGCTTCAAATATCTTGAAAAGAATTATATTAATTGTATAACATTTAAAAGGATGTATATTCACATCATATAAAAATATAGATGCATAACTTGGCACGTGTCTCAAAGAATAAAAATTGAGACAAAATTACTTTACCGATTTGGTAACTTTTGAAACATAAATACCATTAAAGAATGATCATAAAATGGATATTTAAATACCCATAAAATTATGTATAATAATAATTTAATACATCCATAAGTATTATAAAAACCACACAAAATAAATTAGTTGTGAATAATATGTGTATCTCATGGAAATAAAAAGTGAGATGAAATTCTCTTACCATAAGTCTTGAAATTATTTGAAAATGTTCAAACATCATATATAATAAATATAATTTTATTATAAATATAAAAATAACCAAATTATTATATCTAATAACATATATTTCACTCATATGGATTTATATTTCATTTTTATTAATAATACTATGTTAAAGTAATGTTTTGGGAAAAGTATCTTTGTTTATTTTATGTGTTTTGACTTTTTATTCTTAATACTGTTACTTATATAATGATTTAATTATTTCCATAATTTAAAAAATGATTTATTTATCATATATATTCATTATATTAATATATATAGTAATATATAAAATATATAAATATTAAATAAAATACATTGTTCATAGATACAGTAGATTGTACGTATACATGAACGCTGCTTCTGTTTTATTGTCAGATTGAAAGACAGAAATTACATGAAATATAAGTATATATATAATATCATTACATTATAATTATTATTTCATATATATCATATAATTTTTTTAATCCTACCCTTAATAAAATCCATGTGATGTCTGAACAAATGACATCGCATTGAGGAGGTGGTAGTCCACACTTCCACAAAAAAAGTTATTGTATTTACACAAATTTGAAAGCATGAATTTTGGATTTATAAAATAAAAAAATAAGTATAAATACATTATATATATCATATATATCATATATATCATATGAAAACATATTTTACATCATTATTCTCAACCTTGAGTGGTGGTAATGGAAAAACAAACAACATCATTTTGTGAGGTGGTAGTTCACGATACACAAAAATTATAAGTTTGTTACCCATTAGATGGAAGTGTGTGTAAGTTTATGTTGAACCCCTTGAATAAAAATATCAAAGTATATTGAATATACTGAGGTTATTATGAACTAATTTAATAATAATATTTTAGGTTATGGAGAATGAAAATAAAACAAAGAAGCTTGAGGAAGGATGTTTCATCATCTTTGTGTAACTCCTCTTGGTTTTCACCAATGGGATTCCATGGATAAATTTATTCGAAAATGGATTATTCTTTGATTAAGGTATGGATTTTTTTTATGATATTTAGGTATATTATTTCTGATATTAGTGGCTTGAGAGGTGTTAATAAGTAAGAGGGGTGAGTGCCTTTTTATAGTGGAGGATGAGTGGCATTCTTGTAATTTTTTAAAAAGGGAATTACACCCATGCTTTTTCAATGAAAAGTGGATCCAAATTTGAAAAAATTATATAAAAGGGAGTATATGATATATATATATATATATATATATTTTAATAAAATGTACTTTTATATATGTTTCTAGGTCATTTTGGGCCTTAAGATTAAGGTTTAATCCTTTATTAATAAAATTCTACCATAAATCCTTGTAATTAATTTTAATTACCTTCAAAAATAGTTTTGGTAAAAACTATGTGGAAAATATTATACATTATATATTATTCTTATTCCAAATATATAATCCGTTTTTTCAAATTAACATCACATAAGTGGAAGAAACTATTTAAAATTTAATCCCACAGAAAGGACAATAATGGGGATTTTAAAGTAATAGTGTTCAAAAGTTTTGTATGTTTGTATATCCAATTTCAAAGTGAAATTGATTAAAATGGAATAAATTGGATTAATTGACTTATATTTGATATAGTTTAACTTTAGAACCAGTAAAAAATATAATTTAACCTTATAAATAAATTATATGAAACAAAAGTATTGAATTAAAATTCAGTTTTATTCACTATTCATCAAAAAATGAAACTTCACACTACTGTAAATGGAGGATATACCAATGGATTTTTTCGAACGGTTTTCCTAAACCATTGGAATAGAGGTCTAGAGAGGTCCATACCCAACAGTTTCACTAAACTGTTAGAATATAACATTTTTGATGACTTTTACCCAACGGTTTTATCAAACCGTTAGGATATATGAGTTTTAGAGGACTTTTACCTAACAGTTTGATAAAACATTTGGGATATGTTAGTTTTAGGAAGGCCTTACCAATGGTTTTTTAAAACCATTGGCAAATCTTACCTTTTGTAATGGTTTTTTAAAACCATTGGGAAATTTTTCCCCTAAATTTCCAACAGACCCAATCCTCCATTCTCATGATTGTAGAAGTAAAGTGGAGACCTAATATCTCTCTCGGTCAGAAAATAATTCCACCAGATCCATCTTCCATAAGAAACTTGTTTTGTGCTGCACTTCAAATTTTTATTTTGTGCCTTGGATTTAACGTTTTTCATCTATTTTTTCTATTTTGATTTGACCTAAACCCGAGGTCTATGCAGTATGTTGTACCCAACAATTGCAATTTGAATTGTTTTATATTTTTATTCTACATTTTGAGTGTCATGATTGTGTGTATCAAATTTATTTAAAGAGGGATAGTGCAGGTGGTGGGGGTGTAGTGGGTGTGGGGAGGGGGTGTGCAGGGGGGTGTTCAGGTGGGGGGGATGTGCAGTGGGTAAAGGGGGATGTGCAGGTGGGGGTGTGTAGTGTGGGGGGAGTTTTTTGGGTGTGAGGAGGGGGTTGTATAGGTGGAGCTGGGGGTGGGCTATGCAGGTGGTAGTGGGGGGGGGGGGTAGTGCAAGTGGGTGGGGGAGTGTTCAGTTTGGGGGATGGGTTGTGCTGGTGGGCGTCTGTTGAGGGTGATGGGGGGTGTACAGGTGGGGGGTGGGGGGGGCAGTGCAGGTGGGGGTGGGTGGAGGGGGGTGCAAGTGGTGGGGGGGGTTCAGGTGGGGGGTAGAGGGTTGTGTAGTGGGTGTATGGGAGGGGGTTGTGGGGGGGTGCAGGAGGAGGTGGGGGTGGAAGAGGGGGTTATGCAAGTGGGGGTGCAGGTGGGGGGGGGGGGGGTTGTGCAGTGGGTGGATGGGATGGGGTAGTACAGGGGGAGTCTGTTGGGGTGAGGTGGGGAGGGGGCTATGCAGGGGGGAAGTCATCACTACTAGAGAATTTGATAGGTCTTAGGCCTCTTTGGTTTTGGTTCTTGTCTTGTCATCATGATGATCAAGGCAACATATGATCTAAAAGTGACATAAACTATATAAGAGGAATTCATTCTCCCACAACACATTTTTTAGAAAGAATATATCCTTGGAAGGTGGTGGGAGCCTTTTATAATCCTTTCATATAGAGACCAGTGGAGGAAAATCTCTATATATATCCACCTAGACCAGGGTCCTACTACCATATCCATGTCCCATATTCATAAGCCTACCTCTCTATGTATTAAATGAATAGTGATTCTATCGAGACATCAACATATAATGACATCATAAATTAAATTCATATTATGATAAAAACAATATCATGGAATCCCTACAACTTCATATAAGAAAACACCCTTAATCATCATGCTGTGATGTTGAAAATACTTACAAACTCATTACCATAAATCATATCATTCCTATTAACTACATATAGATATTAACTAACCCGTATTCATTCCTCCAAAATCCAATGATCCCACATTTTCCCAATTGAAAAATTTATTCCATCATGTTATCAATTCAACAATCCTACCAAATTGGATTTTCACTAAAAAATACTACTCTAATCCTTAACACCCATTGTTTCTTTTTCATAACATGAATGACAACCCAATTAAATCTTATAGGTCTCAGTCACACCCCTGTGGATAGCCCCCCACCACCATGGACAGCCCATACCCCATGGATAGCCCCCACCCTCGTGGAAAACCCGCCCACCCCCCAGGACACCTCCCCACCCCCCGGACACCCCCAACCCCACGGACACCACCACCCCCTGGACATCCCCCCAGCCCCTGGGACCACCCCCACCACCCTGACCCCCCTCCCCCCCACCCTCGTGGACACACCCCTATCCCCATGGACATCCCCCCACCCCTGGACACCCCCACCCCTGTGGACAGCCCACCCACCGCCATGTAGACCCCCTCCCCCCCTGAACAGGCCTTCCACCTTCGTGGACAACCTTCCCACCCCCTGGACACCTCGTACCCCCTATACTTCCCTTCCACCCTCGTGAAGAACCCGCACACCCCCTAAACACCCCTACCTCCCTGGATAGCCTTCCAACCCCGTGGACAGCCCGCCCACCCCACCTGGACACCCCCACCCCCCGTGGACAGCCCACCCACCTGTTGGACACCCCCACCCCCTAGAAAGCAAGGCCACCCTAGTGGACACCCCCACCCCATGGATAGAACACCCACCCCCCAGACACCCCTACCCCCTTTTGAGCCCCACCACCCCCCGTGGATAGCCTACCCACCCCCTGGACACCCGCACCCCCTGGACAACCCTGACACCCCTATGGACAGACCGAACACCCCCTGGACACCCCTACCCCCCTGGACAGCCCCCAAAAAATGTGGACATCCCGCCCACCCCCTCCCCCTGGACACCCCCACCCCCGAAACACCCTGTACCTCCTGTACAGCACCCTCCCCCACCCTTATGGACAGTCCCCCCCCCCTCGGACACCCCCACCCCCCTGGATAACCCCGCCACCCCTATGGACAGCCCTGCCACCCTGTGGACGGCCCACCGACTCCCTGGTCACCCCCAACCCTCACAGAAATCCCCCCACCCTAGGACAGTTCCCCACCCCCTGGACACCCCCACCCCTAGACACCCCCACCCCCGTGGGTATTGTATGTGATCACTCAAATAATCTATTAAAATATTAAATTTTTTTGATCTAAAATTTATTCAACTCCTAAATAATTCTCCACCACAAGAGTAAATGATCTTTTACAATCATTTATTGTTCTTCAAAGATATTTTGTTATCAATATAATATTTACTTTTTCTATATTATGATTCTCATATAGAGTACTATGTCAGTTATGGTTTCATATAAAGTGAACAATTTTAATTTACATAAATATATTTACTATGAATCTTCAGTCTTATTGAATTGCTTTTGAAGAAATGACTTATAAAATTTTTTTTACAGAATAGATAGAAGTTGGATGTGTGAAACTGATCACATCTCAAGCGATTTTCAAATTAATTTGGAGATATTTTTAGATTTTTCATCTCAGGATGCTTCAAATAGTGGTCACATACACTTCCCCTGTTACAATTGTGTTGTAAGACCCTGGTTGGGCTGTGAAGAAGTCAGCTACCACATAACCAAATATTTATTTCAGGAAAACTACACTAGGTTGTATCACAATAGGGAGAAAATGAAATATCAAATTGTTGATGATCAAAATGAGAGGACTAGATTGGAAATTTTGTTATATGAATGGTTTCCATTTATTCATCATCATGAAAAATAAAGGATTCTGACCCAAGAATATTTCGATAGGAGCAGACATGATGCGTCTAATGAAAATGATGATGTTGTCAGGGTGAAAAAATTGAATGATGCTTCCATGACTCTAGTATATCGACAATGAGGTAAAATGAAAAAGCTGGAATTTTTAATCTGATGGTTTCATGGGAAAACAATGTATGGGATTTCTAATACTTCCATCGATTACATTCTTACCGTCCTGAAGGAATTACTTCCAGATGATGCAGATATTCTCTCAAACCACTAAATGGAATAATGTTCTATTAAGGAACTTGGATTTTAAAGAAACAAAATTTATGCTTTCCAGAAACATTATAGTTTATTCTTTGAGGAAACTGTAGAATGAAATGATTGTATAAAATGTGGCACATCCCGCTAGAAGCCAAAAGCTAATGGAACACCATCACGTGTGCCACAGAAAGTAATATGGAACTTTCCATTGATCCCCAGACTCTAGAATATTTTTATGTCTGATGAAATATCAATAAAAATTTGATAGAATGATCTCGAGATAAAGAAGACAAATGATGAGGTTTTTCACCCTATAGATGGATTTTCATGGCAAGGATTTGATACTCGATTTCTTGATTTTGCAGCTGATGTGTGTAATTTTAGGTTTGGTCTTTCATGTGATGGATTTTATCCGTTTGGGAAGATTTTTATGTTTCACAGCACATGGCCAGTTTTTATACACATTTATAATCTTCCCCCATGGTTGTGTATGAAAAAACCTTTCACTTTCATGAGTATACTCATATCTGTCCCTTCAGATCCTGGAAATGATATAGATGTATACATGAAACCATTAATAAAAAAGTACAAACTTCTTTGGGATGTGGGAGTGCGCACATAAGATGCATGCTCTAAAGACATATTTCATATATGTGTTGTGCTTACGTGGATGATAAATGATTTTTATGCTTATGAAATGATGGCTGAATCGAGCACGAAGGGAAAAATATCATGTCCTGTTTGTATGAAAAATAAATGATTCATAAGACTAAAACATCGTTGTAGTTTTAGTTTTATGGGGCATCGATGATTCATTCCAATAGACCATCCATATAGAAATAATCATCGAAGATTTGACAATACCATGGAGACTGATGATCCACCTCAGTATATGTCTAAAACTGTTGTGCTTAATTAATTGAAAGATTTTCATTTTTTCATTCGGGAAGGGTCAAATGAAATCTGGGAAGAGAATGAATGTTTCCACTGAAACCTGTTACAATTAGAAGAAGAGAAGTGTATTCTTTGATTTTACTTATTGGTCATCCAATTATTTACGCCGTTTCTTAAACATAATGCACATTGAAAAACATATATTTGAAATATTGATTTCAATTATTCTAAATATTAATGGAAAGACAAAAGATGATGTAAGGTCTCGGCGTGACTTGGTGGATTGGGGCCTCAGACCAGAATTGCATCTTGTGCATATCAGTGAAAATAAATGGAAAGTTAAATTTTCTTTTTATGTGATGACACCTATAGAAAAAAAATCTAGATGTACTAGAGACTATTAATGTTTCTGATGTATATTCAAGCATCATATCTAAACGGGTCAACAGAAGAGAGTTGAAGCTAAAATCTTTAAAGACTCGTGATTATCGCATCCTTCTGCAAAAGTTGATTCCAATAGAAATTATTAATCTTTTTTCCAATATTGTAAGGGTGGATGTTATTCAGTGGTTCCATTTTTTTAGAGAACTTTGTGCTAAGAAATTTTCCAAGTCTTTCTTGCAAAAAATGTTGGCAGATGCCCCATTAATTTTGTGTGAGTTACAGAAAATATTTCCTCCATCATTTTTTACATGCATGTTGCATCTCACTATCTATATTCCAGCTGAAATACTTATAATAGGATAAATTTATTTTCTTTGGATGTATCCAACTGAAATAAATATGTACACATTAAATTCGTATGTCTGTAATAATAATCATTCAGAAGGTTTTATCCTGACCGGTTACTTGGCTCAAGAATGTATGTATTTATGCTCTATGTATTTTTCTGATCTTACTACAAGAATGAATAGAAAAATGAGAAATGACTAAGAACAATATGAGAAAATTGAACCCAGTTTTCCATCACTTCCTCAAATAGAAGGAATTCATGGATCATATACATTAATGAAATTAATCCATGAAGAGCGGGAGATGGTACGTCACAATGTTTCTTTTAATTGTGAATTGTTCGATGACTACATCTTGTAATTAAATTGAATATTTATATCTTATATATATATATATATATACTAAACTATTCCTATATTTATCTATAGGTAACATAAATTATTGATAAATAGAAAGTATCATTATTTATCTTTGAGAGGGAGGGAGACTTTGCATAGAAAAGAGTATTCTTCTTGGTTAAAATTTAAGGTAATAATATTAATATTTCAAATAATTAAAAAAATATTCAATTATGTTTAATATTGATTTATATTTCAGGTATTGAGTTTTCCTGTTGACTTTATCTCTGAAGAAATAAGAGCTTTGGCTTTTGGTCCTAATATTGTGGTTTTTGGCTGTAAATCAATTGTTATCAATGGGTCCCAATTTATTATCATTGAACGAGCCAAGAACATGATAACACAACATGATGGTGATATGGTTACTGCCAAAACAGACTGTTATACTAGTTCATCATATAGTAGACTGTGATTTAAAAATTTAGGTTATTATGGAGTCATTGAAATAATAATAATATTGGATTATTATTCTCATGGACGAGTCACAGTGATGAAATGAAAGTGGTCTGATTTGATGACGAGGCAAGGCACATTTATTAATGATTGGGTATTTTTATTAATCCATATAACCCACACTCTTACTACCAGTGAACCATATGTATTGGAATTAATGTTGAAACAAATTTTCTATGTCAAAGTCCATCTTCAACATGAATTTGGTGTCATTATTGAAGTATTTCCAAGACATATTTTTTATGATGTCGATGCTAGAGTTAACACCATCCCTACTTCCATTGGAAATGATCCATTTATTACTTGTGACGACTCTAATAGCTCAATTGTCAGAGTTGACTGTGAACCTGAAGTTGTTGTGGGAAATATTGAAAATCATCTATACATGTTCTCAATTATTTTGGTTTACCTCGACTTGGGTTGTTAAGGTTGGTACTATTAAAATTGATTTAATATTGATTACAAAATATTTTGTATCCAACTTGATTGTTATGTGAATTTTCAATGTTTATTAGTTGTAATTTTATTTGAATTGTAGTTTTTAATTTGGGAATTGAACAATATTCAATCCTGTGAAACCAAAATTTCTAACTTGGTGAACATTTCAATGCTTCAATTGTGATTTGTATAAAATTTTTAAAACTCTAAGACCACTCTTTAACATTTTACTGGGTAATGAACATGATGGTGTGTCTTCTTTGGAAAGACATGTATTGAAACCTGCTTCATTTACCTGGGATAAAGAAATTAAATTTTTCCTTAATTTTGACAACTGCTTTACCCCTTATTAATCTGGTAGAATCAACGTTCCATGAATCCACCTATTCCCTCTAATTTATTTTGTTTTTGTGTTACACATTAGTTATCATTTCCTATTTACTTCTATATTTTTTTCAAATGTAGGGAATGAAACCAATTGAATAGAGGCGATGAAAATAGATTATGGAAAACAATCGTCGCATGATTGAGCTGGGCATTCCACCACTAGTGATTGTAGTGAGTATTTTATTTCAAATATATATTTAAATAATATAGAATTTCTTGTGATTAATTTTTTTTAAAAAAAATGTGGGATCCATCTATTAGGTGACTGTTATTTGATGAGCAGCCTAGTTGTGGTCGCAGTACTCAGGGTGTTCGTACGAGGGGGTGGTGGTAAGAGAGCTAGACGATATGGTCGGTGTACCCAATTTGACCATGCCCCTCCCACTGACATACCACCCATCCCACATTCTGATCCCGATGCATAGTTAGGGACACACATGATATTTATGCCTCCCATATTTTCACCACCCTTTACATATGAGCCTCCACACTCTTCTGTACCATATCCGAGGATGATTCCCTCTCCACATCTAGTATTCGGCCAGCCATCCCTATCATCTTCTTTTACTTCTACTTCATTCTCTCCAAGATTTTATATTCCATCTTCTGTGACTCTTTCTCCACCAGAGTATGTAATTACTGAGCATACATTGGGACTAAATCCATCTGTACAGGGTGTTTCTTCAGTTTATGTGGATCCAACGATGACCATTGATCAGAATACCACATGTATACGTATACAAACCTAACATATGTTTACACCATTATTTTTTTCATTATAAAATTTATTGATAAAATATATATTTTCTTTCATAATAGATACAAATACGGATAGGAGGCGGGGGAGGGGCGTACACGTATGCATGTGGTGTGGAACCACCGCACGTAGTTGATTGTGGGCTACAATGAAGATAGTAAAATTATTGAAAAATCAGGGTAGCAATGTCGGAGTTTTTTTGATGCTTGCCAAATACTCTGACATCATTCATGTCTTCCCACTCTCATGGAGACAGCTACCAAATGAAGTAAAAGAAAAATCTTGGGAAAAGATATGGGTAAAAATTCTATTTTATTTATTGAAATATATTAATTTTTGTATTTAGATGAATTAATATATTGGTGTCAGCTACGGTTTAATTTTCCCGATGGTGAGGGTGCACGGCCAGCACGTCTAAAGGATTTAGGTGAGCATTGGAGAGATTATAAGCACGAGTTGTACATTGGATGAAATGCTAGAGTGGACACAGAGTTAGAGCTGGTACTTTTCATGGATGATTTTCTGTTAGAACAGTATCGACAGATGATTACTCATTGGATGACAAGCCAATTTATAGTATTAATCACATTAGAGGTATTTAAATGAACATTTTCAGGTTTTTTTGTTAATACTAATTATTTAATTTTGTTTAGGATTCATCCATAATAAATAAAAAAACATTGATGCTAAAAAGTACGTCCACACATTGGGACGTACTACAATGTCGGATCATAAGAGGCAGGAGGTATGACAGTTTATAATTTTTCATTAAGAATTGCACTTTCTATTACTTCCTCCATAATTTATTTGATTACTGAAGTTGTTATATAATTTTAGTTTTGCATTTAATTATTGGTATCCTATTTTTAGTTATGGTTTCCTACATTCAATGTCATTGTAGAGGCATTATTTAAATATTGAACGATGTGCGTCTTGAGCAAAACTGTTTTTCTCGAGTAGAAGGAAGAAAGATGGAAGTGCGGTTCATGAACCGACTCAGAAGCATATTGTAAGTTTTACTTTGTAGATTTAAAATTTTAATCTCTATTTTTTAACTTAATAATATATTTATATTTGTAACAGGATATTTTAGAGGCCCTTGATTCCCAGTAACCAGACAATTTTGGGCCAAACGATCCATTAGATCAGGGGTGGGGTGATAAGAACCCTGGTAGAGTACGATGTCGACCTTAGTATAGTATAGTTCCGACAAGGTATTGGACCTAATCAGGTATGATTTGTAGTTCCATAGAGTTCTAGCAGGTTAAGGCACAGGAAGAACAGGCTGAAAAAAGTGCCACAAAGATGGCATAACAGTCTGATAGGGAAAACAATGCATTTATGAAACTGATGGAAGTTTTACATCCCAAACATCCACCAGAGGCCAGAACAGCTTGTGTTGAATACATGTCATCGATGACTTCTATATATGGTGCTCCATGTGGCAGTTATAGTGGTGGTCGAGAAGATGGCGAGGAGGAGGCTGATCCGGAGGAGGAGGAGGATCCGGAGGAGGAGGGTGAAGAGGAAGAGGCTGAGGCGGAGGTGGAGGGCAAGGAGGAGGGCGAGGCATAGGAGGAGGGCGATGAGGAGGTTGAGGATGAGTAAGAGGGCGAGGAAGAGGGTGTTGAGGTGGGTGGGTATGATGATGGGGATGACGATGAGGAATAGGGTGAGGATGATGATTATGGTGATGATAGTGATGCTCATGAGGGACAAATTGATCCGTTAAATTTTTTACTGATATTACGGACCATTGATGTTTATTGATTTTTTCTGCCTGAATATATGTGTGATTAGGTAGGTCACATTATCTTTATTTTTTATCTATAAATAATAAAACTTAAATTGATTATTTGATGTGACTGATTCACCCCTCACCTAGAAATCCCCCCACCCACCCCTGTAGACATCCCGCCCACCCCCTGAACACCCCGTACCCCATGGACAACCCCGCCACCCCTATGGACAGCCTTCTCACCCCCTAGACACCCCATAACCCCTTGGACAACCCCACCCACCCCCCTGAACACCCCGTGCCCTCCTGGACATCCCCCACCCCAGTGGATAGCCCGTCCACCCCTGTGGATAGCCCGCCCACCCCATTGGACAACACGTACCCCCTAGGATAGCCCCACCACCCACATAGATAGCCCCCACCTCCGTGGACAGTCACCCACCCCCCCCCCCCCGGACACCCCATTCCCCCTGAATAGCCCTTCCATCCACGTGGATAGCCTTCCCACCCCCTTGGACACCACGTACCCCCCTAGACAACCCCACCCATCCCCCTAGACACCTCATGCCCCCTAGATAGCCCCTCACCCCCGTAGACAGCCTGTCCACCATCGTGGATAGCCCACCGACCCCGTTGGACACCTCGTACCCCCATAGATAGCCATGCCACCCCTGTGGACAACCCACCCACCACTGAGACACCCCATACACCCCCCCCCCCATGGACACACCACCCACCCCCTTGCACACCCTATACCCATGGAAAACCCCGCCACCCCCATGGATAGCCTGCCCACCCCCTAGACACCCTATACCCCCTAGATAGCCCCGCCCACCCCCTAGACACCTTGTGCCCCCTGAACATCCCCACACCCCCATGGACAGCCCGCCCACGCCCTTGGACACCATGTACCCCCTAGATAGCCATGCCACCCCCCGTGGGCAGCTCGCCCACACCCCAGAAAGCACCCCCCTGTGCACAGCCCTCCCACCCCTTTGGACACCCCTTACCCCCCTCGACATCCCTCCACCATCATAGACAGCCAACCTACCCCCCCCCCCCCCCAGACACCCCGTACCCCCTGAACACCTCCCCCCCCCCACACCGGTGGATAGCCCACCCACCATCTGGACACCCCCTACCCCCCTAGACAACCCCGCCACAGCCATGGACATCCCTACCATCCCCTGAACACCCCCTCTCCCCGTGGACAGCCTCCCCACCCTCGTGGATAGCCCACCCACCCCCTAGACACCCCTACCCCCAGTGGACAGCCCACCAACCCCCCTGGACACCCCCTACCACTTGGACAATCGTTCCACCCCTGTGGATATCCCACCCACCCCCATGGACACCATTTACCCCCTAGAATTCCCCACATACCCCCTTGGATAGCCCCTCCACCCCCACGGACAGCCCCCCCCCCCCACCCATTGGACAGCCCCCACCCGCATGGATTATAGAGTTTCTAACAACTCAATGATCTCTTTAATCATAGATACCCACTTGGTTGCCTCCTAGGATCCTTGATCATAAATAAAAAATAGTATATGGTATTTTAGAAACACTCATGAATAATAAATAATCTGAGAAGAACAATATTATTCCACTTCCACAGCAGTTTTAGTAGAGACCAAGATACAGAAATGACTACCTAAGATATCCCATAATGGACTTTATGATTCATTTATAGTGGTAAAATTCTAAAGACTTATAAAAAACAAACCCTTTTCTAAAATACTCTGATGTTCTAAAATAAGGGGCACAAAATCACAAGGTACATCATAAATAATTCTTCATAAAACCATTTAAAAATCGCATAATATAGAATTTTTTCTATTTAAAACTCCCCAATGTTTTATAAAAATCCATTTTAAGGTTCCATTTAAAAAATAATATACCATTTTTGTCCCAAAATAAAAATGTAATCCTTTTCCTAATAACCAAATCCCCCTTCCTACCATACACACCAAAAGCATTCATTTTCTCCTAAAGAAACACATACGATTAAAATAAACACAATTCAAAAACCATTTTAAAAATACCAATGATCTTAAAATCCAAGAAATTGATTCCATTAAAACCATTACAGCCCCCGCCTATAAGGCCCCAGCCTTAAGCCTTACTTAATCTTGAGTTATTACAAGATTACACATTGAGGATCTTTCCAGGTTTAGAGTTTTAGAGAATTAGATCATAAAAATTTCATTACATTCCACATTTAAACAAAGTGGTTACATAAATATAGTATTCATTTTTCCCATAAATGGAAACATATTTAAAATAAAATATGGATTCTTCCTTGAAACATCCTTGACACTATCATATCATGTACCTTTCCCTTGACCTGTGAAAAACATTTCAAAAAAACTGGGGATGAGCATCAAAAGCTCAGTAAGGGATATAAAAATATGGAAAGGGAATAGGAGTACATATATACATAATAATGAAATCATACTTTACCCATAAAACATAAGCACTTTAACATACCTCATCCAAATTATGAATAAATCATAGAAATCATAAGACATAAAGGTAACTTGAGGCATTCATAACATTCTTACGTAGGGAGTAACCCTCTTGGTTACGTTCGGAATACCCATCACAGTATATTCCCTAAATCTCTTCAGAGAAACCTCAATGTTTAACTCATTCGCGTTACCCAATGCATTGGAGAGCTATATCGGGCTCACCCACACTTAGTTTATCACGGAAACACTCATCTTCATAATAATGTCCAAGAACCACAACATAATCGTATCACATAAAACATGCATAAAGGAAACATAACATTTCCACCATTCAATCACAAGATATCAATACAACACATTGATATAAAAACATTATGAAAACCATTTCCAATACCAAAATAAAAGAAAAGTGAAACATGGTATTTATTTTTCTTTTAAAAAGAAGGTATGGCTTGTAGAGGAAGTCGAAACTCAAATAATGGTCACGGCGGCGGAGAAGTCGTTGTCGCCGCATACGTACAACAAAAACATTCCATTTTGTCGTTTAGTAAAATTATTCATATAAAAAAGATTCCTTTTGGATAAACGTAAAAGTCAAAGGGGTTTATACACCATATAAAAGAAGGTTGTGTATAAAACAAAATATGACTCAATGAAAAGAGATTGAGATGAAGTCCCTTACCTCGGGTCCGACTTGACTCGATCGTTCTTTAACCTCCTGAATAATAAACATGAGTTAATTTATACTAGCTTAAGTACCTTTTTTCAATTTCATTATTCCTTTTATATCACTTATTACCATGTCATGAACACTATGCAATTATTTAAGTTAATAAAGGTCGTTTTAACGATCATTGGTACTTGAGTCGAAATATGATCTTTATAATTACAAGTTGTGCATGTCTCCATTATATACATAGTTATACTCATGATATATATATCATATATATCATATATATCCATTATATACATGAATTTATAATATTACACAACGTTTAGAGGTAATAAATGAAATGTACTGTTCATGGAGACGGTAAGCCGTACGTACGCATGAACGCTACTTTCATTTCTATTTCGTATTTTATGGAATATAATCATAATGATATAAAGGTATATTATAATTCCAGTATAATATCATACATAATATCATTAATTAAATCTTTTATACGTCCCACGTTTGGCATTAACGAAACAAATCACTTTGAGGGGGAGGTAGTCCGCACTTCCTAAAATGAAGATATCGCATTTACCCATAATGGTAACCATAAAGGTAGGACATAAATGAAGAATACAGAAGCTTAAGTAAAACATAAACATATTATATATAATATATAAATATAGTGTCATCTTAATGGCCACCTTTGAGGGTGTTATATGAGTTTTGAACAATCATCGTTTCGTGAGGCATAAATTCTCCATCCACAGAAACAGTATGTTCTTTTACCATTAGATGTAGGTGTGTGTAAGTGTAGCTCGATTGATTCTTATAAAAAAAATCCTAGTATATTTAAGATACTTGATTTTTTACAAAAGAAATGAATAAAAAGAATTTAGGGGGTTGTAGAAGAAAAATAAAACAAAAGGACTCAAGTGAAAACATTTCCTTAGAATCGGGTAACTCCCTTTGGTTTGTGCTCAAAGGCTTCCTTGGGAAGACTTATGCCCAAAGTGAGGCTTATAAGAGTTAGAGAGGGATGTGGAGAAACAAAATGGGCAGGGGTTGACTGAGCCATACCTTCTTAAAACAAATAGAGCTTATAAAATAAATACAATATTTTAAAAATATTAGATCTTATAAAATAATAAGTTTATTTTGACATCAAAAAGCAGTAAAACAATCTTTTAAAAATATTAGTGTATTCCATGCTTAAGATTGGATTTCTTCACATTTTAAGCCTCTAAAACACTATCTAATTCATTAGTAGACATAGATAAAAATATCTAACATTCATTTCTTACTTGGGATGTTACATCCTTCCCCCCTTTAGAAAATTGCATCCCCGTAATTTATTTACTTATCGAATAAGTGCGGGTATTTAGCCCTCATTGCATTTTCAGATTCCCATGATGCCTCTTCAAGCGTGTGGTTTTTTCACAAAACCTTTACCTAATGAATCACCTTATTCCATAACACTTGCTCCCTATGGTCAAGAATCTGGACCGGTTCTTCCTCATAAGATAGGTTCTCTTCCAGCTGAACTACCTCTAGACTGAAAACATGAGATGGATCTGGCATGTACTTCCTTAACATTGAAACATGAAAAACATTGTGTACCTGAGATAAACTCGGAGGTAAATCCACTCGGTAAGCAACTGATCCAACTCTCTCCATAATTTCACATGGTCCAATGAACCTTGGACTCATCTTTCCTTTCTTACCAAATCGCATCACACTTTTCCATGGTGAGACTTTGAGAAAAACATGATCACTTACCTCGAAAGATAGATCCTTCATCCTGTTGTCCGCATAACTCTTCTTCCTGCTCTGAGCTGTTCTCATGTGTTTCTGTATCAACTAAACTTTTTCTGCCAACTCTTCCACCATTTCTGGTCTCATTAGCTTCCATTCACCCACTTCATCCCATAACGCTGGAGTTCGACACCACTTCCCATATAACACCTCAAATGGTGCCATCTGTATACTGGAATGAAAACTGTTATTATAAGAAAACTCAACCAAAGAAAGATATTGGTCCCAACTTCACTGATAATCCATTGAACAAGCACGTATCATATCCTCCAAAGTCTGGATTGTTCGTTCTGACTGCCCATCTGATTGAGGATGAAAAGCTGTACTAAAATTTAATTTAGTATCCAACGACTTCTGAAGGCCTTTCCCAAAGTTAGAAGTGAACCTAGGATCACGACCAGATACAATGGAGATAAGAACTCCATGTAACCTGAGTATCTCTTTAAGATACAAACGGGAAAGTTCATCTAGGGAAAAAGTATCTCGTATAGCAAGGAAATGAGCAGATTTAGTCAAGAGATCAACAATAACCCAGATTGCATTATTACCTCGAGGTGTCTTCAGTAATCCCATAACGAAGTCCGTGGATATATTTTCTCATTTCCACTCCGGTACTGGTAAAGGCTGAAGCATCCCTTTCGGTAATTGTTGCTCTACTTTAACCTATTGACAAGTCAAACAGTTCACTATAAAACCAGCAATATCTCTTTCATTCCATCCCACCAGTAATACTCCTACAGATCTCTGTACATCCTAGTACTACGAGGATGAAATGAAAACAGAGAACTATGAGCTTCACATAAAAACTCTCTCTTCAAATTTGAATCACAAGGCACACACAATATCTTCCGAAATCTCAAAACACAATCATTATCAATGATGAATTCAGGCAACTTACCCTTCTGAACCAGCTCTACCTTTTTATGCAACTCACTATCTTGCTTCTGTTCTTGCTTGATTTTTTCTGATAGAGAAGATTTCACTGATACCTAAAATAAAACAGAAGAACATCCTGCACCAAAAACTTCTATGCCAAATTTCATCAAATCCTTAACCAAAGGATCACGTTCCAAACCAACATTGATAATGAAGCATTACTTTTTCGACTCAAAGCAACAACCAGTTTATTTGATTTTCCCGGATGGTAATGAATTGTACAATCATAATCCTTGATTAATTCTAGCCATCTCCTCTGTCTCATGTTCAATTCTTTCTGATTGAATATATACTTTAAACTTTTTTGATCGGTATATATTTCACACATTACTCCATACAAATGATGCCTCCAAATTTTTAAAGTGAAAACAATAGCAGCTAATTACAAATCATGTGTAGGGTAATTTACCTCATGAGTTTTCAACTGTCGTGAAGCATAAGAAATTACCTGATAATTCTGCATTAGGACAAAACCAAGTCCTTTCAATGAAGCATCACTATAGATAACAAACTCACCATTCCTGGAAGGTAGTTCCAAAACTGGAGAATTCACCAATCTTCTTTTCAGTTCCTGAAAACAATCATCACATTCTTTTGCCCAGATAAACTTAACACCCTTCCGAGTTGCTTCATCATTGGACATGATAACTGTGAAAAATTTCTAACAAACCTTCGGTAATAGCCTGCCAAACCAAGGAATCTATGAATCTTAGTTACATTTGTGGGTCTTGGCCATTTTTCAAGAACCTTTGTTTTTGCAGGATCAACAGTTATCCCATCTTTAGAAACAATGTGACCAAGGAAAGAAATTCGTTGCAAACAAAACTCACACTTACTGAATTTCCCATAAAATTTATTTTCTTTTAAGGTTTGTAAAATTACCCTTAAATGTATTTCATGCTCCTATTTACTTTTAGAAAGCACCAAAATATCATCAATGAAGACAACCACAAACTTATCCAAGAACTCATGAAAAATTCTATTCATTAAGTCCATGAATACAGCAGGTGCATTGGTTAGCCCAAAAGGCATTACTACAAATTCATAATGGCCATATCTTGTACGAAACGCAGTCTTCAGAACATCTGCTTCCTTTACCTTCAGCTAATGGTACCCCAATCTCAGGTCATTCTTTGAAAAATACTGAGCTCCCTGGAGCTGATCAAACAAATCATTGATATGAGGGAAAGGATATTTTTTATTAACAGTGATGTTATTCAAGGCTCTATAATCAATGCAAAGTCTCATAGAACCATCTTTCTTTTTAACAAATAAAACAGGACCACCCCATGGTGATGTGCTAGGTTGAATGAAACCTTTCTCTAATAAATCTTGCAATTTCTCCTTCAACTCAAAAATTTCAATTTGAGCCATTTGATAAGGGGTTTTGAAATTGTCTTAGCATCAGGTACTAAGTCAATAGTAAATTCAACTTCCCAATCTGGTATTATTCCAGGAAACTCATCATGAAAATCATCAGGATACTCATTTACCACTGGAACATCAATAATCTGAACAGTTCCTTTGTTTTCAACGATGTGTGCAAGGTAACATTCATTTCCATCTTTTACAAGTTTCTCGTCATCTTGATAAGTTATCAACAGTAAGGGTTCATTATTGTACACAAACTGAAAGTCATTTCGAAAAGAAACTTTTTTATCTCTACATTCAATCTTATCATGGTAAATAGAGAGCCAATCTATACCCAGGATAACATCAAACTCTACTAGAGGTAAAACAATAAGGTTCGCAAGTAGGTTCTTTCCACGGATAAGGATAGGAAGATTCTTATAAATTCTTTTTTCCTCAACATTTCCCCCAGGTGTTTTTACCAAAAGTTCAGGATTCATTTCTTGAGATGGTATTCCCAATTTACTAGAAAAGTTTTCAGAGATGAAAGAATGTGTAGACCCCGAATCAAACAACACACTGGCATAATCTGAAAAAACAAACAAAGTACCTGATACAACTTCATTTGATGGCCCGATATCTGTTGAAGTAGTTGAAAAGGATTTAACCACCCGTTTC
Organism: Viscum album; assembly: GCA_963277665.1. Lineage (NCBI taxonomy): Eukaryota > Viridiplantae > Streptophyta > Magnoliopsida > Santalales > Viscaceae > Viscum > Viscum album. The sequence continues at coordinate 689,923,479 of OY728164.1, forward strand.
TTCTTGTAATCTAACTTCTTCCCATAACTCATGCTCTTTGTCGGACACTCGTTTGCATAGTGACCCATCTCATTGCACTTAAAACGTTTCACTAACTGTAAATAAAATTTGGCCTTACCTTCACCTTGATCTTTTTCAGTGAAATCACGAGCTTTATGTCCCATCTTACCACATCGGTATCACTTTCTAGAATTCAGAAGACATTCCCCAACATTCCTTTTACCACATTTATCACAAACTGGAAACTTAGTTTTCTTACCATCAGACTTTTTTGAAGAATTCTTTCCTTTCTCCTGCCACCACGGTCTCTTCTTCTGTTGGTTGTTATAGAACACATGATCATCGACAAACTCCATTTCCACCTTCTCATCACATCAAACAAGATTTTCATAACTTTTGAACTCATGAGAAGCTAATGCCCTTGGATATTTTGTATTTAATCCTGAGTAAAAACGATTGATTTTACTATCAAGGTCTCGGATAAAATTTGGGGCATACCTTGCCAATCGAGTGAACCTTTCTTCATAGGCAGCCACTGAGTCTTCCTCTTGCCTCAATTCCAAGAATTGATTTTCCATACTAAGTCAAACAACCTTAGGAAAATACTTCTCAAGAAACAAACCTTTTAATTCATCCCAGTCGAGAGCATCAATCTCATCAGCGTCCTTGATATTTTTAACCATCGACCACCACTGATCTGCTACACCCTCCAAACGGTAAATAGAAAGACTAACCTTTTGATTGTCTGAACACCCCATGACATCGAAAATCTTCTCCAGTGCTTTAATCCACCCTTCAGCTAGCACAGGGTCAAATGATCCTCTGAATGATGGGGGATGTTGCCTCATGAAATGTTCCACCACTGACATGTTTCTCTGCGGTTGATCTGGATGATCTCGTGCATGGATACCACCACCATTTATCGCTTGATTCAACTAAGCCATTACTACAACAAACTGTTCAGTTCTAATTCTATTCATCTCAGGATGCTGATTCGGAAGGTCATTTCCTTCTGTATGCCTTCTTAGCACTGCTTTCCTATTTCCTCTGCAGAAAACCATTCTGAACAAACATGTCTTAGATGAATCAACATGGTAATCTTCAAATTCTATATCAGTTCAATCATACCATAAAAAAATATTTTTAGATAATAATTTAATAAAATTATAACTCCTAAATTTATCTAAAACGACCTCTGATACCAACTATAAGGCCCTAGCCTTAAACCTTACTTAATCTTGACTTATTACAAGATTACACATTGAGGATATTTTCAGGTTTAGTGTTTTAGAGAATTAGATCATAAAACTTGCATTACATTCCACATTAAAACAAAGTGGTTACATAAATATAGTATTCATTTTTTCCATCAATGGAAACATATTTAAAATACAACATGTATATTTCCTTGACAATTCCTTGACAATTCCTTGACCCTATCATATCATATAACTTTCCCTTGACCTGTGAAAAACATTTCAAAAAAACTTGGGATGAGCATAAAAAGCTCAGTAAGGGATATAAAAATATGGAAAGGAAACATGAGTACATATATACATAAGAATGAAATAATACTTTACCCATAAAACATAATAACTTTAACCTACCTTATCCAAATTATGAATAAATAATAGAAATCATAAGACATAAAGGTAACTTGAGGCATTCATAACATTCTTACGTAGGGAGTAACCCTCTTGGTTACGTTCGAAATACCCATCACAATATATTCCCTAAATCTATTCGGAGAAACATCAATGTTTAACTCCTTCGCGTTACCCAATGCATTGGAGAGCTATATCGGGCTCACCCGCCCTTAGTTTATCATAGAACCACCCATCTTCATAATAATGCCCAAGGACCACAACATAATTGTATCACATAAAACATATATAAAGGAAACATGACATTTCCACCTTTCAATCACAAGATATCAATACAACACATTGATATAAAAACATTATGAAAACCATTTTAAATACCAAAATAAAAGAAAAGTGAAACATGTTATTTATTTTTCTTTTAAAAAGAATGTATGACTTGTAGAGGAAGCTGAAACTAAAATAATGGTCACGGCGGCGGAGAAGTCGTTGTCGTCGAATACGTACGACAAAAACATTCCCTTTTGTCATTTAGTAAAACTCTTAGTATAAAAAATATTCCTTTTGGATAAACGTAAAAGTAAAAGGGGTTTATACACCGTATAAAAGAAGGTTGTGTATAAAACAAAATATGCCTCAATGAAAGGAGATTGAGACGAAGTCCCTTACCTCTGGTCCGACTTGACTCGATCGTTCTTTAACCTCCTGAATAATAAACTTGAGTTAATTTCTACTTTCTTAAGAACCTTTTTCAAGTTCATTATTCCTTTTATATCACTTATTACCATGTCATGAACACTATGAAATTATTTAAGTTAATAACGGTCATTTTAACAATCATCGGTACTTGAGTCAAAATATGCTCTTTATAATTACAAGTTGTTCATGTATCCATTATATACAGAGTTATACTCATGATTTATGTATCATATATTTTGTATATATCTAGTATATACATGAATTTATAATATTACACAACGTTTAGAGGTATGAAATGAAATGCACCATTCGTGGAGATGGTAAGCCGTACGTACGCATGAACGCTACATTCATTTCTATTTTGTATTTTATGGAATGGAATCATAATGATATAAAGGTATATTATAATTCCAGTATAATATCATACATAATATCATTAATTAAATTCTTTATATGTCCCACATATGGAATTAACGAATCAAATCACTTTGAGGGGGCGGTAGTCCGCACTTCCTAAAATGAAGATATCACGTTTTCCCATAATGGTAACCATAACGGTATGACATAAATGAAAAATACATAAGCTTAAGTAAAACATAAAAATATAATATATAATATATAAATATAGTGACATCTTAATGTCCACTTTTGAGGGCATTATATGATTGTTGAACAATCATCGTTTCATGAGGCAGAAATTCGTCATCCACAGAAATAGTATGTTCTTTAACCATTAGATGTAGGTGTGTGTAAGTGTAGATAGAATTATTTTTATAAAAACATCCTATTATATTGAAGATACTGTAGTTGTTACAATAGAAATGAATAAAAATAGTTTAGGGGGTTGGAGAAGCAAAATAAAACAAAAGGACTCAAGTGAAGACATTACCTTAAAATCGGGTAACTCCCTTTGGTTTGAGCTCAAAGGCTTCCTTGGGAAGACTTCTGCCCAAAGTGATGCCTCTAAGAGTTAGAGAGGGATTTTTAGAGACAAAATGGCCAGTGTTTGGCCGAGGCAAAGGCTTTGGAAGTGTGTGTAAGGAGGTAGAGGTGGGGGCCTTTTATAAGAGGAGAGGAGGGGCACTCTTGGAAAGTAAAGAAATGTTACTTTATTTTAAATGAGTTTCAGATTTGAAGGGTCCAAAATTGATATAATTCGAGGATAAGGTGATAAGGGTAAGAAATATACCCAACCAATAGGTTTTTGACAAGTTTAGGTCTTAGATTTTACATTATCTTTTTAATTTATTTAAATCGTTAAATAATGAGGTAATCGATGCATCATCATGATGTCATAAATAATTAAATTTATTTAATGTATAAAAATTATAAATCAAATACTATGACATAGGAAATATTTTTATCTTTCCAATTACTATTTATAGTCAAAAATCTGACTTGTATAACCCCATGTAAAAATTGTTTTAGTAAAACAATACATGTTTGTGACATTTTTATTTTAACATTAAATAAAAAGATATTAATGTCATTTTCCTACTAAAGTGGCTCCATGGGATCCCCAAGTTGACACATGGATTTTCTGGGTCGGCCATGACACATCCAATAAGGGTAGGACATGTGTCTAGGTCATTTCATATTATTAAAACATTATTTTTACCTTAAATTACACTAATTACCTCTAATCGCGATTAAAAACATAAAAGTTACTATTCACCAAAAAAAATTTAATCCCATTGAACCACATTTTACTTCTTAATGAAAACCATGTATGTTGGATTTTTGAAATTAAAAACACAGAAGTGGTAAAGATTCATTTAAACGAAAAATCAGTTTTTTTAAGTACCACTTAGAGGTTTCACTATTCATTAAAAATTGAAGTTTTTCAGAAACATACCAAAACATCACCCTAAGCTATATTTGATATTCCGAATTCAAAAATGATGTCTATTTTACAAAATTAAAAACATATAATTTTAATTAATTTAATAATTAATTCCCGCTATCAGAGCAAATAACGTGTTTTTCATGAAACAATAAGTATCAAAAGATTGACACTAGTTTAAGTCCAATTTCATATTGAAATTAATTCCAATGACCAATATTAAATTAAATGGTAAAAATATATTCTAATTTAACTTTAAAACCAATTCAAAAGATAATCTAACCATACAATTAAATTATATGAAAAAATAGTTTTGATGTAAAATGCAGTATTTTTCATTATTCATTAAAAAATGAACATTGTCAGAAAAATACCAAAAAATTATCCAATGTAAATTTAAATGTCCCAATCATAAATAATAAGTTTATTTTGACAAATAGATCTTATAAAATTTTCAAAAGTTTGATTTAAAAATGGTTTGCCATCAAAAAGGAAGTAAAACAATCTTATAAAAATATATGTGTATTCCATGTTTAAGATTGGATTTATACTCATTTTAAGCCTCTAAAACACTATCTAATTCATTAGTAGACATAGATAAAAATATATATTATTCATTACTTACTTGGGATGTTACACCACCCCCCTAGACACCACCCCACCACCTAGACCCACACCCCACCCCCATTGACAGCCCCCCCCCCCACCCTGGAAAGCCCCCAATCCCCTTGGAAAGCCCCTTAAGCCCCCTGAACCACCCCCACCCCCTAGACACCCCCACCCGCATGGACATCCCTCCTACACCCTAGACAACCCCCAACCCACTAGATGCCGCCACCCCTTTTAGACACCACCCCACCACCTAGACCCCCACACCCCCTAGACACCCCACCCCCATGGACAACCACCACCACCCCTGGACACAACCCAACCCCCCTTGGATAGCCCTCTAACCCCATGGACCACCCTACCCCCTCGGACACCACACCACCCACTGAAAACCCCCCACGACCGGGACACCCCCACCCCCTGGACATCCACACCCCCATGGACATCCCCATACCCCCTTGATAACCCCCAAACCCCAAAACAGGACCCACCCCCCCTAGACACCACCCCCACCATTTGGACACCCCCACCCCCTAGACACCCCCACCCCCAAGGACAGCCACCCCCACCCCCTAGGCACCACCCCACCCTGTGGACAACCCCCAACCCCCTGGACCCCCCCCCCCCCACTCCCTAGACACAACCCCACCCCCTGGACTCCCCCCAGCCCTTTGGATACCACCACCTGGACACCCCCACCCCTTGGAAGACCCCCCCTAACCCCTTGGACACCACCTATAACATCCCAAGTATGTAATGAATAATATATATTTTTATCTATGCCTATTAATGAATTGGATAGTGTTTTAGAGGCTTAAAATGAGAATAAATCCAATCTTAAGCATGGAATACACTAATATTTTTAAAAGATTGTTTTACTGCCTTTTGATGGAAAAACATTTTTAAATCTATATTTTGATAATTTTATAAGCTATATTTGTCAAAATAAAATTATTTTTTATGATTGGTACATTGAAAATTACTTTGGATAAATTTTTTGTATTTTTCTGATAATGTTCTTTTTTATGAATAGTGAAAAATGTTGTATTTTAATTCAAAACCTCTTTTTAATATAATTTTTTATATGATTATATTATATTTTTAATTGGTTTTAAAGTTAAATTAGAATAGTTTTTTACCATTTAATCCAATGGTGGTCATTGGAATTAATTTCACTTTGAAATTGGACTTAAACTAGTGTCAATCTTTTGATACTTATTGTTTCATAAAAACACGCTATTTGCTCTGACGGCGGGAATTAATTATTAAATTAATTAATTCAACTTATATGTTTTCTAATTTTGTAAAATAGACATCATTTTTGAATTCTGAATATCAAATATAGCTTGGGGTGAAGTTTTGGTATTTTTCTGAAAAACATCAATTTTTGATGAATAGTGAAACCACTAAGTGGTACTTAAAAAACTGATTTTTCTTTTAAATTAAATTTTACCACCTTTGTGTTTTGAATTTCAAAAATCCGACATACATGGTTGTCATTAAGAAGTAAAATTTGGTTCAATGGGATTAAAATAATTTTTTGGTGAATAGTAACTTTTAAGTTTTTAATCGTGATTAGAGGTAATTAGTGTAATTTAAGGTAAGAATAATGTTTTAATAATATGAAATGAACTTGAAACATGTCCTACCCATATTGTATGTGTCATGGACGACCCTGAAAACCCATGGGTCGATTTTTGGGACACCATGGAGCCACTTGGGTAAGATAATGACATTAATGCCTTTTATATAAAGTTAAAGTAAAAAATGACACAAACATGTATTGTTTTATTAAAACAATTTTTACATGGGTTAATACAAGTCAGATTTTTTACTATAAATATTTATTGGAAATATAAAAATATTTCCTACATCATGATATTTTTTTTCTAATTTTTAGACATTAAATAAATTAAATTATTTATGACACCATGATGATGCAGCGATGACCTCATTATTTAATGATTTAAAAAAATTAAAATATAATGTAAAATATAAGACCTACACTTGTCAAAAACCTATTGGATGGGTGTATTTCGAACCCTTATCACCTTATACCCGAAATTTATAATTGTGGTACCTTTTTTATCTGAGAATCATTTTATAACAAAGTATCGTTTCTTAACTTTCCAAGAGTGCCCCTCCTCTCCTCTTATAAAAGGCCCCCACCTCTTCCACCTTACCCACACTTCCAATGCATTTGGCTCATCCAACCCCTACCCATTTTGTCTCTCCACATCCCTCTCTAACTCTAAGAATCCTCACTTTGGGAATAATTCTTCCCAATTAATCCTTTGATCTCAAATCAAAAAGAGTTACCTAATTTAAAGGTAGTGTCTTCTCTAGGGTTCTTATGTTTTATTTTTCTTATCCAACCCCCTAAACTCTTTTTATTAATTCCTTTTGTAACAACACAAGTATCTCCCATATACTAGGATGTTGTTATAAGGATTATTTTAGCTACACTTACACAAACCTACATCTAATGGTTCAAGAACTTACTGTTTCCGTGGATGGTGAATTTCAGCCTCACGGAACGATGATTGTTCAATATTCTTTTAACACCGTCAAAGGTGGCCATTAAGATGACCCTATATTTATATATGATATATAATATGTTTAGTTTTTACTTAAGCTTATTTATTTTTCATTTATGTCATACCTTTATGGTTTCCATTATGGGTAAACGTGATATCTTCATTTTATGAAGTACAGACTACCGCCCCCTCAAAGTGATTTGATTCGTTAATGCCATATGTGGGAAGTATAAAGGATGTAATTAATGATATTATATATGATATTATACTGGAATTATAATATACCTTTATATCATTATGATTCCATTCCATTAAATACGAAATAGAAATGAAAGTAGTGTTTATGCGTACGTACGACTTACCGTCTCCATGAACGGTGCATTTCATTTCTTACCTCTAAATGATATGTAATATTATAAATGCATGTATATACTGGATATATATGAAATATATGATATCTACATCATGTGTATAACTCTGGATATAATGGATACACGAAAAACGTTTAATTATAAAGCGTTTATTTTTTTGACTCAAGTACCAATGATGGTTAAAACGACCATTATTAACTTAAATAATTAAATAGTGTTCATGACATGGTAATAAGTGATATAAAAGGAATAATGAACTTGAAAAAGGTTCTTAAGCAAGTAGAAATTAACTCAAGTTTATTATTCAGGACATTAAAGAACGATCGAGTCAAGTTGGACCCGAGGTATGGGACATAGTCTCAATCTCCTTTCATTAAGGCATATTTTGTTTTATACACAACCTTCTTTTATACGGTGTATAAACCCCTTTGACTTTTACGTCTATCCAAAAGGAATATTTTTTTATACGAAGTGTTTTACTAAACGACAAAAGGGAATTTTTTTTTTCATACGTATGTGGCGACAACGACTTCTCCGCTGTCGTGACCATTATTTGAGTTTCGGCTTCCTCTACAACCCATACATTTTTTTAAACGAAAAATAAATACCCGGTTTTACTTTTCTTTTATTTTGGTATTGAAAATGGTTTTCATAATTTTTTTTATTATATCAATGTGTTTTATTGATATCTTGTGAATGAAATGTGGAAATTTTATGTTTCCTTTATGTATGTTTTATGTGATACGATTATGTTATGGTCTCCAAAGAGATTTAGGGAATATACTGTGATGGGTATTCCAAATGTAACCAAGAGGGTTACTCCCTACGTAAGAATGTTATGAATGCCTTAAGTTACCTTTATGTCTTATTATTTCTATGATTTATTCATGATTTTATGAGGTATGTTAAAGTGATTATGTTTTATGGGTAAAGTATGATTTCATTCTTATGTATATATGTACCCATGTTTCTTTTCCATATTTTTATATCCCTTAATGAGTTTTTTATGATCATCCCAAGTTTTTGAAATGTTTTTCAAAGGTCAAGGGAAAGGTACATGATATGATTATAGTGTCAAGGAAGTGTCAAGAAATAATCTATGTTTTATTTTAAATATGTTTCCGTTGATGGGAAAAATGAATACTATATTTTATGTAACCAGTTTGTTTAAATGTAGAATGTAATGCATGTTTTATGATCTAATTATCTAAAAATATAAAATTGAAAAGATCCTCAAGGTGTAATCTTTTAATAACTCAAGATTAAGTAATGTTTAAGGATGGGGCCTTATAGTTGCTATCAGAGGTCAGTTTAGATAACTTTAAGAGATAGAATTCTATTAAATGATTATCCAAAAATATTTTTTTTATGGTCAAATTGAAATGATATAGCATTTGAAGATTACCATGTTGCTTCATCTAAGACATGTTTGTTCAGAATGTTTGTCCGTAGAGGAAACAGGGAAGTAGTGATATGAAGGTATACGGAAGGAAATAACCTTCTGAATCAGCATCCTGAGATGGTCGGAATTGGAACTGAACAGTTTGTTGCAGTAATGGTGCAGTTGACTCAAGCGATAAATGGTGGTGGTATCCGTGAACGAGATCAGCCGGATCAACCGCAGAGGAACATGTCAGTGGTGGAAACTTTCATGAGGGAACATCCCCCATCATTCAGAGGATCATCTGACCCTGTGCTAGCTGAAGGGTGGAGTAAAGCACTGGAGAAGATTTTCGATGTCATGGGGTGTACAGACAATCAAAAGGTTAGTCTTTCTATTTACCGTTTGGAGGGTGAGGCAGATCCGTGGTGGTCTATGGTTAAAAATATCAGGGACGCTGATGAGATTGATGCTCTCGACTGGGATGAATTCAAAGGCATGTTTCTTGGGAAGTATTTTCCTAAGGCTGTTTGACTTAGGATGGAAAAGAATTCTTGGAATTGAGGCCATAGGAAGACTCAGTGGCTGCTTATGAAGAAAGGTTCACTCTATTGGCAAGGTATGCTCCAAATTTTATCTGAGACCTTGATATTAAAATAAATCGTTTTAACTCAAAATTAAAGCCAAAATATCGAAGGGAATTGGCTTCTCGTGTGTTTAAAAGTTATGAAAAGGTTATTCGATGTGCTGAGAAGGTGGAAATGGAGTTTGCCGATGATCATGTGTTCTATAACAACCAACAGAAGAAGAGACCAATGTGGCAGGATAAAGGAAAGAATTCTTCAAAAAAGTCTGATGGTAAGAAAACTAAGTTTTCAGTTTGTGATAAATGTAGTAAAAGGCATGCTGGGGAATGACTTCTGAATTCTGGAAAGTGTTACTGATGTGGTAAGATGAGACATAAGGCTCGTGATTTCACTGAAAAAGATCTGGGTGATGGTAAGACCAAATTTGATTTACAGTTAGTAAAATGTTTTAAGTGCAATGAGATGGGTCACTATGCAAACGAGTGTCCGAAAAAGAGCTTGAGTTATGGGAAGTAGTTAGACTACAAGAAAAAATGGGGTGGTTAAATCCTTTGCAACTACTTCAGCAGATATCAGGCCATCAAATGAAGTTTTATCAGGTAATTTGTTTGTTTTTTCAGATTGTGCCAGTGTGTTGTTTGATTCGGGGTCTACACATTCTTTCATCTCTGAAAACCTTTCTAGTAAAATGGGAATACCATCTCAAGAAATGACTCCTGAACTTGTGGTAAAAACACCTGGGGGAAATGTTGAGGAAAAAATAATTTATAAGAATCTTCTTATCCTTATTCGTGGAAAGAACCTACTTGCGAACCTTATTGTTTTACCTCTAGTAGAGTTTGATGTTATCCTGGGTATGGATTGGCTCTCTATTTACCATGCTAAGATTTACTGTAGATCTAAAGAAGTTTCTTTTCAGAAATAATTTCAGTTTGTGTACAAGAATGAACCCTTACTGTTTATAACTTATCAAGAGGCCGAGAAACGTGTAAGAGATGGAAATGAATGTTACATTTCACACATCGTTGAAAACAAAGGAACTGTTCAGATTAATGATGTGTCAGTGGTAAATGAGTAGCCTGATATTTTTCCTAATGAGTTGCCTGGAATAATACCAGATCGGGAAGTTGAATTTACTGTTGACTTAGTTCCTGATGCTAAGCCAATTTCAAAACCCCCTTATCGAATGGCTCAAATTGAACTTTTAGAGTTGAAGGAGCAATTTCAAGATTTATTAAAGAAAAGTTTCATTCAACCTAGCACATCACCATGGGGTGCTCCTATTTTATTTGTTAAAAATAAATATGGTTCTATGATACATTGCATTGATTATAGAGCCTTGAATAACATCACTATTAGGAACAAATATCCTTTGCCTCATATCGATGATTTGTTTGATAAGCTCCAGGGAGCTCAGTTTTTTTCAAAGATTGACCTGAGATCGGGGTACCATCAGTTGAAGGTAAAGGAATCAGATGTTTCGAAGACCGTGTTTCGTACAAGATATGGCCATTATGAATTTTTAGTAATGCCTTTTGGGATAACCAATGCACCTGCTGTATTCATGGACTTAATGAATAGAATTTTCCATGAGTTCTTGGATAAGTTTATGGTTGTTTTCATTGATGATATTTTGGTGTTTTCTAAAAGTAAATAGGATCATGAAAGACATTTAAGGGTTATTTGGAAAACCATAAAAGAAAATAAATTTTATGGGAAATTCAGCAAGTGTGAGTTTTGGTTTCAAAAAATTTCTTTCCTTGGTCACATTGTTTCAAAAGATGGGATAACTGCTGATCCTGCAAAAACAATGGTTGTTGAAGAATGGCCAAGACCCAAAAATGTAACTGAGATTCGTAGCTTCCTTGGTTTGGCCGGCTATTACCGAAGGTTTGTTAGAAATTTTTCCCGATTATCTAGTCCAATGACTAAGCTAACTCGGAAGGGTGTTAAGTTTATCTGGACAAAAGAATGTGATGATTGTTTTCAGGAATTGAAAAAAAGATTGGTGAATGCTCCAGTTTTGGCACTACCTTCCAGGAATGGTGAGTTTGTTATCTATAGTGATGCTTCATTGAAATGAATTTGTTGTGTACTAATGAAGAATGACCAGGTAATTGCTTATGCTTCACGATAGTTGAAAACTCATGAGAGAAATTACCCTACACATGATTTGGAATTACCTGCTGTTGTTTTCACTTTAAAATTTTGGTGGCGTCATTTGTATGGTGTAAAGTGTGAAATATATACCGATCAAAAAAGTTTAAAGTATATATTCACTCAGAAAGAATTGAACATGAGACAGAGGAGATGGCTAGAATTAATCAAGGATTATGGTTGTACAATTCATTACCATCCAGGAAAAGCAAATAAAGTGGCTGATGCTTTGAGTTGAAAAAGTAATGCTTCATTAACAATGTTTTGTTTGGAACGTGATCCTCTGGTTAAGGATTTGATGAAATTTGGCATAGAAGTTTTTGGTGCAGGATGTCCTTCTATTTTGTTTCAGGTATCAGTGAAATCTTCTCTATCAGACAGAATCAAGCAAGCACAAAAGCAAGACATTGAGTTTCAGAAAAAGGTAGAGCTGGTTCAGAAGGGTAATTTGCCTGAATTCAACATTGATAATGATTGTGTTTTGAGATTTGGGAAGATACTGTGTGTGCCTTGTGATTCACAGTTGAAGAGAGATTTTTTATGTGAAGCTCATAGTTCTCAGTTTTCAGTTCATCCTGGCAGTACTAAGATGTATAGAGATCTACGGGAGTATTACTGGTGGGATGGAATGAAAAGAGATATTACTGATTTTATAGTGAAGTGTTTGACTTGTCAACAGGTTAAAGTAGAGAAACAGTTACCGAAAGGGATGCTCCAGCCTTTACCATTACCAGAGTGGAAATGGGAAAATATATCCATGGACTTCGTTGTGGGATTTCCGAAGACACCTCGAGGTAATAATGCAATCTGGGTTATTGTTGATCGCTTGACTAAATCTGCTCATTTCCTTGCTATACGGGATACTTTTTCCCTAGATCAACTTTCCAGTTTGTATCTTAAAGAGATAGTCAGGTTATATGGAGTTCCTCTCCATTGTATCTGATCGTGATCACAGGTTTACTTCTAACTTTTGGAAAGGCCTTCAGAAGTCGTTCGGTACTGAATTAAATTTTAGTACAACCTTTCATCCTCAATCAGATGGGCAGTTAGAACGAACAATCCAGACTTTGGAGGATATGATACGTGCTTGTTCAATGGATTATCAGTGAAGTTGGGACCAAAATATTTCTTTGTTTGAGTTTTCTTATAATAACAGTTTTCATTCCAGTATACAGATGGCACCATTTGAGGCGTTATATAGGAAGCGATGTTGAACTCCGGCTTTTTGGGATGAAGTGGGTGAAAGGAAGCTGATGGGACCAAAATTGGTAGAAGAGTTGGCAGAAAAAATTTAGTTGATACAGAAACAGATGAGAACAGTTCAGAGCAGGCAGAAGAGTTATGCGGATAACCGGAGGAAGGATCTATCTTTTGAGGTAGGTGATCATGTTTTTCTCAAAGTCTCACCAAGGAAATGTGTGATGCGGTTTGGTAAGAAAGGAAAGGTGAGTCCAAGGTTCATTGGACCATATGAAATTCTAGAGAGGGTTGGATCAGTTGCTTACCGAGTGGCTATACCTCCGAGTTTATCTCAGGTACACAATGTTCTTCATGTTTCAATGTTAAGGAAGTACATGCCAGATCCATCTCATGTTTTGAGTCCAGAGGTAGTTCAGCTGGAAGAGAACCTATCTTATGAGGAACAACCGGGCCAGATTCTTGACCACAGGGATTAAGTGTTATGGAATAAGGTAATTTTCCAGGTAAAGGTTTTATGAAAAAACTATATGGTTGAAGAGGAAACATGGGAATCTGAAAATGCAATGAGGGCTAAATACCCCCACTTATTCGATAAGTAAATAAATTGCGGGGACGCATTTTTCTAAATGGGGGAAGGATGTAACATCCCAAGTAAGTAATGAATAATAGATATTTTTATCTATGTCTATTAATGAATTAGATATTTTTTTAGAGGCTTAAAATGAGAATAAATCTGATCTTAATCATGGAATACACTAATATTTTTAAAAGATTATTTTACTGCCTTTTGATGTAAAACCATTTTTAAATCTATCTTTTGACAATTTTATAAGCTATATTTGTCAAAATAAACTTATTCATTATTATTGGGACATTTAAATTTACTTTGGATAAAAATCTGGTATTTTTCTGATAATGTTCTTTTTTTATGGATAGTGAAAATGTTGTATTTTAATTCAAAACCTCTTTTTAATCTAATCTGTTTATATGATTATATCATCTTTTTAATTAGTTTTAAAGTGAAAGTAGAATATATTTTTATCATTTAATCTAATGGTGATCATTTTAATTAATTTTACTTTGAAATTGGACTTAAACTAGTGTCAATCTTTTGATACTTATTATTTCATAAAAACACGCTATTTGCTCTGACAGCTGGAATTAATTATTAAATTAATTAATGCAACGTATATGTTTTGAATTTTGTAAAATAGACATCATTTTTGAATTCGGAATATCAAATATAGCATTGGGGTGAAGTTTTGGTATTTTTCTGAAAAACTTCAATTTTTGATGAATAGTGAAACCACTAAGTGGTACTTAAAAAACTGATTTTTCGTTTAAATGAAATTTTACCACCTTTGTGTTTTGAATTTCAAAAATCTGACAAACATGGTTGTCGTTAAAAAGTAAAATGTGGGTCAATGGGATCAAAATAATGTTTTGGTGAATGGTAACTTTTATGTTTTTAATCACGATTAGAGGTAATTAGTGTAATTTAAGGTAAGAATAATGTTTTAATAATATGAAATGAACTTGATACATGTCCTACCATTATTGGATGTGTCATGGCCGACCATGAAAACCCATGAGTCGATTTTTGGGACCCCATGGATCCACTTGGGTAAGATAATGACATTAATGCCTTTTATTTAATGTAAAAGTAAAAATGACACAATCATGTATTGTTTTATTAAAACAATTTTTACATGGGTTTATACAAGTCAGATTTTTGACTATAAATAGTCATTGCAAAGATAAAAATATTTCCTAAATCATGATATTGTTTTCTAATTTTTAGACATTAAATAAATTAAATTATTTATGACACCATGATGATGCAGCGATGACCTCATTATTTATCGATTTAAATAAAATGAAAATATAATGTAAAATCTAAGACATACACTTGTTAAAAACCTATTGGATGGGTGGATTTCGAACCCTTATCACCTTATCCTCGATATTTATAATTTTGGGATATTTTTTATCTAAAAATCATTTTATAACAAAGTATCTTTTCTTAACTTTCCAAGAGTGCCCCTCCTCTCCTCTTATAAAAGGCCCCCACCTCTACCACCTTACCCACACTTCCAAAGCCTTTGGTGTAACACCCCGAGATTTTATGAAAAATATTATTTTTAATTTTATTGATGTCTTGTGTTGTACGCTACACCAAAAGGAGCTTTTACAACACGCATCCTTGACTTTCCTTGCATTACACGAAATCACGACCTTCCTCGATAGCGTGTGTAGTACGCAATACCGAGTTTCACTAAACTACGATATGCTATTAAAATATTATTAAAAATAGCCGTTGTGAATAGTAATAACCACTTTTTGAAATTTTGTAAATTTTTATTTTTCAAAATGGACTTCATTTTTGGATTCGGAATATTGAAATTATCTTAGGGTAAATTTTGGTACTTTTCGGATAACTTTCATATTCTGATGAATAGTGAAAATTACTAAAATTTTAATTAAAAACAACATTTTTAATCGAAATAATTAATAGTGATAAATTATTAATTTTAGTGGTTTTAAATTATATTTAGAATATATTTTTACAATTTAATACAATGTTGTTCATTGGATGTAATTTCACATTTAAACCAGACATAAACACGTGTCAATCTTTTGATAGTTATTATCTTTAAAAACACGCTATTTGTTTTGACGACGGGAATTAATTTTTAAATTAGTAAATGTAACTGATATGTTTTTAATTTGGTAAAATAAACATAATTTTTGAATTCATAATTTAAAATATAGCTTAGGCCTAATTTTTGCTATTTTTCTGGAAACTTTCATTTTTTGATGAATAGTGAAACCACAACATATCACTTGTCATAAGTATAGGAAGAAGCATCCAAAAAACAATCTGAAGGTAACTAGTAGATGTTCCAAATGTGGAAAATAGTGGCAATAGGATAATAAGTGTTAAATAGAAATTATGAATCCCACTAATGAGAAAAAAAGAAAAATTGGTTTAGATCAACACCCAACCTATGGTATAGTGTTTCAACTATAAGGAACGTGATAATTATGTATGTCAATTCCCTTATCCATAGTTTTTTGGAGACAATAAAATATAATAACCTCTAACGAATATAGATCAAGGAATTCCATTTGGTATCACTACAGTTAAGGTAGATCCTAAAAACTACGTGGTGATCATCATGATGGGAATTTATTTTAGAATAGTGAATGTACTTTTCGATTTTAGTTTTACACATTATTTCATATTCTTCATTTTTAGTAGAACTATTCAAAAACCACCTAAAAATGGGGGATTATTTAATGCCTATATATTTTAGAATATATTTCTCTTTGAATAATTTGGATATCTTAGATAGTTTTTTTACATGCAACACTGAGTTTTAATGGCCAATGAAATAAGATTAGAAAATTTAAACATTAACCTTACAACCAGGCCATTAAAATGGGTGGTGTGAATTAGATTAACCAATTTTGTATGATTATATATAAATATTTTAGATAAAAATATATATTTTTCAATAATTACCAAATTTTTAGTTAAATCTTTACATGCATCAAAAATATATTTCTCATTAGAAATACTTTTATAGCTTTTGTGAGAAAACAATATAATTAATTTCTAGAAATTTTATAATTTTTATTCTACAAAATGAAATTTGTTTTTGAAATCATCATTTTAAACTTAAATAAGGTTGAAATAATGGTATTTTTCATAAAATATCTATTTTTCTGTAAAAAATGAAAAATACAGCTTTTTGTAAAATTATAATTAATTTAATTATGAAATCCCAATAATATTTTTAATTTTATCCTTAATAAATATAATCCTCCTTTATTAATAAATAATTTATTTAATTACATATGAATCAAAATTACAAGTGATCGTGGCATAAAAACAATTTTAGATTTAAAATGGAATTTATTTTCCAGAAAACCATTTTTTCACTCTTTAAGGGATACCTATAAAATGAATTTATGACACTTATAGATATATAATTCTATTAAAATTAATTCCATATTTTTAATAATCAAATTTAATATTATTTATTAAGGTTAAATTAATTTTTTGACATTATGTTATGTAAAACAGTAAAAATTTGTCACTACATAAAGGGATTAATCGAGTTAACCTAGGTTAAAAAAAGTGATAATGTCATCATATTTCATTTTAAATATTTTTGGGTGAATATATTTTGACCCTTATCACATTATTCTCTGTATTTATTTATTTTTGTTACACTTTTTCATTAATGTTAACCATATAATATGTAATGTAAAAAAATACCAAATGTATCTTTTTAATTTTTAAATATCTCTTATGTGTTCACCTTGAGACAAAAGACAGTTTTAAATGAATATTAATTATTATTTTGATAATAATTAAGTTATTTTCATGATTTTAATTTATTTATAATTTTTTTATCATAATGTTACTTTAAATTCTTATGCAATGTTGACACAGTATTTCATTAATTAATTGAAAAATAAAATAAATGATTTTAAAAATATTAAAATTATTATAATTTGAGTGATTTTGAGAGTTTCCTATTTAATATATATTTAAATATGATATTATTGATTTTGTAAAATTATTTATTTTAATTACCCCTTTTCATTAATGTATTTAAAGTTAAATTAAATGAAGAGTGTCAAAAATTTCCTTACTTCGATTTAATAATAAATAATATTTTATTAAATGATTTAAAATTCCTAAAAATAATCTCTTTATAAAAATTATTTATATGTATTTTTAAATATAAACTAAGGTCCATTAATATACCAATTTTTCTTTTATAATAACTATATTGAACCCTAATGATTAAAAACTTTGTTATCGTGGTAATTATCAAAAGGGGTTAATGTGGATTAAAAAAACTAGATAATGGTAGAAAACTAATATAAACTTATCAAAATTTTATTTTACGATATTATATTGACCAAATTTAATCATATATAAAAATTATATCAGGTTTTATATATTTTTATATAAAAAATGTTTCTATTAATTTAATTTTTTATGATAAATCCAATAGAGCCCCTCCCCTCACTTATAAAACAGCACATTTTGTCCTCTTTTATTAACATTTAAAAATAACTTTTTTTAGAAAATACCTACATAAATACATTTATTACTTCCCTTACCACTTCCTAGAGTAATTGTTTTATTATTAAACCCTCATAGGATGGTTTTTTGTATAATTTTAAAAAAGGTTGTATGAAAAGGGGGAATCGTTCATAATCGATCATTTTATTATTTCTTCTTCCCCCTCCTTAAAATATTATTTTTAACATGAATATATAATAATATAAATATCAACCACATACTTAGATGTTATTATTTTAATATCTTAACCTACATTTATCTCATCTTTCATCAAATGGGAAATGAAACAATTGTTTGTGTGTATGGTGGACCAGCGCCTCACAACCCAATTTAAGTCGTATTACATCATCACCTCTCATGGATTTTTATGATGATGTATTAAATTTATTTATATTATATTCAGGACATATTAATAATTATTTAAATTTAATATAACATATATTTTCTTACATTTCCATTTATTGTAATATGGTAACGTCGCCTGTGTGTATGTGTGGATTATCACCTCCAAAGAGTAATGTGATTCGTTTTTTCATTACTGCATCACATGGATGGTATATATAAGTACATAAAAAGATATAATAATATGATATTTGTTAAATAATTATTATTTGTAAAGGATAAAATAACACTTACTTACTTACCATCATAATCATTGAAAAATGGTAACGTTACACATGTATACAAACAACATTCCATCTCCATGATTATAATGTACTTAATTTTTCATAATCATATTTAATGTTTTGTTAAAGTATAATTGTGGCATAAAAATGATAATTAAGTAATTTTTTTATTATGGATATGATGGAATAATTACATCTTTTACCATAGTCAACCAAACAAAGTTAATTTGGGCATATGAATTGAATATCATCAAAACATGAACGTAATTGATTAAGTAATTAAATATAACATGGTAATAAATAAAATAACATGAAAAATAACATGAAAATTTTTCTTTAGAAATTAAATAATAAAAATCATTTTATTACTCAAGAAGATAAAGAATTCATGTGACATGTTGGACCTGAAGTATAGGATTTCATCTAGATTTTTGTTTCATTAAGGCATATTATATTATTATGCACCTAATTTATTTTATATGGTGTATAAAATACCCATTTTACATTATATATAATTATGCTTTAAAATTAATTTTGTTTTAAACTTAAATTAAAATTATTTCATCCAATTGGATTTGACTTGAAAGTTCCCAAGTGGTAAGGGGTTTCATAACTCGATTTCTTTTCATTAGGTTGCAATATTTCTTTATTTCCTTTAATATACTAAGACTATGTGTATAATGGATCTTTTTTTTCTTAGGTTGATTTTAAACTTGTTTTATGTGGATTTACATTTTATACATGTAATCAATTCATTGAATTTTTCTCTCACTTCAATGGTATTCTATTTTTAATGGATTTCAACTCAATTTCTTTTCATTGATACATATTTTAATGTCATGTACCTAATTTAATTTATATTGTTTATATGTTTCCCATTTTACATGTAATATCATGCATAATTAATAATTCGTGTTATTTTAAGTTTCAATTCATATTATTTCATCCAATGGGATTTGACATGAAATTTACCATGTGGTATGTTTTTCATAACATGATTTTCATTCATTAGGTTATATCACTTAATCATTGATTATATTATGTTATTATTAGGTTTGAAATATACATTTTTATATATTTATTCATTCTAATTATTTTTTTACATTTTTTCATATAATTACATTTTTGATTAATTATCACATCAACGTTATGATCTTTGTAAGGGTTCTTCATCTCATATTGTCTTTTTTGAGACATATTTCATTCTATGCACCTATATTCTTTTATGAGGTGTATCTACATCCCCTATGATATGTTATATCAAGAATAAATTTTTATTCTGGATATCAAGTGTTTCATTTAACATTTTTTCATACATGGGAGTTATTATTTAAAATATACCAACGTATTAAGGGTTTGTTTCACAATATCATCATTATTTGGGGTTATTTATATTTAAGTCTCTATGGGAGGAATTATTTGGTATTTCTACCTTAAACACAAAATATTTTATTATCATATGGTATTTTATGGAAATTATAATTTTCCATTTGTTTTACACTCTTTAAGTACTCAAGATATTGGGATCTTATTTTTAAGTAAAACTGAATGTGTTTTTTTTTCTAAATTGGGAATATTTTATTACATATCCATATCTTCCTAAAAATTATTAAATTATAATATTTCATTTGTCCCATGATTTAGTAATTACATTTTACCCATGACTGAGTTTTAAAAATTTGTTTAAAACGAATCCTCGAGTCATTTTCTAGATGAGATACCTCTTGAATTTTATTACAAAACTGTTAAAGGAATAATTTTTATATGGCATGAACAGAATTTCACATCATTATGATCACTCATTATTTTGAAGCTTACTTTAAAAGTTTTCATTATTATATTAAAAGGAAATGTTTTCCAAAATATTTTATAAATTTTTAGTTTTTAAAATTTGATTTCAAAATGAAAAGGCTATTTTCCTAAAAATGATTTTAATGTTTTTTTAGTATTTATATTCACCAATTCCAATAATTATTTAATATTATTACACTTCATTGGTGATATATTCAAATGATACCATCATTATTCTTGATCTAGATGGTTTATGATCAATTTGAATCAAGAAATAATAACATTTTCCATGATAGTTTTTTACTACAAACCTTTATATGGATTATGTATTGATTTGTTATTCTACCCTTTCATAGGAAGAATTAATTGGACTTAATAAGTGATAGGAAAGGCATGTTATAGCCCCTTTATGTATCAGTAGGTATTATGAAACAAACTAGTTTGGTTATTTGGCCATGTCACTACCCATTTTTTAATATGTCTCCTCATGAGGCCCTGTTAGTATGTTTCTGATATCCGACATTATGCATTTCATCATTATGAGATTAGTTATTGATTTTGATGTATTTCTTTGAGTAGTTATGATATCCAAGGATAATTTTCCATCTCATGTGATTATTTATATGGAATAATTTTATCATCATTAATTATTTTCATATTATTATTTGTCCTCAGGTTTTTAATTAAATGGAATGTTTTTTTAGTTAGTCACAATACCGTATTGATTATGAATTTTTTACTCAAGGATAGATTTAAATATTATAAATACCTTTTTGAGTATTTGAGATCACCCTTATTTTTTTTCATTCCCCATGATAAAAAGAACGAATCTTTGAATGAGCTTATGGATTCATATGTTTTACATTCATTATGTTATTATATTTTATTACCAATGTAAAATGAGAAGAATGTATGTATCTTGTTCTTTAAGAATACTAAACTATTAATTAATTTGATATATGATTCCGGGTATCACATACTGTAGTAAAAATGTAATCAATGGCTCTAAGATATTAGAGTTGGGGTCTTTATATTTAGTATTAAATATAGTTTATTATAATCCTTGGGAACTAGATTTATAAATAACATATTAGAGAACATGATCCTATGAAAAACTCTAAAGATATTTATAATTATATGATAACGTCATAAAGTTTTTAGTAAGGTAAATAATATGGGTTTCTCTTAGAAATATTTCCCTATCTAGATACTACATGTGGATAATGTTTTGGAACAAATGCATCTTGGAGTAAGAACCATAAAAAGAGTTGGTTGAGTATATCTTGGCTATCAATTTGTGTCACAGTGAGTGTTACCGTAACTAACACCATGTTTGTAACTCCTAGAGGATATTCTTGGGTATATTCATATTTTATCTAAGAACCATTATGTTGAATCTGAGAATATAATCTATAGAATCCTGTGATATACCACAATGATATGGGATAAACCTAATGTTTTTTCGGATGATAAGTCTAAGGTTGCCTATATGTTTATGTCATAGATAACCCTTTTTATAATTTTTGTGATGGGAAATTAACATGATTAAGTATATTTTGGGAGATATTAATCAGAACACAACCCGTTGTTTTAGTACATGTTTTAGTGGAACGTTTATTTGGGTATGAATGATTTTTATTTTATGGAAATACATATGAAATTATTGATAATATTTAGGGTTTATATGATATTTGATAATGAAGTAATTATGGGTTATTAAAATTTGGAAAAATGTGTTTTATCGTATAGATAACCATGAGATCGAAATGTTATTTTATGATCAATGTTATTTTTGAGGTTTTTAATTATATTTTTGGAAACACTATAGGAATTATATTAATAAAGTTTTAGAAAAAGGACAACCCATGTGTTGGGAAACAGCCCATCACATCTAGCATGATTGTGGGGCTTAAACCCACAACTAAAGTATAATAAGGGTGAAATGCCTCCCACTTCTCTATGTGATATCTTGGTCAGTATGAAATTGTTTTTTACATAAATTATTTGATGTGTAAATATTTATTTAATTTTTTGAAACATATTATAGGATCAAATATTTTTTAATTTTTATGATTTTGTTGTGATTAATGAAATTTCGAGAACAATTTTATTGGGTATAGGTATATATAACCATTTGGATTTACATAAAGGGTCATTTGGGAATAATTGTTTTTATGATGAAGGTTTTGATATAACTTTTGAGGTTATAAAATTATTTGATGTCAAGTTTATTGAGGTCATTTGAGATGTAGGGTTATTTATTTAAGGAATGTACATTGTTAAACATATGGTTTTATTATTGATGATCAATGTATTATTTATTCATTTGAAGGTCTATTCATTTGAGTATTTTCTTAAATTACTATAAAAATTTTGGTTTCAGTAAATATAGTATGAATATATTTTTATTCTTTTTTGGATTATGGGATCCATTAGATGTTTATTTTAGTGATTCAGAAAAGAAAATCATCATTAATACTCATCTCTTAGAAAAAGATGAGATTATAGCGAAAAATGATTAAAGTATGAATTTTTTTAAAGTATAATTACTCATGTTATTATTCAATATGGAAATTTAATTCCCCAAAACAATGATATTAATCTTGAAAAAAAATATTATACTATTATTTTCATTTCAAAGGAATTGATAGTCTTTTCACTCATCAAAAATTTACAGTTTTTTGGTTATTAACATTCTAATAACCATGTTCTCTATCACTCTATATTATTAATTCGGTGTTATTAATATCTTTATTGTTGGAATTTTTAATTCCCACTTCTTTTTTCCTTATCTAGGAACCTAAATAAATTATATTTTTCCGGTAACTTTGTGATTTCCACAATATTTTCTTAGAAGATGTTTTTGTATCCCTTTGTACGATGTGTGATTTCAATAGATATTAGGCCTTTGATGACCAAGATAGAATTGTGAGGGTTCAATTTATTTAATATTGGTATAATTTTACACCCCAATATTTTATAATATATTTATCTTTAAACAATTCTAAATTTTAAGATTGAATGTGTTATATGAAACATCGAGTTTAAATGATCTGCAAAATACTATTATAATATTTAAACGTGGTCGCTATAACATAGATATTAAAATTGAGCTTGTGTATATGAGTAACCCATTTTTATGGTCATTTATAAATATTTTATATAAATAAAATATATTTTTAAATAAATATATAATTTTTAGAAAAGTTATTAAATGATTCAAATAAATATTTAAGAAAAAATATTTTTATTACTTTTTGTGTGAAAAAAACATAATAAATTTCTAAAAATTTTAAAAAATTTATTGAAAAAAAGAACATAATTTTTTAAATCATCATTTCAAAATTAACTTGACATGAAATTTTGGAATTTTTCGTAAACTATTGATTTATTATTGAATAGTGAAAATTATCAATTTTTGTTAAACTCTCATTTCCTTTCATTGACAAAGCCCCATATAATTTTTAATTGGATTCTAAAATTATATAATACTCATTTGAATAAAAATAATATAATTAATTACATATTAATCAACATTATAGGTGCTCTTATCATAAAAATACATTAAAATTTTAAAAGGCATTTTTTCAGAAAAACATTTTTTGTCGCACTTTGTAGGATACTTATAAAATGAATTTTTTCCACTTATAAAGATTTAATTATGGAAAAATTGATTCCATATTTATAATAATCACATAAAATATTATTTAATAATGTCATATAATTTTTTTTAATAATGAATAGTATAAATAGTAAAAAATCATTACCATGTTATAATGGAAATCGGGTTATCCTAGATTAAAACTAAGTGATAAGGACAAAATTTTCAGATTATATATTATTAGATAATTTTATTTATACCATTATTACCTTAATATTAATATTAAATTATTTATGAGAAAATTTTTCATGAAAGTTTCCAATATAATTTTTTTAGTAATGAAAAATACAAATTGTCACTTTTTTACCTTTAAATATCTCATATGTGTTTACATAGAGACAAAAGAAAAGTATGAATGAATATTAATTATTTTTTTACAATAATGAAATTATTTTCATTACTGTAATTTATTTATAAATATTAGTGATAATATAATTACCTTAAATTCTTACGCAATGTCACCATAGTATTTTATTAATTAATAGAAAAATAAAAAAAATGATTTCAAAAATATAAAAAGTAATATAATTTGAGTGATTTATAGTGTTTTAAAATTTTTATATATTTATATATCACATTACTGTTATTTTATATTCTATATTCTAACTACCCATTGTTTTTTTGTATTAAATTTTAATTTAAATGAATAGTGTCAAAAATAAGATAAGGTTATTTTATAATAAATAAAATTATTAAATGATTTTAAAATCGTAAAAACAATATATTCATCCAAGAAACGGTTTAGTATTTAAAAATATCAACTATGGTCCATTTTTTGTCTAATTTTCCTTCTATAGTAACTATATTGACCCCTAAAGAGTAAAAACTTTGTTACTGTGCAAATTGTCAATAAGGGTTAGCATTGGTTAAAACAAAGAGATAACGGTAAAAATGATATAAAATTGTAAAATATTAATTATATGATATTATCTAGACCAATAATCATCTAATATTATAATTTTATCATTTTGGATCCATATGTACATGAAAATTAGTTTATATTATTTTAGTCTTTTAAGAAAATTTCAAAAGTGCCCCTTTCCTCACTTATAAAAGGGAACCTCCTATCCATTTTTATTCACACTAAAAAAGAATTTTGGTTCATAAAATACCTAAAATAATAGATTATTTACTTTTATTAACACATTATAAAGTCCTTTTTTTATTATAAATCCCTCCATGGAAGGTTTTGGGGGTAAACCTAAAGAGATTTCCCGAATAAGAGGTATCATTCTTAAACAAATTTTTTTTATTTTATTGCTTCTTCCTCATCCATAAAATATTATTCAAACATGATGATATAATAACATCATAATATAACATATATTTAGATATTATTATTTTAATTTTGTAAAATGTGTCCATATCCTTTTCCATTAAATGGGAAATGAAACCATTTTCCATGTTCACGGTGGACTATCGCATTGAGAACTGATGTAAATTTTTTCAATCAATGCATAACACATCTATTTATTTTGCTGAATTTAATGTATATATATTATATTACTTAAATTTTTATCATTTTTATAAAATATTATATTAAATATTTTATTACCTTTACCTTCATTGAAATATTATAATGTCACTCATGTGTACGTGATGATTACCACCTTGATAAAGCCATGTCATTAGATTTTAATTACCACATCACATATATGGTATATATATGTATATTTAAATAGATACTATTATAATAAGGATATAATAGTAATTATGTAAATATAAAATAACACTATCCTTCTTTCTGTCATGATCACTGAAAAATGAAATCGTTACTTGTGCGTATATACGACATACCCTCTCCAAGATTGTAACAATGTTCATTTTTCATCAAAATATTTAATTATTGGTTTTAAAATTAAAATATGTGTATAAAAATTATAATTATTTCATGATTATTATTCTAAATATTATAGGGAAATGACCTATTTTACCATAGTCAACCTACCAATGTAATTTTGGACATATTAACTGAATATCTTCAAAACTTCTAATGTGAACATAATTGATTATGTTAATAAATATAACATCGTAATAAATAAAATAAAATGAAAATCAAAATTTAAATATTTTATTAATAATTTAAATAATTTAAATAATTTTATTATTTTGTAAGATAGTGAGCGTGTGTGACGAATTAGACTTGGGGTAAGGGATTTCGTCTTAAATTTCCTTCATTGAGGAATATTTTTTTTGTAATGCACCTAATTTATTATAATATGGTGTATATAATTCCCCGTTTTCATGTTATATAATGAATCATTTATAATTCACAGTATTTCAAGTTTCAATTAAAATTATTTCATTCAAGGGTAATTGACCTTAAAGTTACCAAGTAGTAATGGGTTTCATAACTCATTTTCTTTTCATTGGGTTATATTACTTATTCATTATCTTTGATATTCTAATATTATGTGTTTAATAACTTATTATTATTTTATGTTATATATATAATTTTTTTCTGTTTAAATTTGATAAATATAATCAATTCATTGATTTATTCTCACTTCAAAAGTAGGATTTTTATAGAATACTTCGTCTTAATTTCCATACACTGAGGCATATTTTAATGTTATGAACATAATTTATTTAATATTGTTTATTTGTTACCAATTTTACATTTCATATCATGAATATTTTAAAATTCATGTTAGTTTAGGATTTAAATAATATTATTTCATCCAAAGTGATTTGAATTTAAGGTTACCAAGTTTTAAGTGTTTTATAACTCAATTTTATTTAATTGGTTTATATCACATCCTTATTGATTATACCAGTCAAGCTCTGTCAGAGGGAATCCCCTGCCCATTTATTAATAAAAATGAAATGTACAGAAAGCATGGACAAAAAAAAAAGAAAAGACGATTACATATCATAAAATTCATACCCGTCACCACATCCATGATAGATCACTTCTTCCATAGTGGTCTATTCCCAATATGAGATTTCATAGTGCTTTAAATTTTTTGAATATTTTATTATATGGTTCAATTTCTCTAAATATATCAACTCCTTCGAATATTTCTTGATAGAGGACCTAGTGGACATCGGCTTCGGCAAATCAGATTAGTCTTTCCTCGGCCTTCTATTTTTTGTGAAAGACTCCTTATTTTTGGACTTCTTATTCCCATCCTTGACAACATCATAATAGGAATGCCTAACCAAATCACTATGATTTTCCTTGTCATTATCTGAGACATCCCCCAATTTTCTAGGGACAAGCACAACTTGGTTACCATCAATCATCCTCGGGCCCTACTCATATCGCCTGTTAGAATCAATCATGGCCAAACATTGTAGATGCACCACAAACTCATGACCAGAATTCACCTCCTTCTACATTGCACCTTCTAAAACAAGATTCATATTATTTCCTTCCTTCATTTGAGAACTCTACTCCACATGAGAGATCTCATCATTCTCTAACTCTTGAAATCTATTACAACTATAAAATTCAATCTTCAAACCACCATCCGATTGTAGCTCCAAATTAGGTTTCTTAACAATAAGAAATAGAATAGTTTAATCATTGGTTTTCCCACCATAGACTGAATTAATGTGCATCTCACCCTAATTAATCCCAGCATCATCATTTTTTATCAATACAACGTCTTCTTTGCTAACAACACATTGCTCAGATCCACTTTCCCCATGGTTCAGTGAATCCCCTGCATGACCTTCCACTTTAGTATTACCTCCACGTCTCGTACTAAATCCAAGATCAACTGTATCCATAGCAGCATTATTTACACTAGCCCCCAAGATAAGTCCTGACTTCAGCCTATAATACACCATAGTAACTATCAGATTAGAAGTTACCCATGCATTTTTTTCCAAAGCCGAGCCACCAAATATAGTGCCAGACTTATCCGCATCAACGAGATTCTATCCCTGGCTAGAGACATTACCAATCCTCTTCACTAGATAAGAATTATTGGCTCTAATGTGACACTTATCATCTCGATGACCCATTCGGTGGAAAGTCGGGCAGTAATCAACCCATGAATCAAAGACAATATCTTACCTCCATCTAAATACCTCACCAATTGTAATCCATGTACATTCAACCAGTGGATTTGAAACATCCACCTCGACATAGAAGGCCTTTTATGATTGAAGAGAGCCACTAGGGTCAAATCCAGGAAACTTGAAGCCTCAAAAAATTACAATAATGAAATCAAGAGTTGAGGATCCCCAAGATGGATATATGGAACCTTAAGGCTGAAAGATATCAATGGTAACTAAGGGATAAATCTAGGGATATATAATGGTACAAGCATCGCCCATGTAACAGAAGGTAGTGGAAACAAAACATCCTCCCCATCCCACCTCTAGGAAGGGGGGGGGGGGAATCCATCCTCGACCATCAGCTATGTTACATCACCAAGATCTGTCACCAAGAGTAGCATATTCATCTTCTACTCATTGATTATATTATGTAAATATTATATGTTAGCTGGATATTTTTTCATTTATGTTGTATTTACAATTTTTTATATAGATTTATATTATTTACACATAATCACTTCATTGATTAATTCTCACTTTAATGTTATGATCATTATAAGGGTTCTTCATCAGAAATTGTCTTCCTTAGGACATATATTATGTTACACTCATGTATTCTTTTATGAGGTGTATCTGCTTCCCCTTTGATAAGTAATATCATTAATCCCTCTATATTACTAGTATTTAATGTATAATTTGATGTTATTTGTTTCATGGGGGTTATGATTTAAAGATACAAAAGTAGTAATGGTTTATATTACAATCCCATAAATATTCATGATTATATATTTTTAAATCAATGATGGATGAATTATTTGATATCTGTATCATAAAACCAAACTATTTTATTATCCTATGGTATTTTCTAGAAATTATGTGTTTTCATATCATTTTACATTGTTTAAGTTCTCAAGATATTGCGATCTTTTTTAAGGAAAACCAACTTTTTTTACTTAGTCGAGAATATTTTTCTTCCATATCCATTTTTCCTTATGATATTTTACTAGATATTTTTATAATTATCCCATAATTTATTAAATAAATTTTACCCATGTTTGAACTTTAAAAAATTGAATAAAAAATCTTTTTTTCATTTTTCGAATGTGGTAATTATTTACTTTTCTTAAAAAAGTGTGAAAGAAATGTTTTTTATATGGCATGAAAAAAAATATTTCTATCATGACCACTCATAGTTTTCAAGATTCTTTTACAATTTTACAAGGTTCTTTTAAAAGAAAAAATTTCCCCAATATATTAGAAATTTTTAATTTTTTAAAGTGGGTTTCAAAATACAAAATGTATTTTCCTCAATAATTTTTTAATGATCTTTTTATAGTATTAATATTACTCACTAACAAAGAGCCTTTATTTTTATTATAATCCCTTATAGATATATTGTAATATTACCATCCTTATTATAGTTTTGGATGGTTTATGATTAGTTTGACTCAGAAAATATTAATCTTTCATATGATAGTTTTTCAATATATATGTTTATGTTGATTAAATATTGAATAGTTATTCTACCAATTCATATGTGGAATGAATTTGACTTAGTAGGTGATAGGTGGGGCCTAATATATACCCATTATGAATTGGTAGGTCTCATGGGACAAACTAGATTGGATAATTTCCTAAGTTCTTACCCATTTTTGTAATATATCTTTACATGATGCATTGATTCTATATTTATAGTGTCTAGAATTATTCATTCCATCATTATAAGATTAGTTAATAATGTCCATGTGATTATTTGAATAGTTATGATATCCATGGAAACATTTCATGATCAAGTGACTATTTTAATGGAATTATTTCATCCTCATTTATTATTTCGATATTATTATTTGTGCTCAATTTATTGATTAAATGGAATATTTTTAAAATTATTCACTATTCCATATTGATTATGACTTATTTATTCTTTGATATCATACACTATTCACATTCCGTTATTGAGAATTTTACCTCACCCTTATTTTTTTTCCTTTGTCTAGGTTATGATGAAGTAATATTTGAATGAGTTTGAGGATGCATATTTTTTTTACATTCATTACGTTTTTATATTTCATTAAAAATGTAAAATGAGATGCATGTATGTATCTGGTTCTTCAATACAATTGAACAGTTTATTCCTTTGGGATTTGGTTGATTATATTTTATTCCAATGTAAAAAAGTAATTATAGGCTACGGGCTACTAGATCTGGGGTCTTTACAGTTAATCTATATGTGAGAATAGTAAATAGAGTAATTATTACGTCCTAAGTATATAAGTCATATTTGGTCAATTTTGGTAGACTAAACTTCCCAATAAATATTTTTCTTACTTAATTTATTAGTATGATGCTAGATTGTGTATGTATTGGTTGTTCTTATATAAATACAACATCAACTATTGTGATAGGGAGGTCACTCTTCACATCCTGGGTCATCCCCTAATTTTTTACAAGTGTAAATAGGGGGACAAATATCCATTGAAATCATCTATATAGTGTGGATATTACTTCCTTATGACTAATTATTACCATATAAAAAAATTACAAATGAGAGAATCATTATTGAAGATATTCTATGTAATTTCTCTAAGTCATAAGCCATTAAACTTGTGCCTTGAGTCGGGTAACCACAATTCATCAAGCGCACCTCCCCAAATGCCATAGGTTTCCAACTAGTAGTGAGGGTCTAATTGATCTCATAGGGAGACTATACCCTTTTTATAAGTGTAATCCACAATAGATAACATGTAAAAAATTAATGGAGAAATGATCAATAAATGACAAACATGCTCTACCAACCAATTCTCAAACAAGGTACAACCACAACCCAACAATAAATAATCCATGTCATGTTTGTAGTATCAATATTGAAAAAACCCCAGAAATAAGGAACAACAACTAAAAATAAATAATCGGTCTTGACTCCAAGTCTATATCCTCAACTATTCACATACCATGTCCAAATCAACTCCCTAGAATTGGGCCTTTACCCTTATCTTGAACTACGTCTATGATATCTGCTTGGGTAACTAATGGTGGCATGAGCAGGTTGAGAGTAAAATTCAGTAGGCCACCACCAACGATGTCTAAAAAGTATCCATTCTAAGAATATTTTTCATGCAAGTGATAAATAAATGACAATACAAATAAATTATAACATGGGTTCCATTAGTAAACAATATTCACCTTAATCATTTTCATCATTTATTCCATTTTCATCACTTGTTCCATGGGTTAAGAATATATATCATTAAAACTATAGCATAAACCAATCAATTATGATGCATAAGGGAATCAGTAAACTTCCCTATATCACTAGGGATAAACATTTCATAGTCAATACATCAAAATTACCTTGGAGTCTCTACCATATTAATCTCACCAAATGAAACCATGATGGGCATAAATCCTCAGCCCCTTGACTAACCAATGTAGTATAGGGGTGGGGTTGAGAGCCTTAGTCTAACCTGGCCCATGGGTGTAGACCCTCAAGTCCAACAATTCCACAAATACCAAGCTATGTGAATATACTTATACACACACACACAAAACACACAATCCATATCATAAAACATACACACCCAATACACATAACATTTACAATCCATATTTCTTGAAAAAATATAAATCATCATCAATATTTAACCCATTAGGACATTTATCATTTAATGTGCATAGCTCAATTAACCCACTTCCCTTTTTATGCCTTAACTCATTTTTAATGCTCAAAAATTATCATTTAATAACCCATTTATCATATTCATAAATTCTCATGAATTAATCCATTCACACATTTCCATTAAAATTTCAAAATCATTTTGACACATTCACATTAATATATTTAAAAATTTATCATATAATTCTAAAAAATCCCTTCTTCCACTGCCAATAACTAGACACAACTACCAATGGTCTCTTTTTATAACTCAAACCAACATTTCACATATTTTCATGGTCTATATTTCAACCCAAATCAGTTTTATTCTTAACATTGTAGTTTTCCATGTTCGATAATGTTGGAACAACTCATGGGTGGCCCTAAATAAGTCTAATCAATATCATTTCATACCTTGGGGATCATGAAAGGTTAAATTCATCATTTACTGAACCATTTTAACAAATCTCACTAAATGATTCAAATGCACAATAAGGGATAACCAAAATCACAGCCACACATGCACAAATCGACAACAAAACTATGGGATATAACATAGAGACCACCTAACAAGAATCAGAAGATGAAAATATACTTAACCTCAGACATAGATCCATATTCAAGATCCCTTTTAATCACCAACCTAACATCCACTGGAAAATATGGTTTTAGGAATTTGTAAGAATAATAATGAAACAAAAATAACTTCTTTGGAAAAGAGAAGCAATAGAAGCATTAGACATACCCAAATCTTCGATATAAAACCAAGAACACTTTATACAGCCTAGAAAAGAAGAAGATAGGCCCTTGGGAAGATTTGGTCAAAATGGTTTTTCATTAGTGTTTATGGAGACGAAATGGGGGAATAAATTAGGTGAAACACTTCAAATCACAAAAGGGAAATTATAATTTCTCACTTTCTAATGGGGTGCATGGTTTGGACGCATGGTTTGCCAAACCATGTACCAACCTCTATAAAATTGGGTTCCAATTATCATGGTTACCTAGGGATCTCGCAATGTTTAACAAACCATGCGACCACCATGTAGAATTCTACTATCCCAAACCACACAGTTTTGCTTTCCCCCTTGCATGGCTTACTTAACAATGCACCCCTCCTTGTGGTTAGTGGTTTGGGAACACGATATAAACTAAAAGTGCACCAACAATGAAACATGCAAATGATGACATAATTCCCCCATCTTTTGTGTCCCAAACCCATAAAACACCCTTGATCTTCCTCATGCACCTGGTAAACATTTAATTATCCCTTGTAGAGGTATTTAAACCAAAATTTAAATAAGAACACACCTCCATGAAGTCTGAGTTCTTATAACCTCTCAACATTATAATGGATCTCCCTCAAGATATAGTTCCAAATATAACTAAGCTCCTTAAAAAATATATTGGGACATTGAGCCTACATATCTGAGTCTCTCTCCGATGTTTATTCCTAAACATTACCATGCTACCAAAAAACATTAACTAATGGCACAGTCTTACCCCACATGACTTTCTCACTATGATCCACAATACAAACTAGATGCTTCATAAAGGAAGCATTAGCCTCCAGCTCAATATCCTCAAAATAAGTCACATGAGATGGGTCAAGATGAAAATTATGAGGTTTTGGTGGATGAAAAAGATCATGAATACCACTATATAGTTGTTGAAGATTCAATTATTTTACCACCAGTCTGATCCTATCCATAATCACAAATGGCCCAACGTACCAAGATGCCAACATACACTATTTTTTAATCTGATGCTGACACAACCTTGGAAACACCCAAAGAAAAACATGATCACCCACCATAAACTAAAATGGTTGATAATTCCTATCTTTATATGGCTTCTTCCTACTCTAGGTCATTTCCATTCATTTCTAAATCAACTAAACCATTTCTGAAGTCTCTTGCTGGAGACTTGGTCCCAACAGCTCCGATTCTACAACCGATAACCAACATAATGAATATTTGAATGGTATATCATAGAGCACCTCATATGCCTCCATATGAATCATATATTGGAAACTGTTGTTGAAGGAAAACTCAACCAACACTAGATGTTTTTTCCACAATCCACCAAAGTCTAAAAAAATCCATCAACATTTCCTCTAACTCCTGGATAATACACTCTGATTTCCTCTCTATCTAAAAGAAAAAATACATACTCAAGAACACCTAGGTACCAATATAACCATATAATCCTTTCCATAAGAACAATTTAAAATGTGGATCATGATTTGAAACAATACCCTATGGAACACCATGAAACCACACTATCTCTCAAACATAAAACTCACCCAACTAATCCAAGGTGAAAATCTCATGAATCGGTAAGAAATAATCCACCATAGTCAACTGATACACAACCACCCATATTGAATAATTTTTCTAAGGCATCCTCAGAAGAACCACCATGAAATCCATCATTAAGACATCCCACATTCATTCTAGAATGAGAAATGTCTGTAAAAAATCACCTAGACGTTGATGATCACCCTTCACCTGCTGATAGGTGAGGCATCACACCACGAATCATGCAACCTATTTCTTCATCCCTATCCCCCAACCCTACCTATGAACATCATGATACATTTTGCTCAAATTAATATGCAGTTCTCACTTTGATGCGTGAAACTCACGCATCAACTCTTCACACATCCACATTTTCACAACAACTAGTCCAAGAAAATAAATTATATCATCATCCCAAATCAACCAACCATAAGTTGACTCTCCACCTTTAAGACATTCCATCAAGGCCAAGAACTCTTGATCCATATATTAACTCTCCTTGATCCAACTCATAAGGATGGACTCCATGGTGAAGGATATAAGGGTCATCTTATATTTTCCATCTTGTACCTCTAGATGCATCTGAGAAAACAAATCCACCATCCTCCACTCAGAACTATATTATTGAACTACCTAATTTTGAGTCATAAATCTCAAATAATATCTAAAATTGTTCCCATTTCCAAATGTTTCAACTAACTGAAAGTCAAATTAAAGCATGTACTCAACCCATCTTCACTACCAAAAATTTAGATCATGCTAATAGAAGATTTGTTTAAGACATCTATTATAAGAACAAAATGTGAACCGCTCTCCTAATAAGTAGTTACACCAATCCGTTAAAGAAAAAACCACAATAGAAAACTCATGATCTTGGGTAGGGTAATTGATTTCATGAGGCCTCAAATATTGTGACCCATATGCCACAACCTGATCATCCTACATCAACGTCTCCCCAAGCCTAACACTAGAGGCATCACAAAACAATGTAAACCCATTTCGAGGCTCATATAAGGTTATCATCAGTGTAGTTGTTAACCACTTATCTAACTCTTATAAAGAATAATCACATATTCTAGACCTTTAAAACATGATACCCTTCTTGGTCAAGCCTGAAAGTGGTGCTGTCAAATTATAAAAGACTTTGACAAACCTTCAGTAATGGCCAACCAAATCCACAAAACTCTAAACATCATAAAAAATTTTGGGCTACTCCCAAGACACTACTTACTACACTTTATCTAGGTCAACTAAAACACATTTCTATGAGATGATTTGACCCATTAAATTTACCCTATCAATATATAAATGACACTAGGATAGATGGGCATATAGCTTATTCTCTCTTAGTGTACTCAGAATGATTTCAAGACATCATTCACGATCTTCATGAGTCTTAGAGTACACCTGGTTGTCATCAAAAAAGGAAACTAAAAACTAATCTAGGTAAAGGTGAAATATTATATTCATCATGGCCATAAACACAATTGGTACATTGGTCAAACCAAACGTCATCATAACAAAATCATTCAAATCATACCTGCTTTTGAAGGTAGTTCGCAGTACATCATAAGGTCTCTCCCTAAACTGATGATACCCTAACCACATATAAATCTTGTATAACACTAAATCAACTAAAAAATAGTCAACATGATCATCAATTGGAGAAAAGGGTATCAGTTCTTAACATTAAACTAATTTAACTTTCTATAATCGACACATAATTGCATCAATCAATCATTCTTCTTAGAAAACAACACTGGTGATCCCCACAGTGACAAACTATGATGAATAAACCCATCATTTTCAAATTAAAACAACTGAGTTTTAAGATCCTAGAGTTATATCATTTTGATTCTATATGGTGGAAAGGAAATTGGTTTTTAACCTGGAAGCAACTCAATTGTAAACTCAACATCACTCTCGGGCGGCAACCCTGAGAATTCCTTAGGAAAGAAATTTTGAAACTAGTCGAACACCAAAGGAAATAAAATATGATATATTCCCCCATCATAAATAAAAGTAAATACACTT
Organism: Viscum album; assembly: GCA_963277665.1. NCBI lineage: Eukaryota > Viridiplantae > Streptophyta > Magnoliopsida > Santalales > Viscaceae > Viscum > Viscum album. The sequence continues at coordinate 689,959,640 of OY728164.1, forward strand.
AGGTTGTGATTTTTTCCAACTACTGAAAAACTAGTCATGCATAGTGTGCCCGAAAATCCTATTCTCTATGAAAAACATAGGTGTCTCCCTCAAGAGATGTGAACTATAAGGACCCAAACTTAAACATAACATAAACATGAGTTAATTCAAGAATTAAAATTTATTCACATTGAGGATATTTTCAATTTTATATATTTACAGAATTATTCAATATCTCTTACATAACAACTCAAATATTACAAACTAGACAATTCCACTCTCTATCAATTTTTTCAAAAAGCAAAAATTATTTAAAAACAATCATGGTTTCATTCCATGTTTAATCATCATAATTTTTCCTTTTATCCCATCCTTGACTCTATTATCCCTTAAATCTAGTGAAACATATTTTGAAAATTTCGATGAGCACAAAAATGTTTGTAAGGTACATAAAGAAAGAAAACAGTTAGCCTAGTGAAAACATGAAAATCATGAATACTTTTATCATAAAGTAATGCTTTTCACCTTAAAGAAGTAGAAAATGACCTTCACTAAATATAAGATCATTACTTACACTTTATTTAATCATTATATTATCATAAACCCCATATAAATTACATATAACATATAATAGTAACTTAGTACATAATCGTACATAAATGGAATAATCAAGCGGTCGACTTATATACATTAGAGGTTATAAAATAACCACATGTCCTTATTTTATCATGGAACCACCTATATTTAGTTAATCTCATTCCCACTTTTCAAATTTCCAAGTTCCATTATACAATCAAAACATATAAAAGGTTGCATTTATAAATATTTCACCCATAAAATTTCATTTGCAATAAATAGAAATCATTTCATGATACGTATATAATAATTTCATTTTCAATACCATTTTCAATACTAAATTACCGATAAATGATAATATGTTATTCTTTTTTCTTTTAAAATCATTAAAGCTTATAGAGGAAGCCAAATATCAAAAAATGGTCATGACGGTGAAGAAGTTGTTGTCACTGTTTGTGTTAAGATAAACATTTATTTTTTCTTTTCTAAAAATTTTTCTTATAAAACATGTCAAATTATTTCTTTTGAAAATGATGAATTAAATTAAAAAAAATAAAAAAAAATCTTTCAAAAAGTTTATATTCATTGTTTCGGGGTCAGTCTCGAAATGCCCAATGGTTCCGTATCTGATGATACGTGAACCTTCTTTCCAAAGGCAGGCATTCATTGGATGGTTCGGACAGTGATGCTTAAGAACTCACATTGGTCGAGAGGATTGGAATTCGGGCTCATCGCACCCTTTTGGGGGGAATTATTGCCTGTTCTGGGACTCTCTTATTGATTTAAGATATAATCATATGTTCGCGAATCTTTGGTTTATACCCACGCATAGTATCCATGAAATATCCTGGTTGGAAATGGTCATCTGAATGCAGGGGTTCGGAATAATTTATGCCTGAGGTTTACCATGCCTCGTTGGATTAATTACCCCAAGGAGTCGGGACATATTGAGGTGGTACTCGAAGTGGCGTGGTGAACCGATGTGAAGATAGTCAGATTGACCGGTTGTTGGGCTTGAACATCATGGAGGCTTCCTACGTACTCTGCCTAGGAAACAGGGATCAAAGTACATGTAGTTCAAATGGAAGTACTGGAGAACCGATGTGAAGGTGGACCTGGGGGTTCGCTGGTGGTCAGGCTTGAACCTCATGGAGGCTTCCTATGTATCCCTGTGGTAGGGAATCAAAGTCATTATAGTTCTCATGGGTATGGGGATTACGGTTTGAGGCAGCCCATGGTGTGGATGATGGACTTGAGCCTCAGGGAGGCTTCCTACATACCCTGCCTAGAAGACAGGGATCAAAGTCCATGTAGTTTGTAATGGCTTGGGACATACGCTCTGAGGCATCCCAGAGCAATGGATTGGGGCTTACACTCTGAAGAGGCCCATGTTGATGGATTGGGGATTACACTCTAAGGAGGGTCGTAAGAGGATGTCATGGTCGATGCTTACTCTAAGCCCATGTGAGTCATGCTCAGTGTGAGAAACAAGAGGCTGAAGGGACCATATGATCTCGTCGCGAAAGGTACGTCCGTGAGAAGTGGATTGGGGCTTACACATGGAGCGGCCCATAAGGTTGGGGCTTACTCCGAGATGGACACCCATGGTGTCTTCCTCATGTCTGGACATGAGGGCATTCGAACCCATTGGTGGGTTGATGAATATAATGGGGGCCAATGCATATGTGCAAGTGCACAAGCGGGATAACGCCAAGGGCGTTGGAATCAATCCAAACAAAGGGAGATGAAAAGTGTGAATTACATTCCCGAAATTCGGAACACAAAGAGGGTGGCATAGTGATGGAGGTTAACTGTTGACCATGTTCGAAACACAACATTCACATCACGTTATCCTGGGATGGGGACGAATAAATGAGGGTCGACTGCTGACCGTGTTCGAAACATAGGACATGACTCGAAGTGTCGTCGAAATTCATCAGGGGCGTTGGCCCAGAATGGTAGGTGAGCTGATGCGGCATGAGGCCAGGCCATTAGAGGGTCCCTTCAGACATGCAGGGGAATGAAGATACGAATGAAGGACATGCAAAGCATGAGGTTGAGTTATGGTATGTTTGAATGGATTCTAGAGCTCTTTAATTTATGCCACTATAAACATGGAATGAGGCATCTTATGCTTGGGGCATAAGACATCTCTTACATGGAGCAAGAGGCATCCAATTATTGAATATTAGGGAATGCTACAGTTTATAGTCATGTAGAGAGGTCTGTTTCCATATAGTTTAACATCATATTGATAGGACAAGGGCCATATAGTTTAATGTCATGTGGTCAGGATGAAGTCCATATAGTTTAACGTCATGTGGTCAGGACAAAGGCCATATAGTTTAACATCAGGCGGTTAGGACGAGGTCCATACAGTTTAACATGATGTGGTCAGGATGAGGGCCATACAGTTTAACGTCATGTGGTTAGGAAAAAATGGTTGGTGTGGGAATTACACAAGGGTGGGCCTTTCTGGATGAACCTAGCAAAAGGAGATATGCAATGGGTTTATAGGAGAGTCATGAAAAATAGCTCGACTCATGGAATGTATAGGATGGATGTTGGAGCGTTATAAGGGTGCAATAGAAAATATTGTTGACCCGGCCCGAAAATTTTGCGGTGCGACTCACCATTTGTCATGGGGGTAAGTGGCGGTAGCGAAGGGACCGCCCGGAGGGCCGGGACCGTAGCCTGGTACTAAACCCAAGTGGGGGTGCGGGGGCGCATCCCCCACGATATGGACCAATGAGTGCAAGGGGTTTTTCGCTTGGGGCTGGCCACAAAGGAGTTGGCCGTGAGGTGCCGGCCGCGAGGGACTGGCCACAGAGGAGCTATCCGCGAAGGACTAGCCTCGAGGGACCCGCATGTGGTTCGTGGTTTAGTTGTCCACAAAGTGTGTCCATGTACAAGCTTTTTGCGGAGGAGATGAACAGCCGTGAAGGATGCTGTCCGTGAAGGATGGCCGCGAAGGAGGCTCTCCGCGAAGGATGTTGTCCATGAAGGATGTATGCAAAGGGGTTGGCGCCCATCCTACTTCCCACCTGCGGAGGGGTTTCCACCTCCATTTCGCGAACGACACTGGTACACGGACGAGATGGACGTCCGCGAAGGAGATGGCCATCCGCGAAAGATGTGGCCACATGTGGCTCATGGTTTGGTTTATCCTCTATGTGGAAGAGTGCATCCACTGACGATATGGGGTCCACAGATGGTTGCGGAACATTACTGCTGGGATTGATTTCTCCAGTGTCTCCCCACGGGTTTTCACCCATCCTCCCTCCTTTTTTTGGTGCCCCTCGGTGAATATTTCTAATGTCATAAAAGGGATATGGCACACGACACTTTCTGCGGAATCCTATGAAGGAATCCCCACCCGCGGATTCCCCAGTCAACTGGAGATTTTTGGAACCGAGATCTGTGGAATTTCTCCGTGGCAGGGCATCACTCCACCTCTATTTCGCGGACGACAGTGGTCCGCGGCCGCATAGGTGCTCCGCCTCCATTTCACGAGCGACGGTGTTCGCGGCCGTATACGACTTCCTCCTCTGTTTCGTGAGATACGGAGCGCGTGACATGGGTCGGTCGGTGCGGTTCGTGGTGGTGGAATGGCCTGAAACCCATCCTGCTTTGCACCCGCGGAGCGTCCCCACCTCTATTTCGTAGACGACGCTGGTCCGTAGAATTATGGGAGGGCGGTCTGCCGAACCGGCTGCGTGCTATTGTTGGGAGCTGGTGCACAGACCAGTTCGGTCCTTTTCCGAGTCTTACAGTAATCGGATTTCCCCATTGCGGAATTTTCAGGACCCTACATTAATATAATAAATATGTAAATTAATATCATGAAAAAAAATATTTTATAATTAAATCTTTAAACGTTCAAGGTGTCTCATGCTACTTTGAACATTTTATTTTTAATCTACATGAATTAATAGATTTACTAAAATATTAAATAACATTATTATAGATAAAATATGGATATTAAATTTCATAGTGGTTGTATATACATCTTATAAAATAATAACGGTATATATTATCAAGAAATACCTCAATGAAAGGATATTGAGTCGAAGTCCCTTACCTTGAGTTCGATTCGTCATGCATGTTCCTTGTTCTTCATGAATAGTAAAAATAGGTTCAATTATACTTGAATAATTAAATTTTATATTTTATTATTTCTTTTTTCATAAATTACCATGTTATAATAATTATTTCATTATTTTATTTCATGTCGTATGTTTTGCGATATTCGGAACTTGAGTCAAAAATGAACCTGGTATGATGTCAATACTCCATGTGGTCATAAGTACATCATATCTAGAATTAAATTGATGAAATTATTATCATTTTTATACATAAATTATTCTTTTAAATCAAACCATTATGCATGGTTATGAAAAATAAACGACGTTATAATCATGAAGATGGTAGGACGTACGTACGCATGAGTAATGTTTTCCATTTTTCGTTGATCATTATGGACATAAGGTATTTATTATTTTATATTTAAATAATCATATTAAAATCATTAATATCATATAAATCATTTAAATATACTTATATATATTACACAAGTGACTTAACAAATAAAAAAGAGTCACATTATTTCGTGGAGGTGATAGTGCACACATACGCACGAACGACGTTATCATTTTTATGTGTATGGAATGTAAGAATGTAATTCATATATTATTATCTCATAATGATTAATATTTATTGAATATCACGTATGATATTTAATTCCATTATTATAACCAGTCATGAAAGATGTTTATGGAAAATGAATTAGATCGGTTCATGGAGGTGATAGGTCACATGTACGCGCGAACGATTAATCCCTTTCCCATATAATGGAAGTGGTGATGGATTGAGGTGATGATATTATAATAATAATATCTTTGTGTAAATATGATACTGGGGTTATTAATTATCCCAAGATGAAGAACATTTTAAGGATTTGGAAGAGGAAATAAAATAGAAACACTTAAATAAAAACATTACCTTTCTTCGAATGATCACCTTTCTTAACACCATAACTCCTATAAGGAGGGTTTTATTCCAAAACAAAGGATTAAATAATTTAAGGAGGTATTATAGGTTGGTTTTTGGGTAAATATTGGCCCAAAAAATGGTTTTTTAAGAGTGAGTTATGAGGAGGGATGGTTTCATTTATAGGAGAGAGAAGGGCACCCTTAGAAACCCATAAAATTTTAAATTAATCTAAATTAATTTGTATCTCCAAATGACTCTAAATTGTGTTAGTTAAAATATAATATTATTAAGGTTTTAAATACTCTCAAACAATAATTTTTTTACATTTCTTCATTTTATTTTAAATCTTATCTTTTTATTTTAACCATTATTTAACCTTTTTAATTCTTACCATTTTATAATGTAATTTACATTTTGATGGTTAAAATAACTAACATAACATGAAAAATTACCCATAAATGAGACATTGATGATGTAATATTATTTATCCCCACTATTTGTGTAACAAACCGAGATTTTATGAGAAGTATTCCTTTTATTTTTTTTGATGTCTTGTGTTGAATTCTACACCAAGATTATCTTGCGCTATACGCAACACCGTATTAGCTTGCAGTATACGCAACACTATTCTTGGATCATGTTACACAAAATTTAAAGATTGTTTGATAGAAGTTATTCTACGCAACATTAAGTGTATATATATATATATTCAATGTATAAATGAAATATGGTTGGATTCTATTATACATGACAACAAATGAATCTTGTACTACATGAAACCTTCACTTGGCTTGGTTTACACACAATCACGACCTTCCACGATAGCGTGTGTTGTACGTAATAACGAGTTTTACTAAACAATGATATGTAATTAAAATATTATATAAACTAGCCATTATGAATTGTAATACCCACTTTTTAAAATTTTATAATTTTTTTCTTTCAAAGTGGACTTCATTTTTGGATTCGGAATATCGAAATTATCCTAGGGTGAAATTTTGGTATTTTTCTAAAAACATTCAATTTTTGATGAATAGTGAAATCACTGAGTTATTGGTTAAAACCGACTTTTAATTTAAATAATAATTTATTTTATTTAAATTTATTTTTGGTCAAAATAGATACATAATAGTTATATAAGTTCAATGTAATTCATTGGAGTAATTTTATAATAATTTTAGATATATAAAAATTTTATTGAACTTTTCACCGTCTTTTACCCACCTCCTAGGAGCATTTGCAATGGTACATAAAACTTAATTTTACCACTTCTGTGTGTTGAATTTCGAAAATCTGAGAGACACGGTTAATATCAAGGAGTAAAATGTGGTTCAATAAGATAAAAATAATTTTTGGTGAATAGTAACTTTTTACTTTTATTTACCACGGTTAAAAGTAAATAGGGGAATTAAGGATAACAATGATATTATTATTACCCTAACACAAGTCCTAATTCTATTGGATAAGTGTAATTCGATGAAAAACAACCTTTGGAATAAAATATTACCCTTTATGTCCACTTGCATTAGATTAGGACAATTATTATTATTTTATTTAAAAAGAGTTAAAAGAGTTAAAATCAATGTTTAATAACTAAAACATTTTTAATATAGGGTTATACATTAGATAAATTCGACTATAAATATTCATTAGAAAGATAAAACTACTTCCTACATTATTTTATTTTATTTATAATTTTTAGACATCAATTAATTTAATTTATTTATTACACAATGATGCAGCAATAATTACCTTATTAATGAAATATTAACATAATTGATGTTAGAAATACCTAAATAAATGTAACTTGAGACTTTTTATGAATTAAAATAATTTTCTAGGTTAATATTACATGTTAGTATTTATTTAATTAATTTTTTTCTAACTAATCATGCTTTCATGTTTTTCACAAAAATCAATTACCAAATAGTGTCAAAATTGACATAAAATAGTTTTTAAAACAAATATTATATTATTAATTGTTATTATATTCTTAAAAATATAAGGTCCGGCCAAATGACATAGATAAGGTTATATATATTAATAATGAACTACTTAGGTTTAGTTTGGCTTGTTATAATATGTTTATTAACCATATAGTGTAAGAAAACAAGAAGACACGGTAAAAGTTAAATTATTTAACTTAGATTTAAATCTAAATGATAAGGTTACAATAGTAAAATAAACTTGTCTAAAACCTATTGGATGAGAGGATTTAGACCCATCCCCACTTTTTCTTCGAAATAAATCAATTTGAAGATATTGTAAACCGAATATTACTTTATTATAAAATAATATTTTAAGTTTTTCCGAAGTTGTCCCTCTCCTCCCTTATAAAAGAGCACCTCCTCCCACTTCAATTTACACAATTTTGATCTTTCAAGCTCGGAAAACCCTGACCATTTCCCTTCCCAACTTCCCTGGAAAAATTATAGAGGTTATGGTCTCCTCAAAAGACCAACTCTAGTGTCTTAAGAGGAAGCTAAAAAGAGGTGTGTCGAAGAAGAGGTAATCTCTTCTAACGAATCTTTCAAGTTTTCTTTCTTCGTTAACTTATTCTTATTTAGTTGTATCACTATAAAGTAATGAAATCAGTATCACTAATATACTGATATGTTATTATAAATATGAAACAACCCCATTTCACCTTCAATCCATCCTACAGAAAACGAAATCACTGCTCGTGCGTACGTACTGAATACCGTCTCCAAGCCATGGTGTAATCTATTTTTCCACCACCACTTTACTTGGATGGGTATAATGGTGTAAATAATTACTATATATAGTTATTATAACATCATACGGATTCTGAGATATTATATCATCTACTCCAATTCAATTCAATAATTATGGGAACGATATCATCGATCATGAGTACATACGGATTACAGTCTCCACGACACGATGAGATTCATTCTCCATGTTAACCATTCAAGAATGATTATAAAGTATATATAATGAATAATAATGATATATATGACATGATAAATCAAATGGATTTATTTATATATATATGTTATCTAATTACTTCCATTCAAGTCAATAAGGAATGGAAAACAGCGTTCATGCGTACGTACGGTCTACCGTCTCCATGAACGGTGTATTTCATTTCATTTATCTATCTATTATATATATATATACTGAATATATATGATATATAAATCATGATTTTAATTCCGGAAGTAATTAAATCATGATATAAGTAATAATAATATCAAGAACAACAAGTCCAAACACGTACGATAAATAAAACGATTTTACCCAAAACGCTGCTTTAACATGGAATTTACAAAAGAATGGGTAATATAAAGTCATAAGTGAACCATATATGATATCATTACAATGAATATGATTCTATAATAAGTCAATGAAATTTTTTAAATAATTATAAAGTAGTTTAGGATACGTACGAAGCATATCGGACCTAAGGTACGAGATAACTTTTCCAATCTCGTTTTTATCCGAGATTGTTTATTCGTAAGTATTTACTGGGGTTATATTTATCATTCATGTCCCTATTTTCTAAAAATGGTTTCTTGTATGTTTAAAGTCCTTTTTACCCATATTTTACTTTTACTACATGTTATGTAAGGAATATTTCTTTGGTTTACCATACGATGTACTTTTGGACTTTTCCGGTAAAAGTATGAGAAGAATGTTTTTTTAACTTATACAGCATGAACGGATTTTTACAGTTTCATATCGCCTAATTTTCAAGAATATTCCTCTAAAATTTTTCATGGTTATTTTCAATAAAATCCATTTCTTTTAAAATTGTGTGGCATTTTGTGAAAAGAAAATGATTTTTAAGGAGAAATGATATTTTCCTCAAGAATTCAGTTCACGTTTTTTATCAAAACTATTTTCCATCTAAGATGACATTATTTACCATGCTTATGTTTCAAGAATAATGTCTATATTATTTACATGGTTTTATTCTTATTATGATGAAATGATATCTATTTGATTTATATGGATTACGTTTTGATGGGATGATGTTTATGAAACCCATTTTATTATTTGGGTTATGATGAATGATTTATTTTTATTTTGTGGCACAAGTAATAATGATTTCAATATGAGATGGGTGGGACCTATATCTCCCTCCAATTCATTAGGTAAAGATTTATATCTCATGAGATAGACATGGCTGGAACGGTATGTTAATCTGGTTTAGTGTTAGAGGACTGGAACAAGGAGGGAACTCGATTCAGAAAGGGACTTTGTCCACTAAGATGGTCTTGGAAGGAATTCCTTGGATACTATGGAAATCATATCATGTTCTTAATGGTTTTCCACTATTACATGTTTTATTATCATTCTATTTTATCATGATTAATGTTTCTTTATGATATAATCCTTACGTAATGCCATGTTTTATGTCATTGCTCATGATTTTGATGTTTAAACATTATCTTCATGTTTTTATGTTCAAATGTATATGATTTGTTTTATTTTCTACTTGCTTACCCTTACTGAGCATTTGAGCTCACCCTTTATATGTTTTCTTTTCCCTATGATTTAAAGAAATGTTTTAGGTAAGAAAGCTAAAGGGGAAGATCTTTATAAGAGATATTGTAGATCTTTCACCACTATTATAAGATTATGTTCTGAGTTTCCAAAGAAACTAAACTATTATGGTCCTTTGGTGTCTATTTTTTTAAGTATTAGGTATTCCGCAAAATTAATGTAATGTCCATGTATGTCAATATTGGGTCTCTACAGTTGGTGTCAGAGGAAAGGTTTAGTTAACCTTTGGAAACTAGGATGTGAAAACTTTAGTGAAATCCCTAGAGATATTTCTATGGTATGTCTAGGTATGTCCCTAAGGTCTAGTATAACTATAGGTTACAATCCTAGAATTATGTTGACGATCATGAATAACCTAGGGTGAACCTACGGTATCATGGATTTAAAAATGTGTGATAAGTTATACATCCCATAAGTGACTTTATATGATAATGTGGTTCCTTGTTATTTTAACTATTTCTTATACTATGGTTTCTCGTTTTAGTCAATGGAGAGAACCAGAATTAATTGTGTCAACATTGAATCCAATGGAAAAATTTGTGATTATGAGCAATGAAATTGTGTAATTCCTAGAAGGAGAGATATTATGATTATGTAGAATCAGAAATCGCGATATATGATAAACAAAGTGAACTGTTTTGGTATTTCTAATTCATCAAATAAGAGGAAGATGGACTTTTAGGCATGTTCGCATGGTGAGGAGCATAGAGAAAGGAAGATTGAGATTTCTAAAGAAGAGAAGAAGAACCTTGATGAATGCATCAAATGGAGGGGACGATGTTATCTGTGTGGGAAGAAGGGTCATAGAGTGATAGACTATTATGGAGTTCAATGTCTTATCTGTGGAGAACATGGACATTACCCAACTCAATGCCCTGACCTAAGAGGTTACTTCTAAATCATGGAAGGACTTATTACAAGAAAATCATTGAAGATGACGGATTGAATTTTTATGTATTGGTATTCAAGAATAATGTTGTTGAGGTACTTTTATGGTATATTGGAATATCTATGAATTGGTCCATTATTGTTTTCCATAAGAATATGGTACTAGTAACCATGAAAAGTGGTGGAAATATTTTTGGAAAGAAGATGATATGCGCATAATGAAGGGATAAAGATAAAATGAAATCTTGGATAGTATTCATGAGCTCGTGACTGATATAAGGACAAAGTGATATCATGGTTTGAGTATATAGAAATTTTTGGATTTTGGTATGTGGAAAGAGTTAACTTTTGATAGAATTCATGTTTTCACTAAGGTTCTATGGTAATTCATGTTTCAAAACAATACATGATTAAGGTATTCACATGTTTGGAATGTGACCAACAAGATATATCTTATGATATATGGGGGATAAATGATGGTATTCACGTGCTTTTTATGTGACCTTTCAAGTAATCATTTTCTTTATACTATGAGGTTGGACAGAAGTATTTGGGATAAGACTAAAGATTGGAATGAATTAAGTTAGACATAAGATAGTATTGTTTAAGGCTAGAACTTTTTTCGATATTATTGCAGGAATTTTATAATAATGTAGTTTTAGAAAAAGGGACAACCTGCAAGACGAGCGACAACCCGTCGTGCCGGAAAAGGATATGGGAATCGATCCCACAACTGAAGTGTTACAAGACTTTATCGCCTACCACTGGCCTACAGGAAGTCCCTGGTTAGTAGAAACTATTTTTATTTTATTAAGTGGTATGATAGATGAAGTATAAGTCCATTTTATGAACCATATATGATTAATCTCACCATAGATGGACTTCTGTATATAACTTTTTCTAACATTATGATTGAGACAGATGGAATGACCTATCATTCTATCGCATGATCTGTTAACACTTCACGGAAGACAAATTCAACTTCATTTCCTTAAGAGATGAAGTGGAAATTGTTCAAGGCACAAACAACAGTAAGATTGTACCAAAATCAAGAAAGTATTTCTTCTAATTCCAGTTTTTTTCAACATTAGGGAAATGCTCTTGAAAACAAAAAATTTTGTCCTATTTCTCTCATATCTGATGAATCATATGGTACCTTAGATCATAAAAAATTTATGGATTTGTGATTGTTGGATTTTTCATAGCCATGTTCTCTACCACTCTCCATCAGAACATGATGGTTATATTTCCCTTCCATATTCATATTTTCACCTATGTTCTCTGATGTGCAAACCCAGTGATTAGTTAATTTGGGTAACCATTACGTTTCATAATTTAGTTTTCAAAATTAAGTTTTAGTATTCCTTTTTATGATGTGGGTTCCTATGAAAGAAACTTTCAAGTAGTAAACCATTTATAACCCCGATGAATTTTGAGGGTGAAATTCATTTTAAGGGGGGTAGAATGTAACAACTCGAGATTTTATGAGAAGTATTCTTTTTAATTTATTTGATGCCTTGTGTTTTATGCTACACCAAGATTATATTGTGCTATATGCAACACCGTATTAGCTTGCAGTATACGCAACACTATTCTTGGATCGTGTTACACAAAATTTCAAGATCGTTTGATAGAAGTTATTCTAGGCAACATTAAGTGTATATATATATATATATATTCAATGTATAAATGAAATATGGTTGGATTATATTATACACAACAACAAAGGAATCTTGCAATACACACAACCCTGACTTGTCTGGCTTTACACGCAATCGCGACCTTCCACAATATTGTGTGTTGTACGCAATACCGAGTTTCACTAAACAACGATATATTATTAAAATATTATATAAACTAGCCGTTATGAATAGTAATAACCACTTTTTTTAAATTTTATAAATTTTATCTTTCAAAATGGACTTTATTTCTTGATTCGGAATATCAAAATTATCCTAGGGTGAAATTTTTATATTTTTCTGAAAACTTTCAATTTTTGATGAATAGTGAAATCACTGAGTTATTGGTTAAAACCGACTTTTTATTTAAATAATAATTTATCTTATTTAAATTACATTTTGGTAAAAATAGATACATAATACTTATATAAGTTCTATGTAATTCATTGGAGTCATTTTATAATAATTTTAGATATATAAAAATTTTATTGAACTTTTCACCGTCTTTTACCCACCTCCTAGGAGCATTTGCAATTGTAGATAAAACATAATTTTACCGCTTCTGTGAGTTGAATTTCGAAAATCCTAGAGACACGGTTAATATCAAGGAGTAAAATGTGGTTCAATAAGATAAATATAATTTTTGGTGAATAGTAACTTTTTACTTTTATTTACCACGGTTAAAAGTAAATAGGGTAATTAAGGGTAAAGATGATATTATTATTAACCTAAAACATGTCCTAATTCTATTGGATAAGTGTAATTCGACCAAAATAACCTTAGGAATAAAATATTACCCTTTAGGTCCACTTGGATTAGATTAGGACACTTATTATTATTTTATTTAAAGAAGAGTTAAAAGAGTTAATCAAAGTTTCATAACTAAAACATTTTTAATATAGGGTTATACATTAGATAAATTCGACTATAAGTATTAATTATAAAAATAAAACTATTTACTACATAATGGTATTTTATTTATAATTTTTAGAAATTAATTAATTTAATTAATTTATTACACAATGATGATACAGTAATCACCTTATTAATGAAATATTAACATAATTGATGTTATAAATACCCAAATAAAGGTAATTTGAGACTTTTTATGAATTAAACTACTTTTATTGGTCAATATGACATGTTAATATTGATTTAATTAATTTTTTTTGAACTAATCATGCTGTTATGATTTTCACAAAAATCAATTACCAAATAGTGTCAAAATTGACATAAAATAGTTTTTAAATAAAATATTATATTATTAATTGTGAATATATTCATAAAAATATAAGGATCGACCAAATGACTTAGATAAGGTTATATATATTAATAATAAACCACTTGAGGGTTCATTTGTCTTGTTATTGTAATTTTATTAACCATATAGTGTAAGAAAACAAGAAGACACGGTAAAAGTAAAATTATTTAACATAGAGTTAAATCTAAATGAGAAGGTTACAATAGTAACCTAAACTTTTCTAAAACCTATTGGTTTAGATTATTTCGACCCATCCCCACTTTATATTCTAAATAAATCAATTTGGTGCTTTTATAAACCGAATATGACTTTATTATAAAATAATATTTTATGTTTTTTCATAAGGTGACCCTCTCCTCCCTTATAAAAGGGCACCTCCTCCCACTTCTCTTTACACAATTTTGATCTTTCAATCTCGTCCAAACCCTAATAATTTATCTTCTCTACTTCCATAGAAACATTATAGAGGTTATTGTTTCCTCAAAAGACCAACTCTAGTGCCTTACAAGGAAGCTTAAAAGAGGTGCATCGAAGAAGAGGTAATATCTTCAACCGATTCTTTCAAGTTTTTTTTCTTCTTCAACTTATTCTTCTTTAGTTTTATAATTATAAAGTAATAACATAAGTATCACTAATATAATGATAGGTTATTATAAATATGAAACAACCCCATTTCACCTTCTATCCATCCTACAAAAAATGAAATCACCGCGCGTTCGTACGTACTGAATACCGTCTCCACACCATGGTGTAATCTGTTTTTCCACCACCAACTTCAATGGATGGGTATAATGGTGTAAAGAATAACTATATATAGTTATTATAAAATCATACTAATTCTGATATATTATATCATCCACTACAATTCAATTCAATAATTATGGGAATGATATCATCGCTCGTGCGTACATATAGATTACCGTCTCCACGACGCGATGAGATTTATTCTCCATGTTAACCATTCAAGAATGATTATACATTATATATAATGAATAATAATGAAATATATGACATGATAAATCTACTGGATTTATGTATATATATACTAGTACTCCGCCCGTGCGATGCACGACACTGTAAAATAATTATTATTACTAACTATAGATTTCTATTTATAAAACATAATAGTTTATATTAATATTGAATATATTTATAATGAAAATGACATACATAATGAGGAATAAAAGTTACAGAAATTGAGAAACAAAATTTAGATACTGAGCATCCTTGTGTATAAAATAAATAATTAAGGAACTTATGTTACATAAAGACTCTATGCAGAGGAACATGAATTACAAAATCTGAGGAATAAACAGTTCTATCTAAAGAGAGATGAGCTTCTGAATTCTCAAGTAGATGAGCTTCTGAATCCTCCTTGGCGTACAAGGACATCGTAGCAGCTTGGTATATATGGCAGGCCACTGGGCATTGACAGTGGAATTTCTCCATGGGAGGGTGTTGGGCATTGATAGTGGGATTTCTCCACTGAAAGTGGGATTTCTCCGCTGGGCATGTTTCTGCGCACATATCACTTTCTTTTAGCATTGAATTGTCGCTTTCTCATCTCTTTAATAAAATTTTTAAAACAATTGCTCCTGAAATTGAATAACATTAGTAATATTTTCTATGGGAAACACTAAAAAAATCGTATACCTCCACTCCTAGATATGCTGTATCCGCTCCTTGTTCTCCAATTAGAATCCTTAAGTCCCTTAAAAGGTTCTAGTGATAAATTTGATTATATTGGGTATGAGAGTAATTCCTTGCCTTGCCCTCATCCTCTCCTCCTCTCCCCTCCGACCTGCCCAGCCCCTCCCCCTGCCCTCATCCTCCCCTCCCCTCCCCTCCCCTCCAACTTGCTAAGCCCCCAACCCCCAGCCCTCATCCTCCCCTCCCCTCCCCTCCCCTAATCATCACCTCCTCTCCCATTTCCTCCCCTCTCCTCCCGACTGCCCAACCTCTTTCCCCAGCAGCACCCCCTGCCCTCATCCTCCCCTTCCCTCCCTTCCCTAATCATCACCTCATATCCCCTTTCCTCCCCTCTCCTCCCGACTGCCCAACCTCTTTCCCCAGCAGCACCCCCTACCCTCATCCTCCCCTTCCCTCCCTTCCCCTCCTCTCCAACCTCCCCCGCCCCTCCCCTCCCCTCCTCTCCAACCTGCCCATCCCCTCCCCTCCCCTCCCCCTGCCCTCATCCTCCCCTCCCCTCCCCTCCCCTCCAACCTTCTAAGCCCCCTACCCCTTCCCTCATCCTCCCCTCCCCTCCCCTAATCATCCCCTCCCCTCCCCTCCCCTCCCCTCTCCTCCCCACTGCCCAACCTCTTTCCCCAGTAGTCCCCTCCCCCTACCCTCATCCTCCCCTTCCCTCACATCCCCTCCCCTCCAACCTCCCCATCCCCTCCCCTCCCCTCCCCTCCCCACTAACAAAAAGAGAAATGATTAAACCATAAACTACATTGAAATCAAAGTAAAAACAAGAACCTGGATGTTTGTTTCAGCTTCTAGCAGTATGAATCGATCTTCAACAGTTGTGTGGCGTGTTGTCCAGTTTTTGTCCAGCCCATAAAATAGGAAAAAACTACTATTAAGTAGAAAATTAAATAAAGGAAATAATGAGAAACTAAAAAATATTAGTACAAAACCCAAATATATCCTATAATAGAATTGACATGTCTTCTGTTTTTTCTCTTGCTTGATTGGTCTATAGGCTGAGACATACTACTTTATGTCAAGGCTGGTCAGACAACTCAATTGGGACCCTGAGTTGGTGACCTGGTGAATTCAGAACAAAACAAAAAACTAAGCATCTCTCTACATACATGTAGATGGGGCGTGGACAAGGGCTGAAGATACTGCAAAAACCAAAATTTTCCATCCTTTATTGGTGCTACTAACATTGTCATAATAATTACTTTGGTCTAATGGGTGATCTGCAGTGATGAGACCAAGCATGTGAAGAACCCAATGACCAGGCTAGTCGATCATGGTTATGGAATGAGAGGAAACAATGCTTTGGCATTCAACAAAAAAGAATAAATGAATTGAAGAGAAATATAATAATGTTTATAAATGATTACATAAATACCATACCTGATTTCCATTGTCAATGAAGCCGACTGACTCGAAGAGACAAACAAAAATATCAATAAAATGAATATCATGAAATAAGGGCTTATAATGTTAATGTTTTTCATGATTATCATATACTCAGAGTATGACACCACATTAGACTCCATATATAAGACACATGAAACTGAATCCATTCTAATTAAAAAAAATTAGAAAATGAAATTGATATACATTATACAAATATTATCATGTTATTTCTAAATAGGTGCTGGAATTTATGATGGAATTTCTATAAAATCATTATCTGATACAATAGTTGTAGTTGTTATATATGTAATGGAATATAAATTCTGTAAAAAAAATGGTAACAGATTGTGATGTTATAAAAAGGGAACCTCCATTTTTGAACACTCTTATTGAACATCTAAGAGAACATATATGTAATTACAAAATAAATTAAGATAATAGTAAAGGAATGTGATGTTTTTGAGTCTACGATGGAGACATAAATAACAATAAAAATAATTGTTTTAGTTTATCATTAAAACAAAATATAGTAAGAAAACAACCTTGGTAATGGACAGGGTTCTGATGTTTCTTCATTTATGTAACTATAGAGCAGTCTTGACCCATATTTGAAGTGGAATCTTTATTGGACTATTCCAGTAGAACATATTTTATTCAATATCATATTTCTCTTATCATGAATCATTTTTATATGAATCAACAAATAATGAAAATGCATCAATTTGCACAATTCTAACAGACTACACAATTCATTATGTATGATCATATCCAAAGGAGTACAGTTTCCCAATTCATGTGACTTTCATGACATAGACACTATTTTAGTACCTAATGAAAATTACACAGTAAGAAACTAAAATAGAACATTTGATTGTCTAGTTAAGTGGGAACACTCACAATGTATATAAACACACCACTTCTAAGCTATAACGTCCATGCCGAATCCAAACCATACCAAAAAATTCCCAAGATGTTCCCTCAAGTTGCATAAGATACCTAAAAAAGTTTAGAGTAGGATATATGAACTAATAACATATTGAATGTTATCATTAAATAAATTCTTTAAATACCTCATAGAATATCAATTGATATACTTACACTCAAGGAACATTAAGCCATCTTTCCAAATCCTAACACAGTTGTTGCCTTCTACCGATGTTAGGCTAGTAAAATGACTGACCCATAGTTTTGTACCTATAAGTAATCATAGAATAAAATATTCTAAGCATCTAATCAATCATTTTATGCATAAAAATTTCAATTTGGAGGAACAATACCTAGAGGTGGGAAGTTCATTCAAAATCTATAGCTTAATCATCACATGAAATTCATCATGGGTTTCCACTGAGAGAAAATGGAATCATTAATTCCCTGGTGTTTGGATCATAGGAAATCCGATGAGATTATAATGTCCAATCTCCAAGGGATACGCATAGTATAACTCTCAATCCACATGTCAAGCATTGTGCTGATACATGTTTTGTACCTATAACCAGTTTGATCCAGCAATAACTGAATAAATATATGATAAAAAAATCATTATAACCTCCTATGTTTCTGCTTTCCTTTGATTTTTGAAAATGGAAAGTGAAAAAATCTTCAAAACCAAACACATCCCAATATATGAGAAAAAAATCTTTATAACATCTTAAAACAGAATGATGCATCGTCCAAGAAGTCAAGGCAGATCATCAATTCTTACCTGGATTAATTATGTCAGAAAGGCCAAAATCTATGATCTTCATAACAACTTCTTAATTTCTTTATGTGAAAACAAAGTTATATAAAACATAAAATAAACCAGTTAAAATAATAAAAATATAAAAAAAATAAAAAATAAGATTTTTGGTTTCAAGAATAAAAACCTCTGGCATTAGTTCATAGTGCACAACACTTAAAATCTTCAAAACAATGGATTTTTCATCATTCTCCATATATTTTACACATCTGCAACATAAATGAGATGGATTTTGAAATAAAAAATATTGTTTCTGATTTCTCATTTATGTTTTGTACCTATAACTGGTTTGATCTAGCAATAGAAACTGAATAAAAAAATATTTGAAGAGTGAAAATTTACGTATAGAAAAATAGGAACTTGTAGTTAATCTGTAATGGTTGAAGGTACATATATCATTAATGGAATTTCAACCTCACTTTCATCCAAAAAATTTGAATGTATTTGTTCTTGTAATTTAGTGAAGTGAATAAAATGTCATTAAAAATGGATTATTTGTTATTAGTAGTCCCCCCGCCCAAAATATTCCAACACCTCCTCCTACCCCTACCCATATCTACCCCTCCCCTTCCCCCATCTCTGCTTGTCTCAAACCCAATCCCAGCAGCTCCCAGTCCCCTCCCCTTCCCCCTCCTCCAGCCTGCCCAGCCCCTCCCCCTGTCCTCATCCTCCCCTGTTGTGCCCTCATCCTCCCGTACCCTCCCCTCCCCCCTTCCCAACCTCTTCCCCAAGCAGTCCCCTCCCCCCTGCCCTCTCCTCCCCACTGCCCAACCTCTTTCCCCAGTAGCCCCATCTCCCCTACCCTCATCCTCCCCTTCCCTCACATCCCCTCCCCTCCAACCTCCCCAGCCCCTCCCCTCCCCTCCCCTGCCCACTAACAAAAATAGGAATGTGTAAACCATAAACTACATTGAAATGAAAGTAAAAACGGGAACCTGGATGTTTGTTTTAGCTTCTAGCAGTATGAATCGATCTTCAACAACTGCGTGGCATGATGTCCAGTTTTTTTCCATCCCATAAAAGAGGAAAAAACTGTTATTAAGTAGAAAATTAAATAAAGGAAATAATGAGAAACTGATAAATATTTGTACAAAACCCAAATATATCCTATAATAGAATTGACATGTATTCTATTTTTTATCTTGATTGATTGGTCTATAGGCTGAGACATACTACTTTATGTCAAGGCTGGTCAAACAACTCAATTGGGACCCTGAGTTGGTGACCTGGCGAATGCAGAACAAAACAGAAAACTAAGCAGGTCTCTACAGACAGGTAGATGGGGCATGGACAGGGGCTGAAGATACTGCAAAAACCAAAATTTTCCTTCCTATATTGGTGCTACTAACATTGTCATAATAATTACTTTGGTCTAATGGGTGATCTGCAGTGATGAGACCAAGCATGTGAAGAACCCAATGACAAGGCTAGTCGATCATGGTTATGGAATGAGAGGAAACAATGCTTTTGCATTCAACAAAAAAGCATGAATGAATTGAAGAGGAATATAATAATGTTATAAATGATTACATAAATACCATACCTGATTTCCATTCTCAATGAAGCCGGCTGACTCCAAGAGACAAACAAAAATATCATTAAAATGAATATCATGAAATAAGGGCTTATAATGTTAATGTTTTTCATGATTATCATTACTTTGGTCTACTGGCTCGCTCCCTGTCCACTAACCAAAAATTTTTCTGACCCTTTCCTCCCCCCTCCTCCTCCCTCCCCTGCCCAGTACTCTGTGCTAAATTGTCACTTGTAAAACAGAACATTTTGAGCAGCATTTTAACAGAACATTTTGAGCAGAATAAAATGTTAGATTTAAGGATAGTCTCATGAATTGAACTGATACATAACAAAAAATTCACCCAATTTAGAAACTGAACTTAAACAGAACACAACATGGACTCAACACATAAACTAAACTGAAACAGAGCAGAAAACAGATAGAACAAAAAATGCACCCAAGTTGGTAATATAAATGACCTTTTTAACTATTGCATCAATATTATAATCATTAGGCAAAGCTCAATTTTCTGCATCAGAATCTTGAAATCCTTTGCCTTCATTCCAAATAAATATATAATCATATGGAGAAATGATATCAGGATGTATAAACCTCTTGGAATACAACCTAATAGGGTTCAAAAAATTAATATATAACACCCACAATACAGAACAAATGATTATATATTATTTGTGGAAATAGTCAAATATTAAATGTTGCTTACAATTTTATTTGTTTATGTTCACTCGCATGAATATCCCTTTGAGAAAACTCAAACTGATCCCATTTAGATCTTCGATGATCATAATGTAGAAGAAAAGAATTTAGGTTTTGAAATATGTAGTTAATCTCGTACTTGATGTGTGAATATGAGATGCAGGAAGCGAGCCGAGAAGATATGATCACAGACCTAAAATTAAGCCCAACAGAAGTTTGTTATTTTCAAACATTACATGAAAAACCATAAAACTAAATCTTAACCCGAAGTAATATTTTAAATGATATGAGAAATTTAGAATCAAGGAGTTAAGTTTTGTAATATGTAATTAATCTCGTACCTGAACTACGAAGCTGATGTGGAAGGGAATAGGAGATGCAATGCATTGTCGGAGTAAGCAAGCCGAGAAGAAATTATCACAAACCTAAACTACAAAGCATAAGTGGGATGGAATATGGGTTACGATCCATAGTCGAAGGTGGTGAGTAGAAAATATATGAATACATATGTTATGTTTGAAGTAGATGCAGAATTAAAGAGGGGTTGTCATGATTGAAAAAATACAGAAATATATATGCATGGCTAATAGGGAAACAATTAGATATAAAGCAACAGACAACCCCTTGAAAAAAACAAAAGGCAAAATAGTGTTAAATTAGTGTTAATTTTTTTATGTTAAACAATAAAATACAAATCTCAATCCATCCTTCATCCTTCGTAATCATTTTATTCTAAAAACATCAACACCTCAAAGCAACTGGTTCCCAACAGAATGCCTGTGTATATTAAAAGTGCACAACATGAAAATAGTGAATGGAAACATATATACAATGACAAAAATTGGGTTCCCAACCTGAGTTCACCGAGGCATTTTATAAATCATGTACAGTACGATCAACTCCAATCCTGATCCAAAGTGTTGGAGAACCTTGAGGCCTTGTCGTCATCTTAAATTTGTGTAGTAGGCAGCATGTTGTCAGAAATAAAAAATTCCTCTTAACCGGCGCTACATACCTCATCAGATGTTCTACAGTTAGCAACAGCCTGGAAACTACAACTTAGCAGGCAAGAGTACTATGTCCTCCATAATAATGGAAACACCTACGGCCACCAGTTTCATGTACATCATCATAATAATAGTATGGCTATATATTCTGGGTTGTGATAAGTGCATGGTTTACCTCATCATTTCGGGCTCCAATTGTTGTAGGAATTACCTAAATCCAAGATCTTATCAGTGAGGTTTGATGGAAATCATTCAGTAATGCCATTATTCTCCATCAACCACAAAAATGATTTGAGATAAATAAAACTGAATCTCAACAGTGATATAACATTATAGTTTTGGAATCAAACTTTAAAGACGCTTCATTCCATGGAAAAGACCAAACCACGAACAAACACATAGTGAATACAATGAACAAACTAACAGTGAATACAAAATAATATCATTGACCAAACTAACTGTGAATAAAACATATTAACATTGTACAATGTAATACTGAAATTTAGAGCTCGAGGTGGTTTACCATTGGGTCGAGGTTACAATAGAGTAAATGCATGTTTACTACAGATAGTGGAAATTAAAATCACCAGCAGCTGGTAGAGTTTGAATCCATAGAAGGTACGTAAGTTTATTTGAAGTATATGCTTGAAACTCTTGGAATACCACGTAATAGGGTTCAAAAAATTAATATATAACACGCACAATATAGAACAAATGATTATATATTATTGGTGGAAATAGTCAAATATTAAATGTTGCTTACAATTTTATTTGTTTATGTTCACTCACATGAATATCCCTTTGAGAAAACTCAAACTGATCCCATTTAGATCTTCGATGATCATAATGTAGAAGAAAAGAATTTAGATTTTGAAATATGTAGTTAATCTCATACCTGATGTGTGAATAGGAGATGCAGGAAGCGAGCCGAGAAGATATGATCACAGACCTAAAATTAAGCCCAATAGAAGTTTGTTATTTTCAAACATTACATGAAAACCCATAAAACTAAATCTTAACCTGAAGTAATATGTGAAATGATATGAGACATTTAGAATCAAGGAGTTCAGTTTTGGAATAGGTAATTAATCTCGTACCTGAACTACGAAGCTGATGTGGAAGGGAATAGGAGATGCAGCGCATTGTAGGAGTAAGCAAGCCGAGAAGAAATTATCACAAACCTAAACTGCAAAGCATAAGTGGGATGGAATATGGGTTACGATCCATAGTCGGAGCTGGTGAGAAGATAATAAATGAAGACATACGTTATGTTTGAAGTAGATGCGTAATTAAAGAGGGGTTGTGATGATTGGAGAAATCTAGAAATATATATGCATTGCTAATAGGGAAACAATTAGATATAAAGGAACAGACAACCCCCTGAAAAAAACAAAAGGCAAAATAGTGTTAAAGTAGTGTTAAATTTTTTATGTTAAACAATAAAATACAAATCTCAATCCATCCTTCATCCTTCATAATCATTTTATTCTAAAAACATCAACACCTCAAAGCAACTGGTTCCCAACAGAATGCATGTGTATATTAAAAGTGCACAACATGACAATAGTGAATGGAAACATATATACAATGACAAAAATTGGGTTCCCAGCCTGAGTTCACCGAGGAATTTTATAAATCATGTCTAGTGCGATGAAATCCAAGCCTGGTCCAAAGCGTTGGAGAACCTTGAGGCCCTATCGTCATCTTAAATCTGTGTAGCAGGCAGCATGTTGTCAGAAATAAAAAATTCCTCTTAACCAGCGCTACATACCTCATCAGATGTTCTACAGTTAGCAACAGCCTGGCTACTATAACTTAGCAGGAAAGAGTACTATGTCCTCCATAATAATGGAAACACCTACGGCCAATAGTTTCATGTACATCATCATAATAATAGTATGGCTATATAATCTGGGTTGTGATAAGTGCATGGTTTACCTCATCATTCAGGGCTCTAATTGTTGTAGGAATTACCTAAATCCTGGCTCTTATCAGTGCAGTTTGAAGGAAATCATTCAGTACTGCCATTATTCTCCATCAACCACAAAAATGATTTGAGATAAATAAAACTGATTCTCAACAGTGATATAACATTATAGTTTTGGAATCAAACCTTAAAGACGCTTCATTCCACGGAAAAGACCAAACCACGAACAAACCCACAGTGAATACAATGAACAAACTAATAGTGAATACACCATAATATCATTGAACAAACTAACTGTGAATAAAATATATTAACATTGTACAATGTAATACTGAAATTTAGAGCTCGAGGTGGTTTAGCATTGGGTCGAGGTTACAAAAGAGTAAATGCAAGTTTACCACAGATAGTGGAAATTAAAATCACCAGCAGATGGTGGAGTCTGAATCCATAGAAGGTGCGTAGGTTTATTTGAAGTATATGCTTGAAACTATTCAATAGATGTTCTATTCCGAGATCTGTCACCCTGAAATAGATTTTAGATTCAGAGACCCAACACCCATGGCAATGAATACTGATTAATCCTATAACAAACAGCATAAAAAATTAAATACATTGATACATGAAGATCTTTGAAAGTGGTTTATACCTGGGCTTAATCACTGCTTGCTCGAGGGAACGGGAACCCTAGGCAGAGCAGAGATCCTGAACATGGGAGTGCTGAAGTCAGAGTCGCTCGTTTTGGAGAATGAATTATTGGAGGAGCCGACAATGGAGGAGCCTCGTCGGAGGAGATGACGAGGGAGGAGCCGACGATGGAGGATCTGAAGTCGGAGGAGGCAAAGTCGGAGGAGCCGATGTTCGAGGATCCGTAGTCTGAGGAGCCGAAGTCCGAGGAGCTGAAGACAGATTACGCACAGGTGGAGTCGCAGCTGGAGAGGGGAATCGGGGAGGGGAGGGGAGGGGAGGGGGTGAGAGTATAAAGGGAAGGGGGAATCGGCGAGGGGTGCAGGAACCCTAGACTAGGGAGAAGGGAATCAAGGAGCTGAATCGGGGAGGAGAGCGAATAGAAATAGAAATTCCAGAATAGGGTTGGGATCGCGAGAGCTGTTTGCGATTCTGGATGATAGGATACAGAAAATGAGGTGACGTGGAGGCGCGGTAAGGTGACACAGCAGCATGAAGAAGCCTATTTTAGTATAGATAGTATATTTCATCTACTTTCTTCCATTCAAGTTAATAAGGAATGGAAAACAATGTTCATGCGTACGTACGGCCTACCGTCTCCATGAACAACGTATTTCATTTCATTTATCTATATATTATATATATATATACTGAATATATATGATATATAAATAATGATTTAAATTCTGTAAGTAAATAATGATATAAGTAATAATAATATCAAGAACAATAAGTCAAAACACTTACGATAAATAAAACGATTTTACCCAAAACGCTGCTTTAACATGGAATTTACAAAAGAACGGGTAATATAAAGTCATAAGTGAACCATATATGATATTATAACAATGAATATGATTCTGTAATAAGACAATGACATTATTTAAATCATTATACATAAGGTCCAGATACGTATGAATCATATCAGACCTAAGTTAAGGGATAACTTTTCCAATCTCGTTTTTATCCGAGATTGTTTATTTGTAAGTATTTACTAGGGTTATATTTATCATTCATGTCCCTATTTTCTAGAAATGGTTTCTTGTATGTTTAAATTCCTTTTTACCCATATTTTACTTCTACTACATGGTATGTAAGTACTCATTCTTTGGTTTACCATACGAGGTACTTTTTGACTTTTCCGGCAAAAGTACAAGAAGAATGTTTTTTAACTTATATGGCATGAAGGAATTTTTACAGTTTCATATCGCCTAATTTTCTGGAATATTCCTATAAAATTTTTCATAGTTATTTTCAATAAAATCATTTTCTTTTTAAATTTTGTGGCATTTTGTGAAAAGAAAATGATTTCTAAGGAGAAAGGATATTTTCCTTAAGAATTCATTTCTAATGTTTTATCAAAACAATATTCCATCTAAGAAGACATTATTTAGCATGATTATGTTTCAAGTGTAATGTATCTATCATTTACATGGTTTGATTCTTCTTATGATGAAATGATATCCATTTTTTTATATGGATTACGTTTTGATGGGATGATGTTTATGAAACCCATTTTATTCTTTGGGTTATGATGAATGATTTATGTTTATTTTGTGGCACAAGTAAGAATTATTTCAATATGAGATGGGTGGGAACTATATCTCCCTCCAATGCATTGGGTAAAGATTTATATCTCATGAGATAAACATGGATAGAATGGTAAGTTAATCCGGTTCAGTGTTACTGGACTGGAACGAGGAGTGAACTCGATTCAGAAAGGGACTTTATCCACTAAGATGGTCTTGGAAGTAATGCCTTGGCTAATATGGAAATCATATCATGTGATTAATGGTTTTCCACAATTACATGTTTTATTCCCAGGCTATTTTATCATGATTAATGTTTCTTTATGATCTATGCCTTACGTGCTGTCATGTTTTATGTCATTGATCAAGATTTTGATGTTTAAACATTATGTTCATGTTTTTAAGTTCAAATATATATGATTTGTTTTATTTTATCCAATATTACCCTTACTCATCATTTGAGTTCACCCTTTATATGTTTTCTTTTCCCCAGGATTTAAAGAAAGGTTTTAGGTAAGAAAGAAAAAGGGGAATATCTTTATGGGAGATGTTGAAGATCTTTCACCACGATTAGAAGATTATATTCCGAGTTTCCAAAGACACTAAACTATTACGGTCCCTTGGTGTTTGTTTTTTGTTATGTATTAGGTATTCATAAAAAGTAATTTAATGTCCTTGTATGTCAATATTGGGTCTCTACAAGTTGGATGAACAATTTTTTTTTAAAAAATTTATATCATTTAAAGAAAAAAAATTATTTTAAAATCTCATAAGTGTCCATTTAAACACTATTCACAATTTGACTTTTTAGAAATATCATAATAACTTTATTCAATAAAAAACTAAATTAAAACATATCTAACATGTAAAACTCATATATAAAATTATTGGATCATAACAAATATTTGAAATTATATTTATTTTTTTATTATTAATATCATTTATTTGATTTATATTTTCATAAATCAATTACAACATCATCATTGTGTCATTATTTATTTCAATTATTTATTTATTAACACTTATAAATAGATTACTATAATGTAAGTAATAATTTTATATTTATAGGGACTACTTATAGTCGAATATATAACATATATATCCCCATATTGAAATTGTTTTTGTTATAAGAGACATGTTTATGGCATCTTTGTCTTTACTTTGAATAAAATGTTTGAAATGTCATATTTATACCCAAGTATCTTAAAAAGCAAAAAATTTAGGCCCAATGATTGTTTTTGTCGGAAATAACTCATCTGATGAAATTGGGATGACTTTTAGGGTAATTTTAAAATATTATGATATTATTTTTACCTTTAATTATCCTATTTACCCTTAACTGTGGTAAATAAAATACTACAGCTACTATTAAACAAAAATTATTTTGAACCTATTAGATCATATTTTACATACTGATTATATGAATTTATGTCCATTTTCTAAAATTCAATTAAAAAAGTAGAATAATTAATTTAATGTTAATTATGTTGATGGGTCGAGAAAACGGGTTTTTGAAGTAAAAATGTTCCAATGATCACAGAGTTTTTATATCAAAATTCAATGAAAAATTGATTCCAATGACCTACATTGGATTAAATAATATAAAAACTATAATTACACTTTAAAACCAATTAAAAAGATAACTTAACAATATAAATAAATTATACAAAAAATAGTTTCAAATTAAAATGGAGTATTTTTTCACTGTTCATTAAAATATGAAATTTATCAGAGAAATACTAAGACCTCAACCGAAGAAAATTTTTATATCACTCTTCCAAATAAAAAATTTATTTTTTCAAATTAAATTTATAAGTGAAAAAAAATATTTAAAATGGGTTCTACATCAAAAGGTAACAAAATGAATTTTTTTTAAAAAATACTTCTTTTATGCATAAAATTGAATTTCTTATTATATCATGTCTAGTAAATATATATGATTAATTTTAAAAGTTATATTGAATTTATAATTCATTAATATAATACAAAAATAGTGATTTTGTTATTTTATATACACAATTATTTGCACTAAAATTGTTTTTTCATAAAAACACATCCTTTATATTCAATTGATTATTATTTTTATTTATAATTAATTTTCTAACCAATGAATAATTATATAAACATGTTTAAACCCTATTTTTATAATTTAGTTAATGTAATTCATTCCAATTATTCTAATGGATATGAAATAACTACCTCATAGAATAATAATATTTATAATATATTATTTTTTTGGTATAACTCAGTCTTGTGTGAAACATAAGATTTCAGAGAAACCCATTATTGTGTGCCAAGTACTCTATCGTACATAGTGTCCCTTTTAAAGTAAAATTAATATATATTTCATAAATATTAATAAATATGTAATATTATTGTTCTATAATTACCTAGGATTTTACATACTTCCCACTTTTGTAAATTGCATCCTTGCAGATTTAAATTTGAGCTCAATAACTAAGGTTTCACTTTTAAAAGTTACTTCATTTAAATCCTATATCGAAAAAAATATTCAATAAAAACTCCAAATTAATTGAAAGAAAGTTAAGTAAATAGGTCACCTGGGATAACAAATTCTAGGATTCCATGTAGGAAAAAATTGATATAAAAAATAATAAACACCATGTTCTAATGGAGAGTGATATAAAACATGATCAGGATATAGTTAACAATCATAAAAATATAAATTTATGATTGGTTAAAGAGTATTTGATTTCATTTTAGAAAAATAAAATGGATAATTTTTTTTTAAGATCATTTTCATGGATTTGTTGAATTATTTTTCTGCCTAGAATAAGAACATAAGGAAATCTATTTACCTGAAAAGTACAGTTTCATCCTTTAATAAAATATCACCACAAAAATCATCTTTTTCTAAAGATGATGGTTATTTAAAATGAATTTTTCATGATTGAATCAACTTATCAAAAATTACTTAATCCACAAAATATTAACAATCTATTTCTCTTACCATGAAAGATTAACCAAAACAAAAAATGGTTAGGATAAGATAATATAATTATTCAAAATGAATAAACTTATATTTAATAAAAAAGTGCATTAATATCTATAATTCAACATTGATTCCAAAAGTTCAACCTAGACCATTAAATATACAACTATCCTTAAAATCCCTCAAAATAATACAAACTAAAATTGAAACCAAAAATTCATAAATATTTTATCACATAGTGTTCCAAGATAAATTTTAGCATTTATCTCTTAATGAGATCAATTACCCTAAAGTCTCACACACAAAAATTAGTTGTCCTAATAATCTTCATTATTTTCTAACCATTTTCATAAATAACTCAAATCACCATAATAAAATCATTTATTCTTCCAAAATATAATTCAACCTTTATTCCTTAAATAAAATAACATAGTATTTTATTCACATTGATCATATAGGGTTCATGAAATAGTGAACATCTTCCAAAATAAAATTAATCACTTAATCACCAAATTTTTTTCCAATATCAAGGATATCCATTTGATAAAACTTAAATTCAAAAAATAAACTTATTGCTATTACATAAACTCTATTAACAAAAAAAAGAAAAAGTAACACTAACTAGGGATTTCATATAGGCCAGTGGTAGGCGATAAATCCTTGTCGTCGTTCGCTTGTGGGTTCAATTCTTGCGGCCTTTCCAGACATGATGAGTTGTCACCCATCATATGGGTTTCCCTTTTTCTAAAACTATATCATTCATATAACATTATAAAAATATGATAATTTCCTTAAAAATTACCATAAAATGTTTTAACCTAAAATTTTATATCATACCTTTCATTTTTCATCCCAAAATGTAATAAACTTTAATTACCTCAAAAAAAGAAGATCATATGAACTCTAAAGGTTATCCAATAATTTATAATTATATACTCAAAATAGAATTCTTCCTTAAATAAAATTTCACATAAAAACTTTAGGGTTACATATTACACAACATAAAAAGTATTAAAAATTACCCCCATCATCAAAAGAGTGTTAATACTTTTAAACATGTCCACATCATGAAGTATACCATAATTATTAAATCATTTATATCTTGACATATTAATATTTCAACATTATTCATAATATATTAACTATGAATTTATACCTTATCTTTTAATACCACATTCCTCAAATTAATAGTTATGGATTATATCCTCATCATTTAAAAATTTCAATCAGATCATGTTTTATAATTTATCAATAAGATGATAATTTATACATTGAATCCAAATTTTAGGATCTTCTTGATGTTCCTTTTCTCTTTCGGCATGTTTCCCTACTTTCAAAATGTAAATGTTCACACCACTTCTGGTGTTTCACCTTACTAAAGATTTATATTAGTTGAGACCTTGAAATCATATGAGAAATATACCATGACCCTTAAAAATAGAAATGAGTAGGTGTTTGATAACTCGAAAAATTTCTTATAGGTGATTTGAATACCCAAGAATCTATCAAAATCATTCGAATGATTTTTTTTATAATAGTGATGATAAAATCATTAGGGAGGGATAATAAGGTTATGAATGTTCCATTTCATTCCATCTTGAAAATGAACCTTAATATGATGAAAATAATCATCACATAAACATGAATTGAATTATTACAAGAAGGATCCTCTATAGGCTAAAGAAAATTATTTTTTCTTATAATAATCTAGTCCATCAAACTACTTATATCTTGGTTGTTTCGGTTTTTAACTGATCCACATAATTTAAAATAATCCAGAAAAAAATTCCATATTATAATAAAATTATAGGTTATATAGAAACATTAACCTACACTCATATAATATTCTAACCTTTGAAGTTATCTAAGCCTTTCCTTTGATACCAACTATAAAGCCTCAGCCTTAAACATTACATAACCTTGAATTAAGTCAAGAATTTACATTTATTAACATTTAATATATTTTAATGTTTATATATTTAGACAATTAGTCTATATCTTATAAATAACAACTAAAATATTACAAAGTATACACGTTTACTCAATATACATTTTTTCACAAAACAAAAGATCTTTAAAAATAAACATGCTTTCATTTCATGTTTAATCATCACAATTTTTCCCTTGATTCTGTCCTTGTATCTATTCTCCCTTAAATCCTATAAAAACATGTTAAAACTTAGGATGAGCATAAAAATATTAGAAAGGTACATAATGAAAGAAAAATTTTATCCATTTGAAAACATGTAAATTTTGAATACTTTTATCAAAAAGCAATACTTTTCCCCTTAAAGAAGTAGTAAATAGTCTTCACTAAAGATAATATCATTTATTTACATTTTTTAATTAAAATATAACCATAAAATTCATAAAAATAACATATAACATATAAATGTTGCTAGGTACATAATCCTACTTAAATGGAATAACTATGTGGTCGACTTCCATACATGTCACTCTTTCAAATGGAATAACCATACTGTCAACTTCATGACCCAATGCATTGGAGATTATAAATAACCACCCATACATCATTTATCACAGAACAAACCCTATTTGTTTTATCACATAACCACCCATAAAATTTCCATGTACCATTATAAAATGATAACATAAAAAATATTTCAATTATCAATATTTAACTCATTAAATTTCATTTGCAATCAAAAAAAATCATTTAACGATATTGAAATAATAATTAAATTTTCAAAACCATTTCTAATACCAAATTACCCATAAAAGGTAATTATTTATTCATTTTTATTTTAAAAACATTAAGGTTTGTAGAGGATTCCCAATATCAAATAATGGTCACAACGATGAAGAAATTGTTGTCACCGTATAAATTTAAAAGAACATTTATTTTGTCATTTGTCAAAATATTCTGTATAAAACACACAAAAGAATTCCATTTGAAAACCATTGAATTAATTTAAAAATACATAAAAATTTTATTTAAAATATTTTTATATAAATATAATATATATTAAAATTAATATCATGAAGAAAAATATTTTATAATTAAATTTTTAAATGTTCAAGGTGTCCCAAACTAGTTTGTACATTTAAATCAGAATCAACCTAAATTAATACATTGACTAAAATGTTAAATAAAAGTATTATAGAAACAATATGGAAATTAAATTTCATAGTGGCATCATATATACCTTATAAAATAATAAGGGTTCATATTATCATGAAATGCCTCAATGAAAGGAGAATGAGATGAAGTCCCTTACATTGAGTTTGATTCGTCAAGTATGTTCCTTGTTCTTCCTGAATAAAAAAAATAGGTTAAAAATAATTTATTCATTAAATTTTAAGGTTTATTATTCATTTTATATCATTAATTATCATGTTATAATAATTAGTTAATTGTTTGATTTCATGTTGGATGTTTGGTCGATATTCAGGACTTGAGTCAAAAATGAATATGGTATGGTATCAATAGTCCATGTGGTCATAAGTAAATCATCTCCAAAATAATATTAATGAAATTATTATCCTTTTTATACATAAATAATACTCTTAAATCAAACCATAAATTATGGTAATGAAAATTGAACAATGTTATAATCATAGAGGCGGGAGGTCGTACGTACGCATGAGTAACGTTTTCCATTTTTCGTTGATCATTATGGAAAGAAAGTAAGTATTATTTTATCTTTCCATAATGATAATAACATAATTTATATCATATTAGTCATTTAAATATACTTATATATATCATAAAAGTTACATAATGAATAAAAGAGTCACATCACTTCAGGGAGGTGGTAGTTCACACATACACATGAACGATGTTATCATTTTTATATGAATGGAAAGTAATAATGTAATTTATATGTTATTATCTTATAATGATTAATATTTCTTGAATATAAAATATTAACTTTAATTCAATTATTATAACATGTCATGGAAGAAGGTTATGAAAAATTCATTATATTAGTACGTAGAAGTGACAGTTCATACGTATGCACAAACTATTAATTATTTTCTAATTTAATGGTAGTGGAGATTGATTTAGGTGATTATATTAACATAATAAAATATAATTATATTGGGTATAAAGGAGTTATTGTTTTTTCCTAGGTGAAAAATATTTTATGGAAGTGGAAGAAGACAAAAAATAGAAACACTTAAATAAAAACATTACATTTCCTTCGGATGATCAAATTTCTTAACACCTTAACCCCAATAAAGAGGTATTTATGCCAAAACTAAGTATTAAATAGTGTGGGTAGGTATTATAAAAAGGGTTTCGGTATATAGTTTCCTAAAAAATTGTTTTTTAAGTGTGACTTTTTGAATGTAATGGGTTCCTTTTATAGAAGAGGGGAGGGGAACCCTTGGAAACCCATAAAATATTAAATTAATATAAATTAATTTTTAACTCCAAAAGGCATAAAATTAATTTAGTTAAAATATTAGATGAGTATAGTTCTGAATCCTCTCAACCAATAATTTTTTTACATACATTTTTTATTATTTTAATCTACATCCTGTTGTTTTAATCCTTATTTAACCTTTTTAATTCGTATAATTTTATAAAGTGATTTTCCCTTAAAAGGTTAAAATAACTACCATACATTAAAAAAAATCCCATAAATGATTCATTTATGATATTATATTCCTTATACAAACTATTTGGTTGAATGATGTATTTTTAAATATTTTATATCATTAAATATAATATAATTTTTTTTAAAATCTCATAAGCATTAATTTTAACACTATTCAATAATTGACTTTCTAGAAATATAATGAAAAACTGATTAATACAAAAAAAACAAAATTAACTAATACATAAAATGTTAAAATAATCCACAAAATTATTTTATGGGAAAAATATTTCAAATTATACTTATTTTAATATTATTAATATCATTTTTTTATTCTTATTTTAATAAACCAATTAGTACATCATCATTATGTCACTGTTTAATTTAATTATTTATTTCCTAAAAATATATATATATAAATTACCATGATGTAGGTAACATTATTATATTTATATGTACTACTTATAATAAATGATATATATTATATAGCCCTATATTTAAATTGTTTTTGTAATAAGAGACATGTTTATGACATCTTTTTCTTACCTTTAAGTAAAATGTGATAAATTTCATATTTATAACAAGTGGCTTAAAAAGAAAAAAATATTGGACCAGTGATATTATTTGTTGAAAATAACTCATCTTATGAAATGAGTACAAGTTTTAGGATAATTTTATAATATTATGATATTATTTTTACCTTAAATTTCTAAATTTACCTCAAAATATGGTAAATAAAATACTAAAGCTATTATTAAAAAAATGATTCTATTAGATCAATTTTTCATTATTATTACAACCATGTATTTCCTTTTTCTAAATTTAAATTCAAATAAGTGGAAAAATTAATTTAAAGTTAATCCTATTGATGGGTCGAGAAAACAGGATTTTGAAGGAAAAAACGTTCAATAGTTCATAATGTTTTGATAATCAACTTCAATGAGAAATTGATTCCAATGAACTAATTTGGATTAAATAAAAAAACACTAATTAATATTTAAACGCAATTAAAATTAAAACCTAACAATATAAATAAATTACATAAAAATAATTTTGATTTAAAATGCAGTATTTTTCACCATTCATTAAAATAAGAAATTTATCAAAAAAATACCAAAAATCACGCAAAGTAAAATTTTAAATCCAAATTCAAAATAAGAATTTTATTTTTTAAAAAATATAATTTATAAGTTTAAAAATTTATATTTAAAATGGGTTCTCCATCAACAGGTGATAAAATTCCTTTTTTGAACAAAATTCCTGTTAGGCATAAAATTTAATTTCTTCTTATATCATGTCTAGAAAACATATAAGATGAATTTTAAAAAATAGATCCAATTTATATTTCATTAATATAATTCAACAATAGTGGTTTTATTATTTTATAAACCCAATTATTCACACATAAATAGTTATTCATAAAAACACATCCCCTATATTAAATTGGTTTTTATTTTTATTTCTAATTAATTTTATAAACAATGAATAATTGTATAAACATGTTTAAATCCTATTTTTATAATTTAGTTAATATCATTCATTCCATCCATTATAATGGCTGTGCAAAGACTACAACTTAAAATAATAATATTAATAATATATTATTTTTTAGTGTAACTAATTCTTGTGTGCAATGTATGATTTTGAATAAACCCATTGTTGTGTTTTCAGGTACGCTATTGGGCATAGAGTCCCTTTTAATGTAAAATTAATATCTAATTCAAAAATATTAATAAATATTAAATATTTTTATTCTATAATTACATGGGATGTTAAATGAACATTACCCTGTGATTTTAACAATTAATATAGGATTGGAATAAAAGTTTCCAATATATAACAAAAATTATATAAAATATTGAAATATCAATCACAAACAAGTCCCATAGAAAATGGTACCCACTAACCTCAAAGGAACACCCTTTATATTTCCTGATATTTTCAGCTCATACCCCTAACAATGTATCAATCGACATAACCCCAAAAAAACATTCCATCACTAGACCCAAAAAACCACAAACTGAGCATAAATAAAAGAACGTGACAAACCTGTATCAAATAAAGAACTGGAATGCATAGAAGCTACAAGGAGCATACCATCAATGGTTGATATTCCATCCTCACCACCTTCAGGTGTTGTTTGAACTGAATGAAGCCGATATACACACTTACCCTCGGCCCCAGTTTGAATCCCTAGTGTTGCACTGCCCTGATGATATGGATGGTCCCTCCCTGAAGTACAACACCTACCACCTCTACTCGTAAAACCAATAGAGCT
This sequence comes from Viscum album, assembly GCA_963277665.1. Lineage (NCBI taxonomy): Eukaryota > Viridiplantae > Streptophyta > Magnoliopsida > Santalales > Viscaceae > Viscum > Viscum album. The sequence goes on from OY728164.1 coordinate 689,995,555, forward strand.
CCAACTACCATCCAAGTATGGGGTAACTAATCACATTCCATTACTCAACATCTACCCCAATCATCCTTATGTTCCCATTTGTCTAAGGTTCCTATAGAACCTCTAAACATTACCTAGTATTATGCATGTTCGACACTAAATTGGTGGTTGGGGACATTGTCTACACATGTGACCCAGCCTTCCAAACCGATATCTAAACACCTAGTCACCACCCTAAGAGTTTGATCATTTATTATGACTACTCTTCATACCACCTCCCTAGTGAATATTTACAAAATATATTTTATTACCCTTAGAAGTTGCACCACTGGTCCATCCAACTGGAACCCCATGTCCACCCCCTGAAGCCTCTCTTAAATCCCCTTCTAAAAGAAGGGAACGATACCCCACTTTTGAAAGTCTTTTTAGATGAAATATTTTCACATGGGACTAAATATCATATCTAACTCTATCCATGAAATTTCTCATCATAGCGGACTCATCCCCTTCCAACACTGGAACAAGGTGTTATAAGTAAATGAAGCATCCGGCATAATCCATCACTAACATAGTCCTCTAGTTCAACCTCATAAAATATGTATCCCACTCCTTCCATACGATATATGGATAGGAATGCTCCAAAAAAATTCCTAGTAGACTTTACATAACCAACCATCAACCTACTTAGTATGAACCAAAATATCCCACTTGATATTTTTGCTCCCCACAACATGTGTGTTTCCATCTTGAATCTTTTTTCCACTGTATTCTCTAAGGGATCCAGAATTTTCTGGATGTACTCTATCTATAACTTTTCAGCCTTAGATATTCCTTCTTAAGAAAATCACATAGGGTGATGCAACTGAAACTCTCTTGTTATATCAAATATACTCATTACTACCTACCTTGGGTCTCATTCCATCATCTATATAAAACAAGAAAAGTTCTCATGGAATGAATCCTCACCTCTGTTACCCTGAACCACTCAAATTTCTTTCCCCACCACTAGAGGATAATTCTTTGTGATATCCTTATTCTCCCAACCAGCACTCGTCATCATGATGGAATTTTTACACAATTCCAAAAACAAATCTCATAATACTTAATATAAAACCTCTGCATTTTACATAAAATAGAGATCTCTACTAACCATAAAAACTCCATTTCACATAAAATATTCCAACAGATATCATCACATCTAGAACACTACCACAAATCATCCCCACTATGGTTCATGGTCAACATGGTGTAAACTAACTTACAAAATTACATGTATTTCATTAGAAACCTTTTTATACCATTTCCACTTTCACAACATGTTACAAACAACACTTTAACTCTATCTTTTCATTAAACACAATTCCTTATTCATTCATTCACATTATTCCCATATAACCATTTTCATCATCTTTATTAGACATCATTTCCTCCCATTTTATAAGGAATTGAAATAAATTCTACCCTTTATATCCCGAACACCCATCCCATGTGTTCCTTCAATGATGCACACCACCTATATCCCTAGTTCCCTATAAGGTTGCATGAATGAAAAACCTCATTCTGTTTCATCCATGAGTAAAATATCATAAAACCTTCACATCACATAACAAATGCATCACCCAATGGTGAAATACCATCCAACCGTAACAACACACATCAAGAACAACAATTCCCACCCCGGGTACTTGGGTTTCCCCCCATATTTTGGTTATCTACTCCCATTCACGATGTCATTTTAAAGGCCCAAAACATCCTAATATCCTATCCACTATCCCTAAATAGTAAGGGAAAAAAGAAAAAAATACTCTTATGATACCACATTGTAGCATCCCCGACCTAGAATCCACTAAATTGATTCCCTGATTTAGGTCACCACATGACCTCAGTCATACCTCCCCGTACACCAAAGGTTTGCGACTAGAAGCAAGAGTCTAATAGATCTCATGTTTAGAAAATACCCTCTTTGCTATAGTAATGTATAGTAAATAACATATAAAAAATAAAGGAACAGTAATCAATACACCAAAAACCTGCTTTACCAACCAATTCCCAAATAGGTTATAACCAAAACCAAAAAATAAATATGCCATGTCCTGATAATAATGAAAAAAATGAAGGAAACCCCAAAATAAGGAACGATAGCTAAAACACCAAAAAAGGTATAAAATCCATGTCTATATCCTCAACTATGCACATCCCAAACCCAACTCAGCTCCCTAACAAAGGGCCTTTACCTTTTTCCTGACCAGCAACCATGAAATCAACTTGGGTACCCAATGGTGGGCTGATTAGGGTGTGAGTACAACTCAGTAGGTCACCACCAATGGTGTCTAAAAAATATCAAGCCTAAACATATAGTGCATGAAAGTAATAAATAAATGATAATATGAATAGATGATAATTCAGGTGAATTATTTAACAATATTCACCTTAACCATTTTCATCATTTATTCAATTTTCATCACTTGTTCCATGGGTTAGTCATTTTAATCATTTAAACTATGGCATAAGCTAATAAATTACCATGAATAATGGAATATGTCAAGTTCCCTATCTCACAAGAGATAAAAATTTACTAATCAATACATCACACATACATTAGAGCCTTAGTCCATGTGGTCTCATCAAATGAAACTATTTGTGGCATAGAGCCTTAGTGCCCCTTCCTAACCCATGCATTATTGGGGTGGAATTTATATTCTTAGTCTAACCCAACCAATGCGCGTAGAACCTTAATTCCAATACCCCATAACTACCCATAAATGTTCACATGAATATATATATATATATATATATATATATATCCATTTACAACAAAAACCATATCAAAACTCATACACTACCAATACACATAACATTTACAATTCACATTTCATTCAAGATATGAATCATCATCAATCATTAACTCATTAGAAAATTTATTATTTACTTGGAATATCATAATTAACAGCTTTCCCTTTAAATGCCTTAACCCATTTATCATGATCATAAACTCTAATATATTAACACATTTAACATATTAATCAATTCACATGAATTAATATGTTCACTCATTTCCATTACATGTTTACAATCCATTTTACACATTCACATTAATATATTTAACATTTTATTATATCATGTAAAGTGATCCCTTATCCCATTTCCAAGAACTAGACACAACTACCATTTTTTGCCTCTTTATAACTCAAACCACATTTTAAACTTTTTCATGGGCTCTATTTCAACAGTAATCAAATATATGACTAAAACTATAGTTATTCATGTTTGGGAATGATAGCACACCGCATAAGTGGAACTAAATTAGTCTAATAAATCTTAATGCATCCCATTAAGATAATGATAGTTTCAATTCATTATTTATCCAATCATTTTATGAAATATCTCTAAAGGCATTAAATGAACAGCATGAGAAAACCAATACCACAACCACACATGAAAAATTTGATAATAAAAATATGGGATATAACTTTTAGACCACCGACCTTGAATTTGAAGATGAACGCATGCTTAACATCAGACATAGATTCGGATTCAATCACCCTTTTAAAGCCCTAACCTAAGATTCACCAGAAAAAAGAGGGTTTTTGAGCTTCAAAGGAAGAAAAATGAAACCACAAGCCCTAATACAAAAAAGTGAAGCAAGAGAAGCATTAGACTTACCTGGAGCTTCAATACACACCCAATGGATCTCCAAATGGCATATAAATGAAGGAGATTGACCCTTGATGATATTTGTTAAAAATGGGTTGTCACTATGGTTACTGGATAAGAAATGGTGCGATTAATCTGGTGAATCACTTAAAATACTATGGGAAGATAATGATTTCCCACATATTAATGGGTCCTAAGGTTTGGCATCACAGTTTCCCAAACGATTCACCAACTGTGCACCTACCACTTTCCAAGAGGGGTCCAAGTCTCATGGTTACCTGGGGATCCCACACAGTTTGAAAAATTGTGTTCCAACTGTACTAAATCCCACTATCCTAAATCACAAAATTTGGATTCCTTATTTCATGGTTTACTTAATTGTGTACCCCTCCTCCTAGATAACATAGTTTGGGCAAAAGGTTTCTACTAAACCTACTCCAACCATGAAATATGCACATTATGGACCAATTTCCCCTTCTTTCATGTCACAAACCCTCATAATACCCCTGATATTTCTCATACACTTGGTAAAAATTTAATTATCCAGTACTGTGGGATTCAAAAAATTATTAAACAGGAACATACCTCTAGAAATTTTGAGGTCTTATATACTCATTATTATGGATTATACTGATTTATTCCCTGAAGAGTTTCCAAGTATTCTTCCAGGCCAATAGGTTGAGTTCTCAATAGAACATATACCTATATTTTTTCCTATACCCATTACTCCTTATATAATGGACACCATTGAGTATGATAAAATTAAGAAGCAGTTATTACAAAATATTGAAAAGGGTTTTATATTCTTGAGTGTTTCACCATGGGGTGAGTCGATACTCTTCATCGAGCGGAAGGATGAGTCAACATTCCCTTTCATTGATTATCATGATCTCAACAAAAAAAAATAAAGAAAAAGCATCCCTTTCCATGTATAGATGACTTGTTCCATCAACTATGTGGATTCTTGTACTTCTCTATGTATACCTTTATTTAGGATATCATCAATTAAAGGTGAACAAATAATATATTACCAAGACTAACTTTGGAACAACGTACAGACACAATGAGTTTATATTTATTCCCTTTAGACTCAAAAATGATCAATAATTATTTATCTACTTAATGAAAAAATTCATTAGATATTACTTTGAAAAGTTTGCGGTAGTTTATATATATGATATTATGATGCCTTGTTATACCCTTTTATTAAGATAATGCCTTTTTATATTATCTTTATATATATATATATATATATATTTCTATCATCCTTATTTTGTTTCATTTCATGTTTAGGTGATCTTGTATCAATTTATGTAGGTTGTTCTCCAATTTTATTGAGATCCTTTAGAGGTATCTCATGGGGTGATTGTTTGGAACCGTTTTCTCATTATTTTTTGTCTTGTTTTAAATTATCGAGGATTAGTTTTTTTTGAGTGGTGTCTGATGTAAGATCTCAAATTTCTACAGTCCCATCCTTTACATTTACGCAGTTATCATAGGTTTCCTGAGGTATTTTGGAATATTTTTAGTGGTTAGAAAATATTTTTGGTCTATTTTAGGGTCATCATGCCATGGTGTTAGACACTATACTAGCCATTAGGTTCTGGATTACACCATAGTGAGAGAAATGGATTGAATATATATATTGAAAGGTGTTTTTCTTTTTTTTACTCATATAAGACATGAGAATTATAAAATTTATTGATAGAATGTGTTAAACATTTTATTCTAGCTGTGAAACTTATCAAGTTACAGTATTAGACATGGGATATATATATAAGGCTCGCCATATCATAGTATTTCTTGTGTTCATGGTATAAAGGATTGAGTTTCAATGCTACGCTATAATGGATGTTGTAGAAGCTTCCGAAAAATATTGATAAGGGTTTAAAAGGAACATGATCTATAGAGTTCAAATACATTTAAATCTATATATCTCATGGATAGAGGGCACTACGAGTGTGTTAGGAGTTCACCTATTCATGGTGATTGATTTCAGGATTCCTCCATAAAGAGAAGGATCGAGCAGCCTTTGTTTGAATATTCACTCATTCTCCCAAACCCTAGCTAACCCCTACATGTCTCACCACATTCTAGTCATGCGTTTAAGGATTTAATCCCCTTGGATCAATGTATTAAAGACTAAAATCAAGTTACATTTCTCTTTCATCCATATTTATCACTCCCATCTACTTTATTCCAATCTAAATTTGGTTTTGGTAGGATTTCTCTATTTTATATTGAGGTTTAGAGAATGTTTTTATGGTAGTTATCATTCTTGTGTTTGTTTTTAATTTATTTTATTTTTTAGCACTTTATTTTATGGTTTTTTCCTCATCTCTTTATTCTAGATCTAAGAACATTGGGCTTCTAATAGAAATAAGGAATCAGTTACTTCTATTTTTCTTTATATGAAAGTCTGAATGAATCATGATTTATCCCCTTTTCTAAATAAGTTTGATTGTAATTAATCAGATAATAACCCATAAATTGAATCATTTTTTTAATTATTAATCAAAATGGAAAAAATTTATGGAGTAAAAATTAATTTCTTTCATGATCTTGTTTAATTAATTCTCTAGAATTAAATTACATACTATGAAATAATATTGTCACCACTAATTCAAGAATTATATTAGAACATTAATCATATGTTATAACATAAAGATTTAATCTTATTTAAATTTGAAAATTTAGAATAATTAACAATTTTATCGCATATTACAGTGTCATATCCCTTTTGTCTTATAATTAGATTATTGGAAATATTATCCATTAATAATTTAAAAATAGGATTATCACATAGTTATGATAATTAATGTTTCTTTAAGAGAATTAAATGAATGCATGGGTTTTGATATTTCTTTTGGTTTAGGTTTTTATAATTCCAATTTATGTTTAATAATATGGTGTGATATTTTTTTGGAAGTTTTTTTTGTTATTGTTCATTTAGCATAGTTAATTTTGTTAAAATGATAACAATATAAATCCTGATTATAATTAATGGGAGAGGCATGCGTAGTTTTTATACTACTAATCATGGATTTAATTTCTTAAAAAATGTTTGAAATCATGTTTTTGGTTAGCTATGGTTAGTTAATACCCTTAGGTTTCCTTGAATGGATAACCTATTCTTACTGAACCATTAAATTCAAGCTGAAACTAAAATGTTTGTTTGATCAAGAATAAATATTTGGGGCTGAATGAGTCAATTTGTTATTGTAGGAGGAATTAATTTCTGAATACCATTTCCTCAATTCCCTCACCTATGTTAAGAAAATAAATCTATACTATATGTGTGATGTAAGTATTTAAATACTTTTTGTTTTTCTAATGAATTAATAATGGTTGGGAACCTTGAAAGGGACTGGGTTGGAGGCGCATATCAATGTTATTTGGTTTTCGATATGATATATGACCAATGGGATAGGATCCTGAGCTATAGTGATAGTCAACGTTGATGATTGTGGGATAAATTGTACTTTGGAACATGGTGTGGGACCTTAGGGTGATCAAAAACTAGATCAGAGTGGGGCTTAATGATCAATATATAACTAATATATCTTGATTATTTATTTATGATTTCCTAATGAAACAATTTCTGAATTATTATTATTTTATCATTTTATAACTAGAGGACATAGTTGATTCTAAGAACCATGAGTGAATCTCTTATGTGGTGGCTTAGGCTGATTTCTAGAGTACCCAAATGATTAATAAATACTAAATTACCTAATAAATTAATGGGTTTAGTTCATTACATTTAGAAAATATGGTGACATTCATGAGAATGAACATGATTCTTGTATACTTTCTTGATATCTAGTTCTCAGCAGTGGAATTTGAGGGTCATGTGTGGCAATAGAAACAAATTATTCTAAGGCTATGTAGCTTCCCTTCATGTGATTGTGGTTGATATTATTCAATGTTTTCTAATTTCATACTCTACCCAACAAAAACAAAATTAAAAAGTACTCAAATATCCCATAAAGTTTCTAAAATGTCATCTTCAGAAATCCCTCGTCTCTAACTCATAGACAGCGATAGCCAAATCAAAGACAAATCTTAGAGAACCTCCAGGCTACCCATAACTGATCAAGGAGATCATAGATCTAGAGAAAATGATATCTATTATTCATTATCACATGGTTTATCATCGGGTAATCAAGGAAGAATTGAACACAACCATCATCTTTCTTGGAAATCAAAATTGGTGCACCCCTTGATGAATTACATGGCATGATAAAGCTTTTATACTCCATTACCTTAAGTTATACCTTGAGCTCCTTTATCTTATCTAGAACAATACAATAAAGCGATGTTGAAGTGGTCTTCACACTGTAAAGACTCGTGAAATTCAAGGGAAATTTTTTCTAATTTTTTTTTGAGATTTTACAAGAACGCAGTTTCTGACGGCACTTGATTCTGAGGCCCGGAGTGCCCGGAATCAATTTCCGAAGTTTGGCTAGGGTACGTTCCGTGAACAAATGAGCGGGTTTTCCTATCTTTTGAACCGGTGCTCGGAATTGAAATCTGATGGCACTGATGAACCCGCAATGCCGGTAATCGCTTAAGGGAACCTTTACCGTAGTTGCGTTTGTGCGGGTGAAGGAGATAATTTTTTGGGGTTAAATTAAAAAAGTAAATAAAATTGTTGAATCAATTTTATTTCATGTCATGTGGTCAACTTCTCCCGTGGGAAGTTGGTGGTGGGCCCACATCCACCCAACTTCCCATATGTGGATATTTGAAATGGGTGGGGCCCACACGAACCCCCCACCTTTTCAAATTCCTTAAACTCCCTAACCCCTCTTAACCCCTCACTTTCCTAACCCTCTAAACCCCCCATTTAAGTTTTGTTAACGTATCACCTCATTAATTTTATAATATCTTATGTTAATAACTTAAGTGAGTTAAATGTGGGTTTTGAATTTTCAAACTCTTGAAATTCAAATGGTAAGGTTGTGTTAATAAAATAAGACTTGGTCTTATTTTATTATTGTTAGAGTTTTGCAACCTTGAGAGGATTGGGGAAGCGGTCTTCTTCTTCTTCAACCTCGAAGAAGAACGCGAAGAACACCGTTCTTTGACGAAGAACTTCTCCGCCGAAGAACACGGTTCTTCCGCGATGCAACGTTCTTCTTCCGCGTCGTCTCTTCCGCGACGGTTTTTCCGCGATGAAATCGCCGTCAACGACTTCGAATCCCCGCTTCGCGACGTCGACGTTCTTTTCCTGTGACGCCTGACCTCCGTGACGGTCGTCTTCCGTGACTCGTTGACGAACATCGTTCCTGAACCGAGGTAGGGGATTATTTTATTTAATTATTTTCTGTTCATGAATCTTGTTTATCGATTATCGTGGATTTTCGACTAGATGATATCGTTTCATGAAAGGGGGGCCGGACCGCACAAACACGGTCGAACCCCCCTCCTATGTTCATGTTTGATTCTTTGTGGATGGAACGGAATGGCGAGGTGTCGTCGCACCACGCGGGAATCACACGACAAGTATTACGGGACGCCGTCGCGCCGTGTCATGGAAGGAAGTTTAAGAACGCGATGTCGTCGCGCCGCGTCGAAGAAAACCAATGAACCACGGTCGGAGTCGGGCCGCGGCGAAGGGGCGCAACGCCATCGGGTCGTGCTGGAAAACTACAAAGATGACGCTTTTCGTTTTGACATGCGGATTGACGGGCGACGACAAAGCATGCCGTTTTGGCGTTATAATCCCTTCGCAGTGAAGGTGGGGTCCCGCGGGGACCATAGGCGAAGACAGCAGGAGGAACGGACCATCGGAGCGCGTCCGGTGGTCCGCGGAAGGCGGCGGCGGCGCGCCGCCGGAGGGTTGGCGGCCGGCGGATCCGCCGCCGGCCTCAATTAGCGGCGGGCGGGCGGGTCGCGCACCCCGATCCGCGAATCGGCTCGGCCACACTGGCCAAGCCACGGACGGCCGGTCGGGCCGGACTGAGCCGGACCGAGCCGGGCCGGGTAGGGCCGGGCCCCGCCGGGTCGGACCCGGGTCGGGTCGACCCGGTTCGGCCGGGCTAGGGGGGCGGGCCGGGTCAGCCCGGGCTCAGACCCCCGTTTTCGGACCACTTTCGGTAAAATGCCCATATCTTGAGCTATAGAACTTCGATTGACGCGCTGTCAGCGGAAAAGCGATCCTTGGACCGAGACAGTAGTTTCGGTATATTATACTCAAGGTTTCAGAGAACTTTGGGTTCGGCCGGGTTGGTTCGTACGCGAAACCAACCAGGCCCTCAGAGCGGAAACGCTCGTAACTTGAGTTCCGGACGTCCGATTGACGTGCCGTTGACTTTTATGGATTCTTCTAAGTGAGACGGATCTTTTGGATTACTCCACTCGAGGTTTGGATGCCGTCGGAGTGCGGTCGGGTTGGTTTTCTCACGAAACCAACCGGGCCCCTGGAACGAAAACGCCAATAACTCACAGACCGGGCGTCCGATTGACGCGCCGTCTGTTTCGTTGAATTCCTCTTGATGAGACAGAACTTTTGGCATACTTCTCCTGAGTTTTGGTTACAGTTGGATGGTGGCCGGGTTGGATCGCACCCGAAATCCAATCGGGCCCCTGGAACGGAAAAGCTGATATCTTTCAGATAGGACGTCTGTTTGACGAACCGTCAGCGGCGTTGTTGATCACTTTGAGAAACGGTCCCAATGAGTATACCCTACGAGAGTTCGGGGTACAGTTGAGATATGGCCGGGATTGGTTCGCTCACAAAACCAAACGTGCCCCTGGGACAAAAAGGCTAGTAACTCACAGACCGGGCGTCCGATTGACGCGTCGTCTATTGCGTTGAGACCCCTATGACGAGGCGGTCCTTTGAGATACTTATTCGTGGGAATTTGAGATACTTGGAGTATCGACCAGTAGCTCGTGGAGCGGACCCTCCTAGAGACGAGCGTACGGAGTACGGAGACTGTGTAGCTGGCTGAGACCTGATGACTGTTTGACCGACTCGACTTGGAGTGAGTCGACTAGCCCAGTGGACGGAGCACTACTTTGTGAGGTGCAGACCCATGGCGGACGGAGCACTACCGCTGTGACAGTGCAGACCCGCGGTACACATCCGGAGAGTACCTCAGCAGGCTACTAGGGGGTGTGCACTAATGTGTTTGGGTGACATACCTCGGCGGGAAGCACTACTGTGTCCGGGTAGCTGACCCGCGGTACGCGACAGGAGGAGTACCTCAGTAGTCTTAGGATAGTGAGCAGTACTTCAGAGTAGTGACAGGACCACTATACACTCCAGAGACGGAGCTCTTCAGCAGTTACGGTTTCGATAATGAAAATCCTGGTTTGAGGTGAGACTTTTGACCTTTGTGTTTACCTCATGATTGAGATGGGTCACTTGATAACTTAAGTATATGTATGGGCATATACCTGGGTAGTCGATATCCGTTGATTTCTTGATTCTTGTGTTTCCTAATGATTGAGATGGGTTACTTGATAACTTAGGAATATGTATGGGCATATACCTAAGTAGAGGTTATCTGTTGAGATCTTCTTTGTGGTTATCCTTGTTGGTTTCAGAGAGACCTTGAGGGTCTCGGGGTCCCTACTGAGTATCGTCATACTCACCCCTGCACGGGCTATGCCCGCACCTCATTGTGTTGGTTGCAGACGATGGGCAATGTTGACAGAGGCCGAGTGTTTGAGGACTGGACGGTACCCGGAGGTGGACCACACGACGAGTCAGTATCTGGAGGAGGACTTCACGGTGAGATGACACACGGAGGTGGTTGACGGGCGAGAGCATTGAGGAGGCTATATGTACCTACCCTTTAGGTAGGATCCGTGGCGGACGATCCAGGAGTTGCGCTATCTGTACCTACCCTTCAGGTAGGATCCGAGGAGGATGACCTAGGAGCTACTTCCTTCTTCCAGCTGTTGCCTTTTTCTGTTGTACTTTCGTTCAGTTGTAGTTGTACTTTCTTTTGGGTTTGTATTCTGGCCCATTTACTTTTCAGCACTTCTCTTGTACTTAGTGTTTACTTTTTCCGCTTCCTTACTCTATGGTTCTTGTTTTCTTTTATAAAGGCAATGCCTTCCCAGTTATCAGGATTTATGCATTTGGTGCTAGTCGCCAGCCCCTGGCCTATGGAAGGCGGGCTTGGGATAGTCACGGCACAGGCCCTGAGGACGGGTCGTGACAAATTCGAATCAGAGGAGTCGGTTCTACCACAGAACTTATAACTCTGATATTTTCTTTCTGTGAAGCAATAGTGTTAAGAGTACCTAGTGTGGTATTCAGTTCAGGGAGTCCAGTGTTGGTGCGGGCGGCTGACGTATCCATACACTAGGACACTGACAACTGATTTCCGAATTTGTACACGAAAACACTGATTGTGTGTGTGTTTTCAAAGGTTTTCCCTTAAAACAGCTCAAACCAGGTCAGCTCACCAGGTATAATCATTTGACCATGTTACGTTGTTTCTTTCAGGATGCCTTTTTCTCGGGCGACCAGCTAGAGCCCCGAGAGTGGTTCGTACTGACAGCTCGCCGAGCGACGTGGCCTCAGTACAGGGCCCTTTTCTAGTTGAGGCACCAGCGGAGGCACTAGAGGTAATACTACCCGTTGGGCCACCGATGCCACCAGCCCTAGCAGCAGACGGTGCACGTCGCTTGAGCGCACTGCACGAGTTCCAGCGCCAGAGGCCACCCAGGTTCCAAGGAGGGACGGACCCACAGGCGGCTGAGGATTGGTTGGAGGCTGTGGTGAGAGTCTTCAGGCTAGTGGGGACGCCGGCAGACTTCATGGTGATCTTTGCTGCTAGCCTCCTTCAGGTAGCAGCAGGCAGGTGGTGGAGCCACTTGTTTCAGTTTTTCGATCGGATGACCTTTGCATGGGAAGACTTTGAGACATTCTTCAGGGTGGAGTTTGTGCCAGTAGCTCTACACCCCGAGAGTGTACATGAGCTTTTGCCTTTGCCGCATGTTTTTCAATCAGTAGCTGAGTCATATGTGGGCAGTAGACAGATGATGCAGAGGTCCAGGAGGACCAGACCAGCAGTTGGACGATCTCGGGTTTAAGGACCGGTGGTGCGGGGCACCCGGGGTGGGGTCAGAGCCAGGCGTGCCAGAAACAGATAGTGTTACTCATGCGGCGGAAAGGGTCACCTGGCACGTGACTGTCCGACTCCTCGTACTGTTGATCCGCAGGCGTTGGAGGAGCCACCAAGGCAGTAGAGCTCCGGGATCAGGTGGACAGGAGCGGAACTAGTGGTTACGTCCCTTGTACTTCTAGTTCCATGTTGCTGTTGTATTTGTGTCTTTGTACTATGAGCTGAAATATTAAAATGACACTTATCTTTGTTTGCTTTCCTATCCTTTTGTTTGGTTGATACTGAGTGGTCCCGGTTAAAACTGTTGACTTGACCCTCACTTTCGAGATTTCTACTGGAGGAGACCTAGTGACCTCACACTGATGCCGATAGTGTGACTCGACCCTTGGAGGCGAGAGTAACAGTTGGATCTCTTAGTAGTTATGTCGAGGCCTTATGATGTCATCCATGGAATGAATGCGTCATTCATGTCAGGATTGACTGTATTAGGCAATTGGCATGGTTCATCCAGGGGATGAGACCGAGTTTCTCTTTTCAGCAGAAGAGAAATTTTAGCAGCTCTTTCAGATCATAGGCAAAGCAGGTGCAGATCATCCAGGAGCGGATGAAGACTGCACAGTGCAGTAAGAAATAGGAAACCGGCTCTAGTCTTAGAGACTCGAGCGTGTTAAATGTTAAAGAAGAGGAAGCTTTAAGGAGAGATGAGTCTACGAAGCAGAATACGTAGAGGCAGATCTAGGAGGGCAGCATGAGGTGGTGTACATCCTAACATGGTACAACCACCCAACTTAGATATTCCTGCCAGGCTCAGGGAGCTGGAGGGCGGAGGAAGAGTGCAGCTGCATGCGGTCAAGGAGTGTGACCCAATGGCTCTAGAAATGATTCAAGGGACAGTCTGTGTCCACTACTAGCTACTGTAGTAACGGACGTCGATATGAATCATTCCTTGCTTTCACAAATCTTGTTCCAGACCTAGAGTTCCTGGTAAGCTGTGGACTTGACCCTCACGTCTGGAGATACCTTGGTAGGAGACTCAATAATCACACTTACGCCGACGGTGTGGTCAGACCCTCGAGGCGAGAGTTCCGGTTGGAAATCTCTTGGTGGCAGCGTCGAGGCTTTAAGATGTTAGTTTGAGTATGGAATGGGAAATAAATGTTCATACTCAAATTGACGGTTTTAGGCAAACGTCGGGATGAGTTTTCCTTGGTCGGCGAAAAGGAAACCCTGGGCATCACAAGTTAAACTCTTGCACGGGAGGGTGCGACTAATCACTCTTGAGTCGGCCAACCTTACCCTCGTGGTGGCAGTCGTTTCGAGTTCCAGTTCTAACAGGAATTGGAGACCTCTAGAGTTCGAGGATGACGATCATGTCCTTATACGAGTCTCACCTCGATGACGTTTACGGAGTTGTGGCCAAGGCGGCAAGTAAACTCTGCGGTTCAACGGACCTTTCTAGGTCCACAGCTGGGTAGGTGAGGTGGTTTACCGCTTGACCCATCCACCTCAGTTGCACCAGGTGTACGACGACTTCCACATACCTCAACTGAAGATATATGTGCTTGACCCTTCACATATCATTGACCATGAGGTGTTGGACGATGGCGATGAGGTGTTTTCCATGGAGGTTCCAGTGGGGATCGAGGATCGACAGGAGCGGATCCTACGAGGACGATCGATTCCTCGGGTTCACTTTCTCTTGCAGTACGGAAACCTATGGGTGAGCACATGGGAGCGGAAGGCTCAGATGCGTGCTCTGTACCTCTTTTGTAACCTTAGTTTTTGTTAAAGCTTTACGAGGACGTAAAGCCCTTAGGTTGGAGTAATGTAAAGACCTTTAAAATTCAAGGGAAATTTTTTCTAAATTTTCTTTGGGATTTTACAAGAACGTAGTTTCTGATGGCACTTGATTCTGAGGCCCGGAGTGCCCGGAATCAATTTGCGAAGTTTGGCTCGGGTACGTTCAGTGAACGAACGAGCGGGTTTTCCTATCTTTTGAACCGGTGCTCGGAATTGAAATCTGATGGCACTGATGAACTCGCAACACCGGTAATCGCTTAAGGGAACCTTTACCATAGTTGCGTTTGTGCGGGTGAAGAAGTTAATTTTTTGGGGTTTAATTAAAAAAGAAAATAAAATTGTTGAATCAATTTTATTTCATGTCATGTGGTTAACTTCTCCCATGGGAAGTTGGTGGTGGGCCCACATCCACCCAACTTCCCATGTGTGGATATTTGAAAGGGGTGGGGCCCACATGAACCCCCCACCTTTTCAAATTCCTTAAACTCCCTAACCCCTCTTAACCCCTCACTTTCCTAACCACTCTAAACCCCCCATTTAAGTTTTGTTAACTTATCACCTCATTAATTTTATAATATCTTATGTTAATAACTTAAGTGAGTTAAATGTGGGTTTTGAATTTTTAAACTCTTGAAATTCAAATGGTTAGGTTGTGTTAATAAAATAATACTTGGTCTTATTTTATTATTGTTAGAGTTTTGCAACCTTGAGAGGATTGGGGAAGCGATCTTCTTCTTCTTCAACCTCAACGAAGAATGCGAAGAACACCGTTCTTCGATGAAGAACTTCTCCGCTGAAGAACACGGTTCTTCCACGACGCCGTATCCGCGACCCGATGTTCTTCTTCTATGTCATCTCTTCCGCGACGGTTTTTCGGTGACGAAATCACCGTCAACGACTTCGAATCTTCGCTTCGCGACATCGACGTTCTTTTCCTGCGACGCCCGACCTCCACGATGCTCGTCTTTCACGACTCGTTGAAGAACACTCTTCCTGAACCGAGGTAGGGGATTATTTCATTTAATTATTTTCCGTTCAAGAATCTAGTTTATCGATTATCGTGGATTTTAGACTAGATGATATCGTTTAACGAGAGGTGGTAGGACCGCACAAACATGGCCGAACCCCCCTCCTATGTTCATGTTTGATTCTTTATGGATGGAACGGAATGGCGAGGTGTCGTCGCACCACACGGGAATCACACGACAAGCATTACGCGACGCCGTCGCGCCGCGTCGTGGAAGGAAGTTTAAGAACGCGGCGTCATCACGCCGCGTCGAAGAAAACCAAAGAACCACGGTCGGAGTCGGGCCGCGGCGAAGGGGCGCGGCGCCATTGGGTTGTGCTGGAAAACTACAAAGACGACGCTTTTCATTTTGACATGCGGATTGACAGGCGACGACGAAGCAGGCCATTTTGGCGTTTTAATCCCTTCGCAGTGAAGGTGGGGTCCCTGGGGGACCATAGGCGAAGACGGCAGGAGGAACGGACCACTGGAGCGCGTCCGGTAGTCCGCGGAAGGCGGCGGCGGTGCACCGCCGGAGGGTTGGTGGCCGGCGGATCCGCCGCCGGCCTCAATTAGCGGCGGGGGGGGGGGGGGTCGCGCACCCCGCTCCGCGAATCAGCTCGGCCACGCTGGCCAAGCCACGGCCGGCCGGGCGGGCTGGACCGAGCCGGGCCGGGCCCTGCCGGGTCGGACCCGGGTTGGGTCGACCCGGTTCGGCCGACCCCGGGGGGGTCGGCCCGGGGCCAAACCCCCCGTTTTCGGACCACTTTCGGTAAAATGCCCATATATTGAGCTGTAGACCTCCGATTGACGCGCCGTCAGTGGAAACGTGATCCTTGGACCGAGACGGTCGTTTCAGTATATTACACTCAAGGTTTCGAAGAACTTTGGGTTCGGCCGGGTTGGTTTGTACGTGAAACCAATCGGGCCCTCGGAGCGGAAACACTCGTAACATGAGTTCTGGACGTCTGATTGACGTGCCGTAGACTTTGATGGATTCCTCTAAGTGAGAAGGATCTTTTGGATTACTCCGCTTGATGTTTGGATGCCATCGGAGTGCGGTCGGGTTGGTTCGCTCACGAAACCAACCGGGCCCCTGGAACGAAAAAGCCAATAACTCACAGATCGGGCGTCCGATTGACGCGCCGTCTGTTTCGTTGAATTCCTCTAGATGAGACGGAACTTTTGGCATACTTCGCCCAAGTTTTGGTTAAAGTTGGATGGTGGTCGGGTTGGATCGCACCCGAAATCCAACCGGGCCCCTGGAACGGAAAAGCTGATATCTTTCAGACATGACGTCTGTTTGACGAACCGTCAGTGGCGTTGTTGATCACGTTGAGAAACGGTCCCAATGAGTCTACCCTATGATAGTTCGGGGTACAGTTGAGATACGGCTGGGATTGGTTCGCTCACGAAACCAACCGGTCCCCTGGGATGAAAAGGCTAGTAACTCACAGACCGGGCGTCCGATTGACGCGTCGTCTGTTGCCTTGAGACCCCTATGACGAGGCGGTCCTTTGAGATACTTTTCATGGGACTTTGAGATAATTTTAGTGGGACTTTGAGATACTTGGAGTATTGACCAGTAGCTCGTGGAGCGGACCCTCCTAGAGACGAGCGTACGGAGTACGGAGACCGTGTAGCTGGCTGAGACCTGACGACTGTTTGACCAAATCGACTTGGAGTGAGTCAACTAGCCCAGTGGACGGAGCACTACTTTTTGAGGTGCAGACCCATGGCGGATGGAGCACTACCTGTGTGACAGTGCAGACCCACGGTACTCGTCCGGAGAGTACCTCAGCAGGCTACTAGGGGGTGTGCACTACTGTGTTTGGGTGACATGCCTCAGCGGGAAGCACTACTGTGTCTGGGTGGATGACCCGCAGTACTCGACAGGAGGAGTACCTCAGCAGTCTTAGGTTAGTGAGCAGTACCTTGGAGTAGTGACAGGACCACTGTACACTCCAGAGACGAAGCTCTCCAGCAGTTACGGTTTCGATAATGAAAATCCTGGTTTGAGCTGAGACTTTTGACCTTTGTGTTTACCTCATGATTGAGATGGGTCACTTGATAACATAGGTATATGTATGGGCATATACTTGGGTAGTGTTTATCCGTTGATTTCATGATCCTTGTGTTTCCTCATTATTAAGATGGGTTACTTGATAACTTAGGTATATGTATGGGCATATACCTAAGTAGAGGTTATCTGTTGAGATCTTCTTTGTGGTTATCCTTGTTGGTTTTAGAGAGACCTTGAGGGTCTCGGGGTCCCTACTGAGTATCGTTATACTCACCCCTGCATGTGCTATGCCCGCACCTTGTTGTGTTGGTTGCAGACGACAGGCAGTGCTGATAGAGGCCGAGTGTTCGAGGACCAGACGGTACCCGGAGGTGGACCACACGATGAGTCAGTATCTGGAGGAGGAATTCACGGCGAGACGACACACAGAGGTGGTTGACGGGCGAGAGCGTTGAGGAGGCTATTTGTACATACCCTTCAGGTAGGATCCGTGGTGGACGATCCAGGAGCTGCGCTATCTGTACCTACCCTTCAGGTAGGATCCGAGGAGGACGACCTAGATGCTGCTTCCTTCTTCCAGTTGTTTCCTTTTTCTGTTGTACTTTCGTTCAGTTGTAGTTATACTTTCTTTTGGGTTTGTATTCTGGCCCATTTACTTTTCAGCACTTCTCTTGTACTTAGGGTTTACTTTTTCTGCTTGCTTACTCTATGGTGCTTGTTTTCATTTATAAAGGCAATGCCTTCCCAGTTATCGGGATTTACGCCTTTGGTGCTAGTCACCAGCCCCTGGCCTATGGAAGGCGGGCTTGGGGTAGTCACGGCACGGGTCCTGAGGACGGGTCGTGACACACACCCTACATGATATATATCACAAATAAAACTCCTCTATCTAGGGGTACATCTTACGAATTCATATATAAATATATCAAGATAGAGATCCATGAGTGGATGAAAATACAAGGGGGAAACTAATGATTCTACAGAAAGATCCATGCCCACAATTTTTGTTATGATAATCTTGAGCTAAATCAAATATGGACCAACGATAACTGGTCTTCATTTACATTCTCAGTTCATCATGTACCTCTATACCTTTTTAAAATTAAATGATACCCATCTTTGATAGTAATCAATGTTAGCTATGAAGCTAGTAAAAAATTCTATACCAAGAATCACATTGAATCTCACCATCTTTAAAATCATGAAGTCCAACATATTTTTTATATTAGGAAATGATTATAGGACACTCTTGTTGTCACTAATGATGGTCCACTTTCATGAAACACAGTGTATTAAGGGAAAGTAACCTAGAATAAAACTTCATTAGTATGTCAATTCCATCAATTAATTATGTAGAAATAAAGGATTATGAAGAACCAATATAAAAAAAGCAGTAGAAAACATATAAGTTATCATTACCATACCTCAAATAGTAGACTATATCCCATGATTATATGATGGAGTATGATCCACTGCATATACGTGGCCTACATCAAATCTATGTCCTATCTTATAGATGCATTATTGTAATGACCCCAACTTTTTGAATGATAATTATTACCTAAAAATGTGTGTTTTATTATACACAAAAAAACTATATCCCATTAATAATGAAGTGATTATAAATTTAAATGTGACCATTTGTTATTTACAATTATATAATCATTGGTCAATTATGAACATTGGTCAATATGACCATTGGAAACTATACTCTGGACAATAAATTTAATGTTGTAATTATTGTTTAAAAATAGAAATGAATTAATGAAGAATAGAGGTAAGAATTCCTTAACTAGTAGAGTCATTCTATAATAATCTCATTTATCATAAATTAGGTGGGAGATAGTGTCTCTAGTCTTCTCTCTTGACCAATCATTAGCTGAGCTTCAACAAGTGAAGCTTGAATGAAATCTAATTCGAGAGAAGTTCATGTTAGGGGAATTTACCACTTCGGCGATGTTAGTCGGGCTGCCCAATGAATCTATCACCATCGCACACATTAACCTTAGTTCATATGTAGGTATTGCAAAGATTTATATTTCAAGGCCTTATTTACTTGATGTATAATCCATTTTTTATAAATAAAATTTTTGTTCCATCAATTCTATTTTGATAATATTTCTTCTTAAAAATAAGATGAATTTGGTAAATTGATTTCTCAGACAGAAATTTTACTTTTTAGAAAATAGATAATTATTATAATAAACTAAGGAATTGTTAATAATGTTTATTTTAATTAAATAATATTATTTTAATATTACTATTTAGATATAATTGATACAATATTTTTATTTTTTTCAAGTGTCAGAAATTTGAATATGCATTATATATTCATTGTTATTTTTAATAAAATAATGATTTTAATATTTAATAGTTAAATTTTTTAAATTTAGATAATTATTGTGATAAATGAAATATAATTTTTTAAATCATCACATCTAATTTAGGTTACAATGAATATATGATATTTTCAAAAATATTTCAATTTTTGTGAAATGTAAAAATATTGTTTAGGTCTTTTGATAAGTTTAATGAATTCATAATTATTTCATGATTATATAAAAATATATATAATGTGGGTCAAATATTTTGCATTAAAATAACAAAATAGGTACCCCAAGTGTCTAATACCATGGTAAAATACCATGGGCGAGCCCATGGTTTTTCATTTACCACTACCCTGGTGTTTAAAAAAATTAATAAAAACATATTCCTCTTTTTCTATAAATACCCACCAAATTTATCCATTAGATTTAATTCCCAATTCATCTACCACAAATATATGATATTTATACCTCTAAATTAGTCCTACTATGGTATCCTAATTCCCCAAGGTCCCAATATTTGAGTTTTAGGAGTCACTCTTCAAGGTAAGTGAAATATCAACTTCTCTTTTCCTATCAAGATCTCTTCTTATATGATATGTCATTAAAATTTCCAAACATTGTACTTATTCCCATTTTATTCTATCTATTTACTGTATTAATATTATTTTTCAATTTCTATACTCTTCTCCCCTCTCTTTTTAATATTTTCTAAAACCATGTTTCATACCCGTTATGTTGTGGAATTTTCTTCTCAAAATTTATTTGTTTTTCTCAAGAAATTCACATATTTTATTTTTGGAATACCCAAAATTATTTATTTTATAGGGTTATTCACTAAATGTAAAAATGATATATTTTTTCTATGAATAATATATATGAACCTGCCTTCCATTTTTTGGGTTAATAATGACACAAAGATCTTATCTTTAATATTTTTTTAAACCACAATTTTGATATGAAACTAATTTACTTTATTCTCTATATGTTGTTGATTAAATATTTTATTATGATATATGTGGCTCAAAATAATTAATACATATTAATTTTGTGCCCTAATGTTTCTCCAATGCATTGGGTAAAGAATTTAATCTCTAGATATGACAGGTTTTACGATACCTTGGTGAAAAACCTTGGTAATTTTTACATCACCTCAGTGAAAAAATTGGTGATATGCTTATGAATGTGTCATTTAAATGATGTATCTAAATTCCCATTTTAGTATTAAAGTTATTTTGAATATGATATAACTTTTTCCATTTTACTATGCCTTTATGATATTCCTCAAGTTCTTATCAATATTTCTCAAGATCACATGTAAATTGTTTCTCTTGTTTTCCCCTACTGGGTCTTATGTGCACCGTTTCCTTTAACGCATTACCCAAAAATAAGAGATATGGTGAAAGTTCTTAGTATAAACCATTAATAATCCTCTTATTTTTTTTAAATAATTTTTTAGGTTATCATGTATTATCTATATTGTTTCCAAGAAACTATACTTTAAAAGATCCTATTTTTGTATAATGTAATGAAATGTTTATAAAATAAAAAATGTGGGATTACATAGTTGGTATAAAAGTATTGTTTATTTATTTTGTGTAATTATGTTTTCAAAACATTTGGAAGAACCATATAGAAAAGATAAAATATTGGAAAACAACCTGGTATTTTGGTAAAGTATTAAGTATGTGGTTTTCGGGAAAATAAATCCTTGTCTGGGTATAAACATGTGGATGTGGTTCTGGCATAGGTGCACCCAGGGGTAGTAAAACTGACAAGGTGTGTCAGTCCTAACTCGGCATAACCTAGTATACGATAATGGAACTTACTGCATAGCTGGTTTGACACTCCAGGGGGATATGTTTGGTTAATCACAAGATTTTTATGAACCATTGTGAAGGATTTATAGAAAATTTAATTGTTATTAATGAAATACATGTTTAAGCATGATATTTGAAGACATAAAATTCTGCTATATTTATAAAATTATTAAAAGAAATGAATTTCTCACTAAGGTACTATTATTTAATAAAATGGGGGAAAATAAGAGGAACTGCATAAATGGTGACTCCAACGGACCATGCACTGACGACCCTTTGATGAAAGATGAAATTGAAAAAATCATGAGAATAATCAGTCAATTGACTTGAGTTATGATGTATAACTTGAATAAAGTCGAGAGACTAGATTAACCTTGAAGGGAACAAATTTACATTATGTCCTTTATGTATTAATGACCACCTTATTTCAGAGAATCTACAGACCCATTGATTTCTGGAAAATGGATAATCTCTATATAAAAGATAATTTTTGTAATATGTTATTTGAAACCAGTGAAATTCACCCTAGATATTTTTCTATTAGAGAGAGAATCTTATCAGTGGTCGACACTTGTTAAAAAAATGATGCCAATAAGGTAAATTGAAGCTATAGAGTGGAAAGAGTTCAGGGAAACTTTTTCAAAAAATATCTCTCTTGATAGATGTGAATAAAAATGGAGAAGGAATTCCTATAATTAAAGAAGAAGGAAAAATAATCTATATGAAGCTATGAGATGAACTTGTAAATGATTTATATCTATAACTTTATCTTTTTCATGGATCCTAATGAAAATAATTAAAGACTATTTGGTTAACTAAGACCCCATCTATGGAAGAATCTATCAAATAGAGACTATGGTAGTTATGAGGATATAATGCAAAGTGATATGAAGGTTGAACTAGACTTTGGTGAGATGTAGTCGTCTCCAAAATTGAATGAAAATAAAATATAAATGGATACAATCTTATGAAGTAAATTTTATCATGGAAGAGGGGTAAAGAATGTGAAACTTCCCAAGTGTATAAAATTTGAAAATAACCACTTCGAGAACTACTTGCTCAGGAGTGAAAAATGTTACAAGTATGGAATAGATGGCCATATTTCGAAGAACATTTATAGTTATTTGAATCATAAACTTTTCAATACTAATGATAAAGGGATGATGACTTATCCCTACCCAGAAGTCCAGTGCTTCAAGTGTGGACATCTTGAGAAATTTTCCAATCACTGTCCAAATCTGAATATATTGGAGGGAACCACAATCAACTTTAGCATAATCCAAGGTAGAAATTTTGTTCTTTTTATTATCATGAAGGTATAATTTGAAGCTCCAAATGATGTGGTGGAAGGTAATCTCATTATTCTATCAAATCTAGCATGTACTTTTTTTGACTCAAGTTCTACTCATTACTTTATTTCCTTTATGTTTTCAAATAATATACAATTAGTCCCAAAACTGTTGGAACTAGAATTATCATTCAAGACTCTTAGAGGTATTATCCAAACATCAATAGTTAATATAAACTATATTATTCACATTAAAAAGCATAATATCATGGATATTCTAGTAGTGATTCTCATGATAGAATTCGACATTATACTAGGGATGCATTGAATCTCAATGTATAATACTATGTTCAACTATAGAAGTGAGAAAATATAAATAGTCATGAATATAAAACCACTAACTATTTTAAAAGTAAATATATCTCAACCTAATATTTTTCTAGAAGCAGGTCCCATAGCCTTCCTTATGGAATGATTGGTGAATATGAAGAAGAAAATGAAAGTATATAAATAGAAAATTTCTCCAATGATTAGGAATACAATGACGCATTTCATGAGGAGTTACATGTACCTCCCCCAGAATGAGACATAGATTTCTATATTGAGATCATGTCAGGTTTCAAGATGATTTCACAGACCCTATATAAAATGGAAAATCTTGAGATGGGTGAATTAAAGAAACAACTCCAAGATATTTTGGAGAAGGGGTTTATCTGACCAACTGTTTCTCTTTATTGTGCATATTCACTATTTGTGAACAAGAATGATGGATAAAAGTGTCTATGCATTGATTATATAGAAATTAATGAGACCACATTAAATAACAAGTATTATATTCCATGTATTTATGATTTATATGAACGGCTTCGTGGGGATCTATTATTCTCTATGATTAAAATTTGATCTGGTTATCATCAATTGAGGGTGAAGAAAAAAGATATTCCACATAACACTTTCCAATCAAGATATGGGCATTATGTGTTTTGTTATTCCCTTCATATTGACTTATTTACTTAAAATATTAATTAATTCAATGAATATAGTCTTTAAGGACAACATTTATAACTTTTTTTGTGGTTTTTATTAATGATACACTGATATATTCTAAAAATATTTAAGAGCATGACGATTATCTAAGGAATATATTGTAGACTATAAGGAAGAAGAGTCTATTTAAAAATCTCATAAAATGTAATTTTTTTTATAATATGTTTCTTTGTTGGGGCACATTGTAACCAATTAATGAATCTCAGTTGACCCTACCAAGAAAAAAGTGGTGGAGGAGTGGCCTCATCATACAACAGTAATTGAGATTCATATTTTCCTTGGTTTAGTGGGTTATTATTGGAGTTTTGGAAAAAATCATGAATTTATAATCCACTAACCAAGTTAACATTAAAATATGATGCCTTCATCTAAAAAAAGGACTATGAAAAAAGTTTCCTATAGTTGAAGATGATATTGGTTACTGTACCTGTGTTAACTCATCCCTCGATCAGAGAAAGATTCATTATTTTTAGAGATGCATCTATGAAAGGTATTGGGTGCATCCTTATAAAAATGAAAAGGTGATTTCTTATGCATCTAGACAGTTGAATCCTTATTTTTATAATGATCCTATGCATGACTTGGAGATGGATGCAGTTGTTTTTTCTCTAAAAATATGGAGGCACTATCTTTATGGGGAGAAATGTGACATATAAACAGACCACAAAATTTTGGATTATATTTTCACACAAAAAAAATTGAACATGAGAGATAATATATGGTTGTAACTTCTTAAATTCTATGGTTCTTCAATTCATTATCATCTTGTAAGAGTAAACAAAATTAGTGGTTCAATAATTAGGAAAGATATTGAGTTATAGAAATCTTGAGGATTCAAGGATATCCTTTGATCAAAGGCATGGTAAAACTATACATGGGAAACATAAGAGAAGGGACATCATGAACCCTATACCAATATATTTTTCAACCATAAATACTAAAGAAGTTCATGAACTCTAAAAGATGATATATATTTTTATAGAAGAAGATAGAGGATGTGAAGAATGTGAAGTTTGTTGAGTTTAATATTGATCAAGAAGGTGTAGTGAAATTTTGTACAGGGTTGTGTGTTCCATCTATTCGAGTAATAAATGAGCTGATGGATGAATCTAATAGTTGTACATTCTCTATAAATCCTGAAAGCACTAAAATGTATAGGGACCTTTTTGATCATTATTGGTGGGATAACATTAAAAGGGATATTGACAACTACACTACAAGGTTCTTAGTGTGTCAACAAGTGTGGGAATAGTCACAACGTCATAAAGTGGATTTACAACTACTACTCATACCAACATGGAAGTGGGATAATATCACTATATATTTTTCCACTGGTCTCCCAAGAAAATCCAAAGGAAACAATACGATAAATTTATAGTGAACCGTGTCACCAAGACTATCCATTTTATCTCTATTAGGGAATACTTATCTCTCGATAATTTTCCAGGATATGTGTGAATGAAGAGGTAAGGATACAAGGAGTTCCACCTTATATATTTTCTAATCATGATCCAAGGTTCGCATAAAAATTCTATAGAATTCTTCAACATGCTCTAAATATTAAATTAAATTTTAGTATGGCATATCACCCACAAACTGGAATCCCATCTGAAAGGAATATTCAAACACTCGAGGACATGCTAAGAACATGCAAAGTAGAATTTAAAGTTGGATGGGATCAACACCTTACACTAGTTGAGTTATCATACAATAATAACTTTCATTTGAGTATTCAAACGACATCCTATGAAGCTTTCTATAGGAAGCGATGTTGAACTACTAATTTTTTGTATGAGGTTAGTGAGAAAAAAATTATTGGGTAAGACCTTATGTAAGAGATGAAAGAAAAAGTTCATTCCATACAACAACACATTAAGGCTACTCAGAGTGTATAGAAGAGATATGCTAAAAACCAGTAAAGGGAAATGGATTTTGGTGTCAGAAACAAAGTGTTCCTTCAAATATCTCCTTGGAAGAGAGTCATGTTTTTTGGAAAGAAAGGAAATCATAGACGCAAGTACATTAGACCCTATGAAATCCCTGATCACATAGGAGCAGTGGATTATCATCTTAAACTTAATACTAATCTATCTCAAGTTATCAATGTATTCAACACATATCTCTTGATTAATTACATACCTAGACCTTAACATGTATTGAGTCCCAATTTGGTACAACTGGAACATGACCTCTCTTATGAGGAGTGGCTGGTGGATATTTTGGACCATAGAGACAAGGTTTTATGCAAAAATTCTACCCACCTCATCAAAGTATTGTAGAGGAACCAAAAATATGATGAAGAAATTTCGGAACTAAAGGAGACAAGGAGGCATAAGTACCCACATATCTTCTCAACTGAGGGAATGAGTTGAAATTTTGAGGATGAAATTTCTTAATTATGGAAGTATATAATGACCCGAAATTTTTGAATGATTATTGTTTCTTGAAAATGTGTGTTTTATTATACACAACAAATCTATATCTAATTAACAATTAAATGAGTATAATTTTTATTGTGACCATTAGTTTTTTACTGTTATATGACTATTGGTCTACATGATCATGGTAAAATATACTCCTGATAATAATTTTAAAGTTGTAATTAGTGTATACAAGTAGAAATGAATTAATGCATAAAGGATGAATGATGAACTCGACTAGTAGAGTCATGATGTATGAATCCAATTTTTCATAATTTGGGAGTGAAGTAGTTTCACTAGGTTTCATTCTTTACCAAGACCAATCCAACCTTCAACATGTGAGGCTTGAAGAAAATCGCCTTTAGGAGAACATAATGTTAGTGGAAGTTACTACTTGGGTGATGTTAGTTGAGCTGCCCCATTAATCATTCAACATCACACACCTTAATCGTAGGCCATATTCAGGTGTTATAAGGACTTGTGTATCACAAAATTAGTTACTTAATGTATAATCCCTTTGTATAAATGAAATTTTTTTTCAATCAATTTCGTTTTTAGAATAGTTTTTCTTTAAAATATAACAAATTAGATAAATTAATTTTTCAAGGAAAATTATACATTCAAGAAAAGATATAATTATTATAATAAAATAAGGTATTATTAATAATTTTTATTTTCATGAAATATTATGATTAAAGTAGTACTATTTAAATGAAAATGATAAAAAAATTGAAGTGTCAAAAATTTCACTATACATTTTGTATCCGCTATTATTTTTAATAAATACATTTTTTATAATTAAAAGTTAGTGTTATAATATTTAAAGGATTATTATGATAAAATAAATATAACTATTAAATTATCACATTGAATTTTTGTTATGGTGAATTTATGAGAATTTTCTAAAATGCATTAGTTTTTCGTGAATAGTAATAATACATTTGGGGTTTTTAGTAAGTTTAATGACTTCATAATTATGTTATAATGATGTAATAAGTAATATAAAATTCTGGTTAACTACCATGACTTAAAATAACATAATATGTTTCCCAAGTTTCCAATACCATGGGAAAATACCATGGACAAGACCATGGTTTTTACTACTACCTAGGTGTATAAGGAAATTAATAAAAAATATTCCTATTTTTCTATATACACCCACCTATTTATCCATTATATTTCACATAAAATTAATTCTCTACGAATCTATGATAGTTGTAACTCCCAAGGAGTCCACCCATGGTGTCCTAAATCCTTTAAGGTTCCAATCTTTGAGTTTTAGATGTTACTCTTCAATGTAAGAGAAATTCCAACTTCTCTTTTCCTTTCAAGTTCCCTTCTTATGTGGTATGTCATTAAAATTTCCAAAATATGTTCTTATATCCATTTTATTATATCAATTTATATTATTAAGATTCTTTTATGAGTGGGAGACCCTTTTCCTCACTCTTTTTACTATTTTCTAAAACCACATTTCATACTTGTTATGCTATCAAATTTTCATTCCAAAATTTCTCTCTTTTTCTCAAGAAATTCACTTATTTTCTATTTTTAATACCCAAATCTCTTTATTTTCTAGATTTATTAACCTATATTAAAAAACAAACTATTTTATTATGGTATTAATATAAATTAAACTCACCTTCCTTTTTCTCAGTTAATAATGACACAAAGATCTTATCATTAATATTTTTTTGAAAATGCCATGATTTTGATATGAAACCCTTTTCTTTTAATCTAAAAGGGTTATTTATGAAAAGTATTATTAGGATATATGTGTCTCTATTTAAATAATAAAAATTAAGGGTGTACCCTGATATCACTCCAATACATTAGGTAAATAATTTAATCTCTAGAGATGACATGTTTTTCGATACCTTAGTGAGTAACCTTGGTAATTTTTATGACACCTCGGTGAAAAACCATGGTCATATGCTTATGATTGTCTCATTTAAATGTTGTAGACACATTTCCATGTTATGATTCAAGTTATTTTTATTATGATATGCCACTTTTTCTTTTTCTTATTCCTTTATGATATTCCTCAAGTTCTTATCAATATTTCTTAAGATCACATATAAACTGTTTCTTTTATTTTAATTTACAAGGCCTTATGCTCACCCTTTCCTTTGATGTATGTCCCTAGGTTATGCTATGAAGTATTATTACATATTATTAAACATTAATAATCCTTTCATGTTATTTAGAATAAATTTTTTATGCTTTCATGTATTATGTTCCTTGTTTCCAAGAAAATAAACTTTAAAAATCCCAAGTTTTGTACAATTTAAGGAAATGTTTATGAAATAAAAATGTGGGATGGCATAGTTGGTATCAAAGTAAGGATTAGTAATTTATGGAAATTAATAATTTAAAAAATTCAGATGGAAATTATATAAAAGATAAGATGTTGTAAAACGTCCTCATATTTTGGTAAAGTATTAAGTAAGTTGTTTTTGAGAAAAGAAATCATTGTCTGGATATGAATAAGTGGATGTGTTTCTGGAGTAGATGTACCAAGGATTAACAACTTTGATTAGGTGCATCGGGACTGACTCGGCATAACCTAGTACATGACAACAGGCCTTATCACACACCTACTTTTACACTCTTGGGGATATGTTTAGTTAATCACAAGCTTTTTATAAACCATTATGAAGGATTTATAGAAAATTTAATTTTTTTGAATGAATAACATATTTAATATTGATGTTTTAAGGAATAAAAATCTTTTAGTGTTATATTATTATTAATAGAAACATGTTTCTATCTAAGGATTTATTATTTTATAAAATGGTAGGAAATATGAGGAACCATGTAAATGGTGAGTGCAACGGACCATGCACCGGTAGCCCTCTAATAGAAGCTGGAATGCAAAACATCATAAGAATGATAAATCAACTTACTCGAGTTATGACCAATTACTTGAATCAATCCAATATAAAAAATTCACCTCAAAGGGAACAAATTTACATTGATTCCTTTATGAATTAATGACCACCTTCTTTCAGTGGATCTACAGATAAACTGATTTATGAAAATTTGATAAGATCTATAGAAAAGATATTTTTTGTACTCCATTGTTTTGAATAAGAGAAATTTAACCTAGTCGTTTATTTCTTAGAGGGAGAAGATTATCAATGGTGGGAAATGTTTAAAAACACAATTCCATTAATGGAAATTCAAGCTATGTAGTGGGAAGAGATCAGGGGAGACCTTTTCCAAAAAAAATATCCCTCATTTAAAGAGAATGAAAATAGAGAAGGAATTATTAGAGCTAAAGAAGGAAGAAAATTAATATGTGAGAAGCTATGAGAAAAAATTTACAAGGATTTCTTATTACACCTCTAGAATAGTCATCGATCCTAATTGAATGTTTGATAGATTCATTAGTGGACTAAGACCCCATATATGTATGAATCTATGCAATAAAGACTATGACAATTATAAGGGGATAGTGTGAAGTGTTATGAAGTTTAAACTAGATTCTAGTGAGATGAAGTGGTCTCCCAAATAGAATTAAAAGAAAAGAACAATGGATCCAAGATTAGGAAGTAAATTTGATCATGGAAGAGGGGGAAGAAATTAAAACATCCCATTTTTAACAAATGTGGGAAGAATAACTTAGGTACCATATTTCTCAAGAGTGGAAAATGTTATAAGTGTAGAAGATATGGCCATATTTCTTGGAACTATAATAGTAATGGGAATCCTAAACTTCTCAACACTAAAGACAAAGGGATGATGACGCTAGCCCAACCTAAAGTGTAATTATTCAAGTCTAGACATCATGGGAATTTTGTGAATCATTTTAAAAATCCAAAGATAATGGAGGGGGAATCATCATCAACCTCAATACAGGCCACCAGAGAAAGGTCATGATTTTTCTATCATGATAGTAGAAGTCGAATCTCAAAATGATGTCATGGCATGTACTCTTATTGATCTCTCAAAGCTATAAAGAACTTTTCTTGACTCAGGTTCTATGAATTCATTTGTTTCCTCCATGTTTTCAAAGAATATAGAATCAATACATAAAATTCTATAAGTAGAGATATCATTCAATACTTCTACAGGGATTATCCAATAATCAATAGTGTATCAAAACTGTGGTATGTACTTTGGAGATCATATTCTCGTCACAAATATAGTAGACATTTCCATGCTGCAATTCAAAATTATTCTAGGTATGTACTATCTATCAAATTATAATACTAAGATCAATTGTAGAAGTAACGAAATATCTTTATTCTTGAATGAAAACCCTACAACTATTTTCAAAGTAGAGATATCCTAACCTGATCTTTTTCTAGAAGCACCACCCATTTCATTCTTTGGGGAAATGATTAGTGAAGATAAATAAGGAAATTAAATTATACAAATATAAAATTTCCATATTATTCATTAATACGTCGACGCATTTCCTATGGATTTACATGGACCTCCCCCAAAAAGAGAGGTAGAGTTATCCACTGATCTCATGTTCAGTTCCAAGACAATTTCAAAGACCCCATATAGAATGGAAAATGTAGATATGGATGAATTAAAGAAACACCTCCAAGATCTTTTGGATGAAGGTTTTATCTGACCAAGTGTGTCTCCTTAGGGAGAACCTATTCTCTTTGAGAGTAAGGATGATAGACAATGAGGCTATGAATTGATTATAGAGAACCTAACGATATCATAGTTACAAGATCCACCCTCTTATGAGGATTGATGATTTATTTGGCCATCTTATTAGAGATAAATTATTATCTATGATTGATCTATGTTCTATATATCATCAATTTAATGTAAAGAATGTTGATATTACAAAGACCACCTTCCAATCAAGATATATGCATTATGAGTTCGTTTTTATTCCCATAGTATTTAATAATTCTTATGCTAAATATATGATTTTTATGAATGGAATCATTAAGTACTACCTTGATAACTTTTTGGTGGTTTCTATTGATAATATTTAGATATATTCCAAAATTCGTGAGGATAATGAGGATTATATAAGGGGTAATTTTAATAAATTTTGACTAGGAGAATCTTTTTGACATGTTTATAAAATGTGAATTTTGTTTACAAAAAGTTTCTTTCTTGGGGAAAATTTTAACCAATGAAAGAATCTTAGTTGGCCCTGCCAAGAAAAAGGTGGTGGAGAAGTGGCCACATCATACAACAGTAACTAAAATTCATAGTTTCCATGTTTTAGCGATATATTATAGTAGGTTTGTGAAAGAAAACCATGCCTCTATAAAACAGTAACCATGTTTACCTAAAAATGGGCCGTGATCATCTGGATAAAATAGTGTGATTAAACATTCAAAATGATGATGAAGATATTGGTTACTACACCTGTCTAAACTCAACCCTCTATCAGAGAAAGATTCAATATTTTTAGACATGAAACTCTAAAATGGATTGGGTGATTACTCATGAAAAATGATAAGGGGATCGATTATGTGTCCCTATATTTGAAGCCTCGTGAATAGAATTATCTTATGCCTGACTTGGAGTTGGATGTGGTTATTTTTTCTCTGATCATATGTAGGAACTATCTTTAGGGTGAGTAATGTGACATATACAGGGACCACCAAAGTTTGAAGTATATTTTCATACAAAAGTAATTAAACCTGAGACAGTGGAGATGTTTGTAACTTCTTATATATTATGATTGTTCAATTTGTTATCATCCTGGAAGAGAAAAAAATTAATTGATGCATTAAATAGGAAAGACCATGTTGTTATAGAAATGATAAGGATTCAAAGAGATCCTTTTATCAAATACCTAGTAAAAATTAACATGGGAGTCGTAAGGGAAGGGACATCATCAACCCAATCCCAAATTATTTTCCAACCATTGTTACTAGAAGTGATCAAGAAATATAAAAGAGGATATCTCTTTTTTACTTAAGAAGATAGAGGATGTAAAGAATGGGAACTTTTTGGAGTAAAATATTGATCAAGAAGTTGTGGTGAAATTTTGTACAAGGCTATGTGTTTCGTGTATTCTCAAAATAAAGAAGGAGATGGTAGATAAATCTCATAGTGATACATTATCTATACATCATGGAAGCACTAAAATGTATGGGGACCATCATGATCAATATTGGTGGGATTACATGAAAATGGATATTTCCAACTATGCTACAAGCTGCATAGTGTGTCAAAAAGTGAAGTAAAAGTGATAACTTCCTAAATGGGTATTACAACCACTAACAATACCAACATGGATGTGGGACAAAATCCCTATGGAATTTTTTATTGGTCTCCTGAGAACATCCAAATGAAACAATGTAATATTGGTTATAGTTGATTATCTCACCAGGACTGCCTATTTTACCTCTATCCAAGAAGAGTTATATCTCTGTCAATTTTTAATGATATACATGAAGCCAATAGTAAGGATTCATAGAGTTCCACTTTATATCATTCTTGATCATGATCCAAGGTTCATATCAAAATTATGGAGAAGTTTTCAACATGCTCAGAATACTGAATTGAATTTTAGTATAGAATATCACACCAAAACTGATGGAAAATCTGAAAGGACTATTCTAACAATCGAGGACATGCTGAGAAAATGCTCAATGTAATTTAAAAGGGTATGGGATCAATATATTGCATTATATGAGTTCTCATAAAATAGAAGCTTCCATTCAAGTATTCAAATGGAACCCTATGATTCTCTATATATAAAGCAATGTAAAACTCTAAATTGTTTGGATGAAGTTGGTGAGTAAGAGTTTATTGGGATATATATTGTGCAAAAAATTATAGAAAAGGTTTGGGTCATCCAATAACACATTAGGGATTATAGAGTTGGTAGAAGAGCTTTGCTAAAAAAACATTGAAGGGACTTAGAGTTTGAGGTTGGAAACAAAGTGTTCCTTCGAATATCACCTTAGAAGAGATTCATGAGATCTAGAAAGAAAGGGAATCATAGCCCTAGGTACATTGGCCACTATAAAATCTTTAATCGTATAAGAGAATTTTCCTATTGTCTTTCACTTCATCTAAATCTAGATCAAGTTAAAAATGTATTCCAAGTATCTCCCTTGAGGAAGTACAAACTTAACCCTTCACATGTACTAAATCCTGAGGTGGTACAACTAGAACATAAACTCCCTTATGAGGAGTAGCCAGTGGAGATCTTGGATGATGGAGAAAATTTTCTACACAAAAAGACTACCCACCTCATAAAGTATTGTGTAGAAACCCCATATATGAAGAAGAAACATGGGAACCAGAGGAGAAATGAGGCACAAGTGCCCACACAATTTATCAATCGAGGGAACGAGTTGAAATTTTAAGGATGAAGTGTCCTAAGGGGGGAAGAGTTTAATGAACCAAATTTTTTGAATGATAATTATTTCTTAAATATAGGTGTTCTATTATACGCAAAAAAACTATATCTCATTAATAATGTAATAAGTATAAATTGAAATGTGGTCATCAGGTTTTGACCGTTATATGACTATTGGTTAATTATGACCATTGGTCAATATGACCATTATAAAATATACTCTTTATAATAATTTTAACATTACAATTGGGGTTTATAATTATAAATAATTTAATGTATAAAGGAGGAATAATGGCCTAAATTGGTGGACTCGTGGCATATAAAGCCCATTTTTCAGAACATAGGAGGGGTGTAGCATCACTGAGCTTTAATCTTGACCAATCCAAATCCAAGATTCGACAAGTAAAGAATGAATGGAACCACCTTCAGGAGGAGTTCAAGTTAGTGGAATTTAACAATCAAGCAATGGTAGATGAGTCACCCCATGAATCTATCACCATTGCAGACCATACCCTAAAGTCATATGCGGGTGTTGTAAGGTTTTATGTGTCAAGGTCTTATATACATAATTTATCATCCCTTTATATGAATAAAATTGTTGTTCCATAAATTCCGTTTTGAGAATAGTTTTTCATGAAAATTGGAATAATTTGATATATTGATTTTGTGGATTTAAATTGTACATTTCAAAAAATATATAATTATTATAATAAACTAAGGTATTATTAATATTATTTATTTTAATGTAATAGTATGATCAAAACATTCCAATTTATATATAAATTTTAAAATAATTTTACTTTTTTCATGTGTAAAAAATTTCACTATGCAATTTATATCCATTGTTATTTTTAATAAATAAGAAAATTTATATTTAAAATTTAAAATTATCTTATTTAGATAATTATTATGATACAATAAATACTATTTTTAAAATCATCATGTAAATATTATGTTAGGATGAATTAATGAGTATTTTCTAAAATACTTTAGTTTTTTGTGAATAGTAAAAATATAACTTGGATTTTTCTGTAAGTTTAATGACTTTATAATAATGTAATAATGATGTAAAAATTCATATAAAATTATTTTCAAATTTTTTTATTAATATAACATAATATATTTCCCAAGTTTACCATACCATGGGAAAATACAATGGGAAAACCTATGGTTTTGTATTTACCACTACCTAGGTGTCCAAGGAAATTAATAAAAATATATACATATTTTTCTATAAATACCCATCCATTTATCTATTATATTTCATTCCAAATTAATCCTCTATGAATCTATAATATTTTTTCCTCTCAAGGATTCCAAACATGGTGTCCTCAAGTTCCCAAGGTCCCAATCATTATGTTTTTGGAGTAACTCTTCTGGGTAAGGGAAATCTCACCTTCTCTTTTCCTTTCAAGTTCCCTACATATGTGATATGTATTTAAAATTTAAAAACTATGTTGTTATATACATTTTATTCTATACCATTACCATATTAATATTATTTTATGAGTGGGAGATAGGTGTCCCAAATCTATTACCTATTTTCTAAAACCATGTTTCATACCTGTTATAATGACAAATATTATTCTGAAAATTTCTCTCTTTATCTTAATAAATTCACCTATTTTATTTAGTGAATACCCAAAAAATTTATTTTTTCATGTTATTCACATATATTTTAAAATGATCAATTTTATTCTAGGATTAACATACATAAAACTTTCCTTCCTTTTTCATGGGTTAATAATGACACAAATATCTTATCTTTATGATTTTTTTTTAACCCCAGGATTTTGATATGAAACACATTTATTTTATTCTCCATAGATTATTCGAAAAAAAAATTATTATAATATATGTGTCTCAAATTAATAAATACACATTATTGGTGTTCCCTGATAGTACTTCAATGTTTTCAGTAAATAATTTAATATCTAGAGATGAGATGTTTTACGATACATTGGTAAATAACCTTGGTACATTTTACGACACCTCAATGAAAAACCTTGGTGATATTCTTATAAATTTATCATATAAATGTTTTATCCACATGTTCATATTATGACTCAAGTTCTTTTTATTATTATATTCCACTTTTTCATTTTCTTATGCCATTATGATATTCCTCGTGTTCTTGTCAATATTTATTAGGATCACATGTAAATTGTTTATCTTGTTTTCCCTTACTGAATCATATGCTCACCCTTTCCTTTAATGCATTTTATCATGTTATGAGATGAATTATAAGTACTTAGGATGAACCCTAAATAATCCTTTAATGTTTTTTTAGAATAACTTTTTCTGTTTTATCTATTATATATCGTATTTCCAAGAAACTAAACTATAAAAGATCATATGTTTTTTACATTGTATAGAAATGTTTATGAAATAAAATGGAAGTATTCCAGAATGACTCACTTGATTCATTGTTGTCAAATCCTTATGTGGAAGTCCTTAACTACATCCCGAGTTCCCTAATCACGTTTTCCCGGATCCCTTATGGAATCATGACCTCAAATCTCAATTGTAGAATTACTAATGGTGCCCCATAATTCCGTATTATTGACTATTTCTATAGTACTTTTATAAACACTATTATAATGATCAAATTTTCCATATTTTAAGAACTATGGATCTTCTCTTGAAAAATATGAAGAATACATACTCTACTCCACAAGAATACCACTTCTCTTTTCCACATCCCAAGACATCCTCTTCCTTCTACAAGAAAAGGTACTCATTGCAGTAAGAGGAGGTTGACCCACCTGATCACTGAAGGATAGACGAAGACCAATTTATAAATCCTCATATATGACCTTCGTGGTGATTAAGGCCTTGTGTAGAACCTGATAGTTAGTTCCTCTGTCAAAAATCAGACCATGCATACTAATGTCAGGATGATGTCTGATCTCAATCTTCCTATCCATATGAGCCTTGATTCCACCCAATATCAGATAAATGAAAACAATCTTAGTGAAATTACAGTACTATGTGGATACCTTCATTGACCCTTACTATATCTCCATTAACTCTTGTTCTCAATACAACTTTAGGAAATTATGAAATAACTCCCAAAAGAACAATTTCTTGAAAGTATCGTAGTTGAGACCCTCACACCTACCAACCTATCCTAGAATTCTCACCCACCTTCTAGAAAGTCCCTATGACATAAAGACTATCAAATTCACCTTTATACCGTCATGTCTCTCAATGAGGACAAATTCACCTTCAATAATATCTATCTTGTCCTCTGTATCATGTGTTCTGTCAGTGTAATAAAATTCTATAGGATGTTGGAGCTAGATGTATCTGGCATAGTTAACCATGGACCTTAGTTCCCCTTTTACCTAGGAATGTACAATAGTATATACTCATATATGAGTTTTTTCATATGCCTCGACTATCAGAGTAGGTGTGGGAGTGTTCTATGTTGTACAATCCTATGTATAAGGTAGTGTAATAGTATAATCCTACCTAGTGGGAGCACCCCAACCCATGTCTTCTAGTTGTTTCAATAGTCTTCTTCAAGGAATCATCATATGTAACATGAAAGGAAATATTTTGAACATTTAAAATAGAACCTATCTAGTTTATGGGTTAACCCAAAGGTTTTCCTAGAAGTCAACCCATAACCCAAGGTATATCCCTCCTTGAACTAACCAAGGTCTCCATCCCTACAAATTAGTCACGCTCATACATATATATGGTTAGGTTCAAATAATTAATTCCAATAGATATATCACACTGATATGGAAAAAGAAATATCAAATGATCAAAGAGTACAAGTTTATCTTGAACATATAGCACACATAAAGGGATTAAATAAAATAAATACTATATAAGGAAAAAACATGTATATATAAGGAATATGATCCTACATTCATTTTCATATTTCATTAACTCACCTAAATTCACAAATAAATTGTAAAATTAATCCCATAAATGTTAAATTGGGTGGTTGTTACACATGAGCTGGCTAGGAACATGGGAACTCTTCTACCTAATTCCCATAGAGTTATGTCCTGCCAACTATGTACCATGCTAGTTAAAAATAAAAGAATAAAATTTTTCTCTGATTCCATTTTGTAACTCCCTAGCGCAAACCATTGGGTCTTATCCAGAGGACCATAAGACCTCATGTGTGCCTTCATATACACATGATTCCACTAACAAATAGTGAGGGTCTGAAGCATGTCAATGGGGTAAAATGCCCCCAATATTTTATTCTTTCATAATTAATAAAAAAAATATAACTCAAAATGAAAAATAAGGAAGAAGAATAATATCAAATGGTAAAAATTCTATATAATATGTAAATAAGAAGTTTCCCAATGTGTAAATCCAAACAAATGATGTTATAAAATTTTATACTTCCATCAAATTTTAAAAAAACTTATTATGTTATCACATTTTTCAATGCCATATAATTTTTTTTATTATAATGATATTTTTAGAATCCTATCATCTAATTAATTAAAAATATAATTATCAAATGTTCAAGATAATTAATGTTTCTTTCAGAAAATTATTAGAATGGTTGGGTTTTCAGATCACTTGTGGTTTATGTTTATATAATGGCTCCTTTTGTTTACTAAAATGGTGGGATATGTTATTGGCTATGTTTTCATTTTTTTCATTTATCATTGTTATTATCTTGAAATAATAACAATTTAAATCCAAATGATTATAATTAATGGGGGAGGCACAAGTATTTTTTCTAAAACTAATCTTGGATTTTATTACATGAAATAATTTTTTAATGTGTTTTTTTTGTTAAGTACGATTAGCTAAATCCGTTAAGTTTCCTTGTGTGGATAAACATATCCTATTTAACCTACTAACTTAAGATGAAAATAATATGTTTATTTAATCAAGATTAAATTCTTTGGGTTGAATGAGATGATTCCTTATTGTGGAATGCATGAATTCCCCAATTCTATATCCTTAGTTTACTCGTATTTATTTGTAAAATATATCTAAAATGTATGTTCACTCTATAGATTTATAGCATTGTTGTTTTACGGATAAATTTATCTCGGTTGGGAACCATCAAAATAAATGTCCAGGAGGATTGAGTATATATTGTTTGATGTTTAATTTGATCTCTTATCAATGGGTTGTGATGTTAGGTCATAATGATGGTCATGTCAATGATAGAAATATGGATTATACAATGTACGATGGTGGGGGATGTTAGGGTGATAATAAAAATCCCAAGTCAGGTCTTAATCATCAATATAAAAATAATCTTACTTGATTCTTTCTTGATGCTTATTTGATGGATCGACGGCTACGTGGTGTTTACTTGATCAGTTTCTAAATGCAGGAATTGTTTGTTTCTATACACCATGAGTAAATCCATTAAGTGGTAGCTTAGGTAAAGTCCAAGAATACCCATAAATTAATAAATAATAATTAACTAATAAATGAATTGGTTTGGTTCATTATGTTTCCAAAATATGATGAAATACTTTAGAATGCAATCAAAATAATTAATAGTGTATTTGGAACATTTATTAGGAAGATTAAAATGTCAATATTGATAAATGTTAATGTTAATAAAATAATTGTTAATTAATTAAAATTGAACTTTATGATTTTATAAATTCTTGATATCTATTTTATACCAGTGGAGTTTCGGGAGAATGTGTCAGATCATTCTCTACACTATTCAAGTAGCCATGGGAGCATGCAATATTTTACCTCCTACACTGTCGGTGGTGGAATAGGGTAATCCCCCCTAGAAGGAGAACCTCGTCCCACATAAGTTGTAAGTACCATCAATATCTTTTGAGGTATAATCTTTTTTAACATGAATGGAATTATTTATAACATTTAATAAATATACGAACAAGTATATGTGTCAGCACATAGGTTTTCCTAGGATTTTACCCATAACCCAAGGTATAACCCTAGAACTAAATAATCTTTCCTTCCCTACATGTTATTCATAGTCACGTGTATATATATAAACAAAACAACATGCATAGGTTCAACTAATTAATTCCAACAGACATATCACAACAATATGGAAACAATTGTATCAAACAGTTAAAAAATATAATTCTATCTCAAATAGATAGTACACATCAAGGCATTAAATTAAAGAACAACTATATAGCACAAAAACCAGTATATATATGGAATGTGATCCTAAATTACTATCCATGATGCTTGAACACACCCAAAATACCATAAAAGTGAAATAATCTTACCATTAGTGGTAACATGAAGATTTTTAAGATGTTATATTTCCAAATACATGGAAACTACCCCACTAGAGTCATGCACAACTACCTCCTTTCAAATATGTACCAGGTCAATAAAAAAGAAAAGAAGAAAATTATGCTCTAATACCATTATGTAACACCCCATATTGAACTACTAGGTCTGACATAGATATCAACAAGACCTCATGCATGCTTCCCCATATGCAAGAGGCTAATGAATAGTGGTGAGGGTCTAAAGTCTTTCAGTGAGGATAAAATACCCAAAGTATCATATCTTGTATGAATAATAACAAAATATAACTTAGAGTGAACAATGTAGAAGAAAAATAATATAAAATAGAATTTAATGCAATAAATAAACAAACATGCTCCCTGTGTGGAATGTAATTTCCTAACCCAGGATCCACTTAAGTTAAACCCCATGCATGTTAGTCCCATAGCCTCAAGCGCGCCTCCCCATACACCATAGGTTGTCGACTAATAGAGATTTTGTAAGGGTGGTATAGTGGGGATACTATAACATCATGTCATAGTGTAATAGTGGATTCAATAGATACAAAAAAACATAAGCATAGTATAAAAAATAAAAATCAGTAAACTATGGAAGCATAAATCGATAACTCAATAATTATGTGGTAGAAGAAATAGATAAATTAAGTGAATATAATAACCAAAAGACTCACTCGTATTTTTTGAAGCATGATTCATGGAATGTTGTAGTTCAAAAACGTATACGCAAGTATAACATTCTATAAAAACTAAAAAATTAAAAATGGAAAAATCATCACTATAAGCATATGGAGCCTATGATCAATCCTTTTATCCTGAGCTCTATCTAAATAAGAAAGTCAAAAAACTATAGCAGGGCCCTTGTCATTATCAATACCTTAAAAAAGATATTCTTATTGGGTACCGAATGTAGCCTGAGTAGGATGTGAGATAAAAATACTAGTATGCCACCACCAATAGTGTCTACGTGTAATATGAGTAGTGATCAAAACTAAACAGTGTCCAGTAAATATTATTATCATAAAATGAGGCTGAATATATAAATAACCACCCACTTATGTTTCTAAAGGACACTTGGTAGGTCTACCTTTTTGAACTCATTGCGGGAAAGAAGTTTGATCAATATATAATAGTTATTATAATAATATATATATTGTTTAGTTCTATATTGAATCGACCTATATAAACCAAGTGTGTGAGGATGCCTAAATTCCATATACCTAGAATACTAGTGCTAGTTGAACCATTGCATAACTCACATATCCATACTAATCTAATGATCCTAAAATCTCATGCCAAGGGTACATTCATTACATCCCAATAAGAGTGATATATGGTATACAACAATGCCCATGATGGAAAGTGGGCCACAATGTAAATGTAACATCCCAGGTAAATAAAAAACACAAAAATTTTCATATTTATTAATATTTGTGAACTAAATATTAATTCTACTTTAAAGGGGACACTATGTTTGATGGTATACACGATACACAACAATGGGTTTATTTGAAATCTTACGTTGCACACTAATAATATAATATTATTATTTTAAATGGTTGTTAACAACTAGATTTTATAATTTAGGGAATGAAAATAACTAACTAAAAAATTATTATAAATGTTTGTTAAATGTTTCTACATTTATCCAATAAAAGTTAGAGGCTTAAAATGTGAATGAATCTAATTTTAAACATAATTTACTTTAAAGGGTTGATTTACCGCCTTTTAATGGAAAACCATCTTTAAATCTAGTTTTGGTCACTTTTATTTGTTCCATTTGACAAAATAAAATTCTTTTTTATAATTGGGACATCATAATTTACTTTGGATAAATTTTTTCTATTTTTCTAATAATATTCATTTTTTATGAATAGTGAGAAATAATGTATTTTAATTCAAAACTGCCTTTTAATATAATTTATTTATATGGTTATATTATATTTTAAATTTGTTTTGAATTGTAATTAGATTATATTTTTACCCATTAATCCAATTTTGGTCATTTAAATTAATTTCACTTTGAAATTATACATAAACAACTGTCAATCTTTTGATAGTTATTGTTTCTTAAAAACATGTTATTTGTTTTGACGATGGTAATTAATTTTAAATTAATTAATACAACTTATAAATTTTTAATTTGGTAAAATAGACATCATTTTTGAATTTATAATATCAAATATATCTTAGTCTGAATTTTTGGTATTTTTCTGAAAAACTTCAATTTTTTATGAATAGTGAAACCACTCAGTAGTAGTTAAAAATCCATCTTTTTCATTTAAATGAAATTTTAAAGCTTTTTTGAATTTAATTTAAAAAATAGGAGATACATGTTTGTTATTATTAAGTAAAATTTGGTTAAATAAGATTAAATAATTTTTTTTGAATAGTAACTTTTTTACTTTTATGTACGGCGGTTAAGGGTAAATAGGGTAATTCATGGTAAAAAGAAATATTATAATAATAAAAAAAATTAACACTTGTCCTAAACTTATCTAATGATTCATGTCCGACCATGGGAATACTTGGGCTAATTTTGGGGCCCCATATACACACTTAAGAATGATAATTACACTTTATTTTAATTAACTTAAAGTAAAGACAAAATGACATTAACAAATATCTTTTAGTATATCAAATTTTACATGGGGTTATATAAATCATATTTTAAACTATAAATAAAAATTGGAATGATAAAAATATTTCCTACATTATGGTAATTGTTTTATAATTTTTAGACATCAAATAAATTATATTATTTAT
Source organism: Viscum album (assembly GCA_963277665.1). NCBI lineage: Eukaryota > Viridiplantae > Streptophyta > Magnoliopsida > Santalales > Viscaceae > Viscum > Viscum album. The sequence continues at coordinate 690,038,310 of OY728164.1, forward strand.
GACACGGTAATGATGTAGTATTTACCTCATTAATAAATGATTTAAATAAATATGATTATTAATATCAAAATAATATCCAAAACTGGTCTAATTATTATTTGAGGATTTTATTTCGGCCATTAGTCATCTTATATTTTACTTTAATTAGTTTTGGACCTTTAGAAACCGAATATCACTATATAATAAAATAATATTTTCACACTTTTCTAAAGAGCCCCTCTTCCCCCTTATAAAAGAACACCACTTCTAACCCATTCCACACACCTCTAAAGCCCCTTGGCTCATCCAAAACCTACCAAAATAATCTCCCAAGATCCCCCTCTTCCTCTTAGAAGCATCACCCTAATCATAAGGCACTTTAAGAAGTCCTTTTGGTTCAAACCAATGAAAGTTACCCAAATTAAAGGTAATGTTTTTTCTTAAATTTTTTTGTTTTATTTTGTATTATTTTACTTCTCAAACCCCCTAAACACTTTTTATTACATTATTTAAAAAAAATTTATACTCAATATACTATGATGTTGTTATGAGAATGATTCAAACTACACTTACACACACCTACATCTAATGTGTGAAGAACATATTGTTTCTGTGGATTGCAAACTAACGGCTCACAAAACGATGATTGTTCGATTATCTCCTACCGCCTCTCATGGTGGCTATTAAGATGGCATTGTATTTATATATGATATACATATTATGTTTATTTTTTCTTTATGATTCTTTATTTCCCATTTATATCATTATTTTATGGTTTCCATTATGGGTAAAACGCTATAATTTCATTTGACGAAGTGCGGACTACTACCCCCTCAAAATGATATGACTCGATAATGACTTATATGGGATGTATAAAGGATGTAATTAATGATATTATATATTATATTATACTTTAATTATAATATACATATGTATCATTATGTTTTAATTCTATTAAAATACAAAATAGAAATGAAAGTAGTGTTCATGCGTACGTACGGCTTACCGTATCCATGAACGGTACATTTCATTTCTTATCTCCAAATATTATGTGCTGTTATAAATAGATATATATACTGGATATATATAATATATATATATATATGATATCTAAATCATTTATATCATTTTTTATATAATGGACTTATGACCACATGGAAAAATAGTAATTGTAACAAGTTTATTTTTTACTCAAGTTCTAAAAATCGGTAAAATATCCATTATGAACTCAAATAAATAACTAATTGTTATAGAAAGGTAATAAGTGATATAAAAGGAATAATAAACATGAAAAATGTTCTTAATCAAGTAGAAATAAACTTATGTTTTTTATTCATGAAGAACAAGTAACATACAAGAAAATTCGGACTTGAGGTAAGGGGTTTCTTATCTCACTTTTAATTCTGTGATATTTCCATTGTTTGCCACTTATTTATTTCATGTGGTGTATTTTATTCCGAAATTTGATATATATTATCCTGATTTTAATTATATTTATGGTATTCTGTGATTCATTTGGTGGTTATTAACTTTTTTTCATATGACTCGATTGATTACAACGAATTAAGGGTTTTTTTATCTCACTTTTATTCCCGTGAGATTCATGCTATATTGGCCACTATTTCCTTTTGTGTGGAGTATGTACTGCCCCTGATTGTATTATTTTTGTAATATAATTTAATTTATGGTTATTTACATCTTCATTATCTATTACATATTTCATGGGGTGTATGGTTCATCAGTTACCAAATCAATAAGGGAATTTGAAATTTCAATTTCCACTCATTGGGCATTACGCATACTTCATTGATTATTTTACACCATGATTATGTGTGGAATAACTATTTATTATTTATGTATTAATTTCCACTCCCATTTATTTGTATGTAATTTTGATACACATAATCACTCCATTGGTAAATTATCAAGTCATCGATATGAACTTGATAGGAGTAATTTTAACTCAATCTCCATTTATTGAGTTAAACATCCAATTCATTGGCGTTGTTTTTACAAGAATATGTGTGAATGTCCTCTGATTTATTTACACTGAATATCCTATCATACTGAGTGTATTTATATTTTTCACACATAATTATGTCTTTGATTTATCCTTAACCTAAGGATACCGTCTTTATAAGAAATGTCATCTCAATTTACATTCCATTGAGACTTCTTTGCTGTTATACACGAATTCACTTTTATATGGTGTATATAATGTACTTTGACAGAGTATATCATGAATCCCTTTATTATCATAATATTATAAAGTTTTTATTACCTGAATTATATTCATTCAAGTGTCTCTCTTTTGGTTAATAACACTAACTATAATATCATTTTAAATGTTTTAATGATTTATTATTCTAAATCTTTCTCATTAATGTCCATGTTTTAAAAATGATTTTAAGGATTTATTTATATGGACATTAAATTTTTAAAATTAAAATTTCTTTTAAATTTTTTAAAATGGTATGGGGCACTTTGATTCCAAAATCTATTTTTAAATGGCTTCTTGAAAAATATGTGACATTTAAATGTTTTCAAGAAAAAGGGGGATATTTCTCTCAAATTGCTTTGATGGTTATTTTCATCTATGTCAATATCATTCATTATTCATGATTGGGGTTAATCTGTTACAATACAATCTTCCATATTGTATTGAATGAGTTATTTTTGGCTGTAGATGTCTTATTTTTATACCATTCATGGTTTGTGGATAAAGTATTGACATTTCGTATGCTAGTTTTAATATGAATGTTTATGTTATGTTTCAAGCTATTCATATGAGGAATGCACTGGACTTAGTAAGTGACGGGTGGAGCCCTCTATATCTCCTCAATCCATCAGTAGTTCTCATGATAAAAACTACTATCTTGGCACAAGGTCTTGACAAAATCTTATTTGTAGTCTTGGCACGAGGCCTTGACTATGTGGTTATGATGTCCGTTATTATGAATTCCATCATTACTAGATTATATATTGATATTTCATGTTGTTATTTGACTAGAAAAATACCCATGACAATGTTTTATTGTGGAATTATTTACTCATCTCATATTCCTGCCACAAAGTGTTGATGTTAATTATTTGTAAAGGCATGTGTTTTCAATTATTCACCATGATGAATGTTTATGTTATCTTCCATTATATTGCTTCCTCTTACTAAGAGTTTGAGTTCAACCCTTTTCTCATGTTTTATTTTCCCAAGATATGATGAATTTAGTTATAATTGACTTGCAGGAATAATCTTGGAAGCTTGGATGTTTCTAATGGAATAAATTAGTGTTGTTTTTCTTTTCAAGTTGTAGTGTTGAACTTATGTATGTATCTTGTTTCCAAGACTACAATAATTATCGGTCCTTCGGGACTTGTTTCCTTGTAATCATGAAACTTTATTAAAATAATGCACCGGCTTCAAGATTTGGGGGTTGGGGCATTACAGTAAACACTCTACCATGAAATTTTGTGCATAAATCCCAATGTCCATATCGTATCATTGGTGTGAGATGCCATGCTCAACACACAATGTAAAGGATCCGTATATCCACATTCTTACTAAGTCCCATACCATCATGTCTCAACCTCTATAAAGTCATTTTATTATATAACTGGCATGGGGCACTACCATCCATCCATTTTTTTATGTATCCCATATATATATATATAATAGGGTCATATTCATTTAAAATTTGATGTAAAAGGAATAAAATATAATGAATTTTATTTAAAACATTACCAGAGGCTTGTCCATTTATATATAATTCAATAAATGAGTTAAGTAACTCTAATTCATGTCATGGACAAAGATCAATTCAATTTAAACTTTACAATTCATTAAAACATGCAATCCAAGCCATATGGCACATGTTTCATTTGGAAGGGTCATGTTCAATTCATTTAAAGTATTTAACCATATTTAATAATCCATATAATATAATTTATTCACCCTAAATAATTCATTCAACTCATTTAAGACATGGTAAAACCATTTATAAGCAACAAAGGTCATTCAGAGAAGACATTTTTTTAAGAAATTTGATGACATGAACCAGTTTCCCGGTTCATGTCATCAAAAGGAATTTATTAAAGTCAAAAAGATGCATTACAAACAAGAGGTGTAATGTACTTACACCAGTGGGGATTAATAGGGGGAACAATTAAACTCTAGAAAAAAACTAAATCAAAGATAAAAAACAGCCGAGATTCTAGAAAATGCAGTGGGAACCTCTCTCCTAAAGAGAAAAAAAATCATCCAGATACAAACAGAGAAGACATGTTCATTAAGGTAATTGACCACTTGGGAAATTCCAACCATGAGAGGTAAAATCACCTAAGGGATGCCTTGGGTAACATATGATATACACATAGCAAGGGAAATTACATTTATAAAATAATAAAAAATCTAAATGGAGTTTTGTGCATTTTACACCAATTGGCCAAAATGGCCAAATTCAATGGCACACCCAAGGGGTGCCCATATATGGTATGTAAAACCTATAAACCACAATGAAAGGACCTATATACATTTAATAAGGTTTAAAGTTCAATTAAACATGAAGGAACCATTATAATAGATATGATCAACAATTTCTACCATATGCAATGACGACATAATTACGAAATAGCTAAAACTCAAATGGAAAATGGCATGACCACCTACCTCAAGGTCGTAGACAACTACTCGCTCAATATCATCCTCAGATTTTAATTAAGTTGGAAGAGATCTGAGAAATAGTACAATTACCTAAAAATATTTTATTTGAACCTAAATCTAAATAGTTAAATAGATACAAAGAACGACCTTAATAGGCGATTAGAAAATAGGGGGACTTACTGAGATGGATTCATAGCTTCTGACGAATCGAGAATCAGACACTAGAGGTGAGTGTTACTTAAAAGCCTGTATTTCGGTGTTATTTACCTGAAAATTAGAGGAAATACACAACTCGACAATGGAGGATTAACTTATAAGTATAAATAATATTTAATATTAACAGAGGGGAAAAAGTACATTTCACCTCAAAATTCCAAAGCGCGCGGTTTAGGTGCATGGTTAGTCAAGTTTTGCACCAACCATGCATGCATGCCTATAGAGAAGGGAAACCCCGCATTTTCTATCACATGGTTTGACTAACCATGTGCAGATTATGAGAATGGGATCGGTCCCTTGTGTGCTACCAGTCATACAGTCATGTACCCTAGGTCGCACGGTTGCAGAAAAATCGTGTGGCCCAACCTTTTCTCCCCTTTTCAGAGCTCTGGGATCCAAACGATCCCCATACACTCCCATGACCTACTTGTATTGATTATACATCATTATTAGGTTTGTTTAATGAATTCAAAAATAAAATCCAATGATCTTTAACTTTTTTGAAAAGATAAGTTGTTACATGGAAAGCCAAGCTAAGGTAAATGTACAGGAAGGTAAATAAATAAATAAACAGATCTATTATTTTTAGTATGTAATATTTCCTCTCAAAAACTAATTCTCCTGATCTAAACATTCTTCCACGGGCCACATCCTTTCTCTTGTAACCCTATATGTGAATTCTACACTCACATTGAAATTCCCATACATGGTGTGAGTAATAAAACATAGAAACACATAATTAATGCATCATTAACAAAAGTGAACATGTATAAAAAGTGTATTGAATTATAATAATAAATTATTATGAAATCATAATTAATAATATACTAAGAATTCATATACTAATCAAGCCACCATAGTCCCAGATAAACCTGCTTTAGCTTCACAGAGTAAGGATTGTCATAGGATTTAATATGTGAATAACAATGAGCAACAAATCTTATAATCACACATTATGATGGCCTCAAGGAATTAATTCACTCCTAGATTCACCACAATTCAGTACTCTAAGACATCATACCCCATATATGCATCTGATTAGGCCTCCAAGTCATCATACCACCAACATTTCTTCCTTGGGTTAGTCATCTAAGACTCCATGCCCCTACCATATACTGAGGTCCATCATCATCATTATCTCAAGTCATGAACACCTACCCTATAAGGGATTATCATCACATGATGGTGCACTTATTTTGAATATCATGAATAACCTACAAAGGCGTGGTAAGAAACATTATAGGGTAGAGCACATTATGAAATGTTTATCATGTCATCATGATCAATATTAGAAATAAATAATACATGTGATCGGTATCAATCCTAGATAAATAAGATATAAGTATACTCGTTGAATCAAGTATCATAAATGGATCTCATAGATACACACACTCACACATGCAATATCTATCAAGTATGGTCAGAAAATAAAATCCATCATGATAATAATACCATGGAAAAAGTGTATATGAGCACCTCAAATGGTATGGAACTTCCTACCTCATTGTTTTTGAAAAAACTCCAAGATTTATCAAGGTTCCAATTTTGAACCACATTGCAAACCCACAAATAATGATATCACATGTCAAGGATGCCTAATTTAGTTTTTTTTTCATGATAGTTGTTTATAATGGAGACTCAATAAGAAATAATTTCATCGAGGTGATTCTAGAATCACATACATTATGTTATCCCTCAATGTAACCAGTTTTGAGATATATTAAAGGAAGGGATTTCAATTCACCAGATCAATTATTGATTGAATAATAGATCATGAATTTGTTTTCAATACAAGAAGAAAGCCTCTATTCTAGTCAAATTAAATCAATCCATAACAATCTGTTAATGGAGAAGAGATTCAATAAGATGGTCTCATAATGATCATTCTATAAATAATTACCTGGAAATGTCACCTTTCTTGAAATTTTTATCTCTATTCAATGGGGTGTTTCCTCGAAATGTTGAATCCTTTACTAATATAATGAGGAATCATCAATTGATTTTTTTATCATCAATCTACCCTAATGAAGAGTCTTAGGAAGGAGTTTCTTAAAAGCATTCCCATTAGATGATTTTTGTTGATGTTGGATCTCTATTAGATCAAGAAATGTCATCAGCACGCTATATTAACCATAAATATATGAATAAAGGTATAAATACTCATTGGATATTCATGGAATTTTTAGATCTATCATATATACATGTTCATATCACTATAACGAAGAATTATTTGGAAAATATCAATAGAAAAACTCATCGTTCAGGCATCACTGAATCAGTAAAAAATTGGAGTGGCAAAGGGGAAATAATGGGAGTTCCACGATTAAATATAGGAGGATTAAAATTTTAACTAATGTCATCTTTTTTATTATTGGAAAATTAAGGGGTTCAAAAATTAGTGGGATAAAAATTTCATTGTTTGCATTAAATAGACCCTTAGACTGGGCACACCAGCCTGTCGATTGGCCTTTACTGCTAGCCGGTGGTACCACTGGTTGATCCAAGAATGGACAACAATTGGATGGTGTTCCTAGAAGAACCACATGGGTTCTTCCAGCACCATGGAATGGCCGATGATACCCCACTTACTGTAAATACACTGTAGTTTTTTTGGTTTTATTTTAATCCACCGTAAGGGAAATCAATTTTTAAAAAATCCAACAACTAATTCTCAATACATTAGCCACAAAATATCATTCTCTTAATCACCCATTAAATAGGAACAAAAGAATAGTTTAGTTTTTATAAAATCAAAATATCTCATATATAAAAATAATATGAGGGTATTCAAATTTGAATGGGGAATGGATATATATTGAAATTCCACATGTGTGAACATAGTGACAACTGATTACATGATAATGAAAAATACAGTAGAGCCTTAGTTCAAAATGTGAGGTTAAAAAAATTCTGAATGATAACATACCCCTGTATCAATTACATTATATATATCTGAACATATGTTTTTTCAAGGGTAGATCACTTGGTGTCTGAACATTATGGATTTAAACCATTATGGTTTCATTAAAGGTGATCGACATAACTAAAAAAGGTCTGGTCGATTTCGATCAGTTGATTTGGGTAAATTTTTATCGTGATGAATTATTTTTATCATGGGGGTTGGATTGTGGGTATGATTTGTTTTAGAATTACTTATATTTTATTGTATGGTTAAATTCTTTCTTATAGTCTAAGTCAATAATTTTTTGGTTATTGGACACATGTATTTGGTGTGATGGTGAAAAGTCATCTTAATTGATTCAATAGTTTTTTTCTATATCCACTTCCATGGGAGTAGAGATTATGTTTTGACTATAATTATTCTAAAATTTATAACATATTAAGAGATAGTTAATCTTATCTGTGATATGTTATGATATTTTGATGTAGCTATTAATATAATTAAAATTTATGATCACAGTTAAAGAATTCTGGGTGTTGTAATGAATAGTTTATTAGTAAGGTTGGTGTGTAAAAATTCATATGTCATTAACATTAAATGATTTCCAAGATCTATGTATCTTGTAGATAAAAACCAAAGTGGAGGTATCTCAAAATTAAGTAAAATTAACTGATAATTATATAACTTAGTGGTACAATCATGTATTACAAGGTGGTAATGCGAGTTCAAAAGACAACATTATTGGTTAGAAAATGAAAAAATAAAAGATTAATTTTTCTTGAGTGATAATCCAGGAAAACCCAATTTGTGATGATATGGTAAAAAATTCATGATGAAATAGGCAATGTGAATTTGTGATTATTTTATTAATAATTATCATATAGATGTTAGGAAATCTATAACATTGTCTAAAATAAATGTATGTAATACAAAGTTTGCTAGCTACATTTCTATAAATCATTGTTCATAATTTCATTTTGGATGTATAAAATTCTAATATATCCTTTGAATGAGTTTAACTTTGATATAGAATCCATAATAGAATATATAAGTTTTATGTGATTCTTACTGGATAAGAAAATTTTTTTCTAACCCATTGTTATAATATTTTGAATTTTAATTAGTGGAAAATTAACTCAAATGGATAGATTAGTTGTATTATGTTTTTGGATTTGGTTTTTTAGAAAATAAATGTATCTTCTGGATAAGATGATGAGTTGTACCAAGATCTAATGATGGTTATGTGGGATCAAAATTTTTGTTTTAATATAATGTTAAAGTAGATGTTTGGTGTAAAGGATACATTTTTTCAAGTTGGTTAGACCTTTAAGATCATATATTAGGTTTTAGTGTGGCATAATGGAAGAATGTGAGCTAATGGACCACAATTCATGTTAAAGGAAAATTATTTCCTTGATTCAAGTATGATGTAGGTAGAGAGGTATAAAAGAGATAACCTAGGAGTATAAATTCTAAATGAGGGTGTTTTTCCTTGATTTGTATCTTCTCTCTTTACCTATTAATGAAATTTATGCTTGATGGGGTGTTTTGGGTAAATTATATAAACAAAAAATTATGTATTGTATTTGTTATTTTTTTTTATACAATCTTTAATTATGATTCATACCTTTTAAAGGTGTATCTTTTATTGAGATTTATGTGTTAAATAGTGTGTCATTGTTTATTAAGGTGTATCTTTTTTGGAATATTGAGTGATGAAACTTGAAAAAAAAATATTATATTAGAGGATTTTCTAATAAAATAATGAGTCTTAATTTTCAAGGATGAAAATTTTTTAATGTTTTTCATTGTAAAGATAAAAGAAACTATCATTTTAGTTCATGAAGCTCATGAGTGAATTTTTATAATTTCACAATTGAGGAGAAAATAGTAATTTTAACCTGCAAAATTCACCTAGAAAAAATTTTGAAATAGTTCTGTAGATTTTATAATGTGGAATTTATATTTGTGTGGAATTTTGACGTGAATCACGTGAGTTTTTATTTTTAACATTTTAATAAAGTTAATTAATTATTTACACTCCTTTTTATAATTTTTTTAAAAAAAGAAGATATTTTTCAATCATAGCCTAGATTTGGAAACTATCACCAAAGTGTATCTCAAGGAATGATATTTTATTTAACAAATACATAATTTAATCTTGGACTCTGAGATTGACCCAACCCATTTTTTGTAAATATATTATTTCAATTATTTAAGACACATTTTGACATGTGTAATGAAATAATGGATTTTAGAGGACTAGTGGAATGAAAAAATTTGTTCCAAATATAGGTTTCTTAACTATAATACTTATTTATTTCATTTATTTTAATTACATCATTAAAATTGTAAAATATAGTGATGTATATAAGTGGGGGTCGGGTTCTAATATAGGTCTAAGATATTATAAATTAATTTTGTTAGAGATAGAGGATGAAGGCTCATTGTGGTACTACAAATTTGAGATATCATATAAGTAGGAATGTATTTGTGGGAAGTTTCAAGAGAATATATGTTTCACATCAGTTGAGGATAAGGTTGCGGTGATGATGCTCCATTCCATAGTCTTGTATCGGTTAATATGGGCTAACCAAGAAAACTAGGATAGCATGTTATATCAACATACCACTATTAGATAACATGGCTTCCTAATTCAAAATTTTATATTTAAAATATATAATCAAGACTAATTAATTAATTAATTAATATCATCATCATCATCATCATCTTTATTATTATTATGTTATTATTATGGTTTTTTTCATTTTTATTAAAATATAAATATAAATAATAATCTTTATTATTATTATTATCCCTTCCTCCCCATGTAATTTTGTTTGTCTTTAATAATGTGGGTAGGGTATTTTTTCCGTACTCTAACTATTTTTATGATGATGATTATTATTTGTTGTTGTTGTTGTTTTTGTTGTTGTTATTGTTATTATATGTGTATATGTTTTACTCTTCTTAAAAAATATTGTAAATTGTGTTTATATATTCGATGTCTAATTTTTACAAGTAAATAGTTGATCTCATATATTTTCTATTTAAATCATGATGATGATGATTTTTTAGGCCAACAGAGTTTATTTAAGGGATTTTTTTGGTATTTAAAAATTTCGATACTAAGATCATTGGAGACATGGACTATGAAAAATAGTAATGTACCTATTTGATTAATTTTCATAACTGTATCACAATGAATTCCTGTTTAGTTGACTTTGAGCTCGTCAGATAAGGAAATTGATAAAAGACATTTTGGGAATCAATGTGTGGTTGGGAAGCCTAAGGAATTATTTAATGATTATAATGAATGAAGGATGCTCTAGTGGAATCCATTGTCAAGGTTATAATTATGAAAACTCTCATTGATCCATAATTTGGTATGATACAAGGGTTTGAAGATGTTTATCATAGTGATGAGTCATGATAAAACATTAGCGAGTAATATAGGTGTAGTAATTGATTGTGTAGAATTTGGGATTTTAATGTGGGATGATAAGAAAATTTGTGATAAAATAATATTATAATCCTAATTGAAAAATTATATACTTCCTGAAGATATGAATTTAACTTGATATAGTAAGGATATTTACCTTGACATGTTGATGATGCACAATTTCAGTATGATATGATTGATGTGAACTATTTTCAATAAAGTTATTTTATAATGATACAGGTTACATTATGATATTCATTCTCTTTTATGTTATGTTTCAAAATTGTGTATTATACTTATAATATGTCCCCATTAGGGGTGTGGAATTATTAAATGGTTTGATGTGTAATCATGATGAGACAACCAATTGTCATCGACATTAGTTCGATATGTTATTAACTAATATTTTTAACTATATAGGATTGACTTGAAGAGTAATTTATTAATATATATTTTATCTAATAATTATTGGGACTACTTATGATGATGATGGGTATATGGTTCTCCCTAGAGGTTTATAATTAGGTTGAGCATTGGATCATGGTTATTGGCATGAGTACCTTAACCACATATAAGTTGTGAGTTGGAATGTGATGATGATATAGGAAGTATGATGCTGAAGTTGATGGTGTGTATAAAATGATAATTATTTCACAACTTTTATTATGTTGACATTTGTTAATTTCATAATTTTGGGTATAATACTATTTGAGAGATTAGTAATTATATTTTCTAATATTAGGGGAACATATGAGTGGTAAAGCCCCCATATTCTTGCATGAAAAACTCATATTAGAATCCATAAAGGGGATAATTTTTATGATATTGTAGTTTTAATATAAAAGTGTATCAAGGTGAGTACTGTAGTAGGTATTGTATCTATTTATTTTAGTAGAATTACTATTCAACCAATTTGGGATTTGGGGCCATTTATTTAGTCCTTCAGGACACTATTCATTCGGTTCATCATGGAACTTCAAGACACTATTCCTTTCACATATCCTATAGGGTGGTGTTGGTTAGGAGAAACCTTAGTATGGTGGATCAAGATATATTGGTGTAACTCCTAGATGAAGCTTTTGAATATGAACAACGATGGAAAAGATGTCATGCCATTAATTTATGCCTCATGAACCTCTGTCTGGGGTGGGGAAAAGGTCAATCACATTATTGATGATGATCCTAACACATAATTTTGAAGGGTGTTTGGGAGGTTTTTTGGATTTAGAAATTTTTTGTGGCCTCTATGACCCTAGACCATCAAAACATGTAGTTAATGCCTCTAGGACATGTAAGGGTTCCCTCTCAGCCCGATTAAAAACCATTTTATCCAATCAATAAAGATTCAAGGACTTCAAGTCAAAGAGTAGGTTTTTCTATGATTTCAGTAATGGGAGTAAAATTCACTACCAAACCACAATATGATTGCCATATTCTCAATTATGACCCAATATTCATATTAGAGAGAAGACCGATTGAATGTTTATACTTTTATACCCTCTATCACCCCACTAAGTGGAATAGAATTTATGTGGATTGAATATGTATTGATTATGTTTGTGAGGGATTGGATGGTATCCATTAGATATACGGATACTAACTTGTGGAAGTTTGTTTTCAAGGGATATATATTGCTTTCCGGTGGCCCAATTATATTTTAACAGTGTATGTTATATTATATATACTTTTTTATATGGTAAGTGATTCTTATTATAAAATTAGAAATAGAATATTCTAATAAATTGAAATTATTATTAATGATACATATACTTTTGAAATTAAATAGACACATGTGTATTGTTTTTGGATCTTTAGGTATGAGATAGTAGAAAGGAAGAGGTTATACCTTGATTAACTTGTGTGGTTTTTGTTGCTGAGGATAAGACTTTGTATTGTGATTTTAATAATTTCATTATTATACATACATGATATAGACTAACTCATCCATACTTAAAGGATTAAATGATATTCATGTGAATATAATCACCCCTACTTTAACAAATAAGTTATAGTATAATTTTGATGATGTCTTTGAGTGAAATTAGATCAATGTATATGGTTTTTGGTGGGTTATTATTGTTTCAGTACCTATTTATGTACAATTGAGGTATATTGTATTTCTATGGTATTCTTCTTATTGGGGGTCGTTATTTTTTCTAACATGGGTGATTTTATTACATTTATTATATTGAATTATATTCATGAATTACATTGTTTATGATATAGTTTCTCATGGATTCTTTATTGATCTTGGTGGTTTGTGTTTTATTATACCGTCTTCTACTAATTTTATCTAGACGTTAATGCCACCCACATGAGAAATTTATGTTCTTTCAACTAGTCACAAAAATGAGTCCTAAAAGAGGTTGTACTCAAGGGTCATATTTGGTTTCACTACAGACATGGGTGGGGTATTGACAAAATTGGTTTGTGGCATAAAAATTCTTAGTGACCTTGGATTAGTGTGTTTCTTTAGGTGGTTTATTTAAATTTTTTCCCATTAAAATAAAAATTTATTAAGCTAACACATAAGTGGAGTAATTTTAATTTTACTAAAGAGTGTAAAGAATATATTAAATATTGAAGATAAATATTAATTAATTATTCTTTACTAACCTTACCATTAGTAAATAAATAATTTTTAATCTATAGTGAATCTTTAAGAAAATTCCTTGTTAGTATTTTAATGAAAATTGTTCAATTTAAGGACCATGCATTTAATTAGATAAAATATCATGAAAATAATTTATCATGCATAATTTTGATATTATAATTGTATTTTTCACTTAAATATATTTATAAATTATTTATTTGGTAATAAATATGAAATTTTCATGGATCAAAAAAATTATAAAGTATATATTCATCTAAAAAATATATGTGGAAAATGAGATGGTTATAATTAATAAATTACCACAATTTCAGGATTTATTACCAAATGAAAAAATCAAACTAATTTGTTGATAGCCTTATTCATAAGTATTGCACAACATTGGTTCTGATTTATTTGGAATAAACAACACTATTCAATTTCCTTGTGGAGATGGGCCTAGATATTGTGAAATTTGAAGGCCTCACCTTATTTAATATATTTAATGATACAATTATCCATATTATCAAAAAGAAAATTTCCTCAATATAATGATTATGGGTTTTTAAAGAATTCAAAATTGATAAAGAAACAAACACTTAATGAGTTTAATAATATTGAAAAATGATTAATAAGGTTTTGAATGAGTTCTTGTTTGATATATGTTTCATGGTTGAAAAGAAAGTTATTTCCTGAATCCCACAATTCAGAATACCATATTCACTCCTTTTGTAATGAAAAATGGAATTTTGGAGCACCATTTTGTTTGGAATGGGGTGGATACGGAGTAGTGTGTGCTAAAAACATTTACCATTTTAAACACAGGTTTATGTGGGTCAACCTTGTGTGATTCGGGCCAAAGAAAGAAATCCCAGGGGTTGATATTTTATCTTATTTTTTTGTAATATTTTTATTATTGTATTTCAAATTTAGTAGTTTTCATGTGACCTTTATTTTATTTCAATATTTTGGAATGAATTTTTATAATCGTTGGGTACTAAATTGAGTTTCAATACTAATTTTCATCCATATAGTGATGAGAAATAAAAACATTCCAATTAGAAATTGGATGACATTATTTGTAAAGTAATGAATTTATAAATTCCTTTCATTTTCATTTTATCAGGACTTAGAGGTGTTTCAATGGAGTTTGGATTGGTTCTTGTGGTTATAAAATATTTTTGACATTTTGAGGGTTACCACACAATGGTATTGGGAATGGTTCTGGTTATTTTTGTGTTCGAGTAGACCATGATGAGTGAAACATATTTTCTAGAACATTTCAAGGTTTTTTACATAACATTAATCTTTAGATAAATGAAGATAGGAAAATGGATTTGGATGGTATGTTGATAAATGTATGTTGGTTGTGACACTCGATGAGTTACATTATCAAACTAGTTCAGCATAAGGCCCACCACACCATAGTTATGATAATAGTTAAGGTAAAATATCATGTGTTATTTAATTCATCCTATATTATATTTTATGTTGTTGGTTAAGATAGTGTGGGGAGGGTATTATTTTCAAATTATCCATGAAGATAAAATTCCTTGAAAACCGGATCATGATTTGACTGATGGCACCATGGGTGTGTTGGGAGGTCACAATTTCATGATGGAGGATTTATAGATTCCTCAATAAATGGATGGTCCAATTGGTATTGGTGTGGATTTTATATCTTTCTCATGAACACTACTCAAGTCATATGCCGCTCAAAAACCTCTCGTCCCGCCTTGAAGGGATAAACACCTTTGATCAATGGATTGAAGTCTTAGATCAAGGTATGAACATCTTTATTCCCTCTTTCTCATTAACCTCTTCTAATTTACTATTGAAAATATTTTTTTATAGGATTACTCTATTCTGGTTTTAGGTTTCAATCATGTGTCGATGTTGATTACAATTCTTAGATTTTTTGGGCGTTTCCTTTAGGTTTGGTAGTGTATCCTTCAATAGTTGTTGTATCTCAATTATTTGTTCTTTCTGGAGAATATTTATCTTCTTATCAAGGTAGTGGATATATTAATTAAGATTTTATTAATGTGAAATTGTGAAAAAATAATACATTTCAAAATTATCTAAATATGTGTGATTAACCTTAATAAGATAATATTTTAGAAAAGGAATTACCTATTGAACAGTTAATCAAAATCAAGAAACTTTTAAGGATTAAAAATTAAATGTTTCATGTTATTGTTTAATTTATTCATTGGAGGTAAATAATATGTCCTGGAATAATTTAGTTTTCATTAATTATGAAATTATTTTTGAAATTTAATCACATTTCATAGATTAAAGGGTCATACATCTTTAAATATAGAAATTTAAAAATGACCAATGATATTATCTCATGATATAGTGTTATCTACCATTTTTCTTATAATGAGACTATTTAAAATCCTTTAAACTAATGAATCAAAAATATAATTATCATATGTTTAAGTTAAATAACTTTTATTTTTTATAATTAAATTAATGGTTTGATTTTTATATCGCTTGCGCTCTATGTTTCTATGCTTCCTCTTAGTGTTTACTAAGATAATGTGATATGTGTTAGATAGTTTTTGTAATATTTTTCTTTTAGTGTAGACAATTTATTAAAACTATAACAATGTAAATCCAAATGAAAGTAATAAATAGTATTGTAATTATAATTTTCTTTACTTCTCAACATAGATTTTATTACTTTAAATAATTCTTGGAAGCATTTTTGGGTTAGATATTGTTTGATAATTCCCTTGGGTTTCCCTATGTGAATAACCAAATCTTAATGAAGTAGTTTTTCAAGATGAAATTAAAATGGTTTTTTAATCAAGAATAAATTTTTAAAATTTTTTATTCTTATTTATTATTTTGGGAGGATAGAATGTATTAGTATCATGGACTTAATTCCCTTCCCATATGAGTAGAAAATAAATTTTAAATGTATGTAATCTCTAGGGATTTAGATAATTGTTGTATTTTTGATGACTTTATTTGTGGTTGAGAATATTGAATAATAATGGGTTGGAGGCCTGAGGATCTATTTTTCATTATTTGATTATATGGATGGGTAACTGGCTAGGATTGTGAGCTATAGTTATGGTTCATACTGATGACAGCGAGATGGATAACACTACATGAAATTGTGTGGGACATCAGTGTAGTCATGATGAGATCAAAGTAGGCCTTGCTTTTCAAAATATAATTAATATTTCTTTATGTTATCTTGATGTTTTCACAAATATTTGTTTATGGAATAATGTCTATATTATGTTTTCATGATCAGTTTCCAAATGAGGGATGCAGTTGATTCTATGCACTGTGACTGTATCCTATATGTGGTAGATTACGATGAGTCGTAGAGTAATTATATTATTAGTAAATACTAAATTAATTAATAAATTAATTGGGTTGGTTAATTATGTTCAAAAAAGTTAATTTCATACTTGAGAATATAATAAAAAAATAATTAGAGTTTTTAGCACTTAGTTTTATAAGATTAAAATTGAAATCTTAGGACATTTTGATATAAATAAATTAATGGTTAATTAATTAAAAATGAACTTGATGCTTATATGATTTCTTGATAACTAGTCTATAGTAGTTGAAGTCTTGGGGTCCAGTGTGATGATATCAGTAGATGTGTCTAAGTATAAGAATATTCCCTTAGTGTGGTAGTTCATGATATTATTCTATACTTTCTAATTTCATATGCTACCCCACCCATGTCAGTATGGAAACCAACACCCCAAATGTTTTATGGGGTATTTTCTATAACATACAAGATAGAAATGAAACAGATTCCTGACTTATCAATCTCTCCTACTATCCCTCTAGATATAGATGATTAGGCTTATCCAAGGATATAATGGCTTATGATATAATGTGTGTTCCCACCTGGGTTGTGATGGCTCACAGTTTACTATATGTTTATGTACATGTTGTAATGGCTTGTGGTATAGTGCATACTTAAATTATGTCATAGTGGATCTGGATTATCATGGGTATGCATGAATGGGACATTATGGCTTGAGTTATAATATATTTCAAGTTTAATAGGATATAGTAATGGTGGTGATACTATTTCTTGAGGTGTATAATGATTTACCAGTTGTATGAAAAAATGACATAATCCTTGGTGTGTGAGCGTGAAAAAAAAGTAGAGAAGTGAAAGTGTGGTACCATAATTTATATATATTATTTTCTTATATAATGGTTTACTTATATATGTGATTTGGTAAGTGATACATGGTGATTATGGGATAAAAATAGTATACTTATTTAAGTGATGAGTTTTTTTTCATGTATGTATTCATTAAGAGTTAATATTCTTCTTTTATATTTGTCATCAAAGGTATCTAGGAGGATCACAATAAGTATACATGTTATTCTCACCCTATCTATATATAAACTATTTTTTTGGTTAGTAGGAATAGTTTGGAGATTGGGTTGTATGTTACCAGTTAGGAGGATTTATTTAGTAGTTATTGGGTGTTGTTGGATTTTAGATCACTGTCTAGTTTTAAATTTGGTACTTTTTTTAATTTTCTTTTATTTAAATCATTACATGTATTAAAATTTCCTCATTTCTTCATACATGGTGTTGGTTAGTTTTTTTTCTCATCTTATCTCTTAAACCATAATCTTTATAGAGGGGTACCACCACCCGTGTGTGTGATTGATATACCCTCGATGCTAGTCACTAACCCATTTTCTATTTGAGGTAGGATTCAGGGGTTATTAACTCTCGTTATCCATTTCATCCTAGTATGGGTTCCTTTGGAGGGAGGAGGTCCCAAAAAAGTGGAATCAATGGTGATGGTGTAGTTATAGAATAGAGTTTGGTGTTTGGAACTAGTGAGGATGCATGAATTGGTAAGGAAATGGTATCATATAGGATTAATAGGAGCTGTAAAAAATTTATATCATCTTGAAAATGTGATTTTATATCCACTTTTAATCTAATGTAAGGAACTTAAAGTTTATTGAACATTATAAGTGATGTAATGAGGCTTGTAGGGTAGAGACCGATGTAAGTATCCTGCATCATAATTATTATGTTATTATATTTTAATTAGGTTAGAAGACATTAAATAGGTTTAAATGAATTAATGAAATATTTAATCATCCTTAAAAAGTTCTTTCATCCCAAGTTTAGGAGTACCAATGTTTTTTCCATAGAAAATATAGAACTAGGTTAACATCCTCATCAGATTCGTGAAGAAGAAATTCAGGAATATGTTTCAATGGATCGCCATAGAGTATAGATCAGTAACAATGAAACATAGAAGAGGTCACTTTGAGATTTTTAGTGCCAGGGTCTATAAAGATTTTGAAAGATCTTTTTCAAA
The DNA here is from genome assembly GCA_963277665.1 of Viscum album. Taxonomy (NCBI): domain Eukaryota; kingdom Viridiplantae; phylum Streptophyta; class Magnoliopsida; order Santalales; family Viscaceae; genus Viscum; species Viscum album. Next base: position 690,057,432 of record OY728164.1, read on the forward strand.
TCAAGAGATAGAGGATTGGATAGAGAAGGTGGAGATAGCCTTGAGTTTCATCTGTGCTTAGAAAGATTAGCGTGTTTCTTTATATGTGATGATATTCAATGGGTCAGCTTAACAGTGGTGTCTTTTGTTTCTTAGGGATCTTGATGAGTCGACTGTTTAATAGTACATGTTCAGGGATCAATTTCAGGCAATGTTTTTATCTTCGATGGCGAGTGCAGATTGATAGAAATAGATATGTACCCTTCAATAGGGGACTTCTAGTGTTTATGGGTTTATTATCTACAATAATAACCTTATATATTATACATCATTATTTTTCATGATAATGAGAATAAGTTGAATCATTTAAAAGAAGATTTTCAAAATGAGATCTAGCATCAAGTCACTTTGTTTATGTTGAATTCATATGCTATGGCACTGGTGAGGGAATAGGCCGGTAAAAGGATAATTCTAGTACTAGATAATCATGATATAAAAGTATCCAAGACCATAAATGGATAAAATATATGGATATTAGTTCTCATTTATCTATCCAGAAGAAAAAATTTCTATCAATATGGGGTGGGTTTCAACCTTCTTAGATTAGTTGGAGCTAGCAGATCTCATACCCCTAATAGTGGTTCAAGTATAATATTATCTCTTGTGGATGAACTGTCCATTGGAAGTGATATTTCCTTAACATTGTTAATAGATAACATGAAATTTTTATCCCATTCTAAGCCCAAACTTTATAGTAGTTTCATCCAATATAGTGGTTTAATTAATTTATTTTATATCTTGATCAACATATAAAGTGGGTAAGCCAAGGACAGCCCAAGGATATCCCTCATCCTTTGGGACATTAGGAAGATCTACCTCATAGATTTTATCACTATTAGGGACAGTGAGTTTGTATAAGAGGATGTGCTCATATTTATGCTTTAGAGTTGCTATCTCTTGGTGTGTTAGACAGGATACACGGTACCATAAATCTATTTTATACTCGGGTTTATGAATTTTTTTATTATAGAGCTACATACTAATGTTCTTCACCCACTCTAGTACATTCTTTAGGACACGAGGTGGAGAGGCTTTTACTTCCCTTGGTGTAATCAATGCTTTTTTGAGGTCAGGGTAGTTTATTTAATGTGTACATAGACTGTAAATTAATTATGGTGTTACAAAACTCATGGGGATATTTCCTTTGTTAAATATATAACTATAAAAATCATCCTCTTCATGGATTGGTTGTATTATGTGTAAACTATCATGGATTTATTCCGCAATAACTTTATATTCCACATTGCTGATGGAGACTAGGTGATGTTCGTTGGTGAGATAAACCCTCATATGGGTCACAAGCACATTTAGTCTCTATATTCCTTGATAAATGATTTTATTTTTAGCTCATAAAAGTTCCATCAAATAGTGTTTCCCATTTTTGTAAAAGATTACCATGATATCTTTACTAAATTTGTTTTGTAATTTCCTCCTTAATTAGAGGTTTATTATGACATAGATTTGTAGCTATGTGTTTCTGTGATATCAATGTATTTATATCGGATTTCCCCTTTTGAGTTGTGGGAGTTACATATTTAGTTCAATGATCTCCTTAAGAGAGGATTTAAATAGCTTAGTATGCATCCTTGGGTGTCCCTAGTTCTATTATCAAAATTCGTGGATGTTAGTCTGTGGTTGTGTGTCGATTATCACTATTTGAATCAAGTAATAGTTAAGAACAACATTCCACTCCCATGGATTGATGATTTATTCTATTATTTGAAGGTATTAAGTTGTTTCTCAATGATATATTTTTTAATTTCCCATAATTCAATCAATATAATTTCCCTTCTGATTATATAAATGTTTCATATTTTGTAAAGAACATTCGCTACATGATAAAACCAAAAACATCTTATTATATTAAATTTAAAATTAAATTTAGAGAATAAAAATTTCTATAATAATTTAATGTATTATGATGGTAAAAAAATTAAAGTAAGATAATAATAATAACAATAATAATTTCAAAATTTGGATATACTGCTCCCCTAGAATAATTACACTGACAGAAAACAATATAGAAATAAAGCAGAATGTTAGTAATGTTATATGAATTTTTAAAATGAAAATAATTATAACCTTGAGTGAAAATCGAATTTAATGAATTATGAATGAATTATAGTGTATTTATAATATTTATAGATCCCATATAACCATTATAAATCTGACTGTTGGAATTTTAATTTGACCATTAGAATAGTAACCTAACCATTTGAATAGTAATATGACAAATAAGAGTAGTAACCTAAATTTGAGAATATTATCCTCACCTATATAAGTATAAAATAATATTAATGTATATTATAAAATTAAAATAAGAGAGTATTTATACCATGGTCAATGTAAAAATTGATTTAAAAATGATAAATTATGTGTTTGTATTTCTATAAAACATAAATATTATAATCATAATTATATAATAAAAATTATGATTTAAAAGGAAGAATATTTTCATAAAATAGATATATTAATTATTATTTTGTTCAATTATAATGATAAGATAATTATATGAGACCATAAGTAATTTTTTAAAGATCATAAAAAATGATGATAACTTTAAAATTGATATTTTTTAAATGAATGAGGATTTCATTTAGAAATTAAATTTTTTAGATTTAGAAAATTATTTCCATAAAATGGATTTAATTTTTGGAATATTTAAATTTAAAATTTATTAGGTTTTTAATGACTCTTTTTTTGAGTCAATGTAGAAATTCCATGGGAATTTTGAATTTTGGCATTTAGTGGATGGGGTGTTCTTTGAACTGAGATTCAGAATGTAATTCTGAGAGTTGGAACACTTTAAATTGTTTTTTTATACATGGGTAAAGTCTCAATGAGTTTATTGGGTTCTCTATCAAGTTTTGGTAATTTTGGTCTTTGAAACCATGAAGCTATGAACAGGGCACACAATTTGTTTGAAACTGTGCGGCCCGCTTGAGAAAACCGTGCAGCTGTAGAAGGTGAACAGAAGTGCCCCACATAGGCAGCACACAATTCTCCAAACCATGTGTCCCATACTTCATTATAAGTTCCAGATAGAAACCATTCTTAAAATATTAATCACACAGTTTCTGTATGGTTTTTCAAATGGTGAATTATAACTATGTGAGGTTAGGTTTCTAAGTAGTAGGAGCTGCATAGTTGGTGTACAGTTTGGCCAACTGTGCGGCCCAGATTTGGACGTTTTCACTCTCTATAGATTTCTATCAATAATCTATAATTTAATTTTTATAATCTCTTTGTTTAATCTTCTCTCAACCAATTTATCATTGGGAAATCTCATTTCCCTATTTTCAGGGAAAATATTTATTTTGTTGATTTCTTCCAAATCAAACAACATAAAATCTTGGTATTTGATCAGTAAAGAATCCTAAGAATGTGTTTTGTTTTATATGGATTTTTTCTCAATTTTACATTGTTTTATAAATATAATCATTGTGCCACACGATGTCTTTTTTGAAGAATTTCCTTAAATTATTTCTTCAATTTAAAGTGGTATACACACCTTATATTACTCATGTTGAGACTTGTTTAGTAAATTGAGATTCTCAACCTCAATAGTGGACACCCCTTGGATGTTCCAAATTTTATATCCCTTTTATAAATAATTTTTTAAATTCCCTAAATTCATTCTAGTATCTATCATGGAATTAAATTGGTTTTTCCCCTTATAGGCTATATACCAATTGATAATGGAACCCCATAAGTACCATGATGAACTTTATAATTAAATTTCCATGTATGATATCTTTCTAAAATTATTATTTGGGTGAATTGAGATGTGATAATTTAATTTATTTATTAATTTATCAAATGAATTTTATTAGCAATGACATTCTTTTATAATAAAACCCCCCAGATGAGGTGCATTGTCTTTGAAATTACAATGTGATGACTTGTAATTTAAAAATGCTTGGTTGTTGTTATTTGGTGTTATTATTTCATATCAATTTTAGATATTAGGTATGTCAGTACATGGTCTCTTTTTTAATCTCAAATGGAATTTCCTTACTTTGAAATAAATAATTATTAAACCAAGTCACATCTTAAGGGATTGCTTCAACATTTCAATGACATTTCCCATGTATGTAATTACTCAATTTTTGAACAAATCTTCTATGTTCCTCATTATACCTAGAAAAATTAATTTCCATGCTTGATTAGAATAAAATGGCATGATTTTTAATAGAATGCATAGTCATGATGTAATTCCTTCCTTCAATGGTTTGAATTGTTTAAATAATATGAATTTTTTATATTGTGCATCCTTCTTCATGAATTATGTTCTTTCCTAAGTGAATAGAATTTTTTAAAGTAAATGAATTTTAAGGGGTGTCAAGGCCATGCCATTTATTATATTCTTAATTATTTGATTAATTCTAATTATAATAAATGGAAAACCCAAATTTATAATGGGCTAGGTAAATTTAATGAAATAGAGTTAATGCCTCATGGATATTATTATTAATATGAATATGAATTATACATAGTTTTTGGAATAATGGTAAGGGTTTTTGTTGAGAATAGTGGTATCACTCTCTATTACATCGGGTGTTGAGCATGATGTGTCACACTAGTGATACATTGTGGATGGTGGGCATGACGCACCTCATCCCATGTGAGTGTTGACAAGACAACACACTCACTATTGATTGAGTGTTGACATGATGGAACACTCACCACCTCAAGTGAAGAGAATGACTTATCCCACTCAGTATGATATATAGGGTATTTACCCTATGTTAGAGCTCATATGGTTGTTTAGACTGGTTATAGATGACCGAGTGAAGCCCCAGTCTAGCCAGCACCTAGTTTTCATGTATATGCACACTTATGTCTTCACATACTTAGTTTATATAGTTGGATTCAATATAAAACTATAATATATATAAATATATATGCATTTTATTACTATATATATAGTTACCAATCAAAAACTCATTCCATCTATGAGCTAAAGAAGGTAGACTCGGTCAGGTGTCTTAATAGAACCTATGTAAGCCAGTGTTTATTTTTTATTCATCACTATTAATTTATTCATATTAATTGCACGCTGGTTACTATATACTCAGGGACTATATTTAGTTGTATACATACTAGGTAGTAACCAACTAGGATTTATATCTCATGCCCTAATTGGTCCTCCATTTTACTGGAGTGCCCATGTAGATCTCATGTTCAGAGGACCATGGATTATTGCTTGTATCTCGGAGTTAGGAGCACAAGACAGAGCTAGAGATCAGGATGCTCATGGAGTTCTACCTCAGGGATTTTTATTTATTTTATGTATTTATGTACTACCTTGTATCAGGTTTCCAGATGTGAGAGTATTTTTTTAGTTTACGTATCACTGTATGAACATGTGTGCATTTTATACATTGGTATTGGCCATCTTTTTATTATTCAGTTTATACAATTATTCTACTACTGTGTTTTTAATTAATTACTACTTCCATTTTTTCCTATTAATTTTTATTTTAAATACTATTGTGCTACTCTGATCATGAAGGTATATTCTCCCCACTATCACCTACTTAAACCCTCTCTATGAGTCAACAACCTCTGGCATATAGGGAGGCATGCTTGAGGCCATATGACCCACCAGTTTAGCTATTGATTTAGTGGTCATTTTGGGCTTATATGTTACAAATTGGTATCAACTCTAGGTTTTCTTTTTTCTTTCTATTTTGGGTTGGTAGGTTGGAGACTAAGAATGTGTCATAACTTGGTGAATAGTCATTTTATAGGTAATCAACCCACATATTAGGAATAGTCTAAGTGTCTATTAGTGGTATTGTTATTCATGTTCTTTTCTATTATAGTTTATTATTATTTCTCCTTTACTGACACGATTACCTTCCACTGTTTAGTGATTTATGAGAATTATAGTATTTTACCCTTGGCCTGGTATGAAGAGGAAGTAACATTACATGCATCATTATAGGAACCTTGAGATTCACATTCTATGTATCTTTCATTCCATGTAGTTTTATTTGTAGTTTGCTGAATGATTGTGATTTTGTGCCTCTTATATTCTGTGATTTGGTGATTACATTCCATTATGAATATTTATTTAGTTTTTTTCTATGAAAAATGATTCTTTTCTTATTAGCATGTTTCCTGGTGTTTACTTCTTGTGATAACATGCCTAGTTATGATTTGAATTTTATAATGGGTTGTGATTAAATGGGAACCAGTTTTCAGTTGTAAGTTGCATGGGTGCCTTATAATAGGTAAAAGGTAACTCATACACTCAAACAATCTTTGAAATTTATATATATCAAGATAAATTTATTAAAGTGTAAGAAGGATGATAATGTTCAAATGTTAAATTGAATATATTTTGATTAATGGTATCCAAATTTCAACCCATAATGTGTATGGGAGCTTTATAAAGTGGTAGATGGAAACCCATATAACGAAACAATTATATTTGACCATGTTGTGTCTAAAAATGGTTAAAATGTAAAAGCTGTTTAATTTTAATCTAAAATGAATTATTTTCCTCTATAAAATATTTTCATTATCCTCTTAAACCATTGGAAACAATTAGGTTAGTTGGGTCATGTTTCTTACGAGATAACACGCTAAGAGTGTTATGAAACATTCACAATTAAGAAAATTCTATTGGGATGCATTATGATGAACCCATGTTAGCTTAATGGTACCCTCGTAGGTCACCATATCTTTGCCAAGTGATTTTACTTTATTATTAGTATGTGATTCTCAGTTTTAAATATTTAAAAAGTTTAAATATTAGATGTAAATAAATTTAAAGACTTGAAAATGGAACATTAGGTGGTATACTTTGTTAAACCATCATGTAGGGGTAGTTTAAACTTATACTTGAGTTTACTTGGAACGGAAACATAAAAAAATTTCACAGACCTTTTTCCTTTTTTCAATGGCTTTAATAATTGGAGTAGGGCCAAGTGAAATATGTTTTGCATGACCTAGTGATGAGGACAATGATTTTTCTTTTATAAATGGCTAGACCTTTGTATGTATCACCCTTAGAGATTAAGTGACTTTCTAAATGTCATGATATTTGTGACGTTTGGTATCATTTGGGTGTTGTTTTACCATGTAGGAATCTTATTTTTTAAATAAACTCTTATTGGGATGGGTGTTAATTGTATCTTTGACCTTTTCTATAAGAATGATCATCAAATAATGTTTCTTTTCATCAGTTTAGACGTTCCTAGGGAATGGTTGGCCACTTCACAGGTCGAGTGAGCCTTTATTATTCCTCAGTGATAGATGACTGGGTACATCGTCATCCATGTTAATATTAATATAGGGAAATTTGAATTTGGGACAAATTTCTTGTAAGTAAAACCTGATACTTGGATGAATAGGGTGGATAGACATTTGGATAGTATTGAGTATGTGTCTTCATGTTTCTGAAACCTCGGGGTATCATGCATCCACATACGTGATACCTGTTGAGTTTCTAAATATCATAATGAACTAGATGAGTTCAGAACAATACTTTAGCCTTATGCAATAGAGTGCGTTCTTGGTTCATCTACATAGTAGAGTGACTTGGGAGTTAAAGGAATCAATTTCATCATAATTCTAAGGTTGGTGTTCCCAGAGGATCAAGTGTTTTGGCTTGCAGGTCAGTTTGGTTTTTCCCTTCATTCCAAATGTTTTAATTCTTGTAATCGTGATTCAGAGAGGTGTCATGCATGAATTTAAGATGAATCTAATCTAGCGCACGTATGATCATATGGTCTATCTCATTCTTCATTGATAAGAACACCTCTAATGTGGGAAGTATCCCGTCAATTCTAGTAAATATTTTTCCTTCTATGTATAAGTAACACAACCAATGAGGGCCTTTGAAAAATGGTAACTTAATCTTGAAATCCCCAGAGGATTTCATGTTTTGAATCATGTAGATGCTTGTTCGGCAGCATGTAATTTATGTGCTTGGTTGTGTATACAACCCTTTGGAAACACTTTTTCACTTGGATATAATTTTGTGGGTAATATTGAGTAATCAAAGAATGCCTCACAAGGTAAAGGAATTGTGGTTGGGTTAGGGACATGTTGGCAGGTGAAGACAAGTTCATTCTTAAGGAAGTCTACCAGTAATGGTTACACTATTTATCCATTCATAGTTGGTGTATAGTTTGTATAAAACTGCATTGATAACTTCATCTGGGATGTGAAAGAAGTGACTAAAATCTCACTAATATCCTCTTAATGTACTCTTTATTAAGAGACGAGCATGTCCCGTATCTTGAAATTATCCTTGATTCAGAAAGATAGATCCTGTTATACACCGAGTTAAAAGATTCAAGTACCCTTTTATTTAAATATATATAATTTTTTAGAGATGTTCCCTATACATGTGGTCTTTATCAGACGTGGTTAGTCCTAGGTGACACCTAGGTTTTGGTGTTGAAATTATTTGGACAAACTATTTAACACTAACTTTTATCATTTTACTTGACCACCAGGAAGATTCCACTATGGGATTAGTCACTTATTTTATGTGGACATCTTTCCCTTGTACCAATGTCTCATGTATAAACATGGAGTATAGACTATCATAGGTTAGATAATCATACTTCAGGTTTATGAATTCTAGGTTAACCCAAACATGATGTCGGGCAAGGGGTGATGTTTAATTGGGGATAATTCTGGTGGCCTGGATCTGGATTACACCCTTGTTCATGTTTTTGAATGATATATTAGATGGTCAGGTGATGGTTTGACCAAGGAATGTCACCAGAATTTGGGAATGGAAATCTATGAATGTGCTCGTGCTAAATGAAAGAACCCTTGGAAGAAGGCATTGTATTAGAGTTTTTAATACAGCATCCATCAAAACAGAGCATTTTGAGGATAGTATTTTGGTGGTTTCTCAACTTTTTCTTATTTCTTTAAATGTGTATGGTTGAGACGAACTAGTTTAAACACATATCTATGTTAATGCAGGTATGGTGTAATGGTCAGTTGTGTCCTTCAATGAAAGTCTGCATGGCCAGTTTCAGTTAGGTCGATTGGGATTTGATAGTTTCTTTATAATGAGGTCCCTGATATGGCCTCAAGAGCTATCATGTCCACCCTGTTAACAAAATAATTCTAGAAGCATCTCTATAATTCATAGAGTATTTTCTTACAAGGAACTTCCAATGGTGGAGCAACCATGGTTCAGAAGTTTCCATTTTTAATGAATAACACCTATGGTGGGAAGAACCATTAGCCGGCCAGGTGTTTGAATAGATGATTATGTGATCATGTTTCTAGCAGCATGGTCTTAATTAATCTCTCTTTATGTGTTTCAATTGTAAAATGAGTGTTGGCTCAAGTTTTGATGTCATAAGTGTTGTATTATTAAATGGTGATGGTTGGTGCATTGGGTGTTTGGAAACGTAATGTGACCATTCAAATAAGGGTTCAAAAACCATGTAGATTAGGTAGTGTTTTAATTGTTTCTGAAGGCTTCCTGTGGATGATAATTTCTATGGAGGGGAGGTTATAATGACCTGTGTTTTGATCCAAGGTTGAAATTCCAAGGGAATTTGAATTTTGGCATTTAGTGGATGGTCGATTCTTTAAACCAGGGATGAGAATATAATTACAATATTTAGAACACATAAATGTGTTTTTTAGACTTGGTTAAAGGCTCTAGGATCTCCTTGGGTTATACATAATGTTTAGAAGGATTCAGGCATTGAAAACCTGAAAACGAGAATCTTTTAATAGGGTGCTCAGTTTGTCTGAAACCATGGAGCTTCAGCAGGTGAGTAGAAGTGCCCCACATCGGTTTTTCATGATTTTCCAAAATATGTGCCCAGCCCACAATTTTAGTGAAACTTAGGTAGTATTATTATACTATTCAACAGATGGTTGATGCATGGTTTTTGAAACTGCATGGCATAACCAGCGAGGTTAGGGTTCCAACCAGTAGGATCCCTATAGTTGGCACATGGTTTCACCAACCATTTGGCCAAACTATGTTGCCCACTTTTTATGGGAGAAATCATCCTTTTTTCTTAATTAAACTTATAACCCCTTTACTGTTTTTCTTTTTTCTTCATCCAGCAGGTGTCTCCACTTCCTTCAACATCGTGTGTTTCTCATCCCAAGAATACCTTGGGCTTTTTAAGATCTCCTACATCCGAATATGGATTTGGATGTCGTTATTCTTTATGGATTCCACTCAATAATCTCTATTTTTCCTCCTCTGAGGACTTGCGAGTGGTGGATCACTTTCGCAGCGGTTTCAGTGCTTCTCTGTCTTCAGATCTACTTCAGATCTACAATATTGAGCTGGATTGTCAGTTCCATGCTCTCGACGGTTGTCCTCAACGCCCCTCTGTGTGAAGGAGAAGGACCTCAATTGGCTTGGGATCCATTGAGTAGTGGTCCCTTTTTCTCAATGTTGGTATATAGTTATCAATTTATTCATGCCCACATTGATGATTTGGTTTCTACCAACTCGATTTTTGATTCTATCTCTACTTCTGGTAGCTAACCTTGATTCCTCGATGTGGTTTCGAAGGATGTTTTTCATTCGTTAAGTTAGGTATTTTTTCTGTTGGTGCTTGAATTTGTTGAAGATTTCACTGCCCCTCTGGTTTGACATTAGATTTGTACCCTTGTGACACTGTTTAACTCATTCATGTGGAAATTTATAGTTTTCATTTCCTCTACCCTTTTCCTCATCTAGATGATGCTTCTTAAAGATCAATGAATGCAGCGAGTTGCGATTTGATTTGGAGGGCCAATCTACAACAAAAGTGGATTCACTTTGCCTGATTTTTTGAGCTAATTCCCATAGTTCTTTCTGATGATGATATTTGGGCGGTGGATTTTGGTTTAGAGTGTTCGGGAGGAGGTCTTGGGTTTTATGTTTCTTGATGAATTGGGATTCTTGGCATCAACTATGTCCTTTCATCAGTTGGTTTTTACTGCATTTTTTTTCTCCTCTATTGGCTTTCAGCATTTTGATTTGATTCTGAACACTGGAAGAGATGCGGATGTCATGATAATTGGCCAATGTCTATTTTCATTGGGCACGCGAGTCTATTTCTTATAGATAACATCGGGTGGGCGGCCTCAAAATATGGATGGATGTGCTGAAATCCATCATTCAGCTGTCGGTCCTCATTGGATTGATGGGTACTATATTTGTTTCTTCATGTGTTTTCTATCTGGATTGTGCTGCATCAAGTTGACAATGCAGTGATTTCCTCGCTTTCATCGTTGGGTGGGTGGCTCGCATGAGAGATAAGTGTGTTGGAATCTATCACCCAGTCATCTCTAAAATTTTGGTGTTTGAGTGAGGAGTGCCTTTCCTTGAGTGTGTTACCAGTATGACACATTTATTGCCAAGGGGGAAATGCATCTTCCTTGACTGATTTCATGGCTGCAGATTCTGACAGGGGGAAATAACTTTTGTCTGGTTCTTATTTGATGTTTTTCACTTTTTTGGTATTTGGTTCCATGTAAGGATTTCTTGACCTGTTGGTTTTTCTTGTTCTCATTTGGTCATTGTAATGGGTTCCTCCTTTTCCCAACCCCCAAAAGGATATTTTCTCCCATTTAATTTAAGGTGTTCTACAGCTCAACTTTTCTAAAAAAATGGTGCAAGATTATTTTCCCTATTTTCTGGGAAAATTTTCATTTTTCTGGTTTCTCCCAAACTGAACCAAATCAATGCTTTTTATTGGACAAGTAAATAATCTTAAACATAACATAGGTTGTATATAGATTTTTCTTCAAGTTTCCGGTAAAGACCAATATTTTCAAAGTAATTTGTTTTCTAATTATATGGAATTATTACGGGTTTGTGAAAATTGATGATTTGTGATTCTGAGGCCCGGTGTTCCCGGAACGAATTTCTGAACCTTTTTAAGGTATGTTCAGTAAACGCGAGAGCGGCAATTTCTAACATTTGAACTAGTGCTTGGATTAAAAATCTAAATCCACCATTGAATCTGCATCATCGAGATTCAATTAAGGGAGGCTTCACTTCAACCACAATAGGTCAGGATAAAAAGATAGATTTTTGGACTTTTAAAGAATAATAAAATAACAAAGTTATTTTATTTCTCCCTTTTCATTTCCTCCAACAGGTGAGTGGAAGTGGAGGGACCAACGACATGTCAATCCATTAATTGTCTTGACACCTCAATGATTGTAACTAAACCGTTGGAATTAATAAGGTTCATTAATAAATGAACCTTATAAATTCCCAATGGTGTCACTCACCCTCAACCACTACTATTTATATGGAGCTCAGGGTAGAGTATTAGCATGGCTTCACCAAGAGATGAAGCTTTGGAAATGTACCGCGATTCCCACCACTTGGAGGATGGAACCGGTTTCAGTGAGTGGTGACAAGTGTCACTGAATCACGAACCGACGAACACTGACTCTTCCCCAAACACAGACGTTCTCCCACGATCCTGAGATAGGATTTATTTCATGTCTAATTTCATGATTTTTTCAATTATTATACTACCATATTTCTTTCAATCTAACAAAAAGGGTGCGGTCCAAATGAACAAGGCTCGAACCCTCCTCTTTTTTTTGAAATTTGAAATGTTCTTCAGGAATGATTTATTCGAGTTGGAGGAAACAAAAACAGTGGGTTTAGCGATGAAGAGGGTGTCATGGGGAGTTATTTGGAACCTTTGGATAGAGAAATGGGTCACCATAGATCACATAGTGACCCGTGGAAGACAGCCAGCAATCGGCGCAGGTGTAGGAGGGGATGGTGGTCTGCCGTTGCACGTCGCTGGTGAAGAAGGTTGCGACCGTAGTTGTGGTGGGTGAAGACAACAGATGGATAGCGGCGCCCCGTGGTGCCGCCGCTTCGACTCCGAATGGGAACCCCCTACCCCCCTTGTTCCAGCTAGGGCAGGCCCCGCTTCAGCAAACCGCGCCTCCAGTAGGCTCGGCCGCGTGAGCCCAGCAGGCCACACCCCTTTGGGGCTCGGGCCGCGCCATCCCAGTGGGCCCCACCGCCCAGGCGGGCCGCACCTTTCCTTAGACCAATGGGTCGAACACACCATAGCCTAGGCCGGTGCGGCCCGTGCCGGGTAAGACTCAGACCAGGTCGGGTGGACCCGAATCGGGTAGGACCGAACTCAGACCCCTTTCATGTCCAGTTTCGCTAAAAGAGCCATAACATTTGAATTAGGCATCTTTTTGAAAAATCTTTTACGTTTCGGGGATTCTTAGAGTGGTATAGTCCTTTTGGTATACTCCATTTTATTTTTGAAGAATGTTGGGGTATGGTCGGGTTGGATCAAATCTGAATCCAACCGGCCCCTCAGTACTAAAATGCTTATAAGTCACAGACCAGGTGTCCGATTCACACACTGTCTATAATGATGGAACCCTTAATACATGGAGGTCCTTTGGCATACTTCTTTTTGGAACTTCATGGTAGTTTAGGTACCACTTACGGCTTGTGGAGAGGATCCTCCAGGAATCAAGAATGCTTAGTGCGAGAATCTCCTGGATGGATGTAACGTAAAGAAAGAACATCGATCCTTTGTGGGTCAGAATCTATTGATCGTGTGTGGTTCATTGCTTAGAGATCCTATGTGGGTCAATACCTATCGATCCTGTATGGCTCAGAACCTAGCGATCTTGTGTGGGTCAGCATCTATTGATCCTAGGTGGGTCAGCAGCAGAGCCTCTCGATAGAATAAGATGATCTAGTTTTACGATTAATCATATGTACTTCTGTACTTAATTTATATACCCTGTTTGAACTGAGTCTTTACCTTCATGGTGTTACCTTTTTGTTACTTTTACCTTTGTGTGTTACCTTTTTGGTACTTTTACCTTCGTGGTGTTACCATTGTGGTATTCCTCCCTCGTGGATCAGTTGTGCAAATTGGATTAAATTTTGGAGCCTTATGATTCCTCGTGTATGAGATGATTATGATTTTATAACATAGGTATATGTATGGGAATATAAATAAGTAGAGTTAATGACTTCTTTGTGCTTTTATATTGAGGACTTACTTTGTGGTTTTTTCTTTGTGGAACTTTGGGAGACCTTAAGGGGTCTAGGGGTCCCCACTGAGTATTGTTATACTCACACCTGCACAGGCTATGCATGCACCTTGGTGTGTCTTATACAGACAACAAAGAGAGTTGATCGAGGATGAGGAATCCAAGATAGATAGTGCTCAAAGATGGTCCATTTTATGTGATGTGGCACAATGACTACTGATCGTGAGATGTACCTACCCTTCAAGTATGATCCATAGTGGATGTTCTGGGAGCTATATTACTCTTTTAATTATACGTTTACTTTCCAGTTGGGCTTGTATTCTGCCCCTTTACTTTTAGTACAATTTTTAATACAGTAGTTTACTTCATCGTTACTTCTTGTTGTGTTCTTGGATTTTGTGTTTGTACAAGTTTAAAGGCAATTTCTTCCAGATATATGGATACACCTTTCTGGTTCTAGTCTCCATCCCCTGGCCTATGGGAGGAGGGCTTGGGGTAGTCATGACATAGGACTTGGGGGGTGGTTTATGACTAATTGGTATTAGAGGAGTCGGTTCTACCGAAGAACTCGGACTCTGATCTTTTCAACGTGGCAATAGTGTTAAGTTTTATGAGTGTGGTTTTCAGTTTAGGGAATCCAGTGTTGGTGCGGCGGCCGGCGTATCCATACACCAGGACCTTAAATTTGGATTTCCAATTCAATGCACGAAAACACTGATTATGTGTGTTTTGAAAAGTTTTTCTTATGATTTATTTGAGTCAGATCACGAGGTATAACTTATTGACTATGGTGAACCTGTTTTCTTTCATGATGCCACTATATAGAAAACTAGCTAGGATTCCTGAGAGAGTACGAGATGACATCCCACTGAGCGATGAGGCCTCGGTGTAGGGCCCTCTTTCATTGTTAGTACCTTCGGGTTGTCTACCTGCAGCACCACTACCCATTGGGAAATCATTGCCACCAGCCCCACTAGAAGAGGGTGAAAGAAAATTGAGCGCATTGCACAAGTTTCAGCAGCAGAGGCCTCCGAGGATCCGAGGCAAGACAAATCTGTAGGCAGCTGAGGATTGGCTGGAGGCCGTTGCCAGATTTGTTCGCTTAGTTGGGACACCAGTTGATCTAATGGTGATCCTATCTACCAGTCTCTTCTAGGGAGTAGCTGGGAGATGGTGGAGTCTGACACTTCAGATACATAATGAGGAGACCCCACCTAGGTGGACTTTGAGGGAATTTTTAAGGCAGAGTTCATCTTAGTGACCATACTCTTAGTGCATATTTAGAAGCTGCTGCACTTATAGCAGGGCAACATGACCGTGGCCCAGTAGTCGGAATGGTTCACTAATCTCTCCCGCTACTCCACCGACATGGTATAGGACCCTCTCTTCAGGTCCCGGACCTTTGAGTAGGGTCTTCGATGGGAGATCATAGAATTGATGATTTCACTCAGCATTTCTATGTAGGCTGGGGTGCGTAAATGAGCACTTTTAGTGGAGAGGTTCCTAGCTGAGCAAGAACTGACAACGAGAGCCACCACCAAACATCAGGTAGCAGAGTCGTCTATAGAAGGTAGTATATGGATGATACAGGGGCCCAAGCCGGCCAAACCTTCTGGTGGACGACCTCAGGATATAGGGTCGGTGGTGAGGGGCTCACGGGATAGAGGAGGACAGATGAAGAGCAGGCAGTGCTACTCGTGCAGTGGGTAGAGTCACATGGATCGTGAATGCCCGACATGCCTTACAGATGACCAGCAGATAGTCGAGGGACCTCCAAGGAAGAGGTAGAGTTTTGAATAAGGAGGTCCGTAGGGTGGCAGACATGGTAGAGGAGCTGGTCATATAGCAGGCGGTGGTGGCGATTCGAGGTTCTACCACAACCACCTCTAGGTGGTACACGCCGACCATAGGGAGCTAGAGGATAGGGATGAGCTCAGGTCCAGGAAGATGAGGTCTATGACCACGACGCTCTAGAGATGATTAGAGGTACAATCTGTGTCTACTCCACCTGAGATGCAGTACTTATAGACACAGGTTCCAGTCACTTTTTTATTTCTGCGGCCCTCGTTCAGAGCTCAGATATTCCTATGGATCTTTTTCATCGATCCTTATGGATATATACTTCTATAAGAGGGTATTCATCGATTACACATTGGTGATGGCAGTGTGAGCTTACTCTAGGAGGTGAGAGCTTCGGTTGGGATCTTCTAGTAGTGGCGTCGAGGCGTTATGAAATCATCTTGGGTATGGATTGTTTATCCACATACCATGCTCAGATTGATTGTATTAAGAACAAATTGAAATGTGTCAGTGAGGATGGGACTAGGTTTTATTTCACTGGTTAGAAGGGAAGCTTTGAAGCACAGGATGGACATTCCCATAGGAGGGTATAGCCAATCACAAATCAGCTAGCTAGCCTTACCCTCAGAGCAGTTGATGCTGAGAGTCTGAGATATCTTGTAGTGGTGGATTATTATACTGATGTCTTTTCTGATGATGTTCTGAGACTACCTCCTCACAGATAGGTGTAATTTTACATTAAATTGTACTCTAGGATTACACAGATATCTACACCAGCATATCGGATGGCTCCCACGGAGCTTCGCGAGTTACGGGTATAGCTAAAGGACATGCAGAGGAAAGGGTTCATAAGGCCCAGTGTTTCTCTATGGGCAGCCCTAATTTAGTTCACCAAGAAGGAAGATGCGATTTTGAGACTCTTTGTGAACTATCGGCACCTAAACTAGGTGACCATGAAGAACAAGTATCCAATTATAAGGATTTATGATCTTTTCGATAAGCTAAAGGGATCTCGATGGTTTTCGAAGATATACCTCAAATCAGGCTATCATCAGCTCAGGGTACGAGATGAGGATATGCAGATGACGGACTTTAGATGTCGGTATGGACACTATGAGTTCTTGGTTATTCTATTCGGTATGACCAACTCCCCAGTAGTGTTTATGGGACTCATGAACAGGATCTCCAACCCATACCTCGATCGCTTCATGGTGCTCTTCATTGATGACAACTTGGTGTACTCAGTGATAGAGGATGAGAATTCCTATCATCTATAGATACTTCTGGATACTCTTTGAGAGAAGAATATTTATGGTAAGCTCTTGAAGTGTCATTTCTAGATACAGGAGGTCCACTTTCTGGAAAATGTTATCTCAGACGCTGGAGTTGCAGTGGATCTGATTAAGATAGAAGTTGTTCTTTTTTGGGAGCCACCTAGGAGTGTGACCAAGGTGTGGAGCTTCCTGGGGGTGGATGGGTACTACCGAAGATTCGTACCCGAATTTTCCAGAGTTATGACACCCTTTTCAGCATTGAGGGACAACCCTTCATATGGACGGAGAGATGTCAGCATAGTTTTCAAGATCTATGGAAGAGACTGATGATTGCCCCCATCATGAGACTACCAGAAGAATTCATTGAGTATGTAGTCTAATGTGACACATAAGGGACCGAAATTGTATCTTTCCTAATGTAGTAGTGAGTGGTGATCGCTTATAGTTCACAACATTTGAGACAACATGAGCATAACTACACCACCCATGACCGGGAGTTAGCAGCAGTGGTCTTCTCCTTGAAAATGTGGAAACACTACATGATGGTAGAATGTTTTACGGCCTACTATGATCACAAGAGTATTAGGTATATATTCTCATTAAAGTACCTGAACCTGAGATAGTGACGTTGGCTAGAGTTCCTCCAAGACTATGACTTTGAGATAGTCTACACTCCTGGGAAGGGGAATGTAGTAGAAAACTCACTCATCAGGAGGTTTAGTCTACAATTGGTAAGTTAGGTGACAAAAAAGATAGTTGTGTCCCATATATTGATTGTGGATAGAGATGGAGAATCTTACCTTTGATCTATGACTATCACTCCCCCACTTCTTCAGCGAGTTCGGGAGGCACAGCTTGGGGACATTGATTACGAGGCTCGATGTGGTCAGATATCCTTAGGACAAGAACCTAATGGATTTTCTGAAGGTGGGGAGCATGTCATCCACTTCATAGGATGCACCATGGTACCAGTGGTGCTACAGGAGGAGGTGTTGAGGTATTTCTATACATCCCCTATTGATGTACATCCTGGTGTGGAGAAGATGTACCAGGACCTCCGACGTCAGCATTGGTAGACAGGAATAAAAACAGAACTAGGAAAGTTTTTTTCATGATTCCTCACATGTCATCAAGTTAAGGTTGGGCATTAGGTTCCAGCAAGCTTAGCTCAGCCACTAGAGGTGCCTGAGTAGAATAGGGATGGTATCTCCATGGACTTTGTGAATGAGCTTCCACGTACGTGCAGGGGACATGATTCCATCTGGGTGATCATTGACGGACTCACCGTGTCATCCCACTTCCTACACATCCGAGAGTAGGGATTAGTATAGGTCATGGGATGCCTCTGCGTACAAGATATTGTACGACATCATTGGTTACCATCGACGATCGTCTCTGGCCATGACAGACATTTTACATCCCGGTTGTGGAAGGGATTACCAGAGGCATTCGAAACTCAGCTACATTTGAGCACTGCCTTTCATCCACAGAAGGATGGTCAGACAGAGCAGACCATTCAGAAACTGGAGAACATGCTTTGTGCATGCGTCCTAGAATTTGGCCATAGGTGGGAGGATCACTTTACCTAGGTGGAGTTTTCATACAACAATGGTTATCACTCCACCATCGGTATAGAACCTTTTGAGGCCTTGTATGGTTGACCATGCAGATCACCTCTATGCTGGACAGACCCAAGGGAGTCCTCACTTACGGGTCCAGAGTTGGTATGGGCTACCACTGAGAAGGTGCAGATCATCTGGGAGCGAATGAAGACTGAACAGAGAAGACAAAAGTCTTATGATGACAAGAGACAGAGACCTCTGATGTTCCAGGGGGGACCACATATTCTTTTGAGTCTCTCCATGATGGGAACTATGATGATTTGAAAGAGGTGGAAAACTCTCACTGATGTTTATCAGACCATTTTTGATACTTCAGAAGACTGAAAAGGCGGCATACCACTTGGCACTACCGCCATAGTTAGAGAGGGTGCACGAAATCTTCCACGTATCCTAGCTGAGGAGATACGTGCATTACCCATCTCACATCATCGACCATGGAGGGCTGGACTTGATGATGAGGCGATGTTTAAGGAGGTTCTAGTGGATATTGAGGATCGATGGGAGCGAGTACTTTGTGGACGATCGATACCTCTAGTGTGTGTTCGCTGGTAGCATGGGAACCTCTAGGAGAGCACATAAGAGAGGCAGGCTCAGATTTATGCTCAGTACCCCCATTTTTTTCCTTAGTATATATTGTGTTTTTTGGGGATGAAAATTTATAAGGTGGGGAGAATGTAATGACCCGGATTCTCCATGTAATTTTTTTTAATTATATAGAATTATTACGAGTCTCTAAAAATTAACGGCACATGATTCCCAGGCCCAGTGTGCCTGGAATGAATTTATGAACTTTTTTTAAGGTATGTTCAGTAAATGCGCAAGTGGGGTTTTCTAAATTTTGAACTGGTGCTCAGATTAAAAATATGAGAGCACTGTTGAATATGTAATGTCGGGATTCACTTAAGGGAGATTTCACTTCAACCATATTAGGTCGGGAGAAAAAGATATACTTTTAGACATCTAAAAGAATAATAAAATAACAAAGTTATTTTATTTCTATATTTTCCTTTTCCTCCAACGGATGAGCGGTAGTGGCCAGTCCAACGACATGTCATGCCATTAATTGGATTGACTCTTCAATGTCTGTCACCGTACCATTGGAATTAAGAAGGTTCACTATTAAATAAACCTCATAAATTCCCAATGGCATTACTCACCCACCACCTATCCTATTTATATGAAGCTTGGTACAGATTATTGGCATGGCTTCACCATGTGACGAAGCTCTAGCAAGGTACCACGACGCCAACCACTTGGAGGTTGGAATAGGTTCCAGCCATCAGTGACGAGCACCACAGAATCACAAACCGACGAACATAGAATCTTCCTCAAATGGGGACGTTCTCCAACGATCTTGAGGTAGGATTTATTTTCTTATTTAATTTCTAGACTTGTTGAATCATTATACTACCATCTCGCTATCAGGCTAACGCAGAGGGCGCAGGCCAAATGAACAAGGCCCAGACTCTCAGAATTTTGTTGGAATTTGAACTGTTCTTCACAAATTATTTATTTGGGATGGATGAAACCTATAACGGTGGGATTAAAAATGAATAGGTCATTCTGGGGAGTCCTTTGGCATCTCCGGATGGATAAACGGGCCACCGAAGCTCACCTGGTGACCCGCGGAAGACCGCCGACAACTAGAGCTAGCGAAGGAGGTGATAGTGGTAACCGGAATTCACCGTCTGCAGAGGAGATGGTGGTGCGCCATCACTCATTGTCAGTGAAGAAGGCTATGGTCATAGCTGCGGCGGGTGAAGACAGAGGCTGGCTCGGGCCGGCCATGGAAGGCGTAGTGGCATGAAGCCGGAGAGAGGGTCATAGCATATAGACACGGTGGATAGAAATGGCCAGCCTTAGCTAGCTACGAGAAGAGGCAAGTGGTGCACTGTCGTGGCTTGGAAGCTGTGGCGGAGAGCCGGGACCCACTCCCCGAAATTCACATAGGCAACCTATCGGCGCCCCGTGGCGCCGCCGCTTCGACTCTAAAAAGGAACCCCCCCCCCTCATGCCAGCTAGGGAGAGCCCCGCTCTAGAAGGTCACACCCCTCCGTGGGTTAGGTCATTCCCCTCAGTGGTTTGGGCCGCACCAGCCTAGCGGGTCGAACCACCCAGGTGGGCGGGCTAGTCCTCGGACCAGTGGGCCGCCCCCGCCATGGCCCAGCCCAACATGACCATTTTAGGTGGTTCGGATTGGGCCGGGTCGGACCTAGACCGGGTCGGGTTGGCCGAGCCAGGTCGGGTCATCCTAGACTGAGTCGGACCGGACCTGGACCCCTTTCAGGTCCAGTTTCACTAAAAGAGCCATAACTTGTGAACCAGGCATCCGTTTGACGAACCCTCAGTGGCACTGGGATCCTTGGAGAGAGACGATCCTTTTGGTAAAAGCCAATGTGTTTTGGAGAAATTTGGAGTATGTACGGGTTGGATAGAACTAAAATCCAACTGGGCCCTCAGTACTAAAATGCATATAAGGCACAGACCGGGTGTTCGATTGACGCGTCGTCTGTCGCGTTGGAACCATTATTACATGGTGGTCCTATGGGATTATTCTTTTTAGAACTTCGTGGTGGTTGAATTATGAATGATGTCTTGAGGAGTGGATCCTCCCAGAATCAAGCATTCTTATTGAAGAAATCTTGTGGTTGACTGTAATGTGAAGAAAGAACATCGATCATATGGGGGTTAGTATCTATCGATCCTGTGTGGGTTAGTGCTTAAAGATCATGTGTGGGTCAGTACCTATCTATCCTGTGTGCATCAACACTTATCAATCATGTGTGGGTCAGCATCAATCGATCCTATGTGGGTCAGCATCAGAGCCTCTCAACAGAATAAGATGATTTATTTTTATAACTAATCATCTATACTTTTGTACTTAAGTTACATACCTGGTGTGATCTGATTCATTACCATCATGGTGTTACCTTTTTGGTACTTTAACCTTTATGTGTTACCTATGTTGTACTTTTACCTTCGTGGTGTTACCTTTGTGGTATTCTTCCCTCATGGATAAATTGTGAAAATTGGATTAAAAGTTGGATCCTTATGATTCCTCATGTATGAGACAAGTTTATATTGATAACTTAGGTATATGTATGGGAATATACCTATGTAAAGTTGATGACTACTTCATGCATCATGATTGAGGTCTTACTTTGTTGTTTTTCCTTTGTGGAACTCTGGGAGACCTTCGGGGGTCTTGGGGTCCCTAATAAGTATTGTTATAATCAACCCTGCACGAGATACGCCTGCACCTTACTGTGTCTTGTGCAGATGATAGACAGCATTGATCGAGGTAGAGGGAGCCAGGCTGGATGGTGCTCAAAGGTGGAATATTTGACTTGATGTGACATAGTGACTATTGATCATGAGATGTACCTACCCTTTAGGTAGGATCCTCGGTGGATATTCCGGGATCTCTTTTCCTCTTTTATTTGTACTTGTACTTTATAGTTTGGCTAGTATTCTAGACCCTTTACTTTCAGTAATCTTTTTACTATAGTATTTTACTTCGTGGTTGCTTCTTGTTGTCATATTGGATTGTGTGTTTGTACATATTTAAAGTCAATGCATTCCTGTTATAGAGATACGCCTTTCTGGTGAAAGTCACTAGCCCCTAACCTATGGAAAGCGGGATTGGGGTAGTCGCAGAATGGGCCCCGGGGGACAACTAGTGACATTTATGTTATTTTATAAATAGCATCGTTGTGCCACACGTCATCCTTTTTCACACATTTCTGTAAAACTTTATTCTTCAATATGAAGTAGTATACACACCTTGTATTACTCCCATTGAGCCTTTTTTAGTAAATTGAGGATTTCAACATCGACTGTGGACACCCCTTGGGTGCTACAACTTTAATTTCTCCTTCATAACTAATTTTTTGAATGCCTTGATTGCCTTATATCATTTATCTTAGAATTAAAATGTGTTTCCCCTTGTAATAGATAGCCCAATTGATAACAGAACCTTATCAGTGCCATGTTGAGCTTTATAATTGAATTTCCTCATATGGTAGCTTTCTAAAATGATTATTTTTGTGAATTGACATGTGATAATTGAATTTCATGATTGATTTATTAAATGATTTTTTGAACAATGGCATTATTTTCTAAAAAACCCCCTTAAATGAGGTGTGTTGTCTTTGAAATTTATAAGTGATGACTAGTGATTTAAAACATGCTTGGTTATAGCTCATTGGAATTATACTACGATTTTATGTCAATGATAGATATATGGTATGTTATTACATGGTCTCTTTTATAATATCAAAAGGAATTTCCCTATTTTTAAATAAATATTTATTAAATAAACGGACCTCTTAAGAGATTTATTCTACTTATAAATGACATTTCACATGTATTAAATTTCTCTATTGTTGAAGGAATTTTCTAAGTGACTCCTTAATATTGTTAAAATGAATTTTCATTCTTTATTAGATTAAGTTTCATTCTTTTTAATGGAATGTCTTGTCAAAATGGAATTATTTCCTTCAATGATTTGAATTGTTTAATAAATATGACTTGTTTATATTGGAGAGCTTGATTCTTGAATGTTGTGTTTGCCTAAATTATTCAAAATATTAAAATAAATATATTTTAAAGGGTGGTGAGGCCACTCCATTTATTACATTCTTAACTAAATTATTAATTAGATTTGTAATAAATGGAATTACCTCCACCTCCAATGGCCCGAAGGCCTTCATTTTTTATTGATTTTGGTAATCCACCTTTCAAGGGGTGAGGTGCAACCCTTACAAGGCCCATTGGCATAAGTATTATATGGACCGTAGGCCTTAGAAGAATTTATTGGCCGTAGGATTCAAGAATTATATATATCCCAGACTAACTACTTGGAACTGCTCCTCCCCAGCATCTTCATCGTGAAACCTTCTCTCCACCTTCGCATGGTTGTTCATCTAGGCATTCTTGTGTATGCACAGGCTTGTCCCAATGGCAAGTGCCATACCCTCTCATTCTTGCAATCCATTTAGCTTCTGCTCTGGTGAAAGCTCATTGCTCATCCTCCTTGTAGAGCTTGATTCTTGTAGGTTGTCTGGTTTGAATCTGCACTTAAGGTTGCCTGAAGGCCTTGAGGTGGCCTAAAGGCCTTACTGACCCGATGGCATGGGTGGCCCGAAGGCCTTACAAGACTTAGGGACCAAATCGGTGACCTGAAGGCCCAAACGGGGGGCATATTCTCAGCTGCTACAGTGCCAAACAATGCCTTCTATAGTTCCCGCTACAGTACCTACTACAGTACTGCACAATCCCCGCTACAGTACCTATTACAGTACCGGCTACAGTACTTCTATAGTACCCCGTAAGTTCTGCCTCTTTATGGATTTGATCCCTGGTCGCTTGGATACACTTATGGAGTCCTTACCAACCGGGCTAAGGCTCATGTGAAATGGAATTACCTCTTTTATAATTGTCTTAGAAAATGTAAAGAATGAGAGGTAATGCCTCATGAATATTATTATAAATTTGAATTTTCCTTATACATAGGTTTTGTAAGTATGAGAAGGGTTTTGTTTATCATGGTTGTATCAAACTCACTTACATCAGGTGTTGAGCATGACATATCAAGTCATTGATACTATGTGGATAGTGGGAATAACAGATCTCGTCCCTTGTGAGTGTTTACATGATGTCACACTCACTATCGATTGAGTGTTTACATTATGGTACACTAACTATCTCAAGTTATGGGTGTGAAGTAGCCCACTAACTATGAGATATTGGTCATGTACCCTCTGTTAGAGCTTATAGGATCATTTATACGGGTTATGGACGATTGAGTAATACCCTAGTACAACCATCACCTATTATTCCAAGTATATAGCCACTTATGTCTTCACATAGTTCGTTCATATATGTGGATGAAATATATAACTATACTATATATATTATTATTACTATATGTATAGTTACTAATCAGAAACTCATTCCTGCCATGAGTCGAAGTAAGTAAGAGTTGTCCAGGTTTTCTTAATAGAACCTGATCCAACTGCTGTGTATTTATTTATTTAGCACTATTTATTAATTAATATTGCATGTACACTTCTTACTATATAATCATGGATTTTATTTAGTTTTAGACACCATGGGTGGTAACCTAGCATGATTTATATCTCCTTCCATGCTCATGCCTCCATTACATTGGGGTACCAGAGTAAATCTCATATTCACAGGACCACAAATTCTTTCTTGTATTTGGGTGTTAGGATAATTGGACTGAGCTGGAGCTTAGGATGCACATAGACTTCACCCTCAGGTATTTTTATTTCTTTTATGTATTCATGTATTTCCTTTTATGATTTTTCCTACTATATGACTATTTTTTTAGTTTATGTATCTCCATTTGGACATGCATTCATTATGTACATTGGTGTTGGACATCTTTTAATTTTTTTAGTTTATACTATTCTTCTATTGTTTTATCATTCATTTATTAATAGTTCCAATTTTTTCAATTATTTAATATCTGATATATTATTGTGATACTTTGATCATGAGGTTATAGTCTCCCCACTATCACCTCCTTAGACCTAGGCTGTTAGTCGGCAGCCTCTGGCATGTGGGTAGTTGTGCTTGAGGCCATGTGACCCATTGGTCTGGCTACTGATTTAGTGTTCAGTCAGGCTAGGATGTTTTAAAGGTTAATTTTTGTTCGTTTTCAAAAATAGTTTAATTTTTAGTGAATTGTAAAATACAGTAAAATATTTTATTTTACATTATAAGATAAATACAAGGATTTTTGAGTCATGGATGATGTAAGTACCCATTAGTTCAAACTCAAGTTCACTATTTACAATATATAGTCATAAGAATCATTACTATTGATAGTATTCATCCAAAATAATATATTAATGATTATAATATTCCAAAAATCCTCAATCCTCCCCTCATAAATACAACCACTTACAACCTCTTCTCCTTGAAACTTCAAATCCTTGAATATTTCCAAACATATGAAAAATTCCTCTACCTGTACTATCCCATATGTTTTAATTTTTCTGGTCTCATAAAATGGAAAATCCATGTTTCCTTAAGTGTAATCCCAAGATGAGACATTTAAAGGATAAGGTAATACACTCCACTGAGTAATTTATTTTCCTCTTCCTCCTCATCCTCCAAAGTAATTATATTAAATAAGGAATAATAACTCTATTATAATATAAATACTATAATTTTAATTTTTTTTAATTTAATATATATCATCCATAAACATTTATTCTACTCTTATTGAAAAAATTATCACATTTCTTATATTATGTCAGTTCGCCACCTTTATGAATAATGATTTTTCATTTCCCATTACCGCCTTCATGTTTGTTAAAATTCACATAAAATGTTTTAAAATGGACTAATTATTATATTATATATATTTTCATATTTTTGAATGAATATATTTCCATAATGTTAAATAAAACATAACTAGTTTGTGATGGTCGGTAAAACTGTATAAATAAACTAACTATATAACACTAGAATTTTACTAAATTAATCATGACTATGTTATAAAACGTATGGGTATTTGGGGCCATTTAAATTTATGTAATTAAATTAATACCATTTCATTTCACTTTTGAAGTTGTAGTATAATTTTATAAGAACATTAATAATTTTTAACAAGTGATCCAACCTTGGAACCATGAAATGAATTCTCCTAAAACAACAAAAATAAACATTATATCTCATTTAAATGATTAAATATGGAGATTATAAATTATAATAAATAAAATATAGATATAATGTTTTTTGAATTAAGTAATTAATTAATATAATTTAACTATATGGGATGTTAAACTCAAGTTCATAATGATTCTGAAACAAAAGGTAAGGTATCTCTCTAAACCACCCTTTTCTTTAGGTTATGACATTTCTCTCTCAAACTCACATTATATCTCTATATAGTGTTCTATATTCTTATAAATTCTATATATGTGTCTATTAAATATATACCTATATAATCCTCTCATCCTTTATGGGGTAATAAATTCCCTATGTTTATTTATCAAATTTCATCTTTATGAAATCTCTTTTGATTATGATATGAGGCGGGATTATGAAACCCATTTATTTCTATTGGTAATTTGTACGTTTACGATTATTGACAAATTTCCTTTTTTGGAACAAATAATCATGTACATGTTATGATGGGTGTTCCCAGATAAAACCCTAATGTATTGGGTAATGTTTTTGTCTCATTTAATGTTATGTATGGGTTAAGGAGTAAACCAAATCCATGATGGGACTGTGTCCACCATGTGATTTTTCCTTAGTAGTTATCCTTGACTCATGTTTATGTCATGTTATATGTTTCTTCCAATTACCTATTTTCCATGATCATATGATACCATATTCTTATGTTATTCTCTCATGAAATCATTCATGAGGCTTCACTTTTGTAATATCATGTTATATAATTTGACTCAAATGTTATGCTTCGATATCAATTTTATTCTCGTACTTTGATCTGTAGCTTACCCCTTAATTTTATGGATTTCCCATGGTATCCAATGATGTTTTATAAGATCTAAGTCATTTAAGATATCATTGTGTATGTTAATATAAATTAAATATATTTTAGTTTCACTTTAATGTATTATGAACCTATTATTCAAAATATATTAGGATTCTTGATCCTTTAGTTGTATTTAATTGATATTTATGTTAAAAAGGGTCTAATGTTTTTTGTGTAAAAGGATTTTGTATCTATAGTTGGTATCATAGTATGGTATAGTTTTTTTATGTTTAGACTAGAATACTTTAGTGAAAACCCTATGGATAAACATAAGTATATGAGTGTATCCTATAATTTTTGTGAAGTATTTTGTTTGGAAACTATGGCGTCAGTAGCTTCAATACAAATTAAATATTTATAAATCCTACTAAAGACTAGTGTAGTAGTGAATAGGGTTCAATCCAAAGAGGTAAAATTCTACAAATGGTGATGTTATACATTTCATTCAATTTTTATTAATGGAAAATTGTTATTAAATCTGGTAAAAAAGGGATAGTTGGTTCTCTTGAATGTATAACCTCTAGATGAATAAATTTTGTAGTTTCTAAACTATAGAATACATTATCCCATTCAATGATACAACCAGTGGTAGATAAAAACATCTTCCCAATTGTTCTTAATTGTTAAAAACTTTCATGGAATTTCGTACTCTAGTATCGACTTCTAGTTGATAAGTCAATAGAGACCAATAAAGTCAACCATCCCTTGTTGTGTTCTAGAAATTAATGGATATGAATCACATGGTCACTAAGAAAATGGTAGGTTCCAAAAACACTTCATTATTGAAATAATTAAAAATACATATCATCTCAATATCATTTCCCAATATTAGTTTAGTCAACCATCATAATTAAATACTTTAGTAATGTTAGAAAGTGATTGAAATGTATAGAAAAGGAAGAAATAAAGAAGAACAAAAAACAAATCACTCCATAATGGATTCAAACACCTTGAGAAACTAAAAATATGTGATAAATTTTGGTGCACTTCAATTCTCCTCATTGACACATGTATGTTTTATCATGTACCCCCCAGTAGTTGTCCTTTTTATACTCTATCTCCATGTTATATAGATAAAATCCAGATATTTCATACTTGATCTATTTCAAACCTACTTTCTAAAATACCATCTTTATAACTAAAGTGATTTATTTTTTTACTAACCCATGTATTCCCTACAAACTTTTCAATACAAATTCCCTATATGATTTATTTAAATGTTATCATGTGTATTTTTTGGTGATCTTTCTTGGAGAAATTATTCTCTACAACACAATTTTCATTCATGGAATTTCATGTACCAAGTGTGGGCTAAAATTATTTCATGGGCCTATATTTTTTCCAAGATGACTTGGGATTTAGCTTTTGGGATTTATAATTTTTCTTGACTGAAGGAGTTAGTTGTTCAAATTTTTTCCCAGATCATCCTTCCATTGAATTCAAAACGTAGGGTGACATAAGTAGAGTAGTGCAGAGAAAAGTTACTTATTGAGTGATATTTCTTAACCAAGGATCATGTTTCATGCTTCTTATGATGGACTATAAAATGGTGATGGTTGTGCTTAAAAAAAATCTTGTTCTTGGTAGTCATGGGTATCACAACATCAAACATAAGTAATTAATGTTGATGCAAATTCTTCAGAAGTATATCAGATCAGATTTTGATGTTTCTATGCACTACCTTAGGGTTTCTCAATAGTGAATGTTGGTAAATATTAGTTTAGAGGCCAGTAATCGTGTTTAAATAGTATAAATTTTTTTATACATCTTCAAGTGGGGAGTCTCGTGTCAATAGAGGCAATTTTGTCATTTCCCTCTTCAGTACTATAGGTTCCCTCGTTATCTATTACGACAACAATAATATCCATATCTAATTTGGTACCAGATGGAGACATAGGTAACATTAAATTATAGTCCCAACATAGAGTTAATATTCCATTCCTAAATGTTCTTTTTGAAAAAATGACGAGTGGTCACTCAATGTTGTCCATGAACAAGGGGTGGATGCTTCCACCCTTTATTTTTGTATAATGAGTTTTTTCCCTATTTTTTGGTCTTATAATTATTTATACATCATTATTTTTTATTTTTTATATTTGGAGGTTGTGGTCACTTGAAAATTCATTATTAGGGATGATCAAACACCTCCTGTGGTTGTATTAGTTTAATGCATGGCTAATCATATCAATTCACAGTAGCTTTTCTTTGAAATTTTTTAATAGAAGTTGATTTGAGATAAATTTTGGGTTATCCTCTTTGTCATGTGGTCAATCATCTGGGTATTTTGGTCGATCATGATGGCCTTATAGATGATCTTACCCTTTTTACCATGGGGAATATACAAAGTTGAACCATTTTCCTCTATAATCGATCCAAATGCACATGTGGTCTCTCTAAAAAAATTTTTTATAAAATTTAGCAAATGGTAGTCACACAATCGATCCAGTTTCACTTGCGGTTCTTCCAACACAGTTTAAAAAATTTCACTGTGGTGGAAAGAGATGAAAATAGTAATAAATATAACGAATACTTCTCATATTAGATTTCCAGCACATTGAATTTAAATCAATTGAGCTCCCAAAAATAGATATTTTTATTATAAAATTCTATGAACTCCAAATTCATCTAGAAATGTTATATATTCATATATTCTCCAAAAAACAACAATTTTAATTATCAAAATAATTTAATTCACCAAAATAGATATGTAGAAGTGTGATAAAATAACACCACGTCATATATAGCATGTGGTTTCCAAGAAATTACATCCCAGTCTAGATACTACAAGTGGATATGGATCTAGCACAGTTGTACCTAGGGTTTATAACACTGAAAAGGGTGCATTGGTATTTAACTCGATTATCACCAAGTTCACAAATTCTTGTACACCTTTTTTAACACTCCTAGATGATATTCGTTGGTAAATTCAAAAAATATTTTTGAACTATTATGAAGGACATAAATAGATTTTTAGGTTCAAAACAATTATAGGTAAATCACTAAGAAACCCCTAAATTCATACCTATAGACTAAAAAATTATGATTTAAATTTTATTTGTAAGTTATTTCTTCTTAAATATTTGTTTCCCTTTTAGATTTTTATTAGTTAAATTATTTAATCCTTTTTTATTTTAGTTAATGGTGGGAAATAGGAGGAGTTGTACCCACCACCAACATGATAGGTCGTGTGATGATTTCCCTAATGATATACTAAACATTTTTGGAGTGAGAGATTGGAACTCTATATAAGTACTACCTCATCTAACTCATCTTATTAATAATAACATGAATCGTATAAAAGGCCCTCCTCCTACGAAAGTGAAATTTATGGTCAAGTCATTTATAGAAAAATGGACTCCTACCTTTAGTGTATCTTTTGATCCCTTCATCATAGAATAATGGATTAACTTGATTTAGAGTATATTTTATATCATCCAATGCTTAGAATAAGATAAAGTCACACCAGCTATCAATAACTTCAAAGGGAAATCCGGTTAGGGTTAGAAGCTGAACAAGAACACAAAGTCCACAGAGGAAATTAAATCCATGGAATGAGATGGATTCAGAAAAATATTTTTTAATAAATATTTTCCGTGAGATAACCTTCTTAAAATGGAGTGGTATTTTCTTAGGCTGAATAAAAATAATAATGAGTCTATTTGGGTGTATAAGTAAAACTTCACAAGGCTTTGATGGTATATCTCTATCTTTTTGATAAACACTAAAAGCAGGGTGCACCGCTTCTTTAGTGGGTTAAAAACAAGTCTAAAAAAAATTTGTGATTATAGACTTCGATAGTTATGAAGAGATTGTTTTTGTTCCCTCAATGTTGAGATTGAGAATAGTGACTCTCAGTGGTCTCATGGTCCTAGAGATAAAAATCATAAAATACAGTTTCCTTTAATAAGATCAATAGATAAATCCCAAGGAGAAAATAAACCCTAACATTCCACTTTTCAAAAGTGTGGGAAGAAGTATAGATACCTTATAATTTCATACATTAACATTATAATGCTTTTTAAGAATACTTAATTCATTATAGAAACATTTTCCGAAAGGTTTTATTAGTTTCGTGGGTTTGGAAATATGGAAATGTAAATGTTGCCCCATGAATGAGCTAAATTATCTCCCACTAGGCTCTCTAATACTATCACCCCTCTTAGAAACATAATACATGAAACATATCTTTATATACTAGGGAGATAAACATAAAAATATTTGAACATACATGCTCAGTAAGGGTAATAAAGGGATATATGTAAGCATAAATATGAGAATAGGGGTATGAGAATGTGCTCATAACATTATAAAATCACACCCTATATATAGAAGATCATAAACATGAATTATGTCATATAGATTGGTAGTTAATAAGACATGAATCATAAATCATTCAAGAGAGTAATCCATGGAAGAATAACATAGGAGTAATACCTATAATTTATGGAATACACATAATCATAGAAAATCTTATTTCAAGGATACCTACAATGACCTTAATAAAATGTCAGTCTTGGTATAATCACCTGTGGGCCTTCTTATTTCTATATAAAACAACTTTATGTACCCTGTTATTTTTTGTCTATGGCTACAACCCATGTACCCTCTTACTTTATGGCTCGGGATACAACTTGTGTACCTACTTATTTTCAGACTTGGGTTAAAACCCATGTACCACCTTGTTTTTATGCTTGGGCTATAACCTATGTAACCTTTGATCTCATAAACAATTCATCATTACCCAATTCATTGAAGGGTGATATAGGTCCACCAATATCATAATAAAATCACAAATACATATTCCACAAGATCATAAACAACCATATCATAACCCATGAAATGAAATTGGTTTCATAAACATTGAAATGATATCTTAATCTATAAAAAATAGATAGTTTTTATAATAGTTTCATCAAAATAATTACCCATGAAAGGAAGTGGGTTTCTTAATCATATAACCTGTGGAAAACAGATAGCCTTCATAAACATAATTTCATCAAAAAATAAACCATTCAGAGAAAGAATATTAATGAAACTATTTTATCATTTTCCCATAACGGCATGAGAAATGCCAATTAAAGTCATCTTAGATGGAAAATAATTTTGAAATATCTTTTAGAAACACTTCTTGAGGAAAATATCGTTTCTTATTTGAATAAATATTTTTTAAAAATAAAACATTTAGAAAAAAATTTCTTCTGAAAAAAAACATTTAAAACATATAATGAAATTATGAAAATGTTTCGAAACCCATTTCTTTGAAAACAATTTTGAAAAATTATAATGAAATCTTAAAAGAATTTTGAAAACCATTTCATTGAAAACACATTGAAAATTTATAAAGAAATATTGAAATCATTTTGAAAATAATTTTATTTAAAAATAATTTGAAATATCATTAAATAATATTTGAAATAATTTAAAACCTTTTTTTAATATCCTTTTTAAAACATATAAAGGATGTTTTTAAATAATTTAAATACAATTTTTAAACAAAAATCATTTTTTTAAAACACTTTTTCTTAGAGAAAAAATTAAAATCAGCAAATTTACTAAATATTTGGAAAAAAAATTCTTTAAAAAACTAATCTTGTAATATTAAAAATTAACTATCAAGTAAAAGACAATCATGATGTTGTGTAAATCCATATATGTAGAACATTCCTTTTGCACGTTAAAATTTTAGGAAAGTTCCTTGATTAGAAAATAAGAAGAATATTACTTTTAAACCCACTTTTTTAAAAGGTAATACATGGGTAAAAATGTTTTTCAACCATCATATTATATTAGTAAAACATATCTAAAAACCTTTTTATTAAACACAGATTTGAAAGAACACGTATTTCTTACTGAAAGGAAAATTAAGGTTGTATTTTCATAAAAACATTTTCTTAATTAACTTAAGTACCAAAGATTGGAAAATGGTACCATTACTTCTATATAACGTGAGTAACTAGAGGTTATGATAGTTATTAGTAGATGTATCATAGTATTTCATCAATGGAATCATAAATAATATCGATGAACGATGAGATTGTAGCTATAAACTATTACCACTTTAGTAACTTTGAATCATAATACAATGGAAATAAGAAAATTACATAAAGAATTATATATAAGTAAAATAATTATATTCATTTTATAAAATGTCAAAGGTATTATATACACATCATAGAAAAATATAGGTTCATAACATGGCATGTGTCTCAAAGATGTAAAATTGGGACAAAATTACTTTACTTATTTAGAATCTTTTGAAACATAATCCCCATGAAAAAATGATCATCAAATGATTATGTAAATACCCATAAATTTAATTTTATTAATCATATAATATATCTATGGCCATTATACACACCACAAAAAATAAATGAGTTGTGAATAAGGCATGTATCTCGTAGAAATAAAAAGTGAGATGAAATCCCTTACCTTAAATCTTAAATTTCAATGTAAACATTCAAACCTTTGATATAATAAATATAAATCTATTATAAATATACCAAAGAATTATATTATTATATATAATACCATATTTTATTCAATTATGACTTTATATTACCTGTTTTTTAACAATTTCATGTTAAATTAATGTTTTGTGTAATAATTGTTTTGTTTATCGTATCTGTTTTGACATGTTATTCTTGATATAGTTACGTACATCATGATTTAATTATTTATATAATGTAAAATATTATTTATATATATATAATATTAATTATATAAATATTTAAATTAATCTATAAAATATATAATTATTAAATTAAATACATCATTCATGGAGACAGTAGGTCGTACGTAAGCATGAATGATGCTTCCATTTTATAAACCTATTGAAAGAAAGTAAGTAAATAAAATATATGTATATAAATATAAATAACATTACTCCAGTGGAATTAATATTTCATATATATCATATATTTTTACTAAACCCATCCTTTATTATTTCCATGTAAAGTGTGAACGAATCACATCACTTTAAGGAGGTAGTAGTCCACACTTCCACAAACGAAGTTATCATATTAACACAAAATGGAAAGCATGAAGGTAGGATTTATATAATAACTAAAGAAGTATAAATAAACAATAAATTTCATATATATAATATAAAAATATATTTTACATTACAATTTTAAACCGTGAGAGGTGGTAAAGAAAAATGAACAACATCGTTTTGTGAGACTATAGTTCACTGTACACAGAAAATTGTAAGTTTGTCACCCATTAGATGGAAGTGTGTGTAAGCATAGGTTTAACCATTTGAATAAAAACATCTCATTATATTGAGTATAATTATATTATTATATTATTATTTAATAACAATATTTTAAGTGGTGGAGAATGAAAATAAAACAAAGGGTCTTGAGGAAGGATGTTACATGTTCTTTGGGTAATTCCTATCGATTCACACCAAAGGGATTCAGTAGATGAATTTATAAAAAAAATGAGTATTCTAGGATGAAAGTATATGTGTTGGTAAGATATTTAGGTATATTTTTTCCGATGCTAATTTTCTTGATATGTGTAAATAAGTGGGAGGGGTGAGTGTCTTTTTATAGTGGAGGAGGTGTGGAATTCTAGTAAAAATTTTAAAAGGGAATTACACCCACGCTTTTACTATGAATAGGGTATCCAATAATGAAAAAAAATTAAATAAAAGGGATTATATGGTATAAACATGGACATAAAATGGGGTTTTTTAAAGTTTATAGGTTGTTTTGGGCCTTAACTTTAATGTTAATTCCTTTATTAAGCTAATTTTCACATTAATTATTGTAATTACTTTTAATTATCTTCACAAATATTTTCATAAAAAACTAATTTGACCTTATAAGACATTATAAATTATTATTATTCCAAATATAGAATTGATTTTTTCAAATTCTAGTAACATAATTTTTATAAATTAATTTAAATTTAATCTTGAGGGTGGGATGACAATGCGGGTTTTAAAGTAAAAATATTCAAAAGTTTGGTAAGTTTTTATATCTAATTTCAAATTGAAATTGATTAAAATGACCCAAATTATATTAGTTGTTGTATACTCGATATAATTTACCTTTAAACACAATAAAAGTTTTAATTTAACCATATAAATAAATTATAAGAAAAATATTTTTTGAACTAAAATTAAGTATTATTTATTATTCATCAAAAAAATGAAGATTCACAAAAGCATACCCAAAATTCCCCCTAATATAATTTTTATATTGAAATTTCAAAAACAATGTTCTTATTTTCAAATAAAAATTATAAAAGTTTCAAAATTCATATTCAAAATTGGTTCTCTAATAATAGGCGGTAAAATTCCCTTTTATAAGAATACATCTTTTGATTCATAAAATTGGATTTATTATTATATTACAAGTATAGAATATATTGGATGATTTTGAAAAATGTTTATTGAATATAGAATATATAAATTTTATTAATAAAAATTAATAAAAATTGTATTGTTTAATTTATTTAGATAAAATTGTTTCTAAAGCTAGAAAAATAGTTTTCTTAGAAGATTAATTTCTTTATTTTTATTTTTTCATGCATTAAATTCAAATAATTGATAACAAAAGGATTCATTTTATATTAATGTTTATATCATATTTTCCACAATTTTTTTAATCTTATTTGTACCTTCCCTTCCAACTGATAAGTGGCTTCTATAATAATATTTTAATAATCATATTAATATTGTATTGTAGTTTGGTATAAACTCAACCTTGCATGTTACACAAGCTATCAAAGGAATTTGGAATTTTGTGTAACATAAGACAGACATATTTTTTCATATGCCACAAGATGATCTATGTATTTATTCTAGTGCACACAATCCAAATGTACTGATTTAATATATAAAAACTATATTCTATGTTGCGTGAAATTGAAAATATTTAAAAGATTAAATTAATTTGGATAAAAATATAAAAATGAGGAGTTTACATTATATATCCCTTAAAAGAAATTTCTCCCTAGATATAAATCTATGTTATAAAAGGTTCAATAATTTAATGTTCCTTTAATAGAAACCCATGTCGTAAATAAGAATTCTTAAAATTACTTTAAAAATGGAATATTAGAAAAATGGAGGATACCAAAAATAACTCATAACATGGTTTCCACATGGGATAACATAGGTGGAAAATGAAAATATGGACATGGAAGAAAATTATAAATATTTAAATGGAGTGATTGAGGTCATAAATCACAAACAAGTGAATGATAAATACAAATTTGAGGGCAAAAAATTCATAAATGTGTGATGATTTAAAAGTCCATCGGTTCAAAAAAATTAATGTATTAGGATAAAATTTTATTTTTCGATAAATTTCATAAATATGAAGTTTTTTAATAAAATAATTGTCTAAATTATTTTAGTACAAACTTACCCTTTATTGTTCCTTTATCAACTTCCACTTCATCTATCATTCCAAGAAATGAAGTTGAATTTTTCATTCCTAAAGCATTAACAGATCATGAAATCCCTGAATAGAATGGCAGGTCATCCCATTTATTTTTATCACAACAAAAGGTTAGAACAATTTTTCCAATATACGTAAATCCTATTGTGGTGATATAATACATTAATATCTAAAACATTATCTAATGTTTGACATTAATCTTTCTATAAATGGTTAACCTTATATCCCTTCTGGAAGATAAAATTCCAAAACTCTAGAAAGAAGGTAGCTAAATTTTTCAAAATAAGCTTATCATTGATCCACAATATATAATATAGTAGCTCTTATATGTCACATTTTAAACATGTAAATACCTTTATTAGGTATTCTACTGAAACATAGTAACGACCTAAACTACCATAAATCCTTATTGAAAACATATATTCTTCAAAAATATAATTCACCCTTTATTCCTTAAATAGTCTATTCTCTTTAAAAAACCTTTTCTATTGGAAACTTTTGTTCATCATTGTAAATATAAAAAATCAATGTGATTTAATTAATCCAAAATACATGTATATATAGATAATAAATTATTATACTCATATCAAGTTCCACTAAAGGATGAACAATAATATTTTCATAGATATTATTTTTATAAAATCCAACATGAAATTACCCACTATGGAGTGACCCAATTATCATGGTCCAATTCATATATTGTGATTTCATATGTTTTCCATTTTCCCCTTTTCTTCATAGATTATTGGAACTGATCACCATTATTAACCCTTGTATTTGGAATCTTTTTAGAAAAACTCTCAAACTCCCCAAAATTGAAGCACTGAAGTGTGGGAGGTGCATTCTATGGAGTATTCTCATTATTCGTAACATTGTTGACTTTTTAAAATAAATTTAGATTTTAGATACTCTATGTACTTCCTTTCCACATTTAAAACATTTACTATTTCCATTAGGAAAATTCTTTCTATGCCACTATCCACAAATAGAGAATAAAGAAGGGATCTTCTTCTTATATCCATGGTTTTTACATTTTCCCTTGAAATCCATTTTCTTCTTCTTGATAAAACCATGAGATTGATATATAAATATAACCTCTATTTCAACTTTCACTTCACAATGAACAATCTATTTGATGCTACTGAAGCCTCTTATGGACAACACCCTTCTGATACTGGGCTTTAATCCACTGAAGAACCTATTGAAATTACTTTCTAGTTGGTTGATAATTCCATAACCCTACCTTAAAAGTCTTGTGAAATTATCCTCCTAGGTATCGATGGATTCATCATATGATTTATTCAAATCAATGAACTCCTTTTACATATTTGTATCTAGAACACGAGGAATTCACTTATTGAATAATATGTTCTTGAACTCATCTCAATCTGTTGATTCAATTTCATCTTGCTTCCTTGAATTCTTGATTAGAGTCCACCTCTGGTATTCATCACCTATTAGCTAATAAACATAAAGAATGAATTTCTCATGTTTTGAACACTGGATAATTGAGAATATATATTCAGTGATACTGATATAGTGTTCAATAATAAGTGGATTACAAGACCTACTGAAAAAGGTGTACATTTCCTCATGAAGTACTCAACAAAATGTTTTTCATTCCTTTTCTAGTTTGGAATCTATGCATGATTAATAGAATGAGAAATTTTTGTGAGAATAGAAATGATTTTTTGTATTCTAGAACCCATAGAATTCAGATGCTCAAAAGAAAAATTGTTTCATTTTATATCGCAATCACCATTAATGTGAAACATTGGGTTTTGATCCATTAACTTAAACCAAAAAATATATGATAAGAAATATTTTTCATAGTAAAGAACCACATGGTCATGAAACCTTGATTATAATATTTATAAATTATAAAACCTTCATAAATCTATAATACCCTACGTTTATCCTAGTTTATTCATAAACAAATTTTTTGAAATCATTCATAATGTTTTGTAAATATTTTGTGAATTCTTAATGCATATCCCTTAGGAGTGTAAAACCAGGTGTGTAGTAAAGCCCATTTTTGTGTACCGGGATATGCTCAAGTCGGGCTTTAGGTACATGTTTTGAGTAGTTACCCTTAGGTACATATATGAAAAATCCACATCCACCTATAGTATCCAAATAGTTATGTAATGCTCTGAAACCACTCGCTCAATCTATTTCCAAAATTCCAAGACATTTTCCTATAATTTTCCTCATCCTTAAACTTATCCTTATAGACATCCCAATACATATCCTTATAAATATTCCTAGGGATGTCACTATAGTTTTCTCATCCTAGTTTACAAAGGCTGACTAAACATTTTCTCTGATACCAACTATAGTGACCATTACTTTTCATACATTAACATTACATCACTTTTTCAGAATACTTAATACATTACAAAAATAGATTCCTAAGGAATATATTAGTTTAGTTCCTTTGGAAACATTGAAATGTAAATTATGGTACATGAATGTGATATATTATCTTCCACTTGGCTCTCCAATATTAGAACCCCTCTTAGACACATCATACATAAAACATATCTTCATATCCTAGGGAAGGAAACCTAAAAATGGGTGAGATCAGATGCTTGGTAAGGGTAAACAAGGTGGATTTGTAAGAAAAAATATGTGAATAGGGGTTTTATAACATGATCATAACATTATAATATCATACCCTACATATCAAAGATCATAAACATAAATCATTACATAGAAATTCAGTGTTCATAAAACATGAATCATAATGGGATCAAGAGCATAATCCATGAAATCATAACATAGGATTAGGACATGGAATTTTTGTCATAGACATAATAATAGAAAATATTATGTCAAGGATACCTACCAAGACCTTCATACCATGTGAGGGTTTGGATAATCTCTCATGGACCTTCTTTGAGATTCGACTAACCACCCATGTACCATATTATTTTCGAGCCTAGGCTACAACCTGTGTACACTATTACTTTCATTATTGGTCTATATCCCATGTACCTTATCATTTTCAGGCATGGGATATAACTTATGTACCTTATTTTTTTCATTATTGTTCTACAACCCATGTACCCTTTGATCTCATATACCATTTATCATTACCCAATTCATTGGAGGGAGATATTTTTCCCACCAATATTATAATTTAACCATACATAAATGTTTTACAAGATCATAAATAGTCATATAATAACCCATGAAATTAAATGGGTGTCATAAGCATGTAATCATATATTAACCTATAAAAATATATAGGTTTCATAATCATTTCATCAAAAATAATAATCCATTAAAAGAATCGGGTTTCATAATCATATAACCTATGAAGAAAATATGGGTTTCATAAACATAATTCAAACAAAACATAAACCATTCAAAGAAATAATATTAATGGAACCTTTGGATAATTTCCACAGAAAGGCATAAGTAACACTAAAGGATGTCATATTATATGGAAAGTTGTTTTGAAATATCTTTTAAAAACATTTTTTGAGGAAGATATCCTTTATTATTTGAAAAATTATTTTTATAACATAAATCATTTTGAAATACATTTTCTTTAAGAACACTTTGAACACTTCAAAAGAAATCTTAAAAATATTTTTAGAACCATTTTTTAAAAAAAATGTTGAAAAAAG
Organism: Viscum album; assembly: GCA_963277665.1. Taxonomy (NCBI): domain Eukaryota; kingdom Viridiplantae; phylum Streptophyta; class Magnoliopsida; order Santalales; family Viscaceae; genus Viscum; species Viscum album. The sequence continues at coordinate 690,097,749 of OY728164.1, forward strand.
ATAAATAAATCTTGAAAACATTTTAAAATCCTTTTTTCTTTAAAAATAATTTTAATGGACATAAAATAATATTTTAAATATTTTAAATCATTTTATTTGAAAACAATCTTTTGAAAACATATAAAGGAATATTTGAAAATAATTTAAAACACTTTTTAAATATAAAACAATTTTTGAAAACCCTTTTCATTGAAGATAATTTTGAAATAAAAATATAAAATATTAGAAAAACATTTTTTTAAAATAAAATAATTATTTAATCTTACAAAGTATGTATCAAGTAAATTCTGGTCACGGAGGTGGGTAATTCTATACATGATGAACATTCTTTTTTCAATGTAAAAGTTTAGAAAAGTTCCTTGATTAGAAAATGAAAAGAATATTACTTTTAAACCCATTTGGTAAAATGGTAATACATGGGTAAAAATTTCCTTTAAACATCATAGGATAATACTAAAACATTTCTAAAAACCTTTTTAGGAAACTTTATTTTGAAAAAACACATATTTCTGAGTGAAAGGAAAAATGAAGTGTAATTTTCATGAAAACGTTTTCTTAATTACCTTAAGTACCAAAGAGTGGGAAAATGTTACCATTACATGGATATAATATTAATAACCAGATTTTATGAGAGTTATTGTGATATGGATTGTTATATTTCATTAATGGATTTGTAATCATAAGCATTCTCAATAAACTATGAGATTATAGCTATAAAGCGTTGCCACTTTAGTAATGCTGAATCATAATAAAATGTAAATAATAACATTACAAGAATCTAGAAATATCATTAAATGAATTATATTAATGATATAAAATTTCAAAGTCATTATATACTCCTCATAGAAAAATATAGGTGCATAACATGGAATGTGTCTCAAAGAAAGAAAATTGAGAAAAAATTACTTTATCGATTTGGTAACTTTTGAAACATAAACCCCATAAAATAAATATCATAAAATACATACATAAATAACCATAAATTTAATTATAATAATCATATAATAAATTAATGGTATGTATACACACCATACAAAAGAAATGAGTGGTGAATAAAACGTGTATCTCACAAAAATAAAAAGTGAGACGAAATTCCCTTACCTTAAGTATTGACTTTATTTGTACACATTAAAACCTCCTATATAATAAATAAATGTTTATTATATATATAAAAAATAATATTATTATTACATCCAATAACATATATTATTCACTTATGAATTTATATTACTTGTTTATTAACAACTAAATGTTAAAGTAATGTTTTGTGTAATAACCGCTTTGTTTATTATAAATGTTTTGACTTCTTATTACTGATCATGTTAATTAGATCATTATTTACATATTGATATAATGTTAATAAATATTTATATATAATATATATTCATTACATAAATATTTAGAGTAATCTTTAAAAGATATAAATATTAAACAAAATGCAACATTCCTAGAGACGGTAGGCCATACGTACACATAAATGTCAGTTTTGTTTTATTATCATATTGAAGGAAAGAAATTAAATGAAATACATATATATAATATCATTAAAAAGGAATTATTGTTTCATATATATCATATATTTTTACTAAACACATTCTTAATATATTTCATGTAAAGTGTGAATGAATCACATCACTTTGAGGAGGCGGTAGTCCACACTTCCACAAATAAAGTTATCGTATTTAGAAAAAAAGTAGAGCATGAATGTAGGATTTATATATTAAATAAATAAAGTATCAATAAATCACAAATATCATATATATAATATAAAAACATAGTTTCCATCATAATTTCCAACAATGAGAGGCAGTAAAGGAAAAACGAAAAACATTGTTTTGTGAGACGATAGTTCACCATACACAGAAATAGTAAGTTAATTACCCATTATATGGAAGTGTGTGTAAGTGAAGGTAGAACCATTAGAATGAAAAAAATATTTGTATATTTAGTATTATGAGGTTATTATATAATTATGGATTAATAACAGATGAGGAGATGTAGAATAAAAATAAAACAAAGGAGCTTGAGGAAGGATGTTATCTCTTTTTTGGGTAACTCCTCTTGGTTTGCACCAAAGTGCTTCCTTGGATTACATTATACCAAAAGGGAGGATTTTATGAATAATGGGGATGTTGGGAGAAGATTTAGGTAAAGTGTTTCCAAGCCAAAATTATTGATCAGTGTGAATAAGTGGGAAGGTGAGGGCTTTTATAGTGGAAGAGGAGTGGCATTCTTTTTAATTTTTTAAAAGAGAATTCCACCTACGTTTATCCTACAAAAACTGGCTCCAATATTGATCAAATTAGATAAAATGGAATATTTTGAAAAATATGTCTATAAAATGGAGTTTTTACAAGTTTCTCGGCCATTATGTGCCTTTTGTTTAAGGTTCAGTCATTTATTAAGCTAATTTTCCCCTCAATCGTTGTAATAAATTTCAATTACCTTCACATATATTTTTTGTAAATAATTAATTTGAGAATATTATACATTATAAATTATTAAAAATATAAATATGGAATCCATTTATCCAAATTCCAATCACATAAGTGGCAGAAATTAATTTAAATTTAATCCCGTAAGCTGGAGGACATAGTGGGTTTTATGGTAAAATTGTTCAAAAGATTGGTATGTTTTTATATACAATTTCAAAATGAAATTTATTAAAATGTATTAAATTGGATTAATTTATGTATATTTAATTTAATTGAACATTAAAACTAGTATAAACATAATTTTACCTTATAAATCAATTATATGGAAAATATGTTTTAAACTAAAATTCGGTATTATTCACGATTTATCAAAAAATGAAACATAACACAAAAAATACCAAAAATTAACCATTCTCTAATTTTTATGTTCCACCTTTGAAAATAATGTTTATTTTTTCAAATACAAATTATTAAAGTGTCAAAAATAAGATTTAAAATGTGTTCTCTATTAAAAGTCGATAAAATTACCTTTTCGAATAATACATATTTTTATTCATAAAATTGGATTTCTTATTATATTATATGTATCAAATCTATTGGATGAGTACGAAAAATGTTGATTGAATATATATAATAAATAAATTTTATTCAAAAATTAATCAAAAATATTTTGTTTAATTTTTTGAGATAAAATTGTTTTTATACATAGAAAAATAGTTTTCTTAGAAAATTAATTTCTTTATTTTCAAATAGTATATACATTTACTTCTACTAATTGATAAAAATGTTTCATTTTATATACATGTGTAAATAATATTTTTACAATTTATTTAATCTTATTTGTAACTTCCTTTCCAATGTCTTGGTGGAATCTATAATAATATTTTAAAAATAATACTAATAGTGTATTGTATTTTGGTAAAAACTGGGCATTACACAGTACGCAAGTTATTGAAGGAACATGGAAATGTGTGAAACACAATCCAAACATATTTTTGTGTGTGATTCAATCTAATATAAGCATTGTGTGTAGTTCATGTAGTCCAAATATAGTGATTTATTATATAAAAATTATATTTAGTGTTTCATGATATTAAAAATACCCAAAAGATTAAATTAATTTGAAAAAAACAAAAAATATAGAGGTGTTAAAATAATAATCCTAGAAACTATCTAAAAGGTACCAGGAGATGTTTCAAATTTGAAAAATAGGTTCATCTGTATAATCAGTGCTAAATAGAAATGATGAAGCCCGCTAATGTTAAATAATAAAAAAGGTTCTGATCAACTCTAAGATTGTGGTATAGTGATTCAACTTTAAGGAACACAGTCACAATAAAATAAATTTTCCCAATACAAGGATTGTTATATACAATCAATAATAACAACATCCAATCCCTAGAGAGTAAGTAATTTAATATTCTATCACTACTATTGAGGTGGATCTTTAAGATGATATAGTGACAAGTATGTTGGTTAAATATTCAAGAACAACTAATGTATTTTTTATTCAGGTTCTAATCATTTTTTATATATTTCAGGTTTTATATAACTATTAAAACATCATAACAAAACATGGGGTTTAAACTATCTGTGAGAATGGAAAATGGATCAATTATTTCATCAAAAGTATATATCTCCTCTCCGGCCAATGTTTGTGGACTTATCTTTCCAAAAAATATTTTCTTGTCACTTTTAGTAGAATTTTATGATATATTTGGCATGTATTGGATATCATTATATAAATCCAACATCAACTGTTGGGGGAGGGAGACCACTCTTCACATCTCAAGTCATCATTCGATTCTTTACAAATGTAAGGGGGAGGATGAATCTACTTTATATTCATCATCTCAAGTGTGGATATTACTACCTTATGAGAAACCATATCTTCATAAAATGATTTATACAAAAGAGATAATAATGGTTGGATAAATTCCCATTCTGAGGGATTACACTAATGTATTCCCTAAAGTGTTTTCTAGTCTTCCTCCTAACTAAGAGGTTTATTTCTCAATCAAACTTATACTAGATATTTTCCCATATCCAAAAATCCTTATAAAATGGCCATCATTGATTTGGAATAACTGAAGAAGTAATTACCAGATAATTTGGAAAACGGTTTCATATTCACGAGTGTTTCATCATGGGGTGTGTCGGTCCTCTTCATTAAGAAGAAGGATGGGTCAATACGCCTATGAAATTATTATCTTGAGCTTAATAAAATCACAATGAAGAATAAGTATCATCTTCCATAGATCGATGAATTTTTCGATAAACTATGTAGAGGGGACTACTTCTCTAAAATAGTTAATTTTTTTTGTGAATAATGAAATAAGGTAAAATATGATATGTAACATTATAACCTAATTCCATGAATTGTTTAGTCATGGGTGATGTAAGAACCCACTAAATCAAATGCACCCGAACTACATATAGTCATAGAAATCAATAATATTGATAGATTTTCTCAAAAATAATAAACTAGTGGTTATAATATTCAGAAACACCTCTCTTATTCCCTTATAAATACTACCCCTCACAACCTCTTCTTCTCACGCCTTCTAAAACATGGAGCTTCCCAAAATTCTTCCCAATTTACTTCCCAATCCTCTCCCCCATGTCCTAGTACTTATGTCAGGACCCACCTTCTTCAATATGAGGTAAGGGGTAGAAAAGTGCCACACCCTTCATTACTCAAGATTAAGGAGAGATAATGACCCCCCAAGTCTCGTCTTTAGAAGGCCCCAGAGTGGGGAATAGCACCAAGGGTATAGAATATCACATAAATAGAAGGAATTAACCTTTTTATAGAAAAATATTTGGAGATAAGATGGAAATCCTAGAAACACCAAAGACTAAAGGTAAAAGTAAATCCAAGAGTCCATTGCCTCTTGCATTTTCAAAAGTAAAATTGATACAAAGTAAGACAAAAGTCTGAAATAATTTACCAAAAAAATAAACTAAAGATAAACAACAACTATCCCAATGCTAGAGATTGTGATGTCCAGAATGGTCCTAAAAGTCTTCCTAGAAACCTAAAAACTATTTTACAAACATAGGGTAATCATACAGGTGTCTTCATAGGGAAACTAAAGCTACTCATGCATAAGTGAGGGAACATACTAATTATCTTGTGAGAAAACAGTACAACCTCAAGAACCTACCAACGAATACTAACCATCCCAACCTCACCAAGGAACACTCACCCATGTAACTAAATTAAAGTAAAGTAACAATATAATCACATCAGCATTTGGGTACCCTGCACCACTTTCCCACTGGTTAACTGCGCATTCAAAATAATCTATCATCTTGATGATGCCACTCTTCCCACACAATGTCCCACTACCGCAACCCTCCCGCACACACCATGGCCTCAAACTGCACACAACCACACCTACAGACTCCTAAGTCTCAACAACCACATTGCTCTCCTGAAGACACTTGGGCCTCATCCCTATGACACATGGGAATGAAAAACCAGCCAGTAAATAACAAGGCCCCTCATCAAAAAAACCCCTTGCTCGAAGAACCTTAGACTATGGTAAGCCTCAATATATTATAGTCTGCCCAGATATACACGAGCGGCAAGATCCCGAATAGGGTGTGAGGAAGAAAGTCAGTAACTAGCCATCCATCCTCCCACTAGTATATTGGGAAATATACCCTTCCCCCTTAAATGGAGGTGTTCAGCATATAGTGCTCAAAAATGGTGGGGTGTGTATAGAAATCACAAGTAACTACAATATATATATAGGTAAAAAACACTCAACCCCAAACAACGGGTTTCACACGAATAAACAACAAGCCCACTCCAGTAATGCTTTTGTTGTTACCCCTATATGCACAACCATACAACAACCACTACCAAGCATAAACCCAACAACATTTTTGCTCAATTGAAATTTATTTATTTCAGGGGATTCACTTTAAATTATTATATCACTACTAGGAAACTAACAACTGTAACCATACCAAGTAATGAACAAAACCAAACTTTAGTCCCACTCCACAACAATACAATACTAGACTTGCAGTCCCACTACACATCCCCATTCAACTTCTACTAACTATCATTCTTCTAGGTAAAACCTCCCATAAATTCTCTCATAACATATCTATGCATCCTTACTACCCAAAGAAATCCCCCATGTAGTCCCACTACATAACAAGTCCATGAACACACCACAGTCCCACTGCGCGATGTTTCTTTACGACCAGAACATGACATAAAGGTAGTTATGCTGCCTGAAAGTTCATCCATTACACAATTAATCAATCTCTAATACTTAAACACCAATAAACCACCATGTACCACCCCACATACTGATCCCACAAACCCCATACTAGAACACACAACACATACCCACAGCCAACAAACTAAGTGTATTCAAATTTAACTGATAGGGGTTCTCTAACTTCCACTTTAATATAACTGAGGTGATTACAGAACAGATTTTATCATGTGTCATACCTTTATTTATCTAAGTATATGTGATCTATCAGATTGGATGTTACATACGAACATAAAAACATCACAAAAAAATAGAATACCACCTGTGCACAAGTAAAGAACACCAATGACCCTGATTTTCAAAAGTCATACAGCTACAACATCTATAAAAAAATCCAATATAACAAAATAAAATAGGCGACCACCATCAATCCAGACCCTTCCCATTACGTTATTTATGAAATTTATATTTTGATCGTATTAAATTCTTTTTTAATTATATTTTCAAGAAGATTATCCAGTCATTCCTTATAAGGAATCATTATCACATCCACCCCCACATGATGCACAATTTAAGAGAAGAAAAGGAAAATCCCTACTTGGATGATCCAAGATTGAATTTCCTTCTAGCGCCAAGAATAGGGGATGGCACGACTTGAAGGAAGAACTCTAAGGTTGAGCAAGAAGGGCTCCAGTACGGGTGCATGACTCTTCTTAGGAGGAAGTCTCTATGTGAACCTAGAGAAAATGAATAGGAGGAAGGAAGAGATGATCTCAGCTTAAGAAGATGCTAGATCCGAAAATTAGGGAGACCATTTCAATGTACTTAAATTTCAGATCGTGGTCTGATCACATAGCTTGGCGATTTCACACGTTGTAATTAATCGAGATTTTGTAATTACCTTTTGAAATGGTGGAGATAGAATAGTATAAATCTGTGAGTTGATCGATTAACTTTAAACAGAGAAAAAAACGTAACCGGGGTGAAACTAGAAAGATAGGGAAAAACTGGAAATGATTCAGCGATGGGTGAGTCATCGACAGTGAGTCACCGACGGGTGACCTACCGACACGACCTATATATTTTGAGCCATCGATGATGAGTTACCGATGCCACGACCTACCAACCCAATGACCTACTGATTCCTCGACCTACTGATTCCCTGACCTACCTACACTGAGACACTAACACTGAGCTACTGATGCTTCGACCTACCGACATCGATGCCCTTGACTCCCAGATGTCGATGCCCCTAACTCACTAATGTTGATGCCCCAGACTCACCGATGTTGATTCCCATGACTCACAGATGCACTAACATGTTTAAGCACTAACATGAAAACAAACGTACATGACAATGCACTGAAATTACGACACACTTACATGTCGACGCCCTGACATGCAGATACACTGACATGCCGACACACTCACATGTCGATTCACTGACATGCCGAAAAAAACTAGAAATTTAGAAAACTCTTGAAATGATCCATTATTGCCTCCTAGAACACCATTAAACACTCTATTTTCACAAAGTAAGGGCCTGGGGAAATCTGGGTTATTACATCAGATTCCTCTCAAACTATTCTCATCCATGAGAATTTCCAAACTAGCCAAGATGAAAAAGAGGTCCGAACAACCATCCCTTAAGATACCTCTCCGAAGTAAACCAAATTATGTTGTTATAAAGATAGAGAGAAAAACATGACATCCATGGAAATCTCCTTGACATATATCTCCTAAAAAACTATAGAAACACTACCACTTCTCTCCCTCAAGTAACTACACAAACACAAAATGTCACACCATCTAGACACATGGATTAGGGAGATCCTTCCTCCATGTAAATATATTAACTTCTTACAGTGACACTAACTCGCCCACGCGGGTTTAATCGCATACACATTAATTTGTATTGATTAGGGATCAGGTTATCCCCTCCCCATAGTCATTACTTTTCACACAAAATCAGATAATAGGGAAACAAATTATCAAACAACAAGTGAGGTCAAACATTACGTCATAAGCAAGGCACAATGCAAACATAAGAGAAAAAATCAGAAAAGATTTGGGTACTAGGCACACATATGTTCCTTCCATTACTAGTTACTCTCCTCAAGGCCACCATGCCTCCATAACACACAAACCAAAGGAATGGTCCATCCACGAAGTACCTTATCTTTATGATCCTTGATTATCACCGGCCGCTCCACAAATGTCACACCATCATCAATGTCAATCTATCCCCATTATAGGATGTGGGTGTCATCATTTAGATACTGATGGGGTTGATAGACATGAAAGACATTATAAATCCTCTCCAATTGTAGTGGTAATGCTAGCGGATATCACACCTTGCTGACTCATCCCAACACCTCAAAGGGTCCGATGAACCTGGGAAAAAGCTTAATCCCCTGCCAAACCTCTACTATCCAAACTGAGGGGAGACCTTGAAGAACACATGGTCCTCAACTTAGAACTCTAAAGGTCTTCTCCTATGGTCCAAATATGACTTCTTCCAGTCCTGAGCTTCCATCATCCTTTCAAGCAAAGATGAACCTTCTCTCTCGTGCCCTATACCATTTCTGGGCCAAGAACACCTGCCTCACTAACCTCTATCCAACACATGAGTGAACGACATGGTCTTCCATACAAGGTTTAGAATGGTTCCATGCCAATGGAAGAGTGATAGCTATTATTTTAGGAAAAATACACTAGGGGAAAGTGTTGTATCCATGATTATATAAACTCTAGAACACACACTCGCAGCATATCCTCCAACGTATGAATGGTCCTCTCTGTCTTCCCATCCATCTAAGGGTGGAAATAAGTGCAAAGACATGGATGGGTGCTAAAATCATGTTCTAATACCTTCCATACTCATGATGTAAAGTATGTATCCTGATCATAAATGATGTATATTGGAACTCCATGTATTCATACCACTTCACCCATGTACCTCTATGTTAAGGCACCCACGGTGCTTGACTCCATAACCACTAAGAAGTTAGCCAATTTCGTCAATCGATCCCCCACAACCCTAATGGAATCACAACCTCTATCATACCTGGGTAGTCTTATGAAGAAATTCATTGGTACATCATCCCACTTCCACATAAGAACATCCAAGGGCTACTGCAATCTTCCAAGATCATGGTGCTTAGGCTTCACCAAATAACACACAAGGCACCTTTCCACAAACTCTTCCACTTCCAGCATCACTCCAGGACACCAAAAATAACCTCCCAAACCCTAGTAAATCTTAAAAACTCTTAGATGTACCACCAAGGGTGAGTTATGGGACTCACCGAGAACTGCCTCACGCATCACCACCGGGAAAAAACAGCTTCCCATGGAACAACATCTGATTCTGACTATCCTCTGATAATCCTGCTGAAGCATTACCCTGACTAATGTGATCACGCAATAATTCACCCTCTGAGTCTCCCCATGGAGACTCCTCTACCTTCCATACCAAGGAAGACTGCACTGTCATCTGAAATATATAGCCTCCACCCCCATCCACTCTCATGCCCATATGTAAAGTACACAACGCCTATATTTCCATCCAATCATCTGCAGACTCTCGAAATTCATCCTTCTGTGACTTCCTGCTCAAGGAATCAACCTCTATGTTTCCCTTTCCTGGGTTATAGGAGATCTAAAAGTTGTAGTATTGAAGAAACTCCAACCACCATTGCTACCGTAATTTTAGGTCTCACTAGGAAAAGATATACTTCAACCTCTTGTGATCTGTGAAGACCACGATGCATTCTCCGATGAGATAGTATCTCCAGAACATCAGTTCGAGAAACAACCGCTGAAAGTTCATGGTCATGGTTGGAATAGTTACGTTTGTGACGACGTAACTGCCTAATCCCATAATGGATTACTCCTCGCTGCTACATCAGCACAAATTCCAATCCAAGCCCGAAATCATCACAGAACACCTTTAATATCGCCCCTTCTTTTGGAAACCTCTTCACTAGGGAAATAACCATCTTTACTTTCAGATAACTGAAAGGTACATGGAACTTATCACCCCATGAGAAAGCCTGGCCTTTCTGGTCAAAGCCGTCAATGTAGTCGCAACTCGAGAGGAAGTTGGGTATGAACTTCTGGTAGTAACCTACCAGAACCAGGAAACTATGAACCTCTACCACATTATTGGGTGCTTCCAAAGAAACAACCACTTCTAACTTTGATAGATCTATTGTTATTACCTACTATGAAACCACATGTCCAAGGAAGTGCACCTCTCATGTCCAGAGCATTCACTTGGAAAACATCCCATTGAGCTAGTAGTGTCGGAGGACCTCCAAAATAGTCCTTAGATGATTGGTCTGATTATCCTCTAATCTTCAGTCGATCATGTTGTATTTGGTGAACATGACCATTAACTGGTCCAAATATGTGTGAAAAACAATGTTCATGAGTCCCATAAACACAGCTGGTGTCTTCGTAATGCTGAACAGCATGACCACGAAATCAAGTGCCCATATCTGTACCGAAAAGTAGTTTTTAGGATTTCACCTTCCTTCACCCTAAACTTGTGATATTTGTACTATCGGTTGAACTTAGAGAACCAACCTTCTCCCTTCAAATGGTCAAAAGGTTTGTTGATCCTTGGGAGAGGGTAACGGTTATTGACTGTCACCTGATTCAGTCTTTGGTTGTCTATGCACAACCTAAGACCACCATCTTCTTTATTTGTGAACAAGACTGGAGCACCCCATGGAGACACACTTGGTTGGATAAAACCTTTATTCATCCGGTCATCAACTTGAATCCACAACTCTTGCAACATGGAAGGTTCCATCCAATAGAGAGCCATCGAAATCGGACAGGAATCGGGTTGTAAGTCTATCCTGACCTCAACATCACATCTACTGGGTAGAGTCACAACCTTTTTAGGGAAGGCGTCTAGGAATTAACTCATAATCTGTAGAGATTCCAACATCTCTAAGTCTGTTGATTCCATTGATAGTTTAGCTAATAAAGAAGTAAGGGGATCCACACATCGGATTCCCTCCTAGAAACTCTTCCCACCAATGAAAGCTACATGATGACCGCCCATATCTGAGAATATAACCCTTATCTAGAAGTAGTTGAAAACATCATGCATAGAAAACATCAAGTAGATGCCTAGGATGACATCGTATGTCTACATTTATAGTATAAGAATATCCCCACTAGACTGATGCGACCAAAACATCAGTCTACATCCTTGAAAATCATCAAATAGGTTGGTCTGACCTCCAACCGGGATACCCAACACTAGAGGCCTAGAAAGTCTCCCAATGAATAGAACCAATGCATGGGCTAGATTTGTTGCAACAAATGAGTGTGAAGTTCTAGAATAAAACAAGGCACATGAAAGAGTACTAAACAGACCGATCAAATATCGAACAACTTCTGACCCTAATGGAACTGCTACCTATGCATCAAGAAACTTCCCACACCCAACCCCTATTCCCCTCGATTGTCAACTACCTCCCCGACCATGCCCTGGTCGAGGTCCTTGAGGAGCACCCTATGGTTGGCCTCCTCTGGCACCATCCTCCACTGGTGGAGCGGGATCTCGCTACCCCTACTACTAGAAGGGCTTGGCTAGAAACTGATGCTGCTGAGGTGGATGCTAAACCTTCCCACCCCTACTATACTACAATCAGATAGGGTATTGATTCTAAAGATTCCCATGACAGCCACATATAAAGCACCTCGGTCCTAGAACCATGGGAAAAGAGTGAGGACTCGGAGATTAGAACTGGAACTATTGTGGCCTACTCCCCACTAGCCGAAACCTATAAGGCCTTGATGTCGGAGAACTATTGCGGACTACCTTCCCTTTAGATGAAATTAGATATCTCACCTCTCATGGAACACCTCCCAGTGTTTTCATACTCTATACAACTTCACCCTTCTTTTGAACCTCCAAGTACTTTGGTAGAGTGAAGGGTGTAACAACATACTGAAGAGAAGGTTGCAGTGCCTCTACCAAGCGTCCTTCCCACAACTCCTCATCCTGAAAGAGGTCTGGAGAAAAACGAAGGAGATCCTTGAACTTGATCCCCAGTTTCCTTACCGACATACTCCCTTGATTAAGGGATAATGTCTCCTACCTCTTCATAGCCTTCAACATGGAATAATGGAATTCTGCCCAGAACTCCTTCTCAAAGTTAGCCCATAACTCATCAGTCTCCTTCCTCTCCCTGAGTTATAGTTTCCACCACTGACACGTTGCTCTTCACATATGGATTACTGCCATAGGAACCCTGGATTCTATCAGAGTCCAAACCAAGCTGAAAGCGATCACCATCTCCTCGATTCAACTCTTCATCTTCATATCTAAGACATTTCCCTTGAATATTCCTCGAGACTTCCAACGGAAGGAATGAAGCATCTTCTACCACTGGTTTTCCATCTACTCTTGATCGGCCCTTCGTTAATCTACTAGATCAACCTGTTGGGCCTCAATTGATCGTACCACTCATGGATGATGTCCAGATTCCATAGTTGAAAAATAAAATAAAAAACACTTAAGTCCAAGTAGTGTGGAAATTTCATTTAAATATTTTTAACTCTCTATCTATTTTAAATTCCCAAAAAACCCAAGACACATAGGAACACAAGTAATTATGTTTCACGTACCTTTTTTAGGGTCTCTACCCTGCATTCAGTGTAGCCTCTCCTGGTCATTAGTTAGGTCCATATTCCCTGCATCGGATAATAGGGGTCCCTAAAATCCCATGTACTGGCAGTTCTTCCTCGGCCTATTTCATGTACCAAGATTTCCGAAAACTATTTCCCTACCATCATGTACAATCCTCACTATTCCTGACCTCGAACTCTATCCTATCTCTCAACTGTTATCCTCTGATACCATTATTTAATGACCCGCCTTCTCCAAGACAAGGGAAAGGATAGAAAAGTGCTCTGCCCTTCCTTCCTGAATATGAACAAGAGATAATGACCCCTGAGTCCTACCTTCAGTAGGCCCCGGAGTGGATACTAGCACCAAGGGAATAAAATCTCACATAAATGGAATGCATTACCCTTTTTATATTACAAGATCAAGAGAAGAGATGGTAAATCCAAACAACACCAAACACTAAAGGTAAAAGTAAATCCAAGAGTTCATTCCCACATGCATGTTCAAAATTAAAACTTATACAAAGTAAGAAAAAACTCTTAAATGATGTACCAATGAAAAGAAACTAAATAGAAATAGAAATTATCCCAACACCCAATCTTGAAAAATCCAGCAGAGTCCTCAAAATCTTCCAAGAGACCTAAAAACAATTTTATATACATAGGGTGAGCATACAAGTATACTCAGTAGGGAAACTAAAGCTACTCATGTACAAGTGAGGGAACATACTAATTAACGTTTGAGAAAATAGTAGAACCTCAAGCACCTTCCAAGGAATACTAACCAGCCCAACCTCACCAAGGCACACTTGTATGAACCTGAATATTCATTTTAGATATGGATCTTGATTTCAGGTGTTTTTGAGAAAAAGTAAATAATTTGGAAATTTTCTAATTAGACATTGTGTACTCTTGAGTATACGCCGCGTACCCAGTTTCCACGTGTATCCGTGTACTAGCTATGTAATGGCGGTGTACATGGTCGTGTGAACTTACTAAATTGGGGACTGGTTGAAAATGAACACACTATATACTTTTATTTTAATTTGATTAATTGGTCTGGGGTCACGTCTCATCTCCTGAACACATATCTTATTCTCGTGTTTCGTACAAGAGAGTGATAAGATGGCTTAGAACTTCGAACCACTATTGTTCCTCTATCCAAGCTCTGATCGAGATGTTTCTAGGTGTATTGGATTACCACCGGTGATTTCCCTCTTCCCCTAGAGAATCTCTTTTTGATTTCTCCTCTATTTTGAGTTATCTAAATATGAAAGATTTTGACCATTTTGTAGATCTACAATGTTCTAGTTTGATTAAAGGGTCGACGTTCTAGAGTATTCATCGTACAACATAGAGGTAGGTGTTTTGTGTCGTACTTTGATTTTCTTTGGATTGTATATGCTAAAAGTGCTGAATACCCTTATTTAGGGTATTATTTATTTTGGAAGTTAAACCTATTTATGACCTGTTATGGTGTGTTTGATGATAAAGGGTTGTTTGGTTATACATAGGGTTTAATAACTTGATTATGGATGTGTTTTACCATGTTTTTTTTGTATTGGCTATTGGGTATAGAATTTCATGTTAGGATGCTTTATTTTCTTTACCCAGTGTTGTTAGGATGGAGTTTCTATTTATATGAGATGCTTGTCTTTTGTATTGTGAATGTAGACCAAAGGGAATTGAATATGAGAGCTTTCTAATGTAGGATCATTTATGTATAATTATTGTTACCATTTACCAAAGGTATTGAGTGTGAGAGATGCTATGGGTTCATTGACCAGATGGGTTAGACTGTGAGAGGTACCCATAGGGTAGTTAATAAATGTATGTTGGACCATAGGGAAGTGACTGTGAGAGCTACCATTGGGTCATTTAAATTATTTTTTCTATGTATACAAAGGGGTATTGACCATGAGACCTACCTAGGTGGTAATTTATAATTGATTTTTATTATGTGGGACTATAAGGGTTAGACTTTGTTATATTTCCCAGAGGGTCTTTATTATTAATTGATTTTATGATATGTTAAACTAGAAATGATTAGACTGTAATAACATTCCCATAGGGTTGCTTATGAATGATTGTTTGATTGTGACGTTCCTGACAAACCAAAACACAATCTTGGACTCGGTCTTACTTGATTTTTTATATGTTCTTTTGAGACGTATGTTGTTATTGTTATATATGGGGATACAGATCTTAGGCGAGATCTCAAGGTTACATTATTCAAAGGATTGAATATTTTATAAATTTAAATGAATGTAATTGAAAACTGTAAGATTGATTACTTTTGAGTACTTCTTAGTTTATTGCTTCATATTTTCATATTTTCTACTATATATATTCATTGATATTTTGGTGGTTTCCTTCTTGAATTCATCTCACACCCTGTTTGGGTCATTATTTTCGAATAAAACAGATTATATGGTTGTAGGTATATATAAGTGAAAGTTCCCTTCTACATCAGGTACTTGATTATTATTGGAGCTAGAGAGCATGTGACCAATATGAGGCTTGCAATTCTATTTGATTAATTTAATGGTTTTAGTACTTGGGTTTTAGTATTTTAATTCCATAATTGTAACTTGTTTGGATACTTTTCTAGATACTTGTGGCATGCATCAATATTTATATATATGATGTAGTTGTTTATACTATCAGTATTCCGCTGTTTAATTTTTTTATGGTATTACTAATTTTGTTATTATTTACTATATTTTTCCATTGTGTTACTCTTCCTATGAGTGAATAGTTTACCCACTATCACACCTAAGTCCCTCACTTCTAGTCAAAAGCCTCTAGTTTTGGGAAAATACACTTGAGGCTATGTGACCATCGGGGTACGGGGTACCTTTGGGTGGCAACTAGAACTGGGACATTAAAAAGTGGTATCAGAGGAGTTTCTTTTCTACTTTTCTTACTATTTGGAGACTATATACAAGGATATGAAAGAATAAGTAGTTGGTAATAAGTTGTTCTTAAGAGTAGCTAACATGTGTACAAGGAAATGCCAAGTTACCTCGAATATTGTAATTTTTCTACTTTTGAAATTGTTACAGTTGATTTGATTTCACCGTTGGGTGACTCAATTGTTTTATATTATTATTATTGATATCATTGTGGTTCTATTATTGTTCTAACCTGATTATATGAGGGTATTTTATCTCATGCATCATATAGGCACTTTCTAGAGATCACATGTCATGCATTCTTTTCATGTCATTTAGGGTGCATTACTGATTGCATGTTATTGTGACAGATGTTGTGATAGATATTAATGTTGTTGTTATAGATACCATGATAGAATACTTCATATTCTGATAGGGTATAATAATATGAAATGTTTTGTTTGGATAGATGCCAATCATTAGTCCCTGAGGTGTTATGAGCCCTCTTGGATTAGAATTTGGTGGATCATGGTTGAACATTAATTGAATTTTTTCAAGTTGTGACATAAATTAGAATGCCAATTTTTCATTCCTTGGAAAAAATTCTCTGTTTTTGAGGGTGTTGGAGAAGTTTCAGAGGCCTACTGTCCTTGAAACCCAGACGACACGATGTGTGGTATTATGAAGACATGTCATGTGTTCTTCTGTTCTAGAAAAAACAACATTTCTTAAGCACACATCATGTACTGAATGTACACGCCATTTAATTCATGTACACGTTGTGTAGTATTTAATTATGTGACTAACTTTTTAAATAGAGACACGGGGTCGTAAAAACACTGGTAGAACACACCGTGTACTAGGAGTACATGTTGTTCCGAAAGGAATGTGTGTCTGGATATGTGACAAACAACATTGGTGGATGAAAGTGAGGGTGTACAATTCATGTCCCATTATTTCATTCCATGTAGATCGTGTGACCAATGACACGGGTGGTTTGAACTTATGTAGTGCACAACGTGTCTAGGGTGAACATTCCATGTAGTGTTACCTAATAAAGAACCATGTAGTTTAGCTATGTAGAGGAACTTGGGTAGGATAGAAAATTCAAGTACACACTGTGTCATATGAGGAACATGTCATGTAAAGGGGTGTTACATGACAAGTGTTGGCAGAGGTACGTGCCCATGTTGAAACTTTAGGGAACATGTCGTGTAGTGGTTCTACACACCATGTAAGCTTTATTTTCAAAACTTGAATATTTTATTCTCCCATTCCTTTCATTCACTTTAAATTTGTTGTCCTTGATAATCTTGAACTGAGGTGTGCACTTTATCTTGTAGATTCATACCACTGATACATCCTCTGGTTGTATGTAGGGTGTAGGGCAATGATTAGACACCAGAAATAATAGATCAGGGAATACCAGTTGCTCCTCCCATTATGCCCATCTTGGAACCACCTATTACAGTGGACATAGGTGCTGATGAAAAGTTCTGAGAAGGATTTTTGTGGATGTTACAGACCTTTCCGTGAGCACTGCATCCTGCCCCGTCTATGGAGGAGCTGACACGCGTGTTCTAGTAGCAGCATCCTCCCACTTTTTTTGGGATAGAGGACCACAGGCAGCAAATTCATGATTGAATGCCATGATATCTATCTTTGAGCATCTAGAGATACCTCTAGAGAGTAGGGTAAATCTTTCCACGTACATTCTATGTGATTACTCCAATAGATGGTGTTATGTTATCTCACAGGTAAGACATCATTGAGATATGGTTTGGGATGAATTTAAGAGGATATTCTATGATTACTTCTACCCTAAGATGTTGTGGGCCGATCGAGCCCAAGAGTTAATGCATCTGGAGTAGGGTTCTCTTTCAGTGGTGCACTACTCATCCCGTTTTACAGAACTTCTGTGCTTCACACCTATTCTGGGAGGTGAAGAGTTATATTTCGATAGGCAGTTTGAGGATGGTCTCAGGTATGACATCTTATCGCAGGTGAATGTTTTCATGTAGACTTTAGTGATGACTATAGTGATCTAGGCACAGATTACTGAGCGTAATCTGAGGGAGTTAAGAGGTGTGATCCAGGGTGTTTCAGCATCAAGTTTTGGTACTCCTTTGACAGATAACAAGAAGTTTTGTAGGAAGCCTTCACATGATGTTTCTTCTGATAGCTAGGTGGTATGATACCAGTTCTGGAAGAGTGGGCATACGATACCTCAGTTCTCGAGAGACCCAGTTGAGTGCTGAAATTGTGGAATGATGATCCATCTTCATCATTTTTGTTGGTTTTTCTCACCAGTATCTAGTGATAGAGGTTATGTTATGACTTAGAGTTTAAGATTAGTACCACCAGTTTCTCATCAGTCAGGGAACTAGAGTTCGTCCTGTCATTCAGGCTGAGGAGGAGGTCATGGCCTTGGTGGCCTGTCGGTAGGCTTTCGTCAATATCAGTTTGGATCAGCTTAGGGTAGTCAGATATGGTTATAGGGTTGTGGTGTAGGTCATAATTTTGCATTAGATTAGACTCAGCAGGAGTAGGATCCTGGACCCTCTACAATTAGAGGTACGATTCTAGTTGCCTTAGTTTTTGTTTCTACTCTTTTTGATACATGGGCTTAAAATAGTTTCATATCTATTGTCATTGTGCAGATCCTTGGGATTTGTATCTTTACTTTTGAGGATGTTATAATGTTAGACAATCTGTTGGGAATTAGGACGTCTAGTGTATGTCAGTGCAAGGAGTGCCCTCTTGAGGTTGGTGGGTGCCACTAATTATGAAACCTCTATGTCTTAAAGATGATAGGCTCTAATTTAATTCTAAGAATGAACTGGTTAGTCTCCATTCAGGCCTTTTTTGACTTCTATCTCCATAGGGTGAGTTTCATGTCACTATAGGGTGGGTCTTTTTTACACAAGGGTGAATGGGATGTCTAGGCGAGCATAGCTAGACCTGAGCATCATGGGTTTGGAAGAATTACCATCTAGATTTCATGTTTATATCTGGATGACCAGGGGCCTTCACATATGGAATTACCCCTAGTGATGGATCATTTCAGAGATTCCTTTCCAGACAAAATTTCTGGTTTACCTTCAATGAGAGAGGTAAATTTCCCTTTTAATCTTGTTCCAGGAGCGGCACCAGTGTCCATTCCTCCTTATAGGATGTCTACACTAGAGTTACAGGAGCTCAAGAAATAGTTAGAGGAGTTGTAGACAAAGTTTTTCATCTGAACCAGTACTTCTACTTTGGGATCTCATATCCTTTTGGTGATAAAGGAGGATAGTACCCTCAGACTTTGTGTGGATTATCAGAAAGTAAATCAGTTGACAGTCAAGAACTGATATCCCTTGCTGAGGATTGATGATATCTTTGATCGTATATGAGGATACCAGCTATTATCGAAGATTGACATGAGATCCAGTTATCATTATTTTCACGTTAGACCGTCATATATACCTCTTACTACCTTTTGAAGGGGTTATGTTCTATACTAGTATGTGGTCATTCCATTCTATCTCAGGAATTCGCCAGCAGTTTTCATGGTATTGATGAACCGAGTGTTCCATCTTTACTTTGATTATTTTAAGGTAGTCTTCATGGAATATATCTTGGTGTACTCTCACACTCGACACGACTATGCCACCCATCTTGAGATCATTTTTAGTATGCTGAGGGAGAATCAGTTATATGCCAATCTCTCAAAATTCCACGTATGGATGGATCGGATTCACCTCTTAGGTCATGTTACCTCAGAGAAAGGAGTATCAATAGACCCAGATAAAGTGGGAGAAGTAGTTTCCTGGGAGAATCCAAAGAAAGTATTTGAGGTACGGAGTTTTATATGGCAGTCTAGTTACAACAGTTTCTTTATACAATACATTTCATTCTTAGCATCACCACTGATGGGCCTGACTAAGAAGGGTGCAAAGTACTTGTGGATATATTCCTGCAATACAACCTTTCTGGATTTGAAAGGGAGATTGAAATCAGCACCGATACGGATTTATCCAGAGTCAGGCAAGAGAAACACTATGTACTATGATGACCAAGGTATCAAGCTGGGATCAGTGCTTATGAAAGGGGAAGGAGTCATTTCGTACTGGTCTCAGCAGTTGAGGTCACATGAGAGGAATTACCTGATGCACGATCTCAAGTTAGCTGTAGTTTTTCATGCATTACACTATTGGAGACATTATCTTTTGGGAGATAATTTTTTTGTTTTTTTCTGAAAAAAAGATCTCAATTATGTCTTTACTCAGTGTGATCTAACTTCGAGATTGAAAAAGTGGGTTTAGTACCTTCAGTCATTTGACATTGATCTTACTTATATGCCTAAGAACGGCAACACAGTGGCTAATGCATTAAGTAGTAGGACTCAGAAACATACAGTTCAAGAGGCCAATAGTGAGTGGTATTTTATGGCTATATTCTTTGAGATGCATTTGGTGATGCATGATAGATTAGGGCAGACATTTCTTTCTTCTGTAGTTGTTACCTCTACTTTTCCAGATCGAGTGAGAATGAGGAAGCTATAAAATTCTGAAGGCCAAGTCTTATGGGAGAGTGTGTCGAGAGAGGACTGTATTCCTAGATAGACCATATTTGAGGATGATATCTTTCATTTTCAAGGGAATTTATTGGTTTCATTAGAAATACTTGAGGAGATTTATGCAGGATTTTTATTCCTTGGTTTGGGCAGTTCATCCTGGTGTCACCAAGATGTATGGATATCAACACCATAAATATTAGTGGCCATGTATGAAGAGGGAACTGTTGGTTTTGTTATGAGATGTTCCACCTATTAGTAGGTGAAGGCAGATCATCAGAGACTATCAAGACTTTGACAACAACTATCCATTCTCGAGTGAAAGTGGAATGATGTCGCGATGGATTTCATGATGAGTTTACCAAGGTCGCTTTGAAAGAATGATGCAGTTTGAATTTTTGTTGAAAGACTTGTGAATGTTTCACATTTCTTACTAATTAAGAAAACCCTCAGTGTTGATGATCTTGGGAGTTTTTACATCCAAGATATTGTACGGTTTCATGGGGTTCCACACTCTATAGTTTTAGACAGGGATGCCCATTTTACTTCTCATGTCTGGAAGGGACTACAGAGGGATTTGGGTACACAAGTACTTATGAGTACATCTTACCATCCCAATAAAGATGGCTAGTCCAAGCACACAATTCAGATCTTGGAGGACATGCTTCGAGCATGTGTCTTAGATTCGGGGGCTCTTGGGAGAGACACATAACCCTTGTGGATTTTTCCTACAATAACAGTTTTCAAGTGACAATTCAGATAAAACCTTATGAGGCATTGTACGGTAGGCAATGCCAATCACCCCTATATTGGCTAGAGGTGAGAGAGGCAGCTATGTTGGGACCATATTCTTTCCAGGATACCACTGAGTATGTGGAGTTGATTTGGAATAGGATGTCTACTACACAATCTCGATAGAAATCTTATGTTGATCGAAGGAGATGACCTTTGGAGTTCGAGGTCAGAGATCAGGTTTTCTTAAGTGTCACACTGAGGTTGAGAAACAAGAGGATTAGGAGAGAGGGAAATATTTCATTGAGATACATTGTTCCATTTGAGGTTTTGGAGGGAGTCAGTTTGGTTGCCTATCGGTTGTAGTTACCTCAGTGGTATCGGGCTACACAGAACGTCTTTTATGTTTCTCAGCTACGGTGTTACTTTTTGGACATGTCTCACATTTTTCAACCCAAGTAGATTATGTTGGAGGTGGATGTATCCTTTGAGTATCACCCTATATAGATTATGGATCAGAGAACAAAGGTTCTATGTGGATGGTATGTTCCTCCAGTATGGGTTCTATGGCAGCAAGGGTGATTACATGATGAGACTTGGGGGAGGGAGGCCAATGTACAATCATAGTGGCTAGATTTGTTTGATGTTTCTTCTTCGTCACCCTTGGAAGGGAAATTCAAGGAAAAATTACTTTAAGGGGGAATCTTATAAGTACTCGGATCTTCATTTCAGGTATGGATCTTGATTTCATGTATTTTTTTAGGAAAAATGATGTATTTGTAAATTTTCTAAGTACACACCGTGTACTCTTGAGTACATGGTGTGTACCCTAGTTGCCATATGTATCTGTGTACTGGTCATGTAACAGCTGAGTACATGGCCGTGTGGACCGCCTAAACTAGGGGACGGTTGAGTCATGTACATGGTGTGTACATTAAATGCACATGTCGTGTATTTTATTTTTATTTTATTAATCAGACCAGGGTCGCGTCTCATATCCAGAACACATCTATTCTTCCCATGATTCATACAGGAGGGCGATGAGATGACTGAGAAACTCAAACCCTAACATTCCCTAATCCATGCTCTGATTAAAATGTTTCCAGGTGCATTGGATTCCCATCGGTGAGTTCTTTATTCCCCTAGAGCCCCTCTTCTTGATTTCTCCTCTCTTTTGAGTTATCAATGTTTGACTGATTTTGACCATTTTGTAGATCTATGACGTTCTAGGCTGATTCAAGGGCTGAAGTTCTATATTGTTCATCATACAATGTCAAGGTAGGTGTTTTGTGCCTTACATTTATTGTATTTGGATTATATATGCTAAAAGTGTTGAATACCCTTGTTTAGGGTATTGTGTATTCTGTAAGTAAACCCTATTTAAGATAGTTTTTTGTGTGTTTAATTTGAAAGGGTTGTTTGGTTATGCATGAGGTTTAATATTGTAATTATGGATGTGCATTCCCATGTTTTTTTGATATTGTCTATTGGGTCTATAATTTCTGGGTAGGATGCTTTATTTTCCATGCCTAGTGTTGTTAGGATGGGGTTTCTATTTATATGAGATTCATGTGTTTTGTATTGTGAATTTTGAACAAAGAGAATTGTCCATGATATCTTTCTATGTAGGTTCATTTATGTATAATTTTTGTTATCATTGACCGTAGGCATTGACTGTGAGAGATCTCATAGGTTCATTGACCAAAGGGGTCAGATCATGAGATCTACCCAAAGGGCCATTATTAAATGTATGTTAGACTATAGGGCATTGACCGTGAGAGGTTCCAGATGGTCATTTAAATTATTATTTCTATACAGACCAATGGGTATTGACCATGAGAGTTACCCAGGTGGTCATTTATAATTGATTGTTTTTATGTGGGACCAGAGGGGTTAGACTATGAGGGATTTCCCAAAGGGTCTTTATTATTTATTGATTTGATGATATGTTGTACCAGAGGGGATTATACTATGATAACATACCTAGAGGGTTTTTGATGAATTATTGTTTTATTTTGATGAGTCGTGCAATCCAAAGAACAAGATTGGACTTGGTCTAACATGATTGTTTAAATGGTATTTTGATACATTTGTTGCTATTATTGTATAGGGGGATATAGAGCTTAAGCTGGATCATGAGGTTACATTATTCAGTAGTTTGAATAATTTATAAATGTAGATGAATATAATTAAAATTTTAGGATTGTTTACTTTTGATTACTTCTTAGTTTATAGCATCATTTCTACATATTACCTGTTATATATATTCACTGATATTTAGGCACAGATCTTTTGGTGGTTGTCTACTAGGATTCATCTAACACCCTATTTGGGCCATTATTTTCAACACAAACAGATTGTATGGTTGCAGGTAGAGATAAGGGAAAGTCCCCTTCTAAATCAGGTACTTGATTTCTGTTGGAGATGGAGAGAATGGGACCAAGATGGGGCTTGCGATGCTATTGGAGTTATTTACAATTTTCAGTACTTGGGTTTTAGTATTATATTTCCAGCATTGTGACTTGTTTGGATGCTTTACTAGATACTTGTGAAATGCATCATTATTTATATATATATTTCATTTGTTTATGCTATCAGTCTTCATCTATTTACATTTTTGTATGGTATTACTTCTTTTTCAATTGTTCACTACTTTTTCTGATGTGTTACTTTGCCTATGAGGGCATAGTTTCCCCACTATCATACCCAAGTCCCTCACTACTAGTCAACAGCCTCTAGAATTTGGGGAAATATACTTGAGGCCATGTGACCAACTATGTATGAGGCACATTTGGGTTGTACTTGAAACCGGGACATTACAACACTCACCCAAGCAACACAAGTCATGTAAAGTAATAATATATTCACATCAACATTTGGGTACCCCACACCACTTTCCCACTGGTTAACTCATCATTCCAACGATTTAACGTCTTGTTACTGCCACTCTTCCCACACATAGTCCCACTTTTTCAACCCACCCGCACACACCTGGGGATAAAACTGCACACAACCACACCCGCAGACACCTGGTCCTCAACAACCACACCACTTTCCCAAAGACACGTGGGCCTCATCTCGAAGACACTTCAGAAAGAAATCCTAGCCCAAAAACACCTAGGCCCATCATCCAAAACAAATCATTTACCAATGAATATTGGACTATGGTAAGCCTCAAAGTATCACAGCCTATCTGGATATGCCCGAGAGGCAAGATCCCAAAAAAGGTGTGAGAAAGAAGGTCAATAACTACCCATTCATCCTCCCACTGGGATGTTGGTAAAGACACCCTCCCCTGTCAAATGGAGGTTTGTGGTAAATATTCCTTAACAAGGGTGGGGTGAATATACAAATCTCAAGGAACTACAATATATATATGTGTGTGTGTGTGACCAATCAATTAACCCCAACCTATGAGTTTCACCTGAATATACAATAAGCCCATGGCAGCACCACTTTTGTTGCAACCCCTATATGCACAACCATACAACAACCACTGCCAAGCATAAACCCAACCCCCTTTTTGTTCAATTTATATTTATTTATTTAATGGGATTCAATTTAAAATATTATGTCACTTCCAGGAAACTAACAACCCCAACCATACCAAGCAATGAATAAAAGAAAACTGTAGTCCCACTGCACAACAATACACAACTAGACTTATAGTGCCACTACACATCCCCATTCAACTCCTACCAACTACCATTATTCAAGGTGACACCACTCATACCTTCTCTCACAACCCAGCCCTATAGCCCCACTGCCCAAACAAATCCCCCATGTAGTCCCCCTGCATAATGAGTCCATGACCAAATCGCAGTCCCATTGCTCGACGTCACATCTCAACCAAAACATGACATAAAGGCAGTTTAGCTACCTATAATATCATTCATTCCACAATAAATCAATCTCTCGAACTAGGATACCAACACACACCCATGTACCACCCAACAAACTGATCCCACAAAACATAACCCAAAACAAACAGTACATACCCAAAACCATCAAACTAAGCGTATTCAAATTTAACAGATAGGGCTTCTTTAACTTTAGCTTTAATATAACTAGGATGATCACAGAAAATGTTTGATCCATGTAATCCCTTTATTAAACTTACTATAAGGGATTGATCAGATTTCATGTTACATCAGTACATCAAAAAATCACAACCAAATAGAACACCACTAGATCACATGAAAAGGCCTCCAAAGACCCTGATTTTCATAATTAATACAGCCACAACATCCATAAATCAATCAGTGATAACAAAATAAAATAAGCGACCAACATCAAACCACACCCTTCCAATTATTTTATTTACACAAGTTGTATTTTGATCATATTAAATTCTTGTATAATTATCTTTTAAAGAAGAGTATACAGTTGTTCATTATAAGGAACTATTAAAATAACCACCTCACATGATTCACAATTGAAGAGAAACAAAATAAAATTCCAACTTGGATGATCAAAGATTGAAGTTCCTTCTTGCACCAAGAATGGGGGATGGCACGACTTGCAAGAAGAAATATAAGGATGAGCAGGATGGGCTCCAGCATGGATTCAAAACTCATCTTGAGATAAAGTCTCTAGGAATAGAAAGAGAAAATGAAAAGGAAGAAGAAAGAGAGGATTTCAGCTTAAGAAGAGGCCAGATCCTAAAATCATGGATACCATTTCTAAGTACTTAAGAGTCAGATCGTGTTTTGACCATGAGACATAGCTATTTCTCACTTTATAAGTAGCTGAGAATTAATAATTCCCCTTGGAAATAGTGGATATAGACTACCAGACAACTGTGAGTTGATAGATTGACTTTAAATAGAGAATAACACATAATAGAAAAACTCGGAAAAACTGGAAATGAGTCACTGATGGGTGAGTCACCGACACTATGCCACCAACGGGTGAGCTATAAACACAACCTACTGGTTCTGAGCTAGTGACACAAAGCTACTGATGACATGTCCTACCAACCCAACAACATCCTGACGCCTTGACCAACTGATGCCCTGAACTACTGATGTTGATACACCGACACTGAGCTACCGATGCCTCGACCTTCTTACACTGATTCCCTAGAATCACCAATGTCGAAGCCCCAAACTTACCGATGCACTGAAATGTTGATCTACTAACATTCTGATGCACTAACATGCTAACACACTAACATGTTGACACACTAACATGTCGATGCACTAACATGCCAACGGAAAACTAGAAATTTGGAAAACTCTGGAAATGAGCCACTGTTTCCTCCCAGAACACCCTTAAACACTCAATTTTCACAAAGGAAGTTCTTAGGGAAATCAGGTTATCAAAAAATTATGTTACCAGAAAAATACTAATTCAATATTCCTTTAGTGGAATCCTAAGAGTAGATATCCAAATGATAAGGTAATAACCTCAATGGGGTCTTTTATTTTTCTCTTCCTCCTCATCCACCAAAACAATAAATTAAATATGTAATAATAACTCCAATATCTTATATACATTATAATTTTATTTTTAAATAGTAATACCAACCATCCATCATCATATATTCTCCTCTTATTCTAAAAATTAAATCATCATTAATATTATTTTGGTTCATTTCATTCATGGATGATGTGTTTTTGTTTCCCATTACCTCCTTAATGGAAGGATTAAATTAAATTATAATGTTTTAAAATGAAATAATTATGTATATTATACATATTTTTACACTTTTTAATGAATATATGGTCATAATAATAAATAGAATGAAACTAGTTTGTGATGATTGGTAAAACCACCAAAATATAAAAACTGTATAATGATAAAATTTTACTAAAATAATAATCCCTATGTTAGAAATCATATGATTATTTTAGAAAATTTAAATTTATTTAATTACATGAATACTATTTCATTTCATTTTTGTACTTTTGGTGCCATTTTAAAATAAAATCAATAATTATTTGCAGGTGATCTGACTTTGGAACCATGAAACAAATTCTCCCTGAATAAAAAAATTAAACATTATATCTCATTGAAATGATTATAAACGAAAATAATAAAATATATATATAAAATGTTATAATAAAGGAATTAATGAATCTATTTTTATTATAATGTATGTTAAGTGGAAGTCCATAATGATTCTAGAACAAAAGGTAATGGATCTCTCTGAACCACACTTTTCTTCTTGGTTATGACCTTTCTCTCTCTAAATAAATTTCTATATCTCTTTAATGTTATTTAATTATTTTAA
The DNA here is from genome assembly GCA_963277665.1 of Viscum album. NCBI lineage: Eukaryota > Viridiplantae > Streptophyta > Magnoliopsida > Santalales > Viscaceae > Viscum > Viscum album. The sequence continues at coordinate 690,125,492 of OY728164.1, forward strand.
ATTCTATATATATTTCCATTAAATATATAATTATCTTATTTTTTCTTCTATTTATGGTTCAATACATGCCTTAAGTTCATTTCTCAAACCCATTCTTTATGAAATCTACTTTGATTATGAGATGTGGAAAGACTATGCAACCCATTTGTATCAATGGGTAATTCTACTGTATATGCCTAATGATTGATTGATTTATCTTTTGGTGAACATAATATTGTACAAGTTAGTATGGTTGTATCCAGATATTTCTTCAATTAATTGGGGAACTTTTTCCCCATGAGATATTATATATCAAATTAAGAAGTAAATATAATCCATGATGGGACTCTATCCACTATGTGATGTTGTCTTGGTAGTTATCCTTGACTCATGTTTATCTTATGTTATATGTTAAAACCACTTTCCAATGTTTTCATGATATTATGAAACGGTGTTCTTATGTTATGCTCCCATTTTATCATTCATGTTCTTTCCCTTTATCAAAAACATGTTATACCATTTATCTTCCATATTATGATTTGATATCATGTTTGTTACCTTAATATTATTTAAATCTCACCCCATTTATTTTATGATTTTCCTCATTTTATTTTATATAGTATTAGAATCTCTAATGGATTTAAGAGATCATTGTTAAGATTAAAATAGTGTTTTTTATGTTACTGTCACTTCGCTATATGATAATATTATTCTTTTAAAAACACTAGGATCCTAGATCCTTTTGTTTTATTTAATGTATATTTATGTAAAAGATAATATAATAATATGTGTGAAAAATATTGGGTTGATATAGTCGGAATAAAATGATAGTATAGTTATTTTTGGAGATTAGGACTAGAACACTTTAGTGAGAACCTTAGGGATAAATCTAAGTATTGGAGAATATCTTATAATTTTAGTGAAGTATAGAGCTAGTGGTTTCTAAGAAATTACCTTTATTTTTACAAACTAAAAGTGTATATGGATCTAGGATAGTTGTTCCTAGGGGTAATAACCCTGAAAAGGGTTCATTGGGATTTGATTTTATCATCATCTAGTTCACAACAAAGAGGCCTTATTTCATACCTGGTTTGATACTCCTGAGGGATTTTCATTGTAAAATTCAAAAACACTTTAAGATCCATTATGAATAAATTAATATATTTTTCGGCTAGAAAAATTAAATTGTAAATCACCATGGATAACTTATATTAAAACCTAAATACTCAAAAGTTAGTATTTACATATCATTTATTATTTATTCATTCTATGTCCATATTTTCCCTTTTATATGTTTATTTGTTAAATTATTCTCATCCATTTTTTTATTTTATTTTATAGTGGGAAATAAAGGAAAGCATGCCAACAACCAATATGATAGGCAGTGTGATAATTACCCTAATGATATACCTAAAACTATAGGAGTGAGAGATGGGAACTTTATAGAAGGTCTAGCTTAGTTGACTCATGCTTTGAATAATAACTTTAATCATGTGGAACACCCTCATCCTAAGAAATATAACCTAGTGGTCGAGTACCTTATGTAATAAAGGACTCTTATCTTTAGTGGATCTTCTTATCCCATCATCACATAATAATGGATTAAATCCATGGAAAAGATATTATTTTTCCTCCAATGCTCAGAAAAAGAGAAATTCATGGTGGTTATCTATCTCATAGAGGGGTAAGCACATTAGTTGTAGATACTGATCGAGAACACAAATTCTAAAGATGATATTGATTCCATGGAATGGGAATTATTCAAGAAAATATTTTTCAATAAATATTTTTCCCAAACTCTACATCTTAAAATGGAAAGGGAGTTCATCAGACTGAAGAAAAAGGAATATGAGAATATCATGTTATATGGGGAAACATCAAAAGGCACACATGGTATTCCTCTGGCATTTTCATGAACACTAAAATCATGTTGGACCATTACATTAGTGGGTTAAAGATGATTCTATGAAAATATTTAGCAATTAGAAACTTTGAATGCTATGAAGAGATTGTTTATTGTGCCCTCAATTTTAAGATAGAGATGGGTGACTCTTAGTTGTCTCATGGACCTAGAGATAAAAAATAGCTTCTTCAAGAAGAATCAATGGATTAATCCCATGGAGGAAATAAAACCCAACCTCTCACATTTTTCAGTATGGGAATAAGCATCTAAGAAACTATCATAAGGGAACATTAATATGTTTTAAATGTGGAAAATAGTGGCATTATGATAATTAGTGTTTAAGTGAAATAAAGAATCCCACTAATGTGAAAAAAAAATAGATCCACACTCAACATACAGTATAGTTTATTAACTCTAAGGAACATGAGCATTATGCAAGTCAATTCCCTAATCCAAGGTTTTTTGGGGACAATAAAACAAAATAACCTATAAGGACTAGAGATCAAGGAAGGCCATATGTTATCACTATCATTGATGTAGATCCCAAAAACTATGTAGTCATAGGTATGCTGGTAATTTTTTTAATTATAGAGAATATACTTTTTTATTCAGGTTCTACGCGTTCATTCATATGCTTTGAGTTTAGTAGAATTGTTCAAACATGACCAAAAAGATGGGGGTTTAGATAAACACCATGATAGTTTAGAATATATTTCTATTTAAATAAATTTGATTTCTTAGATAGCTTATGTTACACGCAACATCAAGTTTAAATGACCCATGAAATACTATTACAAATTTAGAAATTATCATTATAACATGGCGATTAAAATTGGTGTTCTGTATTTTAATAACAAAATTTTAAAATTTATTTATAAATATTTTAGATAAATCAAATATATTTTTAAATAAGAACCCAATTTTTAGTAAAGACTTTACATAATTCAAAAATATATTTTTCCTCAAAAAGGTTTTCATTTTTTATGAGAAAATAATATAGTTAATCTTTAGAATCTTTAGAATTTTTTTAAAAAATTAAATTAATTTTTAAAATTATCATGTTAAAATTAAATAAGGGTTAAATATTGTTATTTTATGTAAAATATTTATTTTTTAGTGAAAAATAAAAAAAACTATTTTTGTGAAATTGTTATTAATTTTCACTGAAAAATCCACGTAATATTTTAAATTTAATTCTTAATTAATATAAGTTTATTTAATTTAGAAATAATATAATTAATTACACAAGAATCCATATTACATGTGATATTGGTATATAAATGGTTTTAGATTTAAAAAGGTCTTTTTTCCAAAAACCATTTTTTGCTCCTTGTGGGATACTTATAAAATGAATTTCTGAAAATTATAGAGATTTAATTCATTAAAATTAATTCCAAATTTGGAATCCTCACAACCAATATTATTTATTAAGGTAAACTTAATTTTTCTTCATAATAAATAGTAAAAGTGTAAAAAAATCACTATCATAAAAGGGTAAATCGAGTTAACTTAGGTTAAAACTTAGTGATAAGGACATCAATTTTCATCTTAAATATTTTTGGATGAATATATTTCGACACTTATCACCTTATTATTTTTATTTATTTATTGTTTAAACACATTTCCATGAAAGTTATCTATATAATATTTTAAGCATAGAAAAATACAAAATATTACTTTCATACCTTTGAATATCTCTTATGTATTCATATATAGAAAACAAATGTTTTTAATGAATAGTAAATATTATTTTTATAATAATAAAATTATTTTCATGATGGTAATTTATTTAAAATTTTTAGTTTTTGTATAATTATGTTAAATTCTTACGCAATGCCGACGGAGTATTTCATTAATTAATAGATAAATAAAATAAAGGATATTTAAGATATTAAAAATAGTATAATTTGAGTGATTTATAGTGAACATTGATTTTTATATATTTACATATCTTATTAGTAATTTTTTAAAAATCCATAATTTAATTCCCCATTTTTCTTCATGTTTTTAAAGTTAATTTAAATGATTAGTGTCAAAAATGTCAAAAATGTTATTTAATAATAAATAATATTTTATTAAATGACTTAAAATTCCTAAAAAGAATCGATTAATCCAAATTATTTATATTTTTTAAAAAAATATCAACTATGGTTCATCTATGAACTAGTATTTATTTTATAGTAACAATATATCCTATAAAGAGTAAAAACTATGTTACCCTGGTAATTGACAAAAAGGGTTAATGTGAATTAAAACAAATAGATAAGGGTAAAAACCTAATATAAACTTGTAAAAACATTATTGGATGATATTAGTTTTACCAAAACTAACTAAAATTTATATTGGTTTGGATATATTTTTCAATAAAAATTACTTTCTTTTAATTTAATATTTTAATAAAATTCCAAAAGTGCCCCTCCACTCACTTATTAAAGGTCACATTATCTCATCCTTTGTCCACACTTAAAATTACTTTTGTTTCTGAAAATACCAACCCAAATACCTTCATTAATTACCTTTCCATGTCCTAGAGGCATTTTTTTGATTATAAAACCGTCATAGGATGGTTTTTTGTGTAAATATAATGAGGTTGTTCGAAAAAGTGGTATCATTCATAATAGAGTGTTTTTGTTTTATTTATTCTTCCACCAACTTAAAATATTATTCAAACATTATTATATAATAACAAAAATATATACCATATACATAGATGTTATTATTTTAATGACTTAATATAAATCAATCTCATCTTCCATCAAATGGGAAACGAAACTATTGTTCGTGTGTACATTGGACTGTCACCTCATGAACTAATGTAATTTTTTTCCATCATCTCCTATCATGGATGATTATGATGATATATTTAATTTAAATATATTATATTTATTTCATTTTTATAATTATTTAAAATTAATATATCATATATTTTTTTGCCTTTCCATTTACTAATAGATGATAGTGTCACTCGTGTGTACGTGTGGATTACCACCTCCACGAAGTGATGTGATTCATTCTTAATTATCACATCACAAGGATGGTACATATAAGTATATTTAAATAAATAATATTAAATTTATGATATAATTATTGTTTTTAAATGATAAAATAACACTTACCTTCTTTACTTCATGATCATTGAAAAATGGTAATGTTACTTATGTGTACGTACAACCTACTGTCTTCATGATTGAAATGTACTTCGTTTTTCAAAACCTTATTTCATGTATTTTTTTTTAAATTATAATTTAGGAATAAAAATGATAATTATTTAATTATTATAGTTTTTAATATGATGGAATGTGGACCACATTTACCATAGTCAACCTACCGATGTCAATTTGGATATATGAATCGAATATCAATAAAACATCTAACATAAACTTAATTGATTAAGTAAGTAAACATAAAATGGTAATAAATAAAATAATAGGAATAATAAACATGAAAATTTTATCGATAAAATAAATATATAACATAATTTTTTTATTCAGGAAGATAAAGAATGTACATGATGAGTTATACCAGAGGTAAGGGATTTCATCTCAATTTTCCTTTATTGAGACATATTTAATTATTTTACACCTAATTTCATTGATATGGTTTATACAATTCTCCATTTACATGATATAAAATGAATATTTTATAATTCATGGTAATTTATTCTTAAATTAAAATTATTTCATCCAATAGTATTTGACTTGAAAGTTACCAAGTCGTAAGGGGTTTCATAACTCAATTTCTTTTCATTGGGTTACATTACTTATGTATTGCCTTTAATATTCTAAGACTATGTGTGTAATTACTTTTTATTATTTTAAATTTAATTTAAACTTGATTTATGTTGATTTACATTTTATACACAAAATAAATTCAATGATTTATTCTCACTTCAAAGTTATTCTCTTCTAAAGGGATTTCATCTCAATTTCCTTTCATTGAGGCATATTTTAATTTTATTCACCAAATTGATTTTATATTTTTTATATGTTTCCCATTTTACATGTAATATAATTAATAATTCATACTTATTGGTATTTTAAGTTTAAATTCAAATTATTTTATCCAAATTTATTTGACTTGAAATTTACCAAGAGGTAAGTGTTTTCTAAATAAATATTATTTAATTGGGTTATATCATTTCTTAATTGATTATATTATGTCAGTATTATTTGTGAAATGGGACTTTATTATTTATGTTCTATTTCTTTTTATTTTTTAGATTTTTATTTTTTCACATAATTATGTCATTGATTAATTATCACTTCAATGTTATGATATTTTCAAGGGAATTTTAAATCAAATTGTCTTCTTTGAGACATATATCATGATATGCACCTATCTTATTTAATAAGGTGTATATACATACCCTATGATATGTTATATCATTAATATATTTATATTCCTAATATTTAATGTTTTATTTGAAATTATTTATTTCATTGTAGTTATTATTCAAAAGTTACCAAAGTATTAAGGGTTTAATTCACAATCTCATCATTATTTAAGATTATTTATATTTAAGTATCTAGTGAGGGAACTATTTTCTATTTCTACCTTAAAACCAAAATATATTATACTCGAATGGTTATTTATTGAAATTATAATTCTCCCTTAATTTTCAACTCTTTAATTACTCAAGATATTGAGATCATGTTTTTAAGTAAACCCAACTTTTTTTTTCTACTCGATCATGATTTTTTTCTTCTATATCCATATTTTCCTTAAATACTTTAAAGAATATTTTTACAATTCTACCCAGATTTATTAGATACATTTTACCCATGTTTTTAATTTTATAAAATGTTTTAAAATGAATCTTCTAGTCATTTTCTGGATGAGATACTTTTAACTTTTATTACAAAACTACAAAAGTAATATTTTTTATATGGCTTGAATATAATTTCCAATCATTATGACCATTCGCTATTTCAAATATTCCTTTAGAATTTTAAAAGGCTATTTTTAATGTAAATGTTCTATATAATATTTTATAAATTTTTAGTTTTTATAAGTAGATTTGAAAATAAAAATGTTATTTTACTCACAAATTCATTTAATGATATTTTTATAGTACTTTTTTCATCAATGACAATAACTATCTAATTTTATTATACCCCAATGGGGATATGTTATAGTGATACCATCCTTATTGTTTATCTAAATGGTTTATGTTTAGTTTGACTCAATAAATATTAACATTTCATATAATAGTTTTTAAATACAAACATTTATGTTGATTATATATTGAATTGTTATTCTATCCTTTCATATAGTGAATGAATTAGACTTATTAAGTGATGGGAGGAGCCTACTATAGCCCCTTGATGTATTGGTAAGTATTATGAGACAAACTATTTTGGTTATTTGGCCAATTAATTTCCCATTTATTTAATATGTCTCATCATAACACATTGATAGTATGTTTTTGATGTCCAACATTATGTATTCCATCATTATGAGATTAGTTATTAATTTCCATATATTCATTTCAACTGTTATGATATCCATAGAGAATTTTCAATATCATGTTATTTTTTATATAGAATAATTTTATAATCATTTATTCTTGTCATATTATTCTTTGTTCTCAAGTAATTTTTAAAATGGAATGTGTTTTTAGTTATTCAATATTCCATATTGATTACGCATTATTTACTCAATGATACCTTCAACTATTCGCATTACCTTTCTAAGTATGTTATCTCACACTTATTTTTTTCATTTCCCCGAGTTAGGAAGAAGAAATCGTAGAATGATTTTTTGGATACATATTTTTTTACATTCATTATGTTCTTATATTTTATTACTAATGTAAAATGAGAAGCATGTATGTATCAGGTTCTTCAAGACTACTAAACTATTCATTACTGTGGGATGTGATTGCTTGTATTAGATGCCAATGTAATAATGTAATTGATGACTCTAGGTTATTTTAGTTAGGGTCTATACAGTTGGTATTAGAAGAATTTTTGTAGAAACCTTAGGAACTAGATTTAGGAAAACACATATTAGATAATATAACCCTCTAAAAAACTCTAAAGATATGTCTAATTATAAGATAACATTATAAAGTTTTTATTAAGGTATGGATTATGTGGTTCTACTATCAACATATCCCTATCTAGAAACTACAAGTGGATGTAGTTTTATAATAGATTCCTCTAAGAGTAAAAACCTTGAAAAGAGTTCGTTGAGTATATCTTGTCCATAATTACAGTGTATTGTGAGTGTTCTATCAATGAACACCTTTTTGAAACTCACAGGGGATATGCTTGGGTTGATTCACATTTTATCTATGAACCATTTTGATGAATTAAATAATAGAATCTATTGAAACATATGATATATACTACTGATATGGTATAAACCTATAGTGTATTGGGATGTCAATTCTATGGTCCATCATGTGTTCAAAGGCATAGATACCCTTTTGATATTTTGTGTGATGGGAATTTAACATGATTAAGAATATTTTTGGAGGCGTTTATGAGAATAAAACTATTTGTTTTAGTATATGTGTTAGTGAAATGTTTATTTGAGTAACCATGATTATTATTTCAATGAAATGAGTTTAAAATTATTGATAAACTTTAGGGTTTATATGATATTTTATGATGAGTTAAATATGGGTTATTAAACTTTTGGAAAATATGTTTTACCATATAGATAACCATGAGATCAAAAATTCATTTGATGATTAAAGTTATTTGTTAGGATTTTTATCATATTTTTGGGAACACTATAGCAATAATATTAATATAGTTTTAGAAAAATAAAAAACCATGTGTTGGGTGACAACCCATCGCATCTAGCATGATCGTGGGGCTTAAACCCACAATCAAAGGATAACAAGGGTGTAGTGCCTACCAATGGTCTATTTGATGTTCTAGTTCATATGAAATTGTTTCTTACCTTAAATTATTTGATTGATAAATATAAAATTGATTTTGTGAAACTTGTTATAAGATAAAATATTTTTGAATTTTTATGATTTTGAAGTGATTAATGTTATTTTGGGAGCAGTTTTATTTGGTATCTGTATATATAACTATTAGGTTTAATATAAAGGATTATTTGGGAATAATGTTATTATGTTTAATATGAAGGTTATGAGATAAAATATGAGTTTAAAAATATTATTTAATGTTGAGGTTATTGAGGTTATTCCATATATAGGGTTATTTATTTAAGGAATGAACAATTATAAACATTTGGTTTTATTGTTAATTATTGATGTATTATTTCTTAATATGAAGGACTTTTCATTCTGGAATTATCTTAAATTATTCTAAACATTTTTTTTATTAAATATAAGTGGAATATATTTTTATTCCTTAGAATATTATGTGATCCATTAGAATTTTATTTTAGTGCTTCAGGCATAACCAAATTCATCTTAAATACTCATCACTTGGAGAAAAAGATTATATTATAGTAAAAATTGATAAAAAGTATGAAATCAGGATTTTCAGGTATGTATAATTCCTTCTGTTATTTTTAAATATAGTAACGGAATTCCCCAACACAAATAAATTAATATTAAAAACAAATACTATCTAATTACCTTCATTCCAAAAAAAAATGATGGCATTTTCACCCATCAATGATTTACAGTTTTTTTATCATTAACTTTTTCATGACCATGTTCTCTTCCACTCTATAAAATTCCTTGGATTTTATTATTTTATTTAATGTTGTAATATTTATTTTCCACAAATTTTTTCTTTATCTAAGAAGCTAAATACATGATATTTCATGTAACCATTATGATTTACACTTTCTTTTTTTAAAAGAAGTTTTAGTATCCCTATGTAAGATGTGGTTTTCAATAAATGTTTTACCTTTGATGAAAAAAATAGAATTTTGAGGGTGAAATTCATTTAAGGGTGGTATAATTTAACAGCCTAATATTTTAGAATATATTTCTGTTTAAATAATTTTTATTTCTTAGATAGTTTCTTCTACTTGAAACATTGAGTTAAAATGAACCGTGAAATACTATAAAAGGATTTAAACATTGTCGTTAAAACCTAGATATTAAAATTAGAAGTGCTAATAGGTGTAACCATTTTTTTAAATTTATTTATAAATATTTTAGATAAATAAAATATATTTGTAAAAAATTACATAATTTTTAGTAAATCCTTTACGTGATTCAAAAATATATATTTCAAGAAAAAAGTTTTAATTTTTTTTTGTGAGAAAAAAAAACATAATCAATTTAAAACAATTTTAGAAATTTTATTGAGATAAATTAAATTTATTTTCTAAATAAAAATTTTAAAATTAACATATTTGGAAATTTTTTTCAGAAAATATTTATTTTTTAGTGAATAGTGAAAAAAAATATTGATATTTGTAAAACTCTCATTTATTTTCATTGAAAATGCCAAATAATATTTAAAAATTTATCATAAATTAAAATAATACTACTTTAGTTAGATATAATTTAATTAATTACTTATGAATCAACATTGTATGTGATCTTGTAATAAAAATACTTTTAGAATTAAAAAGTAATTGTTTTAGAAAACTATTTTTTTCACGCTTTATGGGATACTTATAAAATAATTATTTATACTTATAGAGATTGATTTTTGAAAAATGGATTCCATATTTTTAATTTTAATAGTTAATATTATTTAAAAAGTGAAACTAATTTTTTTATAATGAATATTAAAAACAGTAAAAATTTGTTACTGCCTAAAAGGTTAATCGGGTTAACCTGGGTTAAAACTAAGTGATAAGGCCACCATTTTTCATATTAAATATTATTTGATGAATTTATTTATACCCTTTATCACATTAATAATAATTTTTATTTATTTAGGATACAATTTTCTTTGAAATTTTCTTATATAATATTTTAACTAAAGAAAAACATATAATGCCACATTCTTACCTTTAAATATCTCTTTTGTATTCACATAGAGACAAACTAAAGTTATGAGTGAATATTAATTATTATTTTATAATAATTAAATTTTTTTCATGATGGAGATTTATTTATATTTTTTAGTGATTATATATTTACCATATATACTTACGCAATGTCCATACAGTATTTCATTAATTAACAGAAAAATGAAATAAATAATTATTAAAATATTAAAAGTAATAAAATTTGAGTTATTTATAGTGTTTTGAAATTTTTATTGATTTACATGCCATATTAGTGATGTTTTAAAATTTTATATTCTAATTACGCATTATTTTTATGTATTTAATTTCAAATAAAATGAATAGTATCAAAATTGACATTAATGTTATTACATAATAATTAATATTATATTAAATGATTTAGAATTCCTAAAATACTATATTCGAAAAACATATTTTTATGTGTTTTAAAATACAAACTATGGTCCATTTATGGACTAATTTTTCTTCTATAGTAACTATTTTGACCCCTAAAGAGTAAAACCATTGTTAACCTGGTAATTGTCAAAAATGGTTAGCGTTTGTTAAAACAAAATGGTAAGGGTAAAAAACTAATATAAACATGTCCAAATTTTATTATATGACATTATTTCAACCAATAATCAAATAATATTCTAATTATATTGGTTTTTATCCATTTGTACATGGAAATTAATCTATATTAATTTAATATTTGAAGAAAATTTCAAGTGTTCATCCCTTATCTTATAAAAGGGAACCTCCTCTTCTCTTTTATTAACACTTAAAAAAAATTGTTCATCCAATACCAACTCTAATACATTATTTACTTCTATTAACACATCCTAGAATCATTTTTTTATTATAAAACTCTTCTATGAAGTTTTTTGGGTTAAACCTAAAGAGGTTGTCCGAAGAAGAGGTATCGTACTTAAGTGAGAATTTTTGTTTTATTTATTCCTCGCCATCCTTAAAATATTATTCACACATTCTGATATTGTAACCTCAGTATATACCATATATTTAGATGTTATTATGTTAAATTTTAAACATTTATCCATATATTATTCCATCAAATATGAAACTAAACCATTGTTCGTGTGTACGGTAGACTACCGCTTCACGAACCGATGTAATTTGTTTTTCATAATTACCTCGCACAACTATTTATGATGATTGATAAAATTTATATATATTATATTCATTAAATATTTATCATTTAAAAAAATATCATGTGTTTTATTATCTTTCCATTCATTGAAAGATGATAATGTCGCTCATGCATACAAGACGATTACCACCTCCATAAAGAAATGTGATTAGTTTTTCATTATCACATCACATAGATGGTATATATATGTATATTTAAATATATAATAGTATATTTATTACATAATAATAATTATGTAATTATAAAATAACACTTACCTTCTTTCATCATGATCATTAAAAAAAGAAATGTTATTCATGCGTGCATATGGTCTATTATCTCCATGATTGTAACAAAGTTGATTTTTAATAAGAATATTTCATAATTTGTTTTAAAAGTATAATTGGTGTTTAAAAATGATAAATATTTCATGATTATTATTCTTTATTTTATGGAACAAGGACCTATTTTCCCATATTCAACCTACCAATTTCATTTCGGATATATAAACCAAATATCATCAAAACATCTGACTTGAACTTAATTTATTAAGTGAATAAATATAACATGGTAATAAATAAAATAAAAGAAATAATAATATTGAAATATTATATTAATAATTTAAAAAAATTAATAATTTTATTTTTTAGGAATATAAATATAAAATGTGATGAGTCAAACCTTAGGTAACATATTTCATCTCAATTTTCCTTCAGTGAGGCATATTTTATTGTTATACGCCTAATTTATTTTACAAAGTGTATATACTTTCCTATTTTAGTCTTATTTCATGAATATGTTATAATTCCAATTATTTTATGTTTCAATTAAAATTATTTCATCCAAGGGTATTTGACTTGAATTTTACCATGTGGTAAAAGGTTTTATAACTCAATCTATTTTCATTGGGTTATATTACTAATTAATTATCCTTGATATTCTAAGATTATGTGTTTAATAACATTTTATTATTTTATTTTATATTTATAATTTTTTTAGATTTAAATTTTATTCACACATTCAATTCATTGATTTATTATCACTTCAACAGTATGATCTTTGTGAGGGATTGCACCTCAATTTCATTTCATTGAGGCATATTTTAATGTTATGCACTTAATTTATTTTGTATGGTGTATATGTTACAAATTTTACATGTCTTATCATGAATATTTTACACTTCATGGTATTTTATGTTTTGACACAAATTATTTTATTCAAATGTATTTTGCTTAATAATACCTAGTGGTAAGGGTTTCATAACTCAATTTTATTTCATTGGGTTATATCAATTCCTCATTGATTATATTTGGTAAATATTATTTGTCAAATTGGTATTATTTTGTTCAAGTTTTATTTCCACATTTTTTTATATATTTAAATTTTTTGCACACAATCACTTCATTTATTAATTCTCACTTCAATGTTTTTATTTTAATACGGTTTTATCATCTCATATTATTCTCTTTGTGACATATAGTATGTTATACACCTATCTTATTTTTAGGGGTGTCCATGGCTCGGGTTGGGTCGGGTTGAGGGCTATTTTGGACCCGACCCAAGAAAAATAGGTCGGGTCAGGTTGGGTCAGGTCAGAGATGTTTTTAGATTCATACCCGACACGACCCAACCCGTCTCAAATCGGGTTGGGTCGGGTCGGGTTGATCGGATTAAGGAAAAATCATTTTATATTTTTTATGATCTCAACCCGCAGGTTGACCGAGTTATGACAAAAAAAATTATTCAGTTCTTTTTTTTGGCTATCGCTCTGTGGGTTGATCGGGTTAAGTATTCCAATAATTCATCTTCGTCACCACACCAGGGAATGCCAGCATACTCTGCCCTATAATAAATAGACCCAAAAAACATCAGTCTGTGACTCGATGGTGTGATGTGATTATCTTTCCAGCAAGTATTTGTGGAGGTTTGAGGAGGTTCAAGGTGAGGCCAAGAGGGTGATGAGAATGGGGTACTGCCTGACCAAGATAGATTTGGGACCACACATAGTCGCGATGGAGATGGAGGTGGTGGCAGAGGCAGGGGTACTTGTAGGTGTGACGCGGTGGATACACTGGACTGGTGAGGGCGGGGGAGATGTTCAATGATCGTTTTCTTAGTTTATCCTCCACCATCGGATCTTTTAATCATTAAAATCATTCTATTTTCCTTTGGTTTTTTTCTTGTTCTTTATTTTTCGTAGAAAAATCGAATGAAATCCAATTATCTTCAGGTTTTTGTTTGTTGATCGGGCGTTGTTTTTCCACCGATTTCACATGTCTCGATTCCTTTGAATTTATTTTATGTTTATCTTAGAAATTTCATGGAAGATTCAATCATCTATGCGATTAATAGATTATTCAAGTAATGGTGAGAAATGGCATGGACTCAATGGATGGTGTAGGAAAGGAGAAAGACAACGGTGTGGGGCGAGGGTGAGGGGGCATTGGGTCGAGAGGCAGGGGGAGATGGCGAAGTCTGAAGAGACGACTCACAGTAGTCGGGTTGGTTGGGTCGGGTTGGGTCAATTTTTTCCCAACCCGTGACCCGACCCAACCCAACCATGATATAACCCAACCTGACACAACCCGTGGTATAAATTTTTTAACCCGACCCAACCTGATCGGATCAAGTCGGGTTGGTCGTGTTGGGTCGGGTATGGACACCCCTACTTATTTTATGAGGTGTATTTATCGCCACTTTGATATGTTATATCATTAAAATCTTTATATTCATGGTGTTTAATGTTTCATTTGAATTTATTTATTTCATGGGGGTTATGATTTTAAATTTAACAAAGTAGTGAGGGTATATTTCACAATCCCATCATTATTAGAGATTTTTTTTGTTTAAGTCTATGATGGTGGAATTATTAGATATATTTATCATAAACAAACTATTTTATTATAAAATGGTAATATCATTAAATTAAATGTTTTCATTTCATTTTATACTCTTTTAGTACTCGAGATACCGAGATATTTTTTTTAAAGAAACTGAATTTTTTTCTACTTGGTTGGGAATATTTTTCTTCCATATACATTCTTTCATTAAAATGTTTTAATGGATATTTTTACAATTATCCCATGATTTTTTAAAGAAGCTTTACCCATGTTTGAATTTTAAAAAATGGTTTAAGAGGAATATTCCTATCATTTTCTGATTGGGGTACTTTTTTACTTTTCTTACAAAAGTATGAAAGGAATGTTTTTTATATAGAATGAAAAAAATTTCTTTCTATTATAAACACTCAACATTTTCAAAATTCATTTTCAGGTTTAAAAGGTTATTTCCAAATAAAAAAATTTCCCTAATATTTTAGAAATTTATATTTTTTAAAAGTGGGTTTTAAAATAAAAAGGGTATTTTCTTCAATAATGTTTTTAATGATATTTTTATGGTATTTAGATTCATCAATGACAATGACCCTTTATTATTATTATAATAAACTTAGGATATATTAAAATGATACCATCCTTATTGTTTTTTGGATGGTTTATGATCATTTTGAACACAAAAATATTAATATTTCATATGATATTTTTTCAATATGGTTGTTTTTTATTATGTATTGAATAATTATTGTCCCCTTTAATGTGAGGAATAAATTGATCTTTTTAGGTTATTTGTAGAACCTACTATATCACCTTGATGCATTAGTAGGTCTCATGAGATAAACTATTTTGGGTATTTGGCTGAGGCCTTGCCCATTTTTGTAATATATCTTGGCATGAGGCCTTGATGTTATGTTTATGATGTCTATAATTATTCATTTTATCCTTATGATATTAGTTAGTAATGTCCATGAAATTATTGGAATATTTATGATATCCATTGATACATTTCAAGATCACGTGATAATTATATGGAATTATTTTATCATCATTGATTCTTTCCATATTAATCTTTATGCTCAATTTATTTATTATATTGAATGTGTTATTATTTATTCACTATTACATATTGATTATACCTTATTTATTCTCTGATATCTTCTTTAATTTACATTCCCTTATCGAGAATTTTAGCTAACCCTTATTTTTTTTCCTTTCCCTAGGTTATGATGAATAAATCGTTGAATGAGTTCAAGGATGCATATTTTTTACATTCATTGTGTTCTCATATTTTATTAGAAATTTAAAATGAGAAGAATGTATGTATCTAATTCTTCAATACTATTAAACTATTTAGTACTTTGGGATTATATTGATTATTTTGTATGCTAATGTTAAAAAATTAACCACCAACTCTAGGCTATTGGAATTGGTGTCTTTACAGTTGGTCAATCTATGAGAATAGTAAATAGAGTAATTATTGCATCCCAAGTATATAATTCATCTTTGATCAATTTTTTCCACTAAACTTCCCAATAAATATTTTCTTACATACTTTATTGGTTTGATGATATATTAGGCATATATTGGTTTT
The DNA here is from genome assembly GCA_963277665.1 of Viscum album. Classification (NCBI taxonomy): domain Eukaryota; kingdom Viridiplantae; phylum Streptophyta; class Magnoliopsida; order Santalales; family Viscaceae; genus Viscum; species Viscum album. The sequence goes on from OY728164.1 coordinate 690,141,847, forward strand.
TATTATATAAATACAACATCAACTATCAAGAGAGGGAGGTTACCTTTCACATCATGAGTCATCCTCCAATGTTTCACATGTGCAAAGATGAGGAACAATATCCTTCAAGATCATCATCTCCAGTGTGGATATTACTACCATATGATGAAGTATATATATCTAAAATTATATATACATATGATAAAATCATGATTGAAGATATGATTTGTAACATCTCTAACCTGAAATCCACTAAATTGGTTCCCTAAGCCAGCTCACTGCATGACCTCAAGCATGCCTCTACATACGCTAGAGGTTTCCGACTAGAAACATGTGTTAATAGATCTCATGGGTATACTATAACCCCTTCACCATAGTAATCCACAAAAAATAAAAAATAAAGTAAAAAATAATAAATAAATCAGAAACATATTTAACCATCTAATTCCCAAATAGGGTACAACCACAACCAAATAATTAATTTGTAATTTTACACTAACAATGTAGAAAGTAAAAGAAAAACCCAAAATAATGACCAAAAGATGAAACTCCAAATTAGGTCTTGACTCCAAGTATGTATCCTAAACCACGAACATCCCAGACCCAATTCAACTCCAAATAATAGTTCCTTTACACTTTTCCTAACCTTCAACCGTGAAATCTTCTCAAATACCCAATGGGGTCCTAAGAATGGTGTGAGTAAAACTCAGTAGGCGACCACTAATGGTGTCAACCAAATATACAGTATAAATATATAGTCCATGAAAGTGATAAATAAATGAAAATACAAATAGATGATAACTCAGGTTTCATTAGTTAACAATTTTCACTTTAACCATTTTCATCATTTATTCCATTTTCATCACTTGTTCCTTGTGTTAATCATTTACATCATTTTCAAAAAAGCACAAGATGGTCAATTACCACGCATAAGAGAATAAGTCAAGTTCTCTATCTCACTAGGTATAAACATTTTGTAATCCATACATCAAACATACCTAGTAGCCTCAGTCTAGGTAGTCTCATCAAATGCAACTGTTAGGGGCATAATGCCTTAGTCCCCTTCCCTAACCCATGCATTATAGGGTTAGGGTTTAGAGCCTTAGTTTAACATCATCTGTGGGAATATATCCTCAAGAACAACACCCCCAACTACTAATCCATTATAAAATGAATATATATATATATATATATATCAATTTACCACATAAACCATATACAACTAATACACATAACATTTACAATTCACATTTCATACAACATATGAATCATTGTCAATCCTTAAACCATTAACACATTTCTCATTTACTTGGAATAGCACAATTAACCCATTTCAATTTTTATGAATTAACCCATTTATCATGATAAAAAATTATCATATATTAACCCATTTAACATATTCATCAATTCCCATGAATTAATCCATCCACGCAATTCCATTACAAGTTCACAAGGCATTGGACACATTCACATTAATCCATTTATCACTTGTTCATATCATGTCCAATCATCCCTTATTCCATTTCTAAAATGTAAATACAACTACCATTGGTGTCTATTTATATCTCAACCCAACATTTCACATATTTTCATGGGATCTATTTCAACATAAATCAATTCTATGATTAACATTGTCGATTACCATATTCAAGAATATTGTCACACCTCATGGGTAGCCCTAAATAAATCTAATCAATCTAGATTCATCCTAAAGGGATCATAAGAGGTTCAATTCATCCTTTATCCAACCATTTTACTAAATCTCAATAAATAAATCAAGTGCACAACAAGAGAGATCAAATATCACAACCACACATGCACAAATCAACAATAAAACTATGGGATATAAAATGTAGACCACCTACCTCAACTCCAAAGATGAACACATTCTTAACCTCATCATTATATCTAAATTCAATCACCCTTTGAATCCCCAACCTAAGATCATCTAGAAAATGATTTTTATACATCTTTGGAAGAAGAAGAACAAAACCACAATCCCTAATCAGGAAAAAAAAGAGAAGCATTAGAATTACTGGGAGCTTCGTTCAACACCCAGAGGCACCCAAAACATCCTAGAAATGAAGGAGACCGACCGTTGAGAATACATGGTCAAAATGGTTCATTACTAGGGTTTTTGGAGAACAAATGGGGGGAAATATAATGAAACACTTAAAAAACTGAGTGCTCAAAATGGAAATTTCTCACTTTTTAATGGGGCACACGGTTTGTCAAACTGTGTGCCTACCTCTATCTAAGAGGGATCCAAGTCAAACAGTTACCTTTGGGTCTCACACAGTTTGTAAAAATGTGTTCCAACCATTTGGAATGAAATTATTCCAAACTTTACAGTTTGGATTTCCCCCTTTCATGGTTTACTTAACTATTCACCCATCCTCTTAGATAGCATGGTTTGGGCACATCATTTCAACTAACCATGCCCCAATCGTGAAAAATGCACAGGATGGCCCTATTCCACCTTATTTCATGTCCTGAACCCCCAGAACACCCCTTATATTCCTCACACACCCGGTAAACATTTAATTATCCAATATTAATGGATTAAAATAAAAATTTAAACAAGAACATTATTCCATGAAGTATAGGATCTTACAACATCTCCACATTATTATGACTTATCATTGACCCACACTTCCATGTATCACTGAGATTTTGAATCATAGATATTGGGACACTAAGCCCACATATACAACTCTCTATCCCATGTTTCTTCTTAAACATTACTATGCTTCCACAAAACTTGAACCAAAGGCACAATATTTCCCCTCAACACTTTCTCACTACGATCCAAAATATGAATTGGATGCTCCTCAAAGGACTCTTCATAAACAATCATAATATCCTCCAAATAAATCACATGATATGGGTTAAGATGAAACTACCAAAGTTGTAACACATGAAAAAAAAATTATACCCCTATATCATTTTGGAAGATCCAATCGGTACGCCACTGGTTCGATACTCTCCAAAATATCAAATGGCCCCACGTACATGGGTGTAAAATTACACTATTTCTAAATCTGAAGATGACCCAACCATGGAGAGACCTGAAGAAACACATGATCACCCACTATAAACTCAAGAGGTTGACGATGCCTATCTGCATATGACTTATGCCTACTCTGAGTCATTTCCATGCATTTCTAAATCAACTAAACCTATTCTAAAGTATCTTGCACGAGAATCATTCCCAATAACTATGCTTCTCTAGAATATAACCAACACAAAGGGTATCTTGATGAAGACTCAGTCCCAAAAAACATTGATTCTGTAGCCTCTAATCAACACAACAGAGATCTATACTATCTACCATAGAAAGTCTCAAATAGTTCCATATGAATCATATCCTGGTAACTATTGTTTTCGGAAAACTCACCAAGTTCTAGATGCTTTTCTTATGATCCACCAAAGTCTAGGAAACATTCCCTCAACATGTCCTATAACACATGTATTGTAAGCTTTGATTGGGAATCCATCTACAGGTGAAAATATAGACTTAAGAACACTAGGGTAATAGGTACCTTTTGTAATACCTACCATATTCTTGATGTAAAATGTGGATCAAGATCCAAAACTATAATCTGTGGAACCCCACGAAACCACACTATATTATAACCATAAAAATAACCCTAGTGATCCCTGGTTAAAGTCACCAGATTCTATAAGAAATGAGAACCTTACTCAACTGATCCACAACCACTAAGATTGCATCATTCTTCTGACGCATCCTAGGAGGACCCAAAAATATATCCATCATTATGTCATCTCAATTCCATTCCATAATAGGAAATTTCTTTAAAAAACACCTAGCCACTGATGCTCAAACATCACTTACTAGAAGGTAAGGCATCGTTCCATGAAACCTACAACTACTTTCTTTATCCTTATCCACCAATATTGCCTATGGATATCATGATACATTTTGGTAAAACTGTGATGAACTGTCCACTTCGATGCACAAAACTCACACATCAACTCTTCTCATATGCACATTGTCCCAACAACATGGACATCAACATAAATAGTCTCTTCATCTCTAATGGTCCAACTAAAAGGTGACTCTCCACCTTTAAGACTTTCCCTTGAATCCAAGAACTCTGGACCCTCATATTTTTTCTCCTTCATCCGTCTCAAAAGTATGGACTCAACTTCCAAGGATGAAAGGTTAGTCTTCCATTTCTACCCTACACCTCCAGATGCAACTCAACAAACAACGACATCATCCTACACTCATAACTATATTTATAAACTATCTGATTTTGATTCTTTTAACTTAAAGAATCTGCTACATCATTCCCCTTTACTAGTGTGTAAACCAACTCAAAGTCAAAAGACTACATGCACTCAACCCATATTCACTATATAAGATTTCAATCACACTGAGATAATATGTATTTAATGCTTTTATAATTTGTATATACCATGAAATACTCTCTAAAAAAGTAGTTCCACCAACACTTTAATGAAAACACCATAATAGCCAACTCAGGATCATGTGTAGGGTAATTTCATTCATGAGGCCCCAACTACTGTGACCCATACGCCACAACCTGATCATACTACATCAACACTGCCCCATTTCAAATACTAGACACGTCCCAAGACACAGTGTACCCTTTTCTAGGATGAGGTAAGTTCACAATATTTGTTGTTGTATACCAATTATTTAAATCTTTGAAAACATCCTCACATTACTGAGACCATTCAAACTTGGTACCCTTATTTGTCATGCTTGAAAGTGGTGATTTCTTATAGAAAAAGTATTTGATAATCCTTCCATAATATCCATCCAATCCCAGAAAAATTTAAATATTAGAAACATTATTGGGCTTCTCCCAAGACATTATTGTTTTTACTTTCTATGGTTCCACCTCTACATCTTCTTCTGTGATGATGTGACCTAAGAAATTCAACATATTGTTCTATAAATGACACTTAGATAGATAGGTGTATATACTATGTTCTCTTAGTGTACTAAGGATGATGTCAAGATGTTTTTCATGATCATCATGAGTCTTAGAGTACACCAAGATGTCATCCAAAAAGAAAACTACAAACTGATCTAGGTAAGTGTGAAAGATTTGGTTCATCAGGGCCATAAACACTATTGTTTCATTGATCAACCCGAATGGCCTCACAAAAAGCTCATACAACCCATGCCTTCTTATGAAGGTAGTTTGTGGTACATCATAAGGTCTCACCCTCAAATGATGTTTCTCTATCCTGAGTAAAATATTTGAGAACATTGAATAACCTCTTAGTTGGTCAAAAATATCACCTATTCAAGGAAGAGGGTATCAGTTCTTAACTGTAATATGATTTAGCTTCATATAATCGACACATAATTGAAAATATCCATAAGAATTATTAGAAAACAACACTACTGATCCCCATTATGATGTACTAGGATGAATAAAACCTTTATTCTATAATTCCTCCGACTATGTGTTAAACTATTGGAGTTCTGTCGATTCCATTCCGTATGGTGTAATAAAAACTAGTTCTTATTTTGGCAGCAACTTCATCTTGAATTAAAAAACTCTCTCAGAAAAAACCCCCAATAATTATTCAGAAAATAAATCTTGAAATTGGTCCATTATTGGAGTAATTACAATATAGTTTACCCCCCCCCCCCATCATCATGCATAAGGCAGGACACTTCTGTTGTGATTTCACCCAACTACTGACAAACTAGCCCAGCACAGCCGGTCCAAACATCCCATTCTCCATGAAGAACATAAGTTTCTCTCCCAAGATATGTGAATGTTACCCTATGAAGGTAATAATCAATATGGGCTTGGTATACCACTATTCAATTCATACCCAAAATTATATCAAAACCTGATATATTGAGCAGAAAAAATCCCACAGAAAACGGTGTCTGCCAAACTCTGGAGTAAACCCTTTACATTTCCTCACACTTTTAACGATGTATCAATCGACATAACCCCACACAAACCTTCCACCACTAGACCCAACACAACCACAAACTGAAGAGAAATAATATAATGTGAGGTACCTGTATCAAATAATGCACTGGAAATCATAGAAGCTACAAGGATCATACCTCTAAATGTTGATGGTTTAGCCTATCCACCTCTAAGTGTAGTCTGAACTACATTAAACTGACCTACCCCTTTACCATAGGCCCTAGTCTAAATCCCTAGTTTTGCACTACCCTGCTGATATAGATAGTGCCACCCTAGAGTACCACATCCTCCACCTCTACCAGTATGACCAGTGGAGCTCCAACTACTTTCTTGGTATGGGGTAACAAATCCCATGCATGCACTGCACATTGTCCTTGATCCTCATTCTATGCCCATCAGTTAAGGTTTTCTTCAAAACCTCTACACATTCCCTAGTCTACAACACACTTGACACTAAAATGGTTTTCAGGGACACTGGACACACATGTTCCCTATCCTTCCACACTAATATAAAAACACTTGTTCACCACCCTGAGATGTTGATTTTCTCTTCTGAATTTTCTACACATTATCACCCTGGTAAATATTCTCAAAACGATGCTTATTACACTTATAATTCCCACTACTAGTCTATCCAACTGGAATCAATTTTCCCCCACCTGAAGCCTATCTTAAATTCCCTTGTGAAATAAGGGAATCATCTTCCACTTATCAAAATATATTTATATGAAAGATGTTCACCTGGGACTTAATCTTGTGTCTAAGTTCATCATAAAAATGTATCACCAAAGAGGCCTCATACCCTTCCAACATTGGAAAAAAGCATTGCAAGTTCATGAAGCGGCCAAAATAATCCATCACTGACATAGTCTCGTGGTTCAACCTCATAAAATATACATCCCTCTCCTACCACAAGGTATTTGGATAGAAATTATCTAGAATCCTTTTCTGTAATTTTTTCTATAACATTCCATCATCTTGCTGAGTCTGAACCAATATATCCCACCATCTCTTTGTTAATCCCCACAACATGTATATTTTCAAATTGATTCTATTTTTCACTAGAGTATCCAAGTGATAATTAATAACCTAAATGGACTCTATCAAGAACTCTTCAACCTCAGTTCCTCCCTCTCCAAAAAACATCATAGGTCACTATAGCTGAAAATATCTTGTCATATCAAACATACTTGGCACTACACGCCCTGGGTCTCGTTCCATCATCTATAAAAGATGAGAAAAGTTCTCACAAAACATATCTTCTCCTCTTTTACTTTGAACCACTAGGATTTATTTTCCAACCTCTATAGGATCATTCTTGGAGATATCCTCACATATCCCAACTAACACTTATCATCGTGGTGAAATTTTTATAAAATTCAAAATACGCATCTCAGAACACTTAATATAAAATGTCCATAGTTTTTGTAAAAGATGGATCTCCACTGGACATAAACAACCCATTTCACATACACTATCATGATGGATATTATAAAATCTCAAACACTACCCCCAACCATGTTTCATGGTTATCATAGTGTAAATTAACTTACATAGTTACAAATCTTCCATTAGACACCTTTTTATTCCATTTCCACTATCAAAACTTGTTAAAACCAAAACATTAAATCGTTTTTATCATTATACACAATTCCTTATGAATTCTTTCACATTCATCATGTCTAATGATTTACATCATCTTTGTTACATGCCATTTTATCCCATTTTTCAGGGAAGTGAAATGTGTTCTCCCCTTTATGTCATATCCACATGTCCCATGTGTGCCTATAATACATGCCACCAATATCCCTCGGTTCCTATAATGATGCTAACCTCGTTCGGTTTTTTCATGAGTAAAATATCATAAAATAGTCACACCAAACAAAAAAATCATCAACCAATGGTGAAATATCATCCATCTGTAACAACACACATCAAGAGAAACAATTCATACCCTTGGTAGATGGTTTTTACCACATGAATGGGATAGCTAATCCCATACATCATATCATTTCTATGGCCTCACACTTCCAAATATCTTGTCTACCAACCCAAAATAGTAAGGCGAAATAAAATAACTCCTTGGATACAACTCTGTTATGTCCCCGACCTAGAATCCACCAAATCGGTGCCTTGCTTCAACTTTCCACATGACCTCAAGTGCACCTCCTTGTATTCCAAAGGTTTCTGACTAGTAGAGAGAGTCTAATAGATCTAATGGGTAAACTATAACCTCTTTACTAGAGTAATACACAGTAGATAACATATAAAAAAACTAAAGGAACAATAATAAATAAACTATAAACCTGCTTTACCATCCAATTCCCAAACAATGTATAACCACAACCAAATAATAAATATGTCATGTCATGCTAATAGTGTCGAAAGTGAAGGAAAACCCAAAATAAGGACCAAAAACTGACACTCCAAAATGGTTCTTGACTCTAATTCCGAATCCTCAACAATTCACATCCCAAACCCAACTCAAATCCCTATCATAGGTCCTTTACCCTTATCCTAACCATTAACCATGAAATCTTCTCGGGTACCCAATTGCGGCTTGAGTAGGGTGTGAGTAAAACTCAGTAGGACACCACCAATAATGTCTACAAAATATCCAGTCTAAATAGATTGTGAATGAATGTAATAAATACATTAAAAGATAAAAAATGCTAACACACATGCCATTAGTTAACAATATTCACTTTAACCATTTTTATCAATTATTTAATTTTCATCACTTGTTACATGGGTTAAGCATTTACATAATTTACACTATAGACTAAGTCGGTCAATTACCATGCATAAGGTAATAAGTCAAGCTTCTTATCTCACTAATTATAATCATTTTATAATAAAAAAATCACACTTATATAGGATCCTCGGTCTAGGTAGTCTCATCAAACGCAATGGTTAAGGGCATAGATTCTCATTCTCCTTCCCTAACCCATTCACTATAGGGGTGGGGTTTAGAGCATCAGTCTAACCCAACCCATGGTCATAGATCCTCAAGTACAATACCCCACAAATACAAATCCACATTCACATACTTATATATGTATATAGATATATATATATATATATCTATTTACCAAATAAATCATATCACAGGACATAAACAACCAATACACATAAAATTTACAATTCACATTTCATAAAAAAATGAATCATCGTCAATCCTTAACCCCTTATCATATTTATCATTTACTTGGAATAGCCCAATTAATCAATTTCCATTTTTATGACTTAACCCATTTTTCATGCTCATAAATTCTCATATATTAACCCATTTAACATATTCATCAATTCTCATGCATTAATACATTCACACATTTCCATTACAAGTTCACAAGCCATTTGTCACATTCACATTAATCCATTTAACACTTTTTCATATCATTCTAAGTGATCCCTTATTCCATTTCCAATAACTAGAAACAAATATAATTGGTGTATATTTATAACTAAAACAAACATTTCACATATTTTCATGGGCTCTATTTCTAAAAAAAACAACTCTATTCTTAACATTGTATTTTTCCATGTTTGTGAATGTTGTTACACCTCATGGGTGGCCCTAAATCAGTATAATCAATCTAAATGCTTTCAACATGGATCATGAGAGGTTCAATTAATCATTTAGGAAACCATTTTACCAAATATCACTAAAGGAATCAAATTCATAATAAGATAGAACCAATTACACAACCATAGATGCACAAATTGACAATAAAATTATGGGATATAACTTGTAGAGCACTTTCCTAGAATCCAAATATGAACACGTGATTAATATCATCCTTAGATTCAGATTCACTCACCCTTTAAAGCCCTATCCTATTATCCACTTTTAAAATATGGTTTTAGGGATTTGAAAGAAGAATAATGAAACCACAAGACCTGATCTAGAAAAGAGAAGTAAGAGAAGAATTAGAATCACCCAGAGCATTGATTCACACCCAATGACACTCCAAACAGACTAAAATTGGAAGAAATCGACCCTTGGGAATATTTTTCCAAAATGGTACACCACTATGGTTTCTAGATAAGAAATGGGAGAATAAATTAGGTGAAACACTTAAATTATTGAAGGTTGGAAAATGGTAATTTCTCACTTTTTAATGGGACACATGGTTCGGTTGCACTGTTTTTCAAACATTGTTCCAACCATGCACCTACCTCTATCCAAGTGGTGTCATGTTTCACAGTTACCTGAGGATCCTACAAAGTTTTACAAATCATAATCCAACCGTGAAAAATTCCACAATCCCAAACCGTGTGGTTTGGATTTCCCCCATGCATGGTTTACTTAACCATGCACCCCTCATCCTGGCTATCATGGTTTGGGTGCACGGTTTCCACTAACTATGTGGAAACCATGAAACACACACAAGATGGACCAATTTCTTCTTCTTTCATTTCCCAAACCCCAAAAACACCTCCAAGCTTCCTTATACACCTGGAAAACATTTAATTATCCAATATTAAGGGATGAAAACCAAAATTTACACAATAGCATACATCCACAATATTTGGGATATTACATTCTCACTATTAAGGATTATAATGATGTATTATTCAAGGAGTATTCTAGTCTTCCTTCTGGCCAATAGGTTGAGTTATTAATTAAACTTATGCCAATATTGTTTCTCATGACCAATACGCATTATAGAATGTACACCATTTTTTTGATGAAATAAATAAACAATTATCACACAATCAGGATAAGGTTTTTATTTTCTTATGTGTTTCACCATGGGGTGTGCCTGTCCTCTTTATCAAGAAGAAATATGGGTCAATGTGCCTTTTCATTGATTATCATGATCCCAACAAAATAACAATAATGAAAAAGTATCCCCTTACATAGATATATGACTTTTTTGATCAACTATGTGAATCCTAGTACATCTTAAAGGTAAACCTTGGGTTATGATATCTCCAATTAAAGTTGAAGAATGAATATATTCCCAAGAAAATATTTAGAATAATGTACAGACACTATGAGTTTATATTGATTCCCTTCAGACTCACTAGTTATCTATAAGTTTTTATGTACTTTATGAAAAAAATACTTTAGATATTACCTTGAAAAAAATTTGTTAGTATTTATAGATGATATTATGAGGACTTGTTCACCCCTTTTATTGAGATTATGTGTTTTTATATTGTCTTTATATATATAAGTTTATTTCTCTACCTCATTTGAGGTCATTTAATGTTTGTGTTCTCTAGTATCATTTTATGTTGTTTTTTGTCCTATTATAGTGGGATCCTTTATAGGCATCTCATGGGGTGGTGGTTTGGACCCCCTTTCTCTTTCTTCGGGGCCTTGTTTTAAATTCTTAAGGATGAGAATTTTTTGAGAAGTCTCTAATGTAAGATATAAAATTTCTAAATTCCCTTATATTAATGTTTTCTAAGGATTGTAGCTTTTATGAGGGATTTAGGAATATTTTTAGAGTATAGAAAATATTTTTGGTCTATTTGAGGGTCATCATGCCATGGTGGTGGGCACGGTGCTGGACATTACTTCTAGAGTACGCTATAGTGAGGGAAATGACTTGTATAGATATTTCCAAATGTGTGTTTCCTTGGGGTTATTCTTGTGGGATATTTGGATTATAAAATGGATTGATATGTTTCTTTAATCATTTAGTATAGATGTGTAACTTATAGAGTTCCGCAATTGGACATGGGTAGTGTAAGGCTTGCCACATTTTTGTATTGGGTGTGATCAAGGTAAAACATCTCAGGTTTCGATGCTATGATATAGTTGATATTGTGAAAGTGGTCAAAAAAGTTTTAGAATGGTTTCAAATGTGAATGATATATATATTTCAAATACCTTGAAAGTTATATCTCCCTTTGATAGAGGGAACTATGGGCATGTTGGGAGTTCACCTCGTTATGGTGATGAATTTCTGTCTTCATCTATAAATGAAAGGCCCAAGAGTTCTTAGATAGAGTTCTCACTCCATCTCTCAAACCCTACCAGATAGCTAAACCTCTCACCACCCTCTAGACATGCCTTTAAGACTCTAAAACCCTTTGATCAATGGATTAAAGACTCAAATCAAGGTATATTTCTATTTCTTACCACTTTCTCGTTCCCCTCTACTTCTATCCTTTTGAAAATAAGTTTTGGTAATATTTATCTATACTAGGTTGAGGTTTCAAGAAAGTTTTGATGGTGGTTTTAATTCTTAGGTTTATTTGGAATTTCCATTATTTTTGTTAGAACTTTATTCAGTTGTGTGTGTTTCTCTCTTATCTATTCTAGCTCAGAGAATATTGGGATTCTAATCAAAATAGGGGATCTATTACTTCTCAATTTCATTATATGAAAGTGTGAATGAATCATGATTTATCCCATTTTCTGAATGGGTGTGATTGGAATTAGAAATATAATAATATATAAATGAATAAAATTTTGGTTGATTAATCAAAATAGAGAAAATTTTATTAAGTAAAAAAGGAATTGTTTCATGATATTGTTAAAAGTATACACTAGAATTAAATCAAATGCCATGGAATAATGTTGTCATCATTATTTCAATAATTTTTTTAGAACTTTAATCATATGTCATAACATAAAGGGTTAAGATTCTTTAATATGTAAATTTAAAAAATCAATGATGTTATAACATATTTTAGTGTTTTCTATTTTTGTCTAATAATAAGATTATTTGAAATTCTATCAGTTAATAAATTGAATATATAATTATCATGTGTTCATGATAATTAATGTTTCCTTTAGGGAATTAAAATAATATTTGGGTTTTTAGATCTATTTTGTTTTATGTTTTTATAATTCCTCTTTATGTTTAATAATATAGTGAGATATGAGTCTGGATGTTTTTTTATTGTTCATTTAGCATGGTTAATTTTCATAAAACTATAAAAACATAAATCCAAATTATAATAATTAATGGGAGAGGCATGAGTAGTTGTTATAATGCTAATGTTGGATTTTATTAAGTTAAATAATGTTTTAAAGAATGTTTTTTGCTAGATATGGTTAGTTAATACCCTTATGTTTCCTTGAATTGATAACCGATGATTAATTAACATGTTAATTCAAGATGAAACTAGTTTTTTTTTAATCAATAATAAATATTTAGGGATAAATGAGCCAATTATTTATTGTGGGAGGAATTATTTACTCTATACCATGGAATTAGTTCCCTCACCTATGTTCACAAAATACATATAAAATTTATGTGTTATATAGGGATTTAGAACCTTATTTTTTGATGAATTTATAATGGCTGGGAACCTTGAAAAGCACTACGTTGGAGGCCCGGGTCAATTTTATTTGGTGTTTGATCTGATATATGATCAATTTTATAGGATCTAGAGCTATAGTGATGGTCAATTTCAATAAATGTGGGATAAATTATACTATGAATAATGGTGTGAGATCCCAAGGTGCTCAAAATGATCTCAGATTATTGCTTACTCCTCAATATATAACTAATCATTATTGATGATTTCTTGATTCTTTATTGATATCCCAATGGTTGAATGATTTTTATTTGATCAATTTCTAACTGTAGGACGTAATTGATTCTATGAACCATGATTGAATATTTTAAGTGGTAGCTTAGGTTGATTCTGAGTACCCAGATTACTAATAAACACTAAATGAACTAATTAATGAATGGGGTTGGTTAATTATGTTCAAAAAAGATGATAAAATACATGAGAATGAACTTGATTATTGTATACTTACGTGATATCTAGTTATTAGCAGTAAAATTCAAGTTTCATACGCAGAAATAGTAATAAATTAGTCTAAAGCTTTTTAATTTCCCTTAGTGTGGTTATACACGATATCATTCTATATTTTCTAATTTCATATGCTACCGCACCCAAATAGAATTTCAAAGTAATCATATATTCCATACATTATCTGAAATGTAATTTTCAAAATTCCATACTCTCTAACTCATATATACTAATAGAAAAATTTAATATAAATCTTGGAGAACCACCAGGCTCCCCATAACTGATCAAAGAGATCATCAATCTAGGGAAAATGGTATTTATTCATCACTGTAACCTGGTTCATCTTCTAGTAATCTATACAGAGTTGAATACTATGATCGACCTTCTTGGAAAACAAAATAGGTTCACCCCATGGTGAATTATTTGGCCTAATAAATCCCTTCTACTCTAAGTCCTCATGTTATATATTGAGCTCCATTATATTATCCAAAACCATATGATAAAGTGGTATCGAAATGGGTTGCACACCCATCTTGATATATATCTCAAAGTCAACTCCTCTATAAGGGGGAAGTATTATAAAGTCATCCATAAATACATGAAGAATGAGATCCGTGATTGGAGGAAAATTCAGGGGGATACCAATGATCCTGTAGAAATAGCTAGGCCCAAAATTTGTGTTTTGATCATCCTTAGCTGAAACATGTCTGGACCAACTCTAAATGTTCCTAGTTTTGATTCTCAGGTCCCAACGTACATCGCTCCCTTTAGAAAAGTATATGATACCCATATTTTTAGTAATCAATGTTAGCTCAGAATCTGGTCAAATAGTCTATACCAAGAATCACATCGAATCTCATCATCTCCAGAATCATGAAGTCTCGTGGATTTTTATTACAATAAATGAATATAGGACACTTTGGGTGTCATTGAAGATGGTCCACATTCTTGAACAATAGTGTATCAAGGGAAAGTAAATTAGAATACAACTTGATCAGTAAGTCAATTCCAGTAATAAATTATGTAGAAATGATGGAATATGAAGCGCCAATATCAAACTTAAGTAGTAGACATCATAGAAGTGATCCAGAACATACCTTAAATAGTAGACCATATACCACCACCATATGTTGGAGTCTAATATAATTTATATACATGAACTACCTTTCCACTATGACCCTATCCAAGATATGTATGAACCACTTCAGTTTTTGTCATCCAATCCTAATGTTGAAGACCCATACTGGATCCCTTGTTCTCGGATCATGTCTTCCTTTATCCCATATGGAATCTTGACCAAAAATCTATTTTCCAAAATTACTAAAGGTTCCCCATATTTCCATATTGTCAATAATTTTTATATGGTGTTGTATAGACCCTATTGTAATGCTCTAACTTTCCATTGTTAATGTACTATAGATCTTTTTCTGAGGAAGATGAAGAATTCATACTTTAATCCACCTGAATACTACTACTCTATTTCACATACCCGGTCTTACTATTCCATCTACTGGATGACATAATAATTGTATTAGTTTTGGTTCCACCCAAGAGAGCATTGAAGGATATTAAGACTAATTGATTTATCCTCCTCTAAATCCTTATTGGTGGTTAAGGCCTTGCGAAAAACCTCCTAGTATGTTTCTATGTCAAAACTTATATTCTTTCTACTAATGTTAGTATGATGTGTGATATCACATTTCCTAGCCTTAGGATTATTTTTCCACCTAATATCACAAAAAAGAAAATAATCTTAGTGAAATGAGAGGATTTTTGGATACCTTCAGGGACCCTTACTATAGCTCCATGAGCTCATGTTTTTAATCCGACTTTAGTGAATTAGGAATAAAATTTATAAATAAAAAGTTCTTGAAAGAATCTTAGGTGAGACCCTCACACCTAAAAGACTATCCCATCAGGATCCAGCACCTTCTGGTAAGTTCCTACAACATGAACTCTATCAAATTCACCTTTCTATACTCATGTGTCTTAATGAGGTAAAATACACCTTCGATGATGTCTATCAAGTCCTTTGTATCATGTGGTTCTACAGTGTCATAAAATTATGAAAAATGTTGTAGATATAAGTCACTAGAATAATAAACCATGGACCTTAGTTCCCCTACACCTTATTAAGGTACCAACTGAAGGAATCATAGATGATTTTTCCCACTTCCTGCACTTTCAAAGTAGGTATGGGAGCGTTCAATATTGTACCCTCCTACGTATTAGGTAGTGGAACAGTGGAATACTTCTTTCTAGGAGAACCATAGACCATGTCAGCTGGTGGTATCATCAGTCTCCTTAAAGGAATCATCTTATTTAACATGAATGGAAGCATATAGAAAATTTAAAATAGAACCTCTCCAGCCTATGGGTTCACAAAAATGTTTTCCTAGAAGTCAACCCATAACCCACGGTATATACCTCCTTGTACAAACCAAGGTATTAATCACTACACATTAGTCCCATGCACACACATACACACACACACACATATATATATATATACATGATTAGTTTAAACAAATTAATTCCAATAGATATATCACAATGATATAGAAATAGATATATCTCACAATCAAAGAATATAGGTATATCTCGAAATGATAGCACACATCAAGTAATTAAATTAAATATATACTGTATAGGACAAAAATAGGTATATATAAGGAATACGATCCAACATTCCTAGTCGTATATCATGAACTCACCTAAATTCCAAAAAAATCAAAACAGTAATCCCATCAATGGTAAATTGTGGGTATGTTACAGATGAGCTATCCAAGAACATTGAAACACCCATACCTGGGTCCCACATAGTTATCTCCTTCCTAGTATGTCCTAGTTTAGTTAAAAATAAAAGAATAAGACATTTCACTAATTCCATTTTGTAATTCCCCAACCCAAACCATTAGGTATGATCCATAGATCCATAAGAACTCATGTGTGTATCCCCATAAAGAAGAGGCGACTGACTAGCAGTGAGGGTCAGAAGTATTTTAGTGGGGATAAAATACCTTATATATCTTATCCTTTAAAAAATAATAATAAAATATTACTCATAGTGAACAATTAGAAATAATAATAATATCAAATGGAAAAAATATCATCTAATAAGTAAATTATAATGCTCCCTATGTGTAAATCCAAACCAATGATGTTATTGCATTATGCAGCGTCATCTAATTTTAAAATCACCAATGATGTTATCTCATTTTGTAGTGTCATATAATTTTGAACTAATAATGATATTTTTAAATCACTATCAGTTAATTAATTAAAAATAGAATATTCACTTGTTTAAGATAATTAATGTTTCTTTTAGAAAATTAAATGAATGGTTTCTTTTTGAGATATCTTGTTGTTTATTTTTTATAATGCCTCTCGATTATTTTTAAGATGGTGTGATGTGTGTTTGGAAGTGTTTTTATTTTTTATTTAGCATGAATAATTTATTAAAACTATAACAATTTAAATCCAAATGATTATGATTAATGGGAAAGGAACAAGCAGTTTTTATACTACTAATCCAAGATTTTATTACTTGAAACAATTATTGAAAGTGTTTTTTTGTTTACTATAGTTAGCTAATTCCCTTAAGTTTCCTTGTGAAAATAACATTATCCAAAATAACCTATTAAATCAAGAGTAAACTAAATTGATTTTTTAAAGAAGAATAAATTTTTGGGATTGAATGAGATGATTCCTTGTTGTAGAATATGTGAATGACTCAATGTCATGGCCTTAGTTCCCTCAAATGTGTGTGGAAAATACTTCTAAAATTTATGTGAACTCTATATATTTTGAGCCATTTTTTTTCTAGTTAATTTAATTCTATTGGGAACCTTGAAAATAAATGGGTTGTAGGCCGGAGTCTGTATTGTTTGATGTTTTATTTGATATATGAGAAATGGGATGGGATCCCGAACTATAGTGATGGTCGATGTCAATGACAGCGGAATGGATTATACTATGTGAAATGGTGGGGGACCTCTGGGTGATAATAAAAAACCGAGAGAAGGGATTACTTTTCAATATTAAATTAATATTAATTGATTTTTTTTATTATTTCTTAATGGATTGATGGATGGGTGATTTTTACTTGATCAGTTTCTAACTGAAGGATGCAGTTGATGCTATATGCCATGAGTGCATCCTTTAATTGGAATCTTAGGATGAGTCCAATAATACCCATATGATTAATAAATACTAAATGAACTAATAAATTAATAGGTTTATTTCATTGTGTTTCCAAAAAATGATGACATACATGAGAACATAAGAAAAAGAATTAATAGTTTCTTTGGAACTTGGCTTAAGAAGATTAAAATTTAAATCTTTGGAAATATTAATGTTAATTAAATATTTATTAATTAATTAAAATTAAAATTGATGATTTTATACTTTCATGATATCTAGTGCTTAGTAGTGGCATTTAGGTGGAATATTTGGGGTTTTCCCCAATAATACCCTTCTACACTATTCGAGCAGGTGCGGGAGCATGCTATGTTTAACCTCCAGTGTACCTGGTGGTGGAATAGGGAAATCCTCCCTAGTAGAAGCACCACAGTCCACATCTATTGGTAGTAACATCAATATCATTTATTGTATAATATTTTTTTAAAATTAATGGAAACATTTGTAACATTTAATATATATTCAAACTAGTCTATGGGTTAAAAAACAGGTTTTTTTAAGAGTTTACCCATAACCCAAGGTATATCCCTAAAACTAACCAAGGTCTCCATTCCCTGCATGTTATTCATAGTCACATTTATATATATATATATATATAAAACAAAATGTATAGGTTCAAATAATTAATTCCAAGAGATATATCAAAACAATATAAGAACATATATATCACACAAATAAACAATGCAGGTCTATCCTGAACAGATAGCACACATCAAGACATTAAATTAAAGAACTACTATATAACACAAAAAATGTATATATAAGGAATTTTATCCAAAATTCAAATTCATGATACATTAAATCCCCCAAAATTCCATTAAAATAGTAATCTCATTAGTGGTAACTCGAATGTTTATTACACATTAGCTGGCCAGACACATGGAAACTCCCCCACGAGAGTCCCACACAATTATCATCTTTAAACTATGTCCCAGATCAATTAAAAAGAAACTAATAACTTTTTTCTCTTATTCCATTATGTAACACCCCAACTTGAAACACCATGTCTGAGATGGAGATCAACAAGACCTCATTCATGCCTCCCCGTATGCAAGAGGCTACCAAATAATGGTGAGGGTATGAAGTCTATCAGTGAGGAAACAATACCCTAATTATCATATTCTTTCATGAATAATAATAAAATATAAATCATAGTGAATAATGAATAATAATAATAATATCAAATACCACACAACTCATACAATAAATAAATAAGTGGGCTACTTATGTATAAATCCAAACAATGTTAAATGAGCATACTTGTAAAAATAAAAAATAAAAGCAGTACCCTCTAGGTTATGTCCCAGTGCCTCTCCCAGATCCATGATCCTTAGCTAAACTCCCTTACA
Source organism: Viscum album (assembly GCA_963277665.1). NCBI lineage: Eukaryota > Viridiplantae > Streptophyta > Magnoliopsida > Santalales > Viscaceae > Viscum > Viscum album. The sequence continues at coordinate 690,161,054 of OY728164.1, forward strand.
TGGGCCCATTTCCCTTTCCTAAACCCATATATGTGAATTATACACACATATTGAAATGACCATAAATGGTGTGAGTAATAAAACCCATAAGCACACCACCAATGCATCATTAACAAAACTAAACCTGTAAAAAATGTGTATTTCATGGTAATAATAAATTTTCAAGAAAAAATAATCAATCACATACCGATAACACATGTACTAACCAAGACACTATAGTCTTATACATACCTACTTCATCTCTACATCCAAAGGATAGTCCTAGAATTTCATAAGTGAATAAGAACAAGCAACTAATATCATACTCACATATCTCGACATCCTCATGGCATTGATTTGAATCAGGAACCCCAACCATCATATCTCATATCCATCATAGGTCAGCACTCCAAGCCATAATACCCCATATATTCCTCTGATTCGGCCTCTAGGTCATCATACCACTAACATTGTTTCCTCTGGTTAGTTGTCTAAGACATCATGCCCCTACCCCTTGCTAAGGTCCATCATCATCATTATCTCAAGTTGTGAACACTCACCCTCTAAGGGTTAATCAACACATGAAGTTCCACCTATTATGAATATCAATAATAACCTATAAAAGAATGGTAATAAACATAACATGGTAGATCACATAAGGAACAATATATCATGTCATCATGATCAATAGTAGAAACAAATAATACATGCGATCAATATAAAACATTGTTAAACAATGTATAGGAATACTCATGGAATCATGTATCATAAATGGATCTGATAGCAATACATACTCCCACATGTGATCTCTATCAAGGAAGTCTAAAAAATAAAATCCATCATAAGAATCATACCATAGAAAAAAGTGTATACAATGGCCTCAAATGGTAAGGAACATCCTACCTCATGGTTATTGAAAAAGACTCCAAGGTTCGTCAAGGGTCGAAGGCTGAACCACATCACAAACCCACGAAGAATGATATAATGTGTCAAGGATTCCTAATTTAGTTTTTTTTCAGAAATATGTTTATAATGGAGACTCAAGAAGAAACAATGTCATCAAGGTGATTCTAGAATCACATTCTTATGATATCCCTCAATGAAACTAATTTTAAGATATGTTAAAGGAAGTGACTCTAATTCCCCAAATCCAATATTAATTAATGAATGGATCATGATGTTGTTGTCAATAAAAGAATAAAGCCTTGTTTTTTTAAAAATAATATCAATCCATCAACAATGTGTGAATGGAATAGAGATTCGAGAATAAAAAGGCATCACAATGATCGTTCTATAAATACTTACCTGGAAACGTCATTGTTATTAAACATTATATCTCTATTAAATGGAATGTTTTAAATGATTAATCATCTACCAATATAGAAAGTAATCATAAATGTATTGTTTTATATAATCAATACACAATGAATAAGAGGCTTAAGAATATGATTCTTAAAAAAAATTCCATGCGACGTTTGTTGTTGATGGTAGATCACTATTCGATCAAGAAAATTAATCAACATAATAGATCCATCATAAAAATATAAATAAAGGGAGAAATAACCATTGTATCTTCATAGAATTCATTTATCTAACATAGATCCATACCCATATCACAAAAAGGAAGAATTATGTAGAAAAGATCTTGATAAAAACTATCATTATAGTGTTACTAAATCGGTCAAACGTTAGAGAGGCAAGGGAGATAATGGGAGTTACAAGATTAAAGATAGGAGGTTTAAAGTTTTAGTTAAGTCCATCGTGTTCATAATTGGAATATTAAGGTGTTCCAAAATGAGTGGTATAAACTTATCATGGGGTGCATTGATTTTACCCTCAAACTGGGAACACCAGCCTATCGATGGGCCTCGCCATCTAGCTGGTGGCACCACCAGTTGTTCCATGAATGTCAACCAATTTGTTGGTGCACCTAGAATAACCATATTATTTCTTCCAACACCACTAATTGGACTGTAGTACCCCACTGACTATAAATCCACCGGATATTTTTTTCTTTTTTCACCCACACTATGTCCAATCCATTCTTTAAAACTCTAACCACAAATTCTCAAACCCTTATCCACAAAATATCCTTCTCTTAATCACCCATCAAAGAGGAAGAATAGAGGAGTATAGTTATTAAAAAAACAAAATACCTCATACATTAAAATAAAATTAGGGTGTTACAATTTGAGTGGGGAATGGATCTATATTTAAATTCCAATTGTGTGAACATAATGATCATTAATTACAAGATAATGAAAAATCCATAAGAGACATAGATCAAAATGTGTGGCTAGGAAGAAAATTGGGAATGATAAATTACCCTTATAATAGTTACATGATAGATATTTTAACTTATTTTAATGAAAGGATAGTTAACTTAGGGTGTGAACATTAGGGATATAAACCTTTCATGATTTCATTAAGAGTGATCGGTATAACTAAAAAATTATGTCATGTTTATATCAGTGAATTTGGGTAAATGTTTTCCTGATGAATTGTTTCTATCATGAGTGATGGATTGTGGGTATGATTTGTTTCAGACATGATTGTAGTTGATTGTGGCATAGTTTTCTGAAGCTTTCGTTACCATTTCAAAATCCCTCAATCATCAAGATGCTTAGTAACCTTGTTAGAAAATAACTCTGTTCGAATAGTCAAATGGAATCGGTTTTCCATCCTGTTAATCTGAGAATATGTGTTGAGATGGATGGGTCGAAGGTACCCTTAGATTTTATCTGGATTGCGATTGGTGAGTAATATAGGTGTAAACAATGATTTTTCTATGAGGATTGGATGGACATTGGTTCTTCATGCAGGAGGCTGGGGCATGTCTCAGTTAGCTGTCGTCAGGGGTCTTCATCGATGGAGGGTAAGAGAGTTGGCCTACAATCAATGGAAGCTTGGAAAAAGTATGGGAAGGTTGAGAATCAGATGGTGGATAGTGGCCAGGGCGAGGAACCAGGGGTCTGTGAGGTTATGAACTCTAGACATCAGACCATTCCTCTGTCACGACGACTGGTTGAGGGAGAACAACCTGCGAGAGAGGTAGTGGACTGCATTGTGGTGGCGGATGTGTTCAACAGACTAAGGGGGGATCTTGCGGATCCTTAAATATGTAGGGTGTAGGATGAATATGGGAAAGCCCAGCATGTGGAGGTTCAAGTGGAAGCTAAGGGGAATAAGGGAGATCAGGTCTTGGATTGCTCTTTGGGCAGTGAGGTAGTGGACTTGGCTAGATTGGCTGCTGATAAGGCATGGAAGGGAAGTGGAGATGGTAGTAAGGGGAAGCATGGGGCTTATCGGGATACGCCTGTTACAACCGGAGGTGGCAAGAAGGTGGACTCTAGTTTTTTTTTCAGATGATGGTTCCTTTGTGCAATAGGTTTGAAGGCCTCTGAGAGGCCGATTTGAGTTCTGATTTCACCTTTAAAAGCGATGATGTCAGGGTCAATGTGTTGGCGAAAAAATTTCTTGAATTCTCTCACTCATCAGATGATAACTCATGTCAAAAATGTGATAGGAACTCTAGGAGAAGGAAGGGGAGGAAGGACTACTCCTCTCTACCTCCTCCTATGGAGACCCGCTCTGTAAAGAAAATGAGGAACAAGAAGATGGACACAGAGGTTCTGAGAAACCAGAAGTGTGAGGTATAGGATGATCAACCCTTGGTCCTACTGTTATGTTCTGAAGACCAAGTGATTTAGTAGACTTTATTACTCAACACTACCGAGGAGGAGGCAGATAAAATGATGGGGCGGTCTCTTGGGGTTCCTCTCAATGAGGAGCAATATACATGGATTGACATATAGGATTCATTTTTGTTTGGAGGTTTCAATCAAGGCAAGATCAGTGTCGAGGAGTACATTCAATATTGGGACCAGTTGGATTTAGCATTTGAGATGCTGATATTAAAAGAAGCTTATTTTCATATGGCTTCTTTATCGTGGGAATTATTTAGAGAAACTGATTCGGGTAACATCAGGTTCATCTTTATATATTCTGTTTATGTTTTTGGTCTCAGGTGGTTGGATCAGGGTAATGCTTGTGTGAGCGATGCAACTCTGGGTTCCGTTGTTTTTTGCCTTTGTTGTGAGTTTTTTCTCGTTTCCAGCTGTCTTCTTGGACCTGCTCCGGAAGAGGATCCGAGCATGAAGTCTTCAACGGTGCAGGCCATTTGGATTGGGATGTTGAGAGGGTATGGAATTTCCATCAGTTTTGTTCCCGTGCATCTTTTCACGGGAATGTCTTCTAAGGGGTCCTGCATCATTTAAGGCTTCTCATCATGACACAGGTTCTAGGGTGGGGCAGGACCGGTTGATTTTTCTGGGTGTTTTTTTTCCAGTTAACTTTTGTGGTTTCTCACTTTTTCCTCAGAAGTGTTTTATTTATAATAAAAAAAGAAATTTTAAGGAATCATGTGGTATCAAGGGATATGATGGACTGAATCTAAGTGTAACATCCCAATCTAGCTAACTCAAAAATAGTTTCTAGATAGATGGTAGGTAAAAACAAGTTCACTAGATACTTTTCTATCAATATATGGTCATAATTCCATTTTGGATATATAAAAAATAAATTATATCCGTTGAAATATATAACCTTTGATGTAGAATCCATAATCATGGATGAAAGTTTTATGTAATTATTAAAGGATAAGAAAATTTGTTTCTGATCAATTGTTGCAATCTCTTTAATTTTAAAGGGTGGAAAATTTACTCAGATGGAATATGAGTTGATTTATGTTGTGGGATATATTTTTTCAAATAGAAAGGTTTCTTGTGGATAAGATAATGAGTTATAACGAGCGCTATTGATGGGCATGTGGGATCAGAATTTTTTTTAATCGAATGTTAAAGTAGAGGTTTGGTTCAAAGGATACATTTTTTCAAGTTGCTTATACCATTAAGATCCTAGATCCATTTTAAGTGTGGTATAATGGAAGCATGTGAGCGCATGAACTATAGTTCATGTAAGAGGAAAATTATTTCCTTTATTCAAGTATGATGTAGGTATAGATGTATAAAAGAAATAATCTAAGATTATAAATTCCAAATGAGGGCTTTGTGTCTTAATTTGTATCTTATATCTTTATTTATTAATGAATTTTAGGATTGATGGAGTGTTTATGGGTAAATTAGATAAACTAAATAGTATTCCTTGTATTTGGTAAATTTTTTTTACATTTCTTAATTATGATTCATACCTTTTAAAGGTTTATATTTTGTTGATATTTATGTGTTAAATTATTTATCGTTATTTTTAAGGTCTATCTTTGGAGGAATATTGAGTGGTGAATTTTTTAAAAAAAATTGTATTAGAAGATTTTATATTGAATTAATGAGTTATAATTTTCAATTATGAAAAATTTGGAACGTGTTTCCATTGTAAAGTTAAAAAACTAGTTTTGGAGTTTATGAAGCTCATGAGTGTATTTTTGTAGTTTTATAATTGAGGGAAAAATAGTAATTTTAACATAGTAAATGAACCCAAAAAAATTCAAATAGTTTTTTTTGATTTTAGAATATGGTTTTTATATTTGAGTGGAATTTTGACAAGAATCAAGGGATTTTTTTAAACATTTTAATAAAATTAACTAATTGTCTGCACTCTTTTTCAATGTTTTTTAAAATAACTAGGATATTTTTAAATTTGTAACCTATATTAGGAAATCTTCACTATAGTGTTTATCAAGCCATTATGTTTTATTTAACAAAGACATAATTTCATCTTGAGCTCTAAGACTGACCCAACCCATTTTTTTATAAATATATAATTTCAATCCATCAAACCTCATTTTGACATGTGTAATGAGATGATGGATTCTAGAGGAATGGATGAAGGAAAAAATTGTTCCTAATTTAGGATTATTAACCACAATACTTATTTCTTTATTTTATTTTAATTATTTAATTAAAATTTTAAAATATAGTGAAGTTAAGTAGTGGTGGTGGTGGGTTTAATGTAGGGTGGTGACATTATAAATGAAAATATTTATAGGAAGAGGTTGAAGGCTGATTATGGTACTATAATGTTGGGAGTTCTTAAAAGTAGTTTGGAAATTGTGGGAGGTTCTAAAAGAGGATAATTTTTACTTCAGTTGAGGGTGAGTCTACTATGATTATGCTACATGTTATAATCATGGTACCAGTTTATACGGGCAAACCAATAAAATGAGTGGTGTCTGTTGGACCATCCTTCCACTATCAGATCACATGGAGTCCTAAATAAAAATGTTATATTTAAAATATATAATCAAGATTAAATATTATTATTATGTTACTATTATTTTTTTACATTATTATTAAAATATAAATAAATATAATAATATTTATTATTATTATTATTATTATTATCCCTTCCTCCCCATGTAATTTTTTTTAATAAATAGGGGCAGGGGATCTTCTCTTTACTCTATCTATTTTGATTATTATTATCATTATTATTATTATTTTTATTATTATTATTATTACTATTATTATTATTATATGTTTTTATTTTTTCCATCTTCATAAAAAATGAGGGAAAATGTGTATAAATATTCAATGTCCAAATTTGAAAAGTATATAGCTGATATCACTTTTTTCTATTTAAATCGTGATAATGATAATTCTAAGGCCAGTAGAGTTTGTTTAATGATTTTTTTTTGTATTTAAAATTTTTTAAACTGATATCATTTGATACATGTCCTAGGAAAAGTTTTAACGTACCTATTTGAATCATTTTCACAATTATATCACAATACATCCTTATTTTAGTCGATTTTGAGCTCCTAAGTTAAAGTAATTGATAAAAGACATTTTGGGTGTGAATGTGTGGGTGGGAATCCCAATGAATTCTTTGATGATTATAATGAATGAAGGAGTCTCTAGTGGAATAAATTCTTATGATTATAATTATAAATAATATCATTAATCAATAATTTGGTATGATACAAGGGTTTGGTGATTTTTATCATAATGATTACTGATGATAAAACTTTATCGAGTAATATGGGTCTAGAAATTGATTAAGTAGAATTTTATATTATTGATGTGGGATGATAAATAAATTGGCAATTAAATAATATTATTATCATCATAGTAGAATTGTATACTTACTAAAGATGTGAATTGAACATAATATAGTAAGGGTCTTTCCCTTGAAAAATTTATGATGCACAATTGTAGTATGACATGATTGATGTGAACTATGTTCTAGAAAGTTATATTATAATGAGAAAGTGCACATTATGATATTAATTATTTTTTATGTTTTGTGTCACAAGTGGGTATTATACTTAGAATATGGCCCCTTTTGGGTGGGGATTATTAAATGTATTGAGGTGTAATCATGATGGGATAACCAACTGTCATAAACATTAGTTTGATATGTCACTAACCAATTTTTTTAACTATAGAGGATTAACATGAAGAGTTGTATATTCTTATATGTTTTATCTAAAAATTATGGGGATTACTTATGATAATAATGGTTATATGGTTCTCCCTAGAGGTTTCAACCTAGTTTGAGGGTTTCATCTTGGTTATTGGCATGATAACATTAACCCATGGTAGCTATGAGTTGGAAAGTGATGATGATATAGATAGTACGATGATGGAGTTAATGGTGTGGATAAAATGATAATGATTGAAAATATTTTACTATAATGACATGTGTTAATTTCAAAAAAATGGTATAGGATTATATGAGAGATTAGTAATTACATTTTATGATATTAGAGGAACTTCTAAGTGGTAAATCCACTTTTTGTGTTGTAATCCATACTATAGTTGTACTATACATGTGTAGTAAGGTGGGTACTATAGTAGGTAATCTGAGTCTACATGAGAAAAGTTTGGTGTAGAAAACAAGAGGGGAACCATGAATTCAGTTATCATGTTTTGGAATGCCTAAAGATTTCCAAACAAAGCTTTGAATGTTTCCTCATAACACCGAATTGTTTCACCATTATCATTCTCCCCCTTTGTAACTCATTGAATTTATCCATTTATTTATTCTCTCCATTTAGAAACAAACCCATAAAACCTGATTTTTACTTGTAGATCTCAAAAAAACACTCCCCCAAGATCGTATCTCCCCCATTAACCTATATCATTTCTATAAACAAATTAAAATAATTAACACACCTAGGTATAGGGGATCATCCATGACCTCTTCATACACTAGGAGGTAGATGAACACTGAGGTTCAACTGATGTTTCTCAAACACATGTACTGTCAATCCCTTGGTTAGAATGTCATCCACTTGGTCATCAGTTCCAACATGATCCATTTTAATCATGCCTCGTTAAAAAAAACTCCTCGATGTAGTGATATATAATTTCAATATGTTTCATATGAATATTCTAAAAAGGATTCTTCATATGATCATTTTCACTCTTTATATCATAGTGAATCACCATTGGATGTTTCACCTCATCACCAATATCATTCAGTTATTTATTCATCCATAAGAGATAAGTGAAATCCTTTGTAGAAGACATATACCTAGCTTCAACAATACAAATAGAAGTAATTTCCTGTTCCTTACTCAACTATCCAACACATTTCTTTCCAATAAATTAAGCTTCACCACTTGTGGAATTTCTATCAAAAAAATATCCATCCCAATAAGCATCATAAAATTTTTATAGTTCACTATATCTTCCTGCAACAAAGTATACTCCATAATTGTGAGTACCTTGAATGTACCTCATGATTCTTTTCATTGTATCCATATGTTCTTCCATTGGATTACTTTGAAAGAAGACTATTAAACATGTTGCGAAGACAATATCTAGTTGTATCACTATTAGGTACAATAAGATTCCAATGATTCTCCTATACATTATGGGATCTACAGATGTCCCATCCTCATGCTTTCCCAGTTTTTTCCCAACCACAATTGGAGTCGACATTGGTTTGGAGTCATCCATATTTAATCTCTTTAGTGACTCTGTAACATACTTTTCCTAATAAATAAAAGTGTGGTCATTTATCTAAAACACTTGTAGCCCCAAAAGCGTGTGAATTCACCAATCATAATCATTTCAAAATCTGATTTCATGTGATTGGAAAATTCATCCACCGATCCATGTCTACTTCCACAAAATATAATATCATCTTTGTAAACCATTACCACAAACTGGTATTTCTGAGAATTCTTCACATAGAGATTGTGATCTGATCATCCTATTTTAAATTAATGCTCCTTTAGAAAAGAATCTAGCTAAGAGTACCATACTCATGGTGCCTATTTCAGACCATATAGTTCCTTCTTTAATCTGCAAACCTTTATTTCGTCATTACCAAGAAAAAAATCTACTAGTTTTTCAAAGTAGACTTATTCTTCAAGAACACCATTGAAGAAAATTGTTTTGACATCCATTTGATACACTCTATATCTTCTTTAAATTTCCATGTCATGGAAAGGTCTTATTGACTCCAGTCTAGCTATTAGAGAAAAAATTTCTTCTACATCAACACCTTCAATATGTGAATATCCTTCACACACCAATCACGCATTATTTCTGATCACATTACCATCCTCATAGAATTTATTCTTGAAAATACACATCATACCAATCATATTGTGACTTTTAGGTATCTAAATAAGATCCCATGTCTGGCTATTATCAATATGATCTAACTCTTCACTCATGGCTTTCACCCATGATTTATACTTTGAATATTATTTAAATGAGGATAGTTCCAAAATTGATAAGAAGGTGTATTGTGCATTATTTTTCATCCTCCTCATCTTTTTGGGTGTTTTACAATCCCCAATTATGTGGGATTGATCAATTTATGCACTTTAAATTCTCCTGTGAGGTTTAGAATAATTTTCTTCTATCATGGTTTCCTATTCTGATTTTTCTTCTGAATCAACATCGTGTTGTAAACTCTGAATGTTTTTCAATACTTTATATACTTATGCCTTTGAATTTGTTCCATGTCCACTATATTTTACATCTTCAATCACACCAGCATAAGATCCCCTCAAGGTAGTTGTGGTCTTATCTTCAATGATCTTGACATCACTATTTTCCACAATTATTATGATACGGTTATTGAAACATTTTTAGGGTTTTATATTCATTGAATATATATAAGGAATATTCCTTCATTTGTAACATCATCATATTTTCCTTGATTTCCTTCTTTGTTTCAATGAAACATTTACTTCTAAAAACATGAAAATACTTCAAATAGGGATTCTTCAATGACACAGCTCTTATGATGTCTTGGTTTCTATTATATAAATCTCTACATGACTTTGAGTATACATTACAGCTTGAACAACCTATTTCTAGTAATGGAGAGAGATACAACTCTCAATCAGCATAGTTCTGTCCATATTGTTTGCATGAAAATTACTATGCTCAAGAACTCCATTTTGTTGTGGGGTTCTCACAATAGACACCTCATGTTGTATTCCATGTTTTCCTAGGTGATTTTAAAACTCAATGGATGTGTATTCCCCTCCATTCTCAGGCCATAGAACTTTTAATGTATATCCAGTATCATTCTAGCTATTCGTCAATATGTTTTCATGCAATCAAGCACTTGTCCTTTCCAATGTATAACCATTACACAAGTCATTCTACTATCATCATCAATGAAAATAATGAAGTACCTTTCTCTATATATTCTAGTTACATTTATCGGACCACATACATATGTATGGATGAGATCAAGAATATTTTATTCAATTTTCTTCTTTTGTTGTTATAAACTACAGACTAACATCCCTTGTATGCAATCAGCACAAGTCTTTTCCCATTCACGCTTCAAATTAGGGATATCCATGACTATATTCAACATAGATATATTTTCCATGTATTTTTTATTAAAGTGACCAAAACTTCAATGTCACAAGTTTTTTTCTTCTTCAAATTTCATGTAACAAATGTTCTCTTTATAATCGACCTGATATAAGTTTCCATTTATTCTGAATCCTTTCATAAGAGAATTCCCTATATTTACTTTGATAGTGAACCCATTTTTTTTAAATTTCACCATAATTATCGAGTCATATAGTTGACTCGAACTCAGGATATTGTTACACAAACTGTCCATATAGAGAACTTCAGTTTTCTTCAGCTTGTCCTTATCAATTTCAGTACTTCCACTGCCTTTGATCTTCAAAGCACCATCATTGTTGAACCTCACTATTACATCAACCTTTTTCTTAACATTAGTTAATAGGTCTGCATTTCCCATCATATGGGATAAAATTCCTCTATCAAGAATCTAGGTGTTACTATTCTTTCTAGATTTTAGAGTGAATTTTTCATGATTATATTTCTCGACATTCTTATTTTCCTTCCATGAAATATTTGATTGAGTTGAAGATAAATATGCTCTTTCCACTCTCTTTTCCATGTGTATTGGTTTATTGTACTCATATTGTTATTATAAAGGAGAAAACCTATTTTTAAGAGAAACACTATCTTGTTGGTGAGTATTGACTTCACTCTGAGTTCTATAGGTATTGTTTCCACGATTCCTCTACATGTAATGAATAGCTTTATAGACAAAGTTAGAACATTGAATGAAATATCCATAAAATCTATTTCTTATCTAAGATATAGGATGAGAATTTTTTATCCTTTTTTGACTTCCTTGCTTTTTCCAATTCAAATAGACCCTTTTCTCTTCGTAGTATGACCTGGTGTGACCCAAATAGCCGCAAAATTATCATTTCAAAAGAGAAAATGAATTCTCAATTTTATTCCCCCCATATCCCCTTCCTTAGAAATTTTTTTTGACTTTTGATCATTTTTGGATACCTGGGGATATTTTTTGGTTCTCCTTTCAATTTTATTTGAGGATTTATTTTTTAGGGCGTCAGGTGACTTTGCGATATGTCTAAGATTCATCTTTACTTTATTTTGGCCTATTTTATTTCTAGAATTTGATGTTTCAGCATCACATTCACTTAAACTTTTTCCCATTAATGTGGATATTTGATCATTCAAAGCATTCTCTACACCTTCAGAACCACTATTATCTCTCTCTAGTAGCTCAACATATGATAATCTTTATAAATGTATTTTCTTCTATGTTTATTTTGAGTTTAATTCACTTTCAAGTTTACTCCTAAGAGTAACAACTAATTCAACAAGTCCCTCAATATTCTAGACTTATCATTTACTCTAGATGCAAGTTCATTGATGAATTTTTCATGTTATTCAATTATGATCTTAAGTTATACTATATATTCTCTGCTTTCAAATGATGTTCAATGTTCTTTTACTAATTCTTGAAATCGATTACTTTCATATTCTAGTTGATCAACATATTCTTAAAACTCTTCCACAACTGAACTCCGCTTTTTTTCTTTTGTTTCTATGATTCTCAAGCTCACCAAGATCATCCTCAAGTTTCATTGTGAGATCATCATCATAAATTAATTTATTATCTCTAGATTTATCTTTATATTGATCTGAATTTTCAACTATATACATAATATATGCATGGGTTCTGGATTTAAACTCTATTTATTATTCCTCCAAAAATTCATTGTCACCATATTTTTCTTTACATAAAAAACTATTTCACTATAATTTATTTCTAGATTTCAAGTCTCCATTTTGAGAAAACCTCTTTTAAGGCTTCTGTGGGTTTCCTACTTCACTTTCTTCTTCATCATACTTCTTTGAGAACTGAGAGGCAATGTTCCAAACTCTACCACAATGAAAACATGACAAGGGTAACTTTTATTCAAATATACCTTTTCCTCTCTAGAATTTCTTATCAAATAGATAAAGGAATTTGTCTTAATAATTTCTTTAATTGACACTATCTCATGAATACTCATTTTTTTTCATGGATTTTAATGTCATCTCCTTGCTAACATGACTTATTTCATCCTTTAGTTTCACTCCCATTTTATATGCTACTTGACTGATCAGCAGATCATCCTATAAAAGTTTTAAAATATCCCTTTCTTCTAGGGGTAAAATTTTTGGATTTTAAAGACTTTGAAGTCTTATAAATATTTTATTTATAATGTAAATTTCTTTAATTTCTTCATGAATCCCTTGAATTTCTCCTACGACCTCAGTAATTCGATTGAAAATGATATCTAAATTCTCATCAGGATGCATCTTCTGATCATCAAACCAATTTTTCAACACTTGAAGTTTTTATTCATTCACTTTGTTATCACCTTCATATATATTTTCTATATTTTCCATCATAGACTTGGATGAGGTGAAAATAATTACCTTTAGATAAATTTGATCATATAGTGTTGTAGTAAGGGAATTTTTCACTTTGGAATCTTCCTCAAGAATTTTCCTATTTGTTTTAGTAATATATAGTATGGTTGCATCTATTACATGAATCCCTTGTGTATTAGAAAATAGTACTTCTATTCCAAGAGATCTTAGTTGAGATATCATCATATTCTTCCAAATTTGGATTTTTCTTTCATCAAGCAGTTGGACTCCCATGACATTAACTGAGTTACCCATGAAAACAAAGAATGAAAAATTTAACACCAGCAACCTCACTCTAATACCACTTCAAGGACCCCATAACATGTTGAAAGGGTAGGGGGGATGAGGGTGTCAAATTTTTCTTTAGAATTTAAAGATCATGTTCCCATGTTGGAAGGAACCAATTAAACCTGTCTAAAGGGAATGTGAAAAAAACAAATAACCATATGTATAGAGTTCACACACAAAAAATTTACATGGTTCACCACTAAGGGATCGTTCAAGGAGCATACACTGATAGTGTGTTGTTAGTACCAAAATCTACTAATATTCACTGGTTTTAGAGTACAATAGTTAATACACAGTCACTCTATTCTAGGCACACTACCTTTACATGATTTTAGGGATATAACACTGCTCCCCTCAGAACACTTACATCGACTCCCCTAGATCACTAATTTGAGATAATTCTAACTTAGTTTATCGAATTTTAGGTAAATTCAATGGATTGGAATTAAATTTTTTCCCTATCTATCACAATACTCTTCTTTCACTGTATACCTAAGTTTATGCACTTTGAAATCCCTATTCACTAAAAAACTAATATTCAAAACTGCCTTTCATGAAGTTCACTACATTCAAGAAGCACCATTCCTTCGCAAAACAAACCGCCTTCATGAATCCCACTAATTCAACATAGAATACTTCATCCTCATAAAGCACTCATTAATAAAAAGCATTGGCATCATTAAAGACTCAACAAGCCTTTTTGTGATTATCAAGCTCTCATTGAATGTCAATTTTGTGGAGCTCCCCTAGTATCATAAAATCAAAGTGATTCTATATTTTCCTTAGAAAACATAATGTGGAATGAAGAGGGGTAGATTTATATATATAGGATAGGTAATTCATGAAGCTCTAGTGCCTCTAAGTGGGTTTTTTAGATCTTTGAAAACCACATTCATATAGATCCTCCATTTGTGATGATCCATTGTGATTTGATGTTGTTAAGAAGCTTTCCATCAAACCATTAGTTGCCCCGATGCTCCAATTCTCATAATTGTGGAGATCACCATCACCAATCAAAATTCTCCAATTCTTCATTATTCGCAATTCTTGTCGTTTTTCCATATATTACCATCAAATTTCCTTGATCCTTCAAAAAATACCATTTGTGAATCCCATATTAATGAAACTTGTGTTTTTCCATATTTTCATAAGGCCATAAAGGAAATACACTTTTCATGATGCAATACAACCTTCTAATTTTAGACCCCAAAAATTTGGAAAACACTGGAAAATGAAACCACCTTCAATGATTAAACTATAAGATCTTTTTCCCTGCAAACTCTCTAATCTTCCATGTGATTATTGACAACAAACACAAACCACACTCTATTTCCATCAAAGAACATCCTTGGTTAAAACATCTCTCACCCTGAAAGGTGGTATAGAATTGATGTGGATTTAATATGTATTGATTTTATTTTTGAGTGATATGATGTTATCCATTAGATATGCGGATACTGACTAGTGGGAGTTGGTTTTTGAGGTCACTATAATGGTTTTAAGGGGGGATAATTATATTTTAACATTGTATATTATATTTTATATAATTTTTTATTAGGTAATTGATGCTTACTAAAAAAATATAAATAGAATATTCTAATGAATTTTAATTATTAT
Organism: Viscum album; assembly: GCA_963277665.1. Lineage (NCBI taxonomy): Eukaryota > Viridiplantae > Streptophyta > Magnoliopsida > Santalales > Viscaceae > Viscum > Viscum album. The sequence goes on from OY728164.1 coordinate 690,176,149, forward strand.
TAATGATACATAGACTTTTGGAATGAAATACTCACATGTGTAATATGTCGTGGGTCTTTAAGTATGAGATAGTACAATAGAAGATGGCAAACCTAGATTACCTTGGGTGGTTTTTTTGGTGAGTATGGGACTATGTATTATGATTTTAATAGTTTGATTATTATATATACATGATATTGACTAGGTAATCCATACTTAGAGGATGGAATACTAATTATGTAAATATACTCACCCCTAATTTAGAAAACAGGTGATAGGATAATGTTGGTGAATTTTTCAAGTGACATTAGCTCAGTATCTGAGGTCGGTGGTGGGGGATTGGTGTTTGAGTATTGATTTATATACCATTGAGGTATATTTGATTTCTAGGGTATTCTGTATATTGGGTGTTAAAATTTTGTCTATCATCGGTGATTTTATTACATTCACTATATCGTATGATATTCATACATTATATTGTTTATGATATAGTTGCTCATAGATTTCTTATTGATCATGGTTTCATGGTTTTGTTCTGTTATATAGTCTTCTAGTAATTTTATATAGAGTTTAATGCCTCCCATTAGTGATATTTATTTTATTGGAACTAGTCAAAAACATGTTTCCTATCAGATGTGGTCTTTAATATTCATATTCAGTTTCATTGTAGACATAGGTGCGGTCTTTACATAATTGGGTCATGGAGTTAAAATTATTAGTGACCTCAGATTTGCATATTGATATAGGTAGTTTAATGAATTTTTTCCCTATTTGTAAAACACATTAACTAATGTAAAAATTTTTGTTCTAGACCAGATATAAATTTAGAAGGAATTTGAACTTTTTGATTTACTTGACGGGTTGTTTTAAAACCAAACATCAGAATTGAATTCTGAGAGTTTTTACACTTATAAGTGATGTTTTTGGACTTGAGAGAAGGCCCATTAAGTTTCTTGGGTGGATAAAATAGTTTCAGGAGTGTCGGACCCAGAAAAAAAACTTTTGAAGGACTTGAAGAGGGCTAACGGTTTTTCTGAAATTGTGCAACCCATGGTAGAAAACTATGCGGTCTTAGGCAAGTGAGGCAGAGATGTTTCACATGGGTTGCACACAGTTTTCCAAACCATTCCATTAACCCAAATGGTTTATGTTTTGAGGTAGTACCTAGACACTATTCATATCATGGTATGTGCATAGTCAGTCTAACCATGCAGGAAAGACCATGAGAGGGGAGTTTCTTAAAGAGGGGGTGTCGCAAGGTTGGCGCACAGTTTTCAAAACTGTGCATCTTAAACTGTGTGGTGTGTGTGTTTTAAATAAATTCATTAAATTAAATTAAATTAAAACTAAAATATAAAAATTACAACTCACTCTTCCTTCCCTATGAATCGCGATGCACCCCTCCCCACTTGGATCCCTCAGCCTCACGTGGAACCCCACTCAGCCAAACCTTCTTCCACGATGAAATCCCTCAGATTTCTTGAGGTTTCTCACTCAAATATCCTAGGTAAGACTCCTTCCTCGTTCATCCTCCCTTGATCAGTGATTTTTTTCTCTTTTTATTCACGGTGATGTTTTTCTGAACCCCTAGGGTGGGAGGTTAATGGATTCTTCGGTTTTCCTTTCTCCTCGGGTTGTGCAAATGGTCTCTCAGGACCTTTGGATTCGTGTTCCACTGACCACCGCCAAAGGTGAGGCAGTTCGGGATGTTTTGGTTTAATAACACTATATGAAGTGAGTTTTTAATCATACCACCTGGTTTCTCACCTTACAAATTAAATTCTTTAATTTTTTTAAGGTTCGTAGTAATTTTTGTGTAGTGTGTTGGACTGTTCTGAGTGGTTTTGAGTCGCCAGATCTAAGGTTACTCACCTATGTATGTATAAGTAAGTATATATATATTGGTTCCCCTATTATGTGTATGTTCATCCATGGTAGTGAATACTAATGTCTAGGTCTAGGTGTTCCATGTATATATATGAAAAATGCATACGTAGGAGAGTGGATACTGGTATATGCATATTTGAATATATGTAAGGATCCCCTTGCACATGTTCATGGATATGAAGATGTGTGAATTGGGGATAGTTGTCCTTATATGTATGTGAAGGTGCATATTATTAGTGGGGGTAATAATATCTTCTAGTTATAAAGTGCCAAGAGATTAAATATTCAGTTTGGTTGTACCCTGAGTTAGGATCCATATCTTGTGCCCTTTAAATTATAAATTCAACTTTTTTACATTTATTCTCTTAGTGTTTATTCTTAAATGGTTTATGTAATAAATTGAATTAAGTGCTCATGATGATGGATGTTTTTTTTATAAATAATCTATTATTTTATAATAAAACCCCTCCAATGAAGGTGTAATGTCTACAAAAACTCAAAATGATATCTTATGTGTTATAGCATGTTTGGATTATTTCATTGGTGTTTATCTACTTCTAATACCTTTGTTAGGGAAATTATTATAACATTTTTATAACACAAATCTTATGGATATTCCTAAAAGAGTCCCCCTTAATGGTCAAATGCTTTTTTCCCTCAACATCTGATCAATTCTGGCTTAACTATTACATGGAATTGTCCTTATGACATCGAGATCTAACAGCCATGATTAAGATGGATTAAATGAGTTAGTGAAATCCATTAATTGTAATGACCAAAAAACATGAACCCATAAATCAATTTTTCATGTCTAGTCAAATCGAATTAGAATGACCTTGAGTAGGACGACTCATACCAAATGGCATGTCTTTAATAAATGATTTAGCCATAATGAATTGTTTGACTTGTATTAAATGGTGTTAATGAAAATGATCCTTGAAATTAAATAGAATATGGCTAACGAGAATCATGAGAGGGCATTTCCTCGTGTATTTTAAATGAATGTGATCAATATGTTAATTCTTTATTGAAATACTTAAAATGGTTTTCCTTAAGTATAAATTCAAATGTGGTTGATTATAGGTAATATGGTATGGCTATTTGAAATTCATAATAGGTAATTACTTATGTATTACTTTATAATTATGGAAATTATATTAATAACTATTTATGGGAGGAATTATTACCCCATTCCAGTTATGATTTTTTGTGGGTGGGATGCATTCTTACCCCATGCTAGCTTTATGATGGTTTATGGATGGGAGGCATTCTTACCCCATTCCATTACATGTATGTATGGGTGGGAGGCATGATTACCCCATGATAGATATAACCTCTATATGTATTTGGATGGGATGCATTCTTTCCCAATGCCAGTATATAAATGATTATGGATGGGAGGAATTCGTACCCAATTCCAGTACATGTATGTATGGGTGGGAGGCATGCTTACCCCACACCAGTTATAATCTCTATATGTCCTTGGATGGGAGGAATTATTACCCCATTCTAGTATATAAATGATTATGGATGAGATGAATTATTACCCCATGCCAGTTATCAATTTTTTATAAATGGGATGCATTATTACCCTATGCCATCTTATTATATATGTATAGGTGGAAGGTATGCTTACCCTACACCAGTTATAACCTTTATATACAAGTATTGATTGGATGAATTCTTACCCCGTGCTGGAAAATGTGTGTTTGCTTGTCTGTGTGTGTTTTTGTGTGTGTGTAGTGACATGATCAGTCCATTATCCTAGAAATGAGCCGAAGCTGGTATAGGGGTTAGGTGGCCCTTAGGAACTGGGATGGGTGTTATTTATTTATATAGTTTTGTTTATTAAATTCTCTTTAACTGCACACAATCTATTTTATATTTCACTGGATGGGGCTTGACACTATTGGTGTCAGCCTACTAAGATTTATATCTCACACCCTTCTCGGGTACCCTTGGTACCCGAGTAGACCCTTTCTATTTTTGGGAACTAGGTTGGTTATGTTGTGCTACTTATACCTAGGATTTGGGAGAAAAGGACTGAGCTGAAGCTTAGGATTATCATGAAGAATGTATTATGGATTTTTATTTTTTTCTCTTCTTGAGTCCTATATTTGTACTGTTGTGAAAAGGGAATATTTCATATTTTCTTCTTTCGTTTATGTAACATCACTCTGACATCCATGGATCCATGTGTTGTATAAACTAGTGTTTTCCACTTTCACTAAATTGTTATTATCTGACTTCTACTATCATTTTCTATTATATTTTTTTGTACTATGATAGTACCATTATTAATCTTTGGTAAGAGGGTATAGTCTTCCCACTATCACCTCCCAAGACCCTTTTTCTAGTTGGTAGCCTCTACCATACAGGGAGATGCACTTGAGGCCATGTGAACCACCGGTCTGGCCACCAGTTCGATGGTAATCCAAGTCAGGGCGTTACAAAGTGGTATCAAAGGATTTTTCATTTACTTTATCTTATTGTTTTGAGATGGTAGACATGAGATTAGTAATGGTTCGACACTTGGTTAGTAGTCATAATTGGGCTGATCACCCCACATACAAAAAATGACCAAGTGACTAGAGATGGGATTGTTTTTCACTGATTTTCGTTTTTACATTTGATATGATTTCACCTATAGTGATTGGTGTACTTTTCTCTACTTATGGTTTATAGGTTTTGTGGAATTTTAACCTTGGCTTGATATGGCAAGGAAGCTGCATTATATGCATCATGTTAGGCACTTAGGGAATTCACATTCCATGTATAGTTCCATGCCATGTAGTTGCATTGTATTTTCCAACTGATTTTATTGTGTGCCTTTATTGATATTCCATTATTAGTTTTATACCATGTTTAGGTAATTATCAGCATGTATCTCTGTGTTATCCTCATATAGTGACATTCTAACTTGTTGAATATATAATAAGATGCTTTTGCTAAATTAAATGGATGTTATTATGATGGGAGAAAGTTTTCAGTTGTAAGCTGTATGGGCCCCTTATAACTAGTAAAAGGTAACATAGGTATTCCAAAAATTGAAAAATGATGATAAATTTTAATTATAAGGTTAAATTGTTTTTGAATAAATGGATTTAAATGCCAAACTATAAAGTGTATGGGCACTCTACGTGTTGGTAGGTGGACACCCATATCACTGGAACATTATATTTGATCATTTAAAATTTTGAATTTAGCTTGTTTTTTATTAATGGGGGTGAATTTTCAATCCATGAAGTGTATGGGTGCTTCATGAATTGGTAAATGGCAACCCATATTAAATGTAATCGAATGATTCCATATGAAATACTTATAAATGTAAAAGTTGTTTAATTTTTATCTAAAGTAAATTGGATTAATGGGACACTTGAAGGTCCCCTAAACTATTAAAATAAATTTATAATGATAAATTTTCTGGAAATGATAGGATTTCAAAATCTATTAAATGTTTTAAAAATGAATTTTGATACAACTTTACTAGTTAGTTTTAAAATGGTTGTGAGATGTTTATTTTAAACATTGTAAATGTTTAAAATTTTAATTAAGATTAAATATAAAGGGTATTGTAAATAGAACAAGTAGTGGTGTCCTTTATTTAAAAACCTCATGTAAGGGTAGTTAAACCTTCCTTGACTTTACATGGAATGGAACCATAGGTTTTTTCTGTAAGCTTTCTCTTATTTAGTGGTGTCTTAAATGTTAGGCTCTTGAGCTTATGAATTTTTTTTGGCATGACCAAATTCTTGGGTCTATGCTTTCTATTTTTAAGGGGCTAACCTGTTGTAGGTATCACCCGTAGTGTTTAAAATCATTTCTAGTGTAGTAAGATTTCTGACGCTTGGTACCGTTCAAGTGTTGTGGTTCCTTTTAGTATGTTTAGCTTTTCAATGATACCCTTGTTCGGATGGGTGTTCATGGTTTCATTGGCCTTTGATATGGGTGTGGGCGTCGATTTATTCTCAATTTTAGAAGTTTATACATTTATTGGGAATGGTCGGATACTTTGTTAGTGGTTTGACCCCTTACTCATCATCAGTAGTGGATGACTTGGCACGTCATTGTCCAAGCGAATGGTCGTATGAGGCAATACAAGTTTAAAATAAATCTCTTGTACTATTTTTAATAGTCTCAAGTCATCTCCAAGTAGAGTGACCTAATATTTTAATAATAAGTTGATCCCAATGCTTGGGATGAAATTCCAAGAGAATCGAGTGTTTTGACACACCGATCGGTTTGGTTTCAACTCCTTTCCTAAGGCTATGATGTAATGAGTATGACTCATAGGAGTATCACATGCATGTTTAATGTAGGTATGATCTATTTTTCATGTGATCATCTATTATTGTCTTATTTTTATGACACTAACACTTCTATAGTGAAGAGAATTAAATCGGTTCTAGTAAATGTGTCCTTCTATGTAAGAGCAGAACTGAGAAAGAACATTTTGAAATGGTCGGTTTTCTTTAAATCCCTTGGGGATGGTGGGTTTTAAATCATTTCGATGCTCGCTCAGTATCACATCCTTGTTTGTATTATTTTTTATGAAACTCTTGAATAATGTCGTTGGTTAGAGTTAGACTTTTGTGGTAAAGGTTAAATGAATAAAGAAATTCATTTGGGTGTTAATGGCATGTTTTCGGTTAATAGCGGTTTTTCGACAGGTGAATTTTATTCCCTTACTAGTAGTCAACTATTTGTCACTCAACCTTCTGCCTTTCTAGTGTTTGGGTATTATTGACTAGAGAATGTGAAAAAAAAATCTCTTATTGTATTCTTCCAAGTGACGAGCATATCCCCTATCTTAACGTCATCCTAGATGCACTAAGAGAGCATCAGTCTTATGACATATTTATGATTTAAAGTTATTGGACTTGTTATGGTAGTTCTATTTCAGTGTTGCACATTGGAGGTGTGGTTACCCACATGGGTTGATATTAGAAACATCCCTGAAGGTTAAGGATGGACTTCGGTGTGTGTGTGTGTGTGTAGGTTGTAAATGTGAGATGACTGGGGATAAGGTATCATAGTTCAGCTTATAAAACATCATCCATTTAAGTCAGGTATCTTCGTAAATAGCTAGCCTGATATGGTTCGACTCATGGTTCTACTTATATAGTGTTTATGGTCAGTGAAAGACTATTCTTTGTCATGTCATTAGGAGTAGATGAGTGTGTTTTGTGTCGTCCAGTGCTTTTCATGTAATGTCGTCTCAACTTGGGATTTGATGTCGATGGAGAATCATTTGTTTGTTTCATTTTAAAATCAAACTAGGAGCATCATAAAAATATCATTAGTGTGATTTGTGATGTTGTTTCGATGTTGGGAAGTGTTGTGACTCAGAATTGGCCATTTTATGTTAAATTATAAGGTGGGAAGTACCATTGGCCAGATGCTTGATGATACAATGACGGGATAATGTCTTTATATAATGGGCTCGGGAAGGATAAATTCTGATGTTTCTATTGGAGAACAAGCATTGGAATGGGTGTGGATGGATAAGGTACCATGTTCTTAAATGAAACTTAGAAGTGCATTGGGTGTTCAAAAATGAAATTTGACCATTTAGATAAAACTTCACGAAACTTTTTGGTAGGATGAAGTTTATGTTATTCCCAAAGGCTTCTTGAGGACAAGAAGTTCTAAGGTGAGAAGGTTGTAATTATCCGTGTTTCAGACTAATTAGAAATTCAGAAGGAATTTGAAATTTTTGATATATTGGATGGGTTTTTTTTAAACCTAGATTCATAATTGGATAACGAGAGTTTGTGTGATTCTAAATTATTTTTTTGGAGTTGGAAAAAAGCTCGTTAAGTTTCTTGGGTGGCTCGAGGATTTTTGGGAGCACCATACCCAGAAAACTGACTTTTAAAGTAATTGTAGAGGGCACATGATTTTTATGAAACTGTGCATCCCATAGCAAGAAACGATGTAGCCTTGGGTAGGTAAGGTAGAGATGTTTCCCAAGGGCTATGCACGATTTTTCAAACTATGAGCTTAGCCCGCACAATTGATGTTTTTTAGGTAGTACCTCAAAATTGTACATCGCAAAGTCTGTGTACAATCAATATAACCATGTAGTATAACCCGTTTGAGGGGAGTTTCTTAAATGGGGGGTGTCACACGATTGGTGCATGGTTTTTCAAACTATGTGTCTTAAAGTGTTCGTTGAGTGTGTTTTAAAGAAATTTTTTAAATTAAATTAAATTAAAAATAAAATAAAAAACTCACAAATCACCCCTCCTCCTTAGTGAATTGTAATGCACCCCTCCCCCTTAGATCCCTCAGCCTTGCATGGAACCCCCTTCATCCAACCCTCATTCTGTGATGAAATACACCATATTTCTTTAGTTGTTTCGCTCAAATATCCATGTTAAGCCTCCTTCCTCCTCCCTTTATTAGCAGTTTTATTATCTTTCGGTGCACAATAATGTTTAAATGAAACATTAGGGTTTGAGGTTAATGGATTCTTCAGTTTTCTTTTTTCCTAGGCTTGTGTGAGTGGTCTCTCTGGACATTTGGCTTTCTATTCCGGCAATTTCCACCGAAGGGGAGGCGTTTTGGGATATTTCAGTTTGCCACCTCTATCAAATGTGAGTTTTTCTTCCCTCCACTTGGTTTCACACCTTCTAAATTAAATCTTTAATTGTTTTAGTATTTTTTGTAATTGTTGTGTAGTTTGTTGGAATATTCTAAGTGGTTTTGAGTTGGCGGATCTATGGTGACTCGCCAGCATATGCATAGGTAAGTGTGTCTATATATATATATATAGGCTCCCCATTATTATTATGTTCATCTATGTTAGTGAATATGAATGAATGGGGCTAGATTTACATATGTATATATATAAAAAATGCATACTTAGGTGATTGGAAACTAGTATATGCATATAAGAATACATGTAAGGATCCCCTTGCACATGTTCATGGCCATGATGATGTGTGCATTGGGTCTATGTGTCCTTATATGTGTGTGAAGGTGCATATGTTTAGTGGGGTAGTAGTAGCTTATAGTTAGAAATCACCAAGAGATGAAATATTCTGTTCGGTTCCACCCTGTGGTAGGATCCCTATCATATTCCATTTAAATTAGAAATGATTCTTTTTTTACTTTGATTTTGTTAGATTTTATTATTAAATTATTTCCTTAATAAATTTAATGAAGATATTATGGTGATGGTTGGATTGTTTGATAAATAATCCATGTTTTTATAATAAAACCCCTCCAGTGGAGGTGTGTTGTCTGCAAAAACTCACGGTGATATATTATGAGTTATACAATGTTTATCTTATTGCATTGGTCTTTATCTATGCTTGATTCTTTTGTTAGGGAGATTCATATAGCATGTTTAGTACACGAACCTTATGGATATTCCTAAAGGAGTCCCCCCCCCCCTTAATGGTCAAACTCTTGTTTCCCTAAACATCTAATCAGTTACAGATTAACTATTAAATGGAATTTTTTTTATGACATGAGGATATAATAGGCTTGATTTGGATAGATTAAATGAGTTAGTGACATCATTAAATTGGAATGACCAAAACACTTGAACCCTTAAATCAATTTTCCATGTTTAGGAAAATTGACTTAGAATGACCTTGAGTAGGTTGACTCATACCAACTGGAATTTCATGAATAAATGGTTTAGCCATAATGAATTATTTGAATTGTATTAAATGGTGTCAGTGAAAAGGATCCATTAAATGAAATAGAATATGAATAATGAGAAGCATGAGAGGGATTTTCCTCATGTATTTTAAATGAATGTGATCAATATGTTAATGTATTGTTTGAAATACTTAAGATGGTTTTCCTTAAGTATGAATGTGAATGTGGTTGGTTATAAGTAATATGGTATGGATATTTGAAATGAATAAAGGGTACTACCTTATAAATTACATTATAATTATGGAAAGTATATGAATGACTATGGATGAGAGGAATTCTTACCCCATGCCGGTGATGATTTTTTATGGTTTGGAGGCATTCATATCCCATGCAAACTTTATGATGGTTTATGGATGGGAGGAATTTTTAACCCATACCAGTAGTAGTATATATAAATGGGAGGCATTCTTACACCACCCTAGTTATAAAATCTATACATATTTGTATGGGATTCATTATTACCCCATTCTAGTATATAAATGATTATGGATGGATGGCATTCTTACCCCATGCCAGTAAATGTATGTATGGTAAGGAGGCATGCTTACCCCATGCCAGTTATAACCTCTATATGTATTTGGATGGGAGTAATTCTTACCCCATTCGAGTATATAAATTATTATGGATGGGATGAATTCTTACCCCATGTCATTTATCGATTATTTGTGTATGGGAGGCATTCTTACCCCATGCTAGCTTATTATATATGTATAGGCAGTATGCATGCTTACCCCTCGCCAGTTACAGCCTCTATATATGCGTATGGATGGGAGGAATTCTTACCCCATGATGGATAATATATATATATATATATGTATGTATGTATGTATGCATGTATGTATGTATGTGTGTATGTATGTATGTGTGTATGTATTTATGTATGTATGTATGTATGTACGTATGTATGTATTTATCTGTGTATGTATGTATGTATACAGTGACATGATAAGAATATTATCCCAAAAACGAGTCGAAGAAAGTATAGTTGTCAGGTGTCCCTTAAGAACCTGTATGGGTGTTATTTATTTGTGTAATTCCATTTATTAAATTCTATTTACCTGAACACTATCTATTTTATATTTCACTGGATAGGGCATGACACCATGGGTGTTAGTGTACCCATATTTATATCTCACACCCTACTCAGTTACCCTTGGTACCCGAGTAGACCCTTTCTATTTGCAGGATCTAGGTTGCTTATATTGTGCTTCTTGTACTTGGCAGTTGGGAACAAAGGACAAAGTTGAAGCTCGGGATGCTCGTGTAGATCATCTTAGGAATTTCTAGTTATTTACTCTTCTTGATTCATGTATTTTTACTATTGTGAAAATCATGTTGTATTTGTTTATTCTTTCAATTGTGTAAGATCACTCTAACATCCATGCATCCATCTGTTGTATAAACTAGTATTGGCCACTTTTACTAAGTTGTTATTATCTAACTTCCCCTATTATTTTCTATGTTATTATGTTTATAATCTAATAATACCATTTTTCATCTCTGATAAGAGGGTATAGTATCCCCATTATCACCTCCCAAGACCCTCACAACTAGTCGGTAGCCTCTAACATACGAGCAGATGTACATGAGGCCATGTGACATACCGGTCCAGCATCCGGTTCGATGGTAAGACGGTTCGGGACGTTTTAAATAAATTAACACATAAGGGTAGAAAAATTAATTATACTAACTAATGTGAAGAAAATTTTTAATATTTAAGATAAATATTAATTAATTAACATTAATAAGCTTACTATTGGTAAATGGGAAATTTTTAATCAGCAGTCAAGATTCAAGAAAATACCTTGTGAATATTTTAATGAAAAATGATCAATTTAGAGACTATGGATTTATTTAGTTAAATTATCTTGAAAATAATTTATCAAACACATGATTCTAATCTTATAATGGTATTTTTTCACATAAATATATTTATAGATTATTTATATCGTAATAAATATGAAATGTTCATGGATCAAAAAATATTTGAAATATATATTTATCTAAACAAATTATATATGTTGAAAATGGGATGTTTGTAATTAATCTATGATCACAATTTCAAGATTCATTACCACATGGATAACTCAAACAAAGTTGTTGATATCTTTAGTAATAAGGATAATGCAACATTGGAATTGTTGTATTTTGGAAAAATAACCATCTTTCAATTTCCTGGGGAAGATGGGACTAGAGATTGTTGAATTTTAAGGCCTTCCTTTATTTAAATTATTTAATGATTCAATTATACTTATTATAGAAAATAAAATCTTCTCAATGTGATGATCATGGGTTATAGAAAAATTCAAAATTGATAAGAAACAAAAACATAATAAGTATAATATTAATGAAAAATGATTCATAAGGTTTTGAATGAGTTCTTGTTTTCTATATATTTTAATATTGAAATAGAAGTTATTGTATGAATCACACAATTAAACATACCTTATTCACTCATTTAGTAATGAAAATGGGCATGTGGTTCATCGTCTTGTTGGGAATGGTGTGGATAGAAAGTGGTGTGGGCCTAAAATATTTACCATTTCAAATACAATTTTATATAGGTCAAACATACGTGAGTGCGGGCCAGAGAAAGTAAGCCCATAGGATGATATGTTATCTTGTTTATTTATTTATTTTATAATATTTTTATTATTTTATTTTAACATAAATATTTTTCTTGTTACCTTTATTTTGTTTTAAAAATTTGGGAATGAATTTTTAAAATCATTGGGTACTAAATTAAGTTTCAATACTAATTTTTATCCATAGAGTGATGAAAAATTAAAACATACCGGTTATACATTGGATGACAAGATTTTTCAAGTGTTGGATTTCTAAAGTCCTTTCATTTTAATTTTCTTGAGGCTCGTAGGTATCTCATGGGATTTTGGAGGTGTTTTGGTGGTCATAAAAGAGTTTTGGTATTTTTAGGGTCACCACATAGTGGTGGTGAAATGGTGTTGTGTGTTTTTTGTTGAAGTGAACCTTGATGAGTTAAACATATTATCTAGACGTTTTATAAGGATTTTTTCCTTGATGTTAAGCCTCATAGACATTAGGATGTGAAAATGGATTCAGAGGCTATGTTGATGAAGGTGGGTTGGGTCAGTCACTCGATGAGTTACATTATCATACTTGTTCTGCATAAGGCTTTCCACACTATGGTGATGGGAATAATTAAGGTAAAATGTATTGTGTTTTTATGTAATTCTATATTAGGTTTTTTAGTGCTGGTTAATAGTATTTTGGATAGTTTTTTAGTTTCCCATGATGTTTGAAGTTAAAATACCTTGAAAACTATATTTTTCTTTGACTAAGGGAACCACGGGCATGTTGGGAGTTCACCATGTCTTGGTGAAGGATTTATTGGTTCCTCAATAAATGGATGGACTAAGTGTTCTTGGTTTGGATTTTATATTCTTTTCTTGAACCCCAGTCAACCCATATGTCTCTCACAACCCTCTAGTCACACCTCGAAGGCTCTAAACCCATTATATCAATGGATTGAAGTCTCAGATCAAGGTATCTTCATCATTCTTACCTCTTTATCATTATCATATTCTAATTTCCTTCTAAAAATATTATTTTATTGGATTACTCTATTCTTGTTTAAGGTTTCAAATAATTTTTGATGGTGGTTACTATTCTTATGTTATGGTGGTGTTTCCTTTAGGTTTTCTAGTGATTTTATTTGTAGTGGTCGTTTCTCAATTTTTTGTTCTTTTTTAGAGAATATTAATCTTCTAATAAAGGTAGGGGATCTGTTACTTATGATTTTATTTATGTTACATTTTAAACAAATCATACTTTATCACCTTATCTAAATTCATGTGATTAATTTTAAAAAGATAATAATCATGAAAATAAATTTCATATTGAACAATTAATAAAAATCAGGAAAATTATAAGGAGTAAAAATAAAATGTTTCATGATATTTTTTAATTTATTAATTTGAGGTAAATAATATGTCATGGAATAATTTATTTTTCATTAATTCAATAATTTTTTTAGAACATTAATCACATGTCATAACTTAAAGGGTTAAGCTTCATTAAATATGGAAATTTCAAATAACCAATGATGGTATATCATGCTACAATGTTATCTACCTTTTGTTTTATAATGAGATTATTTATAATACTTTTAGTTAATTAATTGAAAAGATAATTATAACATTTTTAAGTTAATTAAATTTTATTTTTGATAATTAAATGAATGGTTAGATTTTGATATCACTTTTGGTTTATGTTTTTATGCCACCTCTTCGTGTTTACTAAGATAGTGTGATATGTGTTCCATAGTGTTTTTATTATTTTTATTTTAGCATGGATACTTTATTGAAACTATAAAAATTTAAATACAAATGAAAATAATAAATAGGAGAGGAATGATCAGTTTTTATATTTCTCATATTGGACTTGATTGCTTGAAATAATTATTGGAAACATTATTTTGGTTAGATATATATTAATAATTCCCTTAGTCTTCCTTTTGGGGATAACCAAATATTATTTCACTAGTTATTAAAGATGAAATTAAAATGGGTTTTTAATAATAAATAAATTTTTAGGGATGATTAATCCTATTTTTTATTATGGTATGCAGGAATGTATTAGTGTCTTGTCCTTAATTCCCTCACCTATGTACAGAAAATACATCTGAAAAATTTTGTATTCTCTAGGGGTTTAAATCATTGTTTTTTATCACATTTTTACGGTTGGGAACTTTGAATAACAATGGTCTTGAGGCCTGGGGATCTATTGTTTGATATTTTGTCTAATCGATGAGCAATGGGATTAGAGCCTGAATTGTAGTGATGATCGAGGCTAATGATAACGATATGGATTATACTATAAGAAATGGTGTGGGACATTGGTGTAGTCGAGATGAGATCAAAGTAGGTCTTACTTGTCAAAATATAATTAATATTTATTTATTATTTCTTTATGATTTTTAATGATTTCTTGATGGAATAATGGTTGGATGATGTTTTATTGATCAGTTTCCAAATGAGTGGTGTAGTTGATGTTGTGCACTATGATTGTATAATTTATGTGGTTTCTTAGTATGATTCCTATAGTAGTTATATTATTAAAAAATATGAAATGAATTAATAAAAAAATGGATTTGGTTCATGGTCTTCAAAAAAGATAAGGATATACATAAAAATATAGTAAAAATTTAATAGTGGAATCATCACATATTTTAAGAAGATTAAAATTTCAATCTTGGGAAATGTTGACATGAATAAGTTAATGGTTAATTAAATAAAAATGAACTAGATTTTTTTATTCTTTCTTGATATCTAATCCATATAAGTTCTATTTGGGGGTCTTGTGTAATGATAGCGGTATATGATTCTAAGGCTAGGTAGTTTTCCATAGTGTGGTTGTGCATGATATTATTCTATATTTTCTTATTTAATATGATACCCCACCAATGTTGGTTGGGAAAATGGCACCCAAATGTTTTATGGGCTATTTTCTATAACATCCATGATAGAAAGTGAACAACTACCTGACTTATCCACCTCCCACTCTCTCCCGAGAGACATATATGAGTATGTTTATACTAGGTTGTAAAATCTTATCATATAGTGTGTGTTCCCACCATGGTTGTGATGGCTCACAGTTTACTATATATTTATATACAGGTTGTAATGTGTTTAGGTATAGTGCATACTTCTATTTTTTCATGGTGGGTTAGGGTTTTCATATGTATATGTGCATGGGATATGATGGTTTTATGTATAATGTATTTACACAGGCTATAGTGGCTTCTATACATACACATGGTTACCACTAGGATATAATGGTGATGAGATATTAAGATACACAGGATGCAATAATGTTGGTGATACTATTTCATGAGGTGTAGGATGATTTATAAGAGGCAAGATCAGAGGACATAATAGTTGTTGTGTGAGAGAGAAAAGACAATGGAGAAGTGAATACATGGTACCTTCATTTATATATATTATTTTGTTATATAATGGTTTACTTTTATATGTTATTTGGTGAGTGATCCTTGGTGAGTTTGGGGGAATAATAGTATACCTATTTAATTGATGTGTTGGTTTCATTTATTTATTAACCTTGATTTAGTATTCTTATTTTACATTTTTCATGAGAGGTTTCTAGGAGTATCTTACTAAGTATACATGTTATGCCCACCCTATGTATATATAAAATATTTTTTAGATCTGTTGGAATAGTTTGGAGATTGGTATGGATGTTACTAGCTTAGCGGAGTTGTTAATAAGTTATTGGGATTTTTGGAGTTTGAGGTCACTGTCTAGTTTTAAATTTGGTACTTACTTTTTTCATTTCAGTTATATATAGAATTACATGTATTAGGATTTCTTCATTACTTTATACATGGTGTTGGTTGGTGATTTTTCTCATCTTATATCTTACACCATAATCTTTGTGGAGGGTTTAACTCTCATGTGTGTGATTGATATACCCTCAGTGTTAGTCTCCAACCCATTGCCTATTGGAGACAGGCGCATGGGTCATTAGCTATCCTTCTCGATTGTATCCTAGGAGGGGTACCTTTAGAGGGAGGAGGCTATAAAATAGTTAAATCAAAGTTTATGGTTTAGTTATAGAATAGAGTTTGGAGTTAGGGACTATTGAGTATTCATTGATAGGTAGGTAAATGGTATCATCTAGACTTAATAAGATCTATAAAAAGGGTATACCCTCTAGGAAATGTGATTTTATGGACACCTTTGATCTAATGTAAGGACCATCAATTTTACTGAACATGATAAGCGATGTAATTATTCTTGAAGTGTAAAGACATAGGTAAGGATCCTATATAATAATATTTTTATTTTTTATGTTTGAATTCATGTATAAAATATTAAATATGTTAAAATTAAGTAATTATTAATTAATAATCCTTAAAAAGTTATATCACCACATGTTTAGGAGTACTGATGTTAGTTCTTTTGTAGATATAGCACTAGGTTAATGTCCTCATCTGATTCATCAAGAATATATTAAATAATATGTTTCAATGGATCAACATATAGTAGTGGTCAATTAAAATAAAAATTAATGGAGGAAACATTGATAGTTTCAGTGCCAGGGTCTGTAGAAGTATGAAAGATCCTTTTCAGATCAAGAGATAGAAGATTGTCTAGAGAAGGTAGAGATGGCCTTTAGTTTCATGTGCATGAAAGGAGTAGTGGGTTTCTTTATATGTGATGATAATGAATAGGTTATCTTAGTAGTGGTTTCTTTTGTTCCATAGGTATTATGATGAGTATATTGTTTGATAGTGCATGTTCAGGGATCAATTTTAGACCGAGTTCTTATCTTCAATGGCGAATGCAGATTCATAGAAAGAGATATTTTCCATTATATAGGGTATTTGTAGTGTTCATGAGTTCATTATATACTATAAGAACCTTATAAATTATACTTTATTATTTTTCCTAATAATGAGAATGAGGTGATTCATTTAAAGGAGGATTTGTATCAAGAGATCTAGCATCAGGTCACTCTGTTTATGTTGAATTCATATGCTAAGGTACTGGTGAGGGTAGGGGCCAGTAAAAGCATATTGTCTAGGACCATATCATAATGATATAGATATTTACAATACCTTAAATTGAGAAAATCTATTCATATGAGTTATTAGTTATCTATCCAAATGAAGAAGCCTCAGTCAGCAAGGAGTGGGTTTCAGCCTTCTTCAACTAGATTTGCTGGAGCTAGCAGTTCTCAAACCCCTTCTAGTTGTTCAAGTATAATTTTATCTATTGTGGATGTCTTTTTCATCGTAATTTAGATTTCACAACCTTTATCAATAGTTATCATGCGAATTTTATCCCATTATGGGAGAATACTTTATAGAAATTTCATCCAAGACAATAGTTCCATTAATTCATTCCATATTTTGAATGGAATAGGGGGTGGGGTGGGAAAAGGATAACCCAAGGATATCCTTCATCCTTAGGTAAAATAGGTAAAGTGATCTCATAGAGGTTATCACTATTAGGGATAGTGAGTTTTTATAGAAGGAAATGATCATATGCATGCTTTAGTGCTGCACTCTACCGGTGAGTCAGACATCTTACGAGGTACTATCTATCTATTTTATACTCATATTTATAAACTGTTTGGTTCTAGAGATACACACCCACTTTATTCACCCACTCTATTCCATTCTTTATGACATTATGTGGATAGTATTCTAGTTCCTTGGTGTAAAATATTCTAGTTAGAGGTCAATCTAGTTTGTTTAATGTCTACAAAGACTATGAATTAATGACAGGTTGCACCACTGTTGGGGATATTTACATTATTTAAATATATAATCATACAACATTATCATCATCATTTATTGGATGTATTTAGTGTAGGCTATCATGTATTACTTCAACAAGAACATTATATCTTATGAAATGGATGGATAATAGGTGGTGTTCATTACTAAGGGAGGCCATCATATGGAACAAATGTGCATTGAGTCTCTATCTTCCTTGATAGAGGATTTGATTTTTAACTCATCATATTTCCATCTAATAGTGTTTTCCAAGGTTGTAAAATAATACCCTGATCACTTTCATGAAGAGGTTATAGAATTTACCCATCAATGAGAGGTTTGGTTTTGCTTAGATTTATAGCTAGGTCTTCCTATGATATTGATGTCTTTTTATCAGATGAACCCTTTTGAGTTGTGAGAACTATAGATTTAGGCCAATGACCTCTTGTAGAGAGGATTAATTTAGCCCGATGTGTAGCCTTTGGTATCCCCGATTCTATCTGCAAAAATGGTGGATGGAAGTTTGGGGTTGTGTGTTGATTATCACTATTTGAATCACGTAATAGTGAAAAATTACTTTCCTCACCCATGGATTGATGATTTATTCAATTAGTTGATGGGAGTAAGTTGGTTCTCAAAGATAGATTTTCTAATGGACTGTAATTCAATTAGTATAACTTCCCTTATGATTTTATAAATGTGTCATATAAAGTAAATCACATACACTACATGATAAAACCAACAATATGTTATTATATTATATTAAACATTTCATTTATAGAATAAAAATTTATATAAAAATTTAAATTATCATGATGGGAAAAATAGGAAATAAGATAATAATAATACAAAAAATTGGATCTATTTGATCCCCTAGAATAATTGTACCCACAAACAAAAATATATAAATGAAGTAGAATGTTATCAACGTTATATGAATTTTGAAAATGAAAATAAACATAAACTTGAGTGAAAATTGAATTTAATTAATAATGAATAAAATATGATGTATTTACAGGAAGTAGGGATCCCATATGACTATTATAAATCTGACCGTTGGAATAGTAATTTGACTATTAGAATAGTAATCTAACCATTGGAATATTAATCTGAATATTAGGAATAGTAACTTGACTTTTAGAATAGTATCCTCACCTATGGAAGTGTAAAATATATTTAGGTATCTTATAAAATAAAAATAGGAAATACTTATACAATGGTGTAAGTAAAAATTGATTTAAAAATGATAAATTATGCATTCCTATTTTTGTAAAAAATAAATGTTTTAATCATAATTTTATAATAAAAATATGATTTAAAATAAATTATATTTTCCTAAAATAGATATATTAATTATTAATACGTTTTATTATAATTTTATGATAATTTTATTTGACCATGAGTAATTTTTTCAAGATTAGAAAATTAACCATAATACTAAAATTGATATTTTTCGAATGAGTGAAGTTTTTTTAAATTAAATTTTTTACATTTAGAAATTTATTTTCATAAAATGGATTTTATTTTTAGAATATATACAGTGAAATTTTTTTAGGGTTGTAAGGACCAATGTTTTGAGCCAAGGTATAAATTCCATGGGAATTTGAATCTTGGCGTTCAGTGGATGGGCCATTCTTTGAACTAAGATTGGGAATGTAATTTTGAGTGTTCGAAGCCTTCAAAGTATTGTTTTTAGACTTGGTTAATAGTCTGAGAGGTTCCTCAGGTACTCTGTTTAATTTTAGGAGAATCGGTCATTCAAAACCTAAAAATAGGGAGCTCTGAAGAGGGTGCATAGTTTGTTTGAAACTATGCGGCCCACTAGAGAAAATTGTGCAGCTACAGAAGGTGAGAAAAATTACCCTACACTAGCTACACATGGTTTCCCAAACAGTTCAACCATCTTGCATGGGTAGTGCCACATAGAGAGTATTATTTCTTTATTCATCACATGGTTGGCTCACGGTTTATCAAACCATGTGGCATAACTGTGTGAGGTTAGGGTTCTAAGAAAAAGGAGCTATATGGTTGTCACATGGTTTAGCAAACCATATATGTAGTTTTCAAGGGTGAAATGAACCTTTTACCCTTAATTAAACTTGTAACCCCATTTATTTATTTATTCTTCTTCCAGTGGGTGTCTCCTCCTCTTTTATAACTGTGGGTTTCTCCTCCCAATCCTACTCTAGGGATTGAAATATCTACTCTTTCTAAAGCTGGATTTAAGAAATATTAGTCTCTATGGATTCCTCTCATTAAGATATACTTTATTTTTAAATATATATTTTTTTAATCTTGTTTTGACCATGTTATCGTGGTATAAGATCATTAGTCCTATTTTGAGGGAAAATGTTTGTTTTGTGGATTTCTTCCAAACTTGAAGGAATTAAAGATTGGTATTAGACGAGTAAAGAATTCTAAGAATAAGGTAGATGGTCTATGAATTTTACTTCAATTTGCCATAATTTTTTAAATTGTTTCATTGTTCCACATGTTTTCCTTTGTCGTCCATTACCTTAAATTTTTTTTATTAATTTTAAAGTGTTATACACACCTTGTATTACATCTATTGAGCATTTTTTAGTAAATTAAGTATATCAACCTCAACCACATACACCCATTGGGTGTGGTGGATTTAATTTCCCTTTTATAAATATTTTTTTAAATACCCTGATTACCTTTTAGTGTTTATCTTGGAATTAAAATGGTTTTTCCACTTGTAGGTGATAGCCTAATTGATAATGTCACCTTCTAAGTTCCATATTGACCATTATAATTGAATTGATATTTATGATATATTTATAAAATGATTCTTTTGGTGAATTAAGATGTGGTTTTTGAATGTATTTTTTAATTTATTAAGAGAATTATTTTTTGAACAATCAAAGGATTTTATAATAAAACCCCTCATATGAGGTTCATTTTCTTCAAAATTACAAATTTATGACTGGTGATTGAAAACATTATTGGATATAGTTATCTACTATTCCTATATAACTAGATGTCAATGTTATATATTAGGTATATTAGAACATTGTCTCTTTTGTAATCTCAAATAGAATTTCCTTACTTTGAAATAAATAATTGTTAAACCAAATCACTTTTTAAGGGATTAATCTTACTTTTAAATGGAATTCACCATGTAGGCAATTGGTAAATTCTTTAAGTCATATTATAAGTTTCTCCATAAACCTAGAAAAATGAATTTCCATGCATGATTAGATTAAATGGAATTATTTTTAATGGAATGGATAATCATGATGGAATTCCTTCCTTAAATGGTTCGAATTTTTTAAATGATATGAATTTTTATATTGGATTTATTGCTTAATGAATGATGTGATTTCCTAAATTAATTGAATTTTTAAAATGAATTAATTTTAAAGGGTTTCAAGGCCACGTTTTTTATTAAATGCTTATGTAAATGCTTAATTCGAATTATAATAAATGGAACACCCACATTATAATGGTATTAGTAAATTTAAATCATGATACATAATTCCTCGTGACTATTATTATGAATATGGATATTATAAGGACCCATCATTAAAACTTTGCTTAATATTGAATTTTAAACAATAGCATACATTATTACATAATGAGGATCATTTTGGGTTTATTATTTTAAAGAATTAGGATAACTTACATACATAACATACCATATTCATACAAAGAGGACACCGTTAAAAGCATTTTCCATTTTTTTCAAAATATAAAACATTAAAACATAAATAATGATTTCATTGACAACACTCCATATCAAACATCACAAATCCCTTCTTTCTCTTACCCATCCTTATATCCTGTGAAAAACATTTTAAAAACATGGGATGAGTATAAAACTCAGTAAGGGATATAAAGATAGAAAGTGTTAGTCAAGTGATAAAATGAAAACTAATAAAACCCATATCATAAAAACTAGAATTCATAGAATAATCGTGTTGTTTACTTGGTACATATTTACCATATCAATCTTTTATTCATCCTTACACATGGAATAATGTTTTGGTCAACTTCCATCTCTGGAGTACCCAATCCATTGGAGAGCTATATTGGGGCTAACCAGACATATCTTGAGCTATAATGGTCTCAAACCAACATAAGTAATGTCCAAGTAACATATCATGGTAATGAAGTATCTTTAAAACAAGATAAATCACTCATTACATATACATATAATAATACAATCCCTTTGAAAATTATTAAAGATATTTTTGAAAGTATTTTAAAAGGAAAGTCCCTTAAAATATATAATTGAGGTGAGAATTAATAGAATTAAATTTACATGTGTATACACTAAAAAAACACATAACACTACATAACATAACAAAAAATCATCAAACCAACAATATTAACACAACATAATGGATAATGTAGAAGGTTAACTCAATGAATGGAAATTGGGTTAAGAATTCTCTTAACTCAGGTTTATCTTACTTTAAACGTATTAAAAACCTATTTTATAATGGTTAAAATAGTGTTAAAAATATCTTAAAGAAACATATAAATATTTATAATATCATATATGATCATTTCATTACATCAATTCACCCTTTAATTGTTAGTATTTTGTTCCTTGCATTGTTTTGGGGTGCTTTCTTTACATGGTTTCCATGATCGGTTCATGATGGATGTTCTTGTAGATTGGAAGTGAAATTCCAAAATTGGGATGTAAAGATATTTATATATTTCCATTACATAAATTTTACTATTTATAATTTTGAAGTTTTATATTTGGATGATTCATAATTTAAAACATTAATGATGTTCGTTTAGATCATTTTAGTTGTTCTTTGATAATAATGACCTCATTTTGTTTTAAAAATTAAAACCAGTTATAAAAACAAATTACAGAACCATGGATGAGACATAATACATATATTATAACCTGTTTAAATAATAAAAATGGTTTCATGAACTGAGTTAAAATAATTAATGTAAATTGAAATCACATCATCCACGATGTCGGTAATTTGACACATCACGGACAATGTTTTTATTCCTTGAATAAGTGGAATAGGATAAGAATAATGATGATTAATTTTCCATGAAAATGAGAAAATATAAAATATAAATGATTTATGGATCTTTCACGCCTCTTGGGTAATAGGAGTTAAGTAAAGAAAACAAATGAACTCAAAATAAAAGAATAGTTTATAAATACCTTACAAAAAATCGGCAGCCTAACGGCTATGCAACATGGTCTTAGAAAACATTAAAGAGAGAAGAGAAAAGTGTAACACATCCAAAAATAAATAATAAAACATAATATAGAAATAATAAGATGAAAATAATAACATGTTAGGGATTCTTGAATTCTATACCACATAAAAGAGAACTTGAATGGAAAAAGAAAGAAGTTGAGAATTTTCTTACCTTGTAGAGTAACTCCTAGAACATGAAGGTTGGGAGATTGGGGGCTTGAGGAAACCTTGGGAGGACTAATATAGAGGTAAGGATTCCAGATATTCATTGATAAGTAATTTGGATTGAATTTAATAAAGGAATGGGTTGGTATTTATAGAAAAAGTGAGGGAATATTTTAATAATTTCCAAGGGACACCTCATTTGTGGTATTTGAAAAACTGTGGACTTTCCCAGGGTATTAGCCACTTGAGAAACCTCAAATATTATTTTAATGTACACAAGTATACTACATTTATTACAACAATATTACATCATTAATTTTGTCATTAACACACTGAAACTCAAAACTGTATTTTTTTACTATTCACCTAAAAATCAATTGTTTCAGAAAAATCCCAAAAATTCATCCTAACCATTTTACGACATGTAAAATTAAAAAATTTACTCCATTTTTTGAAAATAATTTTCTAAATATTATTAATTTAATTTTTAAAGAAATCATACTTAATTCAAAAATTAATAATTTAAATACTATAATTGCTTTTATATCACATTGAAAAATTAACCAAGATGTCATTATCTTAAAGCCTTAAGAAAATAAAATAATAATAAAATTTACTTTTCATTAGGTTCATATTACTATTCATATTACTATTCATAAGGGTATGTTACTATTCACCAAAAAAACAAGTTGGTTTCATCAGACTATAAATAACTTACTGAACACAATTGTAGATGACTATTTTTCGACATTCAAAACATAGAAGCTACAAAATTATGTTTAAAGTCTAGTTATAAATATCTACTTCAAACAAAGTTTCGTTCATTTAATTTATTTTTTAAAAAATTTTGGGTGTTACATTATCCCCACATTCTAGAAATTGCGTCCTCCCAAATTTATTTACTCATTAAACAAGTGAGGGTAACTTTCCCTCATAGCATTTTTAGATTCCCATGTTGATTCTTCAACCATTTAGTTTCTCCAAAAAAAATTTAACTAGTGGATTACATTATTCTTCTATACTTGTTCCCTTTTATAAAGAATCTAAACTGGTTCCTCTTCCTAAGAAAGGTTTTTTTCTAGTTGAACTGCTTTTGGACTCAAGACATGTGATGAATCTGGCATATACTTTCTCAACATCAAAACATGAAAAACATTATGTACATTAGATAAAATCAGAGGAAAGATACTCAGTATTCAACTGGTCCAACTTTCTCAAGGATTTCAAAAGGACCAATGAATCACAAACTTAGCTTTCCTTTCTTACCAAAACGCATCACACTTTTCCAACGAGAGATTTTAAGGAAAACATGGTCACCTATCCCAAAAGAGAAGTCTTTCCTTCTATTATCTGCATAACTTTTCTACCTTCCCTAAGCTGTAATCATGTGCTACTAGATCATATTCACTTTCTCAACCACTTCTTCTACTAGTTATATTCCCATCAACTTCATTTCCTCAACTTCATCCTAAAAAGATGGATTTTGACACTGCTTCCCCTACAATGACTCAAAAGGTGCCATCTGTATAACGTAATTAAAATTTTTATTATAAGAAAACTCAACTAAAGAAATATGTTGATCCCAAATTCCTTGTTAGTCCATTGAACAAGCTCGAAGCATATCCTCCAAAGTCTGAATCGTTCATTCTGACAGCCCATCTGATTGAGGATGAAAAGCTGTAATGAAATTTAGTTCCGTTCCCAAAAACTTATAAAGGCACTTCCAAAAGTTATAAATGAACCTTGGATCCCGATCAGATACAATGGAAATAGGATCTCCATGTAACCTGACATTCTCTTCAAGGTATTGTCGAGAAATCTGATCTAATGAAATTGTATCTTGAATAGAAAGGAAATGTGCATATTTTTTCAGCTGATCAACAATAACCCAAATCGCATTGTTACCTCAAGAAGTCTTAGGTAGTCCCACTACAAAGTCCATATATATATTCTCCCATTTACACTCTGGAACTGGAAAAGACTCAAGAATACCCTTTGGTAACTTCCTCTCTGCTTTAACTTGTTGACATGTCAAACATTTCACAGTAAAATCAGCTATATCTCTTTTCATTCCATCCCACCAGTAATAATCTCGGAGGTCTCTGTACATCTTAGTACTTTCAAGATGAACTGAAAATGGAGTACTATGAGATTCACACAACAAATCTTTCTTCAACTGGGAATCACAAGGCACACAAAAACTTCTTCCAAATCTTAAATCACAATATTTATCAAGGTTAAATTCTAGCAGCTTACCCATTTTAACCAATTATACCTTTTTCTATAGCTCATGGTCTTCCTTATGTTCACGATTAATTCTGTCTGATAACAATGAATACACTGAAACCTAAAGAAAAACATATTTATTTGTTTCACCAACAACTTCTAATACAAAATTCATCAGATCATTAATCAAGGTATCACTTTCTAAATATAACATGGTTAATGATGCAAGATGTTTTCGACTCAAGGCATCTTCCACTTTGTTTTCTTTTCCTAGATGATAATTGATTGTGCAATAATAATCCTTTATCAGTTAAATTCATCTTCTCTAACTCATGATTAATTCCTTATGAGTGAATATATACTTCAGACATTTATGGTCAGTATATATTTGATATTTGGCTCCGTAGAAATTGTGCCTCCAAATTTTCAAAGAAAAAACCATAGCTGGAAATTCCAAATAATGTGTGGGATAATTTAACTCATGAGGCTTTAGTTTTTCGGAAGCATAAGCGATTACCTAATCATTCTAAATCATAACACAACCATGTACCTTCAATGAAGAATCATTGTAGATAACAAACTCACCATTTCAAGAAGACAAGGCCAAAACTAGAGCATTCATCAATCTCTTCTTCAGTTCTTGAAAAAAAACATCACATTCTTCTGTCCAAACAAATTTAACCCCTTTTCCTGATAACTTAGTTTTTTTTAAAGGTTGGAGCCAAAGCCTCAATTTATTATTAAAGCAAAGACCTCTTTAGTGTAGAGACCCGAAGCTTGACGTACATGAACATTACATTACTTTTGCGGAATACTTAGTACCCAACAAAAACACACACACAAGGATCTTAATAGTTTAGTGTCTTTGGAAACTCGGAATAAAATCTTCTAATCGTGGTGAAAGATCTTCAACATCTCCCATAAAGATCTTCCTTTTTTTACCTAAAACCTTTCTTTATTACTGGGGAAAAGACAACATAAAAGGGTGAGCTCAAATGCTCAGTAAGGGTAAACAAAAGAAATATCAATCACATCGTATTCATAAGAACATAACATTTTGGAAATCATAACCTGAAAAAGAGAGCATAATTTCATAACATGGGATAAATCATAGTAGTGAAATGAAATCATAACTTAAAACATTACTCATTGTGGCATACACACATAATCATAGAGAATCATTTCTTGTTAGTCAAGACTCATTGCCAAGACTATCTTAGTGGACAAAGTCCCTTTCTGAATCGAGTAATCCTCGTTTCAGTCCTGTTTCACTGAACCGGTATAACCTACCATTCCAGCCATGTCTATCTCATGAGATATAAAATCTTTACCCAATGCATTGGAGGGATATATAGGTCCCACCCATCTTATAATGAATCCTTTCTTATGTGTGCCACATAATCATAAAACATACATCATCTCATAACACATGTAAAAAATGGGATTCTTGAAACATCATGAAATCATAAATCAATTCATATAAGATAAAGGAATTCATAAAAATAATTCCATCACAACATGAACAAATCAATTTAATAATAGGGATAAAAACAGAACCCTTTTATTATCTTAGATGGAAAATAATTTTTATAAAATACTTGAAATCCATTCTTGAGGAAAATATCCTTTCTACTTCAAAAACATTTTCCTTTCTTAACATGTCTTACAATTTAAAACTAAAAGACGTTGATTAAAAATAAACTTAAAAACTTGTAAAGGAAGATTCTTGGAAATAATGTTTTAAAAATCCATTCATGCCGTATAAGTTAAAAAAAACATTCTTCGTACTTTTGTCGGAAAAGTCAAAAAGTACCTCGTACGACAAAAGATTCCTTTCATACATATTACTAAAAACTCACCGAAGGGTAAAAATGGATTTAAACAATTGTAGGTGGATGGAAATAATATATGGATGTGGATGATAAAATACACCCCAGTAAATACTTACGAATAAACAATCTCGGATAAAAATGAGATTGTGATATTTCCCTTACCTTAGGTCTGATTTGCTTTGTTCGTGTCCGAAGCTCCTGTATAATGGTTTAAATAATGTTATTGACTTATTCCAGAATCATACATATTGATATGAGATCATATATGGTCATATTATTAGCTTCTTGTTAGTAATATTTCATTGTTACTTGTTACTCGGGTCTTTATAACTTTTTGTTCTTATGCGTGTTTTGTCGAATAAATTCTTATTCTTATCTTTAGGTTATAGATAATTCATTTCCAGAATGGTATTAGTGTAGTATATACCATATTCATTCATTCAATTCATTTATATAATCATTATGAAATGAAGATCATGTAGAACGAGTCGCATCACATCGTGGAGACGGTATTCCGTACGTACGCACGAGTGATGATATCGTTCCTATGATCGTGGAATTGTATTGGAGTATATATATATTATTTCAGTATCAATATTACTTCATAATAATCCTATATAGTTACTCATTACACCATTATACCCATCCTTGTAAGGTGATGGTGGAAAATAGATTACACCACGGTGTGGAGACGGTATTCCGTACGTACGCACGCGCGGTGATTTCATTTTTCCGTAGGATGGATAGAAGGTGAATTAGGGTTGTTTCATATTTATAATAACATATCAGTATGTAAGTAATACTTATGTTATTACTTTATCATGAAACAACTAAAGAAGAAGAAGTTGAAGAAGAAAGAAATTGAAAAGATCGGTAATGGATATTACCTCTTCTTTGGAACGCCTCTTTGAATCCTCCACTTAAGGAACTAAGATTGGTCTTTGGAGAAGACCAGGACCTCTAGGATTATTCTAGGGAAGTGGAGAGGAGAAAATGGCAGGGGTTGGCCGAGCTTGAGTGCTCAAATTGGTGTGAGGAGGAGGGGGAGGAGGTGCCCTTTTATAAGGGAGGAGAGGGGCACCTTAGGAATATCTCAAAATATTATTTTATATTAAAGTCAAAATCGGTTTATAATGGTTCCAAAGGGTCTTATTTCGAAGATAAAGTGGGGATGGGTCTAAATCCTATCAACCAATAGTATTTAGACAAGTTTAGGGTATTATTTTAACCTTATCAATTAGATTTAACTCTAAGTTAATTAATTTAACTTTTACCGTGTCTTTTTGTTTTCTTTCACTATATGGTTAATACACTTACAATAACATGCCAAACGAACCCCAAATTGTTTATTATTAATATATATATCCTTATCTAAGTCATTTGGCCGAACCTTAGATTTTTAGGAATAAAATAACAATTAATAATAAAATATTTGTTTTAAAAACTATTTTGTGTCAATTTTGACACTATTTGATATATGATTTTTGTGAAAGTCATATCAGAATTATAAGTTCGAACCAAGTTGATTAAATCAACACTAATATATCATAGTAACCTAGAAAATTAGTGGAATTCATAAAAAGTCTTAAATTACATTTATTTTGGTATTTATATTATCAATTATGTCAATATTTCATTAATAAGATAATTACTACATCATCTTTGTGTCATAAATAAATTAAATTATTTGATGTCTAAAAATTACAAATAAAATACCATCATGTAGGAAATCTTTTTATCTTTCTAATGAATATTTACAATCGAATTTATCTTATGTATAACCCCATATTAAAAATGATTTACTTATTAAACTTTAAATTTAACTATTTTAACCCTTCTTTAAATAAATTAATAATAAATGTCCTAATCTAATCCAAGTGGGCCTAAATAATCATATTTTATTCCTAAGTTTGTTTTTGGTCGAATTAAACTTGTCCAATAGAATTAGGACATGTGTTAGGGTAATATTAATATCATATTTACCCTTAGTTACCCTATTTACTATTAACCGCGGTAAAAAAGGTAAAAAGTTACTATTCACCAAAAAATTATTTTCATCTCATTGAACCACATTTTAGTCCTTGATATTAACCGTGTCTCTCGGATTTTCGAAATTCCATTCACAGAAGCGGTAAAATTAAGTTTTATGCAAAATTCAGTTTTTTAACCTACCACTTAGTGGTTTCACTATTCATCAAAAATTGAAAGTTTTCAGAAAAATACCAAAATTTAACCCTAGGCTAATTTCGATATTCTGAGTCCAAAAATGAAGTCCATTTTGAAAAATAAAATTTATAAAATTTCAAAAAGTGGTTATTACTATTCATAACGGCTAGTTTTAATAGCATATTGTTGTTTAGTGAAACTCGGTATTGCGTACGACGCAAGCTATCGAGGAAGGTCGCGATTGCGTGTAAAGCAAGCCAAGCAAGTGTTGTGTAGAAAAAGATTCCTTTGATGATTTATATAACATAAAAGTCTCGGGTGTTACATTCTACCCCCCTTAAAAAGAATTTCTCCCTCGAAATTCGTCACTTTGTTACAAACAGATGAGGATACTTCTCCCTCATCATATCCTCGAGCTCCCATGAAGCTTCTTCAAGTTGGTGGTTCCTCCATAAAACCTTCACTAAGCGAGTGGTCTTGTTTCGTAGGACTTTTTCGCTACGATCCAGAATCTCTATCGGCTGTTCTTCATAAGAATGATCTTGCTCCAGCGGTACAACTTCTGAGCTGAGTACATGTGAAGGATCTGGTATGTACTTTCTCAGGAGAGATACATGGAACACATCGTGAACTTGAGAGAGATTCGGTGGAAGCGCCAATCGGTAAGCTACCTTCGCAACACGATCCAGTATTTCGAAAGGACCGATATATCTAGGGCTCAACTTCCCCTTCATTCCAAATCTCATAACCCTCTTCCAGGGAGATATTCGTAAGAACACTTTATCGCCCACTTCAAACTCTAGGTCTTTTCTTCGGTTGTCGGCATAACTTTTCTGTCGACTCTGAGCTGCTCTTATGTGTTGTTGAATAGATCTGACCTTTTCTGCCATTTCATCAACGAGATCAGGTCCTAATAGCTTTCTTTCCCCAACTTCATCCCAGCAAGTTGGAGTCCTGCATTTCTTTCCATAGAGAGCTTCATAAGGAGCCATCTGAATATTGGAGTGAAAGCTATTATTATAAGAAAATTCTACCAAAGGTAGGTGTTGATCCCAACCTCCTTTGAAATCCATAGAGCAAGCTCTCAACATATCTTCTAGGGTTTGAATTGTTCTCTCAGACTGACTGTCTGTCTGGGGATGATAAGCAGTGCTGAAACTCAACTCTGTATCCAGAGTATGCTGAAGACTTCGCCAGAACTTCGAGGTAAATCTCGGATCTCGATCAGATATAATAGAAAGTGGTACTCCATGCAATCTTACCACTTCCTTTACATATATCCTGGCAAGCTGATCTAGAGAGAAATCCTCTCTAATAGCAATTAAGTGTGCAGACTTTGTAAGACGATCAACTATGACCCAGATAGCATTATTGCCTTTGGATGTTTTAGGAAGTCCTCTGACAAAGTCCATAGTGATGTTTTCCCATTTCCATTCGGGTATGGTTAATGGTTGTAACATCCCCTTAGACTTCTGTCTCTCAGCTTTAACTTGTTGACAAACCAAGCATCGAGAGACATATTCAGCAACATCTCTTTTCATGCCATCCCACCAGAAGTACTCTTTCAGGTCCCTATACATCTTCGTGCTTCCAGGATGAATAGAGAATGATGAACTATGAGCCTCATCCAGCAGCTCCTTCTTTAATTCGGGGATGGGAGGAACACAAACCCGATTCCTGAACTTTATTATCCCATCACAATCAAGGTTGAATTTAGGAACATTTCTCACCTTCTTTTGTAACTCGACATCTTCTTTTTGTGCCTCTTTAATCTTCACATGTATAGATGGTTGAACATTCATTTGAGAAAGATAAGATTTTTCCCCTTCCATTATAATTCCAAGATCCATCCTTTGTAAATCCATAAATATTGGATCTTTTGTGATCCTCATCATGGATAAACTAGCATGGTCTTGTCGACTTAATGCATCTGCCACCTTGTTTGCTTTCCCAGGGTGGTAATGGATTGAGCAGTCATAATCCTTAATCAGCTCCAACCATCTTCTTTGACGCATATTCAGCTCCTTTTGTGTGAAAATATACTTTAAACTTTTATGATCAGTATAAATATCACACCTTTCACCATAAAGGTAATGCCTCCAAATCTTTAATGCAAAGATTACCGCAGCCAACTCCAAATCATGTGTTGGGTAATTTTGCTCATTGATTTTCAACTGTCGTGAGGCATAAGCTATCACCATATCATTTTGCATAAGAACACACCCCAATCCCTTCTTGGATGCATCACTGTAGATCACAAACCTTTCTCCACTACAAGGCAGTGTGAGCACAGGTGCACTGGATAACCTTCTTTTCAACTCCTTGAAATTCTCTTCACATTCCTCTGTCCAGACAAACTTAACTCCTTTCCAAGTCAACTTGGTGAGTGGATTAGATAATCGTGAAAAATATTTTACAAAACGTAGATAATATCCAGCCAAACCAAGAAAACTTCGGATCTCAGTTACTGTTGTTGGTCTTGACCATCTTTCGATAACCTCTGTTTTTGCTGGATCCACAGATATCCCCTCTTTTGAGATTATGTGACCCAAAAATGCAACTTTTTGAAGCCAAAATTCACACTTGGTAAATTTGGCATAAAGCTTCTCCTTTCTCAGGGTCTTCAATATAATTCTCAAGTGATCTTCATGCTCTTCCTTGCTCTTTGAATAGACAAGAATATCGTCTATAAAGACTACCACAAATTGATCAAGATAGTCTCTAAAGACTCTATTCATTAGATCCATGAAGATAGCAGGGGTATTAGTAAGACCAAATGGCATCACTATAAATTCATAGTGTCCATACCTTGTACGAAAAGCCGTCTTTGGTATATCCTCCCTTTTGACCCTTAATTGATGATACCCTGAACGAAGATCAATCTTGGAAAAGTATTGAGCTCCGCGTAGTTGGTCAAATAAGTCATCAATGCGTGGGAGAGGATATTTGTTCTTGATAGTGATCTTGTTAAGTTCTCGATAATCAATGCAGAGTCTCATTGATCCATCTTTCTTCTTTACAAATAGAACAGGTGCTCCCCAAGGTGACGCACTAGGGCGTATGAATACCTTATCAAGATTCTCTTGGAGTTTCTTCTTCAATTCCTGCAACTCAATTGGGGCCATTCTATAAGGTGTCTTTGAAATAGGCAAAGCACCCGGTACGAGTTCTATTGAAAACTCAACTTCACGATTTGGTGGAAGACCCGGTAATTCCTCCGGAAAGACATCATCAAACTCCCGTACAATGGGCATATTCTTAATCATGAGTTTCTCACCAACCATTTGAGATAAATAACCTTCATTTAGTGGAATCAATACCCATAAGATGGAAGAAATTTCCACTGGAAGGTTATGTTCATCCTTGCATTCATATACAATCGTAGATTGATCTGGAATATGAAATGTGACTTCCCTTCTTTGGCAATTGATATGAGATCCATGTAGAGAAAGCCAATCCATGCCAAGAATCACATCAAATTCCACTAAAGGAAGGATCACAAGATTTGCAGGAAGCACATTCCCACAAACTTCGATCGGAGAAGAATTATAAACTTTTGATGCGATTGATGTGCCATTAGGTGTTGTCACAGCTAACTCAACATCTAATTTTTGAGGTAATATGGTGATACCCTTAGAAAATTCTTTAGAAATAAAAGAGTGGGTGGATCCAGAATCAAATAAAACATTTGCTACTTTAGAGTGGATGGTAAGTGTACCTTTCACCACATCGTTATCGTACTCCACATCGCTGATAGAAATTGCATGTGACTTTCCTTTGTCTTTATCCTTAGGATTTTGTTGACGTTGACCATCATCATCAACCCTTGGATTTGGGCATTGATTGGAATAATGCCTCATCTCCTTGCACTTGAAACATTGAAGTGTAGTAGGTTCATTCTGTGTATCCCTTCCTTTTTTTGCGTCATTAGACATCTTCTTCCCATTATCACGGCATTCAAATGCCCGATGACCTTCTTTTCCACATTTAAAACATTTACTTGTCCCTTTAAGACAACTCCCTCCATGTTTCTTTCCACACTTTGAGCATAAGGAAAATCTCATCTTCTTTTCTGTGTGCTCTTTAGATTTTTCTTTGAATTCCATCTTCCTCTTCTTATCAAACCCATGTGACTGATGGGTTACTCCAATCTCCATCTCGACTTTGAGAGCACATCGAACAATTTCCTCGTAGCTATTGAAGTCCCTTATGGCTAACGCCCTTCGAAGACTTGGTTTTAAGCCACTAAAGAATCGATCGATCTTACTCTCAGGTTGGATAATAATACCAGAAGCGTACCTTGCCAGTCTTGTAAAATTTGCTTCATAGGTACCCACAGATTCATCATCCCTTTGCTTCAGTTCAAGAAACTCTTTCTCCATCTTTGTTCGGAGAATACGAGGTAAGTACTTATTGAAAAATAAGTTCTTGAACTCGTCCCATTCCATAGACTCAATTTCATCCCTTTGCCTCGTATTCTTAACAAGATTCCACCATTGATCAGCATCTCCTTCCAAACGATACACTGCTAGGATGACTTTATCATGTTCAAAACATTGAAGAACTGAAAATATCTTTTCAGTAGTACTAATCCATTGTTCAGCAACTAATGGATCAGTAGACCCGCTGAAAGAAGGTGGACGCTGCCTCATGAAGGATTCAACAGAATGTTGCTCCCTCCTTTGCTCGTTTGGAAATCCTGCATGATTCATAGCTTGAGAAAGTTGTGTGAGCATGGCTACAAGATTTTTCATTCCAGCTCCCATATCGTTTGGTTGCTCAGGGGGACAATCATTGCATTGCCCATCGCATTCCGCATTAACATGGTTCCTTCGGGTTCCAGCCATTGACTAAAACCAAGAAGAATAGTGTGAGCAACACTAATTATAATATGAAACCACATAATTCAAGAATAAAATTTTCATGCTTATGGTCTTATCCTAGGTTATTCAAGGCCATTTCTAAAACACTAAGATTGTGTACTATGCTTAGACTTATCCTTAGGGTTCTTACTAAGGCTTTCACATCCTAGTTTCCAAAGGTTGACTATACCTTTCCTCTGATACCAACTGTAGAGACCCGAAGCTTGACATACATGAACATTACATTACTTTTGCGGAATACTTAGTACCTAACAAAAACACACACACAAGGATCGTAATAGTTTAGTGTCTTTGGAAACTCGGAATAAAATCTTCTAATCGTGGTGAAAGATCTTCAACATCTCCCATAAAGATCTTCCTTTTTTTACCTAAAACCTTTCTTTATTCCTGTGGAAAATAAAACATAAAAGGGTGAGCTCAAATGCTCAGTAAGGGTAAACAAAAGAAATATCAATCACATCGTATTCATAAGAACATAACATTTTGGAAATCATAACCTGAAAAAGAGAGCATAATTTCATAACATGGGATAAATCATAGTAGTGAAATGAAATCATAACTTAAAACATTACTCATTGTGGCATACACACATAATCATAGAGAATCATTTCTTGTTAGTCAAGACTCATTTCCAATACTATCTTAGTGGACAAAGTCCCTTTCTGAATCGAGTAATCCTCGTTTCAGTCCTGTTTCACTGAACCGGTATAACCTACCATTCCAGCCATGTCTATCTCATGAGATATAAAATCTTTACCCAATGCATTGGAGGGAGATATAGGTCCCACCCATCTTATAATGAATCCTTTCTTATGTGTGCCACATAATCATAAAACATACATCATCGCATAACACATGTAAAAAATGGGATTCTTGAAACATCATGACATCATAAATCAATTCATATAAGATAAAGGAATTCATAAAAATAATTCCATCACAACATGAACAAATCAATTTAATAATAGGGATAAAAATAGAACCCTCTTATTATCTTAAATGGAAAATAATTTTGATAAAATACTTGAAATCCATTCTTGAGGAAAATATCCTTTCTACTTCAAAAACATTTTCCTTTCTTAACATGTCTTACAATTTAAAACTAAAAGAAGTTGATTAAAAATAAACTTGAAAACTTTTAAAGGAAGATTCTTGGAAATAATGTTTTAAAAATCCATTCATGCCGTATAAGTTAAAAAAAACATTCTTCGTACTTTTTTCGGAAAAGTCAGAAAGTACCTCGTACGACAAAAGATTCCTTTCATACATATTACTAAAAACTCACCGAAGGGTAAAAATGGATTTAAACAATTGTAGGTGGATGGAAATAATATATGGATGTGGATGATAAAATACACCCCAGTAAATACTTACGAATAAACAATCTCAGATAAAAATGAGATTGTGATATTTCCCTTACCTTAGGTCTGATTTGCTTTGTTCGTGTCCGAAGCTCCTGTATAATGGTTTAAATAATGTTATTGACTTATTCCAAAATCATACATATTGATATGAGATCATATATGGTCATATTATTAGCTTCTTGTTAGTAATATTTCATTGTTACTTGTTACTCGGGTCTTTATAACTTTTTGTTCTTATGCGTGTTTTGTCGAATAAATTCTTATTCTTATCATTAGGTTATAGATAATTCATTTCCAGAATGGTATTAGTGTAGTATATACCATATTCATTCATTCAATTCATTTATATAATCATTATGAAATGAAGATCATGTAGAACGAGTCGCATCACATCGTGGAGACGGTATTCCGTACGTACGCACGAGTGATGATATCGTTCCTATGATCGTGGAATTGTATTGGAGTATATATATATTATTTCAGTATCAATATTACTTCATAATAATCATATATAGTTACTCATTACACCATTATACCCATCCTTGTAAGGTGATGGTGGAAAATAGATTACACCACGGCGTGGAGACGGTATTTCGTACGTACGCACGCGCGGTGATTTCATTTTTCCGTAGGATGGATAGAAGGTGAATTAGGGTTGTTTCATATTTATAATAACATATCAGTATGTAAGTAATACTGATGTTATTACTTTATCATGAAACAACTAAAGAAGAAGAAGTTGAAGAAGAAAGAAATTGAAAAGATCAGTAATGGATATTACCTCTTCTTTAGAACGCCTCTTTGAATCCTCCACTTAAGGAACTAAGATTGGTATTTGGAGAAGACCAGGACCTCTAGGATTATTCTAGGGAAGTGGAGAGGAGAAAATGGCAGGGGTTGGCCGAGCTTGAGTGCTCAAATTGGTGTGAGGAGGAGGGGGAGGAGGTGCCCTTTTATAAGGGAGGAGAGGGGCACCTTAGGAATATCTCAAAATATTATTTTATATTAAAGTCAAAATCGGGTTATAATGGTTCCAAAGGGTCTTATTTCGAAGATAAAGTTCGGATGGGTCGAAATCCTATCAACCAATAGAATTTAGACAAGTTTAGGGTATTATTTTAACCTTATCAATTAGATTTAACTCTAAGTTAATTAATTTAACTTTTACCGTGTCTTTTTGTTTTCTTTCACTATATGGTTAATACACTTACTATAACATGCCAAACGAACCCCAAATTGTTTATTATTAATATATATATATCCTTATCTAAGTCATTTGGCCGAACCTTAGATTTTTAGGAATAAAATAACAATTAATAATATAATATTTGATTTAAAAACTATTTTGTGTCAATTTTGACACTATTTGATATATGATTTTTGTGAAAGTCATATCAGAATTATAAGTTCGAACCAAGTTGCTTAAATCAACACTAATATATCATAGTAACCTAGAAAATTAGTGGAATTCATAAAAAGTCTTAAATTACATTTATTTTGGTATTTATATTATCAATTATGTCAATATTTCATTAATAAGATAATTATTGCATCATCTTTGTGTCATAAATAAATTAAATTATATGATGTCTAAAAATTACAAATAAAATACCATCATGTAGGAAATCTTTTTAGCTTTCTAATGAATATTTACAATCGAATTTATCTTATGTATAACCCCATATTAAAAATTATTTACTTATTAAACATTAAATTTAACTATTTTAACCCTTCTTTAAATAAATTAATAATAAATGTCCTAATCTAATCCAAGTGGGCCTAAATGGTCATATTTTATTCCTAAGTTTGTTTTTGGTCGAATTACACTTGTCCAATAGAATTAGGACATGTGTTAGGGTAATATTAATATCATATTTACCCTTAGTTACCCTATTTACTATTAACCGCGGTAAAAAAGGTAAAAAGTTACTATTCACCAAAAAATTATTTTCATCTCATTGAACCACATTTTAGTCCCTGATATTAACCGTGTCTCTCGGATTTTCGAAATTCCATTCACAGAAGCGGTAAAATTAAGTTTTATGCAAAATTCAGTTTTTTAACCTACCACTTAGTGGTTTCACTATTCATCAAAAATTGAAAGTTTTCAGAAAAATACCAAAATTTAACCCTAGGCTAATTTCGATATTCTGAGTCCAAAAATGAAGTCCATTTTGAAAAATAAAATTTATAAAATTTCAAAAGGTGGTTATTACTATTCATAACGGCTAGTTTTAATAGCATATTGTTGTTTAGTGAAACTCGGTATTGCGTACGACGCAAGCTATCGAGGAAGGTCGCGATTGCGTGTAAAGCAAGCCAAGCAAGTGTTGTGTAGAAAAAGATTCCTTTGATGATTTATATAACATAAAAGTCTCGGGTGTTACATTTAGACTGGGTAAAGGGTGGCCCATTACATATCCCAAAGGCCCAAGGCCAAGTGGCCTGCATACAGGGCTAGAAAGACCATT
This sequence comes from Viscum album, assembly GCA_963277665.1. Taxonomy (NCBI): domain Eukaryota; kingdom Viridiplantae; phylum Streptophyta; class Magnoliopsida; order Santalales; family Viscaceae; genus Viscum; species Viscum album. The sequence continues at coordinate 690,214,281 of OY728164.1, forward strand.
TTTTGGCCCAAAGGACCCCATGATGAATTTTCCATAAAATTACTTTTCTTTTAAGGTTTCTAAAACAACCCATATATGTTTTTCATGCTTCTATTTAGTTCTATAATATACCAAAATGTCATCAATTAATACTACCACAAACATATCCAAGAACTCATGAAATATTCTATTCATAAGATCCATGAATACAGTAGGTTCATTAGTTAACCCAAAATGAATAACTACAAATTCATAATGACCATATCCAGTACAAAACACATTCTTCAGGATGTCTTCATCCTTTAATTTCAACTGATGGTACCCCGACCTCATGTCAACCTTTAAGCAATACTATTCTCCCTAGAGATGATAAAAAAAATCATCGATATGAGGAAAAGGATACTTGTTTCTAACTGTAATGTTATTCAAGTCTCTATAATCGATGAAAAATCTCATTGAACCATATTTTTTCTTAAAAAACAAGATAGGATCACCCCACGGTGAAGTGCTAGGTTGGATAAAGCCTTTATCTAATAATTCATACAACTGCTTTTTTAATTCTATAAGTTCCATTTGGTCTATTCGATAAAGAGGTTTAGAAATTGGATTAGCAGTAGGAACTAAGTCAATAGTAAACTCAACCTCTCGATTGGGAATTACACTAGGAAAATCATCAGAAAAAACATCCAAGTATTCATTTACCACTGGTACATCATTAATCTAGATAGTTCCCTTACCTTCAAAAATATGATCAAGATAACTTTCATTTCCATACTTTATCGGTTTCTTATCTTCCTAACATGTTATTAATGGTATGGGTTCATTCTTGTACACAAACTATAATTCTTTCTGAAAAACAACTTATTTTTGTCTAAAATATATCTTAGCATGATAAAAAAATCCAGTCCATACACATAATAGTATCAAACTTCACTAGAGGAAAAACAATAAGGTTTGTAGGTAAACTCTTTCCACAGATGAGAATAGGCAGATTGGTGTAAGTTATTTTTTCCACACAATTTCATCCAGGTGTTTTTTCCATGAGATATAGTTTCATTTCATGAGGTTGAATTCACAATTTTTCTGAAAACTTCTCAGAAATGAAGGAATATATAGACCTTGAATCAAAAAACACATTTTCAAAATAATAAAAAACAAAAAATGTACCTGAGACAACCTAATTTAAAGGCTCGACATCTACTAAAGTGGTTGCAAATGCCAAAACCTTTTGTTTCCTATCTTGTTGATTCCCTACTTGAGTAACTAGCTTTGGACAAACATTAGAAAAATGTACCAATTCCTCACAGTTAAATAATCTCACCATCATCTTCTCATTAATTTTCTAATCATTTTACATGTACTGACATTATATGTGTCTAAACTTTCCACATCGATAGAATTTCCCAAAATTTACAAGACATTCACCAAGATTCCTTTTTCCAAACTTTTCACAAGAATAAAAATTCATTTTCTTACCTACAGACATCTTTGAAAAGTTATTCTCCATTGTCTTCCAACCTTACCACTTCTTATTATCATCATCCCAAGTAACATATGTGTCATAAAACTCCATCTCAACTTTTTCATCATAATGGACAAGCTTCTCATAGCTTTTAAACTCTTGTGAAGCCAAATCTCTTCGCAAAACGGTTTCAAACCAGAGTAAAATCAATTAATTTTATTTTCCAAATCCATAGTAAAATCCAGTACATACTTGGCCAGTCTTGTAAAATTGGCTTCATATGATGCCATAAAATTATCATCTTTTTCCTTCAGTTTCAATATGTTTTCTCCATTCTGAGTTGAACAGTTTTGGTAAAATATTTTTCAAGAAAATGACTCTTAAAATCATCACATTCTAAAATATCAAGATCATATATTTCTATCGTATTCTTAACCATAGACCACCATTGATCGGTTTCACATTCCAAATGATCAATGTATATTATTACCTTTTGACATTTCAAACAACCTATAGCACAAAAAATCTTTTCTAGAGAATTGATCCAGCCTTTAGCTATCATTGGATATGCGATTTTACTAAATGGTAGAGGATGTTGCCTCATAAAATTCTCAACAAAAGACATGTTTCTTCGTGGTTGATCATGTTTTTCTCTATCATGGATACCACCTCCATTTATTGCTTGATTCAAGTGATCCATTTTTGTCACAAACTGCTCTATTCTGATTCCCACCATTTCAGGCTGTAGATTCGGGCAGACATCAACCTCTTGGTGCCTTCCTACTTCAGTTTCCTTATTTTTTTCTTCAGAAAACCGTTCTATAAAAACATAGCTTAGATGAAGCAACATGGTAACCCTTAAATTCTACAACATTTGAAATTACCATAGTGTAAAAAATCAGTTATGGTATTATTTAAATATAATCCCAACCCCTAAAGTTAACTAAACCTTCCTTTGATAACAACTAGAAGGACCCTTACATAAAATGTTACTTAATATTTAATTTTAACCAAGAAAATACATTATTACACATTGAGGATATTTTCAGGTTTAGAGTTTTAAAGAATTAGGATAACTTACATACATAACAAACCACATTCATACAAAGAGGGCACTATTAAAAATAGTTTCCATTTTTTTCAAAATATAAAACATTAAAATATAAAAGCATGATTTCTTTGACAACACTTCATATAAAACATTAAAAATACCTTATTTCTCTTACCCATAGTTATATCCTATGAAAAACATTTTAAAAACATGGGATGAGTATAAAACTCAGTAAGGGATATAATGATAGAAAGCGTTAGTCAAGTGATGACATAAAAACCAATAAAACCCATATCATAAAAACATGAATAAATAGAATACTCATTTTTTTGGGATATATTTACCATATCAATCTTAAATTTACCCTTACACATGGAATAACCATTTGGTCAACTTCCATCTCCGGAGTACCCAATGAATTGGAGAGCTATAATGGGGATCACCCATCATATCTTGAGCTATAATGGGCTCAAACCAACATAAGTAATTTCCAAGGAACATATAATGGATTTTAAGTCTCTTTAAATCAGGAGAAATCACTCATTCCACATACATATAAAAATAAAATCCCTTTGAAAATTATTAAAGTGACTTTTAAAATGATTTTAAATGGAAACTCCCCTAAAAATATATAATTGAGGTGAGAATTAATAGAATGGAATTTACATGTTTATGCACTATAAATACACATAATAATACATAATATAACCCAAATTCATCACACCAATAATCTGAATACAACATAATGGATAAAGTAAAAGGTTAACCCAAAGAATGGAAATTGGGTTAAGAATTCCCTTACCTTAGGATTGTCTTACTTAAAAATTGTTTAAAACTTATGTATAATGGTTAAAATAGTGTTATTAATATCATAAAAAAACATATCCATATTTATAATATCTTATATGATCATTTCATTACATCATTTCACCCATTGATTGTTAGTGTTTTTTTCCTTGCATTGTTTTGGGGTGTTTTCATTACATGTTTTCTCTGATCGGGTCATGATGAATGTTCTTATTGATTGGAAGTGAAACTCCATAATTTAAATGGAAATTTATTTACATATTTATAGTACCATAAATTATATAATTTATCATTTTGAAGTTTGATATGAGGATTATTCAAATGTTAAAACATTAATGATGTTCGTTTAGATCATTTTAGTGGTTCTTTGATAATAATGACCTCATTTTGTTTTATAAATTAAAACCATGAACACAAAAGAATTACAGAACCATGTATGAGAAATAATACATATATTATAACTTGTTTGAACCATAAAAATGGTTTCATTACCAGACATAAAATAATTAATGTAAATTTAAATCACATTGTCCATGATGTCGGTAATTCAACACATCACGAACAATGTTTTTATTCCTTGAATAAGTAGGATAGAAGAAGAAGAATGATGATGAATTTTACATGAACATGAGAAATCCATAATATAAATGATTTATGGAGCTTTCATTCCTCTTGGGTAAGAGTATTTGAGGAAATAAAAGAAAGGATCTCAAAATAAAATAATGGTTGAAAAATCCCTTAAAAACATTTGGCAGCCTAATGGCTATGCAACATGGTTTTAGAAAACATTAAATAGAGAGGGGAAAATTTTCACCATTAAAAAATGAATCATAAAATATAATAGAGAAATAATAAGATGAAAATAATAACATGTTATGGATTCTTGAATTTTAAACCCCACAAAAGAGAACTTGAATGGAAAAAAGAAAGAAGTTGAGAATTTTCTTACCTTGTAGAGTAACTCCTTGAACTTGAAGGTTGGGTCCTTGGGGGCTTGATAAAAACTTGGGAGGAATAATAGGGAGGTAAGGAGGCCATTTATTCGTTTATGTTAAAATTTTAATGAATTTAATGAAGGAATGTGTTGGTGTTTATAGCAAAAGTGAGGGAATATTTTAATAATTTCCAAGGGATACCTCATTAGTGGTATTTGAATAACCATGGGCTTTCCCATGATATTTTCCCATGGTATTAGCCACTTGGGACACCTCACATATTATTTTACTGTAAAAAAGTCTACTAGATTTATGACAACATTATTACATCATTAACGATGTCATTAACACACTGAAACTCAAAATTGTATTTTTTTTGCTATTCACTGAAAAATCAACTATTTCACAAAAATCCCAAAAATTCACCCTAACCATTTTCCAATTTGTATAATTCATAAATGAACTCCATTTTTTTAAGATAATTTTATAAATATTATTAATTTAAATTTTAAATAAATCATACTTAATTCAAAAATTAATAATTTTAAAACTATAAATGCTTTTATATCACATTAAAAAATTAACCAAGATGTCATTATCTTAAATCCATAATAAAATAAAATAATAATAAAATTCACTATTCATTAGGTTCATATTAAAATAAATATTACTATTTCTAAGGGTATGTTACTATTCACCAAAAAACAAGTTGGTTCTATCAGACTCTAAATAACTTACTGAACACAACTGTAGATGACTGTTTTTCAAAATTCAAATCATAGAAGCTGAATTTTTTTTTTGTTTAAATGTTAGTTATAAATATCTACTTAAAACAAAGTTTCATTCATTTCTTTTATTTTTTAAAAACCTTAGGGTGTTACAAATATGCCTTATACATAGACTATGGAACAATGGTAAGGGTTATTTTGAGGATGGCCATAGCATGATACCTTATATCGAGTGTTGAGCATGATGTCTCACACAATTGATACTATGTGGATGGTGGGCATGATGCACCTCATATCTTATGAGTGTTGACATGACGGCACACTCGCTATTGATTGGGTGTTTACATGATGGTGCACTCACCATCTTGAGTGACAAGCATGAAATCTCACACTCACTATGAGATGTAGGGAATGTACCCTCTATTAGAGCTTATAGGCTCGTTTAGACTTGTTATAAATAACTGAGCTACCTTGGTCCATCCAACACCTAGTATTCCAGGTATATGGACACTTATTTCTACACATACTTGGTTCATATAGGTGGATGAAATATAGGACTATAATATATATATTTTTATTTCTATATATATAGTTACCAATCAGAAACTCATTCTGGGAATGCGAAGAAGTAGCTAGTGTCAAACAGGTATTGTAATGGAACCTGAGCCAACCGGTGTTTATTTATTTATTCAACGCTATTTATTTATTCATATTACTTTCAAACTACTTACTATGTAATCACAGACTAGATTTAGTTGTTGATATCATGGGTTGTGACCTTCTAGGATTTATATCTAACACCCTACTCGGGCCACCATTGAATGGGGGTACCTGAGTAGGTCTCATGTTTGCAGGACCATGGATTCATGCTTGTATCTGAGAGTTAGGATAACTGGACTGAGATAAAGCCCATGATACTCGTGGAGTTCTCCCTTATGGATTTTTATTTCTTTTCTATATTTTTGTACTACCTTGTATCATGTTTCATATGATAGTTTATGTATCACCATCTAGAAATTCATGAATTGTATACATTGGCATTGGAAATAATTGTATTTTTTAATTTATAATATTCTTCCACGGATCTGTATTTCATTTATCACTACTTCCCTTATCACCAGTTATTTATTATATGATATAATATTGTTTTTACTCTGATCATGAGAGTATTGTCTCCCCAATATCACCTCTTTAAACCCTCACTACTAGTCAACAACCTCTAGCATACAGGGAAACATGTTTTAGGCCATGTGAACCACCGGTCTGGCTATTGGATTAGTGGTCAGTCATTCTAGGATGTTACAAATTGGTATCAGAGCTGGTTTTTCTTTTTTATTACTATTTTGGGTTGGTAGAAAATATACTAGGAATGAGTAGGCACATGGTAAATAGTCATGCCTATACGTGATCAACCCACATACTAGGAAAAGTCCAAGTGGCTAGGAATGGGACTGTTATTCATTCCATTTTCTATTACAGTAGATTAATATTTCACCATGAGTGACTGGAGTACTTTTCGCTACTTAGTGATTTCTAAGATTTATACTATTTTACCCATGGCCCAATGTGGATAGAAATTATCATTACATGCATCATTATAAGAACCTTGGTATTCACATTCCATGCATATTCCATGCCATGTAGGTTATTAAAGTGAATAGATTTCAAATAATAGGAGCCAAATTCCAACCTGTAATGTGTATGGTCACTTTATAGTGTGGTAGATGGAAACCCATATTACTAAAACATTATATATGAACATGTTTTATCTTGAAATGGTTAAAATGTAAAAGTTGTTTAATTTTAATATAAAAATAATTATTTTCCTCTCTAACAACTAGTGATTAACCTATTAAATTCAAAAATGGACCCAAGTAGGCAAGTTGGGCCTTTTTTCATATGAGATAACTCTCTGTGGGTGTTATGAAACATTAATAATTAAGCAAATACTATTGGGTTGCATTCTGATGAACCTAGTTTGGATTAACATGACCCTCATACGTCACTTTATCTTTATCAATTACTTGTATTTTATGATTAGTACTTGATGATCAGTTTTAAAATATTTTAAAATGTTTAAATATTAAATTTGAATTGGTTTAAATACTTGAAAATGTAACCTTAGGTGGTATCCTTTTTTAAACCCTCATATAGGGGCAGTTTAAAATTCTCCTTGAGTTTCCCTATGATGGAAATGTCAGCATTTTCCATAGGGTTTTTTATTTTTTCGATAAGGGATTAAATTATAGGCTTGGGTCCTAGTGAAATATGTTTAGTATGAATTCGTGATTAGGTCAACACTTTTTCTTTTTTTAATGGGATATACCTAGGTAGGAATCACCCTTATAGCTTAAATACCTTGTTAAATAGTGTGATATTTATAAATTTTGGTACCATTCAGGTGTCATTGTCCCTAGTAAGACTCTTAGCTTCTAAATGACTTTCTTTTAGGGATGGGTGATCAATGTATCCTTGACCTTTTCTATGATCATGAGCATCAAATAATCTTCAGTTTCTATAGGTTAGACATTTCTAGGGCATGTTCATCTGTTTCATAGTTTGTGTGGCCCTTTCTTCTTCCTTGGTGACGAAAGACTTGGTATGTCATCATCCTGGTTAATGGTCTTATGGGGAAATTTGACTTTGGGATAAATTTCTTGTACATAAAACATGATAATAATATTCATTGGGAGGATAGGCATATGGATAGTATTAATGATGTGTCATCTTGTTTCTGAATCCTTAGGGTAGTGTGTATCCACATACGTGATACCCATCAAGTTTCTAAATATCATAAGAACTGTATGAGTTTAGTGAAATCCTTTGGCCTAGTGTTGTAGAGTACATTATCAGGTCATCTCCATAGTAGTGTGACCTGGGAATTAAAGTAATCAATTTCATCCCAAATATTGGGATGGTGTTCTAAGAAGATTGGGTGTTTTGACATGCTAGTCAGTTGGGTTTTTTACTTCATGCCAAATATTTTTGTGCTTATAAGCGTGACTCAGAGAAGTGTCAAACATGATTTCAAGGTGAATCTGATCTAGCGCAATTATGATCAGCTGGTCTATCACATCCTTTGATGAAAATGACACCCCTAAGGTGGTTATTATCATGTTGGTTCTAGTAAATATGTTTCTTTCTAGGTAGAATGAACCCAAACAAGAAGGACCATAGAAAATGGTCAGTTTTTCACTAATTATCTTGAGTCTTGCAATTTTTGAATCATGTTGGTGCTTTCACAGCAGCACAATAGTGTTCTGGTTTGCTGTGTATTCATCCCATTAGAAATGTTGTTGGTATTGGATGGACATCATTGGGTAAGCATGAGTGATCATAGAATGACTCAGGAGGTAAATTTATCATGGTAAATTTAGGGAAGTGTCAGCATATGAATCCAAGATCCTTCTAAAGGAAGTCTACCAATAGTGGTTAGACTAATTTTTCTTTTCATAGTTGGTGTGTGGTTGGTTCGAAACCATATCGAGCACTTCATCTGGTATGTGAAAGAAGTTCCTCAAATATCCTTGATATCCTCTTAGTGTACTCTTTTTTATGTGATGAGAATGTACCCTATATTGATGTCATCCTTGATGAACTAACATAGTGCCAGTTATACATTGATATAAAAGTTTCAAGAGATCTTCAATTTCAATAAACATTATTTATCAGATATGTTCTCTAGATTCATGGTATTTATCGATTCATGGTTAGTCTTGAGTGATACCAAGGTTCCCGTATAAGAATGCCTTGGATAGACTCTTGGACACCAACTATTTTCTTTTCACTTAACCACTAGGAGGATGTCATTCTAGGATCATTTATTGATATGATGTAAACATTTGGCCTTGTACTAATGTCTCAATTATAAACATGGAGTATGGACTACCTTGGGTTATATCCTAGGACTCCAGCTTTATTAATCCAAGGTTAACCCAGACTTGAAGTCAGGATCAGCGGTTATGTTTAAAGGGTAATAATTATAGTGTCTTGGATCTAGGTTACATCCTTTTTCATGTTGTTCCATGATAGATTAAATAGTCAGATAATGGTTTGACCATGGAACATCATCAGAATTCAGGTATGGGCATCAGTGAATTATATCATGGTAAATGAAAGATGCCTTATAATAAGTTGTTGTAGTTTTTATTAATAGGTTAGGCATCTAAATCGAGCATTTTTAGAATGGTCCTTTGGAGGTTTCTCAAATTTTTATTTTTCTTTTTTATGTGTATGGTTGATAGGAACCTGTTTAAACATCTCTCCAGGTTAAGGAGGTTTTAGTGTAATGGTTGGTTGTGTCTTTCAAGGAAATATTGTGTGACTAGTTTCAATTATGTCGATTGGTATTTGACCGTTTCTTTGTGATAAGGTCCCTGATATGACCTAAGAATAAATTGAGTTCACCTTGTTAAAGAAATAACGCAAGGAGCGTCCCTATATTTCTTATAGGCATGCCTTGTAAGAAAATTTTTATGGTGAAGTTACCATGGCTTCAAATTGGATCCTTTTAATGACTAAAGCCTATATTGAGAAGCACTATTATCCAGGTGTTTAAAGATCTGAAGAAGTGATAATGTCTCTAGCTACACAATCTCGGTTAATATCCCTCTAGGTATTTATATTGTAAAATGGGAATTAGCTTGAGTTTTTATGGATTAAGTGTCATTTTATTAAAAGATGATGGATGGTTCATTGGGTTATTGGAAACATAACATGGTCATTTGAATGAGACTTCACAACCCTATTAGATCAGTTGATGTTTTTTTTGTTCTTAAAGGCTTCTCAGGGATGATAAGTTCTAAGGTGGAGAGGTTGTAACAACCCATGTTTTTACCCAAGGTAGAGATTCCATGGAAATTTGAATTTTGGTGTTTAGTACATGGTTCATTCTTTAAAATGAGATTTGGAGCGTAATTCTGGGATTTGAATCATTTTAATGGGTTGTTTTTATATGTGGGTAATGGCTTGAGGAGTTCCTTGGATGCTACATCAAGTTTTGTGAGTGTCGGACTCTAAAAACATGAAAACAAAAAACTCTGAATAAGGCACATAGTTTCTCTGAAATTATGTGGGCCACCAAAGAAACATTTGTAGCTACGGAAAATGAGTATAAGTTCCCCACAAGGGATGGACACAGTTTCCCAAACTGTGTGTCCATCCCATACTTTTAGTGGCTCTTAGGCGGTGTTATTTCACTATTTATCACATGGTTGGCACACTATTTGTCAAACCGTGAGGAATAACCATGAGAGGTTAGGGTTCTAAAAAGTAGGATCTGCATGGTTGGTATACAATTGGACCAATTGTGTGACCATGTTTTTTTAGGGTGAAATGACCCTTTTACCGTTGATTAAACTTATAAACACTTTTCCTTTTTTTCCTTTATTCTTCCTTCAGTGTGTGTCTACTCCTCCTTTGGAACAATGGGTTTCTCCTCCCAAGACTACCCTAGGATTTACAATATTTCTTCTATCTAAATTCAGATTCATACGTCATCAGTCTCTATGGATTTCTCTTGGTAAGCTCTAATTTCCTTTTGAATCTTTCTTCATTTAATGTTATCTCAAAACAATTATCATGGTGAAAACTCATTTTCCCTATTTTCAGTGAAAATGTATGTTTCACCAATTTCTTCCAAACCAAACTGATTCAAAGCTTGTTATTGGATGATTAAAGCATCCTAACTATAACATAGTTGTTTTGTGTCTTTTTTCCTCTTATTTCGTATATTTTATAAATATCACCATTGCGTCGCACATTTTTCTTTTGTTGTGTATTGCCTTAAAAATATTTTCTTCAGTTTTAAGTTTTATACAAACCTTGTATTACTTTTTTTGAGCCTTGTTTTGTAAATTGAGGATGTAAACCTCAACCATACACACACCTAGGGCATGACAGCTTTAATTTCCCATTCATAACAAATTATTGAAATTTCTTGATTTTATTATAGCTTTTGGCATGGAATTAAAATGAGTTTTCCCCTTGTAGGTGATAACCCAATTGATAGTGTCACCTCTTAAGTGTCGCGTTGAACATTATAATTGAATTACCATGTATGGGAGCTTTCTAAAATGATTCTTTTGGTTAATTCAGATGTGATTATTCAATGTGTTAATTAATTGATTAAATGAATTGTTTGTTGAATAATGATATTCTTTTATAATAAAACCCATCAGATAAGGTTCACTTTATTTGAAATTACAAAGTTATAACTAGTGATTTAAAACATGCTTTTATGTAGTGATTTGGAACTATTATATTATTTTATGTCAATGTTAAATATTATGTTTGTTATTACATGGCCTCATTTTTAATCTCAAATGGGATTTCCCTACTTTGAAATAAATATCTATTAAACCAAATCACCTCTTAAGGGCCTACATTAACTTATAAATGAAATTTACTATGTATTAAATTGATCAATTGTTGAAGTAATCTTCTAAGTGACTCTATAAACATGTTAAAATTAATTTTCATGCTTGATTAGATTAAATGGGATAATTTTTAATAGAATGGATAGTCATGATATAATGCCTTGCTTGAATGATTTGAATTGTTTAAATGATATAACTTTTTAATATTGGATGGTTTTCTTCTTGAATGATATTCTTGACTAAATTAATTGAACATTTAAAACTAAATTAATTTTAAAGGGTGGCAAGTCCACACCATTTATTTCATGCTTAAGTACATGCATAATTTAGATTGTAATAAATGGAACCCCCTCTTTTATAATGGGCTTAGTAAATGTAAAGCATGATAGGTAATGCCTCATAAATATTTTTATGAATATGAATATGACTTATACATAGGTTGTAGAATGATTGTAAGGGTTCCGTTGAGCATGGTAGTGTCTCTCTCCCTTACGTTGGGTGTTGAGCATGACATATCACACTAGTGATACTATGTAGATGGTGGGCATGATGAATCTCATCCCTTGTGGGTGTTGACATGACATCACACTCACTATTCATTGAGTATTGACATGATGACACACTCACTATATTGAGTGATGAGCATGATGTCTCCCAGTCACTATGATATGCAAGGCATGTACCCTCTGTTAGAGATTATAGGATCATTTAGACTGGATATGGATGACTAAGTTACGCCCATATCCATCCATCACCTAGTATTCCATATATATGTCCAATTGCGTCCAGGTGTACTTGGTTTATATAGGTTGATGAAATATTGTACTATATTATATATATTCCATTGATATATATATATATATAGTTACCAATCATAAACTCATTTCAGTCATGATCTGAAGTAGGTAGAGTGGGCCAGGTGGCCTAATGGAACATGAGCCAACCGGTGTTTATTTATTTATTTAGCACTATTTATTTATTCACATTACCTAAAAAATTCTTACTATATACTAAAAAACCTAGTTTAGTTATAGACACCATGGGTGTTAACCTACTAGGATTTATATCTCACACCTTTTTTGGTTCGCTATTACATTGGGGTACCTGAGTAGATCTCATGTTTGCAAAACCATGGATTATTGGTTGTATTGGGATGTTATGATCACCTGATTGATTTAGTGATTAGTATTCTTGTGGAGTTCACCCTTGGAGATTTTTATTCTGTTTCGGTATTCATGCATTGCCTTATATCATGTTGTATGTTGTATGACTATTGTTTTAGTTTATATATCACCATTAGGACATGCATGTACTATAAACATTAGCATTGGACATTTTTAATTTTTCAGCTTATACTATTCTTCTACTTTTCTATCTTTCATTTATTAATTCTTTCATTGTTTCATGTTATTTGTTTTCTAATATACAGTTGTGATACTCTAATTATGTGGGTATAATCTCTCCAATATCACCACTTTAGACCATCTCCGCTAGTCCCCAGACTCTTTTATTCAAGAAGGCACACTTTATGCCATGTGAACCAACTGTATATCTACTAGTTTGGTGGTCAGTCCTACTGGGATGTGATAAGGGTTAATTTTTGTTATTTTTCAAAAATAGTTGTTTTTTTTAATTTTAAAATATGGTAAAATATTCTATTTAACATTATAAGATAAATACAATGATTTTTGAGTCATTGATGATGAAAGCACCCATTAGTTTAAACTAAAATTCCCTAGTTAAAATATATAGTCACAAGAATCTATATTATTGATAGTATTGAAGCAAAATAATAAACTAATTATTATAATATTCAAAAAAAGCCCACTCCTCCCCTTTTAAATACCACATCTCACAACCTCTTCTCCTCACACCTTAAAATAGTTTGATCTTTCCCAACATCTAAAAAATTCTCCAAAAAAATAATACCCCCCATGTTCTAGTGTTTTTTTCTCATAAAAATTCCATTCCAAGGTGCCTTAAGTGGAATCCTAAGAGGAGACATTCAAAGGAGAAGGTAATACCCTCAACTGATCCATTTATTTTTCTCTTCCTTCTCATACTCCAAAAATATTCTCTTAAATATTGATTAATAAGTCTATTATAATACATATAATGGAATTATTTTTTTAATGTAATATTTATCATTCATCGTCTTTTATTCTACTCTTATTCTTAAAATTTAACATTATCTGTATTGTGTTAGTTCGCTACCTTCATGGGAAATGAGTTTTCGTTTCCCATTACTGCCTTCATGGTTGGTTAAAATTCACTTAAATTGTTTTCAAACAAACTAATTATATATATTATATATTTTTTACATTTTATAATTAGTTTATGTCCATTATATTAAATAAAATGAAACTATTTTTTGATGGTCGGTAATGTTTCCTAAATAAACTAACTGTATAACGCTTATGTTTTACTAAAAGAATCATACCTATGTTTGAACACATAAAGGTGTTTAGGAAAATTTAGGTATTTAGGAAAATTTAAATTCAGGTAATTAAATTAATCCCATTTTCATTTCAATTCTGAATTTTTAGTGTTGTTTTATTAGACCACCATTAATTTTCCACAAGTGATCCAACCTTGAAACCGTGAAATGAATGCTCCAAAAACAACAAAATTAAACCTTATATCTCATTTAAATGATTAAAAATGAACATTATAAAATAATAAAAAATAAAATATTGACTGAAAATATTCATAATTAAGTAAATAATTAATGTAGTTTTATTATATAGGATTTTAAGTTCAAGTTTATAATGATTTTGAAACATATGGTAAGGGATCTCTTTGAACTACCCTTTTCTTTGGGTTGTCAAATTTATCTCTCTAACTCACTCTCTATCTCTATATAGTGTTATATATGCTTATAAATTGTATATATATTTCTATTAAATATATATCTATCTTATCCCACCATCCATTTATTGGGTAATAAATTCCTTAAGTTAATTTCACAAATACCTTCTTTATGAAATCTCATTTGATTATGATATGAGGTAGGATTATGAAACATATTTCTTTCCATTGGTAATTCCCATGTTTATGCCTAATGATTAATTTCCTTTTTTGGAACAAATAATCATGTAAATTTTTTGATGGGTGTTCCTAGATAACACTCTAATTCATTGGGTAATGTTTTTATCTCATGTGATGCTATGTATGGGATTAAGGAGTAAACCAAATACATAATTGGACTATGTCCACCATGTGATGTTTCCTTAGTATTTATCCTTGAATCATTTCTTCCATTTATATTTTTGTTCCACTTTCCTATGTTTCCATGATCTTATGATACCATGTTCTTACGTTATTCTCTCATTTTATCATTTATGAGCCATTACTTTTATGATATCATGTTATACTATTTGACTCAAATGTTATTCTTCGATATCATGTTTATTCCCTTACTAGGATTTATATCTTACCTCTTTCTTTTATGTATTTACCCAGGAATCCTATGATGTTTTATAAGCTCGAAGTTATTTGGGAGCTCATTTAAGACATTAATATTAATTCATTTTATTTTAGTTTTACATTGATGTATTATGAACCCAGTCTTCAAAATACTCTAGGATTATCGATCCTTTGGTTGTTTTTAATTAATATTTATGTTATAAATGATGTAATATTATGCATAAAAGGATTAGATCATTACAGTTGGTATCATAGTATAGTATAGTTTTTTTGGATGTTTGAACTATAATACTTTAGTGTGAACCCTATGGATAAATCTAAGTATAGGATAATATCCTATAATTTTGGTGAAGTATAGTTTTCATCCCATAGGTTATCACTAGTTTCAAGAAAAATTAAATATTTATAAACCCTACTAAAGGCTAGTGTAGTAGTGAGGACGGTTCAATCCATAAGGCTGCACTTCCATAAATGGTGATGTTATAATTTTTTTTATTTTTCAATATTCATTCATGGGAAAGTATTAATGGATCCTGTGAAAAGATTATAGCTGGTTCTCTTGAATGGATAACATATAGATTAATGGATTCTATAGTTTCTCAATTATGAAACCTACTTACCCACTCAATGATGTAGCCCGAGTTAGTCAGAAACAAATTCTAAATTATTCCTAATTGTTCTACCCTTTCTTGGACTGCCTTATTCCCAAATATAATTCTATATGATAAGTAAATAGATAATAATAAAGTCAAACCATATCTCACTAAGTTCTATAAATTAAAGGATATGAATTACTTGTCCACTAAGAAAAGGGTTGGTTCCAACCACACTTTATTCTTAAAATAAGTAAAAATGAATATCCTCTCAATATCATTCCCCAATTTAATTTAGGTAACAATCATAATAGAATACTTTAATAAATTAATAAAGTGATTAAAATATAGGGAAAATTAAGAAATCAAGAAGAATAAAAAATCCCTCGACAAGGGATTCAAACTTCCTGATAAACTAAAATGATGTGATAATGTCTATTGCTATTCAATTATCCTCATCGCCTCTTTTATTTTGTCTCATGTTACCCCCAATGTAGTCATCCTCTTTTATAATCTCTCTCTTCAACATATAGATAAAATCCCAACATTTCATACCTACTCCCTTTCAAACCTACTTTCTTAAATACCTGATTTTTAATTATAATGATTTATTTTGTCATCAACCCCTATATTCCCTATTGAATCCTGAATTTAAATTACCTATATGATTTCATGAAAGGTTTTCATGAGGATTTTTTTGTGATCTTTTTTTGATAAATTCTCCTATTATCCATATTTTTTATGTGTGTAATTTTATGTACCAAGTGTGGGATAAAATTATTTTATGGTCTTGGAGTTTTTTTAAGAGGGCATGGGAATCATCTTTTGGGCTACATAATTAGACTCGATTGAAGATGTTAGTAGCTCAGAATCATTCCCATCTCATCCCACCATTTAATCTAAAGCATTGGGTGAAAGATTTGTAGTATTACTGAGCAGAGTTCCTTCTTGAGTGATCTTTATTAGCTAAGGCTAACATTTCATGCTCCTCATGTTTGACTATAAAATGGTTCTAGTTATGCTTAAAAAATATTGGGTGCTTAGTGATCATGGGTGTCACAGAATCAATAATGTCGATGAAAATTCTTCAGTAGTGTATCAGCATAGATTTCAATGCATTTATGCATAGACATAGGGTTTTTCAATGTGTGATTCTTGTAAATATTAGATCATGTGATAGTAATGGTGTCTTATTAGTCTAAAAAATTTATACATCTTTAAGTGGGAATTCCTACGTTTATAGAGGTTGTATTGTCTTTTCCCTCTTCATTAGAGTAGGGTCCCTCATTATTGATTATGAAAACAACCATATCTATATCTAATATGATGGAGGATGTAGGCATTGGTAACCTTTAATTATAGTCTCATCATAGAGTTAATATTTCATTTTTAAATTTTCTTTTTGGGAAAATAATAATGAGTGTTCGATCAAGATTGTCCATGAACAAGGGGCAGATGCTTCCCCCTTTTCTTTTTGTTTAACAAGTTCCCTTTCCTATTTTTGTAGTCTTATAATGGTTGATGCATCATTATGTTTTCTTTTTGTATTTTTATATTGAATTCACTTGAAAAATCATTCTTATGGTCAATCGAACACCTCCCGATGTCGCTTTGGTTTAATGTATGGATAATCTCATCAATATATAGCAGCTTTCCTCTGTCAAAATTCAATAATAGTTGATTTTTTATAACCTTTGTTATATCCTCTTTCCTTGTGGTCAATGCTCTTGGATTTATGGTTGATCCAAAATTTACACCATGGAGCAGATATACAGTTGACACATTTTCATGTATAGTCGATCCAAATGCACGTGTGATTGCTCCAAAGAGATTTTCATTTTTATAAACTTCAGAAGATGATGGTCACACAGTCATTCATATTCCACTTTCGGTTATTCCAACCACTTTTTCAAATTTTCACTCTGGTAACTAAAAATTCAAAGATTAATAAAACTATCAAACAGTTCTCATATGAAAAGTCCAACAACATGAATTTAAATCAATTAACCACCCAGAAATAGATATTTTGATTATAAAATTCTATGAACTATAAATTAATCTATAAATTCTCTAAATTTATAGATTCTGTATTAATGGAACAATTTTAATTATCCAAAAACATGTAATTCACCTAAATAGATGTGTAAAAGTGTGATAAAATAACACCACATCATATAGAATAAGTGGTTTCAAAGAAATTACAGTCATGTATAGATACTACAAGTGGATCTAGATTTGGCATAGTTGTAGTTAGGAGTAATAACCCTGAAAAGGTTCATTGGTATTTGATTTTATTATCACCTAGTGTATAACTTCATGTACAGCTGGTTTGATACTCCTGGGGGATATTCTCTATTAAATTCAAAAACTCTTTATAAACCATTATGAAGGGATTAAATATATTTTTAGGAAAGAAAAATTAACAGGTAAATTGACATGGATAACCTAGATTGAAACCTAGAGACTGAAAATTTAGGACTTACATGTCATTTATAAGTTATTTATTTTAGGTTCATATTTCCCCTTTTATATTTTTTAGTTAAATTACTTTCATCCTTTTTTTTATTTTAGTTAACTGTGGAAAATAAGAGGAATTGTGCCAGCAACAAACATGATAGGTCATGTTATGATTTCTCTAGTGATATTACTAAATGTATGGGTGTGGTAGATAGGAACTTTATATAAGTAATAGCTCAGATAATTCATGCGATGAATAATTACTTGAATCGTGTGGAATTCCCTCCTCCTAAAAAAGAGAAAATTGTGGTTGAGTCCTTTATGAAACAAAGGAATCCTTCCTTTATTGTATATTTTGATCCCATAATCATATAATAATGGATTAACTCTATTGAGAAGATATTATCTACCCTCCAATTCTAAGAATAAGATATATTCATACCAGTTATCTATAACCTAGAAGGGGAAGCCGATCATGGGTGGAAACTGATCAAGAACACAAAGTCCAAAGAGGATATTGATTCCAGGGAATGAGAATGATTCAATAAAATATTTTTTAATACATATTTTCCCCAAAATAACATTATTAAAATAGACAGGGAGTTCCTCATACTAAATAAAAATAATGATGAGTCTATTTTAGAGTACAAGGAAAACTTCTCGAGGATTTCATGGTACACCTCCAACTTTTTCCTGAACACTGAAAGTAGGGTTGACCACTTATTTAGTGGGTTAAAGTTTACTCTAAAAAACTAATTATTGATTAGAGACTTTCACAGCTATAAAGATATTGGTTTTTGTTCCCTCGAGGTTGAGATGGAGATTGGTGACTCTCATTCGTCTCATGGTCCTAGGGATAAAAATCCTAAAATGGATTTTCTTTTAATAATGTCAATGGATAAATCCCATATATGAAATAAATACCAACATTACAATTGTAAAAAGTGTGGGAAGAAGTATAGTTACCCTCACTTTTTGTACATTAACATTACATCACTTTTTTATAATACTTAATACATTACACAAATAGATTCTTGGAGACCATATTAGTTTAGTGCCTTTAGAAACATGGAAACATAAACACTAGTGCTTGAATGAGATATATTATATCCCACTAGGATCTCCAAGACTATAACCCCTCTTAGACACATTATACATAAAACATATCTTCATATCCTTAGGAAGTAAACATAAACAGGGTGAGCTTATATGATAAGTAATGGTAATCAAGGGAGATATGTAAGCTTAAACATGAGCATAGGTGTATGATAACGTGATTATAGTATTAAAATATCATACCCTATATACCAAAGATCATAAACATGAATCATGGAATAAAGATTGGTAGTTCATAAGACATGAATAATAAGGGGATCAAAAACATAATCCAATAAATCATAACATAAGATTAAGACATGGAATTTGTGTTATACACATAAGCAAAGAAAATATTATGTCAAGGCTACCTACCAAGACCTTCATAACATGTTAGGCTTGGGATAATCACCCATGGACCTGCTTAAGGATTGTTCAAACAACTTGTGTACCCTATTATTTTTTTTCTTAGGCTACAACCCTTGTACACTATTATTTTTAGGCTTGGGATACAACCTGTGTACCTACTTATTTTCAGGATTAGGATATAACCTATGTACCTTCTTGTTTTTAGTCTTAGGATACAACCCATGTACCCTTTGAGATCATATACCATTTATCATTACCCAATAAATTTTATGGATATATAGGTCACACCCATATAATTATGTAATCATACATATATATTCCACAATATCATAAACATCCATATCATAACCCATGAAATGAAATGGTTGTCATAAATGTGTAATCATATCATAACCAATGTAAAAAAGACATGTTTCATAATAATTTCATCAAAAAAATAATCCATGAAAATAAGTGGGTTTAATAATCATATAACCCACAAAAAAACACAGGTTTTATAAATATCATGTCATCAAAACATAAACCATTCAAAGAAAGAATATGAATGTAACATTTGTATCATTTCCCCAGAAAGGTATAAGTAATCCCAATAGATGTCATCTTAGATGAAAAAAATTGAAATTTTTTTTAAAAAAATTCTTGAGGAAAATATCCTTTATTATTTTAAAAATTATTTTCAAAACATAAAAACTTTTTAAAACCATTTTATTTTTAAACAATTTAAAATATTATAAATAAATCTTGAAAATATTTTGAAATCCATTTCTTTGAAAACACTTCTAAAACTTATAAATAAATCTTGAAAACGTTTTGAAAACCATTTATTTGAAAACACATTGAAAACATATAAATAAATACTAAAAACAATTTGAATTACTTTTTATTTATAAATAATTTCAAAGATCATAAATTAATCGTTGAAATCGTTGAAATCATTTTCTTTCAAAACAACCTTTTGAAACATATAAAGGAAGCTTTTCAATTCATTTAAAATACTCTTTAAACATAAAAATTTTGAAAACCCTTTTTCTTTGAAATAAATTTTAAAATCAACAAATTTGTTGAATATTATGGAAAAAAATTATTTAAAAAATATAACCTTGTAATCTTACAAATGAATTATCAAGGAAATGACGGTCGTGGTTATGGGTAAGTCTGTACATATAGAACATTCTTTTTGCACCATAAAATTTTAGAAAAGTTCTTTGATCAGAATAAAAAACTATTTATTTTAAAACTATTTTTTAATGCAATACATGGGTTAAAATTTCCTATAATCATCATAGGATAATATTAAAACATTTAGGAAAACCTTTTTAGAAACCAAGGTTTTGAAATAACACAAATTTACGATGGAAAGGAAAAATAAAGTTGGATTTTTATAAAAACATTTTATTAATTATGTAAAATAAAAAAGAGTGTAAAAATGATACCATTACTTATATAAGACATTAATAACCAGTTTTTAAGAGGTTTATTGAGATATATATCATAATATTTCATCATTGGAATCATAATCATAAATAATCTCGATAAACGATGAGATTGTTGCTATAAACCGTTGCCATTTTGGTAAATTAAAATAATAATAAATTGGAAAGAATCACATTAAATGAATCTTGAAATATAATTAAAATAATTATTTTCATGATATAACATTTCAAATTAATTCTATACACCTCATATAAAAATATAGGTGCATAAAATGGAATGTGTCAAAAAAAGAAAATTGATACAAAATTACTTTCCCAGTTTGGTAACTTTTGAAACATAAAACCCATGAAAGAAAAATCATAAAATGGATATTTAAATAAAAAAAAATTTATTTAAAATAATCATATAATACATCCATGGGAATTATACAAACCACACAAAATAAATGTGTGGTTAATAAGATATATATCTCACAGAAATGAAAATTGAGATGAAATTCCCTTACCTTATGTTTTGACTTTCTTTGTATGCATTCAAAACTCATATATAATAAATATAAGTTTATTATAAATATAAAAAAGAATAATATTATTATATATAATTACATATATGATTCACTTATGACTTTATATTACCTTTTTATTAACAATTCCATGTTAGTGTAATGTTTCGGGTAATAGCTGCTTTGTTTATCGTACTTGTTTTGACTTGTTATTCTTGATCCTCTTACATAGATCATTATTTACTTATTTCAATAATTTATAACATTATTTATATATCATATATATTAATTATATATATATTTATATTAATCTATAAAATGATATAAATATTAAACAAAATACATTGTTCATGGAGATGATAGGTCGTACGTACGCATGAACGCCACTTCAGTTTTTTGTCGTATTGAAAGAAAAATAGTAAATGAAATATATCTATATATATATAGTATAATTAAAGTCAAATTATTATGGAATATATATCACATAAATTTATTAAACCCATCCTTAATTCGTTCCATGTAAAGTGTGAATGAATCGCATCACTTTGAGGAGGTGGTAGTCCACACTTCCACAAACAAAGTTATGTATTTACAAAAATGGAAATCATGAAGGTAGGATTTGTATAATAAATAAATAAGTATAAATAAATAATAAATATCATATATTTAATATAAAAATAGATTCTACACAATAATTTCCAACCATTATAGGTTGTAAAGGAAAAAAACAAATAATGTCGTTTTGTGAGGCGATAGTTCACCGTACACAATAATTGTAAGTTCGTTACCCATTAAATGGAAGAGTTGTGTAAGTGTAGGTTTAAACCTTTTAATAAGAAAATATAAGTATATTTAGTTAAAAAAATATTATATAATTCTGAAATAATAATATTTTAGGTGATAGATAATGAAAACAAAACAAAGGAGCTTGTGGAAGGATGTTACCTTTTCTTTGGGAAACTCCTCTTGGTTTGAACCAAAGGGATTCCTTGGATGAAATTATTAAAAATTTATTATTATAGGATTAAGGGAGTAATTTTGGGAGGATATTTAAGTATATTTCTTCCATAAAATTGTCTTGATAGGTGTAAATAAGTGGGAGGGTGAGTTTCTTTTTATAGTGGAGGAGGAGTGGTATGTTTTAACTTTTTGAAAAGGGGAGTCCAACCACATTTTTCCTATCTAAATTGGCTCAAATAAATAACCCAGATATATTAAAAGGATTATATAGTATAAATATGTCAAAAAATGACTTTTTTAGAAGTGTATAGATCGTTTTAGGCCTAAAGTTTAAGGTTTAGTTATTTATTAAGCTAATTTTCCCATTAATCGTTGTAATTAATTTTAGTTATCTTCACTAATATTTTTGGTAAACAAATAATTTGAAATTATTATAAAATATAAATTATTGTGATTCCAAATATGTATTCCATTTTTCAAAATTCAAATCAGATATTTGGTATAAATTAATTTAAATTTAATCCCGCAGACGGGACGACAAAGCGGGTTTTTGAGTAAAAAAGTTCAAAATCTTGGTAAGTTTTTATATCCAATTTAAAAGTGAAATTGATTCCAATGACCAAAATTGGATTAATTTATTTATATTTTATCTAATATAACTTTAAAACCAATTAAAACATAATTTAAACTTATAAATAAATTATTAAAAAGTAGTTTTAAACTAAAATTTAGTATTATTCACTATTCTTCAAAAAATTAAACTTCACAGAAAAATACTAAATATTAATCCTATAATAATTTTTATGTTTCTATTTCAAAAATTAAGTTTTTTTAAAAATAAAAATTCTAAACTTTTCAAAAATAATGTTTGAAATGGGTTTTCCATTAAAAGGTGACAAAATTATCTTTTAGAATAATACATGTTTTCATTCATAAAATTGAATTTTTTCTTATCTTATACCTACTAAATATATATTTATGAGTATGAAAAATATATATTGAATATATAATATATAAATATTATTGAAAAAAATAATCAAAAGTGTTTTTTTCAATTTATTAAGATAAAATTTTGTTTCTACATAGAAAAGTAGTTTTCTTAGAAAAGTAATTTCTTTATTTCCAAATAGTTCTTACATTCACTTTTACAAATTGATAACCAAAGGATTAATTTTATATACATGTGTAAATCATATTTCCACAATTTATTTAATATTATTAATATATTCCTTTACAATGGTTAGGTGTCAGCTATACTAATATTTTAATAATCATATTAATTGTATATTTTATTTCAGTAAAAACTTGGCCTTGCGTGTCACACAAGATATCGAAGGAACATGTAATTATGTGTAACCCAATCTGAACATCAGGTTTCATATGACTCAAGATAATCTAAGTGTTTTTTGTAGTGTATGTAATCCAAACGTAGTTATTTAATATATAAAAACTATATTCTGTGTTGCATGAAATGAAAAATATTAAAAAGATTAAATTAATTTGAATAAAAAATTCACAAAATCTCAAGGAGTTACATTATAATCCCATTAAAATGACTTTATCCCTCTAAATACATCAAATTTATCAAAGGTTTAATAGTTCAAAGTTACATTCACATAAACCCACATATTAAAAATTAATATTAAAACTTACTTTAAAAACAGAATGTTAGAAACATTATGGTTACCCAAAGTAACTAATAACTAGGTTTTCACATGAAAAAATATATGTGGCAAGTGAAAATATTGAATTTCAAGAAAAGAATAAATATTTTTAGGGAGGATTTTATGTTATAAATCATAAACAAATGAATAATATATGGAATTTTAAGTGGCTTGGAGTCATAAATTTGTGGTGATTTAAAAGGTCATTAGTTCAACAAAAATTAGGGTATTAGGACAACATTATATTTCTAGATCTTTTTTCTAAAGCTGAATAATTTTAATTAACAGATATAGTTACATGATTTCAGGATAACCTTACCCTTTTTTTACTTTATCAACTTTCACTTCATCTCTCATTCCAAGAAATGATGGTGAATTTTTCATTCCTAGAGCATTAATAGATCATGAGATCTATGAAGAGAATGACAGGACATTCCATCTGTTTTTATCAAAAAAAAAGGTTAGAAAAAGTTATCCAATATGTATAAATCATTATATGGTGAGATAATAATTTAATATCTAAAACCTTATGTGAAGTTTTATATAAATTATTCCATAAATGGTTAACCTTATAACCCTTCTAGAAGATGAAATCCCAAAACTCTAGAAATAGGGTCACTAAATTTCTCAAAATTAGATTATCATAGATCCCTCATATATCATATAGAATCTCTTATCTATCACATACCAAACATGTGAATACCTTTATCAAGTATTCTTTGTACATTTTGTATTGACCTGAATTACCATAAATATTTATTTAAAACATACATGATTCAAAAAGATAATTCACCAATTATTCTTCAAGTTGAATCTTATCTTAAAAAAAATCTATTGAAATATTAGGTTCATACTTGTATGTCTATAAAATCAATGTGATTTAATTAATCCAAAATTCATGTGAATATATATAATCTATTCTTATACTCATATCAAGTTCTACTAATGTATGAATAATAATTTTCTCATAGATCTTATTTTAATAAAATCCCATAGGAAATTCCCCACTATATAGTCCCCTAATTATCATGGTCCACATCATCCATTGGGATTGTATATGATTTCTATTTGGCCTTTATCTTCAGAGGTTTTTTTCTCTGATCACCATTATTAACCCTTGGATTTGGTTACTTTTTTGAAAAAATGCCCAAACTCCCTGTAATTGGAACATTGATGTGTGGGAGGAACATTCTTTAGACTTTTCTCATTATTTTCATCATTATTTACATTTTCCAATCACTCAACCACTTTATTTCCTTACTTTACACAATTAAAACATTTACTAGTCTCATTAATACAATTCCATCTATGATTATGTCCACACATAAATTATAAAGGAAGGATCAACATCTTATATACATGGTTTTTTATTGTCCTTTGCACTCCATCTTCCTCTTCTTATTAAAACCATGATATTGATACGTAACTCGAACCTCCATTTCAACTTTGATTTAAAAATACATAGTCTCTTAATTGATAATAAAGTCTATTATTTTTAATTCCTTTATGATAATTGTATTTAATACACTAAAAAACCTATCAACCTTACTTTCTGGTTGGATGATAATTCCAGAAGCATACCTCGAAATTTTTGTGAAATTAGCCATGTAGGTACCACAAATTAATTATCTTTTTTCTTGAACTCAAGTAACTCATTTTCCATATTTGTAGGAAGAACATGAGGAAAGTAATTATTTAATAATAAGTTCTTGAATTCATCCCAATCCTTATATTCAATTTCATCTTGATTCCTCGTATTCTTGAATATAGTCCACTACTAGTTTGCTTCACCTTCCAGCTGATAAACAGCCAGAATGAATTTCTCGTGTTTTGAAAATTGGAGAATGTAGAATACCTTTTACATGATATTTATCTAGTGTTCAGAAACAAGTTGATCAAAAGACCCACTAAAATAATTTATACATTTCCTTATGAAGGACTCAACAGAAAAGTTTTCCCTACTTTTTCATTTTGAATCTCATCATGATTCACAGTTTGAGAAAGTTGTGTTAGAATTTAAATGAGGTATTTCATTCCATCTCCCATGTAATTCATATGATTAGGAGAAAAATCATTTCATTTTCCATAACAGTCACCATTAATGTGGTTCCTTTAGGTTCCATCCATTGACTAAAACCAAAAATCATAGGATAAAAAAATATTTTCATAGTGAGGAACCACAAAACATGAAAAAAACACTTATAGAATGTCTAAATTATAACACCTTACATAATCTATGACACCCTAGGTTTATCTTAGGATATTCATGTCCAACTTATTTTTAAATCCTTCATGATGGTTCATAAATCCTTTGTGGATTTCCAAACCATATCCCCTAGGTGTGTCAAACCAGGTGTGGAACAAGGCCTATTGTCGTGTACCAGAATACACTCGAGTCAGGCTCGATGCACCTTTTTGGAGTTGTTACCTCTAGGTAAATCTATGAAAAAACCACATCCACTGTTAGTATCTAGAAAGGGATGAAATAATAAGAAACCACTCGCTCTATCCCTTACCAAAATTCCAAGACATTTTCCTATACTTCTTCTCACCCTTAAACTTATCCTTAGATACATCACTAGACATATCCTTAGAAATATCCCAATGTATATTGCTATAATTTTCTCATATTAGTTTCTAAAGGTTAAATAAACCTTTTATCTGATACCAACTATAGTGAACCTCCCTTTTCATACATTAACATTACATCACTTTTTCATAATACTTAATACATTAGACAAACGGACACCCAAAGATCTTATTAGTTTCGTAACTTTTGAAACATGGAAACGTAAACGATGGTACCAGAATGACCTACATTACCTCCCATTAGTCTCTACAAGAATATCACCCCTATTTTAAACATCAAAAATAAAATATATATTCATATCTTGGAGAAGGAAACATAAAAAATGTGATATTATATGCTCAGTAAGGATAAAAATGGTAGATATGTAATAAAAAACAATAGCATAATGTTATGAGAATTTGATAATAACATTATAAGATCATACCATTCATATCAAGTTTCATAAACATGAATCATGACATGAATATTGGAAATTCATAATACATTAATCATAATGGTATTAAGAGAATAATTCATGAAATCATAACATATGAGTAAGACATGGAATTTGTATCATACACACAAGAATATAAAATATTACGTAAAGTCTACCTAATAAGACCTTCATAACATGTTAGTATTGGGATAATCACACATGGCCCTACTTTGGTATCGGTATAACAACCCATGTAGCCTTTTATTTTTAGGTATGGGCTACCTCATGTAACCTCTTTCATTCAATCTTCAGATAAAACCCATGTACCTGGTTATTATTAGGCTTGGGCTACAACTTGGGTACCTTCTTGTTTTCGGGATTAGAATACAACCCATGTGTCATTTGATATAATATACCATTTATAATTACCCAATGCATTAGTGGGAGATATAGGTCCCACCCATCTCATAATTTAATCATATATACAAGTTCCAAAATAACATAAATAGTCATATCACAACCCATGAAATAAAATGGTTTTCATAAACATGTAATCATATCTTAACATGTAAAAAAGAGGCATGGTTAATAATCATTTCATCAAAATAATAACCCATTAAAATAATCAGGTTTCATAATCATATAACCATTTCAAAAGATACGGGTTTCATAAACATCATTCCATTAAAACATAAACCATTTATAGAAATAATATAAATGTAACCTTTGGATCATTTCCACTGAAATTCATGAGTAACACCAACAGATGTCATCTTGGAGGGAAAATAATTTTTGAAATATCTTTTGAAAACATTTATTGAGTAAAATATCTTTTCTTATTTGAAAATTTATTTTTAAAACATAAACACTTTTGAAAACCATTTTATATTAAAACACTTTTAAAAATTATAAAGAAAACTTGAAAATGTTTTGAAAACCATTTCTTTGAAAACAATTTGAAAACTTATAAAGAAATATTGAAAATGTATTGAAAACATTTTTCTTTAAAAAAAATTAAAATCTCATAAAAGAATCATTGAAATTGTTTATATATTTTTCTTTGAAAATAACCTTTTGAAAACATATAAAGGAATCTTTGAAAATCATTCAAAATATTTATTAAACATAAAACTATATTTTAAATCCCTTTTCCGTTGAAAATAATTTTAAAATCAATAAATTTCTTGAATAAAAGGTAAAAAAATTTCTTTAAAAAAATAACCTTGTAATCTTACGAAGGAAGTATCAAGGAAATGATGGTCATGATGGTGGGTAAGTCTATACATGCCGAACATTCCTTTTTCAACTTAAAAGTTTATAAAAGTTACTTGATCGGAAAATGACCAGAAGATTCCTTTCAAATCCATTTTTAAAAAAGGTAATAAATGGGTAAAAATATTCTTTAAACATTATTTAATAATAGTAAAAATTCTTAAAACCTTTTTATAAAAACACAATTTTGAAAGAATATAGATTTTCGACCGAAAAGAAAAAATAATGTCATATTTTCATAAAGACATTTTCTTAAATATATTAAGTACCAAATACTAGAAAAATAGTACCATTACTCGGATATAACATTAAGAACCAGAGTTTATGAGAGATATTGATAGATAGATCATAATATTTATTAAATTAAAGCATAATCATAAACAATCTCGATAAATGATATGATTGTAGCTATAAACTGTTACCACATTAGTAACTTTGAATCATAATAAAATGGAAAGAATGAAATTACATAAATATTTATATGTAATTAATATAATGATATTCATTATATTATATTTCAAAGTAATTATATACACCTCATATTAAAATATAGGTGTATAACATGTAATGTGTATCGAAGAAGTAAAATTGATACCAAATTACTTTAATTATTTCGTAACTTTTGAAACATAAATCACTTGAATGAAAGATCATAAAATGGATATGTAAATACCAATAAATTTATATATAAGAATAATATAATTCATCCATGTTTATTATACACACCACATAAAATAAATATGTGGTGAATAAGACATGTATCTCACAAAAATAAAAAGTGAGATTAAATTCTCTTACATTAAGTATTGACTTTCTTTATACATGTTCAAACCTACTTTATAAAAAATATAAGTATATTATAAATCTAAAAATGAGGAATATTATTATATATATTTCCTTATATGATTCACTTATGACTTTATGTTACCTATTTATTAACAATTCCATTTAATGTAATGTATCGGGTACTAACATATTTGTTTATCGTACATGTTTTTGACTTTTTATTCTTGATCATATTACTTAGATCATGATTTACTTATTTAAAGAAGTAAAAACATGATTTATATATAATATATATTCATTATAAAAATATTAATAGTAATCTATAAAATATATAATTATTATACGAAATACATCATTCATGGAGATGATAGGTTGTACGTACGCATGAATTCTTCTTTTATTTTATTATTATGTTGAAAGAAAAATATAAATAAAACAATTTATATATATATATAATATTATTTTAGTATAATTATTATTTCATATATATAATATAAATTTAATAAACCCATCCTTAATACATTACACGTAAATTTTGAATGAATCACATCTCTTTAAGGAGGTGGTAGTCCACACTTCCACAAACGAAGTTATCGTATTTACAAAAAATAGAAAGCATGAAAGTCTAATTTATATAATAACTACATAATTATAAATAAATCATAAATATAATATATATATATATATATCATATAAAAATAGATTTTATATCATAATTCCCAACCATGAGAGATGGTAAATGAAAAATGAACAATATCGTTTTGGGAGGTGGTATTCCCTGTACACAAAAATGGTAAGTTCATTACCCCTTAGATTGAAGTGTGTGTAAGTATAGGTAAAACCTTTATAATAAAAATATATAAGAATATTTAGGATACTTATTTTATTTTATAACTATTTAATAATAATAGTTGATTTGATGGAGAATGAAAATAAAACAAAGGATAATGTGTAAGGATGTTACCACTTCTTTGGGTAACTCCTCTTTGTTTGAACCAAAGGGATTCTGTGGATGAATTTATTCCAAAATTTAATCTTATATGATTAATTTAGGGATATTTTTAAGAAGGTATATTTAAATATTTTCCAAGTAAAATGGCTTCAGAGGTGTGAATAAGTGGGAGGGATGACTTCCATTAATAGTGGAGGAGTAGTTTCATTCTTGTAAATTTTTGAATGGGAATTCCACAAACATTTTTCCTATGAAAATTGGATCCAATAATGAACCAAATTATATAAAAAGGATTATATGGTATAAATATTCTCATTAAATTTACTTTGGAGATATATCTAGTCCTTTTGGGCCTTAAGATTAAGGTTTAGGCCTTTATTAAACTAATTTTCCCCTTAATCGTTGTAAATAATTTTAATTACCTTCATTAATATTTTTGTTAAAAAACTAAGGTTAACTTATTATAAATTATAAATTATTATGATTACATATATGGAATCCATTTTCTAAATTCCAATCATATAAGTGTTGGAAATTAATTTAAATTTAATCTCGTAAACAGAACGGAAAATCGGGTTTTAAAGTAAAAATGTTCAAAAGTTTGGTAAGTTTTTATATCCAATTTCTAAGTGAAATTAATTTTAATATCCTAAATTGGATTAATTGATTTATAATTGATCTAATTTATCTTTAAAACCCACAAAAACATAATTTATCCATATAAATAAGTTATATGAAAAAACATTTTTGAACTAAAATTCAATATTCTTCACTATTCATCAAAAAAATGAAACTTCAAAAAAAATACAAAAAATTAAACCTAATATAATTTTTATGTCCATATTTCACAAATTATGTTTATTATTTCAAATAAAAATTATAAAAGTTTCAAAAATCACATTTCAAATGGGTTCACCAATAAAATATGATAAAATTACCTTTTAGAATAATACATATTTTTATTCATAAAATTGGAATTATTCTTATCTTATACTTATAAAATCTATTGAATGAGTATGAAAAATATTTACTGAATATATAATATATAAATTTTATATAAAACATTAATTAAAAGTTATTTTTTATTTTATTGAGATAAAATTGTAATTGCACATAGAAAAATAGTTTTCTTAGAAAAGTAATTTCTTTATTTTCAAATAGTTATTACATTCACTTTTACTAATTGATAACCAAATGATTCCTTTTATATAAATGTTCAAATAATTTTTCCACAATTTAGTTAATCTTATTCATAACTTCATTTCCAATAGCCAGGTGAGAGCTATAATAACATTTTAATAATATTATTAACATTATTTTTTAGTTTGGTAAAAATTCAACCTTGCGTGTTATGAAAGCTATCTAAAGAACTTAGAATTGTGTGTAACAGAAGAAAAAAACAGTATTGTGTGTGCCAAAAATCCAATCTATGTGGTTTTTTAAGTGAACACAATCCAAAAATAGTGATTTATTATATAAAATCTATAATTAGTGTTGCGTTAAATTCAAAATGTCAAAAATATTAAATTAATTCAAAAAAAATACAGAAAATATAAATTTTTTACTAGAAGAATCCTACAAATTATCAAAAATGAACTAGGATATTTTTCAAATGTATAAAATATGGGATCATGATAATCAATGAAAATGGGAAATGATGAACCCCACTGAGGTGAAAGAGGGTAAAATTTTCATATCAACACTAAGCTGGTGCTAAAATGTTTCTACAATATGGAGCTTGGGAATTGTGAAATCCAATTCCCAAAGACAAATGTTTTTAGATACAATCATCAATAGCAACCTCCAAGTCCTAGAGAGTCTGTAAGGTAATATATTATAACAACTATTAAGGTGGATCCTGACAAAGATGTAGTGATATGTATTCTGGTTATTTATTAAAGAATAATGAATATAATTTTTTATTATGGTTTTAATAATTTTTTTATATCTTTCAAGTTTAGTATAAGTATTTAAACACTACATAAAAATGGGGGTTGATTAATCTATGAGAACAAAAAATGGTATAATTATTTCATCCCAACTATATAACCCCTCCATAGTCAATGTTTGTGGACTTAACTTCCCATAAGATCTTTTCTTACATATTTTAGTGGAGTTTGATACTATATTGGGAATCTATTGGCTATCCTTATGTAAATTCAACATCAACTACTGAGGGAGGTAGATCACTCTTCACATATCGAGTCATATTTCAATTATTTACAAGTTTAAGGAGGAGGATGAATCTCCTTTGGATTCATCATCTCAAGTGTGGATATTACTACCATTTGAGAAACCATATCTTTATAAAATGATTGATAAAAAGGAGATAAATTTGGTTGAATATATTCCCATTCTAAGGGATTATACTTATTTATTCCTTAAAGAGTTTTCTAGTCTTCCTCCTGACTAAGAGGTTGATTTCTCAATCAAACTTATACCTGAATCTATTCCCATATCCAATACTCCTTATAAAATGGCCACCATTGATTTGAAATAACTAAAGAAGAATTTACCAGATAATTTGGAAAAGGGTTTCATATGCACAAGTGTTTCATCTTAGGGTGTGTTGGTCATCTTCATTGAGAAGAAGAATGGATTAATATGCCTATGAAATTATTATCCCGAGCTTAACAAAACCACAATAAAGAATAAGTATCCCCTTCCATAGATATATTACTTGGTCGGTAAGCTATGTAGATAGAACTACTTCTCTAAGTTTTACCTTCAGTTAGGATATAACCAATTATAGGTGAATAAGGAAGATGTTCACAAGAGTGCATTTTGAACAAGGTGCATTCACTATGAGTTCATAATGATGCCCTTCGTACTTGATAATGCACCATAAATCTATATATACTTAATGAATAGAGTATTTATAGATTAACTTGAAAAAAAAATTAAGTCCTTATAGATGAGATTCTGATATACTCCAAATGAAATGGGTTGTATGAGGATTATTTTAATATTATTCTAAATACATTGTGAAAATATAATTTAAATGAAAGGTATTTTAAATGCGAGTTCTATAAGGAGGAAGTGTCATTATTATGGTGGATGTACATACAATTATTTTCACTTTATTATAATTCAAGAGGATTTCTTGCTTAATAAACATGCAAGGATACACACCAGAGAAGTGGTAAGGTAGCATGGAACCCCATTATTGATTATATCAGATCAAGATCTAAGATTTACCTCTAAGTTCTAAAAAAGTATCCAACATTATATAAACACTTTTTTAAACATAGTATAGATTATCACCACCAAACTAGTATTCAATATGAGAGAACTATTTATACGCTTGGGGACATGTTGAGAGCATTCTCAATGGACTTCAAAGGATGATGGGATCATCATCTTCCTCTGGTTGAGTTCTCAGAAAATTACATTTTTTACTCAAGAATCCAAAGTAATCCATATGAAAACCTTTTTTGGAATAAATATATAACATCTCCATACTATTATAAAGTTGTTGAACACAATATTTTAATATAATAAATGATCGAGTAAATTTTAGAAAAGTTCAAGACCATTTAATCACACATCAGGGCTGCTAATAATCGATAGAAGTTGTATGTTGACAATCATCAATGAGACCTAAGTTTGAGATTACAGATAAAGTGATCCTCTACATATTACCATGTAAGAGATTCATGATATTTGGAAATAGGGGTAATCTATTTTCTACGTACCTTGGCCCCTTTGAGATTCTCAATCACATCAGAGTTGTGGCCTATCAACTAGTACTCCCACTATACCTTTCTCGAGTACATGACGTATTCCATGTATCCCTCTTGAGGATATACATAATAGATCCCTCACATGTACTAAATTTTGAGGTGGTATATTTGGAAAATGATCTCACTTAAGAGGATAAATAGATGAAGATCTTGGACTAAAGAGTTAAATTACTACACCATAAGACGATTCACCTTGTCAAAGTACAATAGAGAAACCATAAATATAAGGATGCGACATCGGAACTAGATAAATCAATGAATAAAAATCACCCTCACCTATTTACACCTTGGTTTTAAAATTTTCAAGGGTGGAATTTATTAAGGTAAGAAGATTACAACAACCCAAAATTTTGCCAATATAATTTCCCTTATGATTAAATAAATGTTTCATATTTATTAAATCATATACACCACATTATAAAAACCAAAAAAAATATTATATTAAATTAAAATTTACACTTAAAAAGTAAAACATTCCATAATAATTGAAATTATTACTGTGGAAAAAATATAAAATAAGATAATAATAATAATTGGAAATTTTGGATCTACTCGATCCCCTAGAATAATCACACTCTTAAAAAATACTGTAGAAATGAAGAAAACCTTTAGTTATGTAATATGTATTTTGAAAATTAAAATGTTCATAAAATTGATAGAAAAATAAAGTTAATGAATAA
Source organism: Viscum album (assembly GCA_963277665.1). Classification (NCBI taxonomy): domain Eukaryota; kingdom Viridiplantae; phylum Streptophyta; class Magnoliopsida; order Santalales; family Viscaceae; genus Viscum; species Viscum album. The sequence continues at coordinate 690,248,558 of OY728164.1, forward strand.
TAAATTAAATATAAGGTATTTATAGGAATTAGTGATCCATTATGACCATTAAAATTTTGATCATTGGAATAGTAATATGAACACTAGAATAGTAACATGGTCTTTAGAATAGTAATCTAATCCCTAGAATAGTAAACTAACCATTAAAATAGTATCATAAACTATTTAAGTGCGAAATAATATTTAGGTATCTTATAAAATGAAAATATGAAATATTTATAACATGGTATAGGTAAATAAATGTTTTAAAAATGACTAATTAAGCATTCAAATATTTGTTAAACATAAATGTTTTAACTACACTATTATGATAAATAAAATTATTTAAAAGAGATTATTTTTTTGTAAAATTGATTATTTGATTAATATTAAGTTTTATTATATTTAAAATATAATTTTATGATACCATAAGTAATTTTTCAAAGGGTAAGAAAAGTGATCAAAAAATTAAAATTGATATTTTTTGAATAAATGAGGATTTTATTTCAAAATTAAATTTACTATATTTAGAAAAATATTTTAATAAAATGGATTTTCTTTCTTCAATATATATAAATACCCAAAGCTTGATGTACATATACATTACATTACTTTTGTGGAATAATTAATACATAACAAAAACCAACACTCAAGGACAGTAATAGTTTAGTGTCTTTGGAAACTTAGAACATAATATTCTAATCGTGGTGAAAGATCTTCAACATATCCTATAAAGATCCTCCCCATTTTTTCTTAACTAAAACCTTTCTTTATATCCTGGGGAAAATAAAGCATAAAAAGGGTGAGCTCAAATGCTCAGTAAGAGTAAACATAGATAACATTGAACAATCCATAATCATTTGAATGCAAAAATTTGAACATAAAATCTAAACATCAAAATCTTGAGCAAAGACATAAATCTTGGAAGTATGTAAGGAATATATCATAAAGTAACATCAATCATGATAAAATAGCATCAGAATAAAACATGTGATTGTGGAAACCATTAAGCACATGATATGATTTCCATAGTAGCCAAGGCATTGCTGCCAAGACAATCTTAGTGGACAAAGTCCCTTTCTGAATCGAGTTCACTCCCGGTTCCAGTCCTGTATTACTGAACTGGATTAACTTATTGTTCCATCCATGTCTATATCATGAGATATTAATCTTTACCGAATTCATTGGAGGGAGATATAGGTCCCACCCATCTCATAATGAAATCATTCTTACTTGTGCCACAACATGAACATAAATCATTTATCATTACCCAAAGTATAAAATGGGTTCCATAAACATTATCCCATCATAACATAATCCATAAAAAAATGGATATAATTTCATCATAAGAAAAGTGAAAACATATAAATCATAGAGAAATTATACTTGAAATAGACACATATGAAATAGTGTCATCTTATACGGAAAATGGTTTTGATAAAACACTTGAAATGAATTTTTGAGGAAAATATCCTTTCTTCTTCAAAATAAATTTCTTTTCACAAATTTCCATGAAATTTTAAAAGAAAAGGATTTTGTTGAAAATATTCATGAAATATTGTAGAGTAAGATTCATGAAAATAAGGCCTTATAAAACCATAAATATTTGTTCACGCCGTATAATTTAAAAATAACATTCTCCTCGTACTTTTGTTGGAAAAGTAAAAAAGTTCCTCCTGTGGTAAACAAAAGTAGGTTTCCTTTCATAAAATGTGGTTAAATTAAAAAATGGGTAAAAATTCCATTAAATATACATGAAATAATTTTTATAAAATAAGGACAAGGATGATAACAAAAACCCCAGTAAATACATACGAATAAACAATCTCCGATAAGAGCAAGATTGGAATAGTTATACCTTGCCTTAGGTATGATATTCTTTGTACGTATCCAAACCTCTTGTACAATGTTTTAAATAATTTCATTGACATATTACAGAATCATATTCATTGTTATTATATCATATATGGTTTACTTATGACTTTATATTACCCATTCTTTGTAAATTCGATGTAAAAGCAGCGATTTGGGTAAAATCGTTTCATTTATTGTACGTGTTTCGACTTGTTGTTCTTGACATTATTACACATATATTGATTTACATACTTCTATAATGTAAATAATGATTTATATATCATATATATATTCATTATATATATATAATAGATATATAAATGAAATGAAATACACTGTTCATGGAGACGGTAGGTCGTACGTACGCATGAACACTATTTTCCTTTCCTTATTGACTTGAATAGAATTAAGTAAATGAAACATATATTTAAATAAATACAATATAATTATTATTATTATATATATATATATTATAATTATACTTGAATAGTTAATCATGGAAAATGAATCTCATCGCATTCGTGGAGACGGTAGTCCGTACGTACGCACGAGCGATGATATCGATCCCATAATTATTGAATAGAATTGGAGTGGATGATATAATAACACAGAATCCGTATGATGTTATAATAAACATATATAGTTATTATTTACACCATTATACCCATCCAAGTAAGGTGGTGGTGGAAAAACAGATTACACCACGGCGTGGAGACGGTATTCCGTACGTATGCACGCGCGGTGATTTTGTTTTCCGTAGGATGGATAGATGGTGAAATGGAGTTATTTCATATTTATAATAATATATCAGTATATTAGTGATACTGATGTTATTAATTTATAATGAAACAACTAAATAAGAATATGTTGAAGAAGAAAGAAACTTGAAATAATCGGTAGAAGAGATTACCTCTTCTTCGACACACCTCTTTTAAGCTTCCTCTTAAGGAACTAGAGTTGGTCTTTTGAGAAGACCAAAACCTCCAGAATGTTTCTAGGGAAGTGGAGAAGAGAATTTTTCAGGGTTTTTCTGAGCTTGAAGTCTAAATGTGGTGTGAGGAGGAGAGGGAGGAGGTTCCCTTTTATAAGGGAGGAGAGGGGCACTTTAGCAAAAACTTAGAACATTATTTTATAATAAAGTCATATTCAGTTTATAATGGCTCCAAAGTGACTTATTTCGAAGATAAAGTGGGGATGGGTCACAATCCTCTCAACCAATAGGTTTTAGACAAGTTTTGGTAACTATTTTAACCTTATAATTTAGATTTAACTCTAAATTAAATAATTTAACTCTAAGTTAAATAATTTAACTTTTACTGTGTCTTTTTGTTTTCTTACACTATATGGTTAATAAAATTACGATATCAAACCAAAATATTTCCAAGTGGTTCATTATTAATATATATAACCTTATCTAAGTCATTTTTTTGAACCTTATATTTTTTAAAAAAAATAAAAATTAATAAAATAATATTTTTTTAAAAAACTATTTTATGTCAATTTTAACACTATTTGGTATTTGATTTTTTACAAAATCATAAAAGAATTATTAGTTGAATAAAGTTAATTAAATCAATACTAACATGCAATATTAACCTATAAAATTAGTTTAATTAATAAAAAGTCTAAAATTACATTTATTTGGGTATTTATAACATCAATTATGTTAATATTTCATTAATAAGGTATTTACTGCATCATCATTGTGTCATAAATAAATTAAATTATATAATGTCTAAAAATTATAAATAAAATACCATTATGTAGTAAATCTTTATATATTTCTAATGAATATTTATAGTAGAATTTATCTTATGTATAACCCTATATTAAAAATGTTTTAGTTATTAATTATTGATTTTAACTATTTTATCTCTTCTTTAAATAAAATAATAATAAATGTTCTAATCTAATCCAAGTGGACCTAAATGATAATATTTTATTTACAAGGTTGTTTCTGTTCGAATTAAACTTATCCAATGGAATTAGGACATGTGTTAGGGTAATAATAATATCCTTTTTACCCTTAATTACCCTATTTACTTTTAACCGTGGTAAAAAAAAGTAAAAAGTTACTATTCACAAAAAATTATTTTTATCTTATTGAACCACATTTTACTCCTTGATATTAACCATGTCTCTCGGATTTTTGAAATTACACTCACAAAAGGGGTAAAATTATGTTTTTTGTAAATTTTCAAATTCTCCTAGGTGGTGGGTAAAAGACGGTGAAAAGTTCAATAAAATTTTTATATATCTAAAATTATTATAAAATGACTCCAATTAATTACATTGAACTTATATAATTATTATGTATCAATTTTTACCTAAAATAAATTTAAATAAAATAAATAATTATTTAAATAAAAAGTCGGTTTTTAAATAGTAACCTAGTGTTTTCACTATTCATCAAAAATTGAAATTTTTCAGAAAAATACCAAAAATTCACCCTAGGATAATTTTGATATTCCGAATCCAAAAATGAAGTCCATTTTGAAAGATAAAATTTATAAAATTTCAAAAAGTGGGTGTTACTATTCGTAACGGCTAGTTCATAATAATATTATAATAATATCTCGTTTAGTGAATCTCAGTATTGCGTACTACACACGCTATCGAGGAAGGTCTTGATTGCGGGTAATGCAAACCAAGTCAAGGTTGCGTGTAGTAAAATCTCCATTTGGTTTTGCGTATAACATAATCAAAACTTATTTCATTTATTCATTAAACAAAATCTATACTTAATGTTGCATAGAATAGTTTTCGCAAAACGAACTTGAAATTGTGTGTAACACGAGCCAAGAATAGTGTTGTGTATACCGCAATCTAATACGGTGTTGCGTATAGTACAAGCTAATCTTGGTGTATTGTATAATAGAACTCATCAAAGAAATTAAAAATAATATATCTCATAAAATCTCAGGTTGTTACATTCTACCCCCCCCCCCTTAAAATTAATTTCTCCCTCGAAATTCGTCGGGGTTATAAATGGTTTACTACTTGAAAGTTTCTTTCATAGAAACCCACATCGTAAAAAGGAATACCAAAACTAAAATTTAAAGACTAAATTATGAAACGTAACAGTTACCCAAAATAACTAATCACTGGGTTTCCACATAGAATAGCATAGGTGAAAATATGGATATGGAAGAGAAATCTAACCATCAAATTCTGATGGAGAGTGGTAGAGAACATGGCTATGAAAAAGCAAACAATCACAAAGCCATAGATTTTTGTTGATATAAGGTACCCTCTAATTCATCGAATATGAGGGCACTAGGACAACATTTTTGGTTTTCAAGATCATTTCCCTAAAGTTGATGAATTAAAAGAAATACATACCTGATTTTGGTACAATCTCACTGTTGTTCGTGCCTTGAACAATTTCCACTTCATCTCTTAAAGAAATGAAGTCAAATTTGTTATTCGTAAAGTGTTAGTAGATCATGTGATAGAATGATGGGTCATTCCATCTGTTTCAAACAAAAGATTAGCAAAAGTTATCAAATATACATAAGTCCATCTATGGTGAGGTTAATCGTATACGATTCCAAAAATGAACTTATAATTCATCTATCATACTGCTTAATAAAATATAACTAGTTTTTACTAACCAGGTACTTCCTGTAGGCCAGTGGTAGGTGATAAAGGCCCGTCACACTTCAATTGTGAGTTCGATTCCCGCATCTTTGTCCGACGCGACAGGTTGTCACCTGTCCTGCAGGTTGTCCTTTTACTAAAATTACATCATTATGACATTCCATAAATAATATCAAAAAAAAGTTCTAGCCTTAAACAATACAAACTTGTGTCCAACATAATCCATTACAATCTTTAGGCTTATCCAAAATACTTCTGTCCAAGATCATATTATAAAGAAAACAATTACAAGAAATGTCATCTGCTGAGCATGTGAATACCATCATTTATCCCTGATATATCTTGTTGATCACATTCCAAATATGTGAATACCTTAATCATGTATTATCTTGGAAAATTAATACCCATTGAACCTTAGTGAAAACATAAATGCTTCCGAAAGTTAACTCTTTCCACATACCAAAATCCAAAAATTCTATATACTTAAACCGTGATATAACTTTATCCTTAAATCAGTCATGAGCTCATTAATACTTTCAAATATTTCATTTTCTCCTTATCCCTCCATTATGCACATATCATCTTCTTTCCATAAATATCTCAATCACTTTCCATGGTTACCGGTACCATAAAATTATTGAAAACCACAATAGACCAATACATAAATATTCCAATATTCCATGATACTATATACAACATTATTTTGGAATCCCATTATATAAACACTTAATCATTCCACCACATCATTTTCATATTCAACATCGCCAATAGTGATCTCATTTGACTTCCCTTTGTCCTTTTCCTTAAGTGGTTTCTCATGTCGATCATCATTAACCCTTGGATTAGGGCATTGATTAGAATAATCCCCCATTTCATTGTACTTGAAGCATTGAAGTGTTGGTAGTGCATTCTCTGCAGTCTTTTCTTTATTCACATCATTAGAAACCCTTTTTCCATTACATCGACACTCAGCTTCTCGATGACCTTATTTTCCACACATAAAACATTTTATAGTCCCTTTAAGACAATCTCCACCATGCTTCTTTCCACACTTTGAGCATAAAGAAACATTCTTCTTCTTTCACCATTATTCTGAGATTTCTCCTTGAACTCAATCTTTCATTTCTTGTCCAAACCATGAGATGGATATGTAACACCAACTTCCATTTCTACCTAGATAGCACAACGCACAATTTCTTCATAGCTACTGAAGTCTCTTATAGTTAATTCCCTTCGAAGACTTGGTTTTAAGCCACTGAAGAATCAATCAACTTTACTTTTAGGTTGGATGATAAATCCAGATGCATACCTTTCAAGCCTTGTAAAATTTGCTTTGTATATACCAACAGATTCATCATCCTTTTTCTTAAGCTCAAGGAACTCCTTTTCCATCTTTGTTCGAATAATATGAGGGAAGTACTTACTGAAAAACAATTTCTTGAACTCATCCCATTCCATAGATTCAATTTCATCTTGGGGCCTTGTATTCTTAATTAGAGTCCACCATTGGTCGGCTTCACCTTCTAAATGGTAAATAGCTAGAATGATTTTATCATGTTCTGAACAGTGAAGTATGGAAAATATATTTTCAATGGTATTGATCCATTGTTCAACAACAAGTGGATCAGAAGACCCATTGAAAGAAGGTGGACGTTGCCTCATGAAGGACTCAATAGAATATTGTTCCCTTCTATGCTCATTTGGAATTCCAGAATGATTCATAGCTTGTGAAAGTATAGCAATAAGATTTTGTACTCCATCTCCCAAAAACATTGGTTTGTTTAGGAGGATAATCATTGCATTGCCCGTTACATTGATCAACACGGTTCCTTCGGGTTCTAGTCATCATCTAAAACCCAAAAAGAATAGTGTGAGAGGAAAAAATCATTCTAGGGAAAACAATATAATAAAGGGGGAGTAAATTCAATATATAACATCTTAGATTTAATTCTTCGACTATTACCGTAATCCTAGGACTATAAACTATACTTATACTTACCCTTAGGTACATCCCTAGACATACCTTAGAAATATCTCTAGGGATCTCACTAAAGTTTTCGCATCCTAGTTTCCAAAGGTTAACTAAACCTCTCCTCTGATACCAACTGTAGAGACCCAAAGCTTGACATACATAGACATTACATTACTTTTTCGGAATAATTAATACATAACAAAAACCAAAACTCAAGGACCTTAATAGTTTTGTGTCTTTGAAAACTCGAAACATAATCTTCTAATCGTGGTGAAAGATCTTCAACATCTCCCATAAACATCTTCCCCTTTTTTTCTTACCTAAAACCTTTCTTTATATCCTGGGGAAAAGAAAACATAAAATGGTTGAGATCAAATGCTCAGTAAGGGTAAGCATAGATAACATTGACCAATCCATAATCATTTGAATGAAAAAACTTGAACATCAAATCTAAACATCAAAATCATGAGCAAAGACATAAATCATGGAAGTATGTAAGGAATATATCATAAAGGAACATAAATCATGATAAAATAGCATGGGAATAAAACATGTGATTATGGAAACCATTAATCACATGATATGATTTCCATAGTAGCCAAGGCATTGCTTTCAAGACCATCTTAGTGGACAAAGTCCCTTTCTGAATCGAGTTCACTCCTCGTTCCAGTCCTTTATTACTGAACCAGAATAAATTACCATTACAGACATGTCTATCTCATGAGATATAAATCGTTACCCAATTATTTGGAGGGAGATATAGGTCCCACCCATCTCATAATAAAATCATTCTTACTTGTTCCACAACATTAACATAATTCATTCATCATTACCCAAAGTATAAAATGGGTTCCATAAACATCATCCCATCATAACATAATCCATACAAACAAAAATGGATATCATTTCATCATAAGAAAAGTGAAACCATGTAAATCATAGAGAAATTATACTTGAAACATACACATATGAAATAATTCCATCTTATACGGAAAATGGTTTTGATAAAACACTTGAAATTAATTCTTGAAGAAAAATATCCTTTCTTATTCAAAATCATTTTCTTTTCACAAAATAACATGCAATTTTAAAAGAAAATGATTTTTTTTGAAAATATTCTTGAAATCTTGTAGAGTAATATTCAGGAAAATAAGGCCTTATAAAACCATAAAAATCCGTTCATGTCGTATAAGTTAAAAATAACATTCTCCTCGTACTTTTGTTGGAAAAGTCAAAAAGTTCCTTGTGTGGTAAAAAAAGTAAGATTCCTTTAATAACATGTGGTTAAATTAAAAATGTGTAAAAAGGCCATTAAACACACATTAAATCATTTTTATAAAACAGGTACATGGATTATAACAAAAACCCCAGTAAATACTTACAAATAAACAATCTCGGATAAGAGCGAGATTGGAATAGTTATCCCTTACCTTAGGTCTGATATGCTTTGTACGTATCTGAAACTCCTGTAAAATGATTTAAATAATTTCATTGACTTATTACAGAATCATATTCATTGTTATGATATCATATATGGTTTACTTATGAATTTATATTACCGGTTCTTTTGTAAATTTGATGTTAAAGCAGCGATTTGGGTAAAATTATTTCATTTATTGTATGTGTTTCGACTTGTTGTTCTTTATATTATTACTTATATCTTGATTTAATTACTTTCATAATGTAAATAATTATTTATATATCATATATATATTCATTATATATATATATAATAGATATATAAATGAAATGAAATACACCGTTCAAGGAGACGGTAGGTCGTACGTACGCATGAACACTGTTTTCCTTTCCTTATTGACTTGAATAGAATTAAGTAAATGAAAAATATATGTACATAAATAAAATATCATTATTATGATTATTATATATATTCTTTATAATTATACTTGAATGGTTAATCATGGAAAATGAATCTCATCACGTTCGTGGAGACGGTAGTTCGTACATACGCACGAGCGATTATATCGATCCCATAATTATTGAATAGAATTGGAGTGGATTATATAATATCACAGAATTATTATGATGTTATAATAAAAATATATAATTATTCTTTACACCATTATACCCATCCAAGTAAGGTGTTGGTGGAAAAACAGATTACACCACGGCGTGCAGACGGTATTCCGTACGTACGCACGCACGGTGATTTTGTTTTCCGTAGGATGGATAGAAGGTGAAATGGGTTTATTTAATATTTATAATAACATATCATTATATTAGTGATACTGATGTTATTAATTTATAATGAAACAACTAAAGAAGAAGAATTTTAAGAAGAAATAAACTTGAATGAATCGGTAGAAGAGATTACCTCTTCTTCGACACACCTCTTTTAAGCTTCCTTTTAAGGAACTAGAGTTGGTCTTTTGAGAAGAAAAAAACCTCTAGAATGTTTCTAGGGAATTGGATAAGATAAATGGGAAGGTTTTGGCCGAGATTTAATTCTCAATGTGGTGTGAGGAGGAGAGAGAGGAGGTTCCCTTTTATAAGGGAGGAGAAGGGCACTTTAGAAAAAAACTTAGAATATTATTTTATAATAAAGTCATATTCGGTTTATAATGGCTCCAAAGTGACTTATTTCGAAGATAAAGTGGGTATGGGTCTAAATCCTCTCAACCAATAGGTTTTAGACAAGTTTGGGTTACTATTTTAACCTTATCATTTATATTTAACTCTAAGTTAAATAATTTAACTTTTACCATTTCTTCATGTTTTCTTACACTATATGGTTAATAAACTTACTATAACAATCCAAAAGAACCCCAACTGGTTCATTATTAATATATATAACCTTATCTAAGTAATTTTTCCGAACCTTATATTTTTAGTAATAAAATAACAATTAATAATATAATATTTTTTTTAAAAACTATTTTATGTCAATTTTGACACTATGTGGTAATTGATTTTTGTGAAAATCATAAAAGCATGATTAGTTCGAAAAAAGTTAATTAAATCAATACTAACATGACATATTAACCTATAAAATTAGTTTAATTCATTAAATGTCTAAAATTACATTTATTTGGGTATTTATAACATCAATTATGTTAATATTTCATTAATAAGGTAATTACTTCTTCATCATTTTGTCATAAATAAATTAAATTATATAATTTATAAAAAATATAAATAAAATACTATTATGTATTAAATATTTTTTTCTTTCTAATGAATATTTATAGTCGAATTTATCTTATATATAACCCTATATTAAAAATGTTTTAGTTATTAATCATTGATTTTAACTATTTTAACTCTTCTTTAAATAAAATAATAATAAATGTCCTAATCTAATCCAAGTGGACCTAAATGATAATATTTTATTTCTAAGGTTGTTTTTGTTCTAATTATACTTATCCAATATAATTATAACATTTGTTAGGGTAATAACAATATCATTTTTACCCTTAATTACCCTATTCACTTTTAACCGTGGTAAAAAAAAAGTAAAAAGTTACTATTCACCAAAAATTATTTTTATCTTATTGAACCATATTTTACTCCCTGATATTAATCGTGTCTCTCGGATTTTTGAAATTCTACTCAAAAAAGCGGTAAAATTAAGTTTTATGTAAATTTTGAAATTCTCCTAGGAGGTGGGTAAAAGACGGTGAAAAGTTCAATAAAATTTTTATATATCTAAAATTATTATAAAATGACTCCAATAAATTACATTGAACTTATAAAGGTATTATGTAATAATTTTTACCTAAAATAAATTTAAATAAAATAAATAATTATTTAAATAAAAAGTCGGTTTTTAAATAGTAACATAGTGTTTTCACTATTCATCAAAAAATGAAAGTTTTCAGAAAAATACCAAAAATTCACCCTAGGTTAATTTCGATATTCTGAATCCAAAAATGAAGTCCATTTTGAAGGCTAAAATTTATAAAATTTCAAAAATTGGGTATTACTATTCATAATGGCTAGTTAATAATAATATTATAATAATATCTCGTTTAGTGAAACTCAGTATTGCATACTACACACGCTATCGAGATTACGTGTAATGAAAGCCAAGTCAGTGCTATGTGTAGTGAAAGCTCTGTTTGGTGTTGCATATAACATAATCAAAATATATTTGATTTATACATTAAACAAAATCTATACTTAATGTTGCATAGAATAGTTTCCGCAAAACGAACTTGAAATTGTGTGTAACACGAGCCAAGAATCGTGTTGCGTATACTGCAAGCCAATACGGTGTTGCGTATAGTACAAGATAATCTTGGTGTAGTGTATAATAGAACACATCAAACAAATTAAAAATAATATATCTCATAAAATCTCGGGTTGTTACAATCTACGTATCAAAAAAAAGTTGTGGTGTTTTTTTTATTTTTATAAAATAGTTTAATTTTTGGTGAATAGTGAAATATGTTAAAATACTCTCTTTAAATTTATAAGTTAATTAAATGAATTTTTGAGTAATGGATGATGTAAGAACCCAAAAGTTCTAAATCACATTCACTAGTTACTATACATAGTCACAATAATCAATACTATTGTTTTTTTTTATCTAAAATAATAAACTAGTGGTTATAATATTAAAAAACACATCTCTCCTCCCCTTATAAATTCAACCCCTCACAACCCTTTTTCCTCACACCTTCTAAGACTTGAATCTGGAAAAAATTCGTCCCAATTCCATTCCAAATCCTCTCCCCCAAGTTTTATTACTTCTATTATCATAAAAAAATACTAATTCAAGGTTACTTAAGTGGAATCCCAAGAGGAGACATCCAAATTAGAAGGTAATACACTCAACCATGTCATTTATTTTTATCTTCATCCTCATCCTAAGAAAATCCATTAAATATGGAATAATAACTCAAGTATCATATATATACTATAATTTTATTGTTTTATTGGAATATGTGTCATCCATCATCTTATATTCTTTTCTTATTTTAAAAATGAAAATATTGTTCGTATTATTTCGGCTCACCGAATTCATGGATGACGTGTTTTTGTTTCAAATTATCACCTTCATGGAAAGTTTAAATTAAATTATATTGTATTAAAATGAACTCATTGTATATATTATATATATTTTTACGCTTTTTAAGGGATATATGGTCATAATAAATAATATAACGAAACTAGTTTTCGATGGTTGGTTAAACCACCTAAATGAACTAACTGTATAATGCTAAGATTTTAATAAAAGAATCATACCTATATCAAAAAACATATAATTATTTTGTAACATTTAAATTAATGGAAGTACATGAATACCATTTCATTTAAATTCTATATTTTTTGTCTCATTTTACAATAACATCAATAATTATCCACAAGTTATCCAACCTTGGAATCATGAAACAAACTCTCCCTGAACAATAAAACTAAACATTATATCTCATTGAGTTTATTATAAAAGAACATAATAAAATTAAATTAAAATAATATATATATTGAAAAGGTAATTAATTAAGTATTTAATGAATCTATTTTGATTATAAATGATGTTACGTGCAGGTCCATAACGATTCTATAACATAAGGTAAGGGATCTCTCTGAACCACACTTTTCTTCTTCGTTATAACCATTCTCTATCTAACTCAACTTTTATATCTCTTTAATGATATTTGATTAATATAATTTCTACATATATTTCTCTTAAATATATAAATATCTTATTCTCTATTCCATTCAAGGGTCAATACATGCCTTAAGTTCATTTCTCAAACACCTTCTTTATGAAATCTCCTTTGATTATGACCTGATAAAATATTATGTAACCCATTTCTATCCATGTGCACTCTAATGTATATTACTAATGATTAATTTATTTATTTTTGGTGCAAAAAATCATGTACATCTTATTATGGGTGTATCTAGATAGTGCTCTAATTTATTGGGTAATGTTTTTCCTCGTGAGACATTATGTATAGGATTAGGAAGTAAACCTAATCCATGATGGGACTCATCCACCATGTGATGTTATCTTGGTAGTTATCCTTGAGTCATTTTTATGTTATGTTATATGTTTCCACCACTTTCCTATGTTTCCATGATATTATGATATTGTGGTCTTATTTTATACTCCAATTTTATCATTCATGAGCCTTCTATTTATCAATAGAATGTTAAATTGTTTAGCTTACATATTGTGATTTGATGTCATGTTTGTTCCCTTAATATGATGTATATATCTCCCATTTATTTTTTGAATTTCCCCAAGTTATCCTGTATAGTTTTATAGTCTCTAATGGATTTAGGATCTCATTATTAATATTAAAATAAATTTGTTTTATTATACGGTCACTTTGATGTATTATAAACCTAGTCTTACAAATAAACTAGGGACCTAGATACTTTGGTTGTATTTAATAGATATTTATGTTACAAATCATGTAATAAAAATTTTAAAAGGATTAGGTTAATATAGTTGGTAATATAGGATAGTATAGTTATTTTTCTAGATTAGTAATAGAACACTTTAGTCGTAACCCTAGGGATAAATCTTAGTGTTGTAGAATATCCTATAATTTTGGTGAAGTATAGAGTTAGTGGTTTCTAAAAAATTACATCCATTTATAGATACTAAAAGTGGATATGGATCTTGTACATTTGTTCCCAAGGGTAATAACCTTGAAAAGGATGAATTGTGATTTGATTTGATTGTCACCTAGTGAATGACAAAGAGGCCTTACTGCACATCTAATTTGACACTTCTCGGTGATATGCTTTAGAAAAATATCAACCTCTTTATGAACCATTATGGATGACTTAAATATATTTTTTGGGTTATAAAAAATTAATAGGTAATTCACCATGGATAACCTATACTAAAACCTAGAGACTCAAAAGTTAATATTTATATATCATTTTTAATATATTCCTTCTATGTTCATAGTTTCCCTTTTATATATGTATTAGTTAAATTATTCTAATCCCTTTTTTTATTTTTGTTTATACTGGTAAATAAGAGGAAGAGTTCCAGCAACCAACATGATAGGTAGTGTGATAATTACACTAATGATATACCTAACCATATGAGAGTGGGGCAGGGAACATTATATATAAACTAGCTCAGTTCACTCATGATATGAATAATATCTTGAATCACGTGGAACACCCTCCTTAGACTAAGAAATATAAAGTTGTGGTCGATTCCTATATGTGATGAAGTCTGATTACCATTATTGGATCTTCATATCCCCTCATTATAGAATAATGGATTACCTCCATTGAGAAGATATTATTTGTCCTATAATGCTAAAAAAAGAGAAATTCATTTTGGTTTTCTATTGCCTTAATGGGAAAACTGATTAGGGGTATACATTGATCAAGAACACAAATTATAAAGATTACATTGATTCCATGGAATGGGAATGATTCAATAAAATATTTTTCAATAAATATTTTACACAAACACTACATATTAAAATTGAAAGGGTGTTCATCAAACTGAGGAAAAATAAAGATGAGACTATCATGGTGTATGAGGAAAACATCAAAAGGATTTCATGGTACGAATCCTGCTTTTCCATAAACACTAAATGCAAGGTGGACCACTATATTAGTGTCTTAAAGCTGAGTTTGTAAAAATATTTAGTGATGAGTGACTTTTATTTATATGAAGATATTGTTTGTTGTACCCTCATGTTTAAGATAGAGATGAGTGAATGTCAGTGGTCTTATAGACTTAGAGATAAAAAGAGTTTCCTTTGGGATGATCAATTGATAAATCCCATGGAGTAAAGAAAACCCAACATTTCACATGTCCTAAGTGTGGGAAGAAGAATCCCAAAAACTATCTGAAGGGAAATTGGAGATGTTTCGAATGTGAAAAATTGGGGCATTAGGACAATCAATGTTGAAAGGAAATTAATAATCCCACTAATGTAGAAAAATAAAAAAAATGTTTAGATCAACACTCATCATATTGTATAGTGTTTCAACTCTAAGAAATGTGATAATTATACAAGTACATGCCCTAATCTAGGGGGTTTTTTAGACAATAAAAAATAATATCTAAGTACTAGAGATCAAGTAATTCTATATGCAATCAATACTATTTATGTATATCCTAACCACAATGTGATTATAGGTATGTTGGTAATTTATTTAAGAATAGTGAATGTACTTTTTGATTCTGGTTCTACACATTCTTTCATAAGATTAAGTTTTAGTACAACTATTAAAAAACCACCTAAAAATGGGGTTTTATGTAATGCAAGGATATTTTAGAATATATTTCTCTTTAAATAATTTTTATTTCTTATATAACATGTGTTACATGCCAAAACAAGTTTAAATGACCTATGAAATACAATTAAAAGATTTAAACATGTCCATGATAATCTGTATGTTAAAGTTGGTGGTGTGAATTGGAATAACTACCTTTTGAAATTAATGTATAAATATTTTATACAAAATTGAATATATTTTTAAATAAGTACCCAATTTTTATTAAAGACTTTAGATGCTTCAAAAATATATTTTTCATAAAAAATTAATGATTTTTGTGAGAAAATAATATAATTAATTTCTAAAAAATTTATAAATTTTGTTTTGAAAAAAGAAATTCATTTTTAAAATCATCATGTTAAAATTAAATTAGAGTAAAATATTTGTATTTTTTATAGAATTTTGATTTTTCAGTGAGAAAATAAAAATACCGATTTTTTTAAAAAATATCATTTATTTTCATTAAAAAATACCTATAATATTTTTAATTTCATCATTAATTAGAATAAGTATCATTTAGTAAAATATTATATAATTAATTACATGCGAATTAACATTACATGTTATCTTGGTATAAAAACACTTTTAGATTTAAAAAGCATTTTTTTAGAAAACCATTTTTTGTCGCTCTTTACTGGATAATTATAAAATGAATTTATAACAATTATTGATATTTAATTTGTTAAAATTAATTCCATATTTTTATCCATCACATTTAATATTATTAATTAAGGTAAACATAATTTTTCTTCATAATGAATAGTAAAACAGTAAAACAATCCCTGGGATAAAATGGACAATTGAGTTAACCTAGGTTAAAACTAAGTGATAATGCCATCACTTTTCATATTAAATACTTTTGGATGAATATATTTTGACCCTTGTAACCTTATTATAGATATTTATTTTTTTGTGGGATACTTTTCCATTAAATTGATCAGCATAATATTTTAAGTAAAGAAAAATACAAAATTTCACTTTCATACCTTTAAATATATCTTATAAGTTCACATAGAGACAAAATAAAGTTTTGGACGAATATTAATTACTCTTTTAATAATAATGAAATTATTTTCATGATTTTAATTAATTTATAATTTTTATTGATTATATAATTACCTTAAATTCTTACACAATGTCGACAGAGTTTTTCATTAATTAATAGAAAAATAAAATAAATTATTTTTAAAATATTAAAAGTAATATAATTTGAGTAATTTATATTTTTAATTGTTATTTTTAGATTGAAATATCATATTAGTGACTTTAGAAAATTCTATATTTTAATTAACCATTTTCTTGATGTATTTAACGTTAAATTAAATGAATATTGTCAAAAATGTCATTAAAGTTATCTAATAATAAATAATATTTTATTAAATGATTTAAAATTCATAAATATATTATCTTCATAAAAAAAATTATATATGGTTTTAAATGTCAAAAACAATTCATTTAGGGAACAATTTTCCTTTTATAGTAACTTTATTGACCCCTAAATATTAAAAAAACGTTACTGTGGTAATTGTCAAACAGGGTTAATGTGGATTAAAACTAATAGATAAGGGTAAAAATCTAATCTAAACCTATAAAAATTTTATTTTATGATATTATTTGACAAAAAAATAATATCTTAAAATAATATCATTTTGGATACATTTTTACATAAAAATTACTTTCAAATAATTTAATATTTTAAGAAAATTCTAAAAGTGCCCATCACCTCGCTTATAAAAGGGAACATTCTATCATATTTTATTAACACATAAAAATCCTTTTGTTTCATTAAATACCTACCCAAAATCGTTCATTAATTCCCTTACTACTACATAGAGGCATTTTTTATTTTAAATCCCTTATAGGACGGTTTTTGGTGAAAACCTAAAGAGGTTGTCTAAAAAAGAGGTATCATTCATAGTCAATCATTTTCTTTATTGCTTATTCCACCTCCTTAAAATATTATTCCAAAATGATTATATAATAAAATAAATATCTCTTATACACTTAGATTTTATTATTTTAATGGATTAACCTACATCCATCTCATCTTCCATTAAATGTGAAATGAAACCACTATTCGTGTGGACAATAGACTATCGCCTCACGCACGAATGTAATTCATTTTCCATCATCACATCTCATGGATATTTATGATGATGGATTAAATTTATATATATTAAATTCATTACATATTTATAATTGTTGAAAATTAATATATCATATATTTTATTACCATTCAAATTATTGAAAGATGATAATGTCGCTCGTGCGTACGGGTTGATTGTCACCTCCACAAAGTGATGTGATTTGTTTTTCATTATTGCATCACATGGATGGTATATAGATGTATATTTAAGTATATAATATTATATTTATTATATAATTATTATTTTTAAATTATAAAATAAAACTTACCTTCTATCCATCGTGATCATTGAAAAATTGTAATGTTACTCATGAATATGTACAACCTACCATTTACATGATTGTAATGTACTTAATTTTTCATAACCATATTTCATGTTTTGTTTTAAAATTATAATTGAGGTATAAAAATGATAATTATGTAATTATTATTATTCTGTAAATGATGGAATAATGACCAATTTTACTATAGTCAACCAACCAAAGTGAATTTTGACATATAAAATTGAATATCATAAAAACATCGAACATGAACTTAATAGATTAATTAATTAAATATAAAATTTTAATATTTAAAATAAAAGGAATAAAAAACTTTAAAAATTTTATTATGAAATTAAATAATAAAAATAAGTTTATTATTCATGAAGATAAAGAACGCACGTGACAAGTCAAGCATGTGGTAAGGGATTTCATCTCAATTTTCCTTCATTAAATAATATTTTATTATTTTGTGCCTAATTTATTTTATATGGTTTATACACTTCCCCTTTTATATGATATATAATTAATATTTTATAATTCATGGTATTATGATCTTAAATTAAAATTAATTCATCCAATGTGATTTTACTTGAAATTTGTCAAGTGGTAAGGAGTTTCATAACTCAATTTCTTTTCATTTAGTTAGATTACATCTTTATTGCATTTAATATTATAAAACTATATGTGTAATATATTTTTATTATTATATATTTAATTTTAAATTGTTTAATTTTTATTTACATTTTATACAGATAATAAATTAATTAATTTATTATCACTTCAATGATATTATCTTTTTAACGGATTTAGTCTCAATTTCCTTTCATTTAGGCATATTTTAATGTCATGCACCTAATTTATTTTATATTTTTCATATGTTTCCACTTTTACATGTAATATTAGGAAAAAATCATAATTCATGGTATTTTAAGTTTCAATTCAAATTATTTTACCCAAGTGTATTTTACTTGAAATTTACCAAGTGGTAAGTGTTTCAAACTCAAGTTTCTTTAATTAGGTTATATCACTTATTAGTTGATTATATTATGTCAATATTATGTGTGAAATGGAAATTTTTTATTTATGTTTTATTTATAGTTATTATTTTTTGGAATTTAATTATTTTCCCATAATTACTTCATTGATTAATTCTCATTTAAATGTTATGATCTTTGTAAGGGTTATTTATCTCAAATTATCTTATTTGAGACATATGCCATACTATGCACCTATCTTATTTTATGATGTGTATCTACTTACCCTATGATATTTTATATTATGAATATATTTATATTCATGATATTTAATTTTTCATTTGAATTTCTTTCTTTCATGGGAGTTATTATTTAATAATTACCAAAGTATTAAGGCTTTATTTCACAATCTCAATGTTATTTGGGATTATCCATATTTAAGTCTTTGGTGGGGGAATTATTTTATATTTATACCTTCAACCTAAAAAAATTTATTTTCATATGGTTATTTACTGAAATTATAAGTTTTCCTTTGATTTTACACTATTTAACTACTCAGGATGTTGAGATCATGTTTTTAAGAAAAATTGACATTGTTTTTCTACTCGGTCATGAATGTTTTCTTCCATATCTATATTTTACTTAAAATTTTTGAAGGATATTTTTTAAATTCTTCAATGATTTATTAAAGAAATTTTACCCATGTTTGACTTTTACAAAATGTTTTAAAAGTAATCTTCTAGTCATTTTCTGGATGATATAATTTTTTACTTTTATTAAAAAATTGTGAAAGAAATGTTTTTTATATGACATGAACAGAATTTCCTATCATTATGATCACTCAGTGTTTTTAAACTTCCTTTAAAAGTTTACAAGGTTCTTTTCAAATGAAATTTTTTCCATAATATTTTATATGTTTTTATTTTTTATAAGTAGATTTCAAAATAAAAATAGTATTTTCCTCAAAAATGAATTTAATGATATTTTTAGAGTATTTATATTCATCAATGATAATAACCCTTTAGTTTTCTTATACTCCACTAGGGATATGTTTTAATGATACCATCCTTATTTTTTTATCTAGATGGTTTATGATCAATTTGACTCATAAATAATAACATTTACTATGCTATTTTTTTAATACAAATTTTTATATTGATTATGTATTGAATTATTACTCTACCATTTCATATAATGAATGAATTAGACTTAGTATGTGATGGGAGTGACCTTATATATCCCCATAATGCATTAGTAGGAATTATGAGGAAAACTAGTTTGGTTATTTTCCCAAGTCATTACCCATCTCTTTAATATGACTCATCACAATGAACTGGCTGTATCTTTCTGATGTCTGACATTATGCATTCAATCATTATGAGATTAGTTATTGACTTCCATGTAATTATTTTAATAGTTATAATATTCATGGATAATTTTCAATTTCATGTAATAATATATATAGCATTATTTTATCATAATTTATTATTGTAATATTATTTATTGTTCTCAAGATATAGGTTAAATGGAATGTGTCTTTATTTATTCACTATTCCATATTGATTAAGCCTTATTTACTCAATGATAGATTAAACTATTCACATTACCGTTCTGATTATTTAAGCTCGCCCTTATTTTGATTCATTTCCCCATGTTATAAAGAAGGAATATTTGAATGATATTAAGGATTCATTTTTTTACATTCATTATCTTCTTATATTTTATTACTAATTTAAAATGAGAATCATGTATGTATCTTGTTCTTTAATACTACTAAACTATTCATTACTTTGGGATGTGATTGCTTGTATCTTATGCCAATGTAATAAAGTAATTGATGACTCTAGGCTATTGGAGTTGGGGTCTTTACAGTTGGTATTAGAGGAATTTTAGTAGAAACCTTAGGAACTAGATTTAGGAAAACACATATTAGATAACATAACCCTATGAAAAAATCTAAAGATGTGTATAATTATAGGATGACATCATAAAGTTTTTAGTAAATTAAATATTATGTGTTTTTTATAGAAATAGATCTTTATCAAGATTCTACAAGTGGATGTAGTTTTATAAAATATGCCTCTAAGATTAATAACCCTAAAAAGAGTTTTTTAAGAAAATATCAGCCATCGTTTTGGTGCATGGTGAGTGTTACCTTAATGCACACCTAGTTTGAAACTCATAGGGGGTATACTTGGGTCAGTTCACATTTTATTTGTAAAAAATTATGATGAATCAGAGAATAGAATCTATGGAAACCTATGATATGGCATAGTGATATTGAATAAATCTAATGTGTATTGTGATGATAAGTCTAAGGTTTATCATATGTTAAAATCCATATA
Source organism: Viscum album (assembly GCA_963277665.1). Classification (NCBI taxonomy): domain Eukaryota; kingdom Viridiplantae; phylum Streptophyta; class Magnoliopsida; order Santalales; family Viscaceae; genus Viscum; species Viscum album. The sequence goes on from OY728164.1 coordinate 690,269,920, forward strand.
TACCCTTTTTGAGATTTTGTGTGACGGGAATTTAACATATTTAATGATATTTTGGGAGATATTTATGGGAATACAATCCTTTGTTTTAATATATGTTTTAGTGAAATTTTTATTTGAGTAACAAGGTTTTTTTTATGGAAATAAGTTTTAAATTATTGATAACCATTCGTGTTTATATGATCTTTGATAATGAGGTGATTATGGGTTATTAAAATTTTAGAAAATATGTTCTATTATATAGACAACCATGGGGTCAAAAACTTATTTTATGATTAATGTAATTTTTTAGGATGTTCATCATATTTTTGTGAACAATATAAAAAGTATATTAATATAGTTTTATAAAAAGGACAACCCTTGTGTCAGTTGACAAATCATCGCATATGGCATGGTCGTGGGGCTTAAACCCAAAACTATGGGATGACAAGGGTGTGGTGCATACCACTGGTCTACGTGATGTCCTGGTTAGTATGACACTATTTTTAACTTAAATAATTTAATTCATAAATATTAATTTTAATGTTTTAAACATATTATAGGATCAAATATTTTTTTATTTATATTATTTTGAGGTGATTAATGATATTTTTAATTGATTAATGAAATTTTGGGAGTTGTTTTATAGGGTAGAGCAATATAAAACAATTAGGTTTAACATAGATGAATTTTTTGGAATAGTTATATTATGTTTAATATGAAGGCTATAAGATAACCTTTGAGGTTAAAAAATTCTCTAATGTAGATGTTGTTGATGTTATTAAGGTTATTTGAGATATCTGGTTATTTATTTAAGGAATGAACAATGTTAAACGTTTGGTTTTATTATTGATGATTGATGTATTGTTTCTTCATATGAAGGTTTTTTCATTTGGTTATTATCTTATGTTATTCTAACCATTTTGGTTTTATTAAATATAGGATTAATCTCTTTTTTTTATTTTTTAGATTATTTAATCTATTAGAAGTTTATTTTTTGTGATTCATGCATAAAAAATTCATCTTGAATACTCGTCAATTAGATAAAAAAATGAGATTAGAGTGGAAATTAATTAAAGTATGAAATTATAATTTTCAAGTACATATAATTAATCATGTTCCTTTTAATTATGGTAATGAAATTCCCCAATACTAAGAAATTATTCTTGAAAAAAATTCTCCTATTACCTTCATTATAAATAAATTTATGGTCTTTTTACCCGTCATTGGTTTATGGTTTTTTTGTCAATAAATTTATCACGATTATGTTCTATATAACTATAAATCATTCCTTTTATGTTATTATTCTCTTTCATGGAAGAAGTTTTAATTCCAAATAATGTTTTCCTTATCTATGAACTCAAATACAAGATATTTTAGGCAAACATTATGATTTCAAATTTATTTATTTAAAATAAGTTTTAGTATCCTTATGTACGATGTGGATTTTCAACAAATCTTAGACCTTTGATGACAAAAATATAACTTTGAGGGCACAATTTATTTACGGGTGTTATAATTTAACACCTTGGTATTTTATAATATATTTCTCTTTAAATAATTTTTATTTATTAGATATTTTTTTCTATATAAAACATTAAGATTAAACAAACCATGAAATAATATTAAAATATTTAAATATAACTGTTATCACCTAGCTATTAAAATTGGAAGTGTAAATAGTAATAACCAATTTCTAAAAATTATGTATAAATATTTTTGAAAAACAATATATATTTTTAAATAAGTTCATGATTTTTAGTAAAGTATTTACATGATTCAAAAATATATATTTGTTAAAAAATATTTTTAATATTTTCATGAGAAAAAGATAATTAATTTCTACCAATTGTTGAAATTTTATTGAAAAAAATGAACTTCATTTTTAAAATAATCATGTCAAAAGTTAACTTATCATGAAATTTTGGTAGTTTTTGGAAAATATTGATTTTTTAGTGAAGAGTGAAAAAATAAAAAATTTAGTAAAACTCTCATTTATTTTCATTGAAAAAGCCCCATAATATTATTAATTTGATACTAAATTAATATAACACTCATACAGTTATAAATAATCTAATTAATCACATATGGGTCAACATCATATATTATGTTGGCATAAAAATACTTTTATAATTAAAAAGACATATTTTCATAATACTGTTTTTCAATGCACTTTGTGGGGTACTTATAAAATGATTTTTCTACACTTTTAGATATTGAATTTGGAAAAATGGATTAAAATTTTATAATAAAAATATTTAATATTATTTAATAATGTCAAAAAAAAATTAATTAATATTAAAAATAGTAAAAAACAATTCACCACAGTAAAAGGGTAATCGGGTTAACCAAGGTTAAAAATAAGTGATAAGGCTGCCATTTTACATATTAAATATTATTGGAGGAATTTATTTATACCCTTATCACTTTAATATTTATATTTAATTATTTATCAGATACCTTTATAGGAAATTTTATTATATAATGTTTTATGTAACGAAAAATACACAATTTAATTTTCTTACCTTTAAATATATCTTATGTGTTCACATAGAGACAAAAGAAAATTGTGAATTAATATTAATTATTATTTTTATAATATTGAAATTCTTTTCATGATGTTAATTTATTTATAATTTTTATTGATTATATAATTACCTTAAATTCTTATGCAATGTCAATACCGGGTTTCCTTAATTAATAGAAAAATAAAATAAATGATTTTGAAAATATTAAAAGTAATACAATTTTAGTGATTTATATTTTTTTGGGATTTTTATAGGTTTATAAATCATATTAGTGACGTTTTAATAGTATATTTTCTAATTACACATTATTTTTATCTATTTAATGTCAAATAAAATGAATAGTTTCAAAAATAACATTAATGTTATTTTATAATAAGTAATATTTTATTAAATGATTTAAAATTTCTAAAAATACTATATTCTTCCAAGTGATTTATATGGGTTTAAAAATATCAACTATGTTCTATTGATGGACTAATTGTTTGTCTATAGTAACTGTATTAACCCCTAAAGAGTAAATACTTTATTACCGTGGTAATTCTTAAAAATGGTTAGTGTTGGTTAAAAAAAGAGATAAGGGTAAAAACCTACTATAAACATGTAAAAAAATATTATATGATATTATTTCAACCAAAAAGGATATATTATTCTAATTATATCAGTTTGGATCCATTTGGACATGATAATTAATTTATATTAATTTAATATTTTAAGAAAATTTCAAAAGTACCCCTCCCCTCACTTATAAAAGGGAACCTCCTCTTCTCTTTTATTCACACTTGAAAAGCCTTTTAGTTCATCCAATACCTACCCAATTACATGATATACTTCCATTAACACATCCTATATTCTTTTAATGACTATAAAACCCTCCTAGTAAGGTTTTTAGGGTAAAACTAAAGATGTTTCCCAAATAATAGGTAACGTTCTTGACTGAGAATTTTTGTTTTATTTCTTCTTCCCCATCCTTCGAATATTATTCAAACATAATTATATAATAACACCAATATCTACCATATATTGATATGATATTATGTTAAGTTTATATCAGGTATTCATATCATCTTCCATAAAATGGAAAATGAAACCATTGTTCATGTGTATGGCTGACTACTACCTCACAAACCAATGTAATTTGTTTTACATCATTACCTTGCACAACTATTTATGATGATGGATTTAATGTATATATATTATATTCATTAAATATTTATCATTTTTCAAAAATAATATATCAAATATTTTATTACATTTCCATTTATTTAAAGATGATAATGTCACTCATGTGTATGTGAGGATTACCACGTTCTATTAAAGACATTTTAACCATGTTTAAATTTTACAAAATTGTTTAAATGGAATTTTCCTGTCTTTTTTTGAAATTGGTACTTTTTTACATTTCATACAAAAGTGTAAAAAGAATTTTTTTTTATATGGCATGAAAAAATTGATTTCTATCATGAACACTCATAGTTTTCATAAATCATTTACATGTTTATAAGTTTATTTTCAAATAAAACATTTTCCCAAATATTTTAGTAATTTTTTAATTTTTAAAACTAGGTTTCAAAATAAAAAGGTTATTTTCCTATTAATTTTTTTTGATGATCTTTTTATGGTATTTATATTAATCAATGAAAATAAGAATTTATTTTTGTTATAATACAAAGGGGATATATTTTAGTAATACCATCCTTATTCTTTCTTTGGATGTTTTATAATCAGTTTAACTCAGAAAATATATACATTTCATATGATAGTTTTTCAATATCTAATTTTATATTGATTATGTATTTAATATTTATTCTCCCCTTTCATATAAGGAATTCATTAGACTTATTAGGTGATAGGTGGGGCCTATTATATCCTCTCGATGCATTAATAGGTCTCATGAGGAAAACTATTTTGGGTATTGGGTTGAGGCCTTACCCATTTGTCTAATATATCTTGGCATGAGGCCTTGATGCAATGTTTATGATGTATATAATTATAAATTACATCATTATGTGAATAAATATTAATTTCCATGTGATTATTTTAATATTTATTATATACATGGATACATTTAAGGATCATGTGACTATTTATATGGCTTTATTTGGTCATCATTTATTCATTCCAAATTATTATTTGTGCTTAATTTTCTGATTAAAAGAAATGTTTTTTCAATTATTCATTAATATATATTGATTATTCCATATTTATTCTATGATGTCATCCTCTATTCACATTCCCTTATTGAGAATTTGAGCTCACACTTATTTTGTTTCCTTTATCTAGGTTCTGATGAAGGAATATTTGAATGATTTCAAGGATGCATATTTTTTTTAAATTCATTGTGTTATTATATTTTATTAAAAATATAAAATTAGAAGAATGTATGTATCTAGTTCTTCAAGACTATTAATCTATTTGGTCTTTTGGGATTCAATTTCTTATATTTTATGCCAATGTAAAAAAAGTAACAATTGGATCTATGCTACTAGAGTTGGGGTCTTTGCAATTGAGATACCTATGAGAATAGTAAATTGAATAATTATTGTGTCCTAAGTATATATATCATCTTTGGTCAATTTTTTTAGACTGAACTTCCCAAAAAATCGTTTCTTACTAAATTTAGTGTTTTGATTTTATATTAGACATATATTGGTTATTCTAATATAAATACAACATCAAATATCGAGAGAGGGTGGTCACTCTTCACATCCTAAGTCATCCTCTAATTTTTTTTACAAGTGTAAATATGAGGATGAATCTTTGTTAGAATCATCATATCTAGTGTGGATATTTCTATCTTATGATAAAGTATATCTAGCTCAAATTATTTATATAATGGATAGAATCATTGTTTAAAATATGCTCTATAATATCACCAACCCAAATTCCACTAAACTAGTTCCCCGAGCTGGGTCATAGCATGACCTCAAGCATGCCTCCAAGTATGCTAGAGGTCGCTGACTAGTAATGAGGGTCTAATATATCTTTTTAGGAGACTATACCATTTTTACCAGAGTAATCCATGGTAGATAACATATAAAAAATAATGGAACAATAATCAGTAAACTAGAAACATAATTTACCAATCAATTCCCAAATAGGGTAAAACAACAACCAAATAATAAATATGACATGTCAGGCTAACTGTGCCTAAAGTGAAGGAGATCCCAAAATAAGGACCAATAGCTAAAAATAAAAAATGGGTCCCATCTCCAAGTCTGTATCCTCAACCATTCACATACCAAGACTAACTCAACTCCCTAGAATAGGGCCTTTACCCTTGTTGTAACCTATAACCATGAAATCTGATTGGGTACCTAACGGTGGCCCACACATGGTGTGAGCACAACTCAATAGGCCACCACCAATGGTGTCTATAGAATATGCAGTCTGAAAATATAGTTCACGAAAGTATTAAATAAATTACAAGATAAATATATGATAACTTGGGTTACATTAGTTAACAATATCCACTTTAACCATTTTCATCATTTATTCCATTTCCATCACTTATTCATTATGTTAAGCACTTACATCATTTACATTATAGCCTTAGTTGGTCAATTACCATGAATAAGGGAATAAGTCAAGTTCCCTATCTCATTAGGGATAAAAATTCCATAATCAATACATCAAACTTACCTTATAGCATTAGTCCATTTAGTCTCATAAAATGCAACTATTAGGGGCATAGAGGCTCACTCCCCTTCCCTAACTCGTGCATTATAGGGGTGGTGTGTATAACCTCGGTCTAACCTAACCTATGGGAATTGATACTCAAGTCTAATACCCCACAAATATAAATCCATGTTCACATGCACATATATATATATATATATCCACTTACCACATAAACCATATCACAAACCATACACAATAAATAAACATAACATTTACAATTCACATTTCATAAAACATATGAACCATCATCAATACTTAACACATTTTCACGTTTATCATTTACTTGGCATAGACTAATTAACCCATTCCCCTTTTTATGTCTTAACCGATTAAGCATGCTCACAAATTCTCATATATTAACCCATTTAATATATTCATAAATTCCCATGCATTTCCATTACAAGATCATGAGCCATTTGACACATTCACATTAATCCATTTAACACTTTTTCATATCAGGAAAAATGATCCCTTATTCCATTTCCAAAAACTAGACACAATTACCATTGGTGTCTATTTATAACTCAAATCATTATTTCACATATTTTCATGGACTTTATTTCAACACAACTCAACTATATGATTAACATTGTTATTTTCCAGGTTCAGGAATGTTAGCACACCTCATGGGTGGCCCTAAATTAGTCTAATCAATCTGGATACATCCCATGGGGATTATGAGAGGATAAAGTCATCATCTAGCCAACCATTTTAAGAAATATCACTAAAGGCATCAAATTCACAATAAGAGAGAACCAATATCACAACCATACAAGAACAAATCAATAATAAAACTATGGGATATAACTTTTAGACCACCTACCTCAAATATAAAGATGAACAGATGCTTAACCTTGGCCTTATATCTAGATTAAAGCACCCTTTGAAGCCTCGACCTATGATCCATTATAAAAATAGGGTTTATGGATTCATAAGAAGAATAAAAAAACCACAATCCCTAATCTGGAAAAGATAAGAAAGTGAATATTTAGACTTATCTAAAGCATCGATTCGCACCCAACGTCACTACAAAAGTCCTAGAGATGAAACAGATTGACCCTTGGGAAGATTTAGTAAAAATGGTTCATCATTAGGGTTATTTGAGAAGCAATGGGGAAGAAATCGAGAAAAATACATAAAATATCGTGGGGTAATAATGGTAGTTTCTCACTTTTTAATGGGGCACATGGTTTTTTTAAACACTTTGCAAAACTATGTCCCAGCCATGTGCCCACCTGTGTGAAAGAGGGGTCCAAGTCGCACGGTTACCTGGGGATCTTGTATGGTTTGAAAAATTGTGCACCAATAGTGCGTAATTCCACTATCCCAAACCACACTGTTTGGATTTCCCCCTTGAACAATTTACTTAACCATTCACTCCTATTCCTGGCAATCATGGTTTGGGATCACGATTTCCACCAACCATGAAACATATATAGGATGTCCTTATTCCCCCTTATTTAGTGTCCTAAACCCCTAGAACGCCCTCAATTTTCCTCATATATATAGTTAACATTAAATTAAACAACATTAAGGGATTCAAGCCAAATTTTAAATAAGAACATACCTCCAAAAATTCTAGGATCTTACAACCTATCCACCTTATAACAGCTCATCCTCGAGCCACATTTCTAAGTATCATTGAGCTCTTGAAGAATATATATTCATCCATTAAGCTTGCATATCTGACTCTCTCTCCCATGTTTCTTCCTAAACATTACCGTGTTTCCACAAAACTTGAACTAAAGGCACAATATTTCCCTACAATACTTTCTCATTATGATCCACAATATGGACTATATGCTCCTCGAAGGACCTATCAGCCTCAATCTCAACATCCTCAAAATAAATCACATGATATAAGTCAGGATGATACTTCTAAAATAATGACACATGAAAAACATCATGTATACCACTATTTTTATGTGGAAGAGCCAATTGGTACACCACTGGTCTAATCCTCTCCACAATCTAAAATGGACCCACATACCTAAGCACCAAATTATCCTATTTATAAATCTAATGGTGGCCTAACCTTGGCAGCACTTGAAGAAACACAAAATCACCCATCATAAACTCAAGAGGTTAATGATGACTATCTGTATATTAATTCTTCCAATTATGATTCATTTTCATTTATTTCTAAATCAATTAAACCTATTCCAATGTCTCTTGCATGAGACTCGTTCCTAACAACTCTGATTCTATAGCCTCTAACCAACACAATATATATCTACATGGTCTGTTGTAGAGTGCCTCATATGGTTCCATCTAAATCGTAGCCTAGTAACTACTGTTGTTGGAAAACTAAACTAGTGCTAGATTATTTTCCCACAATCCACTAAATTCTAGGATAAATTCCATCAATATTTCCTCTAACACCTAGATAGTACATTCTGATTTCCCATCCATCTGTGGGTGAAAATTCATACTCAAGAACACATTGGTACCAAGAACTTTCTGTAATCCATTCTATAAGCATGATGTAAAACATGGATCATTGTCCAAAATTATAGTATGTGCCACCCCATGAAACCAAACTATCTCTCAAACATACAAATCACCCAACTGATCCATGATGAAAATATCTCGAATCAGCAAGAAATGATCCAAATTAGTCAATTGATCCACAACTGCCTATATTGCATCATTATTCTGAGGCTTCCTTGGAATAACTAAAACAAAAATCCATCATTACGTCATCCCACTTCCATTTCGGAATGAGAAATAGCTATAAAAAACACTCGACTGCTGATGATTAGCCTTCACCTACTGGAAGGTAAGGCATCATGCCACGAAACCTGCAACCTATTTCTTCTTCCTTGGCCACCAATACTACCTATGAAGATCAAGATATATTTTCTTCAAACCAAGATGCACTTCCCACTTCTATGCATAAAACTCGTACATCAAATCTTCTCGCATTCACATTGTCACAACAACATATCCACAAACATAAATGATCTCATCATCTCCAACAGTTAACTAGAAGGTGACTCTCCATAATTAAGAATTTCCCTCAAAGTAAAGCAGTCTAGGTCCTCATATTTTCACTCTTTTATCTAGATCTGAAGTGTGGAATCAACTACCAAGGATGCAATGGTCATCTAACCATGGATTTCATGCACCTCCATATAGATCTAAGCAAACAATTCTATCATCCTCCACTCGAAATTAGATTCCTAAACCGCCTTATTTTGAGTCTTCAAACTCACATCATTTTCCACATTATTACCCTTTCTCAATGTGTTAACCATCTCAAAGTTAAAATACTACATATACTCAACCCATATTTACTGATGAATATTTATATCACATTAAGATAAGATTTATTTAATACTTTTATGATCTTCATACACTTTTAACCCATCATCCAACAAGTAGTGTCGCCAACACTTTATGGAAAAACCACCACGTTCAAATAAAGATCATGAGTATGGTAATTTCTTTCATGAGGACTCAACTATCATGACCCATACACCAAACCCTGGTCATCCTTCATCAACACTGCCCCAAGTCCAACACCAGATGCATCAAAAAGATAAGTTATACTCTTTCATAGTATCAAGTAATTTTAGAATCGATGTAGTTTTTAAACTCTTATTTAACTCATAGAATGCATCCTTACATGCCCCAGACCATTCACACTTGATACACTTCTTGGTCAATCCTGAAAATAGTGTTTCCTAATGGGGAAACTCTTTGATAAACCTATGATAATATCCATCCATGCATATAAAAACCCAAACATCATAAAAATTCTTGGGATACTCCCAAGACACGACTTCTTGTACTTTCTCTGGGTCCACCACCACAACTTCCTATGAGATTATGTGACCTAAGAAATACACCCTATCGATCAATAAATGAAACTTGGATAGCTTTGAGTATACCTTATTCTCTCTTAGTGTACTCAGGACGATGTCAAGATGTTTGGCATGATCATCATTAGTTGTAGAGTACACCAAGATGTCATCAAAAAATAAAACTACAAATTGATCTAGGTAAGGGTGAAATATTATGTTCATTGGGGCCATAAAAATTTTCAATGCATTGGTAAACACGAGTGGATTCACAACAAACACATACAACCTATACCTTCTTATGAAGGTATTCCATAGTACATCAGAAGTTCTATCCCTTAACTAATGATACCCTGACCTTAGATCAATATTAGAGAACACTAAATCACCTGTAAGATAGTAAAAAAGACCATTAATTCACGAATAGGGGATCAGTTCTTAACATTCAACTAATTCATTTTCCTATAATTGACACATAATCACAACAATTCATCAGCCTTCATAGAAAACAAAACTAGTGATCCACATGGTGATGTACTATGATGAATAAACCCTTCATTATATAATTCCTCCAACTAATTTTTAAGCTCCTAGAGGTTTTATGGTACCATTCTATATAGTGTAATGGAAATTGGTACTTCTCTCGGAAGCAACTTGATCATGAACTCAACATCTCTCTCAGAAGAAAAACTCGATAAGTCCTCAAGAAACACATATTGAAACTGATCCACCACTAGAATAAATACAAGATTATCTACTCACCCATCATCAAGAATAATGAGATTCAATTGGACTATCTGTTCACCCAACAACTGAAAAACATTCCATATACAGCCTTCCCGAACATCCCATTATCCATGAAGAACATTAGTGTCTCCCTCAAGAGATGTGAATGTTACCCTCTAACAGTAACAATCAATAAGGTATTGTTAAAACACTATCCAATCCATACCTAAAATTGGACCAAAAATTGAAATCTAGAGTACAAAAAAGTCCAATAGAAACAGTACCCACCAACCTCAAGAGAACACTTTTTACATTGCCTAATATTTTCTTCCAACACCCCTAACATTGTATCAATCGACAAAACCCCACCCAAACATTCCACCGCTACACCCAGCACAACTGAAAACTGAGCATAAATTAAATAATGTGAGGAACCTGTATCCAATAAATCACTAAAAAGTTTAGAATCTACAAGGATCATATCTCAAATGGTTGATGGTCTAGCCTCGCCACATCTAGGTGTTGTCTGGGATTCTAACATACCCCCTTACCTCGAGCCTCGGCATAAATACCTCATGTTGCATTGTCCTGCTGATACGAATGGTCCCTCCCTAGAGTACTATGTCTTTCACCTATATTGATAAAAGTATTAGAACTCTAAATACCTACCTAGTATGGGGTAACTGATCCCTTCCTTCACTCAAACTCTTCCCCGATCCTCCTTTCATTCCCATCTTTCAAGGGTTCCTACAGAACCTCTTCACATGCCCCAGTCTGCCACACGCTTGATACTCAACAGGTGGTCGAGGACACTGGCCACACATGTACCCCGTCCTACCACACTAATAAAAAAATAACTGATCACCACCCTATGAGGTTGATCCTCTCTACTGACTACTATACCCACCACCACCCTAGTGAATATTCTCAAAATGTCTCTTTTTACCCTAAGAAGTCTCAAAACTAGTTTGTCCAACTGGAACCACATGTCCCCCACCTAAATACTATCTTAAATTTCCTTCTGAAATAAGGTCCTGATCCACCACTTCTATTAATATCTTTAGACAAAATATGTTCACCTATGACTTAATCTCATGTCTAAGTCTATCTAAAAAATGTCTCATCATAGTGGTCTTATCCCCTGACAATGCTAGAAAAAATCATTGCAAGTCCGTGAACAATCCAACATAATCTATCACTAATATAGTCCCTTTGGTCAACCCCATAAACTTTTAATCCCACTCATGTCACAAGGTCTCTAGATAGAAATGATCCAGATGCTTTTCCTTGAAGTATTTCCATAACATACCATCAGCCTGCTGAGTCTGAATCAAAATATCCCACCAGCACATTGCCAGTCCCTATAACATGTATGCTACCAACTTGAAACTCTTTTTCCACCAAAGTCTCCAAGTGATCAAGAATCATTTGGATGGAATCTATCCATAAAATTTCATCCTTGAATCCTCCTACTCTGAAAAACTTTATAGGGTGCTACAACTAAAACTCTCTGTTCAGGTCAAACATACTCGGCACTACCCACCCTAGGTCACGTTACATCATATGCATAAAATCAGAAAAGTTCTCAAGGAACTTATCCTCTCCTCTATTACCCTAAACCACTGGGATTTTTCTCCCCACCTATAGAAGAACATTCTGGTTGATATCCTCCTATCAGCCAATCATCATCATGGTGACATTTTTTTACAATTTTAAACACACATCTCAGAGAACTTAATATAAACCATCCAAATTTTACATAAAATATTTTAATACACTATCCATAAATATCCCATTTCACATACATTATCTCAATGTATATAATAACATTTGTAACACTACCCTCAACCATCCCTATTGTGGGTCATGGTCAATATGGGGTAAACCAACTTAAACAGTTACAATTCTTTCATTAGAAAACGTTTTAAACCATTTTCACTTTCACAACTTGTTACAACCAACACTTTAACTCATTTTCTTCATAAAACACAATTACTTATCCATTATTTCAAATTATTCCCATATAACCATTTTCTCCCATTTTCCAAGGAATTGAAATTCATTATACCCTTTATATCCCACACACCCAACCCATGTGTACCAATCCATAGGTTCCTATAATGATTCAAGAATTCACAACCTCGTGCCATTTCATCAATGAGTAAAATATCATAAAATAGCCACATGACACAAAAAATGCATCACCCAATGGTAAAATATCCTCCAACCATAACAACACACATTAAAAATGATAATTTCCACCCTGGGTACTTGGGTTTTCCCCCATGCATGGGTTAGCTACTCTCATGTATGAGCTCATTTCTATGGCTCAACACTTACTAATCTCATATCTAACATCCAAAAATAGTAAGGCAGAAGAAAATAACTCATATAATACCACCTTATAACGTTCCTGACCTAGAATCCATTGAACCACTGCCCCGATCTCAGTCACCACATGACCTCAAACGCACATCCTCGTATTCCACAAGTTTCTGACTAGCAGTGAGGGTCTAATAGATCTTTTGGGGAGACTATACCCTCTTTACCAAAGTAATCCACAATATATAACATATAAAAAATAACATAACAATAATCAAAAAACTAGAAACATGATTTTTCAACCAATTCCCAAATAGCATACAACCACAACCAAACAATAAATATGCCATGTCATAATAACAATTTCAAATGTAAAGGAAACCCCCAAAATAAGGACCAAATGCTAAAACTCAAAAATGGGTCCATAATCCAAGTCCAAATCCTCAACCATGAACATCCCAATCCCAAATAAACTCCCTAGTATAGGGTCTTTACCCTTATCCTGACCTACAACCATGAAATCTACTCAGGTACCCAATGGTGACTCGATCAGGGTGTGAGTAAAACTCAGTAGTCCACGACCAATGGTGTCTAAAAAATATCTGGTATAAATATATAGTCTATACATGTAATAAATAAATGATAATATAAACAAATTATAACTTGGTTTTTATTAGTTAACAATATTCACTTTAACCATTTTCATCATTTATTCCATTTTCATCACTTGTTCCATGGGTTAAGCATTTACATCATTTACACTACAGCCTAATCTGGTAAATTATCATGAATAAGGGAATAAGTCAAGTTCCCTAACTCATTGGAGATAAAAACTCCATAATCAGTACAACACACTTTCCTTGGAGCTTCTGTCTAGGTTGTCTCATCAAATGAAACTCTTTGGGTTATAGAGCCTCAGTCACCTTCCCTAACCAATGCATTATAAGGGTGGGGTTTAGAGCCTCATTCAAACCTAACCCATGGGAATATATCCTCTAGTCTAATAAACCACAACTACCAATCAATTTTCACATTCTTATATATATATATATATATATATATCCATTTACCACATAAACCATATCACAAACCATAGACAACCAATACACATAACATTTAAAAATCACATTTCATACAATATATGAATCATCATAAATCCTTAACCCATTAGAACATTTATCATTTACATGGAAAATCCCCATTAACCCATTTCCCTTATAATGCCTTAACACATTTAGCATGCTAAAAAATTCTCATATATTAACTCATTTAACATATTCATCAATTCTCATGCATTAATCCATTCATGAATTTCCATTACAAGTTTATAATCCATTTGACACATTCTCATTAATCCATTTAACACTTTTTATATCATGAAAAAACAATAGCTTATCTATTGAAAACAACTAGACATAGCTACCATTGGTTTCTCTTTATAACTGAAACCAACATTTCATGTATTTTAATGGGATCTATTTCAACACAAATCAAATTTATTCTTAAAATTGTAGTTTTCCATGTTCAAGAATGTTGTAACACCTCATGGGTGACCCTAAATTTGTCAAATAAATATCAATGCATCCCATGAGGATAATGAGAGGTTAAATTCATCATTTCGACAACCATTTTACAAAAATATCACTAAAGGAATCAAATTCTCAACAAGAGAGAACCAATATCACAACCACACATGCACAAATAAACAATAAAACTATCGGATATAACTTGTAAACTAGATAACACGAATCCAAAGATGAACACATTTTTAACATCATCTTTAGATCCATATTCAATAATAAATATAAATCATAGCCTAAGATCTCCAAGAAAAATAGGGTTTTAGGTATTTGAAGAAGAATAACGAAACTACATGCCATATTCCAAAAAAGAGAAGTAAGAGAATCATTAGACTTACCTAGAGCTTCGATCTACTCCAAATGGTACTTCAAATGGCATAGAAATGAATAAGATTTTCCCTTATGAAGATTTGGTCAAAATGGTTCATCGCTAGGGTTTCTGGAGAAGAAATGGAAGAATAAATCAAGGGAAACACTAAAAATCTTGAGGGAACGATGTTAATTTATCTTTTTTAAATGGGGAGCATGGTTTGGTTGCATGGTTGTCCAAACCATGAACTAATAGTGTTCCTTCCTCTATCCAAGAGGGGGATAAGTCACATGGTTACATAGGGATCTCATACGGTTTAATAAACCATGTGTCAACCATGCAGAATGCCATTATCCCAAACTACATGGTTTGGATTTCCCCTTGCACTGTTTACTTAATCATTCACCCCTCCTCCTAGATAGCATGGTTTTGGATAATGGTTTCCACTAATCATGTTCCAACCAAGAAACATGCATAAGACGGCCTGATTTCCTCTTATTTACAATACCAAACCCCCAAAATACCCCCTAATCTTCTTCATACACCTGGTAAACATTTAATTATCCAACATTAAGGGATTAAAACCAAAGTTTAAATAATAACATACCTCCATGAATTTTGTGATCTTACATCCTCATTGTTAGGGATTATACTGATGTATTCCCTGAAGACTTTCCTAATCTACCTCCTAACCAATAAGTTGAGTTCTAAATCAAACATAGACACGTATTTTTTCCCATACCCAATACTCCTTATATAATAAACACCATTTAGATTTAAGAAATGAAGAACCAATTATTGTACAATCTAGAAAAGGTTTTTATATTCCTTGGTGTTTTACCATGGGGTGAGTTGGTTATCTTCATCAAGAATAAGGATGGTTCAATGTGCCTTTGCATTTATTTTCATGAGATCAATAAAATAATTATAAATAAAAAGTACACCCTTCCATAGATAGAATAATTGTTCGATCAACAATGTCGATCATAGTACTTCTATAAGGTATACATTTGGTTTGGATATCACCAATTATAGGTAATGAAGGAATATATACCCAAGACTAACTTTGTGACAAGGTATAGACACTATGAGTTTATATTTATTCCCTACAGACTCACTAATGCTCTATAATTATTTATGGACTTAATGAAAAGATTATTTAGAGATTACCTCGACAAATTTGTGGTAGAATTTATAGGTGATATTTTTATGCCTTATTTTACCGTTTTATTTAGATTATGTGTTTTGATCTTGTCTTGATATACATAATTTTTTTATCTTCCCCATTTGGTGGTGTTACATGATTATGTGCTCTTGTATCATTTTATGTTGGATATTGTAATAGCCAAAAATTTTATCAATGAATATTCCCTTCTTATAATTATTTTATATAGTATAAATAACATAAACATCACATTGATAACATAATACAAACTTTATTAATGAATAGTGAATTAAATATGTGGTATTTTTATAAGTTAAGGAACATATAAAAATGGAATAGTAACTTGACATTTGTAATAGTAATGTGATCCTTATGAATAGTAAATTGGACAATAGAATAGTAACCTCACCTATGAAAGTATAAATAAAATTAATCCATATTATAAATGAAAATATAATATAATTATTTCACAGTATAAATAAAAAAATGTTTTAGAAATTTTTAATTAAGTGTTAATATTTTTATAAAATATAAGTGTTTATTTTCAATTGTATAATTAATATAATATTTTAAAATTAAAATGTATTTACATAAAATGTATTAATAAATTAATATTTTTTTATATTATTATAAAATAATTTTATGATTCCTTAATTTATTTTTCAAAGTGTTATAAAATCAATAATGATTTTAGAAATGGTATTTTCTAAGTAAATGAAGATTTTAATTACAAATTAAATTTTTCATGTATTGAAAAATATTTTAATAAAATGGAGTGAATTTTTTTAATTCTACCTGCGAAAATTTTTTAGGTTAAATTTTTCGGTTTTTTATAAAATACTTAAAATTTTTGGTGAATAATGAAATAAGGTAATTTAATATATATGTACATTATAAGTTAAATACATTATTCCTTGTTTAATCGTTTATATAAGAACCATAAACTAGAATTCACCTTAATTATTTTAATATATTTAGTTATAATTCTCAAATTATTCATTGTATTGAGGAAAAATAACAACTAATGAATAAAATAATGAGAACACACCCCTCTCCTCCCCTATAAAAATCACCCCTCACCACCTCTTCTCCTCGCACCTCTAAAGCTTTGATCGTTGTCTAATTTATGATAAAATATCTTAAAAAGTCCGTCCCCCATTTCCAAGGTCCTTTTGTCTCAACAAAATACCAAAACCAATCCCCCTAACGAGGTTCTCAAGAAGAAGGATTCAAGAGGTAAAAACCTCCTTTTTTAATATATTTTCAAGTTCTTTTCTATTATTATTCTATCCTAACATACCATTATCCAAATGGTATGATAACTATAATACCTTACATATACTGAAATTTTATTATTATAATGTAATAATCCATCCTCATTTCTTTCCCCACTCCTTTTGAGCAAAAAATTAAAACATTGCATGTGATGTGTTACTTTATTGCATTCAAGGATGATAAAGTTTTCAATTTCCATACCCTCCTTCAAGACTGATCATAAAACATTTTTATGGTTAAAAAAGTTTATAATATATTTATTAAATCCTATTTAATTTTTTGGAACCATTTTTTTTACATAATATTATCTAATAAAACAAAGCTAGTTTGTGATGATTGAAAAACCACCAAAATTATCTAAACCATTGTCACTAACGTATTATCTAATAATTCATACTCACCCTAAATTAAAAAAATAATTATATAACCATTTAATATTATTTATTTTCATTAATAACATATAAATTCAATTCTGGACAACCATTTTCATTTTACATGATTTTTCATACATGTATACAAGTAACTAGTCATGAAAACAAAGGAAACAAATTCACCCAAATGATGAAATTATATATTATAAATAATAAAAAGGGTCATAAATAAACTTAATAAAATTATAATAAATAAAAAAAATCTATAAAATGTTCTTAATTAATTAATTAATGGATTTAATTTTATTATCTAGGACATTAAGATCACGTTTCAAACACTTTCAGACATAAGGTAAGGGTTTCTTCCCGAACCTCCATTTTTTCTTCAGGTTATGTTTTCTCTCTCTTTAACCTAATGTAAATATTATTTATTTTATATAATTATTCTAAATTATATTTATATTTTCCAAACTAATGTATCTAGATCAATTCATCCATCTTTTTTAGGGATATACATAATTTAATAAGTTTCCCTTCTCAATTCTTCCTAATAAGAAAGCCCAATTAAAGGTATCTTCACAATTTCTTACACATTTTCAAGTACCATCTACAATATGTTTTAAGAAAGAATTATTTTTCTAAAATAATAAATTTTATTTTGAAAAACTATGTTTTTTATTTCTTGTTTTATGAAAACAAATATTCCTTTTTCACTTTAAATGCTCTTTAATATTTTCCTTAAACCGCATTGAAATGATTCATTTCTAAAGTTCATTAAACATTTTTAAATATTTCCAATTAAATTGAACATTATATATCATTATATATTTCTATTTTACCATATTAATGTCCATTTATGATTTAAATCCATTCTTCCATGGACACCATTATGATATTCCTTTTTGTTATGTCTTATGACATGATTATGATACCTAATTCTTTCCATGGGTAACTCTTATGCTTGATTCTTCATGTGGAACACATATGAATGAATATGTTATGATGGATACACCCAGATAGTGCTCCAATTAATTGGGTAATTTTTAGTCTCATGATATGTCGAGGTGGGACAGGGGTGAACTTGATTCCTTTATGGGACTTTTTTACCATGTGATATAGTCTTAGAAGCTAGCCTTGACTCATGTTTATGTAATATTATATAATATTAGCACATTCCTATGATGTCATGTTTATATGTTTCCATGTTATTCATGTTATTATTCCTTATGTTTATTCATTTTCCATGCCTTTATGTCATCATTTTATTCCTTATAACTCATGTTCTATGTTTTATTCCTATGATTATTTCCTTGGATTTTTTGCTCATCCCTTTTTCTCATGTATTACCCAGGTTATCCTATATAGATATAAGAGATCAATGAAAGTTAGGATCTCATTATGTAGATTAAATAAAATATTTTTTTATTTTTTTTCACGTTTTCAACTAATGTACCTAATCTTCCAAAGACACTAGAATTTATGGTCCTTGGTTGTAGTTGATGGTAAATTATGCTTAAAATCGTCTAATAATATGTGAAAATGGTTAGGGTCTCTATAGTTGGTATCAGATAATGGTTTAGTTATTTTTGAATATTGGGAGTAGAAAACTTTAGTAAGAAACCTGGGGATAATTATAACACTATTGATAACCTATATTGAAAATTAGTGTATCAAAATTCAGGAGATACTTTCCATTTACAAGTTTATCCTTCTATGTTCAATGTTTTATTTTTATATGCTTTTTAGATAAGTATCCAATCCACATAATTGTAAATTATTATTTTTAGTTAGTGGCCAGAAATTGAATAATTCACTCAAACAATCAATGTGATAGTAAATGTGATGATTTCCCTAATGATATACCAAATATGATTGGAACAGGTTCTCAAAACTTCATTAAAGTACTTGCTCAATTGGTTCAAGTTACGAATAATGAATTGAATCATGTGGAATGACCTCCTTCTCCTAATAAATAGAAATCTGTGGTTGAATCCTTTATTCGGAAAATTCCTCCCATGTTTAGTGGATCTTCTGATCCACTCCTCACAAAACAATGGATTAACTCCATTTAGAATATATTCTTTATCCTCCAGGGCTCTAAAGAAGAGAAATTCGTGATGGTAGTTTATCATTTTGATGGGAAAGATGATCAGTGGTGGACACTGATCAAGAGCACAAAGTCAAAGGAAAAAAAATTAATCCATGGAATGGGAATATTTAATGAAAATATTTTTCAATAAATATTTTCCCTAAATCCTCAGTATTAAGATAGGAATAGAGTTCCTCAGACTAAAGAAAAAGGAAAATAAGTTTATCATGGCGTATATAGAAAACATCACAATTATTTTAAGATATGCCTCTAGATATTTAATAAACACCAACATCAATGTGGAACCCTTCTATAGAAGACTAAAAGTGATTCTACAAAACGTTTTTATGATTTGAAACTTTGACATCTACAATAATATTTTTTTTTGTTCCCTTAAGGTTGAAATGAAGATCAAAGACTCTCAGTGATCCCATGGGCCTAGGGAAAAAGTATAAAATAAATTTTAATATGGTTGAATAAATAGATAAATCCCATGATGAAAATAAGACTCAACATACCACATTTAAAAATTGTGGGAAAATCATCCTATATTTGATTAAAGGGAACCAAGAGATGCACAAAATGTGGAAGAGAAAGGCATACGAAAATAACTGCTGAAGGGATATGAAGAATCAAAATAATTTAGAAGAATAAATGAAGGTTCAAATAAACACTCAACCTATAGTGAAGTGTTTTAACTATGAGGAACATTGCCATTATGTGAGACATTGTCCAAATCCAAGGGTTGTTGGAGTTAATCAATAACAAAAACCTATAAGGTAAAAAGGTAGGGAATATGCAATCACTACTAATGAGATGGATCCCAAAAATGATGTGGTGATAGGTATGGTAGTTATTAATTAAATAATAGAGAATTGACAATTTGATTCAAGTTCTACACATTATTTTATATCTTTTATGTTTAGCAGAACTATTCAATTGTCACCTAAAAATTTAGAGGTTGAGTTATCTAGGAGAATGAAAAATGGGGAAATTATTGCATACAAAGTTTATAACTCCTCCATGGTTAATTTTTGCAGACTAAACCTCCTATAAAATATTTTCATACTCCCTTTGGTTGTGTTTTATTCTATGTTAGGCATGGATTGGCTATCTTTATATAAATCCAACATCAATTGTTAGGAAAGTGAGATCACTCTTCACATCCCGAAGCATCCTTCAATTCTATAAAAGTATAAGGAGGAAGATAAATATTATTTATAATCAAAATCTGAATAATGGATATTTTTCACTTATGATCAAGAATATCTAGCTAAAATGATTGAGACAAAGAAGAGAATCGTGCTCAAATACATGCCCATCGTGACGGGTAACACTAATGTATTCCTTGAATAATTACATGGCCTTCCTCCTGATCGAGAGATTTAGTTATCAATTAAACTTATTCCTAAATCTCTTCCAATATCAAAGACGCCTTGTACAATAGACACCACTGAGATGGAAGAACTAAAGAAGCAATTATAGGATAATTTGTACAAGGGTTTTATATGCCTGAAGGCTTCACCATGGGGCACACCAATCCTCTTCATCAATAATATGGATGGATCAATGTGCATCTTCATTGATTATTATGATCTCAAAAAATCATGATAAAGAAAAAGTATCCTATATCACAGATAGATGATTTTTTTTGATCATCTACGTGGGGCCAGTAATTTCTCTAAGGTGGACCTTTGATCGAGATATCACAAATTAAAGGTAATGAAGGATGATTGTCCCAAGACTGCCTTCCAAATGAGGTATGGACAATATGAGTTCTTAGTGATGCCATTTAGACTCACTAATGCTCTATAAATTTTTGTTTAATTAATGAATAGAGTCTTTATATATTACCTTGACAAATTTTTGGTAGTCTATATTGATGATATTCTGATATACTACAAGAATAGGGAGTAACACAAGGAGAATTTGAATATTATGCTAAAACAATTGTGAAGGTATAAACTATATAAAAAGTAAAATAAATGTTAGTTTTTTATAGAGGATTTATCATTCTTGGAACATGTTATCATTAGAAAATTAATATCTATGGACCCTTCCAAGATTAAGGTAGTTGAGTAGTGGCCCAAACCAACATCTGTAACGGAGATTCGTAGATTACTTGGTCTAGACGGGTATTACCAATGATTTGGGAAGAACATATCATGATTTTAAAACCTAATAACAAAGTTTACATAGAAGAGAGAAAAGTTTTTATTGAACAATAAAAGTGATGATTTCTTTAAAGAGTTGAGAAATAGGCTTATCATTGCACAAGTGCTCACACTACCAACAAGTGGGGAAATATTTGTGGTGTAAAGTGATTATTAAAAGAAGGTATTAGGCTATGTACTGACACAAAATTATAAATTTTTAGCCTATACCTCGAGGTAGTTGAAAATTCATGAGCAAAACTATCCCCTACATGATCTGGAGTTGGCAGCTGTGATCTTCACATTGAAAATTGGGCAGCATTATCTCTATAGTGAGAAGTGTGAAACATATAGTGATCATAAGAGAATAAAATATATATTCACATATAATGATCTCAATATTAACCAGTGGATATGGTTAGATATCATCAATTATTACAACTTCTCAATCCACTACCTTCTAGGTACAGAAAATAAGGTAGGAGATGCTCTAAGTAGAAAGTATTCTACATCTTTATCAATAATGAGAACAGAGAAGGATCCAATCTTCTTATACCTTCATAGGATGGAAATGGGAGTCATTAAAGAATTAACATCACCAATCCTTTCTCATATTATTTCTCAACCATCCTTCATGGATAAAATAATGGATTCTCAAAGAAATGATGTGGAAATTCAGAAAAAGGTGGAAGATATCAAGAATGGGAAATCCTTAGTGTTCAAAATGAATGAGGAAGGAGTCATGAGATTTGGGTCATGACTACGTGTACCATGTAATCTAGAAATAAATAAATATATTTTGAATGATGCACATAGCTCAACCTTTACTATTCACCCAGGGAACACAAGGATATATCAAAGTCTCCAAGAAAACTATTGGTGGGACAATATGAATAAGAAGATCGCTGAACATACATCAAAATGCCTATTATGTTAGAAAGTGAAGTCTGGAAAGAAAAATTCTAAGGGGATGATGCAACCATTACTCGTACCAACATGAAAATGGGTGAACATCACCATTGACTTAGTTATCTGACTTCCAAATACATTCAAAGAAAATAATTTTGTATGGGTTATTATGGATCATCTTAAAAAGATAGGTCACTTTATCATAATTTCATGGGACTTCTCATTGAATAAACATGAATGAATATACATAAGATAAGTGTTAAGGCTACAAGGAGTACAATTATCAATTGTATCTGGTTGGGATTCAAGATTTACCTCCATGATTTGAAAAAGTATCCAACGTTATCTGAACACTAAGTTGAACTTCAGTATGACCTATCATCCTCAAACTGATGCCCAATATGAGCAGACTATTTAGATATTATAAGACAAGTTTAGAGTGTTTTCTATAGAATTAAAAGGAGTATGGTACCAATATCTACCTCTAGTGGAATTATTCTACAATAATAGTTCCACTCAAGCATCTAAATTGATCCATATGAAACCCTTGAGTGGAGAAGATGTAGAACACTCTAATGTTGGGATGAGGTCAGTGAACGTAAGATTCTAGGATCTGAAATGGTCAAAGAAATGGTAAAAAAGGTGAAAACCACTTAGCAGCATATCTGGACTTCACAAATTCGATAAAAGAGTTATACAGAAAATCATCGATAAAACCTAGAGTTTAATATTGGAGACATGGAATTCCTCTACAAATCTCTATGTAATAGGATCATGAGATTTGGGAAGAAATGAAAGCTAAGTCACAGGTACATCATCCCTTTATATATTCTTCATCATGTCAGAGATGTGTCCTATCAACTAGAAATTCCACCTATCATGCCTCAAGTACACGATGTATTCCACATATCCCTCTTGAGGAAGTACAAATTGGATCCATCACATGTATAGAATTCATAGGTGGTACGATTTGAGAATGAATTCTCTTACGAGGATCAGCCAGTGAAGATCTTGGTTTGTAGAGATAAAGTTATATGCAAAAAGAACGCTCACCTAGTCAAAGTACTAGGGAATAACCATAAGTATGAAGAGACAACATGGTAATTCAAGGAAGTGATAAAGGAGTAGTACCCTCACTTGTTTTCACCATAGTTTGTAAAATAAAATTTTGAGGGAAAAATTTCATAATGGGGAGAATGTAATGAACCAAAATTTTATTAAGGAAAAATCCTTTTTTATAATTATGTTATATAGTATAAATAACATAAAAATCACATAGAGAACACAATAAAAACTTTATAAATTAAGAATGAATTAAATAAGAGGTATTTTTATAAGTTAAGGAACATATACCAAATGAATAGTAACTTGACATTTGGAATATTAATATGACCCTTATGAATATTAAACTAGAAAATAGAATAAAAACCTCACCTATGAAAGTATAAATAAAATTTATCCATCTTATAAATTAAAATATGATATAATTATATCACAGTATAAGTAAATAAATGTTTAGACACCTGCGCTCGATTAGGGTGGTAATGGTGGGTAGGGGTTTGGGGCGTAGTCACAGGGTCAATTCCCCATGCCGATTTATCTTTAATTTCTTTGTTGAGTCATGTGCCTCTTTTGTGGTTTTACCCAATTTTTTTGTAAGTAAATAAATGTTTAAGAAATTATTCATTCAGTGTTGATATTTTTATAAAATATAAGTTTCCATTTTAATTTTTATAATTAATATGCTATTTTAAAATAAAATTTACTTCTATAAAATGTATTTATAAATTAATATTTTGTTTTCTTATTATTATAAGATAATTTTATGATACCTAAATTAAAATTTTAAAGTGTTACAAAATCAGTTATGATTTTAAAATTGGTATTTTCCAAGTAAATGATTATTTTAATTAAATATTATATTTCTCATATCTATAAAATTATTTTCATAAAATAGAGTCCATTTTTTAATTTTACTCATCTAAAAATGGTTCGGGTGAATTTTTTTTATTTTTCTAATATCGTTGAATTTTTTAGTGAATAGTGAAATATGGTAATTTACAATATATATATATTATTAGTTAAATACAGTATTTATTGAGTAATCTATGATATAATAACTATAATCTCAAACTTCCCTTCATTATTTTAATATATTTTATGATAATTATCAAACTATTCATAGTCTTGAGGAAAAATAATAAACTAGTGAATAAAATAATGAAAAACACCCCTCACTTCCCCTATAAATACCACCCCTCACCAAATCTTCTACGCACACCTCTAAAGCTTTGATCCTTCTCCAAATTATGGTAAAATATATTTCCAATCCCCTCCCCCAAGTCCAAGATCATTTGGTCTTGACAAAATACTAAAGCCAATCCCCCTATGGAGGTTCTCGGGAAGAACGATTCATGAGGAAAAATCCTCTTTCCTTTATTTCAATTTTTTTCAAGTTCTTTTATTTTATTATTATCTCTTAACCTACCCTCATCCAAATGGTATGATAACTCTAGTACCATACATATACTGTAATACTATTATTCTAATAGAATAATTCATCATTATTTCTATAACATCCCAAGTAAATAAAAATAAGACATTTTCATATTTATCAATATTTATGAAATAAATATTAATTTTACTTTAAAGGGGATTCTATGTTTGATGGCATACCCAACACGCAATAATGGTTTTCTTCGAAGTCTTATGTTGCACACAATGCTGAGTCATACAGAAAAATAATAATATAACATTATTATTTTAAATTGTAGTTAACACCTAGTCATTTTATTTGAGGGAATGAACATAACTAACCATATTATGATTATAAATGTTTGTTAAATGTCTTTACCTCTATTAAATAAACGTTAGACTCTTAAAATGTGAATAAATCAAATTTTAAACATAAATGCTCTAATATTTTTAAAATGTAGTTTTACCACCTATTAATAGAGAACCCTTTTTGAATCTAGTTTTTGTCACTTTTATATGTTTTATTTGACAAAATAAACTTATTATTTATAATAGGGGCATCAAAATTTACTTTGGTTAAATTTTTGGTATTTTTTGATAAATTTTATTTTTTAATGAATAGTGAGAAATACTGCATTTTAAGTCAAAACTATCATTTCATCTGATTTATTTATACGGTAATATTATATTTTTAAATAGTTTTAAAGTGTCATTGTAATACACTTTTACCATTCAATACAATGTTGTTCATTGGAAGGAACTTCACTTTGAAATTGCACATAAACACATATCAATCGTTTTGTAGTTTTTACTTCTCAAAAACGCTCTTTCTAGTTTTGACAACGGAAACTAATTTTAAATTAATTAATGAAACTTATATGTCTTTAATTTGGTAAAATATAAATTATTTTTTATTTCAGAATATAAAATTTAGATTTGAGAGAATTTTTGGTATTTTCCTGAAAATATTCAATTTTTGATGAATAGTGAAAACACTGCGTAGTAGTTAAAAAACCGACTTTTTCATTTAAATGTAATTTTACTTCTTCTATGAATTGAATTTCAAAAATCTGACAAAAATGGTTTTCATCACTAAGTAAAATGTGGTTCAATATAATGAAAATAATTTTTGGTGAATAGTAACTTTAGATTTTTATTTTCAGTGATTAAAGGTAAATATTGTAATTCAAAGTAAAAATAATATTATAATAATATAAAATTACATTAACACTTGTCCAAAACTTATTGTATGAGTCATGGAAAACCAAGAAAATCCTTGGGTGCGACTTTTGGCCTTTGAAAGACACTTGTTTAAGATAATTACATAAATATCTTTTTATTCAAAGTAAAAATAAAAATATTATAAACATGTATTGTTTTGCTAAAACAATGTTAATGTGGGGTTATATAATTGATATGTTTGTCTATAAAAAATCATTAAAAAGATAAAGAATATTTCCTACATCTTGGTATTTTATTTATAATTTTTAGATATCATATAAATTTATTTATTTATCACACAATGATGATGTAATGATTACCTCATTAATGAATGTTTTAAATAAATGATATTATAATTATTAAAACAAATTTATTTTGAAACTTTTTATACCATAAAAGAATTTTATGTATCATTATGACTTGTTATATTTGAATTAATTAAGTTTTTTCTAATTGATAAAGTTGTGATGGATTTCTAAAAAGTCATGATATGAATAGTATATAAATTGACATAAATGAGTTTTTTTAAAATATTATTTTCTTAAATGATATAATAATCCTAAAAATATATGATTTGGCCAAATAACTTAGATAATGTTGATAATGTCATTAATGAAACACTTTTGGTTCGATTGGAATTTTATTGTAGATATATTAACCATATAGTAGATCTTATTCCATTGAGAGAGGAAGGCTCTCGGCTTCGGTCGAGATCTCTCAACGATTAGGGATTCAATCCCCTAGGGTTCACACTTCAGCTTCTTTGGTTTATTCGGCTGGGGATAGGTGGTGTCTGACTCGGTGGTGAGTCGCAGTGGGTTCCGAGCTGCGACTAAGGCGTGGGCTTGTCTTGGTCAATGGTGTTACGGGTAGCGTGGGATCTCATCGGTGGCTTTAGGTTCGGAATCGAGCAGTGACAGTCAGCCTTGCGGCTTCAGATCTGTTCCAAATCTGGCGATATGGTGTGTCTGTAGTATGGTTCTTCCAAATCTTTGGCACATGGCTTTTGTGCGGTCGAGTTCCCTCGGTGGGGGTCTGGGTTTGAGACACAAGGAGGAGGGGGAGGCTTCTCGACTAGCGGTGCGATGGTGGAGAGATGGCAGCGTAATGGCGGCGTAATGGTGGCCAAAAGTGGCGCGATTGGTGGCAGGGCGATGCGGTCAGGTCATGATCTGATGTTCTTCGGTCTTTATGGCCTTAGTTCACAAATCCGGATTTGATTATAGCTGTTTGATTTCAAAAAATGCAGTAGCAACCTTGTGCGGGTTTGTGGCGCAGATGGAAGACCTAGCTGATTGATAATTTAAGGTAGTGTTTTTTATGGTTTCCAAGGTTTTCCTATGGTATCAACTACTTTTATTGGGTTCTATCCCTCTTGGGTCTCAGATCATTGAATTATCTCTGGCCTTCAGGCATTTTATGAGGGGGCTAATCCCTTTGGACCCATGGTCATGTAATGGGTTTCCATTACCCAGTTTAAAAGGGGTTTCTTTTTTATTTTAATTCTTTCTTTAGAAAAGGGGCTTGACCCCAATCCTTATGGTACTAACCATATAGTATGAATATACAAGAAGACATGGTAAAAGTGAAATAAGTTGACAAAGGGTTAAATAAAAAAGATAAGGATTTAAAAAGATCCAAAACCTATACAATTATTATTGGATGAATTTATTTCAACTTATATTTATATTATCTTAGAATTTAATTAGTTTTAGACCTTTTGAAATCAAAAACCATTTTATAATAAAATAATACTTTCAAACTTTCATAAAGAGCCCCTCCTCCTTCTTATAAAAGGACACCACCTATAACCCATTACTCACACCTCTCAATCTCCTTTTCTCATCAAACATCAGCTTAAATAAGCTCTCAACATCCATATATTCCTCCTAGAATACTTACCTTAGGCATAAGGCACTTCAAGAAAGACTTTTGGTTCGAACCAAAGGGAGTTACCCGATTTAAAGCTAACATCTTCCCTCAAGTTCTCTTCTTTTATTATACTTATTCACTTTTTATGCTCTTATTCTTATTTGTTTACATAACAACACTGGTATCCTCAATATACTAGGTTGTTTTTATGAGAAGGATTCAAACTACACTTACACACACCTCCGTGTAATGGGTAAAGAACATACTATTTCTGTGGACGAAAAACTATTACCTCACGAAACAATGATTGCTCAGTCTTCTCATGCCACCTCTTATGGTGGCCATTAAGATGGAACTGTATTTGTATGTGATATATATATTATATTTATATTGTGTCTATTCTTCTTTATTTTTCATTTATATCATACCTTTATGGTTTCCATAATGGGTAAATGCGATAATATCATTTGAGGAAGCGTGGACTACTGCCCCCTCAAAGTGATATGACTCATTCATTCCATATGTAGAATGTATAAAGGATGGAGTTAAAGAAATTATATATGAAATTATACTTGATTTATAATATAACTATTTATCATTATGTTTTCATTCCATTAAATATGAAATAGAAATGAAAGTAGTGTTCATGCGTAAGTACGACTAACTGTCTCCATGAACGGTGCATTTCATTTCTTAACTCCAAATATTATGTATTATTATGAATACATATATATACTGAATATATATGATATATATGATATCTAAATCATGAATATCATTCTAGAGATAATTTACTTTTGACCACATGGACAATTTGTAATTATAAGAAGTTAATTTTTCACTCAAGTACCAAAAATCGACAAAACGACCGATATTAACTTAAATAATTATGTAATTTTTATAACATGGTAATAAGTGATATAAAAGGAATAATAAACTTGAAAAAATTTTCTTAAGAAAGTAGAAATTATCTTATGTTTATTATTGAGGAAGAACAAGGAACATCCAAGACAATTCGAACTTGAGGTAACACTATTGGAAATAAGGACATTTGCGATGGGGCATTTGCGTCGGGATCCCGTCGCTAATGTGCTTTTGTGACGGGGGTCCGTCGCAAATAGCTCGTTGCGGAAAATGGCTTCGCAACAAGAATTATTTGCAACGGGCCCGTCGTTAAAAGTAGTATTTGCGACGGGACATATGTCCCGTCGCAAATACGAGTCGTTATATTTAAAAAACTTTTAAAAAAAATATTACAAAATTATTTTAATTAATATAATAATAATACTATTTGCGACGGGCATAGTACTCATCTCAAATAACAAAAAAAAATAAAAAAATAGTAATAAATTATTTTAATTAATATAATAATAATCCAATTATAATTCTAAAATAAAAAAATAAAAAAAATATTAATAAATGATTTTAGTTAATATAATAATAGAATTATAATTCACAAATAAAAACAATAAATTATTAATAAATTATTTTAATTAATATAATAATAATAGATTTATAATTCAAAAATAAAAAATAATAAAATATTAATAAATGATTTTAATTAATATAATAATATTAGAATTATAATTCATAAATAAAATAAATATTAATAAGTTATTTTAAATAATATAATAATAATAAAATTTTAATACATTCAAATATTAAAATAATTCAAATATTACAAAAAAATATAATTAAATTATAATATTATAAAATTTTAATATATATATATATATATAATTAAATATTATAAAATATTAATAATATTATTATTCATATTAATATTGTTATTTCAAAATAAAATATTATTTATATTTTATAATGAGATAGAAACTACGAATAGAAAAAAAATTCATATTTTGATTTAACAAACTTTATAACATAAAAACAAA
Organism: Viscum album; assembly: GCA_963277665.1. Classification (NCBI taxonomy): domain Eukaryota; kingdom Viridiplantae; phylum Streptophyta; class Magnoliopsida; order Santalales; family Viscaceae; genus Viscum; species Viscum album. The sequence continues at coordinate 690,300,265 of OY728164.1, forward strand.
CTCTAATCTGAAAGAGGGGGGAGGGGGAGGGGGAGGGGGGATCTGCAGATGCTGGTGGAGGAAAATCCATACCTAAAGCACGAGTGAGTTGGTGCATGTACTCCATCTGCTCCTGCTGCTACTGTTGCTTCCACCGACTCATCTGCTCCTTGTACAGCTACTGCTGGCGTCGACGCTCCTCCTCATGCTCCTGCTGCTGCTGACGCATCTCCTCCTGCTCCTGTCGGAGACTCTCTATCAGTGCAGTCTGAGATCGCAACTGATCCTCATATTGTGTAGCAGAATAAGATGCACGAGGTCCTCTCTAGATGGACGCCGACATCGCATCACTGCCATAATAATCTTCGGGAGTCAGTCGAGAGCTGATACCAACTACTCGGCCCTTCTCGAAGGCATACTGGGTGGTCTGCATCCATGCCGACTCATCAAACTGACGACCACTGGCCTGATCTGATGACTCGGTCTGACTCTAAGGCTGGGTCTGTGACGCTGCGGCCTCATATGACACTTGTAGTTTCAATTTAAAATTAAAATTTTGATTATATTGTATGGAGTTAATTTTTAAACTTGAAAACAAATAATACTGACCACGATGTGACGCTGAAGATCACCTCTGAGCTCCCCAGTAGCAGGATCACTATACATCCTCCGATATACGTCGTACTCTGTAATATCGGGGCGCTCGATAGCCTATAGGAATAAAAAATAAACTGTTAATATTTATATTTATATAAAATATTTATAAATAATGTACGTACCAGATGCTGTCTATGAGTACTGAAAGTACGACTTCCAGCTCGATGAGTCACCTCCCGTCTCCCCCGATTCTGCCTCCCCACCGATGATCTCCTCTGAAAGGCATCACTCTACCAGTGCGCACATAATCCATCCCATACGTGGGATGAAATGTACTGTGGTTGGTGTGCTCTACAGGAGTCATCAAAAATGGATACTCTTGCTTTCGTCATGGATTCTCTCCTCATGTTTTTCAAAAACTGACAAAAGTGATCACGCATGACCACCTCCCATGCATCGTGGATGGCTCCACGCATGGTATCCTCGATCGGATACCATAAACCCTACAAATAAATCAAAATATCAAGTTAGAAATGAAATAATTTTCAAAATAAAAATTATTTATTTACGTACGTACCAACCAATGGCCGAACATGGTCTGCTACACATCAATGGGAATATGCTCTCATGTAGTCCAAGGCTGAGAGAAAGAGTTGCGCAAAATAGCGCTGCCCTATCCGAATTCTATATGCGGAAAACTGTAAAAATAATAAACATTTATTATGTGAATAGATTAATGAAATTTTAGTCAAATCCACAGGTTATCACACAGGTTATCACACCTCCTTGTGCGTGGATCAAACCCAAGACGTGGACGTCGCTCGGGGACGGGGTCAGGAATCATCAATCGTGCAAGACCGCGCCCCCTCCGCGGTCTCCCTGAAGCGCCTACAGGCTGTGGGTCATCTGCCAGAAACTCATCTGCATCAAAAGACAGGTCAGCATCTGCCAACTTACGCAATGCGTCATCATCCATCTGAAACCGAAAATGTTAATGTTGTTAGAAAATAATTGATAATTACTATTATATATACATATATATTAGTTATGATTATATATAACTACCATGGAATTCTCTCAGTGTTCATCTTCATCATCATCTTCATATATGTCAATGTCATCTTCATATTCCTCCTCAACATCATTGATATCCATTCGAGTTCTAGTTGCTTCATCTCTTACCATTTAAAATTCATATGTGACATCATTAACATCATCGTCATCACCAACTCTTAAATGTGGGGTGTCGTCATCGATACTCATGTCTCTTTGTAAAAAAGATTTATTTTGAGTACTCTCTTGAAAAACTTCAATTCCTTTCACATCAGTGAAAGCACATTCACTTTGACTAAACTGATTGTCTCGAATTTTTATTTTTATTATACTCCACCAATCAGTCAAGTCTTTTGACGTAGAACGGTACTTTGCATAATAAACTTGATGTGCCTGTTGAGCCAATAAGAATGGTTCATTTACTGTGAGAACACTTTTACATTTAATGTCGATGATTCCATGAGTCGGATGAACACGCACGCCTCTCTCTGTATCCAACCACTGACATTTGAACCTGGTTATGTAATGTTGTCCAAGATAACAGAGTTCAATGATTTCATCAAGAATGCCATAAAAGTCAACTTAATTTTCTCAATAATGAGATCCTCTCAAGCTAACTCCATTGTTCATTGTTTTTTTTTTGATTCCCCATATGTATGTGTATGAAATCGAAATCCATTCACCACATATGCATTATAAGTTTTAACAAGTTTGGAAGGTGGTTTACTCAATATACACAACCGTTTGTCAATTTTATCAGCATGTCGAGACACCTGAAAATTTGTGAAATAATTATCAATATAGTAAACTATACATTGAATGAGTTTCTAAAAGATAAAGAATTTATGTTACCAGTTTTTGAAACCAATGAGAGAAATTTTTCTGTCGGCGTTCTTCGAGAGAAGCTATTGTAATTTGTGGAATTTGTTTCTTCATATGATTATCATACAACCTATAAAAAACAAAGTTATTTATTTTAACATAAATGATAGAATTAGTTATATAAACACTTACAGTACAACTAATGTCATCTCTTCACAGTTGAGAAGAACATACGTATGAGCTCTCTGATGTTCATCATCCGAAATCCAGCGTTCATGAAATCCACCAAAACCAAGCTCTGGCTGGTTGAAAACAGATAATTGATTGTTGATTTCATCAATATTCCTCTCGTTCCGTCCCATTCAGTTGTGTTTTGAAGGATACTCAGATTCAAAATAATGGGATCAGAAAAAAGATATTTTCTCTTGCAAATAAGCTTCTGCAATAGATCCTTCAATAGATTCTTTGTTACGTACTTTTATTTTCAATTTTTGCATGCATGTTTCGAATGGGTACATCCATCGAGACTATACTGCACCTCCACATTTGGCTTCATATGTCAAATGTAATATCAAATTTTCCATTGAGTCGAAGAAAGACCGCAGAAATATTTTTTCCAGTTTACATATAATTACAACAACATCTTCTTCAAGTTTGCATAGAGCATCATAATCTACTGTAGCCGCACAAATGTCCCGAAAAAAAAAAATATGACATGTCTGTTATGGAATCCCAAATCACAGAATTCAACAGACCTCTTAATCCAATGGGTAGAAGTCTTTCCATTATAACATGACAATCATGACTTTTTAATCCAGTAATATGGTCATTCTTTACACATCTACCCAAATTGGAAGCACAGCCATCTAGAAGTCTCAAATAAGCAATCCACTGACAAAATAATAAACGGTTTTCTTTAGACAGTGTATAAGCTGCTATTGGTTTTAATAACTTTTCTGTTCTGACATTCTCAAACAGTTCCAGTTTTGGACGCCTGCAAATTTGGGCAAGATCTAAACGTGCATTTACATTGTCTTTGATCTTTCTTGGAATATCCAAAATTGTATGAAACAAATTATCAAAACAGTTCTTCTAAATATTCATAACATCCAACATGTGGCGGACCAACAAATCAGACCAATATGGCAAATCCCAAAATATGCTATGTTTAATCCAATTGTTTTCTTTCCCAAAACCAGAAATTTTCTGTTGGTTTATTGTGGGACCAAAAGTGATGGGAGGTAATGAAAATACAACTGATTTTAACTCCGAGCCTGATATCATTTTTGGAGGTTCATCCCTTTCAACTATTCCTTTTCTGAAATGAGATCTGTTTCTGTGAAAAGGATGATCAGCTGGAAGAAATCTGCGATGACTGTCAAAATAACAAGGTATCTTTCCATGAATGATCATAAATGCTTTGTTCTCTCTCATATAGTAAGGACATGATTTATGACCATATGTACTCCAGCCAGATAACATCCCATAAGCCGGGAAGTCACTAATTTTCCACATCAATGCTGCTCTCAGTATGAAATTCTGTTTCGTAGCAACATCATATGTACTGACACTAGTACTCTACAATAAACTTAATTCATCAATCAATGGTTTCAAATAAACATCAATATTCTTCTTCGGATGTCCTGGAATTAGTAAAGTCAAAAAGATATAGGGCTCCTTCATCAACATCCATGGAGGTAAATTGTACAGAGTTAAAAAAACTGGCCAACATGAATACTGACTACCATAAGATCCGAACGGACAGAAACCATTAGTGGAAAGGCCCAATCGAACATTTCTAGCTTCTAAAGCAAAGGATGTATGCACTCTATCAAAATGTTTCCATGAATCACCATCGGTTGGATGATTCAAGCTTTTATCGGTTAAAATATTCACTTTATGCCATGACATCATTGTCGCTGTATTCTTAGACATGAATAAACGTTGTAGTCTGGATGTAAGAGGAAAATATATCAACTGTTTTACAGGAATCTAACCAGACTTCCCATGTTGCCCTTCTTTATATCTCGGTTGCCCACATGTGGGAAAACTATCCAACGACTCATTTTCCACAGAATATAAAATGCATTCATTTGAACATGCATGAATCTTCTAACAAGTAAGTCCCAAATTTCGAACCAGCCTCTTACTCTCGTAGTAATTTGCAGGCAAAACATTTCCTTTGGGTAACAGTGTTTTAAGCAAAGAAAATATATGGTCAAAACAAGTGTTTGACATTTCGTTATCTCATTTGATAGCCATAAATTTTGCAAATGCTTCTAATTTGCTCATCTTGCAGCCAGGAAATAATGCATCCTCAGCAGACCTCAATAACTCATAAAATTCAGACGGTGCCAACTCAGGATTTGAAGTTATATTAGCCGGAGTTTCTGTATGTTGAACAGATGAACCTGCAACATCATGTACTAAATCGTGAAATCGGGATGGATCCAGAATCAAGTTGGTATCACATACTCTGGAACTGCGTTCACCGTGTTGATACCAAAAAACATAATCTGGTTGAAAACCAAAACGCAAGAGATGTTCCCCCACTTTGTCAAACGTGTCAAACGTTCTCAATGCACATTTTCTACAAGGGCATTTTATTGTGCCTTCTGAAACAAATTCTGGATTTGATGCTGCAAATGATAAAAAAGTCTCCACACCCTCTATATATACTAGATTTAAACCAGAACTGTTTGGATTTCTATATTGATTTATCCATATGCGGTCATCTAATAATGACTATTGACGACCTCGTTGTTCCATATTTTTCTATAAAATATAAAAGCATTACATGTTTTGAATAATTTGTTAGAAAAAACATTCAAGCAAGGACAATTATAGAGTTTACATCAGATACGACTGACGCAAACTTTTTATTGGGATATACCTAAAAATTGACCCTTTAAGAATTAGACATGTTAAGAATAAAGCAAAACTTGTTACAAATATTGATAATTTTAATATTATATAAATTTTTTATTATTTTAATAATACTAATATTTTTTTCATAAATATTAATTATATAATAATAAAATTATTACATTATTAGTATATTTTATTATTAATATTAAAATAATATAATTTTCTATATTATATACAATTCTCCTTTTATCTGTGTGTTTACCATTCTGTCTCCACATGTAATATTTGCATTCACTTTCACCTCTCCATTGGTGAGTAGGTTGATAATTTTGAAAAAGAATGCAAATATTACATGTGGAGACAGAAAACACACAGATAAAAGGAGAATTGTATATAATATAGAAAATTATATTATTTTAATATTAATAATAAAATATACTAATAATGTAATAATGTTATTATTTCTAATTATTGGTAATTATTCCTAATTATTGTTAATTATTCTGAATTATTAGTAAATATTGGTAAATATTGGTAAATATTGGTAATTATTGGTAATTATTGTTAATTATTGGTAATTATTACCAATTATTGGTAATTATTACCAATTATTGGTAATTATTATTAATTATTGGTAATTATTCCTAATTATTGGTAATTATTCCTAATTATTGGTAATTATTGTTAATTATTGGTAATTATTCCTAATTATTGGTAATTATTGTTAATTATTGGTAATTATTGTTAATTATTGGTAATTATTCCTAATTATTGGTAATTATTCCTAATTATTGGTAATTATTCTTAATTATTGGTAATTATTCCTAATTATTGGTAATTATTCCTAATTATTGGTAATTATTGGTAATTATTGGTAATTATTGGTAATTATTCCTAATTATTGGTAATTATTCCTAATTATTGGTAATTATTCATAATTATTGCTAATTATTCCTAATTATTGCTAATTATTGCTAATTATTTATAATTATTTTTAATTATACCTAATTATTCCTAATTATGGCTAATTATTGCTAATTAATCCTAATTATTGCTAATTATTCCTAATTATTCCTAATTATTGCTAATTATTGGTAATTATTGATAATTATTGGTAATTATTCCTAATTATTGGTAATTATTCCTAATTATTGGTAATTATTCCTAATTATTGGTAATTATTCCTAATTATTGGTAATTATTGGTAATTATTGGTAATTATTGGTAATTATTCCTAATTATTCCTAATTATTGGTAATTATTCCTAATTATTGGTAATTATTCTTAATTATTGGTAATTATTCCTAATTATTGGTAATTATTGCTAATTATTCTTAATTATTGATAATTATTGGTAATTATTTCTAATTATTCCTAATTATTGGTAATTATTCCTAATTATTGGTAATTATTCCTAATTATTGGTAATTATTGATAATTATTCCTAATTATTCCTAATTATTGCTAATTATTAGTAATTATTCCTAATTATTGCTAATTATTTCTAATTATTGGTAATTATTGGTAATTATTGGTAATTATTCCTAATTATTGGTAATTATTCCTAATTATTGGTAATTATTCCTAATTATTCCTAATTATTCCTAATTATTGCTAATTATTGCTAATTATTTCTAATTACTGCTAATTATTTGTAATTATTGCTAATTGTTGGTAATTATTGGTAATTATTAGTAATTATTGGTAATTATTCCTAATTATTGGTAATTATTCCTAATTATTGGTAATTATTCCTAATTATTGGTTATTATTCCTAATTATTGGTAATTATTCCTAATTATTTGTAATTATTCTTAATTATTGGTAATTATTCCTAATTATTGGTAATTATTCCTAATTATTGGTAATTATTCCTAATTATTCCTAATTATTGGTAATTATTCCTAATTATTGGTAAATATTGACAATTATTGGGAATTATTGGTAAATATTGAAAACTATTGGCAATTATTGGTAATTATTACTAATTATTACTAATTATTGTTAATTATTACTAATTATTGTTAATTATTGTTAATTATTACTAATTATTGTTAATTATTACTAATTGTTGGTAATTATTGATAATTATTGGTAGTTATTACTAATTATTGATAATTATTCCTAATTATTGATAATTATTCCTAATTATTGATAAATATTCCTAATTATTGGTAATTATTCCTAATTATTGGTAATTATTCCTAATTATTTGTAATTATTCCTAATTATTGGTAATTTTTCCTAATTATTGGTAAATATTGACAATTATTGGCAATTATTGGTAAATATTGGTAAATATTGACCAATTATTGAAAAATATTGACAATTATTGGTAAATATAAGTAAATATTGATAATTATTACTAATTATTACTAATTATTGGTAATTATTGTCAATTATTGATAATTATTGTTAATTATTATTAATTATTACTAATTAATGTTAATTATTTCTAATTATTATTAATTAATTCAAATTAATTTTAATTTTTCATAATTACTGCTAATTAATTTTAATTACAGCTAACTATTTTAAATTAATTAGTGTTTAATTGTCTCTAATTACTGTTAATTATTAATAGTTATTCATAATTATTTCTAATTAGGAATCAGAAAAAAAATTATAAAAATTAAAAATAAATAAATAAAATAAATATTAAATTAAAATTCAGATAAAAACCTTAAACTTGATGTCAATGTCGAGCCACTGTAGTTGTAGGACACCACCAACTGACTCCTCGAAATTGGAAAAAAAATTATACAACTGGTCGTCGGAAAAAGTTCAGAGTGAAAAAAACTGTAACGGTTGGCAGTATTTATAGGTTAGATTAATTGCGACGGGCCAATTTGCGACGGGATTCCCATCGCAAATAAAGGTAATTGCGACGAGACCCGTCGCAAATAACCTCGGCCGCATTTAATTATGGGCGGCATTAAAAGGGTTATTTGCGACGGGGCCCGTCGCAAATAACACCTGCCGCCGGAAGATTTGCGACGGGACTGCAGTCCCCTCACCAATACTCTTTAACCGTCGTCGGTTATTTGCGACGGGGCTCTAACCCCGTCGCAAATAAACTTCACGCCAAACCATTTGCGACGGTTAAAAGAAACCCGTCGCAAATACTCTTTAACCGCCGCCGGTTATTTGGGACGGGGTTAGAACCTCGTCGCAAATAAATTTCGTGTGGTTTGGCATGCATTTCGCGCCAAACCATTTGCGACGGGTAAAAGAAACCCGTCGCAAATAAGTCATTCCGTAAGGTATTTGCGACGGGAATTATTCTCGTCGCTATTATCCATTTTTTCCGTAGTGTAAGGGGTTTTCATCTCACTTTTTATTCCAGTGAGATTCATGCTATATATGCCACTATTTTCTTTTGTGTGGTATATGTACAACCCATGATTGTATTAATTGTATAATTTAATTTAATTTATGTTTATTTACATCTTCATTTTATGATCCTTCTTTCATGTGGTGTATGTTTTGTAAGTTACCAAATCAGTAAGGGAACCTTTCACCCTCCTCTTCTAGTCAAAGACATATTTTATGTTATGTCATTAAATTTCAATTATCAAATGTTGGAATATGTTATTATATATCCTTATTGCTGTTAAAAAAATACATGTGATTATAGACTCTTTTTTCTCTTAACAACTCATTTTTCTGAATTTTAAGTGATGTCGTTAGGCTGTCGAATTTCTGTAAGAGAACTTCTTAAACCAATTTTAATTATTTCGGTTAAACTTATACTTCTTGATTATGTCATACTATGAATTTGTGTGAATGAACTATGATTTTTTTACACTTATTATCCACTTATATAGGGTGTATTCTTATTTGTCACACAAAATTATGTCATTTATTTGTCCTTAATCTAAGGAGGTGATCTTTGCAATAGACTATGTCTCAATTTACATTCCATTGAGACTTTTTTGTTGTTATACACCAATTCACTTTTATATGGTATATATACTACCCTTTGACATATTATATCATTAATCTCCTTATTATCAAGATATTATAATCTTTTATTAATGTTATTCCTCAATTATTTGTATTCAAGTGTCTTTCATTTGGTTAGGAACTCTTTAACTAAAATATCATTTTAATTGTTTTAAAGATTTATTCTTATAAATCTTTCTCATTAGTGTCTGTGTTTTAAAAATGGTTTTAAGGATTTATTTATATGGAAATGAATGTTTTGAAATTAAAATTTCTTCAAAAAGCTTCAAAGTGGAATGGGACACTTTGATTTAAAAATCTCTTTATTAAATGTGTTAAATGGTTTTGAAAATGATTTTATAAAGCATTGATTATGTCAATATCTTGAAATGATATATTGTTATTGCAATGTGGAAATGTTATCTTTCCTTTATTCTTGTTTTATGTGTTATGAATATGTTATGGTTGTTGGGCATTTTTTATCTATACGGGTCGTTCCATGATAAACCTAGGGCAGGTGAGCCTGCGATAGCTCTCCAATGCATTGGGTAACATGATGGAGATAAACATTAATGTTTCTTCTATTAGATTTAAGGAATATACTGTGATGGGTATTTTAACGTAACTACATATGTAGCTATGAAAGCTACAATGTAATTATGATATGGTTGATACAAGTTACCTTTATGATTTATGATTTCTATGTGTTATTCATAAATCTTATGATTTCATGTGGTATGTTAAAGAGCTTATGTTTTGTATGTATTGATGGACTAATGATTTATTTCTTTATCTTACAACCCTTACTGAGCTTTTTATTATCAACCCATGTTTTTGAAATGTTTTTCATAGGGTATAAGGAAGGGTAAGAGAAAGGAATAATTGAATAATATTTATATCAAGTAAATAATTATTGTTTTCTTTCAAGGGTTTTTATTTTTTGAAAAAAAATGGATACTAATTAGAAGTGTCTACATTGTAATTTTTGAGATGTAATGTAATAGTTATGACCTAATTCTCTAAAACTATAAACCTGAAAAGATCCTCAATGTGAATTATTAAAATAATTCAATATTATATAATGATAAGGTTGGGTCTTATAGATGGTATCAAAGGTTGGTTAGTTTAGGAGTTAGGATATTGTTAAATTAATATCCATAAATTAATTTATGGTATGATTGAAATGATATAGCATTTATAGATTACCATGTTTCTTTGCCTAGTATATTTTTGTGTTTATAATGGTTTTCCGTAGAGAAAATAGGGCAGAAATGCTTGGAAGGAATACAGAGGAGAATAACCTTCTGAATTAGCAACCAGAGATGGTTGGAATCGGAACTGAGCAGTTTGTTACAGTGATGGATCAGTTGACTGAGGTGATAAATGGTGGTTGTGTTTATATATTATATTTTGGTATATTCTAAAAGTAAAGAGAAACATGAATGTCATTTAAGGGTTGTCTTGCAAACTTTAAAAGAAAAGAAACTGTATGGAAAATTCAGCAACTGTGAGTTTTGGTAACAACAAATTTCATTCCTTGGTCACATTGTTTCAAAAAATGGAAAAACTATTAATCCTGCTAAAACAAAAGTTGTTGAATAATGGCCAAGGCCCACAAATATAACTAAGATCCATAGTTTTCTTGGTTTAGCAGGTTATTACCAGATGTTTTTTGAAAAAATTTCACAGTTATCTATCCCACTGACTAAGTAAACTCGAAAATGTGTTAAGTTTTTCCAGAAAAAAGAATGTGATGATTGTTTCCATGAATTGAAAAGAAGATTGTTGAATGATCTAGTTTCAAATTAACCTTACAAAGATGGTGAATTTGTTATCTATAGTGATGCTTCGTTGAAAGGAATTGGTTGTGTCCTAATGCATAATGATTTGGTGTCAGTAAAATCATCTCTATCGGATAGAATTAAGAAGGCGCAGAAGGAAGACAATGAGTTGTAGAAAAAGGTATAGTTGATTCAGAAGGGTAAGTTTCATGATATTAACATTGATAATGATTATTTTTTGAGGTTTGGAAAGAGATTATGTGTGCCTTGTGTTTCATAGTTGAAGAAAGATTTGTTATGTGAAGCTTATAGTTCTCTGTTTTCAGTTCATCCTGGTAGTACTAAGATATACAAAGATCTTCGGGAGTATTACTGGTGGGATGGAAGGAAAAGATATATTAATGACTTTACTATGAATTGTTTGACTTATCAATAGGTTAAAGCATAGCGAAAGTTACCAAAAGGGATTCTTTAGCCTTTACCCGTGCCAGAGTGGAAATGGGAAAATTGTAACGACCTGAATCTGGAGCCCTTCCACTAGTGCCCCGTACCTGGTTCGCCACATGACCTCAAGCGCATTTCCCCAAATACCAGAGGCTGCTGACTAGCAGCGAGGGCCTTGGTGAGTTAGTGGGGAAACTATGCCCTCATTTGGTAAAGTATGCAGCGAAAGAATAAGCATAAACAATAGCGGAAGCAGTAAACAACATTCAACAATTGAACCAAAAGGAGAAACAATGTCTCACATAATAATAATGATGCAGTACGGTACATGTATCTATGGAAAGCAGTAAACAAATCAACATGCTAAAATACAACTAAAACCAAATTACTAAATGTAAACAGTACATCCAATAGCATCACGGGCCCAAGCCCGGTCCCATGCTCTCCAGCTCCAACCAGCTATCAAGTACCTGAGGTAGAAGGGCCATAATCCCTACCTATACCTGCAACCATATAATCTGTTTTGGGCCAAAAAGCAGGACCCAAACAGGGTGTGTGACTAATACCTGTAGGAAACCACCACAAGATTTGTTCCCTACTGTCAGTGAGTGATATAGCAAAAGTAAAGGTAAATAAATACAATAAACAATTCTACCAATTACCATTCACATTCATTTAATTACAAAACCAGGGAAAACCAGCAAGGTTTCTATTCCAAGATAAGAAAGTAACAAAGCAGGTATCTAAAATACTACCAAAACACAAGCAGTACAAAACCAAAGCTTGTTCTTTGGCTTGGTGGACTCGTCACAACCAACCATCAAAATTCACACTGACTCTCTGGGTGGAAAAAACTAGCAGACCCCTATAGTCCAGTCAACAAACAAGGCACATACACTCTGGGAAGCTCTTATGTCAATTCCCTTATGGTCTTGCAATGATAGCTACGGACTCTCTGAGGAAGCACTTACGTCTAATTCCTCTTGTGGCCTCGATGCATGGGTAATCTAAGAACACTCTTGGGAAACACAAAGTCCTATTCCCGTAGGTCCTGCGTACGAAACTAAAACCAACAGACCCTTTAGGGAAGCACTTAATCGTCTATTCCCTCTTTGATCTCCCGCACCAAGTTCTCGCAGCCCTGAGCAGTCCAATCGTGCGTAATCGACTGATAGCAACCCTAAGTAAGTTAAATAATTACTTGGCTAATATCTACCATACATCAAAAGCATTTAAACAGTAGGCAACACATGCAATCAGTGATAACAAGTAAACTAACAATTGCAATAGGGTTTCCTCACAAGCAACGGTGCCAAACGGCGATAAATAGCCAAACGGGGGAGGAAAAACACCTATGGGGTGATCCTCAAACATGCAACCAAGCATAGTGTAGCAGCAATCCATCATAATCTAACAAGAAATCTAGGTCAGATAAACAATAGGATCAAAATCCTAAACCCGGGATACCCGATACATGTGTATCCAGCACTTTTGCAACCAGAACTCAAGGAACTTCAACGTAGGGCAACAAACCACCTACCTCGATCCTCGGAGATCAATATACTTGAAACTCGGACCATGAATCATCCTATAACGGAGTAGATCTATAAAAACATCTAAAACTTTCAACCTCAGATAACTCACACGAGAGGAAGAATCATGAAACGAGGCTAAAGAAGAACCAAGAACTCACCGTTGTGATTCTTCTGCAACCGACAGAGTTTGATTCGGACAACCGGTGACGGATCGGTGGCTCAGAGAAGAATCGGCCTTCTTGGATGTTCTGGACGGGATTAGGCGGAGAAGAAGACGTTTATGGTCATTAGGCGTGACCCTGGGTCGATTAATGAAATAAAAAACAGTACACGGCGTGTAGTGGGTTTTTCCGTACTCCTCCAAAATCGGCCTCCACGTCACCCCTACACACCGTGTGTGTGGGATGGTCTCGGCCAACACACGACTTCGAGTGGCCGAGGAGTACATGGTGTGTACTCATAAAGTACACACTGTGTACTCTGAAAATGTAAAGATTCTCCAATTTTCCTTAAAAATCCCATAAAAGAGATCCGTACCTGAATCTGAAACTCTAGGTTCTTAAAAACTTACCCCCTTAAAGAAATTTGTCCCCGGATTTCCCTAGCAAGGCGTGGAAGAAGAAACATCGAATAACTCTGTCCACTGTGATCGCATATCAACCTCCCTCTCCCAAGTCTCGTCCTGTATATGGCTGTGCTGCCATAGCACCCGTACCAGAGGAACAGACTGGCCACGAAGTACTTTTACACTACGATCAACAATCCTGATAGGATGCTCCTCGAAATATGCATCCTGCTCCAACTCAACCTCCTTGGGTTGAAAAACATGAGACAGGTCTGAGAAATATCGTCGAAGCTGAGAAACATGAAAGACGTCGTGCATCGCCTGGTACCTCTGAGGTAACTGCAACCTGTAAGAAACCAGCCCGGCTCTCTCCAGAACCTCAAACATCCCGACATATCTCGGTGAAAGCTTACCCTGTCTCCGAATTCTCTTGTGTCCCAACCTCGGTGCGACATGCAGGAAAACCTAATCCCCGACCTCGAACTCCAGAGGTCGTCTCCGCTGATCCTCATAGGACTTCTGCCAAGATTGTGTTGTCTTCATCCTCTTCTGAATCAACTCTATCTATTCTAAGGTCTCCTGAACAAGATGACGTCCCAAAAAAGCTATCTCTCCTGCCTCTAGCCAGCATAAAGGTGATTGGTATGGCCTATCGTACAAAGCCTCGTAAGTTTCTATCTGAATAGTTGCCTGAAAACTGTTGTTGTAGGCGAACTCCACTAGAGTAATATGCTTCTCCCAAAAACTGCCAAAGTATAGAATGCAATATTGGAGCATATTCTCAAGCACCTGGATTGTATGCTCGTACTGGCCATCAGTCTGGGGATGGTATGTTGTACACAAAAGTACCTGTATACCCAATTCCCTCTGCAGCCCCTGCCAGAAGTGCGAAGTAAAATGTGCATCCCTGTTTGAAACAATGGAGTGTAAAACTCCATGCACACATACAATATCTCGGATGTACAACCATCCCAGCTCATCAACACTGATTGTATCCTTGATCGGAATGAAGTGTGAAACCTTCGTGAGCCTGTCCACTACAACCCAAACCGCATCATTTTCTCAAGGTGATCTCGATAAACCTGTCATGAAGTCCATCGTGACATCATTCCATTTCCACTCAGGAATGGGTAACTGCTGCAAAACCCTACTGGTCACTGATTCTCTACCTTCACCTGCTGAAAGGTGGAACACCGCATAACAAAACCAGCCACATCCTTCTTCATACCTAGCCACTAGTACTGACGGTGCAAGTCTCGGTACATCTTGGTGACACCAGGATGAACTGCCCAAGCTAAAGCGTGGAACTTCTTCATCAGCTCCTCACGTATGTCCACTGAAACCCATACACAGCCATGAAAAAATAGCACCTCGTCATTGCCCACTGTCCACCCTGGAGTAGGGTCTCCATCTGACACACCCTCCCGTAGGACTAGGCCTTCAGGGTCTGATAGCTTCCTCATTTAAAACTCGATCAAAAAGGGTAGAGGTAACAACTATAGAAGAAAGAACCGTCTGACCCTGTCTGTCGTGCACCTCCAAATGCATCTCAGAGAATAGATCCATGAGCCGCCACTCACTGATGGCCTCCTGAAATTCCTACAACTGAGTCCTCTTGCTCAGTGTGTCTGCCACAGCATTGCCTTTCCCATGAGTATAAGCAAGCTCGAAGTCGAAAGACTGTAGGTACTCAACCCACCTCCGCTGTCTCAGATTCAAGTCACACTGTGTAAAGATATACTTGAGGCTCTTGTGGTCAGTATATACCACGAAATTCTCTCCCATGAGATAGTGCCTCCAACAACGCAAATCATGAACAACAACAGCCAACTCCTTGTCATGTTTAGTATAGTTCTTCTCATGTGGCCTCAACTGCTAAGATTTGTACGCGACAACACGATCTTCCTGCATAAACCCTACTCCAAGACCGATGCCAGATGAATCACAGAAAACTGTATAACTCTTACCCGGCTCTGGCAGAACTAGAATCGGTGTTGAAGTCAATCTCCCCTTCAGCTCCTGGAAAGCTGAGTCACAGGCTTCTGACCAAACAAACTTCACCCCCTTCTTAGTCAAGCCCGTCAACAGTGCTTCTAGGCGTGATAAGTCCTGTATAAACTGCCTTTAGTAGCCATCCATCACCAAAAAACTATGTACCTCGAAGACATTCTTCGGATGCTCCTAGGTGACTACTGCTCTCACCTTCTCTGGGTCTACTGATACTCCTATCTCTAAGATGACATGGCCCAGGAAGTGAATATTTTCCATCCAAAAGTGGTACTTTGAGAGTTTAAAATAAATCTGATGCTCCCTCAGTGTACTCAAAACGATCTCAAGATGGGTTGCATGGTCATGTCGAGTGTGAGAGTACACCAGGATATCATCCACGAAGACCACGACGAAGGAATCCAAGTAAGGATAGAAGACTCGGTTCATCAGTGCCATAAAAACTATTGGAACGTTCGTATGGCCGAACGGAATAACTGTATACTCATAGAGGCCATACCTTCTCCTGAAGGTTGTTAGAGGTATATCTGAAGGCCTAACATGCAGTTGATGATAGCCGGATCTCAAGTCGATCTTCGAGAACACCCTGTCTCCTCGAAGCTGATCAAAAAGATCATCAATCCTTGGCAAGGGATATCAGTTCTTGACCGTCAACTGGCTCAACATCCGATAATCCACGCAAATCTGTAAGGTACCATCCGATTTCTTCGCAAACAACACAGGTGAACCCAAAGGGGAAGTACTAGGTCGGATGAAAGCCTTAGCCTGCAACTCCTCCAACTGCTTCTTGAGCTCTTGAAACTCAGGTGTATCCATCCTATAAAGAGGTATGGATACCTGTGCGGCTCATGGAACAAGCTCAATCGAGAATTCTACATCACGCTTCGGAGGAAAACCTGAAAAGTATTCTAGAAAGACATCTGGAAAGCGATCAACCACTAGAGGAAAATCCATCTGATAGGTCCCCTGATCATCCAGATATAAACTAGAAATATGGTCCATAACACTACCCAACCCATGATGCTCTGGTCCAGCTCTGCTTGTCTGGACATCCCATTCACCCTTGTGAAGAAAAGACCCGCCCTCTAGTGACGTGAAACTCACCCTACGGTGATAACAGTCGAAAAAGGCCTGAAAAGAAACTAGCCATTCCATTCCAAGAATGAGAACATAAACTATCCTCTCAAGGACATAAAGATCCCACACGAAGTGACACCCACCAACCTTAAGGGGGAACTCCTTACACTGACGCACATTAGAAGTTCTATGTCCCAAAGGAGTGTCTAGTGCCAAGGTATCCTCAGATGTAAGGACAGTGAGTCTAAGGCTCTCCATAGTGTGCACAGAAATAAATCTATGAGAAGCTCTGGTATCGAAAAGTGCAAAAGATAAAACTTAGGCTACTAGGATTGTACCTCGAACTGTGGAAGGTCCTGGATCCTGCTCCCAATAAATCTGCTCTACTACAAACATCTGGCCAGTACCGCGACCATGTGTACCAGCCTGATATCCCTGAGCAGATCCCCCTTGAGCCTAACTACTACATCCGTGACCTCTACCCTGGCCTGAATGACCTGAATAACTCCAGCCCCCAGTTTGTTGCAGGACTGGTAATCCTGCTCCTGCACGAGGAGTAGAAACAGATCCTCCTTCACTAGCCACTAGAAGAAGAACCCTACAAAAACGCTGCAGGTGACCCATCTTTCCTTAAGCTCAGCACTCCACTAGATACCTCGAGCACTGAGGCTTCTTATGCCCACTCTTTCCTCACTGATAGAACACCACCTGGTTTCCATAAGGAAGATCTCGTCTTCCAGAAGAAGTACCCCGCTTCCTCGATTCACCTCGAGTAGACTCTCAGTGGCGCTTCCTACTATCAGTATGAAATGACTCAGCCTTGGATGTTGAACCACCCTGGTCAACAGCTCCAGTATCCTTCATATTTCTTTCGGTGATCAGTGTTTGGTTGACTATCAGAGTAATATAAGTCAACTGAAAAATGTTCACCTGTGATCTGATCTCTGTTTTGAGGCCTTCCTCAAACTTCCTCGCCAAAAACAGCTTGTCATTTCCCAGAACGGGAGAGAAACACGATAACTCAGTGAAGCGGGAGGAATACTTCATAACCAAAAGAGTACCCTGATACAGGTTCATGAACTCCCTGGCTCTTTCGGCCCTTAGCGTCACGGGATAGAAGTAGTCGTAGAACGTACGCTGGAATTCATCCCAAGCCATAGTCTGTTGGAGGCCTGCCTATGAGACTACATCCCACCATCTCTTTGCAGAATCTCGCAGCATGTAAGTCGCGAGATTCACCAGTCTATCTGGGGGTGTCTCTAGTTGCTCGAATATGGAAAGCATGGTTTCTAGCCATGACTCTGCAACCTGAGGTCCTCCATCCCCTGTGAAAGTGGGAGCATACTACTGCTGGAAGACTCGCGTTAGCTCTGCCATAGACGGGGCAGGATGCTGAGCTCCCTGGAAGGTCTACATGAACCTCATGAAATCCTCTCTGAACTGAGTGTCCGCACCAGTGTCTGGAATCACTGCAGGTTCCATATCCTGAACAATCGGCGGAACTACTAGTAGTCCTTGGTCTGTCGTATCAGGCGTACGACCACTGCCTAGTTCCTGGCTTGCAATGGGAAGACGTCTTGGTGCCATAACCCTGAAAGGTCAAAAGCACACTCCAGATTTAGGATCAACAATAACAGAAAACACAAGAGTACAAAACAAGAATAGGAGAGAGAAACACTTAAATTTTAAAAACTAAACTACACGGCGTGTATTTAAACTACACAGTGTGTTTGTTAAATCCATTTAAATGGCGTGCAATTCTACCACCATTGGTCGTGTAACATTCCAGACTACATGGCGTGTTGTCCCAAAACACGGTGTGTACTTGGACTCCACTCCCCTTCCCGAGTCTCTTTGCACGGAAACATACACGGTCCTACAAATTCTAAACTACACGGTGTGTGCACTAAGGACACGACATGTACAAGCCAGGCTTTGGTGGCCCGTGTAACAGGTTACACGGCCGGCCACACGGCTAACCCCTTACACGGCGTGTTCCGAACAAACACGACATGTATCGAAGAAGATAACATCGACTCGTGTTGTTCGTGATACAACCGGGCACCTAGAAGAAACTACACGGAATGTTCTTATAATACACAGTGTGTACTAGATTGGCTTGGCGACCAGTGTAGCAGGTTACACGGTCGGCTACACGGATGACCCCTACACGGAGTGTTCCGAACAAACACGATGTGTATAAGGATGGATAACACCGACCCGTGTTGTTCGTGACATGGTCGGGTACCCAGAAGAAACCTACATGGCGTGTTCTTATAACACACGGTGTGTACTACACGAGTTTATCTGACCTGTGTTGTTAGTGATACGGTCGGGTAAACGGTTGACAACTACATGGCGTGTACTTATGGTACACGGCGTGTCCCCGAAGATTTTCCGACACTCCTTGTTTTTGTTTACACAAATAGTAACACGGTTTAAAAACTACAAGGTTTGTATGAATAAAGTACATGTCGTGTATTCTGGGTTTTTCCAGGAAGTAGCTCAGAAACTGCTCTGAATGCCAGAAACACAGAAAAAAACAACATCTATGTGCCAAATTTCGATCCGTGGGGGACCATACTCCCCACGAATCAAAGATTGGCATTATAATCATGCATACAACAAGTAAACAGCATAACAAACAATGATTCGCCAAATTCCGATCCTCGTGGGCCCATAACCCACTAGTCGGAGGATCAAAACCTCCCTCTGATACCACTTTGTAATGACCCGAATCTGGAGCCCTTCCACTGGTGCCCCGTACCCGATTCCCCACATGACCTCAAGCGCGTTTCCCCAAATGTCAGAGGCTGCCGACTAGCAGCGAGGGCCTTGGTGAGTCAGTGGGGAAACTATGCCCTCATTTGGTAAAGTATGCAGCAGAAGAATAAGCATAAACAATAGCGGAAGCAGTAAACAACATTCAAAAACTGAACCAAAAGGAGAAACAATGTCTGACATAATAATAATGATGCAGTACGGTACATGTATCTATGGAAAGCAGTAAACAAATCAACATGCTGAAATACAACTGAAACCAAATTACTAGATGTAAACAGTAACTCCAACAACATCGCGGGCCCAAGCCCGGTCCCATGCTCTCCAGCTCCAACTAGAAATCAAGTACCTGAGGTAGAAGGGCCACAATCCCTACCTATACCTGCAACCATATAATCTCTTTGGGCCAAAAAATAGGACCCAAACAGGGTGTGAGACTAATCCCAGTAGGCAACCACCACAAGATTTGTGCCCTACTTTCAGTGAGTGATATAGAAAAAGTAAAGGTAAATAAATACAGTAAACAATTCTACCAATTAACATTCACATTCATTTAATTACACAACCAGGGAAAACCAGAAAGGTTTCTATTCAAAGATAAGAAAGTAACACAGCAGGTATCTAAAAGACTACCTAAACACAAGCAGTACAAAACCCAAGCTTGTTCTTTGGCTTGGTGGACTCGTCACAACCAACCATCAAAATTCACACTGACTCTCTGGGTGGATAAAACTTGCAGACCCCTATAGTCCAGTCAAAAAACAAGGCACAGACACTCTAGGAAGCTATTACGTCAATTCCCCTATGGTCTTGCAATGATAGCTATAGACTCTCTGAGGAAGCACTTACGTCTAATTCCTCTTGTGGTCTCGATACGTGGGTAAAATAAGAACACTCTTGGGAAGCACAAAGTCCTATTGCCATAATTCCTGCGTATGAAACTAAAACCAACAGACCCTCTAGGGAAGCGCTTAATCATCTATTCCCTCTTTGATCTCTCGCACCAGGTTCTCGCATCCCTGGGCAGTCCAGTCTTGCGTAATCGACTGATAGAATCCCTAAGTAAGTTAAACAACTACTTGGATAATAGCTACCATACATCAAAATCATTTAAACAGCAGGCAACCCAGGCAATCAATGATAACAAGTAAACTAACAATTGCAATAGGGTTGCCTCACAGGAAATGGTGCCAAACGGCGATAAACAGCCGAACAGGGGAGGAAAAACACCCATGGGGTGATCCTCAAACATGCAACCAAGCATTAAGTAGCAGAAATTCATCATAAGATAACAATAAATCTATGGCAGATAAACAATAGGATCAAAATCCTAAACCCGGGATACTTGATACATGGGTATCCGATACTTTTGCAACCAAAACTCAAGGAACTTCAACGTAGGGAAACAAACCACCTACCTCGATCCTCGGGGATCGATATACTTGAACCTCTTCCCATGAATAAGCCTAGAACGGAGTAGATATTCAAAAATTTATAAAACATTCAACCTCAGATAACTCACACGAGAGGAAGAATCAGGAAACGAGGCTAAAGAAGAACCAAGAAATCACCGCTGTGATTCTTCTGCAATCAACGGAGTTTGATTCGGAAAACTGGTGACGGATCGGTGGCTTAGAGAAGAATCGACCTTCTTGGACGTTATGGATGGGATTAGGCGGAGAAGTTTATGGTCATTAGGTGCGACCTCGGGTCGATTAATGAAATAAAAAAAGTACACGGTGTGTACTCTTAAAGTACACGGCGTGTAGTGGGTTTTTCCGTACTCTGCCAAAATCGGCCTCCACATCACCCCTACACACCGTGTGTGTGGCCCGGTCTCGGCCAACACACGACATTGAGTGGCCGAGGAGTATACGGTGTGTACTCATAATTTACACGGTGTGTACTCTGAAAATTTTCAGATTCTCCATTTTTCCTTAAAAAGACCATAAAAGAGATTCATACCTAAAACCAAAACTCCAGGTTCTTACAAAAATGTGTCCATGGATTTCATCATGGGATTAAAAAAGACTTCTCAAGGTAACAATGCAATCTAGTTTATTTTTGATCTATTAACTAAATCTAATCATTTTCATCCGATTCGAGATACTCTATCTCCAGATCAACTTTCTCGATTATATATTAAAGAGATAGTCATGTTACATGGATTTACCCTCTCCATTGTATCTGATCATGATCCTAGGTTTAATTATAACTTATGTAAAAGTATTAAGAATTATTTGGGTTATAAATTAAATTTTGGTACATCTTTTCATCCTTAATCAGATGGGCAGTCAGAACGAACAATTCAGACTTTGGAAGATATGATACGCGTTTCTTCAATGGGTTACCAGGGCATTTAGGACCAACGTCTTTATTTGGTTGAGTTTTTTATAATAACAGTTTTTATTCCAGTATACAGATGGAACCATTTGAGGCATTTTATGGGAAGTGGTGTCGAAGTCCAGATTTTTGGTATGAAGTAGATGAAAGGAAGTTGATGGGACTAGAATTGGTAGAAGAGATGGTAGAAAAAGTTTAGTTGATTCAGAAGCACATGAGAACAGCTCAGAGTCGGAAGAAAATTTATGTGGATAACCAGAGGAAGGATCTTTATTTCGAGGTAGGGGATCATGTTTTTCTCAAAGTTTATCAATGGAAAAGTGTGATGCGTTTTGGGAAGAAGGTAAAGTTGAGTCCGAGGTTCATTGGACCCTATGAAATTATAGAGAAAGTTAGATCAGTTGCCTACATACTATCTTTAAATCCATGTTTATCCTAGGTACACAATGATTTTCATGTTTCAATGTTGATAAAGTATATGCTTGATCCATCTCATTTTTTGAGTCTATAGGTAGTTCAGTTGGAAGAGAAACTCTCTCATGAGGAACAACCAGTCCAGATTCTTGACCGAAGAGAGCAGGTGTTGCGAAATAAGGTAATTAATCGGGTAAAGGTTTTGTGGAAAACCCATATGGTTGAAGAGGAAACATGGGAATATGAAAATTATATGAGGGCTAAATACCCCCATTTATTTGATAAGTGAATAAAATTGCGAGAACACAATTTCCAAAAGGGGGGAAGGATGTAACATCCCAGGTAAATAAAGAATATGACATTTTCATATTTATTAATATTTTTGAATTAAATATTAATTTTACTTTAAAGGGTATTCTATGTTCGATTGCATACCCGACACAAAACAATGGGTTTCTCTGAAGTCTTATATTCCACACAATTCTAAGTCATACTGAATATATATATATATATATATATAATTATTATTTTAAATGGTAGTTAATGCCTAGACGTTTTATTAGAGAAAATGAAAAGAAATAACCATATTATGATTATACATGTTTGTTAAATGTCTTTACCTTTTTCCAATAAAAGTTTAAGGCTTAAAATGTGAATGAATCCAATTTTAAGTATAAATACTCTAATATTTATAAAAGGTAGTTTAACTACCTTTTGATTGAGAAACCTTTTTGAATATTGGTTTTCTCACTTTTATATGTTTCATTTGACAAAATAAACTTATTATTTAGAATTGGGACATCAAAATTTACTTTGGGTACATTTTTGTTATTTCTCTGATAAAGTTCATTTTTTAATGAATAGTGAAAAATACTGCATTTTAAGTCAAAATTGTCATTTCATCTGATTTATTTATATGGTTATATTATATTTTTAATTGGTTTTAAAGTTTAATTGGACTATATTTTTACCATTTAATCAAATTTTGGTCATTTTAAGTAATTTCACTTTGAAATTGGACATAAAAACATGTCAATCTTTTTGTAGTTTTTACTTCTTAAAAACATGTTTTCAAGTTTTGAAAACGAAAATTAATTTTAAATTAATTAATGAAACTTCTATGTTTTGAATTTGGTAAAAATATACATCATTTTTATATTATAAATATCAAAATTATCATTGGGTGAATTTTTGGTATTTTTCTGAAAACGTTCAATTTTTGATGAATAGTGAAAACACAACATAGTAGTTTAAAAACGACTTTTCATTTAAATGAAATTTTACCGCTTATGTGAATTGAATTTAAAAGATCCGACACACATGGTTTTCATCAGTAAGTAAAATTTGGTTCAACAGGATGAAAATAATTTTGGATGAATAGTAACTTTTGATTTTTATTTACCGCGGTTAAAGGTAAATAGGGTAATTCAAGGTAAAAATAATATTATAATAATATAAAATTATATTAACACAAGTACTAACCTTATTTGATGAGTTATTTATGACCAATACAATCCTGGGGTGAGACGTTTGGCCTCTGAAAGCCACTTGGGTAAGATAATGACATTAATAACTTTTTATATAAAGTAAAAATAAAAATATCATAAACATGTATTCTTTTTCTAAAAAACATTAATGTGGGGTTATATAATTGATATATTTGTCTATAACTAGTCATTATAAATCTAACAATATTTCATATATCTGGGTATTTTATTTATAATTTTTATACATCATATAAATAAATTTATTTATGACACAATGATGATGTAATGATTACCCCATTAATGAATGTTTTAAATAAATGAGATTATAATTATTAAAATAAATTTATTTTGAAACTTTTTATACCATCCATGAATTTTATGGATGATTATGACTTGTTATATTTGAATTAATGAAGGTTTTTCGAATTTATCAAGTAATGGATTTTTAAAAAGTCCTGATATGAATATTATATAAATTGACATAAATGATATTTTAAAACAAATATTATTTTATTAAATGATATAATAATCCTAAAAATCTAAGATTCGGCCAAATTACTTAGATATGGTTGATAATGTCATTAATTAACCACTGCTGGTTCTATTTTCATTTTATGGAAACTATATTAACCATACAGTATGAATATACAAGAAGACATGGTAAAAGTTAAAGAAGTTAACAAACGGTTAAATAAAAAAGATAATGATTAAAAAAGATACAAAAAATTTCCAATTATTATTTTATGAATTTATTTAGACTTATATTCATATTAGCTTTTTATTTAAGGAGTTTTTTACCTTTTTAAACTGAAAACCATTTTATAATAAAATAATACTTTCAAACTTTCCTAAAGATCCCGTCCTCCCTATTATAAAAGGACATCACCTCTAACCCATTACTCACACCTCTAAAGCCCCTTGGCTCATCCAACCTCTGACCAAATAATCTCCCAACATCCCTCACTACCTCTTATAATCCTTACCTTAGGCAAAAGGCACTCAAGAAACCCTTTTGGTTCAAACCCAAGGGAGTTACCCGATTTAAAGTTAATGTCTTCCCTCAAGTTCTCTTCTTTTATTTTACTTCTTCACTCCCTATGCTCTTCTTTTTATTTTTTTACATAACAACACCAGTATCCTCAATATACTAGGTTTTTGTTATGATAAGTATTCTAACTACACTTACGCACGCGTCTGTCTAATGGTTAAAGAACATAATGTTTCTGTGGATGGCGAACTACTACCTCACGAAATGATGATTGTTCAATCTTCTCCTACAAACTCTTATGGTGGCCATTAATATGGAATAGTATTTATATGTGATATATATATATTATATTTATATTGTCTCTATTATTCTATATTTTTCATTTATATCATACCTTTATGGTTTTTATAATTGGTAATGCGATAATTTCATTTGAGGAAGTGCGGACTACCGCCCCCTCAAAGTGATATGACTCGTTCATGACTTATTTTGTAACACCCCAAGCTTCCATGGTATGCTTCTCTTTGAATAATAGAGCAGCGTGTGTTGTACGCAACCTCGAGTTCTAACACACCGCGACCAATCAAAGTAGCTGCTATGAATAGTAATACCCACTTTATGAAATTATATAAATTTTAAATTTCAAAATTGACATCATTTTTGTATTCAGAATATCTAAATTATCCTAAGTTGAATTTTTTGTAATTTTTTGGGAACTTCCAATTTTCTATGAATAGAAAAATACTTAAAAACAACTTTTTTAATCAAAACAATTTATAGTGATAAATTATACTTTTGGGTGGTTTTAAATTATAATTAGAATATATTTTTACCATTTTATCCAATGATAATCATTAGAATTAATTTCACTTTGAAATTGGACATAAACAATTGTCAATCTTTTGATATATATTGTTTCTTAAAAACACACTATTTGTTGTGACAATGAAAATTAATTATTAAATTAATTAATTAAACTTATATGTTTTGAATTTTGTAAAATATACATCATTTTTGAATTTGGAATATCAAATATAGCTTAGAGTGAATTTTTGGTATTTTTTTGAAAAACATCGATTTTTGATGAATAGTGAAAAAACTAAATGGTAGCAAAAAAAACTGATTTTTCGTTTAAATGAAATTTTACCACCTCTGTGATTTGAATTTCAAAAATCCTACATACATAATTTTCATTATGAATTAAAATGTGGTTCAATTGGATTAAAATATTTTTTGGTGAATAGTAACTTTTAGGTTCTATTATTCGCGATTAAAGGTAATTAGTGTAATTTAAGGTAAAAATAATGTTATAATAATATAAAATTACCTTGAAACATGTCCTACCCATATTGGATGAGTCATGGACGACCAATACAATCCATGGGTCAACTTGGGGACCCCATGGATCCACTTGGGTAAGAAAATGACATTAATAACTTTTTATTTAAAGTAAAAAATAAAATTGTCACAAACATGTGTTGTTTTACTAAAACAATTATTACATGAGGTTATATAAGTTATCTTTTCGACTATAAATATTAATTTTAAATATAAAAATATTTCCTACATCATGATATTTTTTTATAATTTTTATACATTAAATAAATTAACTATTTTATGACACCATGATGATGCAGCGATTACCTCATTAATTAACGATTTAAATAAAATGAAAAGATAATGTAAAATCTAAGATGTAAACTTGTCAAAAACCTATTGGATAAGTAGAATTAGAACTCTTATCACCTTATCCTTGAAATATATAATTGTGGGACTTTTAAAATACAAAACTCATTATATAATAATGTAACATTTCATGACTTTCCAAGAGTGCCCCTCCTCTCCTCTTATAAAAGGCCCCCACCACTACCACCTTATTCACACCATCAAAGCCATTTGGCTCGTCCAAACTCTTCCCAAATACTCTCTCAACTTCCCTCTCTTACTCCTAGAAGCCTCACTTTTGGAATAAGTCTTCCCAAGGAAGCCTTTGGCTCAAATCAAAAAGGGTTACTCGATTTTAAGGTAATGTCTTCTCTTATGTTCTTTGGTTTTATTTTTCTTCTCCAACCACTTAAACTCTTTTTATTCCTTTCTTTTAAAAAAACACCAGTATCTAAAATATACTAGGTTTTTTTCAAGAGACGGATTTTATTTACACTTACACATACCTTCGTCTAATGGTTAAAGAACATACTGTTTCTGTGGGTGGGGAATTACTACCTCATGAAACGATGATTGTTCAATATTCTTTTAACACCTCTCATGGGGGCCATTTTGATGACACTATTTTCATATATGATATATATATATATATATTATGTTTATGTTTTACTTATTCTTATTTATCTATCATTTATGGCATACCTTTATGATTTCCATTATGGGTAAACGCGATAATTTCATTTTAGGAAGTGCGGACTACCACCCCCTCAAAGTGATTTGAATCGTTAATGCCATATGTGGGACGTATAAAGGATGGAGTAAATGATATTATATATGATATTATACTGGAATTATAATACAAATTTATATAATTATGATTTCATTCCATTAAATATGAAATAGAAATGAAAGCAGCGTTCATGCGTATGTATGGCTTACCGTCTCCATGAACGGTGCATTTCATTTCTTACCTCTAAATGTTATGTAATATTATGAATGAATGTATATACTGGATATATATGATATATATGATATATAAATCATGAATATAATTCTGTATATAATGAATATTTTACTACATGAACAACTTGTAATTATAAGAAGTTTATTTTTGACTCAAGTACCAAAGATCGACAAAACGACCGTTATTTACATAAATAATTACATAATGTTCATAACATGGAAATAAGTTATTTAAAAGGAATAATAATCTTGAAAAAGGTTCTTAATAAATTATAAATTAACTCTATTTTATTATTCCGGAGGTTAAATAATGGTCGAGTCAAGTCGGACACGAGATAAGGGACTTCGTCTCAATCTCCTTTCCTTGAGGCATATTTTGTTTTATACACAACTTTATTTTATACAGTGTATAAACCCCTTTTACTTTTATGTTTATTCAAAAGGAATCTTTTTATACGAATCGTTTTACTAAATGACAAAAAGGAATGTTTTTTTGTCGTATGTATGCGGCGACAACGACTTCTCCTCCGTCGTGACCATTATTTGAGTTTCGGCTTCCTCTACAAGCCATAACTTTTTTTAAATGAAAAATAAATACAAAGTTTTAATTTTATTTTATTTTGGTATTTAAAATGGTTTTGAAAGTATTTTTTTATTATATCATTGTGTTGTATTGATATCTTGTGATTGAAATGTGGAAATGTTATGTTTCCTTTATGCATGTTTTATGGGATACGATTATGTTATGGTTTATGATATGTTTAAACCTTCTCATATGAGGAATGAATTGGACTTAATAAGTGACGGGTTGAGCCCGCTATAGCTCCTCAATGCATCGGTAGGTCTCATGAGACAAACTAGTGTCTTGGCACGAGGCCTTGACAAAATCTTATTTGTAGTCTTGGCACGAGGCCTTGTCTAAGTGGTTATGATAGTCTGGCATTATGCATTCCATCATTATGAAAGTGGTTATTGATATTCCATGTGGTTATTCGACTAGTATAATATCCATGTGAATAAGTAAATGGCATTATTTCATTTTATTTTTTCTATATTATGCTGAAGTTCAAGTTTAAAAGTCTTTTGTTTTAGTTATACATTGCCTTATATGTTAATGTTTATTTATGAAAGCTTCCGCTATATTGTTATCCCTACTGAGCATCTGAGCTCACCCCTTCCAATGTTTTAATTTTTCTAGGATGTGAAGAAGTATATTATGAATGACCTGCAGGGATAGTATGGGGGGATATGAAGACAAGATGTTTTTGTAGTTTTGTTTTACTTATGATGTAATGTATGACTAATGAATGTATCTAGTGTTTCCAATGCTACTAGACTAATCGTTCTTTTGAGACATGATCTTTTGTGATCATGCCAATGTTACGCAATAATGCACCAACTCTGGGTAACTGGGGTCGGGGCGTTATAGTTGGTATCACAGGCAGTTTAGTACTAACCTTGGAAGATAGATTTAGATAAACTCTAATTAGAGCACATAGCCCTAAGATAGATTTTGAGGATTAGTATAGAAGAACTTCCTAGAATTTTGGTATTGTAGATATTTTGTGAGTTTTCCGAGCAATACATCCCTATCTAGATATGATAAGGTAGAGACGGCTCTGGCACAGATGTACCTTGGGGTAAAACCTGAAAACACCGCTTTGAGCTAGACTCGAACGGGAACTGGTGCACGACAATGGGCCTTGCTGCACTCTTAGTTACAATACTACCTGGGGATATGCTTCAAATAATTCTCATTTTCTTTAAAAACCATTATGAAGTGTTTATGAGTATATACTTCCTCAAAGAAAACATCTTTATGATTATGGATTATATCCATAAACCGTCCAATTTACGTTAATTATTTTACAAGTTTGGAATTATTCATTGAAATTCATAAACTGACCTAGTTTATGCCATTGTATAGAAATGGCGCCCAGTAGAAGGAATGTGAACTCCAGCAATACGTATGATTCAAAGAGTAAGAAGGATCATATATTTCATGGTATTAATCTGACATTTAGAAGGGAAATAGTCTCCCATGTGTTCTAAACATATGAAGAAATAGTATTATGTGTTAATAAGATAAGTAAAGAATTCTCTGAGTTCTATGGATTTGAAGGTAAGCAAGAGAAGAAAATAATGGAAGAGAGAAAGATGGATAAAGGGAAGAGGGAAAAGAAGAATTTTACAATATGTGATAACTATTGGAAGAAACACCTTGGAACTTGCCTGAAGGGAATGAGAGTTTATTATAAGTGTGGAGAAAAAGGACACCAAGTGCGTGACTGCAAGGGTAAGAAAAAGGTTTCAAATGTACAATGCTTCATCTGTAAGGAGTGCAGACACTTCGCAAACCAATGTCCAAATCATTGGAGTATGCCCTAAATGATGCTATTGGATAATAATTAAGCTATGATACTACCACAGATGAGGGGGAATGATTAGAGTTCTTATGTTATTATTAAAGAATTATGTCATTTGAGTGTTGTATCAACGATGTACTGGTTATAAGAATAATGTGATATATAAGGATTTTACTGTAGTACTTTTTGTTTTCATTAAGGTTTTAATATGATGAAGGTAATTATATTTTTAGTATGTGACAATAAGAGAAACTTTACTTTGTTTGGAGAATCTGATGTTACAATTTATTTTTGAATTTAGAGATCTTTTAGAGAAAGTCTGGATAGAGGTATTTTGGATAACTATAAAGGTTGGAAGGGATTATATTTTACATTGGATACTATTGTTAAGGTTATTTTTTGATATTTATAAAAAGGAAAACATGCAGACCGTGTGACAACCCGTTGCGTTGGACAAAGCTGCAGGAATCGAACCCACAACCATAGTGCGATAGGACTTTATTACCTAAAAATAGCCTACAGGAAGTCCCTGGTTATTACAAAATATTTTTCCTAATCTAAATGGTATGTGTTAATATTTGGAACCTTGTGCGATTAGTATAAATATAATATTTTTGAGTTATATTATATTTTTCAGTGAAAGATGAGTTTGTGGTAGAAATTAGTTGAGGGTTGAAAATCTAATTGTCAAGTATATATATATATACCTCTCCCTTATTCTATGAATAAATTAATTCTTAAACTTTAGGTAAGGGATATTAAAACAAAAATCTGTTATCCTAATACCTTATGTTTTGTTTAACTGATGATATTTTCATCATAGATTGATGGCTTTGAGGCCCTCAATTTTACACTTGTTTGTGATTGATGACATCAATCAATCCCTATAAATATTTAAGTTTTTCCTCTAATTATGAGTCTCTAATTTCCACCAATGTTCTTCTATTCAAAACCTTAATTTGGTGGTGACTTTCTCATTTCCATTTCCCTCTTATTAAGGCTAAATTTTATTAACCTTATTTCCGATGTGAGTTTTCCACAAAGGTATTTTCTATTTTCAACATTTTATATTCAAATAAAAATTTCAAATTGTGAGGACGCAATTTACTGAAGGATGGGAGAATGTAACACCCCAAGCTTCCATGGTACGCTTCTCTTTGAATAATAGAGCAACGTGTGTTGTGTGCAACTTCGAGTTATAACACACCGCGACCAATCAAAGTAGCCGCTATGAATAGTAATACCCACTTTTTGAAATTATATAAATTTTATATTTCAGAATGGACTTCATTTTTGTATTCAGAATATCAAAATTATCCTAAGTTTAATTTTTTGTAATTTTTTGGGAACTTCCAATTTTCTAGGAATAGAAAAATACTTAAAAACAACTTTTTTTAATCAAAATAATTTATAGTGATAAATTATACTATTGAGTGGTTTTAAATTATAATTAGAATATATTTTTACCATTTTATCCAATGGTGGTCATTAGAATTAATTTTACTTTGAAATTGGACATAAACAATTGTCAATCTTTTGATATATATTGTTTCTTAAAAAACGCTATTTGTTGTGACAATGGGAATTAATTATTAAATTAATTAATTCAACTTATATGTTTTGAATTTTTTAAAATATACATCATTTTTGAATTTGGAATATCAAATATAGCTTAGGGTGAATTTTTGGTATTTTTCTGAAAAACATCGATTTTTGATGAATAGTGAAACCACTAAGTGGTAGTAAAAAAACTGATTTTTCGTTTAAATAAAATTTTACCACCTATGTGATTTTAATTTCAAAAATAAAACATACATCATTGTCATTATGAAGTAAAATGTGGTTCAATGGTATTAAAATAATTTTTGGTGGATATTAACTTTTAAGTTCTATTAATCGCGATTAAAGGGAATTAGTGTAATTTAAGGTAAAAATAATGTTATAATAATATAAAATTACCTTGAAACATGTCCTAACCTTATTGGATGAGTCGTGGCCGACCCATACAATACATGGGTCAACTTGGGGACCCCATGGATCCACTTGGGTAAGAAAATGACATTAATAACTTTTTATTTAAAGTAAAAATAAAATTGTCACAAACATGTGTTGTTTTACTAAAACAATTATTACATGAGGTTATATAAGTTAACTTTTCGACTATAAATATTTATTGGAAATATAAAACGATTTCCTACATCATGATATTTTTTTTATAATTTTTATACATTAAATAAATTAAATATTTTATGACACCATGATGATGCAGGGATTACCTCATTAATTAATGATTTAAATAAAATGAAAAGATAATGTAAAATCTAAGACATACACTTGTCAAAAACCTATTGGATGAGTATATTTCGAAACCTTATCACATTATACTCTAAATATATAATTGGGGGACCTTTAAAATCTGAAACTCATTATATAATAATGTAACATTTCATGACTTTCCAAGAGTGCCCCTCCTCTCCTCTTATAAAAGGCCCCCACCAATACCACCTTATTCACACCATCAAAGCCATTTGGATCGGCCAACCTCTTCAAAAATACTCTCTCAACTTCCCTATATTACTCCTAGAATCCTCAGTTTGGGCATAATTCTTTCCAGGGAATCCTTTGTCTCAAATCAAAAAGAGTTACCCGATTTTAAGGTAATGTATCCTCTTATGCTCTTTTGTTTTATTTTGCTTCTCCAACCCCTTAAACTATTTTTATTCCTTTATTTTGTAACAAAACCAGTATCTAAAATATACTATGATGTTTTCATGAGAATTATTTTATTTACACTTACACATAACTTCGTCTAATGGTTAAAGAACATACTGTTTCTGTGGGTGGCGAATTACTGCCTCGTGAAACGATGATTGTTCAATATTCTTTTAACACCTCTCATGGTGGCCATTTTGATGACACTATTTTCATATATGATATATATATATATATTATGTTTATTTTTTCCTTATTCTTATATATTTTTCATTTATTTCATACCTTTATGATTTCCATCATGGGTAAACGCGATAATTTCATTTTAGGAAGTGCGGACTACCGCCCCCTCAAAGTGATTTGAATCGTTAATGTCATATGTGGGAAGTATAAAGGATGGATTAAATGATATTATATATGATATTATACTGGAATTATAATAAAACTTTATATAATTATGATTTCATTCCATTAAATACGAAATAGAAATGAAAGTAGGGTCCATGCGTACGTACGGCTTACCGTCTCTATGAACGGTGCATTTCATTTCTTACCTCTAAATGTTATGTAATATTATGAATGAATGTATATACTGGATATATATGATATATATGATATCTACATCATGAATGTAATTCTGTATATAATAGATATTTTACCACATGAACAACTTGTAATTATATGAATTTTATTTTTGACTCAAGTACCAAAGATCGACAAAACGACCGTTATTTACATAAATAATTACATAATGTTCATAACATGGTAATAAGTGATATAAAAGTAATAATAAACTTTAAGAATGTTCTTAAGAAATTATAAATTATCTCTATTTTATTATTCAGGAGGTTAAAGAACGGCCGAGTCAAGTCAGACACGAGGTAAGGGACTTCGTCTCAATCTCCTTTCATTGAGGCATATTTTGTTTTATACACAACTTTATTTTATACGGTGTATAAACCCCTTTGACTTTTATGTTTATTAAAAAGGAATATTTTTATACAAATCATTTTATTAAACGACAAAAAGGAAGGTTTTTTTGTCATACGTATGCGGCGACAACGACTTCTCCGCCACCGTGACCATTATTTGAGTTTCGGCTTCCTCTACAAGCCATAACTTTTTTTAAATGAAAAATAAATACAAAGTTTTAATTTTATTTTATTTTGGTATTGAAAATGGTTTTGAAAGTTTTTTTTTATTATATTAATGTTTTGTATTGATATATTGTGATTGAAATGTGGAAATGTTATGTTTCCTTTATGCATGTTTTATGGGATACGATTATGTTATGGTTTATGATATGTTTAAACTTGCTCATATGAGGAATGCATTGGACCTAATAAGTGATAGGTGGATCCCGCTATAGCTCCTCGATGCATCAGTAGGTCTCATGAGACAAACTAGTATCTTGGCACGAGGCGTTGACAAAATCTTATTTGTAGTCTTGGCACGAGGCCTTGTCTAAGTGGTTATGATAGTCTGGCATTATTCATTCCATCATTATGAAAGTGGTTATTTATATTTCATGTGATTATTCGACTAGTAGAATATCCATGTGAATAAGTAAATGGAATTATTTCATTTTATTTTTTCCATATTATGCTGAAATTCAAGTTTAAAATGATTTTTTTTAGTTATACATTGCCTTATATGTTAATGTTTATTTATGAAAGCTTCCGCTATATTTTTATCCTTACTGAGCATCTGAGCTCACCCCTTCCAATGTTTTAATTTTTCCTGGATGTGAAGAAGTATATTATGAATGACCTGTAGGGATAGTATGATGGGATATGAAGACAAGATGTTGTTGTAGTTTTGTTTTACTTATGATGTAATGTAATACTAATGAATGTATCTAGTGTTTCCAAGGCTACTAGACTAATCGGTCTTTCGAGACTTGATCTTTTGTGATCATGCCAATGTTACGCAATAATGCACCGACTCTGGGTAACTGGGGTCGGGGCGTTACATACGTGGAACGTATAAAGGATGGATTTAAATAAATTATATATTATATTATTCTGGATTTATAATATACATATGTATCATTATTTTCTCATTCCATTAAATATGAAATAGAAATGAAAGTAGCGTTCATGCGTACGTACGGCTTACCGTCTCCATGAACGGTGCATTTCATTTCTTATCTCCAAATGTTATGTACTATTATGAATACATATATATAGTGGATATATATGATATATATGATATCTAAATCTGGAATATAATTCTATAGATAATGCAATTTTCACCACATAGACAATTTGTAATTATAAGAAGTTAATTTTGACTCAAGTACCAAAAAATGACAAAATGATTGATATTAACTTAAATAATTATGTAATTTTTATAACATGGTAATAAGTAATATAAAAGGAATAATAAAATTGAAAAATGTTCTTAGTAAATTATAAATTATCTTATGTTTATTATTCATGAATAACAAGGAACATGCAAGACAATTCGGACTTGAGGTAAGGGGTTTTCATCTCACTTTTTATTCCTGTGAGATTCATGCTATATTTGCCACTATTTTCTTTTGTGTGGTGTATTTACTACCCATGATTGTATTAATTATGTAATATATTTTAATTTGTGGGTATTTAAAACTTCATTTTATGATCCTTCTTTTATGTGGTGTATGTTTCATAAGTTACCAAATCGGTAAGGGAACCTTTCACCCTCCTCTTCTAGTCAAAGACTTATTTTATGTTATGTCTTTAAATTTCAATTATCAAATGTTGGTATATGTTATTATATATCCTTATTGCTATAAATTTTATTTCCATGTGATGAGATACCCTTTTTTCTCTCATCACCTCATTTTTCAAAAAAATTATGTGACGTCGTTAGGCTGTCAAATTTCTGTAAGAGAACTTCTTAACCCAATTTCAATTCTTTGGGTTAAAATTCTACTTCTTGATTATGTCATGCTATGAATTTTTTGAATGACCTATGATTTTTTTACACTTAATATCAACTTATATTGGGTATATTCTTATTTTTCACACATAATTATGTCATTTATTTGTCCTTAATCTAAGGATATGATCTTTGCAAGGGACTTTGTCTCAATTTACATTCCATTGAGACTTTTTTGTTGTTATGTACCAATTCACTTTGATATGGTGTATATACTTCCCTTTGAAATATTATATCATGAATCTTCTTATTCTCAAGATATTATAATATTTTATTAATGTTATTCCTCAATTATTTTTATTTTATCATCTCTCATTTGGTTAGGAATTCCTTAACTAAAATATAATTTTAAATGTTTTAAAGATGTATTCTTCTAAATATTTCTCATTAATGTCCATGTTTTAAAAATGGTTTAAGGATTTATTTATATGGACATGAATGTTTTTAAATTAAAATTTATTTCAAAATATTCAAAGTGTTATGGTACACTTTGATTTAAAAATCTCTTTATTAAATATTTTAAATGGTTTTGAAAATGGTTTGATAAAGCATTGATTATGTCAATATCTTGAAATGATATATTGTGATTGCAATATGGAAATGTTATCTTTCCTTTATACTTTTTTTATGTGTTATGAATATGTTATGGTTATTGGTCATTGTTTATGTATAGGGGTGGTTCCGTGATAAACATAGTGTGGGTGAGCCTGAGATAACTTTCCAATGCATTAGGTAATGTGATGAAGGTAAACATTAATGTTTCTCCTAAGAGATTTGGGGAATAAACTATGATGGGTATTCCACCTTAACTCCCTACAAAGCTATGAAATCTATAATGTAAGTATTATATGGATTCCAAAATTTACCTTTATTATTTATTATTTCTATGTGTTATTAATAAATCTTATAATTTCATGAGGTATGTTAAAGAGCTTATGTTTTGTATGTATTAATGGACTAATGTTTTCTTTCTTTATCTTATAACCCTTACTGATATTTTTATGCTTATCCCAAGTTTTTGAAATGTTCTTCCTAGGGTATGAGGAAGGGTAAGAGAAAGGAATAATTCAATAAGATTTATATCAAGAAAAAAATTCTTTTTTTTTCTTTTAAGGGTTTTTATTTTATGAAAAAATGGATACTAATTGGGAGTGTCTACGTTATAATTTTTGAGATGTAATGTAATAGTTATGGCCTAATTATCTAAAACACTAAATCTGAAAATATTATCAATGTGAATTATTAACTTAATTCAATATTATGTAATGATTATGGTTGGGGCCTTATAATTTCTTTCCCCACTTTTTTTGTACTAAAAATGAAAACATTGTCCATGATATGTTAATTTATCACATTCCAGGATGAAAAAGTCTTTAATTTCCATTCCCTCTTTCAAGACTGGTCATAAAATAATTTTTATGGTTAAACAAAATTATAATGTATGTAGTACAGTCTATTTAATGTTATGGAACCATTTTATATACATAATATTAACTAATAAAAGACAATTAGTTTGTGATGATCAAAAAAAGGCCAAAAATAATCTAAATGATTATCACTAACGTCTTATCTAATTATTAATCCTCACCCCAAATTATCAAATGAACTATATAAAAATATAATATTATTGATGTTCATTAATAAAATATAACTTCAATTCTAGACAACCATTCTCATTTAACATGATTTTACATACATGTTTATAAGTAACTGGTCATGAAAACCAAGGAAATGAATGCTCTCAAATGATGAAACTGTATCTTATAACTCATCAAAAGGTTCATAAATGAAATTAATAAAATTAAAAAAATTAAATACAATTAGAAAATTTTATGAGTTAATTAATTAATGGATTTAATATGATTATCTAGGACAATAAGATCAAGTGCATAACACTTTCGGAAATAAGGTAAGGGTTTCTTCCCAAAAATCCATTTTTTCTTAGGGTTATGCTTTCTCTCCCTTTACCATAATGTAAATATTATTTATTTTTACATAATTTTTATAAATTGTATTTATATGTTTCAAAATTATTTATCTATATCATTTAATCCTTATTTTTTGGGGATATACATGTTTTAATAAGTTTCTCTTCTCAATTATTCCCGATAAGCAAGTCTGATTAAAGGGAACATCCCAATTTCTTACCCATTTTAAAATAAAATCTATAATTTGTTTTTATCAACCATTATTTTTATAAAATAACTCATTTATCATGAAAAATTACCTTTTTTCATTTCTGGTTTTATGAAAACAAATATACCACTTTCTCTTTAAATGTTCTTTAATATTTTCCTTAAACCACGCTAAGATGTTTCATTTATAAAGTTTCTTAAACAATTTTTTACTTATTTACAATTAAATTAGACATAATTTATCATTATATATTATTATTTTATAATAAAAATTTCCATGTATAATTTAAATCCATTCTTTCATGGACACCATTACGATATTCCTTTTTTATGCCATATAACATGATTATGATACCCAACTCTTTCCATGGGTAACCCTTATACTTGATTCTTCATGTGGAACACATATGAATGAACATGTTATGATGGGTGGAACCAAATAGCACTCCAATTAATTGGGTAATGTTTAGTCTCATGAGACGTCATCTTAGGATAGGGAGTGAACCTAATTCCTTTATGGGACTTTGTCCACCATGTGATATAGTCTTGGTAGTTAGCCTTGACTCATATTATTTCATGTTATATGATGTTGAAACATTCCTATGATTTCATGGTTATATGTTCCTATGTTATACAATTTATTATTCCTTATTTTTATTCATGTTCTATTCCTTTATGTCATCATGTTATTCCTTCAACCCATGTGCTATGTCTTATTCATATTCTTATTCTCTTACTAGGATTTTCATCTCATCCATTTTGTTCATGTATTACTAAGGTTATTCTATATAGATGTATGGGATAAATTTATGTTAGGATATCAATATAAATATTAAATAAAATATGTTTTTTTTGTTTTCGTGTTTTCAAATTATATACCTAATCTTCCAAATTCACTAGAATTTATGATCCTTGGTTGTATTTGTGGTAAATTATGCTTAAAATTGTGTAATAATATTTGTAAAAGTATAGGGTCACTATACTTGTTCTCATTTTGTAGTGGGATTCTTTACAGGTATCTCATGGGGTGGTTGTTTAGACCCCCTTTATCTTTCTTTAGGGTCTTGTTTTAAATTCTTGAGAATGAGAATTGTTTGAGAGGTGTCTTATTAAGATATAAAAGTCCTTGTCATTTAATTTATATTTTCCCATGTATCATAGGTGTCATAATGGATTTTGGAGGAATTTTAGATGTTATAAAAGAGTTTTTTTTTCTATTTGAGGGTCACCACACCATGTTGGTGGGCACAGTGTTGGCCATTAGGCGTTAGAGTACACCACGGTGAGGAAAACGGCTTGTGTAGCTATTTTTAAAGGTGTGTTTTATTAGGGTTACTCTTGTTAGAAATTACTATTATAAAATTTCTTGATAGGATTTGTTGATCATGGTAGTTCATAAGTTTAACTTAGTTAATTCCACTATTGTACATGGGTAGTGTAAGGCTTCTCACATCATAGTATTGGGTGTGTTCAAGGTAAAAAATCTTGGGTTTTGATGCTATGCTACAGCAGATGTTGTGTAAGTGGTCAAAAAGGTTTTGTAGGGGTTTCAAAGTTGTTTGATTTATAGAGTTAAAACACCTTGAAAACTATATCTCTCTGTGATAGAGGGAAATATAGGTGTATTGGGAGTTCACCTCGTCATGATGATGGATTTATGGATTCCTCTATAAATGGAAGGCTCGAGTGGTCTTGGTTCAAATTCTCACTCCTTCTCTCATATCCTAGTTGACCCTTAAACCTCACACCACCCTCCATTCATGCCTCCAAGGCTCTAAAACACTTGTATCAACTGATTAAAGACTGAAATCAAGGAATCTTTCTCTTTCTTCCCTCTTTCTCATTCCCCTCTACTTATTTCATTTATAAAATCATTTTTGGTAGGATTTCTCTATTTTGGGTTGAGGTTTCAAGAAATTGTTGATGGTGGTTTTCATGATTAAATTTATTTTTAATTTCCATTAGCTTTGTTTGCATTATATTTTGCGATGGTTTTTTCTCACTTTTCCATTCTAGCCCAGAGAACATTAGGCTTCTATTCAAAATAAGAGATCTGTTACTTATCTTTTTATTTATATCAAAGTGTGAATGAATAATGATTTATCCCCTTTTATAAATGGGTGTGATCAGAATTAACAAGATAATAATCTATAAAATGAATCTTATGTTGAATGATTGATCAAAATTAAGAAATTTTAATGGATTAAAAATGAATTGTTTCATGCTCTTGTTTAATTTATTCACTAGAATTAAATCACATGCCATGGAATAATATTTTTTAGAAATTTAATTATATTTCATAACATAAAGGGTTAATCTTCTTTAAATATTTAAATTTAAAATAATCAATGATGTTATTGAATGTTGCGTTGTTATCTACTTTTTTTCTTATAATGAGATTATTTAAATTCATATATGTTAATAATTTTAGAATATAATTATCACATGTTAAAGATAATTAATGTTTCTTTTAGAGAATTAAATTAATGGTTGGGTTTTTATATTTCTTTTGTTTTGTGTTTTTATAATGACTCTTTATGTTTACTAATATGGTGTGATATGCATTTGGTAGTTTCTTTGTTAATTTTCATTTAAAATGGTTAATTTTCATAAAACTATAACAACATAAATCCAAATTATAATAATTATTGGGAGAGGTGTGAGTAGTTTTTCTACTACTAATCATGGATTTTATTTCTGGAAATAATTCTTAAAACTGTGTTTTTGGTTTGTTATGGTTAGTTAATACCCTTGGGTTTCCTTGAACAGATAACCTATGCTTAATTTAACTCTTAATTCACGATGAAACTAAAATGTTTTTTTAATAAAGAATAAATATTTTGGGCCAAATGATCCAACTCCTTATTGTGGGTGGAGTTAAGGCCTCAATATAATGGCCTTAGTTCCATCACCTATCTTCACAAAATACATCTAAAATGTGTGTGTGATATATGGATTTAGAGCCTTGTTATTTCTCTAATGAATTTATTTTGGTCGATAACCTTGAAAATCACTAGGTTGGAGGCCCGAGTCAATGTTCTTTAATGATTGATATGATATATAAGAAATGGGATGGGATCCTGAGCTATAATGATGATCAATGTCAAAGATGGTGGGATGAATTATACTATGCACAATATTGTAGGACCCTAGGGTGATCAAAACTAAATCAGAGCGGGGCTTACTCATCAATATATAAACAATATTACTTGATTATTTCTAGATGTCCCAATGGATGAATGATATTTATTTTATCAGTTTCTAACTACAGGACATAGTTTATTCTATCCACCATGAATTAATATTTTAGGTGGTAACTTAGGCTAATTCCTAGTGTTCCCAGATGATTAATAAATACTAAATTAACTAATAAATTAATGTGGTTGGTTCATTAAATTCATAAAATATGATGAAATACATGATAATTAACTTAATTCTTTCATAATTTCTTGATATCTAGTTCTAAGAAATGGAATTAGAGGGTCATATTTGGTAATAGAAACAAATGAGTCTAAGGATAGGTAGTTTTCCTTTGTGTGGTTATTCATGATATTATTCTATATTTTCAAATTTTATATCCTACCCCACCCAAACATAATTAACAAGTACTAATATATCCCATAGTTTCTCTTAAATTTCATCTTCAAAATGCCCTTTTCTCTAAATCATAGATAGTGATAGCCCGATTCAAGATCAATCTTAGATAACCACCAGGCTCCCCATAACTAATCAAAGAGAATATCAATACAGGGAAAATTATATTTATTACTAACTACTACTTGGTTTAAATTTTTGTAATCTATATAGAGTTGAAGACCACCACCTCCTAGGAAGAAAATAGGTTCACCCTGTGGTGAAGTACTTGGCCTGATAAATCCCTTCTACTCCAAGTCCTCAAGTTATACCTTGATCTCCTTTACCTTACGTAGAACCATTTGATAAAGAAGTATAAAAAAAATCACACTTAGAATGATATATATCTCAATGTCAAGTCCTATTTCAGGGGAAATTCTTATGAATTCATCCAGAAAGACATCATGACAGAGATCCATGACTGGAAGAAAAGATAAGGGGGCTACCAATGATCCAACAGAAAGATCCAATCCCGTAATTTGTGTTGTGATCATCCTAAGTTGAATAAATTCTAGACAAACTCTAACTACTCCTAATTGCCATTATCAATTAATCACATACTTCTCTCTCTTTAGAAAAGTAAATGATAACCATCTTCGATAATAATCAATGTTAGCTCAAAATATTGTCATCAAGTCTATAACAAGGATCAATAAAATCTCATCAACTCCAGAATCGTGAATTCCCATATATTTTTATATTATGAAATAACTATAGAACACTTTATTTATCACTAAATATGGTCCACTTTCATGAAACTTATAAATCACCAATATCAAACAAAGCAGTAGACAACATAGAAACGATCATGAACATACCTAAAATAGTATACCATCTCCAACCACCATATGTTGGAGTATAATCCATAACATATACATAGCCTACCTCATCTCTGAAACCATATCACAGAGATGTGTGAACCACCTGAGTCATTGTCATTTAATCATGATGCTAAAGACCCTGACTGGATCCCTGGTTCCCATATCATTCTTTCCTTGATTCCTTATATAATTTTTACCTAAAATCTATATTGAATAATTACTTAAGGTGCCCCATATTTCTATATTTTAGAATCTTTCTATAGGGTGTTTTATAGACCCTGCCTTAATGCTCTAACTTTCCATAGTTAAAGCATTATAGATCTTTCCCTGAGGAATATGAAGAGGACATACTCTACTCTACCTTAATACCACTGCTCTATTGCACATCCCTGGTATTCCTCTCTCTTATATTGGAATAGGTACTCATTTTAGTAGTAGGAGGTCCACCCTCCTAATCACTAAAAGATAGAAGAATACCAATTGATAGATCCTCCTCTAAGACCTTCTTGGTGGTTAAGGACTTGTGCAGAACTTTTGGGTATGTTGCTATTTTGAAACATAGATCATGCCTACTAATTTCAGGATGATGCCTAATCTCAAAATTATGAGATTTATGATTTTTTTCCACCTAAGATCATAGAAAATAAAATAATCTTAGTGACATGATATGATTATGTTAATACCTTCATAGACCCTTGCTATAGGTCCATGAATTCATGTTATCAATCCAAATTTAATTCATGAAGAAAGAAATATATAAAGAAAAATTTCTTTAAAGTATCCTAGGTGAGACCCTCACACCTACCAACCTATATCATCATGCTTCACCACATTTTGTTAGGTCCCTAAAACATGAACACTATCAAATTATCCTTTTTATCCTCATGTGTCTCAATGAGGTCAAAGAAACCTTTGATGATGTATATCCAGTCCTCTATATCATGTGGTCCTCCAGTGTCATAAAATTCTAGAGGATGTTGGGGCTATAAGCCTCTGGAATATTAAACTATGAACCTTAGTTCCCCTACACCCTAATAATGTACAAGAAGAAGGACTTGTAGATGAGGTGGTCCCACTGCCTTCACTATCAATGTAGGTGTGGGAGTGTGCTAGTTTTTACCCTCCTACATAGAAGGTAGTGGAACAGTGGAATCCTCCCTAGAAAAAAAAACCTCAACCCATGTAAACTGGTGGTATCATAAGTCTTCTTTGAGGTAGCATATTATATAACATAAGAGAAACATTTAGAACATTTAAAATAGAACATGTCCATTCTATGGGTTCACATAATGGTTTTCCAAGAATTCAACCCATAACCTAAGGTATATCCTTCCTAGCACTAACCAAGGTCTATATCCCTGCATGTTAGTCACACTCACACACACACAGACACACACACACACACACATATATATATACATGATTAAGTTCAACTAATTATTTCAAACAAATATATGAAAATGATATGGGAAAGAATATATCACACATTCCAAGAATACATATTTATCTCAAAAATATAGAAAAAATCTAAGAATTAAATTAAATAACTACTATATATGACAAAAATAGGTATATATAAGTAATATGGTCCAAAATTCCTAGTCATATTACATGAACTCACCCAAATTACCAAAAAAAAAGTGGCAGCAATACCATCAATGGTAAATTGGGGGTCTATTACATATGAGCTATCCAGAAACATGGAAACTCCCCTACATGAGTCCCACACAGTAATCTTCTTCCTACTAAGTCCCAGGTTATTTAAAAAAAAGAATAAAATTTTACTCTGATTCCATTTTGCAATGCCCCAACCTAAACCACGAGGTCTGATCTGGAGATCCATAATACCTCATGTGTTCCTCCCCATACACAAGAGGCCACTAACTAGAAGTGAGGGTCTAAAGTCTGTCAGTGGAGATAAAATACCTTCAATATCATACCATTTCACAAATAATTATAAAATATAACTCAGATTAAAAATGAGGAAGAATAATAATAACAAATGGTAAAAATTTTCATATAATAAGTAAACACACAGGCTCCCTATGTGCCAATCCAGACCAGGGTAAATGTAAAGTCAAGTAAACAAATAAATAAATAGTTGTATCCACCAAAGTAAAACCCGGTACTACTATCAGATCCATATTTATTAGGTCAACCATCTTTCATGGGACCCTTTTCCTTTTCTAGATCCCTAAACATGAATTCAGCACATGCAATGAAATTACCTTAAAGGGTTTGAGTTATAAAACCATGAAAAACACCACCAATGAATCCTTAAAAAAGTGTACATGTATAACAAATGTATTCCAGGATAATAATAAATTCGAAAGAAAACATAATCAATCACAAACCAAGAACCCATGTACTAACTAAGCCACTATAAGCCCCAATCATACCTTCTTCAACTCCATGCTAGAAGGATAGTTGTAGGATGTCATAAGTAAAAAATATTAATGTACATGGATCATAATCACATATCTCAGTGGTGTCATGGAATAATTTCATATTAGGTACCTAGACCATTGTATCGAATATTTATCATGAGTTTGGCCTATAGGTTTTCATACCCCATTTATTCCTCATGTTAGGCCTTTAAGTCATCATGACCCTAACATTGCTACATCAGGTCAATCCTCTAGTCCTTCATGCCCTTACCATGTGCTAAGGTCCATAGTCAACATTGTTAAACGTTATGTGCACTAACCCTCTAAGGGATAATCATCACATGAGGTTTAACCAATTCTGAATAATAATAACAACCTCTAAAGGCATGGTAA
The DNA here is from genome assembly GCA_963277665.1 of Viscum album. NCBI lineage: Eukaryota > Viridiplantae > Streptophyta > Magnoliopsida > Santalales > Viscaceae > Viscum > Viscum album. Next base: position 690,344,951 of record OY728164.1, read on the forward strand.
CACACATAATAGGGTAGATAACATAAGGAAATGTACAAAATGTCATCTTGATCAATAGTATCAACAAACATTAAATGTGATCAACATGAAATATGGTTAAAAACATATAATAATACTCACATAATCAATTATCATAAATAGGTATCACATCTACTCACACACACACATGTGATCCCTATCAAGAATGCTCAAACAGTAAATTCCATCACAAGAATCAAACCAAGGGAACAATTGTATACAAGAGCCTCCAATAGTAAGGAACTTCCTACTTTAATGTTGTTGATGAATAACACCAAGGTTCATTAAGGGATGAAGGTTGAACCACATCATATACCCATGGATAGTGATATTAAATTTCAAGGATTCGTTATTTTGGTTTTTATTTTTCAATAAAGAGGTTAAGAATGAAAAATCAAGAAGAAACCATGTTTAGTATGTGATTATAGAATCACATACCTTAAAATGTTATTCAACAGATACAATTTCATAATATGTACAAGGAATGGATGCCAATTCATTAGATCCATTGTTGAATGAAGAATAGATCATGAATTCATCATCTACTCTAGAATAGATTCATTATTATATCCAAAAGACACCAATCCATCAGTAATCTGTGAATAAAAAAATAGATTCAAGAAGAAGAAGCGCTCATAATGATCATTCTATAAATGCTTACCCAGAAATGACACCATTCATGAAATTTATGCCTCCATTCAAAGGGGTGTTATCATTAACACATAGAATCCTCCCCTGATCTACCAATGATTCATTAATGGACTATTTTTTATCATCAATATTCCATCAAGAATAATTTTATAAAGATTATTCTTAAACACTTTATCATAGGGAATTTATTTTCTATGTTAGATATCTATACAAATAAGAAATGTTTTCAACACACTAGATTTAAAACCATTCTATAAATAAAGGGATAAATTTTCATTAGATATTTATGGAATTCATATATCTAATATAGATCCTTAAGCATATCACAAGAAGTAAAAAGGTTTTGGGAATGATCTCGATAAAAAATTAATATTTTAGCATCACCAAATCAATAAAATATTGTAGAGGCAAGGGGAGAAGAGTGGGAGTGTCAAGATTAAAGACAGGATGTTTAAAATTTGAAATAAGTCCATAAAGTTTGTAATTTTATTATTGAGGTATTAAAAATTGAGTGGGATTAAAATATCATGGGGTGCACTAATTTCAAAATCGGACTGGGTGTATTGGTCTATGGGTGAACCTCACCAGTAGGCTAGTGATTCCATTGGTTTTTTAGTGATTGGAAACCAGTTAGCCAATGTGCCTAGCAAAATCATATGGCTTCTTCCAGTTCACTAAATAACTAGTGTCACCCCACCAAATAAAAAAACACCAAATATCTTGTGGCTATTTTTCAACTTCCTCAAGGAAAATCCATTCTTCAAAACTCAAACCACCAACCCTTAGACCCTTATCCACCAAAAAACCTCTTAAACACCCATCAAAGAGGAACTAAGGAAGAGTGGAATTTTTATAAAATTAAAATATCTCATACTTAAAAATAAAATTAGGATGTTATAATTTGAGTGTTGAATTGATCTATATTGAAATTACACTTGTGTGAATATAGTTATGATTGATTTCATGAGAATGAAAAATACAGGTGATACTTAGATCAACATGGGTGGATAGAAAAAAAATGTGAATGATAAATTACCCCAATAATAGTTCCATTTTCGATAATTGAAATTACATTTTGTAAAGGGTAGTTTACTTAGGGTTTGAACTTTATGGAATTAAACTTTCATGATTTTATATAGAGTGATCACCATATCTAAAAACAATTATGTCGTATTTCCATTAATGCATTTAGGAAAATGTTTAACCTGGTGAATTGTTTCTATCACAAAGTATGGATTATGTGTATGATTTTTTTCATACTCAGTGAGAGTATTTTTTCTAGTTAAATTATTTTATAGAGTCTAAGGTAAATAGTTTGAGGTGATTAGGCACATGGGTGTGGTGTGATGGTGAAAATTCCTCTTAATTGATTCTATATATTTTTTCTATATCCACTTCCATGGGATTAAGCATGATGTTTGGACTATTAATACTTTTGATGTATGAAGAGATATAAAATTTATTATTGAGATGTTATGATATTTTGATGTAGCTAGTGATCAAATCATAATTAATGATCGGGGTGGAAAGAGGATGGGTGTTGGAATGAATAGTTTATTATTAAGTTTGGTGTTGAAAAATTCATATTTCATTTAATTTAAATGATTACCTAGATCTATGTATCTTATAAATAAAAACCTAATAAATTTTATCTCATAATTAAATGAAACTAACTAAAAATTATTTATCTTAGTGGTACACTCAAGTAATGCAAGGTGGTAACATGATTTCTAAAGATAGCATTGTTTGTTGGAAATGGTGAAACGAATGATTAATTTTCCTTCAGTGGTAATCCATGATGAATAATTTTGTGATGATAAGGTAAATAATTCATGATGAAATAATTAAAGTGAACTGATGATTATTTTATTAATAATAATCATAAACATTTTATGAAATCTGTGAAATTTTCTTACATAAATGTACTTAATCCAAAGTTAACTAACTATATTTATATCAAGCTCTATTCATTATTTGGATGTATAAAAAATCTATTATATCCATTTAAATATTTTACTTTTAATATTGAATCTATAAGTGATGATTAATGTGTTAATTGATGATTTAAGGATAATAAATTGTGGTTCTAACCCATTGTTGCAATATTTGGAATTTTAATTTTTGGTTGATTTACCCAGATAGAAGGATGGATTTTCTTATGTTGAAGGTTGTGGTTGTTTTACTATAAAGCTTTATTTTGGATAAGATATTTATTTTTACAAATCTCTATTGATGTTCATATAAGATTATAATGTATGTTTTACTCTAAGGCTAAAGTATAGGTTTGGTGTAAAGGAGAATTTTTGTCAAGTTGGTCAGACATTTAAGATCCTAGATCATGTTTGTTTATGGTGTAATAGAATCATGTTTTCCCATGACCCATAGTTCATGTGAGAGGTAAATTATTTTCTTGATTTATCTATGATGTAGGTATAGATGAACGAAGAAGAGAATCTAGGAGTAGAAATTCCAAATGTTGTTGTTATGCCTTGATTTCTGTGTTTTATCTTTCCATATTAATGCCCTAATGGCCTGAAGGCCTTAATTTTTTATTTATTTTTGATAATTCCCCATTCAAGGGATTAGGGGGAACCCTTACAAGGCTCGTAGTCTTAGATATTACATGGCCCAAAGTCTTAAGAGACATTACATGACCCTAAGATCTTAGGGAATTCAACCAGACTATAACTACAAGGAACTGCCCCTCCCCAGCACCTATATCATGATGGTAGCTCTCCACCTTCACATGGCCATTTATCTAAGCTTATCGTGAAAGCACAGTCTGGTCCCGATAGAATAGTCATACCCTCTTATTCTTTCACATCCATTCGTTCTACTCTAGTGAGTGCACCTACTCTGAATCCTCCTCTAGGGTTGCTTCATTTTTGTAGAGTCGGACTGGGGTAACTACACTGATCTTATGTCCGGAAGGCCTTGAGGTGGCCTGAATGCCTTAAAGGTGTCCCGAAAGCCTTACTAACCCAAAGGAATGGGTGTCCCTAAGGACTTAATGACTCCAATCCCAAACTGGTAGCCCAAGGTGAATATTTTTGGCTACTATAGTACCTGCTACAGTACCTAGAATTATGCCTCCGCCTAGTTTGGAACCTGGGTATCTTGGATTCACTTAAAGAGGCCTCACCAACTGGTCTGAGGCTCATGTGCTTTCTATATTAAATAAATTGAAGATCTATGAGGTTTTTATGGATAATTTAAATAAACTAGAAATTATGCCTTGTATTTGGTATTTGGTTTTTATTTTCATTAATTATGATTAGTACCTTTTAAAGGTGTATCTTTCATTGAGATTTATGTGTTAAATTATGTATTGGTTTTTTAAGGTGTATCTTTGGTGGAATATTTAGTGATCAACTTTGAAAAAAATCTTATATTAGAGGATTTTAGTATATAAGAATGAGTTGTAATTTCAAGGATGAAATTTTTTTTAAGGTTTTTTCATTGTAAAGTACAAAGAAACCTAGTTTTTATGTTCATTAATTTCAGGAGGATGTTTTTATAATTTCATAATTGAGGGTAAAATAGTAATTTTAACTTAGTAAATAAACTCGTAAAAAAATCAAATAGCTTCTTTGATCTTATAATTAAATGTTTAACTTTGAGTGGAAGTTTAACATGAATCAAGGGAGTTTTTATTTTCATAATTCTAATTAAATTAATTAATTTTTTACACTCTTTTTCAGTTTTATTTAGGAAAACTATGATATTTTTTAAATCGTAGGTCAGATTGAGAAACGGTCACCATATTTTTTCTCAATTCATGATGATTTATTTAGGGTTTTCATAATTTCATCTTGGGCTTTGAGATTGACCCAACCCATTTTTTTATTACTAGATTATTTCAATCCTTAAAACCTCATTTTTAGATGTTTAATGTGATGATGGATTCTCAATGATTAGAAGAAGAAAATATTTGTTTATAATATAGGATTATGAACCAAAATACTTATTTATTTCATGCATTTTAATAATTGTAATCAAATTTTCAAATATGGTAAAGTGCATCAATGGTGGTGGTGGGTCTAATGAAGGATTGCGGGATCATAAATGAATTTTGTTAGAGGTAGAGGATGATGGGAAAGGTGGTACTATAAGGTTGGAGATCTTATAAGCAGGGTAACATTGGTAGGATATTCCAAAGGATATTTTATTATAGTTTTGTTTAGGGTGAGGCTGTGGTGACAATACTCAATGTTGTAGTCTTGGTGTTAGCTCATATGGGATAACCAAGCTAATGATTAGAGTCTCTTATATTTAACTTCCACTATCAAATCATGTGGATTCCTAAATAAAATTGTCATATTTGAAATATAATATCAATATTTAATAAAAATAATAATAATAATAATATGTTACTATTATTGTTTTTGTTATCATCATTATTAAAATATGAATAAAAATAATAATATTTATTATTATTATTATCCCTTCCTCTCTGTATACTATTATTTCTCTTTAATAAAGGGGAGAAGGATTTGATTATTACTCTATCCATTTTGATTATTATTATTATTATTATTATTATTATATATTTCTATATTTTTTACTCTTCTTAAAAAATGATGAAAATATTTTATAAATATTCGATGTTCAATTTTGACAAGTAAATAGTTTATCTCACTTTTTTATATTCAAATCATGATGATGATAATTTGGAGGCTAATGGAATTCATTTAAGGGATGTTTTTGTATTATAAAATTTTGATACCGAGATTGTTGGTGACACAACCTATGACAAAATTAAAAGTACCTATTTGAATCATTTTCATAAATAGATCACAATTCTTCCTTATGTTATTTAATCTTGAGTTCCTAATAAAAAGAAATTTAAAACAATACATTTTGGGAATGAGTGTGTGGGTGGAAGAACAATGAATTATATGAGGATCATAATGCATGATGGAGTATTTGGTTGAACCCATGCTCATGATTGTAATTATAAATATTAGTACAGATCCATGATTTGTATGATAAAATGGTATGGTTATGTTTATCACAGTGATGAGTGATGATAAAACTTTACCAAGTAATATGGGTATATAAATTGATTATGTAGAATTCAAGATTATAAATATGGTCCACTAAGTAAATTGGTGATGAAATACCATTTTTATCCTCATAATATAAATACAGACCTTCTGAATACATGAATTTAACTTGATATAGTAAGGATATTTAGCTTGACATATTGATGATGTATGATTATAGCATGGCATGATTGATGTGGGATATATTCTCAAAATTTATATTATGATGAGTGATTTCATGCCATGATATTCATTATAATTCATGTACTGTGTCACAAGTGGGTAGTATACTCATAATCTGTCCCCTTACTGGGTGGTGGATTATTGAATGGTTCAATGTGTAATCATGGTAGGATAACCAATTGTGATCAAAATTAGTTTGATATGTCATTAAATAATTTTTCGGACTGTGGGATATTTTCTTAAAGAGTTATATATTCATTTATGTTTGATCTAATAATAATGGTGATTACTTGTAATGATGATGGGTATATAGTTCACTCTAAAGGTTTCTACCAAGTTTGAGGGTAACATCTTTGTATGTCTGCGCCATCGCCTCCCCTCCTAGAACCACTTCAGACGGGGAGGGGGATCCTTCTTCTTCGTCCCATCTGATTCCCCCTCACTTAACCTCTTTCTCCCCCTTCACAGATCCGTCCTCCCTTCCTCCTTTTTCTGCGATCGATATAAGCCCTAAAGTTCAATCCTTAGTTAATGGAGTTTCGTCGGTTCATATTTCCCCTCTGGAGTTCATATAAGCATCTGCGTTACTGGATCTCACGTTGGTAGCCCGATTCGGAAGGGATCATCCATCGGTCTATGCGTTTGATCAGTTTGTGTTCTCCTCTTAGAATTTGAAGGATCGTGTTATGGTATGACTTTTAGATGCGATACATTTATAGCTTCGATTCTCTAATGAAGATGACCTTGTGCATGCTTGGGCCTTTTCTCTGCATTCTATGAAGGGGTTCAGGTTCTCTTTATTCTGATGGACCTTCAACTTTCATATGAGACGCGATCCTCTGACCTCAGCAATCTGGATATCCTTAACTGGTCTCCCATTGCCATTTCAGAACCCGGTGAAACTCTGGCTGATAGGAAATCTGGTTGGACGCTATCTTTGTTCTGATTCCCACACCAAGGTCATCTTCTACCCAATTGAGCCAAGGATTTGTGTTGAAGTTGATTTATCGAAAGGCCCGCTGGAGTCCATTGTCATCGAAACTGAGGGAGAGCTTCGCTGGCTTCAGAAGGTATGTTACAACTACTAGATTTCCTTTTCCTCGGGCTGTTTCCACATAGGACATGATGTCTCCAGGTGTCGGTGAAGCCTCTCCAGTCAACCCTGGTCTGGTCCTCCTAATCTTATGAAGGATGGCACCATTTATGTAAGTAATTTACCTGGTGGAGCCCTCACAGAGAAGGAAGACATCTACTACCAGGTCTTCAGCGGAGATGAAGAAACTCACTCAATGTGAGAATGAATGTGCTGCAATAGAGGCTGGAAAAGAAGACGAACCTCTTGGGAATTCAAAGGAGTTGACTCTGTCTACTGAGGTTCCCCACACTGATAAAGGGAGGCTTGAGAAGGGCAGGGTGGCCGAGCCTCCTAGGATACAGAAGGTGTCTAAGTTTGATGATACGGTGCCTAGTATAGGGAGTCGGGAGGAGGGGAGTGTGTTGGGTCCCTTAGACCCAAACATTCTCCAACCCCCATCCTATCTAAAGGTTGCATCTGCAGGGGAAAACAAGAGGTCCCCCAGTGATATGAGCAAGCAGTTTGGGCTGAAGCCTCCCACTGAGGGATCAAGGGTTGAGCTAAGGAATCGCTTTGATAGTCTGGTGGATCAAGATCAAGTAATGTTGCATGAGGAGGATGATTCAGGTGCTAATAGCTTTAGTCAAATTTCAGCGGACATCTGGGATCATCTTCAAGGGAAAGGTCCTCACAGCCCTATAAGGAAGAAGGGTCTCAAAGGAAAGTGCGACTCCAAAAAATGCATTGTGGTTCAGGGGAAAAAACCAAAGGGACGTAAAGACTATTCTTACCTTCTAAAACCAATGGAAATAAGGTCGTCCAAGAAAAGTGGAAGCAAGGAAAGCAAGGCCCCAAAAGACAGAGATAACGGTGATCTAAGTAGAGAACCAAAGGTAATAGAAGAAGAGGTAAGGGATTTCTTGAAGCTCATATTTCACTCCAAGGAATAAATTATTGAGAAAGACATGAGGCCCAATGCCTCAATTGAGGAAATTGCTATAATTTATGAAAGAAGGTTGAAAGTTGAGGCCAATGAGGAGCATGAAGTGTGGATCAACAAGAAAGATCGAATAATTGCTCGGGGTTTTAATCAAGGAAAAATATCTTTGGAAGAATTCATTAAGACAATGGACATGATGATCTCTCATCTCGAAGAACTACTCAGGGAGGATCCAAACACATAGGTTAGCACTTGGCACTGGGAATTATATAGAGTGGCTGATTCAAATAACCTCAGTCTGGTGTTTAATAATTTTGTAAGCTCCTTTAGCACATAGTGGTTGTGGTTTTCCGAATGATGGTTTCCCACTTGTCCTTAAATTGGCTTTTTAATAAAAATTTATATTTGGTGATATAGATAGTATGATGATGAATTTGATGGTGTGAATAAAATGATAATTATTTCATAGATTTTATTATGATGACTTATTTTAATTTCATAATTGTGGGTATAGGATTATGTGATATATTGGTTATTATATTTTATGATTTTAGGGGAATATTTGACTGTTAAAACCCCGATATAATACATTAAAAACTTAAATTGAAGTTGAGATGAGGAAGTATTTCTGTGATATTGTATTTGTACTACATTATTGTAACAATTAGGATAATATGGGGAATTATAGTAGAAGTATTATTCACCTGATTTGGGTTTCTGATCCATGTATTTGGGTCTCTTTTCATCATGGACCTTCAGGACACTAGGCCTTCATGCCATCTTATAAAGTGGTATTAGTTAGGAGATGCCTTAGTGTGGTGGATAAAGATATATTAGTGGTGGTCACTAATGAATCTTTTGGATATCGAAAAGTAGTGAAAATGTGTCAATCCATTAAGTGATACCTCATTCACCTCTATGAATGGTGAGTACAAGACCAATCACATCATCATTGGTGAGCCTAAATCATAAATTTGAAAGTTTATTGAGGGGTTTTTTTAGGCTTTTGAAAAAAAATTGTGGCCTTTGGGACTTCAAGCCATATACTATATACCTCTAGGCCATGTAATGGTTCCCTCTCAGTCCAGTTAAAAAGAGGTATGTCTAATAATTAAAAATTCAATTCCTTCAGGTTAGGAAGAATTTTATATTATTATATCAATTATTGTAGTACCATTCACTAAAAAACCACAATATGAGTTTTTTTCTCAATTATGACCCAATATTCATGTTAGTAAGTAGAACAATTGAATAGTCATGCTAGTATACCCTATATAACCCCATTAGATGGAATAGAATGGATGTGGATTGAATATGAATTGATTATGTTAGTGATTGATAGAAAATTATCAACTAGATATGTTGATACTAACTAGTGGGAGTAGGTTTTAAAGGGCCTTATATTGGTTTGTAGGGGGATAATTATATTTTAACAGTTTATGTTATATTATGTATACTTTTTTATTTGGTAAATGATTCTTATTGTGAGCTTAGAAATAGAAAAAACTAATAAAATGAATTTATTATTAATGATATTTATGCTTTTGGAATAAAATAGACACGTGTGTAGTGTTTTGTGGGTGTTTAAGTATGAGATGGTATAATAGTAGATGTTAGACCAAGATTACCTTAGGTGGTTTCAATTAGTAAGGATGAGACTGTGTAGTATGATTATAATAGGTTTGTTATTATACATACTTGATATTGACTAGTTCATCTATATTTAGAGGATGGCATACTAAATATGTGAATATACTCACCCCTAATTTTACATACAATTGACAGGATAATGTTGGTGATGTTTTAAAATGACATTAGCTTGGTGTCCAAGGTTTGTGGTAGGATCTTGGTGTTTGAGTATTGACTTATACAATATTGAGGTATATTGTATATCTATGTTATTTTTTATTTTTCGTTTTAGTGGTTGTTCTACCATGGGTGAATTTATTACATTGATTATATTGTATGATACTCATGCATTAAATTTTTTATGATATAGTTTCTCATGGATTCCTTATTGAACATGGTTTGGTGGGTTTTTTTATTATACATCCTTCTAGTCATGTTTTATAGAGTTTAATTCCTCCCATATGTGATATTTATGTTCTTGGTGCTAGTCACAAACCCATGGCCTATTGGAGGTGGGCTTCAAGAGTCATATTTGGTTTTATTGTAGACATAGGTGGGGTCTTGAAAAAATAGAATCATGACATAAAAATAATTAATGACCTTGGATTAGCATGTTACTATCAGTGATTCTTTGGATTTTTTCTTTTAATCAATCACATTAATTAAATTAACACATTAGAGGAATAATTTTAACTCCACTAAGGAATATGAAGAATATTTTCATGATTTAAGATAAATATTATTTAATTCACCTTTACTAACCATAAAATTTGTAAATGAGGAATGTGTAATAAATTATAAATATTAAAGGTATTTCATTGGGATTATTTCAATGAAAAATTATAAATTAATATACTATGCATTACATAAAATAAAATATCATGAAAATAATTTATGACATGCATGAACGTGATATTAAAATGTCATTTTTTCACTTAAATATATTTATACATCATTTATATGGTAATAAATATAAAATTTCCATGGATTTTAAAATATTTTAAATATATATTCATCTAAAAATTTATATACACATAAAATGTGATGGTGTAAATTACTCAACAATCATGTTTATGTGATTCATTATCACATAAAAAATCAAAAAAAGTATTTGATACCTGCAGTCATAATAATAATGAAACATTAGTTGTGTTGTATTTGGAATAGGAATATTTATTTAATATTCTAAGGAAGATGAGAATGGAGATTTTGGAATTTGAAGGCCTCCACTTATTTAATATATTTAATAATTAAATTATCCTCATTATGGAAAAGAAAATTGGCTCAATGTGGTGATCATTGGTTGTAGAATAATTAAAAACTGAGGAAGGAAAAAACTAAATGAGTTTAATATTAATGAGAAATTATTTATAAGTTTTTGTATGATTCATTGTCTTCTATATGTTGCATGATTAGAAAGGAATTTATTGGATTAATCCCACAACTCACCTTACCTTATTTAATTAGTAATTAAAAATGGGCACATGGCCCACCATATTTTTGGGAATGGGAAAGATATGGGGTGCTATGGGGCTAAATTTTTTTAACTATTTTAAACAAGAGTTTATGCGGGTCAATCCTGTATGGGTGCAGGCTAAGAAAATTAAGTCCAAGGGATTGATATGTTATCTTGTTTATTAATTTTTGTTATAATATTTTTATTATTTTGTTTTAAAATTACCATTTCTCACATGACCTTAATTTTATTTTAAAATTTTGGAAATAATTTTTAAAATCATAAGGTAGTAAATTTAGTTTCAAAAATAATTTTCATCATAGAGTGATGAGAAATTAAAATATACTAATTATACATTGGATGACATGATTTTTAAGGTCCTATATTTCTAAAGTCCTTTAATTTTAATTTTCCCAAGGCTTGAAGGTTTCTCAAGGGATTTTGGAGGAGTTTTAGTAGTTATAAAAGAGTTTTAGTCTTTTTTAGGGTCACCATGTTGTGGTTGTGGATGTGGTGATGAACGTTTTTTGTTGGAGTGTGCCATGATGAGTGAAATAACTTGACTATCCATTTTTTATGGCGTGTTTCCTTGGGGTTACTCCTGAGAGATGTGAGGATAAGAAAATGGATTCAAAGACTATATTGATTAAGGTAGGTTGGGAGTGGTTCTCAATGAGTTACATTATTGGAGACTTTCAGTATAAGTCTTGACACACTGTAGTGTTGGGAATGGTTAAGGTAAATTGTCTTAGGTTTTAGAACTGCACCATAGTGGAGGTTATTGTAGACGCCGGAAAAGTCCGTTGTTCCCAAACAAAGCTCCGGATGCGGAAAGCGAGGTCATATTTGGAGTCGGAAGCATGTTTCGGAGGGCCCGGAGGCCTTGGGCGGAATTTTGGAGACCCGCACGCAAAGTTGATGAGCCGCGCGCAAACCTCCCGGGATGCGCGCAATGCGCTGGACCGGCGCGCAAATTTGCGCGCCCGTGGCCCGCGCGACTCCCTTGCGCGCTGGGCCCGATTCCGCGCCCGCGAAGAGAATTTCGCGCCCGCGAACCGGATTCCGCGCCCGGGGTTGCCTATAAATAGAAGGCGACCCCCGACGTTTCGAAGGTTGCCAGAATTCGAAAGGTCTCTCGTGCGCGCAATCCAACCCCTTCTGCACGCAATGCTGATCTTCAGGTAACCTCCTTTCTTTCGCGCAAGAAAGCCTTGGGGTTCGCCTTCACGCGCAATCCCTTTGGCTCCTTTCCTTTGAATCAATATTCACCCAAAGGCATTCGCGCGCAAAAGAAGCCTCTTGCGCGCAATTGCCCCCGGGGTGCGCGCAATCCAGCCCGATTGCGCCCCCCCCCCCCTTTCAAAGTGGCCATTCATTAGAGAATGAGCTGTTGCCCCCGTGCGCTATCCGAAGCCCGGTGCGCGCAATCTCTACCATTCGCGCGCAAAGTGCTGGCCCAATTGCGCGCTAGCCCGCCCATTTGCGCGCCGACCCGTGGTATTGCGCGCAAAGCTCCTCTTTTGCGCGCAAACCGCCAGGGTCGCCCCCTTTGACCCCCTTTGGGTACCCGCCTGCATGGTGCCCGACGACCCTCATCCCAGGTGCCCGCACCGTGCGTTGTCTTCCCGTGCGACCCTCCAGGCTCACGCGAAGTGACACGGACCTATCGGCGGCTTCAACGTCCCGCACGACGTTAAACTGCATTCGTCCCACATGACGTTAAACTGCACACATCCAAGCTGCACGACGTTAAACTGCCTAGCATATCGTCCAAGCTACAAGACGTTAAACTGTTCAGCATTCGTCCTGCAGGACGTTAAACTGTACTTCGTCCGCGCGACAAGACGTTAAACTGCCAAGCACCTTCGTCCTCAACACACGACGTTAAACTGTACTTCGTCCGGCAAGACGTTAAACCGTCCGCTTCGTCCTCAACACATGACGTTAAACTGTACTTCGTCCGGCAAGACGTTAAACCGTCCGCATCACCTGATCTCGTGTCTCGCACGCAGGATCCCCCCGGTCTGGATGTGGCCCCCACCCGCGCGTCTCTGCAGGGATGTCGGGATTGGAGCGGCCTTCGCCCACGGGGGTAGAGTGTTACAGACAGAATGAACTACGTGGACTTTGATCCCTGTCTTCTAAACAAGGTACGTAGGAAGCCTCTCCGAGGTTCAAGCCCACCACCTGGTCGTCCCGGTCGTATTTACGTCGGTTCGTCCATCAGTGGACCCCTCCCGGGTTTACACTTGCGTTGATTCACCAATGAATCCGCCTCTGTGGGGGACTGCACGTGTGTATCTCCATTGTGCTTCCCCACTGCCTCGATCTCTTCGTGAGTCGGCTTGCCAACGTCCAGCATGACGTAAAACTGTGATCCACCCGGCCGTTCCATCCCCCTCTGTGCGAGGTGGCTCGGTTCAATCCTTCTCCAGGCAGCCTCGATCTCTTCATGAGTCGGCTTGCCAACGTCCAGCATGATGTAAAACTGTGATCCACCCGGCCATTCCATCCCCCTCTGTGCGAGGTGGTTCGGTTCAATCCTTCTCCAGGCAGCCTCGATCTCTTCATGAGTCGGCTTGCCAACGTCCAGCATGACGTAAAACTGTGATTCACCTGGCCGTTCCATCCCCCTCTATGTGAGGTGGTTCGGTTCAATCCTCCGCCCGGCGGCCTCGATCTCTTTGTGAGTCGGCTTGCCGACGTCCAGCATGACGTTAAACTGTATATCCGAACTACGCTGACTTTGATCCGCGCTAACGCACGGTACGTAGGAAGCCCCTACGGGGTCCAAGCTCTTCACTCCATCATCCACCCTGATCCTTACCCGGGCCGCCACATCCCGGTGGGGTCATGCCATTTCATTCCACTCCACTTCACTCGGGAAGACGCCCATGTGCTGGCCCCAGCGTCAGAGGTTCCCCGCAAGGGGTTCTGTCATCTGATCCACTCCTCGTGTTGATCAGTCTGATGCCGTCCCCGCTGGACGTTAAACTCGCGGCATACCCCGTGTTAAACATGGGAAGCTGAGGAAAACCTCAGGTAACACAGTTCCCCGCACCCAGTGCGGGATGCCTCAGGCCATCACGCCTTCGAGAAGCCCTATTAGGGACGGAAGGCAGACATGCAGAGGCACAGTGTCAAGACACGCCCCCGACACCCGGAGCCACCCGGTCTCCTCACCGCAGGTCGCTGCCCCGACCAGACTCCTTGGAGCGTCCGGGCGGAAGCAGCGTAATTAACCGATGTCCATGGAGACATGGCGCCGGGAACGAGATTCACGAACATTCTTAAATCTATGAGGGAGACCCGGATTAGGCGACGAGTTCCGAGGAGATGTCCACGGAAGGAGGAGCCGACGTCCCATCATCCCGGTTTCGATCAAGGAGCAGACGCCCCTGAATAAGGGACGAATGCCGCTCGCCCTTGGAAAGCGGGACTGCGGGGCCACAAGCCGCGCGCCCATCCCCTCGGGTCGATGGGTGCATGCGCGAACGCGTCCTGGCGGAACAGCGTAACCCGACGCACATCCGCACTAAAACAGAAAAATGGGGAACCCGACGTGAATCTCTTCTCCTCAATACGAAGATCGATGGCTTTCAGAGGTGTTGGAAGGGCCAACATTTGTCTGGTACAGCCAGCTCCCCGTCGGGTCGATAACTAGCTGGGAGGACCTTCGTAGACAATTCCTCTACCAGTTCAGTTCCACGACCCGGAAGACGAGTATCGCAGACCTCTTCAAGTGCAACCAGAGGCCTGACGAGCGAGTCGCGGACTTCGTCGCCCGATGGAAGGGTCTCACGTATTCCCTTGACATTCCATTGACTCAGGAGCAGTTGCTGACAGTGTGCGTCGGGAACGTCAAGACCGAGCTGGTCCCTTCCTTGATCACTCAGAATTACCCCGGAGGGTTCAGGGACTTCTCAGACAAAGCTCAACGTCTTGAGGAAGCCCTGCAACAGGCCAGCCAGGCACACCCGCTGCCTCCTATGATTCCTGCAAGGAGAGCCAGCAGGGCTGAGCCCGCTGCTGTCGCCCAGATAGAGGCTCCCAGGCCGTTGGAGCTGCTGCCGGTGAGACCAGCTCCACAGCCTCACAGGAATCCGCCTCCACGGGCTCAGTTCCCGGCCCAGCAGCGGCAGCCTCAGAACCGGCCGGCCCCTCCGCGTAATGTACCGCCACAACCCAGGCGAGATAATCAGGGTCCACCTCCTCGGCAGGCCCCTCCAGCCCCTCGTCAAGACCACGCTCCCAGGGGCCCGCGATACCTGACCTACTCATTTCACGAGGATCAGGTCCCCGGTTATTTCCGGAGCGCCCTGGAGCAGAGGATTGTGCGACTTCCTGAGTGTTGGAGGCCGGAGGAGGCACATCTCACGGATAACCCCCGCTACTGCCCCTACCATCGGGCCCTGGGGCACACCATCCAGCAGTGTTATGTGTTTAAGGATTGGCTCCAAGACCAGATTAACAACAATGTAATCAGGTTGGGCCCAGTTCCGGCACAAGTGGCGGGCGTGTTCGTGGGATCATATGACGATAACGGCAATGAGGACGAATGGCAGCTGGTCTCCGACCGCGGATCCCAGAAGTATAAAAACTGGATGGCCCGCAAGACGATCAATCGCGCCCATGGAATCATCCGTGCACGCTTGAATCAGCCTGAGCCCCCAGAATCTGCGGGTGCTGCTTCGGCATCGTCGTCCCAGCCTGCCTCTTCCAAGAAGAGCAAACGGCGGCGGCGCAAGAAGGAAGAACGCGCCCCGCCAGTTCCGCCACTATCCCGCACTCTCGGCGATTTCATGCCCCCGGAGATGGGGATCCCTCCTCGGATCCGCCCAGTGGTGAATGATTCGTCCGATGACAGTGTTGGGTACGCTTCGGTTAATACCGTCGAGCTGGTAAATCCCTTTTCGGTTCCCGACGTTGAAGAACACCAGGTGGACCTCCCCAGTGTCCCTGGTCGTCGCCACCGTCGGAGGAGCCACAACAACAGGAGTCGCCGGGGCACAGCAGTTGGTACCTCCAGCCAGGCCGTGCACGCCACTGAGACCAGGCAGCAGGCTCAAAACCGAGCTCAGCATGCGCAGCCCCCCCATCCGGGGATGACGGATTCGCCTCCGCCACTGTTTGTGGTATGGGATCAGGCAGAACCGCCTCAGCCGCGTCGCGATCAGCTCCGCCCTGCCACGAGTCCATCCCGGCCTCCTGGCCCCAGTACGGTGACTACTTTCCGGGCTTCAACCAATGAACAGAGAGATGCGCCAAGTACCAGCCGGCCGCCAGTTCAACCGGCAAGGCCCGTCATGCCTCCAACCGCAGAGGAACCTCCTGCAACCAGGGGCGCGCGCTTGGCCAAAAAGTATGATGTCCTGAAGTACTTGGCCGACATCCCAGCGAGACTCTCCATCCTTGAGGCTCTGCGCATGTCATCTGAGATGCGCGAGGCACTCGCTGAATCCATGAAGAGCCCCCTCCAGTTTGAGACAGAGGTTGCGGCTGCAGAGGCCTTTCACGCCGAAACGATTGAGGACGCCGAATGTCAGGCAGTTATCTCGTTTTCTGGTAAGGATGAAGACCCTCCTATACAGGGGCACATTCGTCCGCTGTATGTTACCGTCCAGTTCAATGGCCTTGAAGTTCGGCGCTGTCTTGTCGACACGGGGTCCGGGATTAACCTGATTCCCACTCGGACGCTCCGGAGATTGGGGTTGTCTGAGGATGACTTGATTCCCTCCGACCTCAGGATCCAGGGGTACGACCGCACCGAGCAAACCCCGGTCGGCAAGATACGTTTGAAGACCCAGTTCGGTGACTTGGTTGCCAACACCGAATTCATGGTAGTCTCTCAAGATACTGCGTACAACGCATTGATGGGCAGGCCCTGGCTTCACCTTCATGCGGTGGATCCCTCATCATACCACCAATGCCTCAAATACTCCCTTAATGGTTGAGTAGGCGTGCTTCAGGGAGATGCCTCTCCTTTTGCCTCATGTGAAGCCCGCTATCTGGACGCGGACTATTACAAGAGCAAGGATAAGCAGATCCTGGCAGGTGAGGTCGAGCCTGTCGCTGTTGCAAGTGATCCCTGGGCAAGTTTGGATGACGCTTACGTCCTCCCGATTCAGCGGTTGGACGTATCCATGGTCTCGACGGCTTGTGAGTCTCCTGATGAGATGACCGCGACCGCCCATGCTAGCACCAGCGGCCCAGCAGGATCTGGTAGCCCCAATGCAGTTGCCAACGCAGTCTCTCCCGTGGACGATCCCTCCCCGAGTGGAGAGGACGTGGAAGATGCACCCCCGGCCTTTGAGGAGGGCGTCTCCGCCACGGTCGATGAGTTAGTACAAGTGAACCTTGGAACCGAAGCAGATCCGAGACCCACATTGGTCAGTGCCGCCATGCCCTCTGAGGAGCGGCAGCTGTATGTGGACTTTCTCAGGCAGCACCGTGATGTGTTCGCTTGGGGCTATGACGAGATGCCGGGGCTAGATCCTCAGGTAGCCGTCCACCGCCTTGGTCTCCCGGCGAACCATCGCGGTTTCAAGCAGCCTCCCAGGAAGATGCACCCATTCCACGGTGCCATGGTTGAGGCCGAAGTTGACAAGCTTATCAAAGCCAACTTCGTGAGGGAAGTTCAGTACCCCAAATGGCTGGCCAACATTGTGCCGGTCAGGAAGAAGAACGGGCAGATCAGAGTCTGTATCGACTTCCGCGATCTCAACCGCCACTGTCCGAAGGATGATTTTCCCCTTCCAGTGACAGAGCTGTTGATTGACGCCACGGCAGGGTTCCAAGCCCTCTCCTTCATGGATGGATACTCCGGATATAACCAAATTCGGATGGCCCCTGAGGATGAGGAGTTCACTTCCTTCAGGGCCCCCCAAGGTACCTTTTGTTACCGGGTCATGCCTTTCGTCCTGAAGAATGTAGGTGCCACCTATCAACGGGCGATGCACCGCATATTCAAGCCAATCCTCGGCACACTGGTGGAATGCTACGTCGACGACTTGGTAGTCAAATCGCGCCAGCGTCAGGACCATCTCAAAGATCTTGAGAAAGTGTTCGGCTTCCTCCGGTCTCGCTGCCTGAAGATGAACCCGTTGAAGTGTGCCTTCGGGGTCACCTCCGGAAAGTTCCTTGGATTTGTGGTAAGATACCGGGGTATTGAGATCGACCCAGAGAAGATCAGGGCGATTAGCCAGATGCCTCCCCCAGGTAACATCCGGGAACTGCAAGGGTTCCAAGGCCACTTAGCCTATATACGCCGATTCATCGCGAATCTGGCCGGCAAGTGTAAGCCCTTTTCTCGGCTCATGAAGAAAGGTGCCACCTATTTATGGGATAAAGAGTGTCAGAACGCTTTCGAGGAAATCAAGAAGTACCTGCTGCAACCTCCAGTTCTGATGCCGCCTGTATCCGGGAAGCCGCTGGTCCTCTATGTGACCGCCCTGGAACGGTCCCTGGGTGCCCTTCTCGCCCAGAAGAACAACGAGGGAACAGAGAATAGCCTCTATTACCTCAATCGCATGCTCCTCGATGCGGAAGTTAGGTATTCCCCCATCGATAAGAGCTGCCTGGCGCTCGTATTTGCCGTACAGAAATTACGGCACTACTTGCAGCACCATGAGGTACAGTTGGTTTCTCGGGTAGACCCGTTGAAATATATCCTGAGCCGGCCTATGTTGACTGGCCGTCTAGCGCGGTGGGCTGTGATTCTCCAGCAGTTCGACATCAGGTATGTGTCTCAGAAGGCCATCAAAGGGCAAGCATTGGCAGACTTTCTGGCTGCTCACCCAACCTCCACGGATCAGCCGCTGGATCTAGGCTTTCCTGATGAGGCCATTCTCTCGGTCGATCGAGCCGGTCCATACTGGCAGATGAACTTTGACGGTGCCTCCCGGAGCCCCACCGGTAGAAGACTCGATAATCCTAAGCTCAACAGAGTGGGCTTGGGTATCATCTTCATTACCCCGGAGCAGGCCGTACTGCCATACTCTTTCCTATTGTTAGAGGGTTGTACCAACAATGAGGCGGAATACCATGCCCTCATCACCGGCCTCGAGTTAGCTCTCGAAATCGACGTGCCCCATCTGTGCGTGAAAGGGGACTCCGAGCTAGTTGTTAAGCAAATCAATGGCGACTATGTTGTCAGGAAGCCGGAACTTGTGCCATTACTGGAGTGCACCCTCCTTCTGATGGCCCGGTTCCCTTCTCGGCCAGAAATTGTCCATATTCCCCGGTCGCAGAACGGTCGAGCAGATGCTTTGGCCAGCCTTGCTGCGTCACTTGCGGAGCCTGAACAGGATAACCTGACCGTCCGTGTGACGCACCGCAGGCTCATCACTCCCGTTATCCCGGAGGGAGATCGCGACCTGTCGGTAAGTAATCTCACCACGGTTTCCCCTGTGCCCGGAGCCCCGAGTACCCCAGATATGGCAGTCGAACCAGCCCCTGATTGGAGGACGCCTTTGGTTGAGTACCTCCAACATGGCATTCTCCCGCCGGATCGGGCTGAGCGCGAGCGAGTTCGACGCCGCGCATCACAGTTTGTCCTCCAGAGCAGTCCCGGCCTGGAGCAGATCCTCTATAGACGCGGATTTGATGGTGTTCTCCTCCGTTGCCTTCAGGGAGTTGAGATCCCACGAGTCATGCGAGAGGTTCATGCTGGTTCATGCAGTGCCCATCAGACCGGGCCGAAGCTGTCCCACCAGATTCGGAGGTTGGGATACTTCTGGCCCTCCATGATCCATGACTGCATCGAGTATGCCAGGAGGTGCCATGCGTGCCAGGTTCATGCGAACTTTGTGCATCGGCCGCCGGAGCCTCTCCATACCACCAGGTATTCTTGGCCCTTTGCAGTCTGGGGGATGGACGTTGTGGGACCTTACCCGCCGGCGACGGCTCGCCAGTGCCGGTTCATTCTGACCGCCACGGACTTCTTCTCCAAATGGGCAGAGGCGATTCCACTTAGAGAGGTCAAATCCTGTTCGATCGCTGACTTCGTGACCTCCAACATCATTCATCGATTTGGAGTGCCTCACGCTATCCTCACGGATAATGGAGTAAATTTCCGAGCAGCCGAGTTGAGGAAGTTGTACGCCAAATACAACATTCGCTCGAACCATACATCTCGCTATCATGCGCAGGCAAATGGGCAGATCGAGGCGTTTAACAAAACCCTCTCTAACATTCTGCAAAAGATGGTTGGTCAGAACAAGAAGAGTTGGCCGGACAAGCTCCCCAACGCCCTCTGGGCTTATCGGACGACGACTCGCAATTCCACCCAGATGACCCCTTATTCCCTGGTGTATGGAGCTGAGGCCGTCCTGCCCATCGAGATCCAGTTACCGTCCTTGCGCACTGCGGTCTACGACCAGCAAGCGCCGGACAGAGCTGTTGAAGCCCTTCTAGTCGAGTTGGAAGCACTGGATGAGAATAGACTTCGCGCCTTGCACAACTTGGAGAGGAATCAAAGCAGAATGGCTCGAGCTTTCAATAAGAAGGTTCGCCTCCGCTCCTTCCTGCAGGGTGACCTAGTGCTAGCCCTAAGAGCGCCAATGATCCCCGGCAGGAATCCACCCAAGTTGGAGCCCAAGTGGGAGGGACCTCTTGTCGTCCACAAAGTTTATCCCAATGGCGCGTACTCCCTAGCGACTATGGATGGTGAGCGTGTCACTCCTCCCACCAACTCTAGGTTCCTCAAGCAGTACTTTGCCTAACTGCACTACGTCCTGCACGACGTTAAACTGCATACGTCCAAGCTGCACGACGTTAAACTGCCCAGCATATCGTTCGCGCGGCAAGACGTTAAACTGCCAAGCATCTTCGTCCAAGCCACAAGATGTTAAACTGTTTAGCATTCGTCCAACACGACGTTAAACTGTACTACGTCCGAGCTACAAGACGTTAAACTGTTCAGCATTCGTCCTGCATGACGTTAAACTGCCTCTCAAGAACTACATGCGGCTTGATTCCCATCCTTATGGGATACGTAGGACCGCCTGAACATTCATGTTTCAGGCCCAGCCCCATCCTTCGGGAATTTCCATCCCACCTCGGGCCCTTGGCCCAGTTGCCTATGGGTATGTGGCGTATGGTGTGAACGTGGGGTTATGCCCTCATTCACGTCAGTTTGCTCGCCACGCTGTACGCCACCCATGTTTGGGGATGCCTTCTGCTCCCCCCTTTTTTCTCTCTTTTCGTCCTGTATGACGTTAAACTGCGCTTCAAGAACTACGTGCGGCTTGATTCCCATCCTTATGGGATACGTAGGACCGCCTGGACGCTCGTGTCTCAGGTCTAGCCCCGTCTCTTGGTTGATCACGGGGATCTACCGTATTTTGGTTGCTCTCAGGGTGAGTCCTCCGACCCTTTCCGGTGATCTGTTAACATGTTTTGGGTACTTTGGTCTATGACCCGTAGTGTCGGATGCAATCTCGGCAAGTCCTGTGTTGCTTGTCGGGTCGCGCGCTCCCTCTTGTTCGAGCCTTCACTCAAAGGGATCCTCGTTAGCGGTTTGGGTATGATGCCTCAGTGCTCTCCTACCGCTCCGGGTTGATTTACCGGCGGGTCCTGGGCCGCAAATCGATATGAATCATGCGATTGAGCGGTTGATGCTCGTTTGCTTGCCCAGTTCTAGGCTGACGCGATCGGATGTTGTGTTGCGAATATGGTCAGCGACATCCTTGATCGCCATGTCGGCTCTTTTAGGCTCCGAACATTGGTTGCACGGTCCTCATCACACTCCGCCTTTGTGCGTTGTAGTGGAATCTCGACATTCTCTTCATACTGACCTTCAGTACACCTTTACACGTTAGGCAGGCCAACCAGGGTAATGGTGTCTGTCGAGGCTCCCACGATCTGAGCACCAAGGATATATGCTGATGTCCTCCCTAAGGGCCGTGTATAGCTGGACCCTCGTCCCCATAATGAGGAAGGAGTCGCCCGAACAATCGCGTTTTGGGCCCAGTATATCTGGAGGCTAGCATCTCTGCCCCTTGGGTGATGGACATACGCAGGCCCCTATCCCAGGATCCTTCTCCTGGAATCGTGCGTGACCACAGGGCTGGGTATGTTCCCACCTCCGCTGAGTCCGCCGTATCGCGATAAGAGGATTCCTCCATGGTCTGAACCACACGACCTTAAACTGTGTTGTCTGGTCCTACCACACGACCGTAAACTGTGATCGTCTTGGCCGCCCGACGAGAAACGGCACTGCATCGTGATGTTCTCCTCAGGGGACACTCACGTTGGGCGCTGGTTAATAACCACGCCATTCATCAATGCCTTTCATGGCTTGATTATTGTGGCGACGCCAGGGATTCCTTAATCACAGGCATGTCGCTGCACAAAGAAAAACCATCCATCTTTAAGGACAAACAAGAAATATCAAATACCGCTTCTTCTGTGTGCGAGGGTCAGACCCGCACCCTTCCCCGCACTGGTGCCCGATTGTGTTGCGCCGCGCTTCAAGAACTACGTGTGGCTTGATTCCCATCCTCATGGGATACGTAGGAACGCCCGGATGTTTGAAACTTCGGGTCCAGCCCCCACCTCTTAAAGATTTCCCCCTTCTCTGGGGAATCCGCCGCCTTCAGGCCACCCTCAAGGCGTGTCCCTCGACCCCTTGCAGTGGTCCACTGGTGTCAAGAGTACTCTGGTTTATTTCCAGGAGGGTCAGGTTTAGCTTGGTCAGGTTCCTTCCATTTTCAGGCTTCGTGCTCCCTTTCATTCGGACCCATCGCCTACGCCCTGGGTGGAGCCCCCGTGAACGGTTTGGACACAATGCCTCAGTGCTCTCCCACTGACTCGGGCTGATGCCCCCAATGGCCTCGGGCAGCAAATCGATATGAATCCTGCGATTGAGCGGTCGATGCTCGTTTACTGCCTCATTCCATCAACGGTTAGTGCGATATTGATGCTGCTTTTCCACCACGGTTGGCAGTACTCCCATATCGTTACGCCGGTGCCCCCAGTCCTTGAGTGAATGGCCGCATGATTCACATCACATTTTCCACCTCCCATTCTGACCAGGAAAAATCTCGACACTCTTGACACTATCCCCCAGTGCATCTTCGCATATCCAGGGGATAGGACCACGATGCGGCGTACTTTGAGGTGCTTATGGTCCGACCTCTAAGACCTTAAACTAAGATATGCCCCTATGGTCCGAGCTCTACGACCCTAAACTAAGATCTCCCCAAACGGGGTTCTGCGTCCTGCATGACGTTAAACTGCACTCGCAGAACTACGTATGGATTGATCTCCAACCTGATGGAGTACGTAGGAACGCCCAGGCATTTCGACTCGGGTCCAGCCTCAGGGATCGCCAAGTCCCGCCCCTCCTCGTCGCCGGCCGTCTGGCCTGACTTCGGGTAAAGTGGTGCAGTTGTGATATTCTCCCCGATTCAGCTCGGGATGCCCCATCGCAATGATGGGAAGTGACAGTTTCCTCGTCAAAGAGGTTCTGTCTGAGAATTGGGGTGATTCACGGCCAGATTAGTGCATCCGCCTAATACGCTTTCCCCACGGTGGCGCAATTTTGAGAGCGTTGGATTCTGTCCGAACAAATCGTCACTTCGCCCCACGCTTCGCATGCCCTGTTGATCTGGATTTCCACCCTTGTGCCTGAAGGAACCCCAAAGCGGCATTGATGATGACATGTGATCCGCCTCCTGCAATATGAATGATGACCTTCGGTCCGTCTATTGCGGTAGTATGGTCGATTGATCCATTGTCCGCTTGCCGTCTTGGGCATTTCCTGGAAGGTCGATCGTTGTGGATTTCTGAAATCGGGACACGCGATTCACCCTTTCTCATTTCCCTATGTTCGGACAAAATCTCAACTCCCCTAGCGTTGTCCCGCTCGTGTGTCGGAACAAGTTGGGGGGATGATACATTGATTAGGATTGAGGTCTCCTTTCCTAGGAATGACCTCCCTCTTTTCTCTAGAAATCCAGGCCCAATTGTGGACGCCTGAAGCTTGGTTAACGCTCCCGCGAGACAATGGATTGTGGTTGAGCATGTTAAGCCAAAAGATGCAGATAAATATGGTGATTCATACAAATGGATCAAAATATTGAGTAGCGGAAGCAAATGTTCTAGGAGTGGCAAAAACAAAGCCCCTAGGGATTAGCATGCTGGATAAGTCTTTCTAACGCCGCTACCCTTTGGCTGGCAGCCTCCAGAGCTGCTTCTCGCTCTCTGCATGCCCTCTCCTCGTCGGCGGTCGCAGCACGCAGTTCGTCGATTCTGGCTTGTGCATGCTCCCGCTCGACTTGAATTGTGACCATCTGTTGGCCCGCCTCCGTCAGCTGTACCTGGGCGTCAACCAGCTGGGCTGCTAGTTGCTCCACAAGCTCGGTGCACGTTGCGACGAAGGCCTCCTTCTCTGCCGCCTGCCCTTCGAGACGCCGGACTTCCTGCTCCGCCACGAGGAGCGCCCGCGTGCTCTCCGACATGTCCCGAAATTGTGCGACGTCGGCACGCCGGCGGCTCTCGCGCATCTTTTCGGCCATGAAATCACGGACCGTCAGATGGAGGCGTTGAGCATCAGCTCCCCCGGCACACAGGAAGCGCAGCCAGGTTTGGAGTGATCCCATGCGCCCCAGCCACTCTGATGGGTCTCGCTTGAGGAAGCGCTGGATGCACTTCCACCCCCTTCGGCGCGCTATCCGGCTCTCCTCGACCGCCTCCGCGTCCGAGTCGTCCATCTCCTCGGGGTCGGCAGGCCGGTAGGCAGGGAAGGCAGCCATCAGGTCTGCTGCAGGGTCCGCCCCTAGGATTTCCTCATGAGGGATAGGTTCCCCAACATCTGGGCGACCTTCTTCTCTCTCCCCAGCGGCGTTGACACCCTCGTCAGCCCCCGACTTCTCTCCGATGTCAGCACCGCCGACGTCCGTAGCCCCTTGATCAGCAGTTGGTGGGGCCGGCTCGGTGTGGGAAGTCTATTCCGGAGCAGGCGGCATGTCTGCCACCGGTCCACTCGTGGATGGCCCGGGTTCGGCAACCCGACGAGCCTCCAGCGTTGAGATCACTGCGCAGGGCATGCCGTGGTTAGTCACAGATCGTCAACGGCAAGCACCAGCAGTAAAGTAAGGAGACTTACGGGAGTTTAGAGCGTCATCTTCCGCTATCCCGGCCGCCGCAGGAACAGTTGCAGCAGGGGACCCTTCTGTGCTTGTCAATTCGATAATGGGTGCCCGGCCCCCGCCTTGTCCTGCTGGCGCCTCTCCTACTCCCGCTGAGGACGCCTGACCAACATCCATGTGCTCCTGAGAAAGATGGAGAAATGGGTTAGAAGCTGCATAAGAGAATGGACGAAGCAGGTTGAGTAGGGATAGAAGCGGACCTCGAGGAGCTCAGTGACATCAACATTGTCAGAGCCGGCCACCTCACCGCTCTCCCGCGGGCTCCCCTGATGGGATCTCCCCTCGGAGCCTTCATCCTCCCCCATCTCCTCCTCTTCCTCGGAGTCATTGCTACTGTCACCTTCCGCCGGCGGCATCTGTTCTGGAGTGGGTTCTAGACCGAGCATCACCTTCACCAGAAGGGATGGCTCCGCACGCTGACCACGTTGGCGCGCGTACTCGTCCATGGTCGTCAGATACGCATACTGCCGGTTGAAGTTCACCCTGTCGGCGATATGGAGGCGCCCGACCTCTGGTAGATGGATTCCTTCTCTAAGTATCTTTCGCCAGATGGTGTCGGTCCCCAGTGACTACCGCAGGGTCATCCAGGTCGACCACAGCGCCGGGAAGACTGCATCATGGGAGGGTTCGAGCAGGTGCCTTACCTTCTTCCCGGGACGCTCCCCGACCGCCGCATGTGCCCCCTCTCTGGGTGCTGAAGTCGTGGCGGCAGCTTGCGATGTGCCCGCCGCCGAAGTCCCTGCCCGCGTCGGCTCCGCTGCTTGGCGCGCCTCCGTTCTCCCCCGTGTGGCGGTGCCTCGCCTCCTTCCTTGACGCCCGGTCTCCGCACGGGTGACTTCGAGCCGCCGAACTGGCTTCCGTAAAATCCCCTCGGGGTACGCGATGGCCCAGTGTTCGGCATACTCGGTTGCCAAGCCTGCGTCGACCCCGGTAGGAGGGAGAGTGATGACGTCGCCAGAGCCAAAGGCGACGAACATCAGCCACATCTGGCGAAGGACGCCAGGGTTCGTCTCCTCCCGGACAGCAGTGAATACCCTCTTCGGCATCTGTTGAAGGCACCCAAACTGCCTGGCGAACCGGGTTGGCACGTAGGGCTCGCAGATCACCTTCCCTTCGATCCGAGCCACGAGCACCCAGCCCCGCATGTTCAGGAAGTACTCGTGCTGCTCCAGCGGACCCTGCCCGTTGTCGATCATTTGGCCAACGGGAGTGGGGAACGGGCTGAAGTTGAAATTGGCATGATTGCCAATCCGAATCCTCACGCCCTCTTCACTTAGGGTCATCGGAGCGACCCCCGCAATGTTCAGCAGGGAGGGTCGCAGGCCGTTGCCCGGAGGAATGATGGCGTTCGGAAACGTGTACCCACCAAGGTGAGCAGCCACCCAGCCGTGGAAGAATTGGAAGGGCCCACAGATCCTTCGTGGCGACCCCCCTCGTGAGATGCGTCCCAGGATGGCGTACATCTTAGCCAACACTGGGACCCCGAAGTTGTATCTTTTGTTGGCGGCCATAGCGCCCGCCATCGCCAGTGTTGCCGGGCGAACGCCCATCCTCGTGTCCCGCACTGGCAGGATCCACCCACTCAGAAAGGCGGCCAGGAACGCCGCGTACCGGACATTTGGGTCCCGGGCCTCGATGACGCGGTACCCCCATGAGCGGTAGTCGCCCGTCTCCAGGACCCGCCAGTACGACCCGTTCCGGCTCCTCTGAGCCGCGGTCGGGCACCGCTTCCCCCTGCCTGGCATCTTGACCGCCGGGTCATGATCCAAGAACTGGCCGAACCACTCCTTGTAGGCTATGTCCTTCTGGAAGTCCTTGATCCCGAGCCGCTGCGTAGCCAGGTCAAGCAGATTCCAGGTCAGAATGGGAGTCCGTGACCTGTCTTCCCAAGTGTTCTTCGGAGGCAGGAACTCATCGTACTGGTAACCCTCCAGCGGGATACCTCTGATGCAGTGGATGTCCCAGAGACCGATGCCGACCTCCCCATGGTGAAGATGGAAGGTGTTGGTATCCGGGGACCAGCGGGTGAACAGCTCCGGCCCGAGCTCGGACTGCTGGTAGAAGTGGAACTGCGACGTCCACACCGCCTCAAACAAGCCAATGTACCGCAGCTCCTCCGTGAAGTGATCGCAAGTGTGGCGTACCCAGAACGCCCAGGCCCACTCACTGGTGAAATTGCCCCCAGATCGCAAGTCCCAGTCCTTCAGCCAGCCCTTGGTGTCGTCGGTGACACTCTGGCGATATATGCTCGAGTAGAGGGCTGGAGAGTTCTCCGCAGTAGGCTCACTTCCGACGATGGTTCGCGTCCTCGGGTTCAGGACATAGACATCTAAGTGTCTGGTCTCCCTGGCAGGATTCCCATTGTTGGTGATGTTATAGCGGGGAAGCTCGTCCTCCCGAGTCACCCAGGTCCGTGGCGCATCAACCTCGAACCCTGGCACCGGAACCTCATCTAGGATGCCGAAGTTCCAGAGCGGCAGGTTGTCCGACAGTGGATATGTCTTCTGGGCCGGCGTCAGCAAGTCGAACAAGGATTGATTGTTGGAAACAATCTCCTTGGCTCCGTAGACCTCCTCGTTCGTCGCCATCTCAGATCTGCGAGTGGCGGCATCCCCCTCATTTCCTTGATTCGCGGCCATCTCAGGAGCTCCGGGAGTCGTGCGGGTAAAGGGATGAAGCGTGCGGGATCGGACGAGGCTGGTAGAGAAGTTTGAGAGTTGGCGCGCAATCCTAGTGGATGGCGCGCAATCGGGAATTCCGTCGCGTAAAACCCCGGGTGTTCGCGCAAAAGCAGGCCGAATTCCGGACAGGTTTGCGCGACGAGCGGGCGAATTCTGCGCCGGAAAAGGCAATTTCGCGCACAAGAGCTTAGAGGCTTATCGCGCGGAAGGCCAGTGTACGGTGCGGGGGACCCAGGGCCTCTATTTATAGGCGAGGCCCGGGTCCGCGCTGCGCGGAAAGCGCTTTGCGCGACCGCGACAGCAAATTTCGCGCCCGACGCCCTTTTTTGCGCGCCACCATCCCGCGCCACCCAGGACTTCGGCATTCCGGCGTCTCCCTCGGAACCCGATCGTTGCGACCTCTCACCGATCAGATTCCGAGGGGGGGCTTTTGTAGAAGCCGGAAAAGTCCGTTGTTCCCAAACAAAGCTCCGGATGCGGAAAGCAAGGTCATATTTGGAGTCAGAAGCATGTTTCGGAGGGCCCGGAGGCCTTGCGCGGAATTTTGGAGACCCGCGCGCAAAGTTGATGAGCCGCGCACAAACCTCCCGGGATGCGCGCAATGCGCTGGACCGGCGCGCAATTTTGCGCGCCCGTGGCCCGCGCGACTCCCTTGCGCGCCGGGCCTGATTCCGCGCCCGCGAAGAGAATTTCGCGCCCGCGAACCGGATTCCGCGCCCGGGGTTGCCTATAAATAGAAGGCGACCCCCGACGTTTTGAAGGTTGCCAGAATTCGAAAGGTCTCTCGTGCGCGCAATCCAACCCCTTCCGCGCGCAATGCCGATCTTCAGGTAACCTCCTTTCTTTCGCACAAGAAAGCCTTGGGGTTCGCCTTCGCGCGCAATCCCTTTGGCTCCTTTCCTTTGAATAAATATTCACCCAAAGGCATTCGCGCGCAAAAGAAGCCTCTTGCGTGCAATTGCCCCCGGGGTGCGTGCAATCCAGCCCGATTGCGCCCCCCCCCCCCCTTTCAAAGTGGCCATTCATTAGAGAATGAGCCGTTGCCCCCGTGCACTATCCGAAGCCCGGTGCGCGCAATCTCTATCATTCGCGCGCAAAGTGCTGGCCCAATTGCGCGCCAACCCGCCCATTTGCGCGCCGACCCGCGGTATTGCGCGCAAAGCTCCTCTTTTGCGCGCAAACTGCCAGGGTCGCCCCCTTTGACCCCCTTTGGGTACCCGCCTGCGTGGCGCCCGACGACCCTCATCCCGGGTGCCCGCACCGTGCGTTGTCTTCCCGTGCGACCCTCCAGGCTCGCGCGAAGTGACACGGACCTATCGGCGGCTTCAACGTCCCGCACGACGTTAAACTGCATTCGTCCTACATGACGTTAAACTGCACATGTCCAAGCTGCACGACGTTAAACTGCCTAGCATATCGTCCAAGCTACAAGACGTTAAACTGTTCAGCATTCGTCCTGCAGGACGTTAAACTGTACTTCGTCCGCGCGACAAGACGTTAAACTGCCAAGCACCTTCGTCCTCAACACACGACGTTAAACTGTACTTCGTCCGGCAAGACGTTAAACCGTCCGCTTCGTCCTCAACACACGACGTTAAACTGTACTTCATTCGGCAAGACGTTAAACCGTCCGCATCACCTGATCCCGTGTCTCGCACGCAGGATCCCCCCGGTCTGGATGTGGCCCCCACCCGCGCGTCTTTGCAGGGATGTCGGGATTGGAGCGGCCTTCGCCCACGGGGGTAGAGTGTTACAGACAGAATGAACTACGTGGACTTTGATCCCTGTCTTCTAAACAGGGTACGTAGGAAGCCTCTCCGAGGTTCAAGCCCACCACCTGGTCGTCCCGGTCGTATTTACGTCGGTTTGTCCATCAGTGGACCCCTCTCGGGTTCACACTTGCGTTGATTCACCTATGAATCTGCCTCTGTGGGGGACTGCACGTGTGTATCTCCATTGTGCTTCCCCACTGCCTCGATCTCTTCGTGAGTCGGCTTGCCAACGTCCAGCATGACGTAAAACTGTGATCCACCCGGCCGTTCCATCCCCCTCTGTGCGAGGTGGTTCGGTTCAATCCTTCTCCAGGCAGCCTCGATCTCTTCATGAGTCGGCTTGCCAACGTCCAGCATGACGTAAAACTGTGATCCACCCGGCCGTTCCATCCCCCTCTGTGCGAGGTGGTTCGGTTCAATCCTTCTCCAGGCAGCCTCGATCTCTTCATGAGTCGGCTTGCCAACGTCCAGCATGACGTAAAACTGTGATTCACCCGGCCATTCCATCCCCCTCTATGCGAGGTGGTTCGGTTCAATCCTCCGCCCGGCAGCCTCGATCTCTTTGTGAGTCGGCTTGCCGACGTCCAGCATGACGTTAAACTGTATATCCGAACTACGCTGACTTTGATCCGCGCTAACGCACGGTACGTAGGAAGCCCCTACGAGGTCCAAGCTCTTCACTCCATCATCCACCCTGATCCTTACCCGGGCCACCACATCACGGTGGGGTCATGCCATTTCATTTCACTCCACTTCACTCGGGAAGCCGCCCATGTGCTGGCCCCAGCGTCGGAGGTTCCCCGCAAGGGGTTCTGTCATCTGATCCACTCCTCGTGTTGATAAGTCCGATGTCGTCC
This sequence comes from Viscum album, assembly GCA_963277665.1. Taxonomy (NCBI): domain Eukaryota; kingdom Viridiplantae; phylum Streptophyta; class Magnoliopsida; order Santalales; family Viscaceae; genus Viscum; species Viscum album. The sequence continues at coordinate 690,375,411 of OY728164.1, forward strand.
CCGCTGGACGTTAAACTCGCGGCATACCCCGTGTTAAACATGGGAAGCTGAGGAAAACCTCAGGTAACACAGTTCCCCGCTCCCAGTGCGGGATGCCTCAGGACATCACGCCTTCGAGAAGCCCTATTAGGGATGGAAGGCAGACATGCAGAGGCGCAGTGTCAAGACACGCCCCCGACACCCGGAGCCACCCGGTCTCCTCACCGCAGGTCGCTGCCCCGACCAGACTCCTTGGATCGTCCGGGCGGAAGCAGCGTAATTAACCGGTGTCCATGGAGACATGGCGCCGGGAACGAGATTCACGAACATTCTTAAATCTATGAGGGAGACCCGGATTAGGCGACGAGTTCCGAGGAGACGTCCACAGAAGGAGGAGCCGACGTCCCATCATCCCGGTTTCGATCAAGGAGCAGACGCCCCGGAATAAGGGACGAATGCCGCCCGCCCTTGGAAAGCGGGACTGCGGGGCCACAAGCCGCGCGCCCATCCCCTCGGGTCGACGGGTGCACGCGCGAACGCGTCCTGGCGGAACAGCGTAACCCGACGCACATCCGCACCGAAACAGTTATCATGGCGCCCAAAGAAGTTTTGATAGGGTTTTAGATTCATGTGATCCTGGATCATTCTTTAACTAAGGTTAGCATAGGCATATCTTGAGCTATAATGGTTTACAGTATAAGGTGTGTTCCCACTGGGATTATGATGGCTCAAAATTTACTATATGTTTATGTTTGGGTTATAATGGATTTAGGCCTATTTAATACTTGTATATGGTCATGTTGGTTCAAATTTTTCATGTGTATATGTGAATGTGATGTTATATTATGAGGTATAAATTATTTACACAGGTTGTAGTGTCTTTTTTACATACACCTGGTTACTAATGAGATATGATTATGAGGACATGTCAGGATACACAGGATGCAATAATGGTGGTGATATTATTGCATGTGGTGTAGGATGATTTATATAATGTATGAGAACTGGACATAGTCATTGGGGTGTGAGAGAGATAAATTAGTAGACAAGTGGTATTAGTGTGATTTCATTTATATATAATCTTTTTTAATGTAATGGTTTAATTCTGTGTGTTATTTGGTGAGTGATACATGGTGAGGATGGGAAAATAATAGTATACCTATTTATGTGATTATTTGGTTTCATTTTTTTATTCACTAGGATTTAGTGTGCTTATTTCAAATTTTTTATGAGAGATTTTTGGGAGGATCCTACTGAGTATACATGTTTCTCTCACCCTATGTATATATAAACTATTTTGAGGTCAATAGGAATAGTTTAGAGATTGGCTGGGTTGTTACTTTCTCATAGCAGTTATTGAGATTTTTTTTTTGAGTTATTGGAGTTTGAGGTTTCTATCTAGTTTTATATTTAGTTATTACTATTTTCCTTTTAGTTTATCTATGGAATTTCATGTATTTGGATTTCCACTTTAATTTATGCATGGTATTGGTTGGTGTATCTTCTCATCATATCTTTTAATCTTTAAACTTTATAGAGGGTACTACCTACCATGTGTGTGATTGATATACCATCACTTATAGTCACCAAAACATGGCCTATTAGAGGTAGGATTCGGGTATCATTATCTATATTTCTTCATTATGTCATAGGAGTGGACTGTTAGGTTGGATAGGGTAATAGAAGGTGGTTTAAAGAAGGTTGAATAGACCAAATTAAAATTTTAATCAAATAAATTGATTGTCTAAATTAATTAATAAGGTTAATTGTTATAGTTAACTAATGGATGAAACAAATAAATGAACACAGTGATTTTTATACTAGTTTAGTCAAAAGTGGACCTAGTCCAATCTTATATTGTTCTAGTCGGTGAGAGATATTTGTGCACTAAACTTGTTTTTGAGTTTTAATCATAACTCGATTACAAGATCCTTTTCAAGTGGAGGGATAATCATAACCACTTACTTTTGTATGCATATTCACAACCCAACTACAACCTAACTTTAGATATCAGGAGTTATAACTCAAATAATCCTAATTTTAGAATCTAAGTGTCCCAAACCGAGGGAGACAGGTAGAAATATTTTTTTACATAAAAGCATAAAAAAAACTGAGTGTGCATGAAATGTAGGAAGCAGTGTTACAAACACAAGAAACCAGATGAGATTTATATTAGAAGAAATAAAACATAGGTACTGCTTCTCAATAATTGGATCATCTCATCTCATAAAGGAAGTAGAAGTCAAAGCAGATGTAATTTTTCACGTGAGAGATTATTGAGGTGATGAAACAGTGTATCACACAGGACTTAGTTTTTACAGTAATTGATAAGTTCATAAATTTTATTCTTGAGTAAAATTGAGTGTCAAAGAAGTTAATCATTATCATAATTTAAGTGGGTCCTAGAACCATTAAATTGGATCTATAAAACAAACTAAAAAAATCAATCTCTAGGTAAAGTAATTCAAATTCAAAACTAGTGAGTTATCTAGGATAGAGAATAATAATGTCCATAATTATTTTAAAAACAATGATTTGAATTAAAAACCTAAATACCAATTCAAACTTATTTAAATAATCTGTTAAATTATTCAAATAGATTCAATAATAATAGGTCAAACATAATTTCAAATAAACAATTAAAATTAAGTCTGACAATTCCATGAATATTTCAATTATATTAAGTACTAATAAAAACATCATAATATAATCTATATAAATATATTAAATATAAATACATTATTTTCATGAATTTAGTTCATTAAAACATTTTAAAAATATTTAAAATTATTAATAAATATTTTAAAAACAATTAAAACAATGAATATAGTAAATAAAAGATATGTTACACAGATATTGTAACTTTCTATGGATAATGAAGTGTAATTTAAATCAATCATTATAATTGTTTAAAATGTTTTAAAATTAATTTTCATAGAATTCTTATAATATATAAGATTTTTTGAAATTAATAAAACACTTAAAATAACTATAATAAGTATGTATTAATTAAAAATATTAAAAATGGTTAAAAAATGGAGTATTAAAAAAAATTAACTGGTGGTAGCATAAAATAATACTTAATGGTAGAAAAAAGTTATACATGGCACTATCAAGCATCTTTTACTGTTTTGGATCTACCGTTGAGTCATGTCATCAAAGATATACCAGTATAAATCTATTTTCATAGATCTATCATCATAGGTAGAGAATCTACCATTGAGGAAGAGCATCTACCATTACTTCTAAAGGTGGTGATCTATCATTGAGATTTTAAAAATGATCTACCATTGGTATTTTAAAATTGATTTACCATTGATATTTAAAAAATGAACTACCATTGAAACTAATATACCATTGGAACTAATCTATTATTTCATGATAACTAACATACCATTTCATGAGGATGAAATATACCGATTCTGAGGAGTACATCTACTAGTGCTGAGGAGGAAATATACCATTGAGATATAATAATATACTAGTAGAAAAATATTGAGCTACCATTACTAGAAAAAAATGACACAGAATAGAAAAGAAATGGTGCAACACATATACCATTGCCTTGAGTATGGGTGGTAAACTGAAACATGATTCAAAGGAGGAAATAAAATATGGAGGATACACTAGTTTTAGGTTCTTCCATGGAGAAAAATGGTTAGAGGAGATTGAAGATAAACGAGATGATAGATAGTGTATCATATATTTCACAAACATAACACAAAATATTTAGATAATTTTTAATCCATACAAACAACAAAATTATATGTTTGTAAAAAAACTTAAAATAATAAAATTTCTAGATATTTTAAATGAATTAATAATTTCTTCAATCTAACAAGTATATTAAAGTATATGATAAAAAAAATAACATGATTTGACCATTGTAGAGAAAAATTCATTAATTCATCCTTTTTTAAGGAACCTAAATAACATTTTTATATTTTCATATAGTTGAATTAAAGGTATAAAAACTTCATATATTTATAACTAAACAACATTAAGATATTATGAAGTTATTTGTATGATATATCAAAGAAACAAAACATATTTTGAATTCTAGAAAATCCAGAATTCAAGAAATGTTGCAATATCATCATAAATTTTATAAACCACATAAAAAATAAATTAAGACTCCCATTAACTATAATTAAATGTAGATAAATTTGTCAAATTTCCAATAGAACAAGTTTCTTAAGAATATATTCGATATATCTCATGGTGTAATTGAATAACAAAATAAAACTTTGAAGTTGTTTCAACAGAAAATATTTCTTGAAATCAAAATCATGTATCATATTCAGATCAAAATGAAAACATGCTATATGAAAGAATTATACTTCATTGTATTTTAATAAAAGTTATATAAACTTGTGATCTTTAATATGAAATAGTAATTTTAAAAATATGATCATTACAACTCATGTTATAATAAAAATACAGAGAGGTTATAAAAAAAATGTTTATATAAAAAATAAAAATGTTTTGGATTATTAAAAATATAAACTAACTTGTAATAAAACAAAACAAAAATACATGAATCCACATTAACATGCACAAATAATCTACCCCTTTTTTTATTACAAAACATATACATTTAAAAATAGTTTTCCCCCTTTTTATAAATAAATAAAAAGTTAAAAAATCCCCCTGAACAAATGAAAACATAAAATAATTAAGTTTCCAACATCTCATGCTCCATTTTAATTTTTTTCAAACTCATTAGATTCTATTGTCTTAGTATTATGTCTGCTAGTTGATTTTTATAAGGGCTAAATTATAAAACAATACCACCCTTATTCACATGATCTCTAATAAAATGAAATATATGATTGATATTATTTGTTCTAGAATTCTATAAGTGCTAATTAGAAATAGAAATTGCGGATGTATTATTATGATAAATAGAAAAATTATCAAGATAAATACCAAAATCTCATATTAAGTTTTTTTAATTCATAATCTTTGTGCACAACTATTTAAAGTAAAGATAATTTAAGCTTCTGTAGTAGATAGACCAACAGATAGTTTCTTCTTATAAGACCATGAAATTAAATTTTCTCTAGTAAAATGACACATACCTAATGCTCTTTTTTTCAATTCTACAACCACCAAAATCAAAGTTAGAATAAGATATTAAATAAAAATAGTTATATTTATGATAAAATAGACTAGATTCAATATTCCTTTTATATGTATAATTATTCTATTTACAAATTTAATATGACTTTATTTAGGGTGATCTTGAAATATAGTATATAAACAAACACTAAACATGATATTGGTTATAGATGTAGTTAAATAAATAAATATACCTATCATTCCTCTATTAAATTTTATATCAATAGATTCACTATATGCATAAACATGTAATTTACACCTAGTACCCATATGTGTTTTTATAGATTTATATGAATCAATACCAGACCTTTTAACCAACTCCTTAGAATACTTAGATTGATTAATAAAGATATCATCTTTCCTTTAAGAAATTTGAATTCCAAGAAAGAAATGTAATTCTTCCATTAAACTCTTGTCAAACTCAAAAGACATCAAAGTAGAAAAATTATTATAAATAATTTCACTAGATAAACCAAAAACTTTATCATCAATATATATTTACACTATTAAAATATCATTGGAAATTATTTTAATAAAATGTGTTGGATTAACATTTCCTTTCTTGAAACCAATATTTAATAGAAATAAATAATTCATTTCATACCAAGAATTAGGTTCTTTTTTGAGACCATACACATATTTAGATAATTTTAAAACATGAATATAAAATTTTTAATTTTCAAAACTATGGGTTTGAGTAACATAAAGTTCTTTAGTTATAAAGAAAGTACTTTTTAAATCCATCTGATATAATTTGAAAACCTAAAAATAAGAAAAATATAAAAACATTACAATAGCCTCTAACCTGGGAATATTAGAAAATTAATCTTCAAAGTATATACCTTCTTCTTGAGAGTATTCCTGAGAAAAAAGTCTGGATTTTTTGATAATCTATCCAGATTCATTCATCAAGATTCTAAAGGTCCACTTAGTTCCAATTACATTATTATCCTTGGAAAATTCTTCTAAATTCCAAAAAATATTTCTAAAAACCTAATTTAGTTCCTCATTAATATAAATAATCCACTTATAATCATTTAAATAATAATTAACATTATAATAATTAAAATAAAAAATAAAATCAGAATTGGTACAAAAATATTAAAACATAATATCTAGTTTTAATGCCATAATCAAAATTACCAATTAAATTTTCAACAGGATTATCTTAATGAATCTTCCATGGTCTTGGATTAGGTTTAGAATTAGAGTTTTCCCCCCTCAATTTATTTATCCTTATCTTGATGTTCTTCTTCTCCAAAATTAAAATCTCTAAACTCATCATCAAAAACAAAAGAATTAGAAATTAATTTAACATTATTCCAATAAAACATAACATGACAATATTCTTCAATAACCATAGTTATTTTATTATAAACTCTATAAACTTTAATTTTATTATAATAACAAATAAAAATGCCTTTATTACTATGGCATTCATCCTTTTTATTACATAACTTTTCATTACATTTTACAGAGGATATTTAAAGTCTAGTGTCTTGGAAATCAGGAACATAATACATGAAAACAACATAAAACATTCTTATAAACCACTTGAAAGGATTAATCATAATTTCATCCTATGTAAAATTAATTCATCTCATATCCTGGAGTCATACATCAAAGAAAAGGGTGAGCAGAATGCTCAGTAAGGAAAACAAGTGAAACAGTTGACATGTGATCTCGACCAATATTAATAAGAACATGATAAAAGTCATAAAGGCATGAGAAATGGAAGAATAGAAATATCATAATGAAAGGAAATTGAATCATAACTTGAATATGTGGCTATAAAATTTCATTTATACATTCATGAACATATCACCAAGGTTTATCCCCGATGTGTCATAAAAATTACCAAGGTTATTCACCAAAGTATTGTGAAACTTGTCATCTCTAGAGATTAATTTTTTACCAAATTCATTGGAGCACTTTTAGGGAGAACCCTTAATATTTATTTAAATTAATTTGAGCCACATAGATAATAATAAAACATTTCATAGATAACCCATGTAGAATAAAATAAATGGGTTTCATTTCAAGATTGTGACGTTTCAAGAGTTCTTAAAAATATAAGATCATTATGTCATTTATAACCCATGGAAAGGGAGTGAGGGGTATATGTATGTAAATTACAGAATAAAAGACATCATCCTTATATATTTATGAACACCCAAAGAAATAAAATAGGTCTTGGTATCCACATAAATAAAACAAGAGAATTTTAGGAGAGAAAGAGATAGAAATTTTGAGGTGAAATTTCTGCAGCATAACAGCTATATAACATGGTTTTAGAAATCATTTAAAAGATAGGATACAAGAGTAAACCACTAATAAATACAGAATAAATACATAATAACATGGATATAAGAACGCGGTATGGAAATTTGAATGACATACCACATGAAAAGGAAACATGAAAGAAAAGAGAATATGTTATTCCTTTTATGAAAAATTCGGCAGCCTAACGGCGTCACATAAAAATTCAGAAAACAAATTGATGAGAGTGGAAAGGGTCTCTCAACAATTATACATGAAATTTATATTAATAGGAAAATATATGAAAATAACCTCAAAAAATGATATGGAAACTAGAATACACAACATAAGGGAAGTCATGGCTTAAAAGAGGAGGGTGAATGGATCCCTTACCTTGACGAGTAACTTTGAAAGCTTGATGGTTGGGACCTTGGGAGGCTTCATGGAACCTTGGTAGGACTCCTTGGGAGGTAAGGAGACCCTAACTTCGTTGAGGATAATTTTTGAATGAAATGAATGAGGGAAATGGCTTGGTATTTATAGGAAAAGTGAGTGAATAAATTATTAATTTCCAAGGGACACCTCATCTGTGGTATTGGAAAAACCATGGGCTTGACCATGGTATTTGCCCATGGTATTGGTCACTTGTGACACCACATAGCATATCTCACTATTCATAATTATACTAGAAAGCTTACATCATTATTACATCATTAATGATGTCATTAAACATCTGAAACTCAAAACTGCATTTTTTACTATTCACTGATAATTCAACTGTTTTAGAAAAATCCCAAGAATTCACCCTAACCTAATATCGATGCTCTAAATTCAAAAAATGACGTCCATTTTATGAAAATATTTTTGTAAATATTTTTAATTTAATTTTTAAATAAAATCATTATTTATTAGAAAAATACAACTTTAAAACAATAACTCATTTTGTAACACCTTAAAAAGTAATCAAGGTCCCATAAAAATATCGTATACCCATGAGACAATAAAGTAACAATTTATGATTAAATTTTATGAAAATAAATTTACATTTTAAATTATTAAATTAATTATAAAATTGTAAATAAAATATTTGTGGCGAACAAAAATACCAAAACATAAACTATGATTGTTTTTTCACTTTTAAGATGTCTAAAATTAATTTATACATTCATGGGTGAAATTCCTATTTTTTTGGTCAAATTACTATTCATTACTATTCATAAGGGTATGTTACTATTCCTACTTTACTATTCACTAAAAACCAAGTTGATCTTATTAGACTCTAAATTTCTCACAAATCACAACTATAGAAGACCATTTTTTGAAAATCATTTCACATTATTAATTATTTAATGAATACAAAAATATTTTAAAATACCCCTTTTTTCCTAAATTCATCAATAATACACATCCTATATTTATCCGAATATTTGAAATTCAAAAACTTCTCCATAATAATAAATAACAATTTTATTTATATAAAAGGATTACACAAAGCAGCTAAGGTCTCGTTACAAAGCCCCTTATAACACCAGCATAGGACCAAAGTGTAAGGTGTGCTATGGTGATATAATATTGGGGTGGCTCAGACAACATTGCCCGAGTGGTTATTTCTATCAGCTTGAACTTCTCCCTTAGGTGATTTCATTCAAGCTTCATACATTGAAGTTCGGCTTGGGCTTGGTCCCGAGCAAAGCCCGGTGATGCTACCTCCTTCCCAAGCTCCGACAGATGGGCTTCATATGGATCGAGTCTACTGGATGAGGCCATTCAATCTTCTTTCTTTATTAATTAACTAAGATAACCGTATGTATAAAAACACAATGTTAAGATTATAGTTTCCAATGGTCATATTGACCAACGATCATATTGACCAACGGTCATATTGACCAACGGTCATATTGACCAATGGTCATATAACAGTCGAAACCCAACGGTCTCATTTTAATTATACCCACTTAGTTAATTAAAGGATATAGTATTGTTGAGTATAAAATAAAATAACACACAAAATTAAGAAACAAATATAATTAAAAAATTTAGTTCGTTACATTCTTCCCCCCTTAAGAAATTGTGTCCCCAAAATTTTAACTCTTACCCTTAGAGGAGAAAACGTGTGGGTACTTCTGCCTCGTAGACTCCTATGGTTTCCACATGGCTTCTTCACATTTTTGGTTCCTCCACAACACATTAACAAGGTGGGTAGTCTTGTTGCCTAGAAACTTGTCTCTACGATCCAAGATCTCTACCGAATGCTCCTCATAAGAGAGGTCATGTTCTAGTTGTACCACCTCTGGATTTAGTACATGTGAAGGGTCAGGTATATACTTCCTCAAGAGGGATATGTGGAAGAAATCATGAAATTGGGCTAGATTTAGAGGAAGTGCAAGCCAATAGTCCACTGCTCCCACACGATCAAGGATTTCATAAGGGCCAATGTGCCTTGGTCTGAGCTTCCCCTTCTTCCCAAACCTCATTACTCTCTTCCAAGGTGAAATCTGAAGAAATACATTGTCACCAACATCAAACTCCAAGTCCCTTTGATGGTTGTCTGCATAGTTCTTTTGTCGACTCTCAGCAACCTTAATGATTTGTTGGGTGTAATGGACTTTTTCTATCATCTCTTGCACAAGATCAGGCCCAAAAAGCTTTATCTCACCAGCTTTATCCCAAAAAGTAGGAGTTCAACGTCGATTCCCATATAGAGCTTCATAGGGTGCCATTTGAATGATCGAGTGGAAGCTATTGTTGTAAGAGAACTCAACTAAAGGGATATGTTGATCCCATCCACCATTAAATTCCATTGATCACATTCTCAGCATGTCCTCAAGTGTTTGAATAGTCCTTTAAGATTTTCCATCAGTTTGGGGGTGATAGGCCGTACTGAAATTTAATTCAGTGATCAAAGCATGTTAAAGACTTCTCCAGAATTTTGATGTGAACCATGGATCACGATCAGATACTATAGAAAGTAGAACTCCATGCAGCCTTACCACTTCTTTCACGTAAATCCTGGAAAGTTGATCAAGATATAAATCTTCCTAGATGGAGATAAAATGGTCAGCCTTGGTGAGACGTTCCACAATAACCCATATCGCATTGTTTCCTTTGGAAGTTATCGGGAGACCAGTGACAAAGTCCATAGTGATACTGTCCCACTTTCATGCTGGTATGGGTAGTGGTTACAATACCCCTTTAAGAAGTTGTCACTCTTCCTTCACTTGCTGGCATACCAGGCACCTTGAAGTGTAGTCAGCAATCTCCCTTTCTATATTATCCCACCAATAATGATCATGAAGGTCCCTATAAATGTTTTTTCTTCAAATATGTATAGAGAAAGTAGATCTATGAGCTTCATCCATCAGCTCCTTCTTTATTTCCAGAATATATGGAACACATAGTCTTGTACAAAATTTCAGTACAACTTCTTGATCATTATTGAACTCATAAAACTTCCCATCCTTCACAGCCTCAAACTTCTTCTGTAACAAAGGATCTTCTTTCTGATCTTTCTTGATCTTCTCTAGTAGTGACAGTTGAGAAATCATTTGGGTTAGGGTTGATGATTTCCCTTCCTTTATAATTCCCATGTCCATTTTTACTAGGTCATTGATCAAATTATCTCTTTGAATCCTCATAATGGATAGAACAACTGGGTTTTTCCTGCTTAATAAATCAACAACTTTGTTTTCTCTTCCGGGATGATAATGAATTGAAAAATCATAGTCTTTAAGGAGTTCCAACCATATCATTTGTCTCATATTCAATTCCTTTTGTGTGAAAATATACTTCAAACTTTGATGGTTCGTGTATATATCACATTTCTCCTCATAAAGATAGTGCCTCCATATCTTTAAATCAAAAACGATCGTTTCCATCTCCAGATCATGCGTAGGATAGTTCTTCTCATGAGTCTTCAATTATCGAGATGCATAAGCAATAACCTTTTCATTTTTCTTGAGGATGCACCCAATCCCTTTCAGAGATGCATCACTAAAAATAACGAATCCTTCTCTACTTAAGGGCATAGTTAACACAGGTGCAGTAACCAATCTCTTCTTCAGCTCTTGGAAACTTTCCTCACACTCCTTTGTCTAGATGAAATTGAACCCTTTTCAATTTAACTTGGTTAATGGATTATAAAGTCGTGAAACGTTTTCACAAACCTCCTATAATATTGCTCTAATCCACAAAAACTACAAATCTCAGTTATTATTGTAGGTTTAAGCCACTCCTCTATAACATTTGTCTTTGTAGGGTCAACTGTGATTCCTTCATTAGTTACAATGTGACCCAAGAAAGAAACTTGTTGTTACCAGAATTCACATTTTCTGAACATTTGAGGAAGTCTCTCTTTCTATAGAGTTTTCAAAATAACCCTTAGATGATCCTCATGCTCCTCACGACTTTTGGAATATATCAGAATATCATCAATAAAAACTACCAGAAATTTATCAAGGTAGTATTTAAGGACTCTATTCATCAAATCCATAAAAATAGAAGGTGCATTAGTCAATCCAAAACACATAACAAAAAACTCATAATGCCCATATCTTGATCGGAAGGAATTTTTTGGAATATCTTCTTTCTTCACCCTCAATTGATGATAACCAGATCAAAGATCAATCTTAGAGAAGAATTGAGCCCCACAAAGTTGGTCAAATAAGTCATAAATTCTTGGAAGAGGGTATTTTTTCTTTACTATGATTCAGTTCAGTTATCTATAATCAATGCATAGCCACATTGATCCATCCTTATTCTTCACAAATATAATAGGTGCTCCCCAAGGAGACACACTCGGTCAGATAAACCCCTTCTCCAAAAGATCTTGTTGTTGTTTCTGTAATTCCTCCAGCTCCACATTTTCCATCCTATACGGGGCCTTTGATATTGGATGAGATCCAAGTATGATTTCAATGGAGAAATCTACGTCTCTTTCTGGGGGAGGTCCAGGAAACTCCTCAGGAAATACGTCAATGTATTCCTGGACAATGGGTACATTTTCTGTCCTCAAACACTCATTTCCTTTTTCTTCTTCACCGAACAATTCCATAAAGAAGGATATAAGAGGTTCTTCTAGACAAAGATCAGGTTGAGATATCTCTACTTGGAAGATAACTATAGGTTTTCCATTCAAGACTACTGAGATTTCCTTACTTCTTCATTTGATCTTAGCATTATACTTTGAGAGCTAGTCCATCCCTAGTATAATGTCAAATTCCATCATGGGAATGACTACTAGATTTTCAATAAGATTGTGCTAACCAAAGTAAATCATATAGTTTCTAAACACTGATGATGTTTTCATAATCCCACCAGGAGTCTTGACTGATAAATCTACTTTTAGAAAGTCATTGGTTGATTCTAAATTCATTGCAAACTTGGAGGAAATAAAGGAATGCGTAGAACCAGAATCAAACAAAGTACTTTCTAGCTTTGAGAGAACAAAAAGAGTACCTGCTAACACATCATTTGGAGCTTCAACTTCAGCTATCATGACAGAAAAAGTATGACCTTGCTCCCTTGGCCTTTGTTGAGGCTTCTGGTGGTTCCCCTCCACAGCCCTCAGATTTAGACATTGATTGGAAAAGTTCCCAAGTTGTCCACACTTAAAGCACTGGACATCAGGTAGGGCATGCACCATCTTCCCCTTATTGTTAGTGTTTGGAAGTTGATGTTTCACCTGACTACGACAATTCCTTGCAATATGGACATCTCTTTCACACTTTTAGTATTTCCTGCTCCCGAGCAAGAAGTTCCCCGAATGCTTATTCCCACATTTATTACATGTGGGACGTTGCACTTACTTTTCTCCTCCTCCTTGATCAAAGGTCCTCCCTATGTTAGGATCCATAGATCTCTTTTTTTCATTTGATTTATGATACCATTGTGCCTCACCAAACTCCAGTTCGACTTTCATCGCACTCTGCACGATCTCCTCATAGATATCATAGTCTCGGTTGGCTATGTTCTTCTGCATATGAGGTCTCAGTGCACCGAAGAGTCTATCAACCTTACCATTTGGATCCATGAAAAAGCTATAGGAATATCATGAAAGTTTGGTGAAGTTCATCTCATAGATTCTGAGAGATTCATTCTCTTTCTTCTTCAGCTCGAGAAACTCCTTCTCCATTCTTGTTCTCATGGATCGAGGGAAATACTTAATGAAGAAAATCCCTATGAACTCTTCCCACTCTATAGCTTCAACCTCCACTCTTTGACCTGTTTTTTTAATCATCTCCCACCACTGATTAGCTTCTCTTTATAAGTGATAGACATCCAAGGTGACCTTGTCTTTCTCTTAACAACAGAGCACAGAAAATATCTTCTCGATAAAGCTAATCCATTGCTCATCAATCAATGGGTCAGTCGATCCACTAAAAGTTAGTGGTCGTTGACGCATAAAGGACTCAATAGAATGTTGTTCCCTTCACGGTGAGATCGGTCTCTAAGCTTTATTCAAGTAATTTCCCATAACTTGAGTCAGTTGGTTCATCATTTGCATGAATGTTTCCATTCCGGCTTCCATCGGAGGGTCGTCAGCGCATGGCCCATTGCGGTCACCATTTGCACAATTCCCCCTATTTCCCGTGATTTCTAAAAGAATAAAACCATAATGAGAAACTTATTTCATTTAATAATCTTTTAACTATAAAGGATTTATGTCTTAAAACTTTTTTAAACAATTACATTTCTCTATAAATCCTTCAAAATGATTCATAAAAAGATTATGATTATCCAAACATATCCCCCAGGAGTGTCGGAAACCAAGAGTGCAGCAAGGCTCGTTGTCATGTACCAGTTACCATTTAAGTCTATCTCAAAGTGGTGTTTTCGGGTTTTAACCCTATGTACATCTGTGCCAGATCCACCTCTACTTTCTTGTATCCAGACAGGGATGTATTTTCTTAATAAACCACTGACTCAATAATCACCAAAATACCAGGAAGTTTTCCAATATTTAAACTTTTCTATAAGGATCTTCATAAAGATTTCATATCCTAATTTCCATAAATAACTAAACTATCCTTTTATACCAACTATGGCATCTTGTCTTTTTATTACATAACTTTTCATTACATTTTACAAATAGAGGATCTGTAAAGTCTAGTGTCTTGGAAATCAGAAACATAATACCTGAAAAAACAAAAAACATTATTCTAAACCACTCACAAGGCTTCATCATAGTTTCATTCTATGTAAAATTTCTACATCTCATATCTTGGAGACATACATCAAAGAAATGGGTTAGCATAAGGCTCAGTAAAGAAAAACAAGTGAAATAGTTGACATGTGATCTTGAGCAATATTAATAAGAACATGATAAAAGTCATAAAGGCATGAGAAATGGAAGAATATGAATATCATAAAGAAAATAAATTGAATAATAACTTTAATATGTGGCTAAAACATTTCATTTAGACATTCATGAACATATCACCAAGGTTTATCCCTGAGGTGTCATAAAAATTACCAAGGTTATTCACTAAGGTATCGTGAAACTTGTCATCTCTAGAGATTAATTATTTACCCAATGCATTGGAGTGATATCAGGGTGCACCCTTAATATGTCTTTACATTCATGTGATACACATATATAATAATCAAACATTTCATAGATAACCCTTGGAGAATAAACTAAGTGGATTTCATTTCAAGATCATGACGTTTCAAGAGTTCTTAAAAAAAATAAGATCATTATGTAATTTATAACCCATAGAAAGGGAGTGAGGGTTATATGTATGTAAATTTCAGAATAAAATACATCATATTTATATATTTATGAACACCCAAAGAAAAAAAATAGGTCTGGGTATTCACATAAATAAAACCATAGAATTTCTAGAGAGAAAGAGATAGAAATTTTGAGGTGAAATTTCTGCAGCATAACTGCTATATAACATGGTTTTAGAAAACATTGAAAAGAGAGGACACAAGAGTAACCCACTCATAAATACAAAATAAATACATAATAACATGTAGATAAGAACATGGTATGGAAATATTAATGACATACCACATGAAAAGGAAACATGAAAGAAAAGAGAAGACGCGATTCCTTTTACGAAATATTCAGCAACCTAACGACGTCACATAAAAATTTAGAAAACAAATTGATGAGAGTGGAAAGGGTATATAAAAAATTATACATGAAATGGACAGTAATTATAACATATATGAAAATACCCTAAACAAAAAGAGATAGAAACTAGAAGACACAACATAAAGGAAGTCATGGCTTCAACGATGAGGGTGAAAAGATCCCTTACCTTGAAGAGTAACTTCGAAAGCTTGAATTTTGGGACCTTTGGAGGCTTAAGGGAACCTTGGGAGGACTTTTTGGGAGGTAAGGAGACCATAAGTTCTTTGAGGATGATTTTGGAAGGAAAAGAATGAGGGAAATGACTTGGTATTTATAGGAAAAGTTAGTGAATAAATTATTAATTTCCAAGGGACACCTCATCGGTGGTATTGGAAAAACCATCGGCTCACCCATGGTATTTTCCGATGTTATTGGCCACTTGTGACACCTCATAGAATATATAACTATTCATAAGTCGACCAGAAATATTACATCATTATTACATCATTAATGATGTTATTAAATACTCAAAACCCAAAACTGCATTTTTACTATTCACCGATAATTCAACTATTTCAGAAAAATCCCAAAAATTCACCCTCACCTAATATCGATGCTCTGAATTCCAAAAATTAAGTCCATTTTATAAAAATAATTTTGTAAATATTTTTAATTTAATTTTTAAATAAAAACATTATTTATTCCAAAAATACAACTTTAAAACTCTAACTCATTTTGTAACACCTTAAAAAGTAATCAAGATCCCATAAAAATATCATATACCCATAAGACAATAAAGTAAAAATTTATGATTAAATTTTATGAAAATATATTTTAATTTTAAATTATTAAATTAATTATAAAATTGTAAATAAAATATTTATGGGGAACAAAAATACCAAAACATAAATTATGATCATTTTTTCACTTATAAGATGTCTAAAATGTATTTATACATTTATGGGTGAAGTTTATATTTTTTTGGACAAATTACTATTCATTATTATTCCTAAGGGTATGTTACTATTCCTAATTTACTATTCACTAAAAACCATGTTGATCTTATTAGACTCTAAATTTCTCACTAATCACAACTATAGAAGAACATTTTTTGAAAATCATTTCACATTATTAATTATTTAATGAATACAAAAATATTTTAAAATACCCCCTTTTCCATAAATTCGTCAATAATACACATCCTATATTTATCCGGATATTTGAAATTCACAAACTTTTCCATAATAAGAAATAACAATTTTATTTATATAAAAGGATTACACAAAGCAGCTAAGGTCTCGTAACATAGCCCCTTATAACACCAGCATAGGACCGAAGTGTAAGGTGTGCTATGATGATATAATCTTGGGGTGTCTCGGAAAACATTGCCCGAGTGGTGATTTCTATCATCTTGAACTTCACCCTTAAGTGGATTTCGTTCAAGCTTCATACATTGAAGTTCGGCTTGGTCTTGGTCTAGAGCAAAGCCCAGTGATGCTACCTACTTCCCAAGCTCTGACAGATGGGCTTCATATGGATCGAGTCTACTGGATGAGGCCATTCAATCTTCTTTCTATATTAATTTACCAAGATAAACGTATTTATAAAAACACAACTTTAAGATTATAGTTTCCAACGGTCATATTGACCAACGGTCATATAACAGTCGAAACCCAACTGTCTCATTTTAATTATACGCACTTTGTTAATCAAAGGATATAGTTTTGTTGAGTATACAATAAAATAAAACACAAAATTAGGAAAAAAATATAATTAAAAAAATTGGGTTGTTACAAATCACTTTTAGAAAAAAATATTATCTCAATTATCCTTTTAAGTCAAAAAAATCTTTCCAACTAAAAAAAAAACTAAAATAATGAACTTTAGGATTTTTTATAAAATAATTCATAAGGAGTTTTCTTTATCAAATGTCTAATATGAATTTTGTTTTAAATATAACAATACGTAAATAATTCCTTAGCCTAAAAATATCTAAGAAAATTATATTTTCTTATCATAGTTTGATGCATTTAATTAATTGTTCTATTTTTTCGTTCTACAACACCATTTTTCTATGGTGTTCTAGGAGAAAATAAATTATGAAAATGAAAATTTTTCACGAAAAAAATTCAAAATCTAAATTCTTTAATTCACCTCCTCTATCACAATGAATAGAAATAATAATAACACCATTTTTATTTTAAATATATTATAAAAAGTGATAAATCTAGATAAAGTATCATTTTTATGAGAAAGAAAGTATACTCATGTAAATCTACTATAATCATCAATAATAACTAAAGTAAATTTCTTTCCAACAAGGCTAGAAATTTTATTAGGACTAAATAAATCAATATGTGCTAACTATAAAGGTTTATTAGTAAATATCTGATTGATAGGACAAAAATAAATTTTATGTTGTTTCCATTTCATGGAAGCATCACAAACATAGAGATCTTATTTCATCAAGAAAGGTAACTATAATACATTCTCATGTTTAGAGAGCTTGTGTAACATTATGAAATTAACATGACCTAATAATTTATGCCAAAGTATTCTATCACTCTATAGAGAATTCAAACACTTAACATGTTGACCGTTTATTTCAGAAAAATTGATAGTATAAATATTTTCCTTTCGATTAGCATAAAATAATAAAGAATCATTCCTAAAAACTAAAAATTTACCATTTTGAAATTTTACTACCATTCTGTCATCACAAAATTGAGATATACTAATTAAATTATGTTTTAATCCTTCACTAAATAAAACTTTATATATAAAAGTAAAATTTTAAATACCAACTTTACCAAAACCTTTTACTTTGCCTTTGAAATTATCTATAAATGTAACAGTGCCTTTATCACATGATTTTTGAGTGGAAAACATTGATGGGTATCTATTAATATGATAATATAATCTACTAAACATGTACCATATATCATTATTAACACATCTAAGGAATTTTTTCTTAAAAAATCAATTACTTGAAAATTTTTGTGCCCAAGCTACTTTGGGTTGAATAGGATTAGTAATACAATTTTTTATTACCCATACATTTTTTAAAAAAGTATTATATGGTACTATAGATAACAAGGATTTAGAAATATTAGTTTTCGTAAATCACAAGTAATTTCTGAATATAATATAATAATCATATGCATAGTGACCTTTCATGAAAAATTTAAAATAAGTAACATTATAAGTATAACCATTTTTACTTTTAACAAAATGGGTTTTAAACATTTGAGGCAATCTTCTATCACGACCAAAAAAATCATTATTTTTATTAATTTTATTTAAATACATCATTTTATGATATTTTTCACAACCTTGAATAAAATAAGATAAACTTTTTTTAAGACTCTCAACTTCCTTATTCAATTTTTCATTCAAATATTGAGCATATTTCAAATTTTGATAAACTGTAGAATGATAAGAAGATACAGTATGCCTTGATTTCTCAATCTCTTGAAAAAGTGTTTTATTTTCACCAATAAGTTTCTCATTATTTCCATAATCTTCTTATATAAATTTGAATCTTTTAAAAAAATATTTTCTTAATATTTCAATTTTTTAATTTAATTCCGAAAAATTTAAGCTTTCAAAATTATAGTTAGAATCAGAACATCCTGAATAAAAAATTAAATCATTAAACTTATCTAGTGATTCCATGAAGCACGAGTTAACAGATTATTTCTCATGTCAACATTTTTTTCTAGAATTTTATTCTTCTATATGACTCAAAATAGTTATCAATTCATTTTTATCCTTTTTTTGTATTTGTATTTGTATTTATTATTTAGTTTAGTAAATTCAGTCTTGATATTACCTATATTCTTTTACTCATAACAAGTTACATCTAAATCATTTTAATTTATACCACCATTATTGTCTCCCCTATGTTTCTCTTTTTGAGGGATTCTTCTAAACTGGGTATTGAATGCTATATTTCTCATTATTTTTTAAAACATAGTCATAATGTGATCCATATCTTCTTTTTAACTATCCAATAGATTATAATTATAAGATTTAGTAAAAACATCATTCATGAATTTAAAAGTTACAATTTTTCTTTTTTTTCTCCTCATCAGCTATGTTCTTCAGTTTCAATTTATACTAAAGTAGTGATCCAATAAATTCACCAAGAGTGCACTCATTGAAGTTATTCCTTTCATCTAGTGACCATATTTTCATGTCATTTATTTGGTAATGCTCATAGGAATCATTCAATATGTATTGGGTTTTCTATAGCTTCTCCAAGTTAATTCATTCCATTTACAATACTTATGAATCGGTGGAATATTTGTTTTACTATTTCTACTTCACCCATATTGATGTCTTGGTAATATACTTGAATAATTCTAGGATTGGTTAAAATTAATTTTTTTGAGCCATGTTGAATGACTTGTATAATATTCTAAATCTAATGAGTTGTCTTACAAGTGGAAATAAGACTAAAAACACTTCTCTTAATAGCACAATATAAAATATTAACATCTTTGTAGATTAAATCATATATACTTTCATTATTTATGGTCAGTGTATCTAGATCAATTTCTAGTAGACTGTACTATTTTGACATGATAGACCAGTTTTTTATCCTTAATTACTTCAGGTATTCCTCTATTCAGGATCTTCCATGGCCATAATGATTGACTTCAATGAATGGTGAATTATACGGAATCCAAGCATCATTAGGTTCAATCCTTCCATCTTAAATATATTTCCTTAGAACATGAGGTATAAAAATAGGTTAGCATAATTAAATATAAAAATAGACTTTATATATGGATTGGTTAATTCCAAAATTAAAAACCTCTGATACTAATTGTTAGGTCAGATAGGGTAATGGCAGATGGCCTAAATGGGGGTGAATATATCAGATTAAAATTTTAATCAAATAAATTGATTATTTAAATTAATTAGAAAGGTTAATTATTATATTTAATTAAAATCCAAAATAAATAAATGAACACATGGATTTTTATATTGGTTTGGTCTAGTGGACCTATTCAAGTCTTGTACCTCTCAATTTGGTGAGAGATACATATGCGCTAAAGTAATTTTTTAGCGGGAACCATAACCCAATTACAAGATCTTTTTCTAGTAGAGGGATAACCATGACACGCTAAATTTTTAATGGGGAGTCACAAAGTAGTTACATCCTAAATTTAGATATTTGGAGTCATGATTTGAATGGTCCTCACTTTAGAATTTGGGAGTCACAACCTGAGGAAGAGGGAAAGAAATACTTTTGTATATAAAATCATAAAATGAAAAACAGGGTATAACACCCTGGCCCCAGTTACCCAGAGTCGGTGCATTATTACATAACATTGGCATGATACAAGGAATCATGTCCTGAAAGACCGATTAGTTTAGTAGCCTTGGATGTACAAGATACATTCATAAGTTTTACACTACACCATGAAATAAAAACATCAAAAAAAATTTGTCCCCTTTTAACACACTTATATACTTAGCCTATCCATACAGGTCAACCATTAAATACTTCTTCACATCATGGTAAAAATAAAAGATAAAAAAGGGTGAGCTTAGATGCTCATTAAGGATAACAATATAGAAAAAACTTTCATAAATAAGCATAAACATTTAAAGTAATGTATAAGACTAAAACAAAATCCTTTTAAACTTAAACATTAGCATAATATGGAACAGATAAAATCAAATAATTCCATTTACTTATTCACATGGATATTATACTAGTCAAATAATCACATGCAATTTCAATATTCAATTTTATAATGATGGAATGTATAATGCCATACTTTACAACCACATAGTCAAGGCCTTGTCCCAAGACTACAAATAATATTTTTCCAAGGCCTTGTGCCAAGATACTAGTTTGTCTCATGAAACCTACCGATGCATCAAGGAGCTATAGAAGGCTCTACCCACTACTTACTAAGTCCAATGCATTCCTCATTTGAAAATGTTTAAACATAACATAAACATTCGTATTAAAACTTGCATACGAAATGTCAATACTTTATCCATAAACCATGAATTGTATAATAATAATACGTATATATTAAAATATATCAAAAAAACTTAAATATAATATAGAAGATTTGTATCATAATAAATCCACTTCAAACAAGCTTAAAATCCATCAAAAGGATGTTGACAAAGATGGAATCAAAAAAAATTAGATAAATATCTCTTTATATTTTGAAATCATTTAAAAGTCATATAATTATAAAATAAAAAAATTATTTTGAAAATATTCTTATAATATTGTAAGGTAAGCTTCGATGATGTTATAACGGCAGAAAATAACCGCACTCGTCGTATACGTTAAAAAACATTCTTACCTTAATTTTGTCAAAAAGGTGATAAAGTACCTTATTTGGAAAATGACAGAAAGATTCCTTTCAAAACATATAAGGTCAAATAAGGGTATAAATGAGTTTAAACCATTTTCTAGTAAATAGTAAAAAAATTGAAATCCATTTTTTAGAAAACATGGATGTGGATGATAAAGAGGTCCTAGTAGATACTTACGTAAAAACAACCTCAGATAATAAAGAGATTATGGAATTAACCTTTACCTTGTAATTTTCATTGGTTTAGGGTATGTTAAACTCATTTATAATAGTTAAATCATTGTTATTAACTTATAAAATAACCATATACATAAATATGATATCATATATGATCTTCTAATATTTCTTTGTTTATATTATTTTAGTAGTATCATCGTTTTGGGTGTTAACTAATTTGTTTTACTTTATATTATTGGTTACGTAAGCCATATTTTTATGAATAGGATGTATTTTATTCATATAAGGAATTATATTATGTTAATATACATCATTTTGAATCATAAAATGAAAATTATTCTTGAATGATTACGATGGGGAATGAATCTCATCGCGTTCGTGGAGACAGTAATCTGTACGTACACACGAGCGACAATATCATTATATTGATAGTGAAATCGTATGTAAGTTGATGGTATATAATATCTATAGAATCATTAACATGTTATATTTATTATTTAAATCATTTATACTCATTATTATACCCATCAAAATAATGAAGTGTCTGAATAACAAACTACACCATGACTTAGAGACGGTAAGTCGTACGTACACACGTATGGTGACTTTGTCATTTATAGGATGGATAGAATAAATAATATAGTTGTACCATATTTATAATAACATCACATAATATAGAAGTTACGGGATTAATTATTTTGATATGGAAACAACAGATAAAGAGGAAGTGGAAGAAGAAAATAACTTGAAAGAGGGTGGTGAAATTATTACCTCTACTTTGGGTGTTTCCTTTTGAGTAGATCAAAAGGTCTCCTTAATTTGGGTTTATGAACAAATTAAGGCCTCTAGGTTGAAGTGAGGGAAGTTGGAAGGATATTTGGGAAGGGGTTGGCCGAGAAAAATGGCTTTGGAGGTGTGAAATTAAGAGAAGGGGAAGTTCCCTTTTATGAGAGAGGTGAGGGTCACTTTAGGAAAATCTTGAAATATTATTTTGTAATAAAATAATTTTCGGTTTTTAATGGCTTAAAAATTAATTATTTCGAGGATAAGGTGGGTATGGGTCAAAAACTCTCAACTAATAGGGTTTATATAGGTTTAGGTCATCATATTAATCTTATCTTTTAGATTTAACTCTTAGTTAAATAGTTTGACATTTACCATGTCTCTTTGTATTTTTATATTATATGGTTAATAAATTACTATAACAAGCCAAGAGAACCCCATGAGGTTCATTATTAATATATATAAATTTATCTAATTCCTTTCTATAAACCATATATTTTTAGGAATATTATATCAATTAATAATATAGTATTTGTTTTAAAAAATCAATTCTGACACTATTTAGTATTTTATTTTTTTGAAAGCCATAAAAACTTTATCACTTAAAATAAAATTTATTTAAAAAACTCTAACATGTCATATTAACCTAGAAAATTAGTGGGATTCATCAGAAGTCTCAATATACATTTATTTGGATATTTATAATATCAATTATTTTAATATTTCATTAATAACGTAATTACTGCATCATCATTGTGTCATAAATAAATTAAATTATTTAATGTATAAAAATTATAAATAAAATACCATTATGTAGGAAATATTTTTAGATTTATAATGAATATTTATAGTCGAATTTATATTTTGTGTAACACTATATTAAAAACGGTTTAGTTATCAAACTTTGAATTTAACTCTTTTAACTCTTCTTTAAATAAAATAATAATAAATGTCCTAATCTAATCCAAGTGGACCAAAGAGGATCATATTTTATTCCTAAGTTATTTTTTGGATGAATTATACATATAAATAGAATTAAGACATGTGTTAGTGTAATTATGATATCATTTTTACCCTTAATTACCCTATTTACTTTTAACCGTGGTAAATAAAAGTCAAAAGTTATTATTCACCAAAAAATATTTTCATCATATTGAACCAAATTTAACTTACTTATATTAACCATGTCTCTTGGATTTTTTAAATTCAACTCACAGAAGCAGTAAAATTACGTTTTATGCAAATTTGGAAATGCTCCTAGGAGGTGGGTAAAAGACGGTAAAAAGTTCGATAAAATTTTTATATACATAAACTTATTATAAAATGACTCCAATGAATTAAATTGAATCTATATAGGTATTATAGATCTATTTTGGCCAAAAATAAATTTAAATAAAATAAATAATTATTTAAATAAAAATTCGGTTTTAAACAATAACTTAGTGTTTTTCACTATTCATAAAAAATTGATGGTTTTCAAAAAAATACCAAAAATTCACCCTAAGATAATTTTGATATTATGAATCTAAAAATGAATTCCATTTTGAAAGATAAAATTTATAAAATTTTAAAAATTGGGTATTACTATTCATAGCGGCTAATTTGATTGGTTGTGGTGTGTTTGAACTCGAAGTTGCATACAACACAAGTTATTGTATTATTTAAAGGGAAACGTACCGTGGAAGCATGGGGTGTTACACAAGGTGTGCGTGAAAGTTAGTAAATAGTGTTACAGACTCAATTAAAAAAACTAAATACATAAAAGAATAATATAAACACAAGTACTAGTTATAGTTAATTAGATCTGCTCATCTCTATAAGTCAATAGATTTCTAAATAGATATAATTTGTCACTTGAGAGATTGTCCAGGTGATAAAACAGAGTATCGCACAGGACTTGGTTTGTACAACACTTGAGAAGTTCAAAAAATTTATTCTTGATGAAAAATAGAGTTTCAAATAAGTTAATCAGTTTCATCTTTAAAGTGGGTCCTGGAACCTTTAAATAGAATCTGTAAAACAAAACTTACAATGCCAATCTCTGAGTAAAGCAATACAAATTCAAAACTAGAAAATTATCTAGGAGAGAGAATAATAATGTCCATAATAATCATAACTATAATTATTTGAATTCAAAACCTAAAGCCCAATTCAAAATGATTTAAATAACCCATTAAATTATTCAAATATATTTAATAATAATAGGTCAAACATAATTTCAAATAAACAATTCAAACTAAGTCTGACAATTCCATGAATATTGTAATCAGATTAACTATTAATAAAAACATTAAAATACAATCTATATAAATAAATAAAATATAAAGAAATAATTTTCATGAATTCAATACATTAAAAAAATTTAAAAATATTTAAAAATATTAATAAATATTTTATAAATAATCAAAACATTAAATATAAGAAATAAAAGATATGTTACATGAATGCTATAACTTTCTACGAACAATGAAGTGTAATAAAAACCAAAAATTGTAACTATTAAAAAAAATTAAAATTAATTTTTATGTAATTCATATTATATATATGATTTTTCGAAATTAATAACACTTTAAAAAATTATAATAAGTATGAAATAATTCAAAATATTGAAAATTTTGAAAAAATATGGTACTGAAAAAAAGAAATCAAATTAATAAATTTTTAACTGGCGGTAGCATAATGGTAGAAAAAATATATATCTGGTGGTATCAATAATCTATTAACATTTAATATATACCATTGATTCACACCATTAAACAGCTACCGGTGTAGATCTACCATTGCAGATCTACCATCGTAAGCGGAGCATCTTTTGTTAAGTTAGAGCATCTACCATTTCTAATGAAGGTGGTGATCTACTGTTGAAATTTAAAAAAAAAATATACCACTAGTTGTTTAAAATTTATCTACCCTTGATATTAAAAAAATATACCATTGAAACTAATATATCATTGGTTTATAATAGTGATCTACCATTGATTTTTTAAGAAATATCTATTGTTGGTTATATATTAATATCCACCTTTGATTATATATTGGGATTTATTATTGGTTATATAGAGACTAATCTTCCATTTTATGATAACTAATCTATAATTTCATGATAAGTAACCTTCTATTTCAGGATGAGGACAACTTCCAGTTCTGAGGAGGAAATCTATTGGTGGTAAGGATGACATATACCACTGAGATAAAACAATCTACTAGTGTAAATATATTGATCTACCATTTCTGAAAAAAAAATGATAGAGAATGGAAAAAAAAGGTGAAGCACATCTACCATTGTCTTGAGTAGAGGTACTGAAGGGAATCATGCTTAAAAGAAGGAAATATATCAAGAGGAGAATCTATTTGTAGGTGCTTCAATGGAGGAAAATGGATGGAGGAGATTGAAGATAAAAGAGATGGTGAATAGTGTATCATCTTATACACAAACTTGACACATAATATTTTGGGAGTTTTTAAGCTATATTAATGATATAATTATACATTGGTCCATAATAATTAAATGAATATAATTTATAGATATTTTTATAAAATCAATAATTGGATCATTCTGGAAATAATACTTAAAGATATAATTAAAAAACAGTGAAAACATGATTTGAAAAGTGTAAGAAAAATTGTAGTACTTCACCTATATTTTAAGGAACCTAAATGAAATTTTTAAATTTACATGTAGTTTAATGAAATGTATAAAAATTATTATCATTCTAACCAAAATAATATGATCAATTATGATGTAAATTGAATAATATATCAAAGAAACAAAAAATATTTTGAATTTTGGAAAATATATAATTTCAAAATTGTTGTAAGATCTTCAAAAATTTTGTGCACCACATAAAAAATAAATTCATACTTCCATTTATTCTAATGACATGTATATAAATGTTTTTTTAAAATGGAATAAATTTCATAAGAAACCTATCAGTATAGCTCGTGTTATAACTGAATAATGAAATAAAAATTTAAAGAATTTTAAACTGAAAATATTTCTTGAGACCAAAAGCATTTATCACGTTCAGATAAAAATTTGAACATTTTAGAGATAGAATTAGATTTCATATTGGTTTAATAAAATTTATATAAACTTTTTATCTTTCATATTAAATTTTAATTTTAAAAATCCATTCACTAAAATAAATTTATTATTAAAGTAGAGAGTTTGTAAAAAGATTTTTTCAAATAAAATAACAAATGTGTTTGGGATTATTAAAAACATAAACTAACATGTAATCAAACATAAAAAAAATACATGTATGTGCATGAACATGCCCAAAAAGGGTACCTTTCAAGGGAGGAGGTCATGATAGATTGGTATCAAAGGTGATGGTTGAGTGATAGTATGGAATTTAGAGTTAGGTACTGGTGAGGATGCATTGGTTAGTAGGGAAATTATATCATCTAGGCTTAATCAGAGCTGTAAAAAAGGGAGACAATATAGGAAATGGGATTTTAGGGACACCGATGATTTGATGCAAGGACATTAAAGTTTAATAAACATTATAATAGTTGTGATGTTTCATGTAGGTTAAATTCATAGGTAGGGATCCTGGATCATGATTATTCTACACCTTTTTTTGAATTCAGGTATACAATGGTAAATGGGTTACAATAAATTAATGACTTAATTAATCATCCTCAAACATTAGAGTGGAGTTTAATAAACATTAAGAATATTGAAATTTTTTCTTTTACAAATATATCACCATTTTGATGTTCTTATCATGTTCATGCAGAAGAAGTTCGAGATGATGTTCCAACGGATCTCCATAGAGTGGAGGTTAATGATAATGAATCTTGGAGGAGGATACTATAAGAGTTTAGCACTAGTGTCTGTAGAAGTATTAAAGATTCATTTTAGATCAGGAGTTAAAGGATTGGATGTAGAAGGTGGATATAGCCTCTGCCTAATTTAGTTCTCGGAAGGAGCATTAGTTTTATTTAGAAGTGATGATGTCACATTTTTCATCTCGGTAAGGGTGACTTTTATTCCTTAGGGATTTTTAGGAGTTGATTGTTTTATGTGACAATTTTATGGATCAATTTCAAGTTGAGTTTTTATCTTCAGCCACTAAGACAGATTGACAATAGGATAAATTTACCCTTATATAGAGGATTTCCAGTGTTCGTGAGTTCAGTATCTTCTATAAGAACCTTCTATGTTATACATCATACCTTTTTACAAATGATGAGGCTAGGGTGAGGCATTTATATAAGGATTTTCATCCAGATATATGGCATCAATTCACTCCATTTATATTGAAGCGATTTTCTAAGGTAATGGTGTGGGAAAATGCAATTAAGATGATATTGGATAAAACCAAGTCATCATGATATGGTAGTTTCCAAGACCTTTAATGGAGTAGATCTATAACCACGAGTGCTCATTTATCTATACAGAAGAAGAATTTTCAGTTAGTGGGGAGCAGGTTTCAGCCTTCTTCAACTAGTTTCAATAGATATAGTAGTTCTCATACCCCTACCAATGTTTCAAGTGTAGTTTTATTCTCTTATGGATGTTATAACCATTGGAAGAGAGAGTGTTTGGCCTTTTTTAATAGTTATAATTCAGTTTTTAGCATGTTCCAAGCCTAGTATTTATAGTATTTTCATCTGAGACAGTAGTTGTCGTGTGTGTTCCATATCTTGGTTAGAAAAGAAGGGATGATAAGGTAGAGGATAGCCTAGGTATATGCCTAATACTTATGGGTAGTAGGATGATTGATCTCATGGATAGAGTTTTCATCAAATCCAGTGAGTTTATGGAGTAGGATGTGCTCAAATTAAAGCTTTAATACTTCCAAATCTAGGTGATTCATACATCGTAGAAGGTACTATCTATATTTTTTCTACTTGGTTTTATTAATTTTTTTATTCTAATACCTAAAAATTCCTTTTTTACCCACTCTATTCAATGA
Organism: Viscum album; assembly: GCA_963277665.1. Lineage (NCBI taxonomy): Eukaryota > Viridiplantae > Streptophyta > Magnoliopsida > Santalales > Viscaceae > Viscum > Viscum album. The sequence continues at coordinate 690,404,084 of OY728164.1, forward strand.
TTTTGGACTTGAGGTGGATAGGCTTCTAGTTCCCTTGGTATGGAATATGTATGTTGGAGGTCAAGAAAGTGTGTTTAATTTGTGAATAGATAGTTAATTGGTCCTAGTATTGATCCAATCTTAGAGATATTTCCTACATTTATAGATATAATCATGAAATATCATTCTTGTCATGTATTGGTTGTATTCATTGTAGGATATCATGGATTTCATTAAAAATCATGTTATATTCTACGATGTGGATCGAGATCCGGTGGTGTTCATTGGTAAGAGATACCCTCATATGGGTCAAAGGATCATTTATTCTTTATATTTCTTGATGGATGAGTTGATATTGATTTCATCGGAGTTCCAACCAATAGTTTTTCTTAGGGTTGTAAAATAATAGCCTAATGTTTTTTCTAAAGAGTTTATGGTAATTTCTCCTCAACGAGAGGTCGAGTTTGGGATAGAGTTATAGCCAGTTTTTTCTTTGATATTGATGGATCCATGTTAGATATACCCTTCTAGGTTGTGGGATCTGTGGATTTAGGTAAGGATCTATTGAAGATAGGATTTATTTATTCTAGTGGGTAGCCTTGGGTAGCCTCAGTTCTATTTGTAAAGAAGGAAGATAACAGTATACGGTTGTATCGATTATAGTTGTTTGAATCAAGTGATAGTGAAGAACTATTTCACTCTCTAACAGATTGATGATATATTACATCAGTTTAAGGGAGTAATTTATTTCTCAAAGATTGATTTTGTAACAACCTAGAATTATATCAATATAATTTCCCTTCTGATTATATAAATTTTTTATATTTAGTAAATCATATACACCACATGATAAAACTAGTAAAAGTTTATTATATTAATTCAAACATTGTATTTAGAGAGAAAAATGGGCATAAGAAAGTATTATAATGCGAAGAAAATTGAAAATAAGATAAAAATAATATGAAAATTTGGGTCTTCTCAATCCCCTAAAATAATCGCACTCATGAACAACACAATAGAAATGAAGCATAATGTTAGTAATGTAATATGAATTTTTGAAATTGAAAATATATATAACCTTAATAGAAAATGGTATTAAATAAATAATTAAAGAAATATTAATAATTTATAGGAATTAGGGAACTCGTATGACTGTTACAAATCCGACCATTAGAATAGTAATCTAGCCATTAGAATGGTAACCTAATAGTTGGAATAATTATCAGACTACTAGCAATAGTTGTCTGACAATTATAATATTATTCTCAGCTATGTAAGTGTAAAATAAAATTTATGTATCTTATAAAATGAAAATATGATATATTTATACCATGTTATAGGTAAATAAATGTTTTAAAAATGATAAATTAAATGTTCATATTTTTATAAAACATAAATGTTTTAATTGAACTTTTATAATAAATATAATGATTTAAAAGAAATTATGTTCTCATTAAATGGATTTATTAATTAATATTAGGTTGTATTATAATGATAATATATTTTTATGAGACCATAAGTAATTTTTCAAAGTGTAATAAAATTGATCATATTATCAAAATTTATATTTTTCAAATAAATGAGGTTTTTATTTAAAAATTAGAAAATTTTATTCATAAAATGGATTTCATTTTTGGAATATACACATTAAAAAATTATTATGTTTAATTTTTGGTATTTTTCTAAAATAGTTCAATTTTTTGAATAGTGAAATACGGTAAAATATGTTATTTAACTTTATAATATGAATACAATAATTTTTGAGCCATGGATGATGTAAGAATCCATTAGTTAGAAATTTCATGCACTAATTACTATATATAGTCACAATAATCGATAATATTTATAATATTAGGCAATATAATAAACTAATGATTATAATATTCAAAAAAACTCCTCTCATCCCCTTATAAATACCTCCCCTCACAAACTCTTCTATTCACACCTTTTAATCTTTGAAGATTACTAAAATTATGAAACATTCTCTTCCCAATCCACTCTCCCATGTACAAGTTCTTCCAGTCTCATCAAAATTTCAATACAAGGTGCCTTAGGTGGAATCCCACGAGGGGATATCCAAAGTATAAGGTTATACACTTGACCCTTTTATTTCTCCCCTCATCCTCATCCTCCAAAAAAATCTATTAAACATGAAATAATAAATTTTGTATCATATATATACATTAATTTTATTATGTTAATGTAATATCTATCATCCATATCTATTATCCTCTTATTCAAAAAAAATAAAACACTATCCTTATTGTATCAATTCATCGCCTTCATGGACGATGATTTTTTTACCATTATAGGATGTTAAGTGCAAGTGCAAAACGATTATGGACCATAAGTAAAGGGATATCTACAAACCACCCTTTTCTTTATATTATGTCCTTTATCTCTATAAATCACTTTCTCTCTCTATTTAATATTATATAATGATTTTAAATTATATATTTATGTCTCTTACATAAATACCTAGCTTAATCTACCTTTCTTTTCTGGGGTAATAAATTCTTTAAGTTCGTTTCTCAAACACCATATTTATGAAATCTCCTTTGATTATGATATGAGGAAAGATTGTACAACTCATTTATCTCCATGGGTAATTCTAAGGTTTATGACTAATTATTAATTTACTTTGTTTGCACACAAAATCATGAACATTTTATAATGGGTACACCCAAATAATGCTTCAATTCATTGGTTAAAAAAAATCATGAGATGTCATGTTTTGGATTAGGGAGTAAACATAATCTATGATGGGACTATATCCACCATGTGATGTTGTCTTAGTAGTTATATTTGACTCATTTTTCTGTCATGTTATATATTGGTTCCATTTTCTAATGTTTCAATGATCTTATTATACAATGTTCTTATTTTATTCTCCCAAGTTACCATTCATGATACTTCTCTTTTATCATATCATGTAATACCATTTGAATCTCATGTTATGATTTGATATCATGTTTCTTCCCTTAATGATATTTATAGATCACCCATTTCTTTTATTTATTTCCCCATGATATCTTATGTTTTTTAAAATATAAAATATATTTAGAATCTCATTATGGTGATTAAAATAAAGTTGGTTTAATGTAGTTTCACTTTGATGTATTATGAACCTAGTATTCCAAATACATTAGGATTCTCAATCCTTTGGTTTTATTTAATAAATATTTATGTAAAAAATCATGGAATAACATGTGTAAAAGGTTTGGTTCTATATAGTTGGAATCATATAATGGTATAGTTATTTTTAGATATTAGTACTAGAAAACTTTAGTAAAAACCATAGGGATAATTCTAAGTATAATAGAATATCCTATAATTTTGGTGAAGAATAGAGATAGTGGTTTCCAAGAAATTACATCTTTTTCTGGATACTGAAAGTTTATGTGGATTTGGAATAGTTGTACCTAGGGTTAATAACCCCAAAAATGGTGCATTGGGATTTGAATCTATCATCACCTGACACACGACAAAGAGGCCTTCCTTCACACCTAGTTTGAAACTCTCAGGGGATGTGCTTTGAAAAAATTATTAACTCTTTAAGAACCATTATGAAAGACATAAATAGATTGTTAGGTTAGAAAATTTAATTGTTAAATCATCGTGGATAACCTATATTGAAACCTAGAGACTCTAAATTTAGTATTTACAAGTCATTTATTAGTTATTTTTTATATGTTCAAGTTACCCTTTTATATGTTAATTAGGTAAAGTATTATAATCCTTTTTTTACTTTAGTTAATAATGGGATATAGGAGGAACTATTCCAATAACCAACATTATAGGCAGTTTGAAGATTTCCTTGATGATATGCCTAACCTTATGGGAGTGGGAGATATAAACTTCATGGAAGCACTGGATCAGCTAGCTCATACGATGAATAATAACTTGAATCATGTGGAACACCCTCCTTCTCCTAATAAAGATAAAGTTGTGGTCAAGAACTTTATACGAAAAAGTCCTCCTACCTTTAGTGGATCTTCTAATCCCCTCATCACAAAACAATGGATTTACTCTATCGATAATATATTCTATATCTTCTAATGCTCAAAACAAGAGAAAGTCTTGTTGTTTGTCTATCACCTTGAAGGGGAATCCAATCAATTGTGGACACTGATCAAGAACACAAATTCTAAATATGATATTTATTATATATAATATTAAGTATTCAAGAAAATATTTTTCAATAAATATTTTTCTCAAACTCTCCATCTTAAAATTTAGAGGTAGTTCCTCAAACATAGGACAAATTAAGATAAGTCTATTGGGGAATATAAGAAAAAGTTCAAATGGATTTCATGGTATGCCTTTGGAATTTTCATGAACACTAAAAACATAGTGGACCACTTATTTAGTGGGTTAAATTTGTGTCTATGAAAAGATTTGGTGATTAGAGACTTTGACCTCTATAAATATATTTTTTGTTGTTCCCTCAAGGTTGAGATAGAGATTGGTGACTCTTAGTTGTCTCATGGGTCTAAGGATAAACATAATAAAATATATTTTACTTTGGTAGGATAAATGAATAAATTCCATAGAGGAACAAAAACCTAACATATTAAAAATTGTCAGAAGAATCATCTCAGAAACTATCTTAAGGGAACCAAGATATGGTTTAATTTTGGAAAAGTGGGGCATCAGTAAAATCAGTGTTGAAGGGAAATAATGAATTTCACTAATGTGGAAGAAGAAAACAAGGTTCATATCAATACTCAAACCATTGTATATTGTTTTAAATATAAGGTACATTGGAATTATGAAAGATAATTCCCTGAGCCAAGGGTTATTGGAGACAATCAATTACAACAACCTCTAAGTCCTAGTGAACAAGGAAGGTCATATGATATCACTACTACTAAGGTGGATCTCGAAAATGATATGGTGACTGGTGTGCTAGTTATTTATTCAATAATAGAGAATATACTTTTCAATTATAATTCTAAACATTCTTTAATATATTTCAAGTTTAGAAAAACTATTCAAATAACTCCTAAAAACATAGGGGTTGATCTATCTATGAGAATAGTAAACAAACCAATTATTGCATCCAAAGTATATAAATCCTCCCTGGCCAATGTTTGTGGACTAAACTTTATAGAAAATATTTTTTTTGATTTTATTTAGTGTATTTTGATGAAATATTGGTAATGTATTGGATATCCTTATATAAATCCAAGACCAACTGTTGGGAGATGGAGATAACTCTTCACATCTTAGGTTATCCTCTGATTTTTTACAAGTGTAAGGAAGAGGGTGAATCTCATTTGGAATCATCATCTCAAGTGTTGATATTACTACATTATGATCAAACAGATCTAGTTAAAATGATTAATACAAAGGATAAATTCATGATTGAAAACATTAACATTATAAGGGATTATATTAATGTATTCCCTTAAGAGTTTCTTGGTCTTCCTCCTAAAGAAAATTTTAAGGTATCAATCGAACTTATACATAGATATTTTTCCATATCCAAGACTCCTTATATATTGGCCACCATTCAGTTGGAATAAATGAAGAAGCAGTTACAGGGGAATCTAGAAAGGAGTTTTATAAGCCTAGGTGTTTCACCATGGGGTGCATCGGTCCTCTTAGTCAAGAATAATGATGGTTTAATGTGCCTTTATATTGATTATCATAATCTCAACAAAATCAAAATAAATAACAAGTATTCCCTACCACGTATAAATAACTCGTTCAATAAAATACATGGATCCCAATACTTCTCTCTGGTGTACCTTTGTTTAGGATATCACCAATTATAAATGAATAAAGAAGATATTCTCAATAATACCTTCCAAACATGGTGTGGTCACTATGAGTTCATGTTGATGACCTTCATTCTCACTAGTGCTCTAATAATCTTCATAGACTTAATAAATAGAGTCTTTAGAGATTACCTTGAAAAAAAATTGGTAGTATTTATAGATGATATTCTTATATAGTCCAAAATTAAGGAGGATAATGAGGAGTATTTGAATACTATTATGAAACCTTTGAAAAAAGAGAATCTATATGAAAAGTATAATAAATATTTTTTTTGGATGGAGGAAGTATCATTCTTGGTTCATGTTGCCACCAATAAATAAATTTTTTTAGAATATTATAAGATAAAGGAAATTAATGAGTGGTCTAGAAAAATATATATAATGGAGATATATTATTTCCTTAGAGTATAGAAGTATTACTGAAAAATTGTGAGAAAATTATCACCATTCTCAAACCTGCTAACCAAGCTAACACAAAAGGGGGTAAATTTTTTCTAGACCAATGGTTGTGAAGAGTACTTTAAAGAAATGAAAAATGAGATTATCATTGTACCATTCCTCATTTTTTCCTTAAGTAGGGAACATTTTGTTCAATACCATAATGATTAAAATAAGGGATTAGGTTTTGTATTGATGCAAAATGAAAAAAATGATATCATGTTCCTGAAGGAAGTTGAAAGTGAATGAGTAGAATAACCCAACACATGATCTGGAGTTGGTTGTAGTGATATATATGTTGAAAATATTGTGGCATTATCTCTACTGGGAGAATTTTGAAATATATACAGATCATAAGAGCCTCAAGTATATGTTCACACATAAGGAGAAAAATATAAACTAGAAATATAGTTAGAGCTGAGCAAGGATTATGATTTCTCAATGCACTACCATCCTAGGAAAAAAATAGAGTGTTAGATGCTCCAAGTAGAAAGGATCTTGTGACCTTATCAATGATTAGAATAGAGAAGGATCTAATATTCTTAGACTTACAAACTATGGACATGGGGATCAAAAAGGAAGGAACATCATCATTCCTTTCTCAAATGATTGATCAACCATCCATTCTAGAGAAGATAAAAGATGATCAAAGAGATAATGTGGAAACATAGAATAATGTGGAATCTATAAAAAATGATAGATCCTTAGAGTTAAAAATTTACAAAGCAGTTATTTGATTTGGGTCATGAATATGTGTACCATAAAATCCTGAGATAAAGAAGTATTTATTGAATGATTCTCATACCTCAAACTTCTCCATCCACCCAAAGATTGTGAAGATGTATTGATATCTCTGTGAGAACAAATGGAATGACGATATGAAGAAGGGGGTTGTATAATATACATCAAAATTTCTGGTACTTTAGTGGATAAAGGATTAAAGTAAAAATTCTAAGGAGATGATATGACCATTACCCTTACTTATATGGAAATAGGAATGAATCACCATAGAATTTTTCCCTGGTCTTCTAAATACATCAAGATGAATTAAGGTTATATGGGTTTTGGAAGATCATATTAAAAATGTTACTCACTTCATTCCAATTCAAAATGATTTCTCACTTGACCAACTTAAAAATATAAAAATCAAAGAAGTGGTGAGGTTATATGGAACACCACTACAGATTGCATTGGATCAAGATCTGATATTTACCTCTAAGTTTTAGAAAAAATTTCAACATTATCTAAACCCTAAATTTATCTTTGTTATGGATTATCACCCCCAAAATTATGGCCAATATGAGAGAAATATCTAGAAACTTATTGATATATTGAAAGCATGCTTGTTAGACTTCAATGGAAGATGGGGTCAGCATCTTCCTCTGCCCAAGTTCTTATAAAATAATAGTTTTTTCTCAAGAACCTAAATTTCTCTATATCACACTAGTACAAAAACACTTACTTACATTGGTTTTTTTATCTTTTTAACATCATTTTTAGGCAATGTCTTTGTAAGAGACATTATAAATATGTTTTCCAACATCGATTATCCAATAACTGATGTTAAAACTGATTTTTTATGTTTTTTCATGTCATTTTTTATAAAATGATGTGAAAGACCATCATTTTTACAAAAACTGTTGTCAAAAAGCTATTTTCACGTCAGTTTTTAAACAAAACAATGTTAAAAGTCATTTTTTACAGCAATTTTTAAAAAACATATGTTAAAATTAATTTTTAACATATTTTATTTAAAAATTTGCATAAAAAATGTTTATCATCTTGTAGATAATTTCCTAATCTTCAATTTGATAGGTCTGTTGACACTCCTTTCCATCATAGAGTCTAAATAATGGAAAAGGGGAATACCTTAAGCACAAAGAGGGTCACCCTTTGAAGAACATCAAAAAAAAATTGATGAAGGCATGGACTAGGAGCCTATTTGGAGTGAGGCACGCAAGTAACCTGTGCACCGCGCAAGTCACTTGCGCACCCTATTTGTTTTTTCACCCAAGGTACAAGTTGGCCTATAAATAGCCACTGTGGGCCCCCACTTCAGAGACGGATTTTTCCAAAAGTCAAATTCAAGATCTGGTCTCCCTAGTCTTCAACTCAACTCTTCCGAAAGCTTCTAAGGTAACTTTTTACCTAGAATGGAAGACTTGAAGGGGTAGAATAAGGCCTAAGTGTTTAGAATTCATCAACACTTGTGTGCCTAAGTGTCCAGACCTCCTTAAAAATGTAAACACTTGCGCACCACCCAACCCTTTCGATGAAAATTGTGTGCCGCCCTTTTGGAATCATCTTAGGATAATACTAAAGGCTTGAGTTAAGTCTCACCCAAGTATTACCCTATAGATTCTTCGTCGCCCAGGTGAACCCATGCCGTGCAAGTACACTTTCGCAGCCAAGACATTCACGCCAACATCATTTGTGTGCCTCTCTCCCATTCACCTCTCCTCTTCAAGATTTTATCCTTCGAACTCCTTTTCAAATCCATTTATGGCATGGTTATTTTGTTGGATTCCTTATTTAAAAGGAATTCTATGAGAACCTCTCCCAAAACCTCATGACTTACAAGCTTTATGTCACCATGGTTAGAGGTTTCCTCCATGTAACCTCATCCTTTAAGATGATAAGATCTTTTGATTTAGGGAATCCTTCTCAGGAGTAAGTCCCAAGTTCCCTTAGTTTGGGCCTCCTTCTTTGGAATAATCCCCAATCATAATTCCTTTAATTAGGGAATCCTCTTCAAGAGTAAGCCCTAAGTCCCCTTAACCTAGGATTCCTTCTTAGGAGTAATCCCCAGTCATAATTTACTTTAACATTGGTCCTCTTTCTCAGGAGTAATCCCCAAGTTATAAGTTCTCTTTAATTTGGGCATCCTCCTTAAGAGTAAGCCCCAGGCTAAAACTCCAAATCTCTATAAAGTAAAAATACCTTTATGGACCCTGCTCTTGGGATTCTTTCCTGAAGTAAGTCATGGTCTTCATCTACTTGGGCAGTCATACATACGTAACCCCCACATCATTTCTTGTGACTGCATCTTTCGTGGAAAAATCATCAGGTTTATTGATACCTCTTGTTTCTCACGCTGCGCATGACTCACATGAGCTTAGAGTGTCAAAGTAATCATGACATCTCTTTTTGGGACGTTAACCATGCATAAGCCCCACATTTCTTCACCCAAACTACGTGGACTTTGATCTCTACCTTAAAAGTAGAGTACGTAGGAATCCTTTCTAAGGTTCAATCCCATCATTAATTAATTATTTTCTATCCCATATGACATTAAACTATATCCTTATTATCAAACTACATGGGTTTTGATTCCTTTTTAACGAGGATACGTAGGTAGCCTATCTGCGGGTACGATCCAAACTCTGAAATAATTTCTGTCTTTCTGAATGACAATAAAATTCAAGTGCCCCCACTGAGTTATTTTAAAACCAGTATGGTCATCATAATGACAAAGATATTTCTATATATTTAATTTAAGGATACCATTGACTAAGAATCTCTAATACATACGGATGATTATCTATCGATGAAGAACCTAAAATAAATATAAAAGATTCTCTAAATCCCATACATATCAATCATTTATTTCCAAATCTAAAGGAAAACTCATTTTCATGCTTGGTGAATTAATAAGTATTCATGAACATAACTAAAATCTATAAGAGAGCCCCAGAGTATGCAATAATTCCCCCCAAAAAGGTGTGATGAGCCTGACCTCCCATCCTCTTGACCAATTAAAATTATTAAGCCTCATTGATCCACAACTAATGAGCACCTACCTTTGGAAAGTAGGTCCAAATGGATTAAGAATCATTGGGTGTTTCCGGTTCTATGAATAAACCCTTTAGAAACCGATTGGAAAGTTTGAACCTTAAAAAAACAAGGTCATCCCCATTTCCAAATGAAACAAAAAATGGTGAACCTAACGTGATTCCTTAACCAAGTTAAATGATGTTTTACTTATTTGTTAGGCCCCTATTAAACTCAATATGAGGGCCAAAAAAGCAATCAATAACATATGTGATCATCCAAAAGATGTAGTATGGCCAAACTTATCTTGATTATGTCTGTTATATCAAAAAGACACTATTTTCCAAGATCTCTCTACAACACAAAATGTATTCTTTAAGGTTCACACTTGTGAATGACTTGGATGCTACTCCTACTGGATCCTTATCCACTTTGAGGACGAAATCACCTACTCAGAATCTTCAACGTTGGGTCTCAAATGAATTGGTGAGGGAATACCGTCAAAATGGTACCATCCCAACTCTTGAGCCCGCTCGACAAGCCCTCCAAGTTAACAACTCACCTTGGTTGTCCGGACAGCGACAACCAGTGATCAAGAATCAGGTGGTTCCAACCACCTCTCCCACCATTTTAGTTCTTTATCCCCGGACCTCAACAACCAATCCTTCCTATACTACAAGGAGTTGAATCAAGAGGTCACTCAAGGCCTGAGTTTAAGAAGATAAGAGTCCTTCCTGAGGACTCCTACTAACAATCGCCGCTAGACTCGTGTTGTAGTGCACCCTCAACATGATGGGGTATCTCCTCTAGGCATTTGGCTCAGGTTCCTCAGACCCGAGCATGCAAGACGAACCGTCAGAGGTGAAATTCGACCAACAGAGAACAGGTTCTTACCTCTTCCCCCTCCGGAGAATTCCATCAACCTAACTTGATGGAAAAAATGAGTGGGCATATACACCCTTCTATCCTAATTTCACTACCCAGCAAACTCGTCTAGTAGTAACACACCAATCCTGCTAGGCAATTCTGGTCGAGTATTATAGGCAGGCACAAACACCTGTTTATAAATCATCATCTAGTCAGCAGGCTCGTCTGACAGCATCCAAAGAATCCTACCAACCAAATTTGGTGACCACCTATAAATAGGCACATACACCTGCTTACACTCATCAATTCTTACAGCAGTCTCGTCTGCCAGTATTGAAGGAATTTCATCAATCATATTTGGTGGATAACAATCAGAAGGCACAAACACCTTCAATTCATCAAACTAACCAACAGTCTCGTTTGGTAGCACCCAGAGATGTCAATTGGAAATATCCAATGACAAACAGAAGGCAGACACAACTTTCTACCCCCACACATGAGTACTGTCAGAATTCACAGATAGGAAAAGGAGGATAGGAGCAGGAACACACACCTACTCCAAACATGGAATGGGCGTATATTCCTATTCTGGAAGTTGAAGTCACCACGTACATTCTGAAAATGGTGAAAGAGTAGAAGAAAATCTCTGCCCATATTCTGGATACCTGTCAAAATAATATAAAAACTTCAGTTACATCACCGGGAAAGAAACATAAATCTATCCCTATCAGTGGAGTGACTCATCAACATGTCACCTCGGAGCAGATACGCACCTCTGTTCTAGTCCAGGAGGGTCATGGGGCATACTCTTCTATGTCATACGGACAATCAAGTTGGTCACATACATCTGATTTACATAGAGATAGTCAGCCTAACCTCTCCTGAGTAGGCACATACACCTACCCATAATAACCACTTTCGTCAAAAAGTGGTTTCCAAAGTGAGTAAGAAGGAATCCAATAAAAAGACCCATCCAGCACAATTAAAAAATCAAGATCCAATCTGCAATAAGGCATTGCTCAATTCTGGAGTTCTTGAAGCCCTCAGACAATTATCTGTTGCAATTCAAGATTCTAATCTCTCATTTACAAATTCTGGAAATAAAAACAATAATTCTGAAGGTCTTAATCAGACACTTCTTCATAAAGGCTTGCTTCATGACAATTCAGTCAATCTTGAAGCATCGTCTTCATATGAGAGCCATGATAACCCTCTGCGTGTCCAGAATACCAAGGATCTAAAGGTTTCACCTTTTGATGTAACCCACCATGGTGGTCCTCCCCATGATGATTAATTTAGCTGCAAAAGTCTTCTCCGCATTAGTAATTCGCATTGCCTGGAAAATTCTTCAATGGACAATGCAGTAATGAGAAATCCCTCTTATCTTGAGGCACTTGAAAATGTGAATCCACTCATGTATTATGCCTTACCACTAGCAGGTGAAATACTTTCTCAATCCAAAGATATCCCAGGGTGTATATCATTATCCGAAACACCCCTGGGCCATTCATCTTCTAATTTGACAAATGAATTCTCTACTAATATTGTTGAATCTGATGAAGCAATAAAGAATCACCAGATTTGTTCCAATAAGGTAGAAGAATCTTCATCAAATGACAAAGAGGAAGTGTGGAATATGAGAAAACAATTGGAGAAAGGTGAAATACCAGTCATGTTTTGGCCTTTGGATAATTCTAAGTATGATATTCCAGAAATGTTGACAAAAATTGTATTCACGATATTTGTCTCAACATATGGAAAACTCTTTTTCACTTAAAAGAGAAAATATTACCTTATTATGAATATCAAAATCATGTTAAGGTAATAGAAGGGTTGCAATGCCAAATTGACTTGGTATCTCTCTTAGTTTCCCGAAATCTAATGGTTGAAAAGAAGCAGAGGGCCCTTCAGTGTATATGCCTCGGCGCATTAAAAAGGTTGTGCCAGTTAATTACCAATGCCCCATCTGGTATTCATATCATGGGATGGGGTGTTCATGGAGCATTTCATTTCACTGTTCTCTCCAGTCAACAAAGCCCACCAAAAGTAGTTTCATGTAATGTTATTGCCCATGGCTGGCCACAGCTAACTGGTTTTTTGTATAATCAAAGGCTTTCTCAAGAATAGGCATCAACTAGTTCTTCCCAAAGTAAGGCATATAAATAACAAGTTTTCAAATTACTCTTGCATAATGAAAATTAGAATATCCAATAGGCTTCTTGTTTGGATCATGTGCATCATCAGGTGACCAGGGTGTTAGAAATAATCCAATGGTCATCTGAGCCAGGTGATTTGATTGGATGTCGGATGATGCATCCGGCCAATTTCTGAACTAAAATCTACAAAATCAGGAGAGATTTTAAGAAAGTTTTAGATGTAGCAACTCAAGAGCCACCTCAGCTTGTTAGGATAGGGACTCTTTTAATATAACCCTCAGGATCAACAGACAGGATTTGAGGAGTTGAGTAGGAAAAGCAAGAATAGCCCCAGTCCACTGGACTGGGGAATTTTTCAAATTCTTAATCTCTTCCTCAGCAAAATTCAGTCTTTTCTCGATTAGGGAAGAAGCCACAAGAGGAATGTAGATCCTAATTATCAGAAAATTTCCTCCAAATTATGGTTCATCAAGAAGTTCTTGAGGGATCAACCAAAAAAAAGGCAATGTCTCATAAAGGACATGGAAGAAGACAGTATTGCAGAAACACTGACATAAGGGATGCAATGCGTTATGCATCGATAAATGTCATCAATGTCATTGTCACTGATCCCCTAGAACATGAGGCTCGCTCAAAGGAATCAGATGAAGAAGTTCCTATTCAAGAGGTTGTACACATAGAAACAAATGAAGGAGTTGTGTGTACCAAAATCCAGAGGGTCGCCCAGAGGCAAGACATTCCTTCGGGTAATACCCTTCCATACTTCGGAAAGGCTCATGCCAAAGAAAAGGGAAAAATTCAGGTTAAATCCCACCCTACATTTGGAGAAGGCTAATCACCCTCACTAGAGGAAAGGTTCGCACAGTAAGAAGAAAAAATGAAGGAGTTAAGGAGGTTAAATGCAGAACTACTTCAAGGTAGTCTTCCTCCTAAGCATGCTGGAGTTAATCAATAAAGGGAATTTGTTGCAGGTATTGGGATGGATCAAGAATATCCCCCTTTACAAGTACACCCTCACAGATCCAATCCTATGGGTCATACGTGATATCAACTAGAAATACTACCATCAGTGGCAGTAGCGGTCGCCACACCCATTCAAACTCCAGTTGTTGCACCTGCTCAGGTCCAAGATCAACCAGATGTTTCTCAAGCATTAATGACTACCTTTGAGTCATTAACAGCTTGTTTAGAAGCTATGGAAGGACGAAGTGCTCCAGTTCAACCGTAAAAAAGAGCTTACCCTAAATGGGTGGATGCAATTCCTCCCCCATAAAATTTTGTGAATACCACATTCCCAATTTTTAATGGTTCGAGAGATCCAGAACAATACTTAACACATTTTTTTCTCATTGTGATCCTATTATGGGAACTCCTCAACAACAAGAATCAGTTAAGATCGGGTGTTTTGTGCAGTCATTACAAGGACCTGCGTTTTTCTGGTATACAATTTTGCAATCTCGATCAATTACTAGGTGGGAAGATCTCCGTAAAAAATTCCTTCTCCAATTTAGCTCAACATTACCAAAGACGCTAGTTTTTTATCTTACTAATTGTAAAAAAACGTAAAATTAAAGAGTTTCAGATTTTATTGCTCGCTGGAAGGGATTAACATATTCCTTATGTTTATCACTTCCTCAAGAAGATTTGCTACCAATCTGTGTGAAAAATCTGCGTGATGAACTATGCACACCATTGATCCCTGTGAAATACACAGGAGGGTTTCGAGACCTTACTTCAATCACCCAATAGATAGAAGACTCTCTTATAGAGACTAAGGCTAAAACTCATGTAATTCCATCATCTCTAGGAAGAAGAATAGGGAAATCAGAGACTGCTATAGTTACACTTAAACAAGCACTTGTACATGCTTCCACTTCAAAACCATCATCATATAAAAGGGCTCCACTTCTTGAGCGTCAACAATATTGGCCTCCTCGTCAAGATGATCAAAGATGTTAAAGGAGGAAATAGCTTGAGAATTTAAAGAACAGATTTTATTCTTTTTGGAATGAACATGTTCCTGGTTACTTCATCTCGGCTTTGGAAAACAATCTGGTTCAGTTTCCAAGGCCCAAAATGCCAAACAAGTAAGGAGATGAAGACCTCCCCAATTATTTTCCATTTCATCAGATGTTAGGGAATCACATTCAGGAGTTTTGTGTCTTAAAAGACCTTCTATAAAAGATAGTGGACTCTAGACAAGTAAAACTGAAAGGTTCTTCATCCTAGGTAGCATGTGTTACTGTTACTGATCCAGAGGAAGAAGGCAAGTGGCACGAAGTCAAAAGTAAAAATGCACAGAAATATTACGATTGGATAGTCAGGAAAATGATCAACTGAACTCATGCCATTTTATGAACACAATTGAATCAACCAATTGTGTCTTATGATATTTTTTTCATAGAAAAACCCCCTTCATCAGAAAGAAAATTCTCAAAGATGCGGCATAATTTGAAGAAAGAAGAGCAGTCAGAAGAAGACGAGCTTGTGTCAAAGCCTAAGTTGTCTTTGACTCTGACAAATTTTATGTCATCTGCTTCAAAAGCACGGGCACCACCCCACCAAATGGAACAACCTGAACTAGTTCATCAGGAAGAATCTTCATCAGATGAAGAATTGATCTTTGGTTCTATTAACATGATTCATTTAATGGATCTCTATGCCAGACAGTTTCAATCCCGATGAGCCTAAGTTCCCTGTATCTAACAGAGGAATTAGAGGAAGAGATAGAGGTCTAGGATACAGGGGAAGACGTGGATATTCCAGAAGACACTATTTCAATCCTACCCTTTCTAGAACTGTATATGCGGCAGAAACGCATGGCAAATCCCTTCAGCGGGCTCAATAGAAACAAGAAAGTTCTTCCACACATGGAAGATTCGGTCCTAACACAATCATTTTGGAGGATCGGTTAGAGGTTACACCTTTTTCCTCTCATCATATAGATAAACCTAGTCCATCTAATCTACCAAATCTAGGAGTGTTTCCAATTCTTTCCCTGATACGGGATGCATCTACTGCCCAAGCACCAACTTCCAAGGCACCTGTAAAACCAGATTTTCATGCTGGGAAACGCAGACATTTGGACTAAAAGTATGATGTCTTGAAACATTTGGCCCATGTACTGGCCAATTTATCAATTCGAGATGCCTTGAATCTATCAAAAGATCTTCGGGAGGGGCTTATTGAGGCTTTGTCAAGTCCTCAAGAATTCAAAACTGAAATTGTTGTGGCTGAGGTATACCGTATCGAGAATGATCCTACTGAATGCTATGCAGTGATATCTTTTACAGATGAAGATGAAGATGATGTTGTACATGGACATATCATACCTTTGTATCTATCTAGAAAAGTCAATTACATAGACATCCAACGAGCTTTCATTGATAATGGATCAGGAGTCAACCTCATTCCTATTCATACACCTTGTCGATTGGGCCTCACCGAATCTGATTTATCTCCTTATACTTTGATGTTGCAAGGATATGATAAGAATGAACAAGAACCTATGGGAGATATTACACTCAGAATTTAGTTTGGAGACCTTGTGTCAAATTCATATTTCATGGATGTTCATCAGGATACAGCCTTCAACATTTTTCTTGTAATACCTTGGCTACATCAACATGCAGTCGTACCTTTTTCATACCATCAATGTCTCAAATATTGTTTCAATGGTCAAATTGGGACATTGTATGGTGACAAGGCCCCATTAAAAACATGTGAATCTCAATAAATTGAGGAATAATTTTATCACATGAAGGAAAAGGAAAAATCCACAGCAAAGAAGGTCACTAAAATTAATGCTCTAAATGGTTTGGAAAAGATTCCAATAAACACATTCATACATGTGAGTACAGATTATGTGTTGCCTATTAGTCAAATTGATAGGATAGACCTAAATCCAAACACTCTTATGGAAACTTCCATAATTCCAATTATGGAAACTAATCCATACAACATGGGAGAAATTTTTGATTCTCCAAGGAGTGATGAAAGCTTAAATGAAGATGTCTTCATGTCATCCGCTGAAATCCAACAATTCTATACTTAATCAAGCAGGCCAGAAGAAGTTATAGCAATACCAAAGGAAAACAATGATGTCAATTCTCAATCCATCATCTCCTCTATATCACCCCAGGAAGACCATTCATCATCAATAGGGTCAGAAATGGCAACCTCTTCTTCAAGATGTTCAAATTTTAACTTCTCCCCTGACCATGGAAATTTTGCTTTGTCATCTACTATACAAGTATAAACAGAATAAGTAACACATATTGAAGAAGAAGAGAAAGATCTCAGGGATTCTCCTCTAGTATTTGAAGAGGGTATCTATACCACTGTGGATGAACTTAGAGAAATAAATCTGGGTACAAAAAAAGATCCACACCCCACTTTAATTAGTGTAGCTATAACTATTGAAGAGAAAGAAATGTATACTTTATTTATAAAGAAAAATTGAGATGTATTTGCTTGGAATTATACATAAATGCCAGGTATTGATCTCAATGTTTCCACTCATCATTTGGGTTTTCCAAAAGAACATCGAGGATTCAAGCAAGCAGTAAGAAGAACACACCCAAATTATGCCTCCAAAATTGAAGCTGAAGTTGATAAGCTTATCAAGGATAACATTGTCACATAAGTTCAATATCCCAAATGGCTGGCTAATATTTTCCCTGTGAAAAAGAATAATGGAAAAAATAGAGTTTTCATTGACTTTAGAGATCTTAATCAGTATTATCCCAATGATGATTTTCCAGTTCCAATCACAGAACTCTTAATTGATGAAACAACTGGCTACGAAGCTCTTTCCTTTATGGATGGTTACTCTGGGTACAATCAAATATGAATGGCCCCAAACTATGAGGATTCTACATCCTTCATAGCTCCTCAAGGTGTTTTTTTCTATCAGGTAATGCCCTTTTGCCTAAAGAATGCAAGTGAAACGTATCAACGTGCCATGCACCATATCTTCAAACCCTTTTTAGGGAAATTTGTTGAATGTTATGTGGATGATTTGGTGGTTAAATCCATACAACTTTCTAATAACTTGGCCGATCTGGAAATCATATTCAACAAACTTCGACAACACAATTTGAAGATGAAGCCCTTAAAATGTGCTTTTGGGGTAACCTCCGGAAAATTTCTCAGCTTTTTTGTACACCATCATGGTATCGAAGTTGATCCTGAGAAGAAAAAATCAATCCTTGACATGTCACCTCCTAGAAATTTGAAGTAATTAAGAGTAATTCAAGGAAACTTGGCCTATATTCGGCGTTTCATTGCCAATTTTGCATACAATTGTTTACCCTTCACCAGATTAATGAAGAAGGGAGTCGCCTACCAGTGGACTGAAGAATGTCAAGAAGCATTTGATATATTCAAGAAATATCTCTTGAGTCCACCAATATTAATGCCCCTGTTGAAGGAAGACCACTTATTCTCTATGTGACATCATTAGAACGATCATTGGGTGCCTTCCTTGCCCAAAAGAATGATCTTGGGAATGAAAATAGCCTTTACTATATTAGTTGGACTATGCTTGAGGCAGAAACTCAATATTCAAGTATTGAAAAGTGCTTCCAGCATTAATCTTTGCAGTTCAGAAATTGATACACTACCTGCAACATCATGAGTTCTAATTGGTATCTCACAATAACACGCTCAAATTTATCCTTAGTCGTCCAATTCTTACAGGACATCTGGCAAGGTGGGAAGTTATTTTGAAGTAGTTTGATATCCAATATGTGTCTCAAAAGGCAATAAAGGGCCAAGCTCTGGCCTATTTTCTTTCTGAACACCCATATGTAGAAGATACATCTTTAAATATTGAACTTAGTGATGAGGAAGTCTTCTCTATTCAAGATAATCCTCAAACATGGGAAATGTACTTTTATGGCGCCTCCAGAAGTCCAACAGGGAAGAAAATGGAAGATCCTAAATTCAACAAATTTGGGTTAGGAATCATATTTATTTCCTTAGAAAAGGCAGTTCTACCCTATTATTTCTTATTGTTGGAAGGCGGTACAAACAATGAAGCAGAATATCAAGCTCTCGTCGCAGCCTTGGAATTTGCGCTTCAGGAACAGGTGAATCACATGAAGGTAAAAGGTGATTTAGATTTGGTAATCAAACAAATCAATGGGGATTATGCCATCATAAAGGAAGAGTTAATCCCTTTGTGTGGTTATTTCAAAGAGTTAATGGCGTAATTTCCCTTAGAACCGAAATTTTATTATGTCTCGCGATCACAAAATTCCCAAGCTGATGCAATGGATAATGTAGCCACAGCCCTGGCAGATCCAAATCGGGATGAAACAATCATCAGTATTTCCCACCGTCATATAGTTTCACCTTTCGTTCAAATCATAATAGAGGAAATCAATGAAATCAGTCCCATTTCTGAACCATATGGTCATACTACAGGATGGATGACACCTATCATGGAATACCTTCAAAATGGAACACTCTCACCTGATAGAGTCGGGAAAGAAAAATTTTGGTGATGTGTGGTCAATTTTACTCTTTATGATATCCCAGATCATCAAAAAATTCTCTAAAAGCGAGGATTTGATGGAATTATCTTCAGATGTATTGATGGTGAAGATATAATGGCTGTCATGAATGAAGTACATACAGGAGTTTGTTGTGCCCACCAGTCTGGACATAGAATTTCTGGTCAAATTCAAAGGCTTGAATACTTATGGCTTTTAATGATGCAAGATTGTGTTTATTTCACTAAGAAGTGTCATTCTTGCCATGTATGTGCCAACTTCATTCATCAACCCCCGTATTTTCTTCATACGGCTAAATACTCCTAGTCGTTTGCTACATGGGGAATGGATGTAGTAGGACCTTATCCTCCAGCTATAGCTAAGCAGTTTAAGTATATTCTTAATGCTAGTGACTTCTTTTCCAAATGGGCATGGGCAATACCTCTCAAATAAGTCAGTGCTAAAAGCATTGTTAGCTTTTTCAAGTCCAATATAATTACCAGATTTGGTGTTCCTCATATCATATTGACAGATAATGGCACCAACTTTTGATCCTCTGAGGCAAGAAAATTGTATCAAGAATGCAATATCAGATCCAACCATTCATCTTGGTATCATGAAGCGGCCAATGGTCAAGTAGAGGATTTCAATAAGACTCTTTAAAACATACTTCAAAAGATGGTGGATAATGATAAGAACTCATGGTCTGATAAACGTTTTCATGCTCTATGGTCTTATCGAACTGAAACCCACACTGCTACACGATCAACTCCATATTCATTGGTATATGTAATGGAAGCAGTCTTTCATATTGAAGTCCAATTACCTTCACTTAGAGTTGCCATTTTTTATCAGTTATCTACAAATGAAAAATCTCAAAAGTGATTGGATTAATTGGAACGACTAGATGAAAAATGATTGTGCACACTGCACCATTTAGAAGTCTATCAGAATCGAATAGCGTGAGCTTTCAATAAAAAAGTTCTTTTTCATTCATTCATTCAAGTAGAATTGGTATTGGTCCTCCGAACCCCAATTATACTAGGAAAGAAGCCTCCAAAGCTTGAGCCAAAGTGGGAAGGACCTCACTCAATACATAGGGTCTACTCCAATGGAGCTTATTCTTTAATCTCAATGGATGGGTAAGTCATTACAACTCCAACCAATGAAAGATTCTTGAAGAAGTATTTTGTGTAAAACAAATACACCCATTTTCCTTGCTGTAGGACATTAAACTGCATAGACCCCTCTATCGTCCAACATGACATTAAACTGTGCATCATCCGAGCTGCAGGACGTTAAACTACCAAGCACCCCATGTCTATGACACATGACATTAAACTGTGATCTCCACATGCACAATTTTATTTTAAACTCTGTTGCCATGCGTGCCCCAGGTAGCTAACCATGCATAAGCCCCACACCATCCTTTGTGGTCGCATATTTTGTGACACGGTCGTCAGGTCTGTTGTTGCCTATTATTTCTCACACCGAGCATGACTCGCGTGATCTTAGAGTATGCTTCGACCATGACATCTTCTCCGGGAAGCTAAAAATGATTAAGTCCCAACATCATCTTCGGGACATTATCCTCAAGTACACCCCGATCACTGAATCCCTCCCAATTGAACTGCATGGACTTTGATCCTTGCCTCCTAGGCCGGGTATGTAGACAACCTCCTGAGGTTCAAGCCTGAAACCACTTTCTTCACATAGATTCACCTCCATCCCATACGATGTTGATCCGTGAAGCCCCTGTCAACCATCTTATTCATATCAGTTCACTTTCGTCCTACATGACATTAAACTATGTACGTCCCATCGTCCTAGATATATGATATTAAATGATACAGTCCCCCATTGTCCTTGTTGTAAGACATTAAACTGCATGGCACTGGTCTATGAATATGACCTTAAACTATTTTCACTTTTGTCCTGTATAACAAATAAACTGTAACAATCCATGATACCCTCACTCGAGAGGAATAATCATTGACATGGTATCCAACCATGTCATATTTCAAGAACTATGTATGGCTTGATTCTCATCCTTATGAGATACGTAGTGACACCCAAGTCTTTAATCTTGAGTCCAGCCATAATTTCAATAAATTCACCTTTACCCCTCATATGTGTGAAACAAGTCTATACAAAGGGTATTTCAAGAACTACGTGCATCTTGATTCCCATTCTCATGGGATATGTAGGAACGCTCAAGAATTCCTCGAGTTCAGCCCCGAGCCTTTGGGCCTAACCCCAAACTCCACTTTCAGTCCCTTGGCTGAAAAGTCCCCCTGGGAGAACATGGTGTGATATGGAACACCCTGGTATTTATTCACATCAGGTTTATAAAAAATGCACGATGTGTCTCCCTCACTATGATTCGAGCTCTATGACCCTAAACTAAGATCTTTTGTGTTCTCATCCTGCATGACGTTAAACTGTATTTCAATAACTATGTGTGGCTTGATTATCATCCTAATGAGATACATGGTGACATCTAGAATCTCAATTCAGGACCCAGCCGCAACATTATACAAATAATATTCATAGTCTCCATAACCCTTTTCTTGACTTCTGGTCACAAAATTTCTGATACCTGAGAGTTCTTTTTCCTGAATATACAGCACATTCCCTTAGGTGGCCTTGCATAAGTTGTCTACATAACAGACCTGTCAGCCAAATATGCCACTATTTTACTATGCAGCCTATTCCCCAGTTAGCCCTACATAATTCAACCTCCATAATGGGTTTGTCAAGTAATGGTAACTTTACTCTTAGGAGAGGCCTCTTTTTTCCCTATCAGTCTTAACGGTGATATGTAGGGATCTGAAAAAAAAATTGACATCCCTAACATATTTGTTCCATACTCTTTTTCATGATCTGAAAGTATTCAAGTCTATGGTTTACATTTTCCTATTTATCCATGTGTTCAGAGAAATATGAAATAACCTTGGACCACTTGATCATATGTCATATAATGTTTCTATCTCCGGTTTTAGTCATATGATTTAAAACCACAGATACCTTTTTTCCTATGTTTGGTTCAAACCTTCGTAGAAGTTACATTCCTCCAATTATTTGACAATTCTAATTGGAAATATCCTCTCTATATTCAAATACCTTTCTCCATAAAGCAGACTCTATGATTTGGAAAATTTGAATCTCCATAAAACTTTATTTGGATTTTAGAAATATAAATTCAAATTTCTGAGAGTTATTTTGCCTGACTATGCAGCATGTGCCCTTAGGTGGCCTTGCATAAGTTGTCTACATAATGAACATGCCAGCCTAAAGATACTACTATTTGACTATGCAGTATATTCCCTAGTTGGCCCTGCATAACTCATCCCCCATAACGGTTTGTTCAAGTATTGGTAACTTCATTATTAGAAAAGACTTCCTTTAATCCATTTTAGCTCTTTTCCCATGTCATTCCTCAGATTCAAAATTTCTCAAGTCACAGTTTACAATTTTCCCCCTCCATAATTGAATATGGTAATATGTTTCCAAACAAATTATCAAGAATTGAGTCAATGTCATCCATTCGGTCAAAGATATTTGACCTTAAATATTAGCCTTTTATAGTCCAACATGCATGACTTTAAACTTCCAATAAAAAAAGACATGGTACTCATTAAATTGGGAACCTATAAATGGTACTCTGAACAAAAGTAGAGTCTCAGCTTTCTAAATGTACATTTTGTATTATTTAGGAAATATTGAGCAATTAAAAGATGCAAAGTTTGTGGGGTTGTTTATATAACCCTAGTAAAAATCAAACTATGTTTACTAGGCCCATTGTCTTAGGTAAAAATAAGATCAATTATCAAGAAAATTAAGGTACATATGATTGAAGTTTGCGCGCCAAACTTGCGCGCTACAGACCCTTGATTTCTCCAGCTTTACCTTAGAGTCGGATCCTCATTCCTTTTTGGATCCAACGTTGTGGGGGGACTTTTGTTGACACTCCTTTCTGTCACAGAGTCTAATGAATGGAAAATGGGAATAACTTAAGCACAAAGAGGGTCACCCTTTGAAGAACATCAAAAAAATTGACGAAGGCATAAACAAGGAGCCCATTTGGAGTGAGGCGCACATGTCACTTGCGCGCCACCTATGGGTCACGCAGCTCACTTGCGCACCCTATTTTTTCCCAAGGTGCAAGGTGGCCTATAAATAGTGCCTGTAGTCCCCCATTTAAGAGATGGATTTTTTTCAAAAGTCAAATTCAAGCTCTGGTTTCCCTAGTATTCAACTCAACTCTTCTAAAAGCTTCTAAGGTAACTTTTTACCTAGAATGGAAGACTTGAAGGATTGAAATAAGGTCTAAGTGTTTAGAATTCATTAACACTTGTGCGCCTAAGTGTTCAGACCTCCTTAAAAATGGAAACACTTGCGCGCTTCCCTACCCTTTTGATGAAACTTGCACGCCGCCCTTTTGGAAACATCTTAGGAAAATAATAAAGGCTTGAGTTAAGTCTCTCCCAAGTACCCTACAGATTCTTCATCACCTAGGTGAACCCATGTCGCGCAAGTAAACTTGCGCGGACAAGACTTGTATGCCAACTTCATTTGTGTTCCTATCTACTTTTCACCTCTCCTCTTCAATATTTTAGCCTTCTAACCCCTTTTCAAAGCCATTTATGGCATGGTTCCTTTATTGGATTCCTTATCTGAAAAGAATACTATGAGAACCTCTCCCAAAACCTCGTGACTTACACGCTTTATGTCACCACGGTTAGAGGTTTCCTCCATGTAACCTCATCCTTTAAGATGAGAAAATCTTTTGATTTAGGGAATCCTCCTTAGGAGTAAGTCCCAAATTCCCTTAGTTTGGGCCTTCTTCTTAGGAATAAGACCGAATAATAATTCCTTTAATTAGGGAATCCTCCTCAAGAGTATGCCCCAAGTCCCCTTAACCTGGGCCTCCTTCTTAGGAGTAATCCTGAGTCATAATTTCCTTTAACATTGGGCCTCCTTCACAGGAGTAATCCCCAAGTTATAAGTCCCCTTTAATTTGGGAATCCTCCTTAGGAGTAAGCCCCGGGTTAAAACTCTAAATCTCCATAAAGTACAAATACCATTATGGAACCTGTTCCTGGGCTTCTTTCCTAAAGTAAGTCCTGGTCTTCATCTACTTGGGCAGTCATACATACATAAGCCCCACATCATTTCTTGTGACTGCATCTTTCGTAGCACAATCGTTAGGTTTACTGATACCTCTTGTTTCTCACACTAAGCATGACTCACGTGATCTTAGAGTGTAAAAGTAATCACAATATCTCTTTTTGGTATGTTAACCATGTATAAGCCCCACATTTCACTATTGGAAATATCACCTATACCCACGGTTTAGAACCGTGGGTATAGCCCATGAAACCGTGGGTATAGGCTATACCCACGGTTTCATGGACCGTGGGCTAGAGCGGTGTCGCAATAGCTCTATACCCACGGTTTCTATAAAACCGTGGGCATAGCCCAAGAAAAAGTCCGATTACCCACGGTTTACCAAACCGTGGGTATATATCGATATCCACGGTTTTGTAACCGTGGGTATACAGGGTTCCAGCGCAGTAGAATTACCCGCACAGAAGAATTACCCACGGTTTACCAAACCGTGGGTATAGATATATACCCACAGTTTGTTAAACCGTGGGTATACAGTTTTCCCCGGACAGCAAAATTACCCACGGTTTAATAAACCGTGGGTAATAACATTTTACCCCAGAAACTGCTTCTAGCTTACCATCCTGCACCCTTCCTACCATCCTGCACCTATTCCTACCATCCAGCACTTAAAAACAATAGAAACCAAAATACAAAATAGATGGATTTCAATCATGGTGGTGGAAAAATTAAAAATTCCAACTTGGATGGAGAAAAGGTGATAAAATTCCAGCATTCCAAAATGATGCATATCTTAAAATGATGAAAAAAAGAAGACATTATCTATTTTACTAAGGTTATTACTAATCCAATTTCAATATTCCCATCAGTGTTAGAATCAAAAGAAAATGTAGGAAAAATCATGTCACACAGGAGTTCCCGAAACAAAACTGACTTACATTATCAATAATGATTACTACAAGGCTAAGTTAAATCTAGGATATTATAAACCAACACAATAATAACCATTTATATTGCCTCATGTCCAAGATTGTGTAACCATCTGTATTGCCTCATACTAACTACAAGAACATAAAAAAACTAATTATGAACCTTTATTGCAAATGCTAACAAGAATGAAGTACGATAAAATCCAATACTGAACTTGCATGAATAATAAAAGATCATTTTTGGTCAAGGATCATGGAAATCAGTGAGGATCTATCCCAAATGAAAAGAAAAAATATAATGGAATTTCTGCTATGTCAAAAAATTAAAATCAAAACAATAAGACCATGTTTTTAGCAAACTCAAGTGACCATCCAGATTAAGGAAATTTGGAGTGCACTAACTTGAATATAGAAACTGCTAAAAAAAGTGAAGAAAAATATAGCTAATAATATGTTGAATATGAATATGAAAGATTTAGACGTTCACCAAAATTATGGTTTTTATAGAGGATCTAAAACTAATTGTGGGAAGAATTTTGATTTGTGTCTGGATGCAGTGGGTATACAGTTAACGCTGCCAAAATTTATGATGAAATAGTCATGGCCAGGTTTACTCAATGTATCAAGACTTATAATGCCCTTCTAAATGAACCGGCTCAATTGGGAAATTGGGAAATTGGGAAATTGGAAAATTGGAAAGCAGCAGAATCCATCTTTCTAGACATGAAAATAAATAACACGCTACTCTCAGACACTCAAACTACTCACTAACTCCATGCTTCTTGTTCTCCGAATCTTCACTATCAAAGAATGAATTTACACCAACATAGGTGTATCAATTCTTCTCCACGTTCATCTAATGATGAACTCAATGAATCTCCAATAGGAATACCTCCTAGATCTCCTTAATCTAACTTTCCATCCCACATATGGAAATCTTTAGTTCTCTCTTTCTCCATACTTGTTGTTGTCCTACTCTTCACTAACAATGAATGAATTTACACCAACATAGGTGTATCAATTCTGCTCTACATTCAAAAGATGACTCGTAGACAAAATCCCTCCACCTGCCCATCCCTCCCCATCCCTCCCCACTGCCCAGCCCCTCCCCATCACTCCCCACTGCCCAGCCCTCACCCTCCCCCCCTACCCAGCCCTCCCCCTCCCCCCTGCCCAGCCCTCCACCTGCCCAGCCCTCCCCCTCCCCCCTGCCCAGCCCTCCCCCTCCCCCCTGCCCAGCCCTCCACCTGCCCAGTCCTCCCCCTCCCCCCTGCCCAGCCCTCCACCTGCCCAGCCCTCCCCCTCCCCCCTGCCCAGCCCCTCCCCCTCCCTCCCCAGCCCCTCCCCCTCCCTCCCCACTGCCGATCCCTCCCCCCTGCACAGCCCTCCCCCTGCCCAGCAACCCTCCCCCTCCCCCCTTCCCAGCCCCTCCCCCTCCCTCCCCACTGCCCATCCCCCCTTACACAGCCCTCCCCCTGCCCAGCCCCCTTCCCCTCCCCCTGCCCAGCCCTCCCCCTCCCCCTGCCCAGCCCCTCCCCCTCCCTCCCCCCTGCACAGCCCTCCCCCTACCCAGTCCCCCCTCCCCCTCCCCCTCCCCCTCCCCCCCTGCCTAGCCCTCACCCTGCCCAGCCCTCCCCCTCCCCCTGCCCATCCCACCACCTGCCCAGCCCTCCACCTGCCCAGCCCTCCCCCTCCCCCTGCCCAGCCCCGCCCCCTCCCTCCCCACTGCCCATCCCTCCCCCCCTGCACAGCCCTCCCCCTGCCCAGCCCTCCTCCCACTCCCCCTCCCCCTCCCCCCTGCCCAGCCCCTCCCCATCCCTCCCCACTGCCCAGCCCCTCCCCATCCCTCCCCACTGCCCAGCCCTCACCCTCCCCCCCTGCCTAGCCCTCACCCTACCCAGCCCTTCCCCTCCCCCCTGCCCAGCCCTCCACCTCCCCCCTGCACAGCCCTCCACCTGCCCAGCCCTCTCCCTCCCCCCTGCCCAGCCCCTCCCCCTGCCCAGCCCTCCTCCCCCTCCCCCTCCCCCTCCCCCCTGCCCAGCCCTTTCCCTGCCCAGCCCCCTCCCCCTCCCCCCCTGCCCAGCCCCTCCCCCTCCCTCCCCACCGCCCATCCCTCCCCCTGAATCTCCCTGCATGAAATATGTAGATGCATGACATGTTTTATTTGGATGCAGACCCAACCAGGTAAGGTACTGTAACTGTTAGAAAACATCCTAAAATTTTGATAAGGTACTACAACTCACTGTATTACAGAACAGATTATAACAGAAAACAAATATAAAATCAGATGTCCAACTAAATATGTTACCTTAAGGTATGTTTATTTAAGGTAATACAACTCACTATAATACAAAACAGATTATAACACAAGAAATACCAGTCAAACAATATAAACTTCCATACATCCTATCCTATTTAAGAGTTAGTTGGGAAAAAAATACCTTCATCAATCCTCGTTCAGACATAAATGATACACATCTCTTAAGTTTCTTCTCCATGCTTGTAAATCGAAGGCATTCATTCCATCAGCCCATGCACATTCACCAATATTTCGGTTCATCACTATGCTGGGATGAGAACAATCAAAGTATTTCTAGAAACTCTTAGACATGACCCACAAAAATCAATATACAGTGGAGTCAATAGTGAAAACATATCACCTGCATTAATATGTTGGATGAAAGGGAGGTTAACTCCATGATTTTACGACCAATAACCTACATTCATATAGTGTCTAAATGAAAATGAAAAATGATGCATGGTAGGGAGGTTAATTCCACAATTTTAGGAAAACATACCTGTTGTAGAGATCTGGCACTTATTAGTGCAGGATTCCCTTGATCTATTCATGTGCAGAGTGGGTCACCTGCAATATATAAATAAAAAATAATCAATATTCATCTTAAAAGATGAAGTGCGTAATAACATATGAAAAAAGTATTATGCGAAGGGAAATAATGCAAATTGTCTAGGAGATTATTTCAATGATATTACGAGAACATACCTATTGCAGGGTGAGAAACACATCGATCAAGATTCGATTTAAGTGGCTGCTCTGGGTGGTTTTGTTAACATCCACCTCACCCGTGCACTTTATTTGTGTTTCCAGCGCACCCTTCAAGAACACTTTCAGCTTCCAGAATGTTGATTCACTCTACATCCCACATACCAATTATAGCCAGAAACAGAGAAGAAACAGAGCATTTGTGCTACAATGAATAGTCAGAAATGTCAGGTTTAATGATAGAAACCAGAAGTGTTTACCTTCAACTGGAAGACAGTGCCCCATTGATGATTGTTCAGAAGGCACTGAAGAAAGGTGATGTCCTGGGAGTGGTTGATCCTCTAATGCGCCATGGTAATCAACTAAATCAGCTGCAAATTCATTTCTGGGAGCACTTGAAGTCCTACTACATCATATTATGAAAATATGAGTCTGGGGTTAAATTGGATATTTGAGGATGCAGTTGAGTAAAAAGAAAACTTGTCATGATGTAAAAAATGGTGTGGTAAAACAATACCTTTAGTGACGGTGGATAAGTCGACACCGTGTCCAGCTCCTTCCCCAGCCCCTCCCCCTCCTTCCCCACTGCCCAGCCCCTCCCCCTCCCTCCCCACTACCCAGCCCCCCCTGCCCAGCCCCTCCCCCTCCCTACCCACTGCCCAGCCCCCCCTGCCCAGCCCCTCCCCACTGCCCAACCCCTCCCCCTCCCTCCCCACTGCCCAGCCCCTCCCCCTCCCCACCTACCCAGCAACTCCCCCTCCCTCCCCACTGCCCAGCCCCTCCCCACTACCCAGCCCCCCTGCCCAACCCCTCCCCCTCCCTCCCCACTGCCCAGCCCCCCTGCCCAGCCCCTCCCCACTGCCCAACCCCTCCCCCTCCCTCCCCACTGCCCAGCCCCTCCCCCTCCCCACCTTCACAGCCCCTCCCCCTCCCTCCCCACTTCCCATCCCCCCTGCCCAGCCCCTCCCCACTGCCCAACCCCTCCCCCTCACTCCCCACTGCCCAGCCCCTCCCCCTTCCCACCTGCCCAGCCCCTCCCCCTCCCTCCCCACTGCCCAGCCCCCACTACCCATCCCCTCCCCACAGCCCATCCCCCCTGCCCAACCCCTCCCCCTCCCTCCCCACTGCCCAGCCTCCCCTGCCCAACCCCTCCCCACTGCCCAACCCTTCCCCCTCCCTCCCCACTGCCCAGCCCCTCCCCCTCCCCACCTGCCCAGCCCCTCTCCCTCCCTCCCCACTGCCCATCCCCCCCTGCCCAGCCCCTCCCCACTACCCAACCCCTCCCCCTCCCTCCCCACTGCCCAGCCCCTCCCCCTCCCCACCTGCCCAGCCCCTCCCCCTCCCTCCCCACTGCCCAGCCCCCCTGCCCAGCCCCTCCACACTGCCCAGCCCCCCTGCCCAACCCCTCCCCCTCCCTCTCCACTGCCCAACCCCCCCTGCCCAGCCCCTCCCCCTCCCTCCCCACTGCCCAGCCCCTCCCCAGTACCCAACCCCTATCCCTCCCTCCCCACTGCCTAGCCCCTCCCCCTCCCCACCTGCCCAGCCCCTCCCCCTGTCCATCCCTCCCTGCCCAGCCCCTCCCCCTCCCTCCCCACTGCCCAGCCCCCCCCCCCATGCCCAGCCCCTCCCCACTGCCCAACCCCTCCCCCTCCCTCCCCACTGCCCAGCCCCTCCCCACTGCCCAGACCCCCCTGCCCAACCCCTCCCCCTCCCTCCCCACTGCCCAACCCCCCCTGCCCAGCCCCTCCCCACTGCCCAACCCCTCCCCCTCCCTCCCCACTGCCCAGCCCCTCCCCCTCCCCACCTGCCCAGCCCCTCCCCCTTCCCAGCCCCCCTGCCCAGCCCCTCCCCCTCCCTCCACACTACCCAGCCCCTCCCCACTGCCCAACCCCTCCCCCTCCCTCCCCACTGCCCATCCCCCCTGCCCAGCCCCTCCCCACCTTCCCAGTCCCTCCCCCTGCCCAGCCCCCCCCTACCCAGCCCCTCCCCACTGCCCAACCCCTCCCCCTCCACTGCTAAGGCCAAGATTAGATGGCGAGATAATAATTAACACACCAAACCATAAAAACAAAAATGGCATGTGAATATTACCTAAAGAATTGTCAAATAACACCCCTGATGAAAACATAATCCAAAATGAATTTCATTGCATAAAGAAATTCACATACAAGTAGTCCACCAATACAAAAAAAATTAAAACTCCAACACAGGTCTCTCTGCTAAGTCAAAAATGGAGAGGATTAATATCCCCCCATCACCATCATCGTCATCCCCATGTCCAGCATCATCAGCAGTAGCAACAACATCGTCAGTATCATCATCACCAGCAGCAACATCATCATCATCATCATCATCATCATCATCAGCAGTAATCACATCACTAACAACAGCATCAACAACATCCTTGCCAGCTCTATCGCCACCACCGTCATCGCCACTAGGACCCTCATGGGAATCACCCGAGGCATTATGTAAAGAGCGCATTGATTCTATACATGAATCAAAAGTGGAAGCAACCTTTGGTGGTAGTGACTGACTCAACATTGACATAGCTTTCATGAAATGTTCATTCATTAGCTTACTTTTTTCACGCTCCTCTAATACTATTTTCTTTGTCGCATCTAATTTAGCACGCGTACTTTCCAACTCATAGGACTTAGAGGCATTAGAGGAGTCTGATGATGACCAATACCTAGAGGGGACAATGTTTTTTCCTGGTCTACAACGGACTCTTCCTGGATGCTCCACACCTAACACCTGACTCAAATGATCATTTGGCCCTAAGTTGTCAGCTTCCTCATCCATGGACTCCAAAGAAGACTGTTGAAATTATACACATATTAAATTATGAATTTCGTATAAATTTTTGAAATATATATAAAAAACATACAATTTTTTCTTGTGTTTGTGAATTAATTGCAGTTCCATCTTTTCTTTTCCTAATGAAGCAGAATAATTTGGCACGAGGTACAGGACCTTCAATACCCCATTCAGCTTGATGCATATGAGAAATGTACAAATTTGGATTACAACCATATATGATAAATGCAAAAAATTGGATTGAACGTACCAGCCGCTTCTCATGATCGGGCATTGTAGTGCGCCCCAATGTGTGTAGATATATCATTTCATCTTTGTTTTTTTTTGTTTTTCACTGACAATTCCTAATAAACAAAAAAAACAATACAAGTAATAATAATTAAATTTTATATAAA
Source organism: Viscum album (assembly GCA_963277665.1). Taxonomy (NCBI): domain Eukaryota; kingdom Viridiplantae; phylum Streptophyta; class Magnoliopsida; order Santalales; family Viscaceae; genus Viscum; species Viscum album. The sequence continues at coordinate 690,435,853 of OY728164.1, forward strand.
AACCATTAAATATGGGTAGTACCTTATACTGTTCAGTCTTCCAATGTGCGATCATTTTTTGATATTGACTTTTTGGACAGTCAGGGTTTGTGGGTACACCCTCTAACTCGGTACCCACTCTGATCCTCCAACCAATATGTAACTCATACTTGTATGACCACCAATACTCTCCAAGATCACTCAACCTAGAATCTTTGGTAGCTTAACCATTAGGAAATTTAAATCGACTCTGCAATGAAAATGTTAAAGTCATATAAATACATTACTAATATAAATATAAATTTATAAAATTTCCGTACCCATATCTACGCCCATGCCCTATCCTTGATGTCAGCACTGATATGTGTCCATGAGACCGGTTCCACCGGAACGATATCATGATATTTGGATAAAGTAGCCATGAAACTTCTACAATCCTTAGCATTTTTACCTACCATTTGATTTTGAGGATTGTAATCCACCATAATCTGAGTTTCGCGATTCCAGGCATCCCGCATTCGAGTGCGCCCACGTCGCCTACTAGAAGATCCCACTAAATAACAGAAGAGGTGAAAAGAGAAGAGTTAAGTGACAATACAATAAGACAAAGGTGAAATGCTATAATTTGAAACATTTATAATAAAAAAACATGATGCAGGATCCTGAATAGGCTGTGAGGCATCCGTGGACTATGCTGGATCAGCATCCTCCGAAGGAAGTATCTGTTCCACAGCATGCTCCGGCTGATCTTCATGAACAGGAGTGGAAACTGAAGGAACAGACTCAATATGTGCATGATGGATGGTAGGAAAAGGAGGTGGTGTAGACGTGTCAGAATATGCGTAGTAGGTCTGGGGATACATGAATGGATATGGAAATTGTGGAGGTGAGAACATCGGTCGAGTCGGCGTGGACATGGAATGGGAAAAAGAGGGTAAATGGGATGATGACGGAAGCATGTATGGGAACATCCTAGGGGTCTCAAGCGGAGGGAGGACATGTGTGGTAGATGGGATGTCCACTGATGGGTCAGTGTGGGGAGTGGTAAGATGGGAGCTCCGCCTAGGTCTAGGAGGATCCCTGCTCGGTCCCATACTAGGAAGAGGAATCTCTGAAGTTATATATCCCTAAAATAAATTTGATCAAAAATATGAACTTCATATTATATGTAATGTAGAAGATAAATATTAGAATTATTATACTCACTGGAGACAACTCATGCTCGCGTCTAACAGGATCAACATCAAATAATCTTTTCTTGCGAGCTTCTGTAGTTTTCTTCATAATCTGTATAAGAATGAAATAAATATTTTTTAGCAACAATTTTTACAAATCATACATACAACTTAAAAGCCAAAGAAGACAAAAAATGTCATAACATATTTTAGTAATGATAATTTACAACCAAGTTATTCAATTTTTAAAACCGCATTTTAAACCCAGTTTTCTGAATTGAAATAAATATAATTAAATGAAACGAAACCAAACAATACTAAAACAGACATATCATTCCAAACTAAAACTAAATTATAGTAATTACATTCGTATCAACCTGAGAAACTCAGGTCAATGTAAACTGAATGAACTCTGAATATATATGGTTGCTTTTATATATTACCCTCCACTACCTCAGGTTCAACATCATCTCTCACAATGGGACAATTTGTGTCATCAAATACAATATTTTGTCTAACACCGATGGGGGAGTCAATGGTGACAATTTCATCCCCATCATCATGAAAAATATGTCTTGGGATTACTTCATTAATGACACCGTAATCATGTTCCAGATGATCTTTCACATAAAACACTTGTTTTACCATTGATGCCAAAATGTATGGTTCATCGGTATGCAGGAATCGACTCATGTCAATAACTCTAAATCCGAAATCATCAATAAATGTACCATGTCGCGTCATTGAATCAAACCATTTACATTTCATCATAGTGACTCAACCTTGAGAGTAGTAATCCAATAACAATATTTTCTCAACCAGCCCATAATAATACACATCTTCATATCAAGGTCGACTATCTGATGCACTGGCATAACAATCTGTTCTAGCAGTTAACATAACGCCATCATGTTGTGTTCTCATTTTCACCACTTTATCAGTTGTAACAAATTTATATCCATTGATTATTAAAGATTTGCAATCACGAATCAAAGAATTGGGACCAAAAGCCAACGCTCTTAATTCTTGAGAAATGAAGTTAGTAGGTAAACTCAATACCTGAAATACATATGAGTAATATAATTAAATATATATCTATATTTTAAGGTATATAATGTAATGGTCATACCTTTGATTTCAACCAAGCTGGGAACTCTTGGCTATGCATAGCCTCTCTCCTTCTCAACGGCAAAGACCGATGAACTCTACTTATAATTTGTTTATGTTCTCTACATAAAATGACAATAAAAGTATAAGGTATATGTGATATGATATCGTATGAGATAACATATATATATTCAAATTACTTACTTGATATAGGCATCGAACAAACCATAATTAAACAAGACTGTTCGATGTGCCATATTCCGCTCTTCAAAGCTCAATGTAACCAATGTATATGACCCGACAATTCCACCTATTTGGGGAAGAGATGGAAACGAGGGCTGAATTTCCTCATACTGCTCATCTTCATTTCTCATTGGTATATTATGTCTTGTGCTCACATCAGACAAATACATTTCACAAAAATCCATACATTATTGGGCCAGATAACTCCTCACAATGGAACCTTCAAGATAATTCTTATTTCGGACATATGATTTCAAAGTGCACATATTTCTTTCAGTGGGATACATCCACCGAAAAGCGACTGGTCCCCCAAGAAGTGTCTCAGTTGGAATATGAATTGTTAAATGCAACATGAAAGTGAAAAAGGATGGAGGAAAAAAAATTTCCAACTCACACAGAATTAATGGAGCCTCTTGCTGCATTTTTATCAACAATGATTTGGATAACCTTTTAGTACAAAGGTCTCTAAAAAATGACACAACTGAATCACTGCCACTCTTACATTATTGGATAGAAAATGCTGAATTGCTATTGGAATCAATTCATGAAGAAGGATGTGATAATCATGAGTTTTTAGGGATTTCAATTTCAAATGTATTCTGTTGACTCATTTAGATATTTTGCTGGAATAGGCATCTGGAACCTTGATATTCTCCAATATTGCTAGAAATCGATCTTTCTCTGCCGGTGTCATCACATAAGAAGCATAAGGAACTTTCCATTTGTTTTCACCGATACAAACAGGATGTAGTTCTGGTCGAATACCCCAATCCAATAAATCCCGACGAGATCGGAGGTCATCTTTGGTCTTCCCATTAATATTCAAAAGAATTTCAAGCAACATTTCACATATATTTTTCTCAATATGCTTTATGTATAAACAATGACGTAACAAATTAATAGACCAATATGGCAACACAAAAAAAATACTTCCCTTTTTCCAATTGTAAGTGACTTCAGTATCATCATTCTTCCTCTTTCGAGATTTCAACTGACCTTTCCCTAATGAAAAGCTGAAATCTTTCAATTCATCAAGCACATCACTTCCTGACATACGTTGAGGTGGTTCTTCAGTGTCAACATTATTATCAAACCTCTGACGATTCTTCCTGTATTGATGATCCATTGGCAAGAATCGGCAATGCCCCATGAAACTAAAACTATGACGATATTTAAGCCTTCTCGATCGTGTATTCTTCATACAAACGGGACATGATAGTTTTCCCTTCGTGCTCCACCCAGACATCATTGCATAGGCAGGGAAATCATTTATGGTCCATAGAAGGGTAGCACGCATCTGAAACGTATTCTTTGAAGAAGAATCAAATGTCTGCACACCTAAATCCCAAAGTTGTTTCAACTCTTTTATTAAAGGCTGTAAGTAGACATCTATATCATTACCAGGATCCAAAGGTCCAGATATCAGTATACTCAAGAAAGTGAAAGGTTTTTTCATACACATCCACAGAGGAAGATTATAAACATGAATAAAAACCGGCCACGTGCTATGAGCAGTAAGCATCTGACCAAACGGATTAAAACCATCACATGATAGGCCCAATCTGACATTACGCACCTCAGTTGCAAAATCAGGATGTTGTGCATCAAATGTCCGCCATGCTAATCCATCTGTAGGATGGACCATCTCATCATTACCTTTAATTCTCCCAACATCATGCCATCGCATATTAACTGAGATTTCTGGAGACATGAATAGATTTTGAAGTTTGGGAATCAATGGAAAGTGCTGCATGACTTTCTATGGCACACGAGATGGTGTTCCATCTGCATTTGTCTTCCATCGAGATGTACCACATTCTTTACAGTCATTACGGTCAGCTGTTTTCTCCAAATATAAACTACAATCTTTCAGACAAGCATGGACTTTATTAGTAGAAAATCCAAGCTGCTTAATTAACTTCCATGCCATGTAATGATTGGAGGGAATATCTGCACCATCAGGAAGAAAGTCCTTCAAAAATGTAAGAATATAATCAATGTCGGTATTAGAAATCCCATACATGGTTTTTCCATGATATAACCGCATTAAAAATTCCAACTTGGTCATTTTAGTACATTCTTGATATACTGGAGTTCTGGCATCATCCAATAAATTTTTCACTCTCTCAACATCATCGTCTTCAACATTTTCCTCATGTGTACTGATATCATTGTCTTCTTGCACCGGCATGTTATCTCTCACGGAATGATGCACATATGGAAACCGATCAAATATCAAATTCTCCATGTCACTTCGTTCATTTCGTTTATGAATAGTCGAAGATTGACTCGTCTCTCCATGGTGAAACCAAAAATTATAGTTAGTTTGAAATCCAAATTTCGTTAAATGGTAACCAACTTATTCTCGTCTTAACCATGGTCTTCCAACACAATTATAGCAGGGACACTATATACATCCTCCATTTGACGCATTGTTAAATGAAAAATCTAAAAAATTCTCCAAATTACTTTGAAACTCGGTTGAAATTCGATCATTACGATACATCCAGCTTCTATCCATTCTATAACAAGAAAAAAAAATTATCATTCAATCAAAAATGTAAATCATATTTAAAAAATTCATTACAACAAATTTTATTATTAAATTAATCATTGCATATTAGTAGCTAGCAAAACATATTTAATGACAAGAGGAGTCCATGATTGAATAATTAGCAATAATAAGAATGATCAGGATAAACCATCTTTCCATATTTATTTTCCATGTAAATCTAGAAAGGATCACATTGGATATCATTGTAAATCCTAAACCTGGATAAGAAATCTGAGATCTATTTCCTTTGTAAGGATAATAAATAATATCTAGCAGTAATAAGAATAACAACAAACAGATGATAAATTATATTTAAATCTCAAGGACTGATTAAATTCTATGTAAATGGTTTGGTTTCTTGGCTTAAAAAATCATGCTCTAAACTATTACATGTTGTTCAATTCACCTTTAAATATAACATTGAAATGTTACTTTAATACATAGTAAAAAACTTTAAATTTAAAAAAAATATTTAACAAATTGTTTTTCATAATTTATGGAACATACATTATCAAGATTTGAAGATGATTTCCATGTGTTACTGGTCATAAAATTTAGTATGTTAATTATTATGAATCATTCCATGATTGGTTTAAGAATTATGTATGTACTCATATAATTATGTTAAAAATAAATTATAAATGGTATTTTCAGATAAAGCACTATATATGATCATAATGTGTCTTATATAGTCTAGCATGCTTAAACAATTAATTGAGCATGATTTTCCAAATGCATTCAACTAAAATGTTATTGTACCACTCAATACAATAATGAATTATTTATTTTGAAATACAAATGACTGTTAATTTCTCATTATTTAGGTTGTTCAAAATAGGTCAATACAATACAATAATATTTTGGAGTTTGTTTCAGCTTGGTGTTTAGTGAAAAGTAAGATATCAAAGAGAAAAAAATTTAGACATAGAAAAAAATCTTGGTGTGTTACGATGAATATTAAATTATTCCTCCCTATGTGTTGTGATCATTATTGGTTTGAAAATCTATTATCTTAGGATGGTATGAGCTTGGTCTTCCTGGTTTCGCATTGGATGGTTTGCAACAGGTCATGACCACATGGAACAACCCCAATAGATGATTTAGATCTTTCAGTTCATCTATGCAGAGTTTTTTGGATTTGGTTATTTAAGATGGTATGGAGTCAGCCATCGGATCGAGACTGTTCTTTGACACAGGACACTTGCTTGTTGAATCACTTTGCAATGGTGGAGATCTTCATCACATTCAAATGTTGGGGAGGGGTATTTTTTATGTTGTCAATCTGGTTTTATTTTCCTTGACCCTTAGGGAATTATTTGTCCCAATTCATGATGTCTTTGGTTTTCCCATTCATCCCTTAAAATGCAGTCTTATCTTAATAAAAATTTGAAGGCCTTCAGGCCATTGGAGGAGGTATAAGCTCAGTCAAGTGTCTTTCGAGTCATCTATTTATCGAACATTTTTTCCACAAATAGTTAGTTTTTCTTGATAATCACCCTCTTCTTCTGGTATGGGTAAAGGTTAAATATGCCACCTATGTTGGGGCCTTCTCTAATATCATCTATCTATAATCAACTGTTCTCTTCAGAATGTCATTGAAGACAAATCAGCCTAAAACGGTGTGGATCAATCTCCTATAAAAAGAATAGTAGACATGATGGTCTGTGAGGTTGACCTCATTAGGTTTCTTAGGTTTTTGTATCTTGATTATGTTATTTTCCATGTATGTAAGGAAATAATTGTAAAACTTCTCCTTTAATAAGTAATACACTTTGTCCATCCGTTCCTCAAGTCATGGGTGACCCAGATCACTTTTTTCTTCCATTCAAGGGAGAATTTGTTGTTAATGTCGCTCAATGGGAGGTGTCATGTGATTTAGGGCCTTCCTAGGTGCTTGAATTGGAACTACTACTGTTTTTAGGGTAAGAGAAGTATTATCTACCACATTAATGCCTATACGCAGGGGTGTGGAGACACTTGTCCATTTCATTCAAGTAGGTAGCTACCACATTAGGCTCTTCTTTGGTCAAAATAATGGTAGGAAAAATTGCTCCCCAAAAACCTAGAAGGTTGAAACATCCTCTCGGAAGAAGCCTCCAAATATCTTCATGTTAACCATTTACCCTTAATTCATCCAAGTCACTCCAAGCATCCATAAATTCAACCATGATTGGGATGACCATCATTGGGAGGTTGGTGTAGTCGAGTGGAGTAGGTTTCGACAACCAAAAATGTTTCCTAGGTGTCCCCACAAGCTTAGGACCTCGAGAAGATAAATGCTTAGAAGACGTTGGGTGAAAGTAATCATCTTTTTCCACAGTATCCACAATAGGCGAGTCATCAACGTCGTCGTACTCATCACCATTTTCTGGCCGCAGCATAGAAAGTACTCAATGCGAGTATTTGTAGTGACCACTTCAGGAATGTATGAGGTCATAGAGGTTCCCAAGGTAATGACCCACATTTTCAGGATTCTCAAAAAAAGAAATGACAATGGGCACTAACACATAACCAATTATAGTAAGATAAACTTCCCTATTTTAGAGGAGCTTCCATAAAGCACTAGGGGACCGGTCGCGAGTGGATGGGTGGCCTTTGAAAAGGTCCCATTACGTCCATGCCATTGGGAAATCAGCCTCAGGGGAATGAATTGTATACTCCCAGAAAGAGCTTCAGTAGCTTGTTCGGACTCCCTTGAGTTCATGACCCCATATTTTACAATTTTCCTCGGGGGGGGGGGGGGGGGGGGGACGAGTGGATTTCAAAGGACTTTTCGTAGACAAGATTTTCCAACAACTCCCTTTTTCTTATCCTTCAACTTTTCATCATATTCCTTGAAAGTTATCACGAGGGGAACTGGATCAACTAATTGGTCATGGGTATATGATTTAACGTAGGCCTCAGCATTTCTATTGGTGAGGAAGGGTACGAAATCCCTAGAGTTCGGATGTTTGGCCTGGCACTGGGTGTCCTCCTGGGTGAACATCAGCCATAATTGACAAGCTATCATAATATGCTTCTCTTGACAGAAACTGTTGAGAGTGGGAGGACACAACTTCAAAACATAGTTAAATTGAAGAATAAATTTATAGGGTGAATATCCTTTTCAAATAAGATCTCCTCCAGTATGGGATACCCAGATGCCTTATCTCAAAGAAAATAAGTAACCTTGGTTGAAAAATTCTTCAGATGCATTATTCCTAATAGTAGCGGTAGGGAAATCATAAGGATGATAATAGAAATGCTATTAGATTTTGAGATAATAAATTAATTCCTACTCATTATTTATAGTTTTCTCATCTTTCTTATCCTTTGAATCCCAAACTACCAACATAACCCCACTGGTACTCTGAAGATATGGTCGGAGGGTGGAATGCAGAATTAGTAAGGATTTCATAATGTTATAACCTCCTATAATCAACCAAGAATCATCGATATCCTCCCATAACATTAATGGAGCATCACAAGTAAAATTACCTTGTTTAAGAGATGTCGAGGCGGAGGCGAAGGCCAGGGGGTCCGGGTCGAGAGCTGGGATGCGGATCCGGGACACGGAGGCGGGAGGCGGAGCCGGGACGCGGAGCCGGGACGCGGAACCGGGACGCGGAGCCGGGACACTGAGCCGGGAGGCGGAGGCCGGGGAGGGGAGTCGGGGAGGGGAGGAGAGGGCCGGAAGGCGGTGGTCGGGGAGGGGAGGAAAGGGCCGGGAGTAAGGGTCGGGGAGGTAGGGTTGAATGGGGGGAGTGCCGAGTGAGGAGGAGCCCGAGGAGGAGCCCGATAGTTCGGTCAGTATGCTGTTTTAATACCCACGGTTTTAATAAAACCGTGACATACAAGTTTAAACTACGTCTATAAAGATAATCATTTTCATTTTTAGTTAAAACAAAAAATATGGGAATGGAATTTTAAGGAAGCTATTAACATTAAAAAAATAGTAAATATAAAAAAAATGCAAATGAATTAACATGAAATTTCTTAAATTAAAGTAAATTAAAAGCCAAGAACATGCCATATGAGAATACTTATGTGTATAGGTTGAGAAGACTAGGATCCTTACTAAAAAAATTGTCATATGCTATATTTTTAGAGATCTAAAAGGTAGAGTCTCATCATGCCCTGGTGTTCACCATCACGGGTAGTACAAGTAACATCCACTAGTCATGACCTATCATGCACTAACATGCGCCCAGTGGGAAGTCCAAGTAGCATCCACAACCCATGACCTATCATGCACTTGCATGTTCCCGATGGCCCGTGCAACCAATATTTGTTGGGTCGGGAGGTCCCGTAAACCTAGAGGAGTACTTGTACTAGGTTCCCCCATAAATACCCAAGGCTTCCCATGTGCCACTATTTTGGTACAAGTAATCCAAGAAGTTCAACCATGATAAAAGGTACCATCTATAATAACAAAATACTAAGATTCCTTAAAACTGGTTTTCCTTACATAAAACAAAGTCCTCAGCCCATAATAGACAAAACCAGCATTAATTTGGTCAATATTATCCACTTTGGCCAAACAACAGATTTCCTAAGAAATTTCTCTCCAAATTTTTTTTATAAATCATTATAAATCAAGGGTAATCATTCCACTAAAACACAGCCATGTATTTCATGGAAAGTCATATGATGCATTACATCAAACACATGGTGGGAAACATGTAAAACCAATGTGTTTTTATAATTTTAAACAACCCTTACACCACAGATTTAAAAAATCAAGAGTGAAAGTATGATTAATAGAAATCCTCATGAACATTAAATACCATAAATTTACATTAAAAATTATTTTAAAATCATCAAGAATGTGTGGTTCGATAAATGACAGAAAATACAAAGAGTCACCTACTTTTATATGGAGCGTGATCAATTTCAGAGGGCATCATCCATGGAATAATACTCTTAAAGACCTATGAAGACATCTTTAACAAATTAGAAACCCAGATACAAAGAATCAAGAAATCTATTGGGACCCCATAAGTGAGAACACTTACCGACAAGCCATGGGTTAAAAGCACCCAACTGGGTGTGGATGACACATATAGGGCTAATCTTACTCCCAATATCAAAATCCTTATAAAGTTTTGGTCATCGATTGAGTGAGGAAGTCGCTCGACCTAGGAGAAATTGCTCAACTTCAATATGTCGTCAACTGGAGGGGGGGAGCACATGGACCGGAGCAGGAGGGGGGATGCGCATGGACCGGAGGAGGATGAGGATGGGGGATGTGCGCCGTCTGGAGGAGGGGTGATGATCGCCGACCGGAACTTCAATATGTCGTCAACTGGAGGAGGGGGGAGCGCGCGGACCAGAGCAGGAGGGGGGATGCGCATGGACCGGAGGAGGACGAGGATGGGGGATGTGCGCCATCTGGAGGAAGGGTGATGATCACTGACCAGAGGTGGGTAAGGGGATTCAATTGAAGGAAACACAGGGGAGGGACTAGATGGGGGGGGGAGTTGCGGCCCGACGAGTGAAGGAGATCAAGCAGAATATCGGGCCTCTATTTCGACGGTTCAATAAAAACTGTGGGGGTATAATTTCTATACCTACAGTTATTAATAAATTGTAGGTATAGGTTACCTTGATTCAGGCTATTCCAACGGTTTAAAAAACCGTGGGTATAGCTCCATGGGGATAACCCCTCTTTCAAGTAGTGTTTTTTCACCCAAACTACGTGGACTTTGATCTCTTCCTTAAAAGTAGAGTATGTAGGAAGAATTTTTAAGGTTCAATACCATCATTCATTAATTCCTTTCCATCTCATATGACATTAAACTATATCCTTCTTATTGAACTACGTGGGTTATGATTCCTTTTTAATGAGGATACGTAGTAGCCCATCTATGAGTACGATCCCAACTCTTATATAATCCTTTTCATTCTGAATGATAATAAACTTCAAGTTCCCCACTGGGTGGCTTTAAAACTAGTATGTTCATCATAATGACCAAGATATTTCTATATAATTTATTTAAGGATACCATTGACTAAGAATCTCTAATACATACGGATGATTCTCCATCGATGAAGAACCTCAAATACATATAAAAGATTCTCTAAATCTCATATATATCAATCATCGATTGCCAAATCTAAAGGAAAAATAATTTTCATGCTTGGTGAATTAATAAGGATTCATGAAGATAACTCAAATCTATAAGAGAGTCCCGGAGTAGGCAATAATTCCTCTCAAAAAGGTGTGATGAGCCTAACCTCCCATCCTCTCGACCAATGAAAATTCTTAAGCCTCATCGGTCCACAACTAATGAGAACCTACCTTTGGAAAGTAGGTCCAAATGGATATAGAATCATTGGGTGTTTCGGGTTCTATGAATAAACCTGTTAGAAACTAATTGGAAAGTTTTTAGTTTAAACAAACAAGGTCATCTCCATTTTCAGACGAAACAAGGTCGTAGAGCTCAAATGGATTTATGGATCAAAAGTTATGACCATAAACAGTTTGATATATTTTTTTCTCATAAAATATCGAATGAGCCAAAAAAAGATTCATATTAGAAGGAATTTTAGAATCTAAAGGAGGATTTTTAGTTTTACCATGATACAAAGCATTATTATTCATTATAATAAAATAAGAATCATTAAATGGTATGTTTATTAAGAAAAATAATCATAAAAACATAAATCATGGAAAAATAATTAAAAATACCTCGATGAGACTTTATAAAGAAGAAATAGCATATTCACTTGGAAGATAAAATTATTCAAGTAGGTGGAATGATGATGGTTGAAATAAATGATCATTAAATTTTCATATGTGTATAATGAAAAAAATATAATTGAGATGTTAAAATAAAACACGGTATTAAAAATTTTAGGCTGCAATTGAAAATTTCGATGTTGCGCTATAACAAATTGAAATTCCACATTGTGGGATATTAAAATTATCTTTCATATTAGTTTTATGATAACCGTTGTGAAAAGATAGTAAATTTTTTCTAATTTTTCATGTCGTTTAAATAATAATTAATGTGAAAAATCAATTTTCATGACTTTTTCATGTTGGTTCTAAATAACCGACATGAAAAATATATTTTTCACGTCGGTTATTTAATAACCAATAGTAAAATGCATATTTCACATCATTTTTCAGGAAACCAAGGTGAAAAATGTTTTAAAACATTAAGTCCATTTCCCAATCATTGATTTGGCAGGTCTTGGATCTCAAAAAAAGTTATGAATCAAAAGTTATTTCCATCAGAAGTTAGTCATCTCTAAGACTTTTTTTAGAGATAATCTACTTCTGATGGCAATAACTTTTCATCTATAACTCTGTTTGAGATATGAGACTAGTTAAATAGAAGATAGGGAAATAAAGTAAATGTTTTTAAACATTTTTCACATTGGTTTTCAAATAACTAACGTGAAAAATTCCTTTTAACATCAATTATTTAGAACCAATGTGAAAAGGTCATGAAAATTGATTTCTCATGTTTTTTCTTATATAATTGATGTAAAAAATAGTGAAAATGGATTTTCATGTTAGTTATATAATAATTGATGTGAAAAATTAGTTTTCAGATATTTTCACGTTGGTTCTAAAAAACCGACATGAAAAAGGTGAAGTTAAAAATAGTTTTTGTACTAGTGTGAATCCATTTATAGGAATAAATAAAGAATACTTACGTGCTAGGATGAATTTGGTTAACACAAGATACTATGACCGAAAATGGTCAAGGAAATGGTAAAAAGGTTCAACACCATTCAACAGCACATCTAGGCTACTCGTAGTCAAAAAAGAGTTATGTTGACAATTGTTAATGAGATCTATAGTTTGAGGTTAGAGATATTGTGTTCCTCCATATATATTTATATAAGATAGCAATGAGATTTAGGAAGAAGGGTAAGCTAGGTCTCAAGTATATCAGACCCTTTTAGATTCTTAATCACATCGGAGTTATGTCATATCGACTAGCACTACCAACAACCCTTTCTCAAGTACATGAATTATTCCTCATATCTCTGTTGAATAAGTACACACCAGAACCCTCACATTACTAAATTTAGAGGTGTTCTGGTAGGAAATTGATCTATATTATGAGGATAAATCAATAAAAATATTATAAAATAAGGATAAAATATTATGAATCCAGAAAACTCGCCAAGTCAAAGTACTACGGATAAACCATAAGTAAAAGGAGAAGGCATGGGAACCAGAGAAAGCCATGAAGTAGAAGATCTCGTTCCTATTTTCACATTAGTTTGTAAAATTTCAAGGGTAAAATGCCTTATGGGGGGTAAATATAATTACCCAAAATTATATCAATAGAATTTTCCTTCTAAATATATAAATGTGTTTTATTTAGTAAAGCACATACACCACATGAAAAAACCTAAAAAATTATTAAATTAATTTTGACATTACATTTAGAAAATTAAATTTTTCATAATAATTGAATGTATTATAATGGGAAAAAATATAAAATAATATAATAGTAAAAGGAAATTTTGGATCTGCTCAATCCTCCAAAATAATCTTACTCATGAACAACACTGTATAAATGAAGTATAATGTTAGAAATCCAATATAAATTTGAAAATAAAAATATATATAACCTCAAGAGATATTTTAAGTTAATAAATAATTAATAAATTATGAGGTATTTATAGGAATTAGGGATCCCATATGAATACTACAAATACGACTATTGGAAAAGTAACTTACCATTAGAATAGTAACCTAACTGTTGGAATAGTAATATGATCATTAGTAATAGTAACCTAATAGTTAGAATAGTATCATCACCAATGGAAGTGTAAAATAGTATTTATTTATCTTATAAAATCAAAATTTGATATATTTATACCATGGTATATGTAAATTAATGTTTTAAAACTGATATACTAAGTGTTCGTATTTTTGTAAAACATAAATGTTTTAATTGCACATTTATAATAAATATAATGCTTTAAAATAAAGACTATTTTTATAAAATTTATTTATTAATTAATAATATGTTTTTTATGATAAAAATATAATTTTATGGGACCATAAGTAATTTTTCAAAGGGTCGTAAAATTGATTATAATGTTAAAATTGACATTTTTTGAATAAATGGGGATTTCATTTAAAAATTGAATTTTTCATATTTATAAAATTGTTTTAATAAAATTTATTTCATATTTATAATATAAAATTTTAAAAAGTAGTTCGGTAAAATATTTTTTATTTTTCTAAAATAGTTGAATTTTTAGTGAATAGTGAAATATGATAAAACACACTATTTAACATTATAAGCTAAATACATTAATTTTATATTAATAAATGATGTAAGAACCCATTAGTTAAAAATAACATGATATAGTTACTATATATAGTCACAATAATCAATAATATTGACATTATTGATCAAAAGTAATAAAAAATATTATAATATTAAAAACACCCTCTCCTCCCCTTAAAAATACCACCCCTTACAACCTCTTCTCCTAACACCATCTAAGCCTTGGAAATTTTGAAACTTCTACCCAATTATTATACAAATCCACTCCCCAATGTACTAGTTCTTCTTTTCTCATCAAAATACCAATCTAAGGTGCCTTAATTGGAAGCCCAAAAGGATACATCCAAAAAAAATATAATACCCTCAACCAAGATTTTTATTTTTCACTTACTCGGCATCATCAAAAAAAAATTCATTAAAATGGAATAATAACTCTCATATCATATATAAAATATAATTTTATTATTTTAATGAAAAATATATCATTTATCGTCTTCTATTTTCCTCTTATTCAAGAAACAAAAAACATTGTTTGTACTTTGTCGGTTCACCAGCTTTGTGGATGATGTATTTTTGCTTCCCATTACCACCTTCATGGAGGAATTAAATTCATTTATAATGTTTTAAAATGAACTAATTAATTTTATTATATAATTTTTGAAAAAATTTAATGAATATATTTTAGAGACACAGTTTTTTCCTTATATGACTTTGAAATATTTCTATATATATTTCCAAAACCATGTGCTAAGACGACATGCAATTCCAAGGCCTAGTGTACCAATAATTAATTTTATAAAATTATTAAATATATTTTATATTAAACACATATATTTTATTAAATAAATTTTTATAACTCTTAAATGGAATCTCAGATTAAAAAACCAAGACCATGGTTGAGTCTGGAAAGTGATGTTTACCCTAGGTGGGACCTAAACTAAGTCGATGTGGGGTGTAAAAATAATCCATCCATTTGAGATATATTTAGTGTATTAATTAAATTATTTTTTTAATTTATTTATTAAAATAACACAACATATTTCATCTATATGATCACCTCTATGGTGAATCCTCTAGGGTTAGTCGCATAAACCCTGGAAGGATTTCAGAGCTTTTTCCCTCCTTCTATTAATGAATCTACTTCCAACGATGATGAATATCTAGATCAGAGTAGATTGGGAGATAGTGAAAGCAATGACTTCTTCCATTCATTTACAAGAACATTTTTTAATGAATAATGATCCAATATCCAGGTAGGATTTGTTAATTCATGGTTTATACTCTTTTTGATTAAATTGATTGAAAAAGATCATCTTCTTACCGTTGATATTCACCAATTGTGGCCTTTTCATGCACCCGTATATTGAAATTTAATTCGTTATTCTTGTTTTCAAACCTAGATCTCCCATTTGTGTTCATTTTTCAATAACACTTGGCCAGTTATTGTTAAACCTTTTTTTTATTTTCTCCCTTGGTTCTTTGTATTCTTCACTGGTTAGACCCCACAGTCCTAGTTCGACATTGTCAGGTGGTACCGAGCCCATTCGGAACCTTGGAGTCATGAAAAATACACATGAAAGGCATTTATTAAAAAACTTTGGGATTATTTATAGGTTATGAGACATATTTTTTAATTATCTTTAGTCGAATCATGAATGGAGGAAGAACCCAAGGCATAAAGGTTGAGTGATGAACCATCATGGAAAGTGGATGCAGATTTATGGCCTCTAGATGGTTGGAATTGACCAATGGAAACTAGGTCCATAATTTCTGGGTAAAGAAAAAGATTGATCTAAGGGTGAAAACATCAGATCTAGTGCTCGGAGAATGTATTTGAGATTCTGAAAAAACCCTGACTGCATGTTGTGTAGTTCTAAGAACAAACATGTATTAGTATCTAGATGTGGAGACTATGGTTTTAGAAAATTTTAAGTATCACACACCATGTGGGACCCCACACACTGTGTGACCTTATTCTTGAGGACTTAGTGTGTACTCTATGAGTACATGATCATGATGAGTCATGTCATGTACCAAAGAACACAGACACGGGATGGATACACAAACAAGGCCAATCACATGGGAGGGACCCTGAGTGGTGTGGGAATGTAGTGTATCCCTACACAATTGTATATCCATGTACCTCTAGAGAAATTACCAAGTGATGGAGCAGGACCACACATCATGTGGTTCTCCTCACATGTCATGTACCCCATGGTTCCTTTTAAGGAAACTTCAATCTTCCATATCTTCTTCATTTGAACATGTATTTTGACATGTCAGTAGTCTATCCTAAGTGTTTTTTCTGTAAAACATGATGGTTCCCTTTATTGTGGACTTTGAGATATGATGTGAAATTTTCTAGGCATGGTTCTTATTTAGCCTGTGCCCGATGATGGTAGTAATTAGGTAGGATCACCAGAGGCTTCCTATATGGTGGAATCCCGCATCAGCTTGGGCATGGGTCCTCTACCTACCAAGTGGAACTCCACTATTAGATAGGGTGTGGGTCCTCGATGGATATAGTGGAACCCCCTGAAGCATCGTGGTGTCGATCCTTGACTTATAGATTGGGACCCCCCCCCCATCAACTTTGGCATTGGTCCTATACTTACCATGTGGAACCCCCTATTGGATAAGGCACGGGTCCCCATAACACTAGAGTGGAACCCCCCATTTACTTGGGTGAGGTTCCTCTACCTACCAAGTGAAACCCCCTGTCAAATAGGGTTCGGGTCCTCATGACACCGTATTGGAACACCCCTATCACACCAGGGTGTGGGTCCCCGAATTATAGATTATAACACCCCTAACGCATCAGGATGCATGTCCTCTACATATACCTATAGAGTGTAACCCACAGAAGCATCATAATGCAAGTCCTATATGGATACCTACAGAGTGTAACCCCTCTAACGCACTAGGGAGTGGGTCCTCTACTTAGATATTGTTCCCCATAAACTCTATGGAATAGTATATAGGTTTGGGCCTTCACACGGTTAATTCTAGGAAGACGTGTGAGATTCTGGACATCGTTGATGGGCTTCTGGAAATCTTGGAAAATATTTTTCCTGGATTGATCAGTGACATGGAGATCCCCTTACTCTCTTATTTGGGATTCTTTTTCTGAGAATATATGTATATATATATATATATATATATCCTTACCTTTGGATTCGGTTACACTCCTGCCATGGGTTGTTAAGATGTGTGGGTTTTGCCATGTGTTTTCCATGTTTATCTTCTCATGGTTGGATGAGGTTACTCTCCTACTATGGGTGATAATGACTTGATTGTGTATACCATCTACACAACATGTTGATCCCCTTGTGCTTGGATGAGGTTAATATTTCTCTTTCTTGGGTTGAATTTTATTCTATTTATTATCTATTGTCTTTAAATTCCCATTGTTTCTCATACTGCTCCCCTATTCATCTTGCAGGGTGTCCTACTAGGTATGTATATACTTACCCTTGTATGGGATTTTCCTGCATGTGTTATGTCTTATAAAGATGATGGAAGGGTCGGAGGTGACTTTAGAGGAGCTTAGGGATATTGGGTTCTTGGGACCGCGTATGGTGGTCGTAGCTTGGAGATCAGGATTTGGGATCTCTCAGCAGTTTAATTTCCTATTTTATTCATGTTGGGACATATTTATGGTTGGGAATGTATTTGTTCCCTTTACTTTTAAGTTTTCACTATTATACTCTTGTACTCCCTAGAGGGTTTTTATACTTCATTTAATTTCTAGCTATTGTATATTTTTTACTTCTTTATCCTATGAACTTATACATTGATATGGATATGTGTGTGCATATAGGTTTTTTAAAAAAGGCCTCTCCATGTTAGTTTTGACTTCGACATAGGTCAGATTCTCTAGCCTATGGAGGCGAGCTTGGGGTAGTTGGTGTTTAAGCCCTGATTAGGGTCAGGTAATGAAATATTAGAATCAGAGGTAGTTTGATCCTTGGGACATTGTTTAGAGTGGTCCCCTTATTAGGATTTGGTTGGGATTAGGGAAACAATTTCAAAGTGATTCAAGTGTGGCACTCAAACTAGATAATCTAGTGATGGTACAGGCGACCAACCTATCCATTCACCCAGACCTTCACTACATATTTGTCGACTCAGCATACTGAGACATTAGTTATAGGGAACAATGGTAAATTAATCATATAGGATTGAGTCTTTGAATTTCCTTATTGAGTTTTCTCCCCATTATATATATATATATATTCTCATCTTACCATTGTGCATCTTGATAACTTTCGGGATTCATCTGAGATGACAGTCAGCTAGGATACTAGTTCTAGATCATAATGATGATCCAATGAGAAATGAGGCCTTAGTTTAGGCTTCATCCCACAAGATACTTCCTCCAGGTGGATAGATAGCATCACCCCCATCGGTGGAGTAGTATATCATCCTAGAAAATTAGGCTAAGGATATGCGCAGTTTTATCACACTCTACGAGTTACAGCACCATAGGCTATTGAGTTTCCACAGCAATCCATATCCACATGAAGTAGAGTATTGGCTAGATTTGGTGTTCTGTGTTTTTAATCTCATCCAAACACCAATAGATCAAGTGGTTTTGATGTCATATAACCTTTTCCACAGAGCATTTCTGCACTGGTGGAGTCTTATTATTCATATTCATGATGATTTGACACTCTCATCGCTCGACTTCCAGCAGTTATTTCATGAATAGTAATACCTCTCGTTTTTTACACTTGTTTTAGGCTCAAGATATTATGAAGCTATAGAAGGTAGGGATGATAGTGGATGAGTACACTATGAATTTCACATACCTTACATGATACTCCATCGAAATGGTATTGGATTGATACTTATGAGCATTGAAGTTGGAGCAGGGGCTCCGTAGAGAGATTTGTGCCAGCATGATGCCCTTGTACATCCCTACCTATGTCATGGTGCTAGAGAATGCACTAGTGAAAGTGAGATTCCTTCTAGAGGGATTCTAGGAAACATGATCTAGCAGTGGGGGTTGCAGGGTTGAGTCATCTGCAATGGCTAGATGGTACCAGATGATAGGATCTTGATGTAAGATACCTCCCTGTGATCAAACTTTAGCATGTTATCAAGGGAAATGTAGAGGGACGGGGTATTCCAGAGAGGGTTGGTGTTATGATTATGTTGGGTGAGGTCACATGGCATAAGACTGGCTGAACAGACATTTCATAGAGCATTGGTAGATAGCTGATGGACCTCCATGGTAGAGATAATGTTGGGATCAGGGATCTCCCAAGAGAAGGAAGGTTGGTCCCCATGGAGGAATAACCAACATAGGAGTAGGAGGAGTTTTGGGTGGTGGATGACTCTATGAGATCCTTTCACCACCATTAGGCAGCCCATGTTAGGATCAGGGAGCTGGCGACCAGGGCTGCAGGCAGATACAGGCTTTGGAGGCTTTGACCCCACAACACGAACATGATCAGAGGTATGATCTGTGTATTTTATAATATTTCTTTAGTGTTAGTAGACATAGTTTTCAATAATTCATTAATCACTATACTCTTGGTGTGAGAGATGGATCTCCTGGTTGAGGTGTGAGCCCGGTAGCTTCATCTTGAGATTCATATAGGGAATTCTTCTTCTTTATATTTTATCTTCTAACAGTGCGAGCTATCTCTTGGTATATATAGGTTCATGTGGGACATTTTTGTCATCAAAATAGAACCCTATAATTTAATATTAGGTACGGTTTATTTATCCATGGTCTGATACCATATTGACTATAACCACATATGAGTCAGATGCCTTTGCATTGATGGGATGAGATTTACCTTTTCGGGAAAAAGAGACCTCATAGTGAGGAAAGTGAGTGTTATTATTAGGAATCTATATCCCATCACCCATCATTTGGTGAGTATTTACCTTGGTGTAATAGGATCCTCATTCATATGAATTTCTTCAGTTGTGGATTGTTTTATGGATGTCTTCCCTGAGGAAATTCTAGGACTCCCTATGACATGGGAGATAGAGTTTTGTATCAACATTCACCTCGGGACCAATTCTATATCTTTTGTGGAATATCATTTGGCCCCTATCGAGCACTGGGAACTATAGTTTCAGTTGGAGGACCTTCAAGAGAAGGGATTCATCAGGCCTAGAGTGTCCCTTTGGGTAGCCCTAGTGTTTTTTTGAAAAATGAGGACGGTATATTTTGGATTTTCATGGATTATAATTGCTAGAACCAGGACAATAAAAAGAAAAGGTACACCTTTCCAAGGATTGATGAAATATTTGACCAGTCTTGAGGCCCAATATGCTTCACAAAAATTGATCTTTATTCTATATAACACCATCTGAGGGTTTATGAGTCTGATATTCCAAATCTGGCATTCTAATATCGTTATGGCCACTATGATTTCTTAGTGATGTCATTTAGTGTGACGAATTCCCCCACTATCTTTATGGATTTGATGAACCAGATCTTTCATCCACACTTTTACTAGTATGTAATTGTATTCATTGATGAAATGACCATCTATTCTGCATCAGAGGAGGATCATGCAGATCACTTGATGATGGTCCTAGATTTTCTTTGAGATCACTATTTTTATAGAAATATCTCAAAGTTACTATTCTAGATTCATGAGGTTCACTTCCTATGGCATGTCATTTATGATAATGGTCTATCCATGGACCCAAAGAAGATTAATTTAGTGATTTATTGGGATCCACCCAAGAGCGTGTTATAGGTGGGGAGTTTTATTAGCTTGGTTGGGTACTATAGGTGGTTTGTGGCAGACCTATGTAGAACTAAAGCATCTTTGGCTGCCTGATGCTAAAAGAGAATCCTTTTACCTAGACTGAGTAGTGACAAAGGTCCTTTGAGGAGTTAAGGGTGATATGGAAGAGTGGTCCTGTGTTGATACTACTAAAGGAGGGCATGGTTTACATAGTGTATTGTGATGCCTTAGTAGATGGGATCGGTTGTGTGTTGATATAGTGGTAGGAAGTTATCATATACGGATCGAGGTAGTTGACACCCCATGAATAGAACTATAATACTCATGACCTAGAGCTGATAGTGGTAGTATTCACCCTAAGGATGTGGAGGAACTTTCTTTTGGGGGAGTGCTTTATGGTTTACTCATACCATTAGAGTCTTAAGTACATATTTACATAGAGAGAATTGAACCTGATACTGTGGTGCTGGTTGGAGTTCCTTTAGTACTATAACTTTGAGATAGTCTATACACCAGGGATGGGAAACATAGAATCATATTCCCTTAGCAGAAAGTCCCAATCTCGGTTGGTACAGGAGGATTCTAAGAAGTTGGATTCTTTACAGTTGTCCCTAGTGAAGCAGAATGGTACATCTTTTTTATAGCCGATGGTGTTGAATCTTCTGTTTCTCGATCATGTGAGATAGTTCCAACTAGTTGACATTGATCATGAGGTTTTACATGACCAAATATACATAGAGAATTCACCATATAGATATTTTAAAAGAGAGAACCATTTCATCCTTTTCTAGGGATGAAAGGTGGTCCCAACCATAATTAAGGTGGAAGTAATGTGAGAGCTCACACTTCTACTATAGTTATATATCCTAATGTGCGTAAGATGTTCATAGACCTTCAATGGTAGTTTTGGTGGTCCATCACGAGACATAGCATAACTGAGTTCTTCTCTAAATACCTCACCTACCGGTAGGGGAAGGTTGAGCACCATGTTCTAGAAGGTTTTTTGTATCCCCTTGAGATCCCATAGTGGAAGTGGGATAGCATATATATGGACTTTTTGATAGAGCTTCCATGGATGGTGAAGTTCCATGATGCCATCTGGTTGATATTTAACCAACCCATGAAGTCGGAACACTTCCTGTCTATCAGGGAGAAGAATTCAGTGGAGAGTTTGGGGAAGTTGTATGTATGGGAGATTGTTCATCATCATGGGGTGCACTAGACGATTGTATCTAATCATGATGATTAGTTTACATCATGGTTCTAGAGAGTCTAATAGGAGTCATTCAAGAATGAGTATGAGTACACACTTTCACCCTTATATGGATGGGAAAATCAAGCACACTATATAGATGTTGGAGGATATGCTGAGGGATTTCATGTTAGAATTTGGATGGAACTGGGAGGATCACTTTCCCTTGATATTGTTTGAGTAAAACAACATATACCTCTCTAAAATTGGTATTGAACCTTTCAAGGCCTTTTATAGAAGATAATGCAAGTCACCCTTGTGTTGGATACAGATCAGTGATACATATCTTGTGGGTCCATTAATGGTGCAGGTGATGATGGAGAAGGTTCAGGTCATCTATGAATGGATAAGGACATCCTAGAGAGTACATAAATATTAAACATATCATTATTATAGTCCCTTATAGTCTGATTAGGGAGACCACGTTTTCTTGAGAGTCTCCCCATAATGATGATTATAGATGTTTGGTTAGGGAGTAAACTTTCCTTAAGGTTCATTGAGCCATTCAAGATCATGTAGAGGGTTGGGTAGGTTTCTTATCATCTCTCCCTGCACCCAAAACTGGAGTGGGTGCATGAAGTATTCCACATTTCATGGCAGAGAAGATACATGCATGACCCTATTCAATTCATTGACTAGGGCATGGTTGAAATCGAGGATGGGTCCACATTTTTATATCACCATGTGGAGATCAATGATTGACAGAAGGGTACCCTTTGTGGATGAATCGTCCTCTTGGTTCATGTGTGGTTGCAGAATAGGAATGTGCAAGAGAGTTCTTGGGAGTGGGGGAGCTAGATACAGGCTCGATAATAGAAGTTTTTTATTTAGTTTTACTTTTCGGAGATGAAAATATTCAAGGATTAAATGATCTAGAGACCCATTTTTTCTTTTTAAGACTTTGAAATATTTCTATATATATTTCTAGATATGGGTTCTAGGACAATGTGTGATTCTGAGGCCTAGTGTTCTCAGAATTAATTTTATAAAAATATTAAATATATTTTATATTACACATGTTCAATTTCTTAAGAAAAATGAGATAACTCTTAAAAATAATATCAAATCAAAAATTTGAGACCATGGTTGAGACCGTAACATGATTTTTAACCTAGGTGTGATCTAAAATATGTCAGCGCGGAGTGTTCAGATAATCCAGATATTAGCGGTATATTTAGTGGATTAATTAAATTATAAATTTAATTAATTTATTAAAATAATGTAACTGGTTTCATTTATAAAATAATAGTTATGAATAATCCTCCAGGGTTAGCTGTATAAACCCTAGGAGGATTCCATAGATTTCTTCCTCTTTTCATTGGTGAATCGACTTCTAATGACAACAAATATCTAGATCAAAGAATATTGGGATACAGTGAACATAATACCTTATTCCATTAATTGGTGAGTATGTTATTTGATGATGAATGATCCAATATCCTTGTAGGATTATTCAATTAATGGTTTATGCCCTTGTTGATTAAATTGATTTAGAAATATCATCTTCTTACCTTTGATTTGTTCCAATCATGGCCTTTTCATTCTCCCGTGTACTGAAATTAAATTGGTTATTATTATTTTCTAAAACATATCTCCCATTTGTGTTTTTTAAGAAATATTGGATAATGACTATTAAACCTTTTTTATGGTGATTTTCTCCCTTTGTTCTTCTCATTATTCACTAGTTTGACCTCGTGGTCTCGGTTCGACATTTCTGGCCAGTACTAAGCCCAATCAGATCCCCAGAATCATGAGAAATTCTACATCCAAGGGATGAATCGACAAACCAATAATTATTTGGGATTTTTTTCAGGTTATGGAAGATTTTTTTTAATCTCTGTAATCTGAATTGTGGAAGGTGGAAGAAGCTAAGGCGTATGAGTTGAGCGATGAACCACTATGGTGAGTGGATGCCAATTTCTAACCTATAGATGGCCAGAAACGACCAATGGAGACTTTATACACTATGTTTCCATGAATACGATGTTAGATATGAGGGAAGGGACATTGAATATAGCACACAAAGAATGGATATAAGATTATGGAAAAATCCTGAATACACATCGTGTAGTTCAAATAATACACAACATGTCAGTACCTAGATATAGTGGCTAGGGTTTTAGTGAATTATAAGTATCACACACTTTGCGAGACCCCCAAAAACCATGTGAAATTATGATAGAAAACTTATCATGTACTCTGTTAGTACACGGGCATGGGTATGGCTAGGTATGTCGTGTACTAAAGAACATAGACATGGTATGGATACATGGATACAACCAAGCACACGGGCGAGACCCCGTGTGGCATGGGAACACCTTTTATATCCTCTACATGTTGTGTATCCCTATATGTTTGGTGAGTAATGTATCACTAGGGACAATAATATTTGATTTAGAAGTACCACACGTTGTTTGGGTCCCCTAACACGTCGTGTACCCCTTGGTTCCTTTTGATGAAACTTCAATCTTATGTATCTCCTTCATTTGAACTTGGATTTTGGCCCGCAAGTAGCCTATCCTGAGTTTTTTCCACATAAATTGTGATGGTTCCATCCATTTTTGATTTTGGGATACAATATGAAATTTTTTGAGTGTGGTGCTTATTTAGACAGTGAACGACGATGGAAGTGATTAGACAGGATCTCCAGAAGCTTCCTATAGAGAGGATCCCCCCATCAGCTTGGGTGTGGGTCCTCTACCTACTGAGTTTAACTCCCCTATTAGATAGGGTGTGGTTACTATTTACCAGATTGTAATACCCCTGATGCACCCAGGCATGGGTCCTCTACTTACTGAGTTTAAATCTCCTATTAGATAGGGTGTGGTTACTATTGACCAGATTGGAATCCCCCTGATGCACCTGAGCATGGGTCCTCAACCTCTAGAGTGGACCCCCCCCCCCCATATCATATTGGGTGTGGGTCCTCTACCAACTGAGTGGAACCCCTTATCAGATAAGGAACGATTCCTCATGAAAATAGATTGGAACCCCCCCCCCCCCCCTCCTCCATAATCTTGGGTGTAGTAACTCTACTTATCAAGTGGAACCCCCTATTGGATAGGTAATGGTTTCTCATGACACCATAGTGTAACCCCTTGTCACACCAAGGCGTTGGTTCTTGACTTATAGAGTGGAACCCCCCAGACGCATCAGAGCACGGGTCCTCTATGAATACCTATAGAGTGGAACCCCCTGATGAATCAGGGAATGGGTCCTCTACATATACTTATAGAGTGGAACCCCCCAGCACTAATGAAAAAATTACCTATACCAACAGTTTGGAACTATTGGTATAGGTCCCCAAAATAGTTGTGCATAGAGTATACCAACAGTTTGGGAAGACATTAGGTGAATTGGCGTGGGGATAGACCTATCCCAACGGTTTGGGAAAAACCATTTGGAAAGACCTATCCCAACGGTTTGGAAAACCGTTGGTATAGGTCTATACTAATGGTTTTCCAAACCGTTGGCATAGGTCTTTCCCAACGGTTTTCCCCAAACCGTTGGGATAGGTATATTTAAAAAATGTTATAGTATAGGTTTGAACCCACAACCTCTAGGTTACATATCAAAGACTTTACCACAAACCTATAAGTACCTTTGTTAATATATTTGGATAAATTTATATATATAAATATATATATTTATATGTAATTTATATATTGATTTATTTGAAAATATTCAAAAAAATAATTCATAAAAAATAAAGATACATATCCCAATAGTTTTGAGAAGTGTTGGGATAGGTACCCACCCTTTCCCAACGGTTTTTCAAAACCATTGGGAAAAGTTGTATCAAAATGTGCTTTAAAACTGTTGGGAAAGTTATACCCTTTCCCAAATGTTTTCCAAAACCGTTGGGAAAAGTGGTATCAAAATGGGATTTTCACAATAGTTTGGAAAAACCATTGGGAAATCCATACCCTTTCTCAATGGTTTGGAAAACCTGTTGGGAAAAGTGGTATCAAAGTGGGATTTTCCCAACGGTTTGGAAAAAATGTTGAGCAAGCCATACCCTTTCCCAATGGTTTTGCAAAACCATTGGGAAAAGTGGTCACAAAGTGGAATTTTCCCAACAATTTGGAAAACCCATTGGGAAAGATATACCCGTTCCCAATTGTTTTACCAAACTGTTGGGAAAAGTGGTCTCAAAGTGGGATTTTCTCAATGTTTTTTCAAAACCATTGAGAAATCCATGCCCTTTCCCAATAGTTTTGGAAAACTATTGGGAAAAGTGGTCTCAAAGTGGGATTTTCCCAATGGTTTTTCCAAACTGTTGGTAAAAGTTGTCTCAAAGTGGGCTTTTCCCAATGGTTTGTAAAAACTGTTGGGAAAGGGGACCTATACCAACATTTTTTGCAAACCGTTGGTATATATGTGTTGGTATAGGTAGGATTTCCAGTATTGATGATGAACTAGCATATAAGTCCTATACATGGAGATTGTTTCCCCTCAACTATGTTGCACAGTGGCGAGGTACAGTCTTTCACACGGTTACTTATGGGAAAACAGATGAGATGTTGGGAATCATTGATGGACTTATAGAACTGTTGGAGACTCTTTTTCCTAGGCTGATCTATGTGATAGATATTCCCTTACTCTCTTGTTTGGGATTATTTTTCTGATAATATATATATCGATATCCATACCTTTCGATTTGGTTACTCTTCTTCCATGGGTTACGAAGATACGCGGGGTAGTCCATGTGCTTTTTGTGTTTATCTTCTCATGTTTTTATGAGGTTACTCTCCTATTATGGGTGAAAAAGAATCGATGTGTAGTCCATATACACACCATATTGATCCCCTTATGCTTGGACAAGGTTACTCTTTATCTTTCTTGGGTTGAGCTATATTCTATTTATTATCTATTGTATTTCTATTCCCATTATTTCTCTTACTTCTCCCCCATTCAGCTTTCAAGGCATCATATTATGTATGTATATACTCATGCCTACATGGGCTTGGCCCACATGTGTCATGTCTTGTAAAAATGAAAGATAGGTCAGTAGTGACTTCAGAGGATCTTAGAGAGATTCGGTGATTGGGACTATGTATGGTGGTCGTAGGTTATAGATTAGGAGTTGGTCTCTCTCATTAGTTTACTTTTCTAGTTTTTTCAGGCTGGGGAATATTTCTAGTTGGGCATGTATTTTTTCCCTTTACTTTTCAATTTTTACTATCATACTTCTATACACCCTAGATGTTTTAGATTCTTGGTTTACTTCCTATATATTGCATCTTTTTAATTATTTATCCTATTCATTTATACGTTGATATGAATGTGTGTGTGTGTATACAGGTTTCTATGAAAATACCTCCCCATGTTAGTTATGTCTTTGGTGCTAGTCACCATCATCTAGCCTATGGATGTGGGCTTGGGTAGTTGTGGATTGATCCTCAGTTAGGGTTAGATCATGACATATATGGCCATAATATTTAATAAAAATTAAACTTGTTCATGACGGTCAGTAAAACCACCTAAATAAACTAACTATATAATACTAATGTTTTACTAAAAGAATCATCCCTATGTCAGAAAACATATGGGTATTTGGGAAAATTTAAATTTATTGAAGTACATGACTACCATTTCATTTCACTTCTATATTTTTAATCCCATTTTATAGGAATATCATTTTTTTCCATAAGTGATCTAACTTTGGAACCATGAAACAAACACTCCCTAAACAACAAAATTAAACGTTATCTCTCATTGAAATGATTATAAAAAACATAATAAAATTATAATAAATGAAATATATATGGAAAAAATTATTAATTGGGTAATTAAATAATCTAATTTGATTATACATGATGTTAAGTGCAATTACAGAATGATTCTGGAACATAAGTTAACATATATCTTTGAACCACCCTTTTCTTTGGGTTATGACCTTTCTCTATGTAACTCACTTTATCTATCTATTTAATGTTATATAATGATTATAAATTACATATATATGTATCTTTCATATATAACTATCTTATTATCCCTTCCTTTTATGTGGTAATATAGGACTTTAATTCATTTCTCAAATTCATTCTTTATGAAATCTCATTTTATTATGATATGTGGCAAGATTATGAAACCCATTTCTCTCTGTGGATAATTCTCATGTTTATTCCTAATGATTAATTCAATTTTTCTATCACACGTAATCATGTACATGTTGTGATGGGTGTGTCTATATATCTCTCTAATTCATTGGGTAATGTTTTTTTTTCTCATGAGATGTTATGTATGGGATCAGGGAGTAAACCTAATCTGTGATGGGACTCTATCCACTATATGATGTTGTCTTAATAGTTATCCTTAACTCATTTTTATGTCATGTTATATGTTTCTTTCACCTTCCTTTGTTTTCATGATCTTATGAAAAAAGTTATAAATTTATTCTCCCATGTTATCATCCATGACCCTTTTCTTTTATGATATTATGGTATACTATTTTTCTCACATGTTATGCTTCTATATAAGTTTTGTTACCTGTATAGGATTTATAGTTCACCCCTTTCTATTATGCATTTCCCTGGGTTATCCTATGGATTTTTCGAATCTCAAAGGGATTTAGGTTCTCATTATGAATATTAAAATAAATTCATTCTATTTTAGTTTCACTTTGATGTATTGTGAACCAAGTCTTCCAAATAAACTAGGATTATTGATCCTTTGGTTGTATTTAATGGATATTTAATTTAAAAATAATGTAATAATATGTGAAAAAGGATTATTTTTCTACAGTTGGTATTAGAGTATGGTATAGATATTTTTTGAGATTAGTACTATAACACTTTAGTGAGAAACCTTGGGATAAGTCTATGTATATGAGAATATATTATAATCTTTGTGAATTATAAAGATAGTGGTTTCTAATAAATTACATCCATGTCTAGATACTGTAATTGGATATAGATCAGGCACAGTTTTACCAAGGGGTAATAACCCTGAAAAGGTCACATTGGGATTTGAATCGATCATCACCCTATGCATGAAAGAGCGGCCTTTATATGCACTTGGTTTGATAACCCCAGTGGATATTCTTTAGAAAATTCAAAAACTATTAATGAACCATTATTAAGGACTTAAATAGATTTTTTAGGTTGGAAAAAGTAATATGGAAATCACCACGGATAACCTAGATTGAAACCTAGAGACTCAAAAGTTATGATTTAAGATTAATTTATAATTTATTCCATATAATCTCATAGATTCTCTTTTATTTGTTTATTAGTTAAGGGATAATCATCCATTTTTATTTTAATTCATTGAAGGAAATAGGAGGAACAATTCCAACAACCAGTATGATAGGTAGTGCAATGATTTCCCAAATGATATGCCTAACCTTATAAGAGAGGGAGCTAAGAACTTCATTGATTTACTAACATAGCTAACTCTTACAATGAATAATAACTGGAATAATGTGAAACACCCTCCTTCTCCAAAGAAAGAGAAAGTTTTGGTTGAGTCATTTACGAAAAAAAAGGCCCCCTTCCTTTAGTGGATCTTCTAATCCTTTCATCACAAAACAATGTATTAACTCCATTGAGAATATATTCTTTGTTATCCAATTCTCAGAATAAGAGAAATTTATTTTGGTTGTTTATCCTCTAAAAGGGGTATCCGATCAGTGGTGAACACTGATCTAGAACACAAAAAGTCCAAAGTGGGAATATATTCCATGGAATGGGAAAGATTCAAAAAAATATGTTTTAATAGATATTTTCCCAAAACTCTCTATCTTAAAATGGAGAGGGGGTTTTGATGAGTTTATATTTTTCATACAAATTATAAATTTCAATTGTTAAATTTCTTATGTTTCTAATTGATAATATCCATTTTTTAATTAAAAGTATTAATTTTTGGGTTTTTAGTTTATTTGTATATCATTTTTAAAAAAATTAAATTAAAATATAAAAAAATACATGTTTTAAAATGTATTATTTTTCTAATTATTATTTCTATGTGATGTATAAGGGGGACTTAACAAATAAATAGGCCCACGTCTAGCCATCCCTCAACCAAGGAAGACATGCTGCATAGAAGGCCTATGAAGGGACTGCTATCCAATCCCTCCTTAGGAATTTCATGTAGATGGATAAATCCTTAAGAAGGTTGGTGAAGTGGATGAGGAACATACATGTAAGAGTCAGCATCAGCATGTGGGGGTCAGGTCCACATAGCGATGGGGGAAAAGCTTCACCAGTAGAGGGAGGTGCAAACAAGCATTGGGAATCCTTCGACACCCATACGAATTGATTCTAATAAAGTTAGGTGCATTAACATAAATATTAGAGGCCAGACACCTCAAAAACTAATGTGGGGTGCACACTTTACTGGAGTACTATGCACTTGAAAATACAACATCATTTTTCCTTTTCTCAGGTGTCGTCATCCTAGGATATAACCTACACTACAAACCTATGATGTTCTATTACATACCACTATTCTTTTCAATTATCATTGAAACTATACTATGGAACATCATGAATGATGAGGATAGATCAATATTCCCACTAGATAATTGATCTTCACTACGCCGCATCTATGGCTATGTGGCATAATGTCCAAGGGATACCAAACTGAAGAAAATGTGTTGCACCATGGCCTCTTTACTATGTTGTAGCCATGAAAGATAATAATTATGTTGAAGTGTATGACCTCCACTATTACATGGAGAGTTCTAAAATGTAAGAACTAAGTATTTAAGAGGAATAATAAACTTCACCATGGGTATGAGGATACGTCAAAGGGCATGCATAGCCATGCAGTTTGGAGATGGTTTTGCTGTAGCTTAACTACTCTACATCGTAGGGAGGTTTTGATTTCAATATTAAATACCTAAGGTTATTAGGTTATAATCATGTTATATAGGCTTCCCTCAGAGAATATTTAAAAAGAAACACATGTGGGGGCCCCTCTAACCTTCAAGGAGTTGGAAGTCACCACTAAATAGGGAAAGTTTTCCCAACCATCATTTATCATATAAGGAATCACTAATGTTAACCAGTTCAAACCAAAAAAATAAACATGAGAGATAAGAATAAAAATAAAAGGAGATGAAGTAAATCAGCTAAAAATGAGAAATCAAATTTGAAAATAATAAATACATTTCTTGGGGAGAATAAAATTAGGAGAAGAGTTTGTGCAAGGGGACTTCAACTTGAACTAGAACTAGACCTGGAACTGGACAACTAGAACAAGATTCTACTGTAGAGGGTTATTGTTGAAGTAGGTTACATTTATTTTCTATATCCCCTCATAACTATAATTAATGGGTTACTCTTCTTTATACCAATCATGTAATGATATGGGATTTCACCTAGTGAAGGAGGTCTTGTCTAGTAATTCAAGTTAGTTTTTTTATTCATTAATATTGTTTTAATATTATCCTCCTCTTACCCACATGACCATTGTAGTCTGAGAAATTATTTTTTTTCTCTAAATTTAATAACTAGCCACCTTTTCCATGGCACAAAAAAATGTATGGATTTATATGGCTATGTTTAAATAGGGTTTTTTGTACCTAACTAATTGATAAAACCTAGTAACTAAGAGTGGAAAGGGGAATTAGTAGTATAGAGTGTGAGTACTCTAAGAGTGGTATCACTTTGATATACTTATTATATCACTATAATTATCATAAATTTCTGACATCACTAGGGGCATGAGCCTGGATTTATTTTTCTTTAAATGATCATCTTATCATTCTAAAACCAATCCAAATTTTCAAACTTCTATTTTCATTAAGTTTTCCTGAAAATTTTAAATTATTTTTACACCATTCACAGTGGATCAGCCTTTAAATTCCACACTACTATATTTTAAAATTATTTATTAAAATTTAATCATATAAAATTTTTATTTTGATATCACTGAGAGAAATAAGGATTCTCTTAGGTGACGTAAAAACCAGCATCGTTGTCAGGGTGCGGTGCCTAGAAATGCTTAAAATTTTAGGAATTTTCTATTTTTCCTCATTTTCATATTATTACACTTGGTATTCTTACTGTTTGATTTCAAGATCAAATTATATGCATGATTACTTCCTAACATCGAAAGGACTATTATAAAATAGAATAATAATATACAATAAGAAGATAACACCATGGTTGGGAGAAAAAAATTTAAAGGAGAGGGAAGAGAACAAGGCATAGGAGAAAACTAAGAAGCATTACAGGAGGTTTAATAGGGATCAATACATGATCTCTAAGTAGAAAATCAAAGGATGAAAGCACTTATCAATTATAGAAGACCCTAAAACATGGGGGGTCCATCTTAGAATTTTAGTACCTCCTACTTCTACCCAAAACATTGATATAATGCCAAAAATTATTCAAATGATCACCCATTATGTAAAAATCAAAAGGATTCCACATGAGGACCCCAATTCTCACATTAGGAATTTATTGGAATTTTATAGCACATTCCAATTCAAAAATGTCACAAGTGACACTGTTAGGTTATGCCTATTTTGATTCTCACTTAATGATAGAGAATGATAATTGATCTAGATCCTACCTATAAACTTGATAAAAATATGGGAATATCTAGTAATAAACTTTTTGATAAGGTTTTTGTGCCCTCAAAATCAATGGATCTGCAAGTAGGTATTTTTAATTTTGAACAATTAAGTGAAGAATTTGTATATAGTGCATGGTATAGA
This sequence comes from Viscum album, assembly GCA_963277665.1. Taxonomy (NCBI): domain Eukaryota; kingdom Viridiplantae; phylum Streptophyta; class Magnoliopsida; order Santalales; family Viscaceae; genus Viscum; species Viscum album. The sequence continues at coordinate 690,468,793 of OY728164.1, forward strand.
TTAAATAGTTTTCTAAGATGACGTTCTCATCGCAACATTGAAACTTGATTACTAATTAATACCTTTTATAAGGGTTTTCCTTGATAAAATTGTTTGAGATTTAATATAGTCATTGTAGGTTCTCTCATGAAGAAGTCACTGAAATATATTTATGAATTGTTGTAAGAAATTTCCAACAATAATTTTAAAAGAAATACGGATCAATGAAATATAGTTCAAGGACTTCACATGGTGGAAAATAGCTAGGTTTCCAACCAAATGAATTACATGTAAATTAAAATCAATGTGGTGATGTCCAATAAATATCCCCAAGGTACGTATTGTGAAGAGGTTAATTATTTGGATTTTAATTAAAAATTATATGCAGGGATGGGGGCCACAAAAACCACAACATCAGAACTAAGGAAAAGGAAGTCATCAAGGAAAATGATTCTATCTAAGAAAACAAGGTTTTTACCCCAAACACCAAGTCCTAAAACTCATAAGTCAAGTTCACTCATTGGAAGATACCCTACAAAGTTTCATGACTACAATAGAGGCTGCACTCAAGAATTTTATAGCTTACTCTAAGAATCAAGGTACAACAATCCAGGAATTAAGAGATGACTCACGAAATCAATGGGTTTCCATGAGGAACTTGGAAATGAAAGTTGGATAGATTGCCAACCAATTTAAGGAGAGGCCAAGGGAAGTTTTTATGGGTTACATTTAAGTTCCAAAACATGGTGGTCTGAAATCTTTCACCTTGAGAAGTGTAAATATGACATCAAAATTTTCTGAAACATATGGAAACCAGATAGAAGAACAAGAATAAAAAGTAATAAAACAATTGTAATAGAACAATGATAAAGGAATGGATGTTGAGAAGAATTTTCTTGAATAAGATTCACTTCCATACAGATCGCAACCACCATTTATAGAGTGATTTAGGTAAGTAAATTCTATTGAGAAGAGGTAAAATTTTCTTTAAATGTTTAAAAAACTACACATCAACATACCATTTTTTGAGGTGATTTCAAACATGCCCACCTATGAAAAGTTTATGAAATATTTTTTGTTAAAAAAATATTGAATAATAGAGCACAATAACACAGATGTATGAATCTACAACAGTGGTTTCAATGGGTTTACCAAAGAAAAAAAGTGATCTGATTGGTTTTTATATTCCCATTGACATTAGTTTTAATGTTTTTGGTAGTGATTTGTGTGATTTAGGTGAAAGAGTAAATATAATTTCATGATCCAAATCCAAGAACCTTGGATTTAATGATATGAACCCAATTTGAGTTATTATTCAACTAGAATACACATCACTAAGACATCCTCAAGGACTACTAGAAGAAGTCATCATCAAGGTAGACAAGATCTACTTTCCAATGGATTTTTTTTTGTGATGGACATGGATGAGGATAACACCTCCATCATTTTGGGAATAACCTTACTATCAAAAAAGGTTCATTTATTTATTTCCAAATTGTAGAATTAAGTTTAAGTGTTGGTAGAGAATATGTGTTGTTTGATATTAATTGGGTGGTGAAAAATCTGGAACAAACAGAGGAAGAGTTGATCAAGGAAGGCTTATCAGAAGTTGAGGAAATTATTGTAAATGGAAAAGAAGAAGACATAAATGCTTTAAAAAATAAATAATTAGCTGAAAATAGGATAATAAAGGAAAGAATTATTTATAAAAATATAGAGATAATGGAGGTCTTCTTTCTAAGAAGAATCTGAATAGGTTCTCCAAGTTTGTACAGTTAGTGAGACACCATTTGATTATTCAATAAGGTCCAAAAACTGATGGATTATTCCAATGGATATAAAGAAGATGTTACTCAAAGGAAGTCTAAAATTCTTCTATGAAAAAGGGAGAGGACCCATCTAGTTAGAGGAATCACAAATTCAATAATTTGTGGATATAGACTGGGTAACCTCCTTCCTACCCTCAATCACCTGACTTCAAGAGGTAAGTTCAAGCTCAAAAATAATAACCAAATTTCATTCCAAAGGAAATCCAATTTTTTTTATGATTTATGATTTTCATTTTTTATTAGGAGCGAGTTTATAAGTTCATCCCCTCAATGATTTTTAAACTTTCATGATAATGGAAGATACTTTCACTATTTGACTTAGATTTCCATGACCATGGTGATTCAAGGCGCAAGGTCTTCTTGTAGCAAGAACAGGGAAAAAGTAAGAGCTTAAAATGAAAGATTAATAAGCTTAAATTTTTAGTATTTACTTAAACTCACTTGAATTTTATAGAATCTATTAAATCTTAAAAGAAATAAAAATAAATTCCCATACTTAGATATTTGTTTTACCTTTTGATCAATGATTCTTAGAATTATTAGTAACCCCATGATGCAAAAATAGATGGAATTGAACAAGTAATATGTATAATTGGATGATTATATTGAAACATATGAACTTGAAATCAATTAATCATGTTTTTCACATGTTTCTTTAAATTTCCTTCCATCTTTCCATGTTTTGATTTTTATAAGTTCATGTTGATTGATTTTTTTATTATGACACATTCCATTAGTGAGTGACTCAAATATTAAACTCACGTTCCTTGGATATTTCTAGACTAATTTTTTTCCATATTTATTAGAAATTTTCTTGAGAGAACTTGGGATATGTTACCAATTAGTATTTGAATTTGATATGATCAAAATTATTGTTACGAAAACTCACTTAAAATATGATTGAGGTGTTTTTTTTTGATTTAGCCATTATCATTGAGAACTACCTAACATCTATCCTTTTTATCAATTAAAGACAACGAATGTCCTCTAATAGGAATTTCCACATTTAAAGTTAATTTATCCATTCCAACCCATACTCTTGTATTATTTATTATTTTCAAAGTTCAATTGGGGGGGAAGAGGGATTTCATTAAAGAAGGTATATGCTTTATTGATATAATTTTTTGTGTGTTTCATTGGGTTTTGTAAAATTTATATACCATATTTAATTAAATTTCATTCTTATCTCTATATAAAAAAAATAAAAAAGAGTTATGGAGTGTTAAAAATCACCATCACTTGACCAATAATTTTCATTATTTGGGTTTGGGTGATGGATTTGAGATTTAACCTAGATCAATTTTCAAATAATTGAAAAAATTAAAAAAATGGAAAAAATTTATATGGGTAACTCGGTCATAGTGATTTAATTGATCATGGACTTAATTTGAGATTGGTATATGGGGAATATATAATTTCTAAGAGAATAATTTCATTTAATTTACATTGATTATCATTCTTAATAATTATATCTTAAACTCTTTTTTGAGATTAATGTTTTATTCATCAATTTCCTACTATACCTTAACCTCATAATCATTTGATATATATATCAAAGTCCTCTTGATTTTTAGTGATATTTTTCTGTACTAAGTGGAGAATATATATCCTTTTTAAATTAATAAGTTTGGTTCATGTACTCAAGGTATAAGGAAAAATTCACATTTAAAATTTTACTTCAAGTGATGAGAGAAGAAAAAAATAGTAAGATAACTCATAAATTGGAATGTTAATAGACTTGAATGGAAGAGATGATAGGCTCCATTTTTTCATGTGAAGAACCAATTACATTATCTCTAGTAATGATTTGAAATCATTTTTTATATCTGAAATTTTAAAATTTGTTTCCCCCATTGATATTTATTTTGTTTCATTAATTTTGAACTTAAAATATTTGTAGAATGAGGGTTTCCTTTTTAATTCTTAATATAGATTTATACTTGAGGAAGAACATTTTTTAAGTGTGGAGAATTTGATGAGTTCATATTTTACATAAAAATTGTAAATTTCAATTGTTAAATTTATTGTGTTTCTAATTAATAATATCATTTTTTTTAAATTAACAACATTAATTTTTAGGTATTTAGTTTATTTTGATAAAAAAATTAAAAGGAAATTAAAATATATAGAAAAACATGTTTTATAATGTCTTATTTTTTGAAGTATTATTTTTTTGTGATATAGGATGGGACTTATAAAAGAAACAGTCCCACACCTAGATAACCCTTAATAGAGGAAGAAAATCCACATAGAAGGAAAAAAAACAGTGTGTCATCCAAGACCTACCCAAGAATTTCTTGTAGATAGGGAAAAACCTATGAGGGTTAACTTAGGGGAAGAAGAACATGCATGTGGGAGCAAGCACTGGTGTGTGGGGTTTAGGTCCACACGATGATGAGAAGAATTCTTCATCAGTACGATGAGGTGTGCAGTAGCATTAGGCATCCTTTGACACCCATATGAATTTATTCCATGATAGTGGTATGTGTTAACATAAATATTAGAGGTCAACCACCCATAAAACTGATGTGGGGAATGTGCTTATCTAAGATAATGTGCACTTACAAATGTGGCATCATTTTTCCTTCACCTATATGTCCTTTTCCACTTATATGACTAGTTCCACAAACCCTTGATTAGGTATTGTAGACCACCGCACTTTATCGTCATCATCTTCATTGTATTATGAAGCCTCCATGGTTAATGAGGAGTGATCATGATGCCTACTAGAGAATCAATATGCACTACACTGAAACCATGTCTATGTAGTGTAGTGGACAAGGGAAATCAAACTGATGAAAACGAGATGCATCATGGCCTCTCGACTGTGTTTTACCCATGAAATAGAAGAATAATATTACAATATATAACCTCCACTATTATTTAGAGGGTTCCAAAATTCTAGAACTATGTTTTTTAATATGAATAATCCACTGGACTGTGGGTATCGAGCTTCGTTGTATGCCATGCATGGCCATGAATCTTGAAAAGGTTTTCATCGCAACTTCACAACTCTATGTTTGACTATAAATTTAAATACTTGAATTTATGAGTTTATCCTCAATTGATATAGGATTTTATCAAAAAATGTTTAAAAATAAATACATGTGTGGGCCTCTCCATCCTTCATGGAGTGGTAAGTCCATACTCAACAAGGAATTATCATCTAACTACCATTTATTGGATGAAGAATCACCAATGCTAACCAGTTCAAAATAGAAAAACAATTGGGAGAGAGAATAAGAAAAATAAAAATAGAAAAATTGAAGTAGGGAATAAGGTAAATTCATATTTGAAAATAAGAGAGACATATATCAAGGAGAATAAAACAAGGAGAATCAGTTGTATAAGGGGAATTATAATTCAACTAGAACAAGACCCAGAACTGAATGATGGAATATGATACTTCTAGAGAGGGATATTGTTATAGTAGATGAATTTTATTTTCTATATACCCCCGGGACTAGCATGAGGGGGTAAATCTTATTTTTACTAAGAATATAATGATAGTGGATTGTACTTGATTAAGGGAGTCTTGTCAGGTAATTCAAGGGGGGGTTTTCCATTCATTCTTAATCTTTTAATCTTCTCCATCTATTAATCACATGAACTTTATAGTATAATAAAGTATTTTATTCTTTAAATTTAATAACTATCCACTTTTTCTATAGCAAAAAAAATGTATGGATTGAAATGGCTATGGAAAGTACCTGAATTTAGATCAACAATCAGCTAGTGGTATAGTGTTTCAACTGTAAGTAACATGAGAATTATGCAACCCAATTCACTGAGTCAAGGGTTTTCAGAGACAATAAACTAAAAAAACTCTAAGGACAAGATATCAAATATGGTTATATGTTATCACTACTACTAAGGTATATCCTGACAATAATGTGGTGATAGGTACGCTAGTTATTTATTCAAGAATAGAAAAAGTACTTTTTGATTCTACTTCTAAAAATCATTTTATATCTTGAAAATTTACTAGAAATGTTCAAATACTAACAAAAACATTGGGGTTGATATAACACCCTAATATTTTTTTAATATATTTCCCTAAAAATAAGTTTTATTTCTTATATAGCTTGTGTTGCATGTAACAACAATTTTTAACAAACTATAAAATACTATTAAAATATTTAAATTTTACTTTGATTACTTTTCAACTAAAATGGGGGGGTGTGAATAGGAATAAAATATTTTTTAAATTTATGTATAAATATTTTAAATAAATAAATTATATTTCTAAAAAAGTACCCAAATTTTAGTAAAGTCTTTACACACTTCAAAAATATATTTTTCATCAAAAATATTTTATTGTTTTTTGTAAGAAAATAATGTGGTTAATTTATGATAATATTATAAATTCTATTAAAAAAATTAATTTTTCAAATCATCATTTTAAATTTAACAAAGGTTTATATTTAGTTATTTTTTATAAAATATTGATTTTTTAGTGAATAGTGAAAAAATAAAAATATTTGTAAAAGCATTATTTATTTTCATTCAAAAGGCCAAATGATATTTTTAATTTAATAATAAATTAATATAAGTCTCCTTTTGTTATTGATAATATAATTAATTAAAAATTAATAAACATTATACGTGATATTGGAAAAAAATACTTTCATATTTAAAAAGGATTTTTTTTAGAAAAGAGTTTTTCATCACGCTTTGCAGGATACTTAATAAATGAATTTATGTCACTTAAAGAGACTTAATTTGGTAAAATGGATTCTATATTTGGAATAGGTAAAATTAATATTGTTTAATAAATTAATCTTAATTTTTTTATAATGAATAGTAAAAAATTACAAATTTTTCATCGCGGTGAAAGGGTAAATTGGGTTAACATAGCTTCAAACTAAGTGATAAAGTCACCATTTTTCATCTTAAATCTCATTGAATGAATTTATTTTTACCCTTATCACCTTAGTGTTGAATTTATTTTTTTATGGGACACATTTTCATGAAAATGACCAATATAGTATCTTAAGTAAATAAAAATAAAAATTTTCACTTTCTTACCTTTAAATATCTCTTATGTGTTCATATAAGGGTAAAAGAATGTTTTGAATGAACATTAGTTATTATTTTGAGTGTGATAAAATTAATTTTATTATGGTAACTTATTTATAATTTTTAGTTATTATATAATTACCTTAAATTCTTATGCAATACTTACATGGTATTTCATTAATTAATAGAAAAATAAAATAAATAATTTTTAAAATATTAAAAGTAATATAATTTTAGTGAGTTATAGTGTTCCGTGATTTTTATATATGAATATATCATATTTTTTATCTTTTTAAATTCTATATTCTAATTCCCCTTTTTTCTTGATGTAGTTAAAGTAAAATAAATGAATAGTGTCAAAAATGACATTAATGATGTTTTATAATAAATAATATTTTATTAAATGATTTAAAATTTCTAAAATTTATATCTTCATATAATTTGTTGGTATGTGTTTTAAAATATCAATTATGATCCATTTATGGATCAATTTTCCTTTTATAGTAACTATATTAACCCCAAATAAGTAAAAACTACATTACCACAGTAATTGAAAAAAAAGGATAAAATGGGTTAAAATAAAGAGATAAGGGTAAAAACCAAATATAAACTTGTAAAAGATTTATTGTATGATATTAATTAAACCAATAAAAATAAAATATTTTAATTATATAATTTTCTATCCATTTTAACATGAATATTAATTTATATTAATTTATATTAATTTAATATTTTAAGAATTTTCCAAAAGTACCCCTCCCCTCACATATAAAAGGGATCCTCATTTATTATTTTCTTTACACTTTAAAATCCATTTATTTAGGAAAATATCTACCCAAATTTCTTCCTTACTTATCTTCCCATGTTTTAAAGTCCCTTTTTATTAAAAAAACTCTCCTAAGAAGGCATTTGGTGTAAACTTGAAGAGGTATTCTAAAGAAAGGGTGCCATTATTAACTGAGAATTTTTGTTTTATTTATTATTCCACCCCATTAAAATAATATTAAAACATGATAATATAATAACATAAATATATTCCATATAATAATAGGTTATTATGTCAATAGTGTAACCTACATCCATCTCTACTTCTACCAAATGGGAAATGAAAACATTATTCATGTGTATGGAGGACTACCACCTAACGAACTGATATAATTCATTTTCCACCATCACCTCTCACATATGTTTATTATGGTGGATTTAATTTATATATATTATATTAAATAAATATTTAAAATTATTTAAAATTAATATATCGAATATTTTCTTACCTTTCCTTTCATTTTAAAATGATAACGTCACTCGTACGTACGTGTGGATTACAACCTCCATGAAGTGATGTGATTAATTTTTCATTATCAGATCACATGTATGGTATATATAATTATATTTAAGAAATAATATGATATTTATTATATAATTATAATTATTTAAATATGAAAAAACACTTACCTTATTTCCATCATGATCATTGAAAAATGGAAATGTTACTCATGCGTACGTATGGCCTACTGTCTCCATGATTGTAACACAGTTAATTTTTCATAATCATTTTCAAATATTAGTTTTAAAATTATAATTTATGAATAAAAATGAATATTATTTCATGATTATTATTTTATATATGATGGTTCAATGATCACTTTTATCATAGTCAACCTACTTAAGTCAATTTGGACATATAAACCAAATATCATCAAAATGTATGACATGAACTTGATTAAGTAATTAAATATAACATGGTAATAAAAAAATAAAAGTAATAATAAAATTTAAAAAAATTAATTAATAAATTAAATAATTAATATAATTTTATTATTTAGGAAGATAGATAATGTACGTGATGATTCGGACCTGAGGTAAGGGATTTCATCTCAATTTTCCTTCATTGAGTCGTATTAGATTATTATGAACCTAATTTATTTTATATGGTGTATACACTGACCATTTTACATGTTATATAATTAATCCTTCATTAATAAATTATTAATTCTAATTCTTTCATCCAATGGGGTTTGACTTGAAAGTTTTCAAGTGGTAAGGGGTTTTATAACTCAATTTCTTTTCATTGGGTTATTTTAATTCTTCATTATATTTGATATTCTAAGATTATGTGTGTAAGGAATTTTGATTATTTTATATTATACTTACACTTTTTTATGTGGATATAAATTTGATATACATAATAAATTCATTAATTCTTTGTCACTTCAATGGTATGATCTTTATAAGGGATTTCATCTCAATTTCCTTTCATTGAGGCATATTTTATTGTTATGAACCAAATTTATTTTGAATGGTTTATATGTTTCCCCTTTAAAATTTTATATCATTAATCCTTCATAATTCATTGTTTCTTACGTTTCAATTCAAATTATTTTATCCAATGGTAGGTTAATTTAAAGTTACGAAGTGGAAAGTGTTTCCTAACTCAATTTTCTTTCATTGGGTCATATTACTTTTTCATTGATTATATTATGTTAAAATTATGTGTAAAGTGTACCTTATTTTATTTATGTTCTATTTACACTTTTTTGTTTTTTGTATTTACATTTTTTACACATAATCAATTCTTTGATTAATTCTCATTTCAACTTTATGATCATTGTAAGGGTTCTTCATCTCAAATTTTATTCTTTGGGAAATATGTCCTGTTATACACCTATCTTATTTCATGAGGTGTATCTAAAACCAATTTGATATATTATATCATGAATCTGTTTATATTTATGGTATTTTATGTTTCATTTGAAGTTATTTCTTTAACAGTGGTTATGATTCAAAAGTAACCAAAGTAGTAAGGTTTTATTTCACAATCTCATCATTATTCAGGATTATTTATTTTTATGTATCTGATGGGGTAATTATTTGATATTTATATCTTAAACCCAAAATATTTTCTTCTCATATTTTTATTTAATTAAATTATAAGTTTTCATTTCATTTTCTACTATTTAAGTACCCAAGATACTGATATCTTGTTTTTAAGGAAAACCGACCTTGTTTTTCTATTTAGTCGGGAATATTTTTCTTCCATATCTATGTTATTATTAAAATGTTTTAAAGTGTATTTTTATAGTTCCCCAATTAATTTTTAAAGACATTTTACCCATGTTTCACTTTTATAAAATTGTTTAAAATTAATCTTCTTATCATTTTCCAAAAAAGTTGCTTTTTTAATTTCCTCAAAAAAGTGTGAAAGGAATTTTTTTATATAGTATGAAAGAAATTAGCCATAATCATGAACACTCACTATTTTTAAGCTTCCTATAAAAGTTTAAAATTTTCATTTTAAAGAAAAAAATGTCCCTTCTATTTTAGAAATTTTTTGTTTTTAAAAGTGGATTTCAAAATGAAAAGGGTATTTTCCTCGAATTTTTTTAATTATAATTTTATTGTATTTATATTAATAAATGAAAATAAACCTTTATTTTTTATATAATTAACTAAGGATATTTTGTAATGATACCATCCTTATTTTTTATTTGGATATTTTTTGATTAGTTTGACTCGGGGAATATTAATACTTCATATGCTAGTTTTTTCAATATGAATGTTTATATTGATTATAATTCTTCCATTTAACATGAATAATGAATTAGACTTAATAAGTTATGGGTGGGGACCTTTATATCCCCTTGATGCATCGTTGGGTCCCATGAGACAAACTGGTCTAGAAATTTGTCTGAGGCCTTACCCATTTATGTAAGATATCTTGGCACAAGGCCTTGCCATTATTTTTATGATGTCTAGCATTATGCATTCCATAATTATGAGATTAGTTATTGATTTCCATGTGATTATTTCAATATTTATGATATCCATGGATAATTTTAAATCTCATGAGATTATTTATATGTCATTATTTTATCATCATTTATTCCTTTCATATTATTCTTCATGCGCAGTTTATTTATTAAATTCTTAGTATTTTTAATTTTTCTTTATTCCATATTTATTTTTACTTATTTAGTCTATGATATATTCCACTATTCACATTACCTTATTGAGTGTTTGATCTCAGCCTTATTTTGATTCCCTTCCTTAGGTTATGAAGAAGAAATATTTTAATGAGTTCAAGAATGAATATTTTTTTACATTCATTATGTTCATATATTTTATTATCAATTTAAAATGAGAAGCATGTATATATCTGGTTATTCAAGAATAATAAACTATTTTTTAATTTGGGATGTGATTTATTGCATCTTATTTCATTATAACCAATGATTCTATGCTACTGGATTTGGGATCTTTATAGTTGAGAAATCTGTGATAATATAAAACAGAAAAATTATTACATCTAAAGTGTACAATTTATCCCTGATCAATGTTTATAGACTAAACATCCTAGAAAATATTGTCTCATATCCTTTATTGTTGTTTGATGTTATATTGTACACATATTTATTGTCCTTATATAAAACCAACATCAACTATCGGGAGAGGTAGATCACTCTTCACATCTCGAATCATCCTCTAATTTTGTACAAGTGTAAGGAGGATGATGAATATCATTTAGAATCATTATATATAGTGTGTATATTACTGACTTAATATAAATAATATATATCTCAAATTATTAATACAAATAATAGAATCATGCTTGAAGACATTCCCTTTTTGAGGGATCATATTGATGTATTCCCTGAAGAGTTGTTTGGACTTCCTCCTGATAGAAAGGCAAAGTTCTCAATAGAACTTATACTGAGATCTTTTCCCATATCCATAATTACTTATATAATATTAAACATTGAGTTGTAAGAACTAAATAAATATTTACAAGAGAGTATGGAAAAGGATTTTATACACTTGAGTGGTTCATCATGGGGTGTTCCAATCCTCTTCATCAAGAAGGAGGATGGGTCAATGTGCCTCTTCATTGATTATCATGAGCACAAAAAAATCATGATAAAGAAAAATTATCCCCTATCATGGATAAATTACTTGTTCAATCAACTACATGGATCCCAATACTTCTATAAGGTAAAATTTTAGTTGGTATATCACCAATTAAAGGCGAAGAAGTAAGATATTCCCAAGACTACATTTGTAACTAGGTACGAACACTATGAGTTCATAGTGATGCCCTACTGACTCAATAATGTGCTATAAATATTAATGGAATTAATTAATAGATACTTTATAGATTACCTCAAAAAAATGGTAGTAATTATAGATTATATTTTGATGCCTTGTTTTTTCCCTTTTTTTAGATGATTTTTTTTCTTTTCTTGATATATATATATATAAGTTTGTTTCTATTACTCATTTGGTGTTGTTGAATTTTTATGAAATGTTATCTCATATTATATTGTTAATGATCCTATTTTAGTTATATCCTTGAGAGTTATCTCATAGGGTGGTTGTTTGGATATCCTTTCTCATTCTTTTAGGTATAGTTTTAAATTCTCTAGGATGAGAATTGTTTGAGTGGTGATAGATGTATGATCCTAAATTTCTAAATTCCTTTATTTTTCATTTTCCTGGGGCTTGGAGGTGTCACAAGGGATTTTGGAGTATTTATAGAGGTTATAAAAGAGTTTTTTCATTTTTTTAGGGTCACCATGAGATGGTGGTGGGTTTGGTGTTGGATATTAGGTGTTAGAGTAAACCACGACGACAAAAATGGTTTGTCTAGATATTTTGGAAGGAACATTTCCTTAGGGTTAATCTTGTGAGACATGAGGATGTTAAAATGTCTTAAGAGGCCATGTTGATCATGGTATTATGGATGTGAAACTTGGTGAGGTTCACTATTAGACATGGGCAGTGTAAGTCTCACCATGTTGTAGTGTTGGGTGTGGTCATGGTAAAACAGCTTGGGTTTTGGTGTTATGACATAGTTGAAATTATGGAGATTTCAAAATAAAATTGGTAATTTTTTTTAAAGGTACGTGATCCTTAGAGTTAAAACACCTTGAAAACCATATCTCTGTTTGATCGAGGGAACAACGAGTGTGTTGCGAGTTCACCTCATCATGGTGATGCACTTCTTACTTACTCTATAAATGGAAGGCCTGAGTAGTCTTGGCTCTAATTTTCACTTCTTATCTTGAACCCTAGCTAACACCTTCACCTCTCACCACTCTCCATTCATTCCTTGAAGGGTATAAACCCCTTGTATCAATGGATTAAAGACTCAAATCAATGTATCATCCTCTTTATTCCCTCTTCCTCATATCCCTCTTCCTCATATCCCTCTTCCTCTTTACTTCTTAAAGTCAATTTTGGTAAGACTACTCTATTATAGGTTGAGTTTTTGAGAAAGTTTTGATGGTGGTTTTCATTCTTAGGTTTTGGTGGAATTTCCTTTAGTTTTAGTATCACTTCCTTTAGTGGTAACTTTTTCTCACTTGTTCATTCTTTCTCAAAGAACATTTATCTTATAATTAAAGTATGGGGTCTCTTACTTCTCATTTTATTTATATGAAAGTTTGAATGAATCATGATTTATCCCCTTGTCTAAATGGGTGTTGTTTTCCTTGACAAGATAATAATTCAAAAAATGAATCATTTTTTGAACAATTAATCAAAATTGATAAAATTGTATGGAGTAACAAGGAATTGGTGTAGGATCTTATTTAATTTATTCACTAAAATTAAACTTCATTACATAGAATAATTTTGTTGTCTTTAATTAAATAAATTTTTTAAAAATTGAATCATATGTCATAGCTTAAATGGTTAAGCTTATTTAAATCTATAAATTTAAAATAAACAATGATGTTACCACATTTTTTTGTGTTATCTATATTTGATCTTATAATTAGATTATTTATAATCTTATAAGTCAATGGATTTAAAAATTATTATCACATTTGTAAGATAATTAATGTTTCTTTTATAGAATTAAAAAAAATAGTCAGGTTTTGAGATCGATAGTGGTTTATGTTTTTATAATGCCTCTTGATGTATAATAAGATAGTGTGATATGGGTTTGGAAATATTTTTATTGTTCTTTATTTATAATGCTTTCTTTCTTGAAACTATAACAATATAAATCAAAATGATAATAATTGATGGGAGGGGAATGAGATATTTTTCTACTGCTAATCTTGAATTTAATTACTTGATATAATGCTTGAAATAATGTTTTTAGTTAAATACAGTTAGCTAATTATATTAGTTTTCCTTGTGTGGAAAACCTAAGAATAATTAACCTATTAATTCAATATTAAACTAAAATTTTTGTTTAATCAAGAATAAATATTTGGCACTGAATGGGATGATTCCTTATTACAAGAGGCATAAATGCCTCATTTTTATGGCCTTAGTTCCCTAAACTATGTATGGAAAATATATCTAAAATATATGTGTGATCTACATATTTAGAGCCTTATTTTTTTTAATGAAATTATTGTGGTTTAAAACATTGATAATAAATGGGTTGGACTCCCAGGTCTATGTTGTTTGATGCTTGATCAGATATATGAGCAATGGGAAGGGATATTGGGCTAGAGTGATAGTCTATTTCAATGAAAGAAGGACATATTGTACTATATTCAATGATGATAGACCCTAGGGTGGTTATAATTATCATATAGTTGGGATTACTCATCAATATATAATTAATATTTCTTTATTCTTTCCTAATGATTTCTTGATGGCTCAATGTCCATATGATGTTTACTTGGTTAGTTTCTAACTGTAAGATGTATTTGACACTACACACCATGAGTTAATCCTTTAAGTGGTAGTTTTGGATAAGTCCTAGAGTTATCATATTATTAATAAATACTAAATTAACTAATAAATTAATGGTTTTGGTTCATTATGTTCACAAAATTTGATGATATACTTGAGAATATAAGAAATAGAATTAATAGTCTTAATAACTCAGCTTAAGAAGATTAAAATTCCAATATGGGAAATTTTAATGTGAATTAAATAATGGTTAATTAATTAATAATTAACTTTATTATTTTATACTTTCCTAATATCTATCCCTTAACAGTGTCATTCGGGGGTCTTATGCAGCGATAGGAAAAAATGAGTCTAAGTATAAGTAAGTTTCCTTAGTGTGGTTGTGTGTGATATTATTCTATATTTTATAATTTCATATGATACCCCACACAAAAAAATCTACAGGTACTCATATATCCTATACTTAAATTGAAACATTTTCTTCAGAATGTTCTCCTCTCTAACCCATAGATAGTGATAGCCTGGTCGAAGATCAATCATGGAGAACCACCGGGCTCCCTATAACTGATAAAAGAGATCATTGATCCAAGGAAAAGGATATATATTCTTCACCATCACCTAGTTAAAGTTATTTTAATCTATTAAGAGTTGAATACTACCATCCACCTTATTTTAAAACAAAATAGATTCACCCCACGATGAAGTACTTGGCCTAATAAATCCCTTATACTCTAAGTCCTCAAGTTGTACATTGAACTCCTTTAGCTTAGTCATCACTGTATGATAAGAAAGTATTTAAATGGGTTACAAACCCAACATGAGATCTATCTCAAATTCAACTCCTCTATCAGTAGTAATTTATATGAATTCATCCAGATTTATTCCCTAATAAAGATCCATGACTAGAGGAAAATACGAGGGAGCTTCCATGGATCCTGTAGAAAGAAACAATCCCACAATGTGTGTCATTATCATCCTAAAATAAATTAATTCTACACTAACTATAAATTTTCCCAGTTACCATTATGTAGTCATCACATAATTATCTCCCTTTAGTGAAGAAAATCTTATCCATATCTGATAGAAATCAATGTGAGATCAGAAGCTAGTCAACCAATCCATACCAAGAATCACATCAAATTTCTTTATCTCTAGAATAATTAAGTCCCATAGATTTTTATAATAGGTAATGACTATAGTACATTCTAGTATTCACTAAATATATTCCACATTCATGACCAATAGTGTATCAAGGTAAAGTAACATAGAAGACAATGTGATCAGTATGTTAATTCCATAAATAACATGTGCAGAAATAAAGGAATGGGAATCATCGATATCAAAAAAATGGTAAACAACATTGAATTTATCATCATCATAACTTTAAAAGTAGAAAATCTCTCACCACTATCTAATGTAATAAGATCCACCATATATACATGGCCTAACTTATCTCTATGACCTTGTCCTAGAGATTCATGACCCACCTGAGTCATTTTCTTCTAAGCCTACTACTGATAACCCCATCCAAATCTCTGGTTCCCTAACCATGTCATCCTTCATCTATTATAAAATCCTAAACACAATGATCTATTGTGTAATTACTAAAGGTTATCCATCTTTAAACTTTATCATAACTTTCTCAGATGTCCTTTATAGACCTTACAGAAATGGTCAAACTTTCCACAATTGAAGCACAATGGATCTCATCATGAGGGGGGTAAAGAATCCATACTCTACTCCACTTTCATAGCACAACTCTATTGCATGTACCTGTTATTACTCTTCTTTCTATCAAAAGAGTTACTCATCACAATATTAAGAGGTCCACCTACCTAATCATTGAAGGTTATAAGAAGACAAACTGCTCGATCCTCCTCCAAAACCTTCTTGGTGGTCAAGACCTTGTGTAGAACCTCTGTCTAAATGGCCCAAAGGCCTTATTTTTTTATTGATTTTTGATAACCACCTTTAAAGGGATGAGGGGTATATTTTACAAGGACCATAGTCTTCGATATTACATAACCCATAGGACTTAGAAGAAATATCCAAATTATAACTACATGGAACTGCTCCTCCCCAACATCTGCATCATGATATTAGCTCTCCACCTTCGCATGGTTGTTCAACTAGGATTCTTATGTGCACAGGTTAGTCCTGATGGCAATTCCATACCCTCTTATTCTTCCACATCAGTCAGCTTTTGCTATGGTGAATACAACTACTCTGAATCATCATCTGGAGTCTACTATTTGTAGAGTCTTCCTAGTTTATTAAGCACAATTTCAGGTGGCTCGAATGCCTTGAGGTTGCCCGAAGGCCATAAGGTGGCCCAGAATCCCAAACGGATGAATAGTTCCAGCTGCTATAGTACTAAATAGTACCTGCTACAGTGATTACTACAGTACTGCTACAACAAGCCGAAAATATATCTCTAGCTGGTTTTGAACTTGGGTCTCTTGGATGCATTTGTCGAGTCCTCACCAAGTGGGATGAGGATCTTGTACTTGTATAGAACCTATGGGTATGTCACTAGGTTGAAACTTTGAAACTGACATCTAATGTCAGGAAAAATAATGATCTCAAACTTCTTAGACTTATGTGCCTCATTTACTCCCAAGATAAAAGTAAAGCAAATAAGATCATTGAAATGAGAAAACTACGGGGATACCATCATGGACACCTACTATAGCTCCATGAAATCATGTGCCCAGTCAAACATGAGGCTATCAAGAAAGAACTCCCTGAAAAAAGTTCTTGAAAGTCTACCAGGTGAAACCCTCACACATTCCAGTTTATCCCATCACACTCCACCACCTTCTAGTGGGTCCCTACAGTATAAACTCTTCCAACTTCACCTTTCTATACTCAAGTATCTCAATTAGGTCAAATACACCCTTGATGATTTCTATCAATTCCTATTTATCCCATGGTCCACCAGTGACCTGAAAGGGTGGAGGATGGTGGAGCTGAAAGTATCTGGAAAGTTGACCATGAACCTCAATTCCCCTCCGCACTGGGAAGGTACTAGAAGAAGGAATATTGAATAATGTGGGCCCAATGCATGTACTATTGGAGTATGTATGAGAGCATGCTCTATTTTACCCATTTACACAACAGGCGATAAAATAGGAGAAACCTCCCTAACAGGAGCACCATGACCCATGTCAGGTGGTGGTCCCATCTGTATCCTTCAAAGAAGCATCTTCTATAACATTAAGGGAGACATTTAGAACATTTAAGATAAATCTTAACCAATCATAATGGGTTCATAGAATGTTTTTCCTTGAATTCTACCCACAACCCAAGTTATATCCTTCCTAGCATTATCCAAGGTCTCAATCCCTACACATTAGTCACACTCACATATAAACATATATAAACATAAAAACATGCTCATGTTTAACTAATTAATTCCAATAGATATATCACAATAATATAAAAATAGATATATCACACAATCAAAGAATGGAGGTCTATCTTAAACAGATAGCATACATCAAGGAATTAAATTAAATAACTAATAAACAGGACAAAAATATGTATATATATATAGAATTTGGTCCTAAATACCTAGTCATGATGCATGAACACACCCAAAATCCCATAAAATAGTAACAATAATCCCATAAATGGTGACTCAGAGGTCTATTACACATGAGCTAAGCACAAGGAAACTCCCCTACCTGAGTCCCACATGGATATCTCAATTATACTATGTCTCGGGTTAGTTAATAATAAAATATGAAAATTATTCTTTAATTAAAATTTGTAATGCTTCAAATCTAACCAATGAGTCCAAGCTAGAGAGCCACAAGACGTCATGTGTTCATCCCCATATGAAAAAGGCTGAAGACTAGTAGGGAGGCTCTAAAGTCCATCAGTGGGGAGACAATACCCTTAGTATTATTTCCTTGAAAAATAAAATAAAAATATAACTTAGAGTGGACAATGAGGAAGAAGAATAATATTAAATGTCACACATGTCATACAATAAATAAATAAGCATGCTCCCTATGTGGAAATCCAAACCAAGGTAAATGTGTAGGCAGGTAAATAAATAAATAAACAAAATTATCCTATAGATTAAATCCTAGTACCACTCTAAACTCTAGGGTCCTCATATCAACCATATTAAATTATCCACATTCCCTTTTCTGGATCCCTGTACATGAATTATGTGCATGCATTGAAATGATCATATAGGGTGTGAGTAATAAATCCCAAAAGTATACCACCAATACATCCTTAACAAAATTTCATATCTATAACAAGTTTATTCCATGATAATAATAGATGTTCAAGAAAACATATTCAATAATTTACTAAGAACTTATATACCAACCAAGCCACCATGAGCCCCGACCATACCTTCTTCGACTCCATGCTGGAATGATAATGTTAGGATTCCATAAGTGGACAAGAACAAGACACAAGGCTCATAATCACAACTCTTGGAGGTCTCAAGGAATAAAGTTATATCAGGACCTCATACCATCATATCCTAGATCTATCATGGGTCAATACTATAGGAAATCGTACCCCATATATGCCTCAGGTTAGGCCTCCAGGTCATCATTCCCTTGACTTCACTTCCTCGGGTCAATCCTCTAGGTATTCATGCCCCTGCCCTATTCTAAGGTCAATATTCATAATTTTTGAAAGTTTTTTTTCACTCACTCTCTAAGGGATAATCACCACATGATAGTCCACCTATTCTGAATATCAATAACAACCTATAAGGAAATAGTAACACACATAACAGGGTAGGGAACATAAGGAAAAGTATGTCATGTCATCATGATCAATAGTATCAATAAACAATACATATGGCCAACATCAAAGATGGTTAAATTAATTATAAAAATTCTCATGGAATCAAGTATCATAAATGGGTATCATGGATACACACACCCATTTTTGATCTCCATCAAGAATGGTTAAACACATAAATCCATCACAAGAATCATTCTATTGAAACAAGTGTATGAAATATTCAAAAAATTTAAATAACTTCATACCTCAAGGTTGTTGAAAAATAAATCCAAGGTTCATTAAGGTTTGAAGGCTGAAACACAACGCACACCCATAGAAAATGAGATTTCACATCAAGGATACCTAATTTGGGTTTTTTTCAATAAATAGGTTTAGAATTCAGACTTAATGAGAAAACATGTCAAGAAGGTGATTCTAGAATCACATGCCTTACGGTATCCTTCAACAGAGCCAATATCAAGATATATTAAAGGAAGGGATGACAATTCAATAGATTCATTATGAATCAAAGAACAGATCATTAATTCATTATCAAATCTAGAATATATCCTTAGTTATATCCAATGAACATCAATCCATCATCAATCTATGAAAAAAAAAAGAGATTCAATAAGAATACGGTCTCACTATGATCATTCTATAATAACTTTCCCATAAATGTCATCGTTCCTGAATGTCATGTCACTCGCCAAGGGGTATTGTCATCGACACATCGAATCCTCCACTAACCTACCAAGGAATCTTCAATGGATTGTTTTATATCATCAATACTCCATAAAAAATAGGTTTAGGAAGATTATTCTTAAACACTTTCCCATATGAAATTCGTTGTTGATGGTAGATCACTATTTCATCAAGAAACATCATCAACACACTATATCTATCATAGATATATTAATAAAGGAAGAAAAAAACTTTGGATCTTCATAGAATTCATAGATATTCCATATATCTATGCCCATCTCATAATAATAAAGAAGTATTTTTCAATGATCTAGATAAAAAATAATCATTCTAGTGTCACTGAATCAGTCAAATGTTGGAGATACAATGCAAGAATAATTGGAGTGCCAAGATTAAATAGAGTTGGTTTAAAATTTTAATTAAGGTCATCAAGTTCATAATTGGACAATTGAGGGGGTCAAAAATGATTGGAATTAAAATAACATGGTATCATTAATTAAACCCTTGAAGTAGGTACATTGGTTGGTTGGTGGGCCTCATCAGCTGGCCAGTGGCACAATTAGTTGGTCGGTGACTGGACACCAGGTGGTTGGTATGCCTAGAATAACAACATGGGTTCTTCCAGCACCACTGACTAGCTAGTGGCACCCCACTGACTGGAAATCTACTAGAGAGTAGATGGCTCTTTTTAAACCACACCAAGGCTAATCCATTCTTTAAAATTCCAACCACCAATTCTAAAACCATTATCCACCAAAAATCATCCTCTTAATCACCCATCAAATAGGGGAAAAAGAGGAGTGGAATTTTTATAAACTCAAAATTATCATACATCAAAATAAAATTAGGATGTTATAATTTTAGTGGTGCGTGTATCTATATTTAAATTCAACTAGTATGATCATAATGATGATTGATTTCATGAGAATGAAAAATATAGTGAATACTTAGATCAAAATATGTGTCTATAAAAAAACTAATGATAACATACCCTTGTAATAGTTACATTCAATATATTTGAAATTACTATTTTTAAAGTGTAGTTTGTTTTTGGTTTGAACATTATGGATTTAAACCTTGATTATTTCATTAATAATGGTCAAAGTAGCTAAAAAAGTTATCTCCTATTAACATTAGTTCATTTGGTAAAATTTTTGTCCAAATTAATTATTTCTATCGTGAGGGGTGGACTATATGTGTGATTTTTTTTATACTCAGTTAGAGTTTATTTTCTGGTTAAGTTATTTCCTAGAGTATAAAATAAAAAATTTGAGGTCATTGGTCACATGTGTGTGTTGTGATGGTGAAAATTCTTCTTAATTTATTCTATAGGTTTTTTCTATATCCATATCCATGGGAGTAGGGTAAGCATATAGGTATACTCAATAGAAAAACCAAAGTCTTGCATGCACATGTAAAATAATCATACTAATTCACCTGTGAGAAAATAGTATAAATAACTACACTTAAAAAAGGTCAATTATCTATCCCAACTACACCAAGGAATTCTCACAAAATAAATAAATTCAAGTAATATAATATAATATGATTTTCATCGATAAAGGGTACCCTGCACCGCTTTCACACTGGTATGCCACTCTCACACCCCAACATCATACGTCCTGACTCTCCCATCTCTTTTGTATACTAAATTTCCCCCAAAAACATAGCATAACACATCTTTCCCAAAGACACCTAGGCTTACCACCCCAGAAGTATGGCCACATCATGTCTCACCCAAAAAACCCTAGGCCAAAATATATCTGCAACCATAACTAGATCAGTACGATATCATGAACATAAAGGATATCAACCTCATTCCCTCATACTACCATGCACAACACCCACCATTAACCACCTCATTCCATCTCATCCTACCCATAGACACCTATTCTACATCACATATCACCCAAAAACACATGGGATCACTGCCCCATAAGCACGTCCACATCAAAACTCACCCAAAGACGCCTAGGCTACCACAACCACCATCTAGTGAAAAAATAGACCTATAGATATTAAAAACTATGAAATTCATACATCACCTTGAAGAGAGAGTGTGAAAGAGTGGTTTCCCCTCTATCTGTACTCCTCACCGAATATAGGGAAAACACCCCCCCCCCCCCCGTGGGACTATGTGGGTGTCGGTACATAGTGATTGATGTGGGTGGGGTGCATGTAGAAATCACAAAGAATATATAATTATATACATACACACACACACAAACCTAACCCATGGCTTCAAAAAAAACACTAACCAACTCACAACATCACTACTTTCACTACCACATCTATGTGTATAACACCAAACAAACCACAAGACACATCACACCACCGACCAATTCCCATTATCCAACCCATTCATTTCATTATTTAGAACCATCCACATTTAACCACACATACCATCATTTATTTGTTCATTTATCATATCCATCCCATTAACCAAACCAAACCCTAACCATGTCAATCATTATTAAACAATTATTTATTCCATCACTACGTGGACATCTAGAACAAAGAAACCACACATTATAAATAGCTCATAATCTCTATCACACCATAACCTCACCACCTCACAAGCACAACCACCACCTTGATGTCCCAAAATCACAGTCAAACAACAAACACCTCACTCCTATAAAAGTACCTCCAAATATTAACCACCTCACCGCCTCAGAATTATATCCAATAAACCACCTCATTTCCCCAAAATAACAACCATCAAACCATCATCCCCACATTATCCAACCACACATCAACCATACATCACTACCCCAAAAGAATAGTTACACATCACAGCACATCAAAATCCATTTTTTATATTTACAAAGTGGATTTTATCACATTATTATTTATTTTTGGGCATTATAACATAGTCCATAATACTAGGAAAAAAATTATTATCAAAATATAAGTGGTTAGCCAGTTTCCATTTTATAGTGATATCATAGAAAACATAGTAGTCACAGCGAATATCATTCAATGCAAAAAAAATCCCCCAATGGCTAAAATTTTCAGCAGGTCATCAAGCCCATACAATCCATCATATCATAATAATATCAATGTAATAAAAACATGAAAATAATTACCCCCCCCCCCTTAAATTTAAATTAACCAATTATTTATCTTTTATTAAGCCAGCATAACCATCTCCCATAGATAAACAAAATAAAACCTCTATTTCATGATACACAATAAAGAGAAATGAGGTATTCCTTACCTTAGAGAAACATTTTCAACTCACTGCACACCGCAGGGTGAAGAAGAAACACCCACAAACCACAAAAACACATGGAAAACTATGGATCAGCCTAAAATACACCCAAATATCATTAAAAAACATCCCAAATTACAACCCAAACCAAAAAAAACTTTTCTGTAAAAAATACCCAAGAGAAGAACCGAAGAAAATCACTAAGAAAGATAGAATAACTCACCACTAATGTCTAATGAACAACCACCAGAACCAATAGATCGAACAAGGGAGAATGGAACTAGAAGGTTACCTAAAGGTACCTAGGGATCATCCAAAATGAGAGAGAAGGAGGTTCATACTAATATATAATATTCAACTAATAAAAGAACTTAAAACTGAGAATCTATCAGGTTTCATGTCGTGTGAATTTTACAAAGCATCTAATCCTCAAGTTTTCCAAAATTTCCACCTTTCACTAAAAAACACATCATCTTATACTTTATTTAATATACATCATGAATTATATTTACATGATGTTAAATACATCTCATATCCTCCCAATTAACCATGAAAAAGTCATGAACCATCTAGAAACACAATTTGTGAACCTCTTTTACATATCGTGTAAACATTACATGACATGTATTTCCTATAGAAGCTTTAATGAACCTCCATCCTCCATTGAAAACACTTGAAACCTCTCTAAAACACCTCCAACCACCAAAACTAGCAAAGTAACAAACTAAGAAGGAATAAATCATTACATACCTTGGGTGATTTTATTACATTGATTATATTATATGATATTCATGAATTACATTGTTTATGATATAGTTTCT
This sequence comes from Viscum album, assembly GCA_963277665.1. Taxonomy (NCBI): domain Eukaryota; kingdom Viridiplantae; phylum Streptophyta; class Magnoliopsida; order Santalales; family Viscaceae; genus Viscum; species Viscum album. The sequence goes on from OY728164.1 coordinate 690,492,765, forward strand.
CATGGATTCCTTGTTGATCATGGTTTGGTGGTTTTTTTATTATAAAGAGGTCTAGTAATGTTCTTTAGAGGTTAATTCTTCCCATTTGTGAGATTTACATTCTTGGAACTAGTCACAAACCTATGGACTATTAGAAGTATTCTTAGAGAGTCATATTTGGTTTCATTGTCCACATAAGTAGGGTCATGACATAAAAATTCTTAGTAACCTTATATTATTATGTTATTGTCAGTGATTTGTTAAAAAAATACAATTAATCAAAAACATTTACTAAGTTAACAAATCATGGGAAAATTTTATTTCACTAAGGAATGTGAATAATATTTTCAATATTTAAGATAAATATTTGTTAATGTTCCTTTACTAACCTTACCATTTGTAAATAAGGAATGTTTAATCGGTGGTGAAGCTTCAAGAAAATGCCTTGGGATTATTTTAGTGAAAATGATCAATTCATGGACTATGAATTTCATCAGTTAAAATATCATGAAAATATTTTATCACATGCATTATTTTGATCTAGTAATGGTATTTTTCACTTTAGATATTTATACATTATTTATATGGTAATAAATATGAAATGTTCATGGATTATAAAATATTTAAAATATATATTCATCCAAAAAAATTTATATATGTGGAAAATTTTAAGGTTGTAATTACTCAATGATAATGATTTAATGATTAATTATCACATGTAAAAATCAAACAAAGTAGTTAGCACCCTCAGTCATGAGGATAATGAAACATTAGCAGTGTTATATTTGGAATGAGATTCATTGTTTAATAGACTAGGGAAGATGGTCCTAGAGATTGTGGGATTTGAAGGCCTTTATTAATTTTACATATTTAATGATTCAATTATCCTTATTATAGAAAATAAAATTGGATTAATGTGATGATCATGCATTATAAAAAAAATTCAAAATTGATAAAGAAAAAAACTAAATAAGTTTAATATTAGAGGAAAAAAATTTATAAGGTTTTTAATGAGTTTTCTTATTCTATATGTTTCATGATTAAAAATAAAGTTTTTGTATGAATCTCACAATTCACCATACCTTATTCACTTAGTAATCAATGAAAAACAAGCACATGAACTAACATATTGGTGAGTATGGGGCAGATATGGGGTATTGTGGGCCTAATAATTTTAAACATTTTAAACATGGGTTTATGTGGGTCAAGATTTTGTGGTTGAGGACCAATGTGTGTAATCCCATGGGATTGATATATTCTATTCTTTATTATTTTTTGTTATAATATTTTTTTAGTTTTTTTTAATCTACAATTGTCACATGAACTATATTTTCTTTTAAAATTTTGGAAAGAATTTTTAAAATCATTGGGTGCTAAATTTTGTTTCAATACTACTCTTCAACCATAGAATTAGAAGAAATTATAAAATACTAGTTAGACATTTGATGACATGATTTTCAAGGTCCTATATTTATAAAGTACTTTTATTTTCATTTTCCCAAGTCTTTGAGTTTTTATGAGGGATTTTTGATGATTTATAGTGGTTATAAAAGATTTTTGGCCATTTTGAGGGTCACCACACTATGGTGGTGGGTGTGGTACTAGCTATTTTGTGCTAGAGTACACCTTGATGACTGAAATATATTATCTATAAATTTTACAAGGCATGTTACCTTGGGGTTACTCTTGAGAAACACAAGGATGGGAAAATATATTTATGGGTTATGTTGATGAAGTTAGATTGGGCATGGTTCTCTATGAGTTACATTATCATACACATTCAGTGTAAGTATCACTAGACTGTGGTGTTGGGTATTTTCAAGGTAAAATGGCTTGGGTTTTGGTTCTACACCATAGTTTAGGTCATGGAATCAGTCAAAGTGGTTTGGAGAGGGTTTTAGTTTCACATGATCTGTAGAGTTAAAATGCCTTTAAAACTAAATCATGCATTGAATAAGAGCTCACCACACCATGGTGAAGGATTTCAGTATTCCTCTATTAATGAATGGACCAAGTTATATTATTTTTAATTTTATCTCTTTCTATTTAAACCTAGTCAACCCTTATGCCTTTAACAACCATTTATTCATGCATTGAAGGGTCTAAACCCCTTAGATTGATGGATTGAATTCTTAGATCAAGGTATCTTCCTCTTTATTCCCTATTTCAAATTACCCTCTTCTTCTTTCCTTTTGAAAATACATTTTGGTATGATTCCTATATTTTGGGTTAAGGTTTTTAGAAATTTTTTATGTTGGTTACCATTACTATGTTTTAGTGGAGCTTCCTTTTGTATTTTCAGTTCTTTCTTTGGTAGTGTTTGTTTCTGACTTGTTCGTTCTTTCTTGTAGAATGTTGAGATTCTAATAAAGGTAGGGGATCTGTTACTTATAATTTTATTTAATTGAAAGTGTGAAAAAATCATAATGTATCCCCTTTTCTAAATGGTTTTGGTTTTAATTAACAAGATAATAATATTAAAATGGAATCACATGTTTAACGGTTAAACAAAATCAGGAAAATTTTAAGGAGTAAATAGGAATTATTTCATTCTCTTGTTTAATATATTCATTAGAGGTAAATCACATTCCATAGAATAATTTTTTTTCATTATTTTATTAATTTTTTTATAACTTGAATCAAATCTCATAGCTTAAAGATTTAAGATTATTTAAATTTGGAAATTTAAAATAACCAATGATGTTATCCCATGATAAAGTATTATTGTCATTTTGTATTATAGTGAGATTATTTATAATCCTATAAATTAATGAATTGAAAATATAATTATCACATTTTCAAGTTAATTAATTTTTATTTTAGATAATTAAATGAATGGTTGGATTTTGATATCACTTTTGGTTTATGTTTTTATGATACCTCTTGATGTTTACTAATATAGTTTGATATGTGTTTAGCAATGTCTTTATTGTTATTTTTTGTCATGGTTAAATTATTGAAACTATAATAACCTAAATACAAATGATAATAATTAATGGGAGAGGAATGATTAGTTTTTATACTACTCATATTGGATTTGATTACTTGAAATAATGATTGAAATCATGTTTTTGTTCTGATATAGTCAGCTAATGCCCTTAGTTTTCCTTATGGGAATAACTTAAACTTAATGAACTGGTTAATTCAAGATAAAATTAAAATGTTTGTTTATTAAAGAATTAATTTTTGGGGCTGAATGATCTCATTACTTATTGTGGGAGGCACGAATGTCTCAATGTCATGGCCTTAGTGCCCTTTCCTATGTGTGGAAAATACATTTGAAATGTATGTGTGCTCTAGGGGTTTTGATCCCTATTATTTTGTTAATGGATTTTTTTGTTGAGATTATTGATGAATAATGGGGTAGAATCCTAGGGCTATGTTTTTTTACATTTGATATGATAGATGAGTAATGGGTTAGGATCTTGATCTACAATTATGGTAGATGTCGAAGATAGCAGGATGGATTGTACTATGTGCAATAGTGTGGGAAATCGGTGTGATCGGGATGAGATTGGAGTAGGGATTTCTTGTAAATATATAATTAATCTCTCTTGATTATTTCTAGATATTTTATTATTTATTTCATAATGGACTGATTGTTGGATGATGTTTTATTGATTAGTCACTAACTGAGGGATGCAATTGATACTATGTACCACAAGTGAATCTTTTAAGTTGTAGCTCAAGATACGTGATAGAGTACTTAGATGATTAATTAATATTAAATAAACTAAAAAATTAATATGGTTGATTTATAGTGTTCATAATAGATGATTACATACTTGAGAATATAAGAAATATAATTATTTGTGTCGTTGACACTTAGATCAAGAAGAATAAGATGTAAATATTGGGAAATAATAATATGAATTATTTAATGGTTAATTAATTAATAATTAACTTTATGTTTGTATGATTTATTTATAACTAGTCCATAGTAGTGGAATTTGGGGGTCCTACATGATGATAGTAGTAGATGAGTCTAAGGATGGGTAGTTTTTCTTAGTGTGGTTATGGGTGATATTATTCTATATTTTTTAATTTAATTCGCTACCCCACCCATATCAGTAAGGAAAATAACACCAAAATGTTTTATGGGGTTTTTTCTACAACATAAAATACATTAAGGGAATGGATGGATGAATTATCTCTCTGTCCCTCTCTCCCTTTAGATATAATGAGTAGGTGTGTCCTGTGATATAATGGCTTAAAGTATAAGGTGTGCTCCCACTAGGATTTTAATGGGTCATGGTTTACTATATGTTTATGTGTATATTGCAATGGATTTAGGTATATATCATAATTGTATTTGGTCATGGTGGATTTGACTTCTAAAGGGTGTACATGAATGATCTATGATGTCTTAAGGTATAATAAATTTACACAGGTTGTAGTGTCTTCAAAACATTCACTTGGTTACTATTGGGATATGATGATGATGATGAGATGTCAGGCTACATAGAATACAGTAATGGCAGTGATATTATTTCATGAGTTGTAGTATGATTTATAGGAGGTATGAGCATAGGAAACAGTTGTTGGTGTGTGAGAGTGAAAAATCAGTGGATAAGTAGAATTAGGGTACCTTTATTTATATATATGATTTTTTTGTAGAATGGTTTAATTCTGTGCATTATTTGGTGAGTGGATCATGGTGATGATGGGAAAATAATAGTATACTTTTTTAGATGGAAATTTGGTTTCATTTTTTTATTCACTAGTCTTTAGTATGTTTCTTTCACATTTTTCATGAGAGGTTTCAGGGATGATCCTACTGAGTATACATATTATGATCACCTTATATATATATCTATATATATAAACAGTTTTTCAATTCAATGGAAATAAGTTGGATATTGGGCTAGATGTTACTATCTCAAAGGAGTTATTGAGTGGTTTTTAGAATTTTTTGGAGTTTTAGGATATTTTTTATTTTTATATTTAGTACTTACTATTTTCCATTCAGTTTATATATAACATTACATGTATTGGGATTTCCTCTTTACTTTATGCATAGTGTTGGTTTGTGGATCTTCTTGTCTTATCTCTTACTCCTTAAAATTTATAGAGGTCACTTACTCCCATGTGTGTGATTGATATACCCTAAATTATAGTTTCTAACTCATGGCCTATTGGAGGCAATATTTGTGGGTCATTATCTCTCTTTCTCTGCTATGGCCTAGGTGGGTTACCTTTGGAGGTAGGGGTCATGGCATAGTTTTATCAAATATGATGGTTGAGATATATTATGGGGTTTGGAGTTGGGGACTTGTGATAATGCATGGGTTGGTAGGGAAATAGTATCATCTAGGATTAATAAGAGTTGTAAAAAAAGGATAACCTCTAAGAAATGAGATTTTATGGCCACTTGAGATCTGATGAAAGGACCATAAAGTTTACTAAACATGCTCAGTGATATGATTCTATTTGTAGAGTAGAGACCTAGTTAATGATTCTAAATCATGAATTTTCTATTAATATGTTTTAATTTGGGTATAAAATGGTAAATAGATTAAAATTAAGTAATGAATTAATTAATCATCCTTAAAAATTTCTTTCATCATGAGTTTAGGAGTACTAAAATTTAATCTTTTGGGGATATAGAACTAGGTTAAAATACTTATTAGGTTCATGCATAATACATTCAAGATGATTTTTAAGTGGATCTACATATAGTGTAGTTCAAGGAATATGAAACTTAGAGATGGACACTCTAAGAGTTTTAGTGTGAGGGTCTATAGAGGTACAAAAGATATGTTTTAGATTGGGAGATAGAGGATTATCTAGAGAAAGTGGAGATAGCCTTCAGTTCAATCTATGATCAAAAGTAATAGTGGTTTTCTTTAGTTGTGATGATGTTACATTGGTCATCTCTATGGTGGTGGATTTTTTACCTCGGGGATCATGAATAATTGGTTGTTTCATGGGAAAAGTTTGGTGATTAAATTCAGGATGAGTTTTTATCTTAGAGCACTAAGGTGGATTGATGGAAAGATATATTTACCCTTTGAAAAGGGAGTTTCAGTGTACATGAGTTCAATATATGTTATAATAACCTTCTACATTATACTTCATACCTTTTTCTAGATGATGAGACTGGGGTAAGGCATTATGTGGAGGATTTTCATCTAGAGATATAGTGTTAAATCGCTCCATTTATGTTGAAGTCATATGTTAAGGTACTTGTGAGAATAGAGGTCATTAAGATAATATTTTATAGTACTAGATCATCATGATATGGGAGTTTCCAAGACCTTTAATAGATCATATCTATGACTATTAGTTCTTAGTTATCTAGACAAAAGAATAATTTCTAGTCAGTGGGGAGTAGGTTTCAACATTCTTCAACTAGTTTCACTACATCTAAAATATCTCATACAATTTAAAATGTTTAAAGCATAGTTTTGTCTCTTATGGAGGTCATGTAAATCTAAATAGATAGTTCCTAACCTTTCTCGGTAGTTAGAGTGTATCTCTTGGCCCAGTTTGGGCCAAGCCTATATAGAAATTTCATCCAAGACAGTAGATTTAGTAAGGAATTCTAGATTTTGATCAACATAGAGAGGGTGGGGTAGGTAGAGTATATCCTAGGGATATCCCTCATCCTTAAGTATAGCATCAATATTCATCTCATAGAGGTGGTTTTCATCAGGTCTAGTGAATTTGTGGAGCAAGAAATGCTCAGCTGCATAGCACCATGTGAGTTACACATCATATGAGGTACTATCTATCTATTTTCTACTTGGTTTTATTCATTATTTAATTATAGATCTATTCAATCCTTTTTCTCAATCACTCCATTCTATTCTATGGGACTTGAGGTAGATAGGTTTTCACTTCCCTTGGTATTGACTACGGTAGTTGGAGTTCAAGCTAGTTTGTTTGATGTATGCAAATATTGTGAATTAGTTTGAGGGATGCACCACTCTAGGGTATATTTCCTATGTTTACAAATATAAACATACAACATCATCCCCATCATGGATTTTTTGTATTAAGTATAGGCTATCATAGAGTGCTTCAGAAAGTACATTATATTCTACAATGCTAATGAAGACCAGTTGGTTTTCATTGGTAAGAGAGGCCCTTGGATGGATTAAAGACATGTTGATTTTCTATCTTCCTTGTTGTATGAGTTAAAGTAGAATTCATCAGAGTTCCATCTGATAGTATTTACCAAGGTTGTAAAAGAATACCTTGATGTCTTTTATAAAGAGGTTGTGGCACTGCCCCCTCAACAACAGGTCGAGTTTGGGATAGATATGTATCCAAGTGCTTCTCTGATATTGATGTCTCTATATCTGATGGCCCCTTATGAGTTGTGGGGTTTGAAGATTCAATTCAATTATCTCTTCAATATAGGATTTATTTAGCCTAGTGTGTAGCCTTAGGTAGCCTCAATTCTATTTTCAAAGAAGGAAGGTGGTAATCTGCATTTGGGTATCGATTTTCATTTTTGAATCAGGTGATGTTGAAACCCCACTACCCTCTCCCACGGATTGATGATTTATTCGATCAGTTAAAGGCAGTAAGATGGATCTCAAAGGTCAATTTTATAATAACCTAGTATTCTATCAATAGATTTTTCATTCTTATTATATAAATATGTCATATTTGGTAAATAATGTATAACACATGATAAATACAACAACATTTTATTATATTAATTTAAACATTGAATTTATAGAATAAAAATATCCATAATAAATAAAGTATTAAAATGGGAAAATATATTTAAGGTAATAATAATATGAAGATTTGGATCTAATCAATCCCCTGGAATAATCACACTAATGAACCACACTATATAAATAAATCAAAACATTATTAAGGTAATATTCATTTTGAAAATGAAAATATATATAACCTTGAGAGAAAATGGAAGCTAATGAATAATGAATGAAATATGAGATATTTGTAGTAATTTTATTATTAGGAATAATAACATGACTATTAAAATAATATCCTCACCTATGGAAGTGTAAAATAATATTTAGATATATTATAAAATAAAAATATAATAAATTTATACCATGGTATAAGTAAATAAAAATTTTTAAAATGATAAATTAAGTGTTCATATTTTTGTAAAACATAAATGTTTTAATTTCACTTTTATAATAAATATAATGATTTAAAAAAAAATTATTTTCATAAAATGGATTTGTTAATTAATATTAAGTTTTATTATAATTATTATATAATTTTATGAGACCATAAGTAAATTTTTAAAAGGTCAGAAAATTGGTCAAAATATTAAAATTGATATTTTTTTAATAAATGGGGATTTCTTTTTAAAATTAAATATTTTATATTTAGAAAAAAAATCCATAAAATAATTTCATTTTTGGAATCTACATGCATAAAAATGGTCAGGGTGAAATTTTGGTATTTTTCTAAAATAGACGATTTTTTTGTGAATAGTGAAATACGGTAAAATATGCTATTTGACATTATAAGCAAAACACGTGAATTTTTTATTCATGTATGATATAAGAACCCATTAGTTTAAAATAACATGCACTATTTTCTCTATATAGTAATAATAATTAGTATTATTGATATTATTAATCCAAAATAATAACTAATGATTATAATATTCAAAAACACCCCTATCTTCCCCTTATAAATATCACCCCTCACAACCTATTATCCTCGCACTTTCTGAGCCTTTGATCTTTCCAAAATTATACCCAATTCTCTTCCAAATCCTCTCTCCCATGTGTTATATTTTTCAATCTCATCAAAAGTCCAATCCAAGGTGTCGTAAGTGGAAGCCCAAGAGAAGACATCCAAAGGAGAAGGTAATACCCTCAACCGAGTCTTTTATTTTTCTCTTCCAACTCATCCTCAAAAAAAATCCATTAAACATTGAATAATAACTCCATTATAATATTATACTGTAATTTTATTTTGTTAATGTAATATATATCATCCATCATCTTTTATTCTCCTCTTACTCTTAAAATGAAAACATCATATGTATTATGTCGATTCACTGCCTTCGTGGATGATGAGTTTCTATTTCCCATTACCGCCATTATAGAATATTTAAATTCACTTATAATGTTTTAAAATGAACTAATTGGGTATATTATATATTTTTTCACATTATATAATGAATATATGGTCATAAAATTAATTAAAACAAAACCAGTTCGTGATAGTCGGTAAAACCGCCTAAATGAACTAATTCTATAACACTAATGTTTTGCTAAAATAATAACTGTGTTCCTATGTGAAAAAACATGTCTATATTTGGGAAATTTCAATTTATATAAGTTCATGAATATTATTTCATTTCACTTCTATATTTATAGTACCATTTTACAAGAACATCAATAATTATCCACAAGTGATCCGACCTTGGACCACGAAACGAATGCTCATAGAACAATAAAATTAAACATTATATCACATTGAAATGATTTTAAATAAAATATATATGCAAATTTTTATTAATTAAGTAATTAATTAATCTAATTTTATTATATGGGACATTAATTTTAAGTGAATAATGATTCTAGAACATATAGAAAGGGGTCTTCTTGAACCACCTTTTCTTTGGATTATGAAATTTATCTTACTAAATCACCTTATCTATCTCATTAATGTTATGTAACGATTATAATTTCTACATACATGTCTCTTATATATATACCTATCTTATTATCCCTTCATTTAATAGGGTAATAGATTCATTAAGTTCATTTCTCAAGCACCTTCTTTATGAAATCTCCTTTGATTATGATATGAGACAAGATTATACAACCCATTCCTTTCCATGGGTAATTATCATGTTTATTCCTAATGATTAATTTACTTTTTTGTAACACGTAATCATGTACATGTTATAATGGGTTCACCCAGATATTTCTCTAATGCATTGGGTAATGTTTTTGTCTCATGAGACGTTATGTATGGGATTATGGAGTAAACCTAATCCATGATGGGACTATGTCCACCATATGATATTATCTTAGTAGTTATCCATGAGTCATGTTTATTTCATGTTATATGTTTTTCCACTTTCCTATTTTTCTATGATCTTAATATACCATTTTCTTATGTTATTCTCTCATTTTATCTTTAATGATTCTTCTCTTTCATGATATCATGTTATACTATTTGAATCACATGCTATGATTTGATATCATATTTATTCCCTTACTATGATTTATAGATCACAAGTTTATTTTATATATTTCCCCAAGTTATCCTATGTAGTTTTAGAAGCTTTAATGAATTTAATATCTCATTATGGATATTAAAATAAATCCATTTTAGTTTAGTTTAACTTTGATGTGTTATGTACCTAGTTTTCCAAAGATATTAGGATTCTCAATACTTTGGTTGTATTTAATATACATTTATGTTAAAAATCTTTTGATAATATGTGTAAAATGCTTGGTTCACTATAGTTGGTGTCATAGGATGGTATAGTTATTTTTGGATATTAGGACTATAATACTTTATTTAAAACCCTAGGAATAAGTCTAAGTATAGGAGAATATCTTAGAATTTGGGTAAAGTATAAAGCTAGTGGTTTCCAAGAGATTACATCCTTGTTTGGATACTATAAGTAGATGTGCCTCTTGTACAATTGTGATTAGGGGTAATAACCTCTAAAAGGGAACATTTGGATTTGAATGGATCATCACTTGGTGTATGACAAAGAGGCCTTACTGCACACCTAATTTGACACTCTCGGAGGATATTATTTCGAAAATTCATAAACTCTTTATAAACCATTATTAAGGACTTAAATATTTTATTAGGTTAGAAAAGTTAAGAGGTAAATCATCATGGATAACATATATTGAAACCGAGAGAATCAAAAGTTAGGATTTACATGTCATTTATAAGTTATTCCTTCAAAGTACATAGTTTCCATTTTATATGTTTATTAGTTGATGTATTATTATCCTTTTTTATTTTAGTTAATGGTGAGAAATATGAGGAAATATTCCAAAAACCAACATGATAGGTAGTATGGTGATTTCCTGAATTATATTCTTAACCCTATGAGAGTGGGATATAGGGACTTCATGGAAGTATTTTATAAGATGAATCATGTTATGAATAATAACTTGAATCATGTGGAACACCCTCCTTCTCTTAATAAAGTGAAAGTTATGGTCAAGACCTTTATACGACAAAGGGATCTGAAATTTAGAGGATATTTTGATCCACTCGTCAAAGAATAATAGATTAACTCCATTGAGAATATATTCTTTATTTTCCATTGCTAAAAAAGATAAATTCATACTCGATGTCTATTTTCATAAAGGGGAAGTTGATCAGTGGTAGACATTGGTCAAGAACACAAAGTACAAAGAGGATATTGATTCCATGGAATGGGAAGGATTCAAGAAAATATGTTTTGATAAATAATTTCCCTACAATATACATCATAAAATGGAGAGGTACTTCCTTATAATGAAACAAAATAAAGATGATCCTATTGGGGTGTTTGAGGAAAACTTCATAAGTCTTTCATGGTACGCCTCTGGCTTTATCATGAAAACTAAAATCAGAGTGGACTACTTATTTAGTGGGTTAAATCCAATCCTATGAAATGATTTAGAGATTTGGTAATTTGATGGATATAAAGATATTGTCTGTTATTCCCTCAATTTTGAGATATATATTGGTGAATCTTAGTTATCTCATGGGCCAAGAGATAAAAAGTATAAAATAGAGTTTCCTTTTATAGGATCTATGGATAAATAACTTAGAGTAATGAAAACCCAACATCCCACTGGTCAAAAGTGTGGGAAGAAGCATCTCGAAAACTATCTGAAGGGAACTGGGAGATTTTTGAAATGTTAAAAATAGGGGCATCAAGCTAATCAATTATGAAGGAAAATGATGAATCCCACTAATTTCGGATAATAAAAAAGGTTTGGATCAACGCTCAACCTACAATATAGTGTTTCAACTATAAGGAACATGGGAATAATGTAATCCAATTCCCTAAGACAAGGGTTATCTGAGACAATCAAATAAAATAACATCTAAGGCCTAGTGATTAAGGAAGGGCATATGTTATCACTACTATTGAGGTTCATCCAGATAACTATGTGGTGACAGGTACGATGGTTATCTATTCAAGAATAGAAAATGTGATTTTTTATTATGGTTCAATGTATTCTTTCATATGTTTAAAGTTTATTATAACTATTCAAAAATCAACTAAAACGAGGGGGTTGATATAAATCCCCAATATTTTAGAATATATTTCTATTTAAATAATTTTTATTTCTTAGAGATCGATTCTAAATCACCCATGAAATACTATTAAAATATTTAAACATGAAAATTATAACCTATCCATAAAAATTAGTGGTATGAATTGGAATAAGAAATTTTTGAAAGTTATGTATAAATATTTTAGATAAATCAAATATATTGGTAAATAAGTATCCAATTTTTAGTAAACTATTTACATACTTAAAAAATATATTTTTTATCAAAAATTTTTGTACTGATTTTTATGAGAAAATAATATAATTAGTTTCTACAAATTTTAGAAATTTTATTGTGAAAAAATAAATTCATTTTTTAAATCATCATGTTAAAATAATCTTAGGGTAAAGTTTTTGGATTTTTCATAAAATATTGATTTTTAGTGAATAATGAAAATTATTGATTTTTATAAAATTTTAATTTTTTCATTGAAAAGGACCCATAACTCATGGTCAATTTTTATAGATTGAACTTCCCAAAAAATACTTTTATAATTTCTTTATATAATTTTGATTATATATTTTTTATAGATTGATTGTCCTTATATAAATTCAACATCAATTATCAAGGGAGGGAGATCACTCTTCACATCCCAATTCATCCTCTAATTCTGTACAAGTGTGAGGAAGAGGATGAATCTCCTTTGGAATCATCATCTATAATGTAGATATTACTATCTTGCAAGAAACAAAATCTAGAAAAAATGATTGATATAAAGGAAATAATTATTCCTGAATACATTCCCATTGTATGGGATTATACTGATGTATTCCCTAAAGAGTTTTCTAATATTCCTCCTAATTGAGAGGTTGAGTTATCAATCAAACTTATACCTATATATTTTCCTATATCCAAGACTCATTATATAATTTCCACCATTGAGCTGGAATAAATGAAGAAATGGTTATAATAGAATCTGTAAAATAGTTTTATATGTCGGATCATTATATCACGGGGTGTGTCGGTCTTCTTTATCAAGAAAAAGGATGGGTCAATGAACCTATAAATTGATTGTCGTGAGCTCAAAAAAAATCATAATAAATAACATTTATCCCCTTATATGGATAAATTAATTGTTCAATAAACTACATGGATACCAATACTTCTATAAGGTGGATAATCGATTAGGATATCACTAATTATAGGTGAATAAGGAAGATATTCTCAAGCCTTCCATTCAAATAAGGTATGGTCACTATGAGTTCAAAGTGATTCCCTTTGGACTAGCTAATGATCTAAGAATATTTATAGACTTAATGAATAGAGTCTTTATATATTACCTCAACAAATTTTTGGTTATCTTTATAGATGATATTCAAATATATTCCAAAATCAAGGAGGAGCATGAGGAGCATTTGAATATTATGAAAAAGACTTTGCAAAATGAGAAGATATATATAAAGTGCAGTAAATGTGAGTTCTATAATGAGGAGGTATCATTATTGGGGAATGTTATCACCAATAAAGAAATATTTTTGGACCCTTTTAAGACAAAGGCAATTGAGGAGTGGCCCAGAACAATATCTATAAAATCGATCTATAGTTTCCTTGGAATATTGGGGTATTATTGAAGATCTGTTAGAAACTTCTCATTATTTTCAAACCCACTAACCAAGCTAACTCGGAAGGGGGTAATTTTTTTATGGGCCAATTATTTTGAAGATAGGTTCAAGGAATTGAAAATGAGGTTTATCACTATTCCAATCCTCACACTTCCCTAAAATGGGTAACTTTTCCTGGTATATAGAAATGTTTTAAAGAAGGTATTAGGGTGTGTATTGATGAAAAATGAAAAAGTGATAGCCTATACCTAAAGGTAGTTGAAAATGCATAAGAAAAACAACCCAATGCAAGATCTAAAGTTAGTTGTCATGATCTTTGCATTGAAAATTTAGCAACAATATCTCTATATGTATAAGTTTAAAATATATATAGATCATAAGAGTATGAAGTATATATTCACACAGAAGGAGCTAAATATGCACCAATGAAGATGGTTTGAGCTGATCAAGGACTATGACTACCCAATCCACTTTCATCTTAAGAAACCAAATAAATTATTAGATGCTCTGAGTAGAAAGGATCGTATGATCTTATAAATTTTGAGAATTGAGAAGGATCCAATCTTATTATACTTGAAATGGATGGACATAGGGATCATAAAGAACATCATTCATTTCTTGAATTATTGATCATCCATACCTTATGGAGAAGATAAAGTATGATCAAAGAGATGATATGGAAATATAGAATAATATTGAAGCTATAAGAAAATAGAAATACTTAGAGTTCAAAATTGATGATGAAGTAGTGGTATGATTTGGGTCATGATTATGTATACCATCAAATCCTAAGATAAAGAAGGAGTTGTTGAATAATTCACATAGCTTGAAATTCTCCATCCACCATGGGATCACAAAGATGTATCAAGATTTGTGAGATCACTATTGGTAGGAAAATATGAAGAAAGAGGTCACAAAATATACACTAAAATTTCTGACATGTCAGTAGGTGAAGGCTGAAAGGAAAAAAATCCCAAGGGGATGATGGAAACATTACCCATACAAACATTGAAATAGGAAAACATCACCATGGAATTTTTCACTGGTCTTACAAAGACATTAAGAGGAAATAATTTTATATAGGTTATGGTGGATCAGCATATAAATACTGCTCACTTCGTTGAAATTCTAGAGGATTTGTTGCTCAATCAACTTGCAAGAATATACATCAGAGAATTTATGAGGCTACTTGGAACCCCACTATCAATTATATTAGATCAAGATATAATATTTACCTATAAGTTTTGTAAAAGTATCAAGCATGATCTAAACACTTATTTGAACATTGGTATGGTCTATCACCCCCAAACCAAGGCCTAATCTAAGTGAACTATCCAGGCACTTGAGGATATGTTGAGAGCCTGCTTGATGTACTTCAATGGAGGATGGGATCAATAATATTTTTTACTCAAGAATACAAATGTATACATATTAATCCCTTGATAGAAAGAAATTTTTAACACCTATGTGTTAGGATGAAGTTATTTAATGAAAGTAACTAAGACCATAAATTGTTGAGAAAATGGTAGAAAGGTTTGAAACCATTCGACAACACATTAGGGATGTTCAGAATCAACAGAAGAGCTATATTGACAATCATTGATTAGATTAGTAGTGTGATGTTAGAGATAAAGTGTTCCTCTTCATATCTCCATGGAAGAGAGTCATGATATTTAGGAATAAGTGTAAGTTAAGTCCCAGGTATATCATCCCCTTTCAGATTATTGGTCGCATATAAGTTATGGCCTATTGACTAGCACTCCCACTAACCATTTCTCAAGTACATAATGTATTCCATGTATCCTTCTTGAGTCAGTATAGACCATATATCTCGCTTGTATTGAATTTATAGGTGGCACAGCTAGAAAATGGTCTCTCTTATGAGAAGAAACTAGTTAAGATCTTGCGTCATGGAGATAAATTCCTACGCAACATAATAACTCACCTAGTCAAATTACTATGGAGAAACCATAAGTATGAGTAGAAAACATGGTGATTAGATAAATAAAGGAAGCAGAATTACCCCCACCTATTTTTACCTTATTTTGTAAAATTTCAAGAATGAAATTTCTTAATGTGGGAAGAATGTAACAACCCATAACTCTATCAATATAATTTCCCTTATGATTATATAAATGTGTTATATTTAGTAAAGAACATACACCACATGATAAAACTAATAAAATTTTATTATATTAATTTGAACATTAAATTTAGATAATAAAAATGGTTATAATAATTGAATTTATTACAATGGGACAAGAAATGGAAAATGAGATAATAATAATAATAATAATGGGAAAATTTGGATCTAGTTGATCCCTTAGAATAATCTCACTCATGAACAAAACTATAGAAATGAATCAGAATGTCAGTAATGTAATAGAAATTTTGAAAACAAAAATATATATAAACTTGAGAGAAAATTTAATTTAATGAATAATAAATAAAATATTAGGTATTTATATGAATTAGGGATCTCATATAACCATTATAAATATTATTTTTCTGAACATTGGAATGGTAATTTGATTATTAGGAAGAGTAACTTGACTATTATAATAGTATCATCACCTAAAAAAGTGTAAAATAATATTTATTTATCTTATAAAATGAAAATTTGATAGATTTATATCATGGTACATGTAAATAAATATTTTAAAAATGAAAAATTAAGTGTTTATATTTTTGAAAAACATAAATATTTTAATTACACTTTTATAATAAATAATATGATTTAAAAGAAATTTTAATTTCATAAAATGTATTTATTAATTAATATTAGGTTTTATTAAAATTATAAGATGATTTTATGAGACCATAAGTAATTTTTCAAAGGGTCAAAAAATTGGTCATAAAATTAAAATTGATATCTTTTGAATAAATGATGGTTTTATTTAAAAATTAAATTTATCATGTTTAGAAAATTATTTTTCAAAAAATGTAATTAATTTTTTTAATATATATCTAATAATATTTGGAGTGAATTTTTTGTATTTTTCTAAAATAGATGATTTTTTTATGAATAGTGAAATATGGTAAAATATGTTATTTAACATTATAAGATTAATACAAAAAAATTGATTCATGGATGATGTAAGAACCCATTAGTTCAAACTAAAATGCACTAGTTACTTTATATAGTCACAATAATCAATAATATTGATATTATTAGGCCAAAATAATAAACTAATGATTATAATATTGAAAGTCACCTCTCTACTCCCCTTATAGAGACCACCCCTCACAACCTTCTCTCCTTACACTTTCTAAGTCTTTTATATTTCCAAAATTATCCCCAATTATATTCTCAATTCTCTCCCCTATGTCCTAGTGATTCTATTTTCATCAAAATTCTAATTCAAGGTGCCTTAAGTGAAATCTCAAGAGGATGCTTCCAAAGGAGAAGGTAATACTCTCAATCGAGTCTTTTATTTTTATCTTCCACATCATCCTCTGAAAAAAATCCATTAAAAATGGAATAATAACTTCAATATAATATTTATACTTAAATTTTATTTTTTTAAATATAATATCTATCATCCATCATCTTCTATTCTCTTATTATTCTAAAAATGAAAACATTGTTCGTATTATGTTAGTTCACCGCCTTCATGAATGATGTGTTTTTGTTTACCGTTACCACTTCATGGAAGGTATAAATTCACTTATAATGTTTTTAAATGAACTAATTATGTATATTATATATTTTTTCACATTCCTTAATGAATATATGTCTATAATATTTAATAAAATGAAAATGGTATGTGATTGTCGGTAAAACTGCATAAATAAACCAAATTTATAACACTAACGTTTTTCTAAAAGAATCATCACTGTGAAATTACACATATAGGTATTTATAACCATATAAATTAATATAAGTAAATTAATACCATTTCAAATAACTTTTGTATTTTTAGTCCCATTTTACAAGAACATCAATAATTATCAACAAGTGATCCGACCTTAGAACTACAAGACGAACGCTCCCTAAAAAAATTAAACATTATATCTCATCAAAATGATTATAAATGAAAATAATAAAATGATAATGAATATAATATATATTTATAAGGTTATAAATTAAAGAATCTAATTTTATTATATAGGATGGTAAGTGCAAGTACAGAACTATTATGGAACATAAGGTAACAGATCTCTCTAAACCACCCTTTTCTTTGGGTTATAACCTTTATCTCCCTAACTCACTTTATCTCTATATTTAATTTTATATAATGCTTCTAAATTATGTATATATATCTCTTAAAAATATACATATCTTATTATACCTTCCTTTTATGGGGTAATACATTCCTTAAGTTCATTTCTCAAATTCCTTGTTTATGAAATCTCCTTTGATTATGATTTGAGGCAAGATTATGCAACCTATTTCTTTCCATGTGAATTTATCATGTTTATTCTTAATGATTTATTTTATTTTATTTTTACAAGTAATCATATACATGTTATGATATGTTCATTCAGATGGTGCTTCAATTCATTCGGTAACGATTTTGTCTCATGAGATGTTATGTATGAGATTAAGGAATAAACCTAATTCATGATGGGGCTTTGTCCACCATGTGATGTTGTCTTGGTAGTTATCCTTGACTCATGTTTATGTCATGTTATATGTTTCTTCCACTTTCCTATGTTTCCACGATCATATTATACCATTTTTTTATGTTATTCTCCCATGTTATCATTCATGATCCATCTCTTTTATGATATCATGTTATACCATTTGAATCACATGTTATGAATTGATATAATGTTTGTTCCCTTACTAGGATTTATAGCTCACTCATTTATTTTATAAGTTTCACCATTTATTCCTATAATTTTTTTGAATCTCTAAGGTATTTATGTGCTCATTTTTATTATTAAAATAAATTTTTTAAATTTTAGTTTCAATTTGATGTATTATGAACCTAGTATTCCAAAGTCATTAGGATTCTCGATCCTTTGGTTGTAATTAATGGATATTTACATTAAAAATCATGTAATAATATGTTTAAAATTATTTAATATCTATATTTTTTAAAATATGATGGTATATTTTTTTGGATATTAGGAAAATATCACTTTTGTGAGAACCCTATGGATAAGTATAAGTATAAGAGAATATCTTGGAATTTTGGTAAAGTATAGTGATAGTGGTTTCTAATAAATTAAATCCATGTTTATATATTAAAAGTTTCTTTGGTTATAGAATAGTTGTAACTAGGGTTAATAACCCCAAAAAATTAACATTGGTCTTTAACTCAATCATCACCTCGTGTGCAAAAATGAGGCCTTGTTGCACACTTGATTGGACAATATCACTGGATATGATTTTTCAAATTCACAAAGTCTTTAAAACCCATTATAAAGGACATAAATATACTATTAGGTAAGAAAAATTAATAGGTAAATCTCCATGGGTAACCAATATTTAAACCTAAATACCTAAAAGTTGGGATTTATAGGTCATTTATAATTTATTCCTTCTAAGTTCATAGTTTCAATTTAATATGTTTATAGGTTAAAGTATTCTCATCCATTTATTTATTTTAGTTCATGTAGGTAAATAGAATTAACCATGCTAAGAACCAACATGATAGGTAGTGTGATGATTTCCCTAATGATATTTCAATCCATATAGAAGTGGTAGATGGTAACTTGATGGCAGTACTGGCTCAATTAAATCGTGTTAAGAATAATAACTTGAATCATGTGGAATTCCCTACTTCTCTTGAGAAAGATAAAGTTGTGGTTGAGTACATTATATGAAAAATAACTTATACCTTTAGTGGGTCTTCTAATACCCTCATCATAGAATAATATATTTTCTCCATTGAGAATATATTCTCTATCCTCTGATTCTTAGAATAAGAGAAATTCATGTCGGTTTCCTGTCACCTTGAAGTGGAATCTAATCAGTGGTGGATAGTGATCAAGAATACAAAGTCCAAAGAAGAAATTTATTCCATGGAATTAAAAGGATTAAATAAAATATTTTTCAATAAATATTTTCCCTAAAATCTCTATTTTAAAATGGATATGGATTTATGATGAGTACATATTTTTCATACAAATTTTAAATTTCAATTGTTAAATTTATTATGTTTCTAATTGATAATATCCATGTTTTAATTGAAAATATTCGTTTTTTGGTATTTAGTTTATTTGGATATAATTTTTTGAAAATGAAATTAAAATATAAATAAATAAATGATTTAAAATATCTTATTTTTTTATGTATTATTTGTGTGTGGTGTATGAGGGGGACTTAGCAAATAAAGGCATGCACCTGGCTTGCCCTCAACTTAGGAAGACATGCCACATAGAAAGACCATGAAGGGACCACCAGCCAAGGACTCTTTAGAAAGGAAATGAATATGGGGAAACCAATTTTTTGGGTTTTCATATGGGTAAAAGAACATGAATGAGGGTGTGAGCACTTGCGTGTTGGGTTCTGGTCCTCATGGTGATGGGAGGAAGGCTTTATCGACATGAGGAGGTGTATAGCGGCATTAGGCGTCCTTCAATACCCATCCTTCTTAATACTAAGATAGTGGTAGTTATTAATATAAATAAAGGAGTTTGATGTCTTTAAAAACCAATGTGGGACACATGCTTATCTGGGGAACTATGCACTTACAAATGCGGAGTTGTTTTTCCTTCACCTGTGTGATTTTGTCCTTAGATATAACCTTCCCCCCAAAACCCCAGATGTTGCATCGTATACCATTATGCCACATTATCTCCATCACTAATACATCATGGAAAATATATGATTAATTATGAGATATCAATATTCCTATTTGTGAATTGATCTCTATTATTCCATATCTATGGCTAAGTGGTATAGTTGCCAAGGGAGACCAAATCAAAGAAAATGTTTTCCACCGTGGCCTCTCAGCTTCACCATAGCCATGCAAGAGAATAATAATCATTAATTATAAGACCTACACTACAATTTTTAGGGTTATAAAATGTATTAAATTGTTTTTTAAGATGAAAAATAAATTGTAATGTGGGTATCTATCTACGCAATAGGACATGCATGGTCATGCAGCTTAGAAAGGGTTTTGTTGTAGCTTCACAACTCCACGTCATAGGGTGGGTTTGTCTAAAAATTTAAATACCTTAATTTCTTGGTTTATCCTTAGATGAAACTTTTTTCCATAAAATAATATTTAAAAAACACACTCAGGGACCTCTCCAACCTCTAATAAGTTGTAATTATCCAATAAAAATGAAATCTTGGCCAACCTCCATTTATCAAAGGAATAATCACTAATTCTAACTAGTTAAAACCAAAAATGCACATAAGAGAAAGAATGAGAAAAATAAAAAAATAGGGAAAATAGGAATTCAACTTTTAAAATAAGAGAAACATCTCTCATGGAGAATAAAACAAGGAGAATCAATTGTGCAAGGGTACTTTGACTTCAACTAAAACTAGACCTAGAACTGGATGACTAGAATTGGATGTTACTAGTGAGGTTTACTACTATAGTAGGTTTATTTTAGTTTCTATATCCTCTCATGACTAGTATGAGGGGTAACTCTTCTTTTTAATAAGCATGTAATGATAGGTTATTTAACCTAGTTAAGGAATTATAATCAAGTAACTAAAGTGGTTTTTTGGATTCATTATTATTATTTTAATCTTCTCATTATTTTACTCAATGACCATTTTCATCTAATAAAGAATTGTCTTCTTTAAATGTAATAACCAACCACCATTTCCCTAGTACAAAAAATGTATTGATTGAAATGGATATGTTTAAACATAGTTTTGTGTACCTGAATAATTGATAAAACATAATAACAAGGAGCAGAAAGGGGAATCAATAGTATATAATGTGAGTAATCTAAGAGGAGGATCACTTTGATCCAATTCTAACATCACTCTAATTTCTATAAATATCTGACTTCAGTAGAGGCATGAAATGGGATTTATTTTTCTTGGTATGATCATCTCAACATTCAAAAACCAATCTGAGTTTTTAAATTTCTATTTTCATTCAGTTTTATTAAATATTTTAAATCATTTCTACACGATTCTTGTGTATCAACATTAACCTTCCACTCTACTACATTTTAAATTTAGTTATTTTAGTTTAAGCATATAAATTTTCTCTTTGATATCCTTGAGATAAATAAATACTCTATTAGATGAATTAAAAACAAGATCCATTTTTGGGGAGTGGTGACTATAAATCCTTAAAGTTTTCAGTTATTTCATATTTTTTATATTTTTCATCTTATTACACTTGGTCTTATTATTGTGTGGTGTTAGGATCAAATTTTATGAATGAGTACTACATAAGAGAAAAAAAAAGAAGGAGATCCTTCTGTAGATTGTGAGATTGAAAGGAAAATCAGAAAACAAAATAATAACATAAAAAATAATATAACACCATGGTTAGGAGAGAACATTTTCAAGGATCTAGCAGAGAATAAATTTAATGAGCATTACAAGAGGTTGAACAGGGGGCACTATATAATCTCCAAAGCAGAGATAAGGTGATGAAAACACATATCCACTATAGAAGACCCTAAAATGTGAGGGTACATCCTAGAATCTTAGTACCTCCTTTTTTCCCCAAATTTTCAGGATAATTCATTGGTCACTCAAATGATCACTTATTCCATCATCGATATTCCACATGAAGACCCCAATTCTCACATTGGGAGTTTCTTGGAATGGTTTGTCACATTCTAATTCAAAACTTCCATAATAAATGTTGTCAGATTATTCCTATTAGGATTATCACTGAAGGAAAATGAATGATAATGGATCTAGATCCTACCTCCACACATGATAATGATATGGGAATATCTAGTAAGGATATTTTTTGACAAGGTTTTTCCTAGCCTCAAAATTAATGGATTTATGGGTAATTATTTTAAATTTTTAACAATTATGTGAATAATAATTATACAGTGTATGGGAGAGATTTAAGAGTTTTATAATATGATTTCATCATCATGAAATAAAAACTTAGTAACTAATTCAGACCTTTTATAAGGTTTTATCATAGGGAAATCACTTGATAATTGATGCCGCTTCGGGAGGTTTGATCATGAAAAATTCATTGGAGGAGAGTTAGGAATTGTTATATGAAATGTCTAGAAATAGTTTTCAATGGTATATGGATCAAGGAAAAGCAGTTCAATGAGTGAATATAGTGTAAAATAACTGGGTTTCCACCCAAATAAATTCTATATCAAAGAAACATGACATGATGATGGTCAATCAATATTCCCAAGGTGTGTATTGTGAATAATTAGATTATTTATATTTTAATAAAGAAAATTATGTGTATTTATGGAGTCCATAAAAACCACAAAAACATAACTAAGGATAAGGAAGTCGTCAAGGCCAAGGATTCCAGCCAAGATAATATGGCTTTCAGCCACAACACCAAGGCTCGAAACATACAAGTCAAATTCACTCATTGGAAGAGACATTAAAAAGTTTCATAACCACATTAGGGTTTTGTAACACCCCATTATTCCACGGTACGCTTCTCTTTGAATAACACTATAGCGTGTTTTGTACGCAACTTCGAGTTCTAACACACCACAACCACTCAAACTAGCCGTTATGGATAGTAATACCCACTTTTTGAAATTTTATGAATTTTATCTTTCAAAATGGACTTACTTTTTGGATTCAGAATATTAAAATTATCTTAGGGTGAATTTTTGGTACTTTTCTGATAACTTTCATATTTTGATGAATAGTTAAAATTACTAAATTTTAATTAAAAACAACTTTTTTAATCGAAATAATTAATAGTGATAAATTATGCATTTTAATTGTTTTAAATTATAATTAGATTATATTTTTATCATTTAATACAATTTAGGTCTTTATAAGTAATTTCACATTTAAATTTGACATAAACAAGTGTCAATCTTTTGATAGTTATTATTTCATAAAAACACGCTTTTTGTTTTGACAACAGGAATTAATTTTAAATTAATTTCTGCCACTTCTGTGTTTTGAATTTAGAAAAAATAGATTCCATATTTTTAATAAGGAGGTCCAAATTGTGTAAATAGGTAAATTTTATTTTTAGACATTTTGAATAATTACTTCGGTAAATATTTTATTTACCATGGTTAAGGGGTAAATCCGGTCAATAAGGGTAAACAAATAATATTATAAGAATATTAAATTACTATAACACATGTCCTAACCCTATTGGATGATACATGTCCGACCATGGGCATCTTTGGGTTGATTTTGGGACCTCATGGAGCCACTTGTAAGTGATAATAACACTTTATATTAATTAAGTTAAAGTAAATACAAAAATGACATAAGCATATATTTGTCACGACCCGTCCTCGGGGCCCGTGTTGTGACTACCCCAAGCCCGCCTTCCATAGGCCAGGGGCTGGCGACTAGCACCAAAGGCATAAATCATGATAAAAAGGGAAGGCATTGCCTTTATGAAACGTAAACACACACAACCAGAGTACAAGCGGAAGCAAACACTAAGTAAAGTAGTATAAAAAGTGTTGGAAGTACATGGGGCCGGAAATACAAGCCCAACAGAAAGGTACAACTACAACTGAAAGAAAGTACAACTGAAAAGACAACAACTGAATGGTGAAGTAGCTCCTAGATCTTCCTTCGGGTTCCTACCTGAAGGGTAGGTATAGATGTCCTCCTCATCACTTTGTGTCTATCGGTCCGCTCCATGTGCCATCACACTAAGTGTCCACCTCCATGTACTGTCCAGTCCTTGTACACTCTACCTCGGTCAGCGTTGTCCATCGTCTGCATCCAACACAATGAGGTGCGGGCATAGCCCGTGCAGGGGAGAGTATAACGATACTCAGTAAGGACCCCGAGACCCTCAAGGTCTCACTAAATCCAACAAGGATAAACCACAAAGAAGAATCTCAACAGGTAATCTTTACTTAGGAATATTCCCATACATATATCTAAGTTATCAAGTAACCCATCTCAATCATGAGGTAAACACAAAGGTCAAAGACTCAGCTCAAACCAGGATTTTTATTCATGATTTCGAAAACACGGCTACTGTAGAACTCCTCCTCTGTCGAGCACAGTATTCTTGTCATGACTACGAGGTGGTACTCACTAACCTTAGACTGTTGAGGTACTCCTCCTCTGCCGAGTACCACGGGTATGTCGCCCCAACATAGTAGCAATTCCCCACCATGGGTATGTCGCTACAACTAAGCGCACCCCCTCATAGCCTACAGAGGTACTCCTTCTGTCGAGTACCGCGGGTCTGCCACCCCAACACAGTAGTGCTCCTCAACCATGGGTCTACCACCCCAACACAGTAGTGCTCCCCACTGGTCTAGTCAAGTCACTCTGAATCGAATTGGACAAGCAGTCATCAGGTCTTAGCCAGCTACAAGGTCTCCGTACTTTGTACGCTCATCTCCGGGAGGATCCGCTCCTCGAGATATTGTTCGATACTTCCAGGTGTCACATAATCTCTCGTGGAAGTATCTCATGGGACCGCCTCGTCATAGGGGTCTCAAAGCAACAGACGGCGCATCAATCGGACGACCGGTCTGTGAGTTATTAGCATTTCAGTTCCAGGGGCCCGGTTGGTTTCGTGTACGAACAAACCCGACCATATCTCAATTATACCCCAAACTCCATGGGGTATACTCAAAGGAACCGTTTATCAATGAGATTACCAACGCCGCTGACGGTTCTTCAAACGAACGTCCGGTCTGAGAGTTATTGGCTTTTCCTTTCCAAGGGCCCGGTTGGTTTTTAAGCTAAAACCAACTTGACTGTACTTAAAATACGTCCAAACCTCAAGTGGAGTATTCTAAAAGAACAGTCTCATCAATAGGGATCCAACGTAGTTGACGGCACATCAATCGGACGTTCGGTCCTTAAGTTATAAGCATTTTTTCTCCAAGGGCCCGGTTGGTTTCAGGTACAAACCAACCTGGACATACAAAAACTTCACCAAAACCTTGATTGTAATATACCTAAATGACCATCCCGATCCAAGTAATCCTACGCAACTGACGGTGTGTCGATCGGAAGTCTTTAGCTCAAGTTATGAGCGTTTCAACGAATCTGGTCCGAAAAAGGGGGTATGGGCCCGGTCCGACCTGACCCAACCCACCCTGGGTCGGCACGAACAGGGTCAACCCGACCCGGGTCTGGGTCCGGCCTGGCTGGGCACGGCGCGGCCTGGCCCGGCCGGCGTGGTGACCCGGTCCGTGTGACGCGGTGGCCTAGCCGCGTGGCTGGGGCGGTGAAGCCCGCTTGGTCATGCTGACCAAGCGACGGCGGTGCCCTGCGGGGCCCACCATAATCAATCAAGCGGGTGGTTTTCGCACCCCTTTTATCTCATAACTGAACCAGAAAGCGCCGGTTTCTTCTCCATGGAACCCACCGGGTTTCTCCCTGGCGCCCCCTCGCCGGCGGCCAGCTCAGCCGGTCGCCCTGCTGCCTAACCGCTGCGGCACAGCCGCGGCTTCCCTTCTGGCGTGGCGCGACGGCGCCGCACCGTCTCTGACCACCGCGGCCCGCATGGTCACGGCCCTTCTACCACTTGGCGCGATGGCGCCGTGCTTTCCTCCAATAGTCGCAGCCCACATGGTCGCGTCCCTCCTCCTCCTCTGGCGCGGTGCGACGGCACAGCTCCCCTTCGGCATTTTCGAGGCCCATGGTGATCGTGGCCTCGTTCTTCACACAACTTAGGTGACCCGATGACAAATGCGCTGCTTGTTTCTTCTGTGGTACTCTCTACCGGTGGCGCCGTTACACCACTATTGTCTTCAATCATTCAAGAACCATTGGAGGGACGTCGGGCCATGTTTGTTCATCTCGCGCCCTCCATGTTAGATGATAACATTCGGAAAACCATGTACCACAATTAAAAGATGAGGTAAGGGGATTTAAAATTATTCAAGAATGAGGCACAATTTTTATTCAAACAAAAATTGTTCTTAACCCCTACCTCGAATATGGTTCGCGGTTGACAAGCATCGTGGATGAAGGTGTCATTTCTGTCGTCGTAGGAGTGCACCCAAAGAAGAATTGGTGTATCCTCTCTTGTCGTGGAGAAGAGAAAAGAAGTCATGTCATCGTTCTTTGCGGAAGAGAGTGTCGTTCTTCGTCGAAAGAGAGTGTCATTCTTCGTCGGAAGGTTGATGTTCTTCGACAAAGGAGAAACTCTCTTCTTCTTTCACAAGAGATCTCTCTCAAATATTTCCCCCAACACAACATGTTCCAACCAAATTAAAATAAGGCTACCCCTTATTTTAATTAAACTTTCCAAGCATTCAAAATTCAAATACCTTAATTAAATAATTGAAGAGTTTGATTGCATTGATTAACATGTGTTGGTAAATAATAAAGAGGGAGAGAGGGAGAGGAAGAGTTTACACAATTTATGAGGAGTTTACAAATTAAAGAAGGGGGGTTTAAGAAGTTTAGGGGAAGGTGAAAGGATGGGGCTCGTGTGGGCCCCACCTTTCAAATATCAACACATGCGAAGTTGGATGGTTTTGGGCCCCACCAAAAACTTCCCATGGGAGGGATTAACTTCCAAAGTTATAAAATAAAATTGTTCTAATAATTTTATTTATTTTAAACAAATTCCCCAATTATTAATTCTCAACCCGCTTAAAACGCAGCTGTGGTAAATGTCCCCTTAAGCAATTATCGGTGCTGTGAGTTCATCGGTGCCCCCGGATTTCAATTCCGAGCACCGGTTCAAAAGATAGAAAAACACGCTTGTTCTTTTACTAAACGTACCCGATCTAAACTTCGTAAATTGATTCCAGGCACACCAGGCCTCGAAATCAAGTTCCATCAGAAGCCAGAGTCTCATAAAATTCCAAGGTATTTAAAAAAATCCTTGAAATTTCCAGGTCTTTACATTACTCCCACCTTAGGGATTTACGTCCCCGTAAAGCTTCAACACACACTAGGTAAAAAAAAGTGGTACTGATCATGCAAATGAGCCTCCCGCTTCCAGGTGCTCTCCTGGAGGTTCCCATGCTTCCAGTGAAAGCATACAAGAGGAATCGATTGTCCTCGTAGGACCCACTCCTGTCGATCCTCAACCACTACTGGAACCCCATGAAAGTCACCTCGTCATCGATGTCCATCTCCCCATGTTCGATGATGTGTGAAGGGTCATGCATGTATCTCCTCAGCTGAGTTACGTGGATGATGTCGTGCACCCGGTGCAATTGAGGTGGAAGGGCCAAGCGGTAAGCCATATCGCCTACTCTGCTAAGGACCTGGAAAGGTCCGAAGAATCATGGATATAACTTGCTGCCCCGGCCAAAACTCTGTAGACCTCGTCTAGGTGAGACCCGTAGGAAAACGTGGTCGCCACCCTCGAACTCCAGTGATCTTCATCTCTTATCAGCATAGGACTTATGTCTGCTCTGTGCAGTCTTCATCCACTCCTAGATGATCTGCACCTTCTCCATCATAACCTGAACCATCTCTGGTTCTACACGTGCTGACTCCATCACTATCCACAAAGGATATCTAAAACGCGTCCAGTTGCTGTCTCACCTCTCCTAACAGCTGAATGTCCGATCTCCCACTAAGAGCATCTGCTACAACGTTCCCCTTCCCAGGAGTATGGACTATCTCGAAGTCATAGTCCTGGAGGAACTCAATCCATTGCTTCTATCTCAGTTTCAGGTCCTTCTAAGAGAATGTACACCTGAGACTGTTGATATTAGAATAAACCTTAAATCGTTCGCTAAACAAACAATGGTGAGACTAGCCAATTGTAAGAACTCGTCTCCTTCTTCATCTACGTTCTACAAGAGCTGTTGAGATTTATCCTCTGTCTAAAAGATAAATCTGGTCTTATCCCCTGGTTGAACCACGTTCTTTGCCTAATACAGTCAATCCTGACATGAACGGTACAATTCATGTCTTGAATGACGTCGTAAGGCCTCGACGCTACTACTAAGAGATCCAACCGTTACACTCGCCTCCAAGTGTTGAGTCACACTATCAGCATCAGTGTGTGGTTACTGGGTCTCCTTCAGTAGGAATATCACAAGTGAGGGTCAAGTCAACAGTTTTAACCAGAACCTCTTAGTATCAACCATACAAAAAGGACAGGAAAGTAAACTTCACAAAGATAAGTGTCTTTTATTACTGCAGCTCGAAGTACAAAGACATAAAGAAAACACAACAATAACAACAGAGAAACTAGAAGCACCAAGAACAAAAGCCTCCATGCCTGGAACTAGTCTCACTCTTGTCCACCTGCTTCCGAAGCTCCATAGTCGTATGCTTCAGCTGCCTGAAGTCGTGCTCTCCCATATCCACCAGTTCCCTGCGGTCGGGGTGGAACTCCTGGTGGTGGTGGTGGTGACACCTCGAAGCGTCATACACCACCAGTTGTACGACCAGCTTCTCTTCCCCGGTCTGGTAGGTTCCTCCACTACCTTCTGCTCATCTGCTAGATAGGTCGGGCAGTCTCGAGCCAAGTTCCCCTCACCCCTCTTATAAAAGGTCACTCCCCCTTCTCTCTAATTCACACCTTCAAGGCCATTTGGCTCGGCCAAACTCTTCCTAAATACCCTATAAACTGTCCTCCCTTCATCCTAGAGGCCTTCCTTTGGTCATAAAGCCAACCTAAGGATCCATTTTGATCAAATCAAAAGGAAGAACTCGAATAAGAGGTAAATATATCATCACCTCTTTCAAGTTCCTTTCTTCTTCCACTTCCTTTCTCTTTGTTGTTTCCATTCTAAAATAATAACTATAGTATATTTTATATACTTTGATTTTATTATAAATATTGTACAACCAAATTCATTATTCTATCCATCCTTTGAATGAAATGTCATCATACGTGTGTACGTACGGCTTACCGTCTACACGTCGTGGTGTAATTGTTATTCAATACGTTATTATTTGTATGGGTATAATAATGATGTGTAACTGATGTAAATAATAAATATAACATGATAATAATTATGTATATATGATATACTATTCAATTATATATTATTTTAATATCATAAAAAATGATATTGTCGCTCGTGCGTATGTAGGGATTACCGTCTCTACAAACGCGATGAGATTTATTCCCCATCGTATCCATTCAAGACTAATTTTCATTAGAAGATTAAAAATAATGTTTAAAGACTTGATATAATTCTGTATATTAATAATATACATCCCATACATAACAAATATGACTCATATAACAAATAATATAAAGTAAAATGAATCTTTTAACACCCGAAACAAAGATAATACTAAGATATTATTAACAAAGAAATGTTAAAAGATCATATATGATATCATATTAATGTATATGATTCTTGTATAATTTAATAACAATTATTTCACCATTATACAGGAGGTTAACCTACCTTCGACCAAGGAAAATTGCAAGTTAAGGGCTTATTTCACAATCTCTTCATTATCCGAGGTTGTTTATACGTAATTATCTAATGAGACCTCTTTATCATCCACATCCATGTTTCTTAAAAATGTATTTCAAAACATTATTACTATTTTATAATATGGGTTAAAGTCATTTATACCCTTGTTTGACATTTTATAATATTTTTATAAAGGAATCTTTTCGTCGTTTTCCAAACAAGGTCCTTTTTAACCTTTTTGATAAAATTAAGGTAAGAATGTATTTTTTAACTTATATGGTGGGTTCGGCTATTTTCCACTGTTAGAAAATCGTCGAAGCTTCCCTTACAAGATTATAAGAATATTTTCAAAGTAAATTTTTTATTTTATAATTATGTTACTTTTAAATGATTTCAAAAAAAGAGATATTTCTCCCAAATAGTTTTGATTTCATCTATGTCAACATCCTTTGATTGATTTTAAGCTTATTTGAAGTTGATTTATTATGATACAAAACTTCCATATTTTATTGAAGGTTTTGTGATATTTTTGACTATGGATGTGTTATTTTTATATCATTCATGGTTTATAGATAAAGTATTTAAATTTCATGTGCTAATTTTAATACGAATGTTTATGTTATGTTTAAACTTGTTCATATGAGGAATGGATTGGACTCAGTAAGTGACAGGTGGAGCCCACTATAGCTCCTTGATGCATCGGTATGTCTCATGAGATAAACTAGTGTCTTGGCACAAGGCCTTGAAAAAATCTTATTTTTAGTCTCGGCACAAGGCCTTGACTATGTGGTTATGATAGTCTGGAATTATGCATTCCGTCATTATGAAAGTGGTTATTGATATTGCATGTGATTATTCAACTAGTAGAATATCCATGTGAATAAGTAAATGGAATTATTTAATTTTATTTTTTTCCATGTTATGCTAAAGTTCAAGTTTAAAAGGATTTTGTTTTTGTTATACATTTCCTTAAATGTTTATTCTTATTTATAAAATTTTCCGCTATATTGTTATCCTTACTAAGCATCTGAGCTCACCCCTTTCTATGTTTTATTTTTTTCCCAGGATGTGAAGAATTATTTTATGACTGACCTGCAGGGATAGTATGAGGGGATATGAGTGTGGACTATGGAGACTATGTTGTTGTAGTTTTCCATTTTATCATGTAATGTAAGACTTATGAATGTATCTAGTGTTTCCAAGGCTACTAAACTAATCAGTCTTTTGAGAATTGATCTTTTGTGATCATGCCAATGTTATGTAATAATGCACCGACTCTAGGTAACTGGGGTTGGGGAATTACAGTTGGTATCAAAGGAAGTTTAGTACAAACCTTAGAAGCTAGATTTAGATAAACTCTGATTAGATCACATAGACCTAATATGGACTTTGAGGATTAGTATAGAAGAACTTCCTAGAATTTTGGTATTGTAGATATTTTTTAAGTTTTCTGAGAAATACATCCTTGTCTGGATATGAGTAGAAAGAGGTGGCTCTGGCACAGATGTACCTAGGGGTAAAACCCAAAAACATCACTTTGAGCTAGACTCGAATGGGAACTGGTGCACGACAACGAGCATTGCTGCACTCTTGGTTACGACACTCCCGGGGGATATGATTAGGATAATTCTCATTTTATTTACAAATCATTATGAAGGGTTTATGAGTATATACTTCCTCAAAGAAAACATTTTTTTATTATTATGGATTATATCCATAAAATATTCAATTTATGTTAAGTGTTTTACAAGTTTGGAATTATGTATTTCAATTCATAAACTAATCTAGTTTATTCCATTGTTTAGAGATGGTTCCTAGGGGAAGGAATGGATACCATATCAATTCCCGCACTCCATGTATGGATTTCCCTCCTACTCAAGATAATTATAGTGGAGCTAGTGATACAACTGGTGCTGATCAACTTATCACCATACTGGGACAACTCACTCAGGTTATGAATAATAACCTTACCCGTATGGAGCACCTCGATCCACAACATGGAGGATCAATGTTAGATCGCTTCATGATGCAACAACCACCAAAATTAAATGGGAGCACAAATCCATTGGTATATAAGTAATGGATAAGTTCTTTAGAGAAAATATTTCATGCCTTGGGGAGTAGCGAAAGGGAAAAGGTTGTCATGGCAGTTTACCGCCTCACTAGAGATGCTGATCAATGGTGTTCATTGATTCAAAACACAAAGGAAGATGATGAAGTATCAAATATGGAATAGAGGGAGTTTAAAGATATTTTCTTAGAAAAATACTTTCCTCGTGACCATCGAGAAGATAGGGAAAGGAAATTTCTGAGTATGAGGCAAAAGGAGTATGATAATGTCACAAATTATGAGGCTAACTTTACAAGGTTAGTGAGGCACGCCGAAGATTATATACGTAACCCAAGAAGTAAGATTGATCATTTATTTGATGGGTTAAAACTGTATTTCTATCGATCATTAGTCTCACAATCCTTCTCGTCGTACGAATATATTGTCTCATGTGCTATCAAGACAGAAAAATAATTCTCTAAGTCTTATGACTTTAAAGCAAAGCAAGAGAAGAAGAGATCTGCTGATCACTCAGGAAATGGAAATAAGGGGAATAAGGGAAAAGTTTAATATCAATCCAGTAGTAAATGTGGAAATAAACACCCTGGTACTTACTTGAAGGGAATGTGAGTCTATTACAAGTGTGTCGAAAAAATCCACCAAGCTCATGATTGCAAGGGGAAGAAAGAAGCTACTGATGTTAAATGATAAAATTGTAGGGAGATAGGAAATTATGAAAATGAATGTCCTAAGCATGAGGGTAACTTACCTCAAAAAAGGCCAAGGGACCAAGTCCAAGCTTATTCTATCACTACTGCTGAGTTTGAAGCTTCAAAAGACGTGGTAGCGGGTAATTTAATGGTTTCCTCAAGTTTAGCCAATGCTTTATTTGATTCTGGATCATCGCATTATTTCATATCTTCTCAGTTTTCTAAGAAAATTAGATATTTCCAATACGATTTAACAAGGGAGTTGTCAGTAAAAACTCCTAAAGGAAGTATCATTGCAATAAAGTTCTGTGAATCAGTCCCTATTAGAGCATATAAATGTTCTTTATCTGCTGATATCATCATCATACCCATGATTGAATTTGATATAATCCACGGTATGGATTGGATTTCGGACCACGATGTGAAGATAAATTGTAAGAAGAAGGAGGTTAAAATTTTTTATGATGATGATAATGAACACCTTATCTTAAGAGCAGAATCATCACCACCTAATTCTTATCTAGATCCACCCCTAGTAGCTCAACTAAATTTAATTATTGGTGAGGAATAGAATGAAATAACTGTGGGTGAGGAAATGAATGTTAAAATAGAGGATTTACCTCTTGTGAAAGAATATTTTGATGTATTTTCAGAAGATTTACCTGGACATCCTCCAGAATGAGAAATTTAGTTTTCCATTGATTTAATTCCTGGATCAAGGCCCATATCGAAGACCCCTTATAGAATGGAAACTGTAGAATTAGTGGAACTAAATAAACAACTAGATTAATTGAGTAATAAGGGTTTTATTCTCCCTAGTTTTTCTCCATGGGGATCCCCTATCCTTTTTGTTAAGAAGAAAGATGGATCTATGAGGTTATGTATCGATTACAGGGAGATCAATGCTATAGCAATAAAGAAAAAGTATCCCCTACCTCGCATTGATGATTTATTTGACCCACTGCATAGAGCTAAGTAATTTTCAAAGATTGACCTTCGATCTGGATACCATCAGTTATGTGTGAATAAGGAAGACATTCTGAAGACATCATTTTGAACCAGGTATGGGCATTACGAGTTTACAGTGATGCCTTTTGAATTGACTAATGAACCCTCTGTATTCATGGATCTAATGAACAGAGTTTTCAAAGAATATCTCGATGATTTTGTAGTGGTATTTATTGATGATATCTTGGTATACTCCAAAAGCTAAAAAGATCATGAAAATCACTTGCGCATTATACTGAAGACTCGTAGAATACATGAATTATATGGGAAGTTTAGCAAGTGTGAATTCTGGCTTCAGGAGATTTCTTTTCTTGGCCATATTGTCTCTAAGGATGGAATCTCTATTGATCCTTATAAGACAAGAGAAATCTAATAATGCATAGCACCAACGAGTATAACTAAGGTACGCAGTTTTATTGGTTTAGTAGGTTATTATCGACGTTTTGTCCAGAATTTCTCCCAGTTGGATAACCCATTAAAAAAGCTCACACGTAAAGGGGTTAAATTTTTTTGGACAAAAGAGTGTGAAGAATGTTTTGAAGAACTGAAGAGAAGATTAGTCAATGCTCCTATATCGAATCTACCATCGGGGAATGATGGGTTTGTTATTTATAGTGTTGCTTCAAATAAATGACTCGGTTGTGTCCTTATGCAGAATGATAGGGTTATTTCCTATGCATCACGACAGCTAAAAATTCATGAGAAAAACTATCCTACTCATGATCTTGAGTTATCAACTATAATCTTTGCTTTGAAGATATGGAGACACTATCTATATGGTGAAAAATGTGAGATTTATACTGATCACAAGAGTTTGAAGTATATTTTCTCACAAAAAGAATGCAACATGAGGCAAAGGAGATGGATTGAACTACTCAAGGATTATGATTTCATGATACACTACCACCCGGGGAAGGCAAATAAGCTGGAAGATGCTTTGAGTAGAAAGGATCATGGAGTTTTGAACAAGATGAGAGTTTAAATGGATCTTATTTTCATGGATCTAGTGAAGATGGATATGGGAATTACCATGTAAGGTGAAACATCGATACTTTTTCAAATGGTTTCCAAACCATCTTTAATAGAAATGATAAATAGTTCTCAAACCGATGATGAAGAGTTTCAAAAGAAGATTAAAGCTATGAATGATGAGAGATTGAGTGACTTTGTGTATGAAGATGGAATTTTGAAATTTGGGAAGAGACTTTGTGTTCTCGATATACCTGATCTAAAAAGAGAATTGTTGGATGATGCTCATAGTTCCAATTTTTCTATACGGCCTGGTAGCACCAAAATGTATAGAGATTTGAAGGAACATTTTTGGTGGGACAACATGAAGAGGGAGATTGATGATTTTTGTGTCAAGATGTATGGTTTTTCAACAAGTGAGACCTGGAAGTCAATATCCTGGAGGAGTCATGCAACCTCTTCCCATACCTGAGTGGAAATGGGATAATATTATGATGGACTTTGTCATGGGACTACCAAAGAATACTAGAAGGAACGATGCAATATGGGTCATTGTTGATTGTCTTACCAAGTCAGCACATTTTATTGCTATAATATAAGATTTACCACTTGAACGTCTAGCAAGACTGTATATTAATGAAGTTATAAGACTTCATGGAGTACCCCTATCGATTGTTTCTGATCGTGATCCACGTTTTACATCAAGATTCTGGAAAAGTCTTTAGAAATCCCTTGATACTGAACTTCATTTGAGCACTTCCTACCACCCCCAAACTGATGGAAAATCAAAACAAACTATTAAAACCTTATAAGACATGTTTAGATCTTGCTCACTTGACTTTTAGGGTATGTGGGATCAATATTTACCTCTGGTGGAATTTTTCTATAACAATAGCTTCCATTCAAGTATTCGGATGGTACCATATGAAGCATTATACAGAAAGAGATATCGCACACCAACCTGTTGGGATGATGTTGGTGAAAGAAAACTCGTAGGCCCATAATTGGTGGAGGAAACGATGGAAAAGGTGAAGGTAATCCAAAACCACATCAAAGCAGCTCAAAGTAGGCAGAAGAGCTATGTCGATAACCGAAGGAAGGATTTGGAATTTCAAGTAGGAGATCATGTTTTATTGAAGTTATATCCATGGAAGGGAGTTATACATTTCGGTAAGAAAGGTAAATTGAGTCCCAGGTACATTGGAGCTTTCAAAATTCTAGAATGAATTGGGGTTGTATCCTATCGTTTGGCAATGCCGCCAAATCTCTCCAAAGTTCACGATGTGTTCCACGTATCACTATTGAGAAAATACATACCTGACCCAACGCATGTACTCACCTATGAAGAATTAGAACTAGAACCTAATATATCTTATTGTGAAGAGACTGTCAAGATTCTCGATACAAGAGAACAAGTACTGAGAAACTAGACGACTCATCTGGTAAAAGTTCTATGGAGAAACCATAAGATGGAAGAGGCAACGTGGGAACTCGAGGAACTTATGATGAAGAACCACCCGAGTCTTTTTATGCAGTAATATTCTCTAAATTTTGAGGATGAAATTATTTTAAGTAGGTGATAATGTAACACATCAAGCTTCCACGGTACGCTTCTCTTTGAATAATACAATAGCGTGTGTTGTACGCAACTTTGAGTTCTAACACACCACAACCACTCAAACTAGTCGTTATGAATAGTAATACCCACTTTTTGAAATTTTATGAATTTTATATTTCAAAATGGACTTTATTTTTGTATTTGAAATATCAAAATTATCTTAGGGTGAATTTTTGGTACTTTTCTGATAACTTTCATATTTTGATGAATAGTAAAAATTACTAAATTTTAATTAAAAACAACTTTTTTTAATCGAAATAATTAATAGTGATAAATTATGAATTTTAATGGTTTTTAAGTATAATTAGATTATATTTTTATCATTAAATACAATTTAGGTCATTATAAGTAATTTCACATTTAAATTTGACATAAACAAGTGTCAATCTTTTGATAGTTATTATTTCATAAAAACACACTTTTTGTTTTGACAACGAGATTTAATTTTAAATTAATTTCTTCCACTTCTTTGTTTTGAATTTAGAAAAATGGATTCCATATTTGGAATCATGAGGTCAAAATTGTGTAAATAGGTGAATTTTATTTTTATACATTTTGAATAATTACTTCGGTGAATATTTTATTTACCATGGTTAAAGGGTAAATCCGGTAAATAAGGGTAAACAAATAATATTATAATAATATTAAATTACCCTAACACATGTCATAATCCTATTTTATGATACATTTCTGACCATTGGAATCTTTGGATCGATTTTGGGACCCCATGTAGCCACTTGTAAGTGATAATGACACTTTATATTAATTAAGTTAAAGTAAATACAAAAATGACATAAGCATATATCTTTTAGTAAAACAATGTTTACATAGGGTTATACATGTTATCTCTTACATAAAAAAATATTAATTATAAATATAAAAATATTTCCTACATAATGGTATTTTATTTATAATTTTTAGACATTTAATAATTAAATTTATTTATGAGACAATGATGATGCAGTATTTTCCTTATTAATGAAAGAATCAAATAAATGGCATTATAAATGTTAAAATAAATATAATTTGAAAGTTTGTATGACATAAAATAATTTTATAGGTTAATATGACATTTTAGGACTGATTAAATGAATTTATTTCGAATTAATAAAGTTTTTAGGACTTTAACAAAAATCAATTATTAAATAGTGTCAAAAATGACATAAAAGAGTTTTTAAAATAAATAT
Source organism: Viscum album (assembly GCA_963277665.1). Taxonomy (NCBI): domain Eukaryota; kingdom Viridiplantae; phylum Streptophyta; class Magnoliopsida; order Santalales; family Viscaceae; genus Viscum; species Viscum album. Next base: position 690,530,489 of record OY728164.1, read on the forward strand.
TATATTATTAATTGATATTATATTCCTAAAAATATAATTTTCTGCCAAAAGACTTATATAATTATAGGTTTATCATTAATGAACCACTTTGGGTTCTCTCGGAAGTATATAGTATGTTTATCAACCATATAATATAAAAATACAAAGAGACATGGTAAATGACAAACTATTCAACTAAGAGTTAAATCTAAAAGATAAGGGTAAAATATTAACCCAAACCAGTATAAAACCTATTAGGTGAGTGGTTTTCTACCCATACCTACCTTTTCCTTTAAATAATCCATTTTGGATCCATTAGAAACCGAAAATTATTTTATTATAAAATAATATTTCAAGATTTTTTTAAGGTTCCCCTCACCCCTCTTATAAAAGGGCACTCCCCCTTCTCTCTAATTAACACCTTCAAAACCATTTGGCTCAGACAAACTCTGCCCAAATACCCTCTCAACTATCCTCCCTTTATCCATAGGCCTTACTTTGGTCATAAATCCAACCTAAGGAGCCCTTTTGATCAAATCAAAAGGAAGAACCTGAAGAAGATGTAAATATTCCATCACCTCTTTCAAGTTCCTTTCTTCTTCCACTTCCTTTCTCTTTGTTGTTTCCATTATAAAATAATAAATCCAATATCTTCTATATACTGTGATGTTATTATATATATGGTACAACCAAATTCATTATTCTATCCATCCTTTGAATGACATGTCACCATACGTGTGTACACATGGCTTACCATTTCCACGTCGTGGTGTAATTGTTATTCAATACATTATTATTTTTATGGGTATAATAATGATGTGTAACTGATGTAAATAATAAATATAACATGATGATGATTCTGTATATATGATATACCATCCAATTATATATTATTTTAATATCAAAAAAATGATATTGTCGCTCGTGCGTATGTATGGATTACCGTCTCCACAGACGCGATGAGATTCATTCCCCATTGTATCCATTCAAGACTAATTTTTATTAAATGATTAAAAATAATGTTTAAAGACATGATATAATTTTGGATATGAATAATATACATCCCATTCATAATAAATATGACTCACATAATAAATAATATAAAGGAAAAAGAATCTGTTAACACCTAAAACAACGATAATACTAAGATATTATTAACAAAGAAATGTTAAAAGATCATATATGATATCATATTAATGTATATGATTCTTGTATAATTTAATAAAAATTATTTCACCATTATACATGAGTTTAACCTACCTTAGACCAAGGAAAAGTACAAGGTAAGGGTTTATTTCACAATCTCTTCATTATCCGAGGTTGTTTATACGTAATTATCTATTGGGACCTCTATATCATCCACATCCATGTTTCTTAAAAATGTATTTCAAAACATTATTACTATTTTATAATATGTATTAAAGTCATTTATACCCTTTTTTGACTTTTTATAAGATGTTTATAAAGGAATCTTTTTGTCGTTTTCCAAACAAGGTCCTTTTTAACCTTTTCGACAAAATTAAGGTAAGAATGTCTTTTTTAACTTATATGGTGGGTGCGGCTATTTTACACCGTTATAAAATCGTCAAAGCTTCCCTTACAAGCTTATAATAATATTTTCAAAATAAATGTTTTATTTTATAATTATGTTACTTTTAAATGATTTCAAAAAAATAGATATTTCTCTCAAATAGTTTTGATTTCATCTATGTCAACATCCTTTGATGGATTTTTAGCTTATTTGAAGTTGATTTATTATGATACAAAACATCCATATTGTATTGATGGTTTTGTGATATGTTTGACTGTGGATTTTTATTTTTATACCATTCATGGTTTATGGATAATGTATTGACATTTCGTATGCTATTTCTAATACAAATTTTTATGTTATGCTTAAACTTGTTCATATGAGGAATGCATTGGACTTAGTAAGTGACGGGTGGAGACCAATATAGCTCCTCGATGCATCGGTAGGTCTTATGAGACAAACTAGTGCCTTGGAACAAGGCCTTGACAAAATCTTATTTGTAGTCTTTGCACAAGGCCTTGACTATGTGGTTATGATAGTCTAGAATTACGCATTCTATCATTATGAAAGTTGTTATTGATATTGCATGTGACTATTCGACTAGTAGAATATCCATGTGAATAATTAAATGGAATTATTTCATTTTATTGTTTTCCATGTTATGCTGAATTTCAAGTTTAAAAGTCTTTTGTTTTAGTTCTAGATTGCCTTAAATGTTTATTCTTATTTATGAAATTTTCCGTTATATTGTTATCCTTACTGAGCATCTAATATCACCCCTTTCTATGTTTTATTTTTTTCCCAGGATGTGAAGAAGTATTTTATGACTGACCTGCAGGGATATTCTGAGGGGACATGAGTGTGGACTATGGAGACTATGTTGTTGTAGTTTTCCATTTTATCATGTAATGTAAGACTTATGAATGTATCTAGTGTTTCCAAGGCTACTAAACTAATCGGTCTTTCGAGACTTGATCTTTTTTGATGATGCCAATGTTATTTAATAATGCACCGACTCTGGGTAACTGGGTTCAGGGCGTTACAGGTTTTCACTCAATGAGTTGATATATTACTCTAATAATAAAGTATCATCCATCTAGTAATTGAGATATGACTCACAAAATCAATGGAATTCCTTGAGGAACTTGGATATAAAAGTTGGATAGATTTCCAACTAATTGAAGGAGAGACCAAGGGGATTTTTTTTCTACGAGACACCTAAGTCCCAATACAAGATCATCTGAAATCCATCACCTTGAAAAGTGGAAATATGACATCAAAATTTACTCAAAAAACTATAAACCATTTTTAAGAATAAAAAGTAAAATTAAGAAAACTAGTGCAAGAGAACAAAGAGAAAGTAAATAAGTTAAGAATAATGTCTGAGAAAAATATACACTAACTTAATGATCACAAACTCCATTTATGAAGTGATTAAGGTAAGTAAATTTAGATGAGAATAGGGAAAGGTTTTTTGAAATGTTCAAAAAACTATACATTAGAATACCATTTTCTGAGTTCATTGCAAACATAGCCACCTATGAAAAATATTTGGTGACAAAGAAAAGAAATATTAAAGAATTGGGAACCATACTACTAATGGGAGAATGTTTAGAAGTGGTTTTAAGGGTCCCACCAAAGAAATAAAGTGATCTGGGTAGTTTTTCTATTCCCATTGACATTGGTTCTAATGTGTTTGGTGGTTCTTTGTTTGGTTTAGGTGTAAGTGTCAAAAAAATTTCATACTCAACATTTAATATAAGGCCCCAGCCTTAAACATTACTTAATCTTGAGTTATTACAAGATTACACCTTGAGGATCTTTTCAGGTTTAGTGTTTTAGAGAATTAGATCATAAAACATGAATTACATTCCACATTTAAACAAAGTGGTTACATAAAAGATAGTATTCATTTTTCCCATCAATGGAAACATATTTAAAATAAAACATGGATTCTTTCTTGACACTTCCTTGACACTATCATCATATCATTTACCTTTCCATTGACCTGTGAAAAACATTTCAAAAACTTGGGATGAGCATAAAAAGCTCAGTAAGGGATATAAAAATATGGAAAGGAAACATGAGTACATATATACATAAGAATGAAATCATACTTTACCCATAAAACATAATCACTTTAACATACCTCATAAAATCATGAATAAATCATAGAAATCATAAGACATAAAGGTAACTTGAGGCATTCATAACATTCTTACGTAGGGAGTAACCCTCTTGGTTACGTTTGGAATACCCATCACAGTATATTCCCTAAATCTCTTCGGAGAAACCTCAACGTTTAACCCCTTCACATTACCTAATGCATTGGAGAGCTATATCGGGCTCACCCGCCCTTAGTTTATCACGGAACCACCCATCTTTATAAATAATTCCCAAGAACCATAACATAATCGTATCACAAAAAACATGCATAAAGGAAACAAAACATTTCCATATTTCAATCACAAGATATCAATAACACATTGATATAATAAAAACGTTATCAAAACCATTTTCAATACCAAAATAAAAGAAAAGTAAAACATGGTATTTATTTTTCTTTTAAAAAAAGTATGGCTTGTAGAGGACGCTGAAACTCAAATAATGGTCACGGTGGAGGAGAAGTCGTTGTCGCCGCATACGTACGACAAAAACATTCCCTTTTGTCGTTTAGTAAAACGCTTCGTATAAAAAAAATATTCCTTTTGGATAAACATAAAAGTCAAAGGGGTTTATACACCGTATAAAAGAAAGTTGTGTATAAAACAAAATATGCCTCAACGAAAGGAGATTGAGACGGATTCTCTTACCTCAGGTCCGACTTGACTCGATCGTTCTTTAATGTCTTGAATAATAAACTTGAGTTAATTTATACTTGCTTAAGAACCTTTTTCAAGTTCATTATTCCTTTTATATCACTTATTACCATGTCATGAACACTATGTAATTATTTAAGTTAATAACGGTCATTTTATCGATCATTGGTACTTGAGTCAAAAATAAACTCTTTATAATTACAATTTGTTCATGTATAAATTATATACATAGTTCTACTCATGATTTAAATATCATATATATCATATATATCCAGTATATACATGCATTTATAATATTACATAACGTTTAGAGGTAAGAAATTAAATGCACTATTCATGGAGATGGTAAGCCGTACGTACGCATGAACGCTACTTTTATTTCTATTTCCTATTTTATGGAATGGAATCATAATTATATAAAGGTATATTATAATTAAATTATGATATCATATATAATATCATTAATTACATCCTTTATAAGTCCCACATATGGCATTAACGAATCAAATCACTTTGAGGGGGCGGTAGTCCGCACTTCCTAAAATGAAGATATCACGTTTACCCATAATGGAGACCATAAAGGTATGACATAAATGAAAAATACAGAAGATTAAGTAAAAAATAAACATATTATATATAATATATAAATATAGTGTCATCTTAATGGCCACCTTTTAAGGTGTTAAAATAATATTGAACAATCATCGTTTCGTGAGGCAGAAATTCGCCATCCACGGAAACAGTATGTTCCTTAACCATTAGATGTAGGTGTGTGTAAGTGTAGCTCGAATCATTATTATAAAAACATTCTAGTGTATGTAAGATAATGGTTTTGTTACAAAATAAATTAATAAAAAGAGTTTAAGGGGTTGGAGAAGCAAAATAAAACATAAGAACACAAGAGAAGACACTACCTTTAAAACGGGTAACTCTTTTTTATTTGAGCTCAAAGGATTCCTTGGGAAGACTTCTGCCCAAAGTGAGGCTTCTAAGAGTTATATAGGGATTTTTAGAGACAATATGGTCAGGGGTTGGCCGAGCCAAAGGCTTTGGAAGTGTGGGTAAGGTGGTAGAGGTGGGGGCTTTTTATAAGAGGAGAGGAGGGGCACTCTTGGAAAGTTAAGAAAAGATACTTTTCTATAAAATGATTTTCGGATAAAAAAGATCCCAAAATTATAAATTTCTAGGATAAGGTGATAAGGGTTCTAAATCCACCCATCCAATAGGTTTTTGACAAGTTTAGGTCATAGATTTTACATTATATTTTCATTTTATTTAAATCGTTAAATAATGAGGTCATCGCTGCATCATCATTCTGTCATAAATAAGTTAATTTATTTAATGTCTAAAAATTATTAAAAAAATATCATGATGTAGGAAATCTTTTTATCTTTCCAATGACTATTTATAGTCAAAAATCTGACTTGTATAAACCCATGTAACAATTTTTTTAATAAAACAACTCATGTTTGTGACATTTTTACTTTAACATTAAATAAAAGGCATTAATGTCTTTATCTTACCCAAGTGGCTCTATGGGGTCCCAAAAATCGACCCATGATTTTTCTTGGTCGTCCATGACACATCCAATAAGGGTAGGACATGTGTCTAGGTATTTTCATTTTATTATAATATCATTTTTGCCTTAAATTGCACTAATTACCTCTAATCGTGATTAATAAACTTAAAAGTTACTATTCAACAAAAAATTATTTTAATCCCATTGAACCACATTTTACTTATTAATGAAAACCATTTATGTCAGATTTTTGAAATTCAAAACACAGAGGTGGTAAAATTTCATTTAAACGAAAAATCAGTTTTTAAGTACCACTTAGTGGTTTCACTATTCATCAAAAATTGAAGTTCTTCAGAAAAATACCAAAACTTCACCCTAAGCTATATTTGATATTCCTAATTCAAAAATGATGTATATTTTACAAATTTCAAAACATATAATTTACATTAATTAATTTAATAATTAATTCTCGTTGTCAGAGCAAATAGCGTGTTTTTAGGAAACAATAAGTATCCAAAGATTGACACTTGTTTAAGTCCAATTTCAAAGTGAAATTAATTCCAACGACCACTATTGGATTAAATGGTAAAAATATATTCTATTTACACTTTAAAACCAATTAAAAAGATAATCTAACCATATAATTAAATTATATGAAAAAGCAGTTTTGATGTAAAATGCAGTATTTTTCACTATTCATTAAAAAATGAACATTGTTGGAAAAATACCAAAAATTTACCCAAAGTAAATTTCAATGTCCCAATCATAAAGAATAAGTTTATTTTGAAAAATATAGCTTATAAAATTGTCAAAATATAGATTTAAAAAAAATTCCATCAAAAGGCAGTAAAACAATCTTTTAAAAATATTAGTGTATTCCATGCTTAAGATTGGATTTATTCTCATTTTAAGCCTCTAAAACACTATCTAATTCATTAATAGACATAGATAAAAATATCTATTATTCATTACTTACTTGGGATGTTACATCCTTCCCCCTTTAGAAAATTTTGTCCCCGCAATTTATTTACTTATCGAATAAGTGGGGGTATTTAGCCCTCATTGCATTTTTCAGATTCCCATGTTGCCTCTTCAATCATGTGGTTTTTCCACAAAACCTTTACCTGATGAATCACCTTATTCCGTAACACTTTCTCCCTATGGTCGAGAATCTATACCGTTTGTTCCTCATAAGATAGGTTCTCTTCCAGCTGAACTACCTCTGGACTCAAAACATGAGATGGATCTGGCATGTACTTCCTTAACATTGAAACATGAAAAACATTGTGTACCTGAGATAAACTCGGAAGTAAAGCCACTCGGTAAGCAACTGATCAAACTCTCTCCATAATTTCATATGGTCCAATGAACCTTAGACTCAACTTTCCTTTCTTACCAAATCGCATCACACTTTTCCATGGTGAGACTTTGATAAAAGCATGATCACCTACCTCAAAAGATAGATCCTTCCTCCAGTTATCCGTATAACTCTTCTGCCTGCTCTGAGTTGTTCTCATGTGTTTCTGTATCAGCTGAACTTTTTCTGCCAACTCTTCTACCAATTCTGTTCCCATCAGCTTCCTTCCACCCACTTCATCCCAGAAAGCTGGAGTTCGACACTGCTTCCCATATAACGCCTCAAATTGTGCCATCTGTATACTGGAATGAAAACTGTTATTATATGAAAACTCAACCAAAGAAAGATGTTGGTCCCAACTTCCCTGATAATCCATCGAACAAGCACGTATCATATCCTCCAAAGTCTGGATTGTTCGTTCTGACTGCCCATCTGATTGAGGATGAAAAGCTGTACTAAAATTTTATTTCAGTACCCAACGACTTCTGAAGGCCTTTCCAAAAGTTAGAAGTAAACTTGGGATCACGGTCAGATACAATGGAGAGGGGAACTCCATGAAACCTGACTATCTATTTAAGATACAAACGGGAAATTTGATCTAGGGAAAAAGTATCTCGTATATCAAGGAAATGAGCAGATTTAGTCAAGCGATCAACAATAGCCCAGATTGCCTTATTACCTTGAGGTGTCTTCGGCAATCCCACAACGAAGTCCATGGATATATTTTCTCATTTCCACTCTGGTACTGGTAAAGGCTGAAGCATCCCTTTCAGTAACTGTCGCTCTGCTTTAACCTGTTGACAAGTCAAACACTTCATAGTAAAATCAGCAATATCCCTTTTCATTCCGTCCCACCAGTAATACTCCCGAAGATCTCTATACATCTTAGTATTGCCGGGATGAACTGAAAATGGAGAACTATGAGCTTCACATAACAAATCTATCTTAAACTGTAAATCACAAGGCACACACAATCTCTTCCCAAATCTCAAAACACAATCATTATCAATGTTGAATTCAGGCAACTTACCCTTCTGAACCAGCTCTACCTTTTTCTGAAACTCACTATCTTGCTTCTGTGGTTTCTTGATTCCGCCTGATAGAGATGATCTCACTGATACCTGAAACAAAACAGAAGAACTTCCTGCTCCAACAACTTCTATTCTAAAGTTCATCAAATCCTTAACCAAAGGATCACGTTCCAAATGCAACATTGTTAATGAAGCATTACTTTTTCAACTCAAAGCATAAGCCACTTTATTTTCTTTTCCCATATGGTAATGAATTGTACAATCATTATCCTTGATTAATTATAGCCATCTCCTCTGTCTCATGTTCAATTATTTCTGAGTGAATATATACTTTAAACTTTTGTGATTAGTGTATATTTCACACTTTACTCTATACAAATGATGCCACCAAATTTTTAAAGCAAAAACTACAGAAGCTAATTCCAAATCATGTGTAGGATAATTTACCTCATGAGTTTTCAACTGTCATGAAGCATAAGCAATTACCTGATCATTCTGCATTAGGATGCAACCAATTCTTTTCAATGAATCATCATTATAGATAACAAACTCACCATTCCTGGAAGGTAGTTCCAAAACTGGAGCATTCACCAATCTTCTTTTCAATTCCTGAAAACAATCATCACATTCTTTTGTCCAGATAAACTTAACACCCTTCCGAGTTAGCTTAGTCATTGGACTAGATAACCGTGAAAAATTTCTAACAAACCTTCGGTAATAGCCTGCCAAACCAAGGAAGCTATGAATCTTAGTTACATTTGTGGGTCTTGGCCATTCTTCAACAACCTTTGTTTTTGAAGGATCAACAGTTATCCCATCTTTAGAAACAATGTGACCAAGGAAAGATATTTTTTGCAACCAAAACTCACACTTGCTAAATTTCCCATACAATTTCTTTTCTTTTAAGGTTTGAAAAATAACCCTTAAATTTCTTTCATGCTCCTCTTTACTTTTAAAAAACACCAAAATATCATCAATGAAGACCACCACAAACTTATCCAAGAACTCATGGAAAATTATATTCATTAATTCCATGAATACAGCAGGTGCATTGGTTAGCCCAAAAGGCATTACTAAAAATTCATAATGGCCATATCTTGTACAAAACGCGGTCTTCGGAACGTCTGCTTCCTTTACCTTCAACTGATGGTACCCCGATCTCAGGTCAATCTTTGAAAAATACTGAGCTCCCTGGAGCTGATCAAACAAATCATCGATATGAGGCAAAGGATATTTGCTCTTAATAGTGATGGTATTCAAGGCTCTATAATCAATGAAAAGCCTCATAGAACCATATTTCTTTTTAACAAATAAAACAGGATCACCCCATGGTGATGTGCTAGGTCGAATGAAACCTTTCTCTAATAAATCTTTCAATTGCTCCTTCAACTCTAAAAGTTAAATTTGAGCCATTTGATAAGGGGGTTTTGAAATTGGATTAGCAACAGGAACTAAGTCAACAGTAAATTCAACTTCCTGATCTGGTATTATTCTAGGCAACTCATCAGAAAAAACATCAAGATACTCATTTACCACTGGTACATCATTAATATGAACAGTTCCTTTGTTTTCAACAGTGTGTGCAAGGTAACATTCATTTCCATATTTTACAAGTTTCTCGGCCTCTTGATATGTTATCAACAGTAAGGATTCATTCTTGTACACAAACTGAAAGTCTTTCTGAAAAGAAATTTCTTTAGATCTACAGTCAATCTTAGCATGGTAAATAGAGAGTCGATCCATACCCAAGATAACATCAAACTCTACTAGAGGTAAAACAATAAGGTTCGCAAGTGGGTTCTTTCCACGGATAAGGATAGGAAGGTTCTTATAAATTCTTTTTGACTCAACATTTCCCCCAGGTATTTTTACCACAAGTTCAGGAGTCATTTCTTGATATGGTATTCCCATTTTACTAGAAATGTTTTCAGAGATGAAAGAATGTGTAGACCCCGAATCAAACAACACACTGGCATAATCTGAAAAAACAAACAAAGTACCTGATACAACTTCATTTGATGGCCCGACATCTGCTGAAGTAGTTGCAAAGTATTTCACCACCCCTTTCTGCTTGTAATCTAACTGTTTCCCATCACTCAAGCTCTTTTTCGGACACTCGTTCGCATAGTGACCAATCTCATTCCACTTAAAACATTTCACTAACTGTAAATAAAATTTGGACTTACCATCACCTTGATCTTTTTCAGTGCAATCATGAGCCTTATGTCCCATCTTACCACATCGGTAGCACTTTACAGAATTCAGAATACATTCCCCAGCATGCCTTTTACCACATTTATCACAAACTGGAAACTTAGTTTTCTTAACATCAAACCTTTTTGAAGAATTCTTTCGTTTCTCCTGCCACCTCGGTCTCTTCTTCTGTTGGTTGTTATAGAACACTTTATCATCGGAAAACTCCATTTCCACCTTCTTAGAACATCGAACAAGCTTTTCATAACTTTTGAACTCGCGATAAGCTAAAGCCCTTCTATATTTTGGCTTTAATCCTAAGTAAAAACGATTGATTTTACTATCAAGGTCTCAGATAAAATTTGGAGCATACCTTGCCAATCGAGTGAACCTCTCTTCATAGGCAGCCACTGAGTCTTCCTCTTTCCTTAATTCCAGGAATTGTTTTTCCATCCTAAGTCGAATAGCCTTAAGAAAATACTTCTCAAGAAACATACCTTTGAATTCATCCCAATCGAGAGCATCAATCTCATCAGTGTCCCTGATATTTTTAACCATCGACCACCACTGATCTGCTTCACCCTCCAAACATTAAATATCAAGACTAACCTTTTGATTGTCTAAACACCCCATGACATAGAAAATATTCTCCAGTTCTTTAATCAACCCTTCAGCTAGCACAGGGTCAGATGATCCTCTGAATGATGGGGGATGTTGCCTCATGAAATGTTCCACCATTGACATGTTCCTGTGCTGTTGATCTAGCAAATCTCGTGCATGGATACCACTACCATTTATCGCTTGAGTCAACTGCACCATTACTGCAACAAACTGTTCAGTTCCAATTCTGACCATCTCAGGATGCTGATTCGAAAGGTTATTTCCTTATGTATGCCTTCCTAGCACTGCTTCCCTGTTTCCTCTATGGAAAACCATTCTAAACAAACATGTCTTATATGAAGCAACATGGTAATCTTCAAATGCTATATAATTTCAATTTGACCATAAAAAATATTTTTGGATAATCATTTAATAAATTTATAACTCCAAAGGTTATCTAAACCGACCTCTGATACCAACTATAAGGCCCCAGCCTTAAACATTACTTAATATTGAGTTATTACAAGATTACACCTTGAGGATCTTTTCAGGTTTAGAGTTTTAGAGAATTAGATCATAAAACATGCATTACATTCCACATTTAAACAAAGTGGTTACATAAAAGATAGTATTCATTTTTCCTATCAACGGAAACATATTTAAAATAAAACATGGATTCTTTCTTGAAACTTCCTTGACACTATCATCATATCATGTACCTTTCCCTTGACCTGTGAAAAACATTTCAAAAACTTGGGATGATCATAAAAAGATCAATAAGGGATATAAAAAATGGAAAGGAAACATGAGTACATATATACATAAGAATGAAATCATGCTTTACCCATAAAACATAAGCACTTTAACATACCTCATCAAATCATGAATAAATCATAGAAATCATAAGACATAAAGGTAACTTGAGGCATTCATAACATTCTTACGTAGGGAGTAACCCTCTTGGTTACGTTTGGAATACCCATCACAGTATATTCCCTAAATCTCTTCGGAGAAACCTCAACGTTTAACCCCTTCGCGTCACCCAATGCATTGGAGAGCTATAACGGGCTCACCCGCCCTTAGTTTATCATGGAACCACCTGTCTTCATAAACAATGCCCAAGAACCATAACATAATCGTATCATAAAAAACATGCATAAAGGAAACATAACATTTCCATATTTCAATCACAAGATATCAATAACACATTGATATAATAAAAATGTTATCAAAATCATTTTCAATACCAAAATAAAATAAAATTAAAACATGATATTTATTTTTCTTTTAAAAAAAATTATGGCTTGTAGAGGACGCCGAAACTCAAATAATGGTCACGGCGGCGGAGAAGTCGTTGTCGCCGCACACGTACGACAAAAACATTCCCTTTTGTAGTTTAGTAAAATGATTCGTATAAAAAAGATTCTTTTTGGATAAACATAAAATTCAAAGGTGTTTACACACCGTATAAAAGAAATTTGTGTATAAAACAAAATATGCCTCAATGAAAGGAGATTGAGATGGATTCATTTACCTCGGGTCCGACTTGACTCGATCGTTCTTTAATGTCCAGAATAATAAACTTGAGTTAATTTATACTTGCTTAAGAACCCTTTTTAAGTTCATTATTCCTTTTATATCACTTATTACCATGTCATGAACACTATGTAATTATTTAAGTTAATAACGGTCATTTTATCGATCATTGGTACTTGAGTCAAAAATAAACTCTTTATAATTACAAGTTGATCATGTATCCATTATATCCAGAGTTATACTCATGATATAGATATCATATATAACATTTATATCCAGTTTATACATGAATTTATAATATTACATAACATTTAGAGGTAAGAAATGAAATGCACCGTTCATGGAGATGGTAAGCCGTACGTACGCATGAACGCTACTTTCATTTCTATTTCCTATTTTATGGAATGGAATCATAATGATATAAAGATATATTATAATTCCATTATGATATCATATATAATATCATTAATTACCTCCTTTATACGTCCCACATATGGCATTAACGAATCAAATCACTTTGAGGGGGTGGTAGTCCGCACTTCCTAAAATGAAGATATCGCGTTTACCCATAATGGAAACCATAAAGGTATGCCATAAATGAAAAATACAGAAGCTTAAGTAAAAAATAAACATATTATATATCATATATAAATATAGTGTCATCTTAATGGCCACCTTTGAAGGTGTTAAAAGAATATTGAACAATCATCGTTTCGTGAGGCAGAAATTCGTCATCCACGGAAACAGTATGTTCCTTAACCATTAGATGTAGGTGTGTGTAAGTGTAGCTAGAATCCTTCTTATAAAAACATCCTAGTATATTTAATATACTGGTGTTGTTACAAAATAAATGAATAAAAATATTTTAGGGGGTTGGAGAAGCAAAATAAAACATAAGAACACAAGAGAAGACACTACGTTTAAAACGGGTAACTCTTTTTGATTTGATCTCAAAGGCTTACTTCGGAATACTTCTGCACAAAGTGAGGCTTATAAGAGTTATAGAGGGATTTGGAGAGAAAAAATGGGCAGGGGTTGGCCGAGACAAAGGCTTTGGAAGTGTGGGTAAGGTGGTAGAGGTGGGGGCCTTTTATAAGAGGAGAGGAGGGGCACTTTTGGAAAGTTAAGAAAAGATAATTTGCTATAAAATGATTTTCGGATAAAAAAGGTCCCAAAATTATAAATTTCTAGGATAGGGTGATAAGGGTTCTAAATACACCCATTCAATAGGTTTTTCACAAGTGTAGGTCTTATATTTTACATTATATTTTCATTTTATTTAAATCGTTAAATAATGAGGTCATCACTGCATCAGCATGATGTCATAAATAAGTTAATTTATTTAATGTATAAAAATTATAAAAAAAATATCATGATGTATTAAATCTTTTTATATTTCCAATGACTATTTATAGTCAAAAATCTGACTTGTATAAACCCATGTAAAAATTGTTTTAATAAAACAACTCATGTTTGTGACATTTTTACTTTAACATTAAATAAAAGGAATTAATGTCTTTATCTTACCCAAGTGGCTCTATGGGGTCCCAAAAATCGACCCATGGGTTTTCTTGGTCGTCCATGACACATCAAATAAGGGTAGGACATGTGTCTAGGTATTTTCATTTTATTATAATATCATTTTTTCCTTAAATTGCACTAATTACCTCTAATCGTGATTAATAAACTTATAAGTTACTATTCACCAAAAAATTATTTTAATCCCATTGAACCACATTTTACTTATTAATGACAACCATGTATGTCGGATTTTTGAAATTTAAAACACAGAGGTGGTAAATTTTCATTTAAACGAAAAATCAGTTTTTAAGTACCACTTAGTGGTTTCAGTATTCATCAAAAATAGAAGTTTTTCAGAAAAATACCAAAACTTCACCCTAAGCTATATTTGATATCCCAAATTCAAAAATGGTGTCTATTTTACAAAATTAAAAACATTTAAGTTACATTAATTAATTTAATAATCAATTCCCGTTGTCAGAGCAAATAGCGTGTTTTTATTAAACAATAAGTATCAAAAGATTGACACTAGTATAAGTCCAATTTCAAAGTGAAATTAATTCCAACGACCACTATTGTATTAAATGGTAAAAATATATTCTATTTACACTTTAAAACCAATTAAAAAGATAATCTAACCATATAATTAAATTAGATGAAAAAGCAGTTTTGATGTAAAATGCAGTATTTTTCACTATTCATTAAAAAATGAACATTGTCAGAAAAATACCAAAAATTTACCCAAAGTAAATTTCAATGTCCCAATAATAAATAATAAGTTTATTTTGACAAATATAGCTTATTAAAGTGTCAAAATATATATTTAAAAAATGGTTTGCCATCAAAAGGCAGTAAAACAATCTTTTAAAAATATTAGTGTATTTCATGCTTAAGATTGGATTTATTCACATTTTAAGCCTCTAAAACACTATCTAATCCATTAATAGACATAGATAAAAATATCTATTATTCATTACTTACTTGGGATGTTACATTTAAGAACTTAGTATTGAAATAGATGAATCTGACATGAGTTATGATTCAACTAGTAGACATAATGTTGAGATGTATTAGAGGACTACTATAAGATTTCATTATCACGGTAGACAAGTTCTAATTAGCGGAGGATTTCCTTTTGGTGGAAATATATGAGTAAAATACCCCATTAATTTTGGGAAGACCCTACTTATCAATAGTAAGGGAACTGATTGATTTCTAAAATGGAGAATTAAGGTTAGGAGTTGTTGTAGAAGAGGTGATGTTCAATAATCATAGCATGATAAAAAATATGGAAGAAACAGGGGAAGAGTTTATAGAGAAAATATTTTCAGAAGTTGAGGAATATATTTTCCATGTAAGAAGAGATGATATAGTTGTTTTAAAAATTAAATAAGAAGTTGAAAATAGGATAATAAATTTATGGAGTTTCTATAATTATATAGTGAAGATAAATGGGATATTATCTAAGAATAATTCAAAGAGGGGATGTAATTTTTGGAATTCAGTGAGATTCCATTTGATTATTCAAGAAGAGATAAAAATAAATGGAATAGGCCCATGGATATAGAGAATTTGTTACTCAAAGGAAAATAAAAATTATTTTATAAAAAGGGGAGACAACCCATCTATATAGAGGAATAATAGCTTCAACAATTTTTAGATCTAGATCAGGTAACCTCCTTCCTACCCTCAATCACTTGAATTAAAGAGTTAAGGTTGATATCAATGATAATAACCAAAGAACTTTTTGAAGCTAGCCCATATTTTTTTATGCTTTGTGATTTTCATTTTTGTTTAGGAACCAGTTTAGGAGTGCATCCCCTCAATAATTTTTGAACTTTCATGAGAATTTCCTATACTTTCACTATTTCACTTAGATATTCAATACCATAATGATTCAAGGTGTAAGGAACTACTACAAAAATAAAGGTTAACAAAATAAGTTCTTCAAATTAAAGGGTGTTAATATTTAATTTTTATTATTTACTTAAACTACCCTATATTTTCTTTAATATATTAAAGCTTAAAATAAAGAAAAATGCATTCCCATATATAGATATTTACATTACTTTTTTATCAATGATTTTTAGAATTGTTTGAAAACCCATGATTCCATGTTTTAATTTTTTAAATTAATGTAATTGAACAAGTAATATGGGAAATTAGATTATTGGAGTGAATCATGGGAACTTGAAATTAATGAATCTTGTTTGTAACATGTTTCTGGAAATTCCCTTACATATTTCCATGCTTTGGTTTTCAAAATTTCATGTGGATTGATCTATCTATATGAAACATTCCATGACTGAGTGACTCAAATATTATTCTCAAATTCCAAAGAGGTTTCTAGACCAAATTTGTCTTAGCTTTCTAAGTACATTTCTTGAGAGAACTTGGGACATGTTACCTATTAAGATTTTATTTTGATCCTATCAAAACTATAATTGTACAAATTTATTTAAAAACTGATTGAGGTATTTTGTTTTATTTATACATTATCCTTGAGACCTAACTAACATTTATGCTCCATTTATACTGTAGAGACCATGAATGGAATTTGATAGCAATTACCTCATTTTAATATGAGTTATCCATTCCTACATATACTCTAGTGTTTTTCATGATTTTTAAATTTTAAGTGTGGGGGAAGATGTATTTCATGAAATAAGGGATAATCTTTATTGAGATAATTTCAAGGGTGTTTCATTGAGTTTTGGAAAAGGTCTATGCCATATTTTATTATATTTCATTCTTACCCATATAGAAAAAAAATGAAGAAAATGAAGAAAAAATCATTTGGGTTGTGGAGGGCCAAAATTCATCATCACTTGACCAATGATTTTCATCATTTGAGGTTGGGTGATAAATGTGAGATTTTACCTAGAAAAAGTTTTAGAAAAAATTAAAATAATTGAAAAAAATAGATTTGTGACTCATTTATTATGATTTTATTGATCATGTCTTTAATTTGAGATTGGGATATGGGGAGATGTAATTTATAAGATGTGTATGTCATTGGATTTACTTTTATTATCATTTTAAATATTTAGATCATAACCTCTTTTTTTAGCTTAGTGTTTTATATCAATTCCCTACTATCCCTTAACTTTATAATCATTTGATATGTATTTTAAATTCCTCTATATTTTTTGTGATATTTGTCTTTACTAAGTAGAGAATATAGATAATTTTCAAATTTATAATTTTGGTGCATTTACTCAAGGTATGATAAAAACTTCACATTTAAAATTTTACCTTTAGTGATGAGAGATGAAAAATAATTGGTGAGGCAGCTCATGAATTGGTATTTTAATAATGATTAATTAAAAGACTTGAATAGAATAAATGAGAGGCTCCAATTTCTCATGGCAAGAAAAAAATGCATTGGGTCTGGTGATGAGTTGAAATCATTTCTTATATAAGTCATTTGAAAATTATTTTCCCCCATTGATAAATGTTTTTTCATTAATTTTGGATTTTAAATATTGGTGGAATAGGGGTTTCCTTTTAAATTCTTAGTGGAGATTTATGCTTGATAACTAACATTTTTTAAGTGTTGGGTATTTTATGAGTTCATATTTTTTATACAAATTTTAAATTTTAATAGTTAAATTTTTTAAGTTTTTAATTTATAATATCCATGTTTTAATTGAAAATATTTATATTTAGGTGTTTAGTATATTTGGATAATATTTTTTGAAAATGAAATTAAAAGATAAGAAAATTAATGTTTTACAATGTATTATTTTTCTAAGTATTATTTTTGTGTGGTGTATGCGGGGGACTTAGAAAAAAATTGGGTTTATGCCTAGCTAGCCCTTAACTAAGGAAGATAAACCACATAGAAGGCTCGTGAAGGGCCTGCCAGCCAAGCCCTCCTTAGGAAATCCATGAAGATAGGGAAACCCTTAGGTGGTTAGACATAGGGGAAGTGGAATATACATGTGGGGTAAAGTGTCTATGTGTGGGGGTTAGGTTCAAAATGTGATGGGAGAAAAGCTTTACTACCACGAGGAGGTGTGTGGAAATGTTGGGCAACCTCCAACACCAATTCATATTGAGTAATGAAGGGTAGAAGAAGACCAACTACTCAATCTATCTCCAAGACCTTCTGGATGGTCAAGGACTTATGAAAAACCTCTAGGCATATTTCTTGGTTGATAATACAAACCGCCCATATGATTTCTAGACAAAGTATGATCTTGAACTTCTTGGACTTCTATGCATTGTTTCCACCCAAGAGTAGGGAAAAGAGAATAATCTCAGTGAAATAAGTATAGGATGTGGATACCACCATTGTAACGACCTGAAATTTTGAATAAATTTTGTTTCCTAACTTTGTGTCTTATTTTATTTTATACTCAACAAAACTATTTCATTTAATAAAATGAGTATAAATAAAATAAGACTGTTGGGTTTCGACTGTTATATGACCGTTGGTCAATATTACCGTTGGAAACTAAATTTTGTGATTAGTTTCTATAAATACAAGGGATCTTGATTAATTAATATAGAAAGAAGATTTTATGGCCCCATCCAGTAGTCTCGGGCCGATCGAAGCCCATCTGATGGAACTCAGGAAGAAGGTAGCACCTTTGGGCTTTACTCTGGACCAAACCCAAGCCGAACTTCATTGTGTGAAGCTGGAACGGAATCTCCTTCACGATAAGTTCAAGCTGATAGAAATCACTACTCGGTCAATGTTGGCCGAGCCGCCCCAAGATTTTATCACCCTAGCACACCTTACTCTTAGGTCCTATGCTGGTGTTATAAGGGGTTATTTAACAAGACTGTAACTGCCATGGGTAATCCTTTGATTTAAATAAAAATTGTGACGTCTTATTATGGTGAAGTTTGTGAATTTTCAAATGTCCGGATAATTATAGTATGCATATTATTGATGAATTCTAGAAAAAATATATTTTTTAAAATATTTATGTAAACCTTAAATAATTAATAATGTGTAATGATTTTCAAAAAATGGTCTTCTACAGCTGTGTTCAGTATGAAATTTAGAGTCTAATAAGATCAACTTAATTTCTAGTGAACGGTAAATTATGAATACTGATTTTATGCTTATGATTAGTAATGTGACCAAATAGATTAAGTAACTTCACTTAAGAAAGTATTAATATAATTTAGGCACCTGGATTAAGTAATGTGATTCAATAAAATAGGTAAATAACTGTTTCCGAAATTGTTGGTTAAGTATTAGTTTTTTTTTGTGAATAGTGTTTTTATTTAAAAATTAAATTAAAAATATTTAAAAAATTATTTTCATAAAATAAAGTTTATTTTTGAAATTAGATCATCGATATTTGGTTAAGGTTAATTTTTGGGATTTTTCTGAAACAGTTGAATTTTTAGTGAATAGTGTTTTTATTTAAAAATTAAATTAAAAATATTTAGAAATTTATTTTCATCAAATGGAGTTAATTTTTAAAATCAGGGCATAGATATTTGGTTAAGGTAAATTTTTGGTATTTTTCTGAGAAAGTTAAATTTTTAGTAAATAGTGAAAATACAGTTTTTGAGTTTCGGGTGTTTAATGACATCATTAAGGATGTAATAATTATGCAATAATTCTGGTAGACTTATGAATAGTAAGATAAGGTATGAGGTGTCCCAAGTGGCCAATACCATGGGAAAATACCATGGGCAAGCCCATGGTTTTGTCAATACCACCGATGAGGTGTCCCTTGGCCATTAATGCTTTGTCCCCTCACTTCTCCTATAAATACCAAGTCTTTCCCTCATTCATTTCATTTACAAATCCTCCCCAATGAATTTATAGTCTTTTTAACTCCCAAGGAGTCCTCCCAAGGTGCCCTCAAGCCTCCCAAGGTCCCGACCTTCATGCTTTTGAAGTTACTCTTCAAGGTAAGGGATCCTTTCACCCTCCTCTTTTAAGTCATTACTTCCTTTATATTGTGTCTTATATTTTCCATATCTTTATGTTGAGGGTATGTTATTATATGTTCTTATTACTATAAATTTCATGTCCAAATAATGAGAGACCCTTTATTCTCTCATCAATTTTTTTTCTGAATTTTTATGTGACGTCGTTAGGCTGCCGAATTTCTCATAAAAGAAATCGCATCTTCTCTTTTCTTTCATGTTTTATTTTCATGTGGTATGTAATTCAAATATCCATACCATGATTTTATTCGGTACCCATACTTTATTATTAATTATTTATGAGTGGGTTACCCTTGTCCCCTCTCTTTTCAATGTTTTCTAAAACCATGTTATATAGTCGTTATGCTGTGAAAATTTCGCCTCAAAATTTATACCTCTTTATCTCTAGAAGTTCTCTTGTTTAGGTGAATACCCAAGCCTATTTTGTTTTTTTGGGGTTTTCATAAATATATAAATATGATTTATGTTATTCTTTAATTTAAATACATATAACCCTCAATCCCTTTCTATGGGTTATAGATGACATAATGATCTTATTTTTTTGAGATCTTTTGAAACATCACGATCTTGAAATGAAACCCATTTCTTTTATTCTCCATGGGTTATTTATGAAATGTTTGATTATAATCTATGTGGATCACATGAAATTAAAGACATATTAAGGTTTCACCCTGATAGCACTTCAATGCATTGGGTAAATAATTAATCTCTAGAGATGAAAAGTTTTACGATACCTTGGTGAATAACCTTGATAATTTTTATGAAACCTTGGGGATGTACCTTGGTGATATGTTCATAAATGTCTAAATGAAATGTTTTAGACACATATTCAAGTTATGTTCCAAGTTATTTTCATTATGATATTCCTATTCTTCCACTTCTCATGTATTTATGTTTTTATTCAAGTTCTTATTGATATCACAAGTACATTGACTCCCTTGTTTACCCTTACTGGGCCTTATGCTCACCCTTTCCTTTGATGTCTGTCTCCAGGATATGAGATGCAGTAAATGTACATAGGATGAACCTATTATGAAGCCTTAAAAGTGGTTTATAAGAATTTTTTATGTTGTTCTCATGTTTTATGTTTCTGATTTCCAAGACACTAGACTTTAAAGATCCTCTGTTTTTAAAATGTAATAAAATGTTATGTAATAAAAAGGCAGGATGATATAGTTGGTATCAAAGGATAGTTTAGTTATTTATGGAAATTAGGATATGAAAACTTTATAAATAACCCTATATAAAAGTTTAAATTTTGGAAATATTCCTGGTATTTTGGTGAGTATTGAGTAAGTGGTTTATCAAGCAAATACATCCCCGTCTAGATACGAGCAGGTAGAGGTGGCTCCGACACAGATGTACATAGGGGTAAAACCCAAAAACACTGTTTTGAGCTAGACTCGAATGGTAACTGGTACACGACAATAGGCCTTGTTGCACTCTTGTTTATGACACTCTTGGGGGATATGTTTGGTTAATCGCAAGATTTTTATGAATCATTATGAAGGAATTATAGAAAAATGTAATTTGTCTAAGCATGAAGTTTTAAGACATAAAATCCTTTTTAGTTAAAAGATTCATAAATGAAATAAGTTTCCCATGAAGGATTTATTATTTTAGAAAATGTCCCCATCGTCTAGGAATACGTTGACGTATTTCCTGAGTTACCCGGACCTCCCCCAGAAAGAGAGGTAGAGTTATCCATTGAACTCATACCTGGATATCATCTGATGTCAAAGACCCCATGTAGGATGGAAAATGTGGAGCTAGAGGAATTAAAGAAACATATCCAAGATATTTTGGAGAATGTCTTTATCCGACCAAGTGTGTCTCCTTGGGGAGCACCAGTTCTCTTTATGAAGAAGAAGGATGGATTAATGCAGCTATGCATTGATTATAGAGAACTGAATGGGGACATAGTGAAGAACAAATACTCTCTTCCAAGAATTGATGACTTATTTGACCAACTTAATGGGACTAAATTATTCTCTAAGATTGATCTGTGTTCTGGTTATCATCAATTGAGGGTGAATAATTATGATATTTCCAAAATTGCCTTCCAATCAAAATATAGGCATTATGAGTTTTTTGTTATGCCCTTCGGACTGACTAATGCACCTGCTATTTTTATGGATCAAGAATAAGTTGATTTTGGAAACTTACGTTTTATCAATTTGATATCCTTTGTATAGGAAAATGATTTGGTGATTAAATTATGAAGGTTATTTTGGACGTTGTTTTCTCTTTTAGAGTATTATATGCTTAAGGGAAATAAAATAATATAGGATTTAAATTGAGGAGGAATGGTTGAATTTTTTTTTGTAAGAATTTATGTATTTATTGTGGACATATGGTGATTTGGGTTATTTTTGGAAAATAATGAACCTAGCATATAGAATATGTGAATAGGTTAATTACACTTTAGTGTGAGACTTTAATAGTAGTCGATGTTATTTTGAGATAAATGTTAAGATTTATTGGGCTAGACTATGTGATTAAATCCTTATGAGTTTTGGGTTTTGATCTTAGTTTAGATTATTCTGAAGAATTTTAAGGATGGTTGTGTATTGAATGGTCTTTCTGGAAGTTTGGGTACTTTTGTTGAATTTTGGAGATTAATAGTCATATTTCTTTTTATAAAGGATTATCCTTTTTTGGGATTATATGATCTCATACTAACCTTTTTAGTTTTAGTTGATGACTAAATACAAGGGAAAAATATAGTTATTCTTTTGTGGATTATGTGATTCTCTAGAAGATGATTCTTGTGCTTTTGATGAGACCAAGTCTTTTTGAATATTCATTGTTTGGAGAAAAGATTAATCTTGGTGGAAACTTATTAAGGGATGAAACTCTACTTGAACGTAAGTATATTTCCTTATGTTTTTATTCTATGTAGTAATTGAATTCCTCAAAATTATGAAAAGGAACATAAAACAAAAATGTTGTTGGTTTACATTTCCTACTGGGTAATCAAAGACCGTTTAACACATCATAATTATGTGATATTCTTGTGGTTAATTTTATCCTAATCATGTTTTCTATCACTCTCCATCATAACTTGACCCTTTGTTTTCTCTTCCATATCCATGTTTTCCTACAAGGAATCCTAGTATGGGTTAACTCGGGTGACCTTTATACTTCCCTTTCTTTCTTTTAAAGTAGTAGTTTTACTGACTCTTTTTCCGATTTAGGACTTTCAAAAAAACTTCCAAGCCCAATTTTAAAATTGTGAGGATGCAATTTCTTAAGGGGGGAAGATTGTAACGACCTGAAATTTTGAATAAATTTTGATTCCTAATTTTGTGTGTTATTTTATTTTATACTCAAAAAAACTATTTCATTTAATAAAATGAGTATAATTAAAATAATATCGTTGGGTTTCGACTATTATATGATCGTTGGTCAATATGACCATTGGAAACTAAATGTTGCGATTATTTTCTATAAATACAAGTGATCTTGATTATTTAATATAGAAAGAAGATTTGATGGGCCCATCCAGTAGTCTCGGGCCGATCAAAGCCCATTTGACGGAACTCGGGAAGGAGGTAGCACCTTTGGGATTTGCTCTGGACCAAACCCAAGCCAAAATTCATCGTGTGAAGCTGGAACAAAATCGTCTTTGCGATAAGTTCAAGCTGATATAAATCACTACTCGGGCAATGTTGGCCAAGCTGCCCTAAGATTCTATCACCCTAGAACACATTAATCTTAGGTCCTATGCTGGTGTTATAAGGGGTTATGTAACAATACTGTAACTGCCTTGGGTAATCCTTTGATTTAAATAAAAATTTTGATGTATTCTTGTGGTGAAGTTTGTGAATTTTTAAATGTTTGGATAATTATAGTATGCATATTATTGATGAATTCTAGAAAAAAGATATTTTTTAAAATATTTATGGAAACCTTAAATAATTAATAATGTGTAATGATTTTCAAAAAATGGTCTTCTACAGCTGTGTTCAGTATGAAATTTAGAGTCTAACAAGATCAACTTAATTTTTGGTGAACAGTAAATTATAAATAGTGATTTTATGCTTATAATTAGTAATGTGACCAAATGGATTAAGTAACTTCACTTAAGAAAGTATTAATATAATTTAGGCACCTTGATTAAGTAATTTGATTTAATAAAATAGGTAAATAACAGTTTCAGAAATTATTGGTTAAGTATTAGTTTTTTTCAGGTGAATAGTGTGTTTATTTAAAAATTAAATTAAAAATATTTAGAAAATTATTTTCATAAAATGGATTTTATTTTTGAAATCAGAGCATCGATATTTGGTTAAGGTGAATTTTTGGGATTTTTCTGAAACAGTTGAATTTTCAGTGAATAGTGTTTTTATTTAAAAATTAAATTAAAAATATTTAGAAAATTATTTTCATAAAATGGAGTTCATTTTTGAAATCAGAGCATTGATATTTGGTAAAGGTGAATTTTTGGGATTTTTCTGAGAAAGTTGAATTTTCAGTGAATAGTGAAAATACAGTTTTTGAGTTTCGGGTGTTTAATGACATCATTAAGTATGTAATAATTATGCAATAATTCTAGTGAACTTATGAATAGTAATATAAGGTATGAGGTGTCCCAAGTGGACAATACCATGGGAAAATACCTTGGGAAATCTCATGGTTTTGGCAATACCACCGATGAGGTGTCCCTTGGCCATTAATGCTTTGTCCCCTCACTTCTCCTATAAATACCAAGCCTTTCTCTCATTCATTTCATTTCCAAATCCTCCCCAACGAATTTCTGGTCTCTTTACCTCCCAAGTAGTCCTCCCAAGGTTCCCTCAAGCCTCCCAAGGTCCTGACCGTTAAGCTTTCGAAGTTACTCTTCAAGGTAAGGGATCCTTTCACCCTCCTCTTTTAAGTCATGACTTCCTTTATGTTGTGTCTTATATTTTCCATCTCTTTATGTTTAGGGTATGTTCTTATATGTTCTTATTACTTTCCATTTCATTTCCAAATGATTATAGACCCTTTCTTCTCTTATCAATTTGTTTTCTGAATTTTTATGTGACGTCGTTAGGCTGTCGAATTTCTCATAAAAGAAATCGCATCTTCTCTTTTTTTCATGTTTCCTTTTCATGTGGTATGTCATTAAAATATCCATACCATGATCTTATTCAGTACCCGTACTTTATTATTAATTATTTATGAGTGGGTGACCCTTTTCCCCTCTCTTTTCAATGTTTTATAAAACCATGTTATATAGTCGTTATGCTGCGAAAATTTCGCCTCAAAATTTATACATTTTTCTCTCCAAAAGTTCTCTTGTTTTATGTGAATACCCCGACCTATTTCATTTTTTTGTGTGTTAATAAATATATAAATATGATTTATTTGATTCTTTAATTGACATACATATAACCCTCACTCCCTTTCCATGGGTTATAGATGACATCATGATCTTATTTTTTTGAGATCTTTTCAAATGTCACGATCTTGAAATGAAACCAATTTCTTTTATTCTCCATGGATTATTTATGAAATGTTTGATTATGATCTATGTGGCTCACATGAAATTAAAGACATATTAATGTTTCACCCTGATATCGCTCCAATGCATTTGTTAAATAATTAATCTCTAGAGATGACAAGTTTTACGATACCTTGGTGAATAACCTTGGTAATTTTTATGACACCTTGGGGATGGACCTTGGTGATATGTTCATGAATGTCTAAATGAAATTTTTTAACCACATATTCAAGTTATGTTCCAATTTCTTTTCATTATGACATTCACATTCTTCCATTTCTCATGTATTTATGTTTTTATTCAAGTTCTTATTGATATCACAAGTACAATGACTCCCTTGTTTACCCTTACTGGGCCTTTTTCTCACCCTTTCCTTTGATGTATGTCTCCAGAATATGAGATGCAGTAAATGTACATAGGATGAACCTATTATGAATCCTTAAAAGTGGTTTAGAAGAATGTTTTATGTTGTTCTTAGGTTTTATGTTCCTGATTTCCAAGACACTGGACTTTAAAGATCCTCTGTTTGTAAAATGTAAGGAAATGTTATGTAATAAAAAGGCGGAATGCTATAGTTGTTATCAAAGGATAGTTTAGTTTTTTATTTAAATTAAGATATGAAAAATTTAGGAAGAACCCTATAGAAAAGTTTAAATATAGTAAATCTTCCTGGTATTTTGGTGAGTATTGAATAAGTGGTTTATCAAGAAAATACATCTTTGTCTGGATACGAGCACATAGAGGTGGCTCTGGCACAAATGTACATAGGGGTAAAACCCGAAAACACCGCTTTGAGCTAGACTCAAATGGAAACTGGTACATGACAATGAGTCTTTCTGCACTCTTGGTTATGACACTCCTGGGGGATATGTTTGTTTAATCTCATGATTTTTATGAATCATTATGAAGGAATTATAGAAAAATGTAATTTGTCTAAGCATGAAGTTTTAAGGAATAAAATTATTTTTAGTTAAAAGATTCATAAATGAAATAAGTTTCCCATGAAGGATTTATTCTTTTAGAAAATGTCCCCATCCTCTAGGAATATGTTGACATATTTCTTCAGGAGTTACTCGGACCTCCCCCAGAAAGAGAGGTGGAGTTCTCCATTGAACTCATACCTGGATCTCATCCGATGTCAAAGACCCCCTATAGGATGGAAAATGTGGAGCTAGAGGAATTAAAGAAACAACTCCAAGATCTTTTGGAGAATGGGTTTATCCGACCAAGTGTGTCTCCTTGGGTAGCACCAGTTCTCTTTGTGAAGAAGAAGGTTGGATTGATGTAGCTATGCATTGATTATAGAGAACTGAATGGGATCAGAGCGAAGAACAAATACTCTCATCCAAGAATTGATGACTTATTTGACCAACTTCGTGGGACTCAATTCTTCTCTAAGATTGATCTTTATTCTGTTCATCATCAATTTAGGGTGAAGAATTATGATATTCCAAAAATTTCCTTCCAATCAAGATATGGGCATTATAAGTTCGTTGTTATGCCCTTCGGGATGACTAATGCACCTGATATTTTTATGGATCAAGAATAAGTTGATTTTGGAAACTTATGTTTTATCAAATGGATATCCTTTGTATAAAAAAATTATTTGGTGATTAAATGATAAAGGTTATTTTGGACGATGTTTTCTCTTTTGGAGTATTATATGCCTAAGCGAAATAAAATACTACATGATTTAAATTGAGGAGGAATGGTTGAATTTTTTTGGTAAGAATTTATGTATTTATTATGGACATATAGTGATTTGGGTTATTTCTTTAAAATGATGAACCTAGCATAGAGAATATGTGAATAGTTTAATTACACTTTAGTGTGAGACTTTAATAGTAGTATATGTTATTTGGAGATAAATGTTAAGATTTATTGAGGAAGACTATGTGATTAAATCCTTCTGAGTTTTGGGTTCTGATCTTAGTTTGGATTATTCTGAAGAATTTTAAGGATGGATTTGTATTGAATGGTCTTTCTGGAACGTTGGGTACTTTTGTTGAATTTTGGAGATTAATAGTCATATTTCTTTTTATAAAGGATTATCCTTTTTGGGGATTATATGATCTCATACTAACCTTTTTAGTTTTAGTTTATGACTAAAGACAAGGGAAAATATAGTTATTCTTTTGTGGATTATGTGATTCTCTAGAAGATGATTCTTGTGCTTTTGATGAGACTAAGTCTTTTTGAATGATCATTGTTTGGAGAAAAGATTAGTCTTGGTGGAAACTTATTAAGGGA
Source organism: Viscum album (assembly GCA_963277665.1). Lineage (NCBI taxonomy): Eukaryota > Viridiplantae > Streptophyta > Magnoliopsida > Santalales > Viscaceae > Viscum > Viscum album. The sequence goes on from OY728164.1 coordinate 690,558,232, forward strand.
TGAAACTCTACTTGAAGGTAAGTATATTTCCTTATTTTTTTTCTATGTAGTAAATTAATTCCTCAAAATTATGAAAAGGAACATAAAACAAAAATGTTGTTGGTTTACGTTTCCGACTGGGTAATCAAAGACCGTTTAACACATCATAAGTTTGTGATATTCTTGTGGTCAATTTTCTCCTAATAATCTTTTCTATCACTATCCATCAGAACTTGAACCTTTGTTTTCTCTTCCATATCCATGTTTTCCTACAAGGAATCCTAGTATGGGTGAACTCGGGTGACCTTTATACTTCCCTTTCTTTCTTTTAAAGTAATTTTTTTACTGACTCTTTTTCTGATGTGGGACTTTCAACGAAATTTCCCATCCCAATTTTAAAATTGTGAGGACACAATTTCTTAAGGGGGGAATATTGTAATGACCCGAAATTTTGAATAAATATTGTTCCCTAACATTGTGTGTTATTTTATTTTATACTCAACAAAACTATTTCATTTAATAAAATAAGTATAATTAAAATAAGACCGTTGGGTTTCGACTGTTATATGATCGTTGGTCAATATGACCGTTGGAAACTAAATGTTGCTATTATTGTCTATAAATACAAGTGATATTGATTAATTAATATAGAAAGAATATTCTATGGCCCCATCCAGTAGTCTCGGGTCAATCTAACCCCATCTGACAGAACTCAAGAAGGAGGTAGCACCTTTGGGCTTTGCTCTGAACCAAACCCAAGCCAAACTTCATCGTGTGAAGCTGGAACAGAATCACCTTCACGAGAAGTTCAAGATGATAGAAATCACTACTCGGGAAATGTTGGCCAAGCTGCCCCAAGATTATATCACCCTAGCACACCATACTCTTAGGTCTTATGCGGGTGTTATAAGGGGTTATGTAACAAGACCATAACTACCTTGGGTAATCCTTTGATTTAAATAAAAATTGTGATGTCTTCTTGTGGTGAAGTTTGTGAATTTTTAAATGTCTGGATAATTATAGTATGTATATTATTGATGAATTCTAAAAAAAGATATTTTTTAAAATATTTATGTAAACCTTAAATAATAAATAATGTGTAATGATTTTCAAAAAATGGTCTTCTACAGCTATGTTAAGTATAAAATTTAGAGTCTAATAAGATCAACTTAATTTTTGGTGAACAGTAAATTGTGAATAGTGATTTTATGCTTATGATTAGTAATGTGACCAAATAGATTAAGTAACTTCACTTAAAAAAAGTATTAATATAATTTAGGTGCCTTGATTAAGTAATGTGATTCAATAAAATAGGTAAATAACTGTTTCAAAAATTATTGGTTAACTATTAATTTTTTTCATGTGAATAGTGTTTTTATTTAAAAATTAAATTAAAAATATTTAGAAAATTATTTTTATAAAATGGAGTTTTTTTTTGAAATTAGAGCATCGATATTTGGTTAAGGTGAATTTTTTGGATTTTTCTGAAATAGTTGAATTTTTAGTGAATAGTGCTTTTATTTAAAAATTAAATTAAAAATATTTAGAAAATTATATTCATAAAATGGAGTTAATTTTTGAAATCAGAGCATTGATATTTGGTTAAGGTGAATTTTTGGGATTTTTTTGAGAAAGTTGAATTTTTGGTGAATAGTGAAAATACAGTTTTTGAGTTTCGTGTGTTTAATGACCTCATTAAGGATATAATAATTTTGCAATAATTATGGTCGACATATGAATAGTAAGATAAGGTATGAGCTGTCCCAAGTGGACAATACCATGTGAAAATACCATGGGTAAGCCCATGGTTTTTCCAATACCACTGATGAGGTGTCCATTGGCCATTAATGCTTTGTCCCCTCACTTCTCCTATAAATACCAAGACATTCCCTCATTCATTTCATTTCCAAATCCTCCTGAACGAAGTTCTGGTCTCTTTACCTCCCAAGGAGTCCTCCCAAGGTTCCCTCAAGCCTCCCAAGGTCCCAACCTTTAAGCTTTCGAAATTACTCTTCAAGGTAAGGGATCCTTTCACCCTCCTCTTTTAAGTCATGACTTCCTTTATGTTTTTCCTATATTTTCCATTTATTTATGTTGATGGTATGTTATTATATGTTCTTATTACTTTCCATTTCATGTCCAAATGATGATAGACCCTTTATTTTCTCATCAATTTTTTTCTGAATTTTTATGTGACATCGTTAGGCTGCCGAATTTCTCGTAAAAGAAATCACATCTTCTCTTTTCTTTCATGTTTCCTTTTCATGTGGTATGTCATTAAAATATCCATACCATGATCTTATTCAGTACCCATACTTTATTATTAATTATTTATGAGTGGGTGACTCTTGTCCTCTCTCTTTTCAATTTTTTTCTAAAACCATGTTATATAGTCGTTATGCTGCAAAAATTTCACCTCAAAATTTCTACCTCTTTCTCTCCAAAAGTTCTCTTGTTTTATGTGAATACCCAGACCTAATTCGTTTTTTTTTGTTCATAAATATATAAAGATAATGTATTTTATTCTTTAATTGACATACATATAACCCTAACTCCCTTTCCATGGGTTATAGATGACATGATGATCTTATTTTTTTGAGATCTTTTGAAATGTCATGATCTTGAAATGAAACCCGTTTATTTTATTCTCCATGGGTTATCTATGAAATGTTTGATTATGATCTATGTGTATCACATGAAAGTAAATAAATATTAAGGGTTATCCCTAATATCGTTTTAATGCATTCGGTAAAGAATTAATCTCTAGAGATGACAAGTTTTACGATACCTTGGTGAATAACCTTGGTAATTTTTATAACACCTTGGGGATGGACCTTGGTGATATGTTCATGAATGTCTAAATGAAATGTTTTAGCCACATATTCAATTTATGTTCCAAGTTATTTTCATTATGATATGCCTATTATTCCATTTCTCATGTATTTATGTTTTTATTTAAGTTCTTATTGATATCACAAGTACATTGACTCCCTTGTTTACCCTTACTGGGCCTTCTGCTCACCCTTTCCTTTGATGTCTATCTCCAGGATATGAGATGCAGTAAATGTACATAGGATGAACCTATGATAAATCCTTACAATTGGTTTAGAAGAATGTTTTATATTTTTCTCATGTTTTATGTTCCTTATTTCCAATATAGTAGACTTTAAAGATCCTCTGTTTGTAAAATGTAATGAAATGTTATGTAATAAAAATGCAGGATGCTATAACCATGAACCCCTACTATAGCTCCATGAACTCATGTTTTCAGTCCATATTCAAGGTATCAAGAAATAACCTTTAAGAAAAAGTTCTTGAAAGTATCTCAGGTGAGACCCTCACACCTGCTAGCATGTCTCGTCATGCTCCACCACCTCCTGGTGGGTCCCTATAGCATGAATGTTATCAGCTTGACCTTTATATCCTTGGGTGTTTCAATAAGGTGAAAGACACCCTTGATGATTTCTATCTGAAACTTTTCATATTACGGTCCACTGGTTCCCTAAAAATATGGAGTATTCTAGAGTTAAAAGTCTCTAGCATGGTCAATTGTGGACCTTGCTACCTCTCCACCCTAGGAAGGTACAAGTGGAAGGACTCTTGGATGAGGTGGTCCCACTACCTGCACTATTGGAGTATGTACATGATTGTGCCCTGTTGTACCCTTCTACACAACAGGTAGTGGAATAGGGGCATCCTCCCTATAGGGGACACCCTGTTCCATGTTATTTGGCATCCCCATAAATCTCCTTTTAGTCAATATATTCTATAACATGAAGGGAAATATTTAGAACATTTAAGAAACATCTTAATCAGTCAATGGGTTCACACAAAGGTTTTCCTAGGATTCTACCCAGAACCCAATGTATACCCCTCTTAGAACTAACCATGGTATCCATCCCTACATGTTATTCATAGTCACATATCTATATATAAACCTTTTTTTTAAAGTTTAGGGTCGAAGCCTCATTTTTATTATTAAAGCAAAGAAAATACCTCTTTAACTGGGTAGAGGGAGACCCATTACATGGCTCGTAGGCCCAGTGGGCATTTATCCCATTACATAGCCCGCAGGCCCAAATTTTAGGCCCAAGACCCATTCTGTGAATAGTACTGCTACAGTACCCGCTCTGCTACAGTACCGCACAGTACCCGCCGCCGCTACAGTTCCCCTGCCGCCACTACAGTTCCCCTGCCGCCGCTACAGTGTTGCCATTGCAACAGTATCTCGGCTACTACAGTAGCGCTACAGTGCTGCTACAGTACCCTACGCCCCATGGGTTTTGAACCCCCATTTTTCATATAGATTTATGGGGTTCTTACCACTAATCCAAACCCCAACTACACTATATATAAACATAACAACATGCCCATGTTCAATTAATTAGTTCCAAAAGATATATCACAATAATATGGAAACAGATATATCACGGGATCAAAGAATACAGGTCTATCCCAAATAGATAGCACACATCAAGTAATTTAATTAAATAATTATTATATTACACAATAATAGGTATATATATTTAATGTGATCATACATGCCTAGTAATGATTCATGAATGTGCCCAAAATACCATAAAATAGTAACAGTAATCCCATAAATGGTAACTTGGAGGTCTGTTACACGTGATCTGGCCAAGCACATAGAAAATCCCCTACCTGAGTCCCATATATCTATCTCAAATATACTATGTTCTAGGTTAGTTAAAAGTAAAAGAATAAAATTATGCTTTGATACCATTTTTTAACACCCAAACCTAAACCATTAGGTTCAAGTCGGAGAGCCACAAGACCTCATGCATTCCTCCCCATATACAAGAGGATGTGAACTAGTAGCGGGGTTTTGAAGTCTGTTAGTGGGGAGAAAATGCCCTCATTATCATATCCTTGAACAAATAATATTAAAATATAACTCATAGTGAACATTGAAGAAGAAGAATAATATCAAATGTCACACATGTTATACAATAAATAAATAAGAAATCTCTTTATGCGGTAATCCAACCTAGGGTATATGTGTAGGTAATTAAATAAATTAATAAACAATGGTATCCTACATAGTACATCTTAGTACCACTCCCAAATCCATTCTCCTAATCTCAACCATATTTCATGGGCCCCTTACCCTTGAATGGATTCATATACATGAAGTCTTTACATGCATTCAAATGCTTGTATAGGGTGTGAGTAATAAACCCCAGAAGGAAACCACCAATGCATTGTTAACAAAAGTGACCATGTATAACAAGTGTATTCCATGATAATAATAAATGCACAAGAAAACATATTCAATCGCATACAAAGAACTCATGTACTAACCAAGACACCATGATCCCTGACCATAGTTGCTTCATATCTACACTAAAAGGATCATTTTAGGATGGCATAAGTGAACAAGAACAAGCCACAAGGATTATAATCACATATTTTAGTGGTCTTAAAGAATTGAGTCAGATCAGGACCCCATACCATTATATCCTAGATCTATAATGGGTTAGGCCTCCAAGTCATCATAACCTATCTATACCTTGGGTTAGGCCTCCAGGTCATCATGCCCCTAATGTTACTGCTTAGGTTAGTCCTCCAATCCTTCATGCCCTTACCCTATGCTAAGGTCTATGATCGTCATTTTCATAATTCATTAGAACTCACCCTCTAAGGTATAATCACCAAACGATGGTCAACCTAATTTTTAATATCAAGATAAATATATAAATGAATGGTAACACACCTAACAAGGCAGAGAACATAAGGAAAATTACAACATGTCATCGTCATCAATAGTATAAAAAATAATACATGTGATCAACATCAAACATGGTTAAACAATATATAATAATACTCATGGAATCAAGTATCATAAACAGGTCTCATGGCTACACACACCCACATGTTATCTCTATCAATCATGGTCAAATAAGAAAATATATCACAACAATCATACCATTTTAACAAGTGTATAAAATATCCCCAAATGATAAGGAACTTCCAACCTCAATGTTGTCAATTAAGAACTACATGTTTCATCAAGGTTCTAAGGCTGAAACACGTCTCACACCCTTGGAGAATGAGATCACACATCAAGGATTCCTAATTCAGGTTTATTTTTGTCAAGAAAGAGGTTTAGAATAGATACTTAAGAAGAAACCATGTCAAGAAGGTGAATCTAGAATCACAACCCTTATGATGTCCTTCAATGGATCCAATTTCATGATATATCTAAGGAATGGATTCTAATTCAATGGATCCATTGTTGATCAAAGAATAAATCATGAATTAATCATCAATTAAATAATATATTATTAGTTATATCTAATGAATATAAATCCATCAAAAATATATGAACAAATATTCAAGAAGAATAAGGCCTCGTGATGATCATTCTATAAATACTTACCTGGAAACATCACTATTCTTGAATGTTATATCTTCGATCAAGGGGGTGTTTTAATTAACATGTCGAATCCTCCACTAATATACCAAGTAATTTTTAATGTATTGTTTTTTATCATCATTACTCTATCGAGAATAGGTTTAGGAATGTGATTCTTAAACCCTTACCTATAGGATGTTCATTACCAATGGTTGATCACTACCCAATCAAGAAACATAATCAATATGTAAGATATGTCACTATTCTATGATGAAAGGGAGAAAACATCATTGGATATTCATGGAATTTATATATTTGATATAGATACATACTCCTATCACAATAAGTAAGAAGGACTTGGAAAAATATCTTGAGAAAAACTCATCATTCTAGTATCATTGAATTGTTCAAACATTGGAGAGGCAAGGATAGAAGATTTGGAATACCAAGATTAAATAGAGTTGGTTTAAAATTTTAATTAATTATTTAAATTTCATAATTATACAATTAAGGGGTTCAAAAATTAGTGGTATTAAAATCCCACATGGTGAATTAATTACACCCTCAAATAGGGTGCATCGGCATACTAGTGGACCTCACTAGCTGGCCAGTGGAACCACTGGATGGTTAGTGACTAGACTTCAATTGGATAGTGTACTTGGCAAAACCACATGTGTTCTTCCAACACCACTGACTAGCTAGTGTAACCCCACCTATTGGAACTCCATTGTGGATTCAGTGGATGTTTTTTATCCACCCCAAGTCCAAGACATTTTTTAAAACTCAAACCACCAATTCTCATACATTTAGCCACCAAAAATCATCCTCTTAATAACCCATCAAATAGGAGAAAAATAATAGTGGAATTTTTATAAACTTGAAATATCTATTACATTAAAATAAAATTATGATTGTATGGGGAATTGATCTATATTGAAATTCCACTTTTAAAAACATATTGATGGTTTATTGCATGAGAATGAAAAATATAGTAGAGACTTAGATAAAAATGTGTGTCTAGAAAAATGTCATGAATGATAACTTACCCCTATAATAGTTACATTATAGATATTATAATTTTTCTTTTTTAAAGATTAGTTTTCTTGGGGTTTGAACGTTATGTATTTAAACCTTCATGAATTAATTAAGAGTTATCAACATAGCTAAAATAGTTATGGACTATTTCCATTGTTGCATTTGGGAAAAAGTTTATCTTGATGGATTTTTTCTATAATAAGGGGTGGACTATGGGTATGATTTTTTTTAGACTTTTTTATATTTTATTATCTGGTTAATTAATTTTCTAGAGTCTAAGGTAAAATATTTTAGTTTATTGGGAACATGTGTGTGGTTTGATGGTGAAAATTCATTTTAATTGATTCTATAGGTTTATTCTAAATCCACTTCCATGGGATTAGGGATTATGTTTTTAACCATAATTATTTTAATACTTATTATATATGAAGATATAATATAATTTCTCAGTGAGATGTTATGATATTGTGATGTATCTAGTGATAGAGTTGAAATTGATGATCAGGGTTTAAGGACAATGGGTGTCTACATGAATATTTTATTAGTAAGTTTGGTGTGGAAAAATTCATATGTAATTGAATTTAAATGATTTACTAAATTGTTTTATCTTTTGGATATAAGACTAAGTAAAGTTATCTCATGATTAAATTAAATTAACTGATGATGATGTATCTTAGTGGAAAAATAAATTTTTACAAGGTGGTAATGCAAGTTCTAAAGATAGCATTATTGGTTAAAAATTGGTAAAAGAATGATTAATTTATCTTGAGTGATAATCCATGAAAAATAATTTTATGGTGGTGTGTTAAATTCGTGATGAAATAGACAAAGTAAATTTATGATTATTTTATTAATAGTCATCATGTAGAATTTAGGTACACTATGACACTATCTTTCATAAATATAGGTAATCTAAAGTTCACTTCCTACTTTTATATCAAGATATATTCATTAGTTTCATTTTAGATGTATACAAAATCTATTATATTCCTTAAAATAGTTTCCCTTTGGTTTAGAATCCATGAGAGAGGATGAAAGTTTTAATTTATTCATTAAGGATAAGAAAATGTGTTTCTGACCCATTTTTGAAATATTTTTAATTTTAATTGGTGGTTAATTTACTCAGATATATTGATGAGTTGTCTTATGTTGTGGGTTGTGGATTTTGAACTTGAAAGTGTTTTTTGGCTAAGATAATGAGATTTATAGATCTCTATTGATGGTTATGTCATATCATAATGTATATTTTACTTTAAGGATAAAGCATTGGTTTGGTTTAAAGGACACATTTTTTCAATTAAGTCAAATATTTAAGATTTTGGATCAGGTTTGAGTGTGGCGTAATGTAATCATGTAATCCCATGACCGAAAAGTCATGTGAGAGGCAAATTATTTCCATGATCTAAGTATGATTTAGTTATAAAGATATAAATGAGGGAATCTTAGAGTAGAAATTCTAAATGAGGGTGTTGTGCCTTGATTTTTATGATCTCTCATTCCATATTAATGAAATTTAATCATGATGGGGTGTTTATGGAAAAATTAAATAAAGTATAAAGTATTCCTTGTATTTAGAATTTGGTTTTTATATTATTTAATTGTGATTCATATCCTTTAAGGGTATATATTTTATTGAGATTTATGTGTTAAATTATGTATTGGACTTTTTTAAGGTGCATATTTAGTGGAAGATTGAGTGATTATATTTGAAATAATTTTTATATTAAATGATTTGAGGTTATAATAATGAGTTGTAATTTTCAAGGATAAAAAGTTTTAAAGGTGTTTTCATTGTAAAGTTCAAAAAAAATATTTTTAGAGTTCATCAAGGAATTTTTATAGTTTCATAATTGTGGGAAAAATATTAATTTTAACCTAGTAAATGAACCTAGAAAAAGTTTCAAATAGTTATGTTGATCTCAGAATATGGTGTTAGACTTTGAGTGGGAGTTTTTCATGAACCAAGAGAGTTTTTATTTTCAGTTTTTTATTTTAATTAATTAATTGTGTAAACTCTTTCTTAGTTTTTTTATAAAAACTATGAAATTTTACAAACTATATCCTAGATTAAGAAACCATCACCATGGTTTTTCTCAAGGCATTTTGTTTTATTTAACACTGACATAATTTCATCTTGGGCTCTGAGACTGAACCAACCCTTTTTATTATAAATAGGCGATTTTAGTCCTTCAAACCTCATTTTAATATGTGTAATGAGGTGATGGATTAAAAATAAATATAATAAGAAAACATTTGTTCCTAATATTGGATTTTGAACCAAAATACTTATTTCTTTAATTTATTTTAATAATTATAGTCAAATTTTAAAATATGGTGAAGTTCAGTTGTGGTGGTGGTGGATATGATGTAGGGTTATAACAGCATAAATGAATTTCATTATAGGTATAGGATGATGTTCGAAGGTGGTAATATAAGGTTGGGAGATATTAGAAGTAGAGCGGCATTGGTGGAAGGTTCCCAATGAGGATACACTATAGTTTATTTGAGGGAGAGGCTATGGTGATGACACTCCACGTTACAGTCTCAGTGTTGGTTCATAGAAGCTAACAAAGAAAATGAGTGGAGTCCATTGGATCTACCTTCCACTATCTGATCATATGGAGTCCTAAATAAAAATTTTATATTTAAAATATATAATCAAGATTAAATAATAATAATATGTTACTATTATTGTTTTTGTTATCATTGTTATTAAAATATAAATAAAAATATTGATCTTTATTATTATTATTTTTATTATTATTTTCCCTTCCTCCCCATGTACTTTTTTTCTTTAATAAATAGGGATAAGGAATTTTCTCCTTACTCAATATATTTTAATTATTATTATTATTATTATTATATGTTTCTATTGTTTTTTCCTTTTATTAAAAAATGAGGAAATTTTTCTATAAATAGTTGGTGTTAAATTTTGATAAGTAAATATTTTATCTCACTTTTTTATATTTAAATATTGATGATGAAAATTTTAAGGCCAACATAGTTTGAGGGATGTTTTTTGAATTTAAAATTTTGGATATTTAGATCATTAATGATGCGGCCTATAAAAAATTTGAAATTTTCTATTTGAATCATTTTTATAATTAGATCATAATGATTTCTTATGTTAGTCAATTTTGAGTACCTAGGATAAAGAAATTGATAAAATTCTTTTTTGGGCATGAGTGTGGGGGTGGGTGGCCTAATGAATTCTATGCTGATAACAATGCATGAAGGATTCTCTGATGGAACCCATGCTCATGATTATAATTATGAATACCTGTATTGATCCATGATTTGGTGTGATAAAAGGGTTTGGTGATGTTTATCATAGTGATGAGTGAAGATAAAACTTTATCAAGTAATATGGGTCTAGAAATTGATTTTGCAGAATTTGATATTATTAATTTCAATAAATAAGGTAATTGATGATGTAATGATATTAATATCCTCATATTAAAATTATATTCTTCCTGAAGATATAAATTAAACTTTATATACTAAGAATCTTTACCTTGACACATTGATGATTCATGATTGTAGCATGACGTGATTGATGTGAACTATGTTCTCATAAGGTATGTTATAATGATACATTGCATGTTATGATATTTATTTTATTTATTTTATTGTGTCACAAGTGGGTAGTATAATCATAATGTGGTCACTTGTTGTATGGGGGATTATTTAACAGTTCGATGTCTAATGATGACAAGACAACCAGTTGTGTTCGACATTAGTTCGATATGTCATTAACCAAATTTTTTAACTGTAGAGGATTGAATTAAAGAGTTATATATTATTATATGTTTAATATAATAATAATGGCGATTACTTGTGATGATTATGGGTATATGGTTCTCCCTGTAGGATTTTACCTATGTTAAGGGTAACATCTTGGTTACTGGCACGAGCACCTTAACCCCGTAGTAGCTGCAAGTTTAAAAGTGATGATGATATAGATAGTATGATGATCAAGTTTATGGTGTGGATAAAATTATAATGATTACATGGATTTTATTATGATTACTTAGGTTAATCGCATAATTTTTGTTATAGGATTACATGAAATATTTCTTATTATATTTTATGATGTTGGGGTGAATCTGAGTGGTAAAACCAGTGTAATCCTATATGAAAAACCTAGATTCAAATCCAGATATGGAATGATTTATATGGTGATATAGTAGTATAGTATAACTATGTAAGTGTGGGTACTATAAAATATATTATAATGGGGTATTTTAGTAGTAGTGGTATTCACCCATTTGAGGTTTTTGGACCATGTATTTGGGACTTTAGGCCATTGGGCCTTCGGTCCATCATGGTTCATCAGACCACTAGGCCTCCAAGATATACTACAGGGTAGTGTTAGTTAAGAGAATCCCTATTCTAGTGGATAAAGACATAGTTGTGGCAGTCACTGATGAAGCTTATAGATACGGACAGGGAGGGACAATGCATTAAGCCATTGGGTGAGGCCTTATGCACCTCTGTGTGAGTAAAGGAAAAGAACAATCGCATCATCAGTGGTGAACATATTGCATATATTTGTAGGGGTTCTAGGAATTGATTTTGGATTTAAAAAATTGTTAAGTCATATATGCCTCTGGGTCTTCAGGCCATGTACTCTAGGATTTCAGTCCATGTAAGGGTTTCTTCTCAACTTATTTATAAAGAGGGTTATTTGATAAATAAAAATTTAAAACCTTCGGTCTAGGGATTATTTTATGATTTAATTTTAGTGATAGTAGTATCATTTACTACACAACTAAAACTTGAGTGTTTTTTAATCAATTATGACCCAATACTCATATTTTTAAGTGGACCAAATAAGTGGCCAAACTTGTATACCCTCTCTCACCCAACTAAGTGGTATGGATTAGATGTGGATTGGATACGGATTGATTATATTCAGTTTGGGAATTTTCATGGATTTTTACATTATGTGATTATGATAATGGATGAGTGATGGGATGTTATCTATTAGAGATGTGGATACTAACTGGTGGGAGTTGGTTTTCAAGGGCCCTATGTTGGTTTTCAATGGCTCTATTATATTTTAATAGTATATTTTATATTATATATACATTTTTAATTGGTAAGTGATGTTTACAATGAACTTAGAAAAAAAATAATTTAATGAAACGAACTTATTAATAATGATTTTTATACTTTTTGAATGAATTGGACACATGTATATTATGTTGCGGGTCTTTATGTATGAGATAATACAATAGTATATATTAGGTCTAGATTACCTTGGGTGGTTTTGGTTGGTGAAAATGAGATTGTATATTATTATTTTATTAGTTTGATTATTATGTATACATGATATTGACTAGGTCATTCATACTTAGGGGATGGCCTACTAAGTATGTGTATATACTCACCCCTACTTTTACATAAAAGTGATAGGATAATGTTGGTGAAATTTTTAAGTGATTCTTTCTCGGTGACTGAGGTTGGTGGTAGGAGCTTGTTGTTTGAGGATTTATTTATATACCACTGAGGTATATTGGATTTATAGGATATTTATCATTTTGAGGAATATAAATGGATCTTACATTGGTGATTTTATTACATTGATTATGTTGCATGATATTCATGCATCATATTTTTTATGATATAGTTGCTTATGGATTTATTATTTCCCATGGTTTGGTGGTTTGTGTTTTATTATACAATATTCTAGTAATGTTCTTTGGTGGTTAATATCTCCCATTTGTGAGATTTATGCTCTTATCACTAGTCTCTAACCCATGACCTTTTGGAGATGGTATTAGAGATTTATATTTGGTTTCATCATATACATAGTTAGAGTCTTGATGGAATCGTCTCGTGATATAAAATTTATTAGTGGTTTTTTCGTCATGAAATATGGTGTGTAATGGGTTTCACTCATCGTCTTACCATTGTCACTTTTCCCTAAAACTCCCAATGGTTCCCCCATCCATATATGGGTACAGACCTGCTTTCTAAAGGACAACAGTCATCTAGATCTTCAGGCCCAGCGACTCTTAGGGAATCACATTGGTTGAGAGGATGGGAGGTCAGGCTCATTGCACCCTTTTTTGGGGGAGGGACTCTCTTATATATTTAACATATGTTTGTGAATATCTTTTTAATCCTGATTCAGGACCAGTTACCCTAATGAAACGACTTTAGGTCAATTATTTTTTATATGAAAAAAATCGGGATCTCTTGGTTGAGTCCATCTGTATGTGTCTGAGTTTCTCTATCATTCTCTGGTAACAGACAGTTTCTTATATGATGAAACCATATAACCAAGTGCTTCGTAACATGCTCCCATATGAGGAGGTGATTGATATTTATAGGATGGGATTGATCCACTATGTGGCATCCTACATATCTTGGTTGTTGTCGGAATCAAACCCCACATAGTTTTTTTAACCCATGTAGTTTTATGTCATGTGGAAGGACTTATATGGGTTCTATGTACACCTTCAACCTTGGGTCCCAAAGGGAATTCCTACCTATCCCAAATATAGTGATAATTCAAATAATCATAGTTTATTATTTTAGGAATTATATATTGGGGTCACCCGTGTCATTATGGAAACTCGTGGTGTATATGACATAATTATCATAACTCCCTAAGCTCACGTGATCCATGATCGGTATGATAAATAAGGGATATAAATTAACCAATGTTATTGTTTTGGACAAGGAACTCATATGTTGGTCCCTCGTTGGATGTTCAATATAGAGCTCCGGCCTTAGAGGGAGGTGGCCTACGTATCCTGAATATGGAAGGAATCAGAGTCGTCATAGTTTCCTTTAGGTCATGGCTTACACATTGAGGCTTCCCTCGATGGTGAATATTTATGATACTAGTGAGGTTTTAGTTGCATCCCACCCAAGACCATGTGATCCATGCTCAGGGTGAGAAATAAGGGGGAGTATATGATCAGCCTCATGGTGTATGGGTATGTGACTTGCATATTAGTACATTCCTTGGGATGTTTGGTATAGATCTCGGGCCTTAGAGAGGTGTCCTATGTATCCTGGTTGTGGAAATAATCTGATTTCTCATAGTTCACTTTATATTGGGGATTACATGTTGAGGTTTCCCTATACCATTTTAGGGGTTTATAAGACAAATGATATGACCATTGAAATTCCCTAAGCTCTTGTGATCCATGATCATTTGTGAGAAATCAGGGATAGCAAGTAATTAATTTCATTGCTTTGGAAAAGGGACTCATATGTTGGTCCCTCCATAGATGATCAATATATATCTTGGTAATCAGAGGGAGGTGGCCTACATATCCTAAATATGGAAGGAATCAAAGTCTTTATAGTTCCCTTTATGTTGGGGATTACACACTGAGGCTACCCTATTGATCGGGGCCTATATTATGAGGACATATATCATTGTCAAATCCCCAGATTCCCTACTGATCTAGCCTTATTATCTAAAAGATATTGAAATACCCATTTAGCACGTCCTAGGGGTCATTAAATGACCTGGCTTGACACATATGGAGGGTGTCGCAGGATTCAGTATGGCATAGCCCAAGGGGTGTCTCTTTTCTTGGATGACACCTTTAGGAGACACCGTGAGACCTGGACGACATTTTTGGAGGGCATAGCGAGTCTCATTTGACATAAGAAGAGGGTGTCACTGAGGCTTGGTTTCCATGCCCAGATGCTTTTGTGAGACTCGGCTGACATGAGTAGGTGTAGTTATATGAGTTAGGTGATGTTTCTGGAGGATTTCGTAAGTCTAGGTAATAAACCCATTGGGTTCACAAGATCGAATAAGTACCCATGGGGTAACTTTATGATGTGGTTTGACATGTTTATAAGACTTATCATATTCTATATGACATGCCTAAGGGGTTTCATGAAATCTAGTCAACGTATCTCAGTGTTATCACTTGTATTCGGATGACATATGCAAATAGCTTGAGGGGCAGTGAGCATGTCTTTTTCTTAATCCTTCTACCTCTAATCTTGGTTCTAAACATTGTGTTGTGAATTCCTTGGTGTTTTTTAGTGTCAGTTTCTTTGATTCTTGCATGATTTGGAGGACATGTGGTATATTCTTCACATGTCCATCTAGAAGTCCTTCTCTTGTTCTATAAGTTATCACTCTAAGAACTTTATGTCTATTGAATGACTACTCCGGCTTCCCACGGTTATATTACCTGATGTAAAGATGGTTGGTCGCATTATCGGTTGCCTCGAGAAACCCATAGAAGTCGAGAGCCAAATCATGTAGATCTTGGGAAACCAGTCGATCAAAAATTCAACCCTTTCTTCGTGTTGGTGTGGGGAATTTATAGGTATATCCACCCCTAATACTCTCCCGTTTGTGTGTAATATCTGATGCAAGTATAGGGTAGATTCAATTAAAGGACCTGGTGCCACATGGTTTTGTAAGTCTCAATCGCAGACTACTTCAAGCACGTCACTTGATTTTCAGTGATCATGAGTCTTCTTCAGCAACACATCCTTTATCAGATTATTATCGTTTATTGAATACTTGTTCAATCATGAGATTGTGTCGAAGGACCTCTATGTTTTTATGCTGACATGTTTGAGGGCCTTCACAAGATTCAAATGCCTATGGGAAGACACTCATGAGACCTTGGGTGACTTGTCCTAGGATCTTAAAGGATAGCGATGTAGGTGCTCTAGGTACATCGCATGCCTTTCAGTGACTATGAGTACCTATCACATATACCTTTTTTGATCCCCTTTGTTTTATGTAACAAATGTTGGGTGTCATACAAGATTTCATGTGTGATTTTGATGGTATTTCTTCTATTTTTTGGATATGTGTCATGTGGAAAATATGGGTCTCACAGGGGTGCGTGAGTATTCCATATCCTGAATAAGATGATTATAATCCAAAGGGATTCCATGATATAAGGAGGGAATGTCGCTGAGGGCTCACGGTACCTTGCAGGTTATTAGGGGTGTGTCTCATGTGTTTCAGCGATCTTGAACCCCTCTCTCCTCCTACCTTTTTATCTTTTTTTACAAAGGTCAGGGATCATGAAAGTTAGCACGAGTAGTATCTGTTACTTTTACTTGATTTTTGGATGATGTCTCACTTGACCAATATGGGTTGTATAGAGAGTGTGAAATAATGTAGTGGAAAGGTCTATTCATCTAGCCTTAGAGCATCATGGGGTTGCCTAGACATGTTCAAGGACTTCCATGCAGTGAGGATGACAAACCAAAGGGTTTGTGTGAGGCAAGGCGGACATGTCACTGAGGTCTTTCAGTATCTCTCAGATCACTCAGGTTGCACGTCGCATGTCTTTCAGTGACCGCGTACCCCTTTCGCCTCCTTCCCTTTATCTCCTTCATTTTATGTGGAGAAGTCTCAAAGGTCATGTAAGATTACTTATATGTCACCAAGGGATTTTATTCTTCCTAATGATGACCTAGCGCATGATCTTCAAGGCCATCGGGGGTCTCTTCCTTAATAATGTCTCCCCTCTTTATTCTTAAAGGATTTTGGATGGTTTTTCAGGTACTTTCCAATGATAAACCATGCTGTATGGGGGCTCTCATTAGATTTTTTTTGGGGACTTCGCAAGAGTAGTAAGTTTTGTTGAATAGGGTTCTACGGGACTAGTCATAGGTGATACACCATGCGTGGGGCCTTAGTATCACCTTGAAATGGCCACGCGATCATGAGTCTCTCAAAGGCTTCATGAATCATCGATCATCCTCTTCTTACATACTTTCATGGGGAAAATAATATCCATATTCATGTATTCCATACTTTTGTGATTTTTTCAATTCTTATTTGGTGGGAATCAAAAAATTCCCCCCAACTCTCAGGAGTGACGTTCGAGGAGACAACAAATCAGTTCTAAGGAAAACTAATGTTCATCAAAACCTTGGAGGATGTCACGAACTAGTGCTTCGGGTGACGTTTTCTCTTCCAGGAAACCTTTGGTATTTTGAAAACTACTTATATATAGGGGTGGAGGGAAATTAATTCTACCATCTTTCTATCCTTAGAGATCTCCCATTATTGCTTCCATCATGAGACCCTACCGTGAACCCTGATCGTGAACCCTATCTGCAAGTCTGCACTGTGAACCTGTCTCACCAAAGCTCTTGTGTAAGGCCATTTTCTACTTATTTACTCATCTTCGTATGTTGTGAACTATTTTTCGATAATTTATTAGACTCTTACTATGAGGGACATGGTCGCCTCAAGTGGTTTCATGAGACTTGGTCATCAGACATTCAGAATTATCCCTTATTTGATCTACTTCCACTATACGAGTTTGGATTGCTATATGATGATACTATACCTACCCTATATTTTAACCTTCCATTTCATTGGGTATCTAGCTCTTAGAACTGCATTCAGGAAATGATTATCGATGATGGTCAGCTGGTTACAACCCAATCTCAAGGCTTGTCTTATCTATTGTCCAGTTCTACCCTAAGTTTGAATGGTCATGACCTTTCTCAACAACCTATTTCATAGAGTTACTCAAGAATATTTTTCTCTTCTCTGGATGCCTATGATAATGGATGGTACTCAAAATGGGATATTTGTCCTAGTTTCAATTTCTCCGATGAATGTGCATGGTCATTCTGGGTGAGGTAGAGTTATTTGGAATTTTCTTATGATCTATACAGTGATCATCTCCATGAATCCATGTGGATATATCAATTCATCATTTACTGCCAACCTGACCTTCTTCGAGAAATGATTAGTTGTTGGTGTCCTGGAACCAACACATTCCATCTTCCTCACGGTGAGGTGGATATCATTTTATGGGATATCCATCAACTAGGAGGAATCCCTCCTATTTGAGAGATGTATGAATAATTTATTCCTACTTTGGATGTCTAGGATGATCCTCTATAGACTCTGGTTTTAGCGAAAGATATGTTTGGCATTGTGAAGAAAAAGCTAGGGAGAGAGCTGACATTGCGCATGATTATTTCCTTCACTGAATGAATCAATATTTTTTTGTGTGGAAGTGGTCCAAGAAGCAATGTTATCCACCCCCATTGATTCCCTTCCCAGAAATTCCACGATAGTTATGGCTCATATTGTGCCATTTTGGAAGCTAGGTATTACACCTCATGGGGTTATTGGGTGAACCTGGAGGTTTCTTCAGACCTTAAGTTGGCTGGTTTTCTCACTATGTTACTAAATGGGTGGCTCTTACTAGCTATGGATACACACTTAGGAATTCATGTTATCATGTTTTTAATGGAGGCACATCTTGCAGAGGTTGGTTCCTTAACCTGGTGGTACCAGTTCTTGTACACCTCTACCAGATGTTGGGTCATATCCAACAAGGCAGCACTCCCTACAGGATTGGTGGTCCTCTCTAGTTCATGTTCATTTGTATAGGGGAGTACTTCCATTGTTATGAGTATTATAATATCTCTAGGAACCCATACCCCATATCCATCCCTATACTTCTTAACATATCTAGGGTTGGACCTATGTCTATATCCCCTGTAGAAGTCAAAGGTTCACTACACCGATATGACAGCTTAGACTTTTCTAACTTCCGTGCACCGGGTAGTCTAATTATTGATGACAGTAGTGGCTATCTTGATGAGAGGTATTATATGATCTCTCTTCAAGATGGTATTCTTGTAGTCAAAGTGGACGAGCTAATTATCTCTAATTCGTACACGCCGTACCAATTTGCTCGATGGTTTGGCTACGTTCAGGGAGTTTCGCCCGTTCCTTTGGCCATCGTCTAAGGGGAGTGACATCCTGTCATCATCCACCAATTTTGGAAGATAATATCCTACAAATATACCGGATATTTGATCATATTTTTACTAACCAATTCTCCTGCTTTCCTCACCTGGGATTATTCTTAGGCTTGGGTGATAGCTTATCCCAATGGTGTGTTAGGCCAACTTGTCCACCATGTGGATAGGCCCCTTGTGTCACCAATGCCCCCTATTTGTGGAACTAATGTAATTGATTTAGTATTTAGGTGAGACGTCGAGGAAGCGGCCTCGCTTTGATGAAAATTACTTGGATGGTAGGTCAAGTTCTATTGAGGAGACCATTCCTCTGGTGTAGGCTATGGATGATGCACTTGTTGAGAGAGAGGTGTATGGGGATTCTTCTTCAATTTCAACATTGATTCATCTAGTCGTTCATCATTATACTACTACCTCTTCATCATATAACAAGTCTCAATCACATCATAAGATAATCCGTGATTGTATCCATGTTTTTATTATTGAGACCCCGAGACATTCTTCCATCAAGAGGAGTAGCTTTTCCAGTTATTTCATGATCTTGGGGTAGACGGTTTCGATCAGAAGCCTCTATAAAAAATTATGTAGTGAATCATTCTGAATCAAAGATACTTCTCCATGAAAGAAATGTGATTGAATGATCTTATAGTTGAGGCATCCCTTTCCAAACAAATGAGGGAGGTATCGGAGGCACTTGAGTAGGGTCACCGGTTGTCGTCAGAATTGCAATCCCAAATGGATGCTTGGATGGCGCAGATACAAAGGCATGAAGAGATTATTTTTCATCTGGATTCCAATATTTCAACATCATCGACCTCATTGGAAATTACTTGGAGTATAGTTAAATAATTTAATACTCTGGTAGAAGTTATCTGCCCTGAGTCAGAGGTAGAAGAGGCGGGAAGACAATACTCTGATGCTCAATTGACACCTCCCTCCAGAATCTTACCGACCTGGCTAGCACTTCCAACCATCTTTTGTTGTGACCCAATTTTTTTATTACATCCCATAATTTTTAACTACAATCCATTTTTTTCAATGATTCAGAGAGACTCCAAAATATAGAGATTCCTCCCTCTTTTCCATATTGTGGATGGATGAGTTTTTTTTGAGATTACTATCCAATTTTCTTCCTTGTATGATATCTCAATGTTCTGTTTCTTTGTTTTCAACACCCATCCCTTTATTTTCATTACATGATCATGAATTCCGGATCTATAAAGGAATAACTTGGGTAGGGAGTGTGTCTTGTAAAATTAGTGATTTTCATATCTGCATAAATCATCTTGATCGTAATAAGTCTATGTAGTGGGCCTCGTGATAATTTACTTGCGCTTTATTTTAAGGTGTTTTAGCTCGTAACATCTATTTCTTTTAGTTTAAGGTCTTTTATCTTATAACATCTATTGCTTTTAGTTTAAGGTATTTTATCTTGGACTATCTATTGCTTTAGTTTAAGGTCTTTTAGCTCAGACCATATGTTGCTTTATTTTAAAGCATTTTAGCTCATACCATCTATTGCTTTAGTTTATGGAATTTTATCTTGGACCACCTATTACTTTAGTTTAAGGTATTTTAGATCGTACCATCTATTTCTTTATTTTATGGTATTTTAGCTGACCATCTGTTGTTTTAGTTTAAGGTCTTTTAGCTTGGACCATTTGTTTCTTTAGTTTAAGGTCTTTTATCTCGGACCATTTATTTCTTTAGTTTAAGTACTTTTATCTTGGATCATCTATTGCTTTATTTTAATATCTTTTAGCTTAGACCATATGTTTCTTTATTTTATGGTCTTTTATCTCAGACCATATGATCATGGGATATGGTGAAAACAATCCAGGAATGACCCAGAACATTATGAGGTGTTGGATCTTACCATGGTATTGATGGGGATTACGAGGATTTGAATGTAATTTTTCAATGTGACACATTTGGTTGATGTACATAGGTGTATATTCATGATCCATTATCTTGTATTCATATTCAAGAAAAGGGTCCTTGAAGTTGGGTATATTCTCTAAGGGATATGGAAGCTTATGGTGATAATATTGGTGAGAATGAAATTCTATGGATACTAGGTCCACCTGGATAGTTGGAGTATGGATGATTTAAATCATAACCCAAAAGCTTGAGTCTATGGATATGGGATTGTGCAAACATGTTGCGTATATCCCATGACATTATGAGATGTCAGGTCTCGTCGTGGTGTTTCTAAGGCTCACAAGGATTGAATCTCTTTTCTATAAAGGAGAATATGTATTTAGTTGGCATGTTAAGGCCCTTATGTGTCAGTAGAATGACAATTAAAAGATGATATCCACTTCTTTCTGAGGGATATGAAAGGTTTTTGAATACTCAAAAATCCATATGATGAAGTTGAGTATAGAAAGGAGGATATCTAGGAACAGTTCTGGCACCCTAGGGAAATTTAAATCCTAAAATAAAGCTCGATATTTACACCATGTGGTTTTGAATCACAATATGTGGGTCATAAAAGGCTAGGAAATGAAGTGTCACAATCTATCCTTGAGTAATGTTATGTAACATGGTGAAGTAACGTTGAGGATATTGAATCCACTTAGATAGTTTGGTATGGGGATTGTAAATCATGATCTAGAGCACTTGAACTTGGAGAATGGTATAGGTCAGTGATATAAGGGGTGGTTCAAACACACTGGGGTGTTGAGTGTTGTCATGATGATGTTAGAGATCATGAGAATTGGAATATCCTTTTTTAGAGTTATGTATTTGGTTAACGGCCATAGGAACATATGCAAGAGACATGGGAATGCATGCATAGTCAAGAAAAGGGTCCTTGAAGCTAGATATCCTTTCTAAGGTCCATCTAAGGTTATGATGATTTGAGGCACCCCAACTCACGAAGTGTGGTTCATAGAAGATGTAAAATCCAAGGAGAGTTCGAATTCCCTAAAGGTTATGTCACCACCTAGAGAACATATTCTCAAGGTGAGGAGGTGTGGAAAATTTTTCCCTAACTTTTTCCTGGACCAATGGGTCTAATGAGCATAGCCTGGATTTTACTAGGGTTATAGACCCTATGAGATTTGTACCTTTTATGACTATGCCCTAATTTTTTCCTAACCTCTGAGTATGAAGAGTTTAGAAGGTAGGGACTCAAATTTTTCTCATGTCTCCCTTTGCAGGTTTTTTGCCTGAAAAGTTTTTTTGTCTATTTTACTGGAAGTTTAAGGTCTTGTGTTTTGGACCACTATGGGATGGAGTTTAAGGTCGTGCAACTTCACCAAACAATAGATAGTTTAGGGTCATGTGGATCGGGTCGTAAGGTGGAGTTCCTAACCTGGGGGGTGTGAAGTATGGTTCCATGAAGAAATATAATGTTAATGAGGACCAAATAAGTCTCAACCACACCACGTACCTTTCCAGGAAGACTCAGTCCAAAGGGCCAAAAAGGTTCATGGCTATGGTTGGGCCTGAAGAAGAAATGTCTGGGTGTCACTACATATCTCATGAAGATGAGAATCAATAAACACGTAGTTATGAAAAAGGAAATACTTTATACAGGTCTGAACCATATTTATAGGTGGGTATTATTTCTATTAACAGTTGTAGCTGGGCCTAGGATTGGAGATCCAGGCATCACTATGTATCTTGTATGGTCAAGAATCAAGCTACACTTAGTTCTTAAAGTTCCATGCAGTTTAACGTCATGCGGTGAGGATAAAGTTGGAACTATGTGAATTGGTAGGGAAATCATGGTTGGGCCCAAGTATAGAATCCTAGGCATCACTACGTATCTCATGGGGATGAGAATCAAACCACATGTAGTTCTTAGAGGACCGTTCAGTTTAATGTCTTGTGGTAAGGACATCGAACATTAATTTTAACGTCATGCGGCAAGAACTTATGGAATTACTTTTACGGTATTACACTTAAGACTGTAATGGATCTGTTGCGTACCTTTATGCCTTTATTGTGAGGTTAAGTCCCTACCACGATTCCTAAGATCACGTGAGGTGTAAGAAACAAGGAGCGGCATGGGTTCCCCTATAGTGTAGAGACAAAAGCGGGGTAGACACATGAATTTTGTATGATGTAGTGGTTTTACCAAGATGTAGGATCAATTTGTCCCTAAATATCTCATTTTGAATGAGAATCAAGACATACATAGTTCTTGAAGGGAATTGTGCAGTTTAACATCATGCGATAAGGACGATGGACTACCCAACGTGAAGGGGAAGGGGGGTTGTAGATCCATGCAGTTTAACGTCATGTGGTAAGAACATTTTCCATGAAATTTAATGTATTATGGTAAGTAAAGATTTTATATATTTTAACATCATTTGGTTAAGATGATACATTCCCTATAGTCTAATTTCATGCGGTGAGGATGCAATGTTCCATGTAGTTTAATGTCATGCAGTGAGAACGAGACATTACATGCAATTTAACTTCATGTGTCAAGGAAAAAACATTCCATTCAATTTAACATCATGTGTCAAGGATGAGACATTCCATTAATTTTAACATCATGTAGTGAGGATAAGACATTTCATGTAGTTTATCATCATGCGGTGAGGATGAAATGTTCCACACAGTTTAACATCATGCGGTGAGGATGATTGATGGGTCTTACTCTGATGTGGATGCCCTTTTTATTAACAACTTATGCAAGTATTTATTGATAAATTTCACATTGGTGTGTGGTGTGACACACTCACTATCCATGGTGGATAGCTAATAGTCTCCATTATGATAGACCTTATGTATGATGAAAGGTCCTTCCCACTTGGCTTCCAATTTTGGAGGCTTCTTTCCCTGTATCATTAGGGTTCTGAGAGCCAACACCAATTCTCACGGAAGGAATGAGCGGAGGTGAACCTTTTTATTAAAATCTAGTGCAATGTAATTTTTGTGGACTTTGAGGTTGTGCAATTTGTTCAACCTTTTCTCATCTAACTATTCCAACTCATCTAGACATTTTTGCGATTGTTCATCATCTGAGAGTTGTCTGCAAATAGCTATTCATAGTGAGGAAAGAAAAACTTCTATGGGAAACACCGCCTCAGTCTTGTACACTAGTGAGTATGGTGTTTCTTGTGTATAAGTATTTTTGGTAGTATGGTAGGTCCACAAAGCATGGAGGAGTTTATCTGTCCAATACTTCTTATCCTTGTTCACCATCTTCTGGAGTATGTTTGAGAAGGTCTTATTGAAAGCCTCTATCTATCCATTTGTCACTACATGATAGTTGGACGAGTGATTGGACTCAATTTTGTACTCCTGTTAAATCTTCTTCAACTATGTGGAATAAAATTTTGTGTCGTTGTCTGTCAATATTGTGTGATGGACTTGATCTCACTACGATTCACTGTTTCATTTTCACCCTTACAACACTATGTTAAACTAGTTTTGTATTGAAAATTATAAAATAATAAAAAAATTCACTTCATGTTTAATTCCATTATTTTTTATCACTGTCAAAAAGTTAAATGATAATTGTTTTTATAATTTCATTAAAGGTGGAGGTGATTTGGAGGGCCCGTGATGATGTTTAAGAAAAATGGGCCAAACAGCGCAGGATCTATGCATACCAGTGGACTCATCCACACATTGCTACCAAAACGTGCATCCAAATGGGATTAAATATTTAAGACTTATCCAAATTTTATTGTTATACATTTCATATGAAGGAACCCAAGACTCATTCATCCATCTGATGTCCCAACCGACTTGATCTGTCCAGCACAACGAATCTACATGAAGTCAAAAGTGGTGTGTTGTGATCTGTCTATATCTCTAGTTTTAGGTGTCCAAATGCATCCAAACTTTCGGTTTAGATAGTAAGGATGTGGTTATACAACTTTTCTATTTTATACAAAGTGAGATAAGGCTGTATGGATGTCTAAAACTATGTGAAAATTGGTTTTAAGAAATATGTGTGCTCAAAACCACCTTCCCATTTTTTTATAAAATGTCACCTTGGGCTCCCCATTTGTAAGTTCGGCCAAGAGGAAAAGCTCTGGTATTTTGGAGACCCAAAGTATTACTATCATCATCCAAAAAGTTCTGGAGGCCCCTATCCTCATAGGGGGATCAAGGATGAATGCGAAGTTTCACCCGAGCTTCCTCCTCCTCCTAATGTCGAGCTAAACGGTGGACAATCATTTCGAGGGAGCTACACACACATGGGAAGAAGTTCTAGAACTTGTTCTTATACTAGTTTTGTGTAATTTTTGTGATAAATATTTCACTTATTTTCTATCTTGACCTGCATTTCCTCTGATTTCATTTCTATTGATATAATTAAGTGAAATGTTTTTTATTTCAACACTGATTGGGTTGAGATTTCAAGTGGGAATATTGGGTTGTTCTGATTGGAAAACACACAAGCATCCTTTATATCTCACACATATATGATATTTCAGTATGATTTGGTATCATTTAATCTATTCTTGAAGTCTAAACCTCGACAACACTATTTTTTTGTCAAGGGTTGGTACTTTGTGCAACGTTTTGAGAGGCAAGAGGGGAATCAAGATCTTGACAACCCTCAACCAAGGAATTAAATAAAACCATGTGAAATTTTCATAACAATGAACTATCCAAGATGTGTAGTGAACTTTAAGTGATCTCCTTCTCTCGTAATTCTTAAATCACCACCTTATTCTATCAACTATTAAAATCTTTAAGTTATGTTGTTTTCTTAAAACTGTTTTCAAAATCACCCCTCTTTTAGTAATCTTTATTAAAAATACACACTATAAGCTACCAACGATCCTTGAGAGACAACCTAGGGTCTTCCCTAGACTACAAAATATTATTTAAATAACTATCAATTTGATGTATTACAACAACATAGTCCAGACTTAAAACCTGGTGATGATATAAGACTTCACAAAGTTGATGATATTCTTCATCCCGACTTCCTTGAGGGGTATCGCCTCATCCAATTTAGGAAAGAAGTTGGTGGCAGTAGGGATGTACTTGAACTGTTTAGAGGTGGCAAGGGGATATGTCCCCACAACATCCATCCCCCAAACAGAAAATGGCCAAGAATATTTAGTGCTATACAGTAATTATGGGGGCTGATGGATGAAGTTTTCATGGATCTAGCATGCATGAAATTTCTTGGTGAATTATACATAGTCTTGTATCATGGTTTTCCAGTAATATCCCAACCGCCTAATTTAATGGGATATCCTGGTTCTAGATTTATGGGAACCACAAGATCCTGCATGGACTTCCTCCATAACGGTGAGAACTTCTCCTTCTACTATGCACCTGAGTATAATTCTATCAAATTCATGCTTATAGATTATTTTTTGCTCATTTGGGCCATCCTGTAGAGTGAAGTTCACTGCCCAATGTAAAATTTGTTCCCTTTTGGCACGATCTACTGGTATAGTACCATCTTGAAGTTATCTGATTATGGGATCCATCCATCCAAGGGTGTTTATTGGTTTATCACACTCTGGGGAAGTGTTAACCTGATTTATCTCTTCCATTTCACATACAGTGACTTATGACACCATTCATCGATGTTTAATATGGAAGGTTGCTTCCTCCTGATCAGGGTCATCCAGGATAGTGGTTTCATTGTCCAGAACGTTAGTGCAAGCATGTTGTGATCGAGGAACATAATGTAGTGTTGGATCAAAGTGGAATTCCTCCATTAATCCCCTAACATAGCCAGTGAGGGGGTCAATTCCTCATTTTTTATGGAATATTCTCCATTGACCTCTTTTATCACTAACTCTGAATCCCCTTTGATGTTTAGGTAGGCTATGTGTATATGTAGGGATAATTTTAAGCCAGTGATGAGGGATTGGTGTTATTCCTCATTATTTTTTCATCCTTCGGACAATGAGAAAGAGTAGGGAAAAATCACTCTATCTGGGGAGAAAAATACAATCCCTAGACCAACTCGATTGAGCTTTGGGTTCTCTATTATAGTACCGATAGGACTCCGAGAGGCATTATCAAAGTATATATTCCATGTTTGGGGAGTTTCATGGGCATAAAAGACCTCTAAATTGGGGAGCTTAGTGTCTTCTGACCTATTTTCTAGGTCAGGGTGTGCTGCAAGGAAATCAACCAGGGCTTACCCTTTCACTAGCTTTTCTTACACAAACCAGATGTCATATTACTATAAAATGACTACCCATTGATCCATGTTCCCAATCATCATGGGGAATCCAAGGATGTAATTGAGTTGATCAATATGAGAGACCAAGTGTACCTCATGGTGCTGCAAGTATTTCCTTGCCTTTTTCACTACAAATATGAGTGCAAGGAAGTTCTTTTAGACATCATAATATCTGGTTTTAGTATCTATAATGGACCGGCTAAGGTATTAGAAACTATTCTCACTTCTCGCGTCATTTTTTTCATGAGTAAGGTGTACAATGAGCATTCCATAGTGGCCACATATAATATCAGTGGATTTCATTCCACCAAAGGGATTAAAAATGGTGGGTGCAGCAAGTATTGCTTGAGGATTTTATAGGATTTTTGGAAATCATCATCCCATTTTTAGGTGGACCCCTTATTAATTATCCTGGTAAATGGGAGATCCTTGTCGGCCATGTTGGCTATGAATCTCCAAATATAGGCGAGGTTCCCTTGGAGTCCCCTTAGTTATTTTAGGTTCCTAGGGGGTGACATTTCCAAAATAGCACTAGTCTTCTCTTTTTCAACCTCAATTTCATAGTGGTATACAAAAAAACTAAGGAACTTGCCTAACGTTACCCCAAAGGAACATTTTATCAGATTCGTTTTTAGACTATGTTGTCACAGCTTTTCAAATTTTTCTCAGAGATCTGTGAAGTGATCACATCACTGTTGGGATTTAACAACCAGGTCATCGACATAACAATCGACTATCCTTCCCAATAATGGATTAAAGATTTGGTTCACGGTGCACTAATATATATCTCCCATATTATTTAATCCAAATGTAATGACATGATAGAAGAAGATCTCTTGAGGTGATCTGAAGATAGTGGCTTCTTCGTCCTCGGGGGCCATCTTGATTTGATTTTACCCTGAGTACCTGTCCATGAAGGAAAGGTCATGTTAGCCATAAGTTTCATTGATCAAGAATTATATGATTGGTAATGGTAAATCATCCTTTAGGAGATTCTTATTAAGTTCTATGAAGTCAATTGCATTCTTCTTTTTTACGGGGATGATGTTGGAAATCCATCTTGGGTATTTCACTTCTCAGACAAAGTTGGATTTGATCAACTTGTTGACTTCCACCTCTATATTGGTGGAATGAGAGGGGTTCATCCTCCTAGATTCTTTATTGAAGCCCTGATTCTCATCAGGCAGTCCGAGATGATGCGTAGCCACATCTAGATTCAATTTGGGAATTTTTGTGTAGTTCTTGGAAAACGCATATCAGTGTTGCTTCAGAAATTCAATGTGCATATATTTTTCTTTGAGAGGAATGGAAGCACTAATCAAGATAGACCGCAGGTCTTCTTATATCCCCAGATTTATCTACCTAAGATTGTATATGGTAGTAGAGATTCCTTTCTTGAATGCTGGAGGGGCATTCCTGAGATTTTCTTCGTCTTCCTCTATTTTTGTGATTATGGAGACATCTTCGAGTGAGGATGGAAACCTAGGGACCTCTCCATCACTATCAGGATGAGGGAATCCATGAGAAGAAATATCATCATCTATTTCCATTAGAATTTCTACAGAGAGATGTTGGAGTTTATTATCATTAAGGATGGGAGAGGTTTGGACCTATGGGGTCAGATCTGTCACTTTGACCATGTTTATGGGGAGCACCTAGTCATCATTGAGAATACTCCAGGGATTCACAAGGGAGGTTATTAAGCTATTGGGTGATCAAAATTGTATATCATCATCCTCAATTAGTTGGTTACCTTTATTCTTATAGAAATATACTTCAGCATATGTGGCTTCGCAAGACTCGAAGGGGGCGTCGTCACCATGTAGTTTGAAAACCTTTCCATTAATGGGGTACTTCAGACATTTATGGAATGTTGATGGTACCGCCAAGTGGCTATGTATCCAAGTCCTTCCAAAAAGGTCATTATATGAAATGTATTACTAGATAACTATGATCTCAGCCTCATATGTGAGTTCCCCAAATTGGGCTTCAAGATGGATCTTCCCAAGAGTCCTTTTCTCATGCTTATAATATCCTTGGATGTATAGATTTGTAGGGGATAGGTCCCCTTATCTATACCCCAATCTTTAGAGGTTCTTCATTGGGATAATATTGGTCCTTGCTTTATTATCAATCAACACCCTTTAGAACTTGACATTATTGAGCCTGATCGAAATGTGTAAGGTTCTGATGTGACCCTGGATGGCCTCCTCTTATTCTTGATTAGTGAATGAGATGGAAACATGGCATCCTAAGGACATAGTATCCACTGCATATACCTTGCCTTCAGTGACTTCTATCTCAAATTCCTACAGGCTCTAGAGGGCTTTGACGAATGCCTTCCTAAGTTCTTTTGAAAGATGGAGTACATCCAAGATCGATAGCTTGGCTTGGAATGCATCTAACTATTTTAGAACATAATTATTTTTCACCATAGGTTGGAGCTTCTCGATATGGGTATTATTCTAGGCATGTGGTTCAGGATATGTATTGTTCGAGGAAGATAGGCTCGGTTCTTGTGCTGAGGTTGATAGGGGATCTGTTGTCAGCAGTGCAGGTTGTGCCAACCTTCCCCATTGCCTTAGTTGATTAGATTGGACCCCTTCTAGGTGGTTATGCAATACAATCATATGTGGAATATTGGTGGAGGGATCTGAGAAACCCCCTCTTCTTCTTTGATCCTACTGAATCACTTTCTCATGATTCTCGGCTGCATATATATCCTCTATGGTGGTGTGACCAGAATATTGTATCCAACCACATCTGTGTTTTCCCCTATATCCTCAACTCCAGTTCATGCATCCTCCCATTCCTTAGTTATATGTGGGAAAATCATTCTTGTTAGAATACTCATCATTAGAGAAGGGGTTTTTAAAGTGTATTGTGTTGAAAAAACCAAAGATGAATTCTTTATCCAATGAAAATTCTGTTTGGTGGGGTGGTACCCGTGCTGCTGATGTCATAGGGAACAAATCAGTTAAGGTTAATTCCTACTTTGGAGGAGAATATGACTCTTCCTATTTTTCTTCATTTCACCACTGGTGGTCACACCCACCTTTGGGAGGTGCATCTAATTCCTTTTTCTTGGGTGGTGGAGCTACTGATGGCATGCACAACTATGCTCTCAGAGTGTCTTGGGCTTAATCAATTGTCTTTCAAACCATCTAGTTTTTGAATTTTCTCACATGTCTATTCAAGACCTCCTACCAATCATCTTATTCTTCTAGTTGGACCATTTTTATGAAATCCACTTGATTTGGGGAATTATCCAGCACCACTTGTCCAAAATTGATCATTCCATGAAGGATGACTTTAAAGATGAAACAATTCTAGATATTATAACCCAGCCTTCTGTGGAAAGGGTAGTAATTGGGTCAGTCAGTGAAATTGACCACATCGAGCTTCCTGGGTTTCAAAAGTGTGATAAGGTTATTGTCCATGGATGCTAAGAAATAATTGGGATCTATTCATTTCAAAAGGAGTATATATTATTTATCTGTTCTTCAAATCTTGGATGACCCTGATTTCTTTGTGCGTCTGGATGAGGGTGATTCTATGGTTTTCTACACTCGATAAGAGGTAATGGGTTGTTTTGGGATTACCTGGTCCTCAAGATAGGTGTCGATGCTGGCTTAAGAATGAAAGTTGTAGCTTTCATTCTAGTTTTCCTTTTTCCCTATGTCGCAGGCATGAGTCGAGATTTGAATCAAGTTCACTGAATAGCCTCTTCAAGGCATTGTACTATTTAAGAAAATTCACAAAATCTTCCCAAATATTTCATTGGAATCAGGGGTGTCTAAAACTCATCCCTAATATTTTCTTCATAGAATTATAGTATATACTCTTGCAAGATAGGGATGCTGAGTATGTAGTTTAAACCCTTCCACCTTGCTATGAAATCAAACACCCTATCATTTTTATGTTGTTTTCATTTTCTCAGGTCAACTATCATTGTCTTCATCAGTATAGTACTAAATTGGTAAATGAATTGATTATGGAGGTCTTCCCATCCTGTAAAAAATCATGCTGGAAGACTACTATAACAAATAAAGGTTGTCCCTATCAGAGTCTATACAAAATACCTTAGCTTGGTTGCCTCTTGTTGACCGTGAGGGCCCATTATCGGCCCACATAGGTAAAAAAGTGTGTGATATGCTTCTCAGGGTTTCCCACACTGTCAAAGGTAGATAAGGTAGGATTTACAAATTTGGGTGGAAGTGGGGTATCATCGACCCATTTGGGATATGGATTCCTTTTAGGCTGCACAGGCGCGCACCATCCTTCCATGGATTCCATTCGAGTAATCAAGGACTCGATGACGTTAAGGAGCTCCAGGTCTATTACTACATGGACTATATCCTGCCCATGAGGTGCCAGTGGGGGTTGCTGATGTGGCCCCATTTTTATCTCCTTTCAATTTTCAATTCATCCTAAGACTGAATATTTATTCTAACAAGGAAGAGGTTGTTACCATAATGGAGGGAATTCATGATCATTTTTTATTTCCTCGTGTATTTGGGATGTTTTCCTAGACCCAGATACAATATGATATTCATAAGGCACCCTTGATGATGGATTAGCAGTGGGAGGGAGAACATTTGTCTCTTCTTGGAGATGATACCTGCATGAATATTTCCCCTGAGTAACTCCTCATTAAATTGATGAACAACTTGTATTTCACTCTCATATTATGACAATAGGTCCTCCAAGTAAGAAATATCACTCCTCATAGGAGGTGATTGATATGTGTATGTACCATTCCCCTTGAAATCATTTCGGCAGGGAGGTGGAAACTTGGTATTCGTAATTTCCAAGTTTTGAATCCACCTTTGGTTCCTAGTGCGCGCAGCCTCATTCAGTGCATTCAAGTCACCCTCCTCCCAATGTATGTTTCATGTATCACAACATCTAGTATTTTTTTATGATTAGTATCTTCCATGTTGATATTGATGACGTTCATAGAGGCATACTAGGAAATAGTGGTTGTTCCATTACTTTTGATTCAATAGAATTATTTTGTACTGCTTCCATCATGTTCATTATTTGAACCATTGGCCTTATTGAGTCTTTTTGGATTATGAGACTAGTGAGGATTAACCATCATCACTGTGAATTCCTCTTGATTTGGTTTATGAATATTTATCCTGAGGGATTTCTCGGTCGGGGTTGCTGAACAGGCCCCAACCAGCATAGGTGTGTCTCATAGTAAGTGGTATGTCTATTTTTGATTCATTTATCCCAATCTGGAGAATAAAAATTCACTCTTTGGTGTTGATGATGATAAAAATATCCCCATATATATGGAGTGTGGGTCATTCAGGGCCATAGTTGGCACTAATTGGTCCAATTTTTTAGGATACAATGGATCAGGTCAGGGATTTAATGATTCTCAGGTCGGACATGAAGATATAAATTCCCCCAATTCAGTGAGGTGGGGTTGTTTTGGGATTGTCGATGATGTTTCTAGGGTCCTCTCAGGGGATGATGAACCTGGGGAGGGTGATTGAGATATAAATCCCCCCATCCCAATGGGATGTGGTTTGATTGTAGGTGTTGTCGATGTGTACTAAATTCTCTTTGGAATTGACAATCCTAGAGGTGGAGGAGGTGGTAGGTATTCCCCTAGCCTAAAGGTATGGGTCTTCTCTTGGATGGATGATATTGTAGCTACAATAGTGGCCCACATGATGTGGCATAATTATGCTCGCATAGAAGCTGGGTGCGATGCCGACTCGTGATGACAATCATTTCTCATGGGAAGTTGTCTGGGTGATCACAACTTTGGTCTCCATGTTTGAAATATCTTATTATTGTTTTGAGGGGGCCAGTTTGAATCCATGTTTTCTATCCATCTCTATCTGTAATGTCTGGGCAATATTGGAGTAGAGGCATTCTATTGTAGTGACCAACTAGCCTGATCATTTCCCGGTCCCTTGATCTCGTCATAGGATATAACATTATAGGATTTCATATCTGAAGGGATTTTTTGTTCCAAGGGAGTGTTGAAGTGTAATTCCCCATATTGTCCCCATCTTCAAATGTGAATTTATAGCATATCTTTGGAGATCAGTTTCCAAATCATCATTATGTAATGGCGGTAAGCATGTTGTAGTTTTGCGTTGTGCTTTTCTAGTTTTAGATCTCGATCTATGGAGATAGTAGCTAGGTCAAGATAGAAATAAAGTATCTTGATTGTCTAAATGTGACAATTATATCCATGATAATGGATATATTGATCCTTTAGTCATTGATTAGTATCCCACATATTCTAGCATATATAATGAATGCAATCCTTTTCTATCTCGTCTGGGATCTCATAGCTGGAAGTAGCGAGGGGCCAGGACATGATGGGTAGGTTTTTTTAACTAACTCTCTTCATATGTTAATGTTGGCCTCCTCCTCATCATAATTACATGCCTCTACCAGGGTATACCATAGAATATGGATATGATGGTATCCTAATGATGGGAATGGGGTGATGCTAGAAGTTTATGAAGAACCATATATAGTTGACCCCAGTATTTCGAGCACCTCTCTGTATGAAGTTGTCGGGGTTTGGTTCACCTCTCTATACATAGGTGTCTAGAAAAGGGAAGGAATTCCTTTTATATGGTATATATCACTATGGGGAGCTTGACCATGATGGATGTCAAGAGTAGAGTCTCATTGGTCTATTTGTACTCTACCATGAGGAGGACTATTGTGGTAATGAATGTCCCCTACTTCCGCTTCAATAAAAGAGTTAACGGACACTTGTAACATTGATAATATGTATCAAACAACCCTAAGGACATTGGCATTGATAAAATTAGGGTTATGGTCCATGTTATATGTCGTGGTCAGAATATTTCAACCTGACTTTTGTGAATGTGAAGGAATATGAGCCTATTATGTGACGGTTGCCAAAACTTGTATATAACAATCAGGTGTCATGGGAGTATGAGACCACTGCTGAGAAATTGTTGGAATATACTGATAAGTTGTCTAATTATTGATAGGGATATGAGCTCATCCTAAGTCATGTTTCATTCTTACTCGGCGATCCTCAATCAAGATGGGAGTATGATCATGATCTTGAGCCTTTGGGATATGCCACTAGTCTTTCATGGTAGGAATATGAGCCTTCCCATAGGCATGTTCCACTCTCACCTGGTTGACCCAGTTGGATCAGGAATATGATTCTATTATGAATATGTATTCCCCATCGTAATATGCCGACAGATCTTTATAATGGGAGAAGGAATATGAGCATTCCCCTATGTTTCCTTGGAATGATGTTGATGGAGTTGTTCATCGATAGAAGTAGGTATATACGCCTTGCTTTCGTGATCTACTGGAGTATTCCAGGAAAATTCCATGATAGGAATATGAGCCTACCTCGAAGCTTATTCCTTTCTCACTGGGTTAGCTTCATCCAGAATAGGGATATATTCCCGATCCTGGGCCTTTGGAATATGACACCAGACTTCTTCAACAGACATGTTCCCTTATCTGAAGGCATGTTCCTCTCTCATATGGTTCGCTCCGATTGTAATGGGGATATGAGCCCGATCCAATGTCTCTCCCTTCATAAGAATATTCTGATAATCCTCTTGGGTAAGAGAAAGAGTGTGTGTTTTCTCCAGTATAGCCATTTATTCATGATGATCAGAGTGTGGTGTTTTCTTGGTTGTAGGGATAGAAGTATTCACTTGTACCTTCATCTGCCACAGGGCTGAAATATGCTGGTAGAGTTCTTCAGTTGTTGTTAAAATGTATTGGCATTTTAGCAAGGTGTTTGCAGGGATATGGGCCTGCACATTTGTTGTCCCCGTGATGACTTGAAATATGTCTACTATTGAAGCGGTGATATGTTCCCAATTCTGTCTTCTTTGTTCCATAAGATTATGTTGATGGGATTTGTATACAGGGTTAGTAATATGATCCTCCCCTATGCTTGTTGTGGGAATATGCCTAAAAAGTTGTTTAGAGAGAGTAGGGATATGAGCCTACTAGCTAGTCCCTACCTGAGTATCTAGGTAGTCATCAGCAGTGGGAGCGGTTGTATGTTCCATCTTCTAGATATCTGAATCCTTTCTCCTCCGATGAGTTTTCCTTAAAGCCCATACATGGGTGTCATAGGGAGTTGTGTATCAGTTGGTACCCTCAGTAGGAAACTAAGGGGTATCGGCGGGATAGTATCAACAACGGTGATTAGAAGGATACCTATTGGGTAGCTCCTAATCTTAATGGAATCCATATCCATCTTCCTGGTCCACCTTCCTCAGATATGAAATGTGGTAGTTATTGCGCTCCATGGATAAGCTCCTGAAGCTGTTGGTTGTGGCGATGAGGTCCATAGGTTCAGTAGCAGCCTTTCCCAAGCGATGTGGACTCGCCGGCCATCGCATCTAGAGTACTTTATGAGTATTCCCCATGGTCAGGATACTATTGTATCGGTGGTACTCCCAAACCATCATATTCTCTACCTACCTTTGGAGTCGTCATGCATGTAAGATTTTTTTGTGAGATGTGGAAGTTTCATTTGAAAATGATTTTCCGAAACAAATGTTAGATGATGATGAAATCATCACAAATTGGGTTACTCAAGCAGTATCTGCAATTATTTGGATAACAAAGAATAAGGTTACCGATTAGTGAATTATCATAGGCATAATATGCTCAATTAGATATTCATGGTTAACTCATTTATTCTTTTATTCCCAATTCATCCATTCCACTCATTTGTAATTATCAAAACAAGGATGGAATTATGAGAACCCTAGCTATAGAGGATCATTTTTAAGATTATTCTTGTCTTATTACCTTGTTTTTATAGGGTTTTTAAAACAAAGTGGCCTGACGCATTATAACCCAATTGTTTTATCATTAGATATATTCACGTTGGTTTCACCAATTTTGTTTCATCATGAAATATGGTGTGGAATGGGTTTCACTCATCATGTTACCATTGTCACTCTTCCCTAAAACTCTCAATGGTTCCCCCATCTGTAGCTTGGTATAGACCTACTTTCCAAAGGCTAGTGGTCATCTGGGTTTTCAGGTCTAGCGAATCTTAGGGACTTGCATTGGTTGAGAGGATGGGAGGTCAGGCTCATTTCACCCTTTTGGGGGGGAATTATTTCTTACTCTGGGACTCTCTTATAGATTTAATATATGTTTGTGAATCTCTTCCTAATCTTGATACGGGACTGGTTACCCTAACAAAATGACTTTAGGTCAATTATTTTTTATATGAAAAAGACCATGATCTCTTGGGTGAGTCCTTCTGTATGTGTCTGAGTTTCTCCATCATTCTCCAATAATATGTGGTTTCTTATATGATGAAACCATATAACCAAGTTCTTTGGAACATTCTCCCATATGAGGAGGAAATTGATATTCAGAGGATGGGATTGAGCCATTATGAGGAATCATACATATCCTGGTTGTTGTAGGAATCAAAACCCATATAGTTCGTTTAACCCATACAGTTTTACATCATGCGAAAGTACTTATATGGGTGCTCTGGACACATTCAAGATCGTGTTCTTAAGGGATTTTGTATATATCCTAAATATAGTGAGAATCTGAGTGCTCAAAGTTCATTCTTTTTGAACTTATATATTGGGGTCACCCATGTCATTATGGAGACTCGTGGTGTAGATTACATAATTACCACAACTCCCTAAGATCATGCGATCCATGCTTGGTGTGAGAAACAAGGGATATCAAGTAACTAACATTATTGTTTTGGACAAGGTACTCATATGTTGGTCCCTCCATGGATGATCAATATGGTTCTTGGGCCTCATAGGGAGGTGGCCTACATATCCTGAATATGGTAGGAATCAGAGTCATCATAGTTCCCTTTATTTTGGAGCTTAAACATTGAGGCCTCCCTTGATGGCGGAGATTTATGATGCCAGTGAGGTGTTCATTGCATCCCCCCTCCCCCCAAGCCCACGTGATCCATGCTCTGGGTGAGAAACAAGAGAGAGCAGATGATCAGCCTCATGGAATATGGGTATGGGACTTTCATATTAGGATATTCCTTGGGATGTTTGGTATAGATATCTACCTTAGGGAGGAGTCCTACATATCCTGTTTGTGGCAGGAATCATATTTATCGTAGTTAACTTTATGTTGGGGCTTACATGTTGAGGTTTCCCTATACCATTACAAGGGTTTATATGGCAGATGATATGACAATTAAAAATCCCTAAGACCATATGATCCATACTCGTTTGTGAGAAATTGTGGATAGTAAGTAATCAATGTAATTTCTTTGGTCAAGGGACTCATATGTTTGTCCCTCCATGGATGATCAATATAGATATTGGGTCTTAAATGGAGGTGGCCTACATATCCTGAATATGGTAGGAATTAGATTCATCGTAGTTCTCTTTATGTCAGGGATTACACACTGAGGATTCCCTATTGATTAGGTCTTACATGCTAAGGACATATAGCATTTTCAAATCCTATGATGCCCTACTAATCTAGCTTTCTTGTCTAGAATACATCGCAAGACCCATTTGGAACGTCCTAGGGGTCATCGAATGAACTGGATTGACACATATGGAGGGTGTTGCATGATTTAGTGTGGCATAGCCCAATGGGTGTCACGTGTCTTGGATGAAACCTCTGGGAGGCACCGTGAGACCTGGTTGACATGTCTGGAGGTCATCATGAGTCTCAGCTGACGTGAGCAAAGGGTGTCATGGAGGATTGGTTTTTATGCCTGGATGATTTCGTAAGACTCAACTGATGTGAGCAGGTTCCGTTATATGAGTCAGGTTATGTGTCTAAAGGATGTCACAAGTTCTGGGTGATATACCCATAGGGTTCACAAGATCGAAGTGGAACCCACGGGGGCACTATATTATGTTCCTTGACATGTATGGAGGACTTCGTGTGTCCCAAATGGCATGCCAAAGGGGTGTCACAAAATATGGGAAATGCCCCCTAGTGCTATTTCATGTCTTCGGATGACACATGCTAAGCGCATGAGGGGAAACGATCATGTATTTATATTAATCCTTCTACCTCTGATCTTGGTTCTAACCCTTGTATTTTGAATGCCTTGGTTCTATTCAGTGTCATTTTTTTTATTCTAACTTGATTTATAGTGCATGTGGTATGTTCTTTGCATGTCCTATCGGAAGTCCTTCGCATGATCTATAAGTGATCACGCAAAGCACTTTATTTCTTGCACAT
The DNA here is from genome assembly GCA_963277665.1 of Viscum album. Classification (NCBI taxonomy): domain Eukaryota; kingdom Viridiplantae; phylum Streptophyta; class Magnoliopsida; order Santalales; family Viscaceae; genus Viscum; species Viscum album. The sequence goes on from OY728164.1 coordinate 690,596,691, forward strand.
GACTACTTCAGCTACCCACCAGTATATTACATGATAGAAAGATGGCTAGTCGCTTGATCGGTTTCCCTAAGAAGTCCACAGAAGTAAAAAAGCCAAATCCTATAGAGCTTGGGCATCCTATTGATCAAAAATCCAACCTTGTATTCATGTTGCAATAGGGAATTTATAGGAATCACCATCCCTGATACTCACTAGTTTGTGCGTCATATCTAGCACAAGTACAAGCTGGAGTGGTTGAAGGGACCTGGCACCACAAAGTTTCACGAGTCTCTACTACGGACTGCTTCAAGTGCATCGCCTGATTTTCAGAAATTGTGATTCTCTGTCATCAACACATTATTTATAGGATTATTTATGATTATTGAAGACTTGTTTGATCATGTGGTTTTGTCTAAGGATATCCATGTTGTTATGATGACATGTCTGAGGAACTTTTTGATATTCAAATTCCTATGGGAAGACACTCGTGAGACCTTGTGTGACTTTTCCTGGGATCTTGCAGGTTAATTGGGCACGTCGCATTCCTTTCAGCGACTGTGATTACCTCTTGGATCCTCCCTTTTGATCCCATTTTTTTTATGTAACAAAGTTTGGGAGTCATGTGATATTTCATGTGTTTTGTTGAGTGTATTTATTCTATTTTTTAGAGATTCATTGTGTGACCAATATGGGTCGCATGGGGGTGCACAAGCATTCCTTGTCCTGAAGATAAGGATGACAAGCCAAAGGGATTCTGTGATACAACGTGGGAATGTTTCCAAGGGCTCGCAGTGCCTTGAGGGTCATTAGGGGCATGTCACATGTCTTTCAGTGACTACAAACCCCTATCGTCTCCTCCTTTTTTATCTTATTTGTTTTATTTTACAAATTTTAGGGATCATGCAAGTTTTCATGAGTAGTATCTATGATTTTTACTCAATTTTTGGATGATGTCTTGATTGACCAATATGGGTCATATGGAGAGTGTTCAAGCATGTAGTGGATAGGTCTATTTTTTTATCCTTAGAGCATCGTGGGGTTACTTGGACATGTTTGAGGACTTTCATGTGGTGAGGCTGACAAACTAGAGGGTTTGTACAAGGCGAGGTGGACATGCCACCAAGGTCTTGCAAAATCTCTCAGATCGCTCGAGGTTCATGTTGCATGTATTTTAGTGATCACAAACCCCTTTTGACTCCTTCCCTTTATCTTATTCATTTTATGTGGAGAATTCTTAGAGGTCAGGTGAGATTTCTTAGTTTTCACCAAGGGATTCTATTCTTCCTAATGATGACATGGCGCATGAGATTCATGACCACTGGGGGTCTCTTCCTTTATAATTTCATAAATATTTATTCTTAAAGGATTTTGGATGGTTTTTAAGGAACTTTACAATGAAAAACCATGCAGGATGGGGGTGCTCATTCATCATGACCTATCCCCCAGGGCCCATGTCGTGACTACCCCAAGCCGACCTTCCATAGTCCAGGGGATGGCAACTAGCACTGAGTATGAATATCCCAAAAAGGGAAGGCATTTTCCTTAAAACCTATACCCACATACAAAGATCAAACTATGAAAAGTAAACCACAACTATCACTAAGAAAACTATTGAGAGTATTGTACAAACTGAAAGTACAAAGGGGCTTGAATACAAGCCCAAAACCACAAAGTAAATCACAACTTCCATGGTCCGTCCACTCGAGACCCCACCTGAAGGGTAAGTGAAGGGTAGTATCCTGTAGCCGTAGAAGTATGTCTATTAGTCCCATCTCACTGAGCACCACCTGGTCCAGGGTCACCAAGGTCTCTGTCAAAGAATTGATCACCTATATGGGACATGACACATGTGGGCAAAGCCCATGCAGGGGTGAGTAACACGATACTCAGTAGGGACCCCAATCCAAAAAGAAAATACCACAAATCATGACCACACAACAAGATCAAAAATAAAAGAAATATCACACCCAACATAACTCAAAGTATAGAAGGTAAGATTTATCAGTCTTAAAGTTGAAACATCTCATACTACTAAGGAACTCATACCTAATGATCCACTAAGGTCTGGTTGACTACTGGACCACTGAGGTCAGCTCGGCTACTGGACCACTGAGGTCCACTCATATGCTGGACCACTGAGGTTTGTTCATATGTTGAACCACTTAAGTATGCTCTTATGGTGAAGGATTAATCATTTGGGCTTGATCATCACCTAGGAAATCTAGATCATAGATACCTGCTCGTCTTTGGAGCCAGCAGGATCACTTAAACTTGTTCATATCTGGGCTAGCTGGATCACTTAGTCCTACTCGTCTCTAGTCCAGTTGGATCACTAAGACTCGCTCATCTCATGGGATATCTATATCACTTAGAACCACTCGTCTATGGGCTGGCTGGATCACTAAATCCCTTTCGCATGATTATTTAATAAACCTAAAAAAATAGTTTAAAAATATGTTCCGGCCACTTCAGGCCTCAGAATTACATGTTTTCTCAGAGCCTAGTCTCAAAATAATCCCATTTTATTTTCAAAAAATTTACATGGGATTTTGGGGTATTACATTACTTCCCCCTTTAGGTATTTACGTCCTCATAAGCCAAAACAAGGGTTAATCAAACATATGTAGGTAATGAGCACAAATCTGAGGCTTCCACTCCCACATGCTCTTCTATATATTCTCGTGCTTCCAACGAGAACGCACTAGAGGAATCGACCATCCACAAAGGATCCCCTCCTATTAATATTATATCTTTATTAGGTACTATGTGAATGTCACCTCGTCATCAATCTCCATCTTGCCTTAGTCAATGACATGAGAAGGGTCGTGCATGTATCTCCTTAGATGGGATACGTGGAAGATGTCACGCACCCTCTCTAACTTTGGAGGTAGATCCAAGTGGTACACCACCTCACCCGCTCAACATAGTATTAGGAAATATCCAATTAACCTTGAAGATAACTTTCCACCCTGGCCAAATCTCTATATCCCTCGTCGAGGAGATACTCATAGGAATATGTGTTCCCCCTCCTTGAACTCCAAGGGTCTCTGTCACCTATCATCATAGGACTTCTGTCGGCTCCGTGAAGTCTTCATCTGATCTCATATGACCTACACCCTCTTAGTGGTAGATTGTACCATCTCTGAACCCATGAGTGTTGACTCCCTTGGGTCTGTCCAGCATAATGGTGACCTGCATGGTCATATGTACAGTTCCTCGAACAGAACCATACCAATGGTGGAGTGGTTACTATTATTGTACACAAACTCTGCCAATGGTAGGTGTTCATCCCAACTGTGACCAAAATAAAGGACACAAAAACAAATCATGTTCTCCAAGGTCTATATGGTCTGCTCCATCTAACCATCAGTCTATGGGTGAAAAGTTGTGCTCAAGCATAGCTGAGTCCCAAAATCCTCCTTCAATCCCTTCCAAAACCGAGATGTAAAGTGTGCATCATGATTTTAGACTATCGTAGATGGGACTCCATGGAGTCGAACTGTTTCTTGTACGTAGAGGAGTCCCAATATCTCTACTGATTCCTATTCTTGAATGGGTAGGAAGTGGGTCGACTTGGTGAGTCAGTCTATGATCACCCAAAAGGTATTGTTCCCCCTGGATGTATGTGGTAATCCTATCATGAATTCCATCAATATTTCATCCCACTTCCACTCTAGTACCTCAAGGGGTTGATTCAAACCTACTGGAACATGGTGCTCAGCCTTCACCTGCTGACAAGTGAGGTATCTCGAGACAAACTCTGTTACCGCCTTCTTTATTCCCGACCACCAATACTGATGTCGGAGGTCCTGTTACATCTTATCCACACCTATAAGTACCTCCAAATGGGATGTATGGAACTCCCTCAACACCTCCCCCTGCAACATCACTAGTACTATGGTTCATCCTCTGAAATATATGACGTTCTCCCCACCTTTTCAATATCCAACAGGGGCATGCCCTATGGACATCTGGGCACATGTAGTCTCACAAATGGCATCTCTGAGTTGCACCTCCCTGACTCATTGTAAGAGTGGAGTGGAAACTACCATCGACTGAAGATAAGATGCCTCATCTCTATCCACAAAGGATATCTGAAGTGAGGTCAAATGCTCTAGGGCCTCATTCAGTAGTTGTGAACTTGATCTCCTATTGAGAGCATCTTCTACCATGTTCCCCTTCCTAAGAGTATAGACTATCCCGAATTCATAGTTCTAGAGGAACTCTAGCCAATATTGTTGTCTTGTATTCAGATCCTTCTAAGAAAATATATACTTGAGGCTCTTGTGGACATAGTAGATAATTAATTGTTTTCCCATTAGGTAGTGTCTCCACATCTTCAGTTCTAATACTACCACTTCCATCTCAAGTTCATGGGTCGCAGAGTTCTGCTCATGTGGTCTCAACTGTCATGAGCCATAAGTAATCATTGATTTCCCCTGAATCAGGACATAACCAAGCCCGGTTCATGATGCGTCATAGTACACCACATAGTTAGAGACCCCCTCTGGAAACCTCAAGATAGGAGCACTCGTCAAGATCTGCCTCAGCTGCTGAAAGTTCAACTAGAATATTTCTATCCAACTAGGTAGGGGTTTAAATTATTAGTAAATTGGTTTTCCCCATTCTCCCCCTTTAAACAAATAATGGGGATCAACTCTCTAACAAGTTGATCTGTGGATGGGTTTTCTTTTCGGGGTTGGGAAATATAATTGTGGGTTGATATCAAGATTAAATCTTAGTGATTTATAATTTATATGCCGTGATCCCGCTGACATGAACAAATTAAAACCAAAAAGAAAAATGTCATTTGTTCATTTGGGTGTTCTTTGTGATCCCCTCTATCTCTCTCTCCCCATTCTTCGTGGCGTAAGAGACGACGTCGCATCGGTCATAGAGGCACCAGGCGGAAGGGACATGACCAGGTGGGCAGCAAAACCAGTGAGAGATCATGACACAATGTCGCAGCGGCAGCACCAGGCCGCAGAACCCAGCTGTGGTGGCGGCACTGTAGAGACCCGAAGCCTGACGTACATGGACACTACATTAATTTTTCAGAATACTTAGTACATAACAAAAACACACACACAAGGACCGTAATAGTTTAGTATCTTTCGAAACTCAGAATATAATCTTCTAATCGTGGTGAAAGATCTTCAACATCTCCCATAAAGATCTTCCTTTTTTTACCTAAAACTTTTCTTTATATCCTGGGGAAAAGAGAACATAAAAGGGTGAGCTCAAATAATCAGTAAGTGTAAACAAAAAAAATATCAATCACATCATATTCATAAGAACATAACATTTTGGAAATCTTAAACTGCAAAAGAGATCACAATATCATAGCATGGGATAAATCATAGTAGTGAACTGTAACCCCAATAATCATAACTTAAAACATGAAACTTTGTGGAATACACACATAATCATAAAGAATCATTTCTTATTAGTTAAGAATCATTTCCAAGACTATCTTAGTGGAAAAATTCCATTTCTGAACCGAGTTCATTCCTCGCTTCAGTCCTGTTTCACTGAACCGGTTTAACCTTCCGTTCCATCCATGTCTATCTCATTAGATATAAAATATTTACCCAATGCATTGGAGGGAGATATAGGTCCCACCCATATCATAATGATACCATTCTTATGTGTGCCACAAAATCATAAATCATACATCATTGCATAACCCATGTAATAAAAATGGGATTCTTAAACAACATGACATCATAAAAAAATTCATATAAGATAAAGGAATTCATAAAAATAATTCTGTCACAATATAATCAAATCAATGTAATAATAGGGATAGAAACAGAACCCTATAATATCTTATATGGAAAATAATTTTGATAAAACACTTGAACTCCATTCTTGAGGAAAATATCCTTTCTACTTCAAAAACATTTTCCTTTCTTAACATGTCATACAATTTTAAACTAAAAGAAGTTGATTAAAAATAAACTTGAGAACTTGTAAAGGAAGCTTCTTGGAAATAATGTTTTAAAAATCCATTCATGCCGTATAAGTTAAAAAAACATTATTCTCGTACTTTTTTCGGAAAAGTCAAAAAGTACCTCGTACGAAAAACGACAAAAGATTCCTTTCATATCTTTTACTATAAACTCACCAAAGGGTAAAAATGGATTTAAAAAATTGTAGGTGGATGGAAATAATATTACATATTGAGGAAACAAGGATGTGGATGATAAAATACACCCCAGTAAATACCAAAGTATAAACAATCTCGGATAAAAATGAGATTGTGATATTTCCCTTACCTTAGATCTGATTTGCTTCGTAAGTGTCTGAACCTCCTGTATAATGATTTAAATAATGTCATTGACTTATTCCAGAATCATACTCATTGTTATGATATCATATATGGTTCACTTATTACTTTATATTACCTGTTCTTTTGTAAATTCCATGTTAAAGAGCGTTTTGGGTAAAATCGTTTCATTTGTCGTCCGTGTTTTGACTTGTAATTATTCATATGATTACATAGATCATGATTACTTAATTACAGAATATAAAACATGATTTATATATAATATATATTCAGAATATACATATATATAATATATTAGTAGATGGAAAGAAATACACCGTTCATGGAGACGGTAGGTCGTACGTACGCATGAACGCTATTTTCGTTTTCTTATTGAGTTGAATGGAATCAAGTAGATGACATACATATATATAAAAATAAATCCAGTATCATTATTATGTTATATATTTCATGATTACTCATTATATATACTTTATAATCATTCATGAATGGTTAACGTGGAGAATGAATCTCATCGCGTCGTGGAGACGGTAGTCCGTACGTACGCACGAGCGATGATATCGTTCTCATGATCGTGGAATTGTATTGGAGTGTATGTATACTATTTCAGAATCAATATCAATTTAAAATAATCATATATAGTTATTATTTACACCATTATACCCATCCAAGTAAGGTTCTGGTGGAAAATAGATTACACCACGGCGTGGAGACGGTATTCCGTACGTACGCACGCGCGGTGATTTCATTTTCCATAGGATGGATAGATGGTGAAATATGGTTGTTTCATACTTATAATAAAATATAATTATATGAGTGATACTGATGTTATTACTTCATAATGAAACAACTAAATAAGAAGAATTTGAAGAAGAAAGAAAATTGAAAGAATCGGTAACGGATATTACCTCTTCTTTGACACGCCTCTTTGAATCCTCCTCTTAGGGTACTAAAATTGGTCTTTGAAGAAGACCAGTACCTCTATGATGTTTCTAGGGAAATTTATAAGGGAAATGGGCAGGTATTGGCCGAGCATGAAGGCTCAATGTGGTGTGAGGAAGAGGGGGGGAGGTGCCCTTTTATAAGGGAGGAGAGGGGCTCCTTTGGAAAAACTAAACATATTATTTTATTATAAAGCCAAATTCGGTTTTAAATAGCTCAAAATTGATTTATTTCTAAGATAAGGTGGGGATGGGTCGAAATCCTCTCATCCAATAGAATTTAGATAAGTTTGGGTTCCTATTTTAACCTTATCATTTAGATTTAACATTAAGTTATATAATTTTACTTTTACAGTGTCTTTTTGTGTTCTTACACTATAAGGTTAATAAACTTACTATAACAAGCCAAACGAACCCCAAGTTGTTTATTATTAATATATATAACCTTATCTAAGTCATTTGGCCGAACCTTAGATTTTTAGGAATAAAATAACAATTAATAATATAATATTTATTTTAAAAACTATTTTATGTCAATTTTGACACTATTTAGTAATTGATTTTTTTGAAACTCATAACAGAATTATTAGTTCGAAAAAAGTTACTTAAATCAATAATAACATGTCATATTAACCTATAAAATTATTGGAATTCATAAAAAGTCTCAAATTACATTTTTTTGGGTATTTATAACATCAATTATGTCAATATTTCATTAATAAGATAATTATTGCATCATCATTGTGTCATAAATAAATTAAATTATTTAATGTCTAAAAATTACAAATAAAATATCATTATGTAGGAAAACTTTTTATCTTTCTAATGAATATTTATAGTCGAATTTATCTTATGTATAACCCTATATTAAAAATTATCTACTTAATAAACTTTGATTTTAACTATTTTAACCCTTCTTTAAATAAATTAATAATAAATTTCCTAATCTAATCTAAGTGGGCCTAAATGGTCATATTTTATTCCTAAGGTTGTTTTTTTTTTCGAATTACACTTATCCAATAGAATTAGGACATGTGTTAAGGTAATAATAATAACATTTTTACCCTTAACTGACCTATTTACTTTTAACCGTGGTAAAAAAAGTAAAAAGTTACTATTCACCAAAAATTATTTTCATCTCATTGAACCACATTTTAGTCCTTGATATTAACCGTGTCTCTCAGATTTTCGAAATTCTACTCACAGAAGTGATAAAATTAAGTTTTATGAAAAATTCAGTTTTTTTAACTACCACTTAGTGGTTTCACTATTCATCAAAAAATGAAAGTTTCCAGAAAAATACCAAAAATTAGGCCTAAGATATATTTGATATTATGAATTCAAAAATGATTTTTATTTTACCAAATTCAAATCATATTAGTTACATTAACTAATTTAAAAATTAATTCTCATCGTCAAAACAAATAACGTGTTTTTAAAAGATAATAACTATCAAAAGATTGACATTTGTTTATGTCTGGTTTAAATGTGAAATTACATACAATGAAAAAACATTGTATTAAATTGTAAAAAAATATTCTAAATATACTTTAAAACCACTCAAATTAATAATTTATCAATATTAATTATTTCAATTTAAAAGTTTGTTTTTAATTAAAATTTAGTAATTTTCACTATTCATCAGAAAATGAAAGTTATCCAAAAAGTACCAAAATTTCACCCTAAACTAATTTCGATATTCCGAATCCAAAAATAAAGTCCATTTTGAAAAATAAAATTTACAAAATTTCAAAAAGTGGTTATTACTATTCATAACGGCTAGTTTTAATAATATTATAATAGCATATCGTTGTTTAGTGAAACTCGGTATTGCGTACTACACACGCTATCGAGGAAGGTCGTGATTGTGTGCAATGAAAGGAAAGTCAAGGATGTGTGTTGTGCAAGATCCTTTTGTTGTAGCGTACAACACAATACATTAATGAAATTAAAAAGAATATTTTTCATAAAATCTCGGGGTGTTACATTCTACCCCCCTTAAAATGAATTTCGCCCTCGAAATTTGTCGGGGTTATAAATGGTTTAATAATCGAAAGTTTCTTTAATAGAAACCCACATCGTAAAAAGGAATACCGAAACCAATCCTTAAAAAAAATTATGAAACGTAACGGTTACCCAAATAAACTAATCACTGGGTTTCCACATAGGTGAAAATATGGATATGGAAGAGAAATCTAACCATCATGTTCTGATGGAGAGTGGTAGAGAACATGGCTATGGAAAAACCAGCAATCACAAAGCCATAAATTTGTGATGATCTAAGGTACCATCTGATTCATCAGATATAAGAGCACTAGGACAACATTTTTGGTTTTCAAGATCATTTCCCTAAAGTTGATAAAATTGGAATTAGAAGAAATACTTTCGTGATTTTGGTATAGTCTCACCGTTGGTCATTCTTTGGACAATTTCCACTTTATCTCTTAAATAAATGAAGTTGAATTTATCATTCGTGATGTGTTAGCAGATCATGTGATAGAATGATGGGTCATTCCAATTGTCTCAAACAAAATGTTAGAAAAGTTATCAAAAAATACATAAGTCCATCTATAGTGAGATTAATCGTATATGGTTCCTAAAATGGACTTATACTTCTTATATCATACTTCTTAATATAATAAAACTATTTTCCACTAAACAGGGACTTCCTGTAGGCTAGTGGTAGGCGATAAAGGCCAGTCGCACTTCGGTTGTGGGTTCGATTCCCACAGCCTTGTCCGACGCGATGGGCTATCGCCCATCCTACAGGTTGTCCTTTTTCTAAAACTACATTACTATAACATCCCATAAATAATATCGGAAAAACTTCTATCCTTAAACAATACTAACTTATGTCCAACATAATCCATTCCAATCTTTAGGCTTATCCAAAATAATACTGTCTAATCTCATATTATAGTGAAAACGTTTACCAAAGAGTTCATACAACTGGCATGTTAATACCATTGTTGATCCCCATATATCATGAGATATGTCTTGTTGGTCACATTCCAAACATTCGAAGGCCTTAATCATGTATTCTCTTGAAAAAAAAATGAATACCCATTGAACCTTGTTGAAAACATGAATGTTGTTAAAAGTTAACTCTTTCCACATACCAAAATCCTCAAAATACTATATACTCAAACCATGATATCACTTAGTCCTTATATCAATCATGAGCTCATGAATACAGTCAAACATTTCATTTTCTCGTTTTCCCTTCATTATGCGCATATCATCTTTTTTCCAAAAATATCTCAATCACTTTCCATGGTTACCAGTACCATTGAAAACCACAATAGACCAATACATAAATATTCCAATATTCCACAATACTATATACATCATTATTTTGGAATCCCATTACATAAACACTTAATCATTCCACCACATCGTTGTCATATTCAACATCACCAATAGTGATTGCATGTGACTTCCCTTTGTCCTTTGCCTTAAGTGGTTTCTCATGTCGATCATCACTAACCCTTGGATTAGGGAATTTATTAGCATAATGCCCCATTTCCTTGCACTTGAAGCATTAAAGTGTTGGTCGTGCATTCTCTGCAATCTTTTCTTTATTCACATCATTAGAAACCCTTTTTCCATTACTTCGACACTCAGCTGCTCGATGACCTTCTTTTCCACACTTAAAACATTTTCTAGTCCCTTTAAGACAATCTCCACCATGCTTCTTTCCACACTTTGAGCATAAGGAAACATTCATCTTCTTTTCACCATTATTCTGAGATTTCTCCTTGAACTCCATCTTTCATTTCTTGTCAAAACTATGAGATGGATAAGTAACACCAACTTCCATTTCTACCTCGATAGCACAACGCACAATTTCTTCATAGCTACTGAAGTCTCTTATAGCTAATGCCCATCAAAGATTTGGTTTTAAGACACTGAAGAATCGATCAGCTTTACTTTCAGGTTGGATGATAAATCCAGATGCATACCTTGCAAGCCTTGTAAAATTTGATTCATATATACCAACAGATTCATCATCCTTTTGCTTTAGTTCAAGAAACTCCTTCTCCATCTTTGTTCGAAGAATACTAGGGAAGTACTTATTGAAAAATAAGTTCTTGAACTCATCCCATTCCATGGACTCAATTTCATCTCTTGGCCTCGTATTCTTGATAAGATTCCACCATTGATCAGCATCACCTTCCAAACGATACACTGCTAAGATGACTTTATCATGTTCAGAACATTGAAGAACTGAAAATATCTTTTCAGTAGTACTGATCCATTGTTCAGCAACAAGTGGATCAGAAGACCCACTAAAAGAAGGTGGACGGTGCCTCATGAAGGACTCAATAGAATATTGTTCCCTTCTCTGCTCATTTGGAAGTCCAGAATGATTCATAGCTTGTGTAAGTATAGCAATAAGATTTTGCACTCCATCTCCCATAACATTTGTTTGTTCATGAGGACAATCATTTCATTGTCCATTACATTGATCAACACGGTTCCGTCAGGTTCCAGCCATCGTCTAAAACCCAAAAAGAATAGTGTGAGAGGAAAAAATCATGCTAGGGAAAAAAATATAATAAAGGGGGAGTACCTTCAATATCTAACATCTTAGGTTTAATTCTAAGATCGTTAGCGCAATTCCAGGACTATAACCTATACTTATACTTAACCTTAGGGACATCCCTAGACATACCTTAGAAATATCTCTAGGGATGTCACTAAAGTTCTCGCATCCTAGTTTCCAAAGGTTGACTAAACCTTTCCTCTGATACCAACTGTAGAGACCCAAAGCCTGACGTACATGGACATTACATTACTTTTGTGTAATACTTAGTACATAACAAAAACACACACACAAGGACCATAATAGTTTAGTGTCTTTGGAAACTGGTAATATAATCTTCTAATCGTGGTGAAAGATCTTCAACATCTCCCATAAAGATCTTCCTTTTTTTTACCTAAAACCTTTCTTTATATCCTGGGGAAAAGAAAACATAAAAGGGTGAGCTCAAATGCTCAGTAAGGCTAAAAAAAATAAATATCAATCATATCATATTCATAAGAACATAACATTTTGGAAATCTTAACCTGCAAAGAGATCATAATATTATAACATGGGATAAATCATAGTAGTGAACTGTAATCCCAATAATCATAACTTAAAACATGAAACTTTTTGTCATACACACATAATCATAATGAATCATTTCTTATTAGTCAAGACTCATTGCCAAGACTATCTTAGTAGACAAAGTCCATTTCTGAACTGAGTTCATTCCTCGCTTCAGTCCTGTTTCACTGAACCGGTTTAATCTGCCGTTCCAGCCATGTCTATCTCATGAGATATAAAATCTTTACCCAATGCATTGGATGGATATATAGGTCCCACCCATCTCATAATCATACCATTCTTATGTGCGCCACAAAATCATAAATCATACATCATTGCATAACTCATGTAATAAAAATGGGATTCTTAAACAACATGACATCATAAAACAATTCATATAAGATAAAGGAATTCATAAAAATAATTCCATCACAACATAATCAAATCAATGTAATAATAGGTATAGAAACAGAACCCTATAATATCTTAGATGGAAAATAATTTTGATAAAACACTTGAACTCCATTCTTGAGGAAAATATCCTTTCTACTTCAAAAACATTTTCATTTCTTAACATGTCATACAATTTTAAACTAAAAGAAGTAGATTAAAAATAAACGTGAGAACTTGTAAAGTAATCTTCTTGGAAATAATGTTTTAAAAATCCATTCATGCCGTATAAGTTAAAAAACATTCTTCTCCTACTTTTTTCGGAAAATTCAAAAAGTACCTCCTACGAAAAATGACAAAAGATTACTTTCATATCTTTTACTATAAACTCACCAAAGGGTAAAAATGGATTTAAACAATTTTAGGTGGATGTAAATAATATTACATATTGAGGAAACATGTATGTAGATGATAAAATACACCCCAATAAATACCAAAGTATAAACAATCTCGGATAAAAATGAGATTGTGATATTTCCCTTACCTTAGGTCTGATTTGCTTCATAAGTGTCCGAACCTCCTGTATAATGATTTAAATAATGTCATTGACTTATTCCAGAATCATACTCATTGTTATGATGTCATATATGGTTCACTTATGACTTTATATTACTCGTTCTTTTGTAAATTCCATGATAAAGAGCGTTTTGGGTAAAATCGTTTCATTTGTCGTCCGTGTTTTGACTTGTAATTATTCATATGATTACTTAGATCATGATTACTTAATTACAGAATATAAAACATGATTTATATATAATATATATTCTGAATATACATATATATAATATATTAGTAGATGGAAAGAAATACACCATTCATGGAGACGGTAGGTCGTACGTACGCATGAACGTTGTTTTCGTTTTCTTATTGAGTTGAATAGAATCAAGTAGATGACATACATATATATACACATAAATCCAGTATCATTATTATGTCATATATTTCATGATTACTCATTATATATTCTTTATAATCATTCATGAATGGTTAACGTGGAGAATGAATCTCATCGCGTCGTGGAGACGGTAGTCCGTACGTACGCACGAGCGATGATATCGTTCTCATGATCGTGGAATTATATTGGAGTGTATGTATACTATTTCAGAATAAATATCACTTTACAATAATCATATATAGTTATTATGTACACCATTATACCCATCCAAGTAAGGTGGTGGTGGAAAATAGATTACACCACGGCGTGGAGACGGTATTCCGTACGTACGCACGTGCGGTGATTTCATTTTCCATAGGATGGAGAGATGGTGAAATATGGTTTTTTCATACTTATAATAAAATATCATTATATGAGTGATACTGATGTTATTACTTCATAATAAAACAACTAAATAAGAAGAATTTGAAGAAGAAAGAAAATTGAAAGAATCGGTAACGGATATTGCCTCTTCTTTGACAGGCCTCTTTGAATCCTCCTCTTAGGGTACTAAAATTGGTATTTGAAGAAGACCAGGACCTCTAGGATGTTTCTAGGGAAATTTATAAGGGAAATTGGCATGGATTGGCCGATCTTGAAGGCTCAATGTGGTGTGAGGAAGAGGGAGAGGAGGTGCCCTTTTATAAGGGAGGAGAGGGGCTCCTTTGGAAAAACTAAAAATATTATTTTATTATAAAGCCAAATTCGATTTTAAATAGCTCCAAATTGATTTATTTCAAAGCTAAGGTGGGTATGGGTCGAAATACTCTCATACAATAGAATTTAGACAAGTTTAGCTTCCTATTATAACCTTATCATTTAGATTTAACATTAATTTAGATAATTTTACTTTTACCGTGTCTTTTTGTGTTCTTACACTATAAGGTTAATAAACTTACTATAACAAGCCAAAAGAACCCCAAGTTGTTTATTATTAATATATATAACCTTATCTAAGTCATTTGTCCGAACCTTAGATTTTTAGGAATAAAATAACAATTAATAATATAATATTTATTTTAAAAACTATTTTATGTCAATTTTGACACTATTTAGAAATTGATTTTTTTGAAAATCATAACAGAATGATTAGTTCAAAAAAAGTTACTTAAATCAATACTAACATGTCATATTAACCTATAAAATTAGTGTAATTCATAAAAAGTCTCAAATTACATTTATTTGGGTATTTATAACATCAATTATGTCAATATTTAATTAACAAGATAATTACTGCATCATCGTTGTGTCACAAATAAATTAACTTATTTAATGTCTAAAAATTAAAAATAAAATACCATTATGTATGAAATATTTTTATCTTTCTAATGAATATTTATAGTCGAATTTATCTTATGTATAACCCTATATTAAAAATTATCTACTTATTAAACTTTGATTTTAACTATTTTAACCCTTCTTTAAATAAATTAATAATAAATGTCCTAATCTAATCTAAGTGGGCCTAAATGGTCATATTTTATTCCTAAGGTTGTTTTTTTTCGAATTACACTTATCCAATAGAATTAGGACATGTGTTAGGGTAATAATAATATCATTTTTACCCTTAACTGCCCTATTTACTTTTAATCGTGGTAAAAAAAGTAAAAAGTTACTATTCACCAAAAATTATTTTCATCTCATTGAACCACATTTTAGTCCTTGATATTAACCATGACTCTGGTATTTTCTAAATTCTACTCACAGAAGCGGTAAAATTAAGTTTTATGAAAAATTCAGTTTTTTTAACTACCACTTAGTGGTTTCACTATTCATCAAAAAATGAAAGTTTCCAGAAAAATACCAAAAATTAGGCCTAAGATATATTTGATATTATGAATTAAAAAATGATGTTTATTTTACCAAATTCAAATCATATTAGTTACATTAACTAATTTAAAAATTAATTCCTGTCGTCAATACAAATAGCGTGTTTTTAAAAGATAATAACTATCAAAAGATTGACATTTGTTTATGTCTGGTTTAAATGTGAAATTACATCCAATGACCAACATTGTATTAAATTGTAAAAATATATTATAAATATACTTTAAAACCACTCAAATTAATAATTTATCACTATTAATTATTTCGATTAAAAAGGTTGTTTTTAATTAAAATTTAGTAATTTTCACTATTCATCAGAAAATGAAAGTTATCCAAAAAGTACCAAAATTTCACCCTAATCTAATTTCGATATTCCGAATCCAAAAATGAAGTCCATTTTGAAAAATAAAATTTACAAAATTTCAAAAAGTGGTTATTACTATTCATAACGGCTAGTTTTAATAATATTTTAATAGCATATCGTTGTTTAGTGAAACTCGGTATTGCGTACTACACACGCTATCGAGGAAGGTCGTGATTGCGTGCAATGAAAGGAAAGTCAAGGATGTGTGTTGTGTAAGCTCTTTTTGGTGTAGCGTACAACACAAGACATTAATGAAATTAAAAAGAATATTTTTCATAAAATCTCGGGGTGTTACATTCTACCCCCCTAAAATGAATTTCGCCCTCAAAATTCGTCGGGGTTATAAATGGTTTACTACTAAAAATTTTCTTTAATAGAAACCCACATCGTAAAAAGTAATACCAAAACCAATCTTTAAAAACAAAATTATGAAACGTAACGGTTACCCAAATAAAGTAATCATTGGGTATCCACATAAGTGAAAATATAGATATGGAAGAGAAAGCTAACCATAATGTTCTGATGGAGAGTGGTAGAGAACATGGCTATGGAAAAGCCAGTAATCACAAAGCCATAAATTTGTGACGATCTAAGGTACCATCTGATTTATCAGATAGAAGAGCACTAGGACAACATTTTTGGTTTTCAAGATCATTTCCCGAAAGTTGATGAAATTGGAATTAGAATAAATACTTTCGTGATTTTGGTATAGTATCATCGTTGGTCATTATTTGGACAATTTCCACTTCATCTCTTAAAGAAATGAAGTTGAATTTATCATTCGTGATGTGTTAGCAGATCATGTGATAGAATGATGGGTCATTCCATCTCTCTCAAACAAAATGTTAGAAAAGTTATCAAAAAATACATAAGTCCATCTATAGTGAAATTAATCATATATGGTTCCTAAAATGGACTTATACTTCTTATATCATACTTCTTAATATAATAAAACTAGTTTCTACTAAACAGGGACTTCCTGTAGGCCAGTGGTAGGCGATAAAGGCCAGTCGCACTTCGGTTGTGGGTTCGATTCTCACAGCCTTGTCCGACGCGATGGGATATCGCCCATCCTGCAGGTTGTCCTTTTTCTAAAAAACATTACTATAACATCCCATAAATAATATCGAAAAAACTTCTTTCCTTAAACAATACTAACTTATGTCCAACATAATCCATTCCAATCATTAGGCTTATCCAAAATAATAGTGTCTAATCTCATATTATAGTGAAAACGATTACCAAAGAGTTCATACAACTAGCATGTTAATACCATTGTTGATCCCCATATATCATGAGATATGTCTTGTTGGTCACATTCCAAACATTCGAAGTCCTTAATCATGTATTCTCTTGAAAAAAAATTTATACCTATTGAACCTTGTTGAAAACATGAATGTTGTTCAAAGTTAACTCTTTCCACATACCAAAATCCTCAAAATTCTATATACTCAAACCATGATATCACTTAGTCCTTATATCAATCATGAGCTCATGAATACTGTCAAACATTTCATTTTCTCGTTTACCCTTCATTATGCGCATATCATCTTTTTTTCCAAAAATATCTCAATCACTTTCCATGGTTACCAGTACCATTGAAAACCACAATAGACCAATACATAAATATTCCAATATTCCACAATACTATATACATCATTATTTTGGAATCCCATTACATAAACACTTAATCATTCCACCACATCGTTGTCATATTCAACATCACCAATAGTGATCGCATGTGACTTCCCTTTGTCCTTTGCCTTAAGTGGTTTCTCATGTCGATCATCACTAACCCTTGGATTAGGGAATTTATTAGCATAATGCCCCATTTCCTTGCACTTGAAGCATTAAAGTGTTGGTCATGCGTTCTCTGCAGTCTTTTCTTTATTCACATCATTAGAAACCCTTTTTCCATTACTTCAAAACTCAGCTGCTCGATGACCTTCTTTTCCACACTTAAAAAATTTTCTAGTCCCTTTAAGACAATCTCCACCATGCTTCTTTCCACACTTTGAGCATAAGGAAACATTCATCTTCTTTTCACCATTATTCTGATATTTCTCCTTGAACTCCATCTTTCATTTCTTGTCAAAACTATGAGATGGATAAGTAACACCAACTTCCATTTCTACCTTGATAGCACAACGCACAATTTCTTCATATCTACTGAAGTCTCTTATAGCTAATGCCCATAGAAGATTTGGTTTTAAGCCACTGAAGAATCGATCAACTTTACTTTCAGTTTGGATGATAAATCCAGATGCATACCTTGCAAGCCTTGTAAAATTCGCTTCATATATACCAACAGATTCATCATCCTTTTCCTTTAGTTCAAGAAACTCCTTCTCTGTCTTTGTTCAAAGAATACGAGGGAAGTACTTATTGAAAAATAAGTTCTTGAACTCGTCCCATTCCATAGACTCAATTTCATCTCTTGGCCTCGTATTCTTGATAAGATTCCACCATTGATCAGCATCACCTTCCAAACGATACACTACTAAGATGACTTTATCATCTTCAGAACATTGAATAACTGAAAATATCTTTTTAGTAGTACTGATCCATTGTTCAGAAACAAGTGGATCAGAAGACCCACTGAAAGAAGATGGACGTTTCCTCATGAAGGACTCAACAGAATATTGTTCCCTTCTCTGCTCATTTGGAAGTCCAGAATGATTCATATCTTGTGTAAGTATAGCAATAAGATTTTGCACTCCATCTCCCATAACATTTGTTTGTTCATGAGGACAATCATTTCATTGTCCATTACATTGATCAACATGGTTCCTTCGGGTTCCAGCCATCGTCTAAAACCCAAAAAGAATAGTGTGAGAGGAAAAAATCATGCTAGGGAAAACAACATAATAAAGGGGGAGTACCTTCAATATCTAACATCTTAGGTTTAATTCTAAGATCGTTAGCGCAATTCCAGGACTATAACCTATACTTATACTTAACCTTAGGGACATCCCTAGACATACCTTAGAAATATCTCTAGGGATGTCACTAAAGTTCTCGCATCTTAGTTTCCAAAGGTTGACTAAACATTTCCTCTGATACCAACTGTAGAGACCCGAAGCCCGACGTACATGGACATTACATTACTTTTGTGGAATACTTAGTACATAACAAAAACACACACACAAGAACCGTAATAGTTTAGTGTCTTTGGAAACTCGGAATATAATCTTCTAATCGTGGTGAAATATCTTCAACATCTCCCATAAATATCTTACTTTTTTTTACCTAAAACCTTTATTTATATCCTGGGGAAAAGAAAACATAAAAGGGTGAGCTCAAATGCTCAGTAAGGGTAAAAAAAATATCAATCACATCATATTCATAAGAACATAACATTTTGGAAATCTTAACCTGAAAAAGAGATCATAATATCATAACATGGGATAAATCATAGTAGTGAACTGTAATCCCAATAATCATAACCTAAAACATGAAACTTTGTGGCATACACACATAATCATAAATAATCATTTCTTATTAGTGAAGAATCATTTCCAAGACTATCTTAGTGGACAAAGTCCATTTCCGAACCGAGTTCATTCCTCGCTTCAGTCATGTTTCACTGAACCGGTTTAACCTACCGTTCTAGCCATGTCTATCTCATGAGATATAAAATCTTTACCCAATGCATTGGAGGGAGATATATGTCTCACCCATATCATAATGATACCATTCTTATGTGTGCCACAAAATCATAAATCATACATCATTGCATAACCCATGTAATAAAAATGGGATTCTTAAACAACATGACATCATAAAAAAATTCATATAAGATAAAGGAATTCATAAAAATAATTCCATCACAACATAATCAAATCAATGTAATAATAGGGATAGAAACAAAACCCTATAATATCTTAGATGGAAAATAATTTTGATAAAACACTTGAACTCCATTCTTGAGTAAAATATCCTTTCTACTTCAAAAACATTTTCCTTTCTTAACATGTCATACAATTTTAAACTAAAAGAATTTGATTAAAAATAAACTTGAGAACTTGTAAAGGAAGCTTCTTGGAAATAATGTTTTAAAAATCCATTCATGCTGTATAAGTTAAAAAACATTCTTCTCGTACTTTTTTCGGAAAAGTCAAAAAGTACCTCGTATGAAAAACGACAAAAGATTCCTTTCATATCTTTTACTATAAATGCACCAAAGGGTAAAAATGGATTTAAAAAATTTTAGGTGGATGGAAATAATATTACATATTGAGGAAACATGGATGTGGATAATAAAATACACCCCAGTAAATACCAAAGTATAAACAATCTCGGATAAAAATGAGATTGTCATATTTCCCTTACCTTAGGTCTGATTTGCTTCGTAAGTGTCTGAACCTCCTGTATAATGATTTAAATAATGTCATTGACTTATTCCAGAATCATAATCATTGTCATGATATCATATATGGTTCACTTGTGACTTTATATTAACCGTTCTTTTGTAAATTCCATGTTAAAGAGCGTTTTGGGTAAAATCGTTTCATTTGTCGTCCGTGTTTTGACTTGTAATTATTCATATGATCACTTAGATCATGATTACTTAATTCCAGAATATAAAACATGATTTATATATAATATATATTCAGAATATACATATATATAATAGATTATTAGATGGAAAGAAATACACCGTTCATGGAGATGGTAGGTCGTACGTACGCATGAACGATGTTTTCGTTTTCTTATTGAGTTAAATGGAATCAAGTAGATGGAATACATATATATACACATAAATCCAGTATCATTATTATGTCATATATTTCATTATTACTCATTATATATACTTTATAATCATTCATGAATGGTTAACGTGGAGAATGAATCTCATGGCGTCATGGAGACGGTAGTCTGTACGTACGCACGAGCGATGATATCGTTCTCGCGATCGTGGAATTGTATTGGAGTTTATGTATACTATTTCAGAGTCAATATCACTTTACAATAATCATATATAGTTATTATGTACACCATTATACCCATCCAAGTAAGGTGGTGGTGGAAAATAGATTACACCACAGCGTGGAGACAGTATTCTGTACGTACGCACGCGCGGTGATTTCATTTTCCATAGGATGGATAGATGGTGAAATATGGTTATTTCATACTTATAATAACATATAATTATATGAGTGATACTTATGTTATTAATTCATAATAAAACAACTAAATAAGAATAATTTTAAGAAGAAAGAAAATTGAAAGAATCGGTAACGGATATTACCACTTCTTTGACACGCCTCTTTGAATCCTCCTCTTAGGGTACTAAAATTGGTCTTTGAAGAAGACCAGGACATCTAGGATGTTTCTAGGTAAATTGAGAAGGGAAATTGGCAGGGATTGGCCGAGATTGAAGGCTCAAAGTGGTGTGACTAAGAGGGGGAGGAGGTTCCCTTTTATAAGGGAGGAGAGGGGCTCCTTTGGAAAAACTAAAAATATTATTTTATTATAAAGCCAAATTCGGTTTTAAATAGCTAAAAATTGATTTATTTTGAAGATAAGGTGGGTATGGGTCGAAATCCTCTCATCCAATATAATTTAGTCAAGTTTAGGTTCCTATTTTAACCTTATCATTTAGATTTAACATTAAGTTAGATAATTTTAATTTTACCGTGTCTTTTTGTGTTCTTACACTATAAGGTTAATAAACTTACTATAACAAGCCAAACGAACCCCAAGTTGTTTATTATTAATATATATAACATTATATAAGTCATTTGGCTGAACCTTAGATTTTTCGGAATAAAATAACAATTAATAATATAATATTTATTTTAAAAACTATTTTATGTCGATTTTGACACTATTTAGTAATTGATTTTTGTGAAAATCATAACAGAATGATTAGTTCTAAAAAATTTACTTAAATCAATACTAAAATGTCATATTAACCTATAAAATTAGTGGAATTCATAAAAAGTCTCAAATTACATTTATTTGGGTATTTATAACATCAATTATGTCAATATTTCATTAATAAGATAATTACTGCATCATCGTTGTGTCATAAATAAATTAAATTATTTAATCGTGGTGAAATATCTTCAACATCTCGACATAAAGATCTTCCTTTTTTTTACCTAAAACCTTTCTTTATATCCTGGGGAAAAGAAAACATAAAAGGGTGAGCTCAAATGCTCAGTAAGGGTAAAAAAATAAATATCAATCACATCATATTCTTAAGAACATAACATTTTGGAAATATTAACCAGCAAAAGAGATCATAATATTATAACATGGGATAAATCATAGTAGTGAACTGTAATCCCAATAATCATAACTTAAAACATGAAACTTTGTGTAATACACGCATAATCATAATTAATCATTTCTTATTAGTAAAGACTCATTGCCAAGACTATCTTAGTGGACAAAGTCCATTTCTGAACTGAGTTCATTCCTCGCTTCAGTCCTGTTTCACTGAACCAGTTTAACCTGCTGTTCCAGCCATGTCTATCTCATGAGATATAAAATCTTTACCCAATGCATTGGATGGATATATAGGTCCCACCCATCTCATAATAATATCATTCTTATGTGCGCTACAAAATCATAAATCATACATCATTGCATAACCCATGTAATAAAAATGGGATTCTTAAACAACATGACATCATAAAACAATTCATATAAGATAAAGGAATTCATAAAAATAATTCCATCACAACATAATCAAATCAATGTAATAATAGGGATAGAAACATAACCCTATAATATCTTAGATGGAAAATAATTTTGATAAAACACTTGAACTCCATTATTGAGGAAAATATCCTTTCTACTTCAAAAACACTTTCCTTTCTTAACATGTCATACAATTTTAAACTAAAAGAAGTTGATTAAAAATAAACTTGAGAACTTGTAAAGGAAGCTTCTTGGAAATAATGTTTTAAAAATCCATTCATGCGGTATAAGTTAAAAAAACATTCTTCTCATACTTTTGTCGGAAAAGTCAAAAAGTACCTCATACGAAAAACGACAAAAGATTTCTTTCATATCTTTTACTATAAACTCACCAAAGGGTAAAAATGGATTTAAACAATTTTAGGTGGATGGAAATAATATTACATATTGAGGAAACATGGATGTGGATGATAAAATACACCCCAATAAATACAAAAGTATAAAAAATCTCGGATAAAAATGAGATTGTGATATTTCCCTTACCTTAGGTCTAATTTGCTTCATTGTTATGATATCATATATGGTTTACTTATGACTTTATATTACCCGTTCTTTTGTAAATTCCATGTTAAAGAGCGTTTTGGGTAAAATCGTTTCATTTGTCGTCCGTGTTTTGACTTGTAATTATTCATATGATTAATTAGATCATGATTACTTAATTCCATAATATAAAACATTATTTATATATAATATATATTCAGAATATACATATATATAATATATTAGTAGATGGAAAGAAATACACCGTTCATGGAGACGGTAGGTCGTACATACGCATGAACGTTGTTTTCGTTTTCTTATTGAGTTGAATGGAATCAAGTAGATGACATACATATATATACACATAAATCCAGTATCATTATTATGTCATATATTTAATTATTACTCATTATATATACTTTATAATCATTCATGAATGGTTAACGTGGAGAATGAATCTCATCGTGTCGTGGAGACGGTAGTCCGTACGTACGCACGAGCGATGATATCGTTCTCATGATCGTGGAATTCTATTGGAGTGTATGTATACTATTTCAGAATCAATATCAATTTAAAATAATCATATATAGTTATTATGTACACCATTATACCCATCCAAGTAAGGTGGTGGTGGAAAATAGATTATACCACGGCGTGGAGACGGTATTCCGTACGTACGCACGCGCGGTGATTTCATTTTCCATAGGATGGATAGATGGTGAAATATGGTTGTTTCATACTTATAATAAAATATCAGTATATGAGTGATACTGATTTTATTACTTCATAATGAAACAACTAAATAATAAGAATTTGAAGAAGAAAGAAAATTGAAAGAATCAGTAACGGATATTACCTCTTCTTTGACACGACTCTTTGAATCCTCCTCTTAGGGTAATAAATTGGTCTTTGAAGAAGACCTGGACCTCTAGGATGTTGCTAGTGAAATTTAGAAGGGAAATGGGCAGGGATTGGCCGATCTTGAAGGCTCAAAGTGGTGTGAGGAAGAGGGGGAGGAGGTGCCCTTTTATAAGGGAGGAGAGGGGCTCCTTTGGAAAAACTAAAAATATTATTTTATTATAAAGCCAAATTCGGTTTTAAATAGCTCCAAATTGATTTATTTCGAAGATAAGGTGGGGATGAGTCGAAATAATCTCATCCAATAGAATTTAGACAAGTTTATGTTCCTATTTTAACCTTATCATTTAGATTTAACATTAAGTTAGATAATTTTACTTTTACCGTGTCTTTTTGTGTTCTTACACTATAAGGTTAATAAACTTACTATAACAATCCAAAAGAACACCAACTTGTTTATTATTAATATATATAACCTTATCTAAGTCATTTGTCCTAAAATTAGATTTTTAGGAATAAAATAACAATTAATAATATAATATTTATTTTAAAAACTATTTTATGTCAATTTTGACACTATTTAGTAATTGATTATTGTGAAAATCATAACAGAATGATTAGTTCTAAAAAATTTACTTAAATCAATACTAACATGTCTTATTAACCTATAAAATTAGTTTAATTCATAAAAAGTCTCAAATTAGATTTATTTGGGTATTTATAACTTCAATTATGTCAATATTTCATTAATAAGATAATTACTGCATCATCGTTGTGTCATAAATAAATTAAATTATTTAATGTCTAAAAATTACAAATAAAATACCATTATTTAGGACATATTTTTATATTTCTAATGAATATTTATAGTCGAATTTATCTTATGTATAAACCTATATTAAAAATTATCTACTTATTAAATTTTGATTTTAACTATTTTAACCCTTCTTTAAATAAATTAATAATAAATGTCCTAATCTAATACAAGTGGGCCTAAATGGTCATATTTTATTCCTAAGGTTTTTTTTGGTCGAATTACACTTATCCAATAGAATTAGGACATGTGTTAGGGTAATAATAATATCATTTTTACCCTTAACTACCCTATTTACTTTTAACCGTGGTAAAAAAAGTAAAAAGTTACTATTCACAAAAAAAATTATTTTAATCTCATTGAACCACATTTTGGTCCTTCATATTAACCGTGTCTCTCGGATTTTCGAAATTCTACTCACAGAAGCGGTAAAATTAAGTTTTATGAAAAATTCAGTTTTTTTAACTACCACTTAGTGGTTTCACTATTCATCAAAAAATGAAAGTTTCCAGAAAAATACCAAAAATTAGGCCTAAGATATATTTGATATTATTAATTCAAAAATGATGTTTATTTTACCAAATTCAAAACATATTAGTTACATTAACTAATTTAAAAATTAATTCCTGTCGTCAAAACAAATAGCGTATTTTTAAAAGATAATAACTATCAAAAGATTGACATTTGTTTATGTCTGGTTTAAATGTGAAATTACATCCAATGACCAACATTGTATTAAATTGTAAAAATATATTCTAAATATACTTTAAAACCACTCAAATTAATAATTTATCACTATTAATTATTTCGATTAAAAAGGTTTTTTTTAATTAAAATTTAGTAATTTTCACTATTCATCAGAAAATGAAAGTTATCCAAAAAGTACCAAAATTTCAC
This sequence comes from Viscum album, assembly GCA_963277665.1. Lineage (NCBI taxonomy): Eukaryota > Viridiplantae > Streptophyta > Magnoliopsida > Santalales > Viscaceae > Viscum > Viscum album. The sequence continues at coordinate 690,622,327 of OY728164.1, forward strand.
CCTAATCTAATTTCGATATTCTGAATCCAAAAATGAAGTCCATTTTGAAAAATGAAATTTACAAAATTTCAAAAAGTGGTTATTACTATTCATAACGGTTAGTTTTAATAATATTTTAATAGCATATCGTTGTTTAGTGAAACTCGGTATTGCGTACTACACACGCTATCGAGGAAGGTCGCGATTGTGTGCAATGAAAGGCAAGTCAAGGATGTGTGTTGTGCAAGCTCCTTTTGGTGTAGCGTACAACACAAGACATTAATGAAATTAAAAAGAATATTTTTCATAAAATCTCGGGGTGTTACAGGCACCCAGCCATAGCATCCTAGAAATGGTGGTAGGTAGGAGGTGGTGCGCTGGAAGCGTGCCATGGTGGCAGTAGGAGTAGCTGGCATGGATTTCGGCGGTAGGCGGATGTGTCCATTTGGCCGCGTCGGAGGCGCACGCGGCGCAAATCCATAGTTTGCATACCGCGGTGGCAAGATGGACTTGCAGTAGAGCTATGGGTCATGTGAAATGTCTGGTCTAAATGAGCAGACTGGCACTCGAGGGTTTCACCATGCTAGAGAAGCGGCCCGTGCTGGCAGGCTCCGGCAAAAGCTGGCATCTGGTCCTGGACTGCATATAGAGGAGGCGGTCGACCGCATGCAGTGTGAACCGAATGCCCCATGGGCATCCGGACAGGGGGAAAACCGGCTTTCCATGTGGGATGGTTCGGTGTCACGAATAAGGACGTTGTGTGGATAGGGCTAGAGAAGAGCTAACCCACCTGTTGTGAGCAGGGCTGGATGAAACCAGGTTACTAGGGCGACCCGGCAGGTTGGACCCACGACCGAACCGGGCCAGGTCCAGGAAGGCCTAATGGGCCTGGCCCAGCAGCCAGGCCGGACTGGGATGGCCCAGAACCCACCGGTTTCAATTCATTTTGGTCAAACTGATTCAGGTCATGAGGGACCCCCGAGCCAGGTTGGTCAGGTCGGTCCAACCAGGTCGAACCGGGCCCAGACACAACCAGCCTTTGTTTACTAAAATGCTAATATCTTTCATATCGGGCGTCCCATTGATGTGAAATCTATGGAGTTGTGACCCTTTCAATGAGATGATTCTTTGGTCATACTCTAAGGTATATTTCCTTGTAGTTAAGATGTGGTTAATGGCTTGAGGAGTAGATTCTCCTGGAATCAAGTGCGCTACAAGTAGGAATCCTATGACTGGTTGTGATGTGAAGGATATGACGAGTAGGTCTTAGTGATCCAGCTGACCAAAAGATGAGCGGGTCTTTGTGATACTGCTGGCCTAGAGATGAGAGGGTCTAAATGATCCAGCTGGCCAATAGATGAGTGGTTCTTAGTGATCTAGTTGGCCCAGAGATGAGTGGGTCTAAGTGATCTAGTAGTCCCAAGAGACTAGTGAGTCTTAGTGATCCAGATGGCCTAGAGACGAGTGGGTCTAAGTAATCTAGCTGGCCCCAAAGATGAGCGAGTCTCAGTAATCCTTTTGTCCCATGTGATGAGTAGGCCTAGATTATGAATCCTTCAGTAGATGATCCTACCTTAGTGGTTCATTGGATGAATGTACCTCAGGGGTCTAGCAGATGATTGGACCTTATTGTTCTAGCATCCGAGCAGACCTCAGTGGTCTAGTAGTCGAGAAGATCTCAGTGGGTCATCATGGATGAGTTCCTCAGTATTACAAGATGTTTCAGCTTTATGTTTGATAAATCTTACTTTCTATACTTTGTGTTATTCCTGGTGTGATATGTCCTTGATTTGTGATCTTGTTGTGTGTTCATGCTTTGTGGTCTTTCCTTTATGGATTGGGGTCCCTACTGAGTATTGTGTTACTCACCCCCTACAAGGGCTTCGTCCGCACGTGGAATGTCCCGTGAAGGTGATCGATGCTTTGAAAAAGACCTTGGTGGTCCAGGACTAGGTGGTGCTTAGTGAGACAGGATGGATGGGTGTACTTCTACAACTACAGGTAGCTACCCTTCACCTACCCTTCAGGTGGGGTCTCGAGTGGATAGACTGTGATAGTTGTACTTTGTTTTGTGGTTTTGGTCTTTCATTCTGGCCCCTTTGTACTTTCATTTTGTGTTGTACTCTCAGTGACAATTGTGGTTTAATTTTTTTTTTACTTTCCAAAATTTGATCTTTGTGCATGTGTACAAGTTTTAAGGAAAATACCTTCCCTTTTTGAGATATGCATACTCGGTGCTAGTCGCCATCCCCTGGCCTATGGAGGAAGGCTTGGGGTAGTCAAAGAACGGGCCCTATGGTATGGGTTGTGACATCATTCAGTTTTCTAGGGGGCCTTCTCAAGAGCAATTAGGTTTTTTGAAGAGGGCTCTATGGTACTAGCCGCGAGTAATATTCCATGTATGGGCCTTTGCATGACCTTAAAATGGTCACACAATTATGATTCTCTCAGATATTTTATGAATCTTCAACCATCCACTTATTCTTTTCCTTCATAGGGAAAATAATACCCATATTTAGGTATTCCTTCAGTTTTTGATTTTTCTTGTGCTTATTTGGCATGCGTCAATAGTAGGCTTGGATTAGCATGTTAATACTGGTGATTTTTTGAAATTGTTTCCTATTAATCAAACAAATTAACTAATTTAACAAATAAGGGGAATAATTTTAATTTCACTAAGGAATATAAAGATAATTTTCAAAAATTTAGATAAGGATTAGTTAATGTTCCTTTACTAACCATACCATTAATAAAAAAATAATTTTTAATCAGTGGTGAATCTTCAAGAAAATTACTTGGGATTATTCTAATGAAAAATGATCAATTCATAGACTATGTATTTCATCAGTTAAATTATCATGAAAAAAATTATCAAATGCATGATTTGGTTCTTATAATGATATTTTTTCAATTAAAGATATGTATAAATTATTTATATGATAATAAATATGAAATATTCATGGATCATAAAAGTTTTGAAATAAATATTCATCCAAAAAAATTTATATATATGAAAAATGTGATGGTTTTAATTAATCAATGGTCATTATTTCATGATTCATTATCACATGGATAAATCAAACAAAGTAGTTGATACCCTCAATTATAAGGATAATGAAACTTTGGCAGTGTTTTATTTAGAATAAGACCCATTGTTTAATAACCTAAAGAAGATAGAACTATATATTTTGTTATTTTATTGAATCCCCTTATTTAATATATTATATAATGTATATATCCTTATTATAGAAAATAAAATTGGCTCAATGTGATGATCACGGGTTGCATAAAAAATAAAATTTGATAAAGAAACAAAAACTAAATGTGTTTTAGTTTAATATTAATGAAAATGGATTTATAAGGTTTGGAATGAGTTCTTTTATACTATACGTTTCATTATTTAAAAGTAATTTATTAGATAAATCCCAAAATTCACTATAGCTTATTCACTTAGGAAGTAAAAAAATGCATATAAATCTCTAAGATTATTTTTAGTGGGAAGGAATAAATAATGTGATTGAATATTACATTATGATATATCTTGTATGTCAATGGGTTAAATTATAACAATAACTGCCAAAATTGGTTTTTAAAACTTTAAAATTTACAGTGGAAATGTGAGCACATATCCATGAATTTTTTAATGGGATTACTAAAAAATATAGAGGTAATAATGTAATATATGTAACTATATATAGACTAACAAAATCCATTCTATTTCATTCCAATTCAATTTAATATGTATTTAGATCACCTATATTGGATTTATTTAGGAGTGGTGTCATTATTTCATGGTGTATATCTCCCAAAATTAGTTTCTCATTATTCGAGATCTTCAAAATTTTGGAAATAATTTTTAAAATAATTAGGTACTAAATTGAGTTTCAATACTTATTTTCATCCATATAGTGATGAGAAGTTATATCATACTATCTATACATTGAATGAAATGATTCAAGTTTGTTCTCTAGATTTCCAAGGAAGGTAAGATCTATAAATGTCTAAAATTGTGTTTTTGAAACTCCAAGTCCATTTTGTTTATTTCCTTCCTAAGGGAAAATGTGGTGATTTTATCCTATAAAATAACTCTGGATAAAAAAATTTGAAGTTTATACTAATTTCAAGGTGAAATTTTTATCTTTGGATGAAATTTTTGAATAAGGTAGGTTTTTATCACATTTAGTTAATTTAATTGTTTAAATGTCATGGAATAAATATTAATATTTGAATAAAAGTAAGAATATCATTTAAATGATACTTTATATTGAAATTGAATCTATGTATTATTACTTGAGATGTGATGTTTGATTTAAATCTAACATAATCTAGTAGTGTGCTCCAAGTTCCTAACATAACTGTTTTTCTATAAATAGTTATTTATTCTCTTAATTCATCATTAGCACATTCTTTGAGATAGTAAAATTCAGAGGATTTAGAGAAAAGGTCCCTCTACAGATGTTTCCATGGCCACCACTAATACCACTATATCCTTGGTCACGATTATTACTGAATACCCAATATGATCCCACCAATCGTGGTCATGGACAATGAAATAGATAATGGAGAAGGTGGGATTCATCCAAGGGGATTTGGTGAGTGGAGTTTTCAACGGTAGAATAAAGAGAGGTGGATACAAAAGGTGGTGAATAATGGAAGTCCATTGTGTGAAAATGGTGGCTTAACAAGGTGGTGTGATGTAGATCCTTCATGTGGTGGATAGGGTTTTGATGAAAGATCTTTGAGAAACTCAGCTAGGTTATAAAGGATAGAGAGGTATGGTGGTTGGTGAAAGTATGTTGTATGGTGAGTGGTGACTGGTGGTGGTGTGGGAAAAAGGTGATGTCATCAGCACAGATTCTATGTGATGGAATGGTGTTTCAATACAATTAGGTCAAATAGGGGGGAGTATATTTTTATGAGATAAATAGTGAGGGAAATCTAATTTAATTTGATGACTGGAACTATGGGTCCTTGTGTCATGGTACATGGACTCAACAAGTGGGATGTCCCTCATAGATGGTAAAGGAGTGGATGAGTAGTTCAAGATTTTTGGTTGGGATGGTTACCTAAAGTGGGATGGGAAAATAAGTCAAACCCAAAAGCATGGGGTGTGACCCAACATCAACCACACTCCCCTCACCCTTCCTACTTATGTGTTGTGTGTATGTTGGGGGACCTTTGAAGCTCATTGGGTTTATGGGTCATTTTATTTGGGTCATATTGAGGGTGGAACAACCATTGAGGGGTTCTGGTCTAACTCAACATATCCTTTGAGTGTATGTGTGTCTGTTTTCATTATAACCCATCATACATACTATAGATTGTTATTATTATTATTATTATTATTATTATTATTTTGTTCATTTTATTATTATTTTTTTTTTGTTTTTGCTGTTCCCTCATGGTGAAACTCAGTGGTATCAGCCCCTACGGGGTCTCAGCGAGGTCTCGGGTGTGAGTCTTGCCAAGTTATTTCCTGCTAGTAGTGTAGGATTTTCATTATAATTCTCACCCTCCCCAAACCACTATAAATTTTTATTATTATCATTATCTTTATCATTATCATTACTATTAGAATCATTATTATATATTTTTATATATTTTTATATTTATATATTTATATATTCAGAAAAAATATATTTTTATGCCTCGGTATCCTTTTAAATAAATAAATATTAAATTTTATATATATGTTTTTCAATACAAATCATGATGATTAGGTTTTTGAGTCCATTCAATATCTTTTAAAGGGTTTTTGGAATTTTATACTATTGGACACTAAAGTTGAAGGTTAATTGGCCTAAGAAAATTCTAAGGTCCCTATTGTGTCCATTTTCTTGAGAAGAATTCAATGATTCCCTCTATTGGGTGATTTATAACTCTAAGACAATTAAATTTATAAAAGAGGTTCTAGATGTGAGTACGTGTGTGGGAATTATGAAAAAAAAATTCAATGACTAAGACATGTGAGGAGCTCTCAATGGAACCCATGATCACCGGAATAACTATAATGACTCATACCAATCAACTAGTCAACATGATATGAGTATTTAATGAGGTTATTTATGATCATGTGAAAAAAATGGATCTTTAATAAGTATTATGAACTTATAGATGATGGCTACAGATTCTCTAGTTAGAAAATGTTATTTGACATGGAATTTGATGTTATAATGCTTGTATCATTATTTTATGGATGATGTGAATGTGATATGGTGATAATTTAGACCTTGATATATTGAAAATGTGAAATCATTATATGATGTGGTTTGAGGTGGAATTTAGTCTTGAGTGTTATGCTATAATGCGACAACGACATTACAATATCCATATTTTTCTCGTTTTTTACTACATGAGGGTAGTGTATATAGAGTGTAGATTTCTAATAGTTAGGGTATTATCTTACAATTATTTTCAAACCCATGATAATATTATCGACTTATGATCGACACTAGTTTGACATTTCATCAACCAAATTATTGATCATGGAAGATTAACATAGAGAGATCTATCTTATGAAATGTTCTTTGTGATGGAAATTGAACCTTTTAATTTCTATAATGATTCAAATAGATTATACTTATGGTAAATTCCTTTCATGGGATTTCCTAATATTTATATAGACTTGATGACATGTGATATTAACTTGAGACCATGTTAGCATGAGTGCCTCGACCTTGTGATAGCTATGAATTGATGGGTGATGACATGAATGGTATAAAAATGATGATGATGATAAAGAGGATGATATGATAATGGTTATGTTTTTTGATTGATTATAGGGATGAGATTTTTTATTTTTTTCTAACTATATTTTGATATTATTTCACTGATAAGAGTATCATTCGCTACATGACCACCACCTGAGATTGGTTTTTCTTGAGTGTATCCCAGCATCCAGTTAGTGAGAGGGATGATTTGATGGTTTTCTTAGTATTACCTCCCTTACCCCCCCCCCTCCACTAGTTTTTATAGATTTAATATGGATTATATATATGAATGTTTGGTTCTAGTTATAGATTTGGATGTAATATAGTTAAAATAGTTAGTTGGGGGTAGGACATTAGATGTTAGGGATAAAGTACTAACTGGTAAGATTTAGTTTATGAGTTCCCTTTATATATTTGATAGCATTTTTTATATTATACATACTTTTTATTTGGGTCATGATTCTTATGGTGAACTTGGGAATGAAATACTAAAATGAGATGGTCTTATGAATAGTTATGTGTGGACTTTTAGAATTTGATAGACTCGTGAATAATATATTATGAGTATTTAAGGATGAGATAATTTTATAAATGTTGTTTGACCTATATTATCATTGGGTGGTATTAATTTTTGAGTGTTTCTATTTCTTTATTTGGGGTGCAAATGTGTGCTCGTACATGGTTGCGTGCACTGGCTGGTCTTGTTTCCCCACATTCTTGCTTTCCAAAGGCAGGTGGCATTTATCACTTTCATCAACAATGTCTTCCCCTTGATCGAAATGGGATAATGGGATATTGGTTTCTCCTTCTGTGGATTCCTCATTATAATTTTTCACCTATTTCAGGTCTCCCTTATAGAGTTAAGTATATTTTTGGTACTTATTCTCGGTGTCATATCTTTGTGGAAGATAGTTAATTATACTACTTTTGTATATAAATTTTAGAGGTTATTTATATGGAATCAACATTCAATCAGGATATTATTCATGTTGGGCATCATTGGAATGTTTGGATGTTGGGAAAATTGGTCACCTGTAATCTTCCTCGTAGGAGGTAACCACATGGAGTCATCTCGATCATGAAACCTGAGGCATTCCATGCTGATCATGGGATATCTAATTCCAAGTTAATATATTCCAAGTCTTTCACATCAAGAAAACCATTTTTATAATGAGGTATCATTATGATTCAATTTGTGAATTTAACATCTTACAAATATGGAATAAGACTGATCAGAATTCCCCTTGGAGGAAAACCAGAGAGGTATATCCTTAGGAGGGAGCACCTTGAAGGTTTACTGGTGGATGGATCAGAATGCCCCATGGAGGTAAATCTGGGGAGGTTTGTCCCATAAATAGAATATTATCACACCATGTAGGTCTATCTAGACACTACTAGAGGTGGATCAAATAGGTACACCCCTATGAGGGTGACACCAAGTTTTATTGTTGGTTGGTATTGGACCTCAAAGATGCATCCAATGTACCTTGTTTAGAATACAGGGATCAAAACCCACATATTTTAATGAATTGTGTAGATATTAAACATGTGAGTTTCTTATCACAAGAGGATTGATCTTGGTTGGATTGTATAGGGATTACGCATAAGAGATTACCAGGTGCTACTAGGAGTAGTGATCAAGTTTATGGGGCTTATATGTAGGAGCGGCCCATATGGATGGAATGATCTCACTGAGATGTGGTGGCCCAAATAAGAATCAAGATGGATTATGGATGAATTTCATGAAGTGGATGGTGTGGATGGATTATTGGGTCTTTTGGATTTGGACCTCATATAGGCTTCTTATGTATCCCGAGTGATTGAGAATCAAATCCCATGTAGTTTGAGAAGGGGCATTGGGACTTGAACTTAAAGAGGTATCCCATGGAAGTGTACATGTGGTTGGGGCTTACACATGGGAGCAGAATGGGAGAAGGCAAGGACTGGGGCTTACTCCAGTAGTGATTTCTGTGAGGAGGAGATGGATTGGTTTCATGGTTTCTACTAACCTATAAGACCACATGAGTCATTCTCGATGTGAGAAACAAGAGGAAGCAGTGGACCTAATGCTCATGTGTCAAAATATTCATTGATGAGTGATGGTGTGGGGTTTATGAACGGAAGTGGTTCGAGGAGGGTCTCATTCTATGTGAGGAAGATCTCATTCCATGTCACTCATACATGGAGCATCCTATGAAGGTTGTGTGGGGATTATTCATGGAAGGTTCCCATGATAGTTTTCATGTCCCCCTTGGTGTAAGGAGGTGGCATGGAAGTTGGTCATCATAGTGTTCATGTCCCCCATAGTGGAGGTTGTGAGAGTGGTCATGTACCATATGGTTTGAGGAGGTGGCATCCCATAATGATCTTACATGGGAAATCTCATGTGTATTTTATAGAGTAAGACTAAATTTTAATGTCATGTGTTAAGGACGTTGGTGTTGGGAAGTTTTATGTCATGCATCATAGACATGGGGAACTCACTCCTTACCCATTGGGTTTACGTAGCCATCACACATGAAAACCTGGGTGTAAAATGGCTTCAACAGTGATGAGTTGGAATAGTGTGGAGGAGTGCTCTGTCATGAGCTCTATGTTAGCATCCCTATACTGATAATAAAAGAGGGTTAGTGTACCTAAATTGAGAAGAAAAAGTTAAATGAGAAACTCAGGCCACATTTGAAGTGGATTGGGCCACAAGAATGGGTGGCATAGGTCACATGAGGATTTAAGGTGAAGTTGAACCGATCCTGGATGGTTGTGGGATTTTTGAGCACTCGAACTTCATGAAGAGGTGTCATTAGAAGGGAAGTGACATAGACAGGCCCATGAGAAGGGATTCATAAAGCATAGAGCCTCACATAGATGTGCTTCATGAAGATTAGTTGCTTTGTGGAAGATAGAGGCTTCATGAAAGAAGTGGATTCACAAAACATGGTGAAGCTCATGGTGGCTTCGTGGAGTGCTTCGTGGAGGCTTAATGCTTCACGAAACCTCAGTTACCCTTAAGGGACTTCTTCCTTTAAGAAGGACATAGGACTTTGTAAAAGACATCACCACCTTAGATGGATGTATTTAGGAACATATGAAAGGGGTTACCATGAATATATTATACCTTGGATGATCCATTTCAGTTTGGTTTATGATGATTGGGGTGCTTCATGAATTGGGAGAAATTCATAAGTCCAAACATCATGTATCCATCCCTTTAAGGTGGAATGATCTGAGTATTTATAGGTAAAGGGGTTCTCGATTCTGAGAAGATTTTCATGAAGCAGGTGGTGGCTTCATGAATTGTCATGGATACGTCATACTCACGGAGAGAAATTTCACCCATTTAGAATAATCACGGAGCATCATTGGACTTGTGGATCGGTCTGTCAGGGCCTCATGCATTCATGGAGGGTGAGGAGCTATGAAAATAAGCTTCATGAAGTAAAACCTTATGAGTTTTTTGGGTCATTTGAGCTTATATTAACTATTTAACAATTGTGGATTCCTTTAATAATCATATGGCATGTATTTTGGTGCCAAAAAATCCCCCCCCCCACTCAGAATGGGATCTAACATGAAGAGGGATGGATTCAGAGGGAGAATCATTGAAAATTTTGACAATCTACTCCATTTCATGGAGATCATCCATGGTGAGATTTCACGATACTACCATGATGAGATCACCAATGTGGATTCCTTCATGAAGCATGGGTTTTTGTACACCTATAAATAGCATGGGTGGGGGACCTCAATAGAACCTTACTTCATGTGAAGAACAACTCTAGTGATCTCTTTTCATGAATCTCCCAACCTTTGTGACTATTGATCCGTGAATTATTCATTGAAAACTAGACTTCATCACCTTTGCTCTACAAATTCTTCTTAGTGAACCAAACATTACGAACTGTAGTTTTTTGAATAAAGTATTTTACCCCTAAATTGTGCTAATCGGGCCCTGTGAACGAGCTTCACAGACAACCTCTGCAAACCAGTCTTGAAAAAAGTCTAATTACCATATCCAATGGCTGCTCAAGAATATGATTGGGAATTCCCTATGGATTCTTCTCAAATAGAGAAAATTGAAAACAATATCATGATCAGGGAATATGCTTGCAGCACTTCAGACCATGAATCATTGTTGATACTAATTTCAGAGTCCCAAAAGAAGTATCTTATATGTAATCAGTTGTCATTTTTTGTATTTGGTTTGAGAGATGACTTCTTCATCCTAGAGGTGATCAGAGACAAACTAGATTACTATTTCAGGGGCATACCAGGGAAATACTAGTGGCACACGGCCACTGTGGAATATATCTAGAAGAATCATGCACCTGTTATGGTTGATTTTCTCTACAATCATATCAAAAATATCTATGGGGAGAATCTAAAGGATAAGGATTCTCCATTGTAGTACTAAATAATCATCAAGGTGGGATTAGGTAACTCAGATGATCAATGGACTAATGGTTGGGACCAGTATTAGGGAGGCAACTTTACTGATGAATGGGATTATTCCTACTAGTAATGCATTTCATGCACTGAATTTGGTGTCGAAATAAGGTAGGTAGGCCTCTATGAAGCATCATGGGATTCTCAATTCCATGTTTATTGGCCCTAGTAAATAATGTCAGAGCTGCTGAGAAGGTGGTCTCTAGGGACCAACACATTCCACCTGCATCATGGGGAGGTTAGCATTAGCCTTTGGGACCTATGTAAGATATCTAGAATCCCAATTCTAGGGGTGATTTATAAAGATTTTATCCCCACAGATAATGTGTGGGAAGATCAGGAGCATCTTCCATCTATGGAAAAGGCGTTATTGGATCTGGTGTAGGTCATTGGTGAGGTGAAGGTGGGGACAAAGGATGTCCACTTCAAGTAGTGGTTAAATAATTTCATGAACGTCTCAATAGAGGGGCCTACTGAGGATGAGGATGAAGAAGGGGAGGATCCATCAAGGAAAATTCCAATGGGGTCATGTACATACCCTAGGGGGCCAATGGGGTAAGGAAGGCTCCTACTGGAAAATTCTAGAAGCAAGTCAATGGAGGTTATGGGGATACAGCATCAAGATATAGCCTCAACCCATATTCAGCCTAGTAGGATTCATTATGGTGCTTATATTTGAATGGATGTACCCAATGATGGGAATTCACATGGGGGTGATGCCAAGCACTTTTATAATGGTAATGATTCTAGCGACGGGGAAACATTTAAACCTTGGCATCCCAGTATTGGTGAAGTTATACAAACTGATTTGGAACATCAGTGAAGGGAAAACACCATTTTATGTGTGTGGGAATTTTCTATTTCTATATAGTTGGGTGGACATGTGCATGGGGGGTTTATAATATCCAAACCCTACCTCCCCTCCCGAAAAAAAAAATTCCATCGATTCTAAACATTGTGGGAATTTTCCCTTTCATGTTAGGACTGACATATGTGTTGAACAAGTTTGGGATAGAATATCACTTCATATTCCACCCATTTTCCATACCAATGGGAGTAGTGACTAATGAAAGCATAGGGATTGAGGAAAATATATCATATATCTCATACTTCCACAATGAGGTTCTAGTGGTGAGATATGACTATACACTGGTCGGCAATCCATACAACCCACATCAGTTTGTGAGGTAGTTCAGGTGCCAATAAAGTCTTACTCTAAAGGTATACTCGGGGGGGTGCATTATAAGTTCCACCCTTCAGTGATGATGAATATTTGTATCATGTTCACATAGTAATATGGAAATATGAGTAATGAGCTATCATCTCCCACTGTTTCATATGGGTCGACCCGTAACTATGAAAAAAGATGGTCAGTCACCTATCCAAGGGTAACACTGAGGAAATAGACTATCCAAACCAATGAGAGGTGATCCCTCCACTGTGAGGGATGAGGCATAGCAATGGTTACAGCACATTTTGGCAGAAGATATGGCTTTATGTCCAGAGCAGTAGTAGTGGGACCAATAGTTCATGGGCTCGAATAGGAGAGAGGAGATAGAAGAAGAGCAGCAACATCAAGACCAATATTATAGGTCATGCAGACCTGAGAATAAGTGGATCCATCTAGGGGATTCTGCAGGATTTCCATCTAGGATCCTGGGAAGCAGTTATGACATGTGTACATTCCTGATGATGTAATATTCCATGAGGCTTGGGACAACTAAGACGTCTACATATAGTTCCAATATCCATACAGAATGTGGGAATACCTCAATAGGTAAGGGATGTTACTTTTTGGGATTGGTTATTTCAATACTAGATTCCTCATGCCATAGGAATATGGGGGCGGTACGTGGTGGAGCTAGAGGACCTAGTACATTCCCAGGGCACTGCGCGTTTGGTGATAGACTGGGTGGGGGAGCTTCCAAACATAACCTATCCTTCACAACTATCAACAGCTGAGTTTTCTATATACTCTCCATTTCATGAGGAATCAAAAAAATCTTGGGGATATGATAATCATCAAGGGATCCCTCTAGGGAGTGGCGAGATTGCATCCTCCATGGGGGAATGGATGAACTTTTCGATGTAAGCTCTAAATCACCTCATTGTGTTGTACCTTTACTATATTATTATCTAGATCCTCTAAGTGAAACTTTTTTTAGGATAATCTCAAACAAGGGACCCCTATGATCAGGGATTAATTTTCACCAATAGGTGCGAAGGATCATGCCTTGGGGACTTCGCTTAAGATAGAAGTGGCTGGTGGTCTGATCAAAGTTGAAAAGGCTAGGGTGAAAACCCCTAAATCTATAGATATCCCAGTCATATATGGGGTTGGAAACCCTATAATTATATTAGTGTCATCCTAGTTGATAGATCTACCACTACTCATCTTTCATAAGTCTCTTATCTTTACAAAGGCATACTCATCTTTTTCGAGAATGTTGACTGACAAGTTCCCTTTCTGAACAGTGTTGAAGGTATTGACACTTTGTTATCAGAAGGGGTCAGGAATATAGGGTTCCTTCTCTGATGGCTATTCCAGTTCATACAGATTCGGTCATTCGAGATGATCAAGCTATGGTCCCAACCAAATAGTTGACTATGGTCATGATTAATTCCACTGACTGGGTGAAACTTGGGGATGGCGGAGACAACATTATCGAGGTGGGATAAAGTGAGGATGACCAAACTTGTAACCTAGATCCCATCCCATCTGATAGGATTTCAGAAGAGTTACCTGATGTCAAACTCCTTACAGCTTTCCTAGAGTATGATTCCATAGATCCTAAAGAGCTGGATATCTCTGATCCAGATGTGGCTGAAGAAAATCACATTATCTGATGCAGGGCATAGAAGTTCATCCAATTCTTCATTGAACAGACCCCAGAGCTAAAACTGGTGGGCTGGATGGGGTCTCTTCACCATTGTATTTGAAATCTATGTGCCAGTGGGGTGGACTCTCATGGTCTTTAGGTGATGATTTGTGACTACATTTCCGAAAGTATGTGGGAAGGCAGCCATCACCTAGATGTTTCCTAGTGGTAGGATAAGTTAAAAAACATTAAAAAGATCTAGGAAATCAATTAGGTGATCCATCACCTAGAATAATAAATGGATGATCATTATTCCTTCATCGATACTCAATCAGAACTCATCATACAACTGAGGGACCAACTGGTAGAGGCTCGAGAGCAGATATGGTAGGTAGCACGTCAAGTGACTGATCTTCAGGCTGAGTGGGACTAAGAATGGATTAGGTCTGATGAGATTTTCCCGATGGATTAGGAGAAGGTAAAGGGAGCTCATAAGGTGGCATCATACCATAGAGGAAATTTTCTAAAGGATGGTAGAGCTGCAACACTCAAACACCAGATCAGATCTATAGGGGTACTTTTTCCAAGACCCATAAGAGGCTCAAATATGTGGATGACCCCATTACAGTCACATTTTCTTTAAAAAAATTCATGAATGAATTGAAAATTTTTTATTTTTTTGATTTAATTAATGCACATCAATCATACTTGTGAGAAAACTAATGATCAATCCCTAAACTCACATGGTTCATGCTTAGTGTGAGAAATAATGGATGACCACATAATTGTTCACTTTGTATGAGAGTGTCAGATAACCATCGAACACTCAGGGTTTGTTACTGCTTACTGACCACCAGGAGTGTCTGGGATAAGAGAGGTTGTGGTTAGAGAACAAGGCTCCTAGAACAATCAACTTTCTTCTCCAATTTTTCTAGTGATGAACAGGATAATGCCAAGGGCATTGGAAACTACTCAAATAAAAGGGTAATAAGGAGTGAAAATCACAATACCCAATATCTGGAACATGATGATAGTTTCATAGTGATACAAGATAACTGCTGACCATGTTCAAAACATAACATCTATGTTATTAGCCTAAAATGGGGACAAACAAGCGAGGGTCAACCACTGGCCATGTTTGAAATAAGAACATACCATTATGGGGTCCCTTCAGACATGGAAGAGGGTGAGGATCCAAATAAGGGGCATGTGAAATGTGGAAGTGGGTGATGGAATGTTCAAATGGATTCCAACACTCTTGGAATTACACCACCATGGATTAGAACACATTTGTATAAGCGTATTGGTATGAATGAAGATCAAAACCATCTTCTAGAAAGTGTCATCTTGAATGTTGAGCGACAGCATAAAATGTGAAGAATTTGGTAGATGAACATCATCGGGAAAGGACCTATTAGGTGAGGATATAAGATGTTTTTCAGTTTCACATCATGAAACTGGGGATGATAGACATGTATTTTAATGTCATACAGTGAGGACGATGCATGGTACAGTTTAACATCATGTGATCAGGACACATCCCATAGTTTAACATCATATGTCCAGGATGTTGCACACAGTTTAAGGTCATACTACCTAGACCCTAGAAAACATTTTAAAGTAATGTTGTATGGAATATAGAAATTTCTATTCACATTATACTTTTATGGAACAGAGGAAATAAACCCGACATGAATGATCCAAATGAGGCTTGCATACCACACAAGTATTAGGAAATAGACTGATGTTGATGAAAATGAGGATCAAGGGGGCCATGTCGCATCACACATCCCTAAGGGATTTGTATGCAATTTAAATTCATGAATGGACATAGACTTATAGTTTAAGGACATATATTTTTTGACCAAAGGGAAGAAGGCTTCCCAAAATAGGCATATATGGCACAGTGGAGTGACAAACCCATCATGAATGATCCCTTAAGAGGCCCAGTGTCACGTCACATTTTTTTAGTGAAGATCTTAGTTTAAGTTCATAGAGTTTGGACCAAGAATACCTTATGTGGATTGAACACATCAGCACCCACCCTACTAGAACTCCTAATCCCACATGATCTATGCTCGGTGTGGGAAACAAGGAACAACATAGGGGGTCTTCTTGAAATGTGGGAGCACACATTAGGGGTGATATCAAGGGTATAATTCCACCATGGTATAGGATAGTAGAAAGAAGCTAAGTCAAAACTTTCAAGGTATAGATCAAGGGAAAACTGGTGAGTAGGGATTGACTATTTACCATGTTCAAAACACAAGAACCAAAATCCTGTCAGTCAAGAATGGGGTGAGAAAATGAAAGACCAACCATTGACCAAGTTTGAAACATAGGATTTTTTGTTTTATTCCAAATATTAATTAGGGTGTTGGACTAACATGGGTGGTGATCCAAAAATGAAATGAGACCATCACCATTAGGGGGTCCATCTAAATTTTAAAGGTGATGGGAATCCAAAATGAGAAAGACTTGAAGTATGGAACTTGTGTATCATAGAGTGAGATTCTAATTCGAGTGTTGAAAATAGTTTCAATTAATATTACATGGACCATGAAAGATAGTTTAGAGTCATATTTCTTGAACCGTAATCAAGGCTAAGGGGCCAAAAGGTTGAAATAATTGCGGCTGGACCCATAGAAAAAATGTCTAGGCATCTCTATGTATCCCATAAGGATGGGAATCAATCCACATGTAGTTATAAAACAAAACATGGTAAGAGACCAACAATGGTGGTCCAATACTCTCTAGTAAGGAAATTAGAGCATACCATGGTTATCGTGAGGCATCCTGAATTTGTTCAGGGTAGGATCATAGTTTAGCGGTGTGCATTAATCATGTTGGCTCTTAGTTTAAGGTCATAGACCTTTGACCATGGGGGGAGAACTCCAAAAGGGATATGTGTAATGCGATGGAATAGCAATCTCGATGTGAATGAGGGATAAGGAATCCCATTCACCACACAGATATTCTTAATAAGACTTGCATATAGTTTAAATTCATGATGATTGGAATAAATTGAGACCAAGAGGATGAAGGTTTGGTAAACTTGTGAATGAACCCAAAGACAAAATGTATGGGTGTCACTATGTATCCCATGAGGATAGGAATCATTCCACACATAGTTTAGGAAGGATATATCCCTATGAAATTATGACATGTACACAAGGAGGGGATTAATTTTTTTCCTTTTTTTTAAATGATGTGGTTGGACCAGGATATAGAATCTAGGCATCTCTAAGTATCATGTGTGGATAGGAATCAATTTGTGCATAGTTCTCAAAATATTTCATGGAAGATGACCGATGAAAGGGGAAACGTCTTCTCAGGTGAAAACATTATGATTTTTTGTAGTTTATCATCATGAAACTAGGACACTAAAGATATGTACATTCAGCTCAGTCTATAGGGGATATAAATAGTTTAAGGTCATGATTTTTAAACCTGAAAACATTTTAAGGTCATGTCTTCTAGACCATGGGATCTTAGTTTAAGGTCATATATTTTAGACCATGGTAAAAAGGGATTCAAGAGGACATGTGTAGTGGGGTGTTATGGAAAAATTGGTGTGAATGGGGTACAAGGAGGCCTCAATGCCACACCACACATTTTCAATAAGTCCTATATACAGTTTAAAGTCATGATGCTTGGACCGGGGGATCTTATTTTAAGTTTATAGAGTTCGGAGAAAAGTGGGAACTTGATTTAGAGGAATGCACATAGGGTGGTGGTGTAACAAAACCCAACATGAATGAGGTCCAAGGAAGTTCAACCACTATACCATACATTTCCAAGAAATCCCACATTCAGTTTAAAGTTGTGATGTGTGGGCTATGGATTTTTAGTTTAAAGTCGTATAAATTGGACCATAGAAGCACTATTTAACATCATGTTATAAAGATGTGAAATCCTAGTTTAAGGTCATAGATTTTGGACCAATAGAATTTTTAAGTTCCTCCATATGGGTAAAAACCCTACCAAGACTCCTAAATCCCATGTGAGTAATTCTCAATGTAGGAAACAAGGATTAGTGTGAGGATTTACCTATCACATGGAAGTTCACAAAAAGGGTGAGGAAATGTCGAGTCATGAATGTCCCAATGACACTGAACTACCTACCTAATTTATGCATATGCATGGAGGGTTAACACCAAGGGCACTGGAATTTCACCCAAAAATAAAGAGGTGGAAAAGAAGTAGTACAATAATTTTGAGATCCGATTCATGAAAGGGGAGGTTGATGAGTAGGGACCACTATGGGAAAATAAAATGAAAGATTGAATTTTGACCATGTTCAAAACACAAGATCTTATATTCATTATAAAAGGTCTTTGTATGGGTTTTCCATGATAGGAGGTGATCCATTTTGGCCAGGAACCATTTCTGTGATGGTAACCCTTTAAAATTGGAAGATTATGGGAATCTAAATCGAGAAAGAGTATAGGTATGGTGATGGATTTGGGAATTGTCCATGTGAAAACCAAAACTCTAGGTTTCATACCCCAATGCATTCAATTATGTCAGTGGAAGGACCCAACTAGACTCAGGGTAAAGTAACTCTATGTAGAAAATAGTTTAAGGTCATATTACTTGGACTAAAGTATATTGGTTTAAGTTAATAGAGTTCATACCATGGGGTAGAACTTCTAAATTGTATATATATAGCATGTAGGGGTTAATAGCTCGATGTGAATTAAGGCCATGGAGTCCTATCGCCATAAAACACATTCTAAAGAAAACCAAAATATAGTTTAAAGTACTGATTCTTGGACTAAGTCTATATAGTTTAAAGTTGTACAAATAGTAATATAGAATCAAGGTTTAATATCATGTTTCAGGGATGATTGGGTTCTCCTTATACAAATTATTACTTGAGTAACTTAGCATTGGTTGGAAGAGTGATGTGCTCACCATCCATAGTGATCAAATAGTACAAACCATTGGGATAAACCTTATGAATGATGTAAGGTTCTTACCACTTGGGAACCTACTTTGGTGGCTTATTATAGGGTATCATTGGAATTATAAAAGCTATTACTATGTCACCCTAGAGGAAGGAGTGGAGGTGAACCTTCTTGTTGAATTCCCTTGATATCTTGTTCCGGTACCTCTCTAGATTATGAAAGGTCTAAATCATGTTTTATTTGAGAGCTTCCAGCTTATCTAGATGGAATTTTTCAATTATTTATGGAATCTGATGATCATAGATGGTTGTTTGAAGTGATGGAAATTGAACCTCAATGGGCATGATGGCCTCTTCTCCATACACTATGAAATATGGAGTCACCTAGGTGAAATTTCGAGTCATTGTCTGATAATCCTAGAGAGAATTGGGGAGCTTTTACATCCAACTTTTCTTATTCTAACCTACCATATTCTGTAGAATTTTGGAGAGAGTTTTGTTTAATGCCTCAATCCACCCATTCTCCTACATGTGGTAACAGGAAGTATGGTAGGACTGGATATTGTACTTAGCATACAACTTCTTCATCTTAGTTGCTTGAAAGTTGGTGTAGTTATCAGTGAGAATAGTACAAGGGACTCCAAATTGATGGATGGTGTTAGAGCTCATGAATTCAAAAATTGATCGTACCTTGACTTATTTGAGAGGAATCACTTATATCCACTTGAAAAAGAAATTTTTCATGGTCAAAATGAACATGCATTGGCAATCTATTTCTGGTGGATAAGGTCCCATGACATCGAGCACCCATACTGTAAAGGACTAAGAATACTTTGTGATATAGAGGGTCTATGGTGGTCGATGCACAATGTTGAAATGAATATGAAACTCCTAAAACCTCTTGGTGAACTTGATATAGTCATGGACCATGGTGGGCCAAAAGTAGCCCAGCCTTTGAATATGGTGAGAGAGTTTCAGACCTGTTTGATGAGAACCACAGTACCCAACATAGACTTACTATATAACATATGGTATATAATCTCCTTGGAGGATAATTCCATAAAACCCACATCTATATAGAGTCTTATCAATGTTAGGCCCACTATGGAGGGTGAACTACACTACATGCTGATGAATTCTCTAACGTTCGACTTTATCTGGTGGTAGAGTGTCATGCAGGAGATACTAGATGAAAGTAGTTGTCTAGTCGAAGGCTTATTTAGTTATGGAAGGATTCATAGGACCTGATGTGGAGGCACTGGTATTCAGGTATTTTACCTTATGTCCTTCATCGTCATCTGGAATGATAGAAGAGATAACCCTTTGATGCACCACATGAATGAATAGATCATCCTGATCAGTATCTGTAAGAGATGTGGTTAGGCTGGCCAGGTCATCGAATTTTCCATTTTGTGACTAGGTAACATGATTTTCATCTAGATGAAAATATAACTAGGCCATCAAATAGATAATGTGCTCTAGAAAGGGGCACAAGTTTGGGCTTTCTAGTGGTGTAATTACCATTAATTTTTTTGATGACTAACTTGGAGTGTCACTTCACATGTAATAAGAGGAAATCAATATTGAGGGATAACTTGAGACCAATAATGAGAGCCTGATACTCTACCTCATTGTTATTATAGCCTTATGATAGTAGGAATGAGTAGGGTAGTACATCCTATGCTGGGGTGATGAAGAAGATCCCTAAGCCTACTTTGTTGAGCTTCGGATCATTGAGACTTCAATTGGTTGGGCTCTAGGAGACACCGTTGAAATGAATCTGCCAATATGGCATGGCCTGATCCACTAAAAGGATAGCCTCATTTGGGAAATAAATGTTTATAGGGACTTATTCAGGTTCTGGATTGGAAGTGAAAACATCTTCCAATGCTTGACCCTTGGTATTCTTCTGCGGAATGAACTTTATGTCAAACTACTAGAGAATCAGTTCCTAGTGTGTTATTCATCCTTTAAACATCAGTTGATTCTAGATATAATTTAGTAGATACACATGGGACACCATATATTTCTCATGATTTTACAAATAATTCCACAATTTCTACACTACAAAAACCAACATAAGGAATCTCTTCTCGATAGGATATTATTTGTACTCTGTGTTGAGGAGCATGAAACTAAGATAGTACAAACTATTATCTATCCCTTTTTATTCTTATGAGAAAGAAGGGAACTGAGGGATCATTCCAGGGTGGTCACTTAGAGGACTAGAGGATTCCCTGAGATGGGTGGCATCAGAACTGGAGGCTATAGCAGGTACTACTTGATTTCCTCAAATGTGGTCTGACACTCTCCATCCCATTAGTATACAGTGCCTTTCTTCATGATCCTAGTAAAGGGATTACACTTTCCATATAGATTCATGATGAATCAGAATATGTAGTCTAAGTGGCCTTCAATACCTTGGAGTTCCTAAAAGTTTCTTAGAGGATGAATCTGGTTGATGGCCTTGATCTTATCTGGGTCGATTTTGATGCCCCTGTATCTAAAAATAAAGCCAAGAAACTTCCCAGAGGTAACCTTGAAGGCACACTTCAAGGGGTTCATCTTCAATTACCTTGAGTGAAGGTATCCAAATAATTTCTCAAGATCTCTGAGATGATCTTGATGCTGGTAGGATTTGAACACTAAATCAACTACATAGAATTCCACTAGCATCTTGAGGATTAGTTTGAAGATGTGGTGCATGGATCACTGATAATTGGATCCTACATTCTTCAGACTGAAAGGCATTACTTGATAATAGAAATTACCTTTTTTCTCTAAATTTAGAATACTACTCATCTTCAGGGTATATTAATATTTTATTATACCTATAATATCCATCCATAAAAGAGAGATCTTATAACCCAACTATGGCATCGATCAACAACTCTATCATTGAAAGGGGAAAACAATCCTTAGAGGAGTGGATATTGAGATCCTGTAATTCAATAAAGACTCTACTTTTATTATTATTCTTTCTAAATGGATGATGTTTTCTATCCACTTGGGGTACTAAACCTCCTTGATGAAGCTAGATTTGATAATCTTTTCAACTTAAGACTTGACCATGTAACCATGAGAAGGGTCCATTTTTCTTGGAGGTATCTTGAACCCATGATGATTCACTGGGATAACAAGACAGTGTATGAAAACCTACGTTTCTAGTCCTATCATCTCATTATAAATCTAGGAAAACACATCATGATGATGATTTAGGAAATCAATGTATTGTTATTGTTCCTCCAAAGGCATGGTTGCGCTAATTAGCATTGGCCTTGAATCTGCTTTGGTACCAAGGTTCACCTAAACTAACTCATCAATGGTGGTGGAGACACTCTCTTAAAATTAAGTAGGAGAGTATTTCAAATCATCTTCATCATCTAAGGTAGGGGAATCAGTGGGATGAGATGGTTCATCCTAGTCGACTAATCCTGGGGTAACACTAGTGCCTACTTGGGAAGATGTGGATTCCTCACTAGGGGATTCCTACTCTGTTGAATCCATCATGATAGAGTTTATCATTCCAATTCCATTAGGCCTTCAACTGTGGGGTCTATGATTGATGTAAAAGTAATGGTGGTGGGTTGAATTATGTCAGTTAAACCCATATCAGTGAAACAAGTGTGTGTGAAGTAAATTTGTAGCCATGGATACAATATCTCAGTACCTTATAGGGGTATAGGATTATGGTATCACCCGATCCTAACCAGTTTAGTATTATAAGGTAATCTTACAATGTTATTTGTACTTAGGGATGTGGCACCCTTTCCTCTTGGAAATGAAAAGGTAGTTCCCCAAGTCTGGCATCATAGCGTCTAAATGGTGAATCAAGAGGATGAAACCATCATTCAAATATGTATATGGACCA
This sequence comes from Viscum album, assembly GCA_963277665.1. Taxonomy (NCBI): domain Eukaryota; kingdom Viridiplantae; phylum Streptophyta; class Magnoliopsida; order Santalales; family Viscaceae; genus Viscum; species Viscum album. The sequence goes on from OY728164.1 coordinate 690,645,058, forward strand.
TTTAAAATGATGGTGTGTTCAACCTTATTGTTTTGAACATTCTTGTACTTACTCTTGTAATATTCGTCATCCAGATAATAGGCTTCACAAGAGTCAAATGGAGAAGCATCATCCTGGAGAACACTTACTCGACCATTGAGGGAGTACTTGAGGAATTAGTGATACAAGGAAATAACTTCTTCATGTAGATAGAGTTAGAGCCTACCCATTAATGAATTTTAGGTGGTATCTTATGCGATAATCATGAATTAAATGATTGCTACCAAACCACCAAACTGGGTTTTCAAATGGATTCTTTTACGTGGTATTTTCTTGGTCCTATCATAACCCTAAATCTTTAGTTCATAGGGACTCAAATCATCTGCAGGCAGTCCCAACTTGTGGAGTGTTCTAGATGATATGAGATTGATCCTAGAACCTATGTCGACCAGAAATCAATGGACCTCCATGCCATTGAACTGGTCGGTGATGTACATGGGGTGGATGTGCCCCTACACAAGATGGATCTTATCTTATATGGATAATGAGATTATGTCTTGGAATTATTCTTGCTTAACTTCCTTAACATAGAGGTATCTATGGCCACTATCTATGTTTTGAACTTGATGGGTATTCTAAAAGCTTCTACGAGGGACCTGTTCATCTCTTATGATAAGAAGAGGGCCTCAAGGATCAAGATATTTGTAGGAATGCTATAGAGGTGCTTCATTACATCATAATTCTATTCTAGATGCACATTTCTACCCGCAGGGGGTTTCTCTTTGGTAGGAGTCATGACAGACACTATTGTCTAAACCACTATATTTTGTCTAGTGATGAAGATGTCTTATTGCTCACAAAACAACTTGCACCGAACCACTATCAGCTGATTGTTGGTTGGATGAGGCCTAGATTTAGTTGGATGCAGCTGATCAAAATTTGGTCATAGCTATTATATCCAGTTGAGTAGTATGGTCAGTGGTGGTGGTGAGTCTGATATAATGGGATGGGAGGACTTTGTCTATTGAGATCTGCATAGAACCTACTGTCTGGTCTCAGTAGCATGCATGGCTTGTCTTGGAGCACTGTCTTTATAATTTCAATGATGCACATTCCTTCTACTTCTTCTTTGATGACATCATCTAGGAGTATTCAGATGACTTTATTGATATTACTCATCGATGAGGACCATGTAGGGGTCCACCAGTTCAATGGTGTTCATAGAGGCATACTCCTGGCCATCGTTAGAGTAATCTTTTGATTCTTGATGGATCCTATATGTAATTCCCATTTTTTTAGGCATGAAATCAATGAGGGAGTGGGAAGGCTTCGTAATTATCAAGGGGAATTTCTTTACCTTTCACCATTAGAACCTACCCTTGGGGAATGTGGAAGGATACAAGGTAGATGAAGGAGAGACCATTGGAGATGGTGTAAAGGATTCAGAAAAATTGGTCTGGCTTAAGAAAGTGTGGATGAATAGTCATCATACTTTTGGGTTCCGTGGTTGGAGACCTATTTCCATTCACCCTCACTATCACTATCAAGCTTGGCGGAGATGCATGTCACATGTGTCGGGAAATTTCCCAACTTGACCACACCATTTTCCACTTGATCCTAAATCCAATCCTTGAACACATATCATTCCTTAATGTTATGTCCAAGAATCCTATGCTAGGGGCAGTAGTCAGGGTGGTTAGTGAGCTCAGCCTCATGGGGATTCCTACATTCTAGCAATTTCACAAACACTTATTCAAAGGTACTATGGAAATAACTAAGAACTTGAGCCTCCTTAAAGTAGTAGGTCTGATTCCTCATATTCATGAAGGGATCTCTATGAACTTGACCCTATTGGTGGGTTGGATCCTAATGAGGGGTTAGAGTCACCTGCCAATTATGCACAAGGTGAGCCTAATCTTGATGAGGTTGTTGTACTCAGAGAGGATATGCTTTGCGAGGCTCCACTGATAAAAACTCTAACAAATTTGGAGCCTCCACATATAATATGGAGGTATTCTCTTCATTGTAAGTTCTTCTTGAAGGATTTAGAAGAGGAAATGGATATACCTTATTGGACTACTACAATTATTCCTCTAGGATTTGAGCCTTATTAGAGAAATCATGAAATCCACCTTGTAAGTTCTTGGTGATGAGGTAGGGTAATAGATCATTCTTGATGTTCCCCACACACATTTTCAATAGCTACTCTTAGTTCAATGTCATATCAAGTGAATACATGAGACCTTTCCACCAAGGAACAAAGTCTGTGATGCGTTCATCTGGTAGTTTCTTTCACTTGAAGAGGTCATCAATATTTTTCTTACAGGTAGTGGAACTAAACTAGTAAAGAAACTTCATGAAGAGGTCTTCCCAACCAGTGATGGACCCTATGGGTAATTGGTTATACCAGACCAACGTAGGCCCTTCCAATGTATGAAAAAACATCGAATATTTATGGATTCCTACTACTCTAGGGTTCCAAACATGGTTCCACACCTTGAGATAAAGTGGTACAAATGCTACATTAGGTCACCAATCTTGTTGAAGTGGGTGAAGGTAAGATTCACAAAATATGGGGGTGCTCACATATCTTCCACCCAGGATGGATACGGCTTTCCATCAGGTAGGATTACCACCTATCGCATCTCAAGGGATTCAAGGAGAGTAGTGAGAGTAGATTTTAGATCATCCTTGTGGGGTTCCTATATTGATGGGGATCTTTGACCACTAGTGCATTGGAAGGATCATAAACCCTATAGGTAGGCTCTTCAGATCATAGAGCGTCTTGAGGAGAGGCTTGATCTGGATCCCGAGGAAGACTATCATGTGGCTCGGGCAGATTTGGAAATCCATACCATGGTTTTTTTCCATAAAATCTAGTTTCTACCTTTTTGGGATGCACAGAATCATCAAGATTTATTGGGAGGATCTAGATGAGAAGTAATTATGGCTTCCTCTACTACCCCAGTAGAGAAGGAATGTGATCCTATCGAGGAACTCCATAATTCGGGTTCCACTCAGTAAGGAGCTGATTGATGATCCTATTATCATATTTAATATACTAATGTAGGGTGGAAATTATGGGATCATCCTCTATATTTTGTGCAACATCAAGTGGATCAGAGGCCTTAGAGGTCCCAATATTCTCTACCCATGTTGATATTTCGACTGGTAGGTAATGTTGCAGAGGGTTCCTTGAGTTCGAGCGTATTCCTGTGTAGGTGAGTGTGGAAACTTGTAAGGTCCAACTAATATTGTACTACCCTAGGGGTGGGTTATCTTTATCATTCCTTGAACTGGTGTCCCCATACTTAGAAAATATATCAGGGATACCCATGTTCACCGTGATTATACCTAGAGTAAAATACTCAATATCACCAGGTAGGTCAGGCTGTCGTAGGATAGGGATAAAGTGGAGAGTAGCTTACTCTCTCTAATCTCTAATTTTCACATGTAGGGATTCCTCTTCAATAATTCTGTGGATCACTTTAAATATATGAACACATATTTGTTGTAAGTTCTAGTGGTAACTGGGTGATGCAGGATATTGATCCACTGGGAGCGCTTCCAACTCAACCATGTGGGATTGTTGATCGATGTTGTCAAAATGATTTTTAACTTCTTTGGTAGACCAAATGATGGTCACGAAGGTAAAAATGAATTTACTAAATAGTCCGATAGAAGAACGTGACCTAGTATTCAGTGATGGACTCTATGATGTCAAATTAGGGAACTGCATTTGGATAGAACACCACTGATAGATGATCAGTATACAGAGTGTCTCACAAGATTCCTTGTTCAAAAGTGGGGCCTAGATATTTATTGGACCAAGATTAGATTGATTTTCACTGGGATATTAGTGGTGTAATTGATGTGGATTGGTGTGGTGGTGGACTGGTTAGTGGAGGAACCATCATGTGATCTGATTGCTCTCTATATGTTGGGTCATCTCTTGAGGTCAGCACCAACTGTATCATCACATCCTTTTAGAATTATGTGTTTACCACCACCTCATGTTTGAGGGAAGTGGAAGTCATCTGTGGGTCTACCGAATGATTGTTGTCTATTAAATCCCAAAATAAATCTCTATTATATCATGTAGAGGTAGATAATGAACCGATGATGATAGATATAAATGCACTGTGAGACCCTAGAAGGGAGCCAAATCTTCCTCTACCAACATGTACATGTGAAGGGATTTGGTGATTTGGTGCATCTCACCTTCCAGGATGACGAATCTCACCTACCTGGATCCTACCTCAGACTCTAATGCAGATGACTGGGATGAAGCCTTCATCATTGAATATAGTTCTACTTTAGAGTCAAAGAAGCAAGTGGGATTGAATCCTACTTGGAGCTTCTTAGAGTTTTGCCTTCAGCGGTGATGATTCTCCATTCTTCCTTGGGATAGTTCATCAAGGCATGGAAATTTTTCATCATGGTGATCACCTTTGTGATGGTTTATGTTTTAATGGTGAGGACCTATTCTTTGATTTTTTGGGATACAGGGAGTGCCTTCGTATTAGTTGTCACCAGAGCAGGGAGGACCTCCACTCTAGGTGTTAACATAGCAGGGAGGACCTATTATTTGGTCGGAAAGAACATGGATAGGACCTCTATATTGATTGTAAGAGTGGGTAGGGCCTCTTATTTGGTGGGATGAAGTGCAAGGAGTGCCTTCTCACTGATAAAACTAGACACAAAGAGGACCTCCATATTGAGTAACTAAAATATGGGAGGACCTCTGTACTGGGTGCTAAATATGTGGGGAGGATATCCACTATGGCTGGTATAAATATGGTGAGGGGATCCATTTTGACCAGTGATGGAGTGGAAAGGGCATCCTATTGAGTTGTTAATGGCATGAGGAGGACCTTTGTGTTGATGGTCTGTGACACAGGGAGGACCTATATATCAGGAACCATAAGTATAGGGAGGGCCTCCGCACTGAATTTTGATGAAGTTGGGAGGACCTTCTCTTTTATCGATGATGGGAACATGAGGAATACATCCATGTTGGGTGTGAGAGAAGGTAGGACCTCCACTCTGGTTGGAAATAGCATGGGGAGGACCTCTGTGTTGTTCAGTGTTGATAGCACATGGAGGAACTCCATACTAATCGGTTTGGGAGTAGGGAATGGCACGAGGAAGACCTTTGTGCTGATGGTCTATGGAATGGGGAGGACCTATGTATTGGGAACCATAAGTATGGGGAGGGCCACCACATTGGATGTTTATTAAGTGGGTAGGACCTCCTCTTTGATCGATGTTGGGAACATGGAGAGGACCACCATGTTGAGTTTGAGAGTGGGAAGGACCTCTACTCTACTTGTAGATAGAATTAGGAGGAGCTTTATGTTGGTCAGTGGTGATGAAATGGGGAGGACCTTCATACTGATTACGATTGGAGTTCAGAATGGAATTAGGAGGTCCTTATCACTAATGTTCTATGGAATGGGTAGGAACTTCATACCAGGAACCATAATTATGCGGAGGGCCTCCACACCGGATATTGATGAAGTGGGGTGGACCTCTACTTTGATCGATTATGGGAACATAGGGAAGACCTCCATGTTGATTGTGAGAGTAGATAGGACCTCCACTCTGTCTCAAAACTATATATGGAGGACCCTCGTACTTAATATCATCATCACGGACTGGTCTATAATGGTTGTTGGTGAAGTGATTAGTTTACAAATTCAAACCAACCTACCAGTAGGGTGGATGAGGTCTCAATACCAACTAGATGTTTATGGGACCCTTCTATACAGTGGTACATATTTGGTGGGATATTTAGGGGTGGAAGGATCCACTGAAGTTTTGCAGAATGATTCCTCTTTTTAATAATCCTCTTTATCTTGTACTCAGTGTTGGCATCAGGTCATTCAGACCAGGGCTGGTAGAGCGAGGGTATAGTTAAACTTCTCCTCATCCTAGGGGAAAGATATTCTTTCGAATTGATAGGACCTGAAGGGGGCCCTTCTTGGTGTCTCCCAAATAGTATTCATATCTGGGAATACTCAAGCATCCCCTACCTCTTTGGCGTAGGGAAGTGAGTCATAATATTGCTCCGGGGAGAGGCTCCCAAAATGGTTCATCATTGGATTGGGGTGTAGTGTCTTCCTATGAGTCCCTTGGGGGTAGAGATGTTGGAAAGGCATAGAAACCTCCAGGTCCTAGTGGTCCATATCCCTCATGGAAATAACCCCCTCTTGCTCGTATTTTCATATAAGGGTGTCTTTCACCCTCCTTTGAAAGATCTCTAAGGGTGATATGGTGCTTGGTCACCTAGTATCCATAGTCGTGGCTGACATCATGGTTGATTCCATGTCATGTGGGATTCTTGCATTGAAATTTATCTTACCACTATGTTTTTGGATGTTTTTCAATTGATTTCCTATAACTTGGGTTCTGTAAAGAATTAAGATCCAACTGTCAGTACAGATACACTAAAATGAATTACCAATGACATGGAGTCATCCAATATTTCATTGATGGAGAGAAATATCCATGCTAATGATTTCATAGACTAGAATTCCCAACATTTTACTACATCAATTTCTAGTAATTTTCATGTAGGTACCCCTTATTTGATTGGTGGGACCTAATACTAGATAGCTAGATCTGTTGACATGCTAATCTATTGATGTATTAAACTATACTAGCCCTTGTGTTGAGGAAAATATTTTCATTCTAGGTTCCCCATTTCAATTTTTGATGTTTTCATTGAGACGCGCCCACATGCCCACACATGGTTGCATGTGTTGGCTAGTCTTATTTCACTTCATTCCCACTTTCCAAAGGTGGACAGAATTCATCACTTTCATCAGAGATGTATTCTCCTTGATCAAAATAGGATGATTGGATTTTGGTTTCTCCTTCCATGGATTCCTCCTTATAATTCATCACCTAGTCTGTGTATCCCTCATAGAGTTAAGTATGTTCATGGAACTCATTTCTAGTGTCATATCTTTGTGAACATCGGTTTATTACACTACTTCTATCTAGACATTATAGAGGGTCATGATAGAGAAGCAAACTTATGTTAGTATAGTAGTCACGTTGAGCATCGATATCATATCTGGACACTGGGAACATTGGTCACCTGTATTCTTCCTCATAGGAGGGAACCTCGTGGAGGCATCTTGGGCATGGAACCTGAGGCATCCCATGTTGATCATGGGGTATCTAATACTAAGGGTATATCTTACAAAGTTTTCACCTCATGCATCCCATGTTTAGCATTAAGTGGAATTATGAGTTAGGTCATGAGTTTAACGTCTTGTGGATATTGAGTGAGACTAATTAGAACACCCCTTAGAGGAATATTAGGGAGGTATATCCCTAGGAGAAAGCACCTATGAGGTTTACTGATGGATGGATCAGAATGCCCCATGGATGCAAATTTGGGGAGTTGTGTCCCATAAAGGGAATATTTTTACATCGGGAAGGTTGATCTAGACATTTTTGGAGGTGGATCAAAGAGGTAAACCCATATGAGGGGGACACAAAGCTTTGTCATTGATTGGGATTAGACTTTAAAGAGGCATTCTATGTGCCTTGTTTAGAAGATAGGGATCAAAACCCACATAGTTCGATGAATGGTGTGGAGATTATACATGTGATCTACCCGTTGTAAGAAGATTTTTATTGGTTGGATTGTGTAGGGATTATTCAATGGAACTTCTCAAGTGCTACTATGATAAATGATGATGTGGATGGGTCTTACACGTAGGATCATCCCAGATTGATGGAATGATATCACTATGATGTGGCGGCCTGGGTAAGAATCATGATGGATTATGGATGGATTTTATGGAGTGGATGGATTGTTGGGTTTTTTGGGTTTTGACCTTAGAGAGGCTTCCAATGTATCTCAAGTGATTGGTAATCCAATCCCACATAGTTTGAGAAGTGGCATTGGGGATTACACCAGAGAAGACTGCCCATGGAAGTGGAGCATGTGGTTAGGGCTTATGCATGGGAGATTCCTGAGAGAAGGTGAGAAATGGGGCTTAATTCAAGAGGGATTCCCATTAGGATTAGATGGATGGGTTTCAGGGTCACCACTCACATCTAATCCCATTTGAGTTATTCTTAGTGTGAGAAATAATAGGAAGCATTGGATATGATGCTCGTGTCATGAAAGATCCATCGATGAGTGATGGTGTGGAGATTACATGTGAAAGCATCCCGAGGAGGATCTCATTCCATGTGAGGAAGATCTCATTACTTTTCACTTATATATATATCATTCTATAAATGGTGTATGGGGATTATTCATGGAAGGGGCCTATGAGAGTTTTCATGTCCCTCGTGGTGGAAGGAGGTGGCATAGAAGTTGGTCGTCCTAGTGGTCATATCCCCCATGGTGGAGGTCATGAGAGTGGTCATGTCCCCTATAGTTGGAGGAGGTGCCATACCATGATGATATTACATGGTGAATCTCATATAAATTTCATGTAGTAAGACTAAAATTTAAGTTTATGTGTTGAGGATGTTGGTGCAAGGCAGTTTTACGTCATGCAGCGCAGATGTGGGGAACTCACTACTTACCCCTTGGGATTATGTAACTATCACACATGAAACCCTAAGTGGGACATGGATTTGGAAATTCCATGTTGGATCAGAGTGGAGTATTTTTTCATCACGAGGTCCAAATTATCATCCCTAGGATGAGAATAAAAATATATTATCATACCTATGATGAGAAAAAAAAGTTAAATGGGAAACTTGAGCCTCACTTGAAGTGGAGTGAGCCATAGGAATGGGTGGCATGGGTCACATAAGGGCTGAAGGTTCATCTGAACCAATCTGGATGGGTGTGGGTGTTTTTATAACTCAACCTTCATGAAGAGGTGTCAGTAGAAGGGAGGAGACATAGAGAGGCCCATGAGAGTGGATTCACAAATCATAGAGCCTCGTAGGGATTTTCTTCGTGAAACTCAGGTGCTTTGTATTAGACAGGGGATTTACAAAGTAAGAGGCTTCACAAAACTTGGTGACCCATCCTTAGAATGAATTCCAAGATCAGGAAATTAGTTTTTCATGGAGGTTTGATGCTTTGAAAATCCTCAAATACCCATAAGGGACTTCTTCCTCCATGAAGGGTGTAGGCCTTCATGAAAGGAATCCCCACCTTAAGTGGAGGTATTTAGAAACATATGAAAAGTTTTTTTGAAAAGATAGTATACCTTGGATGATCCATTTTGGTTTGGTTCATGATGCTCAGGGTGATTCATGAATTGAGAGAAATTCATAAGTTCAAAGGTCAGGTAGACATCCCTTAAAGGTGGAATGAGCCAAGGGGTTCACGATGCTGATAAGAAATTCACAAAGTGTATGGGGGTTTTGAGAATGGTCGTGACTACATCGGACTCACAGATCACAACATCACCCCTTTACTGTAGTTGCATAGCATAATCGAACTCATGGAGTGGTCCATCAAGGCATCATGCATTCGTGGAGGGTGAGGGGCTACGTGAAGGAGCTTCATGAAGTAAACCCTTAATAGTTTTTTTTGGGATGTTTGAACTTGGATTCACTATAGAACGACTATGTCTTCCTCAAATAATCCCATGTCACATATTTATATGCCAAAAGTTAGGTTACAACTATGTATTTTTATTTTTACTAATTTTATTATTGTTAATGTGTTATGATACTTTTTTTCAAAAAAATATTATTTCATGGTTTGTGGGCATGTGGTGGACGAAAATCATTTGGCATCAAGTGATTAGTAACTTAACTTAGATATTATAGTTTAAATTATTTTAGTATGAGTTATTCCTTAGGTTTAATGAATCATATATTTCTAAAGATATGTGATTTGTGATGCATTCCTTAATAGATATAGAGCACTCCATTTGAAGTGAGAGTTAGTTCAATTTTCATGATATGTTGTGTAATGATATTCTAAAACTTGTTGGTAAGAGCATGGGTTGTTGGAGGATATCTAGAATTGATCTCCATTTTTATCTTATTTTAATGGTTCATGATTTATATTTTTATTCTATATGTATAAATGTGATGATGATTGATTTCATGGGAATAGAAATTTTAGTTGAAGTCTTAGATCAATATATAGGGTCAAAAAAATATATAAATGACAACCTACACTTGGGGTAATTATGTTTGAAATTTTAATTTACCCCATGTGAAGTGTAGTTCACTTGAGGTTTAAATATCATGGGTTTAAACCACCATAATTTCATTAAGAGTGATCAAAATGGATATTAATCTATAACCTATGACCATTGGTACATAAGGTTGGATGTTTTTTGAAGACATACCTAAAATTATTTCCATCATAAGTGATTGAATTTAGAGATGGTATGTTTCAGTCTCAATTGGGGTCATTTCTTGATTAAGTGCCTTAATGTGGTATATAAAAAATAGTATTAGTTCATAGATATGACTTGGACTGGTCCACTTTGGATTATGTTAGTGTGGGTCCTCAATAGGCTGTATGATTAAGAAGATTTGACCCATATGTTGGGTATGATGGTGAAGATTTTTCCTTTTTAGATTTATTGGTTTTATCTATAGCCACTTTGATAAGAGCAATGAAAACTATTAGACTATGTTTATTTTGAGACTTATGATATAAAATGAGATAATTAAACTTAGTGATAAGATATTATGAATCCATGCTGATTGTGTGGCAGTGAGTGATATATTTTTTAGATAAATGGATGGAAGAAATATTGGTGTTATAATTAAAATTTCATTGAAATTAAATGATTCCCTAGACTAGTGTTTCTTGTGGATAGTTTTTTGGGTAGAAGAATCTCATGATTAAATGGAACTAGCTTATGATGATGAGTTTTGTAATAGTGAATGCAAAAAAAATTACTCCACTTAGTTAATGATGTTGATTTAATTTTCTTAATTAGGGGATTTAACTAAATGGTATAATTAATAAAGTTAATTTAAGGAGTTTCTAAATCAATTTTACACCCCACCTGAGTGTTATGAGGTTATACCATGATATTCTAGTGATAAAATTATTAATTAGACATAGTATAAAAAAAAATTATTCAAATCCATGAAAAATATAATAAAACAAGTTTGAGTTATAAGCCATGAAACAAGTAGTTCATTATGATGAGGTAGAGGAAATGATGAAAAAGTCAAAGTGACTATTTATAATCATTTTATTAATAATTTTTATATGGAATTTAGGTTTCTATAAATTTTTCTTGTATAAATAGTAGTAAGTTGAATCACCCATCATACCTTCTTACTAATCTCTATTCATTAGTTTCACTATAAAGATACATGAAATATTCAGTATTTCCTTGTAGGGATTCCTTTTTTGGGAAAAATCATAGAATAGGATAAAGGTATTAAGTGATGTTTTAAAGATAAATAAATATGATATTTTTCCATTTCTATTATCATTTGTAATTTTAATTAGTGGATAGTTTACTCAAATATAAGGATAAGTTTTAGTTATTCTCTAGGTATATATATTAATTAAATATACACAAGTTATCGTGTATTTTTTATGTTATTAGTTTTTATATTGGAAATGTTTATTATAGATGATATAGTGATTTGTGAAAAATTCTGTTGATGGTCGTGTTAGATCATGATATATATTTTACTCTTAAATTGAAGTAGAGTTTTGATAAGAGATATTTGTTTTCATTGAACACTAAAAAATTGATATATTGGTATATATCATATATTAGATAAAGTGGTATCATTACCCTATTGAGTTTCATTTCCCTTAGATTCATTATACATTCATAATGTTTTTCATGTCACTGATAAAAAAATGTGTACATAATTTTTCCCATGCACTAAACTCAGAAGAATGTTAAATTATAGAAGATCCTATCCTATGAGTAAATTCCAATAAAAAATATATATTAATGGGAGTATATATTTTGGAATAATACAATTTTTTTGGTACATGTTATATGGGAGAATCATATGTTTAGGGGAGTTTATTGATTTCTTAAGGAATATAAATGGGAACGATACCTCAAATTTTTTACCGGTGGATAAAATATTTGATGATGAAATATCTTAGGGGGAATTCACAACTAATTTTTTTGATAAAATTACATATGAAAAATCAATAGATATTTTTTACAAGTATTTATAACTGATAATAATGAAAAAATGATGAAAAGTATGAGCATTTTATTGCATCCCAAAGGGTATGCCTCTTAGGTTATCAAGGGAATGATTCAAAGTGGTGAACTATGGGTCATAATAAAGCACACCTATCATTATAAAAAAGGGTTTTCCTTAAAATTATATCTGTATATAAATAAATAAATTTAACAATTATATTTAATTCAAATGTATTTTAACCATTTGAATAATTAATAAAAAAATTAAATGGAAAAATATTTGTTATATAGAATTTAGTCATTGAAATAATAAATTAATCCATATATAAATATGAAATTAATATAATGTTGTCTTAATCTTGGAATAATATATATAAGAAGAAATATGATGTTAAGGGACAATTGATATTATAGAAACTTTATGTTCAAAAATTGATTATGATTTACATGTTTCAATCAAGGAGGGAATGAATAAACTCCATAAAATGATGATATATCTGAGGTTTTTTCAAAATTTATTGTAAGTTTACTTGCAATTACTCCAGCATGAATACAATCGACTATGTAAATAAATGAAGTTAACTAAGACCATTATACAGTTAATGTTTTACAATAATTAAAAGAATAGTATTGCTTATGCATATTATGCTTTAATGTATTATGATAAAGTAATTAAGCAATTATTAGTTGGAAAATAATATTATTTTTTAATATAATCCATGTTCTATTAAAAAATAATAGGTAATTTTTTACTATGTGATGGTTAATTTTTTAATATGTTATAAATTCACTCTATAATATTGTATTAAACTTGGGTTCAAATATGGGAGGGAGCCAATTATAGTGAGACTGTAGTAGTATTTTATCACTGTAGCAGTATGGCTACTATAGTGGGATTCTATAGTAGTGGTACTATTCACCCAATTTGGGCTTTAGGTTCATGTATTGGGCCTTTGGGCCTTTGGTGATTCAAGTCACCAAGGTTGGGAATTCAAGGATCTATATTGGAGAGGATTATAACTAATGGATTATAAGATGGTGTGATGGAATTCATGTTAGGAATAACACTTAGAGGTCCATCTATGGAGCGAAAAGCACACACCAAGAGGTAGTACTTTCACACCTTTGTGTAGGGTGGTGATAGATGTCCCTTGAAACAACATTGGAGCGACAAGCTAGAGTAGACATATGGAAGGAGGGTGGGGTAGGGGTTACTCCAGTGTATCTTATTTGGTCCTATTATCTAAGGTATGTGTACCTATGGGACTTTAGGTCATGTAAATATCCAAATTATTAAGTCTATAGGCCTTTAGGACATGTAAGGTTTCCCTCTAAACCTAGTAAAAAATAGGGTTTGTCTAGATAATAAAAAAATTTAAGGTATTGTCCCAGTAGAGTTTTATAAAGACTCAAGAGGGGTTAATTGAGTTTTTGAAATTTTATTCTACTTAAAACCACCCTCTTAAAGAGGGTTTGAATCTATCTCACTCTTCTTAAATAAATATGTAGTGGAAAATAAAAGAGGTAGGACATGATATTTATAGTGGTTCGGGACACAAATATTCCCTAGTCCACTCCACCAACACTCTCTCTACAATCTTGGGGATTTTCACTAAATAGGTCCTTTTTTAAGGACCTCGATAGTTAAGTTCAATCAAACATAACTTTCTAAAAAAGTTACAAGAGATTTCACTAGGAAATCCCTTTATAAGACCTATCCAAATTCTTCTCATACTTAGTATAAAGAGTCTAAACATTACAAATAATGAGATAAAGAAAAATATTATGGTTTTAAAACATATTTGAGAACAGAAATTGATGGATGATTCATCTCTTTTAAAGATATATTATACTTTGAATGTGGCTCTAAAGTTCGTTTCTTTGATTTAGATAAAATTTGAAATCACACAACATTAGTATTTTTTTCATTCGTGAAATAAAAATAGCTTAAAAACAAGGTATGTGCGAGCAATAGTTCTTTTGTTTTTCTAACTATTAAAAATTTGATAGAAGTTCTTCACTTTTTATATTTGAAAACTTCATAAATTCAAATGTTCAAGAGTAAATAATATAAAACTTAGGAATTAATTATTTATCCTTTTCATGTGAATTTTTCTCTAGAAATAGAAAAAAAGGTAGTCATTTTGAAGTTATAACGATATTTCTTGGAACTTTATGATTTCTTGGGAATTTAAACTATAAATAACTCCTCCTTTCATAATTCAAATATCACTTATTTTGATGATAATAAATTGGGAGTATACTTTTCTTGAAATACTATAATGGTAATATGATTCTTGAGACTGTATTAAAATATCATGAAAATATAGAACTTCATAATTTTTTATTTTTATAGGTCATCAAGTTTCATAAGATTTTATCTTCATAAGTATTTTGACTCTATATAATTATTTATCATAATAATTTCCTCTGATCATAATTCTTTCTTTCAATTGTATCACTTTATCTTGATCGTAAGTCTTTTCCTTAGAATGTCAGCCTTTCATTCCAAATGCAAGTTTTTTATTACAAAAATAAGTCTTTTCTGTAATTATTTTCTTAAACATCAGCCTTATAGAATTTTCAAAATTTCTATAAACTAGTAAACCATAAGTCTTTCATTCAAAACATATGTATTTGAGTATATGACTTCTAGAATTGAAAATTTTTCTTTAATCAAGATAAAAATATCTTATAAAAATATTTATAATATTATAATAATTTATCCTCAAACTTCAGAAAAATAACTAGTAATAAAATTGAGGGTTTTTGTGATCATTAAAACTTAGGATAAATAGGGATATTTTTTTAAAAACATTAGTGTGTCCAAAAATATCCCCCTTTTGATGATTACAAATATCATAAAATTTTAAACAGAAAATTTTACAGATTTCCATAATAGAACATTTCACATTAGATTGTTTCAAAAATGTTTCAATCAGAAAACTTTATAATTTTAAAATTGAGTAAAATTTTGTGTTTGTTCCATTTACTTATCCCCCTTTTTTTGAGATCAAAAATAAAGCTAAAAGAATGGATGTAACTAATTGAATATGGCATGCTGAATTTCAAAACTATAAGAACATGTTATTGAAATTAAGTTTAATTTCGCATGGACTAGTAGGAACTGATTAGAAATAGAAATAGAATAATAAAATACATATTAATGTCAATATTCAAAAGAAGAAATGTAAATAATAATAGGTCAGTGAATTCCATTGCATAAACAACAGAATTACCAAGATACACACAAAATGAAAAAAATCACAAGCCAAATAACAAAGAAAAATCAGTCCTTTTCTTTAGTATTGGGTTAGGTTAAAGTTTTGAGTAAATAATTAGGATAATTATGTTTAATAGTAGAAAATTTGTCCCTTGGTTCAAGTGGTATTTTCTTAAACAAACTAATATTATGTGTAACATGGCTATTTTCAGACTTGGTACCTCCAATACCAGTTTTATTTTTTCCCTGACAAGTTTTTAATAATAAAATTTTATCCAGTATTATGTTGAGAATCTTTCTTAAACCTCAAGAACTTTAGAGTAAAAAAGCTTAGGTTTAGTAGGGGATGATCCATATCAAGTAACCGATTATCCAGTAACCGATTAGGTTAAGTAGCCTCTATTTCCACATCAGGGTAGAAGTTGGGTGGCTCAAAACGTTCTTCCAACCTTTTTTGGAAGATGGATGTTTTTTTGGTAGTATATCTACCATAGACTTGTCACTTATCATTTCAAACAGATATTTTCCAATAATATATACATTATCATAAGTTTATCCTTGGAATAGTCAATAAAAAATATATACCCCTTTTCAAATGGCTCGGGCGTTCTCTGGAGCAGCTCGTCATCGGCTCTGTAGTGGCTTGGGGGAGGGGAGGATCTCGTCTCGGAGGCGGTGAATCATCGACGGCTTCGACGTGGTCCTGGTGCAGCTCGGGCTGGCTCCGGCTCTCTCAAATTGGTGACGGCAAGATCTAGTGATGGTCTGGTGGTCTTTTCTCAGCTTGGTGACGGTGTTTTCGGCATGCTCCGGCGGTTTGGTCTTGGCATCGGCTCCCAGTGGCTATCTGGATTCGGTCTGGCAACGATGGGAATCGTTTTTCTGGTGGCAAGGATTCGGATTTTTTGGGGATGGGTTTTGGATTCTGGATTTGAGTTCGGATCTTGGTGGTCTACAGGTTTTGCGTGTGTTCAGGTAGAGCTCGACATCTGCTCTGAATCCACTCAGAGGGGGGAGGTTTGGTTTTGATTTGTTTGGTTTGTTTTTTCTGCTATGTTGGTGTTATTCTGGTGGTGTTTCTATCGGAGGTGTCCCAATTCTTCCCGTTGTTACTTTCTACCTTCTGTGATTTGATTTGGAATCTGGAGTGGGTTCTTCCATGACTTCATCTGATCTGCCCCAGCCCAGAGCGGCGTTGTCGGCTCAGACCTGCACAGTTCCCCGCATCGGCGATGCTCTATCGATATGTTGTTGGATCTTACAGTCCTAGGTGATGAAGATTTGGATTCATCTCCTTGTTTTTTCCTCATTTTTGGGTTGGTGCAGATGTGTGTGAAGGGTGCTTTGGGGTTGCGACAAGGTTCTTATGGTTTCGGTCCCAGTGTTCATGCAGGAGAGTTTTTCTTTGCTCTACCCCTTTTATTTCTATAGGGGTTTTGACTCTCTTAAATATTTGATGGTTTCATTGAAAGTTGTGTTTGTTTGGTTTAATCCTGAGGTGGGGAGATTTGAAACCGAACTTGATCCTTGAAATAGTCTCAGAGGAGGATTCAGAGTTGGTTGTTTACCTTTGCAGTGCTTTTTGGATTTGGTTGTTTGAGAGGGTATGGCGTCAACCGTCGGATCGGGCCTATTCTTTGAAACATGACACTTTCTTGCCGATTAGTCTTGCATCGTTGGAGTGCTTCATCTTTTTTTATACTGGGGAGAGGCTGCTCTAGTTTTCAATTTGGTTGTATCTCTTTTTGTACTTCAGGTGTGATTGTCCATTGTTCGTGAAGTCCTTGGGTTTCCTTCTTATTCCCTTAAAAGGAGGGCTTATCTATAATAAAAAAAATTGAAGGCCTTTGGGATGTTGGATGGATAAGCAGTAATTAAAAAGTATAATTAATGAAAAAATTATAAATTATGGCCTCAACCAATAGTTATGACATTTGAATCCCATTTTTCAAAACTTATGAGGGAGGTAGCATCACTAGGATTATCCCTTAACCAAGAAAAGTTTCAAAAAGTGAATGTTGAATGAAATTTACTATGGTATAAGTGCGTTTTATTTTATATTACCACTCATTAAATGTTAGCCAAGCCACCCCATGAAACTACAACCATCACACACCTTACCCTTAGGGTGTATACGGATGTAATAAGGGGTTACATGTCTAGGAATTAGGTTCTTAAAGTGTAATTTCCTTTGTGTTAATAAATTTTTTATTTCATAAATTACATTTTAATAATAGTTTTTCTTAATAAAATATATGTTTAATTGATAGTAATTTTATAAATTTATTTTTGAACACAAATCAAACAAAACATGTTTTTTAGAAAAGTTGAAAACTTTATAATAAACTAAGGTATTCTAAATAATTTTTATTTTTATGAAATATTATTTTAAAAAACTATTATTTAAATATAAATTATAAAAATAATTTTATAATGTCCTAGGAATTTTTTTATAAGTGTCAGAAATTTGATTGGGCCTTAAAAACTACTATTTTTCAAAAAAAATAAGAATTTTTATATTTAAAAGTTAAAATTATCATACTTAGATAATTATTTTTATAAAACATATAATATATTTGAAATAATAATATTTAAATTAGGTTAGGGTTATTTTTTGAAAATTTTATAAAATATTTTATTTTTTAGTGAATAGTAAAAAAATACAGTTTTGAGTTTTTGGTATGTTTTATGACTTCATATTTATTTCATAATGATTTAATAATTAATTAACCATAATAAATGACCTAAATTATTTTATTTTATTAAAATTAATTATTTTAATATATTTAATCAATTTCCAAACCTATAAGTAACTTTCCAAAGTCTAAAATGGAAAATTTGATTTTAAAAACATTGCTTTGTGTAAAATCTAATTTTCCATGTCCAAATAAGTATTAAAAATGGTGTTCAGTTCTAATAGATTAAAATATAATAAAATTTTACCCAGATTTCCAAAACCATGAGGAAAAATTATGGGTAAGCCAATGTATTTTCATTATCCACAACCTAGATTTCCAAGACCTATATTTGGAAATTAATAAAAAAATCCTCCACTTTTTCTACAAATGCCCACCCATTTCACTATTAACCTTCAATATCAATCCATAATACAAAAATTTATAATGATTTTTCCTCCAGATGATTCCCCCAAGGTTTTCTTAATCCCCCAAGGTTCCATCCTCAATATTTAGGAGCAACTCTTCAAGGTAAGGGAAATCTTCACTTCTCTTTTCCATTCAAGTTCCCTTTTTGTGGTATATCTTCTAATTGAAAAAATAATTCATTTGTATCCAATTTATATTATCACATTACTATAATAATATTCTTTTATAAATTGGATAACCTTTTCCCCTCTCATTTTCTCTTTCCTTAATCCATGTTTCATACTTGTCATGCTGCGGAATTTATTTCTCACTTTTACTTGAGAACTTATCATTTGTTTTCTTTTGTGAATACCCAAACCTATTAATTTTTCATGGGTATTCACCTAGATGTAAAATGTTTTATTTATTTATTTATTTACATATATTAAACCCAAATTTCCTTTTCTTGGGTTACTAATGATGAAATTATTATGTCGTTAATCACTTTTGTACACCATGATTTTGCTAAGAAATCAGTTCTTTATTCTCCATAGGTTATTAATTAAATGATTTGTTATGATCTATGTGGATCACATTAATTAATACATATGAATTTTTTCTATTATAAAACTCCAATTCATTGGATAAATAATTTAATATCTACATATGAAATGTTTTATGACACCTTAGTGAATAACCTTGGTAATTTTTTCATTTATGACACCTTAGTAATATGCTTATGAATGTATTAGTTAAATGTTGTAGAAAAAGTTCCATGTCATGAATCATGTTCATTTTATTATGATATTCCTCATTTTATATTTTTCATTCCATATTTTTATACCTCATGTTCTTATTTATATGCCTCATGATCACATGTTAAATGTCTCTCTTGCTTATTCCCTTACTAGGATCATGCTCACCCCTTTCCTTTGATGTATTTCACTAGGATATGAGATACAGTAAAAGTAACTTAGGGTGAACCCATGATTAATCCTTTCACATGGATTATAATAATGTTTTATATTTTACTATATCATGTTCCTAATTTCCAAGAAACAATACTTTAAAAGATCATGTATTCAGTCCCATCTGATGAAATGTTTATGTAATAAAAAGGAGGGATGCCATAGATTAGGAGGAGGTTCAAGATCTAGTTGGTTTGGGAGTGGAATATCAATTATATGTGTTATATAGGATAAGATAAGTTCCACAAGATAATTAAAATCTTTTAAATAAGTCTCTAAAGAATCTACAACCTCTCTTATAGTATCATCTTGATTGGTTTCCACGTGGAAGGATCTAGGAGAAAACTATTCCAGTAAAATTTATTGGGACACATAATAGATTTTTTGGATTTTTGGTCCAAGAGAAATTTTCTATATGATTTAAAAGGATTCATTCTAATGGTATTTTAGCCTCTACACAATATCATTCTTATTGACGTCAAGAAAATTTAGAAAATATTTTTTATATCAGCTTGAGTTAACTTGTTAGGTAGGATAATCAGAGTAGCTTGAGACATACAGTAGGTTATCTTCTTCTTTAAATATTCTAACTAAGATTATACAAAAAATGGTAAAAATATTTGTGGTTTCTAATAATCAAATTCTAGCTTTTTTCCTTAGATTAATCTCTTTTAATATCAGAACTTTCAAGATGGGATTCATAAAATAAAATTCCTACCTTTGAAGCTACTAGATTGTTAAGGTTCTTCTTGATTTCTATTCGATTATTTACCAAAAACATGAAAATTTTCATTCATGGTTTTTTACCATTCCATTAACAGATTGAAAATATTCTTACTTTCAATCTTGGAATCCTAAATATTCATAGACAAAATTCTCTGAAATTCTTGAATAGTATCCATATAGATCACATCGGAATGTAAGGATTAGACCCTTTTACTTAACATACTAAGATTTGAGGAAATCAGTATAAAATTCCTTTTAATGTATTCAATATACTTGATAGTAGAAGATAAAATATCTTATTGATAAAATGGAATATTATTAATAAATTGAAATTGGGAGATCATTGTTCTCGTCATCATGTGAATATTTTTTTTGGAAATAGAATTCTATTTTAGGCTTCTCAGATATTATTTCAACCTATAAAACTATGATTTTGGAACTGATTTTTCCTTTAAATATATCAATAGATCCTTTAATGATCTTACTTCCAATAACACTTAAGTTGAATCACCTATATCAATATATCATAGGTTTCTTATCGGTTTATTTTGGGCAACCATCATTTCCATCATGCTAGAGAAATCAGTCTTGGAGACCGAATTCTCTTTTAGGATTTTAAATTTATCTTTAGAAGCTATAAGATAGTCCTTGAGATCATTTTTATCCACTTTATCATTCTCAAACTCATTAAATACCTCAGATGAAAAGTTTTTGAACATAATACTCAAAGTTATAATTGGTCTCATTTTGGTTGAATGGATGTACAACATCTTCTCATTTGGTAGTTCTAAAGGATGGTATCTTTACAGTGTCACCTATTGAAGGAAATTCCTCACTTGATTATTTTCTCAAAAGTGTTGAAATATTATTAGATGTAATCTGATTATATCTCCTCACTTGTGAGACTTCATTATTCTCAGAAACTTAGTCATCAAGGTCATCAATATTTTCAAGGAGATCAGTTCCTGTATCCTAATGATACATTTTAGATATTTCTTATTCATCCACTAAAATTTTCTCACCAACAACTCATTCTATAGAATATAATTTAGAAAATTAAATCTCAATAGAAGATACAGTTTCAACTTCACTTACCAAACTATCTCCAACACTAATCTAAGCCTCACCCGACTCATTCTGAGCACTAAAATCAGCAACAAACCTCTGAAAATTTGTTCAAACTTCTTTATTTTCAAACTCAAATTTAGTAGTAGGTGCTTCTATACTATCTATATTTTAATCCCCCTCAAAATAAGCAATATTATTATGATCAAATTCTCTAGTTTTCTCCCTCTAAGAAGTAGCAGGGTCTTCATGATCTTATATTTCATCATCATTTTTTTAGTTTCCTTCTCCCCTTTATTCTTTATAACTAGTTTTTTTTAAGAGTAATCCTAAACTAGCTTCATATTCCTTAAAAGGCCATCAGATATGGTCTGATTACTTTGGAAATTAGTAATATTAGCTCCACTAAGATCCAAATCCTTTTTTAAAGAGAAGGGTCAGTATCATTCCATAAGGATATAACTTAATACTTATCTTTAACTAAGTGAAATGACACATATAACTCATCATGTATCTAGGAAAGTTTTCTTTTTTCTCATTTACCAGAAAATACATTATATTGATGTCTTGTAATAACACCTTATCAAACTTTCTAGCTCCTTGGGTTATTTTAATCTGAATAAAAATTGACAGAACTCTTTGTTTAAACTCTAAATACTTTTGGAATTTATTTTCAATGATAGTGGATCAAAACAGGGATTCTATATTGACTGAATGTCTAATTTCAACATCATAGATCAAAAAATATCTATACAGATATCTACCTTCGTGAGGATAGTGAAAATATTCATTTATTTCCACAGTATAAATAGATATCTCTTTTTTATTTACCTTTGATTCAATAGTATCTCCATATTGAGAAAAACAAAACTATGGATTTTCATAGAACTCTAATACTTCTTTCTCATACATTTTTTCACCATTTTTCTCATTAAATACCCATTACTATACTTTATAGCTTAGAAAATTTCTTATAAATAATCTATTATTATTCAACTAACCAAATTCAATATATTTTCTATGGAGCACTCTTTAATATTTATGACTTAGGTTTTATTTCTTTAAGCTTCCTAAATCTCTATCATAATCTCTTTTGGATTTCACAATACTCAAGAAAGATTTAAAGGTTAAGAAATTAAAGGCCTCAATTTTGTATTTAGGTAAAGGAGATAATGTGCTTTTAGGGTTCACAAATTATTAGTTTTGAACTAAAGACCATTCATCTTCTAAAATATTTTTAAAGAATAAAAAATAAATACTCTTTTTGTCACTTTTAGTGACTAGAAACTCAATATTATGAAATAAAATTAAAACCCACTAAAATGATAAATTATTGAATAAATTTTGAAACATTGAACATATATAATCTCATATAGATAAATATTTTATCTAAAGAAGAGATAACTTAGAATAATTAGTTAATACTAAATAAATTTTAAATCAGAATAAAATTATTTAAAGTAAAATAGTGTTAATTCATTCTTGATAAAATCAAATCAATCAGAAAGAAATTTCTTAGTAAAAATTTATGCCAATTTATTTTCAGTACAATGAATTCTAAATATATGTCACCTTTTTATGAGTGACCCCTTAATAAATGATTCCTTAGATCGATGTGATTGGTTATCAATTGGATTATTGTATTTTTTGAAATGTTGATAGAAAAAATTTTGTCACATTTAATTATCACATGGTCAAAATTGAATCCAAAATCCATCAAAGTGTGTTTTACATATAACACTTATGCACAAAAACTACCAGTTTCAATGTACTCAAATTAAACATTTGATAATGCAGCTAAGTGATGCTTCTTAATAGATCATGTTACTTGATATTTTCCTTGAAAGTGGTAGGTTTTATATATACTCTTTCTATATAACCTACAACCTCAAAATTTGTAATTGGAAAATGAAGCTAAATTAAAGTCATAAGTTTTTGTAAAAAATAAAATAAAGTTAAATAATTCCTTTCAAATACCTTAAAATTATTTTGGTAATTATTAAATGTGAATATTTTTGGTTTTCTTGAAATATAACACATAAACATATGGAGAACATAATTTTTGGTCTAATATTAGTTAGATACAAAAATATTATAATAATTTTTCTATATAAATTGTTTTTAACTGTCTTACCAACTTCACTCAAATAAATTTTAATGTTGGAACATATAGAAGTTGAATATACTTTACTGTTTTCAAGTCAATAACTTTTTATTAAATCATGAATAAATTTTCTTTAATTTAAAACATTACCAAAATAATTTTGGTAAATCTGAAAACCAAATAAAAAGTTTAAATCACCCATAATGCTCATTTAAAATTCTTTTTTCATGATTTTCAAAAAAATATTACACAATTTTTGATTTTTGGAGCCAAAAATTACATCATAAATATAAATTTGAACTAAAAATATATATTTTAATGTAGAACTTAAATAAATTGGATTCTTCCAAGACTATATTAAAACTATTTGATAAAATAAATGAACTCAATCTTTCATACCAAGATCTAGGTTCTTGTTTACGACCATACAAATCTATGGTAAGTTTGAAAAGAGAATTTAAAAAATGAGGATCTTTAAAAACTGAAGGTTGTTCAACATGTACCCCTTCATTAAAAATCCATTTAAAAATAATATTTTACATCCATATAGAATAATTTAAAATTCACATAAGATTCATATTCTAAAATAACCCTAATGGATTCTAATCTAGAAAGAGAGGTAATGGTTTCTTCATAGTTTATTCCTTTATCAAGGTTATAACCTTTAGAAACTAACCTAGACTTATTTCTAATGATTAAACCATGATCATCCTAATAATTTCTAAATACCCATTCAGTTATAATTATAGGATAATTAGAGGGTCTATAAACTAAATTTCATACCTTATTCCTCTTGAACTGGTTTAATTCCTCTATTATGGTAATTAACCAACTCTTATCACTTAGAACTTATTCTATAGTTTTAGGTTCAATCTGAGATAAAAAGTGTAAAATTTAGCATGGTTACCTACATTTATTCTAGTCCTAACCCCCTAATATAATATCCCCATAATAGTCTATAAGGGATGGTTTTTAAGGGTTCTAGGTATTCTAGGAACACTTTCAGGTTCATCAGATTCAATTATTTTAGGATTGGGTTATCCAAAGATCATGTTCCATATCATCATCCTATTTCTCATAAAAAATATTTTAAAGACTCATGTTATCTAAAAAATACTTAGGTCATCAATTTTAATTTTTTGTGAAAAAAAGGCATCACTTTCATAAAACTTAACTTGAGTGTATTGTTCAAAGATTCTTGACTTATTTTTGGAAACTCTATAAGCTTTAAAAGTGGTAGAATAACCTAAGAAGATTCTTTCATCAGTGTTTGGATCAAACTTTCCAAAATTTTCCTTAATTTTCAAGATGTACACTTTTTACCTAAAAACCTTAAAGTATATAACCTTTTGTTTTTTTTTATTTCATAGCTTATAGGGTTTTTTCTTTAAGATGGTCCTTATTAGAACTTTATTAATGACATATCATGTTGTGTTAACATTTTCAACCGAAAATTAAGTAGGAATTCTATATTCACAAAACATTATTCTAGAAATATCTTAAAATTTATTATTCCTCCTTTCAACAACACCACTCTGTTGAGGTTTTCTAATAGTATAAGATGTATGTTTAATTCCATGTCTTGAACAAATGGAGTTAAAATCTTGGTTTTAAAACTCTCCCCCTATGGTCAATTATTAAAGACACATTTTTAGAATATTTCTCATTTTATACTAACTTAAAAAGGTTTCTAAAAATACTGAATTATTAAATATTAATTATTAATAAATAATCCCATGTAAATCTTGAAAAATCATCAACTAAAACATAAAAAAATGATTTACAACCTAGGTTGTATTTTTAGATGGTCCGAATAGATCCATGTGGATAAGTTCAAGTGAAATACATGTAGAAAACTATTTATTTGGTTTTATATATTACTTCTGTTTCCTTACCATTTTACATACATCACATAGTTTCTTTTTATCCAATTTAATTTGATGAAAATTAGAAATAAAATTCTTCTTTTAAATTTTTCTCAAGAAAAAAACATTACAATTTCCAAGTCTTCTATGTAAAATATAATATTTGTTAATTTTTTAATTAAAATAGTTTAAATTCTGTTTACATAAAGAATTAATATCTAGGGTGTAAATATTTTTTCTTCTTTGTGATATAAATTTAAGAAATTTATCATTGGAAAAAGATTAAGAATTTCTAGAAAAAACAATAAAAACCCCATCATCACAAAGTTTAGAAATACTTATTATGTTATTATTTAAAATTTTAAATAAAGTAATTTTTTGATGAGTACTATATGTGGATCTCTAAAAAACCAACTCTAATAATAATTCCTTTGAAATTATCACTTGCAAATATGACATATCCTCCATCAATTTTAGATAGTGAGTGGAAGTTGGAAAAATCCCCACCCATATGTCTTGAACAACCATTGTCCATAAACCATTTTACATTATTGTTCATATTGGGTTTGGTTCCCTAGAAAAATTTATAAGTGATTTATGGCTACTTATATTCATGTATTTTAATATTTACAAAATATATTATCACATCATGATTGTTCTTCTGTGTGGTATAGTGTGTGATAATGTCTTAAGTGTACTTGTTAGAATGAATGTTCATAGCAGTTCCCCACTATAATGATAAACTAAAAGTGTCATGATAGTATTATTAAATATAAATTCTATAGATAGATGATATAATTTTATAAGACACTAATGATATAGGCTATCATGGGTGTAGACTCATAGGAATTTGTGAGACTTTATCATAGTGTATGCCCTTGGTAATATTTAGTGTAGGAGATTATGAGAATATGAATCACCAATAGAAAATTAAAATTTATATGTTTCATTGGATATTAATATATGTGGATGTGTATAATTATCCTTAGACTTTAATATTATTATTAATACATTTCATAAGCCATGTAATTTGATGTATTGATGAAAAATGTGACAACATATTCTTATAACGAAGTAGGATATGTTGGGTGTGTAACAAGTGATATTTTATTAATGAATAATGTGATAAATTATTTATACCTTCTTTTCTTTAATGGATATATATGTATCAGGACCTTTTAGGGTAATTGAACTACCTAATTAAGTACATGGTCATGGTGGTGTTGTCAGCAAGTTCATTTTGAAAAAGTCAAAGAAAGAGACATCAAGTGTTGATGACACTAACATGAAACCTACTTGATTAGAGATATAGATGAAAGGGATTATATTTTGTGTTTTATGTTCATAAGAGCTTAAATTTCATTGTGACATTAACTTATTTCTCCATGGGATCCTTGGCTTGTTGTTAGATGTTAACCTTAAACTTTAGGCAGTGTATCCTAATACTATTAAGAAAGGAGCCTAGAGGGTTACACACTAAATGTATCCAAAACTTCAGTTAAATTCTTTATGAATTTTACATGTTAGATAAATATTATTATCATATATGGTTTAATAATTTTTCATGTTGTTTTAATAAAAAATATTCAATCATTATCTATTTGATATAATATATATGTGAGTTGAATATTTAATAAATATTTACTCACCTGGTAATTATTTATTTAATTACATGAATATAAAATTATTTATTTATTCTGGTGTATTCACAAGGTAAAAAAATATTTATTTATTCAGTTACATGAATATTTAATAAATATTAGTTTTGGTGAATAGAATATTTATATATTTATTAGTGAATAATGTAGTGGTATTTACTTAATTAAATAAATAGTCATTATTCAAATACTAATAAATATTGAAGATTATTAGAAGATTAAGTTTAATGTTTTGGTGATAAATATCAAATTAAATATTATTTGAATAAACTTTTATTCATTTATTAAATAAGAATAATATTAATTTTATCCATGTGCTTAACTCATGTCAAGTAATTATTATTATTATTATTATTATTATTATTATTTATAAATGGGGTTTTCTGGGAATTAATAAAATAATAAGGGTTATTGTACAATTATTTAATTTATAAACCTAGGACTATATAAACCCGGTTAGGACATTTTTTGCAGTGTAGAGCCACATTTTTTCATTGTACACAACGAGATCTAGAGAGAACCCACTCAGGCCCTAGAGAGATCCATCCTTAGAACTTTTTAAAGAACAAAGAGAAACTCTCACCCTATAATAGAGTGAATTTATTCTTCTTTGAGGGATTCATTTGTGATCAACATTGATCATCACAAGTGATATATTCATCTATGATAACACTAGAAGAATTCTACGAAAAGGATCGAAGGTTCATGAAGCACATGTGGATCACCACTAGAGGAAATCTACACTTGATTTCTCTGATAGAACATCAGTATGATAAGAGTAATCTACCAATTAATCAATGAATAAATAATTCAACATAAGGTAATTATTAAATTAAATAAATTAATTATAAATTCTATGTGAAAATACCATGTTTTTGGATTTTGGGAATGCATTTTTATTTAGTTTTGAGGATAAATCTCTAGAATTTGATGGAAAATTTGTATTGGGAATAGTCCCAATTGTAAGTTCCCAACCCAACGAAGGAGTGGTCTTGATTCGGTGGCTAAGGTTCCCCCACTTCTTCCTTCCCAATTCCCCCTCCGTCTTATATCGGCTCGGCACCTTCTGGTCTTGCCTCAGTGAAGGCGTGGTCTGGCTTCGGTGTGGTGCTTCTGGGATCTGGGGTTTGTTTCTCTGGAACCCACTCCTAGTGTCAATAGTTCAGTGGTGTTTTGTCATGTATATTTTTATGCTCGCTCCTTCCAATGATGAAATCTATTAATGACATCTCAGTGGTGATCTTGTTTTTAGCTCAATGCCCCTTCCATCGGTGACGTCTCGGCATGGTTCTGTCGGCTCGGTTCATCCGGCGCCGAGAGTAGTTCCAAATCAGTGCTTCTGCCACAAACTAGCGTCACTGTGAGTGGTTCCGGTGGGTTTCCAGTGGGGTGCGGCGTCGATCTACAGTTCCTTAGATGGGGAGTCTTTGTGCTTCTGTTGCTGTGAGTTTTTGCAGGGTTTATGCTTTGATGATGCTAGGTTTGTTCGATTGAAGGTGAAACTGGCTGTGAATCAATAATTTTTTGGGTTACTGCTTTGACATTGTTGGTTATCCTCTGCATCTTCACACTGATTTCCTCACCACAATGACTGGCCTACTTTGGAACCTGGTGAGGGTTTTTTCGTGGTCTTAATGGATCTAATTTATGCCCAGAGTGGCGTTTCTAGTTTAGGATGACCCAAATCCCTCCATCGGCGGTGTTCCCTCAGCACGATGTTGGGTCATCCAGTCCTAGGTGATGATGGCTTGAATTCTTGTCCCTTGGAATTCCTTTTAGGCCTCTACGATAGTGGTTGCAGGGTAACGTGTGGAGTGCGAAGGGATTTGACCAGGATAGTCATTGATGGTGGTGCCATGGTCTCGTGATTTCTTCATGATGGGGAACCCAGACAGTATACAAGGAGTTGTTTCAGATGAGGATAGATTTAGTCACCTTCACCATGCATGCATTTACAGATTTGGATGATATAGAGGGTATTCCATTTCCATCAGTACCGGGCTTGTACATTTTTTCACGAGATATCTAGCTGAGCAGCCATGCTTTGGTGTAGGTGTTCCTTATCGATGTTGATGCGGGGAAGGGGTACTATAACGTAGTCTTGTATTGGGTTTCAACCCTCTTGATTTTTTTATTTTTTTAATGTCTCTATGTCCATGAAGTCTGGGTTTTCTCCTTTACCCTTAAAAGGGGGTTTATTAAAAATCAATAAAAATTTCGTACTTCAATCCATTTAGTCAGTAACATCCCGACCCAAGTGCCATAAACTGGTGACCCAAGCCGGACCACTACGTGACCTCAAGTGTGCCTCCCATACACCAAAGACTTTCGACTAGTAGTAAGGGTCTAATATCAGTCATGGGGAGACTATAACCACTTTATCAAAGTAATAAACTAGCATAAATAAATCAAAAATAACCAAATAATGATATAACATAACCTAAATAATCCAGTATCACAAGATGACCAAAACTAGAAACATAATATCAAAAATAAATAGTATATATTCCATGCTAAATTATATACCAAGTGTCAAAATGCAACTCAAAAGAAAATACACTAACAACTCCCAAGGGGGTCCCAAACCACATCTGGTTCCCTCATCCATGCTCTATCTCGACTCAGTAATCTAACACAGAGACTTTTCCCTTATCCTTTCCTACAACCATTAAATCTATTCAGGTATTGATCAGGCAGCCCAAGTAGGGTGTGAGTACAACTCAGTAGGCCACCACCAATAGCATCTCAAACAATATCCAGTCAAACAGCATATGTAGTTGTATAAATAAATAAATACAATTCATAAGTAAACAATTATCACATTATCAATTATTATTTATTTAGCAACATAAAACCCCCAGGTTCCCAAGGACACCTGAACTCTCAATACCCACTTTGGCCCATGTCAGAGCCTGTACTATCTCCAAGGGATATCATATAACTAAATTTTATTATTACCATTCAATATCTCAAGTCACATGTGAATACCATTATTACTATTCACCATTTTATTTCACATATGAATGCCAATACTACCATTTATCTTTCCATTTTACTCATTAATTCCATTCTTACCATTCTTCATTTCAATTTAAACATGAATGTAATTGATGCCATTCATCATTTCAATTCACACATGAATTTCATTACTACCATTCATCGTTTTTCCATTAATTAATTTGAAAATTAATTAACCACATCAATTACATTAATTAATTCAACAATTAATTATCATTTCAATCCTATTAATTAATTCAACAATTAATTAATCATCTCAACCAATTTCATAAACACAACAATATCCAATAATTAATTCAACAACTAATTATTCCAATTCAAAACTTTCAATACAACAATAATTAAATTAACAATTAATTATTCAACTTCAATTTCATAAACACAACAATATCCAATAATTAATCCAACGATTAATTATTCTTGTTCAAAACATTCAATATAATAATAATTAATTCAACAATTAATTATTCAATTTTAATAGTCTTGATATTTCTATAATTAATTCAATCAATTATTCAAAATCAATCAATTTCATAATCCCAACCATTCCCATTAATTAATCCACAATTAATTAATCAAGTTCAATAATCTCAATAACTCTATAATAAATTAAAAAATTAATTATTTCAAATCTATATCCCATTATCCTCATAATTAATTCAACAATTAATTATCCAATTCAACTATCCCAATTTCCCAATTTTTACATTTCCCTCAATAAATAACTTCAAAAAATTAATTAATTCAATCAAGAACTCAATTGATAAACATATAATAGAAATTATAAAATAACATGTACATAATTTCAATTAAGACTTTGGGATTTGAATTATAGACCACCTACCTCAATTCTTTGATGAAGAACGCTCGCCAATAGATATACCTAAATTGAATAGGATCAATCAAGAACGGGACAAAGAACGGGATTTATATCTAAATCCTAAATCCATGATCAAACAAATAATGATCTAATAAACCTAGATCTATATCTAAAACCAAAAGCAGATAAAAATCCCTCTTTTATCCGGGAAGAGGAGCGGGAGAGAGAGGGAGATCTAAACAAAAAGAAATCACATACCCGTGGAGGTGAAAATATTAAATTCATCCTTCGATTCACCAAGAATGGAGTTCAAGAAGAAATTTAATCTATTTTGAAGCCTCTAAAATCATTAAAGAGAGGTTAGGGTCGAGATAGGTCTGAATAGTGGTTAAAATGGGGGCTCGAAAAATTTTAAAACAAATTTTTGGGCCAATTAAAAAATTTTGTATGGTGTGTTGGGCAGAGATGCACGGTTTTTCAAACTGTTCAACTTAATAGTGAACCTATTATATGGGGGTGCACATTTTATCCTTTTTGGTTGCATGGTTTGAAAAACCAGGCACCAACCGTGAAAACCCTCTCTGTCCAAGGTGTATGATTTGCAAGGCCAGGGTGCATGGTTTGGGAAAACCGTGCGTCAACCATGAACTGCCCTCTTCCTTCCATTTTTCTTAAATTTTCACCCAAACACGCCCCAAAGAAAAACCCAAATGAAAAGTAATCAACACAAGTAAAAGATTACCTATAAATTAGCCCAAAACATCTCCAGAAAAGACTAGGTTTTACAATCTCTCCACCTTGTAATAGCTCACCCTCAAGCTATACTCCCAAGTATCTCTAAGATTCCACATCAAAAATATTGGGCCACTGATCCCTCATATCATCTTCTCTCTCCCAAGTTTCTTTCTGAATACGGCCATGTTTCCACAATACAAGAACTATCGGTACGGTCTTTCCCCATAACACCTTCTCATTGTGATCCAACACATGTATCGGATGCTCCTCAAAGGAGGCATTTATCTCAAACTCAACATAATCCACCTAGATCACATGAGAAGGGTTGAGGTGATACCTCCAAATTTATGACATGTGGAAAACATCATGAATTGCACTATATCTCTGTGGAAGAGCCAATTGGTATGCCATTGGCCCGATTCTCTCCACAACCTCAAATGGTACAAAAAACCTGGGCATCAACTTGGCCTATCTTTATATCCTGTGGTGACCCAATCTAGGTGAAACCCTAAGGAATACCTGATAAACCTTTGTAAACTCTATGGGTCATTGACGTGTATTATAATATGACTTATGTCTACTCTGAGGTGTATCCATATGTTTTTGAATCAGTTGCACTTGCTCTGATGTCTCCTGCATGAGACTCAATCCAAACCACTTTTAATCACCTGCCTCCATCCAGCATAGAGGTGATCTGCATATCCTACCATGAAGTGTCTCATATGGTTCCATATAAATAGTTGTCTAATAATTTTTTTTATAGTAAAACTTCACAAAAACTAGGTGCTTCTCTCAGTACCCACCAAAGTCAAGAACACATTCTTGAAACATATCCTTAAGCACATTTATAGTACACTCCAACTTCCAATATGTCTATGGGTGGAATGATGAACTCAACAAGACCTTCATACCAAGAACCTTCTACAAGACATTCCAGAAACACAAAGTAAAACGTGAGTCGCGGTTTGAAACAATAGTCTGTGGCACCCTGTACAAAAATACTATCTCCTGAATGTATAACTTTCCCAACTAATCCACTGAGAAAGTCTCCCACACTAGAAATAAATGTGTTGCCTTGGTCAAATGGTCCATAATAACCCAGATAGTGTTCTTTTTCTAAGGTTTCCTTAGGATACCCACCATAAAATCCATGGTAACTTCATCCCACTTCCATTCTGGAATGGGAAACAACTATAGTAAACCACCATGTTGTTGATTCTCATCTTTCATCTACTAATAGGTGTGGCATCATGTCGTGAACCCTGTTATCCCTTTTTCATTCCCATACACCAAAACTATCACCATAGGTCATGGTGCATTTTGGTCACACTTTGATGTACTTCCCACTTTGAGGAATGAAACTCACGCATAATCTCTTCATACATGCTTGTAGGCACAACTACCTGACTCCTGATATAGATGATTTCATTTTTATCTATGATCTAATAGATTTTTGACTCCCCACCTTCAAGGATTTCCCTCAAGGTAAAACACTCAACATCCTCATACTATCTATCCTTATTCCATCTCAAAATTGTAGATTCCACTGAAACTGATACAAGAATTGTCTGCTTATGAATCTCCTAAACCAAAACATGCATCTATAGTAACTTCATCATATTCCACTCAGAACTAGACTCATGAATAGCCTGAGTCTGAGTTTTCCTTCTCAAAGCATCATCCACATTGTTCCCCCTTCCAGGCGTATATTCTAGTTAAAAATAAAATTACTGTATATACTCAAACCATCTTCACTGTTGGGGATTCAAATCTCACTATGAAAAGATATACTTTAAGATCTTATGATCTGTATATATAGTCAAATTTTTTCCCAATATATAATGAATCCAACAATTCAAATCATAATCCACTGCTTCCAACTTAAGGTCATGTATAGGTTAGTTTTGTTCATGTTTCATCAACTTCCAAGACCCATACACTGCAACTCAATCTCCCTACACCAACACTACTCCAAGTTCGATCCTATAAGCATCACAAAATACCATATACTCCTCAATTGACTTAGGTAGGATCAATATTGGTGCTGATTTAAAATTCTTCTTCATCTCTTGGAAGGAATTCTCACATGCTTCCATCTATTAAAACTTTATCCCCTTCTAGTTCAATCCCAAAAGTGGAACTTCCAAGTGGGAGAATTCTGGGATGAACCTATAATAATATCCAACCAACCCCATAAAGCTAAAGATATCGAAAACATTATTGGGTTTCTCCCAAGAAACAATGGTATGAACCTTCTCTAGTTCCACTGACACACCTTCCACCGAGATGATTTGACCCAAGAAGTATACCTGATCAATCCAAAACTGACACTTAGATAGCTTGACGTATAGTAAATTCTCTCTCAATGTACTCAGGACAATGTCAAGTTGTTGGGCATGATCATAATAAGAGTTAGAGTACACCAAGATTTCATCCACACACACCACAAAAAACTAATCTAGGTACAGATAAAAGACTCTATTCATGAAGGCCATAAACACTTCAAGATCATTATTCAAACTAAATTTAATTATGAAGAATTCATATAGTCCATACCTACTTATGAAAGTAGTCGGAGGTATATCACAAGGTCAGACTCTCAAATAATGATACCTTGATCTAAATTATATCTTGGAAAAGACACAATCTCCTATCAAATGTTCAAATAGATCATTGGTGTGAGGAATAGAATATTGGTTCTTCATAGTCATCTGGTTCAACTTATGGTAATCTATACACAAGGATAGAGTCCCATAAGCCATCTTAGAAAACAAAACTAGTAAACCCCAAGGAGACATACTTGTATGGATAAACCCCTTATCCATAAACTCTTCCAGCTGAGTCATGATCTCTTGAAGATATATAGGTTTCATTATGTATGGTGGAATATAAATTAGCTCAACCCCAAGCATGAGATAAATAGTAAATTTCACATCTCTCTTAGGTGGAAACCCTAAGAATACTTCAGGGAACACATCTTGAAATTGGTGCATACAGGTGCAAGGACATCCTTCTTTACACCTCCATCATCTAACAACAACCACTTTTCCTTCATAGGAAGCCTCTCTTAGGTTCCCCTCATCTATGAGATCCTGATCCACCACCTCAGAAAACTTATTTAACTAAAATAGGTTAACCTAGGACTTAATCACACATTTAAGTCCATCCTAGAAATGCCTCATCATAGTTGTTTCATCCCCTACCAACACTAGAGAAAAGCGCAACAAATTTGTAAAGAATCCAGCATAGTTCATCAAAAATATACTCCCCTGATTCAACCTCATGAACTCATATTCTCACTCCTTCCTCAGCATATCTAGATAGAGGTGCTCTAAGAACTTCTCCAATAATTCCTTTCATAACATACCATCAGTCTATCCAGTCCAAGCTGAACTCCCCACCCGTTCTTCACTAATACTCATAGCATATAAGTAGCCAACATGACCCTATTATCAATAGGATTATCTAAATGGTGAATTATAGTATGGATAGAATCAAACTAGAACTCATCTCCCCAAGGTCTACCCTCTCCAGTAAAAGTTAGAGGGTGATGAAACAGAAACTCCCACATCAAATTAGACATACTCCTCACAACCCTCTCTGGGTCTCTTTTTATAAACTGCATAAAGTGAGAAAATTTATCTCAAAATCTCTCTCCTTATTCTTAACCTAGCACTATCAGTGCCTTAGGTTCCACTACTTGGTGGAGCATCTCCAGTCATATCCTCCTTATGTCCTCTTAAAAATCACCATCATGGAGGTATATCTCTACAATTACAAACACAAATCTCAGGACACATAACACAATTTTATCACTTTTCAAAAGATGTTTTCACATTAATCCATAATAATTAATTCTCCCTTTCCCACCACATGGTCAAAACCAAGGAACTATCACTACCCTCAACCATAATACATCTAGTACATGGTTAACAAAGGGTAAGCATGTTCAAAATTTCAATTCTCATTAGACACCCATTTATTCTCATATTGCATCATTTTACAATATTTATCAATTTCATATTAGGAACCTTTTTTAGTTCAATTAAACAAGGAAAAACTATTCAAGTTCAACAACATACCCATGGCCTATTTCCTCATGAATCCCTAAAATGATGCATGTCACAATAATCCTAAGTTCCTATAATGATGCATGAAAACTCAACTCTCGTGTTATACTGACCTACAGCTTAAATTTCAAAAAATATTTGAAACAATAATCACATCACACAACAAGTGTGTCACCCAAGGTGAAATAATATTCAACTGTAATAGAAAACAGCAATAAAAACAATCCCACCTTGGGTACTTGGGTTCTCCCCTATACATGGGTTAGCTACTCCCATGCATAAACTCATAACCAAGGATCAACTCTTACTAGTCTTCTATCTACCTTTATCACATAGTAATACAAAATAAAATAAAATAAAACTCCTCTGATGCCACTTTATAACATCCTGACCCGGGTACCACACACTAGTGCCCCAATCTGAACTGATGTGTGACCTCAAGCACACCTCCCCATACACCAGAGGCTTCCAACTAGAAGTGAGGGTATAATAGTAGTCATGGGGTGACTATGCTCACTATATCATAGTAATACATCAGTGTAAATAAATCAACAATAACTAAATAATGATATAACATAACTTTAATAACTCAGTATCACAAGATGACCAAAACTGGAAACACAGTATCAAAACTAAATAGTAGATATACCATGCTAAAGTACGTGTAAAATTTTAAAATGAAACTCAAAAGTAAATACACTGAAAAATTATAAGATGGTTCTAAACCATGTCTAGTTCCCCATATTTCTCCATCCCAACTCATCCATATAACATAGGGATTTTTCCCTTATCCTGTCTTGTAACCATGAAATCTATTCGGGTACCGATCTGGCAGCCTGAGTAGGGTGTGAGTATAAATCAGTAGGCCACCACCAACGGCATTTAAAACAATATCCACTCAAATAGTGTATTCATTTGTATAAATAAATAAATAAAATTCATAAGTAAACACTTATCACATTATCAATTATTATTTATTTAACCACATAAACCCCCTAGGTTCCTAAGGAAACCTAAACTCTCAATACCTGCTCTAGCCTGTAAAAGAGCCTCATATTTCCCCAAGGGATATTATAACAACCCAGGATTTTCATACATGGATATTACATCCTTTTTGTGTAACATTTCATACATTACACAAACACATTCCCAAAGACCATATTAGTTTAGTGCCTTTGGAAACTTGGAACACAAACTTCTAGTCTAGTGAATGATATTCAATGTTTCCCACAAATATCTTCCCCTTTATTAATTCTACCTAAAAAAATTATTTATAACCTAGGTAAAAGAAACATATGAAAAGGGTGATCTCAGATGCTCGGTAAGGGTAAGTAAGAGAGATATGAATCATAACATAAACATAAGGGTATAAGAATTTGAAAATTATTCCCTACATATCAAAGATCATAATATCAAGTCATAGAATAAATCATAAAAATTCATAAGACATGAATCATAAAATAATAAATTTGCAATAAAACATGGAATTGTGGAAAACACATAAGCATAAGAAATAATTTACATATTAGTCAAGGCTCATTTCTAAGATCATCATAGCAGACAAAGTCCTTTACTGAATCGATTTCACCCCTCATTCCATCCCTGTATTACTGAACCAAGATTACTCTCGTTCCAATCCTATATTACTGAACCAAGATTACTCCTATTCTAGTTATGTATTACTGAACCAATATTACTCATGTTCCAGTCCTATATTACTAAACCAAGATTACTCCTCTTCCAGTCTTATATTATTGAACCAAGTTCACTTCCCATTTCAGACCTATCTATCTCGTGATATATAAATCTTTACCCAAATCATTGTGGATAGATATAGGTCCCAGCCATCATATAATGAAAACCATACATATTTGTGCCACAAAAACATAAATCATTAATCATATTAGAACCCATGGAATGAAATGGGTTTCATAAACATCATTCAATCATATTATATCCCAAGTAAAATAAATGAGGTTCATAAGTATCATATCATCATAAACATAAATAGAACATAAAAATAATAGAGATAGTATCATTAAAATAAATATCCACACTAAAAAATAAGTAACATCAAATAATGTTATCATATATTTAAAATAATTTTGAGATATCACTTAAAAATAATTCTTGAGGAAAATATCCTTTCTACTTTCAAAACATTTTATTTTCTTAAAATACCACAAAATTTTAAAATAAAAAATTTTATTTGAAAATAACCTTGTAATATTTTAAGGTAAAATCCGCGGCATTAAGTAGTTATGAAAGTTTAAATATCCATTCATTTCATATAAGTTAAAAAACAAAACATTCCTTCTCTATTTTTGTCAAAAAAATCTATAAAGTACCTCATTTGGAAAATGAAAAAATATTCTTTTCAAACCATGTAGTAAAAAGTAAAAAATGGGTAAAAATGAAATTAAAAATACATAGGAGAATGTTAAAACATTTTTTTAAAACATTTTTAGAAAACATAGACATGGATGATAAATATTTCTCAATATAGACTTAAAACGAAACAATCCCAAATATTGAAGATATTTTAAAATAAATACTTATCACTTTCAAATCAGTAGAATTATATTTCCCATGAAAGAAATAAAATTATATGGATATGAAAATACCATAATATTCTTGATAATACTCATAAAATATATTCATGATAAGTATATACACCACATATAAGAAACAAGTAGTGTAAAAGGCATGTATCCTAGAGAAATAAAAGTGAGATAGTAATCCCTTACTACTTGAGTAACTTTATAATCATGAAACCCAAGAAATAATAGCATCAATTAAAGATTTTAATATCATTAAATAAATGAAATTAATGATATAACATGTCATAGGTCTGTATATATACCACACAAAAGAATCTAGTGGTGAATATGGAATGTATCTCATGGAAATAAAAAGTGAGATGAAATTCCATTACCTTATATATTGACTCTCGTCATACTCATGAAAACCTCCTGTATAATAAATATAAATTTATTATACATCCATTATAGAACCATATTCATATATATAGTACCATATATGAATTACTTATGACTTTTTATTACCCTCTTATTAACAATTCCATTTTTAAGTTATGTTTTGGGTAATAATCGCTTTGTTTCTCATACATGTTTTGAATTGTTATTATTGGTCCTCATACTTAGATCATGATTTAATTATATAAATAATTATAACCATTAAAATAATATCATATAAATTCATTATGTATTTATTTATTTTTATCTATAAAATATAGAAATAGAAAATGAAATGCCCCATTCATGGAGATAGTAGGTTGTATATACGCATGAACGCTGCTTTCATTTTCTTTCCATATTAAAAGAAAGAAAATTATATGATATATTATAATTAAAGAATAATTTTTATGTTGTATAAATTATATATATTTATAAAATTCATACTTATTACTATCCATGTGAGATATAGATGAAAAACAAATCACATCGCATCGTGGACATGGTAAGCCATACGAACGCATGAGCGACATTATCATTTACCAAATGATTAGATGATAAAAAGATAGATATGATATTATAATTAAAGAATTATAATTATTTCATAATATCGTATATAAACATTAAACCCATCATAATTCTCACCCATAAAATATGGTGATGGAAAATAAATTGTATCGCTATGTGGAGATAGTAAGTTGTACTTACGCACGAGCGATACATTCACTTCATGTTCGATATGAAAGGGGTTGTATAATGGTGTGTTCATAATCATGTTAACATTTTATAATATTGAGGATTATAAATTTATTATTTCATGATATATATCATAGATTTATAGAAGGTATAGAAGATTAAAAAAATAGTGATCGGTTAGAGCGATTACCTCTTCTTCGAAACGGATCCTTTAGATTTCCTCTAAAGGACTATAGAGTTGGTTTTGTGGGAATACCAATGCCTCTATAGTATGGATAGGGAAATTTAGAAGATAATTTTTCAGATTTTTGTTAATATAGGATACTCAAAGTGAAGTTAAGAAGTGGGGGAGGAGGTGCCCTTTTATAATTGAGGTGAGGGACACTTTTGGAATTTCAAAAATTATTAATTTGTAATAAAATCATTCTCAATCCAAAAATCTTAAAAATTACATGAATCCTAATATAATATGATATAATATTTTAATATAATCAACCAATATATTTTAGATAATTTTTATGTTATTTTAATCCTTATCATTTTGAGTAACCCTTAATTAACCTATTTTAATTTTGACTCCGCTAACAAAGTTTTTTATGTTAAGAGAATGTAATTTTTACATATAAACTATCAATTGGATAATAAATGGTCAATTTATGATATTTTATACCATATCTAATCCCCTTGTCCTTATTTAATATTTTTTTGATTTTTAAATAATTTAATAAAATATTACTTTCAAAAAATATCATTAGTGTCAATTTTGAAACTATTCATTATTTGTCTTTTTAAAAATATTGTAAAAACATGATATATTAAAAAAAATATTAAATCATCTCTAAAATGTCAAATTCATCCATAAAATTTTTTTATGATATTAATTATGTTGAATTATATTTATTTTAATATTTTTAATGTCGTTTATTTTGTATTTCCATTAACTAAACAATTACTGCATCATTGTTGTAGAAGCCTTTAAGGTGTTTATTTATTTCCTAAAAATTAAAAATAAATTATCATGATAAACAAAAACATTTTATATTTCAATTGAATATTTATAGTTTAATTTATCTGCTATATAAACCTATAATAAAAATGATATAGTTATTGAAAATATGAGTATGACATCTTTAACTTTTCTTTAAATAAAATATAATAAATTTCTTACTCTCATCCAAGTGTCTTAAAAGGGTTATAATTACATCCCAAGGATGATTTTTTGAGAAACCCACTTATCCAATGAAATTAGGAAAATTTTTTGGGTGATTTTCAATTATTTATAATATTATTTTTTACCCTTAATTACTTGATTTACCTTTTACCGTGTCAATAAAAAATTACTAAAGTTTCTATTCATAATGCCAAAAAATAAAATAAAACTAGTTATATAATTTTTCCCTATGATTCCAAATATGTAATCAGTTTTTAAAAATTCAAAACATAGAATTTGTAGTAATTAATTTAAAATTAATCTCATTGACGTGGTAAGAAAATAGTTTATTAAAGTCAAAACATGCAAAATATTAAAATGTTATTATATCTAAATTCAATGTAAAATTAATGAAAATTACCTATATTATATTAAATGATAAAAATTTGATCTAATTATACTTTAAAACTAATCAAAAATATAATTTAACACTACAAATTATTTTGATTAAAAAAGATGTTTTCAATTAAAATTTAATATTTTTTTACTATTCATAAAAACGTGAAACTTATCATAAAAATACCAAAAATTAAACCAAAGTAATTTTTTATATACCTATTTAAAATAATAAGTCTATTTTTTCAAATATGATATATAAAAGTGTCAAAAAATTGATTTAAAATGGGTTCTCCATTAAAAGGTGATAAAATTACCTTTTTGAAAAATATAGGTTTTTATGCATAAGATTGGGTTGGTTCCTATATTATGCCTATAAAATATATTGGATGAATATCAAAAATATTTGATTGAATATGTAATATACATATTTAATTAATATCATTAACTAATTATAATTAACTATTTAAGACAAAACAACTTTGGGAAAATAAAAAAAACCTTTATAATCAATTGGTATATATTTTCATTTATAATTTATTGGTAAAGAATTATTTCATATTATAAACCTTATATTTTCATAATTTGGTTAATAATATTTATAACCACAAATTTAACAGCTAAGTTATATCTTATTGTATTAAATAATAATATTTTAATAATATACTATTGTTCGGTAAAACTCGATATTGCATGTAATGAAAGCTATCAAAAAAAACTCAATATTGTGTAACACAAGCCAAGAATAGTGTTATGTATACTGCAAGCTAATCTAAGTATTGTGTATAGTGAAATATTGACTTGTTGTTGTGTATAACACAAGCCAAACATAGTGTTTTCCATTTAACAAAAGCTATATTTAGTATTGTGTGAAATAAAAAATATCAAAAAGATTAAATTAATTTGAAAAAATATATTTCACAAAATCTCTCAATGTTATATTATACCCCCCTTAAATTGAATTTATCCCTCAAAATTCATCTGGGCTATGAAAGTTATAATACTTGAAAGTTTCTTTCATAGAAACCAACATCATAAAAATGAATTCTAAAACTTCCTTTTAAAAAGTAAAAGTTGGAAAATAGTGGTTACCCAAAGTAAATCATAACTAGGTTTCTATGTTGG
The DNA here is from genome assembly GCA_963277665.1 of Viscum album. Classification (NCBI taxonomy): domain Eukaryota; kingdom Viridiplantae; phylum Streptophyta; class Magnoliopsida; order Santalales; family Viscaceae; genus Viscum; species Viscum album. The sequence continues at coordinate 690,686,800 of OY728164.1, forward strand.
GGAACATAGGTGAAGATTTGGGCATGGATTAAAAGCCTAAATAATCATAGAGATTGATAAATATTACTAATCACAAGAAAGTGGTTGATCCAGAGAAATTTAACAATCACAAAACTATAAACTAAAGAAGCATGAAATAGGTCATTTATATCATCAATAATTATTATAATAGGAAAACATTTTATTTCAAGATAATTTTCCTAAAGTTGAATAATTTTCACAAGGGGATACACTTACTTGATTTCATGACAACTTTACCCTTTGTTGTGCCTTGATCAATTTCCACTTCATCTCTTATTCCAAGAAATAAAGTTTAATTTTTCATTCCTAAAGTGTTAAAAGATCATGAGATCCATAAATATAATGATAGATCATTCTATCTATATTTATCACTAAAAAAATTTATCACAAGTTATAAAATATGCATAAATCCACCTATGGTGAGATAATACTTTAATATCACAAACTCCATCTTATGATTAACTTAATATTTCTATAATTAGATAACCTTACAATCCTTCCAAAAGAACAAAATCCAAAACTTTATAAATTATTTCACTAAATAAACTTAATATTTATCCCCCTTATATCATAAGATAGCTCTTGGTGGTCACATTCCAAACATGTGAATACCTTCATCATGTATTCTCTTGAAACATAGAAATAACCTAAATTAATATAAATCCTTTTGGAAACCATGAATTATTGCTTATTCCAAAAATTATTGGATAAATTATTTAAATCAAATAATTTTTAAACTTTATCCATAGTAATCATAACTATCCAATTTAATTTATCCATATCAATCATCTCTTTATCCAAGAAAAACACAATTTTCTCAACATCAGGAATACATTAAGGATTACCTTCCCTTAATAAAAATATCACATTTCCATTAAATCACTTTTATAAGTCCTTATAACAATTCAACATATTATTTTAAATCCTTAATGAAAAAATATTACTGAAAATACTTATATATTTCATGATTTGTATTAAATAATCCTTGAATTCCAAAACATATACACTTAAATCATACAACTTTATTCTTAAACCTTTAATCAGGCTGCATCATCTTATTCTTTCCTATAATATGAAATTTGAATCATGTATTAAGGTTTATCAACCTCATTTTAATCATGCTTCATATGTTTAATGTAAAAAATATGGTTATATCATCCCATACCTTTTACATGTCATTCACGATCTCTTTATCTTCAACAATATAACCAATAATTATACCACCTTCCTGATTCTGTTCATGAGATTTCCACTTAGTACATTTATATTTATAATGGTCATGCTTTCCACATCTAAAACATTCAATGTTAACCGTGTTTCATCTATTTTCTTCTATTGACTAAGACCAGAAAGAAATATTTGAGAAACACTTATCATAGTTGGAAAACACATAATCAAGGGAAATTGCTTATAATATTTCAATATATGACACCTTAGGTTTAATCCTAGGTTATTAATAATAATTATAAAAACTCTATGATTTTAATCTATACTTATACTTATCCTTAGAGACATCCCTAGACATGTCCTTATAAATATTTCTAGATATATCACTAAAGTTTTCTCATCCTAGTTTCCAAAGGTTGACTAAAAATTTTCTCTGATACCAACTATAATGACCCATGCTTTTCATACATGTATATTTCATCTTTTTAGATAAATATTTATTACATGAAAAAAATACATGTTAGAGGACCGTATTAGTTTAGTGCCTTTGGAAACATGGAACACAAACTTCTAGTTTGGTGAAAGATCTTCAATGTTTCCCACAAAGATATTCCCCTTTATTGATCCTACCTAAAATTATTTTTATAACCTGGAGAAAATAAATATATTAAAATTTTGAGCTTAGATTCTTGATAAGGGTAAGAAAGGGATATATGAATCATAACATAAACATAAGGTTATATGAATTTGAAAATTATACCCTGCATATCAAAGATCGTAATCTTGAGCCATAGAATAAATCATAAAAATTTGTAAGACATGAATCATAAAAGAATAGCAATGGGAAAAAACATGGAATTTTGTAAAACACATAATCATAGGAAATAATTTCCATATTAGTCAAGGCTCATTGCCAATACCATCATAGCGGACAAAGTCTTTTACTGAACTGAGTTCACTCCCCATTCTATCCCTATATTACTAAACTAAGATTACTCCCATTTTATTTTTGTATTACTAATATAATATTACTCTCATTACAAAATTTTATTAATAAACCAATATTACTCCCATTCTAGTCCTATATTACTGAACCAAGATTACTCTCATTCCAATCTTCTATTACTGAATTGAGTTCACTTCCTGTTTTAGTCCTATCTATCTCATGAGATATAAATATTTACCCAATGCATTGGAGGGAGATATAGGTCACACCCATTACATAATGAAAACCATACATATGTTTTCCACAAAAAAATAAATTTTTTATCATATAAGAACCCGTGTAATTAAATGGTTTTCATAAATATTATTCAATTATAACATAACTCGTGGAAAAGAAATGAGTTTCATAAATATCATTTAATCATAAACATAAACAGACTGTAGAAATAATAAATATAGTATCCTTAAAATAAATATCCTCATTAAAATATAAGTAACATCAAATAATGTTATCATAGATGTAGAATAATTTTGAGATATCAATTGAAAATAATTCTTGAGGAAAATATCATTTCTGCTTTGAAAACTTTTTCTTTTCTTAAAATGTCATATAATTTTAAAAGATAAAAATTTATTTAAAAATAACCTTGTAATATTTTAAGGTAATATTCAAGGAATTAAATCATTATGAAATCATAAAAATATATTCATTCTTTATAAGTTAAAAAAATAAAACATTCTTTCTATATTTTTATCGAAAAATCCATAAAGTACTTGGTTTAGAATATGATAAAAATATTCCTTTCAAACCATGTAGTAAAAAGTAAAAATGAGTAAAAATGAATTTAAACATCTATATGATAATATTAAAAAAATTAAAACATTTTTATAAAACATGGACATGGATGATAAATATTCCCAAACAAAGACTTAAAACAAAATAATCCTAAATATTGAAGAGAATGTGAAATAAATACCCATCACTTTACAATCAATAGAATCATATTCCCCGTGAAAGAAGTAAAATTATATAGATATGAAAATACCATAGTATTATTGATAATACTCATAAAATACATTCATAGGTATTATATACACCACATAAATAAATAATTAGTGTATAAGGTATGTGTCCCATAGAAATAAAAGTGAGACATTAATCCCTTACTTCTTGAGTAACTTTAGAATCGTGAACCACAAGAAATAATAACATCAATTAAATATTTTAATATCATTAAATAAATTAAATTAATGATATAACATGTTATATTTCTACATATACACCACACAAAATAATTGAGTGGTGAATATGGAATGTATCTCATGAAAATAAAAAGTGAGATGAAATTCCCTTACCTTATGTCTTGACTCTCATTATACTCATGAAAAACTCATGTATAATAAATATAATTTTATTATAAATATATTAAATTACCATATTCATATATATAATACCATATATGACTTACTTATGACATTTTATTACCATCTTATGAATAATTCCAAGTTTAAGTTATGTTTTGGGTAATAATCGTTTTGTTTCCCATACATGTTTTGACTTTTTATTCTTGGTCCTCATACTTATATCATGATTTCATTATATAAAGAATGATAAAAATGATAAAAATATCATATATATTTATTATATATCTATTTACGGTTACCTATAAAATATATAAATAGAAAATTAAATACATCATTCATGGAGATGCTAGTCTGTACGTACGCATGAACGCTGCTTTCATTTTCTTTTTATATTAAAAGAAATAAAATTATATGATATATTATAATTATAGAATCATTTTTATGTTATATAAATTATATATTTTCATGAAATTAATCCTTATTACCATTCATGTGAAATATATATGAAAATAAATCACATTGCATCATGGAGATGGTAAGTCATACGTACGCACAAGCGGCGTTATCATTTCCCAAAAGATTAAATGGTAAAAAGGTAGATATGATATCATTATTAAATAATTATAATTATTTCATAAATATCATATATAAACATTAAACCCATCATAATTCCCACTCATAAAATATTTTTATGGAAAACTAATTGTATCTCTACATGGAGATGATAAGTCGTACGTACGCACGAGCAATACATTCAATTCTTATTCCATGGGAAAGGGGATGTATAATGGTATATTCATAATCATGATAAAATTTAATAATATTGATGATGATCAATTTATTATTTCATGATATATATCATATATTTATAGGAGCTATATAAGAGTAGAAAAAGAGAGTGATCGGTTATAGCGATTACCACTTCTTTGAAACGGATCTTTTAGATATCCTCTAAATGACTCTAGAGTTGGTCCTTTGAGAATACCATAACCTATATAATTTGAATATGGAAGTGGATAATATAATTTTTTAGATTTTGGTATATCTAGTAGACTCAAAGTGAATTGAATAAGTTATGGAGGAGGTTCTCTTTTATAATTGAGGTGAGGGTCACTTTTGGAATTTCAAAAAATATTAATTTATAATAAAATAAATATCAGTCAAAAAACCTACAAAATTCCATGTATTAGAAACTAATATGAGATAATATTTTAATATAATCATCCAAAATATTTTATACAAGTTTTTGTGTTATTTTAATCCTTATCATTTTGAGTAACCCTTAATAGCCTATTTTAATTTTAACTATGCTCACGAAGTTTTTAATGTTAATAGAATGTAATTTTTACATATAAAGTTTAAATTGGACAATAAATGTTCAATTTATGATATTATAGATCATATCCCATCCCTTGAATTTATTTAATATTTTTATTATTTTTAAATAATTTAAAAAAATATTACTTTCATAAAATATCATTAGTATCAATTTTGACACTATTTATTATTTGTCTTTTAAAAAATATCATAAAAACATGATATCATCGAACTAACTATATTAAATAATTCCTAACATGTTAAAATAATACAAAAAAATTGTGGATGATATTAATTATGTAAAATTATATTTATTTTAATATTTTGAATATCATTTATTTGGTATTTCCATTAATTAAACAATTACTACATCATCGTTGTAGAACCCTTTAAAGTATTTATTTAATTTTTGAAAATTAAAAATAAATTACCATGATAAATAAAAACATTTTATATTTAAAATTATTATTTATAGTCGAATTTATATTTTTTATAACCCTATATTAAAAATGATATAGTTATTGAAAATATGAGTATGACATATTTAACTTTTCTTTAAATAAAATATAATAAATATATTACTCTCATCCAAGTGGCTTAAAAAGGTTATAATTTCAGCCTAAGGATGGTTTTTTTTAAAACCCACTCATCTAATGAAATTAAGAAAAGTGTTAGGATAATTTTCTATTATTTATAATATTACTTTTTACCCTTAATTACCTGATTTACCTTTTACCGTGTTAATAAAAATTACTAAAGTAACTATTCATAATGCCCAAAAATAAAAATAAAACATATTTAAATAATTTGGACCCTATGATTAAAAATATTTAATCCATTTTTCAAAATTCAAAACATTGAAGTTTAATTAATTAATTTAAAATTAATCTCGTTGATGGGGTGAGAAAATGGGTTATTAAAGTTAAAACATGCAAAATACTGAAACATTTTTATATCTAAATTCAATGTAAAATTAATGCTAATGGAATATATTATATTAAATGATAAAAATTTTATCTAATTATAATTTAAAACCAATCAAAAATATAATTTAATACTATAAATTATTTTGATGAAAAAATTTGTTTTCAATTAAAATTTAGTATTTTTTACTATTCATGAAATCATGAAACTTATAAGAAAAATACCAAAAAATAAATCAAAGTAAATTTTTATATTAAACTTTAAAATAATAAGTTTATTTGGTCAAATAAAATATATAAAAGTGTCATAATTTGGATTTAAAATGGGTTCATCATTAAAAGGTGATAAAACCGCCCTTTTGAAAAATATAGGTTTTTATGTGTAAGATTGAGTTGGTTCTTATCTTATTCCTATAAAATCTATTGGATGAATATAAAAAATATTTTATTGATTATGTAACATATATATTTCATTAATATCATTCACTAATTATAATTAATTTAATTATTTAAGACAAAATGACTTTGGGAAAATAAAAATAAAACTATTTCCTTTATAATAAATTGTTATATATTATCATTTATAATTAATTAGTAAACAATGATTTCATATTATAAATCACATTTTTTTCATAATTTAGTTAATATTATTCATAACCTCTAATTTAACGGCTAGGTTATATCTTATTTTATTAAATAATAATATTTTAATAATATATTTTTGTTTGGTAAAACTCTATATTACATGTAATAAAATCTATCAAAAGAACTTGGCATTGTGTAAAAAAGTCGAGAATAGTGTTGAGTTTTCCGCAAGATGATATAAGTGTTTCATGTAGCACAATATCAAATTTCTGTGGCATATAATTGAAACCAAACATAGTGTTTTTTATATAACGAAATCTATATTCAGTGCTGTGTGAAATGAAAAATATGGAAAAGATTAAATTAATTTAAAAAAATCAAAAAATATCAGGGTGTTACAGATATCATATAATTTCATTTCATTTTCACTATTCAATATCTCAAGTCACATGTGAATGTTATTGATACCATTCACCATTTTGGTCCACATGTGAATTCCATTATTACCATTCATCTTTCTAGTTTACTCAAAAAAATCATTGTTACCATTCAACATTTAAATTCATGAATGAATGTCATTATTACCATTTATCATTTCAATTCACACATGAATTCCATTTTTACCATTCATCATTTCAATTCACACATGAATTCCATTGTTACTATTTATCATTTCTCCATTAATTAATTTGAAAATTAATTAACCACATCAATTACATTAATTAATTCAACAATTAATTATCACTTTAATCCAATTAATTAATTAAACAATTAATTAATCATCTCAACCAATTTAATAAACAAAACAATCTCCAATAATTAATTCAATAATTAATTATTTCAATTCAACACTTTCAATACAATAATAATTAATTATTCAATTTCAATTTCACAAACACAGTAATCTCCAATAATTAATTCAATAATTAATTTTTAAAATTCAACACTTCCAATAAAATAATAATTAATTCAACAATTAATTATTTAATTTCAATCGTCTCAATCTTTCTATAATTAATTCAATCAATCAATTATTCCAAATCAATCAATTTCATAATCCCAACCATTCCCATTAATTAAACAATAATTAATTAATCAAGTTTAACAATCTCAATAACTCCATAATTAATTCATAAATTAATCATTTCAAATAGTTATCCTAATATCCTCATAATTAATTCAAAAATTAATTATCCAATTCAACAATCCCAATTTCCCAATTTTCACATTTCCCTCAATCAATTAATCCACCAAATTAATTAATTCAATCAAGAACTCGATTTCCAAACATATAATATAAATTCTGAAATTACAAACATATAATTGCAATTAAGACCTTGGGATTTGAATTATAGACCACCCACCTCAATTCGTTGATGAAGAATTCTCACCAACAGATATCCCCAAATTGAACAAAATCAATCAAGAATGCAACGAAGAACAACATTTATATCTAAATCTTAAATCCATGATCCAAAAAATCAAGATCTAATAAACCTAGATCTATATCTAGAACCAACAGTAGATAAACATTTCTCTTTTATCTAGAAATAGGAGTGGGAGAGAGAGATAGACCTAAATGGCAATAAATCACATACCCGTAGAGGTTTAGATCTTCAATATGCCCTTCAATTCACCAATAATGGAGGTTAGGAAGGATTGGAATCTATCTGGGAGCCTCAAAAATCATGAAAGAGTGGTTAGGGTTAATCAAGGTCTGAATAGAGGTTGAAATGGGGGCTCGGGAAATTTTAAAACGAATTTTTAGTCTAATTAAAAACCCACGCACAGTTTGTTGGGCAGAGGTGCGCAGTTTTTCAAACTGTGCACCTTAACCATGTGCCTCTTCTAAGGGGGTGCACAGTTTCTCCATTTTGGGTGTAAAATTTGAAAAACCATGTGTCGTCCATGCAAAACCTCTTTCCATGGTTGTGTGGTTTTCTAGTCCAAGGCGCATAGTTAGGGGAAACCGTGTACCAACCGTGCACTACCCCCTTTCTTCCATTTTTCTAAAAAATTTACCCAAACACAATACAAAGTAAAAACCAAATGAAAATTACTCAACACAAGGAAAAAGATTACCTATAAACGATCTCTAAAAATATTTATAAATGTATGGGGTTTTACACTGACCGCTTCCATTGTATAATGTCCCATGTTTTGGACTGAGTTGAATAGTCCATGAGTTTTTGAACTTTTCATTTGGTAGATGGTCTGAATATTAAACTAAAACTTGGAATGTAAATATAAGATTTGGAATAATTAAAATTATTGTTTTTTCATGTGGTTTAAGGCTTGCGAGTGGTCTCAAGATTTTATATGAGTTTTGAGAGCATTAGGCTTTGAAAACTCACTTTTCAGGAGAAACAAGCATGGGTGCATGGTTTGTTTAAACCATACAACCCTCTTAGAGGAATGGTGTGTCCATTAAGGGGGTGTTTTATGGTTTTTTAAACCATTAAAGGTGGGGTGCATGGATGTGCATAATTTTTGGAGAAAATTACTAAGGTTTTCACACAATCTGCACACGGTTTTCCAAATTGTTCACCTAGACTTAATGGTTAGTGCCACTTAACTAGTAGCACCACATGGTTGGTTCATGGTTAGCATAAAATATGTGTCTTAACTGTTTGGGGTATGTCTCTTGGGTGGTGTGAGATACACGATTGGTACACATTTAGCCAAACTGTACATCCTAAACATGTTCCTTGTTGAAAGGAGAGAAATTACCTTTTTTTCCTCTACCCTTAAATGGTTTTTGCCCCAATTTTCTTCTTCATTTCTCCAGCAGTCTTCCCTCACATGTTCCTCCTCATTATCCTCTCCCCATGTTGATTTATCCCCCATTATTGGTCTGATTTAATCATTATCAAGTGCATTGAAAGCTTATATGTAAGTCTAATAATCCTCATACTTCCTTTCCTCATTTATTTCACCTTCTTTAGTGTTATCTTCATGCGATTTAATTCACCCTATTTTCAAGTAATTTGATGATTCTTATAATTTCTCTCATTCTTTCTCAAATCAAGGCCCAGTATTGGATGAGTGGAGTGTCCTAAGTATAATGTAGGTGGTCTAGTTTCTTTTTCCTTAAATACTAGCATGATTATAAATTACTTCATTTCTTCACACGTCGAACCTTCCATGTTATGCCCATTAAATTTAAAATTAATTATGTGGAACCTAATGCCTTGAATTTAATAGTTGGTGTATATTAAATTTAATTGTTATAGGTTTTAAAACTCAACCTGAACCACCCCATTGAGTGTGTTTCTTATATGACTATGACATATTCCTTGTCTAGAAAATTAAATCACCATTTTTGGGTGTTGTTTCAAATTTTTTATTTATAATGATCTTCCTACTTTTTAATCACCTTTGAGGTGTGGTTGATTAACTCAAATGTGATAGATGTTTAATTTGAATTAATTGATATGGTATGATTCTCATGCCTTATTTTGTAATAAAACCATCTATGAGGTGCATTTTTATCTAAAATAAAAAGGAGAAATTAGATGGAAATGTTTGAAATAACTAAAGGTATAGACCTTCCCATTTCCTTATAAATTTATGTATAAATTAAATAAATCAAATGTTATAATTGAATTATGATATGGAATTCCTATGGACATGGCCTCTTTATTATTCCTAATTGAATTGTGACATGACATGCTCACTAGCATGGCCCTATTTATTACTTAAATTTAAATGGTTAGATGAATTGTATTACGCCTTGAGGGATACTTGGGTTCCTTTTAACAGAACTCCTAGGATGGGATCATAGATTGTTTAAGATTATATATACCATGGGTGATACCAATTTCTTCATTTCGGAATATTATTGATAGGATTATAGGTTTCTTGAATTATATTATTCCTTGAGGGATAATTGGATTTCCTTATTACATAATTCCTTGGATGGGCTCATAGGCTAGGTGTTTTTCCTTATTCTCTAAGAGATACTTGGTTCCCTTTTTATGGAATACCTTAGACAGGCTCATAGAGAGATTGGAAGTTATAAGTGATACTTGGATTTCCTCTTTACAAAATTTCATGGATGGACTCATAGAATAAATATAATTATGTTACTACTTGAGCGATACATGGGTTCCTCATTATGGAATTCCTTGGATGGGATCATAGGATAAACAAAATATAGCATAATTGTTTATAACATATGACTAGTGGTATCTCCTTGTGATGACTAGTTTACTAGGAAGTCTTGGAAATGTACCTCGGGCCCTTGGCCAGCTAATGGTATTATGATCAGATACATGTGAAAAACCAAAATTTCTTCATGGTTTTAAATACGCTCATTCTTGGATGCTTGGGATTATCCTAGGACTACCTTATTACCATCACCCTTTCTATTATGTTTATGTCTTGGTCTTATGCCTTATATCCTCATCGGTGCATGTATATCTCTACATATATTTGTTTATATATATGATTATATATATATGTGGCCATGTTCAGAGATATTCTTGATTAGGTCAAAGTAGGTATAGTCTTCCATATATCCTTAAGTGACTTGATCCCTAATTATTTACATTTATTTATTTACTTTCATATTGATATTCCTACACACTGTTGTATTTTATACTCACAGACTAGGTAGAATTAGACACCATTGGTGGTGGCCTACTAAATTTATCTCATACCCTATTCAGGCCTCCATTTCATTGGGGTACCCTAACAGGCCTCATGGTTGCAAGTTCAAGTTCATGGGTTATGTTTATGTTGTTACATTTATACATGGGATCTTAGGAGAACAAGACTGAGAAAAATATCAAGATTCTCATGAAGATATACTTTGAGTATTTTGTATTTATTTTTTATCATTTATTTATTACCTGATGTATGAATACTACTTGCGTATTGTAGCATTATGTGGATATCCATGGTTGTGTATTTGGTGTTGGCCATTTTATTAGTTATTATTATCTTCCACTGTCATTCATTTATACTACTTACTATATTGATTATTTATTATGTTATACAATTGCTCCACTCTAATTATGAGGACATAGTTTCCCTACCATACCATAATTTAACCATCGCTACTATTTAGTAGCCTCTGGAATATAGGGAGGCATGCTTGAGTCCATGTGACTGACCGTCTTGGGGAATTGTTTCAGTGGATCCCGATTCATCACGATACAAAGTGGTATCATAGGATCTTTTCCTTTTGTCTTACTATTTTAGGATAGTATATAGGAGACTAGGAATGTGTTGGAACTTGGTAAATAGATCATATCTGAATCCATCCAACCCTCACATGAGGGAAGGATCAAGTTTTCATAGATGGGGTTATTATGTTTTTTCTATTATAGATGAATATTATTTCACTTTGGGTGATTTTAATACTAACATTGGTTATTTATTTATGGATTTATGATATTTACCTCTTGTATTGGTATGAAAAGAGACAAGGTGTGTTCATGCATCAGCATAGGCACATATAGATTCACATCTCATATATATGTCATTCCATGTAGACTGCATAGTAGGTTTGATTATTGCATGATGATTTTTATACCATGCTTATGTGATTATTTAGCATGTTTATCTATATACATACTTAGGTGATTATTATAGCATAATTAGTTTTATTCTATGCTTATGTGATTATTCAGTGTGTCTGTTTGTATAACATGCTTCCATGGTTATCTTCTAACATGCCTATATTTTTTGTTTATGTGGTAGTTTTCCATGATTATTATCATGTTTATTAGTATTATTGTTGTGATAGCATGATTTTTTATATTATGATAAAAAAAATTGGTTATTAAAGTGTCTTCATCAACCTAAATTGTGTTTTCCCATATAGCTAGATGGTGGAACCTTAACTAACCAATTGCAACATGTTTATGCCTTGGAACATTGGTTGAATGTGATGAAACATTTATGGTTTTAATTAAATGGGTTTCAATAAAAACTTATAAAGTGTATATACCTTTATAAATTGTGAAGGGTAACCCATATAATCAAACAATTATATATAAACTTGTAATATTTTAACACTAAAGGTAAAATAATAAAAACTTGGTTACAGTTACATGAATGTTAGTTGTAACTTATAAAGTCAAGTACCTTTATAACTAGGGAATGGTAATTCAGCTAACTAAACCCTGATATATGCTAAATTGGAATTATTATAGAAAATTACTACCTTTATACAATATTTCACCTCTATCATTTAGGAATGATGACTTGTATAAATAAATTTCTATATGAACAACTGGACCCTAGTAGGCCAGTTGGGGCATGTCGTTTATGATATAAATCCATTAAGGTAATGTTAAATCTTGAATGAAATAACTATTATGGGTTGAATTTAAATGGTATGCCAATCGTAATTTATAGAGTGTTGACTCCATAAATTTTGAATGGTTTCACATATAATTGAACCCATATTGACATGATGGGACCCTCATGGGTCACCTTAATCTTTATATTCCTTGGTACTTAACCCCATAAAGGTATGATTATGTTAATTGGTTGGTTATTTAAAGTGTATAAAACTACTTATATGGTGTTAAATATAAACTTATGGTGGAATATTACTTGAATAATCCCCTTAATTGATAAAAGACCTGTTATCTTCTTTTAATCATTATTATTATGAAGCATCATTTAATTAAAATTACAATTAAAAACTAAAGATTGTTTTTATCTATAGATTATAAATTGACATTTTATTTAACCAAGACTAGTTTTGAAAAGCTTATGGGTAGATTAAATTATGGGTTATAAAGTAAATTATGAGATATTCACTTAATCACTACTAAAAACATAGATTATACCCATGGTTTAGAACTGTGGGTATAGCTTATACCCATGGTTTTATGAACTGTGGCTGATGGAGTCATTGTTATTGATCTATACCCATGGTTTCTATAGAAACTGTGGGTATAGCCTATGAGATGTTATCATGCCCACATTTTTTGTTAAACTATGGGTATATATTTTACTATAAGAAATCATATACACACCATTCACTAAACCGTGGGTATAGCTAACTGTCCCTATTTAGCAGTAGCATCCCTTCTAGCTCATCCTAGACCTATAAATAAAATACAAACCATGGTACACATTCAATCCAATACATATATTATATATTTCTCATTAAAAAAAACTTCTTGTAATAATTTTCAAACCATTTACAATACTATAACATACATATACATCCATACAACTAATAAATTCAAGTAATTAAACAACATCCACGTGTCTCTTTAATGCTAACTCAAAAATAGAGGGGATCAATATCTCCCCCATTACTAGTATCCTCATCCTCATCACCATCAGCAACATCCTTATCACCAACAACATAATATGGAGAAACAGAATCATCATAATCATTTTCATAATCACCACCACCATTAGATTTATCATAACTAGGACCGTCATTGAGATCACTCGGTATAGAATACCACCATTTTATTACATAACTTTTCATTTCATTTTGCAAACAGAGGATCTTTATAGTCTAGTGCCTTGAAAATAAGGTACATAATACATGAAAACATATAAAATTATTTTAATACTCTTGAAAGGATTCTTGAAATGTTTATCCTAATTAAAATTACTACATTTCATAACCTAGGGACATACAACAAAGGAAAGGGTGAGCATAAGGCCCAGTAAGGAAAAACAGGGAAAACAGTTTACATATGAACTTGAGAGAAAACAATAAGAACATGAGGAAATATTATAAAGAAATAAGAAAGAGGAATATCATGATAATAATAACTTGAATAATATCTTAAAATTTTGGATACAACGTTTAATTTAGACATTCATAAGCATATCACCATGGTCCATCCCCCAAGGTGTCATAAAAATCACCAAGGTTATTCACCAAGGTATCGTAAAACTTGTCATCTCTAGAGATTAATTTATTTACCCAATTCATTAGAGTGTTATCAATTCATAACCTTAATATGGATTTATTTTCATGTGATCCAAATATATAATAATCAAACCTTTCATAAATAACCCAAACAGAATAAAAGGAATGGGTTTTATATTAAAATCATGACGTTTTAAAAAGTGCTTAAAAACATGATCATTATGTCATTTATAACCCACAAAATGGGAGTGAGGGTTTTATGTATTTAAATTCCATGAAAAAATAATTTTTATGTCTTTATTAATACCTCTATAAATGAAAGATATTTTGGTATTCACACAAATAAAATAAAAGAATTTCTTGATAAAAAGAGAGAGATTTTGAGACGAAAATTCTGCAGCATAACGGGTATGAAACATGGTTTTATAAAACATTAAAAATAGAGTGGATAGGGGTAAAAAATTAATAAAAGACTCATAATAAGGTATATTAATAGAATAAAATATAAATAATAACATTTTATATAAATTTTAAATACATACCACATTAAAGAGAACTTGAAAGGAAAGAGAAGTTGGGAATTCCCTTACCTTGAAGAGTAACTTCTAAAACTCTAGGATCAGGACCTTCAGGGATTGAGTACACTTTGGGAGGACTACTTGGGAGTTAAATATATCATATATTTGAGTATAATTAATTTTTAATGGAATAAAATTAAGTAATTTCTTGGTATTTATAGTAAAAGAAAGGGATTGTTTTATTAATTTTCAAGGACACCTCATCAGTGGTATTTGAAAAACCATGGTATTTTCACATGGTTTTGGACATGTGGGACACCTAATATAATATTTTAATCCTCATGAGTCTTAAATAATTTTAAATTACATATTACATCATTATGATGTCATAAAACACACTGAAAACTCAAAAACTATATTTTTACTATTCACTGGAAAACAAAACATTTTATAAAAAACTCATAAATTCACCCTAAAATAATATCTATGTTATGAATTAAAAAATTAACTCCATTTTATAAAAATAATTTTCTAAATATGATAAATTTAATTTTTAAGTAAAATCTCTATTTACTCAAAAAAATACAAATACTTGACTAATAATTTCTAAAATAGTTATTTACTTATACTATTATATCACATTACCATTCAAGATGCCTAAATTAATTTATAATTACTTAGGTGAGTTTACTATTCCATTGGTCATATTATTATTCATAAGGTTAATATTACTATTCATAAGTTATTATTCATTGAAAATTAATTTGATCTTATCAGACTCTAAATTTCTTACTGATCACAACTGTATATGTCCATTTTTTTTAAAATAATTTCATGGTATCAATTACTTAAAGTATAAAAAAATATTTTAAAATACACTTTTTTCAATATTCATCAATAATATGAAACTTCTTAGAAAAAAACTATAAATTCAACCTAGATTAATTTTTACATTTGAAATTCAAAAATGGTGGTTATTTTACCATAATAAGAAATAATAATTTTATTTATACAAATGGATTACACAAAGTAATTAAGGCCTTGTTACATAAACCCTTATAACACCTTCATAGTACCTAAGAGTAAGGTGTGCAATAGTGATAGAATCTTGGGGATGCTCAGACAACATTTCCCGAGTGGTGATTTCTACCAACTTGAACTTCTCTCGTAGGAAATTTTGTTCAAGCTTAACATATTGAATCTCATATTTGGATTGGTCCAGAAAAAAGCCCAGTGATTCTACCTCCTTCCTAAGCTCCAACAAATGGGCTTCATACGGCCCGATTCTACTGGATGAGGTCGTCGACTCTTCTTTCTGCATTAATTATCCATTATCATTTCTATTTTAAACAATAATTATAATGTTAAAAATTATTATCATTTCTAATGGTCATATTAACCAAAGTTCATATAACGATCAAAACCTAATGGTCACATTTCATTTATAATTATATATTTTTATTGATTATGACATGGTAATACATACATTTTTAGGAAAAAAATATTATTCAAAAGTTCGTGTAGTTACACTCAGGGAATCATATAAATAGTGCATTGATGTCATACATGAATCAAAAGTAGTATCATCCTCTGATAGAAGTGATGTACTTATAACTTACATAGATTTCAGGAAGTGTTTGGTGATTAGTTTACTTATTTCATGCTTCTATAAAGATATTTTTTCATCTTATCTACTTCTGTATTAGTGTTTTGCAACTTGGTGGTCTAATAGGTTTAATAGGTTTCCTTTGAGGGACAATACCTAGTGGGGATGATGTTTTCCAGGTTCTACATCAAACTCTCCCCTGGTGCTCCTCACATAATACCTAACTCAAATGATCATTTAGCCCAAAGTGGTCATCTTCTTTCTCATCGAGGGCCTCCAAGGCACACTGTTGAAAATATAAAAAAATATATTTAATTATGAATTACTTATAAATATTTGAAATATGAATTAAAAACTTACAATATTTTCTTATGTTCATGCATTTACTACACTTCCTTTTTCTTCCTACTCGAGAAAAATAATTTTTCTCGAGGCACGCGACCTTTGATTCCCAATGCCACTCGATGCAAAGGACATTTATTATTATAATACTTCATTATTAAATAATATGAAAGTGATAAACCTATAATGAATTAAAATTATAGCTATTAAATAAATCCATAAAATGAAGAATCATATAAATATACATTTAATGAGAAATTTAATACTAGTGGCATAACATAAATAATACATAATAATTATCATGATAAACATGGGTATGATATGGATTCCTCTTGTATGTTAATTTTAGTCCAATTCTATTTTTATTACATTATCTGTTTATTTGGTCACTTGTTAATTTTGATCATTTGGTCAATAAGTTCATTTTTAGGTTAGGTTGTTTGGTAAATTGACCATTTGGACATTTGGTCAATTGGCCATTTGGCCATTTTTCTTTTTGGACTATTAGGGCATTTAGACCAATTAGGCCATTTATGCCATGTATTCCAATTAGGATATTTAGGATAATTGGGACAATTGGGATTATTAGTCCAATTATTTCATTTAGTCCATATAATCCAATTAGGACAATTATTCCATTTAATCCATATAGGTCAATTAGGCCATTAGGCCAATTAGGCCAATTAGGCCATTTCGTCCATATAGGAAAATTAGTCCATTTAGGCCATTTAGTTTAATTAGTCCATTTTATAAAATTACATCATTTAGGCCATTTTAGTCCATTTAGGCCAATTATGCCACTTATTTAGCCCATTTATGCCAATTAGGCCAATTTAGATCAATTATGTCATTTAGGCCAATTAAGTTGTTTAGGCCAATTAGGCTGTTTAGGACAATTAGTCCATTTAAACCAATTTAGGACAATTAGGAAAATTATTCCATTTAGGAAAATTAGGTGAATTAGTCCATTTAGTTCAATTAGGCCATTCAGGTCAATTGGGCCATTTTGGCCAATTAGGCCAATTTGGCCAATTAGGTCATTTTGGTCATTTAGGCCAATTTAGGCCAATTATGCCATTTAGGTGAATTAGGTGAATTAGGAAAATTATTTCATTAAGTCTAATTAGTCCATTTAGGATATTTAGTTCATTTAGGTCTTTTAGGCCATTTAGGTCATTTAGGTCATTTAGGCCAATTAAGCCAACTAGGCCATTTAGTTCATTTAGGCCATTTAGTCCATTTAGGCCATTAGTCCATTAGGCTATTAGGCTATTAGGTCATTATTCCATTATGCCATTATGACATTAGGCCAATTGGAAAATTTTCCAATAGGCCATTAGGACAATATCCATTAGTTCATTAGGCAAATTGGCCATTAGGCCATTAGGACATTAGGCTAATTAGGCCAATTGGTCATTGGTAAATTAGTCCATTTGGACAATTCTCCAATTGGCCAATGGGCCATTAAGGCATCCAGCCACTTGGCCATTAGGCCACTTGGCCATTAGGCCATTTGGCCATTAGGCCACTTGGCCATTAGGCCACTTGGCCATTAGGCCACTTGGCCATTAGGCCACTTGGCCATTAGGCCACTTGTCCATTAGGCCACTTGGCCATTAGGCCAATTGGCCATTAGGCCACTTGTCCATTAGGCCACTTGTCCATTAGGCCACTTGGACATTAGGCCACTTTTCCGATAGTCCACTTTTCCATTAGTCCACTTGGCCATTAGGCCACTTTTCCATTAGTGTAATTATCTAATTGGTCCACTAGTCAATTAGTTCAATGGGCCATTAGTCAATTAGGCCAATAGGCCATTATGACACTTGGCCATTAGTCCATTAGGCCAATTGTCCATTATTCCATTAGTCCATTAGGACAATATTCCATTAGTCCAATAGGCCATTAGGCCAATAGTCCATTATTCCATTAGGCCATTAGTACAATTAGGCTAATTATCCAATTGGTTAATTTTCCATTAGTCCATTAATCCATTAGACCAATAGGCCATTGGGCCATTAGGCCAATTATCCATTAGGCCATTAGGTCATTATTCCATTATTCCGTTAATCCATTATTCCATTTGGACATTTGTTCATTAGGACATTAGGCCATTAGGACATTAGTCCATTAGGACATTAGGCCATTAGGCCATTATGCCATTAGGCCATTAGGCCATTAGGCCATTAGGCCATTAGGACAATGGGTCATTATGCCATCAGGCCAATTGTTCATTAGGCCAATTAGGCCAATTAGGCCATTATTCCATTAGTCCATTAGGACAATTAGTCTAATTATCCATTAGGAAATTATGTCATTACGCCAATTGGCCAATAGTACATTAGTCCATTGTTCCATTAGGCCATTAGGACACTAGGCCATTATGACACTAGGCCATTAGGCTACTAGGACATTAGGCCATTAAGACATTAGTCCATTAGTCCATTAGGCCATTATTCCATTATTCCATTGGGCCAATTAGTCCATTAGGCCAATTGACCATTAGACCATTAGGTCATTAGGCCATTAGGCTAATTGGACAATTAGGCCATTGGTACATTAGGTCATTAGGCCAATTGGCTATTATTCCATTAGTCCAATTGTCTAATTATTCCATTAGTCCAATGGGTAAATTTTTCATTAGTCCATTAGGTCATTGGGTCAATTGTCCATTAGGTCATTGGTCCAATTGGCCATTAGGCCATTGGTCCAATTGGACATTATTCCATTGGTCCAATTGTACATTATGTCATTAGGACATTGGTACAATTATCCATTATGCCACTATTACATTAGGCCAATTAGAAATTGGGTCATTAGTTCATTTTTCCATTAGGCCATTTGGCCATTGAGCCAATTGGACAATTCTTCCATTAGGTTAATTGGCCAATTAGTCCATTAGGCCAATTGGCTAATTAGCCCATTATGTCAATTGGGTAATTAGGCCATTAGGGAAATTAGACATTAGTCCATTGGTATAATTAGTCATTAGGTCATTATGCCATTAAGAAAATTTGACAATTAGTCTATTGGGCCTATTAGGCCTTTAGGCCATTAGGACATTATGCTAAATTATCCATTAGGCCAATTGTCCATTAGGCCAATTTTCCATTTGTCCATTTATTCCATTATGTAATTAGGACATTAGGATATTAGGTCATTAGTTCATTATTCTATTAGTCCATTAGGCCATTATTTCAATTGACCACTAGGCCATTATGCCATTAATCCATTAGGCGACTAGGCCAATTGTCCAATTAGGCCATTGGGCCATTATACAAATTTTCCAATTGGCCATTAGGCTATTAGGACACTAGTCTAATTGGTCAATTAGAAATTAGGCCATTAGTCTAATTGGACAACTAGGTCATTAGGTCATTAGGCTAATTTTCCAATTGTCCATTAGTTCATTAGTCCAATTGGCCATTAGGTGATTAGGACATTAATCTAATTGGACAATTATGCCATTAGGACAATTAGACATTAGGTCATTATCCCATTAGGTAATTAGTCCATTAGTCCAATTTACAATTAGGACATTAGGCAAATTTTCCATTAGGCCATTAGTTAATTGGGACATTAGGCCAATTGGCCATTAGTCCATTAGGACATTAGTCCATTAGGCTATTTGAAAGGGGTATTTCCAACTTTATATTAAAGGGATTAATGAAAATAAAACTTAAATTTCAGCATGAAAATATAACTAAGTAACAATATAAATCTATGTATTATTTATTTTCATATTAAAGTACTCGGAACTTCTTATGCTCGGGAATTGTAGTGCACCCCAAAGTGTGCAAATATGTCATTGAATTTTTGTTTTTTTTTTCTTTCGGATGCATCCTAAAAACAAAAAATCAATACAAGTAATAAGAATTAAATTTTCTATGAAAATAATTAAAGAATAAAAATACCTTAAACCCATCACTCTACCAATATGTGATCATTTATTATTATTGTGTTATTAGACAATTGGGGAATATTGGTACACCCTATAAATCATAACCAACTCTACTCTTCTAACCAACATATAACTCATGCTTATATGATCACCAAAACTTCCCAAGATCCATCAACCTTACAACCTTAGCAGCTTCACCATCAGTAAAGTTAAACTGATGCTGCAATGAATATGTTAATTCATATAAATACAACAATAATATAGATATAAATTTAAAAAAAAATCTTACCCATATCTCCTCCCATGATTTCTCTTTGATTTCATTACCAATATGCCTCCATGAGACAGGTTTCACCAGAATGATATCATTGTACTTAGGTAAATTAACAATAAAACTTCTACACTACTTGGAATTTTTACCTATCATATGATTGTCTTCATTATAATTCACCATTATTTGTGTTTAGAGATTCTAGGATCCACACATATGGGTGCGCCCACATCGCCTACTAGAAGATCCCAATGAATAATATCAAAGGGGATAAAGAAGAATTAAGTCGTTGTAAAATAGGAAAAAATGATGTTATATAATTTGAAACACTTATAATAAAAAAAATCCATATGCATGATACTCATTAGTATATGATAGATCCATGGGTTGTCCTAAATTAGTAGCCTCTGAAGGATGTTCCTATTCCGATGCGTGCTCTAGGTGATCTTCATGCACTGGAGTTGAAGCTGAAGGAACAATATCAATAGATCCTGGATGGATAGTAGGTTATGAAGGTGGCATAGACATGGTAAGATATGGGTAGTAGGGTTGGGGATACATCAAATGATATGGATATGGTAAAGTTGGTAACATCACTAAAGGTAGAATAGTATGGGAAGAAGAGGCTAGATGAGATGATGATAGAGGCATGGCTGGGAATATCCCTATAGGCTCAAGAGGAGGATGGAAAGATGGGGTGGATGGGGTGTCTCTTATTGGGTCAAGGTGGGAATGGGTACAATGGTTGCTCCATCTAACTCTAAGAGAACCCTTTCTCAAACCCATACTAGTAGGTTGAGCAAGATTCAACTCTGGTTCAACTAAATGTCCCTAAAAATTTGATAAATAATAAGAACATGACATTATATGTAATGTAGAAGAAAAATATTATAATTATTATACTCACTAAGGGAACCATATGAGGAAACCCACACTTGCACATCCTTAAATCATTATCAAATAATTGCTTCCTTCAAACTTCTTTAATATTTTTCATAATATGAATAATAATGAAATGTACATTTTTTTAGAAACAGTTCTTAAAAATCATGCATACAACTTAGAATTCAAAGAATTCATAACCAATTTCATAACATGTTTTGGTAATAATAATTTAAAACCAAGTTATACATTTTTTAAAACCTCATTTTAAACCTAGTTTTACAAATTTAAATAAATATAATTGAATGAAATGAAAAAAAATAATGCTAAACCAAAAATATCATTCAAAAATGAAACTAAATTAAAGTAATTATAGTATTACCAACCTAATAACTCTATTTCAAGGTAAACTTAAAGAACTGTGAACATATATGGTTGCTTCTATATATTACCCACCACTACTTCAGATTAAACATAAACTCTCACAATGGGACAATTTGATTCATCAAATAAAATATTTCACTCAACACCAATGGGGGTGTCAATGGATTCAATTTATTCCCCACCATCATAAAAAATATTTGGGATTACTTCATCAATGACACTGTAATCAGGTCTCATATGATCTTTCACATAAAACAATTTTTTCATTAATTTCAAAATGTATGGTTCATCAGTATTCAGGAATCGACTCATGTCAATAACTTTGAATCCAAAGTAATCAATAAATATACCATGTCATATCATTGAATCAAACCATTTACATTTCATCATAGTGACTCGACCATGAGATTATTAATCCAATAACAATATTTTTTCAATAAGTTCATAATAAGACACATTTTCATATCAAGTACTACTATCAGATACATTGGAATAATGGTCTATTGTATTAGTTAACATAACTCCATCATGTTGTGTTCTCATTTTCAAAAATCGTTCAGTTGTAACAAATTTATACCCATTGATTATTAAATATTTGTATTTATGAACCAAAGAATCAAGACCAAAATCAAATGCTCTTAATTCTTGAGAAATGGAGTCAATAGGTAAACTCAATACCTAAAATATATATAAATAATAAAATTAAATGAATATTTGTATTTTAAGTTAATTAAATTAATGGTCATACCTTTTATTTCAACCAAGAAGGAAACTCTTTGTTATGGAAAGCCTCTATCCTTCTCAAAGTAAAAGATCGATGAACTCTACTTATAATTTGTTTATGTTACCTTTATAAAATTATAATTAAAGTTTAAGTTATATGTGAAATGACATAGTATGAGATAACATATAAATATTGAAATTACTTACTTTATAAATTCATCGAATAAACCACAGTTAAACAAGATTGTGTGATGTTCCATATCCCACTCTTCAAGGCTCAATGTAGCTAATGTATATAACCAAGAAATTCCTCTTGTTTGGGGAAGAGATGGAAATTAGGGATAAATTTCCCCACACTTATCATCTTCATTTCTCATTGTTTGGTTATCTATTGTGCTCATATCAAACCAATTAATTAAACAAAAATCCATACATTCTTGAGTTATATAACCTCCCACAATGAAACCTTCAGGGTGATTCTTATTTCGAACATAAGATTTCATTGTGTACATATTTCTTTTAGTAGGATACATCCACTGAAAAGAAATGGGTCTCCTAAGAAGTGTTTTAGTTGGAAGATGAACTGTTAAATGCATCATGCAAGTGAAAAATGATGAAGGGAAAAAAATTCCAACTCACACAAAATTAATGGTACCTCTTGTTGTATTTTTATCAAGAAATACTTAGATAATATTTTAGAAAAAATGACTCTAAAAAATGGCACAATTGAATCACTTTAACCCTTACATTATTGGATAGAAAATTTTGGATTTATATTGGGACCAATTCATGAAGAATGATATGATAATCATGAGTTTTTAGGGATTTTAGTTTCAAATCCATTCTATTGACTCATTTAGATATGTTTCTAGAATAGTATTCAAGAACCCTAATATTCTCCAATAATTCTAGAAATTTATTTTTCTCTAAAGGTGTCATCACATAAGAATCACAAGTAACATTCCATTGGTTTTCACTGATACACACAGGATGCAGTTTTGATCAAATAACCCAATCCAACAAGTCCCAGTGAGATCAGAAGTCATCTTTGGTCTTCCCCTTGGTATTTATAAGAATTGTAAGAAATATTTCAAATATATTTTTCTTAATTTACATTACATATAAAAAATAAAGTAACAAATTGGTAGACAAATATGGAAACTCAAAAAAATATACTTTTCTTTTTCTAATTATAAGTGGCTTTAGTGTCAACATTCTTCCTCTTTTTAGATTTTATATGACCTTTACCTAATGAAAAATTGAAATATTTCAATTAATTAAGCACATCAGTTCCTGACATACATTGAGGTGGTTGTTCAGTGTCAACAGTATTATCAAACCTATAGATATTCTTCCTGTATTGATGATTCATTGGCAAGAATCATCGATGCCCCATGAAACTAAAACTATGAATTTATTTATTCCTTATCAATCATGTATTATGAAACTGATACTATGATGTTATTTAATACTTCTTGATCATGTATTCTTTATAAATAGTACATGATAGTTTTTCCTTCTTTATCCAACCATAAATCATTGCATACGTAAGAAAATCATTAATAGTTCATAGAAGGGTAGCACGCATCTAAAATATATTTTTTGAAGAACCATAAAATGTGCGCACACCCATATCCAAAAGATTCTTCAACTCTCTTATTAAATGTTTCAAGTAGATGTCTATATCATTGTCAGGATCAGAAGGTCTAGATATTAGTATACTCAAGAA
Source organism: Viscum album (assembly GCA_963277665.1). Taxonomy (NCBI): domain Eukaryota; kingdom Viridiplantae; phylum Streptophyta; class Magnoliopsida; order Santalales; family Viscaceae; genus Viscum; species Viscum album. Next base: position 690,711,334 of record OY728164.1, read on the forward strand.
AGCGAAAGGCTTTTTCATACACATCCACAGAGGAAAATTATAAACATGACTAAAAATTGGCCATGTGTTGTGAGTAGTATGAATCTAACCAAACATATTAAAACCATCACAGTATAGACCCATCCTGACATTACACACCTTAGTTGAAAAATTGGGATGTTTTTCATTAAATGATCACCATGATAATCCATATGCAGGATGAACTAACTCAGTATTACCTTTAATTTTCTTATCATCATTCCATCACATATTGGATGATATTTTTGCAGTCATGAATAGATTTTGAAGCCTGGGAATCAATGGAAAGTACCACGTGAATTTCTATGGAACACGAGATGGTGTTCCATATGCATTTTACTTCCATCAAGATGTACCACATTCATTACAATCATTAAGGTTATCTATTTCCTCCTAAAATAAACTGAAATATTTTGGTCAAGCATGAATTTTATTAGTAGAAAATCTGAGATTCTTAATTAACTTCCATGCCTTAAAATGATTTGATGGAATATCTATATCATCAGGAAGAAATCCATTCAAAAGTAAGAATATAATCAATGGTTGTATTAGAAATTCCATACATGGTTTTTCCATGATATAACTGTATTAACAATTATAACTCTTTCATTTCAGTACATTACTGATATATAGGAGTTTTGGCATCATCCATTAATTTTTTCACTCTCTCAACATCATCATCTTTAGTATTTTCCTCATATGTATTGATATCATTTCCATATTTCACTAGTATACTATATATATCATGATGATGTACAAATGGAAATCGATAAAACAAAAAAAAATTCTATACCACTTCCTTCTTTCCATTCATGAATAGTAGAAGAATGCCTCATCTCTCCATTATGATACCAAACATAATAGTTTTTTTGAAATTCAATTTTTTTTATATAGTAGCTGACTTCTTCTCAGCTTAACCATGGTATTCCAACACATTTATAACATGAACATTGTATACGACCTCCATATGAATCATTATTAAATAAAAAATATAAAAAAATACAAATTCTTTTGAAACTCAGTTGAAATATGATTGGTATAATACATATAACTTCTATCCATTCTATTATAGGGAAAAAATTTATGTTCTAATCAATAATGTAAACCATAATAAAAAAATTCATTAAAACCAATTTCAAAATAAAATTCATCAAGGAAACTAAGATTTTTTAAATAAAAAAATATATCCAAAATATAATAAAGGAAAGGGAATCTTGAAGTTGTATGATATATAAAATACAATAAAAAAATAGAAAAAATTACTCATCTCTAATTAGAAAGGATTCATTTCTAATTAAAAATGTGATTATAATCTTAAAGAGATGTCATGAAAGGAATAAATTATATAACTGTGTTATTTGAATAATGGAAAGATCATTTTCAATGAAAATACTTATATATTATTTTATTCATTTTAATACAAAAAATAAAATAAACCATTTAAATACTTTATATAAAGACTCATTAATAAACATTTCCAACATTATTTAAAAATAGGCAAGGGTCACAAAACTACATAACAATGAGTAAGAAAAATAATGAAAAATATTAAAATATTTTGTATTTCAATATACCATTCTATTAAAAAAATCCTTTAATATAAAAAATAACTATAAAAACTCCACAGTCATATTTTTAAATATAATACTTTTACTATTTATTTCATATTAGAAATAAAATGTAGTATTATCATGGGAATATTATGAAAAATGACATGTATGGAAGAGACTACCTACCAATACAATCTATCGATGAGATCCTCAAGCTTTGGTAATAATAAATTAACCTCCTATAATGAATAAATCAATTTTTATAACCAATTGATTCCAAATGAGTCATATCTAGAAACTAATAATAATAAATATCTAAATGAAACCCATGAAAATAACTTCTAATAACCTATATAAATAAAATTTTACAAAACCCATAATTTTACCTACCTAATAAGTATATTATTTCAACCCATATTAAATAAATACCTAGAATAATTTATCAAACAAACTACCTCCAAAAAAACAATGATGAACATTTTTTAAATGATCTGCCTCAAACTCCTTTTTCTAGATCATATAGAATCATCATCAATTTGACTAAATTTCAAATTTCATTTATAAAATTCAATCAAAATATCCCACCCAAAAGGTGGAATATAATTTATAATATCAACATACATAGTAGGAAATCCCCAAAATAGAAAATAATCATGTCAACACCATATATTCATAATAATGAAAAGGTAAAATCATAATAATTATTCCTGAAATTAATAGCAAATTCCACCCATTAGTATGAATATATTGGTACTCCCGCCATTAATATAAAATAAAAAATCAAACACCGCCCACAAATATATAATAATGGAATACTAAAGGATCATCCAAATTGCAATCATTAAACCAATATCCCAAAAATAAAACATCTCCCACAAAGAACCTTATTTCAAATTATCTGGAAGAATCATACCCTAATTGTATCTTGGTTAGGTTTTCATACATAGATATTAATGAAAACAATATTCAACAGAATAAAATAAGGATTTGGAACTCACTATCAGATAAGATCATAATCAGAAAATCACTAAATCATGGGAGAATGCTGGAGGTGGAGAGGAATCAATCATCACTCAGGTTAGAGAAAAAAGTCTCAACCTAAGTGGGGGATTCTCCTTGATGAGTGAAGGGGGGTGGTAAGGGTAAAATGTGGGAATCTATCCCAATATTATAAAAAACATTGGGATAGATGATCTATACCCATAGTTTACATAAACTGTGGGTATAGACAGACTCCATGCAAGCTATACCCATAGTTTCTATAAATTGTGGGTATATCTCCTTGGGGATTTCCCCTATTTTCAGTATTGAATGTTTTATAGAATCTATTAAATAAAGTACTTATTATAGTTATTCTTACAATAGGTAATTTAAATATATTTTATATGAGACACTTAAAATGTTGTAATGAATAAGGATTAATTAAATTCTTTAAAATGAAACTTTAGAGGTGTTATATATTCAACCCTAATGTAGGGGTTATATTAAGAATTACTTTGAGTGGGAACATGAATGTTTCCATAGGTATCATTTACCTTCTGACCTATTGTTTCATAAACCTAAAGGATAGTTAGTAGAGCCTAGTAACCTTTTAGGAGTGACTCTAGTTTATAAATTTGATTCATTGTGTTAGAAATGAATTATTTACATGTAGTAGTGCCCTTGGATATAAGAAATAAATAGATACCTGATTCAGGTTTCAGATAATGGTGAGTATTTTCTATTGGTCTAGTTGATCCGAGTAGATTCCCTTATTGATAAAATTATATCCTTAGTAGACTGGTGGTTGTCTAGTAATTTAAACCTCAAGGGGGTATTACCATATGTGGATACCACTGAGAGTCATTCATTTATCCTTTATGTTATCATTTTAACCTTTAAAAAAGCTTTTACCTATTTTAATGATCATTAATAATTAGTTCATGGTAGCCTGATGTTTGGCAGGTGATGTTGTTATGTCTATAATGATAGATTCTAAACCTTATAGGTTGATGCTTCCTTGCCTATTTTAGTTTAACCTATTATAAAAGATTTTTATTGGCTTTTTAGACATCATTTAACTAATGCATGTAAATGGGATTTGGTTCTCATTCTAGAGACCTTAGGGTGAGGTGGACAGACCTAGATGACCTCACTTTGACTTAGACCCTATTAGGTCAATGACATTGTTCTATTAAGTACATCCTTAAGAAGTGATTGGTTTGGGACTACATTTTATTTTTTGTGGTAAGATTTTTTTATAGTCATTTCTAAACCAATGAACCATAGGTACTTGAGTATTTTGATTCAGGCATGGTGATGCCTTTTCTTTTGAAAAGTACCCGGAGTACTTTTTTATCAAAACTGGTTACAATGGTCAGGACTATTTGGGTGTCTACCTCAGTTAGCTTGTATTGATTGCATAGTTGACACTTTATTCTCAGAAACAACATCGTTAGGCGGGCAATCATTCGATAAATCAGGGTATAAGTGAAGTTTCTGATTTTGAATAGGAGTTCCAAGGTATATCCTAGCATGTTATAAACTGATGTGCCATGTAGAATAGTTATCTTGACCTTGTTGATGAACGACCAGTAGGAGTGTGAGTTAGGTATCGAATCAGGTGGTATGGGATAGTACACCTACTATAGATGATAAGTTAGTTTGTACCGATTACACATGGTAACTATTTATAAATTGAACATCAGTGAATGATTAGGTGTGATCCAAGTACTGATGGTTTCAAAGAAGTGGCACCTATGGGAATGGTGACCTGGATGTTTGGGGTAAATTAAAAGGAAATTCCTGGGGTTGAGGGATGATGTAGAATGGTCTAGATGGCGTGAGATAGTTGACCCATGAATGGACTTGTTAACACCTTGTCAAGAGACATGGGTTTTAGAGTCTGTACAAGCAATTATGACTCTGTTTGATGTGAGCATGGTTCGAGAGGATCTATACATGTTTGTTGATGGAATCTTGGTGTACTCCGTGTTAAAGTTTATCATGCACAATATCTTGACATCGCCTTGAGTTCCCTAAGAAATAATCAGTTGTATGCCAATCTATCTAACCAAATAGCTTTTATGGGTTGATGCAAGAACACATTAAGAGTTGTACTCAAGGAGCGGTTCAAAGGAAATCTAGATAGTGCATAGTACACCATTGGTCATTGGAGGGTGATGACCCTAATTATGATTAAATTTGATGTTCACCAAGGAATTTTTTTGTAATACCCCAAGTTTTTAAAATAGAAAATTATGTTCGATAGCATATGTGAAATGTAACACCAAACCTAAACAAACAATAATTATTTAAATATGACTATTTTAACCTGGCCATTAAATTACAGAAATGAATAGTACTAAATACACTATGAAATATATATATATATATTTCCTAATCAGAATAAATTTATTGATAAATTCTTAGTAAATAATCACTCAATGTTTTGTAATATCATTTTATTCTTCAAAATATGTTTTCTTCAAAAAAATTATTTATTTTTTGTAAAAAATGTATTAATTAATTTCTAGAAATTTTATAAAATGTATTTGATAAAATTAATTACATTTTTGATATTATCATATCAAAATTAACATAGGTTTAAAATTTTAGATTTTTCAAAAAATAATGATTTTTCAGTGAATAGTGAGAAATACCCATTTGTTTAAATTGCCTTTTATTTTGATAAATTAAGTAATTTAAAAGTATCATTATTATTTTAATTTTATTTCAAAGTAAAATAATTATTCCTGAGTTATATTTAATCTAATTAATTTCATTTAAATCGTATTTATACCAGATTTTAGAATAAGTACATTTTTTTGGGTTGAAAACACATTTTTCTGAAAACTGTTTTAAAATGCATAATGTTTCTTAATTTTAATTAATTAAAAATAAAACCTAATGGGGAATAATTTAAATTATATATATATATATATTATCTATAATTATTAATTAAAATTCATATATTGAATATTTCTATTTGTAGACTTAAAGTAAAATCATTCTTTCCCTTGAAAAATTCATTTTTCAGAAAACCACTTTCAATTGCGCTTGCGGGTTTTATATTAAATTATTCCACCTCTATGAATTGATTTTGATAAAATTGATTCTATATTTTGAATCATTATAATTAATATTACGTAATAAGGTCAACTTAATTTTTGAACAATATGAATAGTAACTGTAATAAATATGTTGTTACTTTATAAATGATTAAATAATGATTTTGATAAAAATTATATTTTTGATGTGTTGAAACATAGATTGTAATTCGGTTGATATATAGATTTAATCAAGATACCCTTTTTTATTAATTCAATAATTTTTTAAATAAAGGATATTTGAATTAAATATTATTATTAAATAGTATATATTAAATATAAATGATAATGTAATTTTTTATGAGGTCAAATATAATTTTTATAAGGATTCGAAAACTGTTACTGTTGAAAAAACCAAAATTTCTCAATAAATTTCAATTATTATTTTAAAAGTAAAAATTCACATATTTTAAAAATAATTTGGATAAAATAAATATTATTTTTGGAATCATCAGATTAAAATTATCCAACAGTGAATTTTTCATAATTTTCTAAGATAGTTGAATTTTCAGGTAAAAATTAAATACGGTATAAATATATGGTGTGTATTATGACATCATAATGACCCAAAATTGATGTAATAAATTATATAAAGGGTATACACGACCAAAACTATGTTTTCCCTTTAAAATAATGTGTTTTGAGGTTATTTTATAAATTTTATAAATCCTTTATGAATCCTCCAAAACCTATATTATATTTTAAGGTTTTTAAATCAATTCTTTATAAACATGACTCACTTCCACATCACCAAGGGTAATATTTTAATGAGTTAGGCCCTTTTCCTTTTAAAATAATTAAAAAAAACCCTCTTTGGTAAAAACCATGGTCAAAACCCATATAAAGGTTTTGGGTTTTGATTATTTTATTATATAGAGTCCAAAACCTATGTTTGGGAAATAATAAAGAATTTTCATCTATTTTCTTATATAAACCCACCCATTCTCTCGTTACTCTTCAGTCAAAAATCTTGGATCATGACCTTACTCTATTCTCCCCTCTTTATATTCCTCCCAAGTTTCCCCCAAGCTCTTAAGAAGCTCCTTCCAAGCTTTTGGAATCACCCTCTCAAGGTAAGAGATCTCCATAACTTCTTTTTATTCAAGAACCTCTTTTATACTATGCCTCTTAATTTCCATTTGTTATTGTTTGGGTATGTTTTTCTATATCCCTCTTACTGCCCTTTTTATTTTCATGTGATTAAAGACTCATTTCACTCTCATTAATCCCTCTCATGAACCTTAATGTACACTCGTTATGCTGATGAAATTGACCTACGGTTTTCTGTACCTCTCTTCTTTTCCATTCAAGTACCTTCTTCATAATTAGCCTTTTGAATCTCAACTGGTTATATTTTCATGAATTTATAAACATACCTTTACTTTCCGTATTATTATATTTGAATTATATGTCATTTATTCCCTCTCATTTTGACTGTTACCTAATCCATTACCATGTCAAAATTTAGTAAGTGATTTCTCTCTCTTCTTTCCCAATCAAGAACCTTCATTATATTATGAATTTTATCTCTCATTACTATTGTTGGGAGATTTTCTTCCATATATCCTTTACTTAACTTATTATTTATGAATTATGAGATACCCCTTTCACTCTCATTAATCCCTCTCATGAACATTTATGTTCCCTCTTTATGCTGTCGAAATATCACTACTGTTTTTCATACCAAACAATTTTGTAGTGAATACCCATACCCATTTCCTATCAAGGGTTTTCAAATTTATACACTTATACTTATTTTATTGGGTACTTACATATATGTAATCCAAACTCCATTATCGTGGTATTAAATGTGATGAAATATGTACTTATGTTATATGATCTATATAGAACACTTATGCATGTACATTATATGATTATGATGGGTGTGACCATATGGTGTCGGGTGAGCATGTTATAGATTATATGATGGTTGCAACTAGATAGAAATCCAATGCATTGGGTAATTTTTTAGTCTCATAAGATTCCATGTATAGTTTAGGAAGGTTGTCCTAAGAACATTATGTTAAGTTTTATTGGTGGTTAACCTGGACTTGTGCTTAGGATGTCATGCCTAAAGTTGTTTTCACATTACCATGTTTCCTTTATGTTATCATGCTATATCATGCCTCATTGTTCATGTTTATTATTCTCACCCGTCCTATGTCCCATTAAAATAAATATTTTCTAAAATGTAATATCCTCTTCATGTTATGCTTTGCTTGTTCCCTTATTGGAATTTATAGCTCACCCCTTTCTTATGTATGTCCCTAGGATATCCCATGAGGTTTTAAGAATGATGGAATAATATGATCATATTAAGGAAGTTTTCAATAATTTTGTTGTATCCCATGTTCAAAATGTTATTCTATGTACCTAATTCTCAAATACAATAGACTTATTGATCTTTTGGGTTCTATTATGTGTAATATTATGTAATAAATCATGAATTAATGTATAATAAAAACACGGGTTGTCATATATTCTCAAGAAGTGGGAATGAGTCATGAGTGATGTTTATATTAATACTTGGAATGAATGGGTTCTTATATTATCCATTATATCCATTATATCTGAGCATAATCAGTGTTAACCAGGGGATAATTTTATTGGGGTGGTGACTAGGATGTTCCTAAGGTGGGGAGGGTAGAATCAGTCACTAGTGGGTATCCCTCATGTGAGAAGGGTTGTGGAATATTGAGGTTGGTCATTGGATGGTCGTTTTAGCACTTTTTTTCCATTTAATAACTGGACTAATGTATATTTGTAACCCTTGGTAAATTCTAGGTACATGTTTGATTATGGATTTGGGTGAAATCCATATGAGGGTATTAATCCTGGAGTACCTTATGACGATCCATGGATATGGGATTGGGATAATAATGGTACCGATGTTATAGCATAGTGATGGATTTTGATCAGGAGATGGTTCAGTCATGAGACATCACCAAAAGTCAGGTACGGGCTTTGTGAGCATTCTCAATACAATCTCGGTACACCTTGTTATAAAGGATTTTGAAAAAAAATTAAATGACATGTCAGCATTTTAAGTCGAGCTTTCTCGTAATTAGTTGACCAGAGGCAGTTTGACTTGAGTTCTTTAGAATTCATGTTTCATCGATAGGGAACCATATTTAGCATGTTTTGGGCTATAAAATATGCATTCTAAAGGTTAGGTGGGTATTTTTCAAGGAAATTTTGGTGTAACTAGTATGATCTTGGTTGATAAGAGTTCGAATATTATAATAAAATCGAGGATCAGGGTAGTGTCTTCATGGGTAAGCTGATAAACATTCCAATAGTGTCTTTAGGAAACTCTGGACATGTTTCCATAGGAAATTCCAATGGTGGAAGTATTGTGGTTTAAAATTGGTTGTTTAAGACTAGAACCTATGGTGGGAAGTGCCATAGTATGGATGGTGAAAAGAGACAACAACATGATCATGTCTTGGATTATACAGGATTGGGTAAGCATTGTATTGGTGTTTCGTATTTGAATCTAAGCATTGGTTCAAGTTTAGAAGCTTAAGTACCATGTATTTGACATGGATTTTGAAGGTATGTTGGGAATTCAGAAACAAAATGCGGCCATTTGAATAGGAATCCCCAAACCAAATACATTAGTTGATGTTTTCATTATTTCCCCAAGGCTTCTTAGGGGATGATAAGTTCTAATATGGTAATATTGTAAAGTCCTATGTTTTGGATCGGGTTGAAAATTTCATGAGTTTTTGAACTTTTCATTTGATGGATGGCCTGAATATTAAACTAACCCTCAGAACATAAATCTAAGAGTTGAAACACCTAGAAGTGTTATTTTTGGATTTTTTTTTAAGTCTAGAGAGTGGTCTCATGAGTGTAAATGAGTTTTGGGAGCATTGGGCACTACAAACTCACTTTCTAAGAGAAACTGAAAGGGGTGAATGGTATGTTTAAATTTTATAGCCCTCTAGGATAAATTGAGTGGACCTTAAGGGGGTTTTGTATAGTTTTTTAAACCATTCAATGTGGGGTGCATGGTTGTGAGGAATTTCTATTAAAAAGTGTAAATTTAGGCACATGGGTTGCGCACAGTTTTCCAAACCATGCTCCAAGCCTTCATGGTTAGTGTCACTTAACCGGTAGCACTATATGGTTGGCGCATGGTTAGAAAAAATAGTGTGGCCAAACTGTGCAGGGTATGGATCTTGGGTAATTTGATCTGCACAGTTGGTGCATGGTTGGTGCGCAGTAATTGTTCATCCTAACCATGTTCCTCATTAAAAGGGTCAAGATTACATTTTTTTCCTCCACCATTAAATGAGTTTGGCCCCATTTTTCTTCCTCATTTCTCCAACAGCCTCCCCCATGTGCTCCTCCTCTTTCTCCTCTCCCCATGGTGGTCTCTCTCTCATTATTGGTCTAATTCAAGCATCGTCGGGTGCATTGGAAGTGTATCAGTAAGTCTAAGACTCATCATCCTTCCTTTCCTCATTTATTTCACCTTCTTTGGCACTATATTTGTGTGATTAATTCTCCCTATTTTTAGGGTGTTTGACAATTATTACGATTTATCTCATTCCACCTTGAATCAAAGCCCGGTATTGGATGAGTGGAATATCCTAAGTACAAGGTAGGTGGTCTTATTTATTTTTTCTTAAAGTCTAGCACGCTTATAAATTATGTCATTGTGCCACACGCCAGACCTTCTGTGCATTGTCCATTAAATTAGAAATTAATTATGTGGAACCTAATTCCTTGAATTTAGTAGTCGTTATGTACTAAATTTCATCATTGTATATTTCTCACCTCAACTCGAACCACCCCTTTGGGATTTTTTCTTATATTCCCATGACCTATGCCTCATCTAGAAAATTAAATCACCCTTTGTAGGTGTTGTTTCAAATGCTTGATTTATAATGATCTTCCTACTTTTTAATCACCTTTGAGGTGTGGTTGATTAACTCTAATGAAATAGATGTTTAATTTGAATTAAGTGAGTTGGTAAGATGACCATGCCCCATTTTTTAATAAAACAACCTATAAGGTGCATTGTCTTTTTAAATAAAAAGGTGAAATAATATGGAAATGTTTGAGATGAAAAAAGGTGTGGACCTTCCCATAGACTTCTAAATTTATTTATAAATTAAATGAATCAAATTCTATAATTCAATTATTATATAGAATGCCTATGAATGTAGCCTATTTATTATTCACATTTTAGTTGTGACACGGCATGCTCACTAGCATGGCCCTTCTTATTACTTAAATTTAAATGGTTAGAAAAATTGTATTACGCCTTGAGCGATACTCGAGTTTCTTTTTACAGAACACCTTGGATGATCTCATAGGCTGTTTGAGATTATATGTACCATGGGTGATACTGGTTTCCTCATTTTAGAATACCATGGATAGGAACATAGATTTCTTGAATTACATTACGCCTTGAGTGATACTTGGGTTTCTTTATTATGGAACACCTTGTACAGGCTCATGGAAATATGTATTTCCTTATTCTTTGAGTGATGCATGGGTTTCCTCTTTATAGAATGTCTTGGATGGGATCATAGGGTAATTGGAAGTTATGAGCGATACTTGGGTTTCTTATTTATGGAATTCCATGGATGGGATTATATAATATACAGAATTACATTACTCCTTTAACAATACCTGGGTTCCTCGTTATGGAATGTCGTGAATGGGCTCATAGGAAAAATGAAATATATAATGGTTGTTTATTATATACGACTAGCGGTATCTTCTTATGATTATTTGTTTACCAGGATACCTTGGCTATATACCTCGAGTCCTTGACCAGCTAATGGTATTTTGTTCATCTACATGTGACTACCTGAAATTTCTTTGTGGTTTTAGAGACACTAATTCTTGGATTCCTGACCTTGTAGACATGGTTCCTAAGTCTACCTTATTACCATCACCCTTTCTATTACATGGATGTCTTGGTCTTTTTTCTTGGATCCTTACCAGTGCATGTATATCTCTATATATATCTATTTACATATATTATTATATATACATGTGGGAATGTTTAGAGATATTATGGATTAGGTCAAAGTATGTATGGTCGGCTAGGTGTCCTTAAGGAACTTGTGCCCAACTTGTTTGCATTTATTTATTTACTACCTTGTTGATATTTTTGAACACTGCTATATTTTATACTCACGGAATGGGTAGAATTTGACACCATTGGTGGTGGCCTACTGAGTTTATCTCACACCCTATTCAGGACACCATTTCATTATGGTACCCGAACAGACCTCATGGTTGTAGGTTCAGGTTCATCGATTATGCTTATGTTGTTACATTTGTATATGGGGTCTTAGAAGCAAAGGACTGAGTCAGAACTTAGTATTCTCATGGAGATAGCCTTTAAGGCTTCAGTATTTGTTCTTGTATCATTTATTTATTACCTAATATATGATTACTTCTTGTGTATTGTAGCATCACATGGACCTGCATGGTTTTGTATTAGGTATTGGCCATTTTATCAGTTATTATTGTCTTCCACTGCCTTTCATTTATAATGTTTCCATTATTGATTGATTTAGTATGTTAAACCGCTATGATACTCTGATCATGAGGGTATAGTATCCCCATTGTGCCATCATTGGACCCTCACTGCTATTTTGCAGTATCTAGTATATGGGAGGCGTGCTTGAGTCCATGTGACCGATTAGCTCAGGGCACCATTTTAGTGGTTCTTGGGTTGGGATATTACATGTTACACCCCAAAAACTTCAGTTATTGGTATTTTTTCATATAAAAACAAGTTAAACAATAATATTTTTTGGTACCCAAATACACTTGGGTCCATCGGTGTTAGCTATAAAATATTTTGGAACCCAAATTTGTCTATATTTTCTAGAAATCCCAAAATTTCAAGAATTAAAGTTAGATAAGTTTCTAGAAATAAAAGCCTTATTTACACCAAAAAATTGAGGATGTATTATATAACAATCATTATCATAATGACCATTTATGCTATAGTAAAAACAAGTAATATTAGACATGTTTCTATTTTTTCATTTAGGCATAAAATAATTTTTGTATAGATTAGATTTTTCTACATTACTAACTATGCCTTGTTTTCCTTTATTGGATTTATTATTTGTAAGAAACCAGTTCTTATGTTTGAGGTACAGGTTTCTTATTTTCTCTTTTCCTTAAGTGTTTTTGAGAAAATATGGAAAATGGGGAAAAATCCCAAATTTTGGAAGTACACGCCGTGTACTTTTCCACACGCTGTGTATTTTTGGCCGTGTGGGATGAGTACATGGGGTGTGTGGCCATGTTAGCGATGAAGGGTGTAGGAACCGCCTACATGCCGTGTAGTGGTCCCTTACACGCCGTGTAGTCAGTCGGTAGGCAAATAGTAAGGTGGTGGCCAGCTGCATGACAGAACACGCCGTGTACTCAAGGAGACACGTCGTGTAGTCATGTCGGCAGGTGAACAGTGCCACGCTGGCGGGAAACCTCCAGAGGAATAGTCAAAAAAATGGAAATTACACGTCGTGTACTTTGTTTTTTTTTCGCTTAAAATGGGCATTAGTCTCCCCTGTTCACAGGGAAGGCTTAGAACGGGAAGAGGGCTTGGGAGAGGAAGGTCGAGGCTTTGGAGATCCATCGAGCGCACGTCAGGAATCTGTTTCCGCCTCGGATGATCTCGTTGGAACCGCATGGGTAAGAGATTCCTTCTCCTGGTGTGTCTCTTTCCAATTCTTTCTCTAATGGGAGTTATTTAAGTTTAAGTGAGTTTTCTTTTACCTCATATCTACGACGTTTTTGGGTGTTTCTGAAATCAACGTTCGCGTATATCGTTCGTTGGTGTTAAAGGTAGGTGGCTTGGTGTTTATTTTCCAACTATCGTGTGTTTTGTGTGTTTTTTAGCTACGAACCCATATTTGGGGTGTCATGTGGCTGAATACATGGCTATTTTTGATACCTATAATTGTATGGGTGATTAAATAAAGTTGTAGAACTATTGTTTGGGATCAGTGCTTGGATCCAAGACCACCCCGGGGGTGCGTTCCTCTGTTTAGCCATTTGGCCAGGATACCCGAGGGTATTCCATGTTTATATTATGGATTACTTTTGCCTTGAGAGTAATTGAATGTGAATGTTTATTTACATGTTGGTCATGGCCCGGTTACTTGCGCTTGAGGGTAGTGTTTTACTCAGCCCGTGGGCGTTGTTTTGCTTAACCCGAGGGCAGTTGTTATCTTAGCCTGAGGGAAACTTCTTCTGTGCCTATGGGAAATAGAATCTGTGCCTGAGGGCGACACTACGTACGCCTGAGGGAAATATTTGTTATGCCTGTGGGCAATTACCTGCGGGTTGGATTCTGATTACCTGAGGGTGAGATTTTGTTTGTCTGAGGACGCTGTCTGTTTACTTAGAAATTCACTGTGGTGTTTTCTTATATTAAATGGATTAAATGAATAATTAAATGGCAATATAACTATTAAGTTAGTTAGTTTTGAGTACTGATTAGTTTATTGCATTCACTATTGTGCACTGTTGTTGCGTTTTTACACCCAGTTGGGCACGGGCCTTCAGTGGGTGCCTACTGAGATATATTTCTCACACCCTGTTTGGGTCATACTTTTCAGCCCAAAAAAAATTACATTTCTACAGGTTTGGATAAGGGCAAGGGTCCTTATACAGGTACTTGATTGTTGTTGCGGTGTGGGGGAGCATGGGATCGGGCTTATGCTCGCGATGCTGCTGGATATTCTATTTTGCTTCCCTGTACCTGTACTTCAATGGTATTGTATTATATTGCATTGTAACATGTTTTGACTGTTTTATAGAATAGTGACATGATGCATCTTCATATATATATATATATGTGACTGCTGGTTTCCCTTTTTTTTATCAGTTCTTCATTTTGGTTATATGCACTGTTACTGCTTCCACTGTTGTTGTATGTTTAAATTATATTCCGCTGTGCTACACTTTGACAAATGAGGGAATAGTTTCCCCACTACTAGACCTGGGCCCTCGCTACTAGTCAGCAGCCTTTGGAATTTAGGGAAATGCGCTTGAGGTCACATGGTGAACCGGGTTCCAGGGCCCGTTGAGTGGCACCCAAAACCGGGACGTTACAAAGTGGTATCATAAGGGTTTCTTTTCTTTGACTTACTATTTGGAGCCTTAGTTAGGGATAGGATGGGAATGGTAGTTGGTAATAATTTTTGCCCGGGCGTAGCTAACCCGTGTACTGGGAAAATCCAATTTACCTCATATTGCAATTTTACTGATTTTGCAATTTACAGTTGATATGATTTCACCGTTGGGTGACGCACTTGTGATTGTGCTGTTTATATTTTATCTATGGGTTCTATTTAGTTGAAACCCGATGAGATGAGGGTATTCCATCTCATGCATCATTTAGGCACATTCTAGAAATCACATTCCATGCATAGTTCCATGCCATGTAGGTGCATTATAAATTTCAGGTTGTTGTGATAGTTGTTGTGCTAGAAAAGCATGATGTTGTGATAGCTGCTTGGTAAATACCTGCTATGTGATAGGGTATTTTGTATGAGCCAGTTTATAAAATGAACGACAAACTTTGGTTTTTGGGGAGTATGGGCCCTCATTTGACCGGAAATTTGGTGGATCATTAGCTATTCATTTTGTTAAAACACAGATAAGATGTCAAACTTTGATTCGTGGGGATTATGGGCCCTCACGGGTCGGAATTTGACACTTAGGTGTTTTTTTACAGTGTTTTCTAGGCACCGAAGTAGTTTCTGAGGCATACTATCCGGAATTCCCAGTATACACACCATGTAGTACCTTCAACATGCCATGTATGGCCTTCTGTTCGGGAAGAAAAATAAACATTTTGAGTACACGTCGTGTAGTCTCTTCCCGTGTCACAAACCGTGTGGGCGGCGACACGGGGAAGGGAAGAGCTTGGGGCGAACACGCTGTATAGTGTGGACCTAGTGTCCACCGTGTAACTAACAAACACGGGCCGGTGTAATCGTTTTTTGAACATGCCGTGTCAATAAAGAACACGCCGTGTAGTGTGACCTGGGGACCCGGCTGTGTAACTAACATCATGGGTTGGGGAAATCCCTTCGTGTACACACCGTGTAAGTTGAGCCGTGTATCCGACTGTGTAACTAACAACACGGGTTGGCGGAGCTCATCTAGTACATGTCGTGTACCTGTGGGACACGTCGTGTAGTCTTTTCCGAGGAAAGACCGTGTGGACTTAGCTGTGTGACTGGGAAACGGGGTTGTTGACATGCCATGTGCGGGTGTAACACACTGTGTAGTGTCAAGCCGAGTAGTCAGCCGTGTCACAGACGACATGGGCAGTTGGAAAATAACACCTTACATGTCATGTAGATGATATACACGCCATGTAGTTTTTCTCAAATTGGAGCGTGTGTCTTAGCTGTGTCAAAGGACCCGGGCAGGGGAAGGGAAGTCAAGTATACATCGTGTAGTCATTATACACACCGTGTAGTCTTGTTTTGAAAATCTTGTAATGCCTTCTTCCTCTTGTTCCCTGGTGGTTACTTCATTTTCAGTCTTTAATAATCTTGAATATAAGGCGTGTTTTTGAACTTGTAGTGTCATGCCGCCTAGACGACCGCGCATTGTTCTCCAGGAGAGCGGCAACGAGTATACTCCAGAGATGGTGGGCCATGGGCTACCAGTGGATCCTCCAACAGAGCCAGATGTGGCGCCAGATGTTATACTGGACATAGATGTGGAGGCGCAGTTCCGTGAAGGCTTTATGCGGTTCATGCATACCTTTCAGGGAGCACTGCTGGCTGCCACATCTATGGCTAAGCTTACTCGTATCTTCCAGCAGCAGCAGCCGCTGACGTTTTCAGGGGATAGTGGACCACAGGCTGCGGAGTCTTGGCTGGTGTTGATGCAGACTATTTTCAAGAATCTTAAGACGCCTCCAAGGCGGAGGGTCAAGCTCGCGACATACATGTTGCGTGATTCCGCCAAGAGGTGGTGGGATGTTACCACCCAGTCAGAGTATCACAGAGACATGGCGTGGGAAGATTTTCAGGCAGTCTTCTATGACTTCTTCTTTCCTGAGACGCTGAGGGCAGATAGATCTCGAGAGTTCATGAATTTGTAGTAGGTCGCTATGTCGGTGATGGATTATTTTGATCATTTTACCAAGCTTCAGCATTTTGCACCCTTTCTGGTGGGTTATGAGACGTTGAGGGTCAGGCGCTTTGAGTATGGTCTCCGATATGACATCCGAGCGATGGTGAATTTTTTCAGGTTGCCTTCAGTACATTCCATTATGAATCAGGCGTTGATTACATAGAGGAACCTGTGGGGAGCTAGTGGTGTGGGCCAGGGCGGTTCAGCACCAGTTTCTGGTACTATTTCTACTGGTAAGAGGAAGAGACATATGGACTTCTCTCAGGGTGGAAGTACCAGCTAGAAGAATGCTTCAGGTGGCCAATTCATGTGCTACCAGTGTGGTAGAGAGGGGAACAAGAGGCCACAGTGTCCACGAGACCTAGTGGAGTGCCGAGCTTTTGGAAAGATGGGTCATCTATAGCGCTTTTGCAAGGATTTTCTACCAGTGGCTAGTGAGAGGGGTTGTGTACAGACTCTGTGCGCGGGAGCAGGACCAACAGCTTCTTACCAGTCAAGGAACTGGAATACGTCAGGGCGTGTAGGCAGAGATGGTGGTCGTGGTCGTGGTAGCCAGACACCAGGATCTCAGAGGCAGCAGGGTGGGACAGCTCAGGGTAGTCAGGCTGTGTCGCAGGGCCGCAGCACTGGGCAGACATATGTAGTGCAACAGACCCAACAGGAGCAGGATCCCGGACCTTCTACAGTCAGAGGTACTATTCTAGTAGCTTCTGTTTTATCTTTAGTACTTTTAGATATGGATTCTACACATAGTTTTATATTTGTTCCCATTGTGGAGAGCCTTGGGCTCTGTGTTTCTACTTCTTCTGTTTTTATGATGCTAGACACTCCGTTGAGGACTAGAACGGCTAGTGTGCATCAGTGCAAGGAGTTCCCCCTTGAGGTTGGTGGGTGTCACTTTCTTTAGGACCTCTATATCTTAGAGATGGCAGCTTATGATGTCATTCTCAAGATGGACTGGTTGGTTCCCTTTCGAGCCTTTGTAGACTGCTATCTTCGCAGGGTGTGTTTCACATCACCAGAGGGTGGAGAGTTTATATACAAGGGTGAATGAGATGTTCAGGAGAGTCGAGTTGGACCAGAGAATCATGGGCGAGGTGGAGTCACAGCCCAGATTGCGAGTTTATATCTGGATGATCAGGGGACTTGTCAGACGGATTTCCCTCCAATGGTTGATCATTTTAGGGATGTCTTCCCAGATGACTTTTTAGGTCTACCTCCGGAGCAAGATGTGGATTTATCTATTGAGCTTGTGCTAGGAGCATCACCGGTGTCCATTCCTCCTTATAGGATAGCTACGCCTGAGTTGCCAAAGTTCAAGAGGCAGTTAGAGGAGTTACTGGAAAAGAGTTTTATCTGAGCCAGTACTTCTCCCTGGGGTTCTTCGGTACTTTTTGTGAAGAAAGCAGATGGTACCCTCAGACTCTGTGTAGATTATCATAAGCTGAACAAGTTGACGGTTAAGAACCGATATCCCTTGCCAAGGATTGATGATCTTTTTGATCAACTTCGTGGAGCACGAGTGTTCTCAAAGATTGACTTGAGATCAGGATATAATCAACTGCGCGTTCGACCATCTGATATACCTCTCACAACTTTTAGGAGCAGGTATGGTCTATATGAGTATACGGTTATGCCGTTTGGACTCACGAACGTGCCAGCAGTTTTCATGGCTCTGATGAATCGTGTGTTCCATCCTTATCTGGACTCTTTTTTGGTATTATTCGTGGACGATATCTTGGTATACTCTCACACTCGACACGACCATTCCACCCATCTTGAGATCATATTGAGTACACTGAGAGAACATCGGCTATATGCTAAGCTCTCAAAGTGCCACTTTTGGATGGACCAGATTCACTTCCTGGGTCATATCATCTCAGAGTCAGGGGTTACAGTAGACCCAGAGAAGGTGAGAGTCATAGTTTCCTGGGAGCAGCCTAAGAACGTATTTGAGATACGGAGTTTCCTAGTGATGGTTGGTTACTACAGACGTTTCATCCAGGACTTCTCCCACTTAGCAGCGCCATTGACAGGTTTGACTAAGAAGGGTGTGAAGTTCATTTGGACAGAAGCTTGTGAGATAGCCTTTCAGGACCTGAAGGGAAGGTTGACATTAGCACCGATCCTGATACTCCCAGATCAGGGGAAGAGCTATACAGTTTACTGTGATGCATTAGGTATTGGGCTGGGAGTAGTGTTGATGCAGGGCGATCGAGTAGTTGTGTACAGGTCTCGGCAGTTGATTCCACATGAGAGGAATTACCCGACGCATGATCTCGAGTTGGCGGCAGTTGTTCATGCGTTCCACTGTTGGAGACATTACCTATTGGGAGAACATTTTGTGGTTTTCACCGACCACAAAAGTCTCAAGTATATCTTTACTCAGTGTGACTTGAATCTGAGACAGTGAAGGTGGGTTGAATACCTTCAGTACTTTGACTTAGAGCTTACCTATACACCTGGTAAAGGTAATTTATTAGCCGATGAACTGAGCAGGAAGACTCAGATACAGGTAGTGCAGGAGGCCAGTGGTGAGTGGAAACTCATGGATTTGTTCTATGAGATGCATTTGGAGGTGCACGAAAGGCAGGGGAAGTCTTATCTTTCCTCTTTATTTGTGACTTCTACCCTCCTCGATAGAGTGAGGATGAGACAGCTATCTGATTCAGAAGGCCTAGTTCTACGGGAGTCGGTGGCAAGTGAGGACCCTCCTCCTGGTTGGACGATAGGCGATGATGAGGTTCTGCATTTCCATGGATGAGTGTGGGTTCCAGAGGATATACGCGAGGAGCTGATGAGGGAGTTTCATGCTTCAGTTTGGGCAGTTCATCCCGGGGTTACCAAGATGTACTGAGACTTGAGACGTCAGTACTAGTGGCCGGGTATGAAGAGAGGTGTAGCTGGTTTTGTTACGAGGTGTTCCACCTGTCAGTAGGTGAAGGCGGAGCATCAGAGGCCATCCAGACTATTACATTAGTTACCCATCCTGGAGTGGAAATGGGATGATGTTGTGATGGACTTCGTGACAGGGTTGTCGAGGTCACCTAGAGGCAATGATTTCATATGGTTTGTTGTGGATAGACTCATGAAGGTAGCTCACTTTTTGCCGATCAAGGAGACCTTTGGTGTTGACGAGCTCGGGAAGTTGTATATCAGAGAGATCGTACGTCTTCATGGGGTTCCTTGTTCTATCGTTTTAGATAGGGACACCAGCTTTACGTCTCATTTCTGGAAGAGTTTTCAGAGGGCACTGGGTACACAGGTGCTTCTGAGCATGTCTTACCACCCTCAGACCGATGGCTAGTCAGAGCGTACAATACAGGTGCTTGAGGACATGTTGCGTGCATGCGTCCTAGAATTTGGGGGCTCTTGGGAGAAGCATATACCCCTAGTATAGTTTGCCTATAATAATAGTTTTCAGATAACTATTGAGATGGAACCATACGAGGTTTTATATGGTAGGTCGTGCTGATCGTCGTTGTGCTAGTTAGAGGCAGTTGAGGTAGCTTTACTGGGACCATGTCTCATTCAGGATACTTCTGAGCAGGTCCAGTTGATTCAGAAACGGATGGATACCACGCAGTCTCATCAGAATTCTTATGTTGATCGCTGCAGACGACCTTTGGAGTTCATGGTCGGGGATCAGGTTTTCTTGCGTGTTTCGCTGAGGCTGGGACACAGGCAGATCAGGAGGCATGGTAAACTTTCACCAAGGTATGTGGGTCCATTTGAGATTCTGAAGAGAGTCAGGCCGGTTGCCTATAGGTTGCAGTTGCCTCAGAGGTATTGGGCCATGCACGACGTCTTCCATGTATCTCAGTTGTGCCTCTATCATTCAGACCCGTCTCACGTCTTTCAGCCCAAGGAGGTTGAGCTTGAGGTAGATACGTCCTTTGAGGAGCATCTAATTCGTATCATTTATAGGAGCACGAAGGTTCTCTAAGGCTGGTCAGTTCCTCTCGTATGGGTGTTATGGCATCATGACCGAGTGCAGGACGAAACCTAGGAGCAGGAGACCGACGTATGTGCTCAGTGGCCAGAGTTATTCTCAGCTTTACCTTCTCCACCCTTGGAAGGGAAATTCAGGGATTAATTTCTTTAAGGGGGGAAGTTTGTAAGAACATGGTTCTTATCTTTGAGGTACGGGTTTCTTCTTTTCTCTTTTCCTTAAGTGTTTTTTGAGAAAATATGGAAAATGGGAAAAAAAATCCCAAATTTTGGAAGTACACGCCGTGTACTTTTCCACACACCGTGTATTTTTGGTCATGTGGGATGAGTACATGGGGTGTGTGGCCATGTTGGTGATGAAGGGTGTAGGAACCGCCTACACGCCGTGTAGTGGTCCCTTACACGCCGTGTAGTCAGTCGGTAGGAAAATAGTAAGGTGGTGGCCAGCTGCGCGATAGAACACACCGTGTACTCAAGGAGACACGTCGTGTAGTCATGTCGTCAGGTGAACAGTGCCATGCTGGCGGGAAACCGCCAGAGGAACAGTTAAAAAAATGGGAAGTACACGTCGTGTACTCGGAAGTACACACCGTGTACTTTGTTTTCTTTCGCTTAAAATGGGCAGTAGCCTCCCCTGTTCATAGGGAAGGCTTAGAATGGGAAGAGGGCTCAGGAGAGGAAGACTGGGGCTTTGGAGATCCACCGAGCACATGTCAGGAATCTGTTTCCTCCTCGAACGATCTCGTTGGAACCGCACGGGTAAGAGATTCCTTCTCTTGGTGTGTCTCTTTCCAATTATTCTTCTAATGGGAGTTATTTAAGTTTAAGTGAGTTTTCTTTTACCTCATATCTACGACGTTTTTGGGCGTTTCTGAAATCGATGTTCGCGTATATCGTTTGTTGGTGTTAAAGGTAGGTGGCTTGGTGTTTATTTTCCAACTGTCGTGTGTTTTGTGTGTTTTTGAGCCACGAACCCATATTTGGGGTGTCGTGTGGCTGAGGCCATGGCTATTTTTGATACCTAGAATTGTATAGGTGATTAAATAAAGTTGTAGAACTGTTTTTTGGGATCAGTGCTTGGATCTAGGACCACCCCGGGGGTGCGTTCCTCTATTTAGCCATTTGGCCAGGATACCCGAGGGTATTCCATGTTTATATTATGCATTACTTTTTACTTGAGAGGAATTGAATGTGAATGTTTATTTACATGTTGGTCATGGCCCGGTTACTTGCGCCTGAGGTTAGTGTTTTACTCAGCCCGTGGGCGTTGTTTTGATTAGCCTGAGGGCAGTTGTTATCTTATCCTGAGGGAAACTTCTTCCGTGCCTATGGGCAATAGACTCTGTACCTGAGGGTGACATTATGTACACCTGAGGGAAAAATCTGTTATACCTGTGGGCAATTACCTGCGGGTTGGATTCTAATTACCTGAGGGTGAGATTTTGTTTGTCTGAGGATGTTGTATGTTTACTTAGAAATTCACTGTGGTGTTTTCTTATATTAAATGGATTAAATGAATAATTAAATGGAAATATAACTGTTAATTTACTTACTTTTGAGTACTGCTTAGTTTATTGCGTTCACTACTACACACTGTTGTTGCGTTTTTACACCCAGTTGGGCATGGGCCTTCGGTGGGTGCCTATTGAGATATATTTCTCACACCCTGTTTGGGTCATGCTTTTCGGCCCAAACAGGTTACATTTCTATAGGTGTGGATAAGGGGAAGGGTCCTTATACAGGTACTTGATTGCTGTTGCGGTGTAGGGGAGCATGGGACCGGGATTAGGCTCGCGATGCTGCTGGATATTCTGTTTTTCTTCCCTGTACCTGTACTTCAATTGTATTGTATTGTATTGCAGTGTAACATGTTCTGGCAGTTTTATAGAATAGTGACATGCTGCATCTTCATATATATATATATGACTGCTGGTTTCCCTTTTTGTTATTAGTTCTTCATTTCAGTTATATGCACTGTTACTGCTTCCACTGTTGTTGTATGTTTAAATTATATTCTACTGCACTACACTTTGACAAATGAGGGCATAGTTTCCCCACTACCAGACCTAGGACCTCGCTGCTAGTCGGCAGCCTCTGGCGTTTGGAGAAATGCGCTTGAGGTCACGTGGAGAACCAGGTTCAGGGCCCCGTTGAGTGGCACCTGGAACCGGGACGTTACATTATTTCTACGGATTTGGTTGAGGTAATCCTCCCCCTTGGTAAATAAACTTTCATAATCTTTTATATCTTTAAATCAATACATTAATTCCTTTATTTTTTTGTCATGAACAATGGAACTTGAAGAAGATTTTTCTAATTTAGATTTCAATTTTGAAATCTATTTTGGATAAATATTCTTTTTCACAGCTAATAAAATCAATAGATTTTTAATCATATTAATATTATTTTTAATAGATTCATATTATTCTTATAAAATAGTGAAATAATCATTTAATTCATCAAAAAATAATTTTAAGAAATAGATTCAATTTCAAAAGAAGAAGAATAAATAGGATGTACCTCATCTATCTGATCCATAAAATACATATAAGCTTTCTGATTAGAATTCTCTATCTCTGAATCGGAATGACAGTCACTACTAGAGTCTTTAGAATCACTCCTTGTAGCATTCATTAATTTTTTCTCTTTTTTCTTGTAATCATATTTTCTTTTGAACTTCTTTGTTAGATTTCTTCTTATCTTTCAAATGAGGGAAATCAAGATTGATATGCATGGTATTTTTTCATTAATAACAACTTACTTCATTTTAGTTTCCATCAAACTTTTTATATTTGTTGAATAATTTCTTGAATCCTCTTCTATTATTATAAATCTTTTTGAATTTTCTTACACGTTGAGCAAGTTCTTTATCAAAATCTGAATAGCTTGTGCCTTCTTCATTGGATGAGTCAATCAATAATATTTCTTTGAGTTTACTTTTATACTTTGAAGTGGAGACTTTTAGGGATGAATTTTCATTTTTGACTAATCTAGTATCTTCATATTAATCTTGTATCTCTTCCACATAAATCATAAGAGTACCAATCAGATCATTATCTTTAGATCCTTTATAGATGTAAATTATCTTATAGTAGATGAGATCCAACTCCATTTAGAAGGTAAGATTTTAAGAAAATTTAATTCATGATCTGGTTTTGGCACTGGAGTACCCAAAGCAACTGTATTATTCACAATTTTAGTTAATATTCCATTTAACTATAAGACGATTTCTACTTCCACCATTCTGAAAGTATCAAACTTGATCTTTGTAGTATTATACCTTAGTTGTCTAAAATTATCAGTTCCTTCTGTAATGACCCGAAATTTTGAATAAATTTTGTTTCCTAACTTTGTGTGTTATTTTATTTTATACTCAAAAAAACTATTTTATTTAATAAAATTAGTATAATTAAAATAATATTGTTGGGTTTTTACTATTATATGACCGTTAGTCAGTATGACCTTTGGAAACTAAATGTTGCGATTATTGTCTCTAAATACAAGTGATCTTGGTTAATTAATATAGAAAGAAGATCCGATGGCCTCATCCAGTAGTCTCGGGCCAATCGAAGCCCATCTAACAGAACTTGGGAAGGAGGTAGCACCACTGGGCTTTGCTCTGGACCAAACCCAAGCCAAACTTCATCGTGTGAAGCTAGAACGGAATCGCCTTCGTGAGAAGTTCAAACTGATAGAAATTACTACTCGTGCGATGTTGGTCGAGCCGCCCTTATATTCTCTCACCTTAGCACACCTTACACTTAGGTCTTATGCTGGGTTTATAAGGGGATATGTAAGGAGATCATAACTGCTTTGTGTAATCCTTTGATTTAAATAAAATTTGTGATTTCTTCTTATAATGAAGTTTGTGAATTTTCAAATGTCCGGATAAATATAGTATGCATATTTTTGATGAATTCTAGAAAAAGGATATTTGAAAATATTTATGTAAACCTTAAATAATTAATTATTTGTAATTATTTTCAAAAAATAGTCTTCTAAAATTATGTTCAGTAAAAAATTTAGAGTCTAATAAGATCAACTTGATTTTTGATGAATAGTAAATTATGAATAGTGGTTTTACGCTTAGGATTAGTAATGTGACCAAATGGATTAGTAATCTCACTTAAATAAAGTATTAATATAATCTAGGCACTTTGATTAAGTAATGTGATTCAATAAAATAGGTAAATAACTGTTTCAGAAATTATTAGTCAAGTATCAGTTTTTTCGGGTGAATACTGTTTTTTAATTAAAAATATTTAGAATTTTTTTTTTATAAAATGGAGTTCATTTTTGAAATCAGAGCATCGATATTTGGTTAAGGTTAAATTTTGGTATTTTTCTGAGAAAGTTGAATTTACGATGAATAGTGAAAATACAGTTTTTAAGTTACGGATATTTAATGACATCATTAAATGATGTATTAAGTATGTAATCAATATGGTCGACTTATGAATAGTAAGATAAGGTATGAGGTGTCCCAAGTGTCCCATACCATGGGAAAATACCATGGGCAAGCCCATGGTTTTTTCAATACCACCAATGAGGTGTCCCTTGGCCATTAATGATGTGTCTCTCTTTTTCCCTATAAATACCAAGTCATTCTCTCATACTTTCGACTCCAAAATCATCCTCAACGAAGTTATGGTATCCTTACCTCCCAAGGAGTCCTCCCAAGGTTCCCCCAATCCCTCAAGGTCCCAACCTTTGAGTTTTAAGAGTTACGTTTTAAGGTAAGGGATCCTACCTCTCTCTTTCTTTCCAAGTACTCTCTTTTATGTCATATCTTTTATGCTCCATGTTCTTATGTTGGAGGATGTTCTTTTATATTCATACTACTGTCCTTTTAATGTTCATATGATGATATACCCACTATTTCTCTCATCATTTCATTTTAATAATGTTAAAGTGGCGCTGTTAGGCTGCCGAATTTTTAAGGGATTCTTTCACCCTTCTCGTTTTCAAGATCTATTTTCATGTCAAGTCTTTCATGTTACTTTTTATTATGTTTGGGTATGATCTCTATATATATCATACTGATATTTTATGTTCATATGATGAGAGACCCCATTTTATCTCTTCAATTTAGTATTTTGAAGTTTTAAGTGGTGTCGTTAGGCTGCCGAATTTTTAAGGGATTCTTTCACCCTTCTCGTTTTCAAGATCTATTTTCATGTCAAGTATTTCATGTTCTTTTTTATTATGTTGGGGTATGATATCTATATCTATCATACTGATATTTTATGTTAATATTATGAGATACCCTATTTTATCTCTTCAATTCAGTATTTTGAAGTTTTAAGTGGCGTCGTTGGGCTGCCGAATTTTTAAGGGATTCTTTCACCCTTCTCGTTTTCAAGATCTATTTTCATGTCAAGTCTTTTATGTCACTTTTTATTATGTTGGGGTAAGATATATATATCTATCATACTGATATTTTATGTTCATATGATGAGAGACCCTATTTGATCTCGTCAATTCAGTATTTTGAAGTTTTAAGTAACGCCGTTAGGCTGCCAAATTTTCATAAGAGAAATCTTATTTTTGTCTTCCTTCCATGATTTTCATTTCATATGGTATGTCTTTAAAATTTCATTACCATGTTCTTATATCCTTTATGTTATGTCCCTCTACTGTTTTATGGATCATTTATGAGTGGGTGAACCATGTCCCCTCTCTTTTCAATGTTTTCTAAAATCCTGTAACATATCTGTTATGCTGCAGAATTTTCGTCTCAAAATGTCTCTCTATTTTTCTCAAATTCTTTTATTGTATTAAGTGAAAACTCAAAGATATTTCTTATAAAAGTTTATTCACATATATATCAAAATGTTCTATTTTAAATTCTGGGATTTACATACACGAAACCCACTTTCCTTTTTCGTGGGTTTAAAGTGACATAAAGATCACGTCTTTAAAGCAGTTTTTAAAATGTGATGACTATGAAATGAAACCCATTTCTTTTATGCTATATGGGTTTTTTATGAAACGATTGATGATTATATATGTGGCTCACATGATGATAAATACAAATTTAAGGGTGCACCCTGATAGCGCTCCAATGAATTGGGTAATGATGTAACCACTAGAGATTTCAATTTTAACGATATCTTGGTGAATAACCTTGGTAATTTCAAATGACACCTTGGGGATGGACCTTGGTGATATGTTCATGACTGTCTAAATTAAATATTGTATCCACATATTCAAGTTATGAAACATGTTATTTTTATTATGATATGCCTCATGATCTCCTTTTCATGCCTTAAAGTTATTTTTCATGACTTTTGATGTATCTCAAGTTCACATGTAAAATGTTTCTCTTATTTCCCTTACTGAGCCTTCTGCTCACCCTTTCCTTTGATGTATTCTCCCAGGTTATGAGATGTTGTAATGAACTTTGATGAAAAATGAATAATCCTTTCAAGTGTTTAAGAATAATGTTTTATGTTGTCATGTATTAAGTTCCTGGTTTCCAAGACACTAAAACTTAAAGATCCTCGGTTTTGTATAATGTAATGAAAAGTTATGTTATAAAAAGGCGGGATGCTATAGTTGGTATCAAAGAATGGTTTAGTTATTTGTGGAAATTAGGATTTGAAAACTTTATAAGTTTTACTAATGAAAATATTAAATACAGGAAAACATCTATTGTTATGAGTCACATGTTGATGTTGTGAAGCAGTTCTTCTTGAAAAAAAATGATTAGGGGATTAAAAGATGAATGTTATTTTGGAAGATGTTCGCTATTTTGGGAACCCTATATGATAGAGGTAAATATATTACTACGTCATTTTCTTTAAGGAGTAAAGGTTGGCTTATATTTTGAAGAACCGATAAATTTAAGGTGAACTTATAGTAATTTAGGTTACTTATGGAAATGATTAACCTATCTTGGGGAAAATATGTTTAGGTTATTTACTTTTGTTATAAGATGTTTGGAGTGGTTGATGTTGTTTGAAGATGAACGATAAATTTTATCTTGGAAGACTATGTTATCAAATCCTTCTTATATTTGGGTTTCAATATTATTTTGGTTTATTTTGAGGAATTTTAAGGACAGTTATTTATGGAATGGTCTATGGTGAACTTTGGGTAGTACCGTGGAACTTTGAAGATTTAAAGTAGTTTCCCTTCCTATGGGGTTATTTTTTTTTTGAAGAGTTGTTTTATCTTAACCTTTCTGTTTTTGGGATAAATGTTTAAAGATAGATAATTATTCTTTTTTGGATTACGTGATTCTCTAGAAGATGATTCTTGTGCTTTGATGAGACCAAGTAGTTTTGAATGCTCTTTGTTTGGAGAAAATATTAGTCTTGGTGAAACTTATTAAGGGATAAAACTCTACTTGAAGGTAAATATATTTCCCTGTGTTCTTATTCTATGTAGTAAATGAATTCCTCAAAATTATTAAAAGTAACGTAAAACAAAAACGTTGTTGGTTTAAGTTTCCTACTGGGTAATCAAAGACCAATTAACCCATCACAAGTTTGTGATTTTCTGGTGGTTAACTTCCTCTTGTACATGTTTTCTATCACTCCCCCTCAGAACTTGACCCTTTGTTTTCTCCTCCATATCCATATTTTCCTACATGGAATCCTAGTATGGGTTAAATCGGGTGACCTTTGTACTTCCATTTCTTTCTTTTAAAGTAATAGTTTTACTGACTCTTTTCCGATGTGGAACTTTCAACGAAATTTCTAAGACCAATTTTAAAATTGTGAGGACGCAATTTCTTAAGGGGGGAAGATTGTAACGACCTGAAATTTTGAATAAATTTTGTTTCCTAACTTTGTGTGTTATTTTATTTTATACTCAATAAAACTATTTTATTTAATAAAATGAGTATAATTAAAATAAGACTGTTGGGTTTTGACTATTATATGACCGTTAGTCAGTATGACCTTTGGAAACTAAATGTTGCGATTATTGTCTCTAAATACAAGTGATCTTGGTTAATTAATATAGAAAGAAGATTCGATGGCCTCATCTAGTAGTCTCAGGCCAATCGAAGCCCATCTAACAGAACTTGGGAAGGAGGTAGCACCACTGGGATTTGCTCTGGACCAAACCCAAGCCGAACTTCATCATGTGAAGCTAGAACGGAATCGCCTTCGCGAGAAGTTCAAACTGATATAAATTACTACTCGTGTGATGTTGGCCGAGCCTCCCTCAGATTCTCTCACCTTAGCACACCTTACACTTAGGTCCTATGCTGGGGTTATAAGGGGATATGTAAGGAGACCGTAACTGCTTTGTGTAATCCTTTGATTTAAATAAAAATTGTGATTTCTTCTTATAATGAAGTTTGTGAATTTTCAAATGTCCGGATAAATATAGTATGCATATTTTTTATGAATTCTAGAAAAATGATATTTGAAAATATTTATGTAAACCTTAAATAATTAATTATGTGTAATTATTTTCAAAAAATGGTCTTCTACAATTATGTTCAGTAAGAAATTTAGAGTCTAATAAGATTAACTTGATTTTTGATGAATAGTAAATTATGAATAGTGATTTTACACTTAGGATTAGTAATGTGACCAAATGGATTACTAATCTCACTTAAATAAAGTATTAATATAATCTAGGCACCTTGATTAAGTAATGTGATTCAATAAAATAGGTAAATAACTATTTCAAAAATTATTAGTCAAGTATCAGTTTTTTTGGGTGAATAGTGTTTTTTAATTAAAAATTAAATTAAAAATATTTAGAAAATTATTTTTATAAAATTGAGTTCATTTTTGAAATAAGATCATAGATATTTGGTTAAGGTGAAATTTTGGGATTTTTCTGAGAAAGTTGAATTTTCGGTGAATAGTGAAAATACAGTTTTTAAGTTACGGGTGTTTAATGACATCATTAAATGATGTATTAAGTATGTAATCAATATGGTCGACTTATGAATAGTAAGATAAGTTATTAGGTGTCCCAAGTGGACGATACCATGGGAAAATACCATGGGCAAGCCCATGGTTTTTCCAATACCACCAATGAGGTGTCCCTTGGCCATTAATGCCTTGTCCCCTCACTTTCCCTATAAATACCAAGACATTCTCTTATCCTTTCGACTCCAAAATCATCCTCAACGAATTTATGGTCTCCTTACCTCCCAAGGAGTCCTCCCAAGGTTCCCCCAAGACCTCAAGGTCCCAACCTTTGAGTTTTAAGAGTTACGTTTTAAGGGATCCTACCTCCCTCTTTCTTTCCAAGTACTCTCTTTTATGTTATATCTTTTATGCTCCATGTTATTATATTGGAGGATGTTATTTTATATTCATCCTAATTTCCTTTTCATGTTAATATTATGAGAGACCCCCTCTTTATCTCATCATTTCATTTTAATAATGTTAAAGTGGCGTCGTTAGGCTGCCGAATTTTTAAGGGATTCTTTCACCCTTCTCGTTTTCAAGATCTATTTTCATGTCAAGTATTTCATGTTCCTTTTTATTATGTTGGGTTATGATCTATATATCTATAATACTGATATTTTATGTTCATATGATGAGAGGCCCCATTTGATCTCTTCAAGTCAGTATTTTGAAGTTTTAAGTGGCACCGTTAGTATAAAGACCCGCACTTATTTCGTACATAATCTTGAATTTATTCAAGAAAACACTTCCTTTTACATTGAGGATCTTTTCAAGTTTATATCTTTAGAGAATTAAGACAAAACATTCATAACATTACACATTGTTACATAGTGGATACCATAAAATCATTTCCCATTTTCCTCAGAATATAAAACATTAAAACATAAAAAAAGACTCCTTGGAAATTCTTCAACATTTAACATGTATTCCTTCCTTGTATTACTCATCCATTAACCTGTGAAAAATCATTTAAAAATTTGGGATGAGCACAAAAGCTCAGTAAGGTATGAAAAAGAAGGAAAAATCACATTAGTCCATGAATACGCATGATGTATGAAAACATTTTCAGAGGACATGATTTCCACCCATAAATACATACTTTGTGTAACATGATATTTACACAAGATCCACACAAACATAAATATAATCATAGAGGCATCATGTGTCATTACTTACATAATCTTGTAACCATCTTGGCTACTTTAAAATTTGTAACCCTCACGGCTACCTTACTTTGTGTAACCATCACAGTTACACTTGGAGTAACCATACGGCCGACCTCCAACTTACTCATACCCAATGCATTGGAGGGAAATATAGGTCCCACCCTTCATCATAAACAATTACCAATAACCAAAACATAATCATACAACATAAATAATAGCATAAAAACATTTCTTTTGAATCTTGTAAAACAGAATTTTAAAAGGGGATTTTAGAAGAAAAGTCCCTTATAAACATCATATACTTGAAGTGAGACTTAATAGAGTGGATGGAATATGTATATACTCTGTAAATAAACATAATGAAACATAATATAAACAGAACCCATCACACAAACAATTTAAATAGCACACAAATAATAAAGTAGATGGTTAACCCAAAGAATGGAAATCGGGTTAAGAATTCCCTTACCTTGGGCTTGTCTTACTTCAAAATTGTTTAAACCTCATGTATAATGGTTAAAAGAGTGTTATTAGTATTTTAAAGAAACATTTTCATGTTTATAACATCTTATATGGTCATTTCATAACCTCATTTCACCCCTTAATTGTTAGTATTTTGTTCCTTGCATTATTTTGGGTGAGTTCTTTTGTGATTTTCACAATCGGTTCATGATGAATCGTTCTTGTTGATTGGGAGTGAAACTCCAGAATTGGAATGGAGTAGTATTTACATATTTCCAATACCATAAATTATACCATTTATCACTTTTATGCTTTATATGATGATGATTCATAAGTTAAAACATTAATTATGTTCGTTTAGATCATTTAAGTGGTTCTTTGATAATTACAACCTCATTTAGTCTTATAAATTTGAGGCATGAGTACAAAAGAATTCCAGAACCTTATATGAGTTATAAAACATATATTATAACCTGGTTCGACCATATAAATGGTTTAATGACCAGACTTGAAAGAATTAATGGAAATTGAAAATACATCGTCCACGATATCGGTAATTCGACACAAATGGACAATGTTTTTTGATTCTTTAAATAAGTGGAAGAGGAGAAGAATACTGATGAGGAATTTTCCATAATCATGAGAACATAATGAATATACATGATTCTGGAGATTTCATTCCTCTTGGATAAGAGGGAGTGAGGAAAGAAGAAAAACGAATCATAAAATAAAAGAAAATCTTGAGAAATTTCTCATGAAAATTCGGCAGCCTAACGGCGTCTCTTAAAATTTCATAAAAACAAGATTGATGAGAGGAATGGAATATATCATAATTCATACAAGATATGGACAGTAAGGGGGAAATATTTAATGAAATATCCCAACACAATACAAAGGGAATGGAAGAGAATAACAAAAAATGAAAGAAAAGAAAGAAAATAAAAGAGGTTGTTTACCTCTTGATCTCTTCTCCTTGAGATCCTTCTTAAGGGATTTGATTTTGGTCTTTTGGTGAGACCAGAAGCTCTAGGACGTGGGGAAGAAGATTGGGGAGGGAATTTGGCAGAAATTAGACAATGCTCAAGGCTTGAGAGGTGTGGGAGGAAGAGGGGAGTGAGGGTGATATTTATAGTGGAGGAGGGGAGGTATTTTAGATTATTTTAATTATTATTATAATATTTTTATCAAGACTATGAATAATCTCAAATCAAGTGGCCTTAATTAGTGAAAATATCAAGTGAGTTCGAATCAAGTGGCCTTGCATCACTTATGATGTCATAAATAGTGCATTTTTACTGATAAATTGATTATACGGTATTTTATCATATTTCACTATTCACCGAAAATTCAAGAGTTTCAGAAAAATACCAAAAATTTACCCCAACCATTTTTCGATGTGTAGAATTCAAAAATTAACTCCATTTTTCAAAAATAATTTTCTAAATATTATTAATTTAATTTTTAAATAAGGTCACAATTAAATCGAAAAATAACAATATTGAAGTGCAATTAGTTTTATGTGACATTGGAAAATTAATTAAGATCCCATTATCCTATTTCCATGGGAAAATAAAATAATATTATTATTTACTATTCATGAGGTCATATTACTATTCATATTACTATTCATAAGGGCATGTTACTATTCACCAAAAAAACAAGTTTGTTTCATCAGACTCTAAATAACATACTGAACACAATTGTAGATGATAGTTTCTTGAAATTCAAAACATAGAAGAAATAAAATTATGTTTAAAGGATACTTATAAATATATACCTTAAACAAAATTTCAAGAATTTTCAATTTATTTTTAGAAAACCTTGGGATGTTACAGTTAGGCTGCCGAATTTTTAAGGGATTCTTTCACCCTTCTCGTTTTCAAGATCTATTTTCATGTCAAGTCTTTCATGTTCCTTTTTATTATGTTGGGGTATTATCTATATATATATCATACTGATCTTTTATTTTCATATGATGAGATACCCTATTTGATCTCTTCAATTCAGTATTTTGATGTTTTAAGTGGCACCGTTGGGCTGCCGATTTTTTAAGGGATTCTTTCACCCTTCTCATTTTCAAGATCTATTTTCATGTCAAGTCTTTCATGTTCCTTTTTATTATGTTGGGATATGATCTATATATCTATCATACTGATCTTTTATGTTCATATTATGAGATACCCTATTTGATCTTGTCAATTCAGTATTTTGAAGTTTTAAGTAACGCCGTTAGGCTGCCAAATTTTCATAAGAGAAATCTTATTTTTGTCTTCCTTCCATGTTTTTCATTTCATATGGTATATCTTTAAAATTTCATTACCATGTTCTTATATCCTTTATGTTCTGTTCCTCTACTGTTTTATGGATCATTTATGAGTGGGTGACCCATGTCCCCTCTCTTTTCAATGTAATCTAAAACCCTGTAACATAGTCGTTATGCTGCAGAATTTTCGTCTGAAAATGTCTCTCTCTTTTTCTCAAATTATTTTATTTTATTAATTGAAAACTCAAAGCTCTTTCTTCTATAGGGTTATTCACATATATATCAAAATGTTATATTTTAAATTCTGGGATTTACATACACGAAACCTTCTTTCCGTTTTCGTGGGTTTAAAGTGACATAAAGATCACGTCTTTAAAGCAGTTTTTAAAATGCGATGACTATGAAATGAAACCCATTTATTTTGTGATATATGGGTTGTTTATGAAACAATTGATTATGATATATGTGGCTCACGTGATGATAAATAAAAATTTAAGGGTGCACCCTGATAGCGCTCCAATGCATTGGGTAATGATGTAACCACTAGAGATTATAATTTTAACGATATCTTGGTGAATAACCTTGGTAATTTCAAATGACACCTTGGGGATGGACCTTGGTGATATGTTCATGATTGTCTAAATTAAATTTTGTAGTCACATCTTCAAGTTATTAAACATGTTATTTTTATTATGATATGCCTCGTTATCTCCTTTTCATGCCTTAAAATTATTTTTCACGATTTTTAATGTATCTCAAGTTCACATGTAAAATGTTTCCCTTATTTCCCTTACTGGGCCTTCTGCTCACCCTTTCCTTTGATGTATGCTCCCAGGTTATGAGATGATGTAATGAACTAGGATGAACAATGAAGAATCCTTTCAAGTGTTTAAGAAGAATTTCTTATGTTGTCATGTATTAAGTTCCTGGTTTCCAAGACACTAAACCTTAAAGATCCACGGTTTTGTATAATGTAATGAAAAGTTATGTTATAAAAAGGCAGGATTCTATACCTTCATAGGAAACTGAAATGGTAGGCCGCATTTAATGATTTATAATGCACTTTCAAACTATATTAAACTCATTGGTACTGAATCCATAGATAATAGAATTCATGGATTTGGATTTGAGGTCATATTCAGCTTCTACTATAGCATCCCATGTCTTGGGTTCATCTTTAGGAATTTCATAGGGATTGAAAACTTTCATATAGACCTTCAAATTAAGATTCTTCAAGTAGATAGTTAGCCAATATTTCCAACACCCTTAGTTTTCTCCATTGAAGTATGGTGCATGAATCATGTGTATTCCTTCTTTGGAATCAACCATTGTAGTAACTTCGGAATTGATCTTTAAAATTCAACCAGTAGGAGTTGAGAACTCGAAATATACTTTCTCTGATACCAATTGTTTTCCCAATAGAGTTTCATAAAGACTCAAGAAAGGGGTGAATTGAATTCTTACTTTGATATTAATTTTTGTCCCGGTATAGTTGCACAAAGATTCAAGAGGGGGTGAATTGAGTTCTTGAAATTTTATTCTATTTAAAACCATCCACTTAAAGTTTTTTCAAACCTAACCCGAAAATTTTTAAATAAATATACATCCAAAAAAAAGTGAGGCATATGAGATTTATAGTGTTTCATGGAATAAATATCCCTTAGTACACTTCACCAACTCTCTCTCAATGAGGTTGGTGATTTCCACTAAACATTTACTTTTTATAGGGACCTCGATAGTTGATTATAATAAATTTTAACTTATTAAAAAGGTTCCAAGAGATTTAACTAGGATCTCCCTTTATAAGACCTATCTACAGTCATTACACACTCAATACAAAGAGTGTGAACTTTACAAAGAATGAGATGAAGAAAAATATTATAGGTTCAGCACACAGTTGCAAGCAGCAACTGACAAATGACCAAGATCCTTTAGAGATAAATTAGACTTTGAATGCAACTCTGAAGATAGTTCATTTATAATAGATAAAACATTAAAACACATAGCAGCATCATATTTTTCTTTTCAATCATATAGAAAAAATAGCTTCAAAAACAAAGTATATGTGAGAAGTGGTTCTTGTGTTTTTATAACTGTTAAAAACTTTAGAGAAGTTATTCAATTTTGGTATTCAAATGCTTCATAAATTCAAATGGTAGAGAGTAAATAATATAATAATCAAAAATTAATTTTTTTTCCTTTGCATGTGACTTTTCTCTGGAAATAGAAATATAAAGGTAGTCATTTTGGAGTAGTTTTGGTCTTTCTTAAAATTACACGATGTCTTGGAAATATAAACTTTAAATAGATCCTCCTTTCTTCATTCAGATGTCACTACTTTTGATGATACTCATATAGGAGTATACTTTTCTTAAAATATTACAATGGTAATAAGATTCTCAAGATTTTAGTAAAATATCATGAAAATACCAAACTTCATAAGTCTTTATTTTCATGGGTCTTTAGGTTTTAAAAGACTTTATCTTCATAAGTGTTTTGACTATGTGTAATTTGAGTCTTTCATTCCAAATGTAAGTTTTTTCTTCCAAACGTAAGTCTTTTCTTCCAAACATAAGTCTTTTCTATAAGCCTTTTCCTAAACATAAGCCTTCTAGAATTTACAAAAATTATAGAAATTGGAGCATCGTAAGTCTTTCATTCAGAATGTATGTCTTTGAGTGTATGACTTCCAGACTTAGAAAATTTTCTTTAGCTAGAATAAAAACAACTTATAAAAGTATTTTGAATATTATAAAAATTTATCTGCACACCTTAATAAAAATCATTAGTAATAAAAATTAGGGTTTTGTGATTATTAAAACTTAGGATAAACTAAGATATATTGGAATAACATTAGTGTGTCAAACTAAAGGCCTTCAGGCCATGTGTGTGTTATAAAAAGAATTTGAATATTAAAATTCATTGAAAGTTCTAAAATATAAATGATAAATAATAATGTTAAAAATGACGTTTCAATAGTAAAAAGTAGATAATAATATTTTAATAAGTGAAAAAATGATAAAACGAGTTCTTTTATGATAGAATATTTGGAGAAAATGATGACCTTTGTGTTTTCGTAATATTAGAATTATAATAACCTATAAAATCTATATTTTTGTGTTAAATTTTGAGAAAAAAGTGGTATCAAAGTGAGGTTTTTTATGATGGATTTTGGAGTAGGAATATAAGACGGATGTGTTGGAATGGTAAAGTAGTGTCATACGCAAGCTAAAATAGAAAGTGGACTAGATAAACCATCAAGATTGTGCAAAAAAATATTGTGCATGGACCTTTATCATCTAGTGATTATATATAGGGGATAAGTATATTTTATGTAGAGTACTTATATAGGTATGGGGTCATAAGATATATAGTTTTCACACAATTCTTGATAATTGTGTATGTTTTTTGGTTGATAATTTGTAGAGTTGAAGTGTTTCTTTTCTTAAGATCAGAGTGGCCTTGTGTGGTAGTTTTTTCAAGTAAATAAGTGATTAAAATTACTTCATGTTTGAATGAGATTTTTTTTAAGTTTTTATTCCTCTAGTTCCTTTCGGTTCAATTTTATAGGACCATGGTCTCATCCTTCCATTGTTTGAATGTGGTTTGAGTTTTTGGGATGAAAATTTTTTAAAGGAAGATGTAAAGATTTTCATTCTTCTTTGAACTAAAAATTGTGGTTAATTATCTTATATTTATATTTTATTTTCATTATGATTATGGTTAGGATTTTTTAGGAAGAAAAGTTTTGAATGTTGAGATAATATAATAACCTATAAAATTTATATTTTTTAGTTTGTTAAATTTTGAGGAAAAGGTGGTATCAAACTATGGTTGTCTAGGTTGGTGTTTGGATATGAGTTGTTAGAGTTTTTTGGGTTCAATTGTATCCATTTTTTGAGTTATGGTGGTTTTTTTGTTGTGCATTTCTAATTTTTATCTAACATCCATGTATTAGAATTTGATTTGATTATAGTGTGATTAGGTTATATTCATTGGAATAATATTTTGGATCGCATATAGTTGGATTTTGATGTTTTGTGATTCTTTTTAAAGTAATACATGCCATATGTTTGACTTATACCCTTGGATCTAGTCCTTGACCCCTGAATTATTGTAGGTGGGCTTGGTATGTCACTCTCAGTATCATTATCAACCCAGAATGGGATATCAGTTGGGTCAATTCCTAACAAGAAGTGAAAAGAATAATGATTTAAGTGATTACACAATAAAATAAGTGAAAATGATGATGACTTGAACACTTTTGTAATTAAATAAATGAAAAAATAATGGTTCGGGTGCTTGCACAAATGCTAAGACTATAATTCCCAAGTTATCTTGATATTTATATGTTAAATTACAAATATATCCCTAAAAACTCATATAAATGGGTACATCTACTTTGTCTCCCAAGACATCATTCTAAGGTATGAATTTCCATTATCCCTCCTATATATTTTACCCTCATAAGTTCCTTTACTCCATCACAAAACTCTATCAAAATATCTATGCACTCCTCCAACTCCTTTGGAGTAGGAGGTTTCATCAAATGTTGGCATGGGTATTTTCTTATTTGAACTAGTTTATATTATTTCTTTTTTTATATTTTCTTCAGGATAAACCAAATTTAGGTTGTTCTTATAATCAACAATTTTGGTGTATTCTTAATTTTTTTCATTCTCAAAAGATAAAAAACTTCACAAACATATTTATCACTTCTCCCCCCCCCCTTCTCTTTTCTTCCTTTTTAATTTTTATAAACCAATTATGGGAAGACTTTGTTTCTAATGAATGGAGCTATAATTTTTTATTTACCTTCCAATATATTCATGTAGTTTCAAATATATCTCCAAGGTGAGCATAAATCTACATATGTATAGAAGTTTGAGTTGACTAAATTCTCATAAAATAATATTAACAATTTATTAGATTTTTATTTTTATTGTTCTATGAATAATTAAAATCTCATGGGTGGGAAATCACTCCCTATGGATGAGCATAATATACATATAGATAAATATATCTACCTCATCTTTTTATTATCATCATAATGATATATATATTTACATACAAGCATAATGTTTTAAATATATGTACCATGAACTTTTACAATGGAATCACCCTATAGCGTTGGAATTTTAATAACAAGAAAATCAAATCCCATGAAGGAAGAATTTTAATGACAAGTAAAACAAAATTTATGTATGTGGAACTTCAATAATAAGAAAATAAAATCTCATTGAGGTAGAACTTTGAAAATAAGATGCAATCATATGTAATAATTTGTTACACCACCTCAACTTTTGATCCTCGCTTGACCAAGACCACCGCCAGTTACTCATTAAACACACCATCGCCTGCTCAGTAAACACACTGCCTCAACTTCCAACTGCTGATGCATAAGGAACCTTTTCATATACTTAGTCCCTTCTTCTGTTTGAGGTTCTTTCTCTTTGGATAGTTTGAAATACCCGGTTAATGGGATAGATAAAGGTTTAGATCCAAACATTCCAAATATTTCCACTATTTTTGGATGTAATCCGACTGAGATGATATCAATGTTCCATGCTTATAGTCCCTCTAAATTCTCATCCTCGAAATTTGTTTGGATTCCCTGAGATCCTTCATCTCAAACCTTTCAGAAAAAATCTGTCTTCTGCTCTTCAATCCACTTTAGACCCTCTGAAAGCATGTCATCTATGTACAAGAGAAGTACAGTGAACCTTCCATCATCAAACATCTTCAGGTAGCACCAATGATCTGTATTACACTAGATGAACTTTCATTTTTCCATGAAGGCACTGAACTTTCGGTTCCATTTCTCTGGTGCTTATTTCAGTCCATAAAAATTTTGTTTGAGATTTCACAACAGATTACTTTTGGATTCCTTGAATCCTTCTGGTTTCTCCATGAATATTTCATCCTTTAAATCTTCATGAAGAAAATCTATTTTCACATCTTTAAGATGTAGTCCTTCATCCACAACCAGAAAAAATATTTTACCAAAATCCACTCCTTCTATTTTTTTAAAGCCTTTCAAAACTAACTTTGTATTTTACCACTTCCTACCATCTTCTTCTTCCTTTAATAGATAAACCCATTTTTTCTTCAACACACTTTTCCCAATGGGAAATTATGTTAGGTTCCATGTTCTAGAAACATGCAAAGAGTCCAACTCCTTCTTCATTACTAACTCTCAACGTCTCAAGTCACTGATACTAGTCGCCTCTTTTAGGATTTCAACTTATCTACCATCCATAAAAAGTAAATAATCCATATCAAATCTGAACCTCTACACTGGTCTCCTGACTCTAATAGATCACCTTAACTCTAGAGGTTATGCTCCTTCCAAAACTACTTTGTTTGGAACTCTTCCCTGGGTTTCTTTAGTCCCAGATCTTTCTGGTACATCTGGCCTTGGAAACACCACAGAATCTAACATCCATTTGAAATTTTTCCTTTCAGACAATCAAATGTTTCTGAAACTTGAGTGATTACTAAACTATCTAGATCTTTCGTACTTCCATTCAGATCGGCATGTTCACTAATTCTTTTCTCTCAGTTTCATCTTCCTCCAGATTTTGATCCTTCCACAGAATCCTTTCATTAAAGTGAACACTTCAGCATCTGGTGACCTTTCGGAGATCATTATCCCATATTCAAAATTCAAAGTCTTTGACACCATGACCTATAAAGAAACAT
This sequence comes from Viscum album, assembly GCA_963277665.1. NCBI lineage: Eukaryota > Viridiplantae > Streptophyta > Magnoliopsida > Santalales > Viscaceae > Viscum > Viscum album. The sequence continues at coordinate 690,751,561 of OY728164.1, forward strand.
GCTCAGGACTTTGCTTCTAGCTTGTCCCTTTCCCGAGCATCAACATGGACATGGGTGATGCAACCAAAAACTTTGAAGTGGGTGACATCAACCAATCTTCTAGTCCAAATCTCTTCTAAAAGCTCCTACCTTGGTGGTATGCTACATAGTTGACTGATTCCACCCAAATTTCCTTTAAGAAACTAGAATGTAGCCTAATGCTTTGGGTTATCTCATTCAACGTATAATTCATCCACTCTATCACACCATTTTTTCTAGTGTTCCAAGAACCATCTTCAAAAAATGAATTCTTTTTTTTTTCAACGAAACCTACAGAATTCTCTGCTTTTGTACACTCAACTGTTATCAGACCTCGATCATTTAAGCTTTAAACAGGCCTCCTTTTCCAACATGGATCTCCATAAAATGAAGGTTTTGAAAATTTCAGACTTGTTCTTGAGAAATAATGTCCACGCTTTCAATGTTGCATCATCGATAAAGGTAACCTGGTATAATGTCCCTCTATGAGAATGAACTGGTGTTAGTCCTCATACATCCATATACACTAGTTCCAACTTCTGGTTCTATGGTGTCTTTCATAATGTATTGAAGAAAAACCTTTTGTTGCTTCATAAGGATACACTCTTTACATGTTTCATACTCCATGTGATTGAGTTTCAATCTTCCTTTAGAAACCAAGACTTTCATCCACTTATATAGTCAAGACAATCATACCAAAACTTTTTTATTCCAAAAGATGTTGCTTCAGCAATTGTTTCACCTTCCAAACTCCCAGTAAAGTACAACATTCTATTTTTCACACTTTTGTCCACCACCATGGATCCCCATGTGATTTTCTATGCTCCTTCCGCAAAACTTGTATAGAAACCTGCATCATCCAGCAGACCAACCAAGATCGTATATTTTTGTAGCCTCGACATGTTCCTCACCACTTTCAACTCTAGAAAGTATTCACTCCTGATTGACATTCATACCAACCTTTCCAACTATCTCAAGGGTTTCATCATTAGAAAGATAAACCTTGTCAAAACTTCCAGATACATAATTCCTCATACTCCCTCTATCAGGTGTTGAGTGGAATGAAGCCCCGGAATCAATGACCCATGACTCCAATAAACTGGTGACACTTAAAAACAAAGTGCTTTCCTCAAATACGGTATTTACGGGAGAACTTCCAGAATTAATTCTTCTTTCTCTAAAATCCTTCTTCAAGTGCTCCTTGTTTCCGCAATGCCAACATGTGGGTCTGATCTCAATTAATTTCCCTCAACTCTTCTCTCACTTTTGAAAACTCCCTTTTAACCTTTCTGTTGAGTGGAGTGCCCTCTACCTTCCACATTAAAGGCAGTTCTCGTAGTTGTCTTAACCTCCTTCTACCTAATCTATTCATTCAAAATTAGTGAAGCGCCCTCTACCTTCCACACTAAAGGTAGTTTTTCTAGTTACCTTAGCCTCCTCCTACCTAATCTCTTCATTCAAAATAAGACCACAAACGTTCTCAAAAACTAAGTCAGTATTACCACTTAAGTTACTTTCCATGATAACCATCGCATCCCAAGATTCTGGAAGTGATAAAAGAAGAATCAATGCCCACATTGGCCCTCCAAACATCACATCTACCTATTCGAGTTAACTCTAGAGCATGTTGAAGTCATTGACATAGTCTGTCACTGACTTTTCTCCGGAAATCCTTAGGATAAAGAGTCTCCATATCATAAAAACTTTGTTCATTGCAGTAGGCTTCTCATACATGTCTACGAGAGTGAACATTAATCTCGCAGTAGTTTTTACCTCCCAAATGTTGAAGTCCATGTTTCGGGCCAACATCATCCAAAAAAACAAGTGCTTTCTAGTTGATTCTTTCACATTCTGCTTTGTCTATAGCTTCTAGTTTGGTGCCCTTCAATGAAACATCCAAATCTCTCTGAAATAGATAATTGTCAATCTGAATCTTCTAGGATCTAAAAACTGACCCGTCGAATTTTTTGATCTTGCCCTTACTTTCTTCCAACATCATTCCTTCTGAAATAGTAAACTCTCACTGAAACGATAAGTGGAAAAGACAAGTACCTCACCAGAAGTCTTCTTTCAAGCCAAACTCGGATACCACTTGTTATACTGAAACTGCCAAATTTTGAAATGTCCTGAAACTTCAACATGCAGAACGAGGTCGGAAGTTTTGAAATTGGTGACACTCGATGTCAAACATCTGGAAAATGGAACTAGGCTCCAAAGTCTCATGCCAAATCACCTTGATCTCAATAGAACTTCTCAAATGAAACACGTGCAAACGGAAGAATAAAAATTACACCAACACTGAGCAACAAGGGAATTTGAATGGTTCAAACTTAGTCCTACTTCACAGGAGAAACATTATTGCTTTTATTTGAAACGAAAGATAAAGAAAACAATTACAAGCTTGTGAACAAGTGACCCCACTCGCCTATATATAGACAAATCCAACTGATTGATTTGGTGTCACGACCTTCTGATCACCATGGATGACCCTGTTTGACCAAGGCCAACGTTGGATGCTCTACAAACACGCCCTCAGTGAAGAATTTAAGAAAACATTTTACTCTTATTCATCCCTCTAAAGAATCTTATACACCCTTTGAAAATGTAAAATTATTCTTATGCATCAATAAAGTTACTCTTATGCAAGTCAAGCTTAACCGCACTTCCATCATCTGGAATCAATTGTCGTCGCTACAGTTACATGGAGTTCTGGACTTCCTAATTTCAACTGAACTACCACCATCCCATTTCGTAAGATATCTTCAAAGTCACTCCTTCCAAGAGACGTATTAACTTAGCTAGAAAAATTTTCTCACAGAAAATGCAACATGAGGTGCTTAGGTGCTAAAGTTTAGAGTAGAAGCTTTTAAGTGTGTCGTGGTATATGGTGATCAAGTGGTTTGGACTGTCCCTGGACATCCATAGACTAATGCCACAACATATTTCTCTAAGACTAGAAGACTTAGTTAATAAATGTTTTCAAGTGACGCATATTGTTCCAAAGCATGGGTTCATCGCCTTATTAGTCGGTTTGGATAAACGATAGATCATAGAGAAACTCTATGGGTGGATTTTTTTTCCCCTCGCTCTATCTTGTAAGGTAGAGAGCTCTAAAGGTGGACTATTGTGTCGTTCCAAGTTTTATGATGGTGGCATGATAAATAAAGGCTTATAAATCATTTGTTCTTTAAAAGTATTGATTATTTTATGTTTTCGCAAAGTTATGGTGGTTTTAGGAATCTCTCCACATTCCTTCAATCGGTACTGTATCGAGATGTGGGTTGTTGATTTGTATGGATCATTATCAACACATGATAGAATCATCAAAGCTTTATTGGTCACCTTGGTGTATTTAATTTGGAAAATGCACAATTTATTTTTACTTCAAGACCATCTGATGGATATTAGAAAACTCTGACGCTAGTGTCATTTTATTGTTTGATTATTGAAATCAAGAGGTAAGAGGATGGTTCATTTTCACCATGTATTCCCCTTTCTCTCCCAACGGTTCTTCTCGGGATCTAGGGTTTCCCTCTCCTCCCTAGCATTCATTGATGCTTGTTCCTGCATCCCCTTCGAACCCAGTTGTTTCCTCCTTCCAACTTCAACAATGATCTCTTCTCATGCTTCGGTGGTGTTTCAGTTAGAATTTCGTTCTAATTCTGCTTCCTCTTTGACCTTTGTTTTTTGTTGTCTTTTCTCCAATCTTTCCTTGCTTTCAACCTCATTCTTTCGATGCTAGATTGACGTTGCTTTCCACCAACTCCATTGCTTTTTAGGGGTGTGTTTGTCATTACACGAATCTCCCGGTGTCGGTCCTTCCCTCGTGTTCGAGCATAGATCTCAGGCCTACAACATTAGATCTCATTCATTGGTCGACCCAAGTTCCGTTTCCGATTGTTTCCCTTGGTCTTGTTAGCAATGCTTCCATCCTTGAGTGTCATTATTTTGCTTTCTCAACTCGACGATGATTTGGTTTGTCAAGTGTGGCTCCCTTTAGTAGTTGTGGTGGAGATGGCGACAATTTCCAGGTGGCGATTTATTGACTTCAAGTGCTGGAGTCAAGACTCATCCTCAGCCTCTTCCCTTGCTTCAACAACCCCTTTTGCCCTGTTGCAGGTTATTTCCCGTCGGCAGTCTTCCGCCGGAATCGGTGAAGTTGTTTCAGGCCTGTGTTAAAGTCAGTGATTTCTCTTGACGACAACCCTGCATTGGTGGATCTCCTTTTGTTTTCTACCAAGCTTTGGCCCCGTGTTGTTGGCTTCAGCCAATCGGCGATTGTATTTCTTGCACCAAGGATTCCTTGTTGGTGGAGGCTTTCCAAGGTGGGGATGCTTCACATCACGGCTTCTGACGACGCGTTGCATGTTGGTTGTGCTCCCTGTTGTTGTTGCGGGCGGTGGTGGTGCTTTAGGTTCTCACCCCTAAAGGTGTGCCGCGAACAGCGATGCAGGGACAGCATCAAGTTCCCCTCTTTGATTGGTGTTGGGCTTCGACCAGTATTTCTTTGGATCGGGATTTGGTCTCCTGGTTTTTGTGTGCCGTTTCGGCCCCTTGTGGTGTTTTCGGTCGTTGAGCTGGGTGTCAAAACCCATAAATATGAGTTAATACAGAACTTCTTTGATATAAATATTTTCATGCCAAGAAATATATATTTAAGCAAATGATATTTATCAGGATTATCATTTTTTTTTTTTTTGTGCTTCGTTCAAAAATATAGAATTATTCTGATGAATCTGTTTTTACCAATTCTTCTGTACATAGGAATAATATTTTAATTTATTTACAAAAATAAAATAACATTTAAAAAAACTCTTAGCTCCTAAATTCCTCACTTAAACTGGCACGTAAAAAAAATGCAATTCATCCAAATTATTTCATAAAGTATTTGCAGCCAAGGTTTAAAAGCTGCTGCTTAAAATGCCTAAAATGCAAGTAAACATGCTGAATGATGGAGATGAAGCAAAAATAAGAGTGAAAAGGGCTGGGAATTCACAGAGTCTTGTCACCCTTCAATGGACCCTCCCCATACTGATAAGCACTGCCGAGCATGAGGGCGACAGTGGTGCCCTGGGCAAGCACGCGGAGTCGCATCAGCTGCTGCGATAGCCGGCTGTTGCCCCTTTTGAAACTGATAAGGCCTGCCACCAGCACTCCCACCGTCACTGCAGCACCTGCACCCATTTCCAATGATTGCCAGTCCCAACAGCAATATGATCCAAAAAACTTGTGCAGTAATTAACAATTGAGATCCATCTGTTTCACTTAATTCTTTAATTCCTTGTTGAGTGCATTTGTTCATGATACTTTAAATATATTGCAAAGAACGTTCATAAAGGTACATAGAAATATAAAAGGAAACATCCTCTTAAATGTCTCAATTTTGGTGAAATTGGTCATTTTGTAGTGAATTGTTGGAAGCTTAAAGAGGAGGATAGTGAAGAAGAATTGTCGAAGAAATTCTCAAGAAAAAGGTTCAACAAATTCAGCAAAGGTAAAGCTTTCATCAGGAATAAAGGAAAAGATTTCTTTTAAAATTAAATAAAAAAAACAAATCTTATAAAGCAAGGAGAAAGATTCATGTGAAGGCAACATGAGTGAAGATGGATCCTCAAGTGATCAAAATGGAAAGACGCTCGTGGAAAATGTGAGTGACAAAGAAGATTCGTCAAGTGATGAAGAAGTAGAAAGTAGCACAGAAAAAGAAGAAACTCAAATGGATTTTATTCAAAAGAGAGAACCGGAGACATGTATTTCTAAGATATCTAAATTGAAAAGAAATCAAAGACTTTAAGAAATCATCACAAGCGTCGAGTGTTGAAAATTCAGTTTTTGAAGAAAATGACACTTGATTGTTGAAAAGAATTGAAAATTTAAATGTTTTGCTTGCTGAGAAAAATTAAGGTGAAGACTTTGAGAAGAAGTTTCTTATCAAGGAAAAGTAGAAAATTTTCAAATGAAGTTGTTGGAACACGAGAGCAATATGAAGAAATTCATGTTTGATTTCAAAAAATCAAAAAAGATTGTTGGTGAATGTTTGAAGATTGTCTTAACCAATAATGACCTCACACAATAGGCAAGAAAGATCATGGTTATATAGAAGAAAAAGATTGTGTCCAATCAATGAAAAAAGTGAAACTTTGAAGCAAAATCTGCTCTAATGTGAAATACAAAAAGAATCAGAAAAAAAAAACCATACTATGCAGAGGAGAGATAGAAGAGTACTCAGGAATTTTGTTTCACGAAAAGAAGGTTGGCGGAGCTCTCAAAACATCAGAAAGCAACAAGGTACAGTAGCAGGGCAAAAAAATCGTTTTCTGAGGAATCAGTTTTGTATGGAAACTGTTTGTTGGGGAGGTTACGGACACATGCCAAGGAGTGCCAACTCGGTTGAATCATCGAAAAGCTTCAAAAAAAATTCAAAGGTTAAGAAAAGGAGAAGTTGCAAAGGTTATATAGTGGTTATACTTGTTAGAGGGTGTGTTTAGTCAGGTCCCACATCAGGCTTCAGTATTGTTTTATCATTATTATTCTCTCTAAAAAAACAAGGGGGGCAGCGGCCCTCATAGCCAGCCAGCCCTGCCTATCTGTTGCCACCCCTCAGCCCCCATCGCTTGTCCAGGTTGCGCACCTCCTCCCTCTCTCTCCCAATAGCTGTGGCGGCCCCGAACTTCTCAACATCGTCCCACCTTCTCCGGTCACGCATCTCCCAGCGCCAACCTCCTGCGGCTGAGTGCGCCTCCCAGCATTGAACCCCTGCTACGCGCGCCTCCTGCTGTCGACACCCCCACTGGCACGTCACTCCCTCTACTGCTCCTAGCAGCAGCACCAGGCGCGGATCCCTCTTCCAGATGCGACCTTTGATGGCGCAACCTCACTATTGCGGTGCTCCTACGGTTTCTCCAGAGCAAGGCGTGCCCTGACATCAGGCAACCCAGGCTGGTGCCGCTACTCCAATCCATTCTCCGCCACAGCTCCCCTATGGCGCCTCATTTGACACGCAAGCTTCGTCATCCAATCTGGCTGTCCAGCCCCTTCTTCAGCCCATCCAGTGTGGCCCCTACAGTCATCTCGCTGCACCATTACGTGTCATTAATCCATGTCTTGATGTGATCCAGCTGTTCCTACCAAACATTTGATAGGTGCCCCGTCACGTGTTGTTCCTGCACGCCTGGATGCTCTTGACCCGACAATTCCTGCAGAGTCGCAATCTGGCTATTCTGGCTGGTGTATTCCTTTTCCAGTTATTTCTGCTGGTTCCACATGACAGGTGTTGTTTCTTGGTTGGCACATCTTTTTCAGCAACATCATTCATCTACTTCATCTTGAGGGGGGGCTGCGATGGCGGATGGTCTTTTCTTATGTTTAATCTTGTTCTGTAATCAAGTTGGGTATTTCCAGCATGAGGAGTGTTAGGAGTGTTGTTGTTTTTGTTTTCTTTAATCATGTATCCAAGCTAGGCAGTGAGGGTGTGTTTAGTCAAGTTCCACATCGGACTTGAGTATTGTGTTGTCATTATTATTCTCTATAAACAAACACCAATCCCTCCCTTGGAAGGATATCTTGGGTATTGGGTTACGGGCTCCTCCATTCTAACAATACTCATTTCATATGACCGGTGATTCGAAACATCTAAAGGATAGAGAAATACAATGGATGTTTGAGATAACCTTTGGAAATAATAGTTTGATTAAAATTGAAAGAGTTGAAACAACTGAAATTAGGGAAGGAAAACTGAAATATAAGGATATTCTTTTTTGTGAATGGTTTGAAACATAATCATTTGAATGTTTTACAATTATGTGACAGCGGAAATGATATGATTTTCAAAAAAGAATAGTTGCATTGTGAAGCATTTGAAGGATGGTTTGATTTTGACCAAAGACCAAAGAAATGGAAACCATTTTCAAGTGGGAGGTTCATGAAGATGCTGTTTGGGGTGAAAATAAGTTGATAAGAGAAAGAAATACGGTTTGTGATACTTGTTGAAAAGGTAAAATGGTGAATGTTTAAGAGAGTGGATAATCAAACGACAAATCCCTTAGCACTTGTTCATTCAGATATTTGCAGACCTATGAAGCCAAAATCAACTCATGAAGATAAGTACTTTGTTTCCTTTATAGATAATTTCACCTGGGATTTCATGTATTATATATATAAAACATAAATTTGATGCTCTAATGATGTTTAAAAGCTAGAAAAAATCCAGAAAAGGAGATCAATTATCCTGTTAAGATCCGAACGAATGATGGTTACAAGTGGAAAATTCAAAAGTTATCTTGAGAAGCATGAGATTCAACAAGAATATAGTTCGCCATATGCTCCGCAACCGAATGGAGTGGCAGAAAGAAAGAACCGGAATCTTATATAGATGGCAAGGACAATGCACGTGGAACGTGGAACATGGAACGTCAAAATATTTTTGGGGACAAGCAATTGCCTCAACGGTTCACATTCAAAATCTTTGTTTGTTTCGACCAAATTCTGATAGAACCCCTACAAAATGTGATACTATAAGAGACTAAACATCAAGTATTTCCAAGTGTTTGGAAGTCCATGTCATATAACAAGCAATTCCTAAAATCTTTAGAGAAGAAAGTCAGGAAATTCAGCCAAGTGTTGGATGTGTAATAGAAATAAAGTCTATTAAACGTGACATCATAAACTCTAATGGATGCAGCAAGTTGCGTAGGGTGGCATGATGTTGCGGAATCGTCATGAGTCACAACGACAGAAACGAGAAAAACGAAAGAAAAGAAAGCAAAGGACGCAGCGATTTACGTGGTTCGGGAATAATCCCTACGTCCATGGGAGAGGCAGAATTTCACTACTTCGAGAGCACAAATTACAGAGGGTTTTTTTCTTTTGGTAGTAACCCTAGCCCGAAAATGGGCTACATATGAAGAAGACGGTCCACTGTTCCGAATAGTAAGTCCGCGTTGCAACAGTGATCGGCGGCCACCTTTGTCAAAAGTGCTACAGTCCAGTTGACCCCAAAGTCTGCACTGCTACAGTGTCTGTCGGTGTCGGTCGGTCAGCTCCGCTACTGTGGTCAACATTGCTACAGTGCCGAAAAATTGGGCTGGGGACCTTCGGCCCCCGGACCCCCGAAGCAGGGGCGCGTTGCCCCCTGCAACCCCCAACGAGCTCGACCCGCGACAGTTGCGGGCCACAAGCATTCGGCCCAACCGGATCGGGCAACACCAATCCAATACATGAAACTCTATTGGACACATAAGGGTGCATAGATTAACTTTGAAGTCTACCAAACGCAGCAACATGCATAGAGTAGGTTTTGAGTTTACTGGACAGAGCACCGTGAAAATCTACATAGAGCAGATCTATTCAACGTAGTGTTGGCAAGTTTATTGGATGCAGTGTTACATGACACGACTGAGATGCAACTCTACCCAATGCAATGATACTGAATGTACGTACATCACCTGATGCAAAATAAGTGAGGGGGTTCTACTCAACATTAACATATGTGAAGTCTACTCGACGTGCGTCTACTCAACAAAGAGAATGCATATTCTACTCGACACAGCACCAGCGCGTTACTACTCAACGCAAGGTTAATGAAATTTCACCGAAAACAATGCATGCGCAATCCACCCAACTGTGAGGCCCAACAGGTAAGATACCCTGAAAACGGGGGTGAATCAAGGTATACTGTAATTGATTATTTTAAATTGGGCTTCCTACTTTTGGATCTTGTTTCACATCTTGAAGAACAGACTTTTCCCAACCTTACCAGACGTATGCAAACAAGTAAGAAGCAGAACACAAAGCACACATCAATTTAAACACGCACATGTCAATAACAGTTGATGCATTAAATACATTGGGGGGAGGGGATTTTTCTCCATACAAGTGAAAAGAGGGGGTTGAACTCCAAGGTTTGACATGTGCCTTTCGAACACTTCCCTTGAACATGGGTAGATACTCCAGTTTCACAATACTTCGCTCCCCTATTTTGCTAAGATTTATGGCACTACTACTATCATCCACATAACCAGCCCAACCTAGTCATCAGCTTCTGTTCACCGGTTTCACCATAATATAAACCATAGAACACTGTAACTCTGATATAGCACAGTATTCTCTTCGCAATAATTAAATGACTCCCCTTTTGGTTACTATGGTATCTTGTTGGTAAGCATGCGGCATACACAATGTCAGGTCTGGTAGCAGCCAAGCAACATTGTTGCCAAAGGCACGCTGAGAGGTGCTGCAAGGCACGCCGGGAGCACCTCGCATGCTATTTCCAGAGGCGCTGAGGCACCGCTGAATAAAAGCGGACCCTCTAAAAAAAATAAGGGGTTCTCAGTCAACAAAAAAGCCCAGAAAAGGAGGCTCTTCTGTCAAAAAGGAGGGCACCTTAGTCAAAAAAATACCAAAAATCAAAGCAGAATTTAATGAAATAAGAATAAAAAAATACTGCCTTAACCACTGCAGCATGACTCCAAAAGTGCACAGCAAGACTCCATAGAGCACCGGCAACTCCATTCAGAGCAGCAGCAAGCACACAGTCTGGGCGGCGGCGGCATCTGGCGATGCAAGCAGGGCATCAGCAGCAGCAGCAGCTCTGCTTCTCCCTGACTTTCATCACCTTCTCTACTCTTCTACCATTGATTCTTCTACTGTATCCAAAAGGTTATTTCTCTTCTCTATCACCTATTCTTCAACATCTGTTTATCCCAGCAACAGTTTTCCTCTTTCTCTATTCCTATCTCATTTTCATTTTTTCCCTCTTTTTTCCTTCTTACTCTGGGCCTCTCTATAAATGCTTTATGATTTAATGTAACTGCAGCACCCGGTAGTGAAAATATGAGTGAGGAACGTAAGGAAAGACCCTGTTTGGAAATATGCTTATCAAGGAAATCCAAGTGACAAAGATTCGGTAACAATCAGCGAAACATGTTTCCATATGTTGATAATTTCCAATATGGAGATGGTGAAGATGAAGACATTGAAAAGATCAATTTGAAGGGTGGAAGAACTGGTATGGAAAAGTCGTCAGTTAAGTCATCATTGTTGGATTGGTGTAGCCCGATCCGGTTGGGCCGAATGCTTGTGGCCCGCAACTGTAGCAGTGCGGACTTCGGAGTCAGCAGTACTGTAGCGCTTTTGACTTCCAACCGGCAGCCACTGTAGCACTTTTGACAAAGGTGGTCATCGTTCACTGTAGCAACGCGGACTTACTTTTCGAATAGTGATCGTCTTCTCCATTTTTTATAGCCCATTTGGGGGCTAGGGTTACTACTGAAAAAACCCTCTGTAATTTGTGCTCCTGATATAGTGAAATTCTGCCTCTCCCGTGGACGTAGGGATTATTCCCGAACCACGTAAATCGCTGTGTCCTTGTTGCTTTCTTTCTTTCGTTTTCTCTTTTCTGTCGTTGCATCTCCCGACGATTCCGCAACAACCATGCAATATTGGACCAACAGATAACCTACTTTACGCATGATCTGGAATAAATTGATCATGGTAAGAAAGGAAAACTAAAGAGAATCATAAATGCATACAAAACTGAAGAGCACAAGAAAGGAATGAGAGAGCATGAAAACAAATTGCAAGATGGATATATGATAAGGGAATAGCTTTCAATGTTGTGAAATATGATAGTTTTCATTCCATGATTGAAGCAATTGGACAATTTGGTCGAAGAATGAAGCCACCAGGCTATCACGACGTGAAAGTTCGCTTACTAAATGAAGAATTGGGGCACACAAAGACAATGATGGAAGAACATGAACAAAAATGGGTAAAAAATGGTTGCACAGTTATGTCTAATGGTTGGACGAACAAAAGAAAAAGGATGTTGATCAACTTCTTAATGAATTGTCGCAAAGGGACTATATTCGTTGATACAATTGATGCTTAATCAATGCTACATCATTTTGAAAGAATTGAGACAAAATATTTGAATTGCTAGACAAATTTGTGAAACGTATTGATCCAAAAAAAATGTGGTTCAAGTTGTCACTGATAACGCCTCTCCAAATGTTGCAGCAGGTATTATTTTTATCCACCTTATTAGTATTTAAGTTTCTACACACATATTAAAATTTTCATTTATGTTTGTTTCTTTTTCTTTTCAAATCCTTTTTTTAGGGAAAATGCTCGAGGAAAAGTACCCAAATCTTTAATGGGTTCCATGCGCAGCCCATTGTCTAGATTTGATATTAAAAGATATTGGAAAACTTGGCATTACCGGGCGATTTCTTTGAGCTTTTAATATATACTCGTCCAGGGGTATTGAATATGACGAGGCAGTTCACAAGGAAGAAAGAGACCATTATGAGAGCGTTTTCAATGAAGAGATGTGCAAGGAAATTTTTACTACTATTGATCATAGGTGGGAGATCCAGCTTCATCAGCCTTTGCATGTTGTGGGGTATTCTTTGAAACTGAATTTTGTTATTCAAATTTGAATATCCAATTGGCTTTTGAAGTACAAAATGGATTAATTAAATCCATTCAAAGGTTGGTTTTCAAGCCTTGAGATCCAAGAAAAAATCATGGATGAAATTACTTTGTACAAGGAAGTTGATGATCTATTTGCAAATTCTTTGACAATTAGACTCAGGAACAATAAGGCTTCACCTGAATGGTGGTCTATGTTTGGATCTTCCACCCCAAACTTGCAAAAAATTGCTTTGAAGATTCTTAATCTCACATGCATCAAGGATGCGAGAGAAACCAGAGCATATTTGAGCATGAGAGTTTCATTTTTAAATGCATTTAATTTATTATTATAAACATTATAGCATTTATAATTGAATTAAATTGCATCTTCATATAAAAAATAGGAATAGGCTGCAACAAAAACTAAATGATTTGGTCTGCATCAAATATAATCATGCATTAAAGCATCGATTTCAAATCCTTGGCACCATTGATCCCATTAGACTTAAAGACAGAGATGATAGCAATGAATGGTTTATTGGGGGGTTGAAGAGGACGAGGATGCTGATAATGACATTGTATTTAATGAAGAGTGTTGAAGGTTTAAGTACACTATTGACGTTGGGGTTGCTGAGCCTAGATATACTTTAAGATCGAAATCAAGCTTCGCAGCCTCCACTTTTACCAAATCATATGGTATAAAACATGCACGAGTTGTTGATAAGATGACTGATGTTGAAGAGAAAGATTCGGAGGCATAGTCAAATGAAGGGTGCAGCAGTTATGATGAAACTTCCATTGATAATGATACTGATATTTAGGTACTCTAGGATTGATTATTTGGTTATGGTTTGGTTGAAACTATTAGTATGTACTTCAAATTTTTATTATTTTGATTGAATTTAAGTTTTTTTAATTTAAAATATTGCTTAAAACTGTGTGCATTTAATTATGTCATGGTATGTGTCTTAGTTTCGAGGGAGGTGTGCACCGCACACCGCATCCCCAAGCGACCCTTGCGTCGAGCCTTTGACAACTATGATTTGCAATCATTTGTTTGTAACTCTTTGCAACTTCTTTCTTTCAATTCATCAAATATGATGTCGTCCACATAGATCAACAACATTAATCTTTCATCAATGTTCTTTTTAACAAAGGTTGTGATCAACTCTTCCACATTTAAATCTCAACAATCGAGAGTACCGTATTCTTGGTGCTTTCTTTAAACCATACAATGCCTTCTTGAGCCTGCATACATACCTTATTCCCATCACTGTTCAGTTCAAAATCGTTTAGTTGCGCTATGTAAACTTCATCTTCCAACAACCCATTTAGAAAGGTTGATTTCATGTCCATTTGATAGATCTTGAAATTATTCTAAATAGCAATTGCTAATAGTTTAATTATTTTCATCCTTGCCATGTGAGCAAATGTCTCATCTACATGCACTCTTTCCATCTATGAGTACCCCTTGCATAGAAGTCTTGCCTTATTTCTGATAACTTCATCATTCTCATTTAGTTTATTTCAAAAAACTCATTTTGTTACAATAATGTTTTTATTTCATGGTCATAGAACAAGCTCCCAAGTTTCATTTTTCCGATCTTGTTAAGCACTTCATTCCTTGCTGCAATCCAACTTTCTTCCTTGGATATTTCCTCAAAATTATTGGGTTCAACAAGAGATGGTAAAGTTGTTCTCTATAATGGTTCATCCTTACTGTTTGAATAGGAGTTGTTTTGTCATCAATTATATTTTTCTCATCAATTCTGATTTTTTTCTTTATTTTCCTAGAGGTTTTGGATACTAAAACTTCACCATTTCCATCTTCTTCGTCTACATCAGCTTCAAAATCATCACCTTTGCTTTTTATTATAACATTTGTAGGTCTTGCTTCTGAATGAGCATCCAAGAAAGATATTATCATCACCTATGCTCCCAAATTTCTCTCTTTATACCACGTCATATATGGAATCTTTTCATCACCAAAGCTCAACAATGCTCGATTTGTTGTATACCATCATCACTCTTTTATACCTCTTGATGCAGTCCATCACAAATGCTTCATGATAAATTTGCATTATCCATGTCATCCTATTATAGTCAACAATAAAGAGGATATAATATCCAAAAAATATATGTTTTACAATTTAACCAACCTCTTTAATGAAGTTTATCGAACGAAGATTATAACTGTATAAAATTTTTCTTACAAAATGCACAGCGGAATAAGAACTTGTAAAAGCAAGGAATAAAAAAACTCATACAAAGTATGTAAGAAAAACTTGCATAAACTTTTATAAAAAATATTCACACTTTATCTTGAAGTGTTAAGGAAGTCTTAACCTGACTCAAGGTATCCACGATATTAACCTTACCGTAAAGGTCTGCCTTCCTAGCCACGCAAGTCCTCGATACAAAAAGATCATACAAAGTCTTTGTTTCCCTAGTTTCGGAAAACCCTCGACCAGAAGATCAGAATAACCTCTGTCTTCCTTAACAATAGAAACCCTCGATCACGCCAAATCGGACGTAGCAAATGTAGATTCCGGGCGCAGCGGAAGCGTGGTTTGTACGGAACCCAACTTTAATTTTTACCATGATCAATGATTATTCCGGATCAATACGACGATGAACGCCAGTCTCCACGGAATAGAATCAAAGATTTAGATAAAGAAGGAAGAGACCCGAAACCTTTAGAGAGGATCTTGCACATCATGTTTATAATTAATTTAATTAATTTCATAAAGAAAAGAATACCTGAATCTTCGGTATTTTCTTTGTTGATGATGTTGATCGTCCGGAATGACCCTTCCGAATTATCTTGTTGCGCTTGCGAGGATCCAAACTAGAATCCTTCTAACGGTGATCCACATGTGCTCCGATGGCCTCCGATCGACACCACTCATTCTCCGGGTGCTAGCACGGCGAACCGAGTGTCTTGTGTCGGTTATTCTTGATCGTTTGTTCTTCGGCCTTGAAGAACGTCTCTCGTTCTTAAGAGGAGCGGGAAGATGATTCGAGAGATAAATTGTTTAGCTCAACAATTCTCAATTTACCGGGCATGCAGTTCGGTACATGGCACAATAGACGTACGGGTCTATTTATCGACATGGGGCTTCGGTTAAAATATTTAATTGCGTAACAGCAATTAAATACATTCACAACCTTAGATAAAACTCATGTTTTTAAAAATAATACCGCGTCGTTATTTATGGTGCGCCAACTTGCACAAAACGGAATTATAAATAAAATTCCGCGTTACAAAATAATAGCAACGTTATTATTATTTTAACTTGTGTCAAAAAGTTAAATAATTATTTAATGATTTGCAAATAATTATTTTACTACCGGACAGGCCTTGGTCCGCTCGAACTCTACTTTAATTTATTGAACAACTGAATAAATAAATAAATAATTTACTCTCTTAAATAAATATTTTATTTACAAACTAGTAAATAAATATTTATTAAATGTTCAATAAAATAAATAAATATATTTTACTCACAATTCGGTGAATAAATATTTATTTAATTTATGCGATCATTTTAACTTAAATAAAATTATTTCACGGTTTTGAGAATAATATTTAATTCATCAATTAAATTCAAATAGAATTTAACCGACCACCAAAACACTTAGTGTGTGACCCTCTAGAATTCTTTCTCGTTGGCATTGGGCGAGCTTTCCTAAAATCCAAGAGTACTGTCTAGCAACGAGTCAAGGCACCTAAGAGAAAGAACTTAAAGTCACAACAACAACATCCATATATGAATGTTCACTGTGTAATATAATCATTTTGTCTCAATATCTCATCAAGCTGGTTTCATGGTAGTTTCATTAACCTTTATGCTTGATACGTTGTTCTTTGATTACCTGAAATAAACTCGTCGTTACACCATGGACATGGAATTTCGCGCGACGGTTCTATTTCAATCAAAGGGCCGAGATGTCAACTTTCATAAATGGAAGGGGCAAATCCTTCCTCAGCTTATCCATTAATAACATGTCACTCGTGACGCACCCAACGTACCATACTTCCCGCCAACTGTCTGCGTGACGGTTTTCGTCAGTAAATCAAAGTGCCCGAGTCGTGACACGTATTAATGATAATCTTAAAGTCTAAGGATCATTACACACGCTCGCAGATAGGAATATACAATGACACCAAAACATGTGGAATTCCTACTGGCGGGTTCTCATAATCTTCTATCTTGAAAATTACCAAGTGCGAACTTCATGAGAGGAAGTCTCATCTGCTTACGAGTACTCGCACCTGATGGTCTGTATGCTATGTGTCCTAGGGGTGTCCATGGGTCGGGTTGGGTCGGGTTGGGGGGTATTTTGGACCCGACCCAATTAAAATAGGACGGGTCGGGTTGGGTCGGGTCAGACATTATTTTTTGTTCGGACCCGACCCGACCCAGCCCGTCTCAGATAGGGTCGGGTTGGGTCGGGTCGATGGGTTATTGAAAAAAAATCCACCGCTTTCAATTTCTTGTGCGAGGCCTCTCTCCCCCACTCTGGTTCGTCTTCCTTGGCACAATAGAGAACACCCCCAGCCCGTCGAAGAATCAACCCCAAGCTTCCTCCTTCATCAGAAAAAGTAAGGATTCGACGGATATTTAACCTTTTGTTTCTTCTCTTCAGTTCAACATAGTTCCAGGATTTATTAACCGGACAACACCCTCATAGCGGATTGGATTTTCCGATAAATCCGGTTTCAGTGGCCAGGTAGATCGATGCAACTGATATTCAATGAGGTGCATCATCTTTAGATCTAGATAGGCAGTGAGGTAGTTATTTTCTTCATAAAAAACAAGCTTCATAGGAAATCTAGGGTTCTCGTATTCTTCAGAAATCTTCAACCAGCGCTGCGGATTTTCTTTGATGGCAGGCGCATAGAGCATCAGTGGCACGAAGAATTGATTCTTCCTTCCTTGGATTCGAAGGATTGAATCTATTCAGCTTCAATGGATCAATTAAATCTGATCGAATCTGTTCGTCTTTGGCATCTTGATTGAATCTGGTCGGCTTCAACTTCAGAATTTCTGAGTTCTTTAAAAAAAATAACCATCGAATCAGGTCGTCTAAAGCTTCGGCATCCTGATTTATTCGAATCTGGTTGGCCTCAGCTATGGCTTCAGTTTCGGCATCCTGAGTTCTTCATTGTTGGCTTGGAGGATCAAATATGAGCAGCTTTAGCATCTTGAGTTCTTCATCTCAAGCGGGTAGGAACGAGGCGACAAAGTGATTAGGACGGTAGTAGTCTTCAGTGGATTTAGGGACGCAATCATAGCAGGATACAGAGAGAAATATGGCAGTGAGGGCGAGGGTCTTGGGTCGGGAGGGAGGGAGAGGCGGAGGCAAAGAGGATGATAGCGGTGAGGGAGATGGACTTGGGTCGGTCAGGAGGGAGAGGCGTAGATAGGAGGGTCTGACGAGAGGTGTGAAGGCAGTGCTGGATGGAAGATAGGCGGAGGTGTCATCGGGTTGGATGGGTCGGGTTGGGTCATTTTTCTGCCAACCCGTGACCCAACCCAACCCAACCACGGGTCAACCCAGAGTGACCCGACCCGTGCATATTTTTTTTTGAACCCGACCCAACCCAACCCAACCCGTTCGAGTTGGGTCGGGTCGGTCGGGTTTGGACACCCCTAATGTGTCCCATCATAGTATGAACAATATGTAATAAGATGTTTAATATTTAAATACATTAAATATCCATGTAATCAAAGTACAAATAGTTGGTTCTAGGACGCCAACTCTAACAGCAAATACAAACACAAAAGATCTTAAGGCATTTACAATAATCTTCACAATTGGATGCTTAAGCGAAAGACTCCCTAAAGATTACTATGAAGCGTTCACTCGTAACAAGATGTTACAAACTCTTCACATCAACTTTAGATCGTTCGGTTGCAAAAGCTTTCTCCTCCTTGAATGCAGCTTTATTTATAGGCGCACTCTCAATGGTTATATTCCGTATATCTCAAAGGTAGTTGCAACAACATCGGACAAACTCCATTTTCACTTGGAAAATTCAGTACATACTCAATCTGATAGTCGTCTTGATATAGCACCATTACAATGCTTGTAGGTTTCGTCCAGTAGAATAGAAATTCTTTGTCCGGTGGAATGTATGAAGTTCTTCGTCAGGTAGGCTTTATAAAAGTTCGTCCAGAAAGCATGTTTGCCTCCGTCTGATAAAATGTGTCCGATGTATTTTGTATAACTTCGTCCGATGGGACTTTGTTATCCTTCATCTGCTGGACTTTATAAACCATCATCCGATGAACTTTGTGTCCATCCGCTCAATGCACAAAGTACATGTTTTCCCAGTAAGGAAGTTCCATACGATATCATCCGTTCAGAAAACTTTAATAAAGTTTCATCCGTTTGGAAATGATATTCTTCGCCCGGTAAAACAGTTAACTTTCCAACAAAAACATCTTAAGAACTTGGGAAGTATAAAAGTTAGAAATGTATGAACTTTTAAAGAAGTGGATTGTGATTTTCAAAAGGTTAGAAAGTGTGGAAAGAATTTTTTCCACTCAAAAATCCCCCCTTTTTGAAAAGCACAAAACACCACTGTTAAATAGAAAATCTAAAGTTAAAAACTTCAAATAAAATTACTCCCCATGTCTTAAATAATCTCTCATTGTCTTTCTTTCTTCCTTTTTGTTCGAAAGTTTAGTACCTCTCTCCCCCTTTGTTCGAAACTTCAGATTTTCTCTCATTTCTCCCCCATTGTGATTTTCAAAAAGATTTATAGGAGGTAGAAAGTGTTGCCTAAAATGTTAAAGAAAAAATTCTGCACGAAACAATTGATATGCAAATAAGCATTTATCGAAGAAAAGCATTCATCCCAAAATATAGGAAAAACATCCATCCGAAGATTTAGGAAAAATATTCATCCAAAAAATATAAGAACATTCATCCAAAAAATATACATCCAAAAAGTTTTTGAGTTTGGTTATTACAAACTTTCAAGAGTTTAAAAAAATATCAATCTTTCTTTGAAAGCTTCTTGATGATTGTCTTCATCTTCTTAAGATCTTGGTTCTTTTGAACATCCTCTAAATTCTTCTGAGATTCAGCAACAAAAGTCTTCAACTTCGCTGCTTCTTCTTTCAGAACTTCTATCTTCTTTCCTTGCATGGATCTCTTCTTTTTGCTCGGAGATTTCTTCATTTTGTTGCATAGCAAGAGACTTCAACTGCCCCTGAACTTTCATCCAAAAGTAGTTGCATGTCAAGTGTTGTCCAGTGATGCTAGATTTGTGGGGACTGAGTTGATCAGGGTTGTTGCAGGTAGATTTTCAAGAGCGGGAAAATGTTAGGAAAGCAGTGCAGGCTGGGCTATCAGTGCTAATAAAGGGGTGGGGTTGTCCGTATGTAGTTGTTGGGGACAGTTTGTTGTGTTGGGCTGGGTTTGTGGGGATATTAAATAGGGGCAGTTTTGTATTATGCTATATATAGTAGGGGTTGGTTATAGCAGGTTGAGTGGTTAGTTGTTTGTCTGGGGTATTAAATAAGGGAGGGGGAGTTGTAAGGGGGTATGTTATCCATTTTGGCAATTTGTTTGGTAGCAACAAGACGGACGACCTTGGGAGGTCGGTCATGGCTCCCGAAAGTGGTCTTCGGCAGAGATCCTTCTTCTTCCTCTATCTTCTTCCTTCTACTTCTCCCTCTTGTAATACTGTAGTTGGTTCTGTGATTCTGCTGGTTTCAAATACAATTTACAGTTTGTCCTTAACAGTGAGGAAGAAGATCAAGAGGATTCTGCCCCTAGAAGCAGGGAAGTAAAGTTCAAGAAGGCAATAAGTTGTCTAATATGTTGTGGTAAAATCTCATGCGGCATGAGGTAGAATTCTTTATTTATAGAAAAAATGGTGAGAACAAAAATACAAGTCAACCCATTTAAATGGTCAAAGTTTGACCACTTACTATAGTCATAAATGTCTAAATATTCCCTCAAGTTGGAACATATATATTTATCATGCTCGGCTAATTACACAAAAATTGAACATGTGTTCCAGGAACCCTTTTTGTGAGAATATCTACAAGTTGATCAGAGGTGCGAACGTGACAGAAGGTGATCCTCTTCTCGAGTGAAGGGAATGCTTCACTGACAGTACGAAGTAACTTCTCTCAAGATTCCAAAGGTGAGTCAATCGAGACAGCTTGAATCATGTTAGTCTTCTAAAGTGGATCAAGAACATACTTTAACTGAGATGCAAAAATTTCTTTGTTACATCTAGAGACCCTCAATTCCCAAAAAATATCGTAATGGACCCAAATCTTTTGTGTGAAAAATTTTGATGAAGAAAAGAGTTGAGTGGACCAATCACAACCAGTAACTGTTGGAATGGTGTAGCTCGATCCGTTTGGATGAAGTTGGGGGTTACAGGGGACAGCGCGCCCCTGCACAGGGGTCCGGGGGCCGAAGGTTCCCTGTAATTACCCAAACTTTTATTAATGAAAATTTCTCATCTAATTAGATGTTTTATTATGTAAAATGGTTATATAAGACATATGCACTTCCTTGGTTTTATGTTTTTTGATTTTAAAATACCGTTAAAAATTGTTATCGTTGCTAATATAGTCGTTGAACAGTGATCACATGATTAGTATAAATATAGATCATTAACAAATCCAATTTACTCAGACAAAGGAAGCAATGACCTCATCCAGCAAAATTGCTCCATACAAAGCCCATTTGTCGGAGCTCAGAAAGAAGGTAGCGTCACTAGGCTTCGCTCTGGACCAAGACCAAGTCGAGCTTCAATACGTTAAGCTTGAACGGAATCGCCTACGGGAGAAGTGAAAGTTAATAGAGATTACCACTCGAGCGATATTCTCTGAGTCGCCCCAAGAGTCTGTCACCATCGCACACCTTACCCTTAGGTCTTATGCGGGTGTTATAAGGGGTTATGTGACAAGACCCCAGCACTATGATTATGTGCATTAGTGTTGTATAGAATAAATAATATACATTCATTTTATTATTGTTACTTTGTAAATGGTTTTTAAAACACAAATAGTATTTTTAGTTAATATAAGGTTTGAAAGCTGTTTTTTTGTCAAAACCCATGAATTTTTTATAAATGTTGGTTTTTAAGTGTGTAATAAAGAGCAGGGTTGTTATATTCCCGACCCAAATTTTGGGCACTGTGGCAACTCTGATCAGACTGTAGCAGAGTTGGTCGGGCGACACTGACAGCAGTGCGAACTTTGACATCGTTACTATAGCATCTCGGACTTCGGAGACAGCGGTACTATAGCTCCGCAGAATTTCAGTCATCGGTCACTGAATCACAGGGGACTTACTATGCAGTTGGTGGCAAAGTTGCATCTTCTTCTTTATTAGCTCATTCGAGCTAGGATTTATGTGTGTCTAAAACGCTGGAAATCTCTTTGTAATTTTGTTGTCGATCATAGTGAAATTCAAACCTCTCCGAGGAAGTAAGGATCATTTCCCAAACCACGTAAATCGTTGTGTCATGTGATTTTCTCGTTCTTTTGTTTTCTCTTTTACTCTTCTGTGAATCGTTTGTTGTTTGTTGCTCTCAACGTTTCCACAACAGTAATAGCAATGCCATCCACATAGACCACCAAAAGAACGCTTCCTGCTGCAAATTGATGATAGAAAACAGAAGAATCCGTTATGTTTTGACACATGCCAAAGCTAAGCATGACGGTGCAAAAACGGTCGAACCAAGCATGAGGCGACTACTTGAGTCCATACAACGATCGACGAAGATGGAAAACCTTGGATGACTCCCCGAGAGCAACAAACTCGAGTGGTTGCTCCATATAAACTCTTTCATGAAGAAAAGCATTTTTAGCATCCAACTGATAGAGAGGCCAATGATAGGAGGCAACAAGAGAGATAAGCAGGTGAACCAATGTCATCTTTACCACAGGAGAGAAGGTGTCGAAGTAATCAACTCCATATATTTACGCATAAACTTTGACAACAAGGCGAGCCTTAAGACGATTAAGAAAGTCATCGGCGTTAACACGCACTGTATAGATTCATTTGCAACCCACCTGCTTACCTGAAAGGAGAGGGACAAGATCACAAGTATGGTTGACGTCTAGAGCCTAAAGCTCATCCTGCATAGCAACTAGCCAGGATGAGATTTGACATCGACAGCAGTGCACGGTATCGAGTGAACAATCAGCGTCTCAATAACTCGTGAGGTAGACGCAGATAATCTCTGATAAGACTGACATGAGCGTGAACTTTGGCGAAGGGCAATAGGCAACTCCGGTGAGGATCAAGAGCAAGTGAGTCGTCAGGTGTAGTAGCAGCATCAGGTGGCGGGGGTGGCAGGTGTGCTAGGTCGACGAGTATAAACCTAGCCAAATCGTGATCCAATAACATCACTTGTAAGAGATGGAGGTGATTGTGTATCGAGAGAATATGGTAAAATAACTTCAGAATCAGGAATAGCAGATGGTGGGAAATCGGAAACAAGAAAAACTGAGGATTCGACAAAGGGAAAATCAACCGAGACAACATAACAACGCAAATCTGGAAAGAAGCAGTGATATTCGCACTGAGTTCGAGAATAGCCAAGAAAGATACATTTGAAAGTGTGTGCATCAAACTTGGTAATCAAGGGGCGAATATCACGAACATGATGATGATGGATCCACTGAAAAAGGTTAATATGACGAAGTTTTTGATGAAAAAAAAAATATTTATGGGCCGCGTTGAAAAAGAGGAAGAGCAAACAAGCAATGAAGATGATGAAAAATCATATAAAATGAACGTGCTTAAAGAAAAGTTCCAAGATTGTCTTGTTCAAAACTCTCAAAAGATAATCAAGAGTGGTGAATCAAACAAAATTTAAGACACGTTGGAATGTTTATTATATTTGACAACTTCAAGGTCGGGCATTGTATATGTTGTGACTTGTGTGCATAATTTCAAAGTAATCCAAGAGACTCATTTTATGGCAACAAAGAGAATCATCAAGTGTGTCAAGAGTACAATTGGCCATGAAATATTGAATTGGAAATGTTGATTATCATAAATCTACATCAGAAAGGGTTTTCTTTTTGTGTGAGAGGTGTTGATTTGCATTGCAAGAAGAAAAATTCAATCACTTTGAATATTGCTAGGGTCAAGCACGTTGCAGTGAAGGAAGCTACAACACAGATCATGTGGATTGAGACATGGTTATGCAGTGAAGGAAGCTACAACACAGATCATGTGGATTGAGACATGGTTAAAAGGTTACATGGTTGAAGTGAACACATCATTATTTAACAGGTGTGAAAATAAGAGTGTTAATAATCTATCAAAGTATCAAATTTAGCATTTTCATTCAAAACACATTGATATCAAGTATCACTTGAAGGTTGGGCATGGGGTATTAAAAGTTGGAGTTTGTTTCTACAAAGGAACAAGTGATAAATGTTTTCACAAAACCACTACCAAGAGAGGCATTTCAGAAATTGAGGTTGAAAATGAGAGTCCACCCTTCACTACTTCAAAGATAAGGCATATTGATGTTTGCCCCCCTTTCCTCTAATTCTTTGAATTATGTTGTCAAGAGGGAAAAGGATTATGAATTCAAAGTGCTGTCATTGAAGATAGGGGGTTTGCTTTGAAAAAACATAGGGGAATGTTGTGAAGTCAACATGATGAGAGTTGAAGAAAGTGTCGTGCAAGAAAAATAAGTCAGGGGAGAGATTTTTTCCAGCATTGTTTTAGAAAGTTTCACTTGAAGAACACATGAAGTCAATGATTTCAAAGGCACTCGATTGGTCTCAAACGAAGAACGTCAATTGGTGGTTTCAAGTGGAGAACATCAAATTAGTATCAAGGGAATAACAAGAAAGTTGAGAGTTGGAATGAATTTATGAAATTGAGTCGTCAATAAATCAAAATGTGAGATTGAAGGGACCGTGATAAAAAAATTATAGAGATAGCTATAGAATGAAGAAGATTTCATAGAGGGTGATTGAAAAGACATTGGCATCTCCATTGAATGGGTTTGAAAAAGAGAAGGTACTAAAGTAAACTCATAATTTGTGGTCATCGCCACATTGTCAGATTGGTTGTCAACGGATGATGACAGGCATTCTAGAGGTCAATCTTATCTCAGCGAGGGTGTTCGAGAGAGTTCATGAGTACAAGTCATCTGGAGCTCTTATGAAGAGCGGAGTAAGAACATAGAGGTGGCTTCCTAGGCTGGGAAGCACCGGGATCACTAGGTCGGCACCAGGTTCCCAATGGTGAGGCGGTGGTTATAGAAAAGTAACAAGAGGCCCATTGGATTCTCGGTGCCACTCATCAAGTTCCCGGCGGCCTCAACAAATGGCAGTTAATTGCATTTATTTCACAGTGGGCTCCCGATGGTATTGTAGCAAGTTCCGAGTGGTTTCAATCTAGAATATCCAAAAATATGTCTTTTGTTGATATATTGATATATAGCCTTCAACAAAAACAAGACTCAAGACACTCATTTAACATGGGTATGTGTCATTTTTGAAGATTAGTGACTAATACTGGCTCTAGGCTCAAAGGTAGTTGAAGAAGATGATTGATTTAAAATTCAAAAATGAAGTCAGGTTGATTTTTTTAAATTGTGGGAATCTAAACAAATTTGTGAAGGAAGAAGTGATAGAGACAAAAGAAGAGATCCAGGACTGAAGATAAATCCACGCAAAACTTCATGGCAATTTAAAGATGAAGTTTGAGGCTTAATTTTGAAAATCAAGTGTTTCGAAAATGGAAGATGGGGACCAGTCTAATTGGAGACTTTATTTTTCAGTGTACAAACTTTTTCACTTCCAACAAGTTCATTTCTCTTGTAAATATTAAGTTGGGAATCTCATTGAGTTGTGGAGGTCCTAAATTGAAGGGTTCAATGAAAGTGTGATAAAATCAATTTTGGGGAAGAACAAATTTCGCTTTGAACATTCTTTAAGATTTTCCACTATGAGGAAGATATATTTGTTGTTTCTAATTCAATGAAACCTTGTTAAGTGCCTTCCTTATTCATGACACTTTAAATATGTTGCATTTGTGTGGGAAAACAAAATTCAAATAGGAAGACTAAATTTGTAATTGAGTTCATTGGACAATCCATGTTCGTACTTGTATTCACTTTGATGGTGAATAGTAAAATGTAAGGCTTAGAGGGATCTAGACATACCAAGGATGCAGTCATCCACATCAAGGGTGAAACATGTAAAAAATATCTTGTGTTTGATCATTGATTGATGTTATTACTCCCACAGAAAAGAACAGATCACAGAAAAGTGAAAAAGATTGTTTATCGTAACGAGTAAACAAGATTGGTAAAGACATACTGTAAAATTCGAAAGAGAAAATGTATTCAATGATTCACCCCGCTCTTAATGAATCTACGAGTTACACGGGCCTCCTCACTTGCAAAGCCAAGTGGATATAGAGTCAAGGAATTGCACTTTCAATAGCACAGAACTAATGACAAAACAAGCATAACAATAAAAGATATGGATTTAATGACAGATCAAAACATGATGTGAAGCACGGTAAGCTGCCAGAATAAAGAAGATAGAAATGCATTGAGCTTGCGCCTGTGAACAGAACGAGCCTTCAAATTTTAGGGAAAATGAAGCATTTTAACTACGCATCTGCATTCAAAGATCCAACATCATGACATGCCATTTTCTTTCGTCTGCTGCGGTCGGTAATATATGTCATGCACATCTCAATCTCACAGAAACCCCCTGTACAGAAAACCAATCTGCCCTTCCCGGCGCTTTCAGAAGCCCTCGAAAGAAATATGGCGATCACACGAAACTGATTATCATATGCTGCCTAAATACGTGAAGCAAGAAAAGGTGAAATAGCTTAGTTCTGGAGCAGAAATCCTTAGGTTAACGGGGATAGCGTCCGATCCATCTCTTATCCAAAAACAAATTCGATGTGCGGTTAATGCATGAACAATTCGACCAGCCTAACCCAGATTCAGCGAGACAGCAAAAAAACACATAAAATCCCTTCGCAAACCCCAGGAAAGATTATAAAATAGGCTAAAATCGGGATCAAATATAAAAAACACAGCGACGCAATAAGGAGGGGGCTTACCGACAGGAACCCAAGGATTCCTAACCGGCCTCCTCGGGCCCAATGCAAGTTCTTGATTGGGCTCTGCATCGCTCGTCTTCTCCATGACCTCCTGCTGCAAGCACCGGAGAAAAAATCGGGAATATGCTGGCCTTCACCCGTGATCCTCTAGCAGTCCAGCGCCGTTGTGGCCCTGGGAGGAAGACGAGGACGCAATTTGGGTTGGATCTCCGGCTTTTCGCATTCAGCCTCGCATTTGTGTGATGGATAGGTGCGGATGAAATGGTATAAAATCTTGAAATATTTGCATCTTTTATCTTCCACGATAAATTCAATCATTTTACCTACATACAGTTTTTATATTTTATTCATACCAGTGGAGACTTGAGGAAACGTGGCGTTGGATGAATTTCAACTGTAATCAAATTTTGCCTCTACATGATATTGTATTTAGAGTGGCAATCCATATTGCATTGCTACGGAATCACGCCTATTCAATACTCGTTTTATGAATGCTAAAAAGAAACAACGATAAGTGAGCGATTTTATCATTACAATTTTAACAATGATAAATGGTGAACTTCATAAAAAGAACTACATATTATTAAAAATCATATTTTAATATAAAAATATATTTATATTGATGTATATATATATATATATATATATATATATATTTGTTTAAATATAATGCTAAATGTAAATTTACGCTTAACATATTATATATTTGGTGAAAATAGTTCATAAGGTAATTAATAATTAATATTAATCAATGAACTATTAAATATCATTGATTAATATACGTTTAACAACTTCATAACATACAAAATTAATAAACCAATTATAAGTTGAAAACATGACTTTAATTTTAAACGGACATAATTTTGACTCAAGCGTATGTTTGAACTCCACGAGATGTCAAATCAAAACTTGCGAATAAATCTACGTCATGCTGACTCAATACATCATGGTCGCTATTTTTTCGGTCAAAAAGAAATCAACATGGAGCAATGATAAGGGCATGAACGCGCATGGGTGGTGGTCCCAGGTTTAAATACCAATAGAGGCATGCACAAGTGGTTGGCCAGAGGGTGGGGCAAGCGTTGATAAATGCAGGTCGGGCGGGCGGGCGCTAATAAAGCCATTTTGGGCGGGCGGGCGCTGATAAAGCCATGTTGGGCGCCGTGAATGAGCAAGGAGTGGTGGTGCGCGAGTGCTGATAAATGTGAAGGTTTCGAGGCGCAGCGAATGTGGTGGATGGGGCATGCCCTACTCTATTTTCTACTATGATCGATGATTGATCTGAGATTTACATGACGATAAATTGCGTGATCAATGAAACTGAATCAAAGAATGCAAACAATAAAAAAACGCTGAAACTGAAGCGCGAGATCTTCATATTTTATTTATAATTAATTTAAGCAATTAAAGAACTACCTTACTGTGAATTCTTTCTTCGATGATGGATCTGACAACGTCTCTACGTCGTATTGTCACTGCCTTGTAGAAATCAAGAATAGATTCCCTCCAGTGATGATCTACACGTGTTCCATGAATCTCCGAGTGCTAACACGATAGATATCAACGTTTGCATCGTTCACATTTCATTGCCCCAAGAACTGCTTAAAGGAAGAATTCTCTTAAATCTCTATAGACTTGAGAGTGGCGATCAAGGAGAATCGCTCTTTGTTCTTGAGAACATTTTTTGAGAGAGAGCCCTTTAGGGCTCTGGGAAGTTCCTCTCTGAATCTCGCCGTGCACACCAAAAATGAATTGGTTCACTTAAAAAAACTATATAACTGGGTTTATACACCGCTGAGGTTATAAAATAACAATTGCATATGAACCTTTACTATTTTCATAATCTATGTGGAACCCAATGTTTATAATAATAATAACATTATTATTATTTCTTGTATGTGCTAAACTCAGGAATTAAATTAAATATTATTCAATATGTATTCTCTCTCACTAAACCATAAACCCGATCTTCCATTCTTCCACAATATTTACCGGGTATTGAATAATGACTATTTATTTAATAAATAAACATCACTCCATTATTCACTAATAAATAAATAAATAAAAGGTGGGTTGTATATATATTAGCACTAGTGGAAATACTGGATTTAACGTCGAAGTAATGACGTCGGTTTTTTCTAAACCGACGCCAATAGTACGTGGGAGAAATTTTTGGTGTCGGTTTTTAGTAAAACGGACGCCAAAAGTTTTTAAGAGTGGTTTTTGGCGTCGATTTTCAGTAGAACCGACGCTAAAAACTCGAAACAAATGCTATATGGCGCAGGTTTTTCAAAAAACTGACGCCGAAAATAAATTTAAAAAAAGTTTTAGCGTCGTTTTTTTTAAACTGACACCATTAATCCCAAACTCGGGATCTTTCGGCGTCATTTTTTATAAAAATCGACGCCATATATTAAAAAAAACATATTTACGACATCAGTTTCCTGGAAAACCGATGTCGAAAACATTTTTCAGACTCTTCAACGTTGGTTTTTATAAAAACTGACGCCGAAAGTCTTTTAAAATGAGTCGGGATTAGGAAACCCTCATGTTTTTGGATCTGCGAATGCTCAACCGTGGCGGCTCCTCACAACTCGCGACGACTTCGAAGGCATATTTGTGATCTCGAACTATCGTTTTTGTCGATTTTCTTCTATTTTCACGATCTACGGTTTGATTTCTTGATTATCTTCCAATTTTTCATCATCTACGGGTTATGTTTTATTCCGAAATTTATTTCCGTCGACATTCAATGGCGGTTTGATTTTAGTTTGTTGTTTATCTTTATTTTTTGTTTTTACAATCATTTTTTGTATAGATCTTGCACCATTTAACCTTCCAAAGCATTTTACGGAGTAAATATCGGATTTGGATCTATTTTCGTGTTAAACTCTGAATTTTGTAAGTTTTTTTTAATTTTGAAGATAAATTAGTTACCATTTAATATGTTTTTGATTCGATTCAATTATTAGTTTATAGTTTATTATAAATTTGTTGAACATGGTTAATAGTATCCTTAAAAGTGATCATCCCATATAAATTTACTTTATTTTTGTTTAATTTAATTTAGTCTAAGATTGTTCAATTTGGTTCAAATCTGGCTGAGTCTATTTAGGCCAAGTTAGTTTGATTTGGTTCGATTAAATTCAATTCATCTCATGTAAAATCAAATGCATGGAATTTTTATTTTTATGCAATATTTCATGTGTGTAAATGCAAATCATATTTTTTCATTGTACTGCCTTCATGCACGTATATCACATACCATCTCTTCACTGTTCTTTTGTGTATTTTAACACTACCGAAATTATTAATAGTGCACTCACTCAATTGGATGAATTCACACTATTCTGCTTCATTCAATACACAAGATGCTCACTTCCCACAATACTATCTCTCCATTGTTGTATAATGCATGCAAACACATAACAGTTTCTCAACATCACATACACTTTTGGAAGCACACACTCACTATCCACATTTCACACATGCAAACCCAATCACACATAATGACTTTTGTGCAATGCTCACTGACGTGCAATATTCATATAATCTTTATGAATTCATATTGCATACATCATGCTTTTATGCATATTTGACATGAGATCTCACACAGTTTTACTTGCGTGAGCTTATGAATATAATCTCAAATGATTATTCATTTATGTATGCATGAAATTATCCACTTATTGCTTCATACAGACCCTTGCACACAATATTCTATCACGTAAGACACAATGTCACTGCGTGTTCTTCCTTTACGTGATAGAATCTCACACCACCTCTTGGACTCACAATATGTGCACGTGATTAAAAGAATCTCTCTACACAAGCACATAGTCACCATTATTTACACAATAATATACTCACTGTTAAAACCAATGTACAAATATTTGGTTTTCTGTTTTTAATACTCATCGCAATACACAACGAACATTTTCACTGATTTGGGGTTTCTAAAAATGTCACCGCACAAACCAGTGAGTATTCATAAGAATATTGAATTTCTGAAATGCTTCACGTAACTCAGTTCATCGTGATGCTAAACTAGTGTGATAAACACATAAATTTTTCTCATGATAGTTTCTACTCCTTTGGGAGTATTATGATTGATTTCACTTATAATATGAACATTTACTCTAATTATTATTTCATATCACTAATAATAAGTAATTCATCGTTTGTTAAATTAATGCAATTTTCAATACTTTTACACATGCAACATCAAAATAATGCAACAACTATGTAAAATGAACTAATAAATTTTAGAATATTGACATTATAATTAAATTATAACATCAATATAACACATGTATATAATATGAAAATAAAAAGTTTACTATTTGTAAATGTATTTCATACCTAATGTTTTCTTTCTGATTATCAATAGTTTTTATTAAATGCGTTTCTGTTTACAATTTATCTGTAAATATATATATATTTAATTGTTTATATGTTTTAATATATTCACCAACTATATTGTGATATTAGGTATTGAATGGATCGTAATTGGATACATTTACGAAGAACCATTAGTACTAGTGATTATGAAAAATGAGTTGATGAATTCTTGGAATTTGTTAAACGACGACTTCAAAACATTGATTTGATTTTCTGTCTATGTGTAAAATGTTTGAATATGAGAAAGTTAAACTCTAGAGAAATCAATGATCATCTCATTTGTTATGGTTTTAGCCTTAATTATACACGTTGGATCTGACATGGTGAAAGAACTAAAAATTCAACATCTAATGTTGATGACAATATTCATAATGAGGCAGAGGATCGTATTGAAGAATTAATTCATGATTTAGGTGTTGAAACCATAAAAAAACAGAAACTGTTGAATGGTTGTATGAAGATTATGAGAAACCATTATTCCCAGGTTGTAGTAAATATATAGTGTTATCAGCAGTTTTGAGATTAGTTAACTTAAAAGCAAAAAATGGGTGGAGTGATAAAAGTTTCTCCAGCTTACTTGAGATTTTAAAAGAGCTACTTCCAGAAGGCAATGGGCTTCTAGATTCTAATTATGAGGCGAAGAAAATATTATGCCCAATGAGATTTTGGTATAAAAAGATACATGTTTTCCCCAATGATTGTGCACTATATATGAAAGAATATGAATATTTATCAAGTTGTCCTACATGTAGGACATAATGTTATAAGATAGATGGAAAAGTCAACTCAAATTCATTCTCAGGTACTTCCATCTAACGTTATGAAAAATCAATTTTGTACTTTCTAATGATATCATCCAATATTTTTTGCATACAATTATGATAATTCAACTGTTATTCATTCTTAGGTACCAGAATCAAAACTCCCACTAAAGCAATTTGGTACTTTCCAATAATTCCTCATTTGAAGCGTCTATTTGAAAATTCAATTGATGAAAAAAGGTTAAGATGGAATTCAGATAAGCGCATCTCTGATGGTAACTTACATCACCCTGCTGATTCACCACAGTGGAAGATTTTTGATAAAAAATTTCATGATTTTGGAAGTGAAGTTAGAAATATCAGAATGAGATTGTATACTAATGGAATGAATCCATATTGACGTCTCAGTAGCCAACATAGTTCATAGCCTGTTTTGCTGGTAGTTTACAACTTGTCCCCACATCTATGTATGAAGAAAAAATATGTTATGATGAGCTTGATGATTTCTGGGCCAAAAAAATCGGGAAATGATATTGATGTGTATCTTTCACCATTGATTGATGATTTTAAACTACTATGGGAGGAAGGTGTTAAAGTTTTCGATACATACAAGAAAGAGTATTTTCTTTTGTGTGCTATGATAATGTTCATTATAAACAACTTTCCTACATATGAAAACCTATCTGGATATAGTGTTAAGTGACATAAAGCATGTCCAATTTGTGAAGAACATACTTCATATTATCAATTGTAGAATGGAAGAAAGACAATGTACATGGGACATCAAAGATTTTTTCGAATTGATCATCTTTATCATAGATTGAAAAAAGCATTTAACGGTTTACAAGAATACAACCTCCCCCCTCGGCCATGGTCAGCTGAAGAATATTATGACAGGGTGAAAAATATTGATTCGACATTTGGAAAGAAAATAAGTTCCGGTCTTCAAAGAAATATCTGGAAGAAGCAGTTTATTTTTTTGAACTACCTTATTAGAGTTTTTTAGAGATAAAACATAACATCGATGTTATGCATGTTGAGAAAAACATATGTGATAGTTTGATTGGAACTTTTTTCGACATAAAATGAAAGAAAAAAGATGGATTTTATGCTAGATTGGACTTGATATTAATGAGAATATGTTTGGAGTTAGCTCCCACCGTGAAAGGAAACAAAATATATTTACCTCCGTCTTGTCACACATTAAGAAAGATTGAAAAGATAATTTTTTTTCAATGTCTTCATGGTATTAAAGTACCCAATGGGTTTTCTTCAAATATGAATAATTTGGTGTCATTGAAGGATTGTAAATTAATAGGTATGAAATCTCATGATTGTCATGTATTGATGCAACAACTTCTACCAGTAGCAATGCGTGGTATATTGCCGACAACTGTCAGAAAGACTATCATCAGGTTATATAATTTTTTCAAATCCATTTGCAACAAAGTCGTTGATCCAAATTTGTTAGATGTGTTGGAGAATGAAGCAACTCTTATTCTTTGTCTACTAGAAATGTATTTCCCACCTACGTTTTTTGATATAACGGTTCGTCTGTTGATTTATTTGGTGGGTGAGATAAGAATATGCAGGCCTGTTTATTTACGATGGATGTATCCTTTTGAAAGATATATGAAAATTTTGAAGGGATATGTTAAAAATTCTTATCTACCAGAGGCCTCTATTATTCAAAAATATGTATCAGAAGAGGTGATTGAGTTTTGTACTGATTATTTGTATAAGGTGGGGCATATTGGTCTCCCTATATCTTGACATATGACAGCTGATAGTAAAGGTAGAGGGGTTCGAGCCTTAAGGGTAAAGTTCATTCCACGTGATGAAGTGATGTAGGCACATTTATATATTTTGAACAACACAAATGAGGTTCAATCATATACTCACATATTACTAAATTAAAGTTACGATATCCGAAAAGAAATGAAAAGTGGTTGATGATTGAGCATAAGAAGACATTTGTTTCATGGTTTAAATAGAAAGTCATCACAGGTATATCTGCATCAGAAAAATTGAAGTGGTTAATAGGGGGACCATCTCTTAATGTGATCACATGGTCTGGTTTTTATATTAATGGTTACACATTTTACACAAAAAATCTGGATGACAAGAGTACCGTTCAGAATAGTGGTGTGATGGTTTTCGCTAAAGCAGTGCATTTTTCAAGTGTTAAAGATAAAAACCCAATTTATGCATCAACACCATATTTTGGAGTACTTGAATACATATGGAAAATTTATTATATTAAATTTCAAGTCACCGTTTTTAAGCGTAATTGGG
Source organism: Viscum album (assembly GCA_963277665.1). Classification (NCBI taxonomy): domain Eukaryota; kingdom Viridiplantae; phylum Streptophyta; class Magnoliopsida; order Santalales; family Viscaceae; genus Viscum; species Viscum album. The sequence continues at coordinate 690,785,544 of OY728164.1, forward strand.
TTGATAGTAAGAGTGGTGTGAAACATGATGAATATGAGTTTAAACTGGTTGATTTGAAAAGATTTAATTATAACAAGGAACCATTTATCATCGTGACACATGCAAAACCAGTATTTTATGTCATTGATCCATCGAATGATCATTTGTCCGTCATTTTGCAAGGAAAAAGATACCATTTGGGTGATGAGGATGATGCTGGTGATGTTATTGATTTACACGAGCCTTATTCATCTATTACATAATTTCCAGATGATTATAATGAGTATAAGACAAACATAGTGCATGCAATATGTAATGATCATGATGAAGGCATATGAGAAAACACTAAATTAGTCTCCTAATTTTTCTGGTAAATATTTATATTTTGTTTCTTTTTTTGAAACTTACAAATGCATGCCTCTTTTTTACTTATTTTTTTCTTTCTTGTTTCTAAATATTCAGTTTTATAATGATATGCAGGTACACAAAATTTCATTACACTTTCTAGTAGCAATGTCAGATATTGATAGAGAGGATCAGTTACCAAGGTATATCTATTTTTTCATATTATTAAATATTCAATAATATACTTATTTAATGAAAGAAAACTATTAATTTATAATTTTTTTGCAGGACTACTAATGCATCCTCAACAAAGGAGACTTCTCCTGTTACTACTAAAAAATAAAGTTCTAAAGTTGGTAAACATAGTATTACATGATTACTAAAACTATCACTTGCTCATGACGATGACAAATTACACATCCATTTTGATGATAATAATAATGCAACTAGCCCAAATGCAGTTCAGTTTATCAGTTATATAGTGATGCAGAGCCATTGCAGGATTAGTATTTTATATCCCAATTGGAAGTCAATGGACAGGATGACGAAACAATAGCTTTGGGAGGCTGCACTACCACAAAACGGGGCAAGGTCAGTGCCACACTTTTATCAGCCCTAACGAAAAAGCACTAATAAAAGCGCTGATAAAGGGTCTACTTCTAAAAAAAATCATTAAAAATATATATTAATATTTAAATATATAGATATAGTTATATTGATATAAATATAATATATATTTTTTAAATACAATTTTAAATATATTTTAGATAAGTATAAATATACAGTTACACTTAATATATAAGATATTTAGTGAAAATGGCTTATAAAAAAATTAAAAAAATATTTTTAATTAATAATTTTATAGTTATTAGGGAGTAATAGTCATTTAATAACAATTTGAAGACTAAAAAAATAAAAAAAATTAAAAAAAGATCCAAAATATGTTGAAAACGAAACTCGAACTTCAAACGGCCATAACTTTTGATCCGGATGTCCGTTTGAGCTCTACCACATATCAAATCGAAGCATGCGACGAGATCTACATCATTATGACCTGGGAGAACCCTAGTTAAGGTTTTTTCGAGGCCAAAAAAGGCCTATAAGGCCTCCAAAACTGAGTTTTTAGTCGGGGTACCCCGATTTTTTATCATTTTGTGGATTTTCAGCCTCATTTAAGGGGGTATTATTGGATTTTTTGGTGGGGACTGAATTTATTCCAAGGTATTACATTCATATTGATATTATGACTTTGAAATTTTATCGTTTTTTATAATGAACTTCTATTTATAATCAAATATATAATAATATATACATATTTTTTATATATTCATACATAAAAATTTAATTATAAATATAAATAATAAAATATATTTACATATAAAATATATTAGATTTATCTAAATAATAACTAATATCCATTTTATTTAAAATATAAATATATGAATATTTATATACCTATATATTAATCTAACTATATATATATATATTAATATAACTACATATATATATTAATATTACTATAAATATATATATTAATATCACTATAAATATATATATTAATATCACTATAAATATATATATTAATATAACTATATATATATATATTAATATAAATATATATTACTATAGTAATAAATATAACTATATATATATATATAAATAGAGATATATATTAATATAACTATATATATATTAATATAACTATATATATATATTAATATAAATATATATTACTATACGAATAAATATAACTAAATATATATATATATAGAGATATCATGAAATGGAAAACAAATCAAAATAGAGGAGTGGTAAGGGCTTAGGCGCGCAGGGGGGAGGTCTCGAGTTCAAAACCTGGTGGAGGCAGGGGCATGCACGCATGGGGGAATATGGGAGCTAGCGCTGATAAATGGTGGAGGGGGTGCGTGGGGGCGCTGGAGGGGGGCGGAAAAGCGCTATAAAAGGGGGGGCTCAAGCGCTATAAAAGCCCCCGATTGGCAGGATTTTTTTTAATTTTTTTTAACTTTTATCAGCGCTTTTAAAAAAGCGCTGATAAAAGAGGTCCTTTATTAGCGCTAAAATGAAAGTGCTGATAACATACCCTTTTATCAGCGCTTTTTAGAGCACTGATAAAGGGGACCCACCTTTATCTTCGCTGACTTTAACAGCGCTTTTCTAGCGCTGATAAAAGGGGTTTTTTAGCGATGATAAAAGAGGTATTTGTAGTAGTGATGTGATGGTAAAATATCTTAATTTATTTCTTTTATCTCATTTTTTGAATATTAAATATTTTAAATTACATATTTAATTTATTCAATTACATATGACATTCAATTTTGAGGAAACCAAAGAAATTAAGAAAAAACATCTCTCTTTAGCAGTGATTCGATGGAGAAATTTTAAAACAAAACTGACAAAAAATTATGTTTTTGGAAAGAGAAGGTTTGAAAACACATGCCTCAAGTATCAGTTTATAGATGAAGATACATGGAAGTGATTTGTTGACAGTCGTCATGAAGAAAAATTCTAGGTATGATAATTATTTTATATTGTAAAATTTATTATATATTTTTCTAATTACTTAGTAGTTTATTTTTATATAATAGGCTTATAGAAGATATCGTCAAGAGATTCAGTTGAAAAATGTATACCCTCATACTTTATCACGTGGCGGATATCAGTATTTAGAGTATAAAATGATTGAAGAAAAATTTTAAGCATTAAGAGCTCGATCTAGTAGTGGTTCAGAAGAGGTTCAACATGATCCTCCATCTCCTCCCACTCACCATGAAAAATGGAAATGAGCAAGAAGAAGGAAAAATGAACAGTATCTTATAGAGGAAGCTAAGCAAGCAGCTGATAAAATTGTAAGTAAATATTATTTATTTGTCATCATTTTTTATATTTTATAAATTTTAAACACTAATATAACTTTTTCATTTTTATTTCAAGATGAACTTCTGGAGCAAGAGACACAAGACTCTTTTATCCCCGAGGGTAGGATGGATATCCTAGCCACTGCTTTGGGAAAGGCAAAACACCCCGGACATGTTAGAGGATATCAGGTAGGTGTTAGTATTCAGAAGTTTTTTGGCCATAGTAAGCAATCAAGAGACCCGAAAATAGAATCATTAACAATCAAACTGAAAAATATGAAACAATCTATGGGTGATCAAATTCAAGATATAGTGCATAAGGCTTTGTTAGAACACTTGACAATATACTCATAGTCTGCGCAGCCTTCCCAGGTATATTATTTATTTTTCATCAATTTTTCTATTTTATAAATTATAAACACTAATATAACTTTTCATTTTTCAGCTTTTCGAGCCTGATCACCTAGACTACTCTACCCATCTGCCTACCCTGCCCCGTATGAGCATCCTTCCCATATATATTATTTATTTGTCATCAATTTTTCTACTTTACAAATTATAAACACTAATATAACTTTTTCATTTTTCAGCCTTCCGAGCCTACTCACTCGAACTACCCTGCCCCATCTACCTACCCTACCCCACATGCGCAGCCTTCCCAGGTATATTATTTATTTGTCATCAATTTTTCTATTTTATAAATTATAAACACTAATATAACTTTTTCATTTTTCAGCCTTCTCAGCCTGCTCACCCGGACTACCCTGCCCCATCTGCTTACTTTGATCCTCCACCACCTCGCTCGGACCAAAACGTATACTGTGAGTTGTTTGCTGGAGATCCTCATATACATATTGTTGCATTCAGACTCGTGCATTTTTTGGGGGATTCTATACATCACCAGTCTATGCAGATGAGTCATGTTAGGGTACCAATACTTGATATTATAGATCCTAATTCTTTACTACCATTTCCTACCAAGGAGATCACTAGAGTTGGGATTTCCAGGGTCATTTTTTACTTTTTCCAACTAGTTTACTTTGTTATATTTCATATGAGGTATGTGTTTTTTAAATATTAATTACAAATGATTCGAAATTAATTATAATGTTTTATGACATTTAACTTATATAGGATTATCTGAAAGTAAAAGAAGCTGCACAAATGAAACAAAATGTTCAGGAACAATCGACTGTACATACTTTAGATATTTCTTATGGGATACAAAGATTATCTCAGACATCTTCTTCATTGAATTATATCTATGAGTTTCAGATGACGACCGATATATGTGGAAGAGAATATCTATTGAGATTACTCAAAGAAGATATCATGCATCTAGTTGATTTTGAAGAGCTCGACATGAATGTGGTACAGTTGTTTTCCATATAAGTAAATTGACATTTGAATTTGTATTTATTTAATAAAATATGGTTTTAAATTGACTAACTATATTTTATTTTTAAATTAGGTATATACATATTCTTCTTCTAAAAAATGAAAGTACATACATTTACAGTTTTATAGATCCAGAATTCATTTCCATGGAAGTGCAATATGTAAAGAATCCTAATAGAGTTACATATACGTGTGAGATATTATCACATATGAAGATTCAGTGCTGTTTTTTAAAATTTCTTGATAAGTAAGAACAAAAAAATAATTATGAACCAATGATGATTATAATGTCATTAATTGTGAACTTTTTGTATTGTAGGGAGAATTGGATGTTAGGCATATTGTTCCCAACTGAATGCACCATATATTGGTTTTTCTTTTATTTAGGGAATGTTTTTAAAAAAAATTCCACCTTATTAGAAAGTTAAGTTTTTTTTTTGTTTTTTATAAGATCATTATGTTTAATTATTATTGTTTAGATATGTATTATTAGTTCATATATATAAAAATGCAGTTCATGGAAAAAATTTAACAAGGAATACATGTCGATAAAGACACCGAATAAAATTAAATATGTGGAAGTACAGGTAATTAGTTTTTATATTAAAGTTTATTCTGATTTTTTTGTTATATATTAATTTTTATTAACAGTTTAATATTTTATAACAGTAGTGTCATCGTAAAAAGAGACATTTTGAATGTGGTTATTATATTCTACGATTCATGTACGAGACAATCACAATTGGGGAAACTACTGAATTTGATAAGGTTAGTTGCATTGTTTATTTTATATTTTATGCCATATTATTTTAATTTTTTTATCTCATATCATTCAATGTTATTGTAGGCATTCAATGATTCCTAGTCTTATTCTCAATCTGATCTTAACCATATTCAATCTATTTTTGCGAACTATTTGTTAATTTTGATTAGGATTTTAGGTATGTATATTCTAATATTTATGAATAGTATTACATATGGATTTATAAAACTAACTATTTTGATATAATAGGTGTTTGAACATATTGATAATCAAATGAATGCTTCAACAATAACCAACAATGAGCATGTTGTAAATTTTAGGTATGTGTATTTTAATTCTACTTTATAATACAAATGTGTAGATAGTTTTTTGATTAACTAGATAAAAGCATGTAAGTTGTAGATTTTTAGTCAATGATAAATAATATTTGATTGTTGTATATTGTGTTTTTATTACAAGGGTTTCAATTTTTTGGAAGTGTAATATTTTCAATTTTCTAATTTTTTTTAACTTTCGATGTTGGTTTTTAAAATAACCGACGCTGATACCTATTCGAAAAGGGATTTCGACATCAGTTTTGGGAAAACCGACGCTGAAACCCTTAACCAAAATCATTTTTGGCATCGGTTTTTGAAAAAAAATGCAAAAAATTATATTTTTTACGTCACCTTTATAAACTTCGGTTTAAAACCGACATCAAAAATAAAAAAAACCGACGTTAAATATAGTTTTTGCACTAGTGTATGCACGCTACAACAATGAAATAGTCTGAAGACTCAACCTCGTGACTCGCGCTCCACACCCCATCCACCCTGCCACCCTAGCGCTAATAAATAAATAAATATTATATCCACTATATAATAAATAAAAATTTATTAAATATTATGTTCACATAAAATTCTCCCGAATAATTGGTGAAGGAATATATACGATCAAGTAAATATGAATAATTATTAAACCACATGCGGGAATAATATTTATTCAACTTCTTAAATAATAAATAATAATATTATTTAACTGATATTATGGATACATTTAGTATGTGACCCTCTAGACCTCTTTCTCAGTGGCTTTTGACATCGAAAAATTCATTCCATGCACTTTTCTACTCGACCGATGATATTATCCTCACTTAGGAAACAAATGTCAAGTTTGAGTAAAGACGTGTCTTCATGCCAGAAGAAGATGTAGGTTGGATTTCCATATTCCACAAGACCACTCCACAATGAGATATAAGGATTCCTTATAAATTTCTCCCAATCTAGTGGCTTAGTGGAGAGAACCCTCCATCAGAAGTAGACCGTGGATTCCTAAAACTGCTAATAAAAAGGTTTCAACGCATTAAAATGCATTTTTGAGTGTCTTTAAGGAACTTTTTGGTGCATACATAAAATTGAGGAGCATATTTCTCTTCACAAGCTTTGATTTGGCTGGTCATAGAGCCCAAACTGACTAACAGATCAAGAGTTATGGATGCCAGAAGTCAAGAAAATTTTGTTAAGGAATTCGAGCTCCTACGCAAGGCCCTCGCGCAAGTCCCCCATGAAAACCCATTTGTACAGGCCCCTTCATGCAAGTCTACTTGTGCTAGTCAATTCACAGAGGTCCACCAACTGGCCTATAAATAGACCCCTCCACCTCCAATTTTTAGAGGATGAACAAACTCCTGGATGACCAAGCAAGGTGGGAGCTCTGGTTGCACAACTCCTTTTACCAAGTAGTACATCCCTAATTAGGAAAACTATAATGTCCAACTCTCTATGTGGATGATTCCCCCACACATTCCATACTTGGGTGACCCATACCTGGGCAACCCGCACCCGGGTGAAGTACTTGGGCGAGCCCCCACCTGGGAAACCCTTCACCCAAGTCATGCTACTTTAGTGATCCTTCACACCCACTGGTCCATACCATGAGGGTTGTGCCCCCCACACCCCGTAAATAATCCCCATGAAAAATGGAGAGTCACACCACAAACTTTTCAGACCGAGTCGAGGACATTTTTGGGTTGTGATGCATATAACCCCACCTCTCATTTCAAATCACCATGAGTCGAGATACTCTTCATGGTTCCAGAAATATGGGCATCCTCCTAGGTGTAAGCCCCAACCAAACCTCTAAATCACCATGAGTTAAGATCCTCCTCATGGTTCCAAAGACACTTGAGGAGACCCTTGGATACTAGTGCAAGGCCTCACCCAAATGTTTTCACTGAGGTTGTCTATCACCCAAAGGCATCTCCAGCTCGCATAGACCTACCCTGCACGAAGCATCCTCATCTCACCCAGGACTATCCAGTACTAGACACCTTATGATCACCCAAACCTTACTGGCACAATCCACCCTTTGATCCCTCTCCTTAAACATTGATGCCAGGGAACCCCTCTCCCCAGGACTCCCACATGAGGGACACCAAAAAAAAAAACCTCTACCAAAGCCTCCGAACTTACACGATCATGGTCAAATACACACTAGTGTGTCTCCCATTTGGTTGTGCATTCCTTCGGTAAGATTTGTCCCGCACTTTTCCTACTTGATGGGTAGGGTCCTCAGGGTGTGTACTATTGTGAACCCATTTGGTAACGAGGATCCCAACCCTAGTGGAAGTGCTAGGGACCTCATAGTTTCATACATGAGGGATAATGCCTTGTCCCTCCCTCATCATCTCTAAAAACTAGGGAACTCACCATTTCTAACGGGGGGGATTGATTTTCCCTTTAATGGGTGTTAGTGCCTTATCATACTCTATTCCCTAGAGATGAGAATATGGCATCCCTCCTGGAGTAAACCCCTAGTCTTTATTTCAAGAGGTCACACCCACTACTACAAAAACGGGCGAGGGAAGCGCTACCCCTTTATCAGCACTAAAAAAAATTATATTTCAAAAAAAAAATCATGAAAAATAAATTATTGTTATATAAGTATATTTATTCATATATAAATATAATATATATTTTTTTAAATATGTTTTATATATGTATAAATAGACTATTACATTTAATATATAAGAAATTTAGTGTAAATGGCTTTAAAATATTTTAAAAAAATATTATTAATTAATAATTTGCTAATTATTATCGATTAAAAATCATTTAATAACAATTTGAGACACAAAAAATCAAAACAATTAATAAAATATCTAAAATAAGTTGAAAATGTTACTCGAACTTCAAATGACCATAACTTTTGATCCGGGTGTCCATTTGAGCTCTACAACATATCAAATCAAAGCCTACGATGAGATCTACGTGCTGGTGACCCAGGAAAGGCCTATTTCACATTTTTCAAGCCTAAAAAAGGCCCATAAGGCCTGAGTTTTTAGTCAGGATACCCCGATTTGTTAACATTAAAACACGTATAACTTCTGATCCGGATGTCTGTTAAGCATGTACCACATATCATATCGAAGATTGTTTCATTTTATTCGATTTGACTGGTTGTGAAGTTGAAACGAGCATCTTGATTATAAGTTATGGTTTTTTTAATATTCTATGGATTTTCAAATACACATATATGTATTTATTCGTAAATATATATGTGTCTATGTGTGTGTGTCTTTGTGATGTATATATATATGTATGTATGTATCTATTTATTTATTTATAAACACACATAAAAACATAATTTTTCATAAATGTATTTAAATCTAATCTTATAAGTATATATTAATATACAAATAAATATACGTATAAAAAATTATAACTAAAAATATATATATAAATAAATAAATATAAATATATATTAATATACGAATGAATATATATATACTAATATATGAATAAATATATTTATATTAATATGAATCTATATCAATACACGAATAAATATAACTATAACTATATATATATATATATAAAGAGATATATCATTAAATAGAGAAAATAACGAAATAGCTTAGTGGTAAAGGTGCAGCCGCGAAAGGGGGAGGTTGCGGGTTCGAGTTTGGGTAGAGGCAAAGGTGGTGCGCGTGTGTGAGGATACATGAGAAGGGAAGCGTGAAGGATACCTCCTAGCACTGATAAAGGGGTGGTCAAGCGCTGATAAAAGCTCTCCCCATACATTATTTTTTTTTGACTTTTATCAGCACTGATAAAAGGGGACTTTATCAGCGCTTTTCAGAGCCCTAATAAAAGGGACCCCCCTATATTAGCTCTAAGCTTTACAATGCTTTTTTAGTGCTATTAAAGCCCATTTTGAGCACTGATATAGGCCATTTTTGTAGTAGTGACCCCTCCTATCCTCAGTCCCCCGGGTTATGAAAACAAAAGATGAGACAAGCACATCAAATCCCTTTCTCTCTCCCCCATAGCCTTGAACTCATCCCTAAGAGGATGAAGGGGGTTGTGTGGTTTTCTAGATCCGCTTCCTCTTGTTTCTCACATCGATCATAACTCACGTGGGCTTATAGGTTAGTGACAATCATGACATCTGCATGATGAGATGCATGTTTTGATAGAGAATCATTTTCCAGATCGTCCTCTCACCTTCCTTCAGAGGGCCTCCATAGGCATGGGTCCTCAAAGCCATGTATCCACATCAAAGGGCTATATAAAAGGGCCATATCCCCTATGAGACAAAGGGCCTCCTCCATAGGCGTAATCTCCAAGCTAATTGAACTACATGAGATTTGTTTCCTATCCAAATGGGATACGTAGGAAGCCTCCTTGAGGTCCAAACCTAACACCCCAAATCAACCATAATTCTCTCCAGGACACATTCCTAGTAGGGTCATATCTAACCTAGGATCTCACATTCATTCCAGGTTCTTGAGGTTGTTTCGATATAAGTCCCACACCAAACTTTGACTAGATAACTTTCACCTGGACGTCCTTACCGCATGACGTTAAATTACACGGTTTGGTCCTCATCACATGACCTTAAAAGGTATGACGTGTCTCATTAAGTGTCAAAAAACTATGCAAGTTCTTATTTATTTCAAAATTATACATAGGAATCCCATCTCATGGGCCCAATCTCGACATCAAAATGACTCTCATCTCCCTGGATGATGAAAAATTCAAGAGCATGCCACTAAGTAGCTTAAAACTATCATCTTAATAATAAACAACATAAGAATCTCTAATTCATTCATAAAAGGGTGCCATCGATGGGGAACCTCTAATACATGCATATGTATCCATCAATGAATAACCTCATATATATACAAATGATTCTAAATCCCATACATGCTAATAATTTACTATTAACTTAATGGCGACCCATGTCATATTTGAGATTTAATAAAGGATTCACAAATATGTCTTAAATATTTAAGAGAGTCCCAAAGTAGGAAATAATTCCACTAAAAAACATGCAACAAGCCCTACCTTCCATCCTCTCAACCAATGTGAGTCCCTAATCGTCATTAGAGCCATTTCCCAATGACTGCCTACCTTTAGAAAACAGGTTTGTGAACATCTCGAATTAGGGAACCGTTGGGTATTTTTGGATCCATGAACAAAAATCATTGGAAGCTATTCAAAAATGGTGAACCCAATGTGAATGATTTTATATCCATTAAAACCCCCCAAAATCAATCATATCATCGAGCACATGGTTTTTTCATCGAAAATAGTGGCATTAGGTGAAGCAGCACAAACTCCAAAGTTATCATCTAACAACATGCCAAGACACCCATAAATAAAGAATTTAATGCTGAAATGATATAAAAACTCATACAAATGATTACTATGTAATATAATCTATTTATCACGATATATTTAATCAAGCAGGTTGCATGCTGGTGGCATCAACCTATGTACTTGATATCTCTTTCTTTGAATTTATGGAAACCAAACTTACCTATAGAACACCATGTCCATGGATTTATTTAGGATATATCATTTCCATTAAAGGGTATGAGATATAAAATTATATCAAATATCATAAGATACAAATAATTTCTCACGTTATTCATTAATGAAATGTTACTCGTTATGCACCCAATGTATCCTACCTCACTGCGAACATATATTATCATAGTTTTCATCAATACATCAAAGTGCGCAACTTATAATACTCATTAATAATAATATTAAATTTTAAGGATCAATACACACATCTACAGATAATTACATCCAATGACACATATAAACATGGATTTCCTACTGGTGGGTCTCATTCTCATAATATTCTATATTGGATATTACCAGGGATGTATACCATGAGAAGGTGCATCAAAGTCCTATGAATATCAACCCCTGATAGAATATATCATTTTTGTCCCTAAAATTATTTCATAAGGTTATAGAACATATATTTAAAAATATTTTCATGTCACTTTTGAGTTCACATCATAGAGGAGAACTTCAATGACCTTTTAGCGTGACAACTACTCTTAGTACATTATCACAAACTATATTATGGATAAGAACAATCATGACAAGATAAGGAGTTTATTAATATTAAAATAATGAATAAATGTTATCATAAAGTACACAAAAGTTGGTTTTAGGGCACCGACTCCAACAGACTCCCACTTACACTAGAGTCAACTGTTAACAACATTCAGTTCGCTAACTCTCACATGATAATCATGATTATTAGAGTTGGTTCTGTAGAACCAAATTCTATGTACTTTATGATAAAATGTATTCATAGTTTTTAATATTAATAAACTCCTCATCACATCATGATTATTATTTTGTGTAACATAGTATGTGATAATGTCCTAAGAGTAGCTGTCGTACTGAAAGGTTGTAGTAGTTTCCCACAATAATGAGAACCCAAAAGTTATATGACACTATTCTTAAATATATGTTATATAGCCTAATGATATCATTTAAGGTAAAAAAATGATACATGCTATTAGGGTTGGAGACTCATAGGACTTTGAGACATCTTCTCATGGTGTACGCCCTTGGTAATATCCAGTAAGATATTATGAGAATGAGGACCACCCATAGGAAATACACATTTTTATGTATCATTGGATATTCCTATATACAGATGTGTGTATTGATCCTTAGAATTTAAGATTATTATTAATGAGTATTACGAGTCGCATACTTTGATGTATTGATGAAAACCATAACGATAAATGTTCGCAGTAAGGTAGGATACATTAGGTGTATCACAAGTAATATTGCATTAATGAATAATGCAAGAAATGATTTGTACCTTATGTTCTTTAATAGAAGTTGATATCCCAGACCATTTGATGGAAATTATATATATTAAATAAATCCATGTACATGGTGTTCTATAAGAAAGTTTAATTTTTAGGAAATAAAAGAAAGAGACATCGTGCATATACATTAATGGCACTAACATACAACCTAATTGATTTGAGATATCATGATAAAGGGATTATATTACACAATAAGTGTCGATATAACATATTATGTCATTGAAACATTAAATTCTTTCTCTATGGGTGACTTGGCATGTTGTTATATGCTAATTTTAGACTTTAGGATGTTTCGCCTAATTCCAATCAGAAAGAGGTCTAGAAGGTCACACACTAACTGTATCTAGAAACTCAGTTAAATAATAATAATATTATTTATTATTTAATAAGTTGAATAAATATTATTCCAACATGTGGTTTAATAATTATTCATGTTTGTTTGATATCATTTATTCCATCACCAGTTATTCGAGAGAATATAATGTGAGCAAAATATTTAATAAATATTTATTTGTTATTTAGTGAATATAATATTTATTTATTTATTGATGAATAATACAATGATATTTATTTAATAAATACATAATCATTATTTAAGGCCCAATAAATATTGTGTAGGAATGATAAACCAAGTTTAATGGTCCGATGAAAAATAATAAATATTGAGTATTATTTGATTAAATAATATTCAATTTAATTCGCAAGTTAAGCAGATGTCGAGAAATAATAATAATAATAATATTTGACACGGGGTTCTGTAGGGATTAAATAAATAATAAAGAGAACTTATGCTATTATTTTATTTTAACCCTAGTAGTATATAAACCCAATTATATTATTTTCTAAAATAGTCAATTCATTTGTTTGGTTTTGCACAACGTATTTGGAGAATCCTCTCAATCCCAAGAGAGATCTCTTCTCTAATAATGCTCTTAAGAACATAAAGCGATATTCCTCCACCTCCCACTCTCAAGTCAAGAGGGATCAAGGAGAATGCCTTGGAAGCAGTTCTCGAGGCGATCAAAGACAGACGACACAAGCGATAGGATCTTCCATGCTAGCACCCAAAGATTCCTATAACGATGTTCGAAGATTTGTGAAACATGTGCGGATCACTACTAGAGGTAATATGCTCTTGATTCCTACAATGCAACGACAATACAATGAAAATCTATTGTCAGATCCATCAATGAAGAAATAATTCCAACAAGTTAATTCTTTAATTAATTAAATTGATTATAAATAATATGTGATGATCCTCTCTCTGGTTCTGGTGTTCTATCCCTTATTTATATTCTTTGATTCAATTATGTATATCACAATGTTTATCATTGTCTAAATCTTGGATTGATCATTGATCATGGAAAAAATAAATGTTGGGCACGACCCATCACACACTTTCATTGTGCTCGGAACCTACAAGTGATATCAAAGCAGTCACAAAATCATTTATAATTATTTAAAGATTGTTTATTGATTTACGCAATTTTAATTTAGTTTTAAATTCAAGTTTAACTATTCTTTTAATCCGAATTGTGAAATATATATCTTCCTAATTTGTTTCTCATAGATCTAATAAATATAATTAATTTTATGAATGGAATAAAATCGAGGAACTCATGTAGAGGTACCAAGATTTCTGGCTGGATTACACAGGAGTGCATGTTGTGTACTTGTGTTTAATGAATTAAGAATTAATTTGACAATTAATTGAAACCATGTGCATTAATGACATGAGATGTATTTATTTATTACACCGCATATTGATTGGGCTAAAGTGGTATATGGTCAGTCAGAGTACATGCTGTGTATCCCACATACACAATGTGTAGCCCCTTTGAGTCACATACGGGTCGTGTATTACCATACATGACCTACATGACTGGTGGCCATGTAACAAGGAGACCACATGCTATATAGTTGATTATACATGTTGTGTGCTCCAATTTTCTGAGGCACAATTTACATGCTGAGTCCCTAGGCATGTGGCTCAGATACACAGTGAGATTTGTACACACCATGTAACTCAGATGTACACGTTGCATACATATACCAAATTATACATATTTAAAATTTATTTATACTATGTAAACCTTATCGACATGTGTTTGTGTGTGGTTATTAAATTGATAAGACACACCATGTGATAGGTTTTAATATATATATATATATATATATATATATATATATATGTTTAATTAATATATGAATAATGTTTAGATCTATATGTCATGTATGATTCATATTAACAGTTGTTACTCAACGTGCATTGAAGCATAACACATGACTGAAAAATCATATAATTCTTGTAATCATTAAGTTGATAGTATACATCATGAAAGTATATAATAAGTCGTGTATGTCATATGTCACAAGAGTAAATTGTATATGAGTATAATACATGTTGGGTAGATTCGGACGGGTATTCAGTGTGTTGCCTCCAAGGTAAATTTATATACATAGTTAATTTTAAATAAATTTATTTAATTTGTTTAACATTATAGTGGATGAGAATCTCAAGGAAATTCAGATGAAAATTAAGATAAAAGAATTAATTAATTAAAGATAATAATTAATTAATCCGAGAACGATTTATATTAAATAAGAATGATTAATAATTGAAGGATAATTTTATTAAATGCGTAATTTTTTGCTTGTATGTAGATGATCATGAGCATAGACCAGACCTTTGTATGTGATTGGTTTAATTTAATTTATTATTAAATTAAATTATTGGTATGTGTGCCTTCTCTCCTCTTATTATGTAAGGTCCTGCGTGCCCATGGTTTCTTTTATGTAAACCCTTTTCCCCTCACCTACGTGTGAGTAAAAACACATGTAAAATATGGAGATCCCAAGCTAGTGGAGGCAGTTTAAGTTTGTAGTTGAGGAAAAAACAATCTAAGAGAGATACATAGGTGGACAGGTGGAAAGATATAACAAAAAACTTAATTAGTTTAAGGTGTTTCTTCCCTAGGTCAATGATTACTTTATCAACCACTAGATAAACTAACCATTAGTAAAATCTCATGATCATACCGCTTTATTGTTTTATTTCTTTAAAGTTGAATGGTTATTTCATTATTTTCATTTTGTTGTGATCACATGAATTAATAAAATTAATGAGCATACAATATATAAGTAAAATAAATTGTCTTATGTGTAAATATTATCTAAGACATGGTTAATCACTTAAATAAATTGACTTAATATCAACAAGCATGTAATAAAGATAATAATTTTAAATTTACACATAAAGGATAAAACCCCTCAATTACATATATTAATTTGGTATAACCTTCCATTACTTCAGTTAAAATCGAACCATAGTTAAAAGTACTTAACCAACCAAATTTGCAGTGATTTCAATTATCAGGCAATTCTAACTTGAGGCTTTGGGTTAACTTAACTTAGTTCACATCAAGAGTTGACTGCTAAAGTAGGACTTGGTGTAACTGATAGGTAAGGGTTGAAAAAAATCTAAATTAAGGATTTTAGGATTGGGGAGTACACTCAACAGATCAAAGAACTATGAGTTAATTCAGTTGGCATTTGGAATGCCTACCTAAAACCATTCAAGTTGCTTGACCAACCAAATATGGGGTAATGAGAAGGGGAATATGGATCCTTTCCACTAGAATGTCCAAGAAACAGGATATTCTGAAGCCAATGATGAGAGCTATCAGGTTTCAATAAAATAGTGGGAGATTAATAAATTTAATATTTATTTTTTTTCTAAATTTTATCAGATAAATTAATAAAATTATTATATTATTATTTTTTGAAACAACATTAAAATGAATTCAAACATATAATTTCAATCCATACTTGATAAGTATAACCTTCTCACTGGAACAAATTTCTAAGAGTGGTAAAGGCTCTTACGCGTTATCCTTCACCATGAAAGGAAATTATATGTGTTGGAAGAACTTATTCATAATGTGTCTAGTAATGAGGAAAGTGATGAAGAGTTATTACTCTATGAGAAACATTTGAATGATTCCAAAGATGTTCAATGTTTCATGTTATCATCCATGTCTAATAATATTTTGAAGCAACATGAGGACATGGATGCGTATAGCATGATGCCTCACATTTGAGATCTCTATCAAGATAAGAAGATACAAGAGATATAAGAGATCTAAAATGCTTTGTTTACAACTAATATTGGAGATTCTATTCCATTTGGGCCTCATGAAGTCAATATTATTGACTATATTAAGCACTCAGACATCTTAGGGATTAAATTCTCAGATGAGTTGCGTGTAGATCTCATACTTTCATCACTACCCAAGGCCTTTACAAATTTTATTATTAATTACAATATGAGTAATAATGATAAGAGTCTTTCGAAACTTATTAATTAGATTCATCAAGTGGATAAGGACACGAGGTGTGATAAACCTACGGTCCTTATGGCGAACAAGAGAAGGAAGAATAAAGAAAAGGGGCCCAATGTAATGACCCAGGTATTTATAGAATAATACTTTTGATTTCTATTAATACTTATGAATAAGATATTAATTTTACTTTAAAGGGGATGATATGTTTGATGTAGTACCCGACACACAACAATGAGTTTCTTCGAAATCTCATGTTGCACACAAGGCTGAGTCATACTGAAAAATAATAACATAATATTATTATTTTAAATGGTAGTTAACGCCTAGCCATTGTATTAGCAAGACTGAACATAACTAACAATATTATTATTAAACATGTTTGTTAAATATTTTTACATTTATCCAATAAAATTTAGAGGCTTAAAATGAGAATGAATCCAATTTTAAGCATAAATACTCTAATATTTTTAAAAGGTAGTTTTACCACCTTTTGATGGAGAACCCCTTTTAAATCTAGTTTTTGTCACTTTTATATGTTAGATTTGACAAAATAAACTTATTCTTTAGAATAGAGAGATAAAAATTTACTTTGGATATTTTTTTGGTATTTTTCTGATAAAGTTCATTTTTTAATGAATAGTGAAAAATACTGCATTTTAAGTCAAAACTGTCTTTTCATCTGATTTATTTATATGGTTAAATTATTTTTTTAATTAGTTTTAAAGTTTAATTAGATTATGTTTTTAACATTTAATCAAATTTTGGTAATTGGAAGTAATTTCACTTTTTAATTAGACATAAACACATGTCAAATTTTTGGTAGTTTTTACTTCTTAAAAACACGTTTCTTGATTTTGACAACATGAATTAATTTTAAATTAATTTCTACAAATTCTGTTTTTGATTTGGAAAAATTAATTCCATATTTTAAATCAGGATTTCCAAATTTTGCAAATAGGTAACTTTTATTTTTAGACATTATGAATAGTAACTTCAGTAAATATTTTATTTACCTGGTTAAAGGGTAAATCTGGTAAATAAGGGTAAAAAATAATATTATAATAATATTAAATTACACTAACATGCATCATAATCATATTGGATGATATATATCTGAATATGGGAATTCTTGGGTTTATTTTAGGACCCATGGAGCCACTTGTGTGTGAAAATGACATTTAATTACTTTTAATTTAAAGTTAAGGAAAATATAACCTAAACATGTATCTTTTGGTAAAACAATTTTTATATGGGGTTATATAAGTTATATTTTAAACTATAAATAATAATTATAAATATAAAAAGATTTCCTAAATCATGGTATTTTATTTATAAATTTTAGAGATTAAATAAATAAATTTAATTTTGACATAATGATGATGCAGTGATTGCTTCATTAATAAAGGATTCAAATAAATGATATTATAAATATTAAAATAAATGTAATTTGGTTATTTTGATGTCATCCATGAATTTTATGGAATATAGTTACATGTTATATTTATATTAATAAAGTTTTTTCTAATCAATCAAGTTTTTATGGATTTTTAAAAAAGTCATGATATGAATAGTGTTAAAATTGACATAATTCTTATTTTAAAATATAAAATATTTTATTAAATATTATAAAATTTTAAAAAATATAATATTCATAAAAATAGTTATCATAAGTCTAAAAGTTTATTATTAACTCTTTAATTAGATATTTTCATGTTTTGGTAACTATTTTGATTCTCAAAGTGTTAAATGCTTGATAAAACAGTAAGAGTAAAAAGGGGTTAAATAAAAAAGATAAGGATTAAAAAATATTAAAAACCTGTATAATTATTATTATATTATTTTATTTAGACTTATATTCATATTATATTATAACTAGATGATTTTGGACTCATTTATACTCAAAATAGAATTTATAATAAAATAATAATTCAAGATATTCTTTAAGTGCCCCTCCTCCCTCTTATTAAAGGGAACCACCTCTAACCCATTACTCACACCTCTCAAGCCCCTTGTATCATCCATACTTTTCCAAAATAAGCTTCCAACATACCTATATTCCTCCTAGAATACTTCCCATAGCTATAAGGAAATTCAAGAGAGCCCTGGCTCAAATCAAAAGAAGTTACCCGATTTGAGGTAACGTCTTCTCTCAAGTTTCTTTCCATTATTTTTCTTTCTCCACTCCCTATGATATTATTATTATTTGTTTATATAAAAACATCAGTATTTTAAATATATTAGGTTGTTTTTATGATAATTATTTGAACTAAACTTACACACACCTCCTTCTAATGGATACGAATATACTGTTTCTGTGTACGGTGAACTGTTGCCTCACAAAACGATGATTGTTTGATTTTCCCCTACCACCTCCAATGGTAGAAATTATTATGATACTATAATTATATATGATATATATGATATTTATTTTATCTAAATTCTTCTGTAATTATCATTTATAACACACCTTTATGTTTTTCATGTTGTATAAATACGATAATTTCATTTGAGGAAGTGCGGACTACCGCCCCCTCAAAGTGATATGACTCATTAATGCTATACATGGAACATATAAAGGATGAAATTAATGAAATTATGTAACATATATAATATATATATTATAATTTAATTATAATATACCTATGTATCATTTAGTTTTCATTCCTTTAAATATGAAAAAGAAATGAAAGTAGCGTTCACACGTACGTACGACTTACCGTCTCCATGAATGGTGCATTTAATTTTTTATATCCAAATGATATAGACTATTATAAATACATATATAATGGATATATATGATATATATGATATATAAATCATGAATATAATTCTATAGATAATGGAATTTTGACCACATGGAAAATTTATATTTATAACAAGTTCATTTTTTACTCAAGTTTCGAACATCAACAAAATGTCCGATATAAACTCAAATAATTAACTAATTGTTATAGTAAGGTAATAAGTGATAAAAAAGGAATAATAAACTTGAAAAAGGTTCTAAATCAAGTATAAATTAACTTAAGTTTATTATTCGGGAAATTAAATAACGAACGAGTCAAGTGGGACATAGGGTAAGAGACTTCGTCTCAATCTCCTTTCATTGAGGCATATTTTGATTTATACACGAATTGATTTTATATAGTGTATAAACACCTTTTGAATTTTAATTTCATTCAAATGGTATCTTTTTTCTATGTAGCATTTTACTAAATGAAAAAGGGAATGTTTCTTTTTAATGTACGTGGTGACAACGACCTTTCCGTCGTTGCGAGTATTATTTGATATTTGGATTCTTTAACACGCTGTGATGTTTTAAAATAAAAAATAAATACCATATACCCTTTTTTACATATTTTAGTATTGAAAATGGTTTTTAAAGTGTATTTAATATTTCAATATCTTGAAATTATTTCTTGTGATTGAAAATGAAATTTTATGATTGAAATGTTGATATTTGAAATCTTTTATGAGTGATGATTATATAATGGTACTTGGACATTTAACGGGTGGTTACATGATAAACCAAATGACGGGTGGCTCAATGATAAACCAAGGATGGGTGGTTTTATAACCTCTAATGCATTAGGTATGGAATTCATCCATATGGCTATTTCATTTAGTGATATGTGTGTAAGTCGACTGCATGGTTATTCCATTTAAGTATGTTTATGTCCTAAGTTACCTTTATTTTCTATATATTGTTTTATATGGGCTTTATAGTAATATTTTGGTTACAAAAAGGGTAATCAATGATACTATATTTAGTGAAGTGTTTTTTCTACTTCTTTAAGGTGAAAATTATTACTTTATGATTAAGTATTCATGGTTTACATGTTGTTTTGAAAACTAACAGCTTTACTTCTTTGTGTATCCCTTACTGATCTTTTTATGCTCATCTCAAGTTTTTGAAATGTTTTTCACAGGAATTAAGGTGTAATAGGATCAATGATGGGATCAAGGAAAAGTCATGCTATTTAAAACATGGTACTAAACATGTTTCTTTTCTTTTAAGAGTTTTTATTTTATGAAAAAATGGATACCGAGTAGAAGTGTCTACATGTAATATTCAAGATGTTTTGTATAAGTTATGACCTAATTCTCTAAATCTCTAAACCTGAAAAGATCCTCAATGTGAATTATTAACTTAATTCAAGATTATGTAATGTTTAAGGCTGGGGCCTTATAGTTGGTATCAGAGGGTGGTTTAGATAACTTTAGGAGTTAGAATTTTGCTAATAGAATATCCATAAATGATTTTTATTTATGGTAAGATTTAAATGATATATAATTTGAAGGTTACCATGTTGATTCACCTAATATATTTCTGTGTTTAGAATGGTTTTCTGTAGAGGAAACATGGAATCTATGATGGAATGAAATCAAGAGGAAAAAAACCTTCCAAATCAGCAACCTAAGATGGTTGGAATCAGAACTGAACAATTGTTGTAGTGATAGAACAATTAACTCAGGATATAAATGGTGGTGGTATCCATGCATGAGATCAGCCATATAAACCACAAAGGAACATTTAAATAGTAGAACATTTCATGGGGCAACTTCCCCCACCATTCAAAGGATCATCTAACCCTGTTCAAGTTGAAGGGTGGATCAAAGCACTAGAAAAGATTTTTGATGCCATGGTTTGTACAGACAATCAAAAGGTTAGTCTTGCTATTTATAATTTTGAAGGAGAAACATATTAGTGGTGGTAGATGGTTAAAATTATCAGGGATAGTGAGGATATTGATTCTCTTTGTTGGGAATAATTCAAAGGTATATTTATTGAGAAATATTTTCCTAAGGTGGTTCGACTTAGGATGGAAAACAAATTCTTAGAATTGAGGTAAGAGGATGACTTAGTGGTTATTTACAAAGAAAAGTTCACTTGACTAGCAAGGTATGCTCCAAATTTCCTCGGAGATCCTGATAGTAAAATAAATTGATTTTACTCAGGAATGAAGATGCAATATCAAAGAGCATTAACCTCTTGTGAATTCAAAAGCTATGAGAAACTTGTAAAATGTGACGAGAAGGTAGAAATTGAGTTTTTTGATGATTAGGTGTTATAAGAGAGCAAGAAAAAAAGAGATCCAGTTAGCAGGAAAAGGGAAATAATTCATAAAAGAAGCCCAGAGGTAAGAAAATTAAATTTACATCTTGCAAGAAGTGTGGTAAAAAGAATCCTGGAGAATGTATCTCAAAATATAGAAAGTACTTTCGGTGTGGTAAGACTAGTCATATTGCTAGTAACTATAAGAAAGATGATCAAGCAGGAAATGAAAAGCCAACGGTAATATGTTTTAGTTTCAACAAGTTTGGGCATTATGCCAATGTGTGTCCAAAGTTGATTATCCATGGTAGAAACTAGACAGATCAAAAAAAAAGGGTGTGGAAAAATCTTTTGTTACTACTACGGTTAATATGAGACCATAAAATGAAGTGGTATTAGGTAATTTTTTTTTGTTTTTTTAGATTATGCCAATGTGTTGTTTGATTCAAGGTCTACATATTCTTTCATTTCTAAGAAATTTTCTAGTAAATTGGGAATTCCATATCAAGATATGAATCCTGAACTTGTGGTAAAAACACCTGGAGGATATTTTGAGATAAAAATAAATTATAAGAACCTTCTTGTCCTTGTGTGTGGAAATAATCTACATGAAAACCTTATTGTTTTTCCTCTAGTAGAGTTTAATGTTATTTTGGGTATGGATTGGATTTCCATTTATCATGCTAAGATTGACTACAGAGCTAAAAAGGTTTCTTTTAATAAATAATTTCAGTTTGTGTACAATAATTAACCCTTATCTCTGATAACATATTAGGAAGCTAAGAAACTAGTAAAATATGGAAATGAATGTTACCTTGCACATATTGCTGAAAACAAAGGAGTTGTTTAGATTAATGATGTTCTAGTAGTAAATGAGTATATTGATGTTTTTCCTGACGAATTTCATGATATTATACCTAATCAGAAAGTTGAATTTACTATTGACTTAGTTCCTGATGCTAATACAATTTCAAAACCCCTTATCGAATGAATCAAATTGAACTTTTAGAGTTAAATAAACAATTGCATGAGTTATTAGATAAAGGTTTTATTTGAACTAGAACATCACCATGGGGTGCTCCAGTCTTATTTGTTAAAAATAAAGATGGTTCAATGAGACTTTTCATTGATTATAAAGCCTTTAATAATATCACTATTAAGAACAAGTATCATTTTCCTCATATTAATGATTTGTTTGATCATCTCTAGGGAGCTCAGTATTTTTCAAAGATTGACTTGATGTCGGGGTACCATCAGTTGAAAGTAAAGGAAGAAGACATTCTAAAGACCATGTTTTGTACTAGATATTACTATTATGAATTTGTAGTTATGCCTTTTGGGTTAACCAATGCACCTGTTGTATTCATGGATCTTATGAATAGAATTTTCCATGAGTTCTTGGATAAGTTTGTGGTTGTATTTATTGATGAAATTTTAGTATATTACAAAATTAAAGAGGAACATGAAAGTCATTTAAGGGTTGTCTTTCAAACCTTAAAAGAAAAGAAATTATATGGGAAATTCAGCAAGTGTGAGTTTTGGTTACAAAAAATTTCATTCCTTGGTCACATTGTTTAAAAAAATAGCATAATTGTTGATCCTGCTAAAACAAAAGTTGTTGACGAATGGCCAAGACCTACAAATATAACCAAGATTCATAGTTTTATTGGTTTGTAAGGCTATTATAGAAGGTTTTTTGAGAATTTTTCATGGTTATCTAGCCCACTAACTAAGTTAACTCAAAAAGGTGTTAAGTTTATCTGGAAAAAATAATGTGATGATTATTTTCAGGAATTGAAAACAATATTAGTGAATGCTTCAGTATTAGAAATAACCTTCTAGAAATGGTGAGTTTGTTATCTACAGTGACGCTTTGTTGAAATGAATTGGTTGTGTCCTAATGTAGAATGATTAGGTAACTACTTATGATTCACACCATTTAAAACATCATGAGTTAAATTACCCTACACATGATTTGGAATTATCTGTTGTTGTTTTTGCATTAAAAATTTGGAGGCATCATTTGCATGGCGTAAAGTGTGAAATATATACTTATCATAAAAGTTTGAAGTATATATTCACTCAGAAAGAATTAAACACAAGACATAGGAGATGGTTAGAATTAATCAAGGATTATGATTGCATGATCTATTACCATCCAATAAAGGAAAATAAAGTGGCTGACGCTTTGAGCTGAAAGAGTAATACTACATTAACCATGCTACGTTTGGAATAAGATCCTTTGATTAATGATTTGATGAACTTTTTAATAGAAGTTGTTGGTGTATGAAATTCCTCTGTTTTATTTTAGGTGGAAGTGAAATCATCTCTAGTAGACAGAATAAAGCAAGCGTATAAAGAATACAATGAGTTGCAGAAAAATATAGAGTTGGTTTAGAAGGGTAAGTTACCTGAATTTAACATTAATAAAGATTGTGTTTTGAGGTTCGGAAAGAGATTATGTGTGCCTTGTGATTCACAGTTAAAGAAAGAGTTATTATGTGAAGCTCACAGTTCTCTATTTTCAGTTCATCCTGGTAGTACATCTTCGGGAGTATTACTGGCGGGATTGAATGAAAAGAGATATTACTAACTTTACTGTGAAGTATTTGACTTGTAAATAAGTTAAAGTAGAGTGGAAATTACCGAAAGGGATGCTTCATCCTTTACCGGTGCCAAAGTGGAAATGGTAAAATATATCTATGTACTTCGTTGTGGGATTACCAAAGACATCTCAAGGTAATAATGTAATTTGGGTTATTGTTGATCGATTGACTAAATCTACCCACTTTCTTCCTATTTGAGATACTCTATCTCTATATCAACTTTATCGATTGTATATTAAAGAGGTAGTTAGGTTATATGGAGTTCCACTCTCCATTGCATCTAATCATGATCCCAGGTTCACTTCTAACTTTTGTAAGGGCCTTCAGAAGTCATTGGGTACTAAATTAAATTTCAGTACAACTTTTCATCCTCAATCAGATGGGAAGTTAGAACAAAAAAATTATACTTTGGAAGATATTCTACGTGCTTCTTCAATGGATTAATAGGGAAGTTGGAACCAACATCTTTCTTTGGTTGAGTTTTCTTATAATAAAAGTTTTCATTCCATTATACAGATGGATCCATTTGAGGCATTATATGGAAAACGATGCTGAACTCTAGATTTTTGGGATGATATTGGTGAAATAAAGTTGATGGGACCAGAATTGGTAGAAGATATGGAAGAAAAAGTTCAGTTAATTAAGAAGCACATGAGAACAACATAGAGCAAGCAGAAAAATTATACGGATAATCGGAGGAAGGATCTTTATTTTGAGGTAGGTGATCATCTATTTCTCAAAGTTTCTCCATGTAAAAGTGTGATGCGTTTTGGTAAGAAGGGAAAGATGAGTCCAAGGTTCATTGGACCCTATGAAATCTTAGAGAAAGTTGGATTAGTTGCCTATAGAGTGGATTTACCTCCAAGTTTATCCCAGGTACATAATGTTTTTCATATTTCAATGTTGATAAAGTATATGCTAGATCCATCTCATGTTTTGAGTCCAAAGGTAGTTCAGTTGGAAGAGAACCTTTCTTATGAGGAATAACCAGTCCAAATTCTTGACCGAAGAGAGAAAGTGTTTCAGAATAATGTAATTCATTAGGTAAAGGTTTTTTTAGAAAAACCACATGGTTGAAAAGGCAACATGGGAATTTTAAAATGCTATGAAGGATAAATACCCCCACTTATTTGATAAGTGAATAGAATTGCAAGGAAGCAACTCCCAAAAGGGGGAAGGATGTAATGACCCAAGTATTTATAGAATAATACTTTTGATTTCTATTAATACTTATGAATAAAATATTAATTTTACTTTAAAGGGGATGCTATGTTCTATGGTGTACCCGACGCACAACAATGAGTTTCTCCGAAATCTAATGTTGCACACAAGGCTGAGTCATACTGAAAAATAATAACATAATATTATTATTTTAAATGGTAGTTAAAACCTAGCCATTGTAGTAGCGGGAATGAACATAACTAAACATATTATTATTAAACATGTTTTTTAAAAGTTTTTACATTTATCTAATAAAATTAATAGGTTTAAAATGAGAATGAATCCAATTTTAAGCATAAATACACTAATATTTTTAAAAGACAGTTTTACCACCTTTTGATGGAGAACCCATTTTAAATCTAGTTTTTTTCACTTTTATATGTTCCATTTAAAAAAATAAACTTCTTATTTAGAATCAGGAAAAAAAAATTTACTTGGGGTAATTTTTTGGTATTTTTATGATAAAGTTCATTTTTAATGAATAGTGAAAAATATTGCATTTTAAGTCAAAAATGTATTTTCATCCGATTTATTTATATGGTTAGATTATATTTTTAATTGGTTTTAAAGTGTAATTAGATTATGTTTTACCATTTAATCCAATGTTAGTCATTTTAAGTAATTTCAATTTTTAATTGGACATAAACACATGTCAATCTTTTGGTAGTTTTTACTTCTTAAAAACACGCGTTTTGGTTTTGACAATAAGAATTAATTTTAAATTAATTTTTGAAACTTATGTATTTTGATTTTGGAAAAATATATTCCATATTTGGAATTATAAGGTCCAAATTGTGAAAATTTGTAACTTTAATTTTTAGACATTATGAATAGTCACTTCAGTAAATATTTTATTTACCATGGTTAAAGGGTAAATCTGGTAAATAAGGGTAAAAAATAATATTATAATAATATTAAATTACCCTAACACATGTCCTAATCCTATTAAATGAGATATATACAACTATGGTCATCCTTGTGTCAATTTTAGGACCCCATGCAGCCACTTGTGTGGGAAAATGACATTTAATTACTTCTAATTTAAAGTTAAGGAAAATATAACCTAAACATGTATCTTTTGGTAAAACAATTTTTATATGGGGTTATATAAATTATCTTTTTGACTATAAATATCCATTAAAAATATAAAAATATTTTCTAAATCACGATGTTTTATTTATAATTTTTAGATATTAAATAAATAAATTTAATTGTGACACAATGATGATGTAGTGATTGCTTCATTAATAAAGGATTCAAATAAATGATATTATAAATGTTAAAATAAATGTAATTTGGTTATTTTTATGTCATAATTTTTTTTATTAATGTTATTTACATGTTATATTTGTATTAATGAAGTTTTTTTGAATCAATCAAGTTGTTATGGATTTTTAAAAATGTCATGATATGAATAGTGTCAAAATTGACACAATTCATATTTTAAAATATAAAATATTTTATTAGATATTATAAAATTCAAAAAAATATAATATTCATCCAAATAGTTATCATAAGTCTAAAATTTATTATTGACTCTTTAATTGGATATTTTTCATTCTTTGGTAACTATTTTGATTCTCAAAGTGTTAAATACATGATAATATGGTAAGAGTAAAAAAGGGTTAAATAAAAAAGATAAGGATTAAAAAATATGAAAAACCTATATAATTCTTATTAGATGATTTTATTTTGACTTATATTCATCTTATCTTCGAACTAGATGAATTTGGACTCATTTATAATCGAAATATAATTTATAATAAAATAATAATTCAAGATATTCCTTAAGTTCCCCTCCTCCCTCTTATAAAAGAGCACCACCTTTAACCCATTAATCACACCTCTAAAGCACCTTATCTTATCCAAACTCTGAAAAAATAATCTCCCAACATCCATATATTCCTAATAGAATCCTTGACCCAGGCATAAATAAATTCAATAGATCCCTTTGGCTCAAATCAAAAGAAGTTACCCAATTTGAGGTAACATCTTCTCTCAAGTTTCTTTCCATTATTTTTCCTTCTACACTCCCTATGATATTATTATTATTTATTTATATAACAAAAAAATTATCCTCAATATAATAGGTTGTTTTTATGATAATTATTCAAACTAAACTTACACACACCTCCATCTAATGGATATGAACATACAATTTCTCTGTACGGTGAACTGTTGCCTCACGAAACGATGATTGTTCGATTTTCTTCTACCACCTCTCATGGTGGAAATTATGATGAAACTGTAATTATATATGATATTTATGATATTTATTTTATCTATATTCTTCTTTAATTCTCATTTATATCATACCTTTATTCTTTTCATGTCGTATAAATATGATAATTTCATTTGAGTAAGTACAGACTACTGTCCCCTCAAAGTGATATGACCCGTTCATGCTATACATGGAACGTATAAAGGATGAAATTAATGAACTTAAATAACATATATAACATATATATTATACTGTAATTATAATATTGCTATGTATCATTTATTTTTCATTTTTTTAAATATGAAAAAGAAATGAAAGTAGCGTTTATGCTTACGTACGACTTACCATCTCCATGAATGGTGCATTTCATTTCTTATATCCAAATGATATGAACTATTATAAATACATACATATTGGATATATATGATATATATGATATCTAAATCATGAATATAATTCTAGAGATAATGTAATTTTGACCACATGGAAAATTTATAATTATAGCAAGTTCATTTTTGACTCAAGTTCCAAACATCGAAAAAATGTCTGATATAAACTCAAATAATTAACTAATTGTTATTGTAAGGTAATAAGTGATAAAAAAGTAATAATAAACTTGAAAAAGGTTCTGAATCAAGTATAAATTAACTTAATTTTATTATTTAGAAAATTAAAGAATGAACGAGTCAAGTCAGACACAAGGTAAAGGACTTCGTCTCAATATCCTTTCATTGAGGCATATTTTGATTTATACAAGTCTTGATTTTATACGGTGTATAAACCATTTTTTACTTTTACTTTCATTCAAAGGGAATATTTTTTCTATGTAACATTTTACTAAATGACAAAGGGGATGTTTCTTTTTAACGTACGCAGTGACAACGACCTTTCTGTCACCGCGAGCATTATTTGATATTTGGATTTCTTAACAAGCCACAATGTTTTCAAATTGAAAATAAATACTATATACCCTTTTTAAATATTTTGGTATTGAAAATGGTTTTGAAATTGGATTTACTATTTCAATATCTTTAAATTATTTATTATGATTGCAAATTAAATTTTATGATTGAAATGTTGATATTTTCAATATTTTATGTGTGGTGATTATATAATGGTATTGGACATTTGACGGGTGGTTACGTGATAAACCAAATGGTGGGTGGTTCTGTGATAAACCAAGGACGGATTGTTACGTTATAACCTCCAATGAATTGGGTATAGAAGTCGGCCATATGACTATTCCATTTAGTGATATGCGTGGAAGTCGACCGTATGGTTATTCCATTTAAGTATGTTTATGTCCTAAGTTACCTTTATATGCTATACATTGTTTTCTATGAAATTTATGGTAATATTTTGGTTACAAAAAGGGAAATTAATGAGCTTATATTCAGTGAAGTGTTTTTTCTACTTATTTAAGGTGAAAATTATTACTTTATGATTAAGTATTCATGGTTTACATGTTGTTTTGAAAACTAACAGCTTTCCTTATTTGTGTATCCCTTACTAAGATTTTTATGCTTATCCTAATTTTTTGAAATCTTTTTCACAGGACTTAAGGTGGAATAGGGTCAAGGATGGGATCAAGGAAAATTCATGCTATTTAAAACATGGCACTAAACATGTTTCTTTTCTTTTAAGGGTTTTTATTTTATGAAAAAATAGATACTGAGTAGAAGTGTCTACATGTAATATTCAAGATGTTTTGTATAAGTTATAACCTAATTATCTAAATCTCTAAACCTGAAAATATCCTCAATGTGAATTATTAACTTAATTCAATATTATGTAATGTTTAAGGCTGGGGCCTTATACCCAAGACTGATAACAAGTCTAAATCTCTTGAGCACTATCTTTCTAAGAAGAGGAAGATCCAAAGGCAAGGCAAAGAAATAGAGGCAACATGCTTTGCATGTGGAAAATACAGACCACTAGAAGAGGAAATGCACCCAATAGTAAGGGGAAACAAAAGGTTCATTTTTTATCGAGTGTAATCTTTCAATATCTACACATTGGGTATTAGATATTGCTTGTGGTGCTCACATATGTATCCAAATGCAGGAACCAAGTAGATTCCGAAAGATTGCTAGAGGAGAGGTGGAAATGTGAGCTACTAATGGTGTGAGGATGGATTCTCTAACCATTGGTGAATATTAAGTTTCACTACCAATGAGAATGATTTTGGTTTTAAAAAATTGTTATTATGTACCCACAGTTACCAAGAACATAATTTCTGTATCATGCCTAGATGAAGGTGGGATTATTTTCATGTTTGGAAATAAAAGTTGTTTCATTTACAAAGGAAACATATGTTATGGTATGAAACATTTAAATAATGGTATTTATTTATTAAATTATGAAAACCAAGTATTTAAAATTGATAATGAATCATGTTCACATGACTCATATAATTCCCAACTATGGTATCACCATCTTGGTCATGTAAATAAGAAGCGTTTGACAAAGCTCTGTCAAGATGGATATTTAGACTCTTCTGAGCCAAAAACACTTGAAATATGTCATGCTTATTTATAAATAAAAATGACCAAACCACCATTTTATGGATAGGGTGAAAGGGCTACAAAGCTTTTAGGATTGATACACACCGATGTGTGTGGACCATTTCCAGTAGAATATAGTGGTGGATATTCATACTTTATAACTTTTACTGATGAATTGAGTATATATGGATATGTCTACTTGATGAGGTATAAGTATGAGTCCTTTTAGAAATATAAGGAATTCAAGAATGAAGTAGACAATCAACTTGGTAAGAAGATAAAGAATCTTTGATCAGATTGAGGTCATAAATATCTTAACCAAGAGTTCATCAACTTTCTACAATAGTTTTAGATTATATATCAACTCACTCCACCTTATAAACCATAGTGGAATGGTTTTAGTGAAAGGAGGAACTATAACTTGTTAGACATTAGAAGTTCTATGATAAGTCATGCAGATATTCTATTATCCATTTGGGGATATGAATTATAAACTGTGGCATACACATTAAACCGAGTTCCAACTAAAGTGGAAAATATAATTACCTTTGAGTTATGGAGTGGAAAGACACTCATTTTGTTGCATACACATGTATGTGTTTGCGAGGCATTTTTAAGGCCTTATCAGGCAAAAAACTGACACCTCAGGGAACAAAGTGTATCTTTATAGGGTATCATAAGGAAATAAAGAGATACTACTTATACAACCCCTCATACAAGAAAGTGATTGTCGTCAGAAAATCCATCTTTCTTGAGAGGGAGAACATCTTCAAAAAGGATAGTGTAAGAAAGACCGACTTCAATGAATTTTATGCTCAAGATACACAAGAGTTGGTACAAGAATAGATTCCATAGGTCCCCATAGAAGAAGTAGTTTCTGAAACACATGTACTATGTTGGAGCGTAAGATAGGTAAGAGAACTAGAGAGATGGTTTTCTAGTCACTGAAAATAGTGACTCATTATTAGTTGACAATGAAGAACCTCTCTCCTATAAGGAGGAAGTAGAGATATCATAAGCTACATGATGGAAAGAATTTATGAATTCTGAAATGGATTCCATGTATTAGAACCAAGTTTGGGTTCTGGTCGATGTGATAGTTGATGTAAAACCTATTGGATCCAAATGGGTATTTAAGAGGAAACTGGAAATGAAAGGTAATGTAAATACCTATAAATCAAGGATAGTGGATAAAGGGTTTAAACAATTTCAAGTAATTTACTATGATGAAACCTTTTAAACATTTTCTATGTTTAAATCCATTAGAATTCTACTTACTATAGCAGCTTACCATGACTATGAGATTTGATAGATAGATGTCAAAACTTCATTCCTTAATGGGAACCTTTAAGAAGATGTCTATATGACACAACCATAAGGTTTTGTGACTCCAGGTGATGAAAAAAGGATTTTCAAGTTGTAGAAATCCATTTATGGATCGAATCAAGCATCTA
Source organism: Viscum album (assembly GCA_963277665.1). Lineage (NCBI taxonomy): Eukaryota > Viridiplantae > Streptophyta > Magnoliopsida > Santalales > Viscaceae > Viscum > Viscum album. The sequence continues at coordinate 690,817,436 of OY728164.1, forward strand.
GGTCATGGAATATTCAATTTAATGAATCCATAAAAGAATCTAGTTTTATTAAGAATAAATGCGAGTCATGCATTTACAAGAGGTTTATTGGGAATTCATTCATTATCCTAGTAGTATATTTTGATGACATATTACTTATTGGAAATGATATACTAGTCTTACAGTCTATTAAGGACTGGTAAAACAAGTGTTTCTCTATGAAGAAATTAGGTGAAGCAACCTATATTCTAGGGATCAAGATCATTCATGATATATCTAAGAGGATTCTTGGACTAAGTCAAAGTAAATATGTTAACCAGATACTAAAGAGAAATAGTATGGAATAATCCAAGAGAGTATTGGTTTCAATGTCACATGGTTTACATCTTTCTAAAAAAATGTGTACTCATACACAACATAAGAAAGAGAGAATGAGTAAGATCTCATACACTTCGGTGATAGGATCAATCATGTATGCCATGTTATGTACTAGACTTGATGTTGCCTATGAATTGACCATGATAGGTAGATATCAAGATGATCCATGAGAATAACATTGGTTTGCTGTTAAGGCTATCCTTAAGTATCTAAGAAGAACTAAGGATATGTTCCTGATGTATGGAGGAGAAGAGGAGCTGGTTATCATTGGTTATACTGATTCTAGTTTTTAGACATATCAGAATGATATTAAGTCATAATTAGGATATGTTTTCTGTCTCAATGGAGGATCTGTGAGCTAGAATAGTTCAAAGTAGCTAGTTGTCGCTGATTCACCAATGGAGTCTGAGTATATAGCGGCTTCTGATGCAACCAAGGAATCCATTTGGATTCAAAAAAATTTCTAGGAGCTTGATGTGGCACCTAATAGTAAATACCCCATTACATTATATTGTGATAATACTGTAATAGTGGATCTTACAAAAGATCCAAATTTACACCAAATAATAAAAAATATACTATGGAAGTATCACCTCTTGAGGTATTTTTATCAAAGGGGTAAAGTTGTAGTAAGCAGAGCACCCACAAAATAAAACATGGTGGACCCCTTGACTAAAGGCTTATCTTAGTAGAATCATGAGCATCATGTGAGATCTAGTGAACTGAAGGTTGTTAGTAGTTGGATCTAGTGAAAGTGGGAGTATATTGGAGTTGGTGCCCTAGAACCAAATTTTGTGTAATTTATGATAACCTGTATTCATAGTTTTGAATATTAATAAACTCATTAGCACATCATGATTGTTTTTCTACATAACATAGTATGTGATAATTTCCTAAGAGTAGCTATTGCAATGAAAAGACATAACAGTTCCCCACTATGATGAGAACCTAGAAGTGCTACGACACTATTTTTAAATATATGTTCTATAGATAGATGATATAATTTTAGGGACAAAAATGATACAATTTATCAGGGGTGGAGACTCATAGGACTTTAAGGCATATTCTCATGGTGTACGCCCTTGGTAATATTCAGTAGGATATTATGAGAATGAGATCTGCTAGTAAGAAATCCACATTTATACGTGTCATTGGATATTCCTATCTTTGGATCTATGTATTGATCCTTAGACTTTAATATTATTATTAATGAGTATTATGAGTCATATACTTTGATGTATTGATGAAAACCATGATGAAATATGTTCATGTTAAGGTAGGATACGTTGGGTGTGCCACGAGTAATATTGTATTAATGAGTAATGTGAGAAAGGATTTTTCCATCATGTTCTTTAATAGAAGTTGATATCTTAGGCCCTTTGATAGAAATGATATATCCTAAATAAATTAATGACCATGGTGTTCTATAGGCAATTTCAATTTCTAGGAAGTCAAAAAAAGATACATTGTGCATATAGGTTGATGACACCAACATGCAACCTACTTGATTTGAGATATCATGATTAAGGTATTATATTACACAGTAAGCATCTGTATAATTTATTATGTCATTATAGCATTAACTTCTTTCTCTATGGGTTCCTTAGCATATTACTAGATATTAACCTTGGAATTTAGGCTTCTTTGCCTAATGCCACTAAAAAAGTGGTCTAGAGGGTCACACACTAGTGTATCTAGAATATCTGTTAAATAATAATAATATTATTTATTATTTAACAAGTTGAATAAATATTATTCCCACATGTGGTTTAATAATTATTCTTGTTTGCGTGATCACATTTATTCCACCACCAATTATTTGAGAGAATATAATGTGAGTGGAATATTTAATAAATATTTATTTGATATTTAGTGAATATAATATTTATTTATTTACTAGCGAGTAATGAAGTGATATTTATTTAATAAATAAATAGTCATTATTCAAGGCTCGATAAATATTTTGGAGGAATGGCAGACCAAGTTTAATATTCCGGTGAGAAATAATAAATATTGAATATTATTTGATTAAATAATATTTAATTTAATTCAAAATTTAAGAGCATATCGAGAAATAATGGCAATAATATTATTTTTATTTGACATGGGATTCTGTGGGGATTAAATAAATAATAAAGGGAACTTGTGAAATTATTTTATTTTAAACCTAGAAGTATATAAACCCAATTATATTAATTTCTAAAATAGTAAATTCATTTTTTTGGTTGTGCACAATGGATTTGGAGAATCCTCTCAAGCCCCAGAGAGCTTTCTTCTCCAAGAACTCTCCCAAGAATGGAGATCGATATTTCTCCACCTCCCACTCTCAAGTCAAGAGAGATCAAGGAGAACACTTTGGAAGTAGTTATCAATGCGATCAAAGGTGGACGATGCAAGTGATAATATTTTCTGTGCTAGAACCCAAGTATTCCTACGATGACATTCAAATATTTGTGGAACACATGTGGATCACCACTAGAGGAAATTTTCTCATGATTCCTACAATGAAATGACAGTACAACTTAGATATGTTGTTAGATCCATTAACAAAGAAAGAATTCTAATAAGGTAATTATTTAATTAATTTAATTAATTATAGATAATTTGTGAATATCCTATCTTTGGTTATGACTTTATATCCCTTGTCTATATTATTTAATTCAATTTTGTAGATCATGACATTTATCATTGTGTAAATCTCAGATTGATCATCGATCATGGAAAAAAGAAATGTTGGGCATGACCCATCTCATGCTTCCGCTATGCCCAGAACCTACAATGCTTCTACTGAGATAAGCCTTTAGTCAAGGGGTCTACCACATTTTCTCCCATGGAAACTCTTCTTACTACAACTTCAACCCTCTAAGAAAAATCTCTCAAGAGGTGATACTTCAAGATTATGTGCTTTGTCTGTTGGTCTAACCTTGGATCTTTTTAAAGAACCACCATTGTAGTATTATCATAATAAAATGTGATAGTATATTTATTGATAGGTACTACATCAAGCTCCTGAAAAAATTTTTATATCCAAATAGATTCCTTGGTTACATTAGGATCTACTATATACTCGAAATCCACTGTAGAATTGACAACAACTAGCTGTTTTGAACTCTTCCAGCTCAAAATTCCTCCATTTAGATAGAAAACATATCCTAACTACAACTTTAGATCATTATGATATATTTGAAAACTATCATCAGTATAACCCCTGATGACCATCCCTTTGTCTCCTCCATACACCAAGAGAATATCCTCAGTTCTTCTAAGATACTTAAGGACAACCTTAACAATAGACCAATGTTGTTCTCCTAGATCAGCTTGACATCTTCTTACCATGTTCAATTAATAGACAACATCAAGTCTAGTACATAACATGACATACATGATTGATCCTATCACTTAAACATATGAGATCTTACCCATTCTATCTTTCTCCTATTGTGTATAAGGACATGTTTTCTTAGAAAGGTGTATACCATGTGACACTGGAACCAATATCCTATTAGATTGTTCTATACTAAATCTATTTAGTATCAGGTCAATGTATGTACTTTAACTTAGTCTAAGCATCCTCTTGGATATATCATGAATGATCTTGATCCCTAAAATATAGGTTACTTTACCTAAGTCCTTTATAGAGAAACACTCATTTAACCAGTCCCTAATAGACTGTAAGACTGTTATGTCATTTCTAATAAGTAATATTTCATCAACATATACTACTAGGATAATGACCACATTCCCATTAAACCTCTTGTAAATACATGACTCACATTCATTCTCAATGTAACCAAATTATTTTATAGCTTCATCTAATTGAATGTTCCATGACCTGAATGTTTATTTCAATCCATTAATGGATCTTTGCAACTTGAAAATATTTTTGGCATCACCTGGAGACACAAACCCTTTTGATTGTATCATATAGACATATTCCTGAAGATCCCCATTAATGAAAGAAATTTTGATGTCCATCTACCAAATTTCATAGTTATGGTAAACTGCTATAACAAGTATAATTTTGATGGATTTGAACATGAAAATTGGTGAAAAGGTTTCATCATAGTGAATTATTTGACATCGTTTAAACCCTTTATACAATGGACTTGATTTATAGGTATTTAATTTACCTTACATGTCCAGTTTTCTCTTGAATTCCCATTTGTACCCTATGGGATTTATATCAAATGGATCATCAAGCATAACCCAAACTTGGTTCTGATACATGAAACCCATTTCGGAATTCATGGATTCTTTCCTTCTTGCATCTTCTAATCTTTCTACTACCTATTTGTAGGAGATAGGTCCATCCTTATCAACTAATAATGAGTCACCATCTTTAGTGACTAGAAAACTATATCTCTCTGGTTCTCTTGCCTCTCTAGTGCTCCCACGCAGTACTTGTGTTTCAATAGATACTTATTTTATGGGGACCTATGAAATCTATTTCTATACCAACTCTTGTGTATGTTGATCACAAACTTCATCAAAGTCAATACTTCTCCCACTATCCTTTTTGAGAATGTGATCCCTATCAAGAAAGATGGCTTGTATGGTGATAATCACTTTTTTTCTCTAAAGGGTTGTATAGATAGTATTCCTTTATTTCCTTAGGATACCCTATAAAGACACACTTTGTGCCCTGAGGTTCTAGTTTTTTGTTTAAGAAGGCCTTAACAAATTCCTCACAACACCATACAGGTGCATGCAAAAAGATGAGTTTCTTTCCACTTCATAACTTGAAGGGAATTCCATTCACCAATTTAGTTGATACTTTGTTTAATGTATATACCATAGTTTTTAATGCATATCCCCAAAAGGATAATGGATGATCTACATGAATTATCATCAATTTTACCACGTCTAACAAGGTATAATTCCTCTTTTCACTATCACCATTCCACTGTGGTGTGTAAGGAAGAGTGAGCTGAGATAGAATTCCAAACTCTTGTAGAGAGTTGATAAAATCCTGGTTAATATATTCACCACCTCAATCTAATTAAATATTCTTTATCTTCTTTCCAAGTTGATTCTCTACTTAATTCTTTAATTTTTTTAAATTTCTCAAAGGACTTGGACTTATACCTCCTCAAGTAGAAATAACCATATCTAATTAAGTCACTACTATAAATAATACATATACCAATGGGGCTATAACAAAAATTTGGTAAAAACATTGGGATATCCTAATTTTTGAAGCCTATACCAATTATTTTAACTAACCATTGGTACAACATCCTAATGTAATGGCTATCCCAAAAATTTTAATAAACCGTTGGTATAGATTTGATATACCAATATTTTTTTAAAACCATTGGTATACCCAAATGAATTTACCTAGTGTATGACATCCCCTCCTTAAATTTAACTTCCATCCAGATCCATAACCTATAACATTAAGATTTATTCACCATCCACAACAATCTCTCCTCCCTTATAGTTTTAATTTGATTATTCTTGAATATAAAATTGGTAAGTTTCAAATACTTCATCTCTTCTGTCAACCATAATTTTTATTTATTTTCTAAGTATGAAAGAACAACCTAGATTTTTATTTTTAGATTTCAGATTCACTGAATGAAGGTTAGTTTTAATTATATTTGTTATTTAATTTCATAATAAATTCAATTATAAGTCATGTTTTTTTAATTTAGATACTCTATACTTCTATATAAATCTCATATGAACCTATTATTTTGTAGGATTTATATGAGGTAAGTCTATAATTATTAGAGGGTTATGGAATTATTAATTTCAATATTTTATTTTAAAATTGAAATTATTCATTTCATGTTTCAAAAAATACCACACACCCAAATCTATGTGTTACATCTTGGATAACTTGAATTTGCTTCCCTATAGACAAATTTTATTTGAATGGATCACATATTAAATATAAAAACAACCCCTCCCACTCTATGAAGCTCAAATAATTATGATATTTTTTATGCATCTTTGATAAAATTCCCTTATAGAAGTATTTTTCATCATTTTTCATCATGAATTTGACAAAAAATAGAGAAATGGATCTATTATGAAAGCCTCCCATGATTCCTTGATTGAAGGTTAATTAGAATCACTGGTATTAAATAAAACTAACTAAATTAAGATAAGTAAAAATAATTTACAAAATAAAATTTCAAAATCATATTATTTAATATAACACTTACATACTATCCAATATACCTACTTTAGAAAAGGATCAGTTATCCTATAATAAAAACTTATATCCAGAAAAACATTTCAAGCAACCCAAATCAAATGTAGCCCCATTAGAATTATTTTATTAGTTTCAATAACATTGTAATTACCTCATTCAATTGCTCGCTATTTTATCTCTTATACTCATTATTCACACTTTCTCATTGATTCCTACAATTTTCATCACACATACTTTTAATTTATTTTTGCCACTATTTTATACTTTTCATCTATTTAATCACCTTTTCATACTTTCACTCATTGTATCACACACTTAAACCAATAATTTGTGTTACCATACATATCCTAAATCCCACTTCCACTTTAATTTTTTCATGGGGGATGATCAGTAAATCTTATAAGGAATCACTTTAACATCCCTCAATATGAGAAACCACTAATTATGGATTTTATCCAACCTAAATTCATAATTTAGGCATTCTAAAAAAGATAATCACTTGGAAATAATAATATTTTATACATGAATTTATAGAATAAGAATAACATATGTTCAAAAGTGAATAGAATAAAAAAAACAAAAATTATAAACATAATTTTGTGTAGTATTATGTATAACTATTACTCATTGATATAATGGAATTCAATATCATGGTTTTATATTTATAGTATTTTGTTATATATATAGTATCTTGTTGTCTTTTATATTATGATTCTCATATAGAATAGTATGTTAGTTATGGTTTTATATAAAGTGAACAATTCTCGTTTCCTTAAATATATTTTCGATTTAACTTCAATATTATTTCATTGATTTTACAACATGACATGTAACATTTTTTTACAGAATGGATATAAGTTGGATGTATGAAACTAATAAAATATAAAGTGATTTTCAAAACAAGTTGGAGATATTTTTAGATTTTTTATTTAATAATGCTTTAGATAGTGGTCATATACACTACCCATGTTATAATTATGTTGGAAGACCTTAAATATGATTTTGAAACAAACTACTATGTTTGGTATCAAAATGGGGAGAAAATTCAATCTTAAAATGTTCATGATCTGAATGAGGGGACTATATTAGAGAATTTATTAGATGACTGATTTCCATTTATTCATCATCAAGAGAAAAAAAGGATGTCAACCCAAGAAGTCTTCGATACGAGCACACATGATGCATGTAATGAAAATGATGATGTTGACAGGGTAAAAAAATTGAATGATGCTACCATGACTCCAGTATATCAACAATGTGGTAAAATAATTTTTTTTGAATTTTTAATCTGATTGTTTCATGGGTAAACCATGTATGGGACTTCTAATGCTACCATCAATTATATTCTTTAATTTTTGAAGGAATTACTTCTAGATGATGCAGATATTCCCTCAAACCATTATATGACATGGGAATTAATTGATGAACTTGGATTTTATAAAAACAAAATTCATGCTTTCCCTATGAGAGGAAATTACTGAACTAAGTGATTGTATAAAATGTGGCACATCCCAATGGAAGCCAAATGCTTATGGAACACCATCTTGTGTTACACAAAAAGTAATGTGGCACTTTCCATTGATTCCTAGAATCTAGAAAATTTTCATGTCTAATGAAATATTAATAAATATGTTATAGCATGATACTGAGAGAAAGAATTATAATGATGAGTTTATTCATCTTGCAGACAGATTAGCATGGTGGACATTTGATGCTCGATATCCTAATTTTTTAGCTGACGTGCATAATGTGAAGTTGGTTATATCATGTGATGATTTTAATTCATTTGTGTAAATTCTTAATTTTCACATCACAAGACCGATTTTCATATACATTTATAACCTTCCACCATGGATGTGTATGAAAAAACTTTCACTTTCATGAGTATACTCATATATGGACCTTCTGATCCTGAAAATGATATATATGTATACATGAAACCTTTAATAAAAGAGTTGAATCATCTTTGTAATGTGGGTGTGTTCACATATGATAATTATTTAAAATAAATATTTTAGATGCGTGTTGTACTTATGTGGACGATAAATGATTTTCCTACTTATGTAATGATGTATGGATGGAAAACCAAGGGAAAACTTTAATGTTACATTTGTATAAAGAATATACAATCTAGAAGACTTAAATATTTTCATAGTTTCTATTTTATGAGACAACTATGATTCTTTCTAATGAATCATCCGTATAGGAATAATCATCAAAGGTTTGACAATACCATGAATACTAACAATCCACCTTAGCATATGTATGAAAATGATGTTCTTAATGAATTTTAATATGTAAGTTTTTCATTTGAGAAGGTTTATATGAAATATATAAAGAAGAATAATGTTTACACTAAAACCAATTATAATTAGAAGAAGAAAACTATCTTCTTTGAGTTTTCTTATTAGTCAACCAATTTGTTATGTCATTGCTTAGACGTAATGCACATTGAAAAAAATATATGTGAAATGTTGATTTAAATTATTCTAAATGTTAAGGGAAAGAAAAAAAAAATGATTTAAAATCTTTAAATGACTTGGTGGATTGGCATATCATACTATAATTACATCCTGTGTGTATTAGTGAAAATAAATGGAAAGTTCTGTGTGCTTCTTATGTGATGACACCTGCAGAAAAAAACATCAATTTTTGGAAGTAATAGAGACTATTAAAGTTCTTGATAGTTATTAAAGAAACATATCAAAATAGGTCAATATAAGAGAGTTAAATTTGAAATATTTTAAGACTCATGATTATCACATCGTTATGCATGAGTTGATTCCAATAACAATCCATCATCTACTTTCTAATGATGTAAGGGTGACATTTATTTGGTTGTTCCATTTTTTAGAGATATTTATGCTAAGAAAATTTATATAGAAAATATTTTGAATTAATTTATTCTAAATTTAAATGTTTTTAATCCCAACAATGTGTTATTTTGAGGTCAGTTGTCACATTTTATTGTTTTAGTAGTATTTTGAGCTTAATTATAAAAATGGCTAATTTTGGATCTTAGCCATTTTAATTTATTTTTATATTTTAGACATTAGTTTTTATACACTAATATAAATTGAAATATTCTTCTTATGTAGGTTTCTCTACATATTGAGATTCATTTTATTCTTCAGGGCCCAAAGCTGAATCCACTATTTGAGGACACAAAATTAGCTCAGAAGTCCAACCTCGAAAACTATGAACAGAACTGGAGAATTTTATTTTTGGGGCTATATATCATAAATGGATGCCACTAATGATCTCAAATTATAAAAGAACCTATATTACATCCTGATGAACAACTTTCATTAAGGTGGATGTGCTTGATTCTTTCAAATCCATTAATGCATGGGAACTAGGTGTATTGGAATATGAATAGTCAACCCAGAAAAAATAAATTCCTTCAGTAATTTGTCTATATCTCTCTCCACACGTGTCTAATGAATATGTAATTTTTTGTTCCTATAGAAGATAAATAATTGAACAAATTTATTTAAGACACCTAGTCCCAATTTTGCAATTTATTAGTTCATTAGTGTGCATGCATTAGGAGAACAATTTTAGAGCCCAAAATTTTACTCCCTTTTCCTATAAAAGAGTATCACTTATTAATTTTAAAGTGTTGGAAAATTTGGGGTAGACTTTGTTGAAAATTTTCTATATTTCTGTAGTTTATTTTATGTTTTAATATTATTCTTCATTTTTAGTTTATATTAGTCTTCTTCTTCATACCTCATTATTTCTTTTTTACTTTTATTTTTTTCTCCCACCGTATTCTCTTCTAACTCCATGATAACGAGGAACTCACCTCAAAATTTGTTTGAGGGAGAGAATGGTGGTTTATTGAGTTTTATTTCACCTCAATTTAAATATCTTTATTTAATTATGATAATTTTTTTGGCGGTTAAATTGATTATGGTGTGTGATTTCCCCATTTTCTCTACTATCAAGTTTGTATTCTCATTCAACAATCATCCTTCCCTTCACTATCTAATTCATGCATACGATGAAGTATGAATTGGGTAGTGATGGTTGGTTAAGAGTTATCCAATACAGCTTTAGGAAGAGTATTTCCCCGCATGAAGAGATCTTTGTGTTTAGGTAATAACAATTCGAATGAGAGGGTGTAGTGTGATAGATCCTGATCACTACATTGAATTAATATTGAGAATATTTTAATGAACAATGATATCAACCATTATAATATCCTAAGAACGAATGTATTACTTCTTTATTTTTAACATCATTTTATTAAAATTTCATATATATATATATATTAATATTTTATTCATCTTTCAAACCCATATTTATATTATTTAGTTATACATTAGTTAGAAAATAAATAGTGACAATAGAATTTCAGTATTGTATAAGTTGCCTCCTCGAGACCGATGCTGGGTGTGCACTATATTTCATGCTTAGGTAAATAATCTATTGATTGGGGATATATTAAAAATCCCTAAGCATCAATTTGTTGTCATTTATTAGGAGAGATAAACACTTACACACCATTTTTCATAAAAAAACACAAAAAAATCATAAATTTTTAATTTTTTTTAAAAAAATCTCTATTCATGATGTATTTCAATTCAATTTTTATGCATGGGATGAAAAATATCAGGTGCAAGAAGGAATTAAAACATATAAGATGCAAGAAATTAAAGAATAAATACAAAAAATTAATAGAAAAGTTAAAAGGGTTGAAGAATATATTCGTTCACTGGTGCAACAATCTGAACCGGAACCAGAACCTGAATAAAAAAAAAGCGGTGGAAGAGATTTTACCAATCATTTTTTTAAGTTAAAGAAACTAAGTCGGGTGAGAAGGATCTACTAAAGGAATTAATTACATCATCTTGTACTCAACCATTACTTAAGGAGGTCCCTAAATAACAAATTCAAGCTGATGCACTTATGGGAGATTAACAATTTTTGGAAGAATCCTAGAATAACTTTGTTGAAGATAACCTGAAACATGATCTTAACATCCTTGATAATGATAAATAAGCACCTTTATACCTCTATCTTTCTTTGTAATACAATTATGAAGAAGCACCTACTGATATAGAGTTTCCAATAGTCTTTCCTGATGAGATCAATTTCCAAGATGACTTACTTGAAAGGGAAGATTTCTTTATAAATTCTTCATGTTTTAATCTTATTCAAGCTGAATTGTTTTTTGAATTCCACTTTTCTAATATTTACGATATAGAACAAATGGATAATACCGTGTATGTAAAGGAAGATACCACCCAAGTGGTGGTGATCTGAAGAAGAGCCGGAGAAGCTGGTGGTGGTGCGAATACCTCCTCTATAACAACTTAGATACCATGTAGAGGAGGACACCACAAAAGTTAATAGGGAGCACCCCTATCTTCTTTTACCTCCCACTCTAGACCTCAAATACCATCTTTATTAGTTCTTGGGGGTTGAGAATTATCTTATCTTATACGGGGTTCTCTACTTTCAGTGTTTACTCATGGATATTGGGAAGATTCTCATGTGGTGGTTCATCTCAAAGAAACCACACCCACCTTCTAATTGGGGATAATACATTGCAACTGCCTGACTAAGGGATGTAAAAACCTAGCATCCTATTGGGGTTCTAAACCAAGAATTATCCTTTTTATATCCCCTTTATCTTTATTTTTCTTATGTATTATCATTTATTTTTTTAGTTTTAAAATTGGTAGCAGTTAGGAGCTTAACTCAAGGATGCCACTGAAAAATAAATTAGGTTGTGTCTTTCCTTTTATTTATTTTATTTACTTCCAATTTAAATTCTATGTGAAAATTTATCTTGATCTAATTTAAACTAAAAAGTGGGTAGTAAATGGAATAAGTATGGGGGAGGGATGTCAACCTATTTTTAGGAATTTTTTATGTGATTTCATTTTATTTTTCATGTATTTTTCTTATTTTTTTCTTTTTTCAAAATTTTGGTGTGTTTTTAGGATTCTTAAGTTCAATTGAATACATTAGAAAATTAAAACCATCTTAGTGTTTTTGTCACATTACTTGATATGAATATTTGAAAATTTAAATTATTATTGAATGTATTTTTTTCCTGATTTCCAATCTTTTCATTTGATGAATTTTGGTTGATTGTGAAATTAATGTACACTAGTACTATCCAAATTAAAAATCTTGCCTAACCTGAGAGGTTCCTAAACCTATTTGAAATCTTCTTACATTTCTATTTTCTTTGAGAGTCTTGATACATGTTTTGTGATCTAGAACTTTTTGTTTTCTCTTTTTCAAAGCTGTTAGTGTTCATTGAATGTGTCAAGTATGATTGAGACACCACTTTGAAAGCCCTTTTTTACATTGAATGCTTATTTTGACCTACCATTTCACCTGACCTTTAATAAGACCCTAATATCCATGAAATACCTTGTTATCCAGCCAAATTACAAGCCATTTATCCCTTTCTAACTTTCTCTAGAAGTTAAATGCATGATTATTATTGAACTCAAGTGTGGGGGAGGGAGAATATGAGTTGTGTTTTTTCTTTATTAAATAATCTGTTTAAGATGAAATGAAAAAAAGCATTTCTATATTTACTGATGCTTTAGTGGAAGAAATTTTAGGATGGAATTATGGATTGGTGACCTAAATATCATTACAAATATGGGTCTATTGTTCCCCAATATTTTAAGATAAAGAGTTTCCTCTCTTTTCCTCAAAAACATGATTATGAAGAGAAATCCAGATCTGAATTCAATATGAAACAATGTTGAAAATTGGGGAAAATAGGGATGAAATTTATCATTTATGCTAAAATTCCAAGTGTGAACTTCCCAAAGAAATATGTGTTCGGAGGTGATTCATTTTCAAGATGATTGAGGAGCACACCATTCTTGAAAAAAACCATTTTCATGCATTTACTTCACTTTAGAGATTAACCCTCCTCATTATGACTTCTATGTTTTTACATTTTAAACCTTCCAACCCCCATCCTCAGAAGAACCCATGAAAAATAACTCATGATTGACACATTTTTGACCCTATTAAGTAGAGATACTAGGAGGATATAAATCCTATATATATCACACATGTTTTTGGGAATGAAGAAAACTCTAGATAAAAAACCTTGAGTGAAGAGAGAAATATTTTTCTAGGGAGGTAGGTATGACATGCATGTGAGGATTAACATGATATTGAATGAATTTTTATGATTTTTTAGGAGTTAGGAAATTTTGATCCATGTATGAGGAATGCTATTTTATTTGATATGATAATTTAGTTGTGTTGTCATTTATTCTTTGGGAAGTTTGTTTTTACCTTTGTATAAGATGATTTCCCATGAGTGCAATGTTTAAGTGTGGGGGCATTGATAGAGAAAATATTTTCAATTATTTTATTCTGAATTTAAATGTTTTTAATCCCACAGTCTTGTTTAACTATGATTTGTTCGATGGTTACATCAAGTAAGTAAATTAAACATGTATATATTATCTCATATCATTTAATTATACATATCTATTAACCAATTTCTATTTTTTATAGGGAATATAAAAAATTATAAATATAAATCATCATTCTTTATCTTTGAGAAGGAGAGAGATTTTCATAGTAAAGTTTTTTTTGCTTGGTTGAAATTAAAGGTATAAGTATTAATATAATAAATTAATAAAATTAATATTTAGTTAATTTTAACATTTATTTATATTTCAGGTATTGATTTTTCCTGGTGACTCTGGCTCTGAGGAAATAATATCTTTGGATTTTGGTCCTAATTTTGTGGTTCATGAATGAAAATAAATTGTGATCAATGGGTACAAATTTATTATCACTAAATGAGCAATGGACATGAGAACACAACATTATGGTGTTATGAGAGTGCATCAAATATTAGACATCGATTTGAAAATGTATCTTATTATAGAGTCATTGAGAAAATAATAATATTGGATTATTACTCTTATAGTCAAGTAACTATGATGAAATGCAAGTGGTTTGATTCGATGAAGAGACATGACACATTTATTGATTATTATGGATTCCGAGTTATTGACACGAGTCGTACTCTTGCTACTGATGAACTATATATATTGACATCAATGGTGATTTTTTTTATATGAAAGATCATCAATGACATGAATTTGGTGCCATTATTGAAGTAATCCCAAGACATATTTTTAATGATGGTGATGATGAAATTGACACCATCACTACTCCCAATTGACTTCGATCAATTTATTACTTATGATGGATTCAATAGTTCAATTTTTAGAGTTTCTCATGAACCTAAAGTTGTGGTGGGAAATATATAGATTCATCCATATATGTTCTTAGTTCTTTTGGTTTAGTTCAACTTTGGTTGTTCATGTTGGTAATATTCAAATTGATTTACTATTTATTATAAGTATTTTTGTATCCAACTTGACCTCCATGTGAATTTTCAAAATATACCGGCTTCAATTTTATTTGATTTTCATTTTATAATATTGAATTGAACTATATTATAACCTACCAAACCAAAAAAAACTGAAACAATTCAATTAGAAAAAAAACTAGATGAATTAAATTAAAACTTATTAAACCAATTAGAATGAAAATCAAAACCAATGAAAAGAATGATCTAACCAAAAAAATTGAAAAATGACCTAACCCAAAATATGAACCAAATAAACTAACCCAAAAAATTTAGAAAATGATCTAATAAATTGACCAAAATGAACCAAATTAGCTAACCAAAACTGAATCGGTTCAAATTGAAAATAGAAGAAAACTATACCATACCCATGCTAAACATGCTAATTTGAACATATTGATTTTTCTATGATATGTTTTTTATGTTTTGATATTCTTCTCACTGAATATAATATGATTTTTTATATCACTACGTATCCTTTATTTGGTTTGACAATTGGTATTCCTTAATTAAGTTATGTCACATATTCTTTCTTGTTTGGATCACACATTAGTTATTAATTTCTAATTAATTGCATATTTGATTTCAAATGCAAGAAATGAAAACACTGAAGATATATGAAAGAAGAGTATAACAAACAATAATCACTGCACAGGAGATGTAATGTCTCAAAAATTCCATGTATTTTTTTTAAATTATATAAAATTATTCTGAGACTGTGTGCTTTGACGAAACATGATTATGAGGCCCAGAGAGCCTAGAATGAAATTTTGAACTTCTTTAAGGTATGTTCAGTAAATGCATGACCGAGTTTTTCTAACATTTGAACCGGTGCTTGGATAAAAAATTCGAGGACACCATTGAATTCAGAACACTGGGATTTTCCTAGAATGGACTTAACATCTTCCAACAAGGGTTGTATGGAAAAGCTTATTTTTAGACTTTTAGAGAAAAATAATAAAATAACTTAAAAAGTTATTTTATATTCTTTCTCATCTGTTGAGAGAATGATGGAGATGATGCGGTGCATTGATGAGGCGATGACAAGGCGCATTAATGAGGCTCATTAATGGCCCGTATCACGCAGTGTAACGATGCAATAAAGGAAGCATAATAGCGACGCTGTTTTATAAATGAAATAGCTTAATGATGCGACATCACACGTAACTGAAACACTATGATGTGATTTAATTTTTATTGTCTAATGCATTTTTGGATGACGAATTAAATCTTGGACGATTCTATGAAGAAAATCCAGTGAATCTCCTCTTTAACGAAGAATGACGAACGCCATTGGATCTTCATTGACTTTGACGAACTTCAAAGAATGGAGCCGAAAGTGACGATGTAGACACCTTGAACTCTCAAGGAAAAATGCTATGGCATCGAATGTCAGTGATCCAGGGGTTTGATTTTTATTTCAAAGTTCTTCCCCACTCTTCTTTTTCTTGAAACGAAAAACACAGATCAACCCACGAATAAGTTGATCCATGATTCATGTGTTTATATGGGAGAGTGATTTTTCTTGGGGATTTATTATTTAGGATTCAAACCTTGCATGAAATAATTGAACTTCAATCCCCAAACCTCCCCATTTGATTTGAACCTCTAACGCGGAGGGCCCGAGCCGACACGAACAAGTCCCGAGCACCTCTTCTCATTCGTTCTTTATGGCCACATTCTTGAAGTAGGGGCAATTTCATTCCGGGGCCTGAGCAGGGATGGAGGCGGCCCGAGAGGCTCATAGGCACAGATAAATTGGAAAACAGACCACCAGAGTGGAACCACTGGCATGGAGGTGGACAACCCATACTGACTGCGTGAAGGGGGCATCACCAATTGGTGTCGCGATAGTAGAGGAGGTGACTGACCCTCACCGGCCATGCTGGAGGACGGTGGCACACCCGTCGGCACGCCGCGACGACAGGAGGCCGCTGTAGTGGGAGTCACGGTGCTAGGCCAGTTCCGCGTAGAGGGGGTGGCCCACGTTTGGGCCACACAGGAGGTGACGTTCCATAGTCCGTCGACCATGGATGGAGGGGCCCTGCATCCACGGGGCCAGCTGGAGCCAGATGCAGCTTGGCTGTTGCAACCTGACCGGGTGGCGCACTGCCGGTCCACCCCCTGGTGGATCGGGCTAGGGATGGCGGGCCGATCCCACGACCCGGTAGGCCAGACCCATAGCCTAGTGGGCCAGACCCACATTGGTAGTCTGAACCCATTCCCTTCGGGCCGGTTCGGACTAGACCATGTCGGCAGGTGACCCAGCGGGCTGGACCCTTGGCCAAACTGGGACGGGTCTAGCGAGTCCTATTGGGCCTGACCCACTGGCCAAGCCAGACCAGACTGACCCTAACCTGAACCCGGTTAGGTCAAGTCTGTCTAAATAAACCAGGGTATGTGGGACCCTGGGCCAGGTTGGTTGGGTCGGTCCGACAGGGTCAGACCGGGCCCCGTTGCAACCGACCCCCTGTTTACTAAAAATCTCGTATCTTACAAACCACATGTCCGATTAATGATCTGTTTGTGGTGTTGAGACCATATTCATGAGGCAAATATTTTTGGAATTCTTTTTTGTGACCTTTATGGACATCGAGATGTGAAAAATGTCTTGAGGATCAGTTCTCCCAAGCGTGCTATGTACGGAACCCTACGGTTGGCTGAGACCTGAAAACTGCTCGATGACAGCCCAGTGGAAAGCGACTCTATGTGAATCGAAAGACCCATATTGGGGAGTGACTCTATGTGACCCAACATACCCACAATACTCGATAGGAGGAGTACCTCAGTTCATCCAAGGTGGGAAGCGACTCTGTGTGACCCGACAGGCCTACGGTGGTGAGCGACTCTGTGTGACCCAGCATACCCATGATAATCATTAGGGATGAGTACCACATCAGTCCAAGGTTAGTGGGAAGTGGCTCTGTGTGACCCAAAAGGTCCACTGTACTCAATAGAGGAGGTTTTCTCCAGCAGTCGAGGTGTTCAATGATATGACTGATGATGCTACTATCACTACCCTAGAATATACCTGGCGTGAGCTGTCTTGTGCTTCATGCTTTACTTTGAGTATTTCTGTGTGGTCTTTCCCTTTTGTTTTGGGGTACCTACTAAGTTTCGTGTTACTCACCCCTGCACGGGACCTGCCCATGCGTGTTGTGTCCCATGTAGATGATCGACGCTTCGATAGAGACCTTGGTGGACTGGGACCCGGTGGAGTCCAGTGAGACAGGACTGATCAACTCTTCGACGGTGGACTTAGTGTAATAGGACTAGTTGGGGCCCCGTAGGACCATGAAGACATGACATACTACTTCAGCTTCCAGTATATTCACCACTCTTATGATCAGGTGGGGTTTTCCACAGATGTCCATTAAAGCTCCTTTTTTTAACTTTTCTGTTTCAGTTCCTTTTGTTGGGTTTGTATTCTGGACCACTTGCTTTCATATGTACTTTGTACTTAGTCTTGTTTTATTACACTTTTTTTCCTTTTAGTGTGTTGGGTCGTGGTTGTCATGTGTGTGCATATAGGTACTCAAGAAAATGCCTCCCACTTGCAGGTTGACACCTTCGGTGCTAGTCGCTAGCCCCTAGCCTTTGAGAGGCAGGCTTGGGGTAGTCATGGCATGGGCCCTGGGGGATGGGTCATGAAAAAGTGGTATCATAGGGAGTTCAGTACTACCACAAATACCGGGAGTTTGTGTTTTGTTTTGGGGAAATAGTGTTAGGTGTTGTGAGTTTGAATTTTAGATTCAGGGAGTCCAGTATTGGTGGGGTGACCGACGTATCCATACACTAGGACCTTGAATTCTGCTTTTCGGATCAATACATGAAAACAGTGGTCACATAAGTGTCTTCTTATATTATTTTGAATAAAAGTTAGTTCACTAGGTATAATATTTTGACCGTGGTACATCTTGATCTATTTTAGGATGCCTCCATGTGGACGACCAGTCAGGATCCCGATACGAGGTCATGAGGATAACCCACCTAGAGACAAAGCATCCATTCAGGGACCAGTGCTTGAGATGGACCCACCGAGTGATGCACCAGTGATACCACCACTCGGTGGTCAGTATCTACTTCTGGAGGGAATTCGTAATCAGAATTTTTCATTAGAATTCGGTGTCGAACTTCATGAGAGTTCGTATCCAGAATTCGGAATGGAACTTCATTACAGTTCTCATCCAGAATTCAAAGCCTAAAATAGAATTCTTCATATCAAAGTTTTAAACGATTTCGAGAATATAGAAATGAATCCGATTCTTATACTTAAGAAATATATGAATGAAAATGTGATAAGGATAATTTTTCTTATAAAAGCGATTTTCCTTATAAAAGCGATTTTCCTTATAAAAGCAATTTTTCTTATAAAAGCAATTTTCCTTATAAAAGCAATTTTCCTTAAAGATAAGGTGTTTGTGATTTTCAAATAAAGAAGGAATGGAAAAGTCATAAGGAAAACCTTATTGACTCAACAATCTCCCCCTTTTTGGAAAGCACAAACATCCTTACGAAAAAGAAAGACTCAGAAAAGAAAAAAACATTAAGGCTTAACTCCCTTTGCTTATGGATGTTGATGAATACGACTAACTCTCCCTTAGGCTTTGAAACTCTAAGGATCGTATTCTAGATTTCCGGAATGGTATTTCATTAAGAATAAGAATGCCTTCTTTAATGAAAATCTCCCCCTTAGATAAACTCTATTAGAGTTATTTTTCTTTCTCACCCTTTGTTAAGGTTCTTTTTCCTCCTTTATTAGGATTCTTTTTCCTTCTCCCACTTTGTGATTTTCAAAAAGAATTCGAGGGAATGAAAAATATAACAAAGTACCTGAAAAATTAGTAACAACAACAAAAGAAACGAGCAAGAAAGACTTTCATTCAGTTTGAAAAACAAAGAAGCTAAGATACAACAAAAATATCGGATTTATCTATTTTGGATATTTTTATTTTAACATGAGACCCTTAAGAATAGTCTTTATCTTCTTCAAGTCTTTATGGTCTTCTTCGTCTTGTTTCTCTAACACATCTATTCTTGCACTTTGAACTTCAATCTTTTCTTCTTGAGCTTGAAGCTTTTCTTCCTGAGCTTTCAAAACTTGTTCTTGCTTTAAAAAATTCTCTTCAATATCAATCTGATGATCCCTTTCATTCCTCCAGCTTTGAGCAACAGAATTCAAGTTCCCATTCAGATCTCTATCTTCTTGAATCCGGAAATTCTTTTTAGCTGTCAACTTTTCTTAAAAGGAAGAAGTAATCTCATTTAGCTTCCTGTCTTCTGTCTCAAATGCATCTTTAACATTATCTTGGAATTCATCCAAGAGCCTCATCTCATCTACGGTTTTCTTCGACAAACTTTTCATTTTCTTACAAGACCTTTTGTGGGCTTCATAGCCGACAATAAAATATTTGAACTAAGCCTCCATCTCTACACATTTATCCATAACCATGGATATGGGGTCTGTTTTCTGATTCAAAGTATGTTGGAGCATCTGGCATCTTGAATCAATATTTGAGAAAGTCAAAATAGAACCCACCAACTTCTTTAATGACTGAACAATAAAGTCATGTCCCAACGAACATGACTCCGAATCTGAGACTCTGCTTGGAGAATTTTCTTCTTCAATTTGCTCACTCTTCTTCTTAGAAGAACCACCAACTTCCCTTATCTTTACAACCACTGAGCTCGGGGTATCGACAACAAGTTGCTTTCCCTTGTCCACTTTCGGAATGGATTCCTATTCTGGAGTTCTCTTTTCACTATCAGATACTTGAACAACATTGTCTTCATCATCAATAACTTTTTGAGCAGCATCCTCTACATTATCCATTTGAGCAATATCATGTAGAAGATGTTCTTCCTCTGCATGATAAGCTACTTCTTGTTCTCCTTTCTCCTCATCATTCCTTGGAGTGACTATCTTAGAAGACCCAGCTTCTGAAGTTTGGAGCGACAAATGTTCCAAAGGTGTCTCCTTATAATCTTCTACTTTCTTCAAAAGATCTCCAGTCTCACCACTACCTTCAACAACTGCTTCTTCCTCTTGCACTTCGTCAAACTGCTCAACTTCCTCAACATGCTTAGCAACTGCTTCTTCTGGAGTGACATGGTTTCTTTCTGGAGTTTCAGGTAGATATTCCACAGAGAATGATCTCGGAACTAGAATGTTTGCGGAGACCATCTCCTTAAACTTCAAAAAAGTTTGAGCTACCTCAGATTCATACATCTTCTTCTTAAGCTTCTTTTGTTTGACTTGTTTTTATAATTCATTCATTGTTTTTTCCTTCAAGGCCTTAGCCTCCGCAGGGTCCAAGCCAAACAGAGGCTCCCCTTGCAGTCTCTTCTCTTTGATTTCCCTCCACTTAGCAACTACCTCATCAGGGTATGCTTTCTTCTTCTTCGGTTTTGGAGGTGCGGAATGAACTTCCTTAGATTTGGGATTCCCTGCTTCAACTTCAAATTCTTTCAACTTTCTCTTCTTCACTGGATTAGAAGATTCGGGTTCACCAACTTTTGTAACCACTTCTTCTTGAAATGGTAAATCAAAGAACTCACCAGTCTTCTTATCGAATGAAACATCCATCCTTTTGAGGGTACCATCACCCACCAACATAATTTTGCAAACTCTTGGCTTAGACTTGCAAGCATCCTTGAAAGACTCAAGGCACCGAACTATTAACTTCGAGATGATTGCTGGATACATTATGATCTGAGCTATCAGATTCCCTTTCTTAACATTCTCAATGGTAATAAGAATGTGTTTCATCAGATTAAACTTCCTTAGATTTATCAGAAAATCTAAGATAAAGATCTCACTCTTCTTCAAACTGTCTTTATCACCCTTTCTCGGTACGATAAAGCCTTGTACCCATAATTCTAGAATCTGAAAATTCATAGACAGAGTAGCAATCTTCGGAGCCTTGTCATATGCCAGTCCGAGAGTCTCCAATGCCTTTTCCTTGTTGAAGCTTCCTTTTGAATCTGGTAAAACATGAGAGATAAACTCGGCTTCTCCTTCATAGGTCAACCCTACCAAGCTAGCTGCCTTGACATAAGAAAGCTTATAAGTCTTTCCATAAGACTTAAACAAAAATTTCTCCTTATAATTTTCCTTAAAGAAGGAAACCGACTCATAGAACTCAAAAAGCAAGTCTGAAAATACTTTATCTTGATTCCCAGGCTTAGACACAACAACATCTTCCCATTTGTTAAGCTTTATGTTCTTGGATATAAGAGAATAATACTTGTTGAAGAAATCAGGATGAACCAACCTTTCTATATATACTAACCACTTGGAAATTGTCTTAGAGGAAGACATGTCTTGAGAAGCTGCTTCCACAGACATTCAGATATGAAGACTTCTGAGAAGTTCGGAACGGAGATTGCTGAAGATCGGAACAACCTTAAAACGGAGAGGCAGAGCTTTGGGATTCTGTAGCTTGAAAAACTGATGTGGGACGACAATTTGGGGTCCCCTTTAAATAGGCAACGAAATGACGATTCATCTTCCTCGGTTGATCGAACGGTTTTAAAAACTGAGATCAGATTTGACTGTTGAAAACCAATTCTCAAGAAAACTTGAATCCGATCTTTTGAGGTTTTTATTAAAACAAAGATTTAAGAAAACTATAATATGAAAACAAAACATAAGAAAATACCAGCTAGTAAAGTATGTTTACGAAAACATGAGTAAGAAAATCATACCTTTTGGATTAGCTTAGGAGGATTATTCGTAATGGGTAACATTCTTCTTGAAGAGAAAAAAAAACTACGGATAAAAAAACTTTATTACGAAAAGACATAGTTCGCAAAACTCACTACGAAAAACAAACTCAGTACAGAAAACCCAGTACGAAAAGAATAATAAAAACAAAAATTCATTATAATAATTTCAGTATTTCATTACAAAAGTTTGAATATGAAAAGCTCATTATGAAAGTCTCGGTGCGAAAATATCGTTACGAAAACACCAGTATGAAATTTTCTATTCCAGAAGTGTTCAACACAAAAATTTCCATTCCAGAAGTTTTCTATACAAAAATATCCATTCTAGAAAATTTTAGTTCCAGAAATTCCCATTTCAGAAATTTTAGTTCTGAAAAGTTTGAAAAACTAACTTTGAGGAAAAAATTTTTTAGTCACTCTAACAATCAAATGTACTCCCCCTACGAAAAGGAATTTATTAATGTTAGAAGAATTGTTCAAAAAGAAGTTAATGAAGAATGATTACCTTACAGTTATCATTCCTAACTTCTGTTTAATGTATTCAAATCTATCAGAGGGTAATGATTTTGTGAAAATATCAGCAAGTTGATCTTGTGTTCCGATAAACTGAAGAATAATATCTCCTTTTAGTGTGTGATCCAAAAAAAACATTTGAAATAAGAGTTTTACCAAGAATAACAATATTACCTATACCAACAATTTCTCCCTTAGCATTATCTCCGAAATTTACCTTTCCTCCTTTCGTTTTGATAATATTTTCAAAATATCTTTTGTTACCAGTCATGTGCCGGGAACAACCACTATCCATGTACCATGTGTTGTTGTTGGCACTCTCTTTATTTTCCTGAAATCAAGAAAAGAATTATACTTTTGGAATCCAAACTTTCTTGGATCCGAGATTTCCAGACAACAAAATTTTTGGAACCCACATCTTCTTTGAAAAATAAGCTTTGTGAAATCCTAGATATTGGGTTTTGTTTAAGGAAAAATTCTTTTCCCAGTGACCACCACATTGACACTTGGTACAAAATGGGGCACTTTGAGGAACAAAATAATTGTTACTAAAAGTTGGGTTTGCATGGGTATAACAAAATCCAGATTTGTTTCTTAAAGGTCATATTTGGGAATACATTTTATCAAAATTTTCCTTACCATGGGTAAAGTTTGATAAACACTTCTTTAAGGGAAAAATTTCGGACTTGAGTTTTATAACCAAGTTTTTATCCTCAAAATCATTAGTTTTAAAACTAAAGCTAGGCTGGATGATACTTTTCTTAGAAATTACTTTTTCTAACTCTTTAGAAAGATTGTTCTTCTCGGAACTTATTTCCTCAAGATTTTTTGAAATACTTTCAAAATCAGCATTTATCTTATCAAGATATTTAGAAAGATCTGATATTTCTTTGGTAAGAATAGAATTTCTAGAGTTTACCTTGTCAAGTTTTTTATTGAGTTTAGAATTCTCAATTCCAAGAAGTTCAACAAACCTAGAAACTTCTTCCTAAGTAGGTAAAGTATTTTCTTCATCAGAAGAAGATTCTTCATCAGAAGAGTTATAATATTTACTATCATTAGAATTTAAAGAAACATTGATCAATGATTCATCATTTCGTACCTTAGCCATAAAAAAGTGATTGTTAATAGGTAGTCTGGCTATAAGACCAAGATTCTTCTATCATGAATATTCATAATCAGAAGATTCATATGAAGAGTCACCACCACTAGCACTCCAGGTATCACTAGCTTTCAGAACTTTCTTAGCTTTGTCTTTATAATACTTCTTTCTGTTCCTATCTAAATGCCTTTATTTCCTTTATTTCTTTTTGAGCAAAGGGCAATCTGGTCTAATATGTCCAGCTCTCTTGCATTCATAATAAGTGACTTCTCCATCTTTCCTATCTTTCCTTTACTTTTTCTTATATTTGGATTGGAGACTTCTTTGGCCAACTATCTTGTTCATTCTTTGAGAAAGATTTGCTAACTCATTTTTAGAGACTTCACTTTCACTAGATTCGGATTGGAAAATAACTTTCTTAGACTTGGATCTGGTCACTCTCTCTGGAGTCTTAGCTTTCATATGATTTGATGTTGTTGTAAAAGCAACAGTACCATTTCCATTCTTCTTCTTGATGTTGTCAGCATCTCTCTTCATTCTTGTCTCATGTTGAAGAAGAGTTCCAAATAGCTCATCAAGAGAAATTTGAGTGACCTTCCTATTCTCATCAATAGCTGTTCTTTTGGATTCCCACTCATTGGGCATGATATCAATTATCTTATCCACAAGTGCTTCATCATCTAAACCTTTCTCTCCCATAGACTATAAACTATTGACTATAGTCATAAATCTCTTTTGAACTTTACAAATTGGTTCACCATACGGAAAATTGAATCCATGGTATTCAGCTCTAAGCATAGCTCTCCTAGTATCAATCACTTTAGAAGTTCCAAAGTGTGTAACCTCTAACTTCTTCCAGATACAATTAGACGCTTCACAAGAAGAAATTTAGCTATATATATTTCTGGTCATTGAACATAGTAGAGTATTGCGTACCTTATAATTGAGTTGATACTCTTGCTTTTCTTGGTTAGTGAAAGTTCTAACTTCCTTATCAGGAATTTTATAATCTCCAGTAAGCACAACGAAGTTTTCCACTCCAGTGTTGATAACAAAAGTCTTCATTTGATCTCTCCAGTACTCATAGTAATTACCATCAAAGATTGGTGGTCTTTTAGGATTTAGATTATCAATGGAGCCAACATTGATTCCTGCTATACTAAAAAATAACCTTCGGCACAAAACTTGTTAGTAGCAAAAGTTCGTAATCACAAGGTTCGGAATGACAAAGTTCAGAATGAAAAAGTACTGAATGACAAAGAACTTTCTAAGCAAGTATTAAGAATAAAGAAAATGAGCAAGAAAAACTTATACGTGAGTATAATTATTTCAGAGACCTGCTCTGATACCAATTGTAGGATCTAAATAATGATGTAGATGCTCAATATACAAGAGGGGGGTAAATTGTACACTTTAAAAATTTCTTTTAAATAAAGGAAAGAGCTAAGTTTAACAAAGTTAAACTAAGAAAATTCACAACACCTCTAACACCAATTGAAAAATTGGAATAATGAATGAAGTTATAAACTTCAAGTTCCATGTACTTACTTAAAACTGGAAAGAGATTCCGAAAGTAGGTTCTGGAAATATGGATCCAGAAATTGAAACTTAACTAAAGATCACAATATGAGATTCTACCTTAAAGCATATAGAATCTAAATTTATCAGAGTACAAGTAAGGGAGTATAAGAAAGTTATACTTTCCTTACAATACAAAAGTGCAGTGAAAAAATAAGTAGTAAAACTACTAGTAACAAGATATAAGTCTTTTAACCCAAAGAGAAGGGTATCCAACAACCTTGGATAAAGGTCCCTTGATTTATACTTTCAAGCAAGTCTGTCTTACCCACACCAGGGTAATCCCTCGATACGAAGATCGGAATCTCTATCTTGTTATCCCCGCAAGCCCTCAACTTCAAGGTAGTTGGAACCTCTATCTTCCTCAGTAAGGAAGCCCTCGAACTTTAAGGTAGTTGGCACCTCTGTCTTCCTCAACAAGGAAGCCCTCGAACTTTAAGGTAGTCGACACCTCTGTCTTCCTATCCCCGGAAGTCCTCGAATGTAATCACCAACATTCGGAGTCGCATGAAGCAAAAACTGAACGAGTGGTTCAGTACGCACAAGGCATGAAAAGCTTTCTCTCTCTAGAAATCACCTTAGTAGCATGTGGTCTCTAGATCGATCAACTTAATTGTTGTTTTGAGCCCTTTCAAATGAGATCCTATTTATAGGCTCGGTCGGCCTCCTTTCCAACGGTCATATTTTCCTTAAAAATCAGAGGGACCTGTACACGTGTAACTTAACCAACAGTTAGTTTATAATGGAATGGACGACATCATTTTATAACAAAACAAGTGTAACAGAAAGTACGACATCGTTTTAAGATTAACTAAAAAGTTCGTAGTGATGGTTCAGAGTGTAGGTTCGGAGTGTAACCAAAATACCAAAGAGTAGAAAAATTATAAAAGTGTAAGCAAAATGAAAGTTCGGAGTCAAACCAAAAATAATATTTAGAGTCTAAATAAATTTGGAGTGTATAAAGCAAAGATAATCAGATTCTGTTTAATAGGAGAATTCAGAATGAGAATTCGGAATGAGAATTCGTTATCAGAATTCGTAATGGGAATTCGTAATCAGAATTCGTCATTAGAATTCGGTGTCGAACTTCATGAGAGTTCGTATCCAGAATTCAGAATGGAACTTCATTACAGTTCTCATCCAGAATTTGGAGCCTAAAATAGAATGCTTCATATCAAAGTTTTAAACGATTCCGATAATATAGAAATGAATCCGATTCTTATACTTAAGAAATATATGAATGAAAATGTCATAAGGATAATTTTCCTTATAAAAGCGATTTTCCTTATAAAAGCGATTTTCCTTATAAAAGAGATTTTCCTTATAAAAGCGATTTTCCTTATAAAAGCAATTTTCCTTAAAGATAAGGTTTTTGTGTTTTTTAAAACAAG
Source organism: Viscum album (assembly GCA_963277665.1). Taxonomy (NCBI): domain Eukaryota; kingdom Viridiplantae; phylum Streptophyta; class Magnoliopsida; order Santalales; family Viscaceae; genus Viscum; species Viscum album. The sequence goes on from OY728164.1 coordinate 690,844,642, forward strand.
AAGGAATGGAAAAGTCATAAGGAAAACCTTATTGACTCAACAATGAAGGTCTTCCGCTTAGTGAGGACACCGCCCAACCAAATGGAAATCTTGGTAGCGAGCCTTATGTAGGTCTCAGTAGGGAGATGGTGGATCTTGACCACCCAGACACATGATGAGGCGACCCTCGCCTAGTCAGACTTCAAGCATCTTTTCCGGGAGGAGTTTTTCCCCGCGACCTTGCTCTATGTGCGCATTCAGGAGTTGCTTCACCATTAGTAGGGAAGCATGATGGTGTATGAGTACTCTACGAAGTTCACAGATCTTTAGAACTACTCCACATACATGGTGCGAGACCCTTTATTCTGGGCTAGAGCCTTCGAGTAGGGACTCAAGCGAGAGATTAGGGCATCAGTGTTGTCTCTCAGCATCCCTACCCAGGCTAGGGTGCCGAAGAGATCCCTTCTTATGGAGAGTTTATTGGCAGAGAAAGCACCGACAGCTAGAGCCACCAGCAGACCCTAGGTGGCAGAGTCTTTGGAAGGTAGCAGACAATAGGCACGTGGGCCCAAGCGGGCCAGGTCTTTCAGAGGACAACCCCAAGACTCAGGGTCGGCAGTGTGGGGATCCCAGTCCAGGGGGAGTCAGTAGGGAGCCAGGTAGTGATTCACATGCATTGGGTAGGGACACATGGCACGTGACTGGACGACCCACTATATAGATAACCATCAGATGGTCGAGGGACCACTGAGGTAGCAGAAATAGTTCAAGTGAGGATGTTCGCAGGGCGATAAATGTGGTGGTGGAGCTGGTTGAGCAGCAAGTAGTGGGTGATGGTTTGAGGTGTTACCACCACCACCCCAAGTAGTCCACCCCAACCTCAGGGAGTGGGTAGATATGGGTGAGCTTAGCTCTAAGAAGTAGAGGCTTACAACCACGGTTCTCTAGATATGATCCGAGGTACGATATGTGTCTTCTCTACCCAATATGTAGTACTTATAGACATAGATGCTAGTCACTCCTTCTTTTCCATGACACCCGTTCAGAACTTGGAGATTTCAGTGGAGCCATTAGCTCTATCCTTATGGCTAGGGACTCCTATGAGAGATGACTAGACAATTACACACTGGTTCCAGCAGTGTGAGATCAATCTAGTAGGCGAGATCTTTGGCTGAGATATCCTAGTAGTGGAATTTAGGCCTTACGATGTCATCTTGGGTATGGAATGGTTATCCACAGTCCATGCTCAGATCGAGCGTTTTAGGAATACAATGTAGTGTGTTCATGGAGATGGGACCAGGTTTTCTTTCACCGGCAAGAAAGAAACCCTTGTAGTGTAGGAAAAACTCTATCAGAGGAGGGTGCAACCAATCACTTACCAGTTGGATAGCCTCACCCTCAGTGCGGTGGATGAGAGGAGTCCAAGCTTTCCTACAGTGGTGGATGAGTATGAGGATATTTTTTACAGAGGATATTTTGGGACTACCTCCTCATAGAGAGTTAGACTTTTGCATCAACCTTTACCCTAGGATGACACCGATATCCACATCGGCATATTAGATGGATCCCATTGAGCTTCTTGAGCTGAGGTTACAACTAGAGGACTTACAGGAGAAGGGGTTCGTAAGGCCCAGTGTTTCACCATGGGAAACGTCGATGCTTTTTGCTAAGAAGGAAGATGGGAGTTTGAGGTTGTGCATGGACTTCCAATGCCTGAACTAGGTGACTGTGAAGAAAAAATATCCACTACTGAGAATTGATGACCTCTTCGACCAACTGAAGGGAGAGAAGTGGTTCTCAAAGATAGAACTCAGATCAGGCTATCACCAGCTTCAGGTACGGGATAAGGATGTACCAAAGATAGCCTTCAGGTGCCGGTACAACCACTATGAGTTCCTGGTGATGCCTTTAAGCATGACTAACTCCCCAATAGTGTTCTTGGGCCTCATTAATAGTATCTTCCAGCCTTACCATGACTGTTTCATCATGGTATTCATTGATAACATCTTGGTGTACTCAGCATCAGAGGAGGAGCATGATACACACCTGTGGATAGTCTTGGATACACTCTGAGAGAACCAGATTTATGGTAAGCTCTCGAAGTGTTAGTTATGTATTTGGGAGGTCTACTTTCTAGAACATGTTATCTCAAAGTCTGGAGTTGTGATAGACCCAATGAAGATAGAGGTGGTGCTTTCTTGGGAGCCACCCATGAGCGTGACTGAGGTGCAAAGCTTCTTGGGGTTGGCCGGTTACTATCAGAGGTTCATAACCGACTTTTCTTGAGTATCAATACCCTTATCAGGCTTGAAATAGAAGGGAAAACCCTTTATGTGGATGAAAAGATTCCAGGATAGTTTCTAGGATCTGAGTCGGAGACTGAATAGTTCCCCCATCTTGAAACTACCGGAGGAGGGCATTGGGTGTGTAGTTTACTTCGACACATCAGGGGCCGGACTGGGTTGTGTCCTGATGCAGGAGTAAGTAGTGATTGCCTACGGCTCATTCCAGTTGAGGTATAATGAGTATAACTACACTACCCATGACTTGGAGTTAGTAGCAATGGTATTTAGTTTGAAGATGTGATAGCATTACTTGATAGGTGAATAGTTTACGGTTTACTCCAACCACAAGAGTCTCAGGTATATCTTCTCCCAGAAGGACCTGAACCTGAGACAAAAATGATGGATAAAGTTCCTCTAGGACTATGAATTCGAGATAGTCTATACTCCTGGGAAGAAGAACATGGTGGCAGACACACTCAACAGGAGGACTGGGTTGTAGTTTCTGAGTGAGGCGACAAAGTAGTTTACTGCGATGCAGATATCCTTTACGGATGGTGATACAGGAGCTTACCTTCAGTCGATGACTGTTACTCCCCCACTCTTACATCGAGTCAGAGATGCATAGCTGGCAGATGATGAATGCGAGGCCTGATGTGCTCAGTTATCCTCAGGATGGGATTCTGATGGATTTTTGATAGGTGGGGAGCATACCATCCTTTTCAGAGGGCGCACCTTAGTACCAGTAATGTTGTGGGAGGAGGTGTTGAGGGAGTTACATACGTCCCTTTTGGCGGTACATCCCAGAGTGGAAAAGATGTACCATGACCTCCGATGTCAGTACTGGTGGCCTGGGATGAAGAGAGCAGTGGCCGAGTTCGTTTCATGATGCCTCACTTGTTAGCAAGTGAAGGCTAAGCATCAGGTTCTAGCAGGTTTGACCCAACCACTCAAGGTACCAGAGTGGAAATGGGGCGGTATCTCGATGGAATTCATAATGGGGTTACCACGTACATTCAGAGGCTATGATTCTATTTGGGTGATCGTTGACTAACTCACCAAGTAGGCTCACTTCCTACCCATCTAGAAGTAGGGACTGGTAGAGGGCTTGGGACACCTCTACGTTTAGGAGATAGTGTGGATCCACAGGGTGCCTTAGACGATCATCACATACCGTGATGCATGCTTTACATCCCAGCTGTGGAAGGGATTACAAGAGGCATTCGAGACTCAGCTGCGCTTGAGTACAACTTTTCATCCCCAGACATATAGTCAAACCAAGAAAACCATAAAGACCTTGGAGCACATGCATCATGTTTGTGTCCTTGACTTTAGTCGTAGTTGGGAGGAACACCTGCCTTTAGTGGATTTTATGTACAACAACAACTATCACTCCACCATTGACATGACACCATTTGAGTCCTTGTATGGGCGGCCTTACAGATCACCCATATGTTGGGTAGACCTAGGGGAGTCACCAGTCATGGGTCCAGAGTTGGTATGAACTACCACCGAGAAGGTGCAGATCATCTAGGAGCAGATGAGGACTGCACAAAATAGGCAGAAGTTTTATGCCGATAGGAGATTAAGACCCTTAGAGTTTGAGGAGGGAGATCATGTGTTCCTTCGGGTCTCACCTCGATGAGGATTGCAAAGATTTGGCCGGGGCAGTAAGCTATCTCCGAGGTTCATCAGACCTTTTCAGATCCTGATCATATTTGGCACAGTGGCGTACCTTTTATCCCTTCCCTCATCGATGCACCAAGTGCATGATGTTTTCCACATGTTGCAGTTGAGTAGGTACGTGCATGAACCATCACACGTCATTGACTGAGGCGAGCTAGAAATTGACGATGGGGCAATGTTTACAAAGTTTCCAGTGGAGACAAAGGATCAATAAGAGCAAGTCCTACGTAGGTGGTTAATTCCTCTGGTGCAAGTTTGGTGGAAGCACGAGAATCTCCAGGAGAGAACATGGAAGCAGGAGGCTCAAATTTGTGTTCAGTACCCCCATCTGTTTGATTAGTTTTTGTTTTGGATTTTGGGGATGTAAATCCCTAATATGGGAAGAATGTAATGTCTCAAAAATTCCATGATTTTTTTCCAAAAATTATATGGAATTATTCTGAGATCAAGCGCTTTGAAGGAATGTGATTCAATAAAAGCATGAGTGGGTTTTTTTAACTTTTGAACTGGTTCTCAGATCGAAAATCTGAGGACACCATTGAATTCAGGATGCCAGGATTCACCTAGAATGGACTTAACTTTGGCCAACAAGGGCTGAATGGAAAAGTTTATTTTTGGACTTTTATAGAAAAATAATAAAATAACTTAAAAAGTTATTTTATATTATTTCTAATACATTGAGCGACGGACAAAGACGTTGTGGTGCGGCGACGAGGAAGAAACATGCCACATTAATGAGGCTCATTAATGGCCTGTATCATGTAGCATAACGATGCAATAAAGGAAGCGTAATATTGAAACTGTTTTATAAATGAAATAGTGTAACAACGCGACGCCGCAACATAACTGAAACACTATGATGTGATTTTCCTTTTATTATCTAATGCATTGGTGGATGAATAATTAAAACTTGGAGGATTATCTGAAGAAAATATGGTAAATTTCCTCTCCAAAAAAGAATGACGATCACCGGCGGATCTTCACTTAATTTGACGAACCTCGAAGAACAGAGCCGGAAGTAACGACATCAACGCCTTGAACTCTCAAGGACGAACACTATGACATCAAATGTCAGTGACGTAGGGGTTTGATTTTTATTTAAAAGTTCTTCCCCACTCTTCTTTTTCTAGAAATGAAAAACACAAATCAACCAATGAATAATTTGATCCACGATTCATGCGTTTATTCAGAAGTGTGACTTTCTTGGGGATTTATTATTCGAGATTCAAAACTTGCATGAAATGATTGAACTTGAATCCCTAAAACTCCCCCTTTATTTAAACCTCTAATGCAGAGGGTCCGGGCTAACAAGAATAAGGCCTGAGTGCCTTTTCTCACGCGTTCTTAGTGGAAACATTCTCAAAGTGGTGGAAATTTGATTATGGGGCCTGATCAGAGATGGCAGTGACTCGAGCGGCCCGTAGGCGTAGACGGATGGGAAAACAGGCCACTCGAGCAAATCCGGTGGCCTGTAGAAGGTTCCATCGGCGCGGTGGCGGCCGTATGAAGGGGGTGGCACCAACCAGCACCAACTGGCATTGTAGTAGTAGTGGAGGCAGCCGAACCTTGTCGACTGCACTAGAGGATGGTGGTGCACCTGTTGGTGTGTCGCAGTGGCAGGAGGCCACAACCAACCGGCCATGGAACCAGGTTGGCGCCGCGTGGAGGGGGTGGACCATGTCCAGGCCACCTAGGTAGTGATGTGATGTGGTCTGTCAACCGCGTCTAGAGGGGCCTCGCATCCACGGGGCCAGCTAGATCCATACATGGCTCAGCTGCCGTGTCCTGGCCGGGCAGCGCATCGTCGGTCTGCCCCCCTGGTGGATAGGGCTAAGGCTGGCGGGCCGTGTCCTCAGCCTAGCGGGCCAGACCCGTGGCCTAGCGATCTGGACCTGCGTTGGAAGGCCAGACCCACGCCCTTTAGGCCAAGCTAGACTAGATCGGGTCGGCGGGTGATCCGATGGGCTGGACCCTTGACCAAACCGGGCCGGGTCCAGCGAGCCCTATTGGGCTTGGCCCACTGGCCAGCCCAGACCAGACCGACCCCAACCTGAACCAGGTCTGGTTGAGTCCTTCTAAATGAACTAGGGTATGTGGGATCCTGGGATGGGTTAGTTGGGTCGGTCCAACCGGGTCGGACCGACCCCCATCGCAACCAGACCCCTGTTTTCTAAAACGCCCGTATCTTGCAAACCGCGCGTCCGATTGAAGAGATGTTTGTGGTGTTGGGACCCTCTTGATGAGAAAGATCTTTTGAAATGATTTTTGGTGACCTTAATGGACATAAATATGTGAAAAATGGCTTGATGAGTAGTTCTATCAAGCACGCTACGTACGAAACCCTACGGTTAGCTGAGACCTGAAGACTGCTCGATGATGGCCTAGTGGGGAGTGGCTCTGTGTGACCGAGTAGGCCCACAATGGGGAGAGGGTCTATGTGATCTAGAAGTACCATAGTAATCGACATAAAGAGTACCTCAGTTTGGCTAAGGTCTGAAGTGGATCTGTGTGACCTGATAGACCCATGGTGGGGAGCGACTCTGTGTGGCCCAACATACCCACATTACTCATTAGGGATGAGTACCAGAATAGTCCAAGGTTAGTGGGAAGTGTCTCTTTATGACCTAGAATACCCACTGTACTCTATATATGAGGATTTCTCCAGCAGCCGAGGTGTTCGATGATATGACTGATGATGCTACTATCACTACCCTAGAATATACCTGGTGTGAGCTATTTTGTGCTTCATTCTTTACTTTGAGGATTGTTGTGTGGTATTTACCTTTTTTTGGGGGTCCTTATTGAGTTTTTTCTACTCACCCCTATATAGGCCCTGAACATGCATGTTGTGTCCCATGAAGATGATCGACACTTCGATAGAGACCTTGGTGGACCGGGACCCGGTGGAGCCCAGTGAGACAGAACCGATCAATGCTTCAACGATGGAATTGATGGCCTAGGACCAGGTGGGTTCCATTAGGCCCAGGAAGATGGGACATACTACTTTGACTTCAAGTATCTTCACTAATCTTATGATCAGGTGGGGTTTTCTGCAGATGGCCATTAGAGATCCTTTTTGTACTTTGTTGTTTCAATTCCTTTTGTTGGGTTTTTATTATGGACCACTTTCTTTCAGCTGTAATTTATACTTAGTCTTGTTTTATTATACTTGTTTTTTCCCATTTCAGTGTGTTGGGACGTGGTTAGCATGTGTGTGCATATAGTTACTCAGACAAATGCCTCCCACTTGCAGGTTGACACCTTCGGCGCTAGTCGCCAGCCCCTGGCCTTTGGGAGGTGGGATTGGGGTAGTCACAACATGAGCCCTGGGGGACGGTTCATGACAAGAGAGATGAGAGTTCCTCCTCTAGTTCCTGTTGTGAGTATTTTATTTCAAATATATATATATATCAATAACATATAATGTCATGTGATTAATTTTTCTTTTAACTTTTAATCAAGATCCACCACCTAGGAGAAAATTATTCTCTCACAAACCTAGTGGTAGAAATGCTAATCCTAACGATGAAAGGGGGTGGTACTAAAAATAAGTGCACCACTCATAGTACCTGATCACACCATTTAACTTAATCATATATACCATCTAGCACACTTTATTATCCCATAGTGTTGTTAGAGGCACCTAGGATATTTAGGCCACCTATATTTTCACCACCATTTATATCTGATCCTCCTCATCTTTATTTCCCTTATTTGATGATGGATTCTACTCCCCATCTATATTATAATTTTACACAAACATCTATGCCAACTTATTTTACTTCTACTTCTTTCACTCTAAACTTTTATATTCATGATCCTTTGACTTCTAATCCAACACATTTCGATCCTCATGAGAATAAATTGGATCCCACTCCTACTATACAAGTTTATGATCCTTCAAAGCCTAAATATATAGAGGTACCCACTAATTAGACTGTCTTAGGTATATTTATAGAATGATAATAATTTTTTTACCATAATTTATCTTCATTATAAGATGCATTGATGTAATATTTATTTTTTTCTTTCACAGCTGGATCTTCCACTAGGCGGCATGGGTGTACATGCATTCATGAGGTGTGGAACCACTACACATAGCTGACGATTAAGTACAATGAGGAAAATCAAATGATTTAAAAAATAGGGTGATAATGTAGAAGTTTTATGACGATGGTTTCTAAATAATATAACATCATTCCCGCCAGGCCACTCTCTGGGAGACACCCTGAAAATTAAGTAAAGGATAATGCTTGGACACAAATATGGGTAAGAAAATTAATTGTATTTAATGTTATATTATTATTGTATTTATATGAATTAATATTTTAGTTCCAACTTCATTATAATTTTCCCGATGGTGATGCTACGAGGACAACACAACACATAAAATTAGGTGAGTTGTGGAGAGTATATAAGCACGATTTGTATAGTGGCTGACATGCTAGAGTTGGTATATATTTATAGGACATAACTATCATGAATGAGTGTCCATTAGCACATTAACAATAAATTATTTCTTATTGGAAGAGTGTCTAGTTTAAGTCATTAATCAAATTTGAGGCTTTTGAATGAAAATTAACATGATTTTCATTAATAATTTATTTTACATTATTAAAAATTATTTTTTAGGAAGCACCATAAAGAAATAAAAAAAGGATTCTATGAAATACCTCCACACTTTGGGATAGACTACGATGTTGGAATATGGTAGGAAGTTGGTATGACACTCGTTTATTATTTTTATATTTAAATAAATTATGTAAATAAAATTTATTCAATTTTAAATTATATATATTCATTATAATATAATCATAACTATATTTATGTACATGTGAATTTAGAAACATTACAATATATTAATGAGAAAAAGTATATTAAAGTGTTTTGTTGATGAATTGACTTAGGAATTTTAATTTTTGTTTTAAAAAGTAATCATGGAAATGTTAATATTGTTCATGGGTTTTCTTCAAAAGTATAGTTGTTTGTCACATGTTTTATTATATGAAAATAAAGTGTGTGAATTGAGGTATGATTTAAATTTTAAGGAAATTATAAACCGTATTTGGGTAGGGATTCTTTGATAATTTGGAATCCAATGATGATGAATTTACCTAAACGTACAACATTCAGGTGCAGTGAATTGATTAATCACTAAAATTTAATAATTTTTCTTTTTTAAATTCACTAATTATATCTCCCATTATTTAATATAACATATCTAGTTATTGTATCTTCATAATTATGGTCAGGTTTTAAGATTATTTTGAAATTGATATAAAATTATGATTTTAGTGGTTAAAATGGTTTATAATATTTTCTATGATGATGTATATGAGAATATGGTTGAGTCCAACCACCCCAAAAAATAATAATCATAAATTTCTCCTTAAAAGTAGAAAAAATTCCATTTTGTAAACAATTTTATAAATATAAATGGTGTGGGAGAATGGGGATGTTTAAATAAAAGTCAAATCATTGAAGCCATTCCACCATAGCACTTAGTTCACATACCCTCTCCCAACCCTGAGCCACAACATAACAAATAACCATACCCAAAAAACTCCTCACTTCCAACACCAAATCAAAAAATCACCTAAGAGATATAGTGGGGAAACTGAAACCTTTAATGTGAATAGAAAATTTCAATAAGAACCACACCCTCCACATAGATCCCATCCAATTCCAATTTGTCCAAACCCAATAAAAATTCACCCTTCAACACCCACCTCACATAAATCCATCACCTCAAGTGATTCATTTTTTCAAATCTATAACCACTACCCATTATCCCATTATTTTCATCATGGGACAACCACTACCTTTATCTAGTGTGATGCATGCATGCTTAAAATAACTTTCTCACTTTATAATCAGTAGAACTTCCTTGCAACTTCGAAGCTCCATAAGCATGAATCAAATTAGTTAGACCCTAATACCAATACCATGAAAATCACTACATGACACTTTCTCATTACCTACCATCTCTAAATACCTTTATCCTTACACCAATAGATCTTCCCAATAAATCTAGTGTAATTAGATCATAGAATCCATCGACAATAATCCACTTACTCATTATGTTCTCAAAGAAATTCTTGAGCAAGTACAATATGTACAATCAACTCTAACATAGAATCTCACCAATATAGTCCTGATTCTACTGATTACCAAGCCCTACCACCAGACTTCATCATACTAAATAGGAATTCCTTGTACACTTATGTTTAGGTTTCCACAAAGTAGTAAAGCATTTCAACATCCATGTAAAACTTATCTAAATAATCTTCTCTACACGATTTCATCATTTGAAGTTATAAAATTAAAACCATTTTTTAAAAAAAAGTTAATAATAGGTACACATTAAATTTATTTAGAAACAAGGTATTCACTTAAATTAATTATGTAATGTTTACTTAACTCCATAACAAAAACATATTTAAGTCCAAAAAAATAATCATACTTTATACCCCAATAACTAGACACACAACTCTAGGACTCATCTCCTTGAGTTTATTAATTAATAATTTAATCATCAATTTTAAACCATATAACTAGTCCTTAACCATTATTAATTTCAATAAAACCCCCTTTTAATTATGTTTATAAACTCCCAAAAGTGTTAACAAAACATATTTATAACTCAAAGGTGGACCTAATGAATTTTTAGAAGATTATAGGACACAATTACTTACTTTCTAGAATTGAACATTACATAAATTTCCATAATAAACCCTTATTTAAACCACTTATTATACCCATTTAATAACTCATCATCTCTATTAAAACTCACACATTATTTAGTCAACTATACCACTCTTAATCTCAAGTTTTAATTAAATTCCAGCAGCGCACACAAGTTATTCAACCCAAACAAGAATGTACATCATGTAAAATATCTTTTACATATCAACATGCCACATGATGATTTAAAAAAATAATTATAAATCATTAATGACCACTCACCATACACACAACAATATTAAAACAAAAAATTACAAAACATCAATATGATTTAGTGTTATTAATTCAAAAAATAGCACCTTTATCAACTTTAAACATTATTCCATTAATTTACCCCTTTAAATCACATGGAATGATTATTAAGTACCATATAATCAAATTTTAATAGCATAAATTCAATAAATAAAACATCATAAAATATTTTATTCCCACTAATGGAAAATCCTATACCACCGGTTTGGAACTGTTGGTATAGGATATACCAATTGTTTGTAGTACTATTGGCCTATCTTTCATCGGTATAGACCTATACCAACATTTTTTAGAAAATATTGGCATAGAGATATACCAACAATTTAAAAAACCATTGGTACAGGTAATTTAAAAAAAAACTTAGCAAGATTTGATCCCATCACCTCCGACTTATATTTCAATGACCTAGCCACTAAGATATAATAACTTTTGTGAACATAATATGATAAATACATATATATGTATATTAAATTTACTTAAATTTTGATTTATTCAATGTTATTTGATAAAATAATACATAAAAAATGAAAATACCTATACCAATGGTTTTGGAAACCTTTGGTATAGATATTTTCATTTTTAGGACTGATACCAATGGTTTTTTCCAAAAACATTGGTATATGGGTTTATTATGGAATCTATACCAACAGTTTTGGACAAACCATTAGCATAGATTTGACCTATACCAATGATTTTTACAAAAATTGTTGGTATAAGGTCTTAATATGGAATCTATACCAATGGTTTTTTCAAAAATATTAGTATAGGGTCTTATTATGGAAGCTATACCAATGGTTTTTCCAAAATTATTGGTATAGCTAGCACATATACCAATGGTTTAGACAAAAACGTTTGTATAGGGCCTCTCTATGATACCTATACCAATGGTTTTGGCTAAACTATTGGTATAGGTCCAACTTCTAGTACTGTCCACTTAAGGTCTCTATTAATATTCCTAGATATGAAAGAGAAATCATTGAAAGAAATTGGGGATAGTTTGAGAGGTATTGGAGAGATGAAAGTTTTCAAAAATGACCTTTGTAATGATGAACAAATAGATTAATACTCAAATCCCTTTATGAAAATTATGGAAATGCTTCTGAAAAAATAAACTCTCAAGCACTACTTTCTCCTCAAGAAACATCATTTCAAAAATATCCATGCCTTTGAAATAATCCTTAAACCATTTGAAATCATTTATGTTTAATGAAAACAAAAACTTGAAAAAAATGGAACACTACTTAATAATTTCACTAAGGGGAGAAATTATTAATTTTAACACAATTCAACACAGACACCCATTTTTAAATTGGATGTTAGAATTAGCTTAAAAACACATCAATGTATTTTAGAGAAAGGTGTAGGGTTACCATCCTATGAAAAAACTCACTTCCCAAACCATATATAACCACTGATCAAAAACTGGGAGACATAAAAAGCCTCATAACATTTATACTAATGATTTCATATTGAAAAAAAGGAAAACTATACAACTAACATGTCCTAAAACACCTTAAATGGATCAAATACAGGGCTCAGAGCCACACACTAACTCTAGATGATGTCTACATACCTTTATTTCACAAGAAGTGAGATTAAAAACCCAATACATCCATTTAAATCATAGTATATATTCTTTAATCTTATTCATACTATCAAATTTCTATACAAGGAATATATAATCCTTATCAAATATATAAAATAGCTCAACCAAGGAACCTTATCTAAGTGGTAGTGTTGCATCACCCATCATCTCCATACCACTTCCAAGGTATCCAATGAGGTTAGCACATATCCAATTAATTATATATAAAAAATTAGAAACATCACATAATCAAAGGGGATACATTATTTATCTGTACATATCTTTCAAACATAACCCAATAATCACCACCACAAGGATATCAATTATAACTCGACCCCACCTTTCATGAAACCCAAAACTGGGTTTCAATTCAAAATCTCATAAAGGTTTCTATATTCACAAATAGATGGAAGAAAAATAACAACATGATAAAAAAATATCAATAAACTAACAACACAGATTTAACCAGTTCATGAAATGTTAAAACATATAGGGGCTAAACATAGAAAAACACTATTATTAATTCCAGCAACATCAATAAATTATAAAACATTAACATGATTATTTTCTTAATAAAAATAGATGTATTTTTTATTTATAATTTCTAAAACCCACCTACCATATACTTATACCATTCCTAAATAGAAATCAACTCAATACTTAAAGGGGATTAAGGTTTTATTTGAAAAAACTTGTAAAAACAGTTTTTGTAGAAGTGATTTGGATTGATCATGGAAAGTGTGTTTTTTTCACTTATACATATGATATTTTCTTCTAGAATTTAACTACAATTGGTTAGTTTTTTGTAAGTTCTATCAAAAACATCCTAAAATGAAGATAAAACTGGGTGAAAAATAGTTTTTTGAGTTCAGTGTTTGAAAAAAAAATATAATTTTTTTCCAACAGCAAACAAAAGAAAGTGTTATATAAAGAAGTAATGAGTGTTCATACCTCATATTTAGATTCTATGGATCTTACATCGAATTAAAAATAACTATTTTTGTTTATAATTGACATTTATCTATGATAATTTTCAATTTTCCTTTAATAAAATGGTTTATGACTGGTGTCATTGGGTTAGTGGGTCATTTATTATTGTAAAATATCCTATATGACTACGAATGCTTTAGGGAAATCATGAAACTTATTTTTCATTCATTGTTCTATGTTTGTGCTTATAATGTGATATAATTTACATATTAACAAACATTTCACTATGTTTTTACATCATATAAATTGAAAATATTCTGGTTTTTTTGAAGGAAATCATGACTACTGAGTTCATTGGCATTTTGGGTTATTGTTATAATCATTTTTCATGACCTGTTTGCCAATTTTTTTTAATTTCCATTGGTTATATTCATTTTCATTGTGATAATCATGCCTAGATACTTTTTTAATAATTTTTTTATACATTCAATGTCATTACAGGGGGAAGTTTTGAATATTGAAGGATGTGTGCCTCGAGAAAAATTGTTTTGCTCGAGCAGAAAGAAGAAAGATGGAAGCGTGGTAAATGAATAGACAAAACAAATTATTATAAGTTTTAATTTATTGATTTAAAATTTTAATATCTATATTTTAACTAAATCATCCATTTATATTTGTTACAATGTGCTTTGGAGGCCCTTGATGCGCAGAAAGTTGACATTTTTGGGAAAAATGATCATTTACACCAGGTATTAGGAGACAAGTACCATGGAAGATTATGATATCAAATAGGGAAGAGTATTGTCCCTAATAGATATTTTCCCATTCAGGTGTCAGTTCTGGTATCATTGAGTTGGAAACAGCTCATGCACAAGTAGCACAAGCTCATGCTGAGGCAGAAGAGGCAAAAAAAAAGGCCATACAAGAGCATGAATGGAATCAAAAGGCCAATGATGAATTTATGAAATTTATGGAAGTATTATGTCCATCAATTACACCAGATACCACCATGACTTGTGATATATATATGTCGATGATACGTACATTATATGGTGTACCAGGAAATGGTCCTAGTGGTGGTCTGGATGATGATGTTAGTGGAGATGATGATGCCAATGGTGATGGTGAGGATAATTGTAAGGATGATGGTGAGGATGATGGTGAGGATGACGATGATGATAGTAATAGTGATAACGATGAGATAAATATTGATCCTTTACATTTTTGATTGATATTTATGAAATTTGATGTTTTATGATTAGTTTTGAATGAATATTTGTGATGTTTTAAATGTGTGTTATCACCGATTGAATGAATGAATTAGTTTCATGTGTTATCATTATTTGTATATTTTTTGGTGATATTTTCTACAAATATTTGGTTATTTTTGTAGGTAATTGGACAAGGTGGGGGTGATTCTACCTATTTTGTGATTTCTACCTATTTGGTGATTTATACTGGCTATTTGGAAAAAGCGAGGTTACTGCTACCTGGTAAGGTATAACAGGTCTATACCAACGACTTTATGAAACCATTGGTATATCTTGTATCTAGGGAAGTATATTCCAATGTTTTATAAACCATTTTTATATGGATTTAGTGATGGATTTTCAAACCATTGGTAAATACTTAAACCAATAGTTTTATCAGAACTATTGGTAACATGAAATTACAGAAGAACTATACTAATGGGTTACTATAAACTATTGGTATAAGCCTATACCTATGGAAATTTATCCAATGGTTTGGAGAAACATTGGTATAGGCTACACCAATGATTCTCCATCCTATACCAATAGTTTTTAACCATTGGTATAACCCCATTTTCTAGTAGTGAGTCATCAATAAAAATCATGAAGCAAGAATACTCGCCTCTATCTTTTACTAGAAATAGCCCACACACATTAGTGTATACTAATAATTTAATATCTATAGCCCTTTAAACCTATCCATAGAATAGTGTTTTGTTCATTTTTCCTTGTAAAAAATCATGACATCTTTCAATTAGTTTTATTTCAAAAGAGTCTAAATAATCATCTTGAAATAGCTTTGTCAAATGCTTATTATTTACATGATCAAGAAGGTGATGCCATAATTGGGTGTTATATGAGCCGTGTGAATATGATTCATTATCTATTGATAATACTTGGTTTTTGTAATTTAATACATAAATATCACTATTTAAATGTGTCATACTAGAGTATATGTTGTCTTTATAAAAGAAACAACTTTTATTTCCAAATTTGAAAATAAAACCCTATGTATCTAGGAAGGATATATAAATTTTTTCCTTGGTAACATTTGGTACATAATAAAAATCTATTAAAACCAATATCATTCCCATCGGAAATTAAATATGGTAGTATCTAATGGCTAGAACAGCTAGCCTCACACTCTTAGAAGCAAGCAAATACACCTCTCCTTTAGCAATCTTTCAGAATCTACTTGGTTCCTACTTTTGGATATATATGTGAGCACCAAAAGTTGAATATAATACCCAATGTGTAGATTTTTAAAGATTACACTCAATAATGAACACACCTTTAACTTACCCTTACTTATAGATAAAGTTCCACTTCCAGTGGCCTTGCTTCCCACATAAAAAACATATTGCTTCCTTTTTCTTGCCCTACCTTTGGATCTTCCTCTTCTTGGAAGGATAGTGCTCAGGATCTTTAGAATTTTTATGATTATTGGGAACTTTTTCCTTGTTCTTACTTTTCTTATTAACCATAAGGAATATGGGGGTTTCATGCCCCATGTCCTTGTCCAATTGGAGAATAAAAGTAAGAAGTTCTAAAATAATATTCATATTATTTCTCATGTTATAATTAACAATAAAACTAGATAAGGACTTAAGTAGTGAGTAAAATTTGAGATCTGTGCACAAATCATCTGAGAATTTAATTCCTTAGATGTCTAAGTGTTCAATGTATACAATAATATTGAATTCATGAGGACTAATTAGTTCCTAATATCTAATCGTAGTTGTAAATAGAGATTTGGAGATCTCATATCTCTCTTGTCTTTCCTTCTCTTGATAGAGATCCCAAAGGCGAGACATCACGATATACACATCCATGTCTTTATGTTGTTTCATAAGCTCGTTATTCATGGATGATAGCATGAAAAACTGAACATCTATGGAATCATTTAATGTTTCTCATAGATAGATAACTCTTCCTCAGTAACCTCTTTACTAGGTGCTTCAGGAATAGGTTCTTCCAGCACATAAAAATTCCTTTAATGGAATAGGATAAAATATAAGTTCCTTTGCCAATCTTGAAAATTTGTTCCGGTGAGAAGGTTATCCTTCTCAAGTATGGATCAAAATGATATGTTTGAAGACATTTTTATTGTCATTTCTATAAATAAGAAGAGTATAATTTTAGTAATTTATTTGATAAAATTAGACAAATAAATAAATATTATATTTATTAATCTCCCACTATTTTATCAAAACCTAATAGCCATCACCATTGCCTTCTGAATATCACGTTTCTTGGACATTCTAGTGGAAAGGATCCATATTCCTCATCTTATCACCCCAACTTTAGTCGGTCAAGAAATTTGAAGTGTTTTAGGTAGGCATTCTAAATTCCAACTACATTAACTCATAGTTCATTAATCTATTAAGTGAAATCCCCAATATTGAAATACATAAAATGGATTTCCTCAACATTTTCCTCTTATTTACACAAATTATTTCTTTATAAGTCAACCCTTGATATGAACTAAGTTAAGTCAACCTAACAATTCAAGTTAGAATTCCCCAAAAATTGAAAACACCCCAACTTTGGCTGGTCAAGAACTTTGAATTATGGTTCAATTTTAACTTAAGTAGTAGAAGACTATAACGACTTAATATATATAATTTATGGATTTTATATTTATGCATAAATTTCTAATTATTATATTTATTACATGCTTGTTAATATTAAGTGTATTTACTTACATGATTAACTATGTCTTAGATAATGTTTACGCATAATCCAATTTATTTTAGTTCCATCTTCTATGATTTTTAATTCATTAATTCATGTGACCATAACAAAACACCCATAATTAAATAACCATGAAACTTTATAGAAATAAAATAATAAAGTGGTATGATCATGAGATTTTACTAATGATTAGCTTATCTAGTGGATGATAAACTAACCATCGAACTAGGGGAAAAAACCTCAAACCATTTATGGTTTACATTACATCTTTACACCTATCCATCTCTGTATTATTCTTGGATTGTTTTTTACTCATATACAAACTTGAACCACCTCCAATAGTTTGGGAGCTCCATCCATTACATATGCTTTTACTCATATTTAGGTGAGGGGAACTAAATGATTGGTTAAGGGGTTTACATAAAAGAAACCAAAAACATACAAACCATACATAATGAGAGGAGGGATGATATGCATATAAAAAATTTAATTTAACAATAAATTTGAAGAAACCAATCACATACAAAGGTATGTTCTATGCTCATAATCATCCATATACGTGTAGCAAATTAAGCATTTAGTATTAAATTCTAATCATTATTATTTAAGATAAATCAAATTCAAATCAATTAATTATCTTATTTAATTAATCAATTATTTTATCTTAATTATCATTTTAATTTTCTTGAGATTCTCATTCATTATAATTTTAAACAAATTAAATAAATTTATTTAAAATTAACCATGTACAAAAATTTACCTTAGAGGAAACAAAGTGTGTACCAGTCCTAACTACCCAACATGTATTATATTTGTATATTGTTTACTCACACATCATCTAATATACACGACTTATCACATAATTCCACAAAAATTTACTATCAACTTAATAACCACATAGACTGCATGGTATTTACGTAGTGTGTAATATTTTGATGCACATAGAGTGATGACTGTATTACAATTTATACATGATATGTAGTTTTGAACATTATGTAGAAAATTAATTAGAAATTTAATATATATAAAACCCATCAGACAACATGTACCATCAAATTAATGACCAAACAAGACACATGTTGATAAGGTTTAAGTAGTATAATAAATTAATTTTTATTTCTATTTAATTTAGTAAAAGTAAATGACATATACATTCAAGCTACACATTATGTATTATTGTCACATTCTATCTATGGCACATTCCTAGGGACTCAGTGTGTAATCATGCCATGTAAAATATTGGAGTATATGATATGTACATGGGTTACCTGGTGTGTGGTCTCTGATTTACACAACCACTAGTCATGTAGGCCATATAAGAAGATACATGGCCTGTGTGTGACTAAAGGACTACACGTCGTGTAGGGATGTTACATGACGTGTAATTTAGCTGACCATACGCCAGATTGGATCAGTTAACACATGGTGTGTAATTAAATTCACAACATGTAATAAATGAAAATGGATCGAATTAATTATGAATTAATTTAGGGTGTTTTAAACATGGGTACACAACGTATACCTCTAGGTTACATGGCTTATACTCTTGTGTTGTCCATAAGGACTCCTCGAAACCTCTGGATGAGATCTGAAAATTTATTTCATTTATAAAATTAATTGATTTGATTATATTTGTGAGAATGAAGAGAAATAAGATCAAATATTGCAATTATAATTAAATAAAATTTTATCTGTAATTAAAAACTAAAAAAATGCATAAATAAATCAATGATATTTAAATAATTATAAATAATTATGTGATCCCTCAGATACCACTTGAAGGTTTTGAGAACCGTGGAAGCGGAGGATGAGGCATGCCCAACTATATTTTTTGTTGTGATCGATGATTAATCAATATTTACACGATGATAAATTCCATGAGTAACAAAATCGAATCAAAGAATATAGTTAATAGAAATATACTGGAACCAAATCTCATGATCTTCACATATTATTTATAATTAATTTAAGTAATTAAAGAATTTTTATGGGGGAACTAGCTCAGGCTCGTCCTGCCAGACTCAGACACTGTGCATATTATGCATAGGGAAATTCAAAGCTATTTCTTAGCTGGGTAACGTGCGGTGCACACTGGCTTAGCGGAGCCCCCAATGGGCCCAGGTGTGTTACCCTTACACATGTTTTATCTAACAAGCCTGTACCCATGTGGTAGAGGCTCATACTTGGCATCCAAAAGGCCCCAGATCAAATTCGTCTAGGGGAGGAATTCCTAAATTACTGTAACAACATTGTAGTAGTGATGGAACTATAGTAATGGTAGCACTGTAGTGGCAGAGGGTAATGTAGCAGGAATTTTAGTGGGAATGGTACTATAACTGGAATTGTAGAAGCATGAGTACTGTAGAAGTACTATTCAATGAAGGGCCATCTGGGCTAAAAAATAGGATTTTAGGCCTTGTATTCATACCAATTGGTCTTAGGCCTTTGGGATATGTAATTGGTCTCCCTCTACCCAGTTAGAAAGAGGTATTATATTCAATAATAATGAGGCTTCAACCCCAAATTTTAAAAAAATTTATAGAATTAACTCGTGAAGAATTATTTCTTTGTTGATGGATCTGACAACGTATCTACACTATACCATCATTGCATTGTAGGAATAAATAATATATTCCCTCCAATGGTGATCCAAATTTGTTCCAAAAACCTCCTGATTTCATCGTAGGAATCTATAAGTTATAGTGTGATAGATCCTAATGCTTGTGCCATTCACCTTTGATCACCTCGAGAATTGCTTCAATGGTTCTCTTCGATCTCTCTAGACTTGAGAGTGGTGGTGGAGGAGGATCGCTACCCATTCTTGAGAGTGTTCTTAGAGAGTGTGCACTCTAGGGATTTAAGAGGATTCTCTCTAAATATTGTTGTGCACAACAAAAATGAATTAGTCACTTAATAAAATAATATAATTGAGTTTATATACTACTAGGGTTAGAAAATAATAATTACACATGCACCCTTTTTATTTTCATAATCTCAATGGAACCCCATGTCTATAATAATAATTTTATTATTATTTCTTGACATACACTAAACTCGTGAATTAAATTAAATATTATTTATTAAAATAATATTCAATATATATTATTTTTTACCAGACTGTTAAATTCGGTCTGTGATTCCTCCATAATATTTATCGAGCCTTGAATAATTAATATTTATTTAATAAATACATATCATTGAATTATTCAACAATAAATAAATGAGTATTATATTTACTAAATAAAAAATAAATATTTATTAAATATTATTCTCACATAATATTCTCTCAAATAACTGGTAACAGAATATATAAAATCAAAAATAAATAAATAATTATTAAACAATATGTGAGAATAATATTTATTCAACTTGTTAAATAATAAATAATAATAATATTTAACTGAAATTCTGGATATACTTAGTGTGTGACCCTCTAGACCCCTTTCTCAGTGGAATTAGGTGAAACGGCCTAAAGTCTAAGGTTAACATCTAACAACATGCAAAGACACCCATAGAGAAAGAAGTTAATGTCGTAATGACATAATACCTCATACAAACACTTACTATGTAATATAATCTCTTTATCATGATATCTTTAATCAAGTAGGTTGAATGCTGGTGCCATCAACCTATGTGCTCGATATATCTTTCTTTGAATTTTTAGAAATCAAAATTTCCTATATAATAACATGGTCATGGATTTATTTAGGCTATATCATTTCCATCAAAGAGCCTAAGATATTAACTTTAATTAAAGAACATAAGGGATAAATCATTTCTCACATTATTCATTAATAAACTATTACTCATGATGCACCAAACATATCCTACCTCGTCGCGAACATATGTCATCATGGTTTTCATCTATACATCAAAGTACATGACTTATAATACTTATTGATAATAATATTAAAGTATAAGGATTAATACAGAAATCCACATATAGAAATATCTAACGACACATATAAATGTGGATTTTCTACTGGTGGGTCTCATTCTCATAACATCCTACACTAGATATTACCAAGGGTGTACACCATGAGAAGGTGCATCAAAGTACTATACGTCTCCAACCCTGATAGAATTTATCATTTGTATCCCTAAAACGATTTCATCAAACTATAGAATATATATATTTATGAATAATGTCATTATGTTATGCATAAGAACAATCATGATGTAATAAAGAGTTTATTAATATTCAAAACAATGAATACAGTTTATCATAAAGTATAAATAATTTGGTTATAGGGAACCAACTCCAACAAAAGGCAGTGATGGGTGGGAGAGCATTGAAAGAATATTTATTTATCATTGATAAAACTATCACTGATGGGAATGTGTGAGTGTTGATAAAGGTAGTAGTGGGTGGGGGAGCATTGAAATAATATTTATTTATCATTGATAAAACTATCACTGATAAAAACTCACTTTATCAGTGTTTTTTATCACTGATAAAAGAGACTGACTTTTTAGGTCACTTACAACATCAATGTTTTTTTAACACTGATAAAAGACTTTTTGTGCTATGATAATGGAATGTTCTTTATTAGTATCATGTTGTGTTAACTTGTTTAATATTTGTGTCAAGATTCTCAAACTCAAAACTAACCCATTTATTAAACAGGTTATCATATCATGTAACCGTGTCATGCCGTATTTATATATTTGATTGATTATTTAATATATTCATAATTATTTTTTATATTATATAGACCTAGATATTTTTTATAATAGAAATATCACCGGTCAAATTTAATATTAATATATATATATATATATTATACATAAACTCCACTCGGTCCATATAATTCATGCTCTTCCCAACATAGACCTTTCCCCCACCGAAGTAGTTAATCGACCCAAAAAATTTAGTTAATAATGTATTCAGTTTGTGTCATGTTCTCATGTTGTGTTATATATTGTTTCCCTTATCATCACTTATTAGTAACCATCAATGGATCACATTTTTATCATACAAACTAAATATTACAATAAAAATTATAGACATAGGAGCACACCATAGTCATGTGGTTCACTCTCATAATGAGTACATACATATAGTACATGTTCACCTTAATAATTATGTATATAATAAAATCATTCCCTATAATATTTGTTATAAATAGTTTGTATTGGTTTAGTATCATTTTTAATATTTTTTCCCTTTAATTCTCAAACCCATTATGCATGACATTTTTGGTGACTAGAAAAGTCATGATAGCATGTGAAAAATTATTATTGTGAATAAAAAACACCAAATTAGGATGTGTAATAATAAATATTGATATATTTATCCTTTAGGTAGAGAATTTATTTCTTTCCTCTATCTTTGGTGACAATTATATAAGATATTAAATCATGGTTCATTTCTTTTCTTCTAATTAATGATATTTTTATTCTTTACATGATCTCAGGATTAACAAGAAAATAATGATCAATACAAATCATCATGTAAAAAACATTCATGAGATTCCTCCATATGTTTTCTCTTAAAAAAGGGTTTGAGATATCACACAAAACTATAGTAATAACAATAACTCAACCCATTAAATGATTCCACTCATATTAGTGTGTGCACTTATGTGGCATGTGACACTCTTTAAGTCAGAATTTTTCTTGGATGATAAAACCTTTATCAAACATATGAGAACAAGTCATTGTGACTATCTCTTGATCTAACTCAAAAACATGTCCCAAATGTGCATGAAATTTTAATGTCACTGGATGCAATAATTTTCCATGCTCTATATGAAAACATGTCATCTACATGTTTGAAATGATGTTATTTTTTCTACACTATAACATGCCTTAAAAAATACTAATCACCATATGTAACACCCCATTTTACTATTGTTATTTTTATATTATTTAATTTTGGGTTAATTTGAGCTTTAGAAATTTATGGGTCCTTATTTTGAAAATTTAGATATTTTTGGGTATATGATAATAATTTTAGTGTTATTATTTTTTATTTGTGTTTAGAAAAAAAATGACAAAATGAAAATTTAATTTAATTATATATAAACATATATATTCAATCATGTGTGTGTGCATGCGAGGCTTTGATAATTATAATTAATTTAGTAATAACAACAACAACAATAATACCAATAACGATGACAATGAAAATAATGGGTTGACATTAATATTATTATTACTATTATTATTTTTCATTTAATAGTTTGTGTTTGGGAAAAAAGTGGAATTCAAAAATTGAAATAAACCTAAATTAAGGCAAGGGGAATACACGAGGGAAGAGGCGGGAACATGAGATAAGTAAAAGAAAAAAAGTAAATATGAAAAGAATAGAGAAAATAATTAAAAATAAAAAAAACAAATGAAATGGAAAAAAAATAAAACAAGTGGGGCATTGGTCTGTATTAGGAAGATTTTGAAAAAAAGTTGGAAGGGGGATTGCATGTGTTGTGTTGCGCATGGACTAAAATAAGGAAAAAAAATGTAAATGGAAAATAAAAAATGAAATAGGAAAACAATTTTAAAAAAATAAAAGGAAAGACACATCAGGTGCACCGAGAAACCTTTCCCCCATATCATCTATCTCTATCTCTATATCCCCTCCCCCTATCTCCTTATATTAATTATTTAATATTATTTAATCAATATCTATGTAAATACTAATCAGAATGATGCATCTTCAGTGGTGTTGGATTCATCTCGATGATAGTAAGGTAAGTCCTAAGTTTGTTTTTATAAGAAATGAAGTTTCTTGTTCAGATTTAATTAAATATATTTTTATTGCATTCCAGTGTTGAAGACTTATTTTATTATGATTAGATTTTTTATTTACATCACCTCCTAGTGGTGAATTAACACTTGGGTTGTGATTTTATTGAGATCGAGGTAGAGTGCTACATGCATGACCTTTTAAATTTAAAAACAAAATTTATTACTTGTTCTATTCCATGTTTTAAATGTCCCAAAGGATGTAATATGTTTATCTATTTATTTTTTATAAAATAAGTTAGTTTTTCATTTATTTTCTATCAGATTAAAAATGGGGTTTCCTATATTAGAGTGTTGAAATTGGATTTCATATAACGACACATGCCTTTTGTTTTCTTAAATGTCTATGGTTTCTTTCAAAAAAAAATCATTTTAAAGTATGGTTTTTTATTTTCAAGAAACTTATAAAGGATATGTCTTTAAATAAGGGTGTTCTTGGATTTAAAAAGGTTGTTTATTTCCCTTATTTAATTGTTTGAGATACTTGATGATATTTATATTATTTTATTTTAAAGGTGTTTTGTATAACTTGGTTCCTTAAAGGAAATTTCTAAGCCCAATTGACACATCATAAAGGGATTTTTTTTATAAAAATCTACCCTTTTAATATTCTCCTTGTATTTTTTTTTAAATTTATAGAGTTTTACTTGTTATATGACATGTTTTATATATTATTGTTCTTTTTGAAAATGGGTTTCTTATATGAAGGATGTTTGGAGGTAAGGGTGTGTTTATGACTTTCATTTAGTACACACACACATTAAAATTGATTTTGTTTTATTAATCACCTATATTTCATGTCTACATATCATGGGGAACTGAGAGTATCTAGTGGGATGTCCAGTTACACATTATATAGTAGTATATGATTACTTTTTGGCTAATGGTACTCAGTATGGTGTTCGACCTACTTTAGGAATTTTCCCCTCAGTTAGGACAGATAAGGTAAGACCGAGCATTAGGGATGTTGAATTGCATTAGGCATGCCAATTGGATGGATCTTGTTATTGTTCTATATTACCCCCTGAGCTCATGGGTATTCCCATAATCACTGGTTCTTGGCTACACTATGATGGTTGTATTTATTCTATTTATATGATAGTTGAATAATGATTATTATTATTATTATTTGTACTTTCTTACTATTGTTGCTATTATTATTACTCTCATTTTAATTTTATTTTAAAAAGAATAAGTGAATCCTATTTAATTAAAATAATATGTCTTGCAAAGGTTTTTGGGACCTTCCTACTGTTTTCATTACATATAGGTATTCTTGAAGAAAAGTTTTAATTTTTTTTTCTCACATCAAGTGCCTATTTCTATTTTAAAGTATAAGGGATTATTTTATTTAAAAAAAATATAACTTTCAAGTTTTAAATTGAATATTTCCAAATGATATTGTATTTTTATTGGGGTTTTGAAAAAATTATAAATGATTACACACTACTAGAAATTGGACCTATACCCACAACCCTATACTAATAGTTTTTAGAACCATCGGTATAGGTACCCAATACTAATGGTTCTAGTGAACCATTGGTATAAGTCCCAAAAATTCAAGTAATTATACTAATGATTTTAGAGAACCTTTGGTATAGTTTCCTAAATTTCTTATGAATTATTTTTTCAAATAACATTAAACAATTCAATTTTAAATTAATTTTAAATATACATATACATATTTATCTAATTATGTTCATAAAATTCATTATATCTTAGTGTTTAATTCATTTAAATATAACTAATATGTGTTGGGATCAAAATCCATCTAACTTTTTTTAAATTACCTATACCAATGATTTTTACAAACCATTGGTATAGGTATTTCATATAATCAATTCCAACATTTTGGGAATTGCTGGTATAGACCACATATACCAACAATTTTCCCAAAACCATTGGTATAGGTCTATCTCAATGAAAAAACAGCCAACAAACCCTCAAAATATTGATATAGGCTATACTAATGATTTGAGAGAATATACCAAAAGTTCCAAACCATTGGTATAAGATTTTTTTTCAAGTAGCGACATTTATAATTATATTTCAAACTAACATGAAACAAATTTATTTTTAAAGGTTATGCATGGGGTGTGAATATGATACCTACTAGGCATTGTTTCTCACACCTATTATATTTTAGGTTTAACATAGGTTTTTATAAGATGCAATGGTTGTTTCTTGGGTTTTTTGAGGTTATTTGAGGTGGTAAGTGAAGATTTTTATGATAAGACATGCATACCCTCAAATCCATTCTTCAGTATATTAGCGTCTAGGAAGAATTATTACAATGTTATGAGAAATGAAATAAATTTCCCCTCCTATAATATACCCTCTAGGGACCCTAGGTATCCCATTCCCTGGCACTTACCCCACCTGGAGAGCGACTTTGTCATTAAGGCTGTGTGAAGGGAATTGATTACAAATCACGACTTCATATTCCCAAGTATCCTTGTACTCAAGATAATCCTTCCACTTTATCAACAACTATGGGGTTTTTGTGTCAAGTGGTGTGTTGGCGTGCTTGGAGAGGATCACCTCAGACTCTAGTGAGTCAACATGGTCAGTTTCCAAACTAGTTGGCATAGTGGGATGCAACTACTAATATTCAGTATCCTTTTTGATATGGGAGATATAAAATAAAAATGGATGCATTCCCCTAGAGGTAAATCAAAAATATAATCCAAACTTACCATTATTGAGAATCCTATAGTAACTTTGCACACAAGAATCTTGTCATCAGATAATCACAATGGCATAAACATATCACCTAAAGTGGACTCTCACAATGTCAATGTATCAGAACTATGAAGAAATAAATCCACTCTAATCACCATAATAACTTTTAGTTACTCAATAAAATTTAATTCATCTCACAAAACATGAATAAAATAAAAAAAAGGGAATGAAAGCATGGAAAAAACACAAAAAAGGTTTTATATGGTCTAGACTTTCTCCCTACATCCATAGGGATAAGCATCACAATCATTCATTTCATCAGAAGTTCAATGTTAAAATATCTTGTAACTTTGCATCCATGCATATCTATAAATCATATGAAAAATCAAAGCCTCAAAAAAGTGGTATCACCCCATTTAATAGAGGTATCCACCTGATCATCAGGTAACACTGACTTCTTACATGTGTGGGAAAATATCTGTTGCATTGTGCAACCATCGATACACTGTATCTTTCCATAGCCTGTCTTCTAATAATCAGTAGTCGAATAGTTCTTCCAACACCTTAGTATTTCATGTATTATTAATTCTAAGGGTGATGAAAATTTTTACACTTTGAGAAGACATTGAAAGTTCTGGTGAATAAACTACCACATTGAGTAGCCATCGAAAGTTCATGAACTTCTGACAACCTCACCACCATCCACTGAATCCTATTGTCACTGATATAATAAGGTCGAAGAGTTATCTAAAGTTTATCATTTTGGTGAACTTATAATTCTTTAAGATACTTTATATAATCTCAATAATATCCCACTTGAATACCTCTTTAAGGATTTCAAGACATACTCAACACTTTGGTAAACATCACCTCCTACACTTATACTATATGAAATTCTCCTACTTTATTCTATTTTATTCTCCCAAGTCTGAATGAGGTACAATGTTGCCTCATTCTCACATGAATTAAATTATTGGTGAACATATCTATTAGAAACTATCATCTAGTGCTTGGAAATGGGTAGGGTGGGGCGGGCTAAGCCTGCACAAGTTTGAGCCCATGTGGGTTTATCCGTAAAATCCCACATACAATGCGAATAAAAAATATCAATCCCACCCCACCCCGCATAATCCCATATGTATCCCATGGGGTTGCCTGAAATTTTTTAAAATTAAAATTAAAATTATTAATTAAATGCATATATATTTTTATCATTCTCTGCAGCAAACACGTAAGGAGTTTTTATGTGTTTTTGTATTTTTTTTAAATGTGCGCAGGTTATTTTTTTTAAATTATGCATGAAAGGCATCTGGGGGGGGGGGTGTGCCTTTCCCCTCCCTTCCACCTTGCCCTGGATTGGTGATGTGGAAAATTCTACCAAGGGGGGGGGGTACCCTTTTCCTAAAGATAAATAAAAAGGCGGCCAGGGGGCATGCCTTTTGCCTAGGGTATAAGAAAAAGGCAAATCCCCCGACCGCCTTTCACTTAATGCCCTATAAAAGGGAAGCCCCCATCCTCCTAACTTAAAAATCCACCCCCATCCTCCTCATTTAGAAATTATCCCTTCTCTATACATTTTAATCTCTCTCTCTCTAGAAAAAGTTTTCTTTGTTCGTGGTGGATCTGGTGGCTTAAAATAAGTTTTTATTTTTTGCAAAGCATCATTTAGAACTATCTTTCTTATTTAATTTTACAGTTATTTATTTATTTAATTGAATTATTTTTAGTTAGTTTAAAATATGTTATATATTAAGTATTTTAGTTAGTTATATATAGTTTATAAATAATAGTTATTATTAGTAATGATTAATTATAGATTAAATAATGATTAAGTTATGAATATGTAATGATTAAAGGCTGATTAAGTATTGATTAAATTATGATTGAATTATGATTATTTAAAGATTAAATATTGATTAAGGAATGAATAAATAATTAATTATTAACTATTTATTAAGTAACGATTAAAGAATGATTAATGTATTATTAGATAATAATTAAGGGATGATTAAAGGTTGATTAAGGTATAATTAAAGAATGATTAAGGAATGATTAACCAATGTTTAACTAATTGTTAAGATATGATTAACTAATGATTAAGAAATGATTAACTAATGATTAATTAATGATGAAATAATGGTTAAATAATAATGAAATAATGGTTAAATAATTATTAAATAATGGTTAGTGTCATCTTTTAGGATATAAGAAAACATTTTAAAATTTTGGTAGCATAAAGATTATGTTGTTATATTAGCAATAAAATATATGTCTGGATACAAACAAGTGGATTTGTCTCTAGTAAAGATGTACCGAAGAGTAAAAACTCTAAAAAGATGTCCCAGGCCTAACTCGGGGTAACCTAGTATATGAAAACGGGCCTTGCTGCATCCTGGTTTGACACTCCTGGGGGATATACTTTAGATCATTCATATTTTATTTATAAACTACTAAAATAACTTTAAGATGATTAAAAATTGTACTAAGAAACATTAGTATCATAGTTTAGGATATAATAATATGTTCTAAAATTTTAGAATCATAAAGATTATATGGTCAACCATAATTTTCAATAGTACTCATAAAATGTTTTAGAAAGTGAGGTAAAAAGAAGAGAACACCAAATCAATTTAATTATCATTGATGAAATGACAATTATGATCATATAAAGTTAAATGGATAAGAACAATCACATTAAATAACACATGAATGATTTACAAAATACAAGAAATATGCTGACATTTTTTAGTATAACATGGTTTGGATGAGATGAGCCTCACTTCAGATGTGAGGTAAAATCTAGCTTATTTTCAGTTGGTAGCTTAATAACATCTTCGAAATATATGCACTTAACTTTGGAATTTTGAAAATATTTTGGAATTATAATAAAATATAAGATAACATATAATATATGTTATTATAAGGCTATAATATTTTCAAAATTCCAAATTTAAGTACATACCATTTGAAGATGTTAATAATCTACCAATTGAAAAGAAGCTAGATTTTACCTCACATCCAAAGTGAGGATCATCTCATCCAAACCATGTTCTATTGAAAAATTTCAAGGTGTTTCTTTTATTTTTTAAATAATTCATGTGTTATTTAATGTGTTGGTTTTTATCCATTTCACTTTATATGATCATAATTGTCATTTTATCAATGATAATTAAACCGATTTTGTGTTATCTTATTTTTACCTCACTTTTGAATTTTTTTGTGACTTATATTCTAATAAAATTTTATATAACGAAACATTAGTATCATATTTTATGGTATAAAAAGATGTTCTAAAATTTCAGTATAATAAATATTATATGGTCAACCATCATTTTCAATATTAGTTACACTATCATAATCTTGATCAAAACACATTTTTGATGTAGAGAGTCATGTTTGCCTGTGTGTACTACTACGAGGAGGTTATTCAAACTAATAAAGGAGATTCTTATAGTACATAACCAACAAAAGTGGTTAGTAAAACTGATTGTGTAACCATAAGTGAACTTAAAGATTGCTTTTTTGGTTCCTTAAATCTGAGACCTGATCAAGAGATCAAGTCTATGATCTATAGACATTTTCAATTCCCAGATACACTATGTCATATAACTTGTCCATTGGTTGCGGATGCATAGTGGGTCCAAGAAATACATTTATTTTCTCAGTGGTCAGACGGTACCATGATGGAGTTATATGTTTATGTTTCTACTGTAAAACAACAATGTCTAGTTATATGAATACATATAATTACAAGAGTGGTAGAATATGGTCCACCCCATGAAATTGATCCTATTACAAATGATGAAAAAGAGGACAACCTAGATGATCTTCCAGATATACATGTAAATTTGACTTCTGAAGAGGATTTTCATAATGATGGAATAGATGGTGACAATAGTGCGGATGAGGAGGGAGCAATAGAAGTTGGGGAGGAAGTTTCTAGAATTTCATTAGTTGTACAATAGCCTCGAACCATAATAAATCATCCACCAATCTTTGCATCTTGGTTGAAAGTAATGACATGTGTTCCTGAATTTGATTTTAATGTCCTCACACCCACAACTGAGTTTCCTAGAGTTGTACCAGATAAGTTTAGTGACCTGGAAAAAACCTTATATGTTGGAAGGGGTTTTACAATTAAAGATGAATTAAAAATCATGCTAAATATATTTCACATTGAGAGGAACTGTAGATATATAGTTTAGGAATTAGGCCATAATAAATACCTCATATGGTGTGACAAGTATGGGGATTATTTTAGATTCTTCTTGAGGATTATTCTGGATATTGCATTTTGAGGTTGGAGAATCTCGAGGATTGAGGTAGCTCATACTTGCGTTCAGCCAAGCCTGACACAAGATCATACCTTATTGGATGCTGAATTTGTGTCATCCATTATCATTGAGATGATTAGGACATGCCAAGATGTTCCTATATACCTTGTGAAAGAGAGTATACAACAATCATTTGGTTATAATATTTCCTATAATAAGGCATGGATGGAAAAACAAAAGGCAGTTATGAAGGTCTATGGTGATTGGGATGACTCATATCGGGTGTTGCCACAATTTTTAGCCATACTAAGATACAAAAACCAAATTTTCTTCCATATTTATATGAACTAACATATCTCTCAATATAACAAACTTGATCCATATCGTGTTCAATTTTATTGGTTTTTCTGGGCATTCCTCCCATATATCTCCATATTTCATTTCAGTAAACAGTTCATATAGATTGATAGAACATTTTTATATGAAAAATAAAAGGGCGTATTTTTGATTGCAGCAACCCAAGATGAAAACTGTTCACCTATCCCTATTTCCCTTTCCATTATGGAGAAGGAAATTTATAAATCATGGAGTTGGTTTTTTTCATGTATCAACACCCATTTCACCCGTATTCAGGGTGTCTATTTGATATCTGACTGGCATCGGGCAATAAATGATACGATCAATACGGACCTTGATACATGAGACCCCCCAAATTCACATCATCAGTACTGCATTAGACACATTGCTATTAATGTGATAAAAAAATTCCATAATGAACCTATGAAGAAGACAATCACGCGGATATGTATGTAATGTCTTTGTTATTTTTTACTATTTCAATGTAAAGATAAAATCAATTTATGTGAACTATAATCACTTATTTATAGAATATGATCCAGATCAATGAAAGTTTGAAGAATGTTTTGAACAGATCCACAAGGCTAATCAAGAAGTGTATGATTATATGATGTAGACTTCAAAACAAAAATAGACATTGATATATGATGGGGGAATAGGTATGGACACATGACCATAAACATTTTAGAGTGCATCAATGGTGTCTTTAATGGGATTCAAAAGTTACCTATAACTACCCTAGTTCAGGAGACATTGTATTGGTGCATGAATTACTTCATTGATAGACAAAAACTAGCCTCACATGGGATTCAACAGGGGCTAAGGTACAAAAGGAACTTTCAATGAGAGATTGAAAAGAACATTGAATAATCTTATGGTTATCATGTCTGCCTTTTCCATTGATAAGACTCTCTATTTAAAGTTTAAGAGCATTCAGACCCCATCAAAAATAACATTAGTGAAAAAATGGTGGTATTACTAGAAGCGAGGCAATGCCAATGTGGAAAATTCCAGGACTTACAGTTTCCATGCGCACACACCATCACAACATGTGCATCTATGAAAATATCATGGGAAGAATATGTTGATCCAGTTTACCAAATGAACACCATTTCTAACTATTATGATACACCATGGATGCCTATTGGGGATTTTAGATATTTACCAATGCCTGAAGGCCATCCGATAGCGATACATGACATCAACAGGTTGCGTAAATAAGGGATACTGAAGTCTATTAGGATGCTAAATGAGATGAACTGACCTCAAGAATAAGGGAAAAGTTTGAGATGCACCATATTCCATCAATATGGTAATAATAAGAAATGATTCCCTAAAATTGCTAGATTGAGTTCATACTCTCAACCATAATGATTTATTGTCTCTTATGTGATCTTCTAATATTGTTAATTATATGGTTTTATTATAATATTCTTCATTTTGTATAATTTTCTAGCATCACCAACTACTTTTACTATCAAATAACAATAAGCCTTTCATATTCACATTAAAAGGAATATAACAAGTGTATTTGAGGTGACATTAATTCATAATAAATCTGTCCATGGCTAAACCATAAAGAAAACATGTGAGAAAATAATAATTAAACATATCATCATGTGAGAAATCATAAATATATTACAAAGCACACTATTTTACAGTACAATTTTAGATAATGAAGAAAAAATGTTTATATATATAAATATATAATATCATATCTTACAAAACACACTTTTCTATGTAAAAAATATCTAAAAAACACTTTAGTAATATGCTTTGAAAAACATAAAGATATGCCCTTTTCTTTTGGTAAGAAATAACTCCATAAAACAATGAAAATAAACATTTCATATCTTACATTCTACAATTCATAACATTTTGCTAACCATAACTTTATACTTACATTTTACACTTACAACTCATTTAATTTTTTTACATATAGATAGATGATACCATACTACTCATTGAGTAGGCTAGGCATGTTTCCTAGACTGTGCTAGATGATGGTGATGTTTGAGAGATCAGGATGCATCGAGCACACCATTTTCATCACACACTTCCTCCACCTTCCATTATACCATACCCGCACCGTGCAGGATTCTAAGACATTTCTGTATTAGATTTTACATTTGTTGACCATCACCTGCTTGTTGCCCTTGTGGAGAGGTGGAGACCATAGACACACACATTCCAACTGTCTGAGGGAGAGATGACCATCACCCTCGATGATGTGGTAGTGTTTCTTGACCTTTCTATCTAGGGGAAGTCGTTATTGGACCCACCCATGTATCTTGTCCTGACCTTGTTCAATGATTGTTAGGCATCGACATTTTGTCTGAACATAGGGCTATAGATTGTGGGTCGATATTTATGAACTATTTGGAGCAATAGTTTGGACATATACCTGATGACGCAGATGATCATACTATCATGAGTTATGCCTATGCATATATATTACATCTCATTAGAGGGACCCTGTGTGCTGATCACTTGGGGATACATGTGTACATGATGTATCTAGGCCTACTAGAGGACTTTGATCGGGCTGGGATATACAGGTGGGGATTAACTTGCATGGCATACACATATAGATCACTATGCACGATATGTTGTAGAGACCGCATGGATCTCGGGGGATGCATCATACTTCTTTAGATGTGGGCATCGAAACACATCCCTTCATTATACCCTGTGCTTGCTGGTCACCGCTGCCGGAAGAGGTGCTGCATGATGATCCATGTGGATGCTGGTATCTCTATTGGTTTCTGATGCTAGTAGGAGTTATTGAATTTAATTTATTATTATTGATCACTTTTGATGTTATATTTTATAGGTAGATTCAGAGACACATATTTGTCATGGTTCCGACACACCATTTAGGTGCATACCCCCTAAAGTTGGATAGTCTCCTACCCAACTAGATAAGTATATACAATCTATCACTGCCTAAAAAATTTAATAATAGACTCAATTTTTATTTTTAGTAAGGATCGTTATTGACAAAGGCCACATGTAATTTCAGATTATATGAATGACATACTAGGCTATACTGAACCAGTTTCCATCATACTACAATACTGAGCTTCATGATGTTATGGCTATAGTGCCTCTCATTCACTTCCATATTATTGAGTGGAATCAGCCTGATAGAGTCATGCGGCGGTTTGGCTGTATTCAACTGATTCCATTATAGCCAAGACAGACATGAGATCTTTATCGCATGAAGTTGACATGGAGGCAGGATGGGGACCGGCACCGAGTACATGCCGACTATCTCGACCTCTAGGGAAGACATGTAGAGCTTCATATCCAGGGTGTACCTATAATGCAATTATATCTTTCAGAGTAGGTCAAGTATGATCCATGGTATAGACTGAAGTCTATAATATATCTTACTCGACACAGAAGAGAGATTCATAATATGATAAGTCAATAAATTTCCATTAGTTTGTTTATCAAACTATTTTCTAATTAATTTTGAATATCTTTACAATATACTCACTCAGAGCATATTATTTACATGAGTGATATAGGTGAGGAGGGGGTACTTAGTCAGGCAGCGGTCCATGCTGTAGTGCTGAGGCTGAGGTCATCTTATCGTGCGATTCACAAGAGAATCTTTGAGAGTCCATCCCAGAGAGTGGAGTTTCTTGCCCCGAGAGTAGAGGTTCCTGCTTAGGAACATCCTCCAATAGATGATGATGATGAGGATCCATGATGACGAAGATGTAGACTACATCGTCTTGCACATGAGCCCTCACCTATTCTATAGGAAGAGGTCGGACCTATAGCAATCCATCCTCAGCTGATTGTGGATGTGAATCAGGTGGCATGTGATCCATATTTCATAATACGATATTCACAATTCTCTCCATCTTGGGGTCTAGATCCATCGTAGCCTCGGTTCCCCACTGCGATGATGGCATGTCTTTTTACTACCCTAGTGGGAGAAAGCTCAGTAGTGAACCACGACATGCAGTGGACACCTCCCACTGACACATATATGGAGCATGCAATGGTCAATGTTCTAGTGCCTGAGTATTATCCCTCTCTAGGTCATCAGACTCCACCCCAGCACGGAGCTCGGTGATCTCGATATGGGTGTACCCTTTGCTGACCACCATGTGGGATGGAATATCCTCCCTATAGACATTTATTATACTTTTTCATGTATATGTTTTATGTCTATTGAAGTGAATATATTGTTATTACTATCATTTATTTTTACATGTTTAGCCAGTGTCTCATTTTTCATTAATATTTTAGTCATAGTTTGTATTTTATAAGATTTCAAAGTTTACTATTTTAAACATATGAAAACTTATTAAATTTCAAGTAACTAACTTTAAAAGATTATAAAATATACATTATAAAAACAATCTAAATAAAATTTAAAACATATCCCAAACATATAAAAAGTTGTTGAAAATAAAATTAATTTCATAAATATAATAAATAAATGAAAAATGAAAGTAATATAAAAAAATATTATAAATACCATTGTAATGGTTTAAAACAATACTAAAATTTATTTTTAATAAAATATCGATGAAGTTGGAACATTATAGATTCAAACTAACCCTATATATTGAACCCTGATAACATGAATAATTTCTATAGAAAGTAGAATTTTGAGGGATTTAAACATGGAAACTGGAGAAAAGTTTTCACTGTATCCAATGCCTTATTATTGTTTAAACCCTTTAGTCACTAGCATTTATTTATATCTATTCACTTTAACTTCCATGACCATTTTTATCTTAAAGAACCATTTCACCCAATGATATTTATATCAACAAGAAGATAAACTAGAACCCATACTTAGTTCTGATACATGGAATCCATTTTTCAATTAATAGATTCTATCTTACAACTTTTAAGATCTCTATTGCCTCATAGGAAAGAGGGTCATTATTTTAAACCAATAACAAGTCACCATATTTGGTGACCAAAATTATTTTATCTAAAGGGTTGTATACATAATATATTTTAGTTTTATTAAGATATCCTATAAAGACACACTTCATTCCTTTGAGGAATACTTTTGTTTCATTTAAGTCCTTAAAAATTATCTCAAATCCGCATGCATGCATGTTTAGCCAAACAAATTCTTTCCCAATCCATATATAATTGGTATGGGATACCATTTGGATCTTTTGTTGGCACAAGGTTTAGTGTTTATGTTGTAATTTTTAATGAATATCTCCAAAAGAATAATTAAATAATTGCACGACTCATCATTGACATCAATTTGCACCAATTCTAGAAGCTCTATATCCCTTTTACCTTGCCCACCAAATAGTGGGTTGGTTATTTTTCCTTATAAAAAAGTGCGAAATTTTTCATTTAGTTTTAGATAAAAAAGTCTAAGCAATCATCTTCATAGAACTTTGTTAAGTTCTTATTGATTACATAACCAATATGGTTATTCCACAATTGGATCTGAAATGAGTCATGAAAACTTAATTTGTTATCAATTTTCAATACTTGTTTTTCATAATTTAATATATAAACACCATTATTGAGTTGTTATATACCATGAAAAATGTTATTGTTATAAAATTATCATTCTTTATTTTAAAACTTGAAAATAAATCTTTCCATGTCATGGAAAGAAATGAATATAATGTTCTTGATAAAACTAAGAATATAATAATAGCTATTTAAAACCAAAATAAGTCATATTATAAATATGTGGTTGTGGGATCCAATGGATATAGAAACCAACCTACTTCCATTATCAACATGTAAATCTGCCTCTCCTTATGTAGTCTTTCAAAATCTACTTGGTTTTTGTATTTGAATACAAATTTGAGCACCAAAAAAGTTATTTCTTAAAAACACAACATTTTCACTTTAAAATGTTAATGACATAATTATAAACAAAAAACAAACAAAAACAATATACATATATATATATATCATAATATAAATATATATATATATATATATATTTATAAATATAATAAAATATAATAAAATATATATTTTTATTTTTTATGAAAGGTGGAAGGCCCCCTACTACCTTTCAACTTAACCGAAAGGCAGCAGCGGGCTTACCACCTTTCATGCATATTTTTAAAAATATTTTTAACTTGCACACATTTTTTTTACAAAAACTCATAAAAAAACTCAACGTGTAAGACTATGGATAGCCTGTGCCTCCGATGAACACTCACCTCCCTCCCATGGATGTTCGTGTAGTGATTCCCTTCCCTGTGATCAAAGCAACACCCACCGGGGAAGAAAATGTCAGATACCTGCCTCCCTCCCCTTCCTACCTCAGCGACATGTTCCCTCCCTACAACCAAAGAGAAGGAAATCATCGCCCTTTAATTTGAATTCATTCATCACTCTATTGTTGAATATCACATCTATGTTCAAACTTGCATCACCTCCGTCCACTAGGTGTTCGCTGCCATGATCAGAGAAGAAAGAAAGGTGATGTGGATGGTGGGGTTGGGGGGATGTTTGATATAAAATCATGATGTTGCAGTTTCGGGGGGCGGAAGGGTCGAGGGGGCGACAAAAGTGGCGGATTATGGTGGGTCGATAGAAGATCAGTGAGAGAAATGTGGTGGGATCGAGTGAATTAGGGATGCAAATAAAAAATAGGGAACAAATGGAATTGGGGTAAGAGTAGTAGGGTGGTAGAATTTTGGATTTTTCATTTTTAAAAGTAGCAATAGCTTAAGATACATGTGAAACTGATCATACTAGTAAGGCTACACTGGCAAAAAATAATGAATTGCATGATTTTTTTTATAAATCAGACCCACAGGTAAGCCTGAACCTGCATGGTCTTACCCATCTTGGCCCCCATCTATACGGGCTTAACCCACATAAGACCACATTTTAAATGGTCATTTTTTTTGGCCCACCCCACCCCGCATCTGCCCCATATTCACGAACCCCACAGACCCATTTTTCATTAATACTATCATCTGAATATCTTTTAAAATCCCATCACTCCATCAATAAGAAACTTTTAGATATAATGGAACTTCTGTTTTATGTGATTTTTCCTTTCACAAAACGCCACTTTTTTTTCCAAATGTATTATACTATGGTTGTCACAGTAGAGCGATGCATTATTCCAGATACTTCCAAGTTCTTTAAATATATGTTTTGACCATAAAATTTCCTTACTTTATTACATTGTCACAACTTATTCAGCTTCTGTTTATAGAGAGTGAACTCACCAGTTTCAACATTAACATCCAACTAACAGTGGTTTCTCTAAAATTAAAGACATGACCGATTGTTATTTTCCATGAATCTGAGTCTCCCCAAAGTTTGTATCAACATATCCCACCCTTATATCATCATATTTGAAACAAAGGTCAATATCTTCCACTCCTTTGAGATATCTCTGAATCCATTCTAGAGCTTCCCAATGTTATTTTTCTAGATTTGGCATGAACCAACTGACAACTCCCACTGCATGAGCAAGATTCAGCTGAGTGTATATCATAACATACATGAGACTCCCTACCACCAATACATACAATATTCTCACTATTTTATTTTCCTATTATTTTGTTCATGACCCTTGATTCTTTGATAGTTTGAAGTGGATAAAAAGAGGATTTGAAACAGTTTTGCAACCAGCCATCACAAAATTTTCTATGATATTCCATACATACTAATTCTTTGATAAAACTG
The DNA here is from genome assembly GCA_963277665.1 of Viscum album. Lineage (NCBI taxonomy): Eukaryota > Viridiplantae > Streptophyta > Magnoliopsida > Santalales > Viscaceae > Viscum > Viscum album. Next base: position 690,883,769 of record OY728164.1, read on the forward strand.
AACTTTTAGTCTTCTTATCTTACTCAATCCTCATACCAAATATTTTCCTTACTTCTTTGATATTTTTCATTTCAAAATTATTTTAAAAGTCTTTATTTACCTCATGGATCCATTGAATTGATGGACCCATTAGAATCATGTCATCCATGCACACTAATAAAATGACGAAGTCCCTATTTCTATACTCTATTTGGTAACGACGATGACCAAAGTTACTCCAATCGAAACCTTTATACTCTATGAAAGAGTCAAAATTCTGGTTCTACTATCACGGTGCTTGTTTTAATCTATAGAGACTTTTCTCGAGTTTACACACCAAGTCCTGATGTTTTTCATCCATGAAAATAGCACGTTGCTTCATGTATAATTCCCCTATAGATATCCATGAAGAAAATATATCTTCATATCCATTTTCTTTAGATATAATCCACTAGAATCAATAAAGATAAGCACAATTTGAATGGTAGTGTGCTTAACTACCAAAGAGAAGATTTCAGAGAAGTTGATTTCCTCCTCCTATTGAAATCCTTTAACCACCGGTCTCGCCTTATATCTACTATGTCTATTTGTTTTATATTTTAACTAGAAAAATAAATTATTTTCAAGTGAACTTTTTTCTATGGGTAAATCCATCAACTAACAGGTGTTATTCATGTGAAGTGAATTCAACCCCTTCTACATGAAAAACTCCCACTCACCAAAATCACCAAGGGTAGCTAATTCTTCTGGGATTTATGGTTCTACTTCACCAGTTAAAAGTATTAAATTTAGGTCATAACCATACCTTTATACCAGTTGAAGGTTTCCAAATAGACAATAAGCCACTTCAATACGGTGGTAGAGGTGACTGAAAAGAAGGGAGGATTGGGAGGTTATAATAATAGAAGAGGTTTTCAGCGCCGGTGGAGACACCTGGACAAATGTCTTTCTAATCTTCAAGGTGTTGATTCTTTTGGCCAAGCTTCGGTCTCTCACCTACCTAGGCACCTGTTCGACCATTCCCCTCTACTTACAAATTTGAAGAGAAGCTTATCAGGGCCGCACCAGTTCTTCTACACTTTCAAATGGCATAAGAGGGATGGGTTCCTATCCATGCTGAAGTTCTCATGGGAATTGGAGGTGCAGGGGGAGGCCTAGGCGATTCTCTTTTATCTCTTGAGATGCCTCAAGTGTTGCATTCAGGTGTGTCTGGATAATAATCCTAGGGAGGATGCCAACCTCGAGGACTTTAAGGAGGAAATCAGGATGATGGAAGAGGCCCTACAGGAAAGGTGGGACGATGATGTCTTTGCGCTTCTGAACACCAAACGATCTTTGTTGACTAAGAAAATCCTAGAAATCGAGAGGCTCTACCGTGTGAGGTCTAGGGCTTTGTGGCTAAGGGAGGGGGATAAAAACTCATCCTATTTCCATGCCTTCCTGAAATAAAAAAAGAAGAAGGGGAATATCAACATTAAGATGGAGAATGACTCATACACCTCGTATATCGAAGTGGCTGGAAACCTCGCTTTGACTCACTTTAAAACTCTAATGGCTGATCCGATTAATAGCAGGATGGGTGTTATGCCTTCAGGTAGTAGGAAGGATGGCTTCCTGAGTGCCATGCAGGAGATGGTTGGAGATTTGGATAATGAAGCCCTCTTCGGTATTCGCACGCGTGCATTGGTGTTGGAGCTGGGCCAACTCATACGTAGAAGCCAAGTCTCATTTACTCTTCGATCATTTTCTATTGGTTCTCATCCTACTGCCGGCCCACGCCCTAGAAGAGGTCTGAAACTTAACATCAACGACTCTCTTATTAACATGGAGATATGGGGTGGAGTCTTAGCGTGGGATGGAAGAGAAGAGGAGCAACTTATTGTTTACACTTGTGTTGGTTCCTTACCAAAGGGCTGCAACCAGATTATTCTTGGCGGCGCTCAGCCTTCATCACTCTAGGCCCCCATAATCATTGAGAGGTTTCTCTGTTCCCTATTCCCCAACTATTGTATGGTTTTCCCGAAACTCTAATAAAAAATAATTCTCAGTCAGTCTAAGCTACCCCATAAAATTTCATATGATGTGTAATTTTGGTATACTTTGAGCTATTTGAACTATCCAGAATTTTTGATCTTCCAGTACATTCATTTAGATCAACTTGAAATGAAGTTGATTATTTGCCTTAAACTTCCCTTACTTCAAATTCTAGTCATTCCATAGAACATTTTTATTAAAGAGCACATTCTTACATATGATGATTCATCTTCTTTCATCATCCCAAAGATGAAATCCAAGTTCTTCATCTACATAACTTATGAAGACACGTACATGAGATTTTTCTTTTATCCTATCTTTGTTTTCATCATCCACATAAGAATAGCACAACTAGAATTCTCAGTATTTGCGACGGGATCCCGTCGCAAATAATAGTTTTTTGCGACGGGCAGCTTCACTATCGCAAATAAGTCTCCGATTATATACTTTATACATATAAATTTTTTTGCGACGAGCCCGTAATCCCGTCGCAAATACTTTTTGCGACGGGCCCGTCGCAAATACTTTTTGCGACAGGTCCCTAATCCCGTCGCAAATACTTTAAAAAAAATTATTTAGACTATTTGCAACGGGAACCCGTAGCAACAGATCCCGTCGCAAATAATAAATAAATTAAAAAAAAATAAATTTAATAAAATTATGATTATTGATAAATTAATTTTAATATTATTAAAATAATTAAAATAAAAATATATTAAAATTTTCAATATTCACAAAACAATATTAAAACAATCATAAAATATTATTATTATTATTATTAGTAAAATAAACAAATATTAAAAAATATAATACTGAAAAAATATATTTAATAAAATTATGATTAATGAAACAATAATAATAATAATATTAAAATAATAAAAAAATAAAAAATATTAAAATTCTCAATATTCACAAAAACAAATCATAAAATATTAAAAATTAAATTATTTAATAATCACACCGATATAAAAGACAGAAACTGTAAATAGTTCATATTAGAACAAATTTAAATTCAAATGTTTCTGACATAAAAAAAATCACTAGGGGGTCGTCTTCTGGAGGAGGTGGATGAGCTGAAGGAGCTGGTGAAGAAAACTCCATCCCTAAACTACGAATCAGACGACGCATGTACTCCATCTGCTCGTGATGCTGCTGCTGCCATCGATGCATCTCCTCCTCGTGCTGCTGCTGCTGCTACTGCCCTCGACGCATCTCATCCTCGTGCTGTTGCTGCTGCTATTACTGACGTATCTCTTCTTGCTGCTTCTGCAAACTCTCTATAAGCTCATTCTGAGCTCGGAACTGCTCCTGATACTGTGAGCCAGAAGATCCACGAGCTCCTCTCGAGCTGGACGCCGACATCGCAGCAGTACCATAATAAGTACCAGGAGTCACATGAGAACCGATACCAACTACTCGGCCCTTCTCAAAGTCATACTGAGTCGCCTGCATCCATGACGCCTCGTCAAAATGGTGGGCACTGGTCTGATCAGTCGCCTCGTCCTGACCCTCAACCTATGTTTGAGAAGTCACATCCTCATATGACTCCTTCAATTCCAATTTGAAATTAAAATTGTGAAAATATTATATGCAGTTAATTGTCAAACTGAAAAAATAAGACTAACCATAATCTGACGCTGACGATCACCTCTAATCTCTCCAGTGGCTGGATCACTGTACATCCTCCGATAAACATCGTACTCTGTAATATCGGGATGCTCGACTACCTATATGAATATAAAATAAACTGTTTATATTTGAAGTTATATAAAATATTTTAAAAAAACTTACCAGATGCTATCTATGCATACTAAATATATGGCTACCAGCTCAATGCGTCACCTCATGTCTCCCCCGGTTCTGCCGACCCAATGAAGACCTCCTCTGAAATCCATCACCCAACCAGTGTGCACATAATCCATCCCAAAATTGAGATGAAATGTACTCTAGTCGGTGGGCTCTACACGACTCATCAAATATTGTCGCTCCTGCTTTCTTAATGACCGTCTTTCTCAAATTGTGCAAAAACTGATGCAAACGCTCATGCATAGACACCTCCCATGCTGCATGGATATCGTCACGCATGCTATCATCGATGGGATACCATAAACCCTACAAATAATTTATAATATCAAGTTATTAATAAAATAAATTTCAAAATAAATATTATTTATTTACGTACCATCCAATGATTGTACATGCCGAGCTGCACATCAACGGGAATTTGTTCCCATGTGGTCCATGGCTGAGAAAAATAATTGCGCAAGATAGCACTCCCCTATCAAACAGCTACATGCACACAACTGTGAAAAAAGAATAAATAATCAAACAATTAGTATATATATAAATAAATTAATGAAATCTAACTAAAATATACAGGTTATCATACCTCCATGTGTGTGGATCGAAGCCAAGACGTGGGCGTCACTCGGGAATAGGGTCAGGAATCATCAGTCGTGCAAGACTGCACCCCCTCCGTGTACCTCCTGAACCACCAGTAGGATGAGGGTCAGATGATCTCATATCCCCCTCATCCAAAGGTAGCTCAACCTCCTCTAACTCACACAATAGATCAGAGTCCATCTGAAACACAAAATGATTATTGTTAGCAGATAATTGAAAATAACTATTATATATATATATATATATATATATATTAGTTATGATCATAAACAACATTTAACTATGCCAATGTTCACCTTCATCATCATCTTCATATCTAACGATGCCAATGTCTTCATATTCCTCCTCAGCATCATCAAAATCCATATGAGTTTCACTTTCATCATCCCTTATCATTTCAATTTCATTTGTAACATCATTAACATCTTCGTCACCATGGACCCTTAATTGCGGGGTGTCCTCATCGATATTCATGTTTCTTTGTGAAAAAGATGGATTTTGAGTAGTCTCTTGAAAAATTTCAATTTCTTACACTTCAGCGGAACCACATTCAATTTGAGTAAATTGATTTTCCCGAGATTTTATTTTTATTATTCTCCACCAATCACCCAGGTCTCTTGAAGTAGCACGGTACTTTGCATAATAAATTTGATGTGCCTGTTGAGCCAGTAAAAATGATTCATTTACTGCAAGAATAATTTTATATTTAATATCGACGATTCCATGAGTCAGATGAACATGCAAGCCTCTCTCAATATCCAACCACTGACATTTAAACATCGTTATGTAATTTTGTCCAAGATAACATAGCTCAATAATTTCATCCAGAATGCTGTAAAAGTCAACTTCAGTTTCTCTATGATGCAATCCTCTCAAACAAACTCCACTGTTCATTGTTTTTTTGATTCCCCATATGCACGTGTATGAAATAAAAAACCATTCACCACATATACATTATAAGATTTAACCATTTTGGATGGTGGGTTACTCAATATACACAGTCGCTTATCAATTTTATCAGCATGTTGAGACACCTGAAAATTTTTCAAACAATTATCAATATAATAAATAGTAAACTGAATTGATATTAAACCATCAATAATTTATGTTACCAGCTTTTGAAACCATTGAGAAATTTTTTTTGTCTGCGTTATTCGAGAGCAACTGTTGTAATTTGTGGAACTTGTTTCTTGATATGATTATCATATAACCTAAAAATAAAATAAGTTTACATACTGTAATAGAAATTATAGAATAAGTGATAGAAGCACTCACAGTACAAATGATGTCATTTCTTCACAGTTGAGCAGAACATATGTATGAGCTTTGTGATGTTCATCATCTAAAAGCCATCGTTCTTGAACTCCACCGAAGCCAAGATTTGGCTGATTAAAAACTGATAAATGATTGTCCATTTCATCATTAACATTTCCCTCCTTCCATCCCATGCAGTTTTGTTTTGAGGGATATTTAGATTCAAAATAGTGAGAGCAGAAAAAAGCAATTTCCTCTTGCAAATAAGCTTCAGCAATTGAACCTTCAACTGATGCTTTGTTACGTACTTTTTTCTTCAATTTCTGCATTCATCTCTCGAATGGGTACATCCATCGAAACTATAATGGACCTCCACATTTAGCTTCATGTGGAAAATGTAATATCAGATGTTTCATTGAGTCAAAGAAAGTAGGTGGAAAGATTTTTTCCAGTTTACATATAATTACAACAACATCTTCTTCCAGTTTTCTTAGCGCATCATAGTCAGTTGTCACTGCACAAATGTCTTGAAAAAAATAAGATATGTCTGTTATCGAATCCCAAATCATAGAATTCAACAAACCTCTGAATCCAATCGACATAAGTCTTTCCATTATAACATGACAATCATGACTTTTTAATCCGGTAATATGACCATTCTTAACACATATACCCAAATTGGAAGCATAACCATCTGGAAGTCTCAAATCTGCAATCCACTGAAAAAATAATAAACGACTCTCTTTGGACAGTGTATAAGCTTCTTTTGGCTTCATTAAACTCTGTGATCTGACATTTTCAAATAGTTCAAGTTCTGGTCGCCTGCAAATTTGGGCAAGATCTAATCGTGCTTTTATAGTATCTTTGGTCTTACCTGGTATATCCAAAACTGTATGAAATAAATTATCAAAACAGTTCTTCCCAATGTGCATGAAATCCAACATGTGGCGAAACAACAAATCAGACCAATATAGGAGATCCCAAAAAACGATTCGTTTTATCTAATTATGTTCTTTCCCAAAGCCATGAATTTTTTGTTGGTTCACTGTTGGCCCAAATGTGATGGGAGGTAATGAAAATACAACTGATTTTAACTCTGTACTAGAGATCATTTTTAGAGGTTCATCCATTTCAATTGTGCCTTTTCTGAAATGAGATTTGTTCCTTCGAAAAGGATGATCGGTTGGAAGAAATCTGCGATGACAGTAAAAATAGCAAGGTTTTTTTCCATTGACGAGCACAAAAGCTTTGTTGTCTTTCATACAGTAAGGACATGATTTCGAACCATGTGTACTCCATCCAGATAACATTCCATATGCCGGAAATTCACTAATCGTCTACATCAATGCATCTTTTAATGTGAAATTTTATTTCGCAACAACATCATATGTACTAACACCATTACTCCACAATGCATTTAACTCATCAATCAATGGTTTCAAATAAACATCAATATTATTTTTCAGATTTCATGGGATTAATAAGGTCAAAAAGATATAGGGTTCCTTCATCAACATCCATGGAGGTAGATTGTACGGAGTTATAAAGACAGGCCAACATGAATACTGACTAACATAAGAACCAAATGGACAGAAACCATCAGTAGAAAGACCCAATCGAATGTTTCATTCTTCTAAAGCAAAAGATAGATGTAGACGATCAAAATGTTTCCATGAATCACCATCAGATGGATGATTCAAGCTTTTACCAGTTGAAATATTGGTTTTGTGCCATGACATCATTGACGCTGTGTTATGAGACATAAATAAACATTGCAGCCTAGGTGTAAAGGGGAAATATCTCAACTATTTTACAGGAATCGATCCAGACTTCCTTGGTTGATCTTCTTTATACCTTGATTTTCCACATGTTGGACAACTATCCAAGGATTCATTTTCACCAGAATATAATATGCAATCATTTGCACATACATGAATCTTCCGATAACTAAGGCCTAGATTACGAACCAACATCTTTCTCTCATAGTAATTTACAGGTAACACATTTTCTTCAGGTAACAGTATTTTAACCAAAGAAAATATCTGATCAAAACAGTTGTTTGACATAGAATTATCTGATTTAATAGCCATAAATTTTGCAACCGCTTCTAATTTTCTTATCTTGCAACCAGGATATAATGCATCCTCAGTAGACCTCAACAACTCATAAAATTTAGATGGTGCAAACTCAGGAGTTAAATCAATATCATCGTGAGTTTCAGTTTATTGAACAGATGGACCTGCAACATCATGTACTAAATTTTGGAACTGTGATGGATCCAGAATCAAGTTATTAGTATCTTCTCTGGAAATACGTTCACCATGTTGATACCAAAAAACATAATCTGGTTGAAAACCAAACCGCAAGAGATGTCCCCCAACCTTCTCAAATGTGTCAAACGTTCTCAGAGCACATTTTTTTACAAGGACACTTAATTATGCCTTCTGCAACATATTATGGTTTTGATGATGCAAATGCTAAGAAAGCTTCAACACCCTCAATATAGATAGGATTTAAACCAGAACCATTTGGATTTCTGTGCTGATTTATCCAAGCGCGATCATCTAATAATGATTGATGTCAACTTCCTTGTTTCATATTTTTCTAAAAAATATAAAATCATCACTATTTTTAAATAATTTGAAATTATAAAAATACTATCTGAAAAAAAGAAGATAAATAATTACTATTACTTCTTAATAATTACCATTAATTATAGGCGACACAATTTCTAGTGGATTGACAACTACTCTTTTGTCCGATGGCTCATTTACTTGCATCTTTCTCACACTGAAATCACAATGAAGAATCTGGTCATAGGTACGCATATTCATTCTCGTATGCACAAGAATGAATATATGTAAGTCCGATGAGATTCTTCATTGTGATTTCAGTGTGAGAAAGATACAAGTAAATGAGCTGTCAGACAAAAGAGCCCCCTTTTCATCAATGAATCGTCTTCTTCTAACTGTCACCGCCTGAAAACATTATAAAAAATATGATCTTATGAATGCATATCTAATCTCGTGTATATGAGATTGAATATGCCTATGTAGCACCACATTTTTCATATTGTTTTGAGTCGGTGAGAGTTGAAAGGAGAAAAGTCATCGAGCAAAAGGAGTGCCGTCAATCCACTGGAAATTGTGCCAGGTTCTTGGAATTTATTAAAATTTATTAAAATTTCTTTTTAACTATTCCTAACTAATTATTACTATTTATTGCTAAACATTACTCATTTAGTAATACTTAGAAAAATGAAAATTGTTTGAATAATGAAAGGAAATTTGGTAATCATCGTTGTGGAGATGATTACAAATTTTCCCTTCATTATCCAAGAAGTTTTCGTTTACTAATTATAATTATATCTAATTATTACTAATAAATTTTTTTTATTATCAATATTTATGAAAAAAAATATTAATATTATTAAAATAATAAAAAATTTATAAAATATTAAAATTATCAATATTTTCAATAGGCTTTTCTCTATTCTTAACATGTTCAAATCTCAAAGGGTTGCCAATTTTTAGGTCATGCACAATAAAAAGTTTATGTCAGCCATGTCCAATGTAAACTCTATAATTTTCCTTACATGGTTGATCACCTAAAAAGTAGTGTTGCAATAGGACGACCAAAGTAATGTCGTTCTTGCCTCTAAGAATCATCTCACTCCCTTTACATAGACCATTCTTCCTTAAAAATTTGAGGTGACATAAGTATATTTCCCTTAAATTTTCAAGGAATAATGGTCTATGTAAAGGGTCATGTGAGATAAATCTTATAGATGAGAAGGGCATGACTTGGGTTGTCCTATTGTAACGCTACTTGCAAGGTGATCAACCAAGTAAGGACAATTATATCTAATTATTACAAATTATGACTAATTATGACTAATTATGACTAATTATGACTAATTATGACTAATTATGACTAATTATTACTAATTATTACTAATTATTACAAATTATTCCTAATTATTACTAATTATATCTAATTATATCTAATTATTACTAATTATTACTAATTATATCTCATTATATCTAATTATATCTAATTATTACTAATTATTACTAATTATTACTAATTATATCTAATTATATCTAATTATATCTAATTATATCTAATTATTACTATTTATTTCCAATTATTGCTAATTATTAGTATTTATTAGTATTTATTAGTATTTATTAGTAATTATTACTAATTATTGCAAATTATTCCTAATTATTGCTAATTATTCCTAATTATTGCTAATTATTACTAATTATTGCTAAATATTACTAATTATTGCTAAATATTACTAATTATTAGTATTTATTCCTAATTATTACTAATTATTCATATTTATTACTAATAATTCCTAATTATTCCTAATTATTCATAATTTTTACTAATTATTCCTATTTATTAATATTTATTGCTATTTATTACTAATTATTGTTATTTATTACTAATTATTGCTAATTATTTCTAATTATTGCTAATTATTGCTAATTATTGCTAATTATTGCTAATTATTTCTAATTATTGCTAATTATTGCTAATTATTTCTAATTATTGCTAATTATTGCTAATTATTACTAATTATTGCAAATTATTCCTAATTATTGCTAATTATTCCTAATTATTGCTAATTATTACTAATTATTAGTAAGTATTACTAATTATAAGTATTTATTCCTAATTATTTCTAATTATTACTAATTATTCCTAATTATTACTAATTATTCCTAATTATTAATATTTATTTCTATTTATTAATAATTATTGCTATTTATTGCTAATTATTTCTAATTATTTCTATTTATTGCTAATTATTTCTAATTATTCCTAATTATTGCTAATTATTAGTATTTATTAGTAATTATTACTAATTATTAGTATTTATTACTAATTATTACAATTTATTACTAATTATTACAATTTATTACTAACTATTACAATTTATTACTAATTATTATTAATTATTCCTAATTATTATTAATTATTCCTAATTATTACTAATTATTCCTAATTATTACTTATTATTCCAAATTATTCCAAATTATTCCTATTTATTACTAATTATTCTTATTTATTCCTATTTATTACTAATTATTGCTATTTATTGCCAGTTATTGCTAATTATTGCTAATTATTCCCAATTATTGTTAATTATTGCTAATTATTCCTAATTATTACTAATTATTCCTAATTATTTCTAATTATTGCTATTTATTTCTAATTATTGCTAATTATTTCTAATTACTACTAATTATTTCTAATTATTAGTATTTATTAGTAATTATTAGTAATTATTAGTATTTATTACTAATTATTATAATTTATTACTAATTATTACAATTTATTACAATTTATTATTAATTACTGCTATTTATTGCTATTTATTACTAATTATTGCTAATTATTACTAATTATTGCTAATTATTCCTTATTATTGCTAATTATTCCAAATTATTACTAATTACTACTAATTATTAACATTTATTCCTAATTATTCATAATTATTACTAATTATTCCTAATTATTACTAATTATTCCTAATTATTACTAATTATTCATATTTATTAACAATTATTATTAATTACTACAAATTAATTATATACATTACTAATTATCGTTAATAATTACTAATTACTACTAATTATTAAAAATTAATACTAAAAATTTCAATTTATTACTACAAATAAACAGTCACGACAAAACAAATTAAATTCAATTTATTTATAACTAATCAACAATAATAAAAATTAACATAAAAAATTGAAATAAATAATAAATTAAATAAAACATAAATACCTTTAAACTTGATTGGCTATTGATGTAGACGACTTCACAACTTCTTCGTGTCCAAAAAAATTAACTTAGAAAAATTTTCCCTCTGAAATTAGAGTTTAGAGAGAAACAAGATCTAGAAATTGAGTGGAATGAGAAGAAAAACGGATGAGGGGTATATATAGGTTAGATTATTTGCGATGGGTATCCCGTCGCAAATAATATCTTTTACGACGGGTCTCGTCACAAATACCTACTCCCGCATTAATTACTGTCGGCGGTTAAAAAGTTATTTGCGACGAGTCCCGTTGCAAATAGTCCCCACTAACACACCTTTTGCGACGGGACGACATCCCGTCACAAAAGGCTATAAACCGCCGCCAGTTATTTGCGACGGGCCCCGTCACAAAAGGTGTCCCGTCGCAAAATGCTATAAACCGCCGCCGGTTATTTGCGACGAGCCCCGTCGTAAATACTTAACTATTTGTGACGGTGGGATCCCACCGTTGCAAATAACCTTCACGCGGTTTGGCGTGCTATCCGCGCCAAACTATTTGCGACGGGAGACGAAATCCCGTCGCAAATAGTTGGTTATTGGTGTTGGGTCGTTACCCCCGTCGCAAATAACCTCTTGGACAGACCTTTTGCGACGTGATTTATTCCCGTCGCAAAAGACCTGTCGCAAAAAGCCCTTTTTCCCGTAGTGTAGGCTAAACTTTCAAAGACCTTGAGGTGAGAAAAATCCAGGGAATTTACTATCTACAAAGCTTCTGGTAGATTATGTATCATTGGTGTTGAGGGGATTATATTGATTAAGTATGTTGTGGTACCAAATACATTAGCCCAATATGTCTTGGGAACCCCTGGATGCAACTTCATGCTCTGCACCCTTTACATAAATGTCCGATTGATTCATTCATCTATGCTATTTTTCTTAGGTGTTCTATGTATAGTTTTCTCATACCTAATGCCTCTGTGTCAACGGATGTTCCAAAAAATTATTTTGATTTACTCACCCTAGTTGTTAGATCTTAATCATTTCATCTTACACCTTATTTCTTTTTTAACCATAGATTTCCACTGCATGAATACTCCAAACACTTTAGATTTATGTTTCAAGAAGTATCCGTACTTTCTTTATGGAGTTTTTAATGAATATCACAAATTATTACGATCCTCCAAGATATTTCATCATGGAAAGTCCCTAGACATTTGCATGTACAAGCACCATATTCTGGCTATTCGATGTTCTTTTGGTCAGATTAAAACTCACATTCTGCTGATTTCTGAGTATATAACTCTAAAATATACTGAAGTATGTATTTTCTAACTTCATCATGTGTTTCTATTATAAGTTCTTCATACCTTTCTCACTGAGATTCCCGATCTAACAATGCCAAAAATCTGAAATTCTTATTGTTGAAGTCCCAAAAAATTTAACTCCCACTGCCCTTCTGGCTAGATATAATGTGTCACCCTTTACACCTCTAGTAATGATAAGAGATCCCTAAGTGATTTTCCACACTTCATTAAAAATATTCATTCCATATCTAGATCTATATAACTGACCAACTGAGATCAAGTTCTTATAAAGTCTTGGAACATAATTAACTTCCTTCAACACAAGAAAACTTATATTCTTGAATTTAACTTTAACGTCTCCTTTCCTCATAATATCAAGGGATTCATTATCTGTTAGATGCACTATTCCAAAACTTTCGAACAAATAGCTTTTCATGCACCCCTTATCACCGATAGAGTGGTAAAATGATCTAGAATTTATAACCCAAGAATCCATTAGAGTGTTGACACTCATAAGTGGATTTGAACTACTTTCTATAGTTTATCCAATGGAACATAAACCTCCATAAGTTGGTATTCAGGAATTTACCTTATGTTATTGATAATTATTCTTGATATGACCCCTTTTACCATAGTTTCAACACTCCAATATAGTAAAAACATCATATAACGATGATTTTTTTGAGTTTAGAGGTTTTTTTTAAAACCGATGTGAAATGTTGCGTCATTAAATATTCAATGATGATTTTATTTTTTCATGATGTTTTTGTTTTTTGATGATAAAATTTATATTTAGTGGTATTTTTTCATGGAACAAAATATAGTGGTAGTTTAAACCGCTGTTATATATGAAAATTTACTATATTTTGTGTTGATTTTAACCATCATTATTTTATTCATGGTGGTTAAAACCACCGCTAATTTACTAGCAATAGTTAAAACTTCCACTAGTAATGCAGTTTTAGAAAGGAAAGCATTCATGGCCACCTGATGCACTAAAAACCAATACACAAGAAATATATATAAAAACTAGGTAATTAATATAGTATAATAAAACAATAACTTTTATACATCAACAAACATTACATTACATATGATACAATAATAAATTACATTATAGTGTACAAAATATCATGTTTCACAAAATGTCAACACACACATGATTCCTGGATACTATACTAAGATGAAACCCCCTTTCCCTCTATTACCCAGTCATGATACTACCCATCATCTCCTTCCCCACTTCCCACCTCTAGTGCCTACATTTAAAGTATTTTACCACACATTAGTAATGAACATATTCAATGAATAATAAATGAAGTACAATTCAAATGATATATGATTTTATCTAAATTTAGTTTATGTAATGGTATAATAATGAATAATTGGTATCCATGTGCATGCCCATAAAATTTAACGAGACACTAAATAATTCATGATACCCACTACTCAATTTAACCCATCACAAGACTCTAATAGTTGAGTCTTGAATTAGTTTATATCATACCCATGATTTCTATAGTAAAAACTAACTCAACAATATCTAGGACCATCCTTACTATGATATCCTATCAACGAGATACTTGGAAATTTAAATGGGATAAGTTTACCATCCCATGATTAACTTTGATCATATTAAAAAAAGAACGAGCTATATTTACATACATGAATATATCTAATGAAATTCAATTTCTATATTTTCATTTTAAGTCCATAATTGAATCTAAAGTTATAAATATTAAAGGATTTGAACAAACCTTTAAAAACTTATTTTTGTGAACATTAGGGTTTTTTCATTAAAATCATTTTTTAATATTTATTGAACAAAAAATAACTACTAAAATGAATAATATATGTATAAATTTATGAAATTTACCACCCCTTCACCCCTAATGAGTGTTTCTATTTCTTTAGGAAGACTTATGGTCATACTCTAAAACATAATATCCAACACAATATCTAGTACCGAGACCAAATAATTCCATGTATTTATGAGCGATTCCTAATATTTAATAGTATTCTTCAGTACATTAATTTTCTTTTGTGCCCCAGGATCCCCAAAACCTATAACCCCCCCTCTAGCTGAAATAATCGATGAAGATGTATATGCCCTACCAAACACCCATGATAGATATGGCCCACAAACCATCCCCCTAACATGACCAAAATGATCTTTTCTAAGAACTCAATCCATGACATCTTTTGAGGATACTGAAACAGACAAGTCAGGGTTGACATCACACGCTTCTTTTATTTTATGTTATAAATTTAATAATAATATATTATAAAGTAATTTATTAACTCCAAATAATAATTAAAATTGTTTACCCCTAGGTTTTTCATAGGTTTATTAACATAACTTTCTATTTGTGCATGTGCATATTTTCTTTTGTTTGATTACATATGATTTTGTTTGATTACTTTTCCTCTATATTTTGATGATATATCAATCCATAGTATTTTTATTTGTGTGATCCTTATACTATTGGATATATATGATATTTATCTAAAATTCATTAGTTTATGAGGAATTCTAAAAATTCTTTTTTAGTACTCTAAAAATTCAAAGAAGTTACTACTATAGTTTTAGAAACTATACAGTCTTCCATTTTAAAGATGTTAATGTATTTATTTTGCTTCAAGTTCTACTTATATCAGATTCGCATGAAACTTGATTTTATAGAAATAAAACTTGTTTATATTTATTTCATTAGTTTACATCTAATTCTAAAAAGTTCATTTGAATGTTCATTTATTCATTTGATATTTTGTAATGCAGTTTCCCAGTAAGAGTTTTCCAGATTGTTTTTTATTCAGTTTTTCAATGATTTTGAGAGTTGTAGAGGTCAAATTTATTCTATTATTTATTCTTTGTAAATATAATAAGTTTTTATTAAAATAATTATTTTTGACTGAAGTATGAATCTTCTGTTATGACCCCTTAAAAATTTGTTTAAGTTTGTTAAAGTTTCTATCCAATTTTTTTTGCAAAGTATGGTTCAGAAACTCTACTTTGACAAAGCATGGTTCAACAACCCTACTTTCATAAAGTATGGTTCAGAAACCCTACTTTTGAAAAGTATGGTTCGATAACCCTACTTTCACAAATTATGGTTCCGAAACCCTACTCTACGTTGGTGAACCCAATGCTATGTTGGTGAAACCTAAGCTACGTTCATGAACCCTACGCTATGTTGGTGAACCATACGCTCCATTGGTGAACCCTACACTATGTTCGTGAACCCTACACTACGTTTGCGAACCCTATGCTACATTGGTGAGACCTGAAATACATTTATGAACCCTACACTATATTGGTGAACCCTAGGCTATATTGGTGAACCCTACGCTATGTTCATGAAACCTATACTACATTCCTGAACCCTACGCTACATTGGTGAACCCTACACTACATTAGTGAAACCTACACTACATTTGTGAACCCTACACTATGTTTTTGAACCTTACACTACATTGGTGAACCCTACAAAACATTGGTAAAACCTATGCTATGTTGGTGAACCCTACGCTATGTTGGTGAACCCTACTTTGCTGGTGCCATTGGTACCCTACTTTGATGATACCGCGTATACCCTACATTGTTGCTATCACTTTTTTATTTTATATTGAAAATTGATCTGTTGTATATATATATGAATTATTTTCAAAGGTTTATCTATTGGATAAATTTAAATTAAATATAAGGATTTTGATTGAAGAGTTTTTAATGCTTTTGGTGAAATATTTAAAGATAAAAATTAATAAATTATGTCAATGTATTTTTCTATAAAATCGGAGGACACAAGTTTATTTAAATTCAAATATTTGTATTTACTTATGGATTATGCTGATAGTTTTCAGGAACTATTTTGACTATTTTAAAGTGTTTGAATGAATTTAAATAAGAGTTTTAAATTGTTCAATGCTATTATTATTTTTGATATTTTATCAGAGGACTTATTAAAATTATTTTTGAATGATTTTATTAGAGAATTATTCTACATGAATAAAGAGGAAATGATGCGACAATTTTTATAGAGATATTTATGAAAGTTCTTGAATCAATTTATTTTGAATATCCATAAGAAGCAGAGCTTCTAAATCTAATAAATATTCTCTCTCTATCTCTCTCTCTATATATATCTATCAGGAAAAATAGATACACATTGGCTAACATATTTGATATTTTTTAAGAGAAAGTGCTGTGAACTTTGAACTTGTTGTGAATTTGTAACTGTCACGACCTGACCCTACTGGTCTCAAGCCGTGACTACCCCAAGCTCGCCTCAATAGGTCAGGGGCTGGTGACAAGCACCAAAGGTGTAACAATCTCAGGGAGGCCTTTGTCTAAGTACCTATACACACACACACACACACACACACACACACACACAGACCACTCAATGCAGAAGTGCAGAGTAACAAGGAAACCAAAGTAAAAATAACTATAACTCAACCACATTCATGCATCAACTTATAAGTAGAACAAGTAAAGTGATGAATAGTATTGACAAGAAAACTAAATAGAAAAAGGAAAAAACACATGCCCAACCCAAAATGTGCCACAACCCGGCAACAGGTAAACAAAAGTAAATAGCTAGTGAGTCTCACACCTGAAATTCCTACTACGACCACAGAACGCAGCCCAAGATTTTGTGTCCTCTACACTCCTCTGTAGTCTCGATCGACTTGTCCGTCATCTGCAAGGGCACACCAAGTGCAGGAAAAGCCCAAGCAGGGGTGAGTATAAATATACTCAGTAGGATGCCCCAAAATCTTGAGGGAGAAACAAAGGAGGTACTAAAACGGTGAGAAGTAGATAGAACAAAGAACAGTGTAAGAGTACAACAGAGAGAGTGCGTCTCAACCCAACAAAGTAAAGGAAGTAGACTCATCCAATCTAAGAGGAGCTAGACACGAAAAGCACGTGACATACCCCGCACGTCTTCACCCCTTCTAGAAGGAGAGAAACTGAACCCAAGGAGTGAGAACAAAAGTAGGGTGTATACATATATATATGATCAAAAAGAAACCCAAACAAGTGTGTAAGGGGATCTCTATCTCCAAGCATAGCCCAGGAAAAGTCGCCAATATTTTTAAGGATATCCAACACTAATACCCAAAAGTCCCACATGCCAAAGCTGTCTCATCACTAAACTGTACAACCAAGGGTCCCTCTCTGGTAATCACAGATAAAAGTCACTGAATAGCCTCATAGAAAGGGATGAGTCTGAAAGAAGTCACCGGGTAACCCACTGCCCAGCCTAGTTGGAGGGTAAACCCTAAGAGGTCGTTGGGTAACCCACTATCCAGCCCCGCTAGAGGGTAAACCCTAAGGTTAACAGGTAACCCACTGCCCAGCCTCACTGGAGAGTAAACCCTAAGGTCAATGGGTAACCCACTTCCTAGCCCTGCTGGAGGGTAAGCCCTGATATGCCGATGGGTAACCCACTGCCCAGCCCTGCTGTAGGGTAAACCCGAAACTGGTCTGATAACTCCACATTGCCCGTACCATTACTGGGTGTCACTAACATCGCTACCATGCTTTGGTTTGGAGTGAATCAAAGGAACCTCCGACCAATGACCTTTCATGTTTCCACATTTAATTAGATCTCGAAAGAGGCTCTGCACACCCAAATAGATTACACCGTTGTAATCCTCATGAAAAAACACTGGAGATAGACTATTTACTCACTGGAAATGGACTCCCGAAGAAAAAGTTGTTCAACACCACTTTATTCCCATATGGAATATCATAGGGCCCACGCCTTGGTCTCGAAGAAGGTTGGGAGAACTACTCAATTGTGATGCTCTCGAAAAAACACACCAAATAGACTATTCATTCACCCTGAACAGACGTCTGATGAAAAAGTCGCAGTACGCTCCACACTGCATAAAAGACGGCCCATGGGGACCACTCCTCAAATCCACCTTAAACACCTGAAAACATCCTAGACTACTTCTTCATGATTCCATGGTCACAACGCCACTGACGACACTAAAAACGGACTCCAGATGTGCTCGCGCCATCCGAAAGAAGAATCCTAGCGAGGCGCAAAGTAACACTTAACGAGCGCGTCGCGCCACCGAGCTCCCGTCTCGGGAATTAAAAATCCCCAATACCATCTCAAAACCTCCATATTGATCCTAGGATCATGTCTCCATAGACGGAAAGCAAATCTGACACTCGGTTTGCAAATTATGGGTGTTTTAACGCCGCTGGACGGAGACAAGGTGGGCCGGACCGGTTCGGCTGGTTCACCCCTTCAGACCAGCAGTCCGCGGCTCGGCCGCCCGGACCGCCCAGTCCACCAAGGCCCGTTGTTCACCGCACGAGCCACAAAGCTTTAATCAGACCAAAATGAGCCATTCCAGCTTTTCCCCCACAAGACCTGCGTTTCGCGGGTCTCGGTTGCTCCCAGGGTCGCGACGACCCCGGTCTCCCACGACACGCCGACCGGCAGAGCCGGCCGACCCGCGTGCCCGCATTGACCGCTGCTGCCTGGGGAGCCTGCCATGCCTATTCATAGGGAGCCCTCCATGCCTCCTCCTGGGAAGCCCACCGCGCCGCCTCCTGCACTCACCGGACCGCTGCACGGAGCCGCCGGACCGCCCTGAAACCACCAAAAAACAGGGGTTTTTGGCCGGAAAACTTCCTGGGGCCACCCCGGATGCCCCGGGACTCAGATTTTTGATCCGAAAAGAGAATTGGGAATCTCGGATCAAACCTTAATTATCTATGGCCTTATCTAGACAAATAAAAAGAAATTCGACACTATAATTTGAGTTCGAAGAAGATGCAGAAATTTAAAACGAAACACAACAAACCTACCTCACAGGGCGTAGCCTGTCGCTTCACAAACGACCCACCGGAGCCGCAAACACCTCTCTGGGGAGAAGGGGGAGCTTGAAGGAAGGTGGATCTTTTGTTGGGATAGATTCCTCCAGGGATAAGTTAAGGGGGAAGGAGGGGGTGGGGGTTCTTACGTAGGAAAAAATTAATTAAAAATTAATTAATTTTTAAACACCCACCAGTAGGCCCGTACCCAAACTCTCGGCGGGGTTGAGGTTAAGAAGCTCCTAGGGTGAAATCCAAATTCTAAGCGCAATGGTGGTCTTGGAATTTTAATCCGAGCCTCCATTCAGAAGTTATAAAGTTTACACCCGAGGCTACTAAATTATGAAAACTCCCCTGGTGGTGTTTTCCATAGAAGGGCCACGCCCGCGAAAGTTACACCCCTCCTAGGGTAAACGGCATGCTCCAGACTCAACGGTGCCCTCAGTTTTCCCATCTAAGCAACCTTTTATGAGTTATTCTATTTATTTGGCATTTCTAGTGTGAATGCACTTAAAATTTAATTCTGGACACACCGGGGCTCGAAATCACACGCTGTCTGAACGCCCTACTCTGGAATAACATCAAGAAAATTCCAAAGTCTTACAGGCTCAAAACCTGGGTTCCTACAGTAACATCCTATGAAAATCTGTTTTGTCACCTAGAAATTCTCTCAAGTGACAAATTAATTTTTCTTTGACTAAAATTTCCTTGATGAGACAAGCCAATATAATCTCAATAACAAGTACCTGTTCTTTCGTTGTTTACCTTCTTTCATCTAGTTTTGAGTCTTTAACATTTTTTACCATCTCTCACACACACTTTTTTTTTCTATTTATGGTTTTACACAAAAAATAATTACTTGTTATTATTTTTACTCAGGTTGTGACTCCAAGATTCTAAAGTCAGGATCTAAGGGTTGTGACTCCCTATATCTAAATTCAGGACTATTCTAGTTGTGACTCCCAGTGTCTAAAGTCAGGTTGTAAGGGTTGTGAATCCCCATACAAAAGTTAGTGTTGTGGTTATCCCTTCATTTGAAAAGTATTCTTTATTTGGGTTATAATTCCCCATAAAAATCATTTTTATTTCACACGTATCTCTCACCAAGTAGAGAGATATAAGAGTAGAGTAGGCCCACTTCAGAATGAACTACTATAAAAAACATCCTTGTGTTATTTAATTTTTCTTCTTCTAATAAACCTTAATAATTAACTTTTATAATTAATTTAATTAATCAATTTATTTATTTAATTTTTTAAACTAGTCTATTCACCCCACTCTAGACTATCTTCCATTACCCGTTCCGACCTAAAAATTGGTATCAGTGGGTAATCCTTTTTATAATTGATTAGCTCTATTATTCGCCTTCTAATACATAACAATTGGTATAATAGGAATACCTTCTTAAGAATAGTTTAGCTCTATCATTATATTTCTCAATACCAAACATTGGTATCATAGGCTGTTCCTTTTAGAATTTATCCAACCATTTTATAGTCTCTACTTTTATATTTAACTGTGCTAACATATTCCTATACCTCATAGTCTAAGGATAAAGATCTTATAAGATGGAGGGATTGAACCCGAATAATGCTTGGATTCCTCAAAAGCCACCACACTTTGATGGTAATGATTATGGATATTAGAGATCCAAAATGGAGGCTTACCTCATATAGTTGATAATTGATCACTAGTCTATCATGTCAAAATAATACACACTTCCTGAAGCTGATCCAAATACTCTTACTAGAATTGATGCTATTAGATATGTTTTAAATTACAAAGATGTTAATATTTTATATTTTGCTATTAACAGAATCATTTTTAGTCATGTGTCTACTTATAAGACAACTCATGAACTTTGGAAGATTCTACAAGTAACTCACCTTAGCTCTGACAAATTAATTCAAACCAAACTTGGAATTTTTCATGCTCAGTACCAAGACTTTAAGATGAGTGAATATGAAACAGTAAACCAAATGGTCTATAGATTAACAAGAATTATGAATGGAATGAATTCTCTTAGAGAAGCTCTAGAAAACCCAGTACTTGTTGAATGATTCTTATGAGCCTTTCCAAAGAAATAGAATGAAAATAAGGTTGCCATTTAAAAAAGCAAGAACTTCAAAGAGTACGCACTTGAGGAATTGTTTGGATAACTACTCCAATATGGACTCGAATCGAAGAACATATCCACCGAGGAGAGAATAAAAATAAAAGGTATATCTTTTAAATATGTGAATTTTTTATCTACCAAATTTTATGATTTTGATCTACAGGATAGTGAAAAAGAAGATATGGCTCAGATTGTGACTGGAGTTTACAAAAGAATGAAAAAGAAAGGATTCAAGAATCAGTTTTAAAAAAACCCTCAAAAAGAAAAATACAAGGAAGATAAGAAAGGTAATAAAAATTTCAATGCATCAAAAGTAAACCATTATGAGTGTATGAATAGAGATCATATCAAGATCAGTTTTCCAAAACTTAAGAATAAATACAAATACAAAAAGAATGAAAAAAGGAATTGACAACCAGTTGGAGTTGTATAGAAGAATCTGATTCCAGTGAACAATCTAGAAATGAAAAAGAATATGCTAACTTGTGCTTCATGGAATCTCTAGATAAGGTTAGTAATTCTAGTTTTTATTATATATGTTCTGATTTTGACTATGATTCCGATAATATGAATGTTTTTGAGTTAAATAAATAAATTAAAAGATTAATATAAGATATTTTCAAAGCTTCTGATTTATATAATAATCTTAAAGAAAACATTGAGAAACTTGTTTCTGAAAATAAAATACTTTTTCAACAAAATTAAAAACCAAGTAACACTACTTATACTTCTCATTCAAAAGCTTATGAAAATTTGAAATTTGTTCAATATTTTAATGAAATTTTGAAAAAGGAAGTTTAAGTCTTAAACAAAGTTTATTTTCATTTATTCAAGGTCGTGAAAAATATCATGAGATGATGTATTTGACTAAAAATGATAAAAATAAAGATGGTTTTGGATATGATATAATATTAACCTAAATGTATAAAACTCATTTTTTTAGAAGTAAAAATGGTTTTACTTCAACTGTTACATGTTTTTGAATGTGGTATGAAAGGTCACTATGAAAATAATTGTTCTCTAAGATTTTAAAAACCGTTGGGATTAAAAAAAATTATAAATCCTTATTATCTAGAGTATTTTAAAATAATTTTTAAAATTATATATGGGTACCTAATTTTTTTTACTAATCCTATAGGACTCAAAGTAGCTTGAGTACCAAAATTATCAAGTAATTTATTTTTATAGGATAAATTCCTTGTATGTATCAAGAATGACATATGGTACATGAACAATGGATTCTCTAGGAATATGACTAGGGACCCATCAAAGTTTACCACTTACAACACATGTTATGGAGGCACTTTGACATTTATATACAATTACAAAGGCGAAGTAAAAGGTTTTGGTAAAGTTAGTATTTCAAATTCTACTTTTATTTCTAAAGTTTTATATATTGAAGGCCTAAAACATAATTTAATTAGTATATCAAAATTACATGATGATGGAATGGAAGTTAAATTTCAAAATGATAAATATTTAGTTTCTAAATATGATTATTTATTATTTTATGCTAACCGAAAAGATAATATTTATACTATTGATTTTGTTGAATTAACTGTTTAACATGTGAAATGTTTGAATACTGTATAAAATGACCACATCCTTCGACATTGACATTTAGTCCATATCAATTTCAGAATATTGCATAAGCTATCAAAACATGATAATGTGTTACAACTACCTTCCTTGAAGAAATAACAACTTTATGTTTGTGATGCTTGCATGGAAGGGAAGAAATACAATTTTTTTAGACCCATCAATCTGATAAGTACTAATAGGCCTTTATAGTTAGGGCATTTTGATTTATTTTTCCCCAATCAAATTTTTATCCTTGGTGGAAAGAAATATACTTTAGCTATTGTTGATTATTATAGTATATTTACTTGGGTATACTTTCTTTCTTATAAAAATGACACAATTTCTAGATTTAGTGTTTTTTTAAATTAGTTCAAAATAAAAAATTATGTATGATTATTTCTATTCATAGTGATAAATGAGGTGAATTTCATAATTTAGATTTTGAAAACTTTTGTGAAAAGAATGACTATTTTCATACTTTTTCTACTCCTAGAACACTACAACAAAATGGTATTGTAGAATGAAAAAATATAAATATTATTGAAATGGCTCAAACTTTGTTAAGTGAATATAATTTTCCTAGATATTTTTTGGTTGAGGATATTTTTTATGATTGTTATATTTCAAGTAGAATTCTTATTAGACATTTGTAGAAAAAAACTCCTTATGAATTATTTAAAATTAAAAATCCTAAAGTTTTTTACTTTAGATTTTTTGGTTGTAAAGTTTCTATTTTAAATTCAAAGGACAATTTAGATAAATTTTATGCTAAGAGTGATGAAGATATTTTTCTTGGTTATTCTAATATTAGTAAAGATTATAGAGTTTATAATAAAAGAAATATGATTATTGAAGAATCTGTTAATGTTATGTTTGATGAAAATAATGTTAAATTAAATTATAATTCTAATGTTATTGATGATGAGTTTAGAGATTTTAATTTTGGTGAAGAAAATTTTCAAGATAAGATTAAATAAATTAAGGGGGAGAAAATTCCTTCTCAAGATGATCCAAAATCATGGAATATTCACAAATATCATCCTGTTGAAAATTTAATTAGCAATGTTGATTCTGGTGTTAACACTAGAAATTATATTTTAAATTATTGTTCCAACTCTTATTTTATTTAAATTTTTTCTCCTATTAATGTTAATGATGCTTTGAAAGATGCAAACTGAATTGTTGATATGAAAGAAGAATTAAATCAGTTTGTTAGAAATATTTTTTGGACTTTAGTAGAATTGTATAAGGATAAGTAGGTAATTATAACTCAAGAGATATTTAGAAATAAGCAAGATGAATCTGTACTAATTTTAAAAAATAAATCAAGACTTGTTGCTCAAGGATACTTTAAATAATAAAGTATATACTTTAAAGATTCTTTTTCACCTATTTCCAGGTTAGAGGATATTAGAATTTTATTAGATTTTTCTTGTTTTCAAGGTTTTAAATTATATAAAATGGATGTAAAAAGTGCTTTCTTAAATGGTTTTATAAATAAAGAAGTTTATGTTACTCAACCCTCTAGTTTTAAAAGTGAAAAATTTCCTAGACATGTTTCTAAATTATCGAAAGAGTTCTATGGTCTCAAATAAGTAGCTCATTCTTGGCATGAAATTTTTTCTTTATTTTTGTTAAATAATGGTTTTAAGAAAGGAAATGTTGATCCAACATTTTTTATCAAAAGAACTTATGATGATATTTTAATTTTACAAATCTATGTTGATGATATAGTTTTTAGTTCCTATAGTGAAATTATTTGTAATGAATTTTATTCTTTGATGTATTATGATTTTGACATGATTTTAATGGGAGAATTAAAATTCTTTCTTAGAATTCAAATTTCTCAAAGTAAATATTAAAATTTTCTTAATAAATATATGTATTATAAAGAGTTAGATAAACGATTTAGTCTTAATTCCTCTAAATATTTGAAAAATCCTATGATTACTAATTGTAAATTAGATATTTACACATCTGGTAAATCTATTTATTTTAAATTTTATAAAGGAATGATAAGTAGATCACTTTATTTAACTTCATCTAGACCCGATATTATTTTCAGTGTTTGTTTATGTGCTAGATTTCAAGAAGATACTAAAGAAAGTCATTTTAAAGATGAAAAAATAATAATTAGATATGTTAAAGGAACTATTGATTATAGTTTATTTTATCCAAAATATAACTGTTTTGATTTAACATCTTATTCCGACTTTGATTTTGGAGGATGTAGAATTGACCAAAAAAGCACATCAGGTATGTGTCATTTTTTTGGGAAAAAGTTTAATTTCTTGGTCATATAAGAAACAAATATCTATTTATTTATCTAATTAAAAAGATGAATATATCTATACTACTAGTAGTTATGCTCAAAGTTTATGTATTAATAAAATCTTATGTGATTTTGGTGTTTATCTCGATAAATTTCCTATTTATTATGATAGTAATTCTATATTTTTTATTTATAAAAACCCCTTACAACACTCTATAAAAAAGAATATTGATATTTGATTTCATTTTATTAGAGATCATGTGAACAAGGGTGATATTGTTTTAGAATTTATACCTTCTAAAAACTATCTAGTAGATATTTTTACAAACCCTTTAGACTCTGCTCAGTTTGAAAAAATTAAATTTGATCTTGGTATGTTAGAATTTTAACTTTTTATTACTACATTTGTTTAGGTGGAGTTTTTTTTAATTTTTTATTTATTTACAAAAATGGGAAGAAATAAATTGGTTTTAAATGCTTTTAAAATTGGTTTTAAATGGTTTGAATGTTTTGGTTTTGTAATCAAACAAAAAGGGGGAGATTGTTTGTGCATGTGCATGTTTTCTTTTTCTTGATTACATATGATTTTTTGATTACTTTTCCTTTGTATTTTGATAATATTTAAATCCATAGTATTTTGATTTTTTTAATCCTTATACCATTATATAGATAAGGGATTTCTATAAACTTCATTATTTTAGGAGGAAGTCTGAATTTTTTTAGTACTCTAAAAATTAAATGAAGTTACTACTACAATTTTAGAAACTATATAGTCTACCATTTTAAAAACATTACTGTATTTTTTTTCTTCAAGTTTTAATTATATCAGATTCACATGAAACTTGATTTTATATAAATCCAACTTATTTATCTTTATTTCACTAGTGTATATCAAAGTCTAAAAATCTCTTTTGAATGTTCATTTATTCATGCAATGCAGTTTCCCAATATCAGTTTTTTATAATTTTTTTGATTCTATTTTTCAATGATTTTGGGAGCTATAGAAGTTAGATTTATTCAATTATTGAATATTTGGAAAGATAACAAGTTTTTATACAAATAAGTCTTTTGAATAAAGTCTGAATCTTCTATTATGAGCCCTTAAAAATTCATTGAAGTTTGTTTAAGTTTCTGTCCAGTTTTTCGAAAAGTATGGTTTGAAAACTCTAATTTCATAAAGTATGGTTTGAAAAACCTACTTTCACAAAGTATGGTTTAGTAACCTGACTTTCGCAAAGTATGGTTCAAAAACTATTCTTTCACAAATTATGGTTCCGAAACCCTATTCTACATTGTTGAACCATACACTATGTTGGTGAAACCTACGCTAGGTTGGTGAACCCTACACTACATTGGTGAACCCTACGCTAGGTTAGTGAACCTTACACTACGTTGGTGAACCCTACGCATCCTTGGTGAACCCTATGCTACGTTGGTGAACCCTACGCTACGTTGCTGAAATCTACACTACGTTCATGAACCCTACTCTACATTGGTGAAACCTAGGCTATGTTGGTGAAACCTAGGCTACCTTCGTAAACCCTAGGCTATGTTTGTGAAACCTATGCTACATTCGTGAAACATACACTACGTTGGTGAAACCTACGCTACGTTGGTGAACCCTATGATACATTGGTGAAACCTACACTATGTTGGTGAACCCTATGATACATTGGTGAACCCTGTGCTATGTTGGTGAACCCTATGATACATTGGTGAACCTTGTGCTATGTTGGTGAACCATACACTATGCTGGTGAACCCTACGCTACATTGGTGAACCCTACGCTATGTTGGTGAACCCTACACTAGTTTGGTGAACCCTACACTACGTTAGTGAACCCTATGCAACCTTAGTGAACCCTAGGCTACGTTGGTGAACCCTATGCTACATTGGTGAATCCTACTCTACGTTTGTGAACCCTATTCTATATTGGTGAACCATAGGATATGTTGGTGAACCCTAGGATACGTTTGTAAACCCTAGGATATGTTCGAGAACCCTATGATACATTCGTGAACCCTATGCTACGTTGGTGAACCCTACACTACGTTGGTGAACCCTATTATACATTGGTGAACCCTATGCTACATTGGTGAACTCTACTTTATTGGTGGCACACATACCCTACTTTGATACTGTTGCATGTACACTACTTTGTTGCCACCACCTTTTGCTTTTATGCTGAAAATTGATTTGCTACATATATATAAGGATTATTTTCAAAGGTTTATCAACTAGATAAATTAAAATTAAATATAAGGATTATGATCGAAGAGTTTTTGATTCTTTTAGTGCAATATTTAAAGAGAAAAATTAATAAATTATTTCAATTTATTTTCCCATAAAATTGAAGGATACATGTTTATTTAAATTCAAATATTTGAATTTACTTACGGATCGTGCTGCTAGTTTTTAGGAACTATTTTAACTATGTTTTAAAGAGGTTTGAATTAATTTAAATTGGAGTTTTAAATCATTCAATTCTATTATTATTTTTGAGATTTTATCAGAGGACTTATTTAGATTATTTTTGAATGATTTTATTAGATACTTATACTACAAAAATAAAAAGGTAATAATACTGTGATTTTTATAGAGATATTTATGAAACCTCTTAACTCAATTTATTTTGAATATACATAGGAGGAAGAGCTACTAAATATGATGAACATTTATTCTCTCTCTCTCTCTCTATCTCTATATATATATCTGGTAGGAAAAATAGATACACATAGGCTAGCATATTTGATATTTTTTGAGAGAAAGTGCTGTGAACTTTGAATCTATTGTACATTTGCAACATACTATGATAATATGTTTCATCACCTGGAAATTATCTAAAGTGATGAATTAGTTATGCTTTGACTAAAATTATCTTAAAAAGATGAGAGAATCTAATCCTCAACAACCAGTACCTATTCTTTCATTTTGTATCTTCTTTGGTCTGGTTCTGAGTCTGTAACACTTTTTCTCATCTCTCACACACACTCTTTTTTTGCTGTTTATTCTTTTACACACAAAAGAATTATTTGTTATTATTTTTCTCAGGTTGTGAATCCTAGATTCTAAAGTTAGGATCTAAGGGTTGTGACTCCATGTATCTAAAGTCAGGACTATTTGGGTTGTGACTCCCAGTGTCTAAAGTCAGGTTGTAAGGGTTGTGACTCCCTATACAAAAGTCAGTGTCATGGTTATCCCTCCACTAGAAAAAGATTCTGAAATTGGGTTATCATTCCCACATAAAAATTATTTTTAGTGCACACAAATCTATCAAAGAGTAGAGAGGTATAAGAGTAGAGTAGGCCCACTTCGAACCGAACTACTATAAAAACATCCTTACGTTATTTACTTTTTATGTTGCTAATTAACCTTACTAATTAACTTTGATAATTAATTTAACTAATCAATTTATTTGTTTAAATTTTTTAATCTGGTCTATTCTCCCCCCTCTAGACCATCTTCCATTACCCGTTCCGACCTAACACTTTCATCTTTTTATTTGTAGACCTTAAACCACAATCTTATCCTTCCAATAGAATGACCAACCTCCTTCGACTATTTTAAAAAAGTAAATAACTAATATTTTGAAAAAATAAATTATTTTAAGTTTTATAGATGTCTATTGTAATAAATTAAATGTAACCTTTACATATCATTTTCTAGTAAATATCATCAATCCATAATTTTTGAGAATCAGTTGCTTCTCTCGATTGAAAAAATTTCTCATACAAATCTACTGAAGAAATTATATATCAATAAAGTTTGAAATTTTATTAAAATATTATTATTAATCTACTGAAATTTAATAAAATACCTTATGAGATTTGATATGATGATGGTAAATGAATGTTTTCCATTGGTCCCTAAGCACACCTTCAAGGACCTTCTCAGGCACCTATGATAATGTTGAGTTGTGTTATTGAATTCATCTCCTAATCACCATTTGAAATCATTCCATTTTTTTCCTAAATTTTTTAAGGTCCATGGACATGAAATGGAATCAATAATGTCAAAATGGAACATCATCTACAAATAAATACATAAAATACATTAAATTATTAACACATTAAGTAAAAATGTTTAATTTAATCATATATGACTACATAATAATACCTGTACCATTATTTGAGAATCATAAAACTCATTTTCTAGGATAATGGAATATGATTCCAATATAAATAATGAATAGGAAGGGATGTCGCTTCACATACTACATGAATTAGGAACTACCCAAAAATTATTACTGCATCTTGAGTGGGTACCCTATATTCATTGAAAGGAACAACTAACTTTATGTTAGTGAAATTCCAAGCATCTTGACTATTTATACTTGTATCCCTTCTATTATTATTTTCATCTATTTAACGTATAAATTAAATAATTAGTATCAATATTTAAGAAATTAATTTTGTAAAATTGAATTAAATACCGATGACTGTGACTCGCTAATAACCTCTCGATGGAAACTGACTATTGATTAGATTACTAGACATATTCATTATAGGTGTACTGTCTAAATACTCAACATCACTAGTAGAAGTCATATGTAAGATCCCATCTTTTTCGAGGTATGATGATATTTAAGATTTTGGTGGGGTATATTTCAATTTTTTTGAAATATCTGAACCTTGGTGATCGAGCCTTGTACATGGTGTGAAACAAGGTTTTAGAGGTGTTCAGAGAGTCAAGAAGCAGTTTCAGTAGGAGGATATAAGTGATGTGTATAAATGGTGATGTTGAACCACCACCAACCAGCTGGTGTAGTCTACCGACCGGCCGATGGATCTGGGAAGAGGAGGGTCTCCTATGGGAGACCCACCATCCATCTGGTGGGGTCTCCAACCGAGCATGATTATTGGAGAACACCACTAACTAGCTGGTGGTTCCCACTAGCCAGTCAATGTATTTGGGATAGGATGAAGTTACGAGGGTTCAAAGAAAATTTTTATGCCCTAAAACCCCTTTTTAAGACTAATTATCCTTTTTTAGATCCTAATAACGTTTTAGTGATATTTGAAGGTTCTTTAGAGCTTCCATGTATTCTACAACACCAATCCTTGAACTTTTGATATGCTCTTCAATATGGGTGACATGAATTGGTGAGTTTTACTCAGATATGGTGTTTTCTCCTTGTTTCTTTCTTAGATCTCCATTTTTCAACCTTGATTAGGTGTGGTGATTACTATTCATAGGGGATCATGGTGTGATTTTTTGATCCATCATTTGACCTTATGGTTCATATTCTATGATTTTGAGGTGGGTGAATTAAAAAAATCTCTATGGTCTGTTTTATTTCTATAGTATGTGTAACCAGTGCGATTATTCCAGAAATCCATGCATACGACCTTATTTTGTTGTACACTACAAAAAACGAACTACTTAGTTTTGATTTTTTAGTGGTAGTTCTAGTAAACTTAGAAAATTAAATCCAGTTAAAAAAATATAATATTGCATCAGTTTGATTAGACAACGACTATATTTTTATTATTTTAACAATTAGTGGAAGTTTTAATTAAACAACTGCTAAATGTTTTTAAAAAACCCTAATTCATCCCCCTTTCCCACTCCCTCGACATGAACCCAACCACTTTCCACCCCTCTCTCCCCAAACCTCCTCCTCTACCTTCCCTAGTGGAAACCTCGATCCCACAACCCCCATTCCACCCACCCCTCCGATCTTCCTCCTCCATTATCGGTGGAGACTCCAACCCTCATGACACCCAACTTCGACCCCTACCCCCATGACCCCACCCCCTCTTACCTACCCCTCCCCGACTTGTAGTTCCCCTCCTCACCGACAAAACGAACCCCCTCTGACCTCCCTCTCCCCGACTCAGTTCCCCTCAATGGTGATGCTGACCCCCCCTTTGACCTCCCTCTCCCCGAATCGGATCCCCTCCTCAGCGGCAATGCCAACCCCTCTTAAAGGTTGAATCATCCTCACCCTAAATCTATTATTGAGTATCATTAGATGTATAATCATGGGTAATAAAAAGAGTGTATAATTTGTTTTTCATTTATTCAATAGTAATTTATATATGTAATTTTGGTTTATAACGTGTTATTTGGATTTTTTAGTTATTTGTTTGGAGTTATAATAATCATTAATTTTGGTTATGTCGTATTAAATTAAAAAAATAATTTCATTTATGACATAAGTGGGTTATGGAATCTAGATAGTTCATAATTTCATGGGTTGTATTTGATATTAATGAATTAAACTTTTTTTCAATATATATTAATGCCTCCAATTTTTGACATATACATAATTGAGACTATTTTTCAACTCATGAAAAATTGGTGGTAGGGTTTGGAGTTACACATAGTTTCATCACCAACCCTGGCAGGTCTCTAAGGATAAAGGCCTTGAAAATGAGATATTAGACCATTTTTAAATTTATCAGAATGCTTCATATTTTATGAATATGAGAGGAATAATATAGTTTAATTAAATATATTGAATAATGATAGATTAGTTAATGTTAAGTTTTACATACATGATAATCAATTATTGGTTATAGTAACTCAAATAGCCCACATAGTTTCATTGATTTTATTTTAACTAACATGATTTTTAAGAGAACTAATTATAGTGCGTAGTTTGTTTTTTTGAGTCAAATGTATATTTTTTTATCATTTTATTTGAAAATCACAATACAAATTTTCCAAATTTATGTTAACATCATGTTTTTTATGTTTAGAACAAATTAAAGGAACATATGATTTGATGTTATGTGAACAGAGTTGATTTATATAATTCATGGAACAATATGAAGTCACACTAAACCAGTTTAATAGAATATAAACATATAGAGTTGAATATTTTGGGTATGCATGAATTATCATGATATCCAAATAAAGTATAATTTTTATTCATTTTTTTAGTTAGATCACAAGAAATAGTTTGGACATTGCTCAATGTATCTAATTTTTCAATGGATTAAACCCTCCTTAGTTACAAAATTAAGGTAAAGTACACCATTATATTTTTCTACCATAAAAATAATATCATCTACATATAAAATATAAACAATTGATACATATTTATCATCTTTAATGTAGATGCTATTTTCCACACTTCAATCATTAAATATTAATTATTTCAAGCATGTATCTAACTTTAAATACCATGCTATTGAGTCTTATCCTAACCTATATAGATCCTTATTTAACCTAAAAATAATAATTTTATCTTTACAAAGAAAGAAACTTCATCTTATAACTCTCAATCTAGGAAGAAATATTTGACATCTTTTAGAACATTCATGGGTTTCCTTTGTGATAAAATGTGATGGTCATCTAATTTATGTCATTATTCATCTATGTTTGTGAGAAATAATAATTTATTTGATTCATGTTTTTATATCATAAGTTTAGTAAGAAAATTTTTATTATTTGATTCATCACATTTTCCTTTATAGTTGTTATGAAAGAGTCAATGGTGATGTTGGGTGATATTTAATTTTTATTGTACATGTTTGATTAAAAATTTATATCTTTATATTTGAATGTATAGGGAGAATAAAATTAAATACCTATGTATAAAATTTAGATTAATTTACCTAGAAACACACCTCGATATAACAAGAGTTTGGAAGAATTTTTAGATTATAAAATTGAAAACTGATTAGTGTATAGTAGAATAAAATGTACATGTCCTGATTGTAAATTCAATCGATGGTTGAATAGAAAAGAAGTATATGAGAATTTTTTACTAAAATAGTTTCCTGTTCGATATGTATGTTGGATTTGTAAAGTTGAATCAAATGTTATGGAAATTAAAAACAATGAAAATACTATCAACAAAATACAAAGTGATCCGAAAAATGAGAATTCAATTTGAATTTTGTTAAATAACACATTTGGTTTTGTAGAATACAATTTCCAAGATTTTAATAGATCAAGATAACATTCAGTTAATCCTAAGAAGAATAATATTGCTCATAACTTCAATATTTTTTTTTTCTTTTGAATTAGTTGAATATGGATATAAAAAACTATATAAAGGGTGTGCCATGTATTCAAAGTTGTCTTTTTCCACTTAATTTGCATCATATCAAGTGTCTCTACAAAATTACTAACAAAGAAATGTCCATGATTTTAGTGTTGATTCATGATGTATTTAGTGAAACTAAGATCCCTACATCATTATATGAGATAAATAAATTCATCAAAAAACTTGGATTTTATTATAAAAAGATACATGAATGCCCTAATGATTGCATGTTTTACTAGGGAGAAGAGTCTGATAAAGAATAATGCACAATATTTTATACAAGAAGATGGAAGTCGATGAAAAACAATGATAGTATAGTTCAATGAAACCCTAGGAAGTAACAAAAGAAGAAAACTCCTACCAAGGTATTTCATTAATTTCATCTGAAATCACACTTGCAAAGATTATTCATGTCATCTAAGACTATATATGACATGAAGTAGCATGCTCAGGATAATAAAAATGGCTTGATGAGACATCCAAAAGATTCAACATCATAGAAGATGTTTGGTTCTCTATATCTATATTTTTTTGGATCCTAGGAATATACGTTTGGGATTAGATTCTGATGGTTTTAACCCTTTTAGTACTTTAAGTAATAATTATAGAATTTGGATAGTTGTTTTGATCCCATATAATCTACCTCCATGGATGTGTATAAAGAATAATTATTTAATTATTTTGATGATTATTACTAAAAATAAAATGCCTGTAAATTACATTGATGTATAACTTTAAACACTAATAAAATAATTGTGAGAATTATGGGATGATGGTGTGGAAAAATATGATGATTCAATAGGACAACTATTCAAAATTCATGCTGATTTAATGTGAAAAATTAGTGACTTTTCAAGACTAGAAGATTTATTTGGTTGGAAAAATCATATTAGTTTGGCTTGTCTAGTTTGTAATTTTTATTTTGATCCTCAATGATTACCTCATAGAAAAAAATGGTGTTTTATTGTCATTGTTGATTTCTTGATACATCACATAAATTCAGGTTTAACAATACACAATTCAATGGAGATATTGAAATGAGAAAGTCACCAAAGGTATTTTATGGTTTAGAAATATTAGGGTAGTTAATGAATGTCAGTGAAGAATTTAGAAAATTTCATCAGTTTAAAGAAGGGGGGGAAAGGGTATGAGGTACAATATCTAAAAAAGATGGAACACAACAATGGACGAAAAATATTATATTTTTCTAACTTACTTATTGGGAGTTTAATTTGATACGTCACAATCTTGACATAATCCATATTGAGAAGAACGTATGTGACAATGCAATTTTTACAGTGCTTAATGAGGAGGGTAAATTGAAGGATCACCTTAATACTCATAAGGATTTGAAGTTAATGAATATAAATCATGATTTATGGGGAAATGAGAATGGTAAGTATACTTCAAATATTTTTACAATTAAAAATCATGAGAAAGATGTATTAATTTAAAATTTAAAGAATGTAAAAGTGCCAGATGGATATTAAAGTAACATATCAAGGTATGTTGACTTAAAAAATAAAAAGTTACATGTATTGAAAAGCCACAAGTCACATATTTTTATGAAGGAGTTGTTGCTATTGTCTTTTAATAATACTTCACTTAAAAAATCAACTGTGGTTCTAGTTGAGTGTTGTACCCTTTTCAGAGAGATTTGTGAAAAAAATCTAAATCCAACCAAGATTGATAAACTTTAAGAAATAATTTTTTTTGACACTGTCATTTGGATATGTTATTTACCCCTTCATTCTTCACAATCATGATTCATTTGACTATTAATTTGGTTGAAGAATATAAACTTGATTGATCGGTACACTATCAATGGATTTATCCAATTGAGAGGTACATTGATATATTTTTTTATTTTCATTTTTGAATTCAATTTTATTAAATCATTCCATAATTTTTTGTAACATGTTTCTTATTTTTTTCTATTAGGTACTTAGGTCATTTGAAATCATATGTGAAGAATAAATCTTAACCAGAAGGATTCATTAATGAAGGTTACATAGTTGAAGAGTGCTTGACCTTCTGTTCTAGGTGTTTGGATGGGATTGAGACTAGATTCAATCATGCTGAATATGATTATGAAATCTCCACTAATTATCATTCTAAAAATCAGTCATCAGTATTTCCAACTATTAGATGACCAATTAGAATGGGGTCAAATTTTGTACCAACAAAATTGGAGTTCCTACAAGCACATAGATATGTTCTACCTAATAGTGTTATTGTAGATATATTTATTGAATAATTTCAACTACAAACAAAGAGGCGACTAAGGGGTCAATCTATAAATGAGTTGGAATTAATAAAACCTATTAATAAGGAGCTTATCGAATGATTCACCCATTGTGTAATTATATACTCATATTCATATTATTAATCTGTATTTATTTTTTCTATATTAAAAGTAACAACTTATATATATTTTTCTAGATAAAGAATGTTGAAAATAATGCTGAAATATTGAATGATTTGAAGTTTTTGTCTCTAGGTCCTCTAAGGAAGGTTAATATATTCAATTCTTATAATATTTATGGCTTTAGGTTTCGTAAAATTTATCATGAAGAAGATTTGAAAACTCAGAACAATGGTGTATTTACATTTGTTGAGGTGGGATACTATGGGAATATGAATGATATAATTGAATTAAAATATCATGGATAGTTTTTAGTTGTCTTATTCAAATTAAAGTGGGTCAACATTGATAGGGGTATAATGAATGATTCATTACATTTTAATTATGTCAAATTATCTCACTTTATGGATACTAGTGAGCGTACAGAGCATGATCCATTTATCTTGGGTTTATAAGATAAGATAGTTTATTATATATATAATGAAATACATGAAGGTTGGAGCGTTGTTGTAAATTTAATGTAGAAAGACATATATGATATGGGAAATTAAGATCAATTGGTGATTTGTGATTATAAACCTCATCAACCTCAAAACATTGAACAATTTTTTTCCTAACAATATTAAAATATTATAACTTTCAAGAGAAGTTGAAAATGAAGGACACATCATAATGGAGGTTGATAAAAATGAAGAAAATGAAGATAAAGACAATTGAATGTATAAATTGTTAATGAAAATATATTACAATTTATCTTTGATAAGTGCTTCATACATATATACATTGTTCTAGGTTTTTTATAGAAGGATTTTAGTTTTTCATTTTTTATACATTTAACATACCTTAACCATTTGAAATGCAGGAATTCAAAGAACAAATTTTTTTTCAGGATCTTAACCGATTAGCATCTCAGATAACGCAACCAGTACCATCATATTCTTTGGATCCTAGTGATTACATTATACCGAAGGCTACTAGAAAGACATCTGTTAACCCAAATTTTGTTGGAAGATCACTGCCTGATTTACCTCCAATGATGGAGTAGTTCGTCAACCCTCCATCTTGGGGATATTGGCGAGTTACCATTACTGATATGTATGTTATTTTTCAATTTTTATATATTTTATTAATTGTTTAATTTATTTTTCAAACAGATAAAGAATACCATAGAAGGGATAAAAATATAAACATGACATATGTATGATACCTGAAGGAATTCAATATTATCCTTCCATTTGATGAGTTTGGGGTGCCTATCGGTGACTCTGTCAAAATCTATGGGCAAATTCTTAGGCAGCTTGCTTGCGAGACATTGAGATTTCCCATTAATTATAAAGATTGGAAGCATATTCATATAGATTGAAAAAATGAGTCCCTTGATACTCAAATAAAGGTAATATTAATTTAATATTCCTTGATAACTAATTTAAAAGAACACATACAACATCCATAAATAAAACTAAAATGACACATTTATATAAAAATCATGCATTTCAATTCATACCGACCACATATTATGTTGGATTTTCATGTGGTTGATTCTTACACATCAAAAATGAATTATAGATCATTATCCATATGTTTGAAAATAATTTGAGCTTTTTTTTCTTAGTTTTGACTCGGTAAACACTTCTAAAAGGCACAAAAGCCTTTTAAAATGGGTGTTAGGGGGGGTTAAAACTAGAGAAACAATGTCAGATTTCCTTGAAATCATGGTACAATGACTGTAGATTTAATTTTGAAATGTATGAACTGAAGAAAAATCATTTTGAATTATAATTTTTCCATTATGGATGTAAATGCATTTTTAGTGTTTTAAAACACTAAAACATGTATAGAATGGTAAAAACCATAATAAATTACCTTATATTGATGTGAAATCATGGGAAAATTACCTTTGAGTTATTTTTTATGCTTACAGACAAACAAAACATCAATTAGATGTGCAGTGTGGTCAAAATTACTTGGTAAACACTTCTGAAAGGTACAAAAGCCTTTAAAAACAAGTGTCAGGGGGCTAAAACTATATAAATAGCGTCATATTTCCCTAAAATAATGGTAAAATGGACATAGATTTAATTATGAAATGTAGTAACCAACAAGATGTCATTCCTAATTACAGTTTTCCTATTATGTCCTTAAATGCATTTTTAGTGTTTTAAAATACTAAAACATGCATCGAATGGTAAAAATCATAGAAAATAACCTAATATTGATGTGAAATCATATAAAAACCACTGATGAGTTGTTTTTGATGTGTATATGTATAAAAAATGTCAATCTGACATGTGGTGTGGTCATAATTACTCGGTATACACTTTTGAAAGGCACAAAAGCCTTTAAAAACAAGTTTCGAAGGATCAAAACTAGGAAAACAATATCGGATTACCCTAAAATCATGGGACAATGACCATATATTTAATTTTGAAATTTAGGAACTGATGGAATTTCATTTTGAATTACAATTTTTCTGTTATGTCCATAAACATGTTTTTAGTGTTTTAAAACATTAAAATGTGTTTGGAATGGTAAAAAATATAGAAACAAAAACTAAATTTAATTTGAAATCACTGGAAAACCACATATTAGTTGTTTTTTATATATACTCATAGACAATATGTTAATCTGATGTGATATGTAGTCAAAATTACTCGGTATACACTTCTGAAAGGTATAAAAGCATTTAAAAACAAGTGTTGGGGGGGGACTTGGCAAAGGATGTTAGATTTCCCTAAAATCACAAGAAAATGATCACAGATTTAATTTTTAAATGTAGGAACCGACAACATGTCATTCTTAATTATGATTTTCCTGTTATAGTTGTAAACACATTTTAATGTTTTAAAACACTAAAATGTGCATGGAATGGTCAAAAAAAATAAAAAGACCTCAAATTGATGTGAAATCATGAAACAACCATTGTTGAGTTTTTTTTGATATGTACACATAGAAAACACATCAATTCGATGTGTGGTGTGGTTATAATTACTCAGTATACACTTAAAAAAGGTAGAAAAGCCTTTTAAAAACAAGTGTCGGTGGGTCAAAACCTGGAAAACAATGTCGTATTTTCCCTAAAATTATAGGACAATGACCATAGATTTAATTATGAAATGTAGGAACTAACAAAATTTTATTCTGAATTACGTCTTTCCTATTATATATTTAAATGCATTTTTAGTGTTTTAAAACACTAAAACATGCATGGAATGGTCGAAACCATATAAAACGAGCTCATATTGATGTGAAATCATGGAAAACCACCACTGAGTTGTTTTTGATGTGTAAGCGTAGACAACATGTCAATCCGACGTGTGGTGTGGTTATAATTACATGGTATACACTTCTGAAAGGTATAAAAGCCCTTAAAAATAAGTTTTAAGGGGTCAAAACTAAAAAAATGACATTGGATTGACTTAAAATCAAGGAAAAACATCCATATATTTAATTGTGAAATATAGGAACTGGTGACATGTCATTCTGAATTACGGTTTTCCCGTCATGGCCATAAATGCATTTTTAGTGTTTTAAAACACTAAAACATGCATGGAATGGTCAAAAACATATAAGAAAACCTCAAATTAATGTGAAATCATGATATAACCACTATTGAGTTATTTTTGATGGGTACATGATAACAACTTGTCAATCTGACATGTGATGTGGTTAGAATTACTCATTATACACTTCTGAAAGGTACAAAATCCTTAAAAAAGTGTTGGGGGGTAAAAACCAAGAAAATGACATCATATTTCCCTAAAATCATGTGAAAAAACTATATATTTAATTTTGAAATGTAGAAACTGATGACATGTCATTCTTAATTATGGTTTTCCCATTATGGATGTAAACGCGTTTTTGTGTGTTTTAAAACACTAAAACATTCATGGAATGGTAAAAACCATGGAAAATGACCTTATATTGATGTTTAATCATGGGAAAACTACTACTTAGTTGTTTTTGATGTGTACGCATAGACAACATATCAATATGATGTGCAGTGTGGTCAGAATTACTCAGTATACACTTTTGAAAGGTAAGCCTTTAAAAAAAGTGTCGAGGGGTAAAAACTAGAAAAATGATTTCGGATTTCCTTGAAATCATGGGACAAAAACCGAATATTTAATTTTGAAATTTAGGAAATAACTTCATGTATTTCCAAATTATGGTTTTCCCATTATGGCTATAAATGTGTTTTTAGTGTTTTAAAACACTAAAACATGCATGGAATGGTCAAAACCATAGAAAATGACCTCATATTGATGTGAAATCATGTGGAAAATACCTATGATATTTTTTTGACATGTACCTATAGAAAATTGTCAATATTATGTGAAGTGTGGTCATAATTACTTGGTATACACTTCTAAAATGTACAAAAGCCTTTAAAAATAAGTATTGGGGGGGGGGGGTCAAAACCAGGAAAACGATGTCGAATTGCCCTGAAATCATGGGAAAACAAACATATATTTAATTTTAAAATTTAGGAACCAATGAAGCATCATTCTGAATTATGGTTTTTCCATTATGTATGTAAATTCATTTTTAGTGTTTTAAAACAATAAAATGTGCATGGAATGGTCAAAACCATAGAAAACGACCTCATATTGATGTGCAATCATGGGAAAACCACTGTTGATTGTTTTTTTGAAATATAATACATTCTGTGATATCAAAATCTTTAAAACTTGTTTATTTAGGAAATTTCAATCACACCACATGTCTCTTTAAAAATAAATTAGAATATTTACTTTTCCCTTTTTAGTTTTAACTATTGAATCTTATCTTAAATAGGTATGTTTATGTTTTCAAAGTGTTTTTCATTATATATTATTTGTTTTATGTTAAAATTTCTTCTATTTGATTAAAAAACAACAAATTTTATATGCAACATTCTGAATATATTCTGTGTCTTTTATCTTTCACATTTCTTTTCTTAAATATTCTAGTTTTCATTGTAGGTGGCAGATGCCAGAAGTAGGTAGGAGGTTAACCATTCTAATCCACAACACTTTTTAGAAGGTAGTTTTGATGGTTTTTAGTTTCCATGGTATGTTAAAATTTTATTAATTATTCTACTATAATTTTTCTTTATTTTGTGTAGTTTTAATTTTTATTTTCTTTTTTATTACAGTTGGTGAGATGATGTGATTAGTTTCAGTCTATGAGATGATGTGGAGGTAGAGAGACAATATGGAGGTTAGGACATGGATGTGTATTGGTCATGGGTTATTGTTGGAAATATTTTATATGTATATTGACAGATGTATAGGTTGAATGAGATTGAGGTTATGATGACTAGATGTTTGTATATGACTGTGGATGTATGATATATGTATGATGAGTTTATCATATTTTTATGTTTTAGTTTATTACGTGCTAGTTTTTTTATATTTATAGTTTTTTATTAAATATTTTTAAAAAAATAAAACTAATTTATTAGTGGTTTTAAGTAACTGCCGCTAAATACATTACATAAATATATGTTTATCGACAGTTATGCTTAACTGCTACTAAAAGAAACTATCATCAATATGTTCCACAAAATTTTGTTTTATTTTATTTATATTTCCCTTGAATATTTTTTTATAAAATAACCACCGCTAAATAAATAAGTAACTGCTACTAAATGCTTCAAAACGACACTTAACAAAACTGACATGAAATTAAAAAAATCACAGCTAAATGACTAGAGACCGTGCAATATGTGGGGATTTTAATAAAAGCTGATACACTATTAGATGATGGTTTAAACCACACTTAGTTCACAAAAAAACAGTCTCTATTTCCTTTTTGGGTGGTATTTTCCTAATTCTCTATGCCTAAACCCCCTATAGACCCCATAGGTCCATTGGAAATTGATATTTTGACTTGTGGCCACCTGAGAGGGGAGATTTCCCCTTGAATTTAATTAGGAACCTGAAAACTAAGAACCTAAATCCCTATGGTATTTTTGGTTCATTGATTTTGATTAAGGTATAATTATTATGTGAATTAAAAATTGGCATAATTGAACATGTAGTGAGAACTTGGAATATAACTAGATCACAACATGATAAATATAAATTGGCATGGGTTAACTAATTTGGCTTATGATATAATGTTAATCATGATTGGTGATTTTAAATGCTTTGAATATTGATTGGTGCCTAAGGGTGAGACACACATAATATTGATGCATGAGGGAAGGTTTCTTTGCTATATGGTGCCTGATGGCGAGGCATATGATTTTTGGGAACTTGATGGTGAGATGAAATGATGTATATACATGGGGACTAAGGGTGATATGCATGGATTCTTTATTCTAGAGGGTAAGATGATGGAATGCATGAGGCTTGAGAATGGGGTGCATGATTACTCGTATCCTGAGAGTGGGGTGTATGTTTACCTGGGCTTGCAGGTGATATTATTGGTGTTGTGGTACCAGAGGATGCGATGCATGGCTACACATGATGCATGAGGTTGATATTAGGAGTAAGGACATGATGATCCTCCTTGATTATTTTTATTGGGGTGTAAGTAACGGGACATCTAGTATCATACCGAAGTAGGTATAGCTAAACCCAAGTTTCATTCTAGAACTCTAGGATCAGAAGGGTTATTTTAGTATTTATTTTATTTACATTAAATTTCCCTTTGTATATTATACCATTGCATGCACTATTTATCAGACTAGATTGTTGATACATCGTGAGGGCCAACCTACTGAGTTTTACTCACACCTTGTTCGGGTGCTATTTGGTACTTGAGAAGACTTTATGGATATAGGGTTAGATAAGAGAAAATAATAATGTACTTTATTTCTCATTTACTTTTTGGGATAGGAGCATAGTGATTGGACTGAGTAGGGGGTTCAGGACTAGTGTTGGCAATTTTTCTTTTGATTCTGTCTTTTAGGTTATTTCTTATTTGACTTTTAGCACTATATTTAGTATGAAATTAAACATTTCATTACATGGTTTTATTATATTATATTGATTTGGTGTTTTCCTATTTATTTACCTAAGTTGTTTGGTTGATTTATATATCTCATTTTCTGATGTGATTGTCACTCTGTTCTAGAGAGTATAGCCACCCTACTATTTCCTTCACACCATCGATACTAGTCAACAGACTTTGGTGAATGAGGATGTGCACTTGAGGTCATGCAGGGACCCGTCTTAGTCACATGAGGGATAACCAATCGGGAATGTTACAAAGTGCTATCAGAGTCAGTATTTTTAGTTACTTTACATTTAGTAATGGTATATAGGAGACTAGGGTGTGTCAAGGTTTGGTAATGAGCATGTGCATGGGAGTAGCTAACTCACATGTGAGGGAGAACCCAAGTCTTTAGGGATAGTATTGTTGTTATTTCAATTCTCTTGTTATAGTTGTGATGTTATTTCACCTTAGGTGATGCACATGTTATGTGATGTTATTATTTCTATGATATTTTTCTCATGGGATGGTGAGGCATGAGGTGCGTATGCATGCATCATGATAGACACATAGAATTTTTCCATATTTACTATCATTCTAGAAACTCATTCACATATAAATATATAAATTTTCAATTTATTTATGTAAACTATTGTTAGTGATAATTGGATAATAAATAATAGGTTATTTATTTATATATATATACCATGTGAACCTGTTAAAACTGGGTAGGATTTTAGTTGGAATCCTTGACCACATATTTTGGATTTTATTTCCTAGTATGGCTAGATGATTTCTTATCACTTTTTCACTTTCTTGTTGTATGGCTTGGGGCGTGTGTTACCTTGTGTAGAGAGATGCACCTGTTTCATGTTCTGGTAGAGAATGAGGAGAGTGAATATGAGCATGTACCACACCTAGTCTATCCAAATCCTCTAGTATATTAGAGGAACATTATCGATGATCATATCTGGGACAACTTCTTGTGAGTGATGCAGTCTATGGAGAGGGATATTTTTTAAGGAGGACCAACCATGTATAAACTCACAAGGGAGTTTCATATGTAGCACCCCCAACATTCTAAGGGGAGGGTGAACCCCAAGTAGCAGAGTTTTGGATCGATTTCATCCATAATATCTTCAACCATCTAGAGTGACCAATGGAGAGAAGGGTGAATCTTACTGTATACATGATATAGGGACCAACCAAGTGCCCATGGCATGTTATAGTTCAGGATAATAAGCATAAAGTGATGACTTGGGAGGATTTCTAAATGAAGTTTCTAAAAATTTCTACCTGGAGACACTAAGGGAGGAGAGAGCTCAAGAGTTTATGCATCTAACACATAGGAACATAATGATAATGTATTATGTTATCTAATTCATGGAATTACAATGTTTTTCTCTGATGTTGATTGGAGATGAGAAGACTAGGGAGAATCACTTCCAGGAGTGTTTTACTATGATATAAAGTCTCAAGTGAATGTTTTTTAGCTGATAAAGTTCTCAGAATTTGTGAACCATACTTTAATTTCTGAAGGGAACCTAAGGGAGGCCTTGACTAGTGGGAAAATAGTTTCATCTGGGTAGTATGGTAGCACTTCCTTTGAAATTCGGAAGCATTGATTGCAATGTTACTATTAGGATAACAATGGGTAGAGTAGTTAGGGTAGAATTTCTTTTAGTGTGGAAGGTCCAACCACAAGTGGGATCAGTTCCCTTGACCACCAGGGGCGTTCCATGCATATGGAAATATGAGGAACCTATATAGGTTTTGC
This sequence comes from Viscum album, assembly GCA_963277665.1. Classification (NCBI taxonomy): domain Eukaryota; kingdom Viridiplantae; phylum Streptophyta; class Magnoliopsida; order Santalales; family Viscaceae; genus Viscum; species Viscum album. Next base: position 690,928,388 of record OY728164.1, read on the forward strand.
AAGAACACTCAATGAACATCAAATTAAGGGGAAGAAGGATATATGACAAGGTCAAGAAAAGGGTTTTCTACTCAGCATCAAATAAATAGCTGGAGCTCCACTAGTCATACAAGCTGAGGTAGAGGATAAAGGACTCCAGGGTAGGGACAACAATACTAGCAGGGTGGTATATTTTAGAGTGTTAAATTAAAAACTCTGGGTAGAGGCATGAACCAGATGTATGTAGTCTATTATGCACTTTTTGAGCTATATGTAGGACCTTATATTGTTTGAGGTATTATATTAGTAGCATATACCCTCACTTTTTCTCTTTTTAATACATGGGTATCAAACTATTTCATATTTACCTAATTTTTCCATGGCTTTGGTTTGTTAGTAGAGTATCTGTTTGGGGTTATGTCCATAGACAGACTGTTGGGGGTATGGTCAGAAGGTATTCAATGATACAAGGAGTGTTCTCTTGAGATTTATGGATACTATTTTATCCAAGGTTTATTTTTTCTCGATATGATAGGTTTCAACTTGATCTCAAGGATATAATAGTTATCTCTATATTTGACTCATATCAATTTATACCATAGGTGTGTTTCCTTTTCTCCACCCATGGGTTTAAATTACATTCACCATGGTTAATGAGATATCTAGGTAGGTTGGGTAGGACTTATGTAATTTAGACTGGAGGGGATTATAGTTTAGAAAACTAGCCTTGTGTCAGATTATGGGGAACCATATCAGCACTTATTCCCTTCAGTAGTAGAATAGTATTAAGATGTCTTTTTGAGGAATTCTCTAGCTTATCATTACAATAAGAGATTGAGTTTACTATTGAGTTGGTGCCATAATCTAAATACCCTTTGATATTACTTATGCATATAATTTATTTACTGGTTATGTTAGGGACCCCAATCTCTAAATACCCATTGAGCTATCCCACTTGACCATGAAACACTGTTCCTCTACCCTAACTGAACCTAAAAACACTGAAATATATTTGGGTACTCAAGTGGCATGGACACCTGATCAAGGTGTGAGTATAAACCAGTAGGTAACCACTAATGGGGTCCCTAACATAACCAATAAATAAAGTGTATACATAAGTGATTTACTCATGAAATAAATTTATAACTACAAAAGAAAAATAAAATAAATTACCATCGATCCTCAGGTTCTATCATGACACCTTGGATTGGCCATACCTACTTCAGCCAGTGTAAAAGTGTCTCTAAGCATGATGCATAAAAATAGGGGGATACAAGTCCTACCCCAAGATCTCATATATATATAGTATATATAATGACCACTTGAGGGAAAATTGTCCCACCTATATCTTCTCTTGGAAATAGTTGGAGGAAATTATCCACCCAATAGAATTTTAAAATGATAGGGGACATTTTCCAATTGATAGAATCTTATAATAATGAGGTAAATCATCCACCAAGTGAAATATCATAAATAGTGGGGACTAATATCCATTAAAAAGTACCTCATACACTTGGGAGACAACATCCTCCTGACAGTATCACATAATATTGGGGGACAAAAACCATACGGTAGAATCATATAAATAACATGGGCTATCATCCACCCAAAAGTATCTTGTAAATGTGGGGTCCAATATCCACCCAATAGTATCACTTAATAGTGAGGGTCAACATACACTCGATATTATCCTATAACAGTAGGGTCCACTATTCATATAGAATAATCACAAAAACAACAGGGGAAAGTATCCACCTAAAAGTATCTCATAAATAAGGTTTCTAACATCCAATTGATAGTATCCCATAATAATAATAACATGGGATGGACACTTTCTTAACCCATATCACATAACCAAGGTTTAAATCTCAAGTGAAAAACTTATCCCTATCACTATAACTATACCAGGATCACATTATCAATTTGGGTTCTAAGGCGACACCCAAAATCATCAATACCCATTCCCACACTAACCCTCTTAGGGGTTAACATAACACTGGGGAACCCAATAGGCCCCCCATATATCAAACCAAGTCAAAAAGATCCTAAATTGGTTCCTCAATCTCAATCTCAAGTCTCAGTTCATTCCCATAATTCAAAGGGAACTGTGTCTCTCAATGTTATCATAATCACATTACAACCTCACTAGCCTCATAGGATAAGTCCCATTAAAATTAAACTTAAGATATGAGATAATGACCAACCCATTTCCCAATACATCCTAGTTCATTCCTCTCATCCAACATATCCATAATCTACCTATTTAATACCAACCTGGGAACTCATGTTCCAGTAAGGGAGAAACACTTACCCAACACTTATATCAATTAACCTGAAAGATCTAAGGCATCTTAAGTTCCCATCATGGTCTACTCTGGAAAACCATATCATTCAAACACTCTCCTATACAGGGAGGTATATAAGGGAACCTTTACCAATTCCCCCTACATCCATTCATTTCCTTTAGTTTATACCCTAAGGGTCTATATATCTAAAGGAATTTATTTTATAATCAAGACTTCAACAATAGGTAGCCGAGGCATCAAGTGAGTGCTCAAGGGTCTGTTGTGGCCCTTGACACTTACGTCTATCTTTATAATTTTTTTATTTAATAAAAAAATTATTTAATTTAAAAGGATGATCTATTATAATGGTGAGACCACATATCATATTCCATATTAACTAATGCATAAACCGTGGGTCATGTTAAAGGGACCGCTTAACTCAATCAAATCCATTTTATTTAATCAATGTTCGACCACCATTTACTAAGTGAGTCCAAGCCCATCCTGCCATCTCCCATCTATATGAATCCCTATATCAAGCCACAAAATCCAAAATAATTAAATATAAAAATTTATATTTATTTTCTCAATTTAATTCAAAATGGTATAAATGCCTAAAATCTCCCCAAAAAATACATGCTTGATAAAACCTCAAGAAACGAGATGTGATCCACTCTAAATATGAACCTAAACTTAGACAAAAAAAATTACCTAACACCAATCATCAATTAATCCATAAATTTCATCCAATTTAATCAAAAAACCTTAGAAAAATCCACCACATGACCTTCCTTTAATGAAATAGTGAGAAACGATGTGCGTTCATCATCATGGAACACCCTACATCCATTGCACACAAATAACCATCATACTCGAATTATTTCACCATGATTTAGTAAAATCATCACCAAAACCCTAGATAAAATTTTAATAAAATTAGTGGGAAATATAGAGGAATAATAATGAATACAAAACTAAAATATCTCACCTTAGATCACTCTCAAAACATACCCAGACCCACCCCACACCATGGGGAATGAAGGTGGGGGGAGATGTTGATTGAAATTTCCTCCTCCCATATCCTTGGATTTTAAAACTCAAATAATTAGATAAAAAAAGATAGAATTTCCCCTAATTAAGAAAACACCCAGGCACTAGTCACGACATGATCAAGATGGTTGCGACATGACACAACCTTTCACTCAAAAAATTCATGGAATGATTAGGGAAGTCATGATGCGATCACCCTAGGTAGAGGGGAAAGTCCTCATACAAACACCAATATAGCATGACACTATGCTTCACATCATGACTACTTTATATGGTTTATCACTTTACTTGTTATGGTTCATAGTTGCGGTGTGATCGCACACTTCACAACATGATCATTTTATAAGGTTTATCCTTTTGTTAAAAATTCACAAAACTCATAGTTCCATGAATCCCTTGTCCATGATGTGACACAGTTTTAAAAAAAATTTCCTAGGCATGTATACAGGTTCATCACAATATGAATTTCTACAAATATTGAAATTCAACAACTATGCCACCCTTCCCTTATCTCTAATGCTTCCCTAAGCACCCAAACCACCAATCGGGCCTCAATCCACATTAAAAAACATCCTCTTGATATGTTCAAACTTTTGAATTTCAATCCTAATATTGGTTATCAAAATTAAACCTAATATAGAGCTAAAAATTCTAATTCCCTATGATTTTTTAACCCAAAAAAGTATGGGGTTTTACAACCTCCTCTCTATAACACTTCTCTACCCCAATAATTATTAGTGATCCTTAAACCATTAAAAACAAACCCATAATGAACATGAATTCACCACTAAATATCTATGTTATACCTTATAACACTAAATGAGATTATATCGTGAAACTCTAAACAAGAGGCACACTATCCATCAAAAATCAAGCTACTTTCATCACTATCACTGAATCAGTGTGACAGTTATCACCACACCTGTCTATCTCAAGACACCATGGTTTTGTTAACTAATTATTCCTCTAGCTTATAGTTCTCCCCACTATAAGACTCAGCTCATAAAGTTTGATTCCCAAGTCATGGTGCTCACCACCATTAGAATATCATACCAAAATGAATTCTCAGTGGTCTAATGATATGATCAATTCAATTTCCATATCACTGCATATAATTTTATACAAAAACACTGATCGATCCTCCTCTGTCTGACCATTCTTGAAAAAATACTTGGCTGCACCCACCGATGAACTATATTCTCATATGATCATGATGTCTTATTTCCTAAAGGACTCCCATGATCTTTCAATACCCACACCAAAGTTTGAACCCAATATTCAATATAATTCCATGGTTGTTTCTTTGACCAACCAAATACACTATTATACTCCACTCTTGAGTTCCATCACATATTCAACCCAAATTAATCTCAGACCCCATCAAATATATCCCAAGATTAGTACCTATGCATGAAATCCATCTAATACTACATATAGATTTCAAATTCAGTATTAACCTAGGAACCAAATAATACTAGATCCATTTTCTCACCAACATCCCAGTGCCATATCAACCATCCAATAATCTGTCACATCATACCCACATGACTATAAACATGGGGGGTCATACCTTCATGGATCACACTTCATCCATCACTGCACATAATGACCAGATGTGGATTTCCTACTCATACTCAAGTGCTAACACAAAACATAAATTAATACCCATTCCTAGACTGCTAGAACATCATCCTTGGAAACTGCTAAACTTACATATGAAATGAGGTACACATCCTCCAATAACCAATGGCGTTCTCCCACTATATGGATTTTTTATACTACTCCTCAAGTACAATCTCAACATGTTCCAACAACATACCTTCTTGGAAATCCATGTTAAGGCACACCCTCATATTGACCGTACCACTACACCCTAGTCCATATCCAATGTCACCTCTCACTACAAATTGATATTTACCAATTCATCAAAAATCTTAGGCAACCATGACCAAAAAATTTCATTTAATCCAACGGTCCTTGAATCACACATGGACACTCAATGGTTCCCAAACCCTACTGGTGTGAACTCCAGTACTACCGGATCATAGAACCCAAATCATGATTACATAATTCATATATTATCAAAATTAGGACCACACACTTAAACACCTAATCAAAACCCACTACATGTCAATATAATCTAACTAAAAGCACCCTGGTTATTTCCTTAACAAGTCTAAGGTATCCCGCTCATGCCAAGTTCTATTACACGATCATCAACCACCTGAGCTTCATTCCAAAATCGCAAGAATCTACCCAGAATATACCCATTCTACATCCAAACATCTTGGATCATAATTTTTTATCTCATCAAGAACCACACCCAAAATCAATTATTTTATAAATCTAATCGAACCTTTCATCAAAATACAACCTTGATACCAAAACACCTCAAGTGATTTACATCTCAAAAAACACAAATCATATCCATTCCTATAACATATTCCCGGTAGTACCTCACATGAATATATCTCATAACAAGAAGTATCTACCCATGATTTCTGTCTCTAAGGAATTCACTATCCCATAATAACTCCCCTTTCAGGTTACCCTCACATATCATAACTCATCCAGAATATAATAGAAAAAAATTCCCACCATTTAGTTATAAAACCCAACTCACTAATATCTTGAGCTACATACCAAAGGCACTAGTCTCTACCACTTTTATCATAAACCACATATCATATAAACCACAAAACATAGGTTATGCCTCTTATCCCATCTCAAATATCACAAGGAAACTCATATGCCAAGACATCCACTCTAGGGTTCTTATATACATATACATATCAAGAATCCCATGCCAAGTCATCATCCCACTCTAGGGAACTAATCCTCATTGAGAATCTATATATCAGACTAACCCATTGAGGGCCACAATCTCATCCATACATACATAATAAAATCACCCTATAATGATTTGTATCAGGTATAACTATAGTCATATGGTTTGGTTAAGTAGAATTCTACCAAGAAGATATATTGGAAAACACTATATAGGTTTTTGTTGATATTTTAAGTAACCAAACCCATATCCCAATCACCCATAAGGGGTTCATTATGAATAAATACAACGCCTATACCAACCCACTATGGAACACTATACATACCTTACACAGAGAGACTATATAGTCTCCACCAAGGAGTATCTCTCCGTAAGATCCACATGATCACTCATTAGAATAAATATATTGTGCTTAAATTGAGTAAAATTACACTAAAAAGTAATATGGGAAATACCATATAAGTTGTTTTTGACACTTTAAACACCCAAACCCCTATCATTAGTGATATTAATGAACAAAAATATATTTTCAATCATATATTCCAAATTTGATGCATGTACATAGGGATATTTCTAATGGTCTAAGATATAAAAACCCATAAATCATAAATCTAAAACCCAAGTGTATCACACTATGTGTAATCATACAATCAGAATAGAAAAAAACTAGAATAATAATCCCATATTCTTGGTAATCTAAACTTTCTATCAGAAAAGGTGTTTATGGTGCACCAATCCCAGGTTCATAAAATGATATAACACTTTCCTATATCACCCATATACCACATCCCAAAATAATAAGACATAATAAAATGCTATGATACCAATTTTTAATGTTAAACTTCCTTAGACCACTTGACTTTTGTCTGGACTGACATTCACTATTTGACCTTAAGCATACCTCCCTATATGCTAGAGGATACTGACTAGCAGTGAGGGTCTAGGGTGTTACCATGAGGGAGAATATACCCTCATATCAGAGTTAAAAACCATCATAAATATCATCAAATGTCTATAATAGTAAATATATATATATATATATATATAATCAATAAAATGAAAAATCTATAACAAAATGGAAGCATAAATCATACTTCTCAACTGACAGTGGGGACTGGTATCCACCCAAAAGTATCTCATAAACATGGGGGATAGAATTCACCTAATAGTATCACATAACCTTGAGGGAAAACATCCACATGATAGTATCACACAATAGCAGGAGTCAACATCCACCCATTAGAATCACAAAAATAGTAGGGGCTAACATCCACCTAGAAGTATCTTGTAAATGTGAGTGATAACATCCAACTGATAGTATCACATAATAGTAATAACATGAGTTGGAAACCTACCCAAACCATCTCACATAACTAAGGTTGAACTCTCATTTTCATGACCTATCCCTATCACTACAGTCATAATGGTATCACAACATTAATTCGGGTTCTAAGGGGGCACTCAAAATCATTAATACCTATTACCACATTAACTCTCTCATTGGTTAACATAACACTGGTTCACCCACCAAGAGACCCTATATAACATCATAACATAGACACGATACATGGGTTCCTCTATCTTTATCTGAAATCTTAGGAAAAACCCATCACTCAGAGGGAATAACATCCATCAACATCATCATGGTCACATTACAACCTCATTGGACTCATAGGATAATCCCCATTGATATTACTCTTAAGAGATGGCATAATGACCATCCCACTTTACAAGTCATCCTAGGTTGGTATGCTCACCCCACTTATCTATAATATATCCAGGGTATACCCATCTAAGTAATTTCATACTAGTGGATGAATAATCACCCACACCAATATTAACTAACCCAAAGGATCTAAGGCATCATAAGTTCCCATAATATCATACTCTGGCCAATCATATTATTCAAAAACTATCATATATAGGGAGGTATCTAAGGTAAACTATGCTAAGGGCCCCTATACTCATTTATTTCCTTTAATTAATATCTATAAGTGTCCATATATCTCAAGGAATATGTTTTATAATCAAACCCTCGACCATCGGTGGCTGAGGCATCAAGCCAGTGCTCAAGGGTTCATCATGGCCTTGATACTTGCATCCATGTTTATACATTTTTCTTTAATAAAATAAATTATTTTATTAAAAAGGTCAATCATCCATAATGGTGAGACCACATATTACATTCTATATAAACAAATTTATAAACCATCAAGCATGTTAAAGAGACCACCTACCTCAATCAATGACATTTCCTTAAATCAAAGCATGACCACCATCACCTAAGCTTATCCAAGCCCATATGTCCATCATTGATCCATCTGAGGACCTATCACAAGACAAAAAATCCAAAACAATTAATTATAAAAAATTATAATTAATTTCTCAATTTAATTAAAAATGTAAAAAACACATAAAATATCACCAAGAAACATCTATTTTTTTAAACCTTGAGAAACAGGGTGTGTTACACTCCTAACACACACCCAAACCTAAGAAATATAAAATCCCTAACACCCATAGATCAATTCATTCATCAATTTTATCCAATTTAATAAAAAACACTAGATAAATCCATCAAGTGATGTATGTTTGACTAAATGGTGAGAAGCGACATTATTTCATCATCACGAGACACCATCTATCCATCACACAAAAAAATTCATCTTACTTAGATGATTTCACCATGATTTAGTGGAACCATTTAAAAAAACCATAGATAAAATCACAAAAAAATTAGAGGGATTTGAGTGGGAATAATAATGAATTCAAAATAAAAATATCTTACCTTATGTAGGCATCAAAACAAACCTAGAACCACCCATGCCATGGGGAATGAATAAGGGAAGGGGGAGAGGATATGTTAGAAAAAATAACCTCCTCCCATCACCCTTTGCACTCAAAATCCAAATATTCCAACAAAAAAAAGAACCAAAACTACCTCATTTAAGAAAATACCCAGGTGCTAGTCATGGTGTGACCGGGAGGGTCATGGAATGGCATTCCATTTCACTAAAAAAATTCATGACATGACCCAGGAGGCTATAATGTGATCATCCCAGCCAGAGGACCCGACCCTTGGTCAAACACCATCACTGTGTGTCACTTTATTTACAACATTTCTAGTTCGTAAGGTTCATCTCCTTACTTTTTAAGATTTAGGGTCATGGAATGATCTCTCACTTCATGACATGAAAATTTCGTAAGGTTTATCACTTATCCAAAAATAAAAAAACTTATCATGATATGAGGCTATAGGCCACATTGCAACTTATGAGTTGTAGTGTGACCTACTATAGGTCCACTACAACATGAATTATGGGTGGTGGTATGTCCTTCTACAATTTCTAAAAATTGGTAGCTGGTCCACCCCTAATATATCTCCAATGATTTCCTAAACACCCAAACCACCAAATGAACTTCAATATACATCCAAAAATATCCCATTGATAAGTTTAAAACTTTAAAATTACAATCCAAAACCTAGTTTTGAAAATAAACCCTTCTTCAGTGAAAAAAATTCAAATTACTTTTGAAATTTACAACTTGTAAAAGCACGGGGTTTTACACTAGTACCCATCCAACCATAACTCGATGGTAACTTTTACCGCTTACTAGAAAAAATAATTATTTATATCCTCCCAATAATCTCCCTTTGACCTAAAAATATATAATTTAACTATAATAATTAAATTTATGAATAAATAAAATTTAAATCAAAATAATTACCCATCTAGAAACTTGAAGATGTTATAAACTAATTACCATAGAGATTATTGTCCCTATGAATCATTACTGAGAATATCTAATAAAAAACACTGGCTATTGTTTCTCATGTTAGTTTTTTTATTCCCAAGTCTCCTCTTGCATAGGACTATGCTATCATAATACATATAAAAGCAGCATGATTTTTTTCCCACAAAGTATCCTCACTATAATAAATTATATGAATCATTTACTCAATAAAGGATTCATTTGTCTTTAATTCCACACCATCGATGTGAATTACATGATATAGATCTGGTTCATATTTCATCAACTAAGACTAATGAAATACATCATGAATTTTGATATATTTTAGAGGTAAATCTAAATGATAACCCAGTGTACCCCCTATAACTATGCTTCCATGATCAAAAATACTAAATTATGAGTCTAACATTTTCATTTGAGTGGATGAAAATTATATGTTTAATCATACCTATGTTGAACTTAATGAATCAAATGAAGGGATCTTATTGAATCATGATGGGTCAAGATGACATATTGAAAGAGATTTTAAGTATCTTATTGAAGTTTTAATAGATGTGTTAAACTTATGGAGTGAAGTTACCAGATCAATTTAAGGATTTGGATGAAATAATGATGGTCCGTAAAGGATTTTTGTAGTCGTAGGTTGCATTGTCTAGCCGATGAGGGGAACCCGGTATTCAGTTCTATATGGATAGAAGGAAAAATTATTAGGAAGTCCATCAGACAGCTGGTGGAAACTAGGAAATTTTTTTAAGGATAAAGAAAGGCCACCAGGTAGCTGGTGCTGCCCACCAGAAATACGGTAGAATCTAGGTAGGGGTAGAAAACTCCAAGAACACCATAAGACTTTTGGTGGTGTATACCAGCTAGCTGGTAGACGTCAGGTAGAAATTCAAAAATCATAAATTTGGTGGACCCTGTAGTATTCAACCAATGTTTGATGATCCTTAATGACTACCTTGGATTATATAATGTTACCAGAATTTTTAGAGCCTACAAATAAGATTCCTTGGAGGGTTGAAGATGAATTAGTGTAATGAACAATGAATTGGTGTGTTCCAATGATGAATAAAAGTGATTATATCTACCTATCTCAAATAACTCTTAATATCCAATATCAATTATCATTCTCTTAGGATCTCTTCTACCATTATCTATTTATCTCTCATCTCAAATTTTATTATCCATCTTGAGAGATAAGGGAGCAACATTGTAATATATTTTCACCTCATAAATCTCTCTCTCCTCACCACCCCTTCCACAAAGGGTTCTCACAACCACAAAGTGAGGGATGGGTGCTCACAATCAAAGTGAGGGAGTTTGGTTTCTTTCTACTTACACCAAAAAAATTTAGGAATTTTTTAATTGATCTATATTGAAATCAAGGGATAAATAACATAACCCTATTAACCCTAGGTGAGGAGACATAGGGTCTCAAATAGAGCTATTTCTTAACTCTTTATCAAATCACTTACTTTGTCCTTTATTTATTTCTATATTGAATATTCATATCGAATCACATAATTTTATATAATTAATCCACTATGATTATTAACTTTATTAACTTTTATAAATCATATAGAAATCATAATGATCTAATTTATTTTGTAATATCAATTTAATCATACCCTCTGTTTTAATTTTTATAAAGGAAATTCACCCCTATTTTTATATTATATCTAACCTACATTTGGTATCAAATAAGATATTTTTGTTTTTATAAAAGAAACCTTGTTTTAAAAAATTGATTTTAATTGTCAAATCTTAATCGATTTCAAAGTTCAATCTTTTTAAAATGGAAACTTTTTCAAAAACACCTGGTGGTCCCAAATCAAATCCCAGGGTCTTGCACCTTATTTTGATGTTTCTAACTATAATTTTTTGAAGACAAAAATGTTTAAATTTCTTATATCTATTGGTTATATAGCATTGAATATTGCAATGTATGGTTATATTCCTATGAGTAAAAAAAATAAAAATAGACTCCCAATGATATATATGCTTTTGAATTAGTTGGTAATGCTTTGAATGCCTCGAATTATGGATTAGACCCAAATGAATTCAATCATATTTATACAGGAAAAACGAATCATGAAATATGGAAAATCTTAGAAGTAACTTATTAAGAAAAAAATAAAGGTAAAGATACTATAATTTATTTGTATATATAATATTTTGAAAGTTTTAGTATGCATCCTAAAGATTCTATTACTAAAATGTTTACATGTTTTACAGAAAAATACAATGGAACAAAGTCTCTTGGTGATAATTTTTCTATATAAACTTTATTTAAGAATATTATTTTCGTTTTACCTAGATATTGGGATCCTAAATTAATGTCTATATAAGAAGTAAAAGACATAAAAAACATGTCAGTTGAAAAGATTATCATATCTCTAATGGTCTATGAGATAACCATGAAGCATCAATATAATAATGATCTAAAGAAGAAAAGGAAGAAAAATAATCCAAAAATAATATTTGATTTCAAAGCTATTGATGATAATGATTCATCTAATAATGAATCTAAGATAGAATGATTGACAAAGAGATTGAACAAATTGAAGATGAAGAAGAAAACAACTCATCATTCTAAAAAGAAAAATCAAAATAAAGCACCGACTGTGACATGTTATGAATGCAACAATAAAGGACATATTATACTAGAATTACACATCTAAAAAAAGAATATAAAAAATAAGAAAAATTGTAATAAATCTATTATTGTTCTAATGTGGAGTTCTATCAATGACTCCCTTGACTCTACTTCCCCAAATTAATCAAGTGAATCAAGTATTAAATGCCTCATGGATCAAGAGAATGTAGGTGATGAGGTTAGTTCTCCTACTTCATGTTCTTATTCTCACTCTTCTTCTTTATCTTACTCATTTATCCAAATCAATAATAAAAAAATAAATGATGATAAAAATGAACTTGATAATTTTTTGATGAACTCATTACAAAATATAGTGAACTCAACAAAAAATAAAAACAATTTCTCAATGAAAAAGATCAAATTTTAATGAGAAGTATTGAATTTATAAAGAAAAAGATGATTTGGTTTTGAAATTAAAATAACAACTAAATTTTGATATTTTATAATCCCAAATCAATGATATTAAAACATTTCTCATGAAATTCACCCAAGGTGAAAAAAATATAAATAAAATTTTGGTTTCTCAATTAAATATAAAAAATCATTTTGGTTTTGTTTTTTTAATAATGATAGTTCTTCCAAAAATTATTCTTTTGTAAAAGGATAATTTAAAGTTATGTTTTCTAATTATTATTTTAAAATAAGGAATCAAATTTATGAATGTAATTTCATAAACACTCAATATGGTATAACCAAATGTATCCATATTTCTTATAAAATATCTAATATAAAATCTCATACTAAACAATTTTTGAAACCTAAATCCTTATTATCTAAAATTTATAGACCCGAGTTTTTTTCTAAATAAAAATGCTTATCAGATAATATTATCTTACCCAAGTTTACATTGGTTCCAAAAGGAACCCAAATTTTATATTTTATAGGGATATGCCACTAATACTCATTGATATGTCATATGGTGGCTTCTCATTAATTGGATCAATATACTATACATTGTTTTGAGGATATTTTATCAAGATTAAATGCATTTCATTTCTATTGTTAGTTTTTCAAGTTGTTGATGAATACTAACTATTTTATGAAGTGTGAGTAATCTAATAATTATATTATTTATTATCCATATTTATTACTTATTCTATTTTAATCATTTATATTTTTATAGTTTTTTATAAGATTATAATTTTTGGTATGATAAAAGAGAATGTGCTTTATTATATTATAATTTGTGATATTTGATTTCATATCTTAGAATGTACTTGAATTTATTACCTTATATAATGTTTTAAAATATTAATTACTTGAAAATTTCTTTCAAATGTTTTAAAAAATCTTCTCTTTTATTGTTTTTATAAGGGGAAGTTCACCTTTTTCAAAATTTCTTCATCTTTGTTTTAAATTGGAAAGTTTTTTTCATTGAATATTTTAATTTCTATCTTGAATATTTTTAAAATAAATTCCCTTGAAAATATTAAATATCTTTTTATTTACATTGAAATTTACTAATTTTATAAAAGGGAGATTGATATATTTTTAAGATTATTTTTTTTGATTTTAACTCTTAATGTTATTGATATATATTTAATTTTTTTCTCTTGAAATCATTGATATTTTTATTACTCCCACTCTCTCTTATGGTAAAGTTTCCATTTCATCATTAATTACACTAATTGTAAGGGATTATTATCCTATGAAGTTTGAATAGATGTACATTCTTAATGGGGAATAAATTATTCTTGGTTTCAAATTCACCCCTCTTTTAATTACTTCTTGAACTTCTCTTTCCTCTATACCACTTGGATATAAATATTTATTCTTTCATACTCTTTATGAAAGGAAAATATATGTTTTATCTTTAAAATACTTATTTTCATTAAATAGAATAAGTTGGTTTTTTAATTTATTATTATTTTTTATTATCTTACTCTTGAATTTAAAATCAATACATTTTTATCTTATCTTTTTCAATTTTTTTTTCAAAAAATTATATTTTTTAAATATTGAGATTCACTATTATCCTTATATTTTTAATTTTTGAATTATTTTTTAAATATAATTTTAATATCATAGATTAAAATGATTTTTTTCCTTTTCCTTATTTTTTATAATTAAAATGGGGTAGAAATTTTGGTGGTCTATTGCATAGAAAATTCATACTATCCCAAAGGGGGGAATCTTATTGCTTGGAATTAACATTTATTTAATTATTAATCATATTGAATATATTATTTGATTTACACTTGATATTTTTTTATGTTAAGTGTTTTTGGTAATTAAAGGGGGGGATTATTGTACCTATCTATCTTATAGTGTTTTGATGATCACAAACACTCAATTATGTATCTAACATTTCCATTTGAGTGGATGAAAGTTATATGTCTAAGAAATCCTTTGTTGAACTTAATGAATCAAATGAAGGGATATTATTGAATCTTAATGGATTAGGATGACATATTAAAAGATATTTTAAGTATCTTATTAAAGTTTAAATAGATGTTTTGAACCGATGGAGTGTAGTTCCTAAATCAATTTAAGGATTTGGATGAAATTATTATGGGACATGAATGAGTTTTATAGTTGTTTCTTGCACCGTCTAGTCGATTCCATATTGACTGAAGAAAAAACTAGCAACAAGTCCACCAACCAACCAGTGAAAATAAAATATAATCTCTAGGTATACAAGAAGGAAAATGGGTAGCCATTTCTACCTACTGACCAACCAATGAAATTTGGGTAGAAGTAGTGAACTCCAGGAATACCACCAACCATTTGGTGGTTTATACCATATAACCAGTAGTATTTGAGAAGAAAGTAAAAAACAATAACTTTCGTGGACCTTTTGGCATTCAACCAAAATTTTAATATCTTTAAGGACTCCTTTGGATTCCATAATGTTCCAAGTGATTTTGGAGCCTATAAATAAGAGTCTTTGGAGGCTTGAAGATGAATCAGTGGAATGAAAAAATAATTTTCATATGACATTTATAGATCAAAGTGATAATAAAACTCTCTCAAAGACCTATAAATCACCGAATTCAATTATCAATCTCTTAGGATCTCTTTTACCATTACCTATCTATCTATAACATCCCATTACCCACTTTTGGATAATTTAATCCTCTTTACTTGTTTTCCTATTTAATTGGGTGTATCTTGGGACTCTTAAGTATGGATAAAATTTGCTGAGGAAAATGAAATAAAGTTCAGGGATGTATGTTTGTTTTAATTAATGGAGTCTAGTTATAAATGTGTAATGGATTAGTGGGTTTCTCCCTAAATTCAGAGAATGCTTGAAGTGGTTCGGGTTTTCATGTAAGAATTTGCAATTTTTTCTATGTACTAGAAATTTACACACTACGTAATGGGAAAACATGATGTGTAATGTTCTATAGGTTCATGTTGTTATATGAGTACACAACATGAAAGATTACATTACATATAAAGATTACATGATGTGTAATGTTAAAAATTGTGTTTTAAATAAAAAGGAAATGGGTTTTTTTAGTGTATGTGATCCCCATAGATTATAAAATGTGTAAAGGGATTACACACCGTTTAAATGTCATGGAAATGGATTTTAGGGTTTTATATGAGTGATATGTTTATTCATTCAACATGAATCCTCCTTTATCTCAACCTAGATATCCTCTATGGAAACTTTGGGAACCTACTTACCTTCTTGATCGATTTTATAGAATTTGATCATCAGGGTTGTGCATGATATCTATTCAGGTGAGTAATCCATTTTACTTCTTCATTGCCTTTGATCATAGTAGCACTTTTGCATTGTATTATCAGATCCATTAATCTATGTTGGTAATTATCTTGATTCCTTTCTTGATATGTTGTGTGATCTTGTTCTAGGGGATGATTCCTTTTTGATTGTGGTGTAATGGGTGTGCGTTCTTGAGGTATGTTATGATCTGTACTCTTATACAACCCGCTTTTTAAATTGAATCAATTCTAAGATGTGTGGATTGATTCTAGGAACTTATTTATTATTATTGTGTTCTTTCTATTGGTGGATCCTGTTGCGGGCAAGTGCAACCCGATTTTTGAGGTAGGTGGTTCCATCTCTAGCTTGTGTTGGTGAACTAAATTGATATGGTTTTTGATAAATTGTTTTATTAAATGAAATATAATGACTGAATGATTTGATTTATGTGTGTGGAAATGGGTTTTTGATAAAATATAGTTTTCCCATGGTTTTGGTAAATCAAAAGGGTTTTTCAAATCATTGTGAAATGGTTTTATGAAATGGTTTTCAAATAATGATATGATGAAATGGTTTGGAAAATTGAGCACATGCGAATCCTTAGGTACTTAGGTGGAAGGTGTAGTAATATGCCTCATCCACTATTGGGGGTTTGCTCATGGGGCTTTCCTTTTCTCCCTAGGCATGTTGTTCTAGGTAATTATTAGAATTATTGGGGGGTTCACTTTCTAGAGTGTTTTTATACTCTTTTGAATCGATACATATGTCTAGAGGCTTGATGTGCACACGATTGTATATGTTTAGGTGCTATTTTTTTAGCTATCCTGACCTAGTGCGATCCTTGGAGTGATGTTACCCGTGATTTTGGATAATTTGAACTATTTTGACTTGTACTATTTTGGTTATAATTCCATGTATTTGATATAATATGTGATGTATTATTTGGTTTTATTTGATACATCCATTTTGATATATGTATATGAAATTATTTGAAACTAATTTACCTGCTTCATTTGAAAATGTGAAAAAATGGAAATTAAATTGTTTTTCCATGATTTTGATATAAAAACTATAAAACATTATATCATGCCTCATTTTATTTAAATTTGATCATGCTTGGATTATTTTTGAGAGACTTGATATGGAACACCTGGGTGAGACCCTACTGATCCTGTTAGCTCACACCCAACACACCCCTTTGGCAGTGTATAAAACTAGTTATGTATTTCGATGTAGGGAAAGGCAGTGTGCCACAATGAGGCAATGAGCTTTTCTATCAGCTGGGTTTGGGTATCTAGATGGTGAGATGGTGAGATTTTCCTATGTTATCACATGTATATTTTTGGAGTATCTTTTTGGGTTCTATCATCCTTTGTATTTGTACTTGTCTCTTGGAGATTTTTATGCTACCTTTTTAGTTGCATTGATTTTGTTGTTCTCTTTATATTATGACATATATATATATATATATTCATCTTTTCTTTTACTATTTATTTCTATATATGTGTATATATGTCATATTATCTACTTTAGGTTGAGATAAATCGTTCCTTTTTTTATTGACGCCTGGGTGCTAGATGCCAGCCCCATGGGGATTGGGAATGCCCTAAGGGTATGTGGAAATTCAAGTTAGGTTCCAATTTGAGATGGTATTTGGGTCAGGTTCATCACAGTTTGGAATTAAATGAGGTTTTTACTCAAGATTATTTGTCTTGGGATGTTTGGTATACAGAATATAGGATTGTCGGAACTTGAGAGTTTGGTTGTGGTGAGTTCCTGGATAGATCTAGCCATAAAGAGACTCAAGTTACAATGGGATTTTGGGATGTGTATCTTCTATTTTGAGTTATGGATGTTAATATCAATTTTTTATTATGGGTTTTCTGGTTTATACTAAGATTATTATATTGTATTATTATTTATTTTATTTTGATGTGCAACAGTATGCCTCCAAGACATGTCCTGTGAGTTACTTAGGATGTTAACTGATGATCCTCAAGGAAATCCTCCTATGGATTATGAATTTATCGAGGATATTGTGCAGGTAGTTTGTGATGACAACCAGAATGTAACGCAAACTCAGAACATAGTTGTTAAGGTACGACCAGAAATTGTAGGAGATAGGGATCAATCATCTGAGTTCTTTAATGAGAATCCACCATACTTTAAAGGTACAAATGAACCTTAAGAGAAAAAGGAATATATTAACAAGATTGATCAGATTTTAAATTTTTTGAATACACATGAGAGTATCAAGGTGAAGTATGAGGCATTCAGACTTTAGGGTCCTAACAAAGGATGATGGAATTCCATGGAACTGGCTGATATGCACATGATCTTGGATTGGAAGGGTTTCAAGAATCTCTTCTTCCTGTAGTTTTTTTAGATTCACTGATAATGGAGAAGTCTCTAGAGTTTCTCTCTTTGTAATATAGAGATCATTCAGTGTTGGAACACACTAATCAGTTTTCTGAGCTGGTTCGTTTTGCACTAATGGTTGTAAAGAGTGACTAGTTGAAAGATCATAAGTAATTTCAGAGTTTGTGACTAGATATTAGATCAAAGGTATTTATGAAAAATCTTTCAACTGATACAAAGAAATTAGAAAGGGATATGATGGTATATATTAACATGGTAGTAAGGTTTGGATATTCCACCCCTTCTCTACCACCTAGTGGCAACTTCAGTGGTACTCTAGAGAAATATAAAAAGTGTAAAGACTATCACAGGAGCGGTGGAGGTGGTTCTTGGTAGCAGGCATCTTTGGTTCCTCCAGTTGTAGATAGTGGTGTGCTTATGACTTGATACCGGTGTGGCAAGGTCAAATACACATGATGTTATTTTCCTTCACTTGCAAATATTTGTAATAGTTTTGGACATTATGGCCATCTACATACTTTTTGTCAAACTATGTCTACACCTTGATATGGTCAGGGATCATCATCTCCAAAGGCTACCATGTCATAGTCAGATGCTTCAAAGACTATAGGGATCTATCCACATGCCTTATGTGTGAAGAACCTTCACACAGTAGATGATTTTTAGGAGGAGATAGATGCAGGTCTAGTGATGGTGAGAGGTACCATATTTATTTCATCTTCAGTATCAAATGATTTTTTTAATACTAGTGCTCCCCAATAATTTATATCTTGACATTTTTTTGATATGATTAAACTTCCAATGGATCTTATGTCCTTTTTTATAGATTTAGTGACACCTCTTGGGAAGATAAAAGAGTAGTGGTTTTAGTTTCCTTATTATGATCTATCAATAGATAATACATAGTTAGTGTGGTATTTTCTCATTCCTGATATAGATTTGTTTGTAATAATCATCAGTATGTATTGGATTTTTTATTATCATGATGAGGTTTATTTTTATCATCAGAATGTCTCATTTATTATGGTCTATGGGAGCTCATAGGTGTTTTAGGGAGAGTGGGATCTAAGGTCTGGTCATAAAGAAACTTACCACCCAGAGCTCAGGAGTTTTTTATTTGCTATAGTAGTTGATCCTGATGATCATTATTCTATTATTGATCTAAACTCTATTTTTAGGGATTTTCTAACATTTTCCTAGAATATTTCTATAGGATTCCTCTAAAGAGGGAGTTAGATTTTATTATTGACCTAGTTCTAGGTATGTAGCCCATTTTGATGCCTTCCTATCATATGGAACCAGTGAAGATGAAGGATATTAAGATTTAGTTGGAAGACCTGATGAAAAAGGGTTTTGTTTGACCTAGTTTTTTTCCTTAGGTAGATATAATTATCTTTTACAAGAATAAATATGGTTCTCTCTAATTATTATGGACTATCAGAAGTTGATTCAAGTAACAATAAATAATAAGTATCCTTTTCATCATGTTGATGATTTTTTTGATCAACTCAGAGTTTGAGAGTATGATATACCAAAGATGACTTTCTAGAGTAGATATTTCCATTATGAATATCTTGAGATTATATTTGGTCTGAATAATTCTCCTTAAATTTTTATGGCTTTGATGAATAAGATATTCTATCAGCATCTCAACACTTTTGTGGTAGTGTTCATGGATTATATTTTGGTTTACTTGAGATTCAAGTGTGAGCACAATCACCACTTGGGTTTGATTCTAGAAATCCTAATGAGTAACCTTTTATATGGACATATTTTTTAAATTTACTTTATGGAATCAATAAGTGAAGTTATTAGGGAATTTGATTTCTGATCATGGATTATCAGTTAATCCTAAGAGGGTAAAGGCTATCTTTTCATGGGAAGAGCCACATAATTTCTTTGAGATTCAGAGCTTCCTCGGTATTGCTGGATATTATTGATGGTTCATCAAGGATTTCTCAAATTTGGTGTCACCTTTTACTACTCTTACCAAGAAAGTGGTTAAATACATATGGGATATAAAGTGTTAGTCTTCTTTTGATGAGGTGAAATAACTTATGACATCATATCCTATTTTGATCTTACATGAGCCTGATAAGGGTATATGGTTTTTTTATGATTCTTCTCGAACTAGTTTGGGTTGTGTGTTCATATAGGATGATCATATGGTAGACTATGTATCTCTCTAGATTTGACTGAATAAGAATAATTACCCCACTCATGATCTAGATCTTCCCACATTTATGCATGCACTTAAGTGTTAGCAACATTATATTTTTGGGGAGAGTTTCATAGTCTTTTCTGATCATAATAGTTTGAGTAATATCTTTTTTCAGAAATACTTGAATCTTAGATATATAAGATGGGTGGAATATGTTCAGATGTTTGAATTTGATAATACCTATTCCCTAGGGAAGGGTAATTTAATTGCAAATGCTCTTAGCAGGAAAGTGCCATTGCAAGCTGTTCATGATTTGATGGAAGAGTAAATATTTATGGGTCTCTTTGATATATTGCATCTAGATGCTTAGGAGGAATTATTAGGTGTGGTTTTGGGCAGTGTTTAATTATCATCATCTCTCATTGAGTCTATTCAATAGAGTCAACATTAGTATGATGACTTTATATAAATTTGAGAAAACCTATATGGTGGTGAGACCATTTCAGGTTGGTCTCTCTATTTAGATGGTATTATTAGTTTTGGAAATCAGTTTGGTGTCCCAACATCTATGAGGAGCTTAGTTTTGTTTGATTTTCACATTTCTTCATGGGACATTCATTCAGGCTCTATGAAGATGTATTATGAAATGAGACACTGATTATAGTGTCTGGGTATAAAGTGTGACATTACTGATTATGTGTACCATTTTTACACATACCAATAGATAAAGGAAAAACATCTAAAACCTTCTAGTTTACTCTAGTATATTTATATGATGGTTTGGAAATGGGACGAGGTGTCCATGGACTTTGATTTTGGATTACTATAGACTTCCCAAGGGAGAAATTATATCTGGGTGGTGATTGATTGGTTGAAAAAGTTGTATCATTTCATTCTGAACAAGGACACTGCTAAAGTTGAAGATCTAGGTTAGCTATATATCCAAGAGGTTGTGAGGTTACATGGGGTTCTTTCTGCCATTGTTTTAGATAGGGGTCCTAGGTTTACTTAGAAGTTCTAGAAAAGTCTCCAGGAGGTGATGGGGACTCAGGTCAGTTTGAGTACAAGTCATCATCCATAGAGAGATGGTCAGATGAAGATTTCTATTCAGATCCTGGAGGATATACACCATATTATGTCTTGGATTTTTTAGATCTTTGGATATACATATGGTACTAGTTGAGTTTTATTTTAAAGTAAATTATTAGTTTTCAATCATAATGTATCCTTTTGAGGCTTTTTATGGTCACCTGTGCAGGTCACATCTTTGTTGGGTAGAGGTGGGTGAAGTTTCTTTGGTGGTATCGAGTTTGGTTCAGGAGATGTCCATGAGGATTCAAGATATACATTAGCATATTCTTATATCTTAGTGTTTACATAAATCTTATGGGGATCAAAAACATTTTACTTTAGTGTTTTACATAGGTAACCTAATTTTATTGAAAGTTTATCCTCAATCGAGTCATCTTTAGCTTGGAAAATACGAAAAGTTGGCTCGAAGATATGTTGGACCATTTGAGGTCACTGAGCATCTTGGGAAGGTTTTTTATTAGTTAGAATTTCTAGTTTAGTTTATCAGAATTCATGATGTTTTCCATATATCAAAGCTCAAGATATACCATCCTGATCCCTCTCACATTCTGAGATGAGAAGATATTGAGTTAGAGCCATATGTTTCTATTGTGGAGAAACCAGTAGAGATCACTGACTCTCAAGTTAAAGTTTTGTTGGACCCAAGCGTGTTCTTTTTTGGAAATTGAGTATGGTTTGTGTTTGTTTTTAATCCACAATGGGTTGATCAAGGAGTTTGAAAGATAAGTGATATTACAGTACATGCCTAAGTATTTGTTTAAGGTGGCACAATTTCCCATTGTTTTCTAAATTTTTAGGCCTTAAAATCGAGATTTTATCTTTTTGAAAAAAGAAGGTTTTATGGAAAGGAGTCCATATAGTATGGTTCATGGTTTGTAAAGGATAGTTTTTGGACTGCATAGGAGGTATGAAGAATGGTGAAGAAAAACAGAAAAGGTAGGATTTTTGCATAGTGGTGCTATGCAGACCGCAAATAACGGTACATAGACTGTGTAAAAATAATTGTTAGCAGGACATATATGGTTCATGGGAAGGTTCGCTGTACGCAGAAGGTAAAAAATTTGCAGGATGAATCATTATTTGTGGAAGAAAGGTGGTGATTTGTGAAGCCATGAAGGGAGAGAGGCGGTACATGGACCACATAGGGAAAAAAGTTCACATAAGGATCCATACACCATGAAGGTTGAACTGCATCGAATGTTTAAGTAAAATAGATTAACAAGATTTTTGGATCTATTTTCCTATATAAGGATCACTAATCCCCTCATTAATTAAAGATATTTTTATTAGAAATATAGGTGGAATTCGGTGAAGTATAGAGTAGTTCATGGGAAGAAAACCCCACGAAGGAGAAGATGTCTGTGAGGAGGATTCCATGAAAGGAGAAGTGGTCTATGGAGACAGTCCATGAAAGAGGTTTTGTGAGGCACTATAGCCCGCAAAGAAAAATGGTTCACGAAGTAGGGATGGTTTGTAGAAGATGGTTTGTAGATACATTTTGTGGAGGAGGAGCTGGTTAATGGGGAAGAAGAGGTATGCGAAAATGACACATGAAGGTGGCACACATAGGTGGTACAAAGAAGTGGTATGTGGAGGAAGAAAGGCTAGTTCACAGAGGAAAAATTCACAAACTATTAGTGCATGGAAAAGTGGTTTTCATCTACAGGTAAAAATGGGACTTCAACAGAGCATCCATATATAGTTGGGGATTCATATTTTCATGAAAATGAAGGCACCTACAAGTCCATAAACTCTGTGTGGATTTCTACCAAGATAGTGAGCTAGGGGAAGTCATTAGAAGTGTTCTGAGGGAGGTAGTAAGCCATCCCTAAAATATTGTAAAATAAGTGTGGCTGGAATAGAGTGAGTATGCCTAATATTTTGTACTTCACAACTAGTTAAGTTTAGTCGATTTAGGTGTGACCAACACACTTTCGGCATATGATCCTTGGACTAACCCTTAGTGGTGAACCAAGTAAAATTGTTGTGTTGAATATTTGCTGTGATTGCTTGTTTACTAGTCATTCTCATTAGAGAGGTTTAATAGGTTCCTACAAACATGAGAACAATATCCATAACTTTTTAAGAAAAATTTTAAACCCTGATTCACCCCTCATCTCTTAGGGTTTTTCAGTTTCTTTCAAGTGGTATCAGAGGGTACATGTTACTAGTGTTAAATCTATCCTTCATTTCTATCGTGGAGAATATAGTTAATGTTAGGGGTGTTCTCCATTTTTATTAAAGTAAATTTCAAATATGGAATAATAGGATGATATCTCATCTAAGATCTCTTTTAATAGAAGTACTATTTTCCACTTCATAAGGAATAAAAGTCAGTAATCCAATGGGGGATTTCTATGAATAATACAGATAAGAAAATTCTTGATGTAAATTCTAAAGCAGAGAATACCCTCAATAAAGATCTTTTTGATCAAATTTATCTAAAGGTGATGAGTTTTACTTCTACAAAGTATATGTGGGAAAAATTAGAGAATATATATGAAGGAGATAACAAAGTGAATAAGGATAAACTACAAGTCATGCACAATAGGTTTGACAATATGAAGATGCATCCTGATGAAAATGCAGATACATTTTCAATAAAATTACTAAATTTATAGGAGGAATTTGAGGGATTGGTTAAGAAATCAAATACATTTAAATTATGAAGAAAATTTTAAGAAGGATCCCACTTCTCTATAATCCAAAAGTGTCAGACCTTGAGGAAAGGAATATTTATAAGCATTATTTGGATGATTTTCTAAGTAGTCTGGTGGCATATGAAATGAGAGTCAAACCTAAAGATTAAATGACTCAATTAAGAAAGAAAAAATATTTCAAAGACATGGAAACAATTGAGGTGTATAAAGATACAATTGATGAAGATAATGAGGAAGATGAATTTATTTATCTTTTTTAAAATAAATTAAAGAGAGTAAAAGGTATATTTGAAGGAAAGATTCCATTGGCTTGTTTTCATTGTGATAGAGTTGGGAACATTGCCTCTTGGTGCTCAAGGAAGCTCGATGATAATGAAAGTGAAGCAGGAAATTCACAGAAGCCTCATAAAAAGTTTTATCAAAAGGGAGAATTCAAACCTAGAAATAAAGTATAAAGGAAGAGTTTTTTATGTAAAGATGAAGATGATGACATTGAATTATTTAAGGAAGAAGATCCAGAGTTTAATTCTAGAACCCACATGTCTATGATGGCTACAATTGAAAAGTGAGAATCATAAAAAGTTAAATCTAGAGATAATCAGTTGATCACTGATAATGATCTCAAGTTTCAACTTAAGGATTATCTGTGTAATCTTTAGAATCAAAGTAATAGATAAAAAAATGGAGTAGTTATGGAAGAATCATCAGAATATATTGATCATCTTGAAGTTGAAATTGAACAACTGGAAGAAGTAGTGAAAGAATAAAAAAAAATTTGAAATCAAAGAATATATAGTGTAACTACAGACCAAAATTGGAGAATAGGAAAAGGTCATCAATGAACTTACATCCAGACTATAAGAGAAGTCCAATAATTTTGAAGGTCTTGAAGAAGAATTTTTTACTCTTAGAAGTAAACTTGAAAGTGAATCAAATTAAAAATAAAAAAAATAAGAAAATTCAGTTTGGAAGATTCTCAGATGCTGAGCTGATAGAGAGAGATAATATTGGTTATGAAGGAGTATAAAAGGATTTAGATGATCAAAAATCCACATTCATGGGAAAAAAGTGGAATTGGTTGTGATTCTGAAACATCTAAGGCTAGAAATAAGATAAACCAAAATAAAGGAAAGCTAAAAGTTAGACATATTTCAAATTTACCTGAAGTCTTAACAAAGAATGATTCAAATCAAAGTAAAAGGAGAACTGAATTCTATCCTCAAGTTTCCCAAAATGATAGTTAGTAAAACTATTTTCCTAAGTAAGGATTCATGGGAAGGAATACAAATGAGAAGACATTTCCTCTTATAAAACATCAATTATGTGGCTATATGGGTCATACCATGTCATACTATGAAGAGGCAAGGATGTATTTGAATAGGGAAGAGTTAGGAAGTCAAAAAAAGATAATGAATTCATATCCTACTTCTTATATAAGAAATAATTTCCATGGATATTGTTTTCACTATTTTAACTTTGGCCATAAAGCTGTTTATTACAGGCAATGGAAATTCATGAACAATATATCTAGAACTCAGAGACAATCCAATACTCATCAACCAGAAGGTGTTTCTCTTACAAACATGTTTTATCATATAGAAGAAGAGTATGATTATAATGAACCTATTCACATGGAAAGGTTATTTTAATGGACATATTTATCCTTCACTCAATCTGATATTTCATGGAAGTAAAAGAAGAAAATTAAAAAATCTAACATTGCAGAAGTAGACCTAAAATCTATAAAGAACAACAACACCTAGATTCTTGATAGTGGATAATCATCCCATATGAAGGGAAATGCATACCTATTAACAAATTCTAATAAAAGGGTTAATGTAATAGTAAGGTTCTGTAATGATGGTGCTTTGAAGATCAAAGGTTGTAGAAGTACCGAACTATCTAATGGCGAGCTAAAGAAAACTGAAGTTCTCTATGTATAGGGTCTGCATCACAATCTCTTGAGTGTGAGTCAACTATGTGACTTAGGACTTATGGTGATGTTTAACCACAATGGGTGCACTATTAGAGTAAATACATGGATTTATATTATGAAAGGATGTGGAAAGATGAAAACTTACATTATTTTGATAGTAAAGAGAACATTTTATACATGACAGTTGAAGAAGAAAACAACTTTTGGCACTGATTATTGGGTCACATTAATGAACAAGACATGGAAAAGATATCTAAGATGACGATTATCATGGATATTCCCAATCTAAAGTGTGAATGGGAAAAGAATTGTGATGCATGAATTCCAGGTAAGTTGGTCTACAGTTTATATCAGCCAAAGAAGAAAAGAGAATCAAATCTTATTGATCTCATTCATACAAATGTATGTGGTCCAATAAATATTGCTGGAACATGTGTAGAAAGGTAATTTTTTCTTTTCATTGATGATTATAGTAGAATAAATTGTGTCATAGTTATAAATAGGAAATAAAAAGTGCTTTATTGCATGAAAATATATCACTAAATAGTCAAGAATGATATTGGTTGTACAATCAAAGTTCTGTGGTCTAATAATGGAGAATAATACACATCGATTGAATTTGAAAATTACCAGAAGAAACATAGAATACAATATGAGGTGGATGTTGTGTGAACCCTACAAAAAATGGAGTTGTTGAGAATAGGAATTGACAAGTGAACAATATATCCAAAAATATGCTAATTGAGAGTCGTATCCCTTAACATTATTGGAAATAGGTTGTTCAAGCTATAGTGTATACTCAAAATAAAATAGGTATTTATATAGGAGAAACCAAGACACCATATGAGTTGTGTCATGGAAGGAAGCCATATTTCAAGTATTTTTATATCTTCAGAAGTAAATGTGTCATTTTAAACAGAGAAGGAAATAAAGATAAGTATGGTGATGATGAAAAATAAGGAATATTTTTCGAATATTTAATGATTAATAAATCCTACAAATGTTTAAATAATCATCTTGAAAGAATTGTGGAAAGTAGTGATGTTAAGATCATTGAAGATAAGACTAAAAATAACTTGAGGGGATATTATACTAATATTATTGAAGATGTATAATATAGTGAACATATAATAGATTCAAATGAATAAGTAGAGGAAGGAGTGAAAAACATTCAGAGGTCAAAAAACAATGTCAATTTAGAAGAAGAATTAGAAGATGAAACCGTGGCTAAATAAAATTCTTCTAAACCTAATATGAGAAATCGAAGTGAAAAAATTGATCAATAAAAAATAATTAGGGATTGGAAAACACCCACACAGACAATTATAATGAAAAATAATGCACAATATGTCTTCTTATTAGTTGTGGAACCATCCTCATTGAATAAAGCTGCAAAAGATGAATCATGGGTTAAAGCCATGAATGTAGATTTAGATTAGATTGAAAAGAACCAAACATGAGATCTAGTGAAGAGACTCGAAAATCAAAATGTGATTGATAGAAAGTCGATTTTTAAAAATAAATTCTATGATCATGGAAATGTGATCATAAAAAAAGGTACGATTTTTGTGTAAAGGATATTCACAGATTGAAGTGTTGATAGTGAAGAAACGTTTTCTCCAGTGGCTAAACTAGAGTCAATCAGACTTTTTATTTCCATGAAAATTAAAAGAGGATACAAAGTTTATTAAATATATGTTAAAACAAATTTCCTAAATGGTTTTTTTGAAGAAGAAGTCTACATCGAATAACTAGTGGTTTTTCTTCTTAGTAATAATGAAATGAAGGTTTGTATATTAAAGAAGGCACTATATTGTTTGAAAAAGGAACCATAGGCATGATACTATTGGATATATTCTTATCTAAATAAGATCAAATTTAAAATAGGAGGAGTGAATTACAATCTCTATGTGAGTAATTCTCAGAAAGATCAGTTCATGGTACTGGTGTACGTAGATGATATTATATTTGGTGAAAGAAAGTAGTGATTAGTGGATGAATTTTCCAATCACATGAAATCAGAATTTTAAATGTCTATCATTGGTGAACTCACATACTTCTTTGGATTTCAAGTGATTCATAGGAAATACTAAACTTTTATTTCTCAAGAAAAGTATGCAAGATAGTTACTGAATAAATTCAATATGCATGAATCCAAACCAATTTCTACTCCAATTGCAGTTGGAACTAAACTTGGAAATCATGAGGATGGGACTTCTATAGATCCCACCATGTTTAGGATAATAATTAGAATATTACTGTACTTAACTACAACATGAAAAAATATTGTCTTTTCAACATGATTAGAAACCTACTTCTAAAGTAATCTGAAAGAAGAACATATAATAGCAGTTAAACTAATCATGAGGTATGTTCAAGGTACTCACAATTATGGATTATACTTTGCAGCAGGAATAGATAATGAGCTATCAAAATTTTTTGATGCTGATTGGGCTGGAGATGTGGTGGATATAAATTTCATAAGTGGTGGAGAATTCTTTATTTTCAAGAAATGTGTGTGATGGTTGAGTAAGAAACATGAAATCACTTATCTTAGTACTGATGAAGCTGAGTATATCTCTACTATAAAGGCTTGCACTCAACTATTATGGATAAAGAAACAACTTATTGCTATTGGTGATGAAGTGAAATAGATGATGGTGATTCACTATGATAACAAGAGTGTAATTGATCTTATGAAGAATCATATTCAACATTCTTGTACAAAACACATTGAAATCAGATATCACTTTATCAAGGAAAAAGTTGAACAAGGCGTGATGAAAATGGATCATGTTTCAACTAATTATCAAGTGGATGATATAATAACCAAGACATTGTCAACACATGTGTTTGATAAGCATTAGTTGAACCTTGGTGTTTAGCCACGTCTCAGTTCATGAGGTGGTTTCAAGTGGTCCCATATCCCCTTTTATGTTAACTATTTTAATATTTTTGTAGAATTTATTCCGGTTTAGGGGAGATATGATCTAAGGGGAGTATGTTTTAAGATCTAAAATGAAAAATACTAGTTCTTTGAGTTTATTTCCAATGTAAGAGAATAAAAAAATTCAATACTATGAGGTTTGAGGAGACATGAAATGATTTAGGACATTTGAGAAACAAAGATTGGAAATCTTTAAGAATTATAAGGCATGAGAACCCAATTCATCCTTACCCTATTATTTTCTAAAATAAGCATTGATCATGTAGACTTAAAGTATTAGCTAATTTGTTTCTTGTATATCGAGTTTTGATAGTTGCAGGTGCTTCATTGAATTTATCTACAGATTGACAACAAACCCAAAGGGGGAGATTGTTGGACCCAAGGGTGTTATTTGATGGAAATGGAGTATAGTTTGTGTTTTCTATTAATATACATTGGTTTTATCAAGTAGTTTTCAAGACAAGTGATCTTATAGTATAGGCCGAAGTAGGTGTTTAAGGTTGCACAATTTCCCAGTGTTTTACAATTTTTTTGGGCCTCAAAATCAGAAGTTTATATTTTTGGAAAAGGAAGGTTTTATGCAATTTTTTTTTTCATATTATGGTTTGTGATATATGAAGTATAGTTTTCAGATTGAATAAGAGGTATGTGGAATAGTGCAAAAAAAATAAAAAAAGGCAAGATTTCCATATAGTAGCGTTATGTGGACTCTGAAGCGTGGTAAACAGACTGCGAACAAAGAACGATTCATGGGACATATATGGTTCATGGGAAGGTTCGCAGTATGCAAAATAAAAATGATTCATGGGACAAATTATTGTTTACAGAAAGGAGGTAGTGATTTGTGAAGCCATGAAGGGAGAGAGGCAGTACGTAGACCACATAGGGAAAACAATTCGTAGAAGGAGTAGTACACAGTGAAGTCTATACAGTCTAAAATGTTTAAGTAAAATGGATTAGCAAGATTTTTAGATCTATTTACCTATAGAAGGAACAATAATACCCTCATTACTTATAGATATTTTTATTATAAATTTCAGAGGAATTTGATGAAGTTCAGAGTGGTTTGTGGGAATACCACCCTATGAAGAATAAGAGGTTCACGAGGAAGATTCCACGAAAGGATAAGTGTTTTACAGAGATAGTATGCAGAAGGGGTTTTGCATATCATTTTAGATCAAAAAGGAAAATGGTTCATGAAGCATGGATGGTTTTCAAAAGATGGTTCATAGAAGACAGTTTGCAGAAGACATTTTGTGGAGGTGGAGTTAGTTCGTGGGGAAGAAGTGGTACACAAAAACAGTATTTGGAAGTGGTATGTGGGGGTGGTATGTGGAAGTGGTACATGGAGGAATCATGGAAAGTTCATAGAGGAAAAGTTCACAAACTATCAGTGCACAAAAAAGTGAATTACATCTATAGATAAAAACAGGACTTCAACAGAGAATCTATCTATAGTTGGGGATGTATATTTTCATGGAAATAAAGGGACATACAAGTCCCTAAACTGTGTGTGGATTTCTCCCAAGAGAGTGATCAAGGGGAAGTTGTCAGAATTGTTTCGAGGGACATAATGAGATATCCCTAAAATATTGTGAAATTAGTGTACCTGGCACATAGTGACTGTTCATAATTTTTTGTACTCCACAACTAGTAAAGTTTATTGGATTTAGGTATGACCAACACACTATTGACATATGCTCCTTGGAATAGACCTTAGTGGTGAACCAAGTATTTTTTTTTGTGTTGAATCTTTTCATGTGATTTTTTACTACTCATTCTCATTAGATAGGTTTAACAAGTTCTTACCAATGTAGGAAAAATATCCATCACATTTGAAGAAAAATTTGACACCCTGATTTTTCCTTCCTCTCTTAGGGTGTTCTGGGGTCCTTCAAGTCTTTCATGAGAAGTCGATTCTATAACAACCCTTCTATTTATTGCATATTAATGGATGATTTATTACATAAGATTACACTTAATAAAAACTAGAATACAAAGAAGTATAGTGTCTTTGGGAATTAATTAAATTACATAACAACTTAAAATAATAAATACAACATCTTTATTGAAAACTTCATTAACATGATCATAATATTCCTTCATACTTAAAACTACATGGGATACCTTGGGGACATACATAAGAAATGGGTGAGATATAAATCCTAGTAAGGTAATAAACATGGCATAACATAAAGAAAATAACACAATTTATACAATAAGAATATCAATAGGGCATAAAAATAGTGAGAATCATAGACATGAACAATAAGGAATAATATAACATGATAACATAAAGGCAACATGAGAATATGGAAAAAACTTAAAACACTGCATCATAAACATAAGTCAAGTCTAACTTCCAAGAAATCATGATGGAAAAATTCATGTGAATAGATTAGGTTCACTCACTAATACCTTTCATAATGTCTCATGAGACTAAAATATTACCCAATGCATTGGATCACTATATAATTCTATACACACCTATCAATTTCATTTCATTCTCATGCTTAAGTGTGCCATATAGATCAAAAAACATGGAATCGTTTATCATAGAATTTTATTCCATAACCATGGAGTGTGTATTAAATAAATTTAAGTACCCAATAAATAAGTATAAGTGCATAAATGTGAATAAACTTGATAGGAAATGTGTACATGTATTCACTACACGATTGTTTGGCATGGGAAATCGTGTGGAATTTGGCAGTATAACATCTTCAATTAAAATTCATAAAATGGGTTGATGTGAGAGAAAGGGGTATATAATTATTTTTATAATAAATTGACAGTAATAGAGATATGAAAAAACATATCCCAACAATATTAATTTAAAATATAAGGCATACAATAATGAATAAACCTAAATAAAGAGGAGAATGAAAAAGATCCCTTATTAAAGTTTGGCATAGTAAGGGGTGTACAAAAAGGTTCATGAGAGGGACTAATGCGAGTGAAAGGGATATATAATTATCTATAAATTATAAGGTAATTAATGTGGTTCTATGAAAACATACCCAAACAACCACAAATTAAAACTAAGAATCATAACATAAAAGAGGTGCTTGAATGGAAATGAGAAGAGAGAAATCCCTTACAAAATATCAGTATAGTAATGACTTAGGTAAAGGTAAAAATGAGAGTGGATAAATGATACATCATTAAAATAACATAAATTTTATAGTAATATAATTTTTATAAATTAATTAAAATATAATCAATTCAAATTAAAAAAGACTAATTTCAAGGAAGGTGCTTGAATTGATAGGAGGAGAGAGAGGCCCCTTACCTTTAGAGGGTGATTCCAAAAGTATGGGAGGAGATTATTGAGAGCTTGGGGGCACCTTGGGAGGAATATAGAGAGGGGAGAGAAGAGTAAGTATGTGATCCAAGTATTTTGAGTGAAGATAAATGGGAGTTAGTGTGGGTTTATATAGGAAAAGGGATAAGAGTTCTTTATTATTTCCCAAACTTAGTTTTTGGACTCTATATAATAAAATAACCAAAACCACAAACATTACCATGTTTTTACCCATGGTTTTAGAAAAATGGGACTGGTTTTAATTCTTTTATATGTATAAGAGTATAAATTAATAAAATAATACAATTTTTTATGTGGAAGTGAGTTATACTCTTAAAGAAATGATTTTAAAACCTTAAAATATATTAATGATTTTGGAGGATTCATAAAGGATTTGTAAAATTAATAAAATAAAAAAACAACATTATTTTAAAGTTAAACATATATTTAGTCGTGGATACCATTTATAGCATTTATTACATCAATTTTGGGGTATTATGATGTCATAATACACACCATATATTTGTACTATATTTAATTTTTACCCAGAAATTCGAATGTCTCAGAAAATTATGAAAAATTCACCGTTGGATAATTTCAAAGTTATGATTCCAAAAATAATATTCATTTTATCTAAATAATTTTATAAATATATGAATTTTCACTATTAAAATATAATTTTCATTTATTTATAAATGTTGGGTTTTTTGACAATAATTATTTTTGAACCCTTATAAAAATTGTATTTTACTTCATAAAAATTAAATAATTATTTATATTTAATTAAAATTATTTAATAATAATATTTTATTAAAAATATTATTTATTTTAAAAAACCATTAAATTATCAAAATAAACATCTTAATTGAAATTTAATACTAATTAAAAATATAATTTGTGTTTTATTGTATAAAAATAAAATTATTTATAAAGTAACAATAATAAAAAAATATGAACATTATTCTATTGAAAATACAATATAAATATTTATATTATTATAGTCTTGATATATATACCTTTAATAAACCTGAAGAATCCCTAAGGGTAAGGTGCATGATAATGATACTTTCATGGGTGGTTCATTATATATGGTTTGGGTCGTGATATTAATGAGTTTGAACTTCTACTATAAACAGTTTAACTCATTCTTAAGTTGTTGGATCTCAGATTGGGATTGGTTTAGGGAAAATATTTATGATTCTATCTCCCTTTAAATCTCTGATAAATGAGCTTCATAGGGTATGATCCTACTAGTTGAGGCCATCACTTCCTTTTTTTGTGTCAATTGGATTTATCAAAACACTATATTTATACTAATCATATGATCTCTGTTCAATGGTTATATTATTAATGGTAATGATGCTTAATGGTCATTTAAATATTATATGATATAATAAAAAAATAATTTCATGTTTTTTCTATAACCATATTAAATAATAATACATTTAATTAAATTATAAAGGGAATTTTACTTATAATATTTCGATTCATTACAATATTACCCATTCAGAAATTTCTCCCTCAAAATTTTCATTTCCCACACTAAAATTAAATTAGGGTAATTTTGTTTCATCACCTCCTCTGGTTCCCACATTGCTTCTTCAAACTTGTGGCTTCTCCACAACACTTTGATAAGGTGCATTGTATAATTTCATAGAACTTTGTCTCTACAATCTAATATTTTCATCAAATTCTCTTCATAGGAAAGGTCATTATCTAATGGTACCACCTCTAGATTGAGTACATGTAAGGGGTATGGTATGTTCTTTCTCAAGAGGGATACATAGAATACACAATGTACTTGAGATATGTTAGGTGGGAGTGCCATCCGATAGTCTATCGCTCCAATGTGATCAAGGATATCAAAGGGACCGATGTATCTTGGACTAAGCTTTCCCTTATTCTAAAATATCAACACTTTATTCCATAGTGACATGTGGATGGATACCATGTATCCAACATCAAACTCTAGGTCTCATCAATGATTGTCAGCATAGATATTCTGTCGACTCTGAGAAGCCTTGATGTGATACTGAATGGTCTTAACCATTTCCACCATTTCCTTGACCATTTAAGGACCTAGTAGGTTGTATTCCCCAACTCCATCCCAACATATAAGTGTTCTAAACCTTTTCCCATAAAGGGATTCATAGGGTTACATTTGGATGCTTGAGTGGAAACTGTTATTGTATGAGAACTTGACTAGAGGAAGATGTTAATCCTATCCTCCTTTAAATTCAATTGAGCATGCTATCAATATGTCCTCAAGTGTCAAGATAGTCTTCTTAGATTGTCCATCAGTTTAAGGGTGATAAGCCATGATGAATTTCAACTTAGTATTTAGAGCATATTGTAGACTCTTTGAGAACTTAGAGGTAAATCTTGGATCTTGATCAGATACAATTGATCATGGTGTTCCATGTAGCCTAACCACTTATCTAATGTATATCCTTTCAATTTGATCAAGTGAGAAGTCCTATTGAATAAAAATGAAGTGTTCAGTATTTGTAATATCATCCACCAAAACCTATATATCATTATTTCCTCTTGATGTCTTTAAAAGAATAATGAAAAAGTCTATGGTGATGATTTCCCATTTACATGTAGGTATGGAAAATGGTTACATCATCCCCTTGGATTTTTACCTTTATTACTTCACTTGATGAAATATAAGACATGTTGATGTATATTCCATAATTTCCCTATTCATATTTTCTCACCAATAATGCTACCAAAGATCTCTATATATATTTATGTTCCCAGATGGATGAAGAAATCCAAACTATGCGCATCATCCAACAACTCCTTTAACTTAGGATTTGATTGTACACATAGTCATGAACCAAATATTATAACTCTTTCATTAACATTGAACCCTAAATATTTCCATTTTTTTATAGTTTCTACTTTATTATAAATTCCCACATCATATCTTTGAGTATCCTTGATCGTTTCCAAATGAGAAGGTTGAACAATCATTTGTGAAAGGATTGGTGATGTTCCTTACTTTATGATTCCCATGTCTATACTCTTAAATTATAAGAATATTGTATCCTTCTCAATTATCATCAATAATAAAATTCTCAGATCCTTTATACTTAGAGTATCTACCATTTTATTTTCTTTTACAGGATGGTAGTGGATTGAGCAGTCATAATACTTGATCAGATCTAACCATCTTTGTTGGAACATATTTAGATATTTCTATGTGAATATTTACTTGAGGATTTTGTGATTCATACATATTTCACACTTATCCCAAAAGAGATAATGTCACCATATTTTCAAAGTGAAGATCACTAAAAATAAATCTAGATCATGCGTTGGGTAGTTCTGGTCGTGAACTTTCAACTACCTTGAAGCATAGGCTACAACCTTTTCATTTTTCATTAACACACAACCCAAGCCCTTCTTCAAGGCATCAATGAATACCATGAAAAGTTCTCCACTTGTGGGTAGTGTGAGTATAGGTGTAGTGATAAACCTATTTTTAAACTCATTAAATATCTATTCACATTCATCATTCTAAGAAATCTTGACTCCCTTCCAAGTTAGCTTGGTTAGAGGGTTTAAAAATTGGGATAAATTTCTCACAAATCGATGATAGTACCCAAATAATCCAAAGAAAATATGAATATATATCACATATGTTATCCTAAACCATCTATAAATTGATTTTGTCTTTTAAGGGTCCACATATATCCCATTTCTTGTGATAAAATTCCCCAAGAATGAGACTTCCTTCAACCAGAACTCACATTTGCTATACTTAGAATAAACCTTTTCCTTTTATAAGGTCTTTAGCATAGTTCTTAGATGCTCCTCATGATCCTAATTTATTTTGGAGTATATTATAATATCATCTATAAATACCACCAATTTTTTTTCAAAGTAATCTCTAAAGACTCTATTAATCAAGTCTATGAATATTTCTTGAGAATTAGTGAGTCCAAATGGCATTACTATGCCCATTCCTTGTATGAAAAGTAGTCTTAGAGATGTCCTCATTCTTCACCATAACTTGGTAATATCTTGATCATAGATCCACCTTGTAGAAGTATTGTGCTCCACACAATTATTCAAACAAGTCATAAATCCATGTAAGAGGATACTTGTTCTTTATCGTGATCTTTTTGACCTCATGATTGTCAATGAAAAGGCACATTACCTATCCTTTTTCTTCATGAAGAGGACTGGTTCACCCTAAGGTGAAGCACTTCAGCATATGAACCATTTATCCAGATTCTTTTATAGTTGTTTATTCAGCTCCTCAAGTTCTTCAACAACCATTCTATATGAATTATTGGATAATGGTAATACCCCAAGTATAAGCTTGATTTAAAA
This sequence comes from Viscum album, assembly GCA_963277665.1. Lineage (NCBI taxonomy): Eukaryota > Viridiplantae > Streptophyta > Magnoliopsida > Santalales > Viscaceae > Viscum > Viscum album. The sequence continues at coordinate 690,965,395 of OY728164.1, forward strand.
TTTAACCTCTCAGTTAGGAGGAAGACTAGAAAATTCCTCAGGAAACACATCAACATATTCCCTCACAATAATAATGTATTCAAGGATGATCCTTTAATTAGACTCAATTATTTGATCTAGATATGATTTCTCGTAGGGAAATAATATCCATGATCAAGATGTTTGTGCTAAATAAGATTCCTCCTCCTCCTTGCACTTGTACATAATCAGAGGCCGATTCATGATATTGAGAGTGATTTTCTTCTCATGGAAATTTATGATGGATCAATATAGGGAAAGACAATCCATACCCTAAATTGATTCAAATTCCAAAAAAATAAGTATGACAAGGTTTTATGGGAAGTTAAACCCACAATTTTTGATAGGGTGGGAGTTATATACTTAGGATATAATAATTTCCCCATTTTCTATTTTCACTGATATCTATACTTTCATGCTTTACGGCTGTGTTTGAATAATTATACTAAAATTTCATGATATTAAGGAATAAGTAGAACTAGAATAAAAAAGTAAGTTTTCTATTCTAGAATGAATAACTAGAAATACCTATCACCACTTCATTGTCAGGATCCACCTTAGCAGTTGTGATGATAAAATATCATCCTTGTTTCCTTGGAGGTTATTTTATGTCTTTGAAAACCCTTGTCTTAGTGCATTGGTTTGAAAAGTTACTTGGTTAATTTTAATTTAAGAAATTAAAAAAGCACTGAGGGTTGACCAGAGAATTCCTTTAATCCACCACATTGGTGGGTTTCTCCTATCAATAATCACTATATAGGTTCCCTTCCTTCCTGCACCTAAATCATTCCCTCACCCCCTTAGTCAATTTCTAGGGTTCTTCTTTTCGCACCTTTTACAAGTAGGATGTTTAAATTTCTTGGAAATATTATATTTCTCCATAAGGTCGTTAAAATTAAACTCCACTTTTCTCTTTTTATCTTTATGACACCCTTGAGATTCACCGATATCCATTTTGACTTTGAGGGCATATCAGACAATTTTCTCATAGCTATCAAATTCTTGGATCACCATGGATTTTCATAGACTAGGTTTTATCCCACCAAGTAATGGGTCAACCTTGAATTCAGGGGTAATGAAAAAGATGAAGGTGTATCGTGCAAGTATTGTGAGGTTTTCCTCATACACCTTGATATATTCACCATATTTTTCTTGAGGTGAAGGAAATCCGTTTCCATTTTAAGTTAGTGAGTTCAAGGAAAACATTTATCGAAAAAAATTCTCTAAAATTCCTTCCCCCATTACTTTGATCTCTTCCTCAATATTCGTATTCCTGATCAATTTCCACAACTGATCATCTTTTCCCTCTATATGAAAAACATCCAATAGAACCTTATCTTTCTCAGAACATTGAAGTATATATAAGATCTTCACAATAGATTTGATCTATTGTTCTGTGATTAAGGGATCGGATGATCCATTAAAGGTTGGAGGCCTTTATTACACAAATTTATAAATTACAAATTTCTATTTCTTTGAGGGATTTGGGAACTCCTCCCGATCTAGGTTTCTATTCAAAACATGATTCAGCTGAGAAAGTATTATCACAACGTTTTCAATTCCTACTACCATTGGGTTGGGAATCTCATTCGTGTAGTCATCACATTTGTCATCACATTAATTTTTTACCTAATTCCTCTAATTTCTGTCCAATGGCTAAAATAAAGGGAAAATTATGGATGATTATTTTTAAACTATTAAACACATAAATATGAATACAATTACATTAAATAGATAACTTATAAATTAAATGTAATTTCTTGACTTATGAATTTCTAGGATTCAATATATGTTATCCATGATCTATTTCATAACATATTTTCTTATAGGTTTTTTTGTTCCCTTAATGATGGTTTGTAATGAGATTATGAATTTTCCAAATAATATCCCTCAGGAGTGTCAAACTGGGTGTTTAACAAGGCCTGTTATCATGAACCAATTCCTGGTCAAGTCTTGCTCAATGCAGTGTTTTCAGGTTTTACCCCTATATACACCTGTGCTCAATCCACATCCACTTGTAATATCTAGAAAAGGATGAATTTTATTGATAAACCACTTACTCCATACTTACCAAAATTTAAGGATATTTTATTATACTTAGTCTTATTCATAAGTATATCTCTATAGTTTTCTAATCCTAATCCCAAAAATAACTAAACTTTTCCTATGATACCAACTATAACAACCCTTCTCTTTATTACATATTAATTCATGATTTAATACATAAGATTACACTTAATACAACCTAGAAGATTGAGAAATACAGTTTCTTTGGGAATTAGGTACATTATATAACAACTTAAAATAAGAAATACAATATATTTATTGAAATCTTCCTTAACATGATCATAATATTCCTTCGTACTTAAAACTGCATGGGATAACTTGGGGACATACATAAGAAAGGGGTAATCTATAAAGCACAGTAAGGGAATAAACATGGGATAGAATGATAAAATAATACATGTTATACAATAGTAATATTAATGGGTTATAAAAGGAGTGATAATCATAAACATGAATAATAAGGTAGGATATAACATGATAACATAAATCTAATATGGGAAATGTGACAACAACTTAAAACATTGTATCATAAAATAGGTTAAGGATTACTTCCAAGACATCATGATAGAAAAATTACCATGATGGATTAGGTTCACTCCCTAATCTCTTGCATGTTTTATCATGAGACTAAAAAATTAACCAATGCATTGGAGCACTATATAATTCCAGGCGCACCCATCAATTTCATTTCATTCTCATACTTAAGTGTGCTACATAGATCATAAAACATGGAATAATTTATCGTAAAATTTTATTACATGATAATAGAGTGTGGAATAATTACATGTAAGTCCCAAATAAATAAGTACAAGTTCATAAATTTGAAAACACTTTATAGTAAATGGGTATGAGTATTCACTATACAATTGTTTGGCATGGAAAATCACTGTGGAATTTTGGCAGCATAACGACGTCACTTAAAATTAATAAAATGATTTGATGGGAGATAAAAGGGTATATAATCATTTTGAAATTGAATTTAGAGTAATAGGGATATGGAAAAACATATCCCAATCATAGTAATTGGAAATATAATTCATAATATAATAAAGAAATTTGAATAAATAGGAGAAGGAAAATGACCCCTTACTAAATTTTGGTATGGTAATGGGTGTAAAAAAAGGTTCATGATAGGGATTAATGAGAGTGAAATGGGACACTCATTATATATAAATAATAATTTAATTATTCTGGTTGTATGAAAACATACCCAAACAACTACAAATTGAAACTAATAATCATAACATAAAATAGGTTCTTGAATGAAAATGAGAAGAGAGAAATACCTTACAAAATCTCAGAATTGTAAAAACTTAGGTAAAGGTAAAAATGATAGAGGATAAATGATATATCATTTAAATAATATAAAATTTAAAATAAGTTAATGTTTATAAATTAATGATAACATAATCAATTCAAATTAAAAAAAATTCAAGGAAAGTGCTTGAATTGAAAGGAGGAGAGAGAGGCACCTTACCTTGAGAGGGTGATTCCAAAAGTATGGGAGGAGTTTCTTGAGAGCTTGAGGGAACCTTGATAGGACTATATAGAGGGTAGGTCATAAAAAGAAAGAAATAAAAGGATTTTTAGTGAGGATAAATGGGATCTTGGGTGGGTTTATATAGGAAAAGGTAAGGGAGCTTTTTATTATTTCCCAAATTTAGGTTTTGGAATCTATATAATAAAATAACCAAAACCAAAAAAATTACCATGTTTATAATTATTTTATAAGTAAAAGTTTCAAACTTAATAAAATAATACCCTTTCTAATGTGGAAGTGAGTCATACTCTTAAATAAATGATTTTAAAACCTTAAAATATATTAATGGTTTTAGAGGAGTCACAAAGGATTTATAAAATTAATCAAATAACAAAAATAAAATTATTTTAAAGGTAGAAAAATATTTTTTCATTAGTACCATTTATAGTATTTATTACATCACTTTTTGGGGTATTATGATGTCATAATACACACCGTATATTTACACCGTATTTAATTTTTACCTGAAAATTCGTCTCTCTCAGAAAATTATGAAAAATTCACCATTGGATAATTTTTATATTCTAATTCTAAAAATAATATTAATTTTATATAAATAATTTTCTAAATATATGAATTTACACTATTAAAATATAATTGACATTTATTGAGAAATGATGGGTCTTTTTGACAATAATAGTTATCAAACCCTTATAAAAGTTACATTTTACTTCATAAAAATAATATGATAATTTATATTTAATAAAAAATATTTAATAAAAATATTTTATTAAAATATTATTTATTTCAAAAATATATTAATTCATCAAAATAAATGTATTAATTGAAATTTATTACTAATTAAAATACAATTTGTCCTTTATTGTATAAAAATAAAAATCATTTCTAAAGTAAAGATAAGAAGAAAATATAAACATTATTATATTGAAAATAAAATATAAATATTAATATTATTATGGTCTTGATACATATCACTTTAATACACCATCCAATTACCTAAGGGAAAAGTGCATGATGGTGAGACTTTCATGGGGTGGTTTGAAGTATGTGGTTTGGGTTGTGATCTCGATGAGCTTGAAATTATCCTGTAGTCAGTTTTGATCATGATTAAGTTGTTGGATCTCATCTTGGTATTGGTCAAGGGAAAATTATTGTGATTATATCTCCCTTAAATATCTGATAAATAGGATTCATATAGCATGATCCTACTAGTTGAGGCCATCACTTCCTTTGTCTGTGTTAATTGGATTTATCAAACCCCTATATTTATACTAATCATATGACCACTGTTCAGAAACTATATTATCATGGTAATGATGATTAATGTTAATTTAAATTCAATAGGATATAATAAAACCAAATTAGTGTATGTGTTTTCTATAACCATATTACATAAAAATACATTTAATTAAATCATACGAGGAATTTTATTTATAACAATTCAGGTCGCTATAGAATCCATTGCCCAGAGTGTTATGGAAACATGTGTTATATTCTCATGAGACTTGGGAGCATGATTATTTGTTGAGGGAGCAATGGACTCACCTATTTACCAGACTTCATTCTTCCACATGACTTTCCAGGGATGGAAAGTCTTATGGTGGGGAGTTTTTAACATCCTGTTACCTGCTTTTAGGTAATTTCCTTCTATTTGATTGTTTTCCTCTTTAATTGGGTGTATCTTGGGAATACCAATAATAGATAATATTTTTTGAGGAAAATTAACTAAATTTCAGGGATTCATGTTTTTTTGAATTAATGGATTCTTCTTATAAAACTATAATAAATTAGCAGAATTCTCCCTAAGTTTAGGGAACACCTGAGGTGGTTTGGGTTTTCATGTAAGAATCTGTAGTTTTCACTATTTGATGTAAATTTACACACTGTGTGATGGGAGTACATGACATGTAATTTTTTCCAGGCTCATGTCATGATCTGAGTACACAATGTGAAATATTACATGCTGTGTAATGATTACACACCATGTAATGTTAAAAATCAAATTTTTAATAAAAATGTGATGATTTTTTGGTGTATGTGATCCCTATGGATTACATGAAATTTAAAGTAATTAAAAGAAATTTAAATGTCACAAAAAGGGATTTTAGTCTTTCATATGGTTGATATATTTATTTATTTAATGTTCATCCTTCTTACTCTTGACCTAGAGCTCCTCTCTAATGATTTTTGGAACCTCTAACCCTTTTGAATTAATTTGTTTAGCATTTGATCATCAAGGTTGTGTGAAATATCTATCTGGGTGAGTAATCCTTTCTACTTATTCATTAACTTTTATCATGATAACACCATTTCAATTCATCATCAGATCCATTGATATGTGTTGGTAATTATATTCATTCCTTTCTAGATCTGTTGTGATATCCTGTTTCAGGGCCTGATTCCTGATTGTTTGTGGTGAGACAAATGTTTATTCTTGAGTTATTTTGAGATATTTCCTCTTTTATGACCCTTTTGTTACATTGAATCAATTTTGAGATGTTTTTATTGGTTCTAGGGCATCCGTTATTATTTTTTTATTCCTATTGGTGGATCTCATTGCTGGCATGTGCAACCTGAGTTTTGAGGTAGGTGGTTCTGTCTTTAGCCTGTGTTGTTGAACTACATTACTATGGTTTTTGATAAATTATTTTATTAAATTAAATAGAATGATTTAATGATTTTATTTGTGTGTGTGGAAATGGTTTTTTGATAAAATATAGTTTCCCAATGGTTTTGGTAAATGAAAAGGGGTTTTCAAAGCATTGTGAAATGGGTTTCAAAGCATGATATAATAAAATGTTTGATAAAATGGTTTAGAAAATAGATTAAATGGGAAGCCTTGGGTACTTAGGTGGAATATGTAATATTATTCCTCATCCACTATCAGGGGGGGGGGTTGCTCGTGGGTCTTTCCTCTTCCCCCTGGGCCTGTTGTTCTAGGGACTAGTTAGACTTATTGGGGGTTCACTTTTTTGAGTGTTCCTATGCTCTTTATAATAAATGCATATGTATAGGGTCTTGATGAATGTACAATTTTCTATGTTTAGGTATGATTTTCCTTGATATAATGAACTAGTGTGATCCTCAGTGTGATTTTAGCTATGCTTTTGGATGATTTGGTCTCTTTTGGATTATAATATTTTGGTTTCACTACCATATATTTGATATGATATGTGATGCATGATTTGGTTTTATTTGATATATATTTTTTTGATATATTCATATGAAATGATTTGAAACTAATTTACCCTCTTTATTTAGAAATATGAAAAAGGGAAATTAAATTTTTTTTCCATGCTTTTGATATAAAAACAATAAAATTGTATATCATGTCTTTTTTTATTTAAATTTGACTATGCTTGAATTATTATTCAGAAACTTGATATGGAACACCCTGGTAAGACCCTACTAATCCTATTAGATCACACCTTTCTTACCCATTTAGTGGTGCATAGACCTAGTTATGTATTTCAATCGAAGGAAAGGTAAGGTGCCATAGTGTGGCAGTGATGTTTTTTGTTAGTTGGGTTTGGGTAGCTGGATGGTGATATAGTGGGAGTTTTCCTAGGATATCACATGGAGACTATTGGAGTAGCTATTTTGGTTCTATCATACTTTGTAGTTATACTAGTCTCTTAGATATTTTTATGATACCTTTTCATTGGTATCACTTCTGTTGTTCTCTTTCTATTATGAAATATATATATAAATATATATATATATATATTCATGTTTTCCTCTACTGTTCTTTCTGTACATGTGTATATATGTCATGTTGTATGATTTTGGTAGGAAAAAACCATTCCCTCTATTTTTTTTGATTCCTGAGTGCTAGAGTCCAGTTTGTGGGGATTGGGAATGCCCTTCGGGTATGTGGAAATTTGGGTCAGGTACCAGTTTGAGGGGATATTAGGGTAGGGTTAATCAAACTATCTCTCCTCAAAAATTGTATTATAGATATTTTGAGATAATGGAGTGGATTTATTATGACGTTTCTATAAGAAAATATCTCTCTTATCATCACCTCTTCTATAAAGGGTGGTCATAACTAAAAACTAAGGGATGGGTGATCATAACATATAAAGTGAAAGAGATTGGTTTCTTTGTAAATCCACCAAAAATAAAAGGAGGAATTATTTACTTGGTTCCCATTAAAACGAATTGAGAAATAACATAAACCACTAAACCCATGGGGATGAGATGTAGGGGATCACACTGACCTATATAATAAACCTCCTCAATCTGCTTTAGGATCACAAATGGAATTATAAAATGAGGAGGAAACTTCCCTCACCCGCCCAAATGATTCTATCCCAACTAAAGTGAGGCATAAAGAAATAAATGATCCCTAATAATAAAATAAATAGGTTTATGTTTTTTATAATCATATGAAATGTACCTACTTTGGGTAGTATCTATCCTATTCTGATCAACTAAAGCTAGTAAAAATTATCTTTCACCATACTAGTTTGATATAAATATGACACACCGAGCACCATCCAATATAAATTAATCAACATGGTATCCTATATGATTACTCAAATAGATACATATGAAGATAATAGTGATATCCATTGTTATTTTTGTTCCACAAGGATTGGTGCAACCACACTAGGGGTGAGGGTGGGGGGATGGTGAATCAATGTGAGTGACTTATCACCAATTAAAACATTTACCCTCTATTACTTTTGTGCCAATTTGGCGAATAGATATATCATTCTTTTCTCACCTTTAGTTTTCATACAAGTAATTAAATTAGGAAAGAAAAAAATTTAGGTGCACCGGTATTTGTTAATGAGGTTCACCTCTAAGATAGATGAATATATTCCCAGTGTATGGTGGTTGTTATCCCATGTTAACACAACTCATCTTTTATTATCAAGAAGATTATTAGGTAAGGGAATATCCATGAACCTATACTTATGATACTAATTAGGTACAATTCAAGAACTAAATTTATAATATTAAGCTTTGTCACCAACCATACCTTCCTTTATAAATACTAGTTTCAGTTGGCTCCTCAACAAATAATGATTACTAAGAAAATACTAGTTGCTTCTAGACTAAATAAGATCAAATATTCTTCCTAAGTGTACAAAAACCTCAAGGTATACCTCAAATTTCTTCCAATATTATTATATTAAGATATCATAGGCTATCCCTATCAATCATACCTTATGATATAAGGAATTTTGAGTTTTATTTCTTATGATATAAATATATCATAGTTTGGGATCCCTAGTTTCTCTTCTTCAACCTGTAAGATCTTTAATATAAGTAAGGAAAATATATTTCTCCCTATCTTCTTCTTATTATTCAATTCATAAGGATGATCTTTAAAAACACACTATTGAATCTCTTTTTCTATTCAATAAAAATAATATTCAAGATAATAGTCTCAGTTTTCTCTATATTTGATAATATCTTCTGCTTTTTTTCTTCTCTTTTTAATTATTAGCTTCTCACCAAGATATTCTATTCATATATTGAATTTGAAAAACCTTTAATATCAACAGTTTAATTATCCATCATTTTGTTTAAAAAATCATTAAAAATAATAACATATATTATCTTTTAATTATCCTAAAGGCTTAGTGTTTTATATCCCTATGATATATAAAATTATTATGGATTCCACTTTAAATATCTATAAAAATAACATGCACTTTAAAATTGACATCTATATGAAAACATGAAGCAAAGAAAATGAAACATGAAGCACTTCCTCATGAATCAAATTTTATTGATCTTCCCAAGGATGCATCATGGCATGTCTTTCCATGACATGAAATAGTTTATAATCTCATTCTAGAATAGTGCTAATATTTTAAAGAATAAAACCAAGGTGTTATGATTTCCCACAACATTCTATTCATCACTCATAATGGTGTGACCTTATTATCATTACATGATCACCTTAATCATATCAAAAACCTTATCTTTACTTGAATCACTACTAATCACCATTAACATAATGATATTTAAGGCCTTAAATATCTGCATAACATTACCAAAATTGTTCTTTCTTTGAATCATGATTATAACTATAATCATGTTATTGAAGTCACTGAATAATAAAATAAGTATCATCTAAATTAAATCATCCTTCAGAATATTTAATTACGGAAATATCATATTTTTGTAAAAGGAATGATCTTTTCATATCTACTTTGACATTGTGATGACCTTTATGTACAAGTACTTTAACATTACATATCATTATGTGAGTATACACTTTTATAACTTTTCACTACCTTATAAATACCCTTACATATTTAATATTGAATCTTACATATCATAGTGTAGATTAATAATTTTTTTATTTCTAGTGGAATCCCATATGTAATAAATGGGTACCTCTACATATCACATAAGGTTTTTGAATATGTTACATTTCCGCTAATCGATGAACCTTATGTAAGGATTTGTTCTCTTTATGTATCATGTAAGGGTTTTTGATTTTCTACATTTTATCAATCTATAGTACAAAGAATATTATGTATGTATTGGAAACCCTTATGTATCACAACAATTTTTTAATACTTTATTAAATTTCAGTCCACTGATTACCCTTACACATTCTTATAATAACCTTTATATATCAAGAAACTTACTCTTTATATATCATAGGGTGACACAAGGATTAACTAATTTTCATAGTGCAATTTCACAATGATTTTTACATATTGATACTTTGTCAAATCTCCAAAAATTTGTAACTCAAAATTTACAGACTCATCTTTATATTCCTCAATTCGACTCAAACACCTAAAATTGATATTAAATAAATTTTATTCATATTAAATAATCACCAGAATAATTACAAATCTTTATTAAGTATATAAATACCTCTAGATTATTTTAATAGTATTCCACTACTTCCATAAATTTAGTCCTTCCTAAAAAATCATCCAAGTATATTTATCTATGATATAACACTATTCCAGATTGTTAACTAAAAGGATCAAACTTTACAACTAGATTTATAACAAATAAAAAAATGGATTCCATAAATCTTCATAGAGATGTAATATCCAGTAATTACCATGCTCTATGGAACTATTCTTAGCTTGTGATATTCTCAATCTTAGTGAAAGAAGCAACCTTCCATATTAATTCTTCATTATGATCATGCGTAATAACTTCAAACTATAAGAAAAAAATCCAAATCGTCTTAAAAAATATTCTATTTTCATATGGAAAATAAAACCCACTCACTTATAAGTTTCAAGGTGTTTCCCTAATACTCATTCAATATTCACAGCTCAACATTTAATGACACATTATTTGGAAATTTACTCTTATTATCATCAAAATTATTGGGAACTACATGATCATTACATTTCATTCTTCTTCAACACATATTTAAATCATTTATATTTAATTTGTGCTTATTAAAAAAATATAGCTCAACAGCAAGTGGGTTCAAAAATCCCTCCCTTTGGATTTTTTTCAATACCAATATAGAAAATGCACATTAATATGTCCTTAATCCACTTTCTTATCTCTCCCCATTATTATTAATAAATAAAAATGGGCTTGAAATATGGTGGAATCATTTCACTTACAGAAATATGTCATCAATTATACCACTCTAAGTTTATAGGAGCAATGATCTGTATAGAAACCAAGAGGAACTAATATAGAAAGAAAATATATCCATAATAAACCTAGAAAATGACACAAACTTTAAATTCTTTTCTTAGTGGATGTTTACTTACATTTTCAATTTGATCTATTTATTGAATATTTTCATTAATTTTTAAACCTAAATTCATATACTCATATTTAAACAAATATTAAAAAAATTCAAAAAAAATTGTAGGTTTATTATTTAGAAACCATCCCTTGTACTTTTCAATTTCTATTTATCTCACTTTTAATTTATCAATTCAACTTATACCCATTAACATAAGAATCTATTCTTGAAAAAATAAGTATGAGAAAACAAGAAAACATATATCTTCAATGAATTTTTCAATAATTGTTTCTATAATTCCACATTTTTATGAAATATGATCTTCTATAAACTTTCTCAAACTTCTCCCCCTTAAGGGATAAATTCTAACTTCACTTCATCTAGGATGATATCTTTATCAAATTGGATTCAAAATACCAAATATTAGATCATAACTAAGATGGAGACTTCTAAATTTCTATTCATATTTGATAATATTCTCATTTTTCAGTTCTTCCCCTAGACACATGCATTAAATCCAATTACCCAAATAGGAAGAAAAAAACAGGTATGGGAATAATGTGAAACTAATTTTCTCTTTATTAAGATATAAAATGAAAACATTTTCTTCTCAAACATGATACTCCTTTCTTTATAGATATATTTTTGGGAGAACCCTTCATGATTTATCCCTTAGATTTAATGACGGTAGAATCCATTAACAACATTATTATCTTTATTTCCTTAACTTTTCCTTTGTATGGGATTTTATTCTTTACACTAGTCAAAAAATAAAATGTATCTCCTAGTGTTCATTTTATATTATTTAATACCTATAATTTTATTAGAAGCATTATCAAACAATATTTTTAGTTGTTTACAAACTTCTTTCACCTCCCTCACATATTCTTAAGAACTCTAGGGTCATCACTTGTTGATAACCACTCATTAAATTTGATTTATTATTAAATCTTAGTGATGTTTTCCACCAAAAAAATAATTCTATTTCTATCTTGTATTTATCTCCCTTTCATACCAACTTTCTTCAATTCATACCAACACTCATGGATTATTTTTAAAAGTACCTTGTGTGTCCTGTTATACTAGAATAAAAGAAACTTCTTCTTGGTGTAGAATAAATTTTTTATCTTATTTAGATATTTTGAACAACATTATTTTGATTATAACCCAAAGAAATATTACCTTATTTATTCAATTTAATTTTCCTTAAATTTTTAAGATATTTTATTTTTAAATTATTTTAGCACATGTTTGGTTGAATTGAACTAAAATTAATCTTCATAATGAGCAATTTTATTGCAAGTTACACTAAGATATCCAATACTTTCAAATATCTCTGAAATATAAAAATTCTTACCTTTATCCTAGAACCTTTCACCAACTCATTATTTCTTCCCCTTAATATAGTCTCTCTTTATCTTCCATAGGTTGATATATTAAACCAATAATCAAGTCCATTATTACCAAACCTTTAAAAACATCAACAATATCTAACAAATATCAATTTATTATTTTTTTACATAATCTATAAAAAATTGATTCTTTTTTTTTGTGATATTTTATTATTTAGTTGGGATTCATTTGGGGAACAAATTTTACTATATTTTCTCACATTCATCACTGATGTAGTGGTGGGTTCCTAATTATTTTTTCACATCCACATTTGTATTATATTTTAATTTATGACCTACATTTTTTACATAAAAATAATTAGCACAAAAAACATTTTCTAGAATAAATAGTACATTTGTCTTTGTACATATAATAGATTTATCATAAAATGATTTTAGTCACTTATTTCCAGTGGTTAGAGATATTTTTACATAAAGATACTTCTTATAACCTATTATTGTAGAATTTATATTCTCAGTATTTAGTGAAGATTCAAATTTTTTCATTACTTTATTTGATAATTTGACCTCAAACTCTAGACACTTCATATTGAAGATATTTTTCTCATCATTATCTAAAACTACTTTTTTCCTCAATGTCTCTTATTATTTTCTTAACATTATACTCATACATCTTATTCTTTTATTGTAAATAATTTTCAATATCCTTTAATTTATTGGATTTGATTTCAAGTTGAGAAATTTTGACATCAGTGAAAGAATTTTGGTTTTCATCCAATGTATGAGACTTTTATTCTAGTATTTTCAAGGCTTATTTCTTTTCTTGGATTTAATTTTAAAAATTCTTCTTATTTTTGGAGTAAACATATGTAAAAATTACATTTGAATTACTTTTGGCATTAAATTTTCTAGTAAGTTTGACACATTCCAATTTATTTTGATCAAGTACTTCCTCTATTATTTCAATATATTCTTCAATTTGAGTGATCTATCCCCAAAATATTCTAAAAAATAAACAAATAAAAGTAACTAAATTTTTACGAAATTACTATAGGGTCTTAATTATATAAAAACATGAATCATTATATGATTTATTATATAAATATTTAAGGGTGTGATATTCTACATTTATACTTTGTTATTCTAGAGGAACAAACTTGATAAGAAACTTTAGTTACCTCATCATCAAGAAAATATTGTAAAATAAACAAGAAAAAAATGTTTTACATCTTCTCACTTGTTTATTCAACCACTAGTTATTTATTCTACATGCTAGATATTTCTTCTCTAGTATTATAACAAGTAAAAACTATATTTACTTCATCTTTTCATATACAGGTCTCCTTTTTCATCTTTATCATTTCCTTCCTCCCATTATTTATAATCTTTGGAGAGATAAAACTCTAATTATAAATAGATGCATCTTATATAAGTCTTAAATTAATGTTTTCTTTATAATAGAACTAAAAAATTCAAAAATATTTAAATATATAGATTTTTGAGAATCCAATAAAAGGTAGAACCTTACTCAGATACAGATTTTTATTTCACCAAGATCTACACAACTACACCAGGGGGGTTGAATAAGTGTGAGTGGATTATCAACAATTAAAATATTTTACCTATCTTACCTTTTCACATATTCCATGAATGGATTGATCACTATTTTCTCACCTTATGTTTTCATGAATGTACTTAAAGTAGGAAAGAAAAAATTAAGACACACCAAAATTTGTTAACAAAGATAACCTCCAAGATGGATGACTATATCTCGAGTGTATGATGGTTATTTTCCTACATACACACAACTATTCTTTTATTATCAATATGGAGCTCAAGAAATAGAATATCCTTAGACCTATACTCCTAAAACTAACTAATGATTATATGTAATAGAAGAATGAGATTAAACCATATTAAAAAATGGGGTTTCATGGGTTTATTTGGATTAATCATCAGAACCAGATGACAGAACCCAAAAAAAAAGATAGAATTTGTTCACATATAATTTATAATTAATTTATATAGATAAGAATTATGTTTTCTTATAATTATTTGTTTTTTTGTTGAATCAGTTTAACTTTTTTTGATGGTGTCATTGTGATGAAGGATACAAGGATAAAATCCCTCTAGCGATATTCACACATGCTCCACGATTCTTAGATTATCACAATTGGAATTCTAGGTACTAGCATGGAGGATCCAAACCACTTGCATTATTCACTATTGATCAAAAAAATAATATTTCAGATTCACTTGGAAGTCACTCTATTTATCTATAAATCTATTTAGAGGGAGGAGGAGGATTTATTCTCTTCATTATTGAGAGCATTATTGAGAATATCTCTCTAGGGTTTGAGAGAATTCTCTATAGAGGAACTGTGTTGTGCACAACCATCCCAATGCCTCTCAAAATTTTATAGTCAATTTTATATATCTAGGTTATAAAATTGTTTATTTTTTATAGGACCTCCAAAAATATCTAAATACTTATCAAATCCCACATCAAATAATAATAATAATAATGATAATATTTTTATTTATTTTACATGAAATAAACTCATGGATTATTTAAATATCATTTCTTCCAGACCCTTAACTAAACCCATCAACAACTAGGAATTTTGAAAACCTTGAATAATAACTCTTTATTTAAATAAATAAAAACCAATGTATTGTTTATTTAATAAATAAATAAATATTATTTTAACCAACAAGAAAATAAATATTTATTTAATATTTTCATAACCAAATAAATAATTATTCGTTACTTTGTGAATAAACAATAGATAAATAAATATTATATTTTCATGTAATTATTAATTACCTTGAAAATAAATATTTATTTAATATTTAAATCATATATATATATATTATTTTTAATAAATGTTTATTGAATTAATGCTATTAAGACATCACGAATAATTATTAAACCAGAATAAGGTAATAATATTTATTCAAACTATTAAATTCATATAGAATTTGAATGAAATTATAGATACACTTAGTGTGTGACTCACTAAAACTATTTCTTGGTGGAATTAGACAAGAAAAATTTAAATTCCAAGATGAAAATCTAAAAACACATCAGGGAACCCATAGAGAAATAAGTTAATGCTTCAAGAACAAAAACCTCCTATAGATGCACACTATTGAATATAATCCCTTTATCTTGATATCTAATCGAGTATGTTTCATAATTTATGTCATAAACCTATATACTTGATTTACATTTCTTTTAATTTATTGTCATGAACAGATAAATATCCTATCATGGACATGGATTTATCAGATGGTTCTATTTCATTCAAAGGGATAGAGATATATACTTCCATTGAAACCTAAGGGACAAATCCTTTATTGACTTATTCATTAATGTCATATCACTCATGATGTACCCAACACATCTGACCCCACCATGGGGATATGTCATCATAGTTCTAGGGAACCAGCTCCAATAGAATCCCACTCACACTAGATCCAAAATCTAAAAACTGTTTAGTCTATTATTTCTCACAATATATTCATGATTTTGATGATATATGGCTATAGTTTCTGAGACCACCATGTTATAATGGTTGTTTTTCTTACTATGACTTCATCGCTCTGAGAAAATCCCTCAAGAGGTGTTATCTCTGAGAATATATATTTTTTCCTCTATCATCCTTGACATCTTTAGACAATACCATAGTCTAAAGTTCATCATAATATTATTACAATTTACAATTTTGGTGTAAATCCAAAATATAGAACAAATCATTTATAAAATGTTTCTTAAGTTGCATCAAAATATGTAGAGTACCTGGTATATGTAGATATGGAAACCACTTACTGTAATATGTTTTTCTCTTTCATATTACCTTAGATAAACTATGATACTAGATCAAATTAATCTATAAGAAGACTATTTTTTGTATCCCTTGATAACTAGTATTTTCATTTCTTCAATTTACCAGGAACTCATCTAGTTTTACTTCCTCAAGTATAGTAAGATAGTTCTGAATTCCACCCTATATGATTCTCATAGTTTTGTTTGATATTCACCTATTATGACATAAACATAAGAAATATTAAAACTCAGTATATATCATTCCATGTGAGATATATTTCCAAATTACAATTAAGAATATATAATTTATTCATTATAAAATATTATCTTATGCTTTCACACATCAACTGGAGTGATTTCATTCCATTTTACATAGGTAACGATACCTTGTTAATGTATGTATTATGAATAAGACTAAGAAACCCCATAGATCTATCTCTATAGATCATTTCCCCCTAGATTGGGTTGATATTTTAAGTCATTATTGTAGAAATTATCCATAATATTAATTAAATCTAAGAATAATAATCTATTTTCCATACATCATTGACATATTTATTTTGGTAAAACTATAGTGTTCTCATTAACCTCTTATAGAAACTTAACAAAATTTATTTCAAAAATAATGTTTCATAACTATATAAGGTGTCCATGTAAAGTAGAATTATAATGGATTTTAGTGTGGATACATGATATAATATTTTCCATAAACTATATATAGACATAAATTGAACCTTAAATAACCAAATGATATTTACTGGTACTATCTTGTACTATCCATGTCTAGTGTCTCTTTAATACCCAAAAATGAATTTACATAAACTAGAGAAACTTCCAAAATATGGAACTGGAATTTTCTGTATGGAATTCATATTGAATTTATTTTATCTTTCCAATCATAAATATTTTATATACTACTTCATTATAGGATTCATTATTCTTACCCAATAATATATCACATATCAAGGTGAATATGAAACCATACCTATGGTTTTAACTTTATTATGTAGTATGTGTCTATGGAACAATTCTTCCCACTATGACTTGTGGAGTTTAGTGTTATTATACGAACTCATGTGCATTACTATCCTAGTATTCAATGAAGTTTATTTTTCTCCCACTATCTCAAAATAAAAGTGTATTTACTCATATAAGTATAGTCATATTTTTCTAATACCTTTCAAACTTGAGGATGATAATATCTTGATTTTATTTAGGATAATTAACTGAGATACAATTTTGTGTTTTCTTTGATGTATGTTTTAATATTAACCCAACTTTAAAAAAATAGTTCTCATAAAAAACCAAAAGCTATTCCATAATTCCCATTATATAATAACTTATATGATATACATTAGTCAATTTAGTTGGAATATGTTTACTTGTTATGACACTTTTTTTTGAAACAATTCCCAAAAGGAATTATAGAATACTTACAATATATATAATATTATTCATCAATCTATCTTATGATACTATTATATCTTTGATGTGAATAAGGAAATATGAGTTTGGAAAAACCTTTACTCTATATTTGAATCATCTATGGGTACCTAGTTAAGATATACTCTGATAAACTAGCCTATATAATCTTGAATCTCTTACAAAGAGTATGTATTTATCCATTGAAAATTCCTAAAAGTTATTAAAGGAATCTCATAATTCAATGAATCTTACCTCAATATTATATTTTAATAGTTTGTGAAGTCAAGCTAAAATAACTATTTTATCTTTGTGGTCTACCTTTATTTCTAGAGGTTTCTTTACTTTAGCATAGAGTTATCTTTCCAAAAATAGGTATGAGACTTATATTTTATATTCATCATTCATTAATGATGAGAAAGTATTACTAAACTATTAATTGAGTATGAAACACCAAAACTAATATTCATTCCATAATAAAATAATGTCTAGTTATGTATAAAGGACAGTGAGTTAAATGTTTTGGTAATACTCAATATAAAATAATAGTTTAACTAGAATCAATACACTGGACAAAAAAGTCACGTTCTCATCTTGGATGTCTTAGGAATTTCCCTTTATCAGTTTTTATAAAGTTCATCTCGATTCTTATAATGCTTCTGAACTTCCTTGGTTTATGTATTTGAATACAAGTATGTGATTTGTATATTATATTTAATATATAATAATTAAAATGAAATTATTATATTTAATGATGAATATAACTAAAGTATAAGATTCTTATAGATTCATCATCAATTCATTTTAGTTTCTCTTTTAGTAACCATCCTAGTTACATGAGAATCAAATGGATTTCTGTTCATTTAATTATATCGAAATCCTTTGTCTATTTGAAGGAAATTGTAAAAGAACCATTGAATTTGGACTATTCATGAGATCTTTAACTTGGTATTCTAATTCTTTCACCATAAGGGGTGAGGAACTATGTTCCCACCAATACTTATCTACACAGGGAATCATAATTAAAAGATTACCAAGTGGTTCATTTGTAATGTTCATCCTAAAATCTTTGATTAATATAGAGAAACTAGGATGTAAGGATGATAATATGAGATTAATGGATAATTTATTATTCTTATGGGGGCCTAAATCCACTAACTAATCAATATACTTCAAAATTTTGAAGGCATGATCACTATCTAGGTTCATGCCTTCTAGTTTACACTAGTATAGTGTAGTGAGAATATTATTTATCTTAAGACTCTTATTTTATTTTTCAAGTTTAAAGAGATGAGTTTTCATGGTTTAAGAATTCATATAATTATGTTACATAATATTCTCTCCAGACATAGCTAATAATATGATGGGATATATATAATAAGTATCCTCCATGAATCTCTGGTAGGCTTCCTTATCTCATTTTCTTGTTTGGTGAGGTGGCTGAACAATTATAGGGGACTTTATAACATATTATAAATTTTATTTTATTAGTGTAGTGCATAAATGATTTTACCACTCTGGGAAATTTATTCGGGTGAGGAAATTCCCTTTGTCTATAAATGATTATAGTTTTCCCATGGTTTTAATTTCTATTTTCTACATTAGTAAAATCAAATGTTTTTACTTTATCCTGATTACTAAAAAGCAACATAATACATTTTATCTTATTAGTCTCTCACTATTTTATTGAATCCAAATAACCCTCACTATTGGATTTAGAATATATGTTCATGTGTATATTCTAGTGGTAAGGATCTATATATCCCTTCTCATAACCCAGATGGAGGCTTGATAATATATTTGAAGGTATTTAGGTAGGTGGTCTTTCCAATTGCATTAACTCATAGTTCCTTGATCAGTTGAGTATATTCCCCAATGATGGAATCCTAATTTCATTTTTCACTAATACTTTCCTCCTAGTTGAACCAAGTCTCACTAAGTTGATCAAACCTTGATGCAAACTAGGTTAAGCTGACTCATGAATTTTTTTAAAACTCCTTGATAATTGAATTCACTCTAACTTAGGCTAGAAAAGAACATTGAGCTATAGTTTCATTTCAACTCAATTAATAAAATTCTATTCCAACTTAATATTTTCTTTGAGTGATTTTTTTCTTTATAAAAAAAATATTATCTATTTTATCCTTTTATATACTTATTAATATTATGTATATTTTACATAATTTAATTAATATTTTCTATTAAAATAATTTATATATAATCTATTTACTTTATCCCATATTATATAATTTTTAATTCATTTACTTTATGTGATCATGAATAAATATGAATCTCATAAAAAATAATAATTAACCACACATTAGATAGAAATAAAATAAATATTTTGCATGATTATGAACTTTTACTACTGTCTAGTTTATCAAGTAGATGATAAAATAACCGTCAACCCTAGGGAAATAACTCCTTGAACCAAGCTTGGTTCAAGTTGCAGTATTCCACCTGGGTCAAACATATCTTCTTGGTTGGTTTCACCTCGAATTAGGTTATGAACCACCCTATATCCTTAGAGTACCATCCTTTACATGTATATACTCATATGAAGGTGATGGGAACCATGTTATGGGGTTACATAAAATAATCCATGGACATATAGGTCTTACATAATAAATGTGGGAGGAATGAATCACATGACATCATATTTAATTTAATAAAAATATTATAATATAATAAAACCATTAAATAATTATTAAATTAAATATAAACCCAACCCATATATTGGTTAGTCATTCTGTTGATCATCCATACATGCAATGATTACACATTCAATAAAACTAGCTAGCATTCATTTCTATTCATTATTTATTAAGATAAATCACTCTAAATAATAAAATAATTAATATATTAATTAATTACATTATCTTAATTTTCCACCCAAACAGTCCTAGAGAGACCCATAATTTACAAATTTAAATAAATTAAATAAATTAAATAAATTAAATAAATTTAAAATTAATCCATAAATTGAATGTATTGAAAGATCACACAATTCATACTCATTTTTGCAGTCATAAATTTTATCTGGAATTTAACATGGAATGTATAGGAGACAACATGACATGTACCCTTCTACACGATGTGTATTGTCACCTAGATGCCATGTGAATCACTTGGTATGGTCCTTATTGTATACCATATACTTACATGTCATGTAGTATACATGATGTGTAGTTTCATGAGTCAAGATGAGTAGTTAACTTGACATTTATGACTACACGACATGCCATTAATATACATGATGTATACCTATTTCAATTACCTTGAAGTAAATGATGTGTATGATGACCATACATGTCATGTAGCTCCAAAATAATTTGGAAATTAGTTAATCCTTTAATATTATAAAAAACCCTATCACACGATGTGTACACCAACTACACTCTTTATTGTTCGATTTGACACTGCAATTAATTTCCATTATATGTATTTAATTTTCATGGTGTATATCCTAGTTCGATGTGTACCATGTGTAAATAGGTAAGAGTTACATGGTTTGTAAAATCCCCTACATTCCATGTAATCTATTCTCTATCCATTTGCGATACACATCTATGGACTCATAGTGTAATCTAGATGAAAATTTTATGAGTTATAGGGCATTAACACCAACTACATACTGTGTAATCTCATCAGGATCACGTATCTTGGATGGTGGTCAATACACAATGTTTAAATAATATATGTCATATATGTTGACCACACAACTTCCACTTTTACCAAAGGGTGAAATGGAGTGTGTTACATGGCGTGTATGCCAGCTACACGTAGTTTAACCCATCACATTCCATTTCATCTATCCTGATTAATATGTGATGTGCAATGATGACATGTAATATTCTACCACAATATGTTTCATGACTTGTGTGGCTCTTCCTAGTGTATTAAATCAAGGTACATGATTTATAATTTTTAGTTACATGTTGTGCAGTCCCATATTATCCATACAGAATCTCTGACACCTCTAAATACTATATTAAATTATTATTCATATATTATTGACCAGTTCTAGTTCATATAAAGGTGAATGAATATGATATCTTGACTTTTAAATTAAGAAAAAACAATACTTTATATGAAGAAGTAATATCAAATGCATACATTGATAAATGATTAATAAATAATTATCAATTAATATGAAACCTCTTTAATACCACTTGAAGATTCTAGGGTGTAGTGAAAGAGGTTGGGCCCATACCTAATAATGGGTTTTTATTAGTTTCTTTGGATTAATCATTACAACAAGATTATATAAATACAAGAATAATTTAAGATATTATATTTTCATAAATAATTTATAATTAATTTATATATAAAAGAATTACCTTTGCTTGGAATTATTTTTTCATTTTCAAATCAGTTGACATTTTCTTATGATAAAGTCATTACAATTAATGATAAAGGATGAAATCCCTCAATATATATCTACATGTTCTCCATGAATCTCAAAATATTGTTTTCAGAACTCTGGGTTCTAGCATGGGGGATCTAAACCACTTATGTCAATTACAGTTGATCACAACAAGAATATTTTAGATTTACTTAAAGGACTCTCTCTTTCTCTCTCGATATCTTGAGATATAAGAGAAGGATCGATGATATCCATTATTGAGAGTGTTCTTGAGAATATCACTCTAGGGTTTTATATAATTATCTAGAGAATAAATGTGTTATGCACAAAGATTCCAATACCCCTAAAAATTATATATTCAGGTTTATATATCAAGGTTAGAGAATTGGTTATTGCACATAGTCCATTATTCAATATCATAATCCCTAAAGAACCCCATAATTAATAATAATAATAATAATAATAATAATAATAATAATTCCTTAACATGCTCTAAACTCAAAAATTATTTAAATTTCATTTCTTATGGGAACTTTACTCAACACATCAATCATCCTCAGAATTTATCAAACCTTTGGTAATAAATATTTATTTAAATAAATAAATGCTGATCTATTATTCATTCATTAAATAAATAAATATTCTATTCACCAAAAAGAAAATAAATATTTATTTAATATTCAAATGACCAGATAAATAATTATTTTTTTACTCTATGAATAAACAATAGGTAAATAATTATTATATATTTTCATAATTATAAATCAAATTATGAATCAATATTTATTCAATATTCAAATCACATAGATATTCTATAAAATAATTGGTTATTGATTTAATATGATCAATACATCCTAAATAATTATTAAATCATAATATGGGTATAATATTTATTGAAGCTATTAAATTTAAATAGAATTTAACTAAGATTATAAACACACTTAATGTGTGACCCTATGAGATTCATTCTCAATGGAATTAGGCAGGACCATCATAAAGTTCAAGATCAATGTCTAATAGAATTTCAAGTCATTCATATAGAAATTGGTTAAATCTAAAATTACAATAACTTCCCACAAACACTCACTATGTAATATAATCCTTTTTCTTGAATATATCACCAAGAAGGTTTCATACTTTGTGTCATCAACCTATATTCTTGATTTATCCTTATTTGAATTTCCCAAAATGAACATGTTAATATCTATACATGGACATGGATTTATGAGACAATTTCGTTTCAATAAAAGGACCAGAGATATCTTCTTCCATTTAAATGGAGGGTAAAAATCCTTTCTTTCATTATTCATTAATTTCATATCACTCATGACACAACTAATGAATCTTACCTTTAATGAAAGTATATTCTGTCCCAATTTTTTTAATACAAAAAAAATGAATAATGATATATATTAATAATAATCACATCTATAAGGACCAATAAACACATACAAAGATAGGAATATCCAATGAAATATATAATATGTAGAAATCCTACAAGTGGGGTTGTTCTCATAACCTTCTATCATGGAGATTACCAAGTGTGAACATTATGAAGAAAAATGTCAATGTATTATGAGCCTCCAACACCTAATACTCAACATCATCTATGTCCCATCAGATAGATGTCTTCCAACCATAGAATACATGTTTAAGAAAATTGTCATAACACTTCAAGGTTATCTCATCGTGGGGAACTTCCATGAACTTTTGATTTCAAAGATACTCTTAGAACATTATCACATTAATGTTACATAGAATAAAACTCATCTTGTTATAAGATATTTTTTAAATATTCAAGTATTTGAATATATAGGTAATATAAAATATAAAATAGTTGGTTATAGGGAACCAACTCAAACACTAAATAGGTATAATGAAATAATAAACCGACTGATATATGGATCTGGAACTAACCAAGAATTCCTTTATATATACCAGTTTTAGCTAGCTCAATAATGTATAATGATCAACATGAAAACATAATTCCCTTATATACTAAACAGGACCATATCATCTTTTTCAGTATGTAGTAATCTCAAGGGATGCCTCTAAATTTTTTATAACTTATGATATAAGGATATCATAGACTAACCCTCTCAATCATACTTTATGATATAAGGAATTGTAAGACTCATTACTTAGAATATAAATATATCATAGGTTATTATCCTCAATTACTCTTCCTAAACCTATAAGATCTCTAGTAGAAGAAAGGCTAGTCTCTTAATCTCTCCATTTTCTTATTCTTTAACACACAAGGATGATATTCACAAAAAATACTGGATCTATTTTTATCTTTGACTTAAAGGATATTCAAGATAACAATTTCAGATTTCTCTATCTTTGATAATATATTATGCTCCTTATTATTCTCTTTTTATATTCTTAGATTATCACATAGATACTATTTTCATACAGTGAATATGGAAACCCTTCAATCTAAACACTTTAATTTTTATTCTTCAAAACTCATTAAACAAATAACATAAATTGTGAACACCAGACAGAACCATCATATGAGATGAAGGGTCAAGTGACCTTAGGAACACCTCCCCATATGCTAGAGGTTTCCAACTAGTGGTGAGGAAAAAATATATGTAAGTAGGGAGAAAATTCCCTAGAATCTGAGTAATCAACTAGTAAAAAATAACTAAAACACACACAACCCTAATCAGAGTATGTAGAAATAAATAAACCAAAATGATATATCAAAATGAAATTCTATTATTCAGAACCATGATCATAAAAGGTATATAACTAATTACCCACTAGTTCGATCACATATAAAAAAAGACTAAAAATATACACACTAGCCTGACTTCAATCTCCAATACCCATACAAACTATCTAGGAATACCCTTGAGTTTCTCCAACCTGATCTACTACACATCCTATGCTCAACCTAAAAGTAGTCATAAGGTATGCATGTATACTGGGGTGCCTGTGCAAGGTATGTAAAATACATATTAGTAGGGTCTCACCAAGTTCCCCAAGTATACACTATCATATAAGTGTATACATGATGAAATAATAACTAAACATGTCACACAAGTACATTAGACTTCATGTGAAAACTAGGTTACCACTACTCTCTTCACGTTGGGTTATCGTGTGCTAACTAGGACACCAAAACACCTCAAAATACTTTCTTCAATTTCATTCTAGAATCCAATAATCACCCCATCATATCATGCTACTATACCTGATGCCTATCCTATGCCTAATTAATCAGGGTAGGGTGGTGTCCAAACTTTGATCCACTACCTGAATGAATAGGGCATGGTCATACTTCCACATTTTAACCCACTACTTTATCATTCAAGGTAGGGTACATAGATCTCATATCAAACCAACTAACAACCCAAAACCTCATAGGTGGTCTACTAATATGACCCAAGCCACTCATGTAATGGTCCCTTAATCATCTGTTGAATCATTCCTGCTCACTCAAGATGTTGTTGACCATGAATTCTCACTCAAGGATAAATCTCCTTCCATGACCACTACCTTATCACTCAAGGTATAACCTGACTTAATGCACACTAAGACTCCATATCACTCATGGTAGTCCTATAAGACATCTCACTCATGGAAATACCATGCCTTAGGATCCAATCTCCCACCGATATCTATCACCTATCATGAGAATAAGAACACACATAAACATGCAATAACACACAGGGCCCACAACCCTATACATAGTTCAATATCTTGTCATAGGGTTCTATTCACTCAAACCTATCCCCTTGTCTCAAACACACCTTAACATTCATTCACAACATACCGATCCTCATGAAATTCCCACCTTACTCATCAAGTCATCTACTGCGTTTCTCTAGACTTAGAACAATATATTATCATTGACACAAGATCATATCCATCATCCCGTGGTGACATCACCACTCATAGGATCATCCCTACCTAGACCTTAAAGACCAATCCACCACATTAAGTACTTAATCACTCTTAGTCCAGCTACCTAGGGACTGTACCAATCAAACTAGCTCTAATCTCATTTTCAACCCAATTTCAAGTCCTAAACCATTCTTATGACTTGAACCTGAGTCTCGTATCATGTCTCCCGGGGGAGATTGCTCAACTTTTCACCCATAGGAACCACCCCTCCATCACACCCCACCTCATCCCAAATTACTCATCCCACTGATAGTTCCCACTGAGCCTCAACCACCCTTAGGAGGATGTCAATCACCAAGGATGAGACGTACGACTGTCTCTCCTATTATTACCAGGCATAATCATCTCATACCTAGATGACTAACCCTAGGGAAACCATATTAGGTTACCCATGTCATTTATCACAACATAGGACCCCCTAGAGGTCTCTCATCATCTCAAGTGTCACTCTCTCTCCATGGAGACATAGTCATCGGGAAACCTAGAGCACTAAAATTTATAAAGAACACTTTTCTCAAGCATAGGAGGTTAAACACCATATAATATATCCTATTCAAGGCCCTATCAGTCCCTATCTATCTACTCAGTCCCATAAAACATGCATGTAGTAGGAAATCATGTATAATAAGAACATGAATTTGTATTTAAGGGACCACCTACCTCCAAAATGAGGTTACCATACTCACTAAGATATACTGATCCTCGACTAAGATCATACCACCACCTGAGCTACAATATCATTCCATACACAACAATTAATTAATTATAACAAATCAAATAGGAAAAATAATTAGAAAAATCACTGGGAATCACCATTTCACCAAAATAGCTTGAAAACCCAGGTGTTTTTCTCCCTATGACATCCTTTATCTATAATATATGAAAGACCCATCATGCTCAGACGATTACACCATGATTCGGTGGAATTAACACAAAATACCTAGTAAAAATTGAATAAAATTAGTGGGATATAAAGGAGGAACAAGGATAGATAAATAAATTAAGATCATACCATGTATCTACTATAGGAATGCACTAAGATACATTCCTTTATATAGGGATTTGAAGGGAGGAGGAGGGAGAGAAGAGGATAGAAAATAGTCTCCTCTTGAAACCCAAACCAATTTAAAACCCTAAGGCCCTTGAACATAAAAATATAGAAAATAACCTACTAAAAGAGACACCAAAATACCATTAATGTAATGAAACATGAGATTCATGGAGTAAATAAATTCAAACAGAGATCCTAGAACTTAGCTAAGAAATTTCACAGCGTGAAACCTTAGTTCACAGTGTGAAACCTTGGTTTACAGTGGAACCCTAGGTTAAAAATGTGTAATTATTTTGTAAAGGGATCCTCAATTAGATAAAACTCATTCATGGTGTTACCCCTAGGTCATGAAGTGGATGACTATAGAGGGGTACAATAACCACCCATGGAAGGATAACATTCATGGTGTGAACCACCCTACGTAAGAGTACTTCACTTAGCCAAAACCTCTCAAGCTATGAAACTTGTTTGAGGCCTAAAACTAACTCCTCTTGAAATAATTCATAGTGTGAACCATGGTTCATGGAATGAAATACTGAAAGTTGATGCAATTCAGAATTTGGTTCATTCTGACCCTTCTTCAATAACCACATGAGCACTCTAGACATTCTTCAGGCCTCATCCCATATAAAAAAACATCCCATTAAGATGTTCCAATGCTCATATTCCGGATCTGAATCCCAATTCAAGAAAATAACCCTATTATAGATCAACAAATAAAATTCCCTCTATAAACCTAATGAATTGAAAATTTACAAGGAGTTATAGACTATCCATTATAAGGATTCTCATCCCCAAGAAGTCATGGTGATCCTTAAACTATGTCCCCTAACCTAGAACAATCATCAATTCACTGAGAGATCACCATGTTCTTCTCCTGAAAACCAAACATGATAAGACCATGTAACTCTAAACACTAAGCACACTATTAAATAGAATAAAATCCACCCAATCATTATTAATGTCAAAACTGAGACAATGCTCACTACACCCATTTATCCCAAAGCATCGAGGGGATATTGACCAATTCACTGTGAATGTTATAGTTCTCCACACCATAAGAATAAACTCATAACAACCAATTCAAAGCCATTTTTCTCCCCACTATAGTAATGAAATATGAAAAGAACACTTCTAGCGATCCATTAACCCACTGAACACATTATGAACAATGATATTGATGCGGGTCAAGCATCACTACATCTAATTCCGTACATAAACACCAGTAAATCCTCTTCAAGATGAATTATCTTGGAAAAAATTATTTTGACTTGTAGGTGAATCCTTATATCCCCTGATCATGATTCCTCAACACTTGGAGGCACCGTAGAATCATCCAAACACCCAAACTAAATTCCCAACCCAAATCCTGGTGTAAATCCATATTTATCCCCAACCACTTGCACTAGAAATCATGATATGACTCTGAGAACCCGATCACCTTTGATCTGAATCACCCTTAGATCAAACCAACTCCACCCCAAGCCTGATTTCAATGCACCGATTCCAACCAAAAACACATTCAAACTTCGAATCTAGTTTTACTCAAGGAAACCAATATCAGTAGATCTTCCTATACATCAACATCACAATGCCATATCAACTATTAACAATCATTATCACCACACCTGTAACCTATCTGACATGAGGGTCATTCTCCTATGACCAGTATAATGATATCCACTATAAGAGTCTCATTATCATTACTCCACCAAATTGAACACTGATCTCCATATACCATGCTTCATCCATTATTGAACACAATTAATAGACATGGATAACCAGATCATACCTAAGCACTAACAGAAAACACAAAGTTCCACCTTCTCCCGTATCATTAGAGAATCAACCATTCCAACCACCACCAGAAAATGGTGTTCTCCCCTCTATATGGATCCTCTTACAAAACTTCTTTAGCACTAACTCAAATTGTTCCCAGCACCACACCTCCATGAAAACACCCCTATCAAGGAAAAAAAAACTTGAGCTATCACACCCGAAAGTTTATCACCAATACAATACTATCGTATCACCACTTAGGTTTAACCACAACAAGAAAAATTTGAAATAGATCCATATATGGCCCATTCACCAATCTGTAATAGAACCAGAAAAAACACATACCTAGAACACACCTTCACTTGCACACTGATACCTTTTCCCAAAATCCATACCAATTCTTACTCTCCTCCTCCAAAGGTAGAGTGATCCAATAAGAACCATCTTAGAGGATCTCATGCACCACAATCCTACTCAGTCACACCCAAACCTAATGGTAGCATACTCCCATACATCTTGATCACAAAATTGGACTCATGCTCCGATGAGTTGTATCCCACCAAGCCTAGGCTCATGAGGTTAACCCACTAGACCTTCCCCAAAAACATGTTAGTCACATAAAACAACCTAATGCATCTCACTCAAGATAAGGTGAAACACTCAATCATCCTCCACACAGGCATTACTCCAAAACCAAAAGTGCCTACCCACACTCCCACCATGATACCCGAAATAGATTCCTAAGAACCATAGGTCCATGTATCCTATTGATCCCTCCCTTTGAAATTATCCTTGATACTAGAAATGCTACAAGAACTTCACATTATTAAATACTAAGACATTCAAATTACTTTCCTTATCTTCCTAGTTCCGTTATTTAAAATTATACCAAGAATATATATGGGGAAACACTATATAGGTTTTTTTAAAACGTTAAGTAATAAAAACCTCATCTGAAAAGAAACTTGTGCCTGTCCTCATATCATCCTTGAGGTATACGATGCCTACACTAACCTACTAAGTGTCTCTATATGTCCCTTACATGAGGGAACATATAGTCATCACTGAATAATGTCCTGCACTAGGATCCAAAAAACTTTACATTTGAGAAAATACCATAGTCCAGTTAAGTGGAATGTGACCAACATTTTATATGGGAAAAATCTATATAATTTTTTATTGAAACTTTAAACAAACCCAATAATTAGTGAAAATAATCACACACAATTATTAAAATTTCATGTGAGTCATACATTTCAAATATGATTCATGTACATGAGACTCTTTCTAATGGTTCAAGATCCAAAATCATAAATAAAATATCCAGTAAACTCATCATATTAAATAAACATTTCAACCATAACAATTAAAACCAAGAAAAAAATACCATACACTTGGTAACCAAGAATTTCCAATGAAAAGGTGTTTATGATTCTTTAGTTTGAGGATCATAACAAGATATAAAAAATTCATAGTATGCCTAACTATAATTTATATAAATATTAAGACAAAATAAAATCTATGATACCAATTTGTGATGCCCCTACCTAGAACCATCATCCAAATCAGAGGGTTACATGAAATCTGGCATTCCTCTCATATACCGGAGGCCATAAACTAGTGGCGAGGGCCTAATCCACATAGTAAGGGAACTATTACCTTGAAATAGAGTAATAAAATTGTTTAAAATAACAAAAAAACACACAAATGTAATCAAATTATATAGAAATAAACAAACCACAATGTTATATAAAAATGAAATACTGTCATACAGACCCATAGTTATATAATGATTTCCCACTATACTGACCACATATACAAATAAAAAAAGACAAAAAATAAATATACTAGCCCCACTTACATCCCCAGTCCTCATACACCCTATCTCTAAATAATCTTTATATTATTTATCCCAATCTAATTTATATCTTATCCTCAACCTGAAATAATATATAAGGTTTTCATGCACATCAAGATGCCTATGCAGGGTGTGATAAATATATCTATACAAGGTCACACCAAGTTACCATTAATACATTACATCATATATGTGTATGAATGAGGAAATAATAAATAAACATGTTACACAAGTCCATTGAATATCCCCGTGTCAGATTGACTACTGAGAAGGGAGGGGTGAATCAATGGTTTCTTTTTTTGAATTCCTTTTATTTAAAATTTAACCACTCAAACTTGTTAAGTTTATCAATCCACTCATTATAATTACTCAATATCACCTCATGTGTACTAATAATAATTGAGAGAGAGAGAGTAGTACACAATATTTTACAAGGTTTTGTATAAATTCTACTTTTTACTGCAACTGATTATTACCATGGTTACAATTCTTCAATATCTCCACAAGTGAATACAATTTCTCTGGATCCAACTAAAAGACTCCATTTTATTTTGGCTCAAACTAAATCACTTATTCATTTGATTTTAACTGAGAGACTCCATTTGATTCTGGATCTTACCAAAAGTCTTAACTTGATCCCAACACCAACCATAAGGCTTCACCTCTATTCAAGGATTGATCCACTTTAAGATTATCTTTGATCATCTTCCATGATCTTGTAGGATTTGAATTTCTTTTGTACCTATTCAAGTACCTTAAAGAACCATTGGTCGGGTCTGTTGTTCTTCTTCAATAATTATAATCACTTGTAATGACCAGTTGCCTTAGTGAAACTATGATTAGGTTGATTCTTC
This sequence comes from Viscum album, assembly GCA_963277665.1. Lineage (NCBI taxonomy): Eukaryota > Viridiplantae > Streptophyta > Magnoliopsida > Santalales > Viscaceae > Viscum > Viscum album. The sequence goes on from OY728164.1 coordinate 690,997,109, forward strand.
CTTCTGTCTAAAGTCCTAACCTCACTTGTATGTGCGCAATTTGTGCACAAAATTTCTTCAAATATGTTATATGGGAATAATATTTCAAAAAATCAAATCAATTATCCTTGAATTATCAATTCAATCACACTTAATGCAAGGATTTCATGGCATTAGAACATCTTGTTTTAGGTATACCAAATACTAATTTACATGTGCATGATAATGCATGAATTCATGTAAGTGTTTCAACATGAAACCCTTGTATCCCTTGAAAAAAATCCAAATGGGTGTGATTTAAATCTTCTTCTCAAGATTCATCCATACACATACATAATGATGATACAATAAATTTGTGTTCTTTAGTTTAGATTCAATGTACGTGTATCATGCATGTGCACATACGTTGTGGTTTGAAATAAACTAAATGATTGTATGATATATTCCTTGTGTGTTATAATCCTTCAAAAAAACATTATATATGAAGAATATCTATTATTATGAATGCATGTTACTCTTCATAAAACATAGTAGATAAAACTATCTCATGGTGCCCCATAAATGTGTGTACAAACTAGGAGGATAACACATAAGGGAATCATGGTTCCCTGAATGGATTAGAAGAACTCTATTCTTTATAAATCTCCTTCGAGTGTGTAAAACACTTGTCAAAGGATTATGGGATTACTTATTCTCCTTAAAAAAATCTTATCATGAGGAGGGCTTCTCTTCATGAACTATAAGGATCACGATGATCTGTTTCTTCGAAAATAGAAGCTTCTCAATATTTTTCATCACCTATCTCAAACGAGGGATTCTCCATTTATAGGTGACGAGGACAGTTCCTCTCACCAACTGAGATCCACATTTCAAAGTTTGTTGAAGGCTCCTTCAATGATCCAAAAATAATGTTGTATCTTGGATCATCTTTAAACACCTGAGTCATTTGGGGTATTACAAATTTCATGGAGTATAATTTTTATGATGCTCCTTTTCGATGATATCCTCTAGTGCATGAAACTATCATATGATTATCATATTTTGAAGCTTGCACACATCCATCTTAAATTCTATATACAACTATAATTTTCATTATTACAATGATAGTTCCTTGATTTATCATATGCATTCAAGACATATATTTCATGCATGGAGTTCATTCATATAATATCCTCATAAACACACCCACAAAACATTAATGGAAGCCTTTGGTTCATTTTAAGGAGGTAAGATCATCAAATAAAATGTACTGGGATCGTTGAACATCGAAGAGGTTGGATATGAAGAGTGGGAAGGAATGGACGACCAAGATTGGTTGTATCTTACAAACCATGTTTTTTCCATAATTTTAATGATGGAGGAAAACTGAACGAACATCCCATGTCCCACATCAATTATGGGTAGAGCCTCCTATGTGGTTTATCATTTAATTCCTGACTTCTTCTTCCTGAGCTAGCTACTAGGGATCAACACTGGTTACACCCTTCACACACGCCACCATGTCTATGCTCCTTCATGGCCACTGATACCCTACGAGTGTGATCTATGCACCCATCCACTCTTACATGAATTATACACATCCCATACACCTTTTTGATAGTCCAATATGCCTCCTACTAAGTGTGGTAGACCTTGGTCTCACATGAGACTGTGGTTGTGCCTTTTCCTTGGTTGGCGAGTAGGTTGGAATTATTTTTAATGTAATCCCACATAAATTACCTAGAAAAATTATAAGTATAGAAAATAATACAATTCCATATCAAAGATAATTTCAATCCAACCTTCTTAATAAATACTTCACTTCATTAAATACCAAATTCATATTGGATGGTCTTATTTAAACTTACAAACATTTTTTTAAAAAAAATTTCTATCCTTAGCACATGTCTTAGATATTTAATATCATCTCATTCAATCATTAGAGTTATCCAAAGATAATTTTTCAAGAATGACATCCAATTCCATTAGATGAATCTATAACAATTATACAAGCATTAACACTTCATTAAAACTCACCAAACACATATTGACACATAATTAGAAGCAAATAAAACATTGGTCCCAACAAATCTCCCCTTTTTATTTTTTAAAATACCTCCTTATTACACTTTGTAGGAGTAAATATGTGTTCTCAAACACTTTTATCCTCCTTATTGGTAATAAAATGAAAAGGATAAGTGGGTATTTTTTCAAAAACATGTTCTCATCCCTTTGAAGATTATTTATTAAATACCTATGAGAGTGGGATGATATCACATGACTCTATTAGTAAGGAGCCTTTATTTAATCAACTTTAATTATACATAGGCTAACCTAATGTATAAAATAAGATAGATATGACCAATATTTTCAATGATTTTCATAAACAACCATTCATGTGAAATCATACTATGAATGTATCAATTCTTATCCAAGGATTTATAATTATCCATATTTATCAATGAAATTGCTAAATCTTGCACATACTTCAATAAACCCAGTATAAATTTCAAGTGAAAAAGATAAATCTTCTCCCTTTGTCTTCAACCAAGCACTCCCCATTAATTGATAAGATAATAAAATTAAGAATAAGGGTTGAAAGTGTGATTGGAATACCTTGACCTTTAATTTTTAAGATTTCCCAAGGTTTTCAAATTCATTATCAAGGTTTCTCCCCCTTTAGGGATGCAAACTTTTCTTCCATCTCATGAAAGTTAGTAGACTCCATAAAGCAAAATCTCATAATTCTATCCAGAAGTGGAAACCTAAAACATCTCCTTAAATTACCTATATTGTAAGTTTAAAAACACATAAAATAATAAGTAATTAGGTGGGAACTCTTAGTTTCTTTGAAAAAACATTCATATTGATACGTTCATCACAATCTGGGCCATTATTTTCTACCAATCTCAGCATGGGAATATTTCTTTAGAATCTTCTTTTTAATTTGAGTCTCATCTGTTTGACTATATTCACACTTCACTTTAACTTATCCTTCTAAAATACCTTTTCCACTCCATTCCTTTAAATCTTTAAGTTTCCAATTATGGATAACTTTTCATCATCTTTCTATTAAATTTATAAAACCATTTTCTTTTTGTTAGATTTAACAAGTTTCTCATCTTCCTCAAATTGTTCATCCAGTTTCAACAATTGTGGGAAAACAATTAGGTAGTATTTATTGATATTCCCAATCTTCTCAAAATCTTTACATGAATTTTTATTGGTTTTATTTTGGAACCTCTCCCATTTTAAAGTATAGGGTAATTTTCCTTCCAACCTTATCATGCATACATCGACATTATAATCTTCCAAACTGTATCTACCACAAACTTATTCTAGAACTTGAAATCTATTTTGTTTAGATAGTTATGGTGTAGATATGTTCACATGTTGTTTTCTCTGAGATTTTTATCTCTAATTATTATTCAATATACCCCTTGATTATTCTATCATTCCTAGTATAGACATGTTGAACCAACAAGAATAGGATTTGTGACCATTCTCAACACAACACCCACAAAATCCTTGAAACTTGATTCTCCCATATTGATTATAGATAAATCTGAATATTTTTTTGTTTTCTTATTGAAAATAAAGACTCTATTTTCTTGGGGGGTTTTGGACTTCTTAGAAAATTTGTATCTTCTCAAGATGTGAAATATTGCCTCTCATTCTTATTTTTCCTCATAACTAAACTATTAGATGTAACATATCCATCAACATGATTAAGTGAACTTTAAACTTTCTTTTCATCAACTTGAGAAGTTTCTACCTTGACCTAAATATATTTATTGAAATATTATCTATATTTATTCAAATCATTTTGAACTATGAAATATATAGCTTGTGTGTCAAACAACTCTTCTTCTCTAGTAGACAACTTCTCTTCAAGATCACATATAATATTATATTTCTCAAAAAAATTTAATTTGTGCATATTGATTCTACTGAAATAAGATACTTCTTTCTTTATTAGATCATCCTTTTATTTATTAAAAGAAACTATTTCCTCCTTGTTATTTTCATCATTTAACTTATTATTTTCTTTCTCAAACTTCTTCATCTCCTTCTTGAAATATTTAGACTGTCCCATGAAAAATTATATTTTTTCTTTCATCTTCCACTCAGGTTATGTTCTTTCTTCTTCTTTATAAATATTTCTTTAATAATCAGTTTGCATGACCAAATAAACCAACTTCATTATCTGAAGAAAAAATTTATAGTTAATCTTTCTTGTGTTTTCTCATAAGATTTTCTTCTTACTGCTAAAATGTTTATTATTATTATTCTTATTATCCCATTTATTTTTATGGGATCTCTCATTATTTGATTGGGATTCTAATTCTGATTCTTTAATCTTCTTCTTTGGACACTTCATTTAAAAGTGACTAGTCCCTCCACAGTTAAAGCACTTCGATGATTATTTATTGTTCTTCTAGTTTCCCTTCCTGAACCCTTTTTATATAATGGAAATAAGATGATTAAAGTTTTCATCATCCTTATCACTTTCTAAATCTTCATATTCTTTAGCCTCTTCTTCTTTCATTTTATCATTTATTACTACTTCAAAGTCCTTTTTAAAATTTTCTTTCTTCTTGAAGGATGGATTTTTTATCATCTCATAGGTTATGATAATTTTGTGTTTTTCATCAATAGATAAGTCATATCCCTCTTCCTAGGTTGAAACCTTTGAATCAAAATGATCTAGAAAATTCCTCATCAATTTATTGAAAATAATGGAATCATCCATATTCTCACCAAATCCTTGTTTATATCTTACAATCTCATTTACCTTGGTAAAATATCCATCAATAGTCTCATAATAATACATCTTTATATCTTCAAATTTACTCCTCTAAAATTTATGTTTATCCTTCTTAACCTTAACATTACCTTTATCGATTCTTCTCAATTTATCATAGATCTCCTTGGTAATTTGGATACCCATGACCTTTGTATAGAAATTTTTTGGTAGATCTATTAAGATAGAATTTTGAGCCTTTTCCATTTAACTCCATATTTCTCTTATCATCTTGTGTCATAGTAGTATAATCATTAATGAGTGGAAAACCCACTATTATAGTATCTATCACTTATAAGGAAAGTGATAGAAGGTAGGGTAACATCCTATTCCTCCATCTATGATAATTCTTCCCACAAAATGTGGGAACACCTTGTCTGTTGACATAATTATGATTCTCCATTTGTCAGACTACTTCTTGGATCTTTAAAGGGAACCTGGTTTTGATACCACTTGAAAATCCTCAGACTGGATTAACCACTGAGAGGGGAGGGGTGAATCAGTGGTTTATTTTTACATTGTTGGAATATGAGGCTATACTAATGGTTCAAAACCATTGGTATATACTATAGAACCATCAATATAACTTATACCAATGGTTCTCCAAACAATTTGTTAATATGAAATTGGGAAATCCTTATACCAGTGGTTCAAGAAGAACCATTGGGACTTGGTCATCAAAATTCAATTTATTCAATGTTTTACTATGAACTATTGGGATATACCTATCCCAATGGTTCACAATAAACTATTGTTGTAATTATATACAAATGGTTATAAAACCTTTGGTATAGATCTACCATAATTACACACACTAGAACTTGCATACTCTACTTATAACCTATAGAAAATCAAAAGAAACCAGAAACAACAAACAAGAAATTCACAAAATCCTGGATACACTACCCATAGAACTTGAAAAAAATAAGAAACCTTCATACACTTCCCACAGAACCAATAATAAACAATAATCCAATAGAAGCTGAAGAACCTACAAACAAACATAGAACCTAACTTATCAAATATCCATGATAAGTCACACCATTAATCCATCATATTCAATTACCAAAAAACATACATCACATGCCAATATACAAATAATGAAAACATAATGAAACCAATTAATGCATTCATCTAATGACAACACACATACAAAACACCACATATATTCATTCACAAAAAATCATCAAACATCAAATTTCATAAAAATTAGTAAAAAATATAAAGAATCAATCTATCCCACATCACCATAACTATCATCACCTTCATCCTCGACCTCATCCTCATACTCATCCTCATCCTCATCCTTGGAATCATCCCTATCATCAGCCTCGACCTTAACCTCTCTATCTTCCTCACTATCATCCCCACCCTATTCCTCATGGTTATCCTCGCCATCACCATTTCCATCTCCAAGAACTTCATCATCCCAACCAAAACTAGGACTACTGGCTAGTTCTAATATATAACATATGCATCATCTACATATATGAATCACAAGTTTCAATGGTATCTGGTGGAAGCAATGGACATAAAACTTCCATCAGTTTTATAAATTCAGAGTTTTCCCTTTGATTCTGTTTTTCCACCTGTATGGACCTTTTCTCAACATTTTCTACCTTAGCCTTATCCTATGCTGCTCGTACATTATCTTTTTCTAAATTAGTGTTATTGGAACCAACACTTAAAGTGGGCCAATTCCTCACTGGCACAATACTCATCCCTTGTTGGCAGTATACTATTCCATGGTGCTCATGTCCCAAAACTTTATTTAAGTGATCATTTGGGCCAAAGTTATTAACTTCCTGGGCATCAAGGAACTCCAAAGAATAATTTTAAAAATATAAATAGACAATTAAGTTAAAAAATATATATTAAAATTTGAAATAAACAAATTAAAACTTACAATTTTCTACTGTGTTGGTTCCTTTACCACGATTCCATATTTTTTCTTTCTGCTCAAGAAAAACAGTTTCTATCAAGGCACACATCCTTCAATATTTAAAACCCCCCTCTACAATGACATTGAATTTAGGAAACCATAATAAAAAATATGTTACAAATAATTAGTTTCATAACTAAAATCAAACGAATATTAATTTTGAATGATTCTAAAAATAAAAACATATTGTGGATGAATTTTAACTAAGTATCAATGAATGGTTTATCAATAGATATAATCTATATATAATTGAACTAGTTATCACATTAATCAATAATAATGTTTTTTGTTTTATCACCATAATTAATGATAAGATGAACAAGTATTACTATAACATAAAGGAATATGAATTAATGGGTTATTAACACTCTAATCATGACTATAACATAATGAAATTATGTTTTGGTAAGATTTAATAATACAAATTTAATTCATTAAATGATCATTTTGATACTTTAAATGTATTACTTGAGTTGTTTTTATTTAATGATATAAGTTAATTTTTTTTCTACATCACATGAGTTCCTATTGTTCTTTAGAACCCCTCATTATATTACTGTGATCCAAACCATGACTAAAAGAATGTATTTTCATGTTTTTTTCTAATCTTTGTATAAATTTAGTTTATTTGGATTCAATTTAGTTTATTCTAGTATATTTACATTATAATCTTGTTTTTTTAGGAAATATTCATTCATGTTTTGTAAGTTTGAATTTGTCTAGTTTGATTCATTTCAATTCGATTCTATTCAGTTTTTTTTAAGTAAGATTGTGGGTGGTTTAGGCTAGTTCAATTCATTATTGATCCTTTTAAGTCTATTTTTTTAGTTTGAATTAGTTTTTTTGAGATCTATTCCATTTGATTTGATTTATTTCATTATATTTTAGTTCTATTTGGTTTTAATCGATTTAATTTAGTTATATTTAGGTTAATTGATTTTTGTTTAGCTAGATGCAATTTCATTTCCTTTAGATCAAGATGGTTCAATCCTATCTTATTTAGTTAAATCTACTTTAGTATAGACCAAGTTGGTTTAATTCATATTGGTATAATCCTATTTGGTTTTTATAATGATTTATTTACTTTACTTTTGTTTAATTTAGTTTAGTTTAAGATTGTTCAATTTGGTTCAGATTTGGTTGAGTTGGTTTAATTCAATTCATCTTTATTTGGTTATATTTTAGTTGTTTCAATTATATTTTATATAATCCTAATTTATTTATTTATTTTTGTATAGTTTGATTCAATTATATATAATTTGGTCCAGTGTGGTTTGTTTTGAAAAATTTGGTTCTATTAGGTTTAGGTTAGTTTTAATATTTTTAATACAAATATATTCCTTTATAGCCAATTTCATTTGGTTTAACTCTACTTGAAATAGTGTAGACATGTTTTTTGGTTCATTTATGTTTAGGTATTCTTGGGATAGTTTATTTTAGTTTGGTTGTATTTGATTCAGTTTGATTCAATTAAAAATTATTCAAGTTTAATTGATTTGGTTTGATTCCTTTAGGTAACATTCAGTTGTATTTATGTCAAGTAATGTCAAATATATTTTATTCAAATCTATTTTATTTATTTAGGTTTGGTACGATTTTGTTTAGTTCAGTTTAATTTATTTTAGGGTGGTTTGGGTTGAGTTGAGACAGTTTAAGTTAGTGTAGTTTTATATGGATCAATTACATTCAGTTCTCATTGGTTTAATTTAGTTTAGATAAATTTGTTTTTATGAGATTGATTAAGTTACTATAATTTCTTTTAATTTGGCATGGTTCAACTTGAATAAGGATAAATAGTTTAGTTTAGTTTGAATTAGTTCAGTTTAGTTTGGTTTGAGTTTTTTTGGTGCAGATAAGGTATTTTTAGTAATATTTAATTTTGGTCAGGTTGTCTTGGTTTGATTTAGGTCATGTTATACCAATTCAGTTTTGTTATATTAATTTTTATTTATTTCGTTTCATTTTAGTTCAATTCCATTTAGTTTTGGTTATGTTAAGTTGAGTTTGTTTGTTTTGACTCAGTTTAGTAATGGTTACTTTGGTTTAGGTTATTTCTATTTGATTCTATTTGGTTTGGGTTTGTTCATGTCATCATCAATTCTATCTTTATCATCTTATTTATTATCTTCATTTTTTAGGGAAGTAAAATTTGAGGGAATAAATCCCTAAGGCCTAAAAAAATTAAACTATAAAATAAGTAGTACAATAATTCTATCCTTATCATAAAGGGATAAAACATAAAATTTATGAGTCAATTCTCCAAGGAGGACGAAAACACTTACTTTAACTACTTTTTTGGAAAGGGAATTTGTAAGCTGATTGACCCCTATATTTGCATGAGATATATAAATGTAGTTACATCTAAGTAATATAAACATTATATAAAAGTATAATAAAAAAACCATGGATGTTTTAGGATCCTAATTTAAATGTTTTAGACCAGAAAAAGTGAGAACATATTGATTCATATTTGATTGCAACCCTCTTTCATCTCTTGTAGGGAAAAACTGTAATAGTCACAAATTTATATTCAATCTTCACTGCTCTACCAAAATTTTTTATTTTATTTATAGAATCTTTAAATAATAAATTAAAGAATACATAATCATTTACCTATCCCAATTATAAATGGAATGAAGTATGTAGTAAATAAAAGAAAGTTAAAGTCATAAAGAAAAATTATAAATGAGTGTTATACCTGCTTCCTCTCATGGTTCGACATTGTAGTCCACCCTAAAGTGTGGAGTTATTTCATAGAATCCTTATTTTGTTTCCTTGAATATTCCTAAAAAAGAATTTTCAATAATACGAAATAAATAAATAATTAAAATTATGGTACTTTTGAATTAAAAACTTCAAATTTGATTAATATATTGAATCGGGTACTCATCCAATGAGTAATAATTTCATGATAATTTTCTACCAAATAGTCATCCATGATAGTTGTGACCTCTAAATCCATGAAAAATCTAGCACATTATCCACTATACAACTTATTCTTATAGCCTCCCCACAACTCACCTAATTCCATGAGCTGTGATGGCCTCACAACCTCACCATCAGAAAAATTAAAATGGAATTATTACCAAAATATCAATTCAAATAAATACAATAATAATATAACATTAAATCCAATTATTTTTACCCATATTTTTGATCAATATTTATCCTTTACTTAATTTGGAAGGTTTCAATAGAATAGTGGAATAACATGAATGATGTCAGAGTATTTAGAAAGCATCACAAAAAAACTCCTACATTCCCGCCCTATTTTTCCAATCATTTAGTTATCTTTATTGTAATCCACCATCAGCTATGTGTGGTAGTTACACACTACACTCATGCGCATATTACCATGCCGCTTATCGAAAGATACATCTATTAAAGAAGGAAAAAATATCATATAAATACATCTTATAATGAAAATAAATTATGGTAAAAAATTACTAGGGTTCTATAAATATACCTGAGGCAGAATGATTAGTGGGCATTACTGGATCCCCAGGAACTGAAGGAACATAAACCTGTACAGAAGGAGTGGGTCTCAGTGTATGCTTCACATGCTCAGAATGTGTTAGATTAGGGGTTAAATAATAAGGAATGTATTATATCTATGAGAAATAAGAAGAAGGAAAATAATATGGCATAGATGGATGTTAAAATGAATAATATGGATACATATTATGAATCATCATTAGATATGGGAAATATTGGCAAGGAGGATCAGATGAAAATGGTGGTACAAAAATTTGAAGGCTAAATATCTTGAGTGTATGTAATGAAACTATGGGATCATAAGGTGTGGTATATGTTATATCAGGGGGAGGGATAGGGTGTTATTGGGTACAATGACTAGATAACCTAGTTGTAGTACCACCCCCTCGTATCACCAGCCTGAGCACTGAAACTAAGGTTGGTAAGTAAATAACTGGAACTTTGGTGGAGGATCCTGATTAAAAGTTAAAAACAAAATTAATCACATGACATTATATGTTATTTATATATATTTGAAATAAAACACTCACAATATCCACTAAAATAGGTACACCCATATCACTCATTCAACGATTATTGTATGTCATCCTTTTTCTTCATATCTCCTCAATATTTTTCATTTTCTCCATTTTAAAACAAATATATAATTAATTAGAAATCCATAACTAATGTATATCCCAAACAAGAAATAATACAAGGCATGAATTAATAAATTAATACCACTTATCAAACCAAATACATGATACATAGTGATATAAAAAAAATATTTTATATCTAGTGGGAAGAATATCAAAACACAAGACATGTCATAGAAAAAATACATTCAAATTAGCATGTTTATCATGGGTATGATATAGTTTTATTCTATTTCAAATTAAATACAATTCAATTTGGGTTAGGTTATTTGGTTCATTATGGTCAATTGATTAGCTCATTTTTCCTTTTTTATTTTTCTTAGGTCATTTGGTTCAGTTTTTTTAATTGATTAGGTCATTTCTCCATTTTTATTTGTCTTAGGTCTTTTGATTCATATTTTGGGTTAGGTCATTTTTTCATTTTTTGGTTATGTAATTATTTTCATTGGTTTTTATTTTCATATTAGTTAGTTTAATATGTCCAATTCAATTCATCTTGTTTTTTTACAATTTATTTATTTCAGTTATGTTCAATTTGGTAGGTTTGAATACAATTTTATTCAATATTAAAAAATGAATCTCAAAGAAAACTACAACTATTAAATATTGAAAATGAACATAAAGGTCAAGTTGGATAAAAAATATTTGTAATCAATAGTAAATCAATTTGTATTGCACCAACCTCAACAACCCTATTCGATCTAAACCAAAATTACTGAGAAGACAGATGGATGATTCTATATATTTCCCACCATAGCTTCAGGTTTACAATCAACTTTGAAAAATGAATCTTTGGAGTAATCATATGTAAGAAATGGATCAAGGCCAATGGAAAAAGGGATGGTGTCAATTCCATCATCACCATCATAAAAAATATTTCTTGGTATTACTTCAATAATGAAACCAAATTCAGGTCGAAGTTGATCTTTGACATAAAAAACTTATTTCTCTATTAATGCCAATACATAAGGTTCATTAGTAGCAAGAGTGTGTTTTATGTCAATAACTCAAAATCCATAATCATTAATAAATGTTCCATGCCTCTTTATCGAATCGAACCACTGGAATTTCATCATAGTGACTCAACCATGTGATCAATAATCCAATATTAGTATTTTCTCAATGAATCCATCATAAGATACATTTCAAAATCGAGTTATACTATCCGATGCATTTTTATAAGATTATGTTGTTACAATTAACATTAAAACCATGATGTTGTGTTCTCATATTCTTTTCTCGTTCAATGATAATAGATATGTACCCATTGATAACAATTGATTTTCATTCATAAACCATGAAATTAGGACTAAAATCCAAACCTCTCATTTCCTCAGAGATAAAGTCAACAGGAAAACTCAATACCTAAAATATATATGAATATTAAACTTAATTAAATATTTATGTTATTAATTTATTTCATTAATATTTCTACCTTCAATTTCAACACAAAAATAAAACTCTTTTCTAAAAAAAATCACTCTTCTTCTCAAAGATAAAGAATTACTATTTATATTTATCATTTTTTATGTTTTCTAACAAAAAATATAAATCATTTAACAGATATGTAAAATTACATGAGATGACATAATATATACATGTTCAATTTACTTACTTGATGTAGTCATCGGAAAAATCACAATTAAACAAAACTGTGTGATGTTCCATCTTATTCTCTTCAAGGATTAATGTGGTCAATATATATAATCTAGGAATTCCCCTAATTTAGGGAAGTGATGTAAAATTGGGTTCAGTTTTATCATAATATTCTTATTCATTTTTATTTTCTCTATTCCTTCTCATAATTAGATCAGAAAAATACATTCAACAGAAATCCATACATTCTTGTTCCAATTAACCTTTGATGATATAACCTTTAGGATGATTTATGTTCTAGGCATAATAGTTCAATGTGAACATGTTTCTTTCAGTTGGATATATACAAAGAAAAGAAATAGGTCATATGAGAAGTATTTCAATTCAAATATGGGAATTTATATGCAACATGCATGTGAAAAATTATGGAGGAAATATTTTCTCTAACTCACACAAAATTAATGGTGCCTCTGCCAAAATTATTTTACAAGAAAGTCTTCGACAAATTCTTAGAACAAAGATATTTAAAGAAATGGAACAACCAAATAACTGGAACCCTTATATTATTGGATAGAAGAGACAAATTGATATTGGAATCAAATCACATAGAAGTATGTGATAATCACGATTCTTCAAAGATTTAAGCTTTAACTATATTTTGTTAACCCATTTTGATATATTACGTGAGTATCCATCAGAAACTTTAATAGCCTCTTTTACTTTATGAAATTGATTTTTTTCTATAGGTTTCATCACATAATAAGAACACATAACTTTCAATTTATTTTCACTGACACACATAGGATGAAATTCTACTCTGATTCCCCAATCCACTAAGTCATATTGAGATCATAAATCATATTTTTTCTTTACCTTGAAATTTAGAGGAATTGAAAGAAACATTTCCCATATATTATTTTCAATGTTCATTATATCTAATCAATTAAGTAACAAATTTTTTGACCAATAAGGTAACTCAGATAAGATACTCCTATTCTTCTAATTATAATAGGTTTTAGTGGAAACATTCTTCCACTTTATAGATTTCATCTGACCCTTTCTGAATGAAAAACTAAAATCATGCAATTCATTAAGAACATCAGTCCCAGAAACACACTGAGGTGGATTTTTGGTCTCCATGGTATTTTCAAATCATTGATGATTATTCCTACATGGATGGTCCATTGGAAAGTATCATAAATTTCCCATAAAATTAAAACTATGATGATATTTTAGTTTTTTGGATCATGTATTCTTCATAAAAATAAAACATGATAGTTTTCCCTTCATGATCCATCCATAAATCATTGAATAAGTGAAAAAATCATTGATCGTCCACATAAGAACAACATGAATTTGAAATATGAATTTTGAACATGCTTTGTATGTGCGTGCACCCACATTCCAAAGATGTTTCAACTCTTTTATTAAAGGTTTCATGTATACATCTATATCATTTCTGATATTAGAAGGTCCAGATATGAGTATACTCATGGAAGTGAAAGGTTTTTTATACACATCCATGGAGGAAGGCTATAAATGTGTATAAAAAATGGAAATGTTCTGTTTGAAGTAATAATATTCCCAAATGGATTAAAACCATCAAATGAAAGACTCAACCTCAAATTACGTACATCAGCTATGAAATCATGATATCATGCATCAAATCTCTACCATGAAAATATATCTACAGGGTAAACCAACTCATCCTTATTATTCTTTCTCTCAGTATCATGCCATCACATTTTTATTTACATTTCATCTAATATGAAAAGAATCTAGAGTCTGGAGATTAATGGAATATGGAACATTAATTTCTGTGGTGCACGAGATGGTGTTACATCAGGTTTTGGCTTCCATCATAATTTCCCACATTTTTATAAAATCATTCTGTTCAACATTTTCCTCTCAAAATAATCTGCAATCTTTCAAGAAATCATGATTTTTGTTTTTTGAAAATCTATGTTCCTCAACTAACTTCCATGACATATAGTGGTTTGAGAGAATATCAAAATCATCTAGAATAAATTCCTTCAAAAAGGTAAGAATGTAATTGAAATAAGTATTATAAATCACATACATTGTTTTACCATGAAATAATCAGATTAAAAATTATAGATTCTTTATTTTACCACATTACTAATAGACTGGAGTCATGGAAACATCATTCAATTTTTTCACCCTATCAATATCATTATTTTCAATAGATGCATCATGTGGGATCATATAAAAGTATTATTGGGTTGACATCCCTTCCTTCTCAAAATGAAAAATAAATGGAAACTGATCATCTAAAAAATTCTCAAATCCAGTCCTCTCATTTGGATCATGACCATTTTGAGATTGTATTTTCTCCCCATTGTGATACCACACATAGTAGTTTGTTTGGAAACCAAATCTGGTTATATGGTAGCTAACTTCTTTACGGCGCAACCAAGGTCTTCCAACACAATTATAACATGAGTAGTTTATGTGACCAATATCTGAAGTATTATCAAATGAAAAATATATAAATCTATCCAACTTGTTTTTAAAATTTCTTGAGATCTAATCGGTTTCATACATCCAATTTATATCGATTATGTAAAAAAAATTATATGTCATTTCTTAAAAAAAATTAAATAATATTGAAGTTTAATATAAAATATATTTAAGAAAATGATAACTTTTCAATTTATATGAAACCATAACTGACACACTAGTCTATGTGAGAATCATAATATAAAAGACTACAAAATACTATATATATATAAAATTAAAATAAATATAAAACCATGATATTGAATTCCATTATATCAACGAGTAATAATGTTCTAAATCCATTAAAGGTATAGTATTTAGTTATGAAAATGTTTCTTATGGAATATAAATACATAGGGGTGTTATTTAAATGATATTTAATTTAGTGAATAAGTTTATGAGGCATGAAAGACCTTCGGATAGGTACCTTAGTGACTCTCCCCTAAATAGTGGAATTACATTATGTCTTTTGAGTTCATTGATTTAATGTAGGTATTTCTATGAATATAACTTTAAACTTAAATCCATGAATGCTTAAGTTTTTTTCATCCCATGATTTTTATGATTTCAAGGTTATATTATGTGTATATATTGATTCTATACCAAAGGAATATAGTTTTCTCAAAAATATCACTTGGATTAAATGGGTATTTCACGATTTTTTAGTTAATTAATTCTAATCTATTTTATAATGAAATCCAAGTGTGTATATAAATTACTAAGAGTCTCTTTAAAATAAATTTGAGAATCAAAGGGTTTAAATTGATTCTAAACCTATTTAAAAGGAGTAACTAATATTTTTATGGAATGATTTGAAAAATATGGGTGAGTTTATAATTTCAAAAAATAATCTTTGGCATGATTAATTGTTTTATATTCTTTGATTATATTTTTAATTTTTATGAACTTGGTTGTGATTGAATGATTTTTAATGGTTTGGTTTTCAAAAGATAGTTTTATAACATGGTTTCTTTAAAGATGTTCTAAAGCCCTGGTTAGAACTTGATAAAAAGCATTTTATTAATACAAGTAAACCCATAAAGTGGTATCCTTTATGTTATTGTATAAAGGCTAATGTGATATTGATATTGTGTAAAGTGGATGGAATATTCACTATTAGGGGACTTGATTATTATATTTCTATTCTCAGTGAAAAGGGGACACTTCTGTGAATGGTGATCACAGGTGAGGAAATTTTATGATTGTTTCCATATATATATACATATATATATATATACATATATATATACATATATATATATACATACACATATAGACACACACACACACACAAGTATATATTATGATATTATGATATCTCACTTCTGTTTAGTATCATGGGACACCGTGGGTATCAAGTTTAAAAATATAGGTAAAATTATTGCACTAGTTGTGATGCAACTATGCACAGTTTTCCCAAGTGAAGATCAAACTATGATCTATGGATTTTTCACCTTGTTCAGACAAGGTAGGATAAAATAGAGTGTCTATGTAGTAGAATTGCATCAGATGCTGATTATATGGATATCATATTTATTCTTTCCAATATTGAATCTTGGAATCATAGTCATTCCCATGATTATTGTGCTTGATTATCATGTGACTATTTCATGATGGGGTTGATTATACTATTTTTATGATAATTGATTTATGGTTGCTTCATATTGATATCATATTTTTATAGTTTTACTATTATCTTAATGTTCAACATCAATAGAAATTTCATTCCAAAAGTATATATTTATCCTTTTTGTGTATTCTTTATTAAATAACGTGTACATGTTTCACTCTTTATTCAATTACTTTGACTTTAATTATTAATTGAAAGGTATATGTTTCATTATTTAATTGAAAAAACATGTTTCACTCTTTACTTCAATTACATTCATGTATATGGTGTAACTTCAAGAAATAACATTCTAGAAGATGGACTCATTATTACATCTCCCCAAAATATAAAAACTATGGAAAAATCATCAACTATCTTCTTCGATTTCAAATTTATATTATTAATTACCATTTATAGTATTAAAAATTAATGTTTTTACTATAATATATTATATGATCATATCAAAGAGTTACTTGTATTCTTACACATCAGATCAACTTATTACTCAATACATAATGATATGTAATGCTCTTTAATATTAAAATACAATATGATGACAGTTCTATATGCACTATGTAATATTTATATAGCAAAAAATTCACATAGAACATGCAAATAGTAGGAATATGTACCATTGATAGAAAAAATAAAATAATACATACTGTATGAGAAATTCAATTGTGATGGTATTCATTTTTTTTTCAAAAAACATAATTTATTTATATGATTTCTTAAATAACTTAAATATGATGATAAACATTCGGATAAATTTACACCTATAAAATCAACTTCTCAAGATTATTACAACATTATGAACAAATTTAGAAAATATAAACATAACATAAATTATTTTTTTGATCTTAATGAAGATTAATGAAAAATAAAATATTGATAATGACATCTAAACGAAATATAGATATTGGAATAAACTAACTGGAACCAAAATTAAGTAGAAAACAAAATAATTAACCAATCCAAAATTTAATAGAACAAACCCAAACCAAACCAAACCAGTCTTAACTAACCCAAACACACATAAAATAGATATAAGAAACTCTAAATCAAAACAAAATATCAAAATAAATTAAATTCACAAAAAAAATAACAACATGTGTCCTATTTTAGACAAAAAATAAAAATAAAATGGATTTTTCATAAAACACCTCAATGATTTGGTACCCACTAATTTAATATTGAAGAATATTGAAAGTAAATCAAGAAAATCATAACTTGGATGATTGGGAATACATTCAAACATGACTGCTGTAGGGGATAGGGATTCGATATGGATGAGAGGAGGGGTGGGGTATAAGCTACTACAATATTGGGATTAGATATCATGGGGAGCACTGGCTACTAGGGCTCAGGATGGGAGGAGGGGAGGAGTAGTGCTGTTAGGGCTCGGGGTGGGAGGAGGGGAGTGTCACTACAGGACCCATGATGGGAGAAGTGGAGCGTGAGGGGGAGTGCTTGATTTAGTAAACTTAGGGAAGACCTATTCTAATGGTTTTTTAAAACTATTGGCATAAGAATGGCTATCCCAAAAGTTTTTAAATAACTGTTGGGATAGACTTCAGTACAATTCCCTATCCCAATGGTTAGGAAAAACCATTGGGATAAGGTTTTGAGGATGTCCCATATTTCTAGTAGTGTTCGGAATTCATTTTATTTAAAATTCATCCTTTAAAAATTGTTAATGTTCTTGATAAACTCAATATAATATCTCAATCTCAACTCACATTCATTAGTAAAAATTTAGAGAGAGTAAAAAACAGTATTTTACAAGGTTTTAAATAAATCCTACTCCTTATTGAAATTTATTATTTCCCCTAGTTAAAGATTCTTCTCTATCTCCACAAGTGAATAAAATTTCTCTATCTCCAACTAAGAGACTATGTTTGATTTTGGATAGAACCAAATAAACTCTTGCTCTGACTCCAATTGAGAGACTCTGTTTGCTTCCGGCTCTTACCAAAAGACTTCACCTACTCCCAACACCAACTATATGTATTCACATCTATTCAATGCTTGATCCACTTAATGATGATATTTGATCTTCCTATATGATATTGTATGATCTGACTTTCTCATGTACATGTTCAAGTAACTTCAAAAACCACTGGTCGAGTCTGTTGGTCTTGATTAATAATTCTAATAACATGTAATGACTAGTTACCTCAGTGAAACTGTACTTGGGTTGATTATTCCTTCTGTATGAATTCTCAACCTCACTCTTATGTGTGAAAGTTGTGAAAAAAAGTTATTCAAATATGTTATGTAAGAACAATCTTTCACTACATCAAATCACTTCTCATTGAATTATAAATTCAATCACACTTATTACAAGGATTTCATGTAATATGAACATCTTGTTTTAGGTATCTCAAATACTTATTTATGTGTTCATGATCATGCATGAATTCATGTAAGTATTTTCAGATAAAACCCTTATCTACCTTTCCCAAAACCGAGTGGGTGTGAGTGAAATATTCTTCTCAAGATTTCTTCGCACACACAAACTGACCACACACAAAACATGTGTTCTTTAGTTTAGATTCAATTCATGTGTGTCATGCATTTGAACATGAACTGTGATTTGTGAAAAACTGAATGGTTTTATAAAATACACCTCATGCCTACTACTCCTATGAAAAAATTGTATATATGAAGTTTCTCTGTTATTCTATGTGCATGTTACTTATCATGAAACATAGTAGATGAAACTATCTCATGACATCTCATAAACATTCACACAAACCTGTAGGATAACACGTAAGGGAATCATGCTTCCCTAAATGGTTTTTCAGAACTATATTCTTTGTGAAGCTCCTTCGAGAGTGTAAAACACTTTTTGAAGGCATGAAAAGTTCCTTATTCTCCTTCATGAAAATATTATCATGAGGATGGATTTTCTTCATGAAATGAAAGGATCACAATGATATATTTCTTCAAAAACATAATCTTATCAATATTTTTTAGAACCTCACTTAAACATGGGATTCTCATTTTATAGGTGATGAGGAAAGTTCCTCACACCACCTTAGATCTGTATTTCAAGCCTCTTTGAAGACCCCTACAATGCTTTGAGAATAATTCTGTATCTCAGCACATCTTCAAACACCCAAGTCATTCAGGGTATGCCAATTTTCATGGTGTATAATATTCACAATGATATTTTATGGTGATATCTTATTATACACATGCTTATCACATAATTATCATATTTGGAAGCTCAAAATCATCCATCTCAAATTCCATCTGAAACTATCATTTTCATTCGAACAATTATAGTTCTTTGATTTATCACATGCATGTAAGACAAATATTGAAGTAATGGAGTTCCTTCATTTCATATACTCATAAACATGGCCAAAAAAACATTTATAGAATCCTATAGTTAATTTTATGGAGGAACGATCATCATCTTCGATGTACTGGGAATGTTAGAGATCGAAGAGGTAGGAGATGAAGAGCAGGAAGGAACATATGACTGAGATCATCCACATTGTGCAGTCATTGTTCTGTTAGTCATTTTAATGATAGAGTAATAGTGACCAAACATCGCATGTCCCACATCATTTCTATGAATCACTTCTGATGTGGTTTATCATTCAATCTGCGACTTCTGATCCTCGAGTTGGATACCAGGATTTAATATTGATTAAAACCTTCACACACACCACCATTTCCATGCCCCTGTATGACCACTAGCACCCTATACACACACTCAATTCATCCATCCATTCCTGTGGGCCTTATACACAACCCATCCTCTTTCTGTCTAGTTTGGGCTAGCTCCCAATGTGTGTGGTAGTCCATGGTCCCACATGAGCCTCTGGTTGAGCCTTGGCCTTAGCTGGAAAATAGGCTAGCCTTATTTTTTAATGTAATCCCACAAAAATTACCTAGAAAAATTTTAATTATGGAAAAGAATACAAAAAAATATAAAATAAAATGTCAATAAAAACTTCTTAATAAATACTTTACTTCATGCAATATGAAATTCATATTACATGGAATTATAAAAACTTCAAAACATTTTTGTAAAAAAATTTCCATCTTTAACACATGTCTTAGACATTTAAGATCACATCAATCAACCATCAATGTTATCCAAATATAATTTTCTAAGTGTGACATCTAATTACATTAGATGAATTCATAAAAATTCTCCAGGCACCACAACATCATCCAAACTCACCAAACACATATTGAAACATCATTGAAAAAAATACAACACTAGACCCAACATTCATTGGATGTCATGTGCTAACCAGGCCACCATGTCTCCCCATGAATTTGGTCACTATGTCTTAACTTGGACATCATGGTACTTGAACATTGCTTCTTTGATTCCATACCAAAATCTAATTTTCACCTCATCATCTCTTGATACTATACCCAATGCCCAACCCATACCTAAAGACTCAGGGTAGGTCAATGTCTAAATCTCTAACAGCTAACTAGAGAAAAAATCATGGTAATAGACCTACATTTTGACCCACTACCTTATCACTGAAGGTAAGGTCCATTAATATAATCTCACTTCACCTCATGACCCAATCCCTCACGGGCGATCTATAGCCATGAATTAATCCACTCATAGAATTGTCTCCTAATCATCCATTAAACCAAACCTTGTTACTCATGATATGTTTGACCCAACCTTCTCTCTCAAGAACAAGGACACTTCACAAATCACTAACTTAACCCTCATGGTATGGCCCAAATTTAAGCATACTAGGGATCCATATCACTCATGGTAGTCCTACCATCCTCCTCACTCATGGAAAGTCTAGGCCTCAAGATCCACTCCCCAACTAGAATATATTACCTATCAAAAACAAAAACACATTCACACACATAGAAATGAAAAAGAAGACATGGACAAAAAACTTCTATATAGCTCAGTAGATTGTTACAAGTTACTAGTCACTTGAACCTAGCCCCTCATCTCAAACATGCCTTAGAATCCACACACAGTATACCAATCCTCACAATATTCTAATCCTTCACATCAGGGCATATACTAGGGTCCTCCATACCCTCCAATGTATCTTCTCATCAACACTAGCTCATACCCATCATCCATCAGTGAAATCACCAACTATAGGCTCATATCCACCCATACCTCAAAGATCAATCCACCACATCAAGTCCCTCACCACTCATAGTCATTCTACCCAGGTATCATCCTAATAAAACTTAATCTAAGCCCCTTGGAAACCCTATTCCAAGTTCTAAAACATTCCCATGACCCAAACTCGGGTCCCGTATCATGTCTCCTAGGGGAGACCGCTTAACCCTTCACCCAGAGGAACTGTCTCTCTATCACACCTCATCTTGTCCTGAAGGATTCAGCTCACTCATAGTGCTCACCAAGACTCAACCACCCTTAGGAGGGTGTTAATCACTAATTTTGAAACATATGATCATCCTACTTATTGTCACTAGTAACATGCCTCTCATATCTACTTGAATAGACTTGAAAAAATATTATATTCTTCCCACATCACATCTAGTATCCTAAGACCCCTAGAGGTCTCTCATTAGATCAACTAGAACCATCACTCCTTGGTGATATTGTATTTGGGTTACCTAAATAACTTAAAGTGTTAAAGAGAACTTATCTCAAGCATAGAAGGTTGGACACCAACCTATCTCTCCTACTCAAGTCCCTTTCAGTACCCATCTGTCTACCCTGTCCCATGAAACATGAATATGGATGTAAATTATTCATATCAAGCATACAAATTTGTATTAAAGGGAAAACCTACCTTTTAAATGGGTTTACCATCCTCACTAAGATTTTATGAGCCCCTACCAAGCCTAACCATCACATATCCAAGATTGTACCATCACCTTAGATCCTATCTAATTATATACACCAAAATTAATTAATTATAAAAATTTATAATTTATTAATTAAGTCAATCCATGAGTAAAAATCATCAAAAAATCATCGAGCATCTCTGTTTCCTCAAAACCACCCAAAACCTTAGCTGTTCATACTCCCAAGACTTACTATATCTACTATAAATGAAAACCCCATCATGATTGGTTGATTAAACCATGCTTTAGTGTAATCAACATTGAAAACCAAGTCCAAATCTCAGCGAGCTTACAAGGAGAAATAAGTATGGGATAAGGAACAAAGATGAAAATTTTGATCTATCATAGGAACACACTAATATATATCCCCTATCATATA
This sequence comes from Viscum album, assembly GCA_963277665.1. Classification (NCBI taxonomy): domain Eukaryota; kingdom Viridiplantae; phylum Streptophyta; class Magnoliopsida; order Santalales; family Viscaceae; genus Viscum; species Viscum album. The sequence goes on from OY728164.1 coordinate 691,019,879, forward strand.
GATTAAAAGGGAGGTAGAGTGATAGGATAGGAAGGCTGAATGAACTCCTCTCAATTCCCAAAACCATCTAAAACTTGAAGGCCCCCAATCACAAAAAGATGAAAGATCCTATACTACAAGATCCTCCCAAACACCATTCAAGCCATAAACCATGAGGTTCATGGTGTGAATGCCTTTAAACAAAGGGAATTTAAATAAACATGATAATTTCATAATGTTATCCCTTGGTTAATGGTGGGAAATTCTTAGAATGATGGATCCTCCCTCAGTCAAACGTCATTGAAGATGTGACCCATGGGTCACAATGTGAATGGGTATATAAGGGCACTCTAACCACCAATTAAAGGCTAAAATTCATAACATTATTTCCCAATTCATGACATAAACCACACTATTTAAGGGAAATCCCCTTATCTAAAACCTCTCAAGCTATGAAACTCATTCATGTCATGAATATTACCCATCCTGAAATCATTCATGGAGTAAACAATGGTTCATAGTTTGAAATACTACATGATACTAAAATTAAGACTATGGGTCATCCCAACCCTTCTTCAACGACCACCCAAGATCCTAATACACTCTCTAAGAGTTATTACATATCCAAAAACATCCCATTGAGGTGTTCCAATGCTTAGATTCTTGATCTAAAACCCAATTAAAAAATGAACCCTTCTCTAGATCAAAAATTCAAATTCCTTCTCAAAACATAATGAACCAAAAATTCACAAGGAATTATATATATTATATTTTAATTATTCTAAATTCTTAGTATTTTTTTCTCCATGTGATATCCAAAATTATTGAAACTTTCTATTTAATTATCCACAAAACTGCATGCACTTTAAACTTCACATCGACATGAAAAAAGGAAAAGAAATTGTTGCAATATGAATCACTTCCTTAATAAGAAGATTCTATTTATCTTCCCATGATTGCATCATGAAATCTTCTATCACTGCATGGAAAAATCCAAAATCTCATTATAGTATAATTACAATCTTTCAAGGCATGAAGATATAGCTTGAATCATTACCAAAACATTATATTCATCACAAACTATGAAATGGACTTTTTCTAATGACATGATGACCTTATTCATATGAAAACCTCATATTTTCCTAAATCAAAACTAATCACTATTATCATCATGATAATTAAGTCACTAAATATCACTATAAAGTCATCATAGTTAATCTTGGATTGAATCATGATTATAATCGTAATAATTATAATTAAATCATTGAAGAACATGACAAGAATCATCTAAATTAAATCTTCCTTCAGAATATTTAATTCTAGAAATCTCACATTTTTTTATAAATGGAATAAATTTTATGTATTTTATTTGACACTGTGATGACCTTTACATATCTATCACCTTACCTTTACATATCATAGTGTCGTTATAAACTTTTCTATTTTTAATACCTTTTTAATACTCTTATTTATTGAATATTGACCCTTACATATCATATTAAAGATTCATACTTTGTTATTTTTCAATTATAAAAAATTATATAAGAAAATGTCACCTTTACATATCATACATGGATTTTGAATTTTCTATATTTTTTCTAACTAGTGACTCTTAAATAATGATTTTTAACCTTTATGTATCATGTGAGGTTTTTGACTTTATTATATTTTATTAATCTACAACACAATGACTCTTATGTGTTAATTAGTAACCCTCATGTATCACAATGTGACTTCAATACTTTTCTAAATTATATTCCACTAAGTCCGTTGATTACCTTCAAAAATTCTTGTGATGAGATTTAAATATCAAGAAACTTACTATTATGTATCATAGGAGGACTTAAGAATTAACCAATTTTTAGAGTGAAAGTTCAGAATGAATTTTATATATTGAAATAATGACTCTTACACATTGAATAATTTTATAAATCTCTAATAACCTACAACCCAGAATTTAAAAACTCATATCCATATCCTCAAATCATCTTAAACAACTAAAATTTCTTAGAAATAAATTCAAATAATACTTAATTATCACCAAAATAATTCCAAATATTTATGAAGTATATAAATACTCCTTAGTTATTTCATTTGTATTTCATTAATTTTACAACTTCAATTATTCCACAAAAATCATACATGTATATTTACATATGATATATCAGTATTTAATATTTATAAATAAAAGGATGGAACTCCATATCTAGATTTCCAATAGATCAACAGGTATATTCTATAAATATTAATAGAGATATATTATCCATAAATTACCATGCTTTATGGAACTCTTATAGACTTTTGATCTTCTCAATCTCAGTGAATTAAAACTTTACATATTAGTTATACATAATGATAATGTTAAATACCTTCATTGTCATGAACCGTCCCCTGGGGCCCATGCCGTGACTACCCCAAGCCCACCTTCCATAGGCCATGGGTTGGCAACTAGCACTGAAAGGCATACTTCCTAAAATGGGAAGGCTTTGAATTTAATCCTATACAAATACACGGTCCAAGAATATGACGAGAAGCAACTCTGAAGTAAATTACTATAGTAAAAGATCACTGAAAGTAAAAGGGGATGAAATACAAGCCCAAATGTAAAGGTACAAGTACAAATGAAAATACAATACAACTGAAAGAAAAAGAAAAACAACTACAGGGTTATCCTATGAGGTTCCTACCTGAAGGGTAGGTACAGATCACCTCCTCAACACTCCATGTCCACCCGTCTCCTATGTGTATAACCTAGTCCTAGCTCCCTCAAACCTCATCCCAACTGCTCATCATATACAAAAGACACAATAAGATGCGGGCGTATCACATGTAGGGGTGAGTATAACGATACTCAGTAGGGACCCCGAGACCCCGAAGTTCTCCTAGATTTCCACAAAGAAAAACCACAGGCTAACACCACGAAGGTATATTACCTCACTGGTAAGGTACCATATAGCATAACGTCAATCACAAGCACAAGGTAATGACAACTCACACCAGGATTTATTCTAGGGGTAGTAACAAGTAACATCCTTAGTCATAACGTCAAACACCTCGGCTGCTAGAGAAATCCTTCTCTATCGAGTATAGTGGGCTTGCCGTGTCACACAGAGGTGCTTCCCACTAACCTTGGACTGCCGAGGTAATAATCCTGTCGAGTACCATGGGTCTGCTGCGTCACACAGATGTGCTCCCCACCATGGGTCTACTGTGTCACACAGAGGCGCTCCCCCTCATGGCCTGTTGAGGTACTCCTCCTGTCAAGTACCATGGGTCTACCTTGTCACACAGAAGCGCTCCCTACCATGGGTCTTCCACGTCACACAGAGGCACTACCCACTAGTCATGTCGAGTCACTCTGAGTTGTAATGGTTAGTAATTGTCAAGTCTCTGCCAGTCATAGGGTTCCGTACGTAGCGCTCTTGGGAGAACCGTGCCCTAATCCATCGGTCATACCTCAACCATCCTAAAGTGCCAAAAATAAGTATTCAAAAGGCCTGTTACGTCATAAGGGACCCAATTCAATAAACGGTGCGTCAGTCGGACGCCTGGTCTGAAAGTTATTAGTATTTCCACTCCGAGGGCCCTGTTGGATTCGGGGTTCGATCCAACCTGGCCATACTCCAACATTATACAAAACTCAAGTGGATTATACCAAAAATATTGTATCGATCCAAGGATTATAGTGAGGTAGACGGTTTTTCAAACAGACACCCGGTTCTCATGATATGGCCATAAATGAAAAAATGGGTCTGAATGGGCCCAAGTCCGGTCCGACCTAGCCTGGGCTAACCCAACCTAGTTCAGGTCGACCCGGACTGACATGGGTTCGGCCCAGATAGCCTGGCCCTTGGTGGGACTAGCCCGCTAGGCCGTGGTCCGTCCCAGATCGAGAAGGGGGCGGCCCGGCCCAGCCCATTGGCGCGGCCCACTAGGCGTGGCCATATGTCATGCTCAACAAATTATTGCATTTTCAGTGTCAATAAATATTTGGCTTTAAAGAATGCATGAATAACACATGGTGAATAAAAAGGGAAGAGGCAAGGTATATGCATGGGATTATGGCCATGTTCATTTGGCCATCATCTTCATGAATTCAGAATATGAAGGATCAATAAATAAATTCAATCATATTAAAAACCCCTACCTCGATTGTCCGTTGGAGGTGGCGCGAGGAAGAAGATGAAGTCAATGAAGATGGTGACGTCGACGTTCGTTACTCCCATAAGACATTCCAAGGTTTGTTCCTCATTCTTCATCCATATGTCATTCTTTGTTGGAGGGTCTCCTTTATTGGAGATGGTTCTCCAAATATCTCCCCAATTCTCTTTTTGCTAACGCTTTCCCCAAACTCAAGAAAATAAGGATCCAACTTATTAAATTAAGTTTATTAATTTAACAAGATAAGTTGGATAATTAAGTAAATTGAGGTTGGAACATTAACTAGGGGAATACTAAGGGTTTCCCCCACATTAAATGGGAGTTTGTGTGGTCCTCACCAAAAATAATTCAAAATGGTGGTTTCAAATAAAATAAATAAAAGGTTATTTATTTTATTTTTTTCTTCTCCAATGAAAATCTGAAAAAATAACTTCCACCCTCGACCCACTGCGGTCGAGGTAAAAGTCTCCTTAAGATAATATCGACACTGAAAGTTCAATGGTTTCCTTAGATTTCAATTCCGAGTACCAGTTCAAAAGTTACAAAATGCCACTCACGCGTTTACTACACGTACCTGAAAAAAAGTTCGGAAAAATTATTAACAGTCACCCTCGAACCGCACCGGTTGAGGATAGGCTCTACCCAAGTGAAAAACTCCCCAAAAAACCCAATGATACTCTCATATTTCTAATCCGAGTTACAGTTTAAAAGTTATGAACTTTACAATAAAATAATTGTCCCTTAATTATTTTATTTACGACCAAAAACTAACTTTCACTGGTGGCCCGCACCAGCCAATGTTAGTATCTTCCTAAAGAAAGAATACCCTCACAAGTTCAGCAGTGGTCTCAAAATTTTAATCCTAGTTACTGTTTTTGAGTTATAAGAATTTTAATATTAAAATAACTTTATTTAATTATTTTATTTATGGTTATTCCATTTTCGGGTTTTCTCATAGGAGGCCCGCACCGACTAAAATTAATTCGCGCTTAGGGTAACCCACCATCGTGAGCACAATGGTGCCCTCAGATTTCTAATCTGAGTAACTGTTTAATAGTTATTCCACTTTTTCAGGAAAACTGCTTACACACGCTAATTAAAGCTTAACAAAACTTCAACGAATCATTCTGCACTTCGGGCCTTGGAATCGCACACCGTTGGATTTCATGGACTTGAAATAATTACATATAATTAATTAAAAAAAAATTTATACAGAATTTCTAGGTCATTACATTCATACTCTAAGAAAAAACCTCCATATCATCTTCAAATAGAATCTATTGTCATATTGATAATGGAAACCACTCACTTCTATGATTTAAGGTGTTTCCCCAATAACCATTCGTAATTAATTTCTAAATATTTAATTACACCTATCTTGTGGAATTAATCTTCTTATCATCAACATGCTTGGGAACTCAAAAATTATTCTAAGTTATTCTTATTCAATATATATTGAAACCATTCATATTGAATTCATGATTATTGACATCAAATTCAACTCAATTCCAAGTGGGTTCAATAGTACAAACACATCACCCAATTAGGCTCACCATAAGGCCATAAGTGAATCACCACATACGCTAGAGGCTGAAGACTAGTGGTGAGGGTCTAACATATACAGTGGTGAGACTAACTCTCTAGAAAGAGTGAAATAAAAGTAAAAATAACTAAAACATACATGAGGATAAACATTAGAGTACACATAATAAATAAATTGATTAAATAACAGGATATAATAAATAAAACGTGGTATATAGTCATAGAAATTCAAATCATGTGAAACAAAAAAAAATTAACCACCCATTATGTTGAAAACATATAAAAAATAAAAAAACTTAAAATAAATACATCAGAATCTACTGTCAACTCTGAGTCAAACCACATACTTGGTCTCTTTGACTCTCAATCTACACCATCCCAATCCTGAGTCTCAACACAAGTGGTTTGGTTTGATTAAACAACATTGGAACTCTGCTCGATCCACTATACAACATGTGCTCCATCTAAAAGTAGACATAAGGACTGCATGCACAACAAGGTGCATATATAGGGGTGATAAATAAATATCATTAGGATACCCTCAATGATGAACCTATAATCAATTATCATATAAAAGTGCATGTACACATGAAATTCCTAACCTATCCAAAAACTAATAACAAATAATATAAAATAAAAAACTACATAAAAATAAAAGGGGTTAAACAAAAACAAATAAAATAGATAACCATGTATTCTATCATGACATATGAGGTAAATCTACCCCTGATCTAACTCATAATAGAGGATTTATAACATGTGGATCACCTCACCACATGACATAAGGCGTGTCTACCAAATATACATAGGATATACAAGATTTATAAATGATAAGTAATGAATGATAGACCCCAAGGTGTGACCATAGGCATACACATGACAACATGAAAATACCAGACTCTAAGACTTTAATGGAATGATCCAAATTGGTGACATGACTCTACATCGGACCCTAGAGAACCTATCATGTCTCAAAAGTCCTTTAGAATAAATAGGGATCCAAAGGAGGGACTAATACTATAAACTTCCCTAGGTGTCCCTCTATCAATGGGCCAAAAAGATACACTATCCCAAGGGTCCCATCCATCAACAGTCCTGACAGATACACTGTCTCAGTGGTCCCATTCAAGTCGCTGGGAGAACTCAACATCCTTGATAGGTAACCTATATCAAGTTCATAACTCTCACCTAGAGGGGTTCACTCATATAAATCAACCATTAGATCCTTAATCCCATATAACCACAACCATCCAATGGAAGAGAGAACTAAATTAGAAGTCAGGGCCAACGATTGGTCCATGAAATTCCAAGGGTCTCCTCAAACCAAGTCCTGAACAGAAAATACCTCAAACATCTTGTCTAAAGGCCACCAGAATGTGGGTCCATATAACTCCTAAACCCATCATAAACAATGATAAACTAATAGTGCTTATCACCTCTTTGTTAAAGGTTATCCAAGATTTAGGTCGATCCAACTCTCAAACCCATTATCCAAAAATATGAACTAGTAGTGTCGATCAGCTCTTGGCTCATAAATCATGAGGCTCCCATGGTCTATGGGGTCACAAAATAAAGTGAAGTATTACCAGGGACTCCCCTAATACACCTGAGTTCTTAAGAAATTCCCATAAAATTATCCTCAAATGGCTAAAAGGAAACAATAAGAGTAGGAAACCCTATGAGGTGTTCCTCTATCTCATCCAAAAAATGATCCAAGATTGATATAAAAAGCATCCTAAAATGGCCCTCAATGGCCTCCAACTAATCCTAGATGAAAAATGTGCCCGTAATGGAATCTAAAATCATGATCACACCTATAAGGTAATTATCAATAGTCCTCATGACCACATAAAAAAAAGGAAACCCTACAAGGGATAATCAGTACAAGTGAAACCTATGGGAAAAGACCATTGTAATAAAAACTAAAATGAACTCCTCAAAAAATAACCTATGATTGATTACTATCTCACCCATAATGGAATCCAAATAGGTCCCTCAGATATACCTCAACGTCACAATGACACCTATACATAACTGAAATCCCACAACATCAACCCAACCCAAAGGCTCCAATATCCCTGATCCTCAAACACAGGATCTAAACCTTGACTTCTCTAACCTCAAGAAACTGGTCCCCATATCTAGGGAAAATACAAGATATACTCAAAGATACTCCTTTATCTGACCTTATGGGATCTATATGAAATAAAATCAAACAAAACTGACATGAAATCCACAATACAAGCCAATAAATGAGATCATGACCCTCAATTGGGTCTCACATCACTCAACCAAACCTACTATAGGATTATAAATCCAAACCTCTATGAAATCCTCCCATGAATGATCACAAAAACCAAAATACCATCTATATTACCTCTAAACACTGAAAAGACACCAATATCATGATATATGTAGAAAAAGTATTTGAACAAACTAATCACAAGTTCAATTCTAAGTCCATGGTGAAGAAAAGGAAAAACACATCAAGGAAATAAAATTAAATGGAATGCACTTTGGGCACATGGTGTGTACCCTCAAATGTCCTCCCTAGCCATGTGCCAAAGCCCAATTGGCTTGTACTTATCCTAAGTACATAGTGTATCTTCCAAGTACATGGTTTGTACCCCACATGTGGTGTCTAGTCGTGTACCTAGCCATGTATCCCTACACAGGGCATGGAAAACTACAATACACAATTACTGACTGTATACCTAGCATGGGATCTGGTCGTGTTCCCTATATGACCGTGTTCCCTAAAAGGGGTGTTTAGCAATACCATCTACCATACCCTAAGTTTCCTCTACATGGTGTGTCCTATGCAAAGACTTCATATAACGTATTGAATCTTTCCTCGTTTGAAAAGAAGAATACATGAAATGTGTTCTCTGAACTACATGTCATGTTACCGGCTTTTCCCAAACAAAAAACCCTTGTAAAACCCTTAAAAATCACAATTTATGCCAAAACACTCCATGTGTGCTCTCATGGCACCCCAAGAGACACATAAAAGTATTTAAAACATGAAAATGTTTAATCTATGGGGATATCAACAAGAACTTAAAAATTGGCCTACCTTCAGATATAAACTACCATAGCTTTGCATTAGATTTGCGCCATGCCACCATCGACACCCAATCTACTTCTCGGTGAGTTTCCCGGGTGGTGCCTACTCCTTCATCTATATCTTATCTCCCTATCAATTTCTCATCCATGCGACATAGGATCCTAAGGGAGGGGGGATACATGAGAATATAAAGGGAATAAGAGAAAATAAAAATAAAAAAAAAAGAAAAAAGAAGAAAAGAAAAAGAAAAAGAAAAAGAAAAGGGGTTCGAACCTAGCCCTGACACCCATGACAATTTTATGCCTCACCTAGGAAACCCCCCCATTCTAAACTCAAACGAGGAGATAGAATCTCAATCCAACATGCTATTTAAAATATATCACTGAACAAACACACATAAATAAATTAATATTTAATTAATTAAATATGAAATATTTCATGAAATTCAAACAACTCAAATTTCAACCAAAATATTATTCTAGGGTAAAAACCCTATTCTTGGAACAAATATAGTGGTCAAAAGAACTATCCAAGATCATCTCATAGGAGAAATTACTATTTTTTCCATAAAATAATTTTAGGAACAAAAATTTCAAATTTCTACAGACTTTTTCAACATGTAATGATGTGGGTCATCAAAATATCCCCACTATAAATAATCCTCAAACCTAATAATCTACAGTGGAAAACTTGAAACCAAGATCTCACTCAAATCACTAGCACAAACAATGCTATCTCAACCAACCAACACCTAGTTTTACAGTGTCCACAACTCTCTCTCACATGAGAGACATTACTCCACAACCAATATGATGCTCCCCACTGCAAGAGTATCCTTATCATCGCACCATAGCTCAAATGACAAAAAACATGGACCACAACATGTCTATCACAAAATGTAGTAGATATACATGGTTAAACCACTCACACATGAGCGCCAACATGAAAACCAAAAACAACCAACACTCCTCCCTGTCTCACCAAGAACAACAACATCCTTACACAAAAAAACAATTAAAATGAGGTTTATGAACTCCAATATCTTATGATTCACTATCCACTATGCGAATTTCCTTAAACAACTCCTAAACATGAAGCATAACTCATGATCATATAGGCTAAGTCCTAATAAAGCTAGGCTAATTCACCTAAAACCACTGACCATGATCCTCATATATTTTAGTTCTAACAAAATATTGCACCCTAAAAAATCCTCTTAAAAATAAAGGCATATCTCCCATGAAAAGGATCAACCACGAAACCACCCTTTACTCAGGTGTAGATCTAAATACAGAAGCATCCAACCATGATCTCACTATGATATCCAAAGAAAAACCAAAATGAATAGCGAAATATGTCTAACCAAACTTGTCCTCTCAAGCCAACCATGAGACCAAGATCAGTCCCATTTCTCCACCAATCAAACACTTGGAATCCTCATGCATAAAAACTCCCTCGTGATAAAAAACCACAAATACCCCACTAAGGAAGAACAAATATGACCACCCAAGACATTGGTGATAGCAGGCACACAGGCCCCACCACAAGACCTGACACACAACACATAGAAAGAAAATCTCCCTCCCAAGTGACTCGAACCTATTAATTCAGGGAACCACCACCTCAGGGAAACTCTTTCTCAATCCAAACATTTATTTGGAATCCTTTACCTTATCAAGCCAAAAATAGGTCACTCATAACCCACACAAATCTATAAGGATCTCTATGTATCCCTCAATGAAGGTGATGAATCTCCATCACCAGTGAACATATTTCCACCATTTTATCATGAACTTACATAAGAATAAAACACACATATATGATTCTATTGAGTATAATTCCACCAAGGAGCTATATGCAACACACCATATTGGCCGTTTCAGACACTTTAGACCACTAAACCTCCATCTTCAATGAAATTACACATAGATAGGTATGTGTCATGTGAACCCCATGTGAATATATCTATTCATGATAATAAGCCTCTTTTCCATGAGGTAAGATCTAAAAGCTTGAATAAAACATAAATCCATAAGCCGAAGTGCATTATAGGAGGTGAAATCGCACAACTGTAAAATTTTAATAAAAAATAGCAATCCCATGTCCTAGAAACTTAGAATTCCTATTGAAAAAGGTGTTCATGACACACCAGTACAATATACATCACATGTTTTGACACATTCCTAGACCACCTATCTACCAAATCCCCAAATCATAAAACCAAACCTTCCTCTGATAACATTTTGTAGTGAACCGGATTAGGAAAACTAAACATGCCACCTGATCCAGCCCACCATAAGGCCTCAAAAACATCTCCCTATAATCTAGAGGCTATTGAACTATGATGAGGGTATAAAAAATAAAATGGGTAGACTATACCCTCTGGTTAGAGGAAAATAAAATCATAAATAACCAAAACATCCACAAGGATAAACATCACAGTGCTAATAATAAATAAACTAAAATAAAAATATGATATAATAAATTAAATGTGGTATACAATTATATAGACTTAAAAAATAAGAAATAAAAAATAGCTGTTCACCCACTGGACCAACAATATATAAGAAATAAAAAACCTAAAAATAAATATTTCAGGATCAAATTCCAACTTTGAGATGAACCACATACCTAATCTATATGACTCTCAAGCTATACTATCCCAATAATGAGACTCCACATGAGTGGACCCTCTAGATCAACAAACATTGGGCCTCTTCCTGATTCACTACAAAACCTGTGCTCTGTCTGAAAGTAGACATAAGTTTATCACACACACTGAGGTAAATGTAAAGGGGTGAGAAATAAATATCAATAGGCCACCTCCAATGGTGAACCTATAATCTACTATCATATAAAAGTTCATGCACACATGATATGTCTAACCTAGTTGAAATCTAATCATAGATGGAATAAAATAAACGAAGAAATAAAAATAAAGGGGTTAAAAAAACAAAAAAAATACCCAACCACATATTCTATCCTGACACCCAAGATAAATCCACCCATTGCTCTAGTCCATTCCATAGGGTTTATAGCACATGGCTCACCCCATCACATGACATCAGGCACATCCTCCAGATCTACACAGGAGATCCATGAAGTCGAAATACAAAAGTAATAATGATGGAACCATAGAGTGACTATATGTATCCACATAAAAACATGTAACTACTAGGATATAGGAGTCCAATTGAATGATTCAAACTGGTGACATGACTCTATGCCGAACCCTAGAGAAATAGTCATGCACTGAAAGTATTAAAGAACAAATTAGGAACCAAAAAGGGTCTGAAACTGCACACCACCCTAAGGTTCTCACCATCAGTGGGCTTGACATATACACTATCCCAAGGGTCGCATCTATCCATCGTCCTGATAGATACACTAACCTAGGGGTCCCATCTAAGTAACTAGGAGGTCTTAACATCCATGAAATGCAACCTCTAGCCAGTGCATAACTATAAACTTGAGGGGTGAACCTATCCTGATCATCCATTAGCTCACTAATACCATATAAACAAAGTTAACCAATAGTGGAGAGAACAAAATCAAAACTCAGGGCCAACACCTAGTTCAATAAATCCTAAGGGTATACTCCTCAAACCAAGTCCTTAGTATAAACTGACTCAAAAATATTGGCCAAAGTTCAGTATAATGTTGGTTGATCCAACTCTCGAATCTGTCATCATAAATTCTAAAATAGAAAAGCTAATCAACTCTCAGCTAAAGTCCATCCTTGATGTGGGTAAATCAAACTCTCTAACCAATCATCCAAAAAAATGAAATAGGAGTTCCAATCAAATCTCAACTCATAAAGATAGGGATCATATGGTTCCTAGGGTCATAACATAAAACAACATCCTTCTAAGGACTCCCCTACTACACCTGATCTCTTGGGACACACCCATAAAATGATCCTTAAATGAACAAAAGGTAAAAATAATAGAAATAAACCCTATGAGGGGTTCTTAAATGTCATCTAAAAACTCAAGCCAATCCTAGGAAGAGAAACATCCCCAAGAAACCATTAGAGTCCTCCAACTAATCCTTGATCAACAACACACCTACAAGGGAATCTAGATTCACAAGAATGCCTATAAGGGTGTTATTAGTGGTCCCCATGATCACCTCAAAATTAGAAAACCCTAAAAGGGATCCTCAGTATAAGAAAAACCCTATGTAAGATCCCATTGCAAGAAAACCTTAGTCGTCCTCCTTATCAAATAATATATCCTTAGGTACTATCTCACCCATAAAGACATCCAAATGGGACCCTTGGAATAATATCAATATTACAATGGTAGCCATCTATAACCACAATCCAATGATGTTAACCCATCCTGTAGACTCCAACAGATCTAATCCTCAAACGAAAGATCTAAACCTCAACTACTCTAAAAATGAGTAACTAGTTTCGATATATAGGGAAAATCCAATATCTCATCAAAAATACTACTCAATATCACCTACTGGGATCAGTATGAAAGAACCTAAAACAAAACCGATGCAACATCCACAAGCCAAACCAACTAACAAGATCACTGTTGGAGTTGGTGCACTAAAAGTGACTAATTTTTTTACTTTGTATTACATGTATATTCAAGGAAGTTAATATTAATATAAATATATTATAAAATATTGATTATTCTTCTTCATAACATTGATGTGATAATGTCCTAGAGTATCTATCACATCAAAATAAGTCATAGAAGTTCCATAATATGATGAGAACCTTGAGATGCTATGAATATATTCTTAAAACTAGTTCCATGTTAAAATAAAATTCTATGATGGGGTATATAATATGTTGACTATCAGGTGTGAGTACTTGTGAGAAGATGAGACTTAATCTCATAAAGTTTTCACTTGGTAATCTCTAATATGAGAGATTATGAGAACAAACTTTCCAGTGGGGATTCCACATGTTTACATTTCATTAGATATTTCTATATGTGATCATGTGTAATGGTACTTATAATTCAAGATTATTATTAATGTTTTTCATGACTCACACACTTATATGTATTTTTTTAAACCATAACGATACTAGTTCCTGGAGAAGATGGATACGTTGAGTGTATTAGGAATGACATGTTATTAATTAATAAGTTGAGGAAGGATTTTTCTCTTCCCTTTTTATGGAAGTATATATATCATACATTTTATTGAAACACAACCATCATGTTGAATTCCATGGACATGGTGTAATGATGAGTTTTTTACAGATAGTCAAAGAAAGACGTATTAAGCATATAATTTGATGATGCAAGTGTGTAACTAGTTTGATGAGATATTATAAAAATGGATTATATTAAACAATGAGTGATCATATTTGGTTATCAACATTGTGACATTAACTTATTTCTCTTGGGTTCCTTAAACCATTACTAGATAATAATCTTGAACTTTAGGAAAGACCACCTAATGCCAATGAGAAATAATCCTAGAGGATCACACACTAAGTGTTTCTATTGATCTCAACTAAATTTTATATGAATTTAATTATTAAAATAGAAATTATTTTCAAGATTGAGAAATAATTTTATTTTGGATTCATTGGTAGAAAATATTTTTAATAAGATAATAAATAGTTATTTATTCATTAATTAATAATTTATTTAATTACATGGATATTTAATAAATATTTATTTTCCAGAATATGATTTAATTTATTTATTGAATATTTAATAAATATTTATTCACCATAATATGAATAAAATATTTATTTTATGAATAAATATTTAATTAAATACATATTTGGGTATTTGATAAATGCTAAGGATAAAGAGAAAATGAAGATCATGTTTGGTGATAAATATTAATTTGAAAACCTATAAAATAATATTTATCATTGCACCGATTAGCGCATGTTGTAGAATAAAAATAAAAATAATATTTTAATATGTGGCATGTGTTCAGACATGGGTTTAATATTTTATTAAGGGAAATTGTGAAATTAATTAAAATACAACCCCTAACCCTAGGTCTATAATTAGACTGCTTATAATTTCTTACAGAGGATAATAGAGAATTTTTGTGCACAATGAATTACTCTCTATAGATTATCCCCCTCCTATACCCTCTCAAGAATGAGAGTGGAAGAATGATTATTCAAGCTCAAAGTAATCATCATAGCAATCCAAATGGACATTTCAAGATGATTGATCTACCGTGATAGCACCCAAAAATCCATCATTGTTTTTTAGAGATCAAAGTAGAATGTTTGGATTACTGTTAGAGGGATTATATACTTGGATCCTATAAGTTAAATATGTTAATATTAAAAATGGTTTTCATATGATCACCAACATCATCAAAGAAAGATCCTATAGACAAGCTATTATTTCTTCTAATCATATTAAAATTATTTATAAATTTAATGTGAAAATATATGATTCTGGTTTTAACAACCTTCTTGACTATATTTTATTGGAAAAATTTCATTGGATATGAAATTTACATCATGAAAAATTGTTGAATGATCCATAAAATATGACATTAGATGTGTCGGGATTAGCCCTGATAATCACTTCCATTATGATTGGAACCATCAATTAGTATCAGAGTGGTCACATTTAAATTCATAATGATTTGTTTGATTCTTGGTTCATTGTATGAAATAGTGGTTAAAAATTTTATTTATAGATAATTAATTATTTAAATCATAAATTTGATTAACATATTTTTGATATTTTAATATTATTCATTCAATATTCTTAATTTATTAATGATTAAGAATATATAGTGGAAGATCATAGATTCCATCCGGAGGTGATAATGAATTATGGATAGTAAAGTTGGTTACACAATATATAACTAGAGTACATGTCTTGTACCCAAGTTCACTACACCTGGACATGTCGCGAGATAGATGAAACACCAAGAAGTTATTACACAAGTTTCATTTATTGCAAACCATGTGTAGACCAGACCAACCTAGTACAAGGTTTGTGGATTACATGGTATGTAGTTGGTGTACATGCTATGTAGTCTATATGTCTTGGTAGTGAAATTTATGCTAATGGTGAATTCAAATACATTATTTCTAACCACATTATACCAAAATCTTGTATTTTTTAATGAAGCACATGGCATATAGCTGACGTACACAATGTGTAACTCATTTATTTCATCATATGAAGAACACGTCGAGTCGTTCAATGGGTTACATAGAGACACTTCCATAGGAACACATGATGTGTATCCAGAGTACACATCATGTAGTTACACATCTAAAGATTATTCTGAGTCTATCAATGGGTAAAATGGATGCATGGAAAGTGGAACACATGATATGTATCTAGTTAGTACATGTGATGTATTCTAGCTAAGATATATTCCATATAGTCCAACCAATATACACGACAAAGCCTTAGGTATTTATCCCTAATGCACAAAAATCGAGGAACATGACATGTAACTCATAAGTACATGTGGTTTACTCTCCTAATATAGGATATAATTAAATTACATTAAAATAATTAATTACAACATTAAAACCTAATTACACTATTTTCACGATATGTCTTTTAATTTGTAATAAAGTTTTTAGGAATTAATAAATTTTCAATTAATTTATTGTAATTATATATAATTATTGGAAAGTCCTTTTATTTTACATGAATATATTTATGATTGGTATCTTTAAGAGACATCTGATTATCATTACGATGAAGGGAATTAATTAATTAATTAATTAATTAATACAACCACATTTAACTTAATAATAAAGAATGAATTGAAGTGGATGCTAGCCAGTGTACCTTTTCATATTAGTTTCATGTGTATGACTTTTCATGAACTTTGACAAGACCTGTGTATGTGTTATTTTTATTTAATTTAATTTTATTACATGACTTTTAAATTATTAATTATTGAATTATGTTTTATGGCTTGTGAGTATTTTATCCTCTTTTATTATGTGAGACCTAAGTGTCCAAGGTTGTTTATGTAATTCCCCCTAACCAATCCTCTGGTTACTCTCCCCTATATGTGAGTTATAAATATATTTAATAAAAGTAGTATCACATGGTTCATGGAGGTAGTTCAAGATGAAAATGAGATGAAACCAACCTAAGTGATTCAAATGTGGACATGCGGAATGATGCAACTCTTACCAAGACCCACACAATGATTTTTCTCCTAGGATCATAGGTTGTTTTATTATCTACTAAATAAATCAACCATTATATAAGATAATCATCATGTTATTTATTTATTTTTGTATTATGCATCATTTATTTTATGGATGAAAGGCCGTAATCATATAAATAAATGGAATAATATGCATAGATGGAATTTAAATAAATGGATTATGTGTAAATGTTTTATCAAAACATGGTTAATCACTTAAGTAAAATCCATTTAATATTAACAATACATGTAAAGGATAAAGAAAGAAAAATATAGGCATAATAAAAAAATACCTCAAGTTAATAATAATTCATTAAGCCTTCCATATTCTGAATTAAGATGAACCCATAGTTAAAGTGTTGGTCCAACCTTCTTTTAGTAACTTTTAATTATGAATAAGCATTAATAAAGATAGTTGGTTGACTTAACCAAATATATATTGGGTTTAATGGCCTCTGTTTTTCCAATAAAAATTTGGAGTCATGTGTTGAGGAAATCTGAGTCTGGATTTCTAGATTAGGGAGTCCACTCAATGGATCAAGGAGATTCCAATTTGAAGTTGGAAAGACTTCCTACCTAAATACTTTATTATAATTTTCATGGCCTTTATCTGGATTATAGGAATAGAAATACGGATCCTTACCACTAGAATTTACATGAAACTAGACATTACAAGTTCAATGTTTGGGGATATTAAGACTTGATAAAATAGTGGGAGACTTAATAAAATTAAAATTATTTTGTCTCACATAATTTGTAATTAAATAAAATACTAATTATATATTTTAATTATTGTAGAAAATATCAAGAAGAATCAAATAAAAGTGTGATCATTTCTTAACTCAGGGAATTTCCTTACAAATAAAAATTTATGGATGTGGTATAATCATTAATGTGGTTCATTATTATCAGAAAATTTTTATTATGTGTTGGAATCCCCCATTTCTGTTCTTCCACCCCAGTAGGAAAGAGGAAGTGAAATGGATGCCTACTAGAGATATGATGGGAATTATTCTTATGTTTGTTTTATTATATTATCAATTACGTCTAAAGAGTTGATGATAAAACATAAAGATATGGATTCTTACACCATAATATCTCATCTTCTTTTTCTTGATAAAGAAAAAAAATGATTAAAATAAATAATATTTTCAATGCACTATATTAGTGTAAATTAGAAAAAGGTAATCTAGCTAATAATTATGATTTCAAAATACTAGGGGGTATATTAACCAGTTAAAAAAATTGAGCTTCCATTGAGATAATAAATTATCCATTAATCTTATCTTATTATCCTTACCACCAATTTTATCCTTATTTGTACATTCCTGGATAAACAAAATGAATCAGTTTCTCAAGAAAATTTTGTCCATACTTCATCAAGTGGATAAGGATTGGTTGAAACCTATTTCTCCACCCCTTATGGTGAAATGTTTGAAAGATAAGTTTTAAGATACCATATCTAATTTAAATCAAAAAGATATTTTACCACATCATTCAAAGATACAAAAGATTCAAAGGCAGAATAATGAACATGGGACTATTTTCTTCATAAGTGGGAATAATGGACACTGGAAAAGAAATTCCAATGAATTTAAGAAGAAATTAGTTTCATTCAATTCAGGTATATTCATCAAGTTTGTATCTGATACTTTTGTATTAAATAAATCATGATTTCAATATAAATTTATTTAAATATAGGGAATGATCAAGAATAGAAAATTTATAGAGTAAACTAAAAAGGATCTGAGAAAAAGAGGTTTCTACATCATCCAATGGGAGAACACTATGTCATATTTACAAATTTGATTGATTAAAGTTTGTAATAAGTGTTACATTTTTTTCTCAGAGCACAAAAAGACACAATGATACATTATTTCATATTTGGAATAAATGTTGTTATGGTACTTGAATACTAAACCAATGGTTCAATAACTATTGAATAAAAAATATCCATTACAATGAATGATTAATGTAAAATATGATACTATTACATTATTGTGACAAGATAACTATTTATCAAATAAAATTTAAATTAGTGAACTTGTTTATACCCATAAAATTTATTTAGTTGAGATAAGATATTGGATATACAGATAAACTAATGATCATGTTTTAGATAAAGAAACATTTATAAACATTGGTATGTCACAAATCTATTAGAGTTATTCAACATAGCTATGTGAACTATTCTAAAGCAAAAGGTAACTTCATACACTTCATGAGTTTCCTTTAAGAAATTTTAGAAATGCTCATTGAATTAAATGAGTGAACTTGGTAAAGATTGAGGAATATCCAAGATTTCTTGTTTGAGAATATCTTATCTAAGTATTCATTGATCATAAATATATATTAAAGGTAATACCAAACTCATATTTCCTTATATATATCAATTTTATGATTGTATTAAAAGGTATATCAATGATAAGTCTTATATATATTGAAAATATTATATTATTTCTTCCACGAAATGTTTTTAAAATTGAAGAAAAAAAAACTGAACATATTCCAACTATATTATCTAAATGATATCAAATCAATTGTGATATGATAATAATATATTAGGACACTACAACAAGTGTTTTTTTGAAAACCATTTTAAAAAATCTGGGTTTATCCACAAACCAATAATCAAACACTAATGTCTATCTGAGTGAATGTTCCTACAACCACTAAGGATATTAACATCTATTCAAGACTGACTATATTTCCATAAAGGAAGCCTATCTATTAAAGATATTGGGAAGATACTTGAATTCTATGGGTAGAGTCTCTAAATGCACATGTGATGACATAAAAATACTTAACTTCACTAAAATCAGTGGGAGGAGTAAATCTAGAGATAGATAGTATATAGAAATTATAACCAATGAGGTGGTTTATGTTCACCATGGGGGGTAACACATATATTATTCTTTCAAAATAAAGATTCCTACAAAGAACTAGAAAATGAAAATATGATTAGGTTGAAAAGTATGTATAATTTCAATTAATTGACTCCATGTATCAAGATTAAGAGAATCCATATTTTTAATGTTTCTAGGACTTGATACTATTGGTGAGTATTTAAGATAAATTCAAAATAGATGGTACAAGATGGTACAAATAAAGCATGATTTTTTATTGAAAGGTTTAGTCTATAACAAAACTTATAAAACATTTATCATGACTAAAATCCTTTTGAAATATACTTTTCAAAGCATATTTCTATGATCATAATATTAGGATTTTTATTTTCAAGGCTACCTCATTTAGAGGAAAATTTATAGAATATGTATAAATGAAATGAAAAAAAGAAGACCCCATGGTATATGTCTAGAAGGAGTAACTAGAAAGGGTTTATGACATTAATAAATTCAAATAAGATATGTAGATTACAAAAAAAAAATCTATGAATAAATCAAGAATAAATATCATGGAATATTAATTTTTAAATAAATGAGTGACATGTGTCTCTATCCGGTTAATGGGAGAGCTATAATTTTTCAAGATAGATAGATAACATATAGAAAAAAATTCATGTCTTACTATTTTTTTAAGAATAAGGAATGGAATATCTCCAAGTTTGAATTAAAGTAGCTATTATGTTCTAGAGAACACGATATACAAAAATAGATACATGGGTTTTATAAATCTATTCATAATACATATATTAATTATGTGTTGAAAAATACATGTTAAAAAAAATTCAATACCAAATTGTTGTTGGAATATAATCCTTATAGGTGAACATGATTAGAAATATGAAGAGATTATTGAGATTAAAAGAATTCCACAAGATTTAGTGCTAGGAATTCATATCATATTCCATGATATATACTAATGTTTGATATTAATCATGCATAATTCATTGTAGGTGAATATTAAATATATCCAATATAACTGCATCGACTTACAGTTAGAACTATATGAAAATACTTACAAAATTAGAATTAGATGAGTTCCTGATGCCTAGATAAGTGGGAATATGGGTGATCAATGGAATTGAACACTCATATTCAATTAGTTAAAATTGATCTAGTATTTTAGAAAAGACTAAGTTGATATGCAATAAAAACTTATTACAACCATTGGTTTCTATATCTACTATATTTGAATATGTTGTGAATTATGATGTAGCTTAAGGATTAGTTTAGCAATATCATATTCTAATTTTGTGTTATAAAAACAAGAAATAATTTTATCATTATTATGATAATATTTGGATATGGACTTAGTTATGATGTCAAGACTTTTACATGGGAATAATAGGTGAATACTTAGTTATATCACTAGTTGAGGGATTTTTGAAAGGTAGCAATGATGCAACAAGAAGATTCACCACAAAAACATGTTACATTACCAAACATAGTCACGAAAATGTGATAGGCCCAACAAATATATCCATACTTAGTAGAATCATGTTTAACATGTGAGAACTAACCATTTTTTAGTAGTTGGATCCAGTATAGATGGGATTGTATTAGAGTTGGTATCATAGAACCAACTACTTTGTTCTTTAGATTACGTGAATATTTAAGGAAGTGAATACTAATATAAATATATTATCACATATTTATTATTATTCTACCTAACATTGATGTGGTAATGATCTATAATATCTATTGCATCAAAATATATCATAGAAGTTCTCCTCTATGATGAACACCTTGAGATGTTAAGATGATATTCTTAAACCAAGTTCTATAATTAGATAATATTCTATGATGGGGAATATAGTATGTTGATTGATTGGTATGAGTACTCATAAGTGGATGAGAACCCCTCTCATAAAGTCCACACTTGGTAATATCCATGATGGGAGATTATGAAAACATTCTCTCCAATAGTATTTCCAAATGTTTGTGTTTCGTTATTTATTCTTATCCATGATCACGTGTAATGGTCCTTGGACTTTAAAATTATTATTAATGCATGCCCTGACTTATGAACTTAGATGTATTACTATAAACCATGTAAAGACCATTCAAAGCAATGATGGGTATGTTGGGTGCACCATGAATGATGTGTTATTAATTAATAAGTCAAGGAAGGATTTTTCCATTCTATATTTATGGAATTCGATATCTCATACCTTTGATTGAAATGAAACTGTCACATTAAATTCCATGACCATAATGTAATGATGAGTTTATTTCAAATATTTAAAGAAAGACATATCAAGCATATAGTTTGATGACACGAGATTAAAATCTAATTGATGATATATAATGACAAAGGGATTATATTATATAATGAGTGCTTGTTTGTAGTTGCTGATGTTGCAACATTCACTTCTTTCTCTCGGGTTCCTTAACCCATTTCTTGACATTAATCTTGGACTTTAGAAAATCCCATATAATGTTAATGATAAATAATATTAGAGGATCACACAATAAGTGTTTTTATTGATCTCAATTAAATTATATTTGAATTCAATTATTTGAATAAATATTATTCTCAAGGATGAGGAATAATTTTATTTCTAATTTATTAATAAAAAATATTTTTTGTAAAATAATAAATAATTATTTATTCATTAGTAAATAATTTATTTAATTATAATAATATCTTATTAAATATTTATTCTAGAAACTATGAATAAAAAATTAATTTTATTTATTGAATATTTAATAAATATTTATTTTCCATAGTGTGAATAAAATATTTATTTTATGAATAAATATCTAATTACACATTTATTTATGTATTTGATAAATGTTGAAAAGGATGAGCAGACCAATATCATGTATAGTGATGAATATTAATTTGTAAGCTGGTAAAATAATATTTATCATTATTCTGGTTAGTAAAAGCTATGGAATAAAAATATTAATAATATTTTAATACATGGAATGAGGTTAGAGGTGAGTTTAATATTTTATTAAGGGAACTTGAGAAATTAATTAAAATTCAAACACTAACCCTTGGTCTATAAATAGTCCTCTTATAATTTCTAAGAGAGGCTAATGTAGAATCATTGTGCACAACTGATTACTCTTTAGAGATTATCCTACCTCCTCTATCATCTTAAGAATGAGAGTACAAGGATGATTCTTCAAGGCCAAAGTAATCATTGTATGATATAGACAAACATCGAAAGATTACCAATCTTCCACACTATCACCTGACAATCCATCGACATTATTTATAGATAAAATGAGCACATTTGGATCACTACTAGATGGATTCTATACTTGGATCATATAAGCACAATGATTATAATACAAAAAAGTATTTTCATATGATCAATGAAATTATCAAAGAAAGATCCTATATATGGGGTGTTATTTCTTCTGATCATATTTAAATTAATTATAAATTTAATATGAAAAGTTCTTCTCTTGGTTTTTGAAAACTTCTAGTCTATATTCAATTGGAAAAATTTCATTGGTCATGATTTTCACATCTTATAAAATTGGTGAATGATGCATCAAATATGACATTCCCTAAGTTGGGATCAACCCTGATAAGCGCTTTTACTACTATCAGAACCATCACTCACAACCCTCACTTAGGTCTTGCATCACACAACTAAACCTTTTAATGGATTATAAATCCAAACCTCAAAGAAATCCTTCTACAAATACTCTCCCAATCTAAAACACCATCCAGACAGCCAATAAACACCAAAAGGACACCACCATTGAGATTTATGAGGAAAACACTCATAATAGAATACACATAAGTCCAATTATAAATCTATGATGAATAATAAGAAAAATGAACCAAATAATGAAAATTACATGATTTGCACTTCAGGTACATGACATGTACCCCCAAAGGTCTTCCCTGGCCATGTGCCACAACCCACTCGATATGTAATTATCCTAAGCACACATCATGTTAGCCTATTGCACGGTGTGTACCCCAAATGGGGTGTCTAGCCATGTACCTAGCCTTGTACCCCCACATGGGGTCTGGAAAACTACAGTACAAAACTAGTAGCTATGTACCTAGCACAAGCACTGGTTGTTTTCTCTACACAACCATGTGCGCCAACACGGGGTGTCTGGCCATGCCCCCAGACAAACTCAAGTATCCCCTACATAGTGTATCCCGAACATGAACACACCAAGTAACATCTTATTTCTCACTCTACCTAAAATAAATATCACACAACGTGTGTTATCTTAACTAAATAGTGTGTGATAGAGGTTTCCTGAACTAAAAACCCATGCAAAGCTCTCGAAACCCCCGATTTTCCCAAAAATTCTCTATGTGGGCTCTCTTGGCACCCCAATAAACAAATTAAAGTCTTTTAAACTTAAAAGTGATTAATATATGTTGAGATCAGAAAAAACATAAAAACAGGCCTACCTCTAGGTGGAAATCACCATAACTTCACATCAAATCCATACCACATCAACATTGATGCCCGATCTAACTCCAAACAAACTCCCTAGGCAGTGCCTCTTTATCTCAATCTCTCTTCTCTCCATATCTTGGACACATGGTATAGGGTCATAAGGGGGGAGGGGTATGTGATAATACAAAGGGGATAAGAGAAAATAAAAAATCAAAAAGAAAAAAATGAAAAGAAAAAGAAAAAGAAAAGGAGTTCAGCCTGACCCTAGTGCCCATAAGGGGTTTAGGCCTCACCCATGACAAAATTCTCATTCTAGACTCAACTACAGAGATTAAATCTCAATTTGAAAATCCATTTACAATATATCACCAAATGAAAAAAATCATAAATTAATATATATAATTAATTAAATATTAAAAATAATATGAAATTTGAATGACTTCTATTTCCAAAAAACTCTTGTCCTCAAGAAAACACCATATTCTAAGACCAACAGAGTGGTAAAAAATTATCCAAGATCATCTCATAGGATAAATGACAATTTTTTCCTTGAAACACTTCAATGAATAAAAATTTTATATGTATCATAATTTTATCAATATGTGATGATGGGTTCATCTCATAAAGTGCGATCAAATTACCCATTAGTTTTAGGATGGTAAGTCACACTTAATTTTACATTAGTAACCAAATCCATTTGAAATCCTTTCCAAAACTTGTATGTGAATCTAATATATTAACCATGCACAATTTTGTTAGGTACCTCATGAAGTCTAACAATCACTTGGATATAAATATTTCCTAAATCCTAAACTATTAGAGTTTTCCTAATCAGTAGTAAATGGAAAATTTTAGTTAACCAATAAATGATTGACCCAAATACATCCTTTATTTTCAATGATATTAGAAAACTTATTACAAATACATGGTATTCTCATCCCATTTCTATTCAATAATGGGTGATGACTAAAGTATTTTTTCTATCCTATAATTTTTTTCCATTACCTACTGACATATAAGAAACCTCAAAAAAATGTATCCATATCACACTTCATCCCTAAACACCAAATGTGTCTTTAAACACTGTGGTATATTTTATTTATGTTAAGATGAACTACCCATCAAGAAATATGAAAATATCACACCAACCCAATAGAACCAAAAGTTATCCATGGAAATACAGAAGTGAGTCATCATATAGATTCCATACATGAATCTATTCCCTAAAATTTATTCTATCATGAAAAACATAGAACATATAATATGAATATTGACCTTAATTCACTCAATATATCAAAGAAAAGGTAGTAATATATGGTGAAAATACTACATGACTATACTCCTTAGATACATTTAAATGCATCCTTTAGAAAAGTGATATTAACTATTATTTATCCTTTGATTAATGAACTACATCAACATGATATTTTATACTTAAAGAATCAATGACAACATTCCCTTTCCCAAGAGAATATATCATCACAAAATCAAAAAACTGAAAATATTCAACCTATCTTATTCTCTATACATTTAAATATCATTGAGAAAAAATATATTTCAATCTTTTGTGTTCACTATAAATACAAACATCTCATTGAATAAATAATGCTGTAAACTCTTATGTGTGTCCATCACCATTAGAAACTCAAGATCAAAATTGATATAATTCTTCTTGTGCATCCCAAGATACCAAAATCTATATACAACAACCAAAAAAACCTATATCCACATTTAACTTAAACTAATTATAGATGCATCATAATAAGCCTCATAACACTTACCTAGATCGATCAAGATAATAATGTATGTATAGGTTAATCTCTTATTCAAATTAGAAAACACACCCTTACCCCTATCATTACACTAAAACTTTACACCTTTCCCAATTAATGTTTTTATCAATACTGATAGAAGGTATAAGTTTCAATGAATTAATATTAATAACTAGAAATCCATATTAAACATAAAATCTCAAAAAAATTCATGGATACTTCCCAAAACATAACCACTTCTAATTTTTTAGGATCCACATATATTCATGTCTGAAAAATAACATGCCCAAGAAAATTTACTTTTCTTATCTAAAAATTACATTTAAACATTTTAGAAAAAAGTGAGTCCTCATATTATCCAATTTAATAGTTAAATACTCCACATATTCTTTATATGATCATAAAAATATTAATATATAATTCATGAATATGATTATAAACTAGTATTGATAGGCATGGAAGGCTTGATTAATCATGTTAATGATAATGGATATAATTGTTTTTACCTTGAATGACATCACAAGAAACTAAAAATGACCTATCTGGTTCAGAATACTATATTTGGACTATTTTCATCTCACACCCTAAGCTAGTGATATCATGAATGAAGACATTTTTTTTAAAACTATCAAGTCCCCCTAAAATTTTCAAACAAGGAATCAATACATGATAACATATATTGGTTTTGATAGTAATATGATTCAGTAATTGGCAATTAACTCATAACCACAAACTCCCATCGACCTATTTGGAGAAAAACATAGGATAAACCCAAGATGATATACTATATATAGTGAATATCTTGGATTAAAGATCCTTCAAATTATTTTTTAACTCTCCAAGATAATTTAAAGCTACTTGATAAGAATAGATTAAGATAATCTTAGTACTCAGTACCAAATCTATCACATAATTCACTTTCCTCTCTAGAGGAAATCTTGAAAAATCCTTAGGAACACATACTGATATCAATCCACTATAGGAGGTAAAATAAAACCGAATCTATCCTTATTTGAGCTTATGACCATCTACATAATCAAATATGTAATTTTACTTAGCTGACCTAGATTAAAGCTGGCAGTTCTTGAATGATTATCCCACTCTCTAAAAATATACATGACTAATTAGAAGAAGGGAAGAAAGTCACCCAAATTCGATAATAGTCAATGTAAGCCTAGAAATGTGTTAAAAATTATATCCCTATAATCACATCAAAACCCTTTATTTACAAAATAAAGAAGTTATAAAAATGACCATATCCACCAATAATAATGACACATGAAATAAATATATAAACATTATCCTATATTTTTTGTAATGGAGTATATATAATCATTAATATGTGTAATAATTCAACATCTAGGCCCATATTAGATACAAAAAAAAACGATACAATGGTATCAAATATAATAGAATATAAAGTTAATGTGACTAGTATCATACATATAAAAGTTTAATATCCCTCAATAAGATTAGTTGGTGCTTGCTCTATAATTTTTCTTCTTAATACCTATTCTATAACCTTGAGCTGCATCTCCTCACCGAGTCTATATATAATAATCTCAACCACCTATGTGAATATATCTCCATGATGGAAATCTTCCCTAAACCTATATATATATATATGTGATATAGATAAGATGATATATATATATATATATATTTGAGCTGTATATTGTCTTGCATGAAAATTATGAGTTTAATGCATTGGGTATATTATTCTTTGTGTGTTGGACACCCAAACCATTCTCCATCAAGGATATCAATTATACAAAACCTTTCATAAGATGTAATAGTTAGGAGTTAATATATATGTGAATTGGTTATCGAATTAAATCATGTTCTATAAATTTATGAGTTATTTCCAGCTACACTAAGAAGTATCCTAAAAGCTTTAAATAAATCACTTCTATGTTATATATTTATGTGATTATTTCTTGATTCTAGGACAAAACTCCCTAGAACCCATAGTTATCTTCTTCTTTTTTTCCTTAGAACACCAAGGTTCTAGCACAACTGGATGAAAGAAGGATAACACTCAAACATCGAGCAATTCAGTTTGGCCAATAGATACCCATAGAGAGAGGATGTATTTTGGCTTATCTTATAGTGATATTTATCAACTATATAAAATGAATATTGAAGGTTTCATATGATATTTAGTGTATGATATGTTTTAAATGATGTTATTCAAATTTATTTATCATGTTTTCATTTATCTTTCATGGGAGATCCCTAGACAAGTGTTTTAATCACTTTTACTTGATCTAATAATAATTATTAGACTCGATAAAAACCCTTTAGTGGTATTATAGAAATACCATGTTTTAGATTCATGAAATCATGCATTTAAATGAACAAGAATCATATAAAACAAAGATTTTTTTTGATTTATGGAGAATAATTTTTTAAAATGGTTTGCCTTCATGTAGCTAGGCTATGTAAAGGTAATCATGATGTTACCTTTATGTAGATTGACTATGTAAAGGTACCCAAGGTGTTACCTTTATCTAGATCAACTACATAAATGTAACCAACATAGTTACTTATACATAGTTAGTATAAATAACCATAATTTTCATAAATAAATATTGAAAAATATTATATGAATATTCTTTACATCTCATAATAATACATACATAAGAACTGTAAAGGTTTAGTGAACTTAGAGAAAATATACATAAAAATATTATTTAAGTATATTATTCATCATCTCAAACATATTTCTTTATATAATGTACCCTTATATAATCATCGCACTTAAATCCTTACATCAAAACTTAATGAAGGAAAATCATAAGAAAGGGTGAGCTCAGAGGCTCAGTAAGGGTAAAAAATGGGAGATATTAATCCTAAGAAGAATTAAGATGATCATAAGGTTATGATAACATAATCAAGTTCATATTCTTAACATAAATATTCATACCCATAAAATCATAGATTACAAACTAAAAAATAAGGTATTATCCAGAATAATGATCAATAAGGGTGTCAAAGCGGAAATCAAAATCCAAGAGTCATAACATAGGAATGTGGAATCACAAGCATAGGAAATAATAATATCATGATAAAATATGTCCATAATAATTTACTTGCATAATATTATAAAAAAATATTGAAATAATTAATAACCACACATCAAAATGAAAACAGAGATATTAGTAATCATGTCCACACATAATACTGTGAGCATAACTAAAAATCAATCATACTCACACATAAAAATGTGAAAAAGATGTTTTCAATCATGTATACTCTTATCATCATCATCATCATCTCATGAGATTTCTATATCACATTACCTAATTCATTAGATGGATATAACAGAACCAACCATTATATAATCACAATCCACTCAAATGTAGGAAAAAAGACCATGAGAAACATTTATCATTTTTTCAGAGATTAACAAGTGAAAAAATGGGTTTTATCAAGATTTCATCATAATAATCAATAAAAATGTGGAGAAAGAATAATTATGGTATTGTTGGATCATATCACTAGTGAGATATAAGTAACATCAAAGGATGTTGTCATAGATTAAAAATTCCTTAAGATCAATAAAATATTTCTTTTGGAAAATAAACTTTTTATTTTGAAATAATTTATTAAAAATATAAAACATTTAAAAAATTTTAAGGAAAAAATTTTATTTTAAAAGAACCATGAAAATTTTAAATTAATCTTAAAAATAACGAGTTCTCATGATGGAGGTAAATTTTGTTCTTTCTATAATCATTAAAACAAAGATTTTGTTCACACCTTCAGTAAAAAGTATCTTGTTTGGAAAATGTTAAGAAATTCAATTTAAATTTTTTTATTGAAAGCCAAAAATGGGTAAAATTTATTTAATAAATAATTTTAATTTATTGAAACCATTATTTAAAACACTTTAAAGAGAATATGGACATGGAAGAAAAATATTCTCAACCAAAGTAGAAATAAAGTCTGTTTTTCTTAAAAACATGTTCTGAACCATTTTGATTATCAAAGAGATAAAAATGGTACTAAAACATTTAAATTATAAAAATAATAAGAGGATAAGAAAAATTAAATGGTTTTATCAAATAATTATTATATAATTTCCTGAATGTAAATTCAAGTATAAAAATACCGATTAAAATGTGTTGGACAAATAATGCCATACCACTTTGGTAACTTTTGAATTGTAAGCCCCATAAAAGAATAACTTAAAATGAAACTTTAAATATAAGTAAAATAATTATATTTATTATATAAAATTTCAATGGATCAGTATACACCCTTTATAAACATGAATAGGCACATAACACCAAATATGTCTCAATGAAACAAAATTGAGACGAAAACATGTACCTAAAGACCAATTTGATTTGTTAGCTCTATAACCTCTTGCATAAAAAAATTAAATTTATTATAATTTAATAAAATAATAATTTTAATACTTATAATATTATATATGTTCCACTTATAACATTTAAACACCCATTTATTAATAATTCTTTAATAAAATTTTCATTTGTGGCTGTTAATTGTATAGTTTCACTTAAAAGTTTTGGTTCAACAGTTAAAGTCCTTTCAATTTGCTAATGGTTACATCATATAAAAAATACCAATCATGTAATAATTATCATATTTAATCATTAAATATATTTTTATAACTATTTATATAAAGTGGTGATGAAAAATGAATTACATCACTTTATGGAGATAGTAGTCCGTAGGTACGCACAAGTGATATTTCCACTTTTCAATGGATAAAATAAAAGAAAGTTAAATAATAGTTAAAATTTAAAATAATCCTTATTATATCATATATATCATATATATTGATTAAATATATACTTATTTACACTTATTTAAAGCATAAATGAAAAATGAATCACATCGCTTCGTGGAGGTGGTAGTCCACACATACACATGAGCGATGTTATCATTTTCGAATAGATGGAAAGGTAAGAATATAGATAAGATATTATAAATATAGAACAATAGTTATTTCATAAATATAATATAAAAATATTAAATCTATCATAAAAACTAACCATTATTTATGGTGATATAAAATGAATCATATCGCTATGTGGAGGTGGTAGTCCACATCTATATTCGAGCAATACATTAATTTTCCATTTGTTAGAAAAGCGAGTGTATAGTGGTGGTTACATAATAATAATAAAATTTGAATATATTTATAATAGATAATTTATTATTTTATGATGGATACCATATATTTAAATGAGTTAGAAGAAGAAATAAATTGAATGTGGTCGGGTAGGATGATTACCTCTTCTTTGTTATACCTTCTTTAGATCTCTTCTTAAGGACTATTGTAATGGTATTTTAATAAGAACATAAAATATAATTATTCAATAGATAATTTTATAATATAATTTTTTAGGTTTTGGTCAATATAGGTGGCTTAAAATGGTGCATATAAGAAAGAGGATGGATGTCCTTTTATTATGGAGGGAAGGGGTACTCTTGTAATTTTTCAAAACATTAAAATACTATAAAGTAACATTCATTGAAGATTGGTTCCAAATTGGATTAATTTAGAATTAAATATGATATATGATATAAATAAACTTATAAAATATAATTTAGATATTTTTAGGTCATTTTTACCCTTTTTTCTTTAATT
Source organism: Viscum album (assembly GCA_963277665.1). Taxonomy (NCBI): domain Eukaryota; kingdom Viridiplantae; phylum Streptophyta; class Magnoliopsida; order Santalales; family Viscaceae; genus Viscum; species Viscum album. Next base: position 691,051,447 of record OY728164.1, read on the forward strand.
GAACCCCCATCAACCCTTTTTATTCTTAACCACAATAACACATTTTTTCAATCACTAAGGGTAATAAATTTACTCCTAAGGTAAAAATTGTCACAAAAATGTTATAGGGATAAAATTTTATACTATATCTCATCCCCTTGTCCTATTTAAATAGTTTTATTATTTTTAAATCATTTAATAGAATATTATTAACATAAAATATCATTAATGTCACTTTTAGGACTATTCATTTAATTTCACTTTATATTTCAGAATACATGAATTTATTTAGAATATATAACATTTAAATATAAATTATAAATTATTATTACCCATAAAATTCATTAAGTACTATAATCTATCCAAAAAATATCACTTTTGATGTTTTTAAAATCATTTAATTTTATTTTTCTACTACTTGTAGAAGAACAATGTCAGCGTTGTGTAATCATTTAATTTAATTATAACATAAATAAAAATTAAAAACAAATTAAAACCATAAAAATAAATTAATAATGTTAAAATTAAATCATTCATGACATATTGTTATCCTTATGTGAACATATAATAGAAATCAAAAGCAATAGAGTGACATTTGGGAAATTTCTTTACGTAAAATAATATAAGTGTCATTATCAAAGAAAAATGGCACAAAAATGTCACATATTAGAATTTAATATGGATATGTCCATATTAAGCTCATAAAATTACATAAATTAATGCTTTTAGTTGATTTTGATACCTTATCTCATAGTTTTAATCCTGTTTGACCCATTTTATCCTTATCGAGGTGACAAATATTTACCATGCTTACTATTCACAATGAAAAAAAGGGGCATATTTTTTTAAAACTTATGATTCCAAATATGGTATAAATTTTTCAATATCCAATCAAAACAAGTTTCAAAAATCAATTTTAATATAAATGTGTAAAACACAAGGAAAACAAGTTTTTAGAAAAGTGTATTTCTAAGTATAACAATTAAATTACATCAAAATCATGAATACTACTTAGTCAAATGGAATTAATTATATTATTATAAATAAAATGGATCATATTTCAATTTAATATAAAATCCAAAAAATAATGATAATTTTAAATCAATTTATATAATGAAAAAATTTCAGTATTTGCAAAAATCTTATTTTTCACTATTCACTAAAAAATCAATCATTTTAGAAAAAACCCAAAATTTCACCCTAAGTTATGTTTTATATTATTATTTAAAAAAGTATGTTAAATTTATAAAATAAAATTTGTAAAATGGTGAAAATCGATCATAATGTCTGTGTTCAATATTTTTTTTTGAAGAAAACACATTTTTGAAGAAAAAACAACTTTATTAAAAATTGAGTGTTTATTTCCTAATAATTAATCAATACATTTAAATTGAGTAGGATCATTATACATATATTTAATAATTTTGTTCTCCATATTCATACCCACCAATTCAATAGTTATTTTATAATATTTATATTTAAATAATAATTTTTATAGTATATCACAATTCTCTTGAAGCTTGGTGTTTCTTGTTAAGAAAGATACCAAGATTATTATTATTTTAAACAAATTTTTTGGGTTATTACTTTATCCCCCATTAAATAAATTATTCCCTAAAAATTTTATCTCATCCATATAAGGTTAAATATTTGAAAATACCTTTTTTGAAAACCCACATTGTACAGAGGGTAATAAAACTTCCTTTGAAAAGTGGAAGTTGGAAAATAAAGGTTACCTGTAATAACACATAAACGACTTCCAAGATAAGAATAAAACTAATAGAAAGTGATAGAGAACATGGTAATGATAAGTTTAAATATATACATGGAGGATAAAACTAATGTCTAAGGACTAATAGAGAGTGATATAGAACATGGTCATTGGAAAGTTAATGACTACAAAACCATAAATCAGTGAGGGGTAAAAAGACTATCAATTCATCAGAAATGAAAGTAAAAGAATAAATTGTTTATTTCATGATTATTTTCCTAATATTGAGGGATTATTTTTCGATCAAGATAGAGCACATGAGAAAATATACTTACTTTTTTCTCTCTATTTTAAAAGCACAATTCCATCCTTGGGTTGCTCTTTGAACAATTTACACTTCTATCTCATATCTTACTCTAATAAATGAATGTTCAAGATGAAATTTTCATGAATGAAGAACTAAAATTAAATTTTAAAGAATTATATTTTCATTCATTCTATCTCAATATATTCACTAAAACCAAAATGGTTAGCACAAGTTATCAAATATGGATAAATATAATACATAATCCCCAAAACATCAATAATAACACCCAAAGTTCAACTTAATCCATTCCATATATAGTTAAACTTAAGAAAACTCAAAAATATGTTGAAAATAATTCAAAACCAAAAAATATAAAATAATTTATCAAATATTTTTCCAAGACCAACTTTAACATTTATCCCTAGAAAACATGAAGTAGCTCATAATGTCATATACCAAACATGTGAATAACTTAATAATATATTATCCTAAAACATGATAATAACTTGAATCAAAATAAAACCATAATGGAAAAAATATATTATTACAAAAATTAACTCTATCCTTATTCCTCAAATAAAATCCCAAACTATCGAATATATTCCATAAATAAAAAAATTCAATAAACTTCATTATAAATCCATTTTTCATCAAATCAATAATTAATTTATTTATCCCCAATATTATCCAATTTAATTTATCAACACCAACCATATATTTATCCAAACTAAAAATTATTATTTCAACTTATGAATATATTTTGGGTTATCTATCCACCAATCACATGTTTTCCATAAAATATCACCTTACTACTAAATCAATTTTATAGGTTGTCGGTACCATTCAACATACCTAAAAATAATTTAAGAAAATATAATTAAGAATAATACTTATATATTTTTTAACGACTCAGATTTTCCTAAATTTATTTTTAGAAATTATTTGGGAAAATTCTGAGACCAACCACTAAGATGGTGTGAAATTCCAAGGTCCGTTGTGCCCGAAAAAGTTCACTAAAAACTTTTAAGTTTTTAATAGAACATACATGTGGTTTTTATAAAAACATGGAATAAATATTAAAAGGGTTTATGGATCAAAAATCTGAGGGCACTGTTGTGTTTAGAGTAGTGAATTTACCTTAGGGGAGGCCTAACATCGACCAATGTAGGTTGATTGTGAAAGATAGTTTTTGGATATAACCATAAATAAAATAATAAAATAATTTTTTTATTCTCATATCATAATAATTCATGAACACAGACTCATATTGGAAATATGATACCACTGTAGAGTAATTAATGTGGTGTTTTCCCTAGGTGCGACTTAATATTAGTTGGTGTAGGTATTTTGTGAAAAAACTAAAAAAAGATGTAATCACCATTAAATAATTTAAAGATAAATTATTTTTTTGATGCAACAATGATTTCCTTTAAAATAATCCTTATGTAGAAATACAAGGGTTAGGTGCGTAACCCTTGGAATGTTGGGGAATCTCTAGGGATAGCTTGGAGGATTTTTCCTTGGATAAAGACGATGAGATCATGGATCGACGATCGAAACACGACAAAATCAAAGGATCTCACCAACCATCATGACACAAATTTATTCTTCATTGGCATTTGAACCCAACGAGGTTGGGAGTTTGATTTATTTGGGATTTATTTTCCCCATTATTGGATTCTTTGACGAATGTAGGCTAATCCACAAATATATTAGCCCGCGGATTAGTCGTATACTACAGGAGGGATTATATTATGGGTTATCAAGAGTTTTATCTTGGTTTTCTAACCCAAAATTCCCAATATTGATCTTTGGAAAATAATGCATGAACAGTGATTTTAAACCGTTTGTTTTTGTGCATTTCTTCCTCTATTCTTTACATTTATCACCGTTGCACCCCCGTGGCCACGACCCGACGTTGCAGGGTAGTTCTAAGTACGATCAGACACTCGAAATTGAGGATATTTGACACCAAAGACTGGATCTATGTAGATCAGGACCTCTAGAGACCTGATTGTAACGTCCCGGTTCCAGGTGCCACTCAACGGGTGCCCCAAACTTGGTTCGCCATGTGACCTCAAGCGCATTTCCCCAAACACCAGAGGCTGTAGACTAGTAGCGAGGGCCCATGTATGATAGTGGGGAAACTATGCCATCATTTGTCAAAGTGTAGCGCAGTGGAATAAAATAGAAAGCATACAGTAACATATGAATCAATAAACCATACACATTTCATATAACAACTGCAGTAAAAGATAACCAATCAGATGTATAGATATGATGCAACATATTCCCAGTTCTATAAAATAGCCAAAACATGTTACACTTCAATACAATACAACTTAATTACAAGTACAGAAAGGAAAAATGGAATAGCCAGCAGCATTGTGAGCCTAAGCCCGGTCCCATGCTCCCCTACACCTCAGCAACAATCAATTACCTATGTAACGACCCTTGAAATTATCTACACCTGCAGAAACGTAATCTGTTTGAGCCGAAAAGCATGTACCAAACATGGTGTGAGAAATAAATCCCAGTAGGAACCCACCAAAGGTTCGTGCCCAACTGTGTGAAAACATGCTACAACAACATGCAAAAGTAAAATGCAATAAAGTAAGCAGTACCGAAAGTAACTAACTTAACCAGTATATTGCCATTTTAATATCCATTCAATCATTTAATTTAAAATATCACCATATTGAATAATCTAAGTAAGAGTCAATGTCTACAGACATGTAAACTCCTACCCTCGGGTAAAGAGAAACCAACACAAGAATCTTCCCACAGGCATACAGATATTTCCCACAAGCGTAAGAAGTGTTGGCCACAGGAACAGAATCAACTTCCCACATGCACAGAAGAAGTTTCCCATAGGCTACATAGTACAGTGCCCACAGGCTAATCACAACACTACCCTCAGGCTAAAATAGGTAACCGGGCCATGCCCAACATGTAAAAAAATAGTACATAAGCAATTCCTTTCAAGGAAATTCTATAATCATTACTTTAAATGCATACCCTCAGGTATCCTAGCCAAATGTCTAAATAGAAGAACGCTCCCCTGGGGTGGTCCTAGATCCAATTAGCGATCCCAAACAGCATTTTTATATCACCTTCAATTACCTATTAAATTCTAGGTATGTTAAATAGCCACATAATCAGCCACATGACACCCCAAATATGGGTTCATAGCTCAAAACACACAAAAACGCATGAAAGTTGGAAAATAAACACCAAGCCACCTAACTTAAATGCCAACGAACGTTATACATGAACTTCGATTCCAGAAACTCCCAATAATGACGTAGATTTGATGTAGAATATACACTGTTTAAACTCAAATAACTTCCATTAGAGGAAAAATTGGTAAGAGACACACCAGGATGAGGAAGATCTTACCTGTGCGGTTCAAACAAGATCGACGGAGGTGGAATCAGATTCCCGATGTGCACTCAGTGGATCCTCGAAGCTCCATCCTTCCTCTCCTGAGCTCTCTTCCTGTTATAAGCCTTCCCTGTGAACATGGGAGGATACTGCCCATTTTAAGTGAAAAAAAAGTACACGGTGTGTATTTCAAAGTACACGACATGTACTTCCAATTTTTAAACTGTTCCTCTGGAGGCTTCCCGCCAACGTGGCACTGCTCACCTGCCGACAAGACTACACGACCTGTCTCCCTGAGTACATGACATGTTTTGTCTCATAGCTGGCCACCGCCTTACTATTTGTCTGCCGACATACTACATGGCGTGTAAAGGACCACTACACGATGTATAGTTAGTTCCTACACCCTTCGTCACCGACCTGGTCACATGCCTTGTGTACTCATCCCACACAGCCAAAAGTACACGACATGTGGAAAAGTACACGGCGTGTACTTCCAAAATTTGGGATTTTCCCATTTTTCCATATTTTCTCAAAAAAAATTATGGAAAAGAGAAAAGAATAAACCCATACCTCAGAAACAAGAACCGAGTTCTTACAAACTTCCCCCCTTAAAGCAATTCGTCCCTGAATTTCCCTTCCAAGGGTGGTGAAGATATAGCTGTGAATAACTCCGGCCACTGAGCACGTACATCGGTCTCCTACTCCCATGTTTCATCCTACACGCGGCCATGCTACCATAACACCTGTACAAGAGGAACTGACCGACCTTAGAGAACCTTCGTGCTCCTATCAACGATACAAAACAGATGCTCCTCAAAGGATGCATCTACCTCAAGCTCAACCTCCTCAGGCTGAAAGATGTGAGATGGGTCTTAATGATAGCGGTGCAACTGAGATATATGAAAGACATCATGCATGGACCGGTACCTCTACGGTAACTGCAACTGATAGGCAACCAGCCTGACTCTCTCCAGAATCACGAAAGGCTGCACATACCTCGGTGAAAGTTTACCCTGTCTCCTGATCTTCTTGTGTCCCAGGCTCGGTGAAACATATAAGAAAACCTGATCCCCGACCGCGAACTCCAAGGGTCATCTGCGGCAATCAGCATATGATTTCTAATGAGACTGCGTGGTATCCATACGCTTCTGAATCAACTGGACCTGCTCAGAAGCCTCCTGCACGAGACGTGGTCCTAGTAAAGCTGCCTCACCTGCCTCTAACCAGCATAAAGGTGATCGGCATGGCCTACCATATAAAGCCTCGTAAGGTGTCATCTCCATAGTTTCCTGAAATCTATTATTGTAGGCAAACTTGACCAGGGGTATGTGTATCTCACAAGAGCCCCCAAAGTCTAGGACGCATGCTCGTAACATGTCCTCAAGCACCTGTATCATACGCTCTGACTGAACATCGGTCTGAGGGTGGTAAGCTGTGCTCAGAAGCACCTGTGTACCCAGTGCCCTCTGAAAACCCTGCCAGATATGGGACATAAAATGGGCATCCCTATTTGAAATGATAGAACGAGGGACCCCATGAATACGTAAAATAACTTGGATATACAACCTTCGGAGCTCACCAACTCCGAAAGTCTTCTTGATCGGCAAAAAGTGAGCTACCTCTGTGAGTCTATCCACTACAACCCATACTGCATCACTGCCTCGAGGTGACCTCGGTAAACCGGTCACGAAATCCATCATGACATCATCCCATTTCCACTCTTGAATATGTAACTAATGTAACAGTCCGACTAGCCTCTGATGCTCTGCCTTTACCTACTGACAGGTAGAACACCTTGTAACAAAACCAGCTACCTCTCTCTTAATACTCGGCCACCAGTACTGACGTCTCAAGTCTCGGTACATCTTGGTAACCCCGGGATGAACTACCCAAGATGAAGCATGAAACTCCCACATCAGTTCCTCGTGTATATACCCTAGAACCCATACTCATCCATGGAAATGCAGAACCTCATCATTTCCTATCATCCATCCAGGAGGAGGGTCCTTACTTTCCACTGAATCCCGTAGAACTAGGCCTTCTGAATCAGATAGTTATCTCATCCCCACTCTGTCCAGGAGGGTAGAAGTCACAGCTAAAGATGAAAGATAAGTATACCCTTGACTCTTGTGCACCTCCAAATGCATCTCAAAGAACAAAGTAATAAGCTGCCACTCACCACTGGCCTCTTGCACTGCCTGTATCTGAGTCTTCTTTCTCAGTGCATCAGCTACTGCATTACCTTTACCATGTGTATAGGAAAGCTCAAAATCGAAGGACTGAAGGTATTCGACCCATCTTCACTGCCTCAGATTCAGGTCACGATGAGTAAAAATATACTTGAGACTTTTGTGGTTAGTGAAAACCACAAAATATTCTCTCAAGAGATAGCGTCTCCAACAGGGCAACGCATGCACAACTGCAGCCAACTCGAGATCATGCGTCGGGTAATTCCTCTAATGTGACCTCAACTGCTGAGACCCGTACTCAACTACTTGATCACCCTACATCAACACATCTCCCAGCCTAATACCTGATGCATCACAATAAACTGTATAGATCTTCCCCTGCTCTGGGAGTATCAGGATCGGTGCTGATGTCAACCTTCCTTTCAGGTCCTGAAAGGTTTTATCGCAAGCTTCTGACCAAACGAACTTCACACCCTTCTTAGTCAAGCCCGTCAACAGTAATGCTAAGTGGTATAAGTCCTATATAAAGCGCCTGTAGTAACCAAATAGCCCTAAGAAACTCCGTATCTCAAACACGTTCTTAGTCTGCTCCCAAGAAACTACTGCTCTCACCTTCTCTGGGTCTACTGAAACACCTACCTCTGAGATGATATGACCCAGGAAGTAAATCTTGTACATCCAAAAGTGGCACTTTGAGAGCTTAGCATATAGATGATTCTATCTCTGTGTACTCAATACGATCTCAAGATGGGTGGAATGACCGTGTTGAGTATGAGAGTACACCAAGATATCATCCATGAATAATACCACAAAAGAATCCAAATAAGGATGGAAGACACGATTCATCAGAGCCATAAAAACTGCGGGCGCATTCGTGAGTCCGAACGGCATAACCAAGTACACGTACAGACCATATCTGCTCCGAAAAACTGTATGTAGTATATCCGATGGTCTCACGTGCAAAAGATGATATCCTGATCTCAGTTAAATCTTTGAGAACACTCGTGCTCCACGAATTTGATCAAAAAGATCATCAATCATTGGAAAGGGATATCGGTTCTTAACAGTCAACTGGTTCAGCTTCCGATAATCCACAAAAAGTCTGAGGGTACCGTCCGCCTTCTTCACAAAAAGGATAGGAGAACCCCAAGGAGAAGTACTGGGTTGGATGAAACCGTTTTCCTGTAACTCCTCTAACTATCTCTTGAGCTCCTGCAACTCTGGTGTAGCTATCCTATAAGGAGGAATGGACACTGGTGCTGCTCCTAGCACAAGCTCAATAGAGAAATCCACCTCACACTCTGGAGGTAGACCTGAAAAGTCATCCGGGAAGACATCCCTGAAACGACCAATCACTGGAGGGAAATCCGTCTGAAAAGTCCCCTGATCATCCAGATATAAAATCGCAATCTGGGCTGTGACTCCACCTCACCCACGATGTTCTGGTCCAGCTCAACTCGCCTGAATGTCCCACTCACCCTTGTATAGAAACTCTCCGCCCTCTAGTGATGTGAAACTCACCCTACGATGATAGAAATCTACAAAGGCTCGAAAGGTAACCAACCAGTCTATCCCAAGAAAGAAATCATAGCTCGTCATCTCTAAGACATAGAGGTCCCAAAGGAAGTGACACCCACCAACCTCAAGAGGGAACTCCTTGCATTGACGCGCACCAGCCGTTCTAGTCCCCAACAGAGTATAAAGCATCATGATATCAGAAGAAGTAGAAACATAGAGCCCAAGGCTCTCCACTATAGGTTAAAATATAAAACTTTGTGTAGCACTAGTATCGAAAAGTACTGAAGATAGAACAGAAGATACTAGAATAGTACCTTTGATAGTAGAAGGTCCGGGATCCTGCTCCTGCTGGGTTTGTTGCACTGCGTATGCCTGCCCAGTGCCGCAGCCCTACGAAACAGCCTGGATACCCTAAGCTATCCCGCCCTGCTGCCTCTGAGATCCTGGTGTCTAGCTACCACGGCCACGACCGCCATCTCTGCCTGCACGCCCTGACGTATTCCAGTTCCCTGACTGGTAAGAAGCCACTGTCCTTCTCCCACATGTGGAGTCTGCACAGAACCCCTCTCACTAGCCATTGGTGGAAACTCCCTGCAAAAGGACTATAGATAACCCATCCTGCCGTAAGCTTAGCACTCCACTGGTTCTCATGGACACTGTGTCCTCTTATGCCCCTCTCTACCCCACTGGTAGCACAAGAACTGGCCACCTGAAGCATTCTTCTAACTGGTACTGCCACCCTGAGAGAAGTCCATCTGTCTCTTCCTCTTTCTAATAGAAATAGTACCAGTAACTGGTGCTGAACTACTCTGGCCCACACCACTAGATTCCCGCAGGTTCCTCTCTGTGATCAGCACCTGGTTTAAAATATCATGTACTAAATCCAACCTGAAAACATTCACCAGGGTCCGGATGTTATAACGAATACCATCCTCAAGGCGTCTGGCTATCAGCGTCTCACCGCCCACCAGAACAGGTTCAAAACAATGAAGCTCAGTAAAGCGAGTAGAATAATCCATCACCGACATAGCGCCCTGTTGAAGATTCATGAACTCTCAAGCTCTATCTTCTCTCATCGTCTATGGGAAGAAGAAGTCATAGAAGACTATCTGAAAATCCTCCCACGCCATGTCTCTGTGATGCTCTAACTGGGTGGTAAAATCCCACCACTTGTTGGTGGAATCATGCAGCATGTATGTCGCGAGCTTGACCCTCCACCCTAGAGACATCTCAAGATGCTCGAAAATAGTCTACATCGACCCCAGCCAAGACTCTGAAGCCTGTGGTCCGCCATCCCCTAAAAACGTAGGTGGATGCTGCTGCTGGAAGATAAGAGTCAGATCAGCCATAGATGTGGAAGTTGGCGGTGCTCCCTGAAAGGTGTGCATGAACCACATAAAGCCTTCACGGAACTGCGCCTCTGTGCCCATGTCTAGTATAACGGCTGGCGCCGCATCTGGCTCTGCTGGAGGATCCACTCGTAGCCCATGGCCCACCATCTATGGAGTATAGTTGTTGCTTCTCTCCTGGTGAACAACGCGTGGTCGTCTTGGCGACATGACACTACAAGGTCAAAAACATGCCTTTAGAACAAGGTTAAAAATGACCGAAAATGAAGAAACCCAAAAGAAAATAGGAGGAAGAAGGCATTCAAAATTTGCAAAACAAGACTACACGGTGTGTATATTGACTACATGGCGTGTACTTGACTTCTCTTCCCCTTCCTAGGCCCTTCTACACGGCTAAGAAAGACGGATCCCATTGTACAAAACTACACGGCGTGTATAAAATCTACACGGCGTGTATGGTGAAATATTTCCAACTTCCAGTGTCGTTTGTGACATGGCCGACTACTCGGCTTAACACTACACAACGTGTTACACCCAAAAAACGGCGTGTACACCACCTCATTTCCCAGCCACACGACTTACTCCACATGGTCTATCCTTGGACAAGATTACACAGCGTGTCCCACAGGTACACGACGTGTACTAGACAAGATCCGCCGACCCGTGTTGTTAGTCACACGGCCGTATACATGGCTCAACCTCCATGGAATATTCTATATACACATGGTGTGTACTCGAAAGGATTACCCTGACCCATGTTGTTAGTTACACGACCGGGTTTCCAGGTCACACTACACGACATGTTCCATAGTGGACACGATGTTTATGTCTTAAGGTTTCCTTCGCCCATGTTGTTGGTTACACGGTGGACACCGGGTCAACACTACATGGCATGTACAGAACTACATGGAGTGTTTTCCCCAAGCTCTTCCCTTCCATGTGTCTCTGCCCCACGGTTTGTGACACGAAAAGAGACTACACAACGTGTACTCTGGGTACATGGCGTGTACTAAAAAAGTTTATTTTTCTTCCCGAACAGAAGACCATACACGACATGTTTAAGATACTACATGAAATGTATACTGGGAATTCTGGAAATTATGCCTCAGAAACTTCTCTGGAACCCAGAAAACATTGGAAAACAACACCTAAGTGTCAAATTCTGATCCGTGAGGACCCATACTCCCCACAAATCAAAGTTTGACATCTTATCTGTGTTATAACATAATTAACAGTCAATGATCCACCAATTTCCGATCAATGGGGGCCAATACTCCCCTAGAACCAAAGTTTGGCATCCATTCTATAAATTGGCTCATATAAAATACCCTATCACTTAGTAGGTATTTATCAAACAACTATCACAAAAGCATGCTTTTCTAGCACAACAACTATCACAACAACGTACAATTTCTAATGCACCTACATGGCATGGAAACTATGCATAGTTTGTGATTTTTAGCATGTGCCTAAATGATGCATGAGATGGCATGCCCTCATCTCATAGGGTTTCAAAAAAATAGAACCCATGGATAAAATATCAACAACACAATCACAAGTGTATCACCCAATCGGTGAAAATCAATTCAACTCTAAAATTGCAAAATCAGTAAAATTTCAATACGAGGTAAATTAGATTTTCCCAGTACACGGGTTATCTACGCCCGAGCACAACTTATTACCAACTACCGTTCTCATCCTATCCCTGACTAAGGCTCCAAATAGTAAGTCAAAGAAAAGAAAACCCTATGATAACACTTTGTAACGTCCCAATTCTGGGTGCCACTCAACGGGTGCCCCGAACCCGGTTCTCCACGTGACCTCAAGCGCATTTCCCCAAACGCCAGAGGTTTCTGACTAGAAGCGAGGGACCATGTCTGATAGTGGGGAAACTATGCCCTCATTTGTCAAAGTGTAGTGCAACAGATTAAAATAGAAAGCATATAGTAATAGTGGAAGCAATAAACCATACACATTTCATATTACAACTGCAGTAAAAGATAACCAACCAGATGTATAGATATGATGCAAAAATGTTCCCAGTTCTATAAAACAGCCAAAACATATTACACTGAAATACAATACAACTGAAGTACAAGTACAGAAAGGAAAAATGGAATAGCCAGCAGCATCGCGAGCCTAATCCCGGTCCCATGCTCCCCTACACCTCAACAGCAATCAATTACCTATGTACAGACCCTTGCCCTTATCTACACCTGTAGAAACGTAATCTGTTTGGGCCGAAAAGCATGGCCCAAACAGGGTGCGAGAAATAAATCCCAGTAGGCACCCACCAAAGACTGGTGCCCAACTGTGTGAAAACATGATACAACATCGTACAAAAGTAAAATGCAATAAAGTAAGAAGTACTGAAAGTAACTAACTTAACCAGTATATTTCCATTTTAATATCCATTCAATCATTTAATTTAAAATATCACCACAGTGAATATTCTAAGTAACATTCAATTTCCACAGACACATAAACTCCTACCCTCAGGTAAAGAGAAACCAACACAAGAATCTTCCTACAGGCGTAAGAAGTGTCTCCCACAGGCACAAAATCAACTGCCCACAGGAACGAAAGAAGTTGCCCACATGCTACATAGTACAACTCCCACAGGCTAATCAAAACACTGCCCTCAGGATAAAACAGGTAACCGGGCCATGCCCAACCTGTAAACAAATAGTACACAAGCAATTCCTCTCAAGTAAATTCTATAATAATTAATTTAAAGGCATACCCCCGGGTATCCAGGCCAAATGGCTAAACAGAGGAACGCACCCCCGGGGTGGTCCTGGATCAAAGCGACGATCCCAAACAACATTTTTATATCACCTTCAATTACCTATTCAATTCTAGGTATGTTAAATAGCCACCACCTCAGCCACACGACACCCCAAATATGGGTTTGTAGCTCAGAAGACACAAAAATGCACGACAGTTGGAAAATAAACACCAATCCACCTACCTTAAATGCCAAGGAACGTTATATGTGAACGTCAATTCCAGAAATGCCCAAGAATGACGTAGATATGACGTAGAAGAAACACCATTTAAATGAAAATAACTTCCATTAGAGGAAGAATTGGTAAGAGACACACCAGGAGGAGGAATCTCTTACCCGTGTAGTTCCAATGAGATTGACGGAGGTAGAATTGGATTCCCGACATGCACTCGGTAGATCCTCAAAGCTTCTTCCTTCCTCTCCTGAGCTCTCTTCCCGTTCTAAGCCTTCCCTGTGAACAGGGGAGGATACTACCCATTTTAAGTGAAAAAAACAAAGTACACGGCATGTATTTCAAGTACACAGCGTGTACTTCCCATTTTTAAACTGTTCCTCTGGCGGCTTCCCACCAGCGTGGCACTGCTCACCTACTGAAAAGACTACACGACGTGTCTCCCTGAGTACACGGTGTGTTCTATCTCACAGCTAGCCACCGCCTTACTATTCATCTGCCGACTGACTACACAACATGTAAAGGACCACTACACAACATGTAGTCGGTTCCTACACCCTTTGTCGCCGACCTGGTCACACGCCCCATGTACTCATCCCACACGACCGAAAGTACATGGGGTGTGGAAAAGTACACGGCGTGTACTTCCAAAATTTGGGATTTTTCCTAATTTTCCATATTTTCTCAAAAAAATTTAAAGAAAAGAGAAAAGAAGAAACCCATACCTCAGAAACAAGAACCAGATTCTTACAAACTTCCCCCCTTAAATAAATTCATCCCCGAATTGCCCTTCCAAGGATGGTAAAGATATAGCTGTGAATAACTCCAGACACTGAGCATGTACGTCAGTCTCCCACTCCCATGTTTCATCCTACACGCGGCCATGCTGCCATAACACCCGTACGAGAGGAACTGACTAGCCTCGGAGAACCTTCGTGCTCCTATCAATGATACGAATCAGATGCTCCCCAAAGGATGCATCTACCTCAAGCTCAACCTCCTCATGATGAAAGATGTGAGACAGGTCTGAATGATAGCGGCACAACTGAGATATATGGAAGACGTCGTGCATGGCCTGGTAACTCTATGGTAACTACAACCGAGAGGCAACCAGTCCGACTCTCTCCAGAATCAAAAAAATCCCCACATACCTCGGTGAAAGTTTACCCTGTATCCTGATCTGCCCGTGTCCCAGCCTCGGTGAAACACGTAAGAAAACCTGCTCCCCAACTGCGAACTCCAAGGGTCATCTGCATCGATCAACATATGATTTCTGATGAGACTGCGCGGTAGACATCCACTTCTGAATCAACTGGACCTGCTCAGAAGTCTCCGGCATGAGATGTAGTCCCAGTAAAGCTGCCTCACCTACCTCTAACCAGCACAAAGGTGATCCGCATGGCCTACCATATAAAGCCTCGTAAGGTGCCATCTCAATAGTTTCCTGAAAACTATAATTGTAGGCAAACTCGACCAGGGGTATGTGTTTCTCCCAAGAGCCTGCAAAGTCTAGGACGCATGCTCGCATCATGTCCTTAAGCACCTGTATCGTACGCTCTGACTCACCATCAGTCTGAGGGTGGTAATCTGTGCTCAGAAGCACCTGTGTACCCAGTGCCCTCTGAAAACCCTGCCAAAAACAGGACGTAAAATGGGAATCCCTATCTGAAATGATAGAATGAGGGACCCCATTAAGACGTAAAATATCTAGGATATACAACCTTCCAATCTCGCTAACTCTGAAAGTCACCTTGATCGGCAAAAAGTGAGCTACCTTTGTGAGTCTATCCACTACAACCCATTGTGCATCACTGCCTCGAGGTGACCTCGATAAACCGATCACGAAATCCATCATGACATCATCCCATTTACACTTTGGAATAGGTAACTGCTGTAACAGTCCGGCTGGCCTATGATGCTTCACCTTCACCTGCTGACATGTGACACACCTTGTAACAAAACCAGCTACCTCTCTCTTCATACCCTACCACCAGTACTGACGTCTCAATTCTTGGTACATCTTGGTAACATCGGGATGAACTACCCAAGATGAAGCATGAAAATACCACATCATCTCCTCACATATATCCCATAACCCATACTCATCCATGGAAATGTGGAACCTCATCATGGCCTATCATCCAACCAGGAGGAGGGTCCTTGCTTTCCACCGACTTCTGTAGAACTAGGACTTCTGAATCAGATAGATGTCTCATCCCCACTTTGTACAGGAGGGTATAATTCACAACTAAAGATGAAAGATAAGTCTTCCCTTGACTATCGTGCACCTCCAAATGCATCTCAGAGAACAAAGTCATAAGCTGCCACTCACCACTGGCCTATTGCACTGCCTGTATCTGAGTCTTCCTGCTTAGTGCATCAGCTACTGCATTACCTTTACTAGGTGTATAGGCAAGCTCAAAATTGAAGGAATGAAGGTATTCGACCCACCTTCACTGCCTCAGATTCAGGTCACGATGAGTAAAAATATACTTGAGACTTTTGTGGTATGTGAAAACCACAAAATGTTCTCCCAAGTAATACTGTCTCCAATAGCGCAACGCATGCACAACTTCAGCCAACTTGAGATCATGCGTCGGGTAATTCCTCTCATGTGGCCTCAACTGCCGAGACCCGTACACAACTACTCGGTCTCCCTAAATCAACACATCTCCCAACCCAATACCTGATGCATCACATTAAACTGTATAGCTCTTCCCCTTATCTGGGAGTATCAGGATCGGTGCTGATGTCAACCTTCCTTTCAGGTCCTGAAAGGTTGTCTCTCAAGCTTCTAACCAAATGAACTTCACACCCTTCTTAGTCAAGCCCGTCAACGGTGCTGCTAAGTGGGAGAAGTCTTGTATAAATCACCTGTAGTAACCAGCAATCCCTAAGAAACTCCGTATCTCAAACATGTTCTTAGGCTGCTCCCAGGAAACTACTACTCTCACCTTCTCGGGGTCTACTGCAACACCTTCCTCTAAGATGATATGACCCCAGATGTGAATCTAGTCCATCCAAAAGTGGAACTTTGAGAGCTTAGAATATAGTAGATGCTCTCTCTGTGTACTCAATACGATCTTAAGATGAGTGGCATAGTCGTGTCGAGTGTGAGAGTACACCAAGATATCGTCCAAAAATACTACCACAAAAGAATCCAGATAAGGATGGAACACATGATACATCAGAGCCCTAAAAACTACTGGCGCATTCATGAGTCCGAACGACATAACCAAGTACTCGTACAGACTATATCTGCTCCGAAAAGCTGCAAGTGGTATATCCGATGGTCTCACGCGCAGCTGATAATATCCTAATCTCAGGTCAATCATCAAGAACACTCGTGCTCCATGAAGTTGATCAAAAAGATCATCAATCCTTGGTAAGGGATATCAGTTCTTAACCGTCAACTAGTTCAGCTTCCGATTATCCACACAAAGTTTGAGGGTACCGTCTGACTTCTTCGCAAAAAGGACAGGAGAACCCCAAGGAGAAGTACTGGGTCAGATGAAACCCTTTTCCTATAACTCCTCTAACTGTCTCTTGATCTCCTACAACTTTGGTGTAGCTATCCTATAAGGAGGAATGGACATTGATGCTTCTCCTGGCACAAGTTCAATAGAGAAATCCACCTCACGCTCCAGAGGTAGACCTGCAAAGTCTTCTGGGAAGACATACCTGAAAAGATCAATCACTGGAGGGAAATACATCTAACAAGTCCCCTGTTCATCCAAATATAAACTCACAATCTGGGCTGTGACTCCACCTCACCCAAGATGTTCTGGTCCAACTCGACTTGCCTAAACATCCCACTCGCTCTTGTATAGAAACTATCCACCCTCTGGTGATGTGAAACTCACCCTGCGATGATAGCAATCTACAAAGGCTCGAAAGGGAACCAAATAGTCCATCCTGAGAATGACATCATATCTCGTCATCTCTAAGACATAGAGGTCCAAAAAGAAGTGACACCCACCAACCTCAAGGGGGAACTCCTTTCACTAATGCACACCAGCCGTTCTAGTCCCCAACAGAGTGTCTAGCATCATGATATCAGAAGAAGTAGAAACACAGAGCCCAAGGATCTCCACTATGGGTACAGATATAAAACTATGTGTAGCACCTATATAGAAAAGTACTAAAGAAAGAACAGAAGCTACTAGAATAGTACCTCTGACAGTAGAAGGTCCGGGATCCTGCTCCTGCTAGGTCTGTTGCACTGTATATGCCTGCCCAGTGCCGCGACCCTGCGACATAGCCTGGCTACCCTGAGCTGTCCCGCCCTGCTGCCTCTGAGATCCTGGTGTCTGGATACCACGACCACGACCGCCATCTCTACATGCACACCCTGACGTATTCCAGTTCCCTGACTGGTAAGAAGCCACTGGTCCTGCTCCCACACGTGGAGTCTGCACATAACCCCTCTCACTATCCATCGGTTGAAATTCCCTGCAAAAGCATTGCAGATGACCCATCCTGCCGCAAGCTCGACACTCCACTGGGTCTCATGGACACTGTGGCCTCTTGTGACCCTCTCTACCACACTGGTAGCACAAGACCTGGACACCTGAAGCATTCTTCTGACTGGTACTGCCACCCTGAAATAAGTCCATCTGTCTCTTCCTCTTGCCAGTAGAAATAGTACCAGTAACTGGTGCTGAACCACCCTGGGCCACACAACTAGATTCCTGCAGGTTCCTCTCTATGATCAACACCTAGTTTACAATAGCATGTACTAAAGGAAACCTGAAAACATTCACCAGCACCCGGATGTCATAACAAAGACCATCCTCAAAGCGTTTGGCTCTCAGCGTCTCATCACCCACCAGAACGGGTGAAAAACGCTGAAGCTCAGTAAAGCGAGAAGAATAATCCTTCACCGACATAGCGCCCTACTGCAGATTCCTGATCTCTCAAGCTCTATCTTCCCTCAGCGTCTCTGGGAAGAAGAAGTCATAGAAGACTGCCTGAAAATCCTCCGACTCCATGTCTCTGTGATTCTCTGAATGGTTGGTAACATCCCACCACCTCTTGGCGGAATCACACAACATGTATGTCGCGAGTTTGACCCTCTGCCCTGGAGGCATCTTAAGATGCTCGAAAATAGTATGCATCGACCATAGCCAAGAATCCGCAGCCTGTGGTCCACCATCCCCTGAAAACGTAGGCGGATGCTACTGCTGGAAGATATGAGTCAGCTCATCCATAGATGTGGCAGCCGGAAGTGCTCCCTGAAAGGTCGGCATGAACCGCATAAAGCCTTCACGGAACTGCTCCTCCACGCATATGTCCGGTATAATGGCTGGCGCCACATCTGGATCTGCTGGAGGATCCACTGGTAGCCCATGGCCCACCATCTCTGGAGTATAGTCATTGCCAATCTCCTGGCGACCAACGTGCGGTCGTCTTGGCGACATGACACTACAAGGTCAAAAACATGCCTTTAGAACAAGGTTAACAACGATCGAAAACGAAGAAACCCAAAAGGAAACAGGAGGAAGAAGGCATTCAAAATTTAAAAAACAAGACTACACGATGTGTATATTGACTACACGGCATGTACTTGACTTCTCTTACCCTACCCAGGCCCTTCTACACGGCTAAGAAACAAGGCTCCCATTGTACAAAACTACACAGCGTGTATAAAATCTACACGGCATGTATGGTGAAATTTTTCCAAATGCCCGTGTCATTTGTGACACGGCCAACTACTCAACATAACACTACATGGCGTGTTACACCCGCACACGGCATGTACACCACCTCATTTCCCAGCCACACGGCTTACTCCACACGGTCTATCCTCAGACAAGACTACACGGCGTGTCCCACAGGTACACGATGTGTACTAGACGAGATCTGCCGACCTGTGTTGTTAGTCACATGGTTGGATACATGGATCAACCTCCATGGTGTGTTCTATATACACACGGTGTGTACTCAAAAGGATTACCCCGACCTGCGTTGTTAGTTACACGTCCTCGATTCTAGGTCACACTACACGACATGTTCTACAGTGGACACGGCGTGTATGTCTTAAGGTTTCCTCCGCCCGTGTTGTTGGTGACACGGTGGACACTGGGTCAACACTACACGGTGTGTATAGAACTACATGGCGTGTTTACCCCAAGCTCTTCCCTTCCCCGTGTCGCCACCCACACAATTTGTAAAACGGGAAGAGACTACACGACGTGTACTCTGGGTACACGGCATGTACTAAAAAAGTTTATTTTTCTTCCCGAACAGAAGACCATACACGGTGTGTTTAAGATACTACACGATATGTATACTGGGAATTCCAGATAGTATGCCTCAGAAACTTCTCCGGAACCTAGAAAACACAGAAAAAAAACACCTAAGTGTCAAATTCCGATTCGTGAGGGCCCATACTCCCCACGAATCAAAGTCTGACATCTTATCTATGTTATAACATAATTAACAGTCAATGATCCACCAATTTCTGGTCGATGGGGGCCCATACTCCCCAAGAACCAAATTTTGGCATCCATTCTATAAACCGTCTCATATAAAATACCCTATCACTTAGTAGGTATTTATCAAACAACTATCACAACAACATTCTTTTCTAGCACAACAACTATCACAACAACATGAAATTTCTAATGCACCTACATGGCATGGAAACTATGCATGGCATGTGATTTCTAGCATATGCCTAAATGATGCATGAGATGACATACCCTTATCTCATCGAGTTGCAACTAAATATAACCCATGTATAAAATATCAAAAACACAATCACAAGTGTGTCACCCAATCGGTGAAAATCAATTCAACTCTAAAATTGCAAAATCAGTAAAATTGCAATACGAGGTAAATTGGATTTTCCCTATACACGGGTTAGCTACGCCTGGGTACAGCTTATTACCAACTACCATTCTCGTCCTATCTCTGAATAGGTCTCCAAATAGTAATCCAAAGAAAAGAAAACCCTCTTATACCACTTTGTAACATCCCAGTTCCGGGTGCCACTCAACGGGTGCCCCGAACCCGTTTCACCATGTGACCTCAAGCACATTTCACCAAACGCCAGAGGTTGCCGACTAGCAGTGAGGGCCCAAGTCTGATAGTGGGGAAATTATTCCATCATTTTTGAAAGTTTAGCACAATGGAATAAAATAGAAAGAATACAGTAATAGAGGAAGCAATAAACCATACAAATTTCATATAACAACTACAATAAAAGATAACCAACCATATGTATAGATATGATGCAACATGTTCCCGGTTCTATAAAATAGCCAAAACATGTTACACTGTAATAAAATACAACTGAAGTACAAGTACAAAAAGGAAAAACGGAATAGCCAGCAGCATCACGAGACTAAGCCCGATCCCATGCTCCCCTACACCTCAGCAACAATCAATTACCTGTGTAAGGACTCTTTCCCTTATCTACACATGCAGAAACGTAATCTGTTTGGGCCGAAAAGCATGACCCAAACAGGGTGTGAGAAATAAATCCCAGTAGGCACCCACCAAAGGCCCGTTCCTAACTGTGTGAAAACATGCTACAATAGCGTGCAAAAGTAAAATGCAATAAAGTAATCAGTACTGAAAGTAACTAACTTTACCAGTATATTGCCATTTTAAAATCCATTCAATAATTTAATTTAAAATATCACCATAGTGAATATTCTAAGTAACAGTCAATGTCCACAGACACATAAACTCTTACCCTCGGGTAAATAGAAACCAACACAAGAATCTACCCACAGGCATACAGATATTTCCCACAGGCGTAAGAAATGTCGGCCACCTGCACAGAATCAACTGCCCACAGGCACAGAAGAAGTTTCCCACATGCTACATAGTACAACGCCCATAGGCTAATCACAACACTGCCCTCAGGATAAAACAGGTAACTGGGCCATGCCCAACATGTGAAAAAACAGTACACAAGAAATTCCTCTCAAGAAAATTCTATAATCATAACTTTAAAGGCATATCCTCGGGTATCCAGGCTAAACGGATAAACAGAGGAATGCACCCCTGGGGTGGTCCTAGATCCAAATGGCGATCCAAAAAAACATTTTTATATCACCTTCAATTACCTATTCAATTCTAGGTTTGTTAAATATCCACGACCTCAGCCACACGACACCCCAAATATGGGTTCGTAGCTCAAAACATACAAAAATGCACGACAGTTGGAAAATAAACACCAAGCCACCTACCTTAAATTCCAACGAACATTATACATGAACGTCGATTCTAGAAACACCCAAGAATGACGTAGATCTGACGTATAAGAAACACCGTTTAAATAACAATAACTTCCATTAGAGGAATAATTAGTAAGAGACACACCAGGAAGAGTAAGCACTTACCCGTGAGGTTCCAATGAGATTGACAGAGGTGGAATCAGATTCCCGACGTGCACTCGGTGGATCCTCGATGCTCTAGCCTTCCTCTCCCGAGATCTCTTCCAGTTATAAGCCTTTCCTGTGAACAGGGGAGGCTAATGCCCATTTTAAGTGAAAAAAACAAATTACATGGCATGTATTTCCATGTACACGGCCTGTAATTACCATTTTTAAACTATTCCTCTGGTGGCTTCCCGCCAGCGTGGCACTGCTCACCTGCCGAAAAGAATACACGGTGTGTCTCCCTGAGTACACGGCGTGTTCTATCTCACAACTGGCCACCGTCTTACTATTCGTCTGCCGACTGACTACACGGTGTGTAAAGGACCACTACACGGTGTGTAGTCGGTTCCTACACCCTTCGTCGCTGACCTGGTCACACACCCCGTGTACTCATCCCACATGGCCAAAAGTACACGACCTGTGGAAAAGTACACAGTGTGTACTTCCAAAATTTGGGATTTTTCACCATTTTCCATATTTTCTCAAAAACATTTAAGGAAAAGAGAAAAGAAGAAACCCATACCTCAGAAACAAGAACCGGGTTCTTACAAACTTCCCCCCTTAAAGCAATTCATCCCCGAATTGCCCTTACAAGGGTGGTGAAGATATAGTCATGAATAACTCTAGCCACTGAGCATGTACGTCGGTCTCCCACTCCCATGTTTCATCCTGCACGCGACCATGCTTCCATAGCACCCGTACGAGAGGAACTGACTGGCCTCGGAGAAACTTCGTGCTCCTATCAACGATACGAATCAGATGCTCCTCAAAGGACGCATCTACCTCAAGCTCCACCTCCTCGGGCTGAAATACGTGAGATGGGTCTGAATGATAGCGGCATAACTGAGATATATGGAAGATGTCGTGAATGGCCCGATACCTCTACAGTAACTGCAACCGATATCCAACCATCCCGACTCTCTCCAGAATCAAAAATGGCCCCACATACCTCGGTGAAAGTTTACCCTGTCTCCTGATCTGCCTGTGTCCCAGCCTCGGCGAAACACGTAAGAAAACCCGATCCCCGACAGCGAACTCCAAGGGTCATCTGCGATGATCAACATATGATTTCGGATGAGACTACGCAGTAGCCATCCACTTCTGAATCAACTAGACCTACTCAGAATTCTCCTGCACGAGACGTGGTCCTAGTAACGCTGCCTCACCTGCCTCTAACCAGCATAAAGGTGATCGGCATGGCCTACCATATAAAGACTCATAAGGTGCCATCTCAATAGTTGCCTGAAAACTATTATTGTAAGAAAACTCGACCAGGGGTATGTGTTTCTCCCAATATCCCCCAAAGTATAGGATACATGCTCGCAACATGTCATCAAGCACCTGTATCGTACGCTCTGACTGACCATCGGTCTGAAAGTGGTAAGTTGTGCTCGTAAGCACCTGTGTACCCAGTGCCCTCTGAAAAACCTGCTAGAAACAAGATGTAAAATGGGAGTCCCTATCTGAAACGATAGAACGAGGTTCCCCATAAAGACGTAATATCTCTTGGATATACAACCTTCCGAGCTCACCAACTCCAAAAGTATCCTTGATTGGAAAAAGGTGAGCTAACTTTGTGAGTCGGTCCACTACAACCCATACTACATCACTGCCTCAAGGTGACCTTGGTAAACCAGTCACAAAATCCATCGCAACATCATCCCATTTCCACTCTAGAATAGGTAACTGTTGTAACAGTCTAGCTGGCCTCTGATGCTCTACCTTCACCTACTGAGAGGTGTAACACCTTGTAACACAACCAGCTACCTCTCTCTTCATACCCGGCCACCAAGACTGACATCTCAAGTCTCGGTACATCTTGGTAACCCCAGAATGAAATTCCCAAGATGAAGCATGAAAATCCCGCATCATCTCTTCGCGTATATCCCCTGGAACCCATACTCATCCATGGAAACACAGAACCTCATCATCGCCTATCATCCAACCAGGAGAAGGGTCCTCGCTTGGCACCAACTCCCGTAGAACTAGGACTTCTGAATCAGATAGCTGTCTCATCCTCACTCTATCTAGGAGGGTAGAAGTCATAGCTAAAGATGAAAGACAAGTCTACCCTTGACTTTCGTGCACCTCCAAATGCATCTCAGAGAACAAATTCATAAGCTTCCACTCACCACTGGCCTCTTGTACTGCTTGTATCTGAGTCTTCCTTCTCAGTGCATCAGCTACTGCGTTACCTTTACCAACTGTATAGGCAAGATCAAAATCGAAAGACTGAAGGTATTCGACCCACCTTCGCTGCCTCAGATTCAGGTTACACTGACTAAAAATATACTTGATACTTTTGTGGTCAGTGAAAACAACAAAATGTTCTCTCAAGAGATAGTGTCTCCAATAGCGCAACACATTCACAACTGTAGCCAACTTGAGATCATGAGTTGTGTAATTCCTCTCAGGTGGCCTCAACTGCCGAGACCCGTACGCAACTACTCGATCACCCTACATCAACACAGCTCCCAGCCCAATACCTGATGCATCACAGTAAAATGTATAGATCTTCCCTTTCTCTGGGAGTATTAGGATCAGTGCTGATGTCAACCTTCCTTTCAGGTTCTAAAAGTTTGTCTCAAAAGATTATGACAAAATGAACTTCACACCCTTCTTAGTCAAGGCCTTTAACGGTGCTTCTAAGCAGGAGAAGTACTGTATAAAGCGCCTGTAGTCACCAGCCAGCCCTAAGAAACTCTGTATCTCAAACACGTTCTTAGGATGCTCCCAGGAAACTACTTCTCTCACCTTCTCTGGGTCTACTGCAACACCTGCCTCTAAGATGATATGACCCAGGAAGTGAATATGGTCCATCCAAAAGTGGCACTTTGAGAGCTTAGCATATAGCTGATGCTCTCTCTATGTACTCAATATGATCTCAAGATGGTTGGCATGGTCGTGTCGAGTGTGAGAGTACACCAAGATATCATCCACGAATACTACCAAAAAAGAATCCAGATAAGGATGGAACACATGATTAATCAGATCCATGAAAACTGCTGGCGCGTTCGTGAGTCCGAACGGCATAACCAAGTACTCGTACAGACTAAATATGCTTCGAAAAGCTGTAAGCGGTATATCTGATGGTCTCACGCGCAACTGATGATATCCTGATCTTAGGTCAATCTTCCAGAACACTCGTTCTCCACGAAGTTGATCAAAAATATCATCAATACTTGGTAAGGGATATCGGTTCTTAACCGTCAACTGGTTCAGCTTCCGATAATCCACACAAAGTCTGAGGGTACTGTCCACCTTTTTCACAAAAAGGACAGGATAACCCCAAGGAGAAGTACTGGGTCAGATGAAACCCTTTTCCTGTAACTCCTCTAACTGTCTCTTGAGATCCTGAAACTCTAGTGTAGCCATCCTATAAGGAGGAATGGACACCGGTGCTTCTCCTGGCACAAGCTCAATAGAGAAATCCACCTCACGCTCTGGAGGTAGACCTGAAAAGTCGTCCAGAAAGATATCCCTGAAATGATCAATCACTGGAGGTAAATCTGTCTGACAAGTCCCCTGATCATCTAGATATTAACTCACAATCTAGGATGTGACTCCACCTTGCCCACGATGTTCTAGTCCAGCTCGACTCGCCTGAACATCCCACTCTCCCTTGTATATAAACTCTCCACCCTCTGGTGATGTGAAACTCACCCTGCGACGATAGCAATCTACAAAGGCTCGAAAGGGAACCAACCACTCCATCCTGATAATGACATAATAGCTTGTCATCTCTAAGACTTAGAGGTCCCAAAGGAAGTGACACCCACCAAACTCAAGGGGGAACTCCTTGCACTGACACACACTAGCCGTTCAAGTCCCCAATAGAGTGTCTAGCGTCATGGTATCAGAAGAAGTGGAAAAACAAAGCCCAAGGATCTCCACTAAGGGTACATATATAAAACTATGTGTAGCACCTATATCGAAAAGTACTGAAGATAGAAAAGAATCTACTAGAATAGTACCTCTGACAGTAGAAGATCTGGGATCCTGCTCCTGCTGGTTCTGTTGAACTGCATATTACTGCCCAATCCCGCGACCCTGCGACATAGCCTGACTACCCTGAGCTGTCTTGCCCTGCTTCCTATAAGATCCTGGTGTCTGGCTACCACGACCATGACCACCATCTTTGCCTGGAATCCCTAATGTATTCCAGTTCCCTGACTGGTAAGAAGCCACTGGTCCTGCTCCCGCACACTGAGTCTGCATAGAACCCCTCACACTAGCCATCAGTGGAAGCACCCTGTAAAAGCACTACAGATGACCCATCCTTCCACAAGATCGACACTCCACTGGGTCTCATAGACACTTTGGCCTCTTGTGCCCCTCTCTACCACACTGGTATCACAAGACCTGGCCACCTGAAGCATTCTTCTGACTGGTACTGCCGCCCTGAGAGAAGTCCATCTGTCTCTTCCTCTTGCCCGCAAAAATAGTACCAGTAACTGGTGCTGAGCCATCCTGGCCCACACCACTAGATTTCTGTAGGTTCCTCTCTATGATCAGCACCTGGTTCACAATATCATGTACTAAAGGCAACCTGAAAACATTCACCAGTGCCCAGATATCATAATGAAGACCATCCTCAAGGCTTCTGGCTCTCAGCATCTCATCGCCCACCAGAGACTCATATTGGAAATATGATACCACCGTTGAGTTATTAATGTGGTGTTTTCCCTAGGTGTGACTTAATATTAGTTGGTGTAGGTATTTTGTGAAAAAACTCAAAAAGGATGTAATCACCATTAAATAATTTAAAGATAAATTATTTTTTTGATGCAAAAATGATTTCCTTTAAAATAATCCTTATGTAGAAATACTTGGGTTAGTTGCGTATCCCATGGAATGTTGGGGAATCTATAGGGATAGCTTGGAGGATTTTTCATTGGTGAAGGATGATGAGATCATGGATTGAAGATCGAAACACGAAAAAAATCAAAGGATCTCACCAACCATCATGACACAAATTTGTTCTTCATTGGCGTTTTAACCCAACGAGGTAGGGAGTTAGATTTATTTGTGATTTATTTTCCACATTCTTAGATTCTTTGAAGAACGTGGGCTAATACACAAATAGATTAGCCCATGGATTAATCATATATTACAGGAGGGATTATATTACGGGTTATCAAGAGTTTTATCTTGGTTTTCTAACCCAAACTTCCCAATATTGATCTTTGAAAAATAATGCATGAAAAATGATTTTAAACCGTTTGTTTTTGTGCATTTCTTCCTCTGTTCTTAACGTTTATTGCCATTGCACCCCCGTGTCCATGACCCAACATTGCAGGGTAGTTCTAAGTACAATCAAATCCTAGAACTTGAGGAGATTTGACACCAAAGGCTGGATCGGTGTAGATCAGGACCTCTAGAGACCTGATTGTAACGTCCCGGTTCCGGGTGCCACTCTACGGGTGCCCCAAACCCAGTTCGCCACGTGACCTCAAGCGCATTTCCCCAAACGCCAGAGGCTGTTGACTAGTAGCGAGGGCCCAGGTCTGATAGTGGGGAAACTATGCCCTCATTTGTCAAAGTGTAGCGCAACGGAATAAAATAGAAAGCGTACAGTAACGATGGAAGAAATAAACCATACACATTTCATATAGCAACTTCAATAAAATATAACCAACCAGATGTATAGATATGATGCAACATGTTCCCAGTTCTATAAAATAGCCAAAATATGTTACACTAAAATACAATACAACTGAAGTACAAGTACAGAAAGGAAAAATGGAATAGCCAATAGCATCGCGAGCCTAAGCTCGATCCCATGCTCCCCTACACCTCAGCAGAAATCAATTACCTGTGTAAGGACCCTTTCCCTCATCTACACCTACAGAAACGTAATCTGTTTGGGACGAAAAGCATGGACCAAACAGGGAGTGAGAAATAAATCCCAGTAGGCACCCACCAAAGGCCCATGCCCAACTGTGTGAAAACATGATACAACAGCGTGAAAAAGTAAAATGCAATAAAGTAAACAGTACCGAAAGTAACTAACTTAACCAATATATTTCCATTTTAATATCCATTCAATCATTTAATTTAAAATATCACCACAGTGAATATTCTAAGTAACAGTCAATGTCCACAGACATGTAAACTCCTACCCTCAGGTAAAGAGAAACCAACATAAGAATCTGCCCACAAGCATATGGATATTTCCCACAGGCGTAAGAAGTGTCCCCCACAGGCACATAATCAACTGCCCATAGGAACAGAAGAAGTTTCCCACAGGCTACATAGTACAGTGCCCACATGCTAATCACAACACTGCCCTCAGGATAAAAAAGGTAACCGAGCCATTCCCAACATGTAAACAAATATTACACAAGAAATTCCTCTGATGGCAATTCTATAATCATTACTTTAAAGGCATACCCTCAGGTATCCTGGCCAAATGACTAAACAGAGGAACACACCCCCGGGGTGGTCCTGGATCCAAGCGGTGATCCCAAAAAGCATTTTTATATCACCTTCAATTACCTATTCAATTCTAGGTATGTTAAATATCCACGACCTCAGCCACACTACACCCCAAATATGGGTTTGTATCTCGAAACACACAAAAACACACGACAATTGGAAAATAAACACCAAGCCACCTACCTTAAATGCCAAAGAATGTTATACATGAACGTCAATTCCAGAAACGCCCAAGAACGATGTAGATATGACGTAGAAGAAACACCATTTAAATGAAAATAACTTCCATTAGAGGAAGAATTGGTAAGAGACACACCAAAAGGAGGAAGCTCTTACCCGTGCGGTTCCAACGAGATCGATGGAGGCGGAATCGGATTACCTACGTACACTTGGAAGATCCTCAAAGTTCTGGCCTTACTCTCCCGAGCTCTCTTCCCATTATAAGCCTTACATGTGAACCAGGGAGGATACTACCCATTTTAAGCGAAAAAAACAAAGTACACATTGTGTATTTCCAAGTACACAGCGTGTACTTCCCATTTTAAAACTGTTCCTCTGGTAGCTTCCCGCCAGTATGGCACTACTCAACTGCCAACAAGACTACACGGCGTGTCTCCCTGAGTACACGACGTGTTCTGTTGCACAGTTGGCCACCACTTTACTATTCATCTACCAACTGACTACACGGCATGTAAAGGACCACTACATGGCGTGTAGTCGGTTCCTACACCCTTCGTTGCTAACCTGGTCACACGCCCCGTGTACTCATCCCACACGGCCAAAAGTACACGACGTGTGGAAAAGTACACAGCGTGTACTTCCAAAATTTGGGATTTTCCCCCATTTTCCATATTTTCTAAAAAACATTTATGGAAAAGAGAAAAGAAGAAACTCGTACCTCAGAAATAAGAACCGGGTTCTTACATGATCTATAACTATTTAAAAATCTAGATATCGGAGGAGGCCTGGTGGTCCCTGAAAGAGACCCCTGGTGCGGGTTTGGTGCGGTGATCCGATGAGGCACGACAGCAGTGGTGCAACAGTGTACAATAGAGGCAGTCAGTGGAAACCATAAGTGGAAACTCTGATTGGTCCAGGTGAGTAGAGGCTTGGGTGCAGGGGGTGGTTTAGGCCAATGAAAGTGGCCGTAGGAGCCGGTGACGACATATGTGAGGTCATAAGGGGGACATAGTAAGGAGGCTGCGTACATGGCAGTGTGGCCGTGCACATGTCAGGGTGGATGCATGGAGCCCATGGAGGCAACAAGGCCACATGGAAGGTATACAGTGGGATGAACATGTGAGACATAGTGCGGTACCACGTAGAGTTGGGAGGCATGTGGTCGAGGTGGACCACATGCAGCGTAAGAGGCCATCCCACGTGCATACGGGCCAAACCAGAGGGGATTCGGGCCACGGTACAGTAGGTCCAGTGGGTCGAGCCCAAAGAGTTAGACCTATTCAGGCTGGACCAGACCAGGTTGGGTCGGGTCAGCCAGACTAGGTCGGGTCAGGCTAGGTTCAATGAGTCGGGTCAGACTTGGACTGGACCTGGGGAAGATTTTTTTTATAAAAACAACCATAAATTTCAAACTGTGTGTCTGTTTGACAAGACATTTGCCGAGTTGGGACCCTTGAGATGAGAAAAAACTTTTAAGATAATCTAAGTTAGTTTTTGTGGAATTTGGAATATGATCTAATGGATCGAAGAATATGTTCTCCTGGAACAAGTGCGCTGCAAGCGGAATCCTGTGTCTGGGTGTGACCATGAGAGTACATGACTTATAGAGACTGTGTGTCTTATAGAGACTGTGTGTCTTATTGAGATTGTGTTTCTTATAGAGACTATGTGTCTTATCAAGACTGGGTATCTTATCATGACTTAGTTGGTACTCTACTATCCTTCCAGGTTTCGGGTCCTCTAGTAGCTGAGTGGTACTCCCTTACCGAGATATGGTGTGGGTCCTCGATACTGAGTGTATTATCATGACTATGTGTCTTATCGAGACTAGGTGTCCTATATAGACTATGTGTCTTATCATATGGGTAGAAGGTCCTACCTTAGAGATGGAAGTCCCTTGTCTATTGATACAGTTATGAGGAGTGGGCCCATTCACTTGGTGTGAATGATACCTAGATAGGAGTTAGTGCTCCCTCAATAGACTAAGGAGAGGGCTACTCCATTTAGGAGTGACATAAGTTTTACAGGTTAAATAGTATAAATACTACCTTGACTTTAGGGTAGTGGTGAGGCGTGATTCCCTCCGCTCTATCTTTCTAGAGATGATCCACTTTTTGTATAGTTTAGAGTAGTTCTCCCTCAACCATGTGCAGTGGTTATGGGTGGGCCTCTTCACTTGGGTTTCTTAGATTGTGCTAGGTATAAGGCAACGATGATAGGACCTATGGTTCTAGGAACTGGATATGGACCTAGTAACATGTTTTTGATGGATTAAGTTCTCTCAAATGTACCATTAGGAATGCTAGATTTGTTCCCAATGGAGTGTATCTCTCATATGGGTTCTATCTGAGATGGCTGAGCTCGTGGAGTGTGTTCTCCCGGTTTTCATATTACTATTCGAGCCTATGATGAGAATCCTATTTCTAGCTATGTGGTTGGAACCTTATGATACTTAGTTTCTAAAACGAGTGTAACTAGATGTTATTGATATATTTGTTATATAAATATATCTTTGAGGAGATGACTGTACTATTATTTTTTTTATAATGCATCTATTTATTATTAGTATTCCTTTGTGGTTTCAGGTTGTCTTAATAAGTATTGTTTACTCAACCCTACATGGGATTTTCCCTCACATGTCATGTATTATGCAAATGATTAATGCTTTGATGGAGTCCTAGGTGGACCAAGACTAGGTGATACTTAGAGAGACTAGATAGTCAGGGTGTACTCATATGGATTCAGACAACTGTTTTGGCACCTAACCATTAGGTAGGGTTTTCTACTGATGAGTTTCAGAAACTTGTGCATTTAATTTTACAGAATCTTTCTTTGGAGGTATTGTATTATAGAGTTGTTTACTTTCTAGTTTTTTAATACCATACTCTATTGTTGGTATCTTAGTGGTATGCATGCTTGTTTACTTAGTGTTTTTCATTTCATCATTTTGGGCTTGGTGATGTGTGCGTGTGTAAAGGTACTTAGGAAAATGTATCCCATTTGTTGGATATGCCTACTCAGTGCTAGTCTCTAGGACTTATCCTATTGGAGGCGGGCTTGGGGTACTCACCACATGGGACTATCTAGGATGGGTCGTGATAGAGTGGTATTATAGGGGGTCAGTTCTACTTAAGGAACAGAAATCTATGTGGTTGGTTTGGTGCAGTAGTGTTAAGAGTTTCAAGTTTGGATTTTAGGCTAGGGATTCTAGTGTTGGTGCGACGACTGATGTATCCATACACTAGAACTCCAAACACCTGCTTTTTGACTTAGTACATGAAAACACAGGTATCAGGGAAATAAATAATACATGCATCATGTAGGAATGGGTTATGGTTCCATTCCCTTCTTGTGTCAGCTCTACAGATATACCCTATTGATCATGGCACATCTTGTTTTACTTCAATATGCTTCCACATAGACAGCCAACAAGGATTCCACAACATAATCATAAGGATGATCCATGGGGTGAAGAGATATAGGTACATGGATTTTCATGAGAAGTAGAACCTCCGGGTGGTGTACTAGCTATACCACCACCTTTTTAGTAGCACATGGTACCCATGGTACAAATATATGAGATGTGAATGCTGAGCGTGATTTAGTAGTTTCAGCAGCAGAGACCCCTTAGGTTCCTAGGTGATCCCAACACATAGGTGGATAAGGACTGGCTTGAGGTGGTGACCTAATTTTTTCATCTAATCAGGACACCAACAGATCAGATGGTGGTCTTGGAAGTGATCCTTCTACGTGGATCAGTAGGGAGATGGTGGGGTTTGGTTACCCGATCTTATGATGAAGAGACTCTTCTGTGGATATATTTTGAGAGACTTTTCATAGATTAATTCTCACCATATAATCCATGGTCTATGCATGTACAAGAGCTTTTACAAATCTTTTAGTTTGGAATGTCGGTATTTGAGTATTCATCGAG
This sequence comes from Viscum album, assembly GCA_963277665.1. Classification (NCBI taxonomy): domain Eukaryota; kingdom Viridiplantae; phylum Streptophyta; class Magnoliopsida; order Santalales; family Viscaceae; genus Viscum; species Viscum album. The sequence goes on from OY728164.1 coordinate 691,083,792, forward strand.
GCATACTGACCTTTCCAAGTACTCAATGGATATGATACATGATAAGTGCTTCAGGGCTCATACCTTTGAGTGAGGTCTATATAGGGACATCTAATCCAGGGATATACCTCTGTGCATTTCTTCTTATTCCAGGGTGATAGAGTGAACCTTTGTGGTTTATAGTTCCTTAGTTAGGTAGATAAAACTGGTGGTAGCCCGTAGTGGGAAAGTAGGAATAGACATATCAGCAGGGCTGAGGATGTGGTAGAGGAGGTGGGAGAGTAGAAATAGGTGGTATACATTTTGACATGTTACCACTACCCCCATATGATCCACAATAGTCTTAGGGAGTTGAAGGATAGGGAATGGGACAACTGCATGCGGTCGAGGTGTATAACCCAAGTTCTCTAGGAATGATTTAAAGTACAATCTATGTATATTCTACCTTGTATACCATATTGATTGACACATGTTCTAATCATTATTTTCTTACCATGAATCTTTTTTGATACTCAAATATTTTAGTTGAACCGTTAACTCAAAACTCACGTTTGGAGACTCTTACTAGAGGAGACCGAGTGATCATGCAGTAGTACTGACAGTGTGACCCAACTCTTGGAGGTGAGAGTTCCAGTTGGGATCTCTTGGTAGTGGCTTTGAGGCCTTACGATGTCATTCTTGGTATGGACTGGTTACCCATAGTTCACTCTCATATTGACTATTTTAGGAAAAGAATGTGGTGTGCCCATAGTGTAGGAATGAGGTTTTCCTTGTTGGTGAAAAGGAAACCCATGCATCATATAAGGGACTCACACAAAGAAGGGTCCATACAATTTCTCATTAATTGGCTAGCCCAACCCTTGATGTAGTGGGTGTTATGAGTCCTTAGTATCCTGCAATGGTAGCATAGTTTCAGTGGATCTAGTAGAGTTTGAGATAAAGGTGTTGTCTAGAGTTCCTCCAAGACCATGAATTTAAAATTGTCTATACTCCTAGGAAGGGGAATGTGGTTGCAGATGCTCTCAGCTGAAGATATTATTCATATTTACTGAACGAGTCATCAGACTAGTTTTCCTTGTTATAGTCATTCTTGGTGGATGGATTTAGATCGGCTTATCTCCACTCGATGGTTGACACCCCTCTACTCTTATAACGAGTCAAGGAGGCACAACTTGAGGATACCGACTATGAGACCCTATGTGCTCAGATGTCCATAGGGCATATCCTTGATGGAAATTCAAAAGGTGGGTATCTCATCATTATTTTCATAGTATATACAATAGTAAAAGTTACATTGATCGATTAAGATCCATACTTTCCCCTCGGGTAGTACACACCCTTTGGAGCCATGAGAGTTCGTTGTGAGGGAAGGGTAAATGCCTTGGTTTTGGGCTGAAATCTCAGTTCTATGTTTGTTTCCTACTGCTTTTGATGTAACGTGAGATTGGGATAGCTAATCCTGGAGGGATATTATGATATGTGGGGTAGAGAGGCCCGATTTTTGTGGAATCAATGGATTCATAGAGTGATGAGATGCATTGGGATATGCATGTGGGTGTCTGGAGGACACCATAGGTGACATAATGAGTTGAAGCTGGTCTTGTAGGTAGATATAAAAGTCGTGTTCTTGTTTGAATCAGTTTCTTGGTTTTTCAAATCACCATGTAGAGACCCTTGTTCTTGGAAAGGGTTTCTCCTTTTCTTTATTGGGGTTATAGAAAGAAAGTGGGAAAGGATATCAATGTAATTCATGATAGGTTTACCACATACTTCTAGGGGACATGATAATATCTAGGTGATCATTGACCGACTCACCAAGTTGTCCCACCTCCTAGATATTTGGGAACAAAGTTAATTAGAGAGATTGGGATGCCTCTGTATGATGGAGATAGTTCAACTCCATGGAATTCCTTCGATGATAGTTTTAGATCATGATGCTCACCTTAAATCTCGGTTGTGGAAGGGATTGTGGGAGGTGTTTAAGACTCAGTTACACTTGATCACAACGTTTCACCCACACATGGATGACCAGACTGAGTGGACCATTCGAGTTCTAGAGGGAAGGCTATGGGCTTGCATGTTAAAATTTTGGCTGGAGTTAGGAGGATTCTTCATGGGTGATTGATTCCTTCAGTGCACGTTCGATGGTGACACAAGAATCTCTAAGAGAGCACATGGGAGAAGGAGGCCCAGATTCATGCTCAGTACCTTCATCTATTTGGGTAACCCTTGGTTTGGCTATTGGGGACAGAAATACCTAAGGTGGGAATAATTTAATGACTCATAGTTTCCCAAATTTATTTTTATAAATTATTTGGAAAATTTTTGAGACTAGGTGCTAAGACGAGGTGCGATTCCAATGTCTGGTGTGTCCGTAACAGTTCATTGAAAAATGTTATGTTTTTAATAGCACATGCACACGGTTTAATAGAAAAAGTAGAATAACTCTTAAAAAGTTTCCTAGATCAAAAATTTGATTGAACCATTATTCTCAGAGTAGTGAATTTACCTTAGGCAAGGCCTAACATCAGCCGAAATGAGTAGATTGTGAAAGATAGTTTTTGGACATAATCATAAATACAATAATTAAATAAAAATTATTTTATTCTCATATCCTAACAACTCAAGAATGGATATCTATATTGAAAATACAAGACCACCATTGATTTTGTAATGTGGTTTTTCTCTTAGGTGTGGATTCACATTAGTCGGCATGGGTTATTTTTGGAAAAACACTAAAAGGACATAATAATCATTAAATAATTTAAGGATAAATTATTTTGTTGATGAAACAATGAATTCCTTTAAAATAATACTTATGAATAAATCCCAGGGTTGGCTGCATAACAGTGGGAATGCGGAATAATTTATAGAGAGATCTTGGAGGATTTTCTCTTAGTGAATAATGATATGATCGTGGATCGATGATCGATGCATGATGAAATCAAAGGATCTCACCAATGATCACAATGAAACTTCATTCTTTATCGGTGTTTGAACACAAAAATAAGGGCGTTTTATTTCTTTATGATTTATTTTCCCCATTCTTAGATTCTACAAAAAATGCAGGCTAATTAATGAACATATTGACCCATGGATCAGTCATATATTGTGGGAGGGATTATATTTCAGGTTATCAAGAGTTTTGTCTTGGTTTTCTAACCCGAACCTCCCAATCTTGATCATTGGAAAAGAAAACATGAACAATGATGTTAAGCCATTTGTTTCTACGATTTTATCCCTCTATTATTTTGATTCATCATTGTTGGTCCCCTATAGAAACAACCTGATGTTTCCAGGTGGTTTTGAGTACAATCAGACCCTCAGACTCAAGGAAATTTGACACCAAAGGCCGATCTGTGTAAATTGGGACCCATAGAGCCTGGATCTACAACCATTTCAAAATATAGATGCCGGAGGTGGACCGATGGTCCATGGAAGGGACCAACAACATGGGTCCAACATGGTGGTATGATGAGGCATGACAACAGTGGTGTACAATGGAGGCAGTCAGCTGTGGTCATTAGGTGGCGGCTCCGGTAGGTCCAGGAGAGTAGCCGATTGGGTACAGGGGGTTGGTTATTTCCAGCGGAGTCCGTGGTGGTGGCTACGGTGGTATCCATGGGAGCAGGTGACCACGACAGAAAGGCTATGGGGGGTACATGATGAGGAGGTTGCGTACGCTGTAGGGGGGGCCGTGTGGAGCCCATGAGGGCAGTGAGGCCGTGGGGAAGGTAGGTGGTGGGCTCACCACATGAGATGTGGTGCGACTCCATGTGGATATGGGAGGCACACGGTTGGGGTGGACCACATTTTGTGCAGAAGAGCAGCCCATGCGCATACATGCCAGACCATAGGGGAGTCAGGTCACTCCAGCAACCCAGCGGTTTGAACCGAGCAGCCCAGCGGGCTGCGATCCAACAGGTCCAATAGGTCATGGTCTAGAAGGCCTAACAGGATAGATCATTTTGGGTTGGACGAGACTTGGTTAGGTCAGGTTGGCCAGGCCGAGTCGGGTGTGGAGAGTCGAGTCAGACCCAGACCAGACCTGGGTCAGACTTTTTTTATGAAAACATCAATAACTTTCAAACCGCATGTCTATTTTACGAGTTCTTTGAGACATTGGGACCCTTGAGATGATACAATCCTTTTGAGATAATATAAGTAAGTTTTTGTGGAATTTATAGTATGAACTAATGGTTTGAGGAGTAGGTTCACTCAGAACGAGTGTGCTAGGACCAGAATCCTGTGGCTGGTTGTGACCTTGAGACAACATGACTTATTGAGACTATGTGTCTTATAGATTCTGTGTGTCTTATTGAGACTATGTATCTTATAGAGACTGTGTGTCTTATCCAGATTGGGTGTCTTATCGTGAATGAGTTGGTACTCCCCCATCCTACCAGGGTGTAGGTCCTCTAGTCATCGAGTGGTACTCCCCTACCGAGTTAGGGTGAGGGTCCTCGAGGCTGAGTATCTTATCATGACTGTGTGTCTTATCAAGAATGGGTGTCTTATCGAGACTGGGTGTCTTATTGAGACTAAGTGTCTTATCGAGACTGTGTGTCTTATCATGTGGGGAGCAGGTCCTCCCTTGTAGATGTATATCCCTCGTCCATTGGATACAGTTATGAGGAGTGAGCCCATTCACTTTGTATGAATGATACCAAGATAGGAGTTAGTTCTCCCTCGATAGAATGAGGAGTGGTCTACTCCGTTCAGGAGCAACAGAAGTTTCACAGGTTAGTTAGGGAAAGTACACCCTTGAAGACATGGTAGTGGCGAGGTGTGAGTCCCTATTCTATCTCTTGTTAGAGAAGATTGATATGGTGCATAGTTTAGAGAATTTATCCATTAACTGTGTGAAATGGTGAAGGGTGGGCCTCTTCACTTGGGTTTTTTAGCTTACACTGTGTGCAAGGAAATAATGACAGGACCTCTGGTGCTGGTAACTAGATATGGGTCTAATAACATGTTCCCGATGGTGTACGTTTTCTTGGACATAACATTAGGAATGGTTTAGTTGTTCTCGATAGAGTGCATATCTATGATGGGTTCCATCTAAGATGGTTTAGCTTTTGGAGTATGTCCTCCCAGTTTTCATGTTAAGATTTGAGCCTATGATGAGAATCATGTTGCTGGCTATGAGGTTGGAACCTTATGACACTTAGTGTCTGAAACGAGTGTATCTGGATGTTATTGATATAAGTGTTGTAGAAATATATCTATGTGGAGATGTCTGTACTATTCTTTATGGTATACTTCATGTATTTCTTAGTAGTATTAATTCATGGTTTTGGGGTGTCCTACTGAGTATTTTTTTAATCATCCTTGGATAGGATTTTCCCGCATGTGTTGTGTCTTGTACAGACAATAAACGCTTTAAGGGAGTCCTAGGTGGACCATGACTAGGTGGTGCTTAGAGAGATTTGACATTCAAGGTGTGATATTGTGACTTAATACAACTATTCTTGTACCTACCCTTCAGGTAAGTTTTTACGTGGATGAGTTTTAGGAACTTGTGCATTCAATTTTAAAGACTCTTTCTTAGGCGGGCTTGTATTATGGACCTGTTTACTTTATAGTTTTCTACATTCATAATTTATTTTTGGTATCTTAGTGGTATTCATTCTTGTTTACTTAGTGTTTTTTATTTCAGTATTTTGGGCTTGGTGATGTGTGCATGTGTACAGGTACTTAGGAAAATGCCTCCAATTTTTGGGATATACCTACTCGGTGTTGGTTACTAGCCCTTAGCCCATTGGAGGTGGGCTTGGGATAGTCACAGAATATGACCCTCTGGTATGGGTTATGATATATTTCATAATTCTTATAACTATAATATTATTGATAAAATAGTTCTATAAAATAATTCTCAAATTTCAAAACATAAACACTTCAATCAGTCCACTTCAACAATTGGAAGAGCATATGACCTTCCTTGGTCTATGTGTTAACCATTGGATTAAGTAATTGAATCTAATGATAACCATGTTTCACACACATTAAACATTGAACTATAAATGTAACATTAGGATGAAATTCATTTCCCTCCATTAAACTCTTCATTTTTCCTCAATAATTACTGGCTCCATACCCTTATTTTCCACACATAAAACACCTTCCTCATTACATTGAGACATTTCCATTGGTACTTGTTCCCACATAATTAAAATGTAAGCATTTGAATGCTTTTCACTCTGCAGTCTTCATGAAACTCATTTTTTCTCTTATTAAGTCTTTCATGAAACACACCCAAGTTTGTAACTCCTCAAAAATCTAAATTAGGAACATTATATTCGATAGTGTGTCTGGCGCGCAACACCAAGCACATAAGGGAATATAATATCTCGAGAATTTATAATATATTTACTATTTTAAATAAATTCAATGTAATTTTTAGTTTTCAATACAAGTTATACTGAGTTATCATGCGATACATGAAACATCGAGTTTCTTCAATGGCTTACATTACACGCAAGACCATGTTTTACCAAACAATAATATATTATTTAAATATTATTATTTAATATAATAAGATATAAAATAAACATTATGTTATTGGTTATGAATATTATCAACTAACTTATGAAATATATGGTTTACACAAATATAGAATAAATTCATGGGTTATAAGTTAATTTGAAATGGATATAAGAACAAATTGAATATAAAGGGAATATTTTTATAGAAACCTATTTATTTAATAAATTAAATTAATTAAAATTAGTGAGTGATATTAATGTAATATATATATATATATATATATTATATTAAATAAAATATTTTTTATATTCATCAAATATATTTGATAAGCATAATATAATAACAAACATAATATTACACATGAAAACCTATATTTTTATTAAGGCACTTTTATCACCTTTTAATTGATAACCTATTTTAAATTAATTTTTTAGAATTTTTATAGATTATATATGTCAAAATAAAATTCATATTTTAAATAAAAAAAATAAAAATTTGGTTAGGGTATTTTTTTTTAATTTTCTATAATGTTTCATTTTTAATGAATAATGAAAAATAATTAATTTTAGTTCAAAACTACTTTTTCATCTAATTAATTTATATAGTTAAATTATATTTTAAATGTTTTTAAAGAATAATTAGTAAAATTATAAATTAATAAAATAAATTTAGTTTATTGGAATAAATTTTCCAAAGAAATTAGATATTAAAAAATTTCAAACTTTTGAACATTTCACTTTAAAAACCTTCTTTTTCATTTTCTTACAGAATTAGTTTTAAATATAATTATTCTAGTTTTTTGAATTGAATTTGGTAAAGTGTATTCCATATTTAGAATCAAAATATTAAAATTAGGCTGTAAGGTAAATTTTATTTTATGGTATAAAAAAATTACCATGGTAAAAAAATTATTTACCGTGGTATAAGTAAAAATGAAACATGTTGTAGTTAAAAAGAGTAAAGGCTTAAAATACCAAAAAATACCACATTTAAAGGTTTATTGATGTGTGGATAGACCCTAAAAGTCTTCCAAAATATTAATTTCCAAAAAAAGTCGTTGAATTTAATTTTTCCTTAAAATGGTTGGTTTTAAATATAAAAGATTCATTATTTAATCACTTAAACACACCTCTCATCATGTATAAATACCACCCCTCATCACCCCATTTCGACCTAAAATACTTTTAGATACTCAAATATAATAAAAAAACCCTCCTTATCACTCTCCTCACGTCTAAGTTCTTCTTTTATCTCAAAAAGACCAAATCCAAGGTCCTCAAAGGTCTCTAAAGGAGGTGATATTTAAGAGGCAATTTTCCCAAAGAACCACTCTTAATTTCATTTCTATTACTACTTTATCCCCACCTACTTCATCCATAAATTAATAATAAATCCATAATCATGTATATAATGGTTTTTTATGTTTCTTATATACTATATCATATCCATTTAATTTTTCATCTTCTCTTATTCAAATAAACAAAATTATTTTCCAAGTTATGCCAGTTAATCACCTCCGTGAATAATGTTTTTGTTCTTTTTTCCATTAACACCTTAATGGATGGTATTAAAACTATTTTTATTCTTAGATAATATTTTAATATGTATATTAGAAAATATTTCATATTCTTTAAATGTTATATTAAACATACCTTCATGATTTCCATTTTGCGTAAATATGATAACATTATTTATGGAAGTGTGGACTACCGCCCCCTCAAAGCGATGTGACTCATTAAAAATATACATGGAACATATAAAGGATGGTTTTTATAAATATATGTAACAAATATAACACCTATATGATAATATAATCATAACATACATATATATAATATAATCTTAATTCTTTTAATATGACAAATAAATAAAAGTTACATTCATGCGTATGTACGACCTACCGTATCCATAAAGGGTGAATTTCGCTTATTATCTCTAAATATTATGAATTATAAATACATATATTCTTAATATATATGATAATAAAATCATGGTTTAAATTATGGTGAGTTTAAAACCATGATAGTAACAACAAGTAACAAGTTAAAACATACCTGAAAAACTATGCAATTTACAACCGAAACAGTCAAAGTAATGATAAATTATTAAAAAATGAGTTATAATATATTATAAGAAGGTAATATATGATATTATAAATATGATTATGGTTTTTATTACAGGTTATTAACATGTTTAAAACCATTATATAGTAATTTAAAGGACATTCAACTAAAAGGAAATGCAAGGTAAGAGATTTTCATCTCACTTTTTACTTTGGTGAGATAAATGTCATGTTCAACACTTAATTATTTTGTGTGGTGTATATACTACCCATTTTTATATATTATATCATGAATTAATTTATCTTCATGTTATTTAAAACTTTAATTTAATATTATTTCTTCATGAAGTTTATGATTCAAAATGTTTCAAAGTGGTATGGGAAACTTTGGAATGTTTAAAGATTATTTTCTTCAACAATAGCTTTGATGATATTTTAATGGTATTTAAATTAGAGGAAATTATATGACCAAATTTTAATAATCCAGTTTATTTTATTCTCCTTGGGTTATTAACAACCATTTTCAAGTATTAGTAAAATAATTTTACTCTTTGGTAATCAAAATGTTTTACAAAATGTATTTCAGAAAACCCGACTTCATTTCTCTCTTTAGTTAGAGAACCTATTTTCTTCTAAAAACCATTTATTATTAAAATGTTTTTAAAAATGTTTTAAAATTATTTTGTAATGATATTTTTACCATTTTTTATTTTACCAATGTTCTCAATGTAATATTCTTTTAACTTTATGAACAAGAAATTTTTCTAACCTTTTTACTGTGTGAATGGAATGGTATTTTTACCTCGTACAGAATGTAATGGATTTACCCACCATAATTCCTTTGAATCTTCCTTTTAATTATTAAAAGGTTATTTTTTCGTGATTTTTTTTAAAAATTAAATTTTTAAGAATTTTTTTTAAGAGATTTCTCAAAACAAAGGATAGTTTCCTCAAGAATTTTTTTGAAGTTATCTTCTATTTCATCATTGACAAAAACCCTTTATTTTACTCCACATGGGATATATTTTATTGATACCATAATTATTCTTACTTTGGATGGTTTATTATTTTTCCAAGTATAATATTCACATTCAATTCATTGATTCATTTTTACCCTTGAAATATTCAATCTCCTATGATCATTGAATATTGAATTTCCCCTAAATAATCCACTTCATTTATCATAGACATTACTTGTAAAAACCCGGTTTTTTAGGTATAGATCTGGTGTTTCTTAACAATTCCCAGTTTAATAGATTAAAAATGGAATAATTTGAATTCTAGTTAGAGTCATGGAGGTCTCTATGGTGTTCAGTGTTGGTACGGAGCCTGGAACCTGAGTTTTGGGTGAAAAGAGGAGGATGCATGGTTAGTGAAAATTGTGAAGGTTGGGTCGTATGGTCGTGCAGAAGATATGCAATTTTTGTATATTTTGATAGAGGATTTCCCATGGTTATAGCATAGATAGTGAAAACTATGCAGGGTAACCATTCACTATGCCCCAGCCTTATAGAGACCTGTGCATGGTTTACACATAGTTTGAAAAACCATGCAACCTAGATATTTTGGGTAAAATGAATTTTTCCCCTAAAATGTTTTTATATTAAGTTTTATTCTCCCTCCTATGTTTCACACTAGGGGATCCATGGGAGATATTCCTTTAAAGCCTATTCTACCTTTTCATATCGCTTTGTCGTCCGATCTCCGATTCGAACACGGTTCTTCTCCTTGGATCTGTAATGGTATGGACTTGATTACTTTTTGGCCTTTCTAAATTCTTCTAGATATTGACTGCACTATTTGGATTTAGTCTCATAGGACCTAATATCTCTTTATTCACAATTTATTAATATTTATTCCAAACTAGGGTGAATTAGAGCTTAATACTGGATGAGCTATCAAGAATGTGCCTAAGGTAGGTGGTCTTATGCCTTTTTCTAACTATTGAGATGTTTATATATGTCAGAGTGACACATACCCATTTTTGGGTGTCTCCTTGAATTATAATTAAATGATATTGTTTCCTATTGTTGTTTAGGTAATTGAATAGGTGTTTTGATGCATTTATTAGGTTTTATACCTAGATTAAAGACCACCCCATGGGTGACTTCCCTTGGATGACCTTTTATGGTTGTTTGTCCTAGGATGCCTATGAGGAATGCCTTTATTTTCTTTTTTTTAGGTTGTTAAAAATGTTTTGAGATTATTAATATAATTAAAAGTTTGTTAAATTTTAATTGAATCATTTAGGGTATCAGATGGTTGACTTTACCCTTGAACCTTTTATTCCTATGCTTGTTTAAACATGTTTGTATTGATATGATTAATCTATTGACCTGCCCACGTGAGTTGAATAATGTTAAATCCATGTAGTAATTTAATAATCATGTGTTTCTTGTTATGATAAATGTGCCCATATGAGTAAATGAAAGGCCAAGAATTATGAGGTTAGTCCTTGCTTGAGACACCATTCAGTGGTGTGTTATATTAGATGCTTTTTGGTTTTAACCTTAGCATGCCTAATGAAATGTTAAATGAATTTTTGAATGATGAAATGGTAAAAAGCCTTAGGTGAATCATAGATTCAGTTTATAATTACACAGATGGGATCATGTGACTATTTTACCTTCCCACCTGTAGATAATCATGGATTCAGCTTATAATTCCATGAATGGGCTCAAGGGTTAAATATGATTACATCATGAGTGAACTATGAATGCTATGTAAGGTCTCATAGAGGTTGTACTTAAATACCAGGTGAATAATTTATCCTCATATGACTGATAAGGATGGGATCAAGAGGAATTTTTCTATATGTCATGAGTAATACTTGGGGTTTCCTTAGAGGAACACCAAGTATGAGCTCAGTGATGTGAACTTATACCACACCTAGAGTGATATCGGGTTCCTGAGAGGTTTGCTGAGATGAGCTTGTTGGGTGTTGGTGAATTTTCACATGGAGTGATACTTTAATTCCTGCTTAATAATTTCAAGGATGGGTTCAAGTTATAATTTAATATAGAAATGGAATGGTTCATGACGCGTCTGCTAAGCCAAAGCACAAGCTTGGATTTTTTTTTTCACTTTTTCTTGATTATATGGCATTATGAGGCATCTTTTGTGCTTATAGTTACACGGGGGATGCTGGGATTACACTAGATTTTGAGACCTATAAATTATATATAATTAAATTGATAAATGGATAATGAAGTAGACATTAAATGGAAACTAGTGCTTGTAGGATATTTTACTTTTGAGTACTTCATAGCTTACTGCTTTAATTATTGCAAACTGGCTGTTGTATATATTCACTAATAGATCGACACAATCCTTGGGTGGGTTTCTACAGGGATTTAGTCTCACAACATATTTGGGTCATGTTTTGGACCCAAATAGATTATATTATTTTAGGTGTCGATAAGGGAAAGTTTCCACCTATAGGTACTTGATATGATTCTTAGAAGTAGGAGAGCATGGGACTAAGTTGAGGTTTGCGATGCTTCTGAGATTATTTTTGGTTTTTTTTACTTTTGGAACTTGTATTTTATATGACTGTAGTGTAACCTATTTTTTATATTTTCTAGAACATGTTACATGTAGCATCATATTTTTTATGATATTTCATCTAGATTATTTTTACTATCGGTCTTCTACTGTTTACTTCTATTGTATGGTATTACCGCTTCTGCTATTGAATTTTTATTATATTCCACTATGTTACACTCTACTAATGAGGGAATGGTCTCCCCACTATAACACTTAGGCCCTCAATGCTAGTCGACATCCTATTGTGTTTTAGGAGATGCGCTTGAGGCTATGTGGCCAACTGGACTCGGAGCACCGTTGGGTGGAATATGAGTTTAGGATGGTACATTACAATTTCCTAGACTGTATACCATTTTACATATAATGTCTACTTTGATAGTTATTTTATTATTTGTGGAATTATTCATAAAACCGTATTCTTTATTAGATACATATATTTTATAAGGTATATTTTTTATTTATTTATGAAGAATGTTTTGGACTAGAAATGAGGGGTGGAGCCTGTAACGTCCCGACACGGGTACCACATGATGGTGCCCCAAGACGGTTCACCACATGACCTCAAACGCACCTCCCCATATGCTTGAGGCTTCTGACTAGTAGAAAGGGTCTGGTAATTCAGTCATGGGGAGACTATAACATCAATTATTAGAGTAAAATACCAGCAAAAATACAAAAACAAAAAAAAGCATATATAACCATAAAAATACTCATGTCACGAGATAGAAAAGATGCTATTCTAATATAAGTGTCAAGTGTCTATAATGAGACTGAAATTAAATACACTAAGACTCCCCAAATGGGTCCAAAACCTTTTCTGGTTCCCTCCTCCAAGCTCCATCCCCAATCAACCACCTACCCAAGGCATTTTACCTTATCCAGTCCTAAAACAATATAATCTATTCGAGTATTGATCATGCAAACCCAATATGTTGTGAGTACAAATAAGTAGGCCACCACCAATGGTGTCTAAAACAATTCAAGTCAAAAGATAGTGTACAATGTTCTATAAGAAATAAGTACAATGAATAAATGACCAGTTATTACATTATCATTTCTTCCTATCTTACTACATTAAATCTAGTGTTACCAAGGTTACCCATATAATAATACTAACTTTATATCATACCATATCCCGAAGCATTCCCCAGGTAATATCATATTATAATACATACTTCTTACTGAATCTCGAAGTATTCAAGGTGATATGATATCTCAGTACCCGATTTGACTCATGATGGAGTTTGAATATTCTCATGTGAGGCCATAACTCAGAGTGCCATTATTTATATTCTTAATTTCACATTTATAAGAAACATTTCGAAAGTTACCCATATCACAAAGATAAGTAAGATTAACATGTTACCATTATTACTCCTCAATAGAATGACCATGTTCTAATTCTCTTTACTCATAAGTATGATGACCATGTTGCCATTTGAACTTCTTAGTTTAGAATAACCATGTTCCCATTATCTTTACTCATAAGTATGATGACCATGTTACCATTTGTACTTATAAATTTATAGTGAACATGTTCCCATTATTTATCACATAATTAATTTACCAATTAATTATCCACTCCTATACAATTACTAATTCAATAATTTGTTAAACACATCCATTCCATTTGTTAACTCAACAATTAACTAAGTGCTTCAAACCATTAATTAATTAATCAATTAATTAATCAATATCATAATTCATATTCCATAATTAATTTTCTAGAATTAATTATCACATTATAATATCAAATTTCCATAATTAATCCCATAATTAATTATCTATATCTTATTATCAAAGAAACATAATTAATCCACAATTAATTATTTCAACTTAGCCATTTCAATATCTCATAATTAATCCCCTGATTAATTATCTAGATTAAAAACCCTACCTATTATAATCAATTTCCCAAAATTAATTATCTAATAGGTAATCCCCTTAGTCTCATGATTAATTCCCTAATTAATCACCTATTTCAACAAAGCTTTGATAAAAAAATTGGTCAATCTAATTAACCCAATTAAATAAAATCAATTGGTAAAGGATGCTAGAAATTATATAATTTTTATTATACATATCAAATCCATGAATATGGGAATTATATTTATACCACCTACCTCGATTCATTGATGAATGTTTTTATCAATGGAAATTCCCAAAATTTGAATAGCACAACGATGTTGATAAAAGTTCCAGATCTAAATCCCTAAACCAAAATCAAGATCAAAGACATCAAGATCCCTTAAATGTAGATCTAGATCTGTATCCAAAATAATAGATCTATATCTCACCACCTAGTTTTATATCCAAGGAAATAGAGGATATATTCTATGAAAAGATCAAGGAAAGATAGAAGAAAGAACAAGAGAAGCATCGAGATGAAATTCACTTACCCAGAGAAGAGATGATCTTTAATTTGGGATTTCGATCTCAAAGATAGGTGTTTTTAAGGTATTTTAATACCTTCAGGTTGTTGGTAGAACCTTCCTTTACCCTTAGGAAAGTAAAATCCTGAGTTAGGGCTTCATAGGAGGTGAAATAGGTCATTAAAAGTTGAGAATGAGTGAGATCCACAATTTTAGGATCTCACTGCTGGACCACACATGGTTTAGTCACATGATTAGAAAAACCATGCACTAACCATGAATTAGCCACTAATTCAAGGGGGAAATTCATACAACTAACTCACTTGGCCTCTCAAACTGTGTGTTGACCGTGCCAAATCTACTGCCTCAAAATACTAGATAGCACATTGTTTCTCCCAGGCAGTTGCACGGTATGTACTAACCATGCGCCAACCATGAAAAACCTATTTTCTCCAATATTTATTATAATTTACCCAAATTCACCCCAAGTCAAAAATCCATTTAATTGTACTTAAGTAAAAAAAATTACTTGAAATCGCACTCGATATAACTCCAGAAAAGGTCGAGATCTTACAATATCTCCATCTTATAATACCTCATCCTCGAGCTGCACCTCTAAGCCTTTCTAAGATTCTAAGCCAAAAATGTCAATCCATTGATCCCTCACATCTTATTCTCTTTCCCTTGTTTCCTCTTTCAGACTTCCATGTTTCCGTAACACATAAACCATCATCATGGTATTTCCTCGAAAGACTTTATCTCTATGATCTAACACACGTATCAGATTCTTCTCAAAGGAAACATCCATATCAAGGTCAACTTCATCTACATAAATCAATTGATAAGGCTAAGGGTGGTAACTCTGAAGCTGTGATACATTGAATACATAATTCATAGCACTATATCTCTGTGGAAGAGCTAATTGGTATGCCACTGGCCCGATTCTCTCCACTATCTCAAAGAGTCCGACAAACCTGGGCACTAAATTACCCTGCCTCCTAATTCTGTGGTGACCCAACGTAGGTGACACTCTAAGGAACACAAAATCACCCTATTAAATTCTAGGGTTCATATCCATCTATTAATATATGACTTATATCTACTTTTATCCATATCTATACATTTCCAAAACAACTGTACCTGCTCTGATGTCTCTTGCATGAGACTCATTCCCAACAACTCTGACTTAACAGCCTCTATCCAACATAGTGGTGATCTGCATGGCCTACCATAAATACCTTTATATGGTTCCATCTATATAGTTTCCTGATAACTTTTGTTATAGTATAAATCCACTAAATCCAATTTTTTTTCAAGACCCACCGAAGTCAAGCACACATGCCTGTAGCATATCCTCAAACAACTATATAGTATGTTCCGACTACCCATCTATCTATGGGTGGAAGGACGTACTCAAAAATACCTGTGTGCCAAGATATTTTAGAAAGCCCTTCCATAAGAGTGAAGTAAAGATTGAATCACAATATGAAACTATATTCCATGGAACTCCATGCAGATGGACTATCTCCTGAACATATAGTTCTCTCAACCATTCTACTGTAAAGGTTTCCCTTATAGGTAGGAATTATGCTACCTTTTTCAGTAGATCCATAATGAATCAAATAACATCATTCTTCCTAAGTGTATTTAGGATACCCACAAAAAAATCCATGGTCACATCATCCCACTTCCATTCTAGAATAGGCAAATATTGTAGAAAACCTCCTGGTCATTGATGCTCCACCTTCACTTCTTGATAGGTGAAACATCTTATCCCAAACCCTGATATCTCCTTTTTCATTCCTATCCACCAAAATAGTCATCGTAGGTCATGGTGAATTTCGGTTACACCTAGATGTACCACCCATTTCAAGGCATGAAATTACCGTATGAGCTCCTCTCGCATGCTTGTAGGTACCAAAACTTGATTCTTTACATAGATGATCTCATATTCACCTATCAACCATTCTGAATATGTATCCCCAACTTCAAAGATTTTCCTCAAAGCTAAGCACTCTGGATCCTCATACTGTCTATCCCTAATCAATCTCAAAAGAATAGACTCCACTGCAAATGAAACTAGAGTTATCTACTCCCAACTCTCTTGAACCACTACATGCATTTTAGTCAGCAAGGTCATCATCTTCCACTTTGAACTCGACTCCTGAACCATATGAGTCTAAGTTTTCTTTCTCAAGGAATTAGTCACACTATTTCCCTTCCTGATCATATGTTTTATTTAAAAATAAAATGACTGCATATACTCAACCCATCTCCATTGCTGAAGATTCAAATCAGGCTATGAAAATATATACTTCAAACTCTTTTGATCTGTATAGACTGTAAAATTTTCTCCCAAAATATTGTGTCACTAGAAGTTAAGATCGTAAACCACTACTGCCAAATCGAGGTCATGTGTAGGGTAATTCTGTTCATGAGGCCTCAACTGTCAAGACCCACATGCCACAACTCATTCTCCCCCAAATTAGCACAACTCCAAGTCTGATCCCTAAAGCATCATAATAAACCATATACTCCACACCTAACTCAGGAATAATCAAAATTGGTGACGATGTTAAGCACCTCTTTAACTCTTGAAATTATCATTCACAAGTCTTTTACTATTCAAACGTTTCTCCCTTTTTGGTCAAGACCGAAAGTGTCACTACCAAACGAGAACCGTCTTGGATGAATCTCCTGTAATACCAAGATAATCTCAGAAATATTCAGATATCAAAAACATTCTTGGGATGCTCCCAAGAAACCACTACCTGAACCTTCTATGGTTTCACTGACACACCTTCCTCTGAGATGATGTTTCCCAATAAGTGTGCCTAGTCAATCCAAAAATGACACTTAGATAGCTTGGTGTATAACTGATGCTCTCTCAGTATACCCAGAATGATGTCAAGATGTTGGGCATGATTGTCATGAGTCTTAGAGTACACCAAGATCTCATCCACAAACACCACCACAAACTGATTCAGATACAGATTAAATATATTTTTTTCATCAAATCCATAAACACTACTGGTGAATTTTTTAACCCAAACATCATTACAAAAAACTCTTAAAGGACATGCCTCCTTCTAAAGGAAGTCCTCTGTATATCAGAAGTCCATAATCTCAATTGATGATACACTAATCTCAAATCAATATTTGAGAATACTCAAGATCCCTTAAATTGGTCAAATAAATCATCGATACGTGGAAGATTATATCAGTTATTCATAGTCATTTTGTTCAACTTTCAGTAATTGACACATAATCATAAACTCTTGTCAGCCTTCTTCGTGAACAAAATAAGTGATCCCCAAGGAGAAATAATTGGACAGATAAATCACTTATCCTCTAACTCTTCAAAATGAGTCTTAAGATCTTGAAGCTCAGTAAGTTCCATTATTTATGGTAGAATAGATACTGGATTAGCCCCTAACATGAGCTCAGTAGTGAATTCCACATATCTCTTAGGTGGTAGCCCTGAGAAGTCTTTAGGGAAGGCATCCTGAAATAGTTCCACTACTAGTGGAAGGATATATTTCCCAACACCCTCTTCATCCAACAAAATACTAGAAACATGTGTTGCGAGCTCTCCTAGTTATTGAGTAATTGGACCTATTTAGCCTACCTGGATATCCCACTCTCCACAATGAATATACAAGTCACCCTTAGGATAGGTAAACATAACCCTCCTATAGTAACAATCGTTGTGGGCTGGGTATGTGAATAGATAGTCCATACCAATAATTAGGTCGAATCCCATCATATCAAGAAAATAAAGATCCCATAGAAAAGGATATTCCACAATCTATAGTGTACATTCATTACATAGACTTATATCTCTAGAATTCACTCCCAACAGTGTGTCTATAGTCACTATCCTACTCATAAACTCCACTGTCAGGCTCAAACCATTAATAATTTTTATAGATATAAAGGAAAGAGAGGCACCAGTATCAAATAAGGAACTATATAATGTAGAAGCTATTAGAATATTACCACTCAATATCGATGGTCCAACCTCGTTATGCACAAGTGAATGATGTACTACATGTAATTGTGCTTCCCTTCTTCCCTATGATGCAATCTGAATCCCCTGAGCAGCACCACTCTAATGATGTGGGTGGTCCTACCCAGAAGACCCACATCCACTACCTCTACCACCTCTTCCATTAGAACTCCAACTACTAGACCTATTAGGTGTAGAATATCCTTTTCCCATACTCTGACTCTACTCGGCTACTCCTTCAGTACCAGTATATCACATTGACCTATTGAATTTATATAGATGTACTATATTTCCGCTAGATTGGCACTCTACTAGTGGTCAAGAATAATGTCGACAATAGTACCCCGACCTACCACACTGATGAAAGATCACCCCAATAAGGTCCTATCCAACTGAACCTTATATCTTTGTACTCTACTTCCCACTAACTTAGCTAAAGTTTTCATAATGGAGCCTCCTTCTCATGGTAGTCGCACCTCCAAGTTGTCTAGTAACAACTACCTATCCAACACTAGAATCCTCCTTCAAGTTCACTTCAACTATAAGAGCCTGATCAAATACTTCTATAAACTTCTTCATCCTGAAGATATTCACATGGGACTTAATCTCACACTTAGGTCCAAATTGAAAAAGTTCTGCCGTAGCTGCCTCATCTCCTGGTAATGTTGGAGCAAAGCATTGTAGATCTATTTAGTGGCCAACATATTCCATTAACGAAATGTTCTTCTATGTTAGATGCATGAACTCAGCATATTTACCTTTTATCAATGTCTCTGGATAAAAGTGTTCTAAGAACTTTTCTAAGAATTCCTTCTATAATATACCGTCAGTATTCCCAGTTTGTTCCTGAATTTCCAACAAGTACTTCGCTAATCCACATAGAATATAAGCAGCAAAATTAACCCTCCTTTCATCCAGAATCTCCAAATGGTCAAGTATTTTCTCTATAAACTCATCCCAAAATTCAGCTCCCTCAATTCCAACCTCTCCAATAAAAATTGGAGGGTACTATAAGTGAAACTCCATTTTCAACTCAGACATACTTTTCACATCCAACTCTGGGTCTTTTTCCATGAACTGCATGAAGCGGGCACAGTTCTCTCAAAACTTCTCCCCTTAATTTTCAGTTGGAATGATTGGTGCCTCAAGTTCCATAACTAGAAAAAACATTCCTAGGGAGGCCCCTCGGTCGTCCCCTCAACAAGAATCATAGAGGTATACTCTCTACAAATCCCAAAACATATACCAAGTTTCAAAACATATCCTTATAACATTTATGTAAGATGAAATAATCACAACATGCCTTATCCCCCCACCACGCCACATAGTCAAAACCGAAGCTCTATCACTACCCTTAACCATCCAAATCTTATGTTTTGGTTAAAAAGGGAAAACACACGATCATAAACAAGTTTCTCATTTAGACACCCAATTATTATCATTTTGCATCATTTTTTACAACCTTTTTCAATTCATGTTAGGCACCATTTTCACTTTAATCTCACAAATAAGGAAAATTGTTCAATTTTAACAACTTACCCATATCCTACAGGTCAGAGGATCGAAACCTCCCTTTGATACCACATTATAATGTCCTAAAACGGGTGCCATGCGACAGTTCCCTAAGTTGGTTCGCCACATGACCTCAAGAACACCTCCCTATATGCTAGAGGCTACTGACTAGCAGTGAGGGTCTAGTAATTCAATCATGGGGAGACTATACCCTCATTTATCAGAGTAAAATAACATCAGAAATAAATAAAAAGTAGAAGAATATATAACCAGAAAAATACTCATGTCACAAGATAACCAAACATAATATACAATACTCAACTGAAAGGGAAAACATACTATGTAACAACTGGGTCCTGATGACATCACATAAACCCTTCCTTTAACATGTTCGTTGGGTTTTGGCCTGCTAGACACCACTTGTTGCCTCGCAGACACATGGTCCCCACCCTGGGGCCCACCCACGTGCCCAAACGGGTCATCTTACTAATGAATGTCCCCACAGGACAACACATGTCCTTTCTAGTGTGCTTTATCCTCACTCGTACACACCCTAAGAAACTTTCCATAAGGTCACCCATCCTGATCACTACTCCTGGACAAACACACTTAACTGTGGAGTTCTAATCCGGTAGGCTCTTAAAAAGGAAGGTGTGCCATGTTGAAATGAGTCATATCATTTATCCATTTAACCCTTTATCATTTTGGAGTGTTATAATCACCCCCCTTTAGAGCACAATGTCCTCTTTGTGAGCTCTACATCTCAACCCAGGCAGTGCGCTGCACTTAATGATGGGTACCACCTTTGATACCAAATGTAACGACTGGGTCCCGGTGACCGCACATACACCTTGACTTTAACATGGTCATTGGGTTCTGGCCCTCTAGGTACCACCAGTTGCCCCGCAGACATGTGGTCCCCAACCCGGTGCCCACCCACATGCCCGAACAGGTCATCTGACTAATGACTATCCCCACAGTCCAACACATGTCTTTTCTAGTGTGCTTTGTCCTCACTCGCACACACCCTGGGAAACTTCCTAGAAGGTCACCCATTCTGATCACTACTCTAGTCCAAGCATGCTTAACTATAGAGTTTTAATCAGGTAGGCTCCCAAAAAGGAAGGTGCACCTTGTTAACCTGAGTCATATCATTTAGACATTTAACCCTTTATAGTTTTGAGGTGTTACATGCTATGCCAATATAAGTGTCAAGTGTCTATAATGAAACTCAAATTAAAGACACTATGACTCCCCAAACGGGTTCTGAATCATGTCTGGTTTCTTCCTCCAAGCTCCATCCCCAATCATCCACCTATCCCAATTCCTTTTTCCCTTATCTTATCTTACAATAATATAATCTATCCTGGTACCGATTATGTAGCCCAAATAAGGTGGGAGTAAAAATCAGTATTCCATCACCAATAATGTCTAAAACAATTCCAGTCAAAAGATAGTGTATACAGTTCTATAAGAAATAATTACAATGCATAAATGACTAGTTTTTACATTATCATTTAGTTCTATATAATTACATTAACTATAAGGTTCCCAAGAATACCTATACCTCAATACTAACTTCATCTCATACTAGAGCCTGATGTAATCCCTAGGATATATCATATCTTAAAACCTTCTTCTTTCTAAATCTCCAAGTATTCAAGGTGATATGATATCTTATTACCTAATTCAACTCATGTCAGAGTTCGAATATTCTCATATGAGGCCATGACTTGGAGTGCCATTATTTCCATTATTTAATTACACATTTATATGCCACATTTCCAAAGTTACCAATATCACAAACATAAGTAAGATGACCATTTTACCATGCTTACTCTCCAATAGAATGGACATGTTCCCATTATCTTTACTCATAAGTATGATGACCATGTTACCATTTGTACTTCTCAATTTAGAATGACCATGTTACCATTCTCTTTACTCATAAGAATGATGACCATGTTACCATTTTTACTTCTCAATTTATAATGAACATGTTCCCATTATTTATCACATAATTAATTTACCAATTAATTATCCAGCCCAATACCATTACTAATTCAAAAAATAGTTAAACACATCCATTACCTTAGTTAACTCAACAATTAACTAATTGCTTCAAACCATTAATTAATTCACCAATATCACAATTCATATTCCATAATTAATTTTTTAGAATTAATTATCTCATTATAATATCAACTTTCCATAATTAATCCCATAATTAATTATCTAGATCATATTATTAAAGGAAAATAATTAATCTATAATTAATTATCTCAACTTATCCATTTAAATCCCTAAAAATTATTCACCTGATTAATTATATAGATTAAAAACCCTACCTATTATAATAAATTTCACCAAATTAATTATCAAATAGGGAAGTCCCTTAGTATCATGATTAATTCCCAAATTAATCACCTATTTCAACAAATCTCCGATAAAACAATTGGTCAATCTAATTAACCCAATTCAAGAAAATCAATTGATAAAGGATGATAGAAATTATACAATTATATATATATATATATATATCAAATCCATGAATATAGGAATCAGATTTATACAACCTACCTCAATTCTTTGATAGATGATTTCTCAATGGAAATTCCCAAAATCCAAGAAGCACAATGATGTTGATAATAGTTTTGGATCAAAATACCTAAACCAAAATCAAGATCAGAGACATCAATATATCATAAATATAGATATAGATCCACAATCCTAGATCTAGATCTCACCACATAGGTTTAGATCCAAGGAAATATGGGATATCTTCCATGAAAAGATCAATGAAATATATAAGAAATAATGAGAGAATCATCAAGATGAAATAAACTTACTAGGAGAAGAGAGGATCCTCAATTTGGGATTTAGTTCTTGAATAAAAGTGATTTTAAGGCCTTATAATCCCTCTAGGTTGATGGTATAACCTTCCTTTACCCTTAGGAATGTAAAATCACAAGTTAGGGCCACATAGGAGGTGAAACATATCATTAAAATTTGAAAATGTGTGAGATACACAATTTTAGGATCTCACTGCTGGTCTGTGCACAGTTTAGTCACATGGTTAGACAAACCATGTGCTAACCATATGTTAGACACTACTTTAAGGGGGTAATTCGCACGACTACCTTTCCTAACCACTCAAACCGTGTGTTGAACATGCCAAAACTACTGCCTCAAAAGACTATATTGCACATAGTTTCTCCTAGGCCGCCATGCGGTTTGTACAAAACGTGCGCCAACCATGCACAAACTTTTTCTCTAAGATTTATTAGACTACACCCAAATGCACCCCAAGTCCCAAATCCCATAAAATATACTTAATTAAAAACAAAAATTACCTTAAATCACACCTGATATAACTTTAGAAAAGGTCTGGATATTACAAATGCTAGACTTTATATAGCTCCTCGATGCATCAACAAGTTCTCATGAGAGAAATAAGTTTTGAAAATTAAATGTTTTTCTATCCATAGTTTTAAACCATTTTTTAAAAGGTCTTTATGGTATAGGTTCTTATGTTCCTTAGAAATGATGTCCAATAATTAAACATTTCCCTCATTTAGTTCCAATTATTATTTATCCATGAGATTTTACATCGATATATCTATGGATACATTTCATTTTCATCTCATTGATTTAGTGTTATGTGTTTTGGTTTTTTACCTTACCATATTGATTTTTCTTTATCTTGTTTTTTTAATGGAATGGGTTTATAGTTATTTACCTTTCTATATTATTTAATTACTTTATTCTTTGTTATTGATTACATTACATGTGTTCTGAGTTATTTACCTTTCCATATTGATTATTCTCATTGATTCATTATTGCTTCCACTATTATTTTCCCTTAATGAACATTTAAACTTTCCCTTATTCTATTTCATTTCCCTATGATTCACTGAATTATGAAAGATATTAAAGGATAAAATATATAAATTAGAGTGACTATCCGCAAATTTATTTAGAAGGAAAAAAATATGTTGTAATTAGTGTATTCAGTTTTAATGAAATAATCATGTATGTATCTAGTTTACCAAGCCTACAAAAATGTTCAGTCTTTTGGGATGTGATATACTTGTATCTTATGCCAAAGTAATTGATAGCAGACACTAACTCCAAGATTTTTGAGGTTAGGCCTCTACAAAGTTGATATTTTAATCATATAATGAGATAACTGATTAGGTATAATCAGAAGGTTTAAAAATTTATCTCCCATTTCATTTAGTTTCTCTTTATAAAAATAATTCCATTGTCCATTACATTCAACATTTACTTGAATCCTCCCAATTCCATCAATTTAATAAAACCAAAAACCATATTGTGAGTAATAATAATAATAGTGAGAGATCATGAAAAATAATTTATTGAATGTCTAAATAATGAAACATTATTTTCAATCTATAATTCCTTTGGTTTAACTGAGGTTATCTTTGGTCATTATCTATTCAAATCCTTTATAATGGTTTAGAAATAAAATGTAAATTAACACAAGAATATCCTATGGGAGTATCTAGATGGGTGCGTAGTCTTAGACCCACTCATTGTGAACTAATAATGATTGGGTTAATACCCAATCCACCCATTTTAGAGTTGTTACCCCTAGGTTTATCTATGACATAGCTTCATCTACTATCCAGTATTCACAAATGGATGCATTTTCTAGTAAAACCACATACTATCTACTTTATCAAATCTTTAGAATGGTATCTTATACTTATAATTATGCCCAATGATTTCACCAAAGATTTATAACCCTAATATCTAAATATTAACTAAAATTGGATTTGATTACAACTATAGTGACCCATACTTTTTATACAAAAATGTTACGTCTTATTAGATGAATATTCATTATAGCCGACATCATTTCTAGGGATGGTTATATAGTAATTTTAGAATTTTTAATAATTTTTATATTTTTTCCCATTTTAAACTTGGTGTGATCATGATGTGATTTTAAATGTAATTATTTTATGCATAAATAATCCACATTATCAAAAGTAAAATAAATCATTAAATATGATACAAAAATTGAAATAATTTTAAGAAGTAAAAATAAAGATAAAAAATGGCCATCATGAAATAAAATCAAGATACTAGTGGCACCCAACCAAGAGATCGAAGGCTATAAACACTTGTGGATTATATAATACCCTCCATCATAGGGATGAAACTGAGAATTATGGTCCCACCCATCATAGTTAACCACTTCAAAATCAATCCAGAAATCATCTAGATGATCTTGAACACTATATAATTCTCTAGTCTTTCACAAGAGGATCTGAACACTCACTTAGGAAGATTTATTAAAATCTATGATATATTTAAATTTCAAAACTTTTCATGTGATGTGTTAATACTTCATATTTTCATATTTTCATTAAAATAGAAAGTATGAGAATGGATATAAAGATTTATATCACATTCCATCACCACATGGGATGAGTTGGAAAGGAAATTTATCACATTGTTCTTTCCCCATAAAAATCAATGATTATTTTGGGTCAATATTTTCAATATCAATTTTAAGATAAATAAAATTATAATACATGGTAAAATTTAAAATACTTAATTATAAAATTACCTCTTCACAGAATTAAAATCTTGTGATTAATTCAAAAATATTATAAGCAATTATTGTAAAGAAACTAGTTAATAGTAGATGTTGTATTAGGAGGATCCATGATGAAAAAATCACTATAGGAAATATAAAACTTATTAAAAATATGGAAAGTAACAACATCTAGTTGAAAGGTTAAGGAGCACAAAGAAGAGTGTCTACATGGTCAATAATAATTAATGGATGGTGGCTCATATGGAAGTGTTGATGGAAAAAATAGACACCATGATGGGTCAATAACAAACCCAAGGTATATATATTTTGGAAGATAATTATTCGAATTAAAATCACGATAATCAATTTTAGGGTCGGTAGCTATAACAAAAACAAGGTTAGGGTTATCAATAATCTATGTTGGGCTTTCAAGCATAGAAAAGAGCATCTCCCCAGACCCAAATCCACACAATAGAGGAAACATTAGAAAAAATAATGACTTACACCAGAGAATTAATCAAATAATTGACCACCTACTCAAAATATCAAAGAGAAACTATTAAGGAGCTAAATTATGACTCAAGAGACCCAAATGCATCACTACGTAACATGGAATTTTAATTCAGTTAGAATTTTGAATAAAATTGGGATAGTCGAAGAGAAGTACTACTAGGATAAATAAAAGTCATCCCATATAGAGTTTGAATATGATAATACTTATAAGAGAGAAAATAATATAATAAAAACACAAACCAATTGGGGTAGAAGAAGAGGAGATATAAAAGAAGTAGGAGAAAGAAAAATTGGTAGCATAGTAAGTGAAGAACCCCCACTATTCATAATGAGACTGCTATTTCTACAATGG
Organism: Viscum album; assembly: GCA_963277665.1. Lineage (NCBI taxonomy): Eukaryota > Viridiplantae > Streptophyta > Magnoliopsida > Santalales > Viscaceae > Viscum > Viscum album. The sequence goes on from OY728164.1 coordinate 691,110,192, forward strand.
ATACAACAAGGGAAAATTAAAGCAAAAAATGGTAAATTTATATAATTTTTTTAAAAAAAATTCATTTTAACATCCCTTTCAGAGAAGACCTTGAAAACATGCTAGATTACACTAAAATCATGAAAGATCTGATGTCCTATAAGAGAAAGATTGAGGAAATTGAAATGAGTCCACTCACACGAGAGTGATCTATGGTGGTATCAAAAGACCTATCTAAAAATAAATAATTCCCAATTATTTTTTCAATTATTATAAATATAATGTCTAGAAAAATTGGGAAAAAATTGTGCAACCTAGGAGAATGATCCAACATCATGTCCTAACACACATCCAAAAGCTTGGGTTTAGAAAATACAAAGAACACAAGAGTTTTAACAAAAAATTACATTCAATGGTGAAATAACCAAAAGGTATCATTGAAGATATCATAGTAAAAGTGGATAAATTCTACTTCCTAGTGGATTTTTTAGTGTCAGAAATAGAAGAAGAGATAACCCCTCTCATTTTGGGTAGACCCTTCTTAGCCATCTAAATAGTTTTTATTAACATGAAAGGTAGGGAACTATGCATAATATTTGAAAGAAAGTAGGTGAGCTTAAATATTCACTAGGTGATGAAGAATTATGATATTCAAGATGATGAAATAGAGGGGGAAACCATGACTAAAACTGAAGATGCTGATAAAATTAAATAAATACACAAGGATTATATTTTCCAAGAAAAATTATTATGTGGAACTATGTAATAGAAAGTAAAGAATATGAGGGATAAGATCACTGAAATTGGAGAATTTTGTTCCCCCATGTTTAAAGAGGGTTAATGAGTATAGATGGTACATGACTTATCCTTTGTTTTTTAGGATTAAATATACAATGGTGGATTAGACCAATGGATATAAATATGGTGTTTCCCAAAGTAATATTGAATCAATTTTCATAGGAATTATAAGAACTAAACTATATGGACATTTCATAGTTAAGGCTGTTCGTGGATCCATACTTGGTACAATTTTTATAATCTATCATCACTTGAGATGGTAAGAGGTAAGGTTGATCCAATGATGTTAAGAAAAGTTCTTACAAGAAGAAATCTAAGTTTTAATTATTATTATTTATTTTCTTTTTTAGTGTAATACACACTCTCTCCAATATTTTTTAATTTTCATTTAAAAGGGAATGTTTTTTAACTTTTTCTATTTTTTGGTTCCAAATGGGGGCACAAGAAAGCATAAAAAATGAAAACAAGGAGTTTGGATGTAATTCAAAGCACATCAATTCAATAATGGAGTATTATTTTTAATTTGGTAATTTTTATTAATCCTCTAATTTTTACTTTTTTCAGTTTTAAATTTAAAGTGAATGATCCAAGATTGAATTTTCATGTTAATCATCAATTTAAAATACAAATATTTCTTAGGATAATAAACTTTCCATGTATTTGAATTTCTTTTTTAATGAATTTTAAAAGTTAAAAATGGGGTAATGAATTAGTATAGATAAACAGGGTATTTGGATTTGAAAAATAATGATTTTTGGAATTAGTTAGTTTTTTAAATTATTTTTATGATATTTTACATTCCTTTAATTTTTGAAATCTATATCGATTAATTTATTTTTAGTGTGAATTTCTTTGAGTGATTTTCCCAATCACATGTTACCATTACTAAAAATTTTTCTAAGGCTTATATTCCCAAAATTTTCTTGAGCATAATTTTTCTGAAACTTAGGTTTGATTTCTTATGGAACTTTCTATGCATCTTGTCAAATCTATGATTGTAAAAATTTACTTTGAATACGATTGATTCAAAATTTTATTAGCCTTTATTCTGAGATATAATTGTAAATTAATCCTTTTTAAACTCATAGAAGACATGAATATCCTTGTTAAGGAATATCCACATTACAAGCATATATTATTCTTTCCTACCCTAGTCTATTCATTTTGTTTGATTTTTAAACAGATGAGCGTAGGGGAGATGATGGTGTGGTAGAAGGGATATTTATATTTTAAAGGATAAGTGTGGGGGTTATTTTATTATTTTTTTGGTAAAGGTTTAAAAGTATGCATTCATTATACTTTTTTTCACACCCTCTTGAGAAGAAAAAAATATAATAAAAAATATAATAAAAAATATAACAAAAAAATATAATAAAAAATGAAAAAATGGGTTGGGTTTTAGAGGTTCAAAAATCACCATTTACTTGACCTATATTTTTTTATAATTTGGGGCTGGGTGGTGTATGTGATACTTATCCAAAATCAACTTTTGAAAAAATTTAAAAAATAAAAAAAAGAAATAATTCAATAGGGTGATAATTTAAAATACTTCATTGCCTCATGAGCCTACTTTGAGTTTGGGTGAAGGGGATTTTTTTTAAATGGAGTATTTTTAATTTTTTTATTATCATAAAATTTTCTTTAAGTAATAAATTTATTTTTTAGATTTACATGTTTTCACAGCAATTATCCACCTACCTTAAAATCAACATAGTCATCTGATCTCAATGGTGAAGTAATCATGATTAATTGTGATTTTATTTCTATGGGGTAGAGAAAGTAGATTAATTTCATACTTATGGTAAGGATCATGATTATTGGTATGATAAAAACTCCATTTACATTTGTACCTTGAATGGTGCGTGAAAAAATAAAGGTGAGGTAAATTGTGAATTACATGCACATTGATGATGAATTGAAAAATATAATCGAAATAATTAAGATGCATGGTTAATTAAAAAGTGTAAAAGTAAAATATATGATTGAATGATTTCTTTGAAAAATGAGGAGTTGAAGAAAATTTATCTTGTAATACTTGAATATTTAATTCCCTATTTAATCACTTGATGTTTTTGACATTAATATTTAAATCATTGAAGAATTATCATCCTTTTAAATATTTTTTGATTTCATTTTCAAGGAAAATAATGAGTTTAAGTATGTATCACTCTAAGGTTGTCATTATTTTCTATATGGATAATCGAATTTAATAATTTTTAAAAACTAAAACTATTGTGACTTAAATAATTTGGTGTAGTAAGTGGTGAGTGAAAGGTTTAACCAATGAGACAATAAAAGTATATTTTAATTAATTTTAAATTATTAATTTATTGAAGGGTTATTGAGAAGTAGAGATAATAAATAAATTGGTTTTTATCAATATGAGAAAATGTTTTAGGTTTTGTAAATTTGGGGTTTGTGTGCGAGTTAATTAAATTTAGTTTTCATGCTTGTTTTTGGAGTCAAGATAAAACATTATCCTTGGTCTTATTAACCTATCCTTAATGTAAAACCCCTATTTTCTTATGATAAATTTCTTCAGGTTATTAAAGAATTAATTTTCTTGATACCATTTTGAAACATAATCATCCTAAATTAGAGAATGATCATGTGATATTTGGGATGATCAGTTGATGAATTAATTTGTTATTTTTTATTGAAATTATCAATAATAATGAAACAAAAAATAATAATAAAGATAAACATGAAAGGTTGGAATAATTAAAAATGGATAGTAACATAAACATGAAAAAAGAATAAGAAAGATAATTCACATGAACACTACCACTTAATTTACATCACCTAATGAAAAATGGGAATTACCACCTCATACTAGTCATGAGTGGGTGAGAGGGGAATAGAAAAATAGAATAAAAATAAAATAAAATGTGGGTAACTTGGTGGATAACTCTACATAAGCGCAACACTTTATAATTAGGGATAGTATTCACTCTATGTTCCCCTATAGAGAACCATGATATCATTGTATTTATTAGTGAAAATTCACTCCTAGGTGGTTAAATACCATAAAATCATTTATTGTATATGGACAAGTTAACTATGGAAGTTACTAATGAATTGGATGCATGGACCTGTCACAAATGTCAGAAAATCATAAAAAAGGTCCCATTTCCATGTTTCATAGTGTGATATAGGGTGACACACCATGATTTTTGAGCTCTTATCCAAAGCTTCATTTTCCTCTTCTCCTTTTCCCATCATGGATTTATGTGGATTTTTATTTTATGAATCTGTGTTTCATGAAATGAATTGTTGTTTTCTATTTTATTTTGATTCATTTTTTACTTGAATATTCAATTTTAAGCCTTTTAATTGAACCTAGAATTATCCCATTCCATGAAGCTTCCTTCTCATTATGAATTCTATCTCTTTTTTCCTTTTATTACCTTTAAATTTATTTAAATTGTAACTGAACACAAACAAATAGAAACATAAATATTAGGGAAATATTACAAAATTTATTTACAATTTTAATGTATTTTATTTTTAAAAATGTACTCATGAAATGAATATATCAACAGATCATAATAATTCATATCTTAGAACCATAAAGGTTCATTTTACTTAGAGAATTGATACATAACATCTTATTTAGGTACAATATTCATAATCTCAAACATATTTATTCATATAAGGTACCATTGTATACACATCACACTTAAATCCTTCCATCAAAACTTAAAGAAGGAAAATCGTAATAAAATGTAATCTCAGATGCTCAATAAGTTTAAAAATGGTATATATGAATAAAAAAAAGATGATCATAAGGGTATAATTATAATGTCTTAGGCTTTTGAGCAGGTCAAAATTTCTAAACCTTTTTGAATTTTGAGTTTTGTGAGTGGGAAAATTTTCTTTTTGGGATTTAAAACCTAATTATGAGAGTTGTATTAACCTAAGGCCTTGTTTTTTATGGGGTTTAAGGATTAGAAAGTTCCTCAGGGTTTTGGATGTGTTTAGGGCGTATCAGGAATTGAAAAATCAATTTCAAGAAAGCATATATAGAGGCACATAGTTTGATCAAACCGTATGGCCTCCCAAGATTAACATTATGACCCACTTTTCACTAGAAATGGTTTTTCAAACTATAAAGGTGGGGGTGCATAGACATGTGAAAACTATATAGTTTTTAATAGAGGGGGAACACACAGTTTTCACATGGTTTAGAAAATCATGTGCTTAACCATGCGTAGTGTGGTTCTTGGGTAGTGAACATTGCACAATCAGTGTATAGTTATCCAAACCTTTTGGCCAAACCATGTGATTCATTTAAATGGGTGAAATTATGGATTTAACCCTCACTTATATTTATCATTTTCTTCATTATTCTTCTCATTTTCACTCTCACACATAGAGGGTTCCTCCATTCTTCCTCCTATAATAAGCTTTGGCCTCCTCTGCTCATCTAAGCTTTGAATCAAGCTCCATTAGTCTCATTAAAATTGTACTATTAAGGTATTAAATACCATTATTTCCTTTCATTATTTATATTTCCATACAAAATGATAAATGCGTGTTATCTCTTTTTCCTTATTTTTAGGTTTTTTTCTAAATATATGATTTATTTCATTTAGAATCAATTTAGAGGCCGATATCAAGAGAGTGATCACCTACAAGTATAAGTTATGTGGTTCCTAGCTTTATCCTTAATTTTTCAAGCGTTATATGTGTGTTCTTAAATACACTTTGGGTGCGTAACTGAGTGATACCCCTAATAATTAAATTGTTTATTTTAAATTTATTGAATGATTTTATGGGATGTCATTGGAAATACCCTAGTCCATTTTTATATGTGAAGCTCGGTAAGGGGATTTTGACAAACCAGGTAGGTTAGTATGACTTTCTTGTTTTGAATTAATTAAATGTTGTATGATATGATTAGTTCTATGAGAATGTGATGGGCATGACCTAAGGATTGAGGTTATGTTGATCACATGGATTCTGGTAACATGGTAGTTAGGATGAGGGAATGACCTAAGATACTTGGGGTGATGAATATCACCGGGTTGAGGTGAAATGGTCATCATGATTGAGAAAAGTGGTCATCATGATGAGGGAATGACCCATGTGACTTTATATGGTGTTAACCATTGAGATTTTTCAATATATTCATAGGGTAATATGGTTATGGATAATGTATCTTAGGTTTTTTGGTGATTTTTTTCTCATTTTTGTTTCCCAACACACCGTTAAATTCACGTGCACAAAAATATGACTCAATTAAGGTGGTGGTGATGAGTTATTGTGGGTGGAGGCCTCCATAGATATTTCGAATTAGGGATACTATTAACCATTAGTTATGTTTGAGGTTATCACCATATAAATCCATGTGGATGGTATTGGATTATCAGGAGATGCTGTTGAGACCATAATTTGGAGATTGAGGCTCTTCATCATACTAGAGGCCTATGTTCCAAGATTATTAGAGGATGAATATCATATTTCCTTGAGAAGTTATGTTATTGAACTGATAGTGATTTATTTATTGGAGGAAAGACATCACCGTGCCTCAGGTCATCGGGCTAGAAGTTAATGGGGGGAATTTTTTGCATAGGTCCAAGAGACTAGGGAATTGATGGGTGTTCCATTTGGACACCAGATACTTGATTGATGACATGAGAGGTGTATAATTTTATAAAGTGTTGGATGATATATTTATGGGAGGTTCCTGAGGGCTCTCTAGGTATTTCTTTTTTTAGGGAATGCCTTGGGCACTAAGAAATTGGTCTTCACCACTACAAATATATATATGTAGACCTGTATAGTATGTTATATATATATTTATGGTCACATATTCAGAGTTATACCGATGTTGGATGAAGTAGGTAAATGATCACTTGTGGTTATTGAGCATAAGTGGAGCGGGTTAATTATATAATATGCATGTTTTTCCTTTTATTTATATTTTTAATACACCTATATATTAATGGATGTAAGACAAAAAGACATTAGTGGTGGAATACTGAGTTCATGATCACACCATACATAGTCCCCTTGGGATGCATGTAGTCTTTATGTCTTTGATATCAAGTAAGGGATTAGGTTCAGAAGATGGACCACCGTGATCGTAGATGTACCTTTTTCATGGAATGGATATAAATAGACCATGGTGGTTCTTGCATCAAGTTTGAGGTTCTTTTTTTATATCTTTTTACGCATTATATATATGTACTTATATGGTCATCTATGGGAGACCCATATTTTCTATTATTTTGTATGACCTAGTTTGAATTTTTTATGTATCTAAAAATGGTATTATGCCTTTGTGATATTTTAGTACTGCTTCTATTTATCTATGCTTCTACTGAGTTGTTTTATGATTCTATTTCTATTTGGTATTTTTATACTATGTTATATATATATACCACTATTATTATAATAACTTGAGGGTATAGTCTTACCACTATCACCTAATCTAACCCTCACTGCTAGTAATTAGCCTTTGGCATATGGAGAGGCACACCTAAGGTGCAATGTACAACTAACCTAAAACACTGTTTGAGTGGAAATCTAGTAGGGATGATAAAAATGATATTAGAGGAGTTTATTTTAATATTTGGTCTATAGTAGAATGAAGACTAGGATTCAGTCCAAAATGGGTAAATAGATCAAGTTTGGGTGCCTATATCCCCATTCACAGGGGACAAACCAAGTTTCTAGGGGTGTGAAATTTATGTTTTATTGTGTTCTTTTATAGTTGATTTGGTTTACACCTCGATTAGCACACTTGGGTGCAATGTTTATCTATTATGTGGTTTAAACCTTGGACATATATGTAAATGGAGGACTATTCATGCATCATGATAGTCATTGAGTCTCATATGATGTGTTATATAATTGTTATTTTCATTGGGAACCTGGAATGTGATATGAAGGGTTGGGTGGTTTAAATGTCAATAAAAGGGCTAAAAAATGTTTCCATACTTAGTCTTTTTGGTAGAATTATACTTAGCCATCCCAAGTATGTGGTTTCTGATGAGATTGATATATGATGTTATGTGTACATAGTATGCATGGGTGACTCTTTTATGAGTATACAAGGATGATAAAAGTGGTAAAGTTATTTAAAGTGTCAAAAAATAAGCTAAACACCATTTTATTGCTTAGAATTTTTGGTGGAATTATAATTAGATACCCCAGATTGATGCATGATATGTGATGAATGACTCTTTTATGGGTAAGAAAGGGGATATGAGGTCGGATGTCATTTGACATGGGTGTGATAAGGGATTGTAAGTGTAGTGAGATGTGTTACCTCTTAAAGCTTCCCCAATCTATGATATATATATAATTAAAAGCTATTATGACTATTTGACCATTATGTTTGGTCTTTAGTGTGATTCCACCTAGATAAATTTTGGTGGAGTGTCAAAAGGGTAGAGATATGGTACTACATGAGAATGCATGGGATGAGACACTTGAGGGTCGAGATGAGGCCGTTGAGGGTTGAGATGATCATGAGTCATGGGTACAGGCTCTAGTAAAAGTTTTTCAACTAAAGAAGATGGTAGGTTTTGGGCCACGGATTCATGAGTAGCTCAGGTTGATCTTGGTTCATGCAATATAGGATTTTGACATGGGATCTTAGGGAGTTGAGCCCTCTATAGAATATTTAAATCATGAGTTCCATTCTTAGCACCCACCTCTATTATAGGGTGAGGGTGGACCACATGCATCAGATAACTAGATCAATTTGGTCTAGAATATATTTGATCAGCTTGAGACACCTCTAGATCAGAGGGTGAAGCTGGCTATGTACATCCTTAGAGGACTGGAAAGCACTAGTGTGACATACATGATCAGGATGTAAGACATGAGGGAATATCATTGAAGGATTTCAAGTCCAGTTTCTTCAATAACTTATTCCCAGAGATGCTGAGGGAAAACAAATCCCATGAATTCATGAATCTACAATAGGGTGATACATGTATCATTGATTATATGGAAAATTTCATAGACCTGTCCCATTTTGCACCATCTATGGTGGGAGATGACATCGCATGGGTGTGGAAGTTCAAGGATGGATTACGACATGCCATTAGGGTATATTTATGAATATTAAAGATGGCATATTTCTATGAGGTAGTCAATCATGCACTGATATATGAGGGAAACTTGATAAATTAGTTATATCCAAGTCGGGTTATAGAGTTAGGTGAGCTTAGTGGTGATGATTAATGTAATAGTAAGAGGGGTCATGAGGAGTCTCGGTAGGGTAGTCAGGACAAAGACTCAGGTAGGTCACTTAAGTGTGGTTCTTCGGTGGTATGCTTCTAGTGCAAGAAGCTGGGACATGTTTGGACACAGTGTGATTGGGTTCCGAAATAATGCTAGACATGTGGTCAAATTGACCATTTAGAGAGGTTATGTACAAATCCTTCTTGGATAGGTGGGAGTCAAGGATTGGGTCATAATCAGGGATCTTAGGTAGGATCATGAGTGGTACCAAGAGTTGGTAGCTAGGATTCATCTTTACATAGAGGTCATGATAGATATAGATATACTCTACAGTGGGGTTAGTGGTCAGTAGCTGGTGTGGCTCTGTAAATAGGCAAGACCTTGGGTAGTCAAACATTAGGTGAGGTGCATGTTTTTGAGTTGGTAAGGACAAAGAATGTAGGGGAGCTGATGATGAAGAGCTACAGACCTCAATCATGGTGTGACCTCCTGTTTTATTTTTGGCACGACTAGTTGTGGATGAACGAGATGCACATGTTGATTTTGGACTAACTCAGAGCTAGTTAGTATGTTGGCATCATATATGATGATATATATATATGCAGATTATAGGCACCAGGATTTATTATGGGCATCAAAATGATACATGTATCATATGAGGTGAATAGGAATAGGGAATATGATGGGAATGTATTTGTATATATATGATGAAATATTATTTTTGGGCATATGTTGAGGTGTGGGACATATGGGTATTTGATGAGATACTAGTTTGGATGAGTGTCGTGTATGGCATAGGTATGAAATGGGAATTTGATGAGATACAAGACTTGATGGGTGCCAAATATGAAATGGGAATGAATTGAGAACCTGATGAGATACAAGAAATAAAACATGTCATGGGAGGACTCTTATGTTTAGGGATGGTTGGTTGACAATCGGAATATTTAATTTTGGGTTAGGAAGTGACCGAGTAGGTAAATATTAAGGTGGGGAGTGACTCAAGGGGATTTGACCTATGGTTGATAAATGGGGTTGACCAAGTTGATATAAGTGAGATGAGCATGTTCAGTACCATCTTTAGGTAAATATTTATAGCTTGGGTATGATATATTATAAAGTGGAGAGATTGTAACATCTTGAGTTTTTTAGCAGGTCAAAATTCCTCAACGTTTTTGAATTTTGAGTTTGGTGAGTGGTCTAACTTTATTTTTGGGATTCAAAACCTAATCCTGAGAGTTTGATTGACCCAAGTCCCTTTTATAGATAGGATTTATGCTTTGGTAAGTTCCCTGGGGTTTCAGATGAGTTTTAGGTGTGTCAATACCTGGAAACTTAGTTTTGAGAAAGAGTAGATAGACGAACACAATTTGATCAAACTATGCAGTCTCCCAAGAGTAATTGTGAGACCCATTTATACACTGGACATAGCTTTTCAAACCATGTGGGTGGGGTGAATTACCATGTGATAAGTCTATAGTTTTTAATATATGGGATACACATGGTTTCAGATAGTTTGTAAAACCATGAACCTAACCGTGAATAGTGTGGTGCTTGGGAAGTGGGCACCGCACGGTTGGAGAACTGTTAGTCAAACCATGATGAAAACCATAAGGGTTATTTAAAGGGGTGAAATTATGGATTTAAACTCCATTATATTTATCATTTTCTTCAACCTTATTCTCCCTTTCACCCACATGCATTAGGAGTTCCACCATTCTTCTCCCTCTACTAGGCTTTGGCATCCTCTCCTCATCAGATATACAAATCAAATTCCATTGGTCTCATTGGAAGCATACCAATAAGGAATTTAATCATATTTCTTAAATTCATTATTTATGTCTCTATGTGGAATGATAAATACATGCTATCTCTTTTTTCTTATTTTTAGGGTGTTTATCTAAATATTTAAATTCTATCATTTCATATTGAGTTAGAGGTTGATATTAGAAGAGTAAGAACCTATAAGTATAAGTTAGGTGGTTCTTAGCTTCCTCCTTAATTTTATGGGTTTTATGCATGAATTATTAAATAATATTGGGGTGTGTGACTGAGTGAGACCCCTAATAATTTTTTTAAATTGGCTGAATGATATTATGGGATGAAATTGGGCATAACCTAGACTATTCATATACATGGAGCTGGGTAAGTGGATTTTGACCAATTGGGAAGGTCAGTCTAGTTGTCTTATTTTGATTTAATTAAATTTTATATGATATGATTGGTTATATGGGAACATGATGAACATGACCTATGGATTGAAGTGATATTGATCACCTAGAATAAGGTGACATGATCATTTGGAAGAGGGTGGAGCTCAAGATACTTGGATGATGATGATTACCAGGTTAAGGTGAAATGGTTGTTGGGATTGATCAAACAAGGTCTTATAGATGAGTTCAGGGACTGTGTGTCTTGAGATGGTGTTTACTATCAGGATTTAGCAATATTCTCATAGAGGCATAAGGTTTTGGATGATGTTTCTTAGGTTGTTTGGTGATTTCTTCTCACCGTTGTTGGATGACGCACCGTTGGAGTCGTGTTCACACAAATAGGACTCAGTTGAGGTGGTGTTGACCACTAATTATGGGTGGAGGGATCTATAGATAATTTTTCTTATGGATGGTGTTGAAATTCAGTTATGTTGGAGGTACTCACTGTAGAAATCCACTTGAAATATGATGGACCATAGAGAGATGGTGTTGAGACCAATGATTAGGGGGATAAGGCTCAAAACCACACATGAGGTAGATGGGATGGGATTATTGGAGGATGTATATCACTGTGAATTTGGATTTAAGGTAGTTGAGCTGACATTGATTTATTTATTAAAGGATGGACATCATCGTGACTTGGGATGTCAGGCTAAAAGCGTATGAAGATTTTTTTGTGTAGAGGTCCGAGGGACTAGAGAATTTATGGGCATTCCATTTGGATTATAGATACTTGATTGACGACATGTGATGTGTCAAATGGAATGAGGTGCTGGTTGATATATTTAATAGAGGTTCCCAAGGGATCTCCAAGCACATATTTCTTTAGGGGATGCCTTGGGTACTAATCCATGGGTTCTCTCCACTAAAAATAAATATACACAGATATATATATATGCAGACTTGTATGGTATTCCATATATATATTTGGGGGCATGTATCCAGAGTTATACTGGTGTTGGAAAAAGCAAGTAAACACTCATATGTGGCTATTGAGCACATAAGGAGTAAGTTAATTATATAATATATGTGCCTTTCCTTTTATTTATATTTTTAATACACCCTTATAGCAATGGATATAAGATAGGAACATGTTGGTGGTGGCCAACTGAGTTCATAATCAGACCCTACATGGGCCCCTCAGGACACATATAGACTTTATGTCTTTGAGATCAGGTAAGGGATCAAGCTTGGGAGCTGGACCTTAGAGATGGAAGATGTATCTTTTTCATGGGATGGATGGAAATTGACCATGGTGGTTCTTGAATCAATATTGAGTTTCTTTTTGAGATTTTTCATGGTTTATTTATATGTAAATATATGTTTATCCTTGAGTGACCCTACTTGTCTATTATTTTTTATGACCTGGTATGAATTGTTGTCTATGCATCTACAAATGGTATTCTTCCTTTGGGACATTTTAGTATTACTGCTATTTATTTATGCTTATGTTGAGTTTTTTATGATTCTATTTTTGTTGTGGTATTTTTTCACTATGTTATATATATATATCACTATTATTTTCATCATCTAAGTGTATAATCTCTCCACTATCACCTAGTTATACTCTCATTTCTAGTTGGAATCCTTTGGCGTACGAGGAGGTGCGCCTAAGGCCTAGTGGAAAACAGGCTTGGAGCACTATTTTAGTGGAAATAGGGTTAGGATGATACCATGATAAAATAATAGATTTCATGTTCTCAATATAAATATTTATACCTAGAAAATTTTAGATTATAAACTGAAAAATCAAGTCATATTTATAATCATGATAAATAAGGGTGTCAAAATAGTAATCAACATCCAACAGTCATAACATAGGAATGTGGCATCATAAGCATAGTAAATCAAAATCATGTGAATAAATATATTCACAATCATGTCTACAAATAATCTTTTGAGAAAATCCAGAAATAAATCACACTAATGCATTAAAATGCGAAAAAATCTATTCTGAACCATATCCATGCATAATCTTGTGAGAATAACTAGAATGAAATCATAATCATGTATCAAAATGCGGGAAAAAATATTTTGAATCATGTTAATTATTATTATAATCATCTAATAAGATATTAATATCAGATTACCCATTACATTGGAGGGCTATAATGGACTCAACCGTCACATAATAATAATACATTCATATATATGCCACAAATTCATGATTTTTTTATCATTTATTCACAGATTAACCTGTGGAAAATATGGGTTTTATAATAATTTTATCATCATAATCAATAATCATCCAAATAAATAATAAGGATGGTATCAATGGATCATATATACAATGAAACATAAGTAACATCAAATTATGTTATCATAAGTGAAAAATCCCTTTAAAATATCACTGGAATATATATTGAGGAAAATAAAATTTTCATTTTGAAATAAATTATTTAAAAAATATTAAGGAAAAATTTTTATTTGATAATAAAAATGGAAAATTTTAAACTAAGCTTAGAAACATTGAGTGATCATGATAATGAGAAATTTCATTCATGCCATAATTGTTAATATAAAGATTTTATTCACACATTTGGTAAAAAGTAACCTATTCTAAAAAAAGAAAAAAAATATTTTAAACCATTTAATATAGAGTAAAACATGGGTAAAATGTATTTAATAAATCATTGGACATTATTAAAAACATTTTTCAAAACGTTTTTAAGAGAATATGGACATGGGAGGAAAAGATTCCCAACTAAAGAGGAAATAAAGTTGAGTTTTCTTAAAATCATTTTTTGAACTAGTTTGAGTACCAAAGAGAGAAAGATGATAATAAAACATAAATTTTAAGAAAAAAATATTTGAGAATAAAATTTAAATGGGTTTATCAAATAATTATATTATAATTTCCTCAATGTAAATTCAAGCATAAACAATCCAAATTAAAATGGGATTGAAAAATAAATCCCTTATCGCTTCAATAATTTTTGAATCATAATCCTCATGAAAAAAATAACTTAAAAAGGTATAAATAGAATTAAAATAATAATATTCATGTTATAAAATGTAAATTTATCTGTATATACACCTTATAAACATATACATGTGCATAACATCAAATATGTCACAAGGAAACAAAATTGAGATGAAGAACCCTTACTTAAAGTCCAGCTTACCTAGTAAGTGCTCTAAAATCCTATATAATAAATTTAAATTTATTATAATCATATAATAGAACAATTTACATACTTATAATATCATATATGATCATATTATAACATTTTAACACTCATTTATTAATAATTCTTTATTAAGATCTTTATTTCTCAGCGTTAACTGTTTTGTTTCTCATGAAAGTTTTGATTCAAAAGTTCTTATAATTGCACTTTAAAAATAGTTAAATCATCCAAAAAATATTAATCATTTAATAATAATAAAAATTTAATTATTACATAAATTTTTATAACCATTCATATAAATCAGTGATGAAAAATTAATTACATCACTTTGTAGAGACGGTGGTTTGTATGTATGCACGAGTGATGTTTATAATTTTTAATGGATGGAATGAAAGAAAGGTAAATAATAATTAATATTTAAAGAATTATTATTATATCATAAATATCATATATATTCATTAAATATATACTTATTACCATCCATGTAATGAAAAATTGAAAAATGGATGACATTGCTTTATGGAGGTGGTAGTCTACATGTACACATAAGTGACGTTATCATCTCTCAACAGATGAAATGGTAAGGAGGTAGATAATGTATTATAATTATAGAATTATAATTATGTAATAAAAATCATATATAAATATTAAATCCATAAAAATGACCAACCATGAGTTATGGTGATTGAAAGTGAATCATATTGCTACGTGGAGGCCGTAGTCTACACGTATGCACAAGTGATAATTTCATTTCAAATTTTTATAGAAGAGGGTGGAAAATGGTGTTTAAATAATCATAATAGAATTTAATTATATTTATGATAATCAGTTTAATTGTTTCTTATGAATAAAATATATTTAAAGGAGCTATAAGAAGAAGAAAAATTGAAATAGATTGGGTAGGACAATTACCTATTATTCGGTAGACCACCTTTAGATCACTTCTTAAGGACCATTTAAATGGTATTATAAGAATACCAACACCTATATTTTGTGGATAGAAAATTTTATAAGATAACTATTCTGGTTTTTTTCATTATAAGTGGCTCAAAAAAGTGTGAATAAGATATACGAGGGGTGTCCACTTACATGAGAGGGAAGGGGCACTCTTGTAATTTTTCAAAACATTAAAATATTATAAAGTCAAATTCATAGAAAATTAGTTCTAAATTAGATTAATTTTGAATTAAATATTATATATAATTGTAATAAACTCATTTAATAGGGTTTATATAAGTTTTAGGCCATTTTAAACATTATTTATTTAGATTAACCCCCCACCAACCCATTTATTCTTAACCGCGGTAACACATTTTTCAATCATTAACGGTCATAGATTTACTTATAATGTAAAAAATGGCCCAAAAATGGTTAATGGATTAAATTTTATACCATATATCACCCCCTTGTCCCATTTAAATATTTTTATTATTTTTTAATCCATTTAATTAAATATTATTAACATAAAATATCATTAATGACATTGTTGGGACTATTCATTTAATTTGACTTTAAAGTTATAAAGAAAATAATGTATTTAAAATATAAACCATTTAAAAATCACTTGTACACTATAATTAACCATAAAATTCATTTAATACCCAAATTAAATTAAAAAATATTACTTTTAATGTTATTAAAAACATTTACTTTTATTTTTCAACTACTTGAGGAAGCATTGTGCCAATGTTGTGTAAGAATTTAAGGTAATTATAACATCAATAAAAATTAAAAATAAATTAATATAATAAAAATAAATAAATTATGTTGAAATTAAACTTTTATATTCTTTTATAACATCTTATTATCCATATGTGAACATATAATAGAAATTAAATGAAAGTGAGTGACATTTTGGAATTTGTTGACTTAAAATAATATAAATGAAATTATCAAAGGAAAATGGAACCAAAATGAAATATATTATAATTTTGGATGGATATTTTAAAAATAATCATATCCAATGAAATAAAGGAAAGTTTTGGATTGATTTTTAGACCTTATCTTATATTTTTAAACTCGTTTTATCCATTTTACCCTTATTAAGGTGACAAATATTTTCCATGATTACTATTTATAATGAAAAAAATAAAAAGAAAATATTTAAAAAAATTGAATCCCATGATTCAAAATATGGTATCCATTTTTAAAGAATTAATATTTTGAAATTTCATAATTTTTTTTAATATAAATTCATAAAACACAATGAAAAAATGTTTTTAGAAAAATGCGTTTTAAGTATAAAAATTAACATATATCAAAATCATGAATATTTTTTATTCAAATCAAACTAATTATATTATTATAAATAAAATTGATCATATGTTAATTTAATACCAAATATAAATTATAATTAAACTTTTAAATTACTTGATTTAATAAAAATAGATGTCAGTATTTGAATAATCGATATTTTTCACTATTCACTAAAAAAGTAGTAATTTTAGAAAAATCCAAAAAAAATAACCCTAAGTTAATTTTGATATTATGATTTAAAAAAATGTTAATTTTTTAAAATAAAATTTATAAAAAAGGTATAAATTAATCATAATGTCCATGTGAAATATAAATAATTTTTGAATAATATATATTTTTGAAGCATAACATGACTTTACTAAAAATTGAGTGCTTATTTCCTAAGAATTAATCAAGAAATTTAAATTTAGTAGGTCCATTATGAATATATTTTATAATTCAGTTACAAAAACTTATTTTATGAACCCATATCTTCTTTTAAGGTATGTTTTCCTTTTCTGGTCGTTTTTTAGAAAAAGAGGATTTTCTGGAAATTTATGAAGTACACGCCATGTACTTTATGAGTACACGCCGTGTACTGTGTTTCCACAGGAGGCCGTGTGCTAGCTGTGTAATGGTCGCACACACGACTGTGGGGGGGGGGGACTTCGAGGCCGCCTAAATAAGAGTACATAAATGGTGAGTACACACCGTGTACTTCAAAATTACATGCCATGTACTTTATTTTTTTCTTAAACAGACAGGGGTCACGTATAATCAACATAACACCCTTCTTCTAGGTTTTTTTGTCCGAGAGAACCCGTACAACTTCGATCCTTCTCTGAACCCCTGATCGAGCATCTGTCCTCTGAATAGAACACCTTCGGTTGCGTTGGAATCACATTAGTGAGTTCTATTTTCTCCTAGAGCACCATCTTATGATTTCTCCTCTCTCGTGAGATATCATGGGTTGAAAGTTTTAGATTATTTTGTAGATATACCATGTTCTAGGTTGATCCAAGGGCTGACGCCAGATTATATCGATCTCCTAACACCGAGGTAGGTGGTTTGTGCCATTCCTTTGAATGTCTTTGATTTATATGTGCAATTTTGGCCAATACCCTTAATCAGGGTATTGTACGTTTACCTTTTTACCCCTGTTAATTGCCTTACATTCTTGTATGCTTCAATGGAGGTTATTTGGATATGAATACGTTTGATTTCTATGTTTTGGATGTGTTTGCCCATGCATTCTCTGTTTTGACCATTTGGTCCTGCTTACCGTTTTTTGGCCGCCTTGACTGTTTTCCCATACCTAGTGTTTTAGGGTGTGTTTGTTTTCTGACATGCTTGATATGTTGTAGACTGATTATACAAGTAGTTATTGAGGTTTACTTTGGCCGTATTTCATTTCTATGCTCGTTGACTTACACAAGGCCATGCGAACCTGGTGTAGTAGACTATAATGAGAATTGACCAAGTGAGCTTCCTCAGAGAGTCTTTGAGCAATTTAGGCTATAAGGGGATTTGACTGAGTGTGATTCCTTAGAGAGTCTTTGATATCTTGGGGCTATAAGATGAATTGACCATGTGAGCTTCCTCAGAGTGTCCTTGACCACCTTATACTCTAAGGGGAATTGACCATGTGAGCTTCCTCAAAGAGTCTTCAATCACTTTTGTCTATAAGGGGAATTGACTGTGAGTGATTACTCAGAGAGTCTTTATATATTATTATAATTGAACCAGAGGGGATAGGTTGCGTGTACTTCTCAGAGGGTTACCTTGCTTGATTAGCTGCTTAATTGATATGTGGAACTGTTTATTTCTGAGTACTTTCTTGTTTACGACATCTTTTCTTATTACCTGCCATATATATTCACTAACTATTAGGCACAGATCTTTGAGTGGTTGCCTACTGGGATTTAGTCTCACACCCTATTTGAGTCATGCTTTTGGGCCCAAACTGATTATATTGTTGCATGTATAGATAAGGGAAAGCGCCCTTATACTTTATGTTCTTGATTGACTGTAGAGATGGAGAGCATGGGACCAAGCTATGGCTTGCGATGATGAGGATCTATTTATATGTTTTCTTTCGTACTTTGGTTTAGTACTATTTGTATTCCAGCATTGTGATTTGTTTGGATGCTTTCCTAGACATATGTATTATGCATCATTTATATATGTGCTCCAGTTGTTTCTTACTTTCAGTCTTCTACTATTTACTCTTGTATGGATTATTACTACTTATGCTATTTCATATTGTTTTCATCCACTGTGTAACTCTTCCAATGAGGGAATAGTTTCCCCACTATCACACCCAAGGCCCTCACTGCTAGTTGACGGCCTCTAGAATTCGAGGAAATGTGCTAGAGGCCATGTGACCAACCGAGTACGGGGCACCTCTGGGTGGCTTCCGAAACTGGGATATTACAAATTGGTATTAGAGTGATTATTTTCTCTTAAATTAATGTTTGGAGCCTTTAGAATGGGATATGAAGGAATAGGTACTTAGCAATAAGCTATGCCCGGGAGTTGCTAACCCGTGTACAGGGAAAATCCAATCTACCTCATTTATTGCAATTTTTTTTTTCAGGTTTTGCAAACTTATGGTTGATCTGATTTTCACCATTAGGTAACTCACATGTTTTGTGCTATTACTGTTGATGTTATTGAGGTTCTATTTCTATTACAACCTAATGATATGAGGGTATTCCATCTCATTCATCATATAGGAACTTGCTTGAAATCACATGTCATGCATAATTTCCATGCCATTTAGGGTGCATTAGTGATTGCATGTTGTTGTGATAGATTTTGTGATAGATATGCATGCTATTGTGATAGTTCACCTTGATAGAATACCAACAGTTTGATAAGGTATCGTTTGTGTAAGGTTTGTTTGAATGAATGCCAAATTTTGGTTCCTGAGGTGTTATGGGCCCTCATGGACCGGAACTTGGTGGATCATTTCCTTATTTTTTTCTTTTTTATTACATTTATAAGATTCCATGATTAGATTCGTGGAGAGTATGGTTCCTCAAGGATCAAAATTTGGCACTTATGGAACTGTTTTAGTGTTTTTTGGGCTCCGAAGTAGTTTCTAAGGCTTACTATCTGAAAAAACCTAGAATACACACCGTGTAGTTTTGACGACACACCGTGTGTTTTTCTGTTGGGGAAGAAACATTTTTCTTAAGTACACGCCGTGTACTACATATACACTCCGTGTAGTCTCTAACCATTTCATAGGACATGTGGGCAGAGACACAGGATAGGAAAATCCTTGGGTGAACATGCCGTGTATTGTCTATACACGCCATGTTGTGTTAACCTCGTGTCTGCCCGTGTAGCTAACAACACAGGTTGGCCGAGTCTTTTCTAATATACACTGTGTATATAAGGTACACGCCGTGTAGTATGATCCTGGTACCCGAACGTGTCACTAACAAAACGGGTCAAAGTTATCCTTTCTCATATACGCCGTGTCCACCTGGAACATTCCTTGTAGTGTGATCTGTGTATCAGACCGTGTCTCTAACAACATAGGTCGATGAAGCTCGTCTAGAACACACCATGTCTATCTTGAACACGCAGTGTAGTCTTGTCTTAAGAGAGCCATGTGGCTTAACCATGTAGAAAAACTCAAGTAGGTAAAGAGGATTCAAGTACATGCCATGTGTTAGGACAACATGCCATGTGTTGTGGGTGTTACATGACCAGTTTTGGCAGAAATACACGCCCATGTGAATGGATTAAAGGAACATGCCATGTAGGAATTGTACATGCCGTGTAGTCATGTTTTGTAAAACTTGAATGATTTCTTCCTCCTGTTCCCTTTTTGCACTTCTAGTTTTTAATCCTTGAAAATCTTGATCTAAGGTATGCTCTTGATATTACAGAGTCATGCCATTGATACGTCATCCGATTGTACTCCAGTTGCTAGGTGGTGATCAAACACCAGATATGGTTGATTAGGGACTTCCTACAAATCCTCCAGCTGTTCCAGTTCTGGCACCAGCCATTATACCTGACACAGGTGCTGGTGCATAGTTTAGAGAGGGTTTCATGAGGATGATACAGACCTTTAAGGGAGTTCTGCCTCCTACCCCGTCGATGGTATAATTGACGTGGGTCTTTCAGTAGTATCATCCTCCCACTTTCTTAGGGGATGGAGGACCCTAGGCTGCAGAGTCATGGCTAGAAGCCATGATGATGATATTTGAGAATCTGGAGATATCTCCAGAGTGGAGGGTGAATCTCGCTACGTACATGCTCCGAGACTCCACCAAGAGGTGGTGGGATGTGGTCTCACAGACGGGACACTAGCAGAATATGGATTGGGATGAGTTTCAGTGCATCTTATATGATTACTTCTATCTGGAGACTTTGAGGGCCGATCGAGCCCAAGAGTTCATGAGTCTCTAGAAGGGTACTCTTTCTGTAATGAAGTATTCATCTCACTTCACCGAGATGCAGTGCTTTACACCATTTATAATGGGAGATGAGTTGTTCCTTTCATGGAAGTTTGAGGATGGTCTCGGGCAGGATATCCGATCCCAGGTGAACATTTTCAGACTGACTTCAATATCTTCTATAGTAAACTAGGTGATGATTATGAAGTGTAATCTGAGGGATTCTGGAATTGTGATCTAGGGTGGTTCGACATCCAGAGTTATTATTCCTTCTTCTGATAGTAGGAAGCACCACAGGGAGACTGCACGAGGAGATTAGAGTAGGTGGGATGCATCTCATGGTAGCCAGGTGGTGTGCTACCAGTGCGGGAAGAGCAGGCATACAATACCACATTTCCCGAGGGACCCAGTGGAGTACAGATCTTGCGGTAAGATGGGTCACCTTCAACATTTCTATTAGATCTTCTCACCAGCAGCTGGAGACAGGGGTTCTTCTATGACTCCTCTATCAGGAGTAACACCACTAGTTTCTCATCAGTTAGAGAACTGGAGTTCTTCCATCCATTTGGGCCAAGGTGGAGGTCATGGATGTGGTAACCATTCGCCAAGCCTTCAGAGACAACAGGGTGGATTAGCTCAGAGTGGTGAGGTTGGGTTACAGGGCCGCAGTGCAGGCCAGTCTTTGGCAGTGGAATAGACCTAGCATAAGCAGGATCACATACCCTCTACAGTTCGAGGTACGATATTAGTAGTCTTATTTTTAGCTTCTTCTCTTTTCAATACAGGGGCTTCCCATAGCTTTATATCTGTTGCTATTGGGGAGAGCCTTGGTCTCTGCATATTTTCTTCTTCTAATATCTTGACACTAGACACTCCGTTGGGGATAAGAACGGCTAGTGTATGTCAGTGTAAGGAGTTCCCTCTGGAGTTTGGTGGATATCACTTTTTATGGGACCAAGTTATGGCTTGCGATGCCGAGGAGTTGTTTATCTATTTTCTTTTTAACTTTGGTTTAGTAATATTTGTATTCCATCATTGTGATTTGTTTGGATGCTTTATTATAAATATGTATTATGCATCATTTATATATGTGCTCCAGTTATTTCTTACTTTTAGTATTTTGTTATTTACTCTTGTATGGATTATTAATGCTTCCACTATTTCATATTGTTTTCTTATGTTGTGTTACTCTGCCAATGAGGGTATAATTTTCCCACTATCACACCCAAGGCCCTCACTGCTAGTTGGTAGCCTCTGGTATTCAGGAAAATACACTTGAGTCCATGTGACCAACTGGGTATGGGGCGCCTTAGGGTGAGTTTCACATCACCAGAGGGTGTATCATTTCTTCATAAGGGTGAATGGGATGTCCAAGAAAGCAGAGCGGGACCAGAGCATCATGGGTTGGGAGGAGTTACAGATCAAATTGCTAGTCTATATCTGGATGACCAGGGGACTTTGTAGTTAGAATTTCCTCCAGCGGTGGATCATTTCAGGGATGTATTTCTTAAAGAATTTTCAGGTTTTTCTATGCAGTGTGAGATAGAATTTTCTATTGAGCTAGTGCCAAGAGCAACACCAGTGTCCATTCCTCCTTATAGGATGGCTACACCAGAGTTGTAGGAGCTTAAGAAGCAGTTGGAGGAGTTACAAGCCAAGGGTTTCATCTGACCCAGTACTTATCATTGGGGTTCTCCTGTCCTGTTTGTGAAGAAGGTGGATGGTACCCTCAGTATTTGTGTGGATTATTGGAGGCTGAACCAGTTTATAGTCAAGAACCGATATCCCTTGCCGAGGATTGATGATCTCTTTGATCTGCTTCGAGAATCCCGAGTGTTCTCAAAGATTGACTTGAGGTATGATTATCATCAGTTGTGTGTTAGATCATCTGATATACCTCTCATAACCTTCCAGAGCAGGTATAGTCTATATGAGTATATGGTTATGCCGTTCGGTCTCACAAACGCACCTGCAGTTTTCATGGAACTGATGAACTGAGTGTTCCATCCATACTTGGATTCTTTCATGGCGGTCTTTGTGGAAAATATCTTGGTGTACTCTCATAATCAACACAACCATGCTACCTATCTTTAGATCATTCTAAGTACACGGAGAGAGCATCAGTTATATGATAAGCTCTCAAAATGCCACTTTTGGATGGATCAGATTCACTTATTGGGTTATGTTATCTCAGATACAAGAGCATTAGTCAACCTAGAGAATGTGAGACCGGTAGTTTCCTGGGAGCAACCGAATAACGTCTTTGAGGTATGAAGTTTCCTAGGGCTGGCTGGATACTACAAACACTTCATAAAAGACTTTTCACGCTTAGTAGCACCACTAACGGGTCTGACTAAGAAGGGTGAAAAGTTCTTGTGGTCAGATTCTTGTGAGTCAGACTTTCAGAAGCTGAAATGGAGACTGAATTCATCACTAATACTAGTATTTCCAGAGCTAGTAAAGAGCTATACTATTTACTGTTATGCATCAGGTATTGGGATGGGGGTTGTTCTTATGCAGGGAGAAGGAGTCGTTGCGTACGAGTCTCGACAGTTGAGGCCACATGAGAGGAATTACCCGATGCACGATCTTGATTTGGAAGTAGTTTTTCATGCCTTACTCTGTTGAAGACATAATTTGTTGAGAGAGCATTTTGTGGTTTTCACCAGCTACAAGAGTCTCAAGTATATCTCCTCTCAGCGTGATCTGAATTTGAGACAGTGAAGGTGGGTTGAATATCTTCAGTCCTTTGATTTCAATATTCCCTATATGCTTGGGAAAGGCAACGTAGTGTTTGTTGCGCTAATCAAGAGGGCTTAGATACATGGAGTTCAGGAGGCCAGTAATGAGTGGAAGCTTATGGCTATGTTCTCAGAGATGCATTTGGAGGTGCACAATGGATAGGGCTGTGTGTTTCTTTCTTCTGTAGCTGTTACCTCTACTCTTCTTGATCGAGTGAGAATGAGGTAGCTATCAGATTTAGAAGGCCTAGTCCTATGGGAGAGAGTGTCGGGAGAGGACCCTATTTCTAGATGGACCATAGGTGAGTATGAGATCTTTCATTTCTAGGGGCGCGTATGGGTTCCAGTAGACATACGTGAGGAGCTTACGCATGACTTTTATTCCTTAATTTGGGTAGTTCATCTTGGAATCACCAAGATGTATCGTGATCTACACCATCAGTATTGGTGTCCAGGTATTAAGAGAGATGTTTCTGGTTTTTCCATGAGGTGTTCCACCTATCAGTAGGTGAAGCGGAGCATCAACGACTAGCAGATAATTTACAGTAGTTACCTATTCTCGAGTGGAAGTGGAAGGATGTCGTGATGGATTTCATGACTGGTTTGCTGATGTCGACACAAGGGAATGACGCAGTTTGGGTTGTCATTAATAGACTCATGAATGTTTCTCACTTCTTACCGATCAAGGATACCTTCAGTGTTGATGAGCTGGGGCGGTTGTACATCCGAGATATTGTGCACTTACATGGAGTTCCACACTCCATTATTTCAAACAGATATGCCTGTTTTACTTCTCGGGTTTGGCAAGGTCTTTAGAAGGCATTGGGTACACATGTACTTTTGAGTACAACTTACCACCCCCAGAAAGATGGCCAATCCAAGTGTACGATTCAGGTTCTTGAGGATATACTCCGAGCATGCATTCTGGATTTTAGAGGTTCCTGGAAGAAACACATACCTCTTATAGAGTTTTCCTAAAATAATAGTTTTGAAGCAACTATTCAGATGGAACCTTATGAGGCTATGTACTATAGGCCATTCTGATCAACCTTATGTTGGCTGGAGGAAGGAGAGACATCTTTGTTGGGACCTTTTCTTGTTCATGAGACCATAGAGCAGATAGAGTTGATTTAGAAGAGGATGGATACTACATAGTCTCGATAGAAGTCTTATGCTTATCAGCAGAGATGACCTCTGGAGTTCGACGTCGGGGATCAGGTTTTCCTATGTGTCACACTGAGGTTGGGACACAAGAGGATTATGAGATAGGGTAAGCTTTCACCGAGGTAAGTCAGTCCGTTTGAGGTGTTGGGAAGAGTTGGGTCTATTTCCTACTGGTTGTAGTTACCTTAGAGGTACCGAGATATGCATGACGTTTTTCATGTTTCTCAGCTCTGACGTTACTTTTCAGACCCATCTCATATCCTTCAACTCGAGGAGGTTGAGCTTGAAGTGGATTCATCATTTGAGCAACATCCTATCCAGATTGTTAATCGCAGTACAAGGGTTCTCCATCGTTGGTCTGTTCCTCTGGTATGAGTGCTATGGAAGCACGAGCGGGTACATGATGAGACTTGGGAGAGGGAGGCCGATGTATAAGAACAATGGTCGGAGCTGTTCGGGGTTTCTTCTTCTACGCCATGCTAGGGAAATTAGAGAAAGAATTTCTTTAAGGGGAGAAGTTTTTAAGAACCATAATATTCTTTTAAGTTATGTTTTCCTTTTCTAGTCATTTTCGAGAAAAAGAGTATTTTTTAGAAATTTTTGAAGTACATGTTGTATACTTTATGTGTACACGTCGTGTACTGTGTTTCCACAAGAGGTTGCTTTCCATGTAATGGCCGCACACACGGACATATGGGGGGGACTTAGAGGCCGCTTAAAGTGGAGTATGAAAATAGTGAGTACATGCCATGTAATTTAAAATTACAGGCCTTGTACTTTTTTTTTCATTAAACAGACAGGGGTCACATCTAATCGACAGAACACCCTTCTTCTAGGTTTTCTTCATCTGAGAGAACCCGTACAGCCTCGATCCTTCTCCAAGCCCCAGAGTGAGCATATATCCTCCAAATTGAACACCATCAGTTGTGTTGTAATCACATAGGTGAGTTATATTTTCTCATAGAGAACCATATTCTGATTTCTCCTCTCTCATGAGATATCATGGGTTGAATGTTTTAGATGTTTTTTAGATCTGCTGTGTTCTAGGTAGATACAAGGGCCGATGCTGGAGTATATCGATCTCCCAACACCGAGGTAGGTGGTTTGTGTCTTTCCATTGAAAGTCTTTGAGTTATATGTGCAATTTTGTCCAATACCCTTAATCGGGGTATTGTGCATTTACTGTTTCATCCCTGTTAATTTCATGCCATGCTTTTATGCTTGAGAAGAGTTTATTTGGATATGAATAGGGTTGATTGCTATGTTTTGGATGTGTTTTCCCATGCATGTTCTGTTTACGACCGTTTGGTCCTGCTTATCCTTTTTGGTCGCCTTTCCCGTTTTCCCATTCCTAGTGTTGTAGGGTGGAGTGTTTGTTTTCTGACATGCTTGATATGTTGTAGACCAATTAGCCATGTTGTTCTTGAGGTTTACTTTGGATGTATTGCATTGCTATGCTCGTTGACTTACATAGGGCCGTGAGAACCTGGTGTAGTATACTATAAGGGGGATTGAATGAGTGAGCTTCCTCAGAGAGTCTTTGAGCACTTTAGTCTATAAGGGGAATTGACCGACTAAGCTTCCTTATAGAGTATTTGACCACTTGGGGATATTGGGGGAGTTGACCGTGTGAGATTCCTTAGAGATTCCTTGACTACCTTAGACTATAAGGGGAATTGACCGTGTGAGCATCCTCATAGAGTCTTGAATCACTTTTGACTATAAGGGGAATTGACTGTGAGTACTTCCTCAGAAAGTCTTTATATATTATTTTTACTGAACCAGAGGGGATAGGATATGTGTAATTCCAAGAGGGTTACCTTTCTTGATTAGATGCTTATTTGATATGTGGAACTGTTTATTGCTGAGTACTTTCTTGTTTACTGCATCTTTGCTTATTACCTACCATTTATATTCACTGACTATTAGGCACATATCTTCTGGTGGTTGCCTACTAGGATTTAGTCTCACACCCTGTTTGGGTCATGATTTTGGGACAAAAAGATTATATTACTGCAGGTATAGATAAGGGAAAGTGACCTTCTACTTCAGGTTCTTTATTAACTGTGGAGGTGGAGAGCATGGGACCAAGCTATGGCTTGTGATGCTGAGGAGCTGTTTATCTGTTTTCTTTCATACTCTAGTTTAGTACTATTTTTATTCCAGCATTGTGATTTTTTGGCTAATTTCTTAGACATATGTACTATACATCATTTATATATGTGCTCTAGTTGTTTCTTACTTTCAGTCTTCCATTTTTGACTCTTGTATGGATTATTACTGCTTTTTCTATTGCATATTGTTTTCTTCCATTGTGTTACTCTGCCAATGATGGAATAGTTTCCCCACTATCACATGCAAGGCCCTCACTACTAGTTGGCAGCCTTTGGCGTTTGGGGAAATGCGCTTGAGGCCATGTGACCAATCGGGTACGGGGAACCTCTGGGTGGCTTCCAGAACTGGGACGTTACACTTATATCCACCAATTCAATGACTAGGTTATAAAAATAATATTTAATTTTTTTATAGTATATCACAATTCTCTTGAATCTCAATGTTGTGTGTTAATAAACCTATCAAGCTTATTATTATTTTAAATTAAATTTTCAGGGTGTTATAGCTTGGATATTTAAGGGTAACTAGGGTATTATGTTTACATTTCTAATCTATATAAAGAATACCATGGAATTAGCTTGACATAGCAGTCCTCGACAACCTACGTGATGTTATAAATGTTTTACCCTTATACAAAATATGGATTCTACATAAGGTTAAATAAAATTGTTTTTAAAATTATTGAAAATTGTTTTTAGTTTATAAAATCATTTAAATGGTTTATAAAATATTTATAAATCATTATAAAAGGAATTTTAGGATATTTTAATTTATAATAAATTTATAAATAAATTTATAAATTATAAAGGGTTTATAATTAATTAAATATTTATTTATAAAACATTTGTATTCTAAAATATTAAATGTTAATATTTGAAATGACTTTTAGATAATTTATATGTAATTTATTATGATCTATAAATAAAATATTTATTCAAAAATTATAAGAGATAACTTATAATGGGTTATAAATCAAGAAATAAGACTTAAATTATAATTTTTTTATATTTAAATTATGAATTTATTATAATTAATTTGAATTGTTCAAAAATTAAGGGGCCTTATTTGGATATTATTTAAGCCACATAAAAAAGGTTTTGATGATTAATTTGATCATGTTTTAAATAATATTCTATATATAATGTTAGATTACGTAAATTTTTTACATAATAGAAATTGGATTATAAATTGTTTATAATTTATAGAATATCATATATGTAAAATAAAATTCTATATAATGATTAATATAAATAAATAAAAAATTATATTTTTTTATAATTAACCTTTATTATTGAACCATTCATAAATGGTTATCTCATGTTTAGATATTTTATTTATTCATTTACTTAATGGTTATTATTTGTTTATTCATATTTGAAAACTATTAATATTATGAATCGTGTATTATTTAGTTTAAATTTTTAACTGCTTCTAGGATATAGAGCCTTACTTTACATCCTAGGTATGAAAATGATTTTAGTTTTTCATCTACCCTGACCTCAGTTTATAGCTGAAGTCATCAACATGAATTTATTTTTTGAATACAGTTTGTGCATATTGTATGTTAGAATTTCCATGAATTGAATTCTCTCTCGTGTAAAGTCTCTCTGGGTAGACACACTTGGGGTCAAACCACATTCTAGCATGGAGCCTTATGCCTTGTCTGGATTGGTTAATGGGGTTGTAAATCTGTCACTCTGCGATTTATCATATAAATATTTTCAATCTCATATAAATCTATAAATTTATATGAAAATTTATTATACCATATTCATATGATGAATTTATATATGTATAAATATAATTGACTTCTAATTTTGGGTGAGTAACACAAACTTGTGGGTTGTGTAAAGAGTTAACATCAATATGGTTTGAATATATTAATTTGGTGGAGGGAATGGGATTCCAAACTAAATCACTAGAAGAATTCATAAAAATATAAGAATATGAGATAATATGGTTAGAATAAATAACCTTAAAATACTAAGTGTTAGATTACTTACAAATAGTCACTTCTCAAGACCTAGATATCTCAATTGGGTAAGTTCTTCCCTTGAATGGTTCCCATGAATTATTGTGTGTAAGTAAATCGATTGACAGATAACAATTGATCATCCCTGGGTAGAAACTTTCCTAGCATGGTGCCTATGGATTGTATTTTGTTAGTTTTTATTGGTAATTTCTTTAGGTTAGACTTAGTTGGGAAACCCTTAGGAAGGATATCATAAGAATAGAGTTGAGTGAATCTATATGATGTATTTGGATAAGGAGTTATCTTCTCAACTATCCAAGTGTCATAATTGTTTTTGATTGGGAAGCTTCCTTACCTAAATAATTAAGTGGTGAGACGAAATCCCTATAAGACTCATTTATTAATAAAATATGGATCTTGGAACACTAATGGATATGGTGGACTTAAAAATGGGTGATCATTTTGGTGGGATCTCTTATAATAAAAGTACTTATTAATTGGTTATAAAATACGATACTCATATGATAAAATATTCTTTTTTAGATAAACGTAATCATCATTATGAAACTAAAACTTTGTAATTATTCACAATAAAGAGAATTATAATTTAAGATACTCCTAATACAAGAAACATAAGAAAATATCTTAATAAAGATTATAAATTTAAGAAAATTTATCAAGAAACATTATATGTGTCAAAGCATTTACATCCTTAATAACCAAGTGTTGAAGTTGTTCAACAAGTGAATCAAGATATTATGGAAGAATAGTGATTAATTTAGGGGTTTTGAAGGAATTATATGGAAAATTACCAATGTAATCTTATTCTCCACTCATGTATTCAATATGATTGGGTACATCAATGATATGATGAGTTTTAGTCGCATATACTCAATATGATTTGCTATGCCAAATGATATTCTATATGATTGAATGTGTTAATTAATTTGTGAGGCTAAAGGTTTCTGAAAATATTTGTTGGTTATAGAATTCAGCTCTATTGATATGATAGATATACGATATTTTCTGTATTTTTTATAAGTTTTATAAACATAAAAATGGTCATGAAGATAAAATAATTTAAGCTTAGAACTCGAGGTTAACTTTTAAGTAATATAGAAAAGCTTTTTTTTTGTATTTATAAGTTGGATAATTCAATATAGGATGAACTCGTCATAATATGTGTATTATCTCATTTTCTTTTGGGAAGATAATAATTATTTTTTTGTTTAATAAAATGAGATGAGGTTTTTTATACACATATTTATAATTTGTTCAATTCTACAACATGATTTAAAGGAGACTAAAATGGATTATTTGGTTGAAGAATTTAGCTTATTTTCATCAATATAATTATTCTTTTAGTGAGAATAAACTCAAGAAAATTTTAAATGATACTCTTAAAGTGTTTATAATACATGGAATAGGAATATAATGATTAGGTTCTAAAGTGATTTATAAATATTATGAATGGGTAAAAGTTCAAATTTTAAAAAGAAATTTTTATTGAAAAGTTTAATAATGATTCTTCTAGTAGTTCATAAAATTCATTTAAGCCTAGTATTTTTAGGAATGAGGAGTAATAATTCTATATGATGGGATTATCTATAATACATGAATGAGTTTATAAAACTCCAAAGAATGTCGATGTCAGGTATGTTATAGAAATCAATTTTTTATTTTCGAAAGGTGTTTAATTCTGAATATATGTTTCAAAAGTGCTGTAAATATATAAGATTTTAAAATAAAAGGAGTAATTGTTTGAGATTGTAGTTTATATTCATTCAGGGAAGCAAAGGGTTGTTACATTAACGTATTGAATATAAAGAAATCTATCCAGCTCCAATGTATCTAAATAAAGGATGTGTATCTTCATCTCATTTATCGTATGCGATAAGAGAAGATATTTAATATCAAATAGTTTCTATTAAAAACCTAAGATAATTAATTATATATATATGGTTTATGATCTATCATGTTCTGTAACATGTTTTGAGAAGAACTTATGGAAACCAGTGTTTATCCATGATAAAATTATTTATATAGATGTTTGTTAAAATATGAGTGAATGTGTTCTCAGCACTCTTCAATGGTATATTTTAATAATTTTTTCATCTCAAAGGATTGGTTCTCCAAATACATAGAATAAAATATATTAAATGTTACTAATAGTTTATTTGTTAATTATTCCTAATTAAATGAAATAAAAGTTATTTCTTGAACACAAAGTAGTTTTTATATATTAGTAAGATATTATGAGTTAAATATTGTTACTAAGAGGCTTGTGGGAGTATGTTTATAATTAAAGGAGTTCGAAGTTAAAAAATAAAATAAAATATTAATCTAATATTAAAGTGAATTTTCACTTAATATCCTAAAATAGTTTAGAATATGTGATGATAAATAAAAATGTAAATAGTTGCATTTTGTTATCATGAAAAGTGAATATTCCTATTTCCTAAAGGATTATACCAGTCAAATTACATAGTGAATTACTCTTGATGTCTTAAAAGAGTTTAGGATATGATAGTAAATAGAAATGTAAAGAGTTACATTAGATACTGTAACAAAGTGAATATCACCACATCTAAAAATATTTTAGTATATGGAAGTAAATATAAATGTAAAAATTTACATTAGTTTCTACAAAAAGGGAAATTTCACTTTATCCTAAAAGAGTTTAGGTTGAACTGGTAAACAATAATATAAATAGTTATATTATTGAAGAAAAAAGTTTGATGGAAGAGGGTTCCTAGGTTGATTATGATGATGACTGTAGAAAGAGTTATATGGAGACAAAAAAAATTTACATTGTAATAATTTTTTTTAAAAATTTAAGAAGATTTTATATGTTAAAATGTTTGAAAATTAGGAATATAATTCTAGAAACTCACCATTATTCAAATTTGTATTATTTTATAAATGTTTCTTACTAATGGGTTTATTGAGAGGGTTTTTTTATATGGTCACATAGAGACGTTATAGGAATGAAATATGATGTAATAAGTAAACAAAACTTAGAAAGTGTAGCATATATAAGGCTTATTTGGTAGTTTATTATATATGATATAACAAACTGGTGTTTATGTTGGGTTTGTTAAATATTCTTAAAAGGAATTAATAATACGTAATGTATCATATTAAAAGGAAATATATAGTTTATAATATTTTCATTTTTCATACATAAATGTATATATAGATATAAATTTCATGAAGGGTAATGATAATTGACCTCTCAGATTATGAATTTGAGTTTATCCCTAACCAATGTTTATAATGGAGTAATATAGGTTTGGATAAAATATTATGGTTAACATGATTAAGATTCTTGTATATAAATAAATAACAAGAACATGAGGTATGTAACATGTCGATGTGGGTTCCACATACTGGTGCCCTGAGTCAGTTGGTCACATGACCTCAGGTGTGGCTCCCCGTACACTAGAGGCTGACGACTAGCAGTGAGTGTCTAATTGATATATCATGGGGAGACTATACCATATTTATTAAAGTATAAAAATGGTGGAAATAAATAACCAATATCCAAAATATATTAACCAATAAATAGAATATTACCATAACCAATACAGACCAGTACCACATGATAAGCCAAAATAGGAAAAAAAAATCCAAACTAAAGCAGTTGATATGTCATGCCATATATGTGTTAGATTTCAAATGAAAGAACAAAATAAATACACACTAAAAACTATAAATAATGTACCTAAATAAATTTTGGTTCCCTCATACATGATCCATCCCAACTCATCCATCTAACATTGGGATCTTTTCCATATTCTATCCTACAAACATGAATTCTATTAGGGTACCGATTGGGCATCCTGAGTAGGGTGTGAGTAAAACATGGTATTCCACCACCAATGGTGTATAAAACAATATAAAGTCTATAACAATGTATGTATTTTTATAAATAACAAGTTACAATAAATAAATTAAAAAAATTTCTCATTAAATTATTCTTTAATGAACCACATAATTCCCCAGGTTCATGATGACACCCAAATCATCAATACCTACTTTGGACTATGCTAGAGTCTGAAAAATCCACCAAGGGATAACAAATTTCATTAAATCATGGATTTTAATTCACAAAATCATTCCAATTTCATATTCAAATAGTGGGTTCCTAGAGAAGAATTCTGGAACCCCATGGGTATTTGGATCAGCAGTCCCTGTCTCATAACTCAGTGATCACACATAATACAAAAATACATTGGTGGCCTATAGTGGTAGTCTGGTACCACATGGGTATTTGGAGTAGCAATACCTATCCCACAACTCATTCATAGATATCACATCACATGGTTCCATATTTCCAAACATTTATCATCAATTACCACAATTCATCATTCAACCCATTCAAAAATTCATTTATCAATCAAGCATAATTTATAAATCCTAATTTAAATCATTTCGACACAACCCAAGGATCGCTATCAATTCCAATCATTACGGAACACCCCATTGGACACTATCAATTTTATAATCCATTAATAAATAAATTTCATAATACAATTATTTACCAATTTCATTATCACATAATCAACCAAATTCATTATAACATGGAATCAATCAATTAATTCAATTCAGAACAAAAATTCCCAATGTGGAAATTTCAGTTATAAAATTACATACATGTAATTATAATCCAAACATTGGGATTTTACATTTAGAACACCTACCTCAAGGTTGTTGATAGATGTTCTCAAAACCAAAAATCCCATAAATTGAAGCGGAATGATAGAAAACAAAGTGGCGTAGAAGACCTAGGATCAAAACCTAAGATCAAGATAAAATGGAAAACACCATAAAAACTATATCTAAAACCATATCTAATGGAGGAAAAAACATTCATTTTCATCTAGAAAGAGAGAAGGGAGAGAGAGGAAACCGAATAAGGAAGAAATCATTACCGTATAGGAGATGATCCTTCAACCAGATCTTTAATTCATTAAGAAAAGGGTACAAGGATCCTTGGAATCCTCCTAGAAGATTAAAAAATTAAAATAAATATATTAGGGATAAGTGGGGTAGAATAGGGATTGAAACTACAGTTTTTATATTTTTTTAAAGAAAAGAGGAATAAAACTTGTACTCAAGGTTTCCTGGGATGAGGTGCACAATTTTCCAAACCATGCACCTTAATCGCATGCCTCAGCGTAGAGGTTAAACATTTCTATTAAGTAGGTGCATAGTTTGAAAAACTATGTTCCCACCATGAAAATACCCTATGCCTTAATTTTCATGATTTGGGGAGGGTGGCCGCACAGTTTGGATAAACCATGTGCCAACCATGCACCATCTCCTGCCTATCCAAAATAGGATGCATGGTTTACTAGGAAAAACTGCATTGTTTTCCCTAATCATGTACCAAACATTCACAACCCCTTTGGATTAAAAAATCCTCAAATTTCATTCAAAACAACCTCAAAACATAACCTACCCAATGTGTAACTAAAATAAGGAAAACGCGTAACTGAAAATGAGTACGAGACATCTCTTAAAAAGGCCGGGATCTTATAATCTCCCCACATTATAACAGATCATCCTCAAGATGTATTCCAAATAATATAAAATATTATGAGGTAAAAACTTTAGACCACTAATCCTACATATATGTTTCTTTATCCCATGTTTCCTCCTAAACATGTACGTGCTTCCATAATACTCGATCTATCATCATAGTCTTTCCCCACAATACTTTCTCACTTTGATCCATAACATGAATCAGATTCTCCTCAAAGGATGCATCAATATCATGCTCAACATAATAAAAATAGATCACATGAGAATGGTTGGGGTGATACCACTAAAGATGTGACACATGAAAAACATCATTCATTTTACTATATCTCCATAGAAGAGCTAATCAGTATGCAACCAGCCAGATTCTCTCTATAATCTTAAAAGGTATAAAAAAATTGGTAAAAAACATTCCCTGACTCTGAATCCTATGGTGACCCAATATATTTGACACCCAATGGAAAACATATCCCCCATTGAAAACTCAAGGGTATTTTGACATTAATCAATATATAACATCTTTGTACATTGAGTTGTAGCCATACGTTTCCAAATCAACAGAACCTAATATGACATCTCCTACATGATATGTGGTCCAAAAAACTATGACTCACCTACCTCCATACAAAATAGAGGTGATCTACATGGACTACTATAAAGAACCTCATATGGAACCATCATAATAGTGGAATGATAATTGTTTTTATAGGCAAAATCAATGAGTTCTTGGTGCTTCTACTAATACCCACCAAAGTCTACAACACACGCCATTATCATATCCTCCAAAACATGTATAGTATGTTCTGAATTACCATCTTTATATTGGTGTAAATATGTACTTAGTAATACTTATTTAAAAATATCCTTTTGCAGACCTTTCTAGAACCATAAATAAAAATGTGAGTCATGATCTAAAACTATGCTCCATGGCACCCCATGAAGATGGACTATCTCCCAAATGTACAATCCCCCCAACTGATCTACTAATCAAGTCTCGTGGATAGGTAATAAATGGTCTAATTTTTTTAGTCAGTCCATAATCACCCAAACAGTGTCATTCTTTAGAGTCATCCTCGAAAGAGTCACCACAAAAATCCATGGTAACATCATCCCACTACTATTCTAGAATGAAAAATGACTGTAGTAAACCACCAAGTCATTGATTCTCATCCTTCACCAATTGATAGGTGTAGCACCGTGTCATGAAACTTACAATATACTTTTTCATGACCAACCGCTGATATTGTGGATGTAGGTCACGATACATTTTGGCCAAACCAAGATGCACCACCCACTTCGAGGCACGAAAATCGCAAATCAGCTCCTCTCATATACATGTAGGCACAAAAAATGTCCCCAGAAATAGATGATCTCATCTTCATCTATGAACTAATTTTAAGGTGACTCCCCTCCTTTAAGGTTACCCCTCAATTCCATACACTCCGAATCCTCATACTGCCTCTCCCTGATCTGTTTCAAAATTGTGGATTACATTGATACTAAAGAAAGTTTCATATACTCATGGCCCTCTCAAACCACAATACATATCTCTATGAACAAAGTCATAATATTCCACTCAGAACTATACTCCCAAACTACCTATGTATGAGTTTTAATGATCAAATTTACAACAACACTATTTCCCGTCCCGGGTGTGTATTCCTACTAAAAATAAAAATAATGCATATACTTAACCCATCTTTGCTACTAGATATTCAAATATCGTTGTGAAAATGTACACTTTAATCTTTTTTGATCACTATACGCACTAAAAATTTCAATCAACAGATAATTTCACCAACACTTTAGGGAATAAACCACCACCACTAAATTGAGATCATGTGTAGGGTAATTCCATTCATGAGACCTAAATTGTCATGAACCATATGCCACAAACTAATCTCCATACATAAACAATTCTCCAATACTGATCCTTGAAGCATCTCAAAACATGGTATACTCCTCCCCTGGATCGGGTAGGATTAAGATCATTGTGGTATTTAACCACTTATTCAACTCATGGAAAGAATTATAACAATATCCATACCATTAAAAATTTATCCCTTTCTTGGTCAAACCTGAAAGTGGTGCTTCCAAGTAGGAAAATTCCTAGATGAACCTTATATAATAGCCCACTAAACCTAGAAAGCTTTAGATATCGTAAAAATTCTCCATATTCTCCTAAGAAACTACCAGCTGAACTTTATCGGGGTCCACTGACACACCTTCCTCCAAGATGATGTGACCCAAGAAATATACCCTATCAATCTATAATTGACACTTTCATAGTTTTGAATATAGATGATGCTCTCTCAGTATACTCAGAATTATGTCAAGATATTAGACATGATTATTATGAGTCTTGGAATACACCAATATTCCATCCATAAAAACAAACACAAATTAATCTAGGTACAGGTATAAGATTCGGTTCATTAAGTCCATAAACACATTCGGTACATTCATCAACTCGAACGACACAAGGATGAACTCATATAGTCTATACATTCTTCTGAAAGCTATATATTGTATACCAAAAGGTCTAAATCTCAATTTATGATACCCTAATATCAAGTCAATCTTGGAGAAAACACAAGATCCTCTCAACTTGTCAAAGAGGTTGTCGATATGCCAAATTGGTACTAGTTCTTCACTATCATTTAGTTCAACTTCTGATAATAAACACATAAGTGAAATGACCTGTCCTTATTATTAGAAAAAAAAACTAGAGAAACCCAAGGAGATGTACTAAGATGGATAAATCCCTTATCTATAAACTCTTCCAGCCATGTTTTAAGCTCTTGAAGCTTTGTTGGTTCTATTATATAAGTGGAATGGAAATTGGCTCAGCTATATGAATGAGCTTAATTGTAAACTAAAAATATCTCTCAAGTTTAATCCTTGATAATTTCTTAGGAAACACATCAAGAAACCGGTCTACTATGGGTGTAAATACATCATGCTTCACACCCGCTTCATCCAGTAAAAGACTTGTATCCTGGGTAAGAATAACCCCTAGTTGCAGACATATTGGGCCTGCAAATCCTTCCTGGATATCCCACTCTCCATAAAGAACATAACTATTACCCTTAAGATACATAATGTTCACTCTCCTATAGTGACAATATATATGGGATAGGTATGATACCAACCAATCCATACCAAAAATCAAGTAAAAAATTTACATTTCAATGATATAGAGATCCCAATAGAAATGATACTCCCCAAACTCGAGATAACACCCCTTACATAAGCAGATGTCTCTCAACTGTACTCCCAATGGTGCATAGATTGTCAAAACCCCACTCAAAAACTCCACTACCAGAATCAAACCATTAAAAATTTGGTAAGATATAAAAGATGAGAGGATGATATTTCAAATAAGGCACTAGAATGTATAGAATCTATAATAATAGTGTCTTTGAATATCGATGGAACAAACTTGTTATCCACAAGTATAGGATGAACGACATGCAACTATCCTACCCCTCTTCGCTATGTTTCAGTCTGAGTACAATGAGGTACACCACTTTGATGATACATACATTCTTTACCCGACATACCATGTCCACTTCCTCGACCACTATGTCTAGAACAACTCTAGATTATAGACTAATATGGGGTAGAAGAAAACCTTCTAGCATAATGAGTCTACATGGATCCTTCATCACTACCCATACGTCAAGAGTTTCTACAATACCTAGGAATGTGACCCTTAATTACACAAACCCAACACTCCAATGTTGTTTGTATACACTGGGTAAAATGTGTCTTGACCTACCACACTGGTGGTATTATATTTGGTTACTTCTTTGAGTAACTGATCCTCCTCCTTAACCACTATTTTTTAAATCTTTTTTGTTGACATTATCATAAAGATGCCTCCTACTCTAAGAATATGTACCTCCTGATCATCCAACAAAAACCACCTACATTCTACTAGAATCCACCTTTAGGTTCATTTTAGAAATGAGAGCCTGATTCAACACTTTAGAAAAAGAATCACCTGAAAGATATTAACAAGGGACTTAATCTCACACTTAATACCACCTTGAAAACTATTTTCTGTAGTAGAATCTTCTCCTAATAACTATATAACATTGTGATTAAAATCAATAAATTGACCAACATAGTTCATCATGGACATACTCCTTTATTTCAAACTCATAAACTTAGCTTCCCTCTCCTGCCTAAGCGTCTTAGGGTAAATATGCTCCAATAAATTCTCTTCAAAGTCCTTCCACTCCATATTATCTAGTCATCCATCACAAGTATATATATACCACCAACTCTTCACTTTACCACATAAAATATAAAATTATATCTTGACTCTCTTCTCAATAGAAGTCTCCAAATGGTTAAGGATCATCTGGATAGACACAATCCAAAACACAACTGCCTCAGGTCTACCCTCTCTGGTGAATGTCAGAGGGTACTGCAACTAAGAATCAGGTGTCAATTCGGACATATTCCACACAAAAAACCCTAGGAATATTTCCATAAACTATATAAAGAAAGAAACTATCTCACATAACCAATATCAAAATCCCTCAACTGGAACTCTATGAGACTCTGGTTGCACTGTTGGAGGTTCATTTCTAGCTATATATTCCTATTGTCCTATCAGGAGTTTTTGTCATGGAGGCATGTACCTACAATTTCAAACACACATATTAGGACACATAACACATTATTAACACATTCACATAATAATAATTCACATAAAACCATAAAAATTCACCACCCATACCCCACTATATGATCAAAACTGAGGAACTATCACTACCCTAAACCATCCTGCATATAGTTCATGGATAACATAGTGTAAACAATTTCCATATTTCATGGTTTCCCATTAGAAAACCATTTATCCATTTCAATATACCAAAATTTTTATCAATTAAAATTTCTAAATTCATATTAGGAACCTTTTTCATTTACATTACTCAAACAAGGAAAATCATTTCATTTAACAACTCACTGAAAACCTGATTCTCCATGCATGCCTCAAATGATGCATGTCACAATAAATCATGAGTACCTAAAATTATGTATGAATACAAAACACTCATTACATAACAGGAAATGAAGAAAAATCTCATAAAAAAATAATATCATACAACAAGTTAATCACCCAAGGTAAAATAACATTAAACTATAACAACAACCACCAGTGACAAAAATTCCACTCTGGGTACTTAGGTTTTCCCCCATACGCGGGTTAGCTAATCCCATGTATGAGATCATGACCAGAGGACAAATTATTCTAATATCTTATATATCTTTACCAAATAGCAAGACAAAATAAAATAAAATAAAACTCATTTGATACCATATTGTAACCTCCCGACCCGTGTGCCACATACCAGTGCCCCAAGCTGGTTGGCCACATGTTATTTGCTGCTCCTCCCCATACAATAGAGGATTCCAAATTGAATTGGGGGGTATAATGGATATATCATGGGGATAATATACCCTCTTTATCAAAGAATCATAAAAATGGAAATAAATAACCAATAGTTAAAAGATATTAACCAAAAACCAAAATATTTCCATAACTAATAGAAACTAATATAAAATTATAAACCAAAATTGGAAAAAATATCCAAACCAAAGTAGTATATATTTAATTCCATATATGTGTCAATTTTTAAAAGAAAAACCATAATAAAGACACACTAACAACTCCCAAGCAGGTCCCAACATCTTGTACAGTTCCCTCTTACACGATTTATACCAACTCAGCCATCTAAAACATAGATATTTTTCTTATAATATATTGAAATCATAAATTCTATTTGGGTACTGACCAAGAAACCCAAGTTGGGTGTGATTAAAACTATGTAGGCCACCACCAATGATGTCTAAAAAAATATCCAGTCTATAACAATGTATATAGTTTTATAATGAATAAAGTAAAATAAATAAAGTAAATAATTTTCTTATTAAATCGTTATTCAATTTACCACATAATTACTCGAGTTCACAATGAAACCCAAACCATCAATACCTACTTTGACCCATGTTGGATTCTAAACCATCAACCAAGAGATAAAACATTTTACTCAATTATGGGATTTCATTAATCAAATAATTCCTATTTCATATTCAAAAAAGGGAGGCCTAGAGAAACATTATGGAACCCCATGGGTATTTGGAGTGGTAGTACCTATATGAAAACTTAGTGATCACATATAATATATAAATATATTGGGGGCCTAGGGTGGAAGTCAAGAACCCCATGGGTATTTGGTGCTGTAGTCCCTATCCCACAACTTAGTCACATATAGCACATCACATGATTCCATATTTCCAACCATTTATCACCAATAACAATAATTAATTATTAAACCCATTCACAAATTCATTTTCAATCAAAACATAATTTATAAACCATCATTTAAATCATTTCAGCACACCCCAAGGGTCTCTTTAAATTCCAATCATTTCGGCACACCTCATGGGTTTCTATAAATTTTATAAACCATTAATCAATCAATTACATTATCCCACTATTCACTAATTTAATTATCACATAATCAAAAAATTTCATTATCACGTGGGAAAATAAATCAATCAATTAATTAAATTTAGAACACAATTCTCCAATATGGAAATTGAAATTTCACAATTACATACATGAAATTACAATCAAGACTATGGGATTTGAAATTTATACCACCTACCTCAAGGTCTTTGATATATGTTCACCAAACCAAAATCCCCTAAATTTAATTGGAACTATAAAAAACACAACAACATAGAAGATCTAGGATCAAAACCTAAAATTAAGATCAAATAGAACAAAACCAAAAGAACCTAGATCTAATCCCATTTACAATATATGAATAATCATTCTTCTTCATATAGAAAGAGAGATGGTGGAGAGGGGAAACTGAATAGGGAAGAAAAAACATATTTTAGAGGAGGTGATCCTTCAATCGGATCTTCGATTCATCAAGAAAATGGTTTTAGAGCCTTGGAATACTCCTGAGAGCTTCCAGAATTGAATGATATAGGGTAGGGATTAATGGGGGTGAATA
Organism: Viscum album; assembly: GCA_963277665.1. Classification (NCBI taxonomy): domain Eukaryota; kingdom Viridiplantae; phylum Streptophyta; class Magnoliopsida; order Santalales; family Viscaceae; genus Viscum; species Viscum album. The sequence continues at coordinate 691,151,738 of OY728164.1, forward strand.
CGGGTTAAAATATAAGGTTAAATTTTTTTTTTAAATTTTTTTGGAGGAAAAAAACTCACACTCATAGTTTCCTAGGTTTAGGCTCATAGTTTGGAAATCCTTTTAACGTAACCACGTGCCTCACCTTAGGAGTGCATGGTTTCTCCTAAGTGGGTGCATGGTTTGAAACACCATTAACCAACTATGAAAATCCCCTCTACCTTTGTTTTCATGGATTTGGGTGGGTGTCTGCATAGTTTGTCTAAACCATGTGCCAACCATGTGCCACTTCCCAACTCTCCAAAATAGAGTACACAGATTCCTTGTCCAAACATTATGATTTTTCCTAACCATGAACTAACCATGAACAAGAACGTATCTTCCAAAATTATCAAATTTTACCCAAAAACCCCCTGAAACAAAACCCACCCAAGGTGTAACCAAAACAAGGAAAAAGAGTATCTGAAAATGATCATGAGACATCTCAAAAAAAGGTCAGGATATTACAAGGTATAAAAAATAATAAGATTCTTTTATGCCCAGAATGACCCATTAAGAATACCACATAGAGTTTAATACAGTTTTATTTGGTATAATAGGAGTTTATGGATCATATTTGAGTCCCCATTACCTGAGGTTGGTGAGATACCTAGAATTAGAACCTTCATGCTTTGATACATTATTTATAAAATTCTACATATTGACTTAGATAATCACAAGGTGGCTGGGTATGTTTCTGATCATGTCTTCAGTTGGAGATCAATCGAGAAAGGATTTTTCCTCTCATATGATGAGTATTAATTCTAGTCCCTTTATTGAGATAGACTGTGGAAGTGTGAGAATACACCTAGATACCATATATCTATCCAAATATGGTACATGTGATTTTCTTATACATAAGGATGAAAGACATGTGATGTCTTCACCAGACAGTTTAGTATATTCTCTAAGAATTGAAAACATATGAGTATACTATATAGGATTGATATACTTCATGTCCCATGGTCACTTTATGACTTGGACCAAGGGAAAATTTTATAATGCATGTTTTCATACAATGTAGAGTGGTGGACATAAGTATAAATATACATGTTTTTATTAAACATCATTCCAAATCCCTTTATAGCTTTAGTATCATTCATTCTTTACTAGAGGATTCTCTTTTCTTACATATATAAATATGAAGATTCTTATTTTTCTTGATTGTTATAAAGTCACATGGGGTCAAAAATTTTGGTTGACTGAACGAGGATTCAATTTGACTTATAGAGTTGCTCTAAAAGTGTTTTAGAGTTAATCAAAAATTGTTTTGGATGAGTGTTAACAAGGTATTGCATATGATTTTTTACAACTTGAAGAAAATGATAGCTTTCCAAAAGTGTTTTGGAAGATATCCAAAATGAGTTATACATAAGGTTTCACGATTTATTATATATGATACAATATGAGATGAAATGGAACAAAGTATTTTAGGATTTATTGTAAGTTGGATATTGATGGAAATATAACCTAAAGTGTTATATATATATATATGATATATATAATCTGATGTGTGTGTGTATATATATATATATATTTATTTATGAGATACATGTCAGCTCGCATGAAACTTATGATTTTCATGCATTGTGAATATTATCCTGTGTGTGTTGGAAACCCAAATCATTATCCATCATTTATATTATTTATCCTCTAAGGTGGAATGTTTTAGGTGATGGTGAAATGGTCCGACGAGGATCATCACCAGTCTCTTTTTCCAGAGACAGTTTCCTATCAAATTCACAATTTCTTTTGTTTTGATGCACTCTGCATTAGTATCCTTTAAAGAATATTTCATTAACCCCTCAAGGACTGGTCAATTCACCACTTTCTCATTGCGAATGAGATTCCATAATAAAATGGTCCCAATGGGTGATTGTGTGGGGTCAAGTACTTGTGCAATCGGTCCTTCTTGGATATAACTTTCTCATATGGTCTCTAAGGAGTTTATTCATGGAGCTAGGAAATCCCAACGAACCTAGTATCAATGATTCATGTAAATGCTTTCCAAAGGTAGGTGATCTTTGATTGATGATTCAACCAACAACACTTGAGGACTCCATTGGTCAAGAGGATGGAAAGTTAGGCTCAGCACACCCTTCTGGGAGAATATTATTTCCTGTTCTGGGACTCTCTTATAGATTTAAGTCATGTTCATATGTTTGTGAATCATTGTTTCATTCCCTAAGAGTGTATCCATGAGCTACCCTTGGTTTGTAAGATCATCATAGGAAAGCATATATTTGATGTTATGGAAGGACTACTAACATGATCCACATAATAAGGCACTCTGGAGTTTATTGTCATCCAGGGGAGACAAAAGGTGATGTGATGTTGGGATTGGAACCATAAGATGGGTTTCCTATATATCCTTGGGAGAGGAATCAGAACCCATATATTTCGGATTGTGTGGGAATTATGTATGGGAGCTGCCCATTTGAGAGGGACATGGTTGGGTGAACCCTTTTGGATGGGTACCCTTTTGAGCTCGGTCCTTTAGGTAGGCATCCTACGTATCCTGGTTTGATTAGGAATTAAAGTTCTCATAGTTTAGAATCATGTGGATGTTATAATATTGACAAAACTATAAGCCCATGCGAGTCATGCTTTGTGTGAGAAACAAGAGGATGTGAAAAATTCAACAAAGTACATGCCTCCTCTCCTGTTGGTGGGAGAGGAAGAGCCCACGATGGAAGAGGCTGGGGAGACTGTAGGCGAGGGCACAGAGTGATGACCCTTTCAATGTGAAATGACATTGAAGGCCACATGGCCCAACTTTGGAATATTAGGGACTTACCTCAGTGGGAGGGCACTAGAATACATCTTGGGAAGGGGAGGAGTTTTTTCCTCGTCAAATGGGGGAGAAAACATAACTCCTTCGACTAATCGCTATTCCTCATTGAATGTAAAATAAAGTGATCAACCTTAATCCCGAGAATGGGGAGGTTCACATCGGCATCCCAAGGTTGGAATCCAGGTTACCATGGTAATGTAGACCCATAGGTATTCTCGAATCCCAAACCATTATAGAGAGAGCCTTGGTGACTCCGCTTACCATGGGTATGTAGACTCAACGGGGTGTACTGATGCACCTAATGGTCTGATCATACGGGTACAATGGCTTTGGAGGAGGATTTGGCCAGATACTAGAGTATTGGTTAGCAGAGGGATTATGGAGGACTAGATTGTAATGGAGGGGTGATGTTGGAATAGGAGTAAATAATACCCTAAAACACCCCAATCCAAATACTAGTTTCTTATGCGGGATGGGGGAGGCTTCGTACACCATAGTGGTATGTGGGAATATGGGTCATCCACGTACTGATGTGGTACGCGGGCATGGGTATAGATCACCATGTACTATAGTGGTGCGTGGACCACCACACCACTTTCGGTTCCATCTGTGTACTGATGCAGTACGTGGTGTTGGGTTCAGTCTGCATAGCAGTGCACTACGCAGAGCACCATATTGATGGAGGGTACAGGGGGTCATCATTCACATGGAGTTTATCTGTGAGAATTATGTGGTTCACGATTCACCAACTAAGTTCACGGTTCTATTATTATTATTATTCAATTCCCTTTCTTTATGGTTTGCGGTTGGCTGTACTTGCGGATAGATTGGTTTGTAATTCGTGCTTTGCCGATGAATCAAGACTGAAGCCAAAATAGTCTCCAAACTCTTTCTTCCAACCTCTGATTCCCCTTCAATATTTCGCCATCCTTCCTTTCATCCTTCCTATTATGCTTCTTTAATTAAAAATCATGGAAATTGTATCTATTGGGAACGTGACACCATTTGCAGAGGCCCATGAAGAGACATCATGATCCACAGAAGACTCGGTCAATCTGGGGTTTGAGGAGGCTTCGTTTCTTGATAATGGTTTGTGGAATGGTACACATATGGGATTCACGTGCATGAGTCATTTGGCGATGTAGTTCATGGTACACCTTGTTCTCTAGCCATCACTCTACTGGCCAGCACCTCACAGATCGTCCTGCGTACCTGGTGGTTCGTGATCCAGGTTGTCCGCGAACCTTTCCTGGTGGTGGTTCGTGGGCCACTTGAAATGCTTGAAAACTTTAATTCCTTCAACTTTCTTCTGAAATTTGAAACTGTATTTGAGTCCATTCACCTTGATAGACTTGTAGGAGTACTTTATTCCTTCTGAAAAGTGATTATGGGGGTATTTTCTTCCCTTGGTGGAATTTTCATGACCCGAAAAATTCCCCCCATCAGAATGGGGTCTGTTTAGAATGAAAAGGGGACTATTTCGATGTATAAGCAGTCATGAACTGAAATGGTTCAGGTAGAACAGATGGGACCAGTAGGAGGGAACCAAACCTATATATAGGGGCCCATTTAATTTGTATTTTACTATTTCTAATGGTGAAAAGTGCTTTTGACTTCCCCATCTTTCTCTGCTCTCACGTACTGTGCTCCATGTGAAAATCCCATTTGCGAACCACTTCATACATACCACAAACTAATCACTTCACCATTTCTCTATATTCATACCATATTTTGGATTTCATGAACAACATTGTATAATTTTAACACTAAAATCACGATTCCACGTAGGGAGATGATAAGCGGCAGACATGTCCACATACTGAACTTGGATTGGCGAACTGAACTTTAAGAATTAATAATCCGAACTTAAAGTTTAATCTACAATTTATGAATATGAACTTAATAAAGGCCTATATTTTCATTATAAAACTTATGGTAACTATTCTTTTTTTCTATCCAATGATCCATAGGCCAAAGCCTTAGGGATGGTTCACGTACCATGAATATATGTGGTGAAATTCATTCACGTACCATAGAAGTAGGCGGGATTTCTTCCATATATCATACAGTATGCAGATTGTGCCTTCTGCACACTATGTAGTACGTGGGATGTGACTACCACGTACTGTTTATAGAATTAGTATGTGGAGCCTTATGTGGACATATTTTGAGTCCCTTATCCCTTATTCCATAGCCTTTATCCAACAATTTTTATTGCACTTAATTTTCATCGGCTTCTAGATGTAGGTTACAATGGCCACTTCACATGCTGTGATAAAATTGATGAAGACAGGGAGACCATGGATGGGAATAGTAATGATCATATTTGAGACCACATCATTCCTCACAACATCTTCTTAAAGGATTTCTTGATGCCATAGCTTCTAGCCTATCTAATATCTGTACAGTTTCCACTTTACAGTTTTGGTCTCCTTGAAGACATTCCTCTGTCATTGGCTGACCCCGATACCCCTTTCATCCTCTTAGAGGAACCACAAGGACATGATCACACCAACATTTCCCCAGTAGTAGAATTCATCACCACTTCAAATCAGGAGAATATCTTCATACTAGGAGGGTCGATATAGACTCAAGGAAACCATGGGTGTCGCGATGGTGTCCTAAGATTAGACACCTGAGATTACCCATCCATTATCAACATCTCCCAATAAAAACCTAACGGTGGGTAGAGCACCAATTGGGATCTTTGGGCTGGAGGATGTTTCTCTGATGAGTGGGCCTAGGTGTTCTGGGTTTATTAGACCTGTTTGGAGTCCCCAGATCAGTTGGAGGTGGTGGACTTGTATCAGGCAATCTGGGTTTCCCTATTTGTAGTCTTTTCACTAGGAAAAATCCTTCCTAAGTTGCTAGACCGCTGGTGTTCAAGCACCAACACCTTCCACTTTTTTCATGGGGAGGTGGGAATCAGCTTGTGGGATATCCACCAGCTTAGAGGACTCCCTATCCTTAGAGAGATGCATGAAGATTTTCTCCCATCAGCTGCTACTTGGTATGGCACTGACCATGTGTCCCCTTTGACAAGCAGTTTATTAGTATTGTCTGAGGGATTACTTGATCATTCCCTTCAGGCTCTCTCTATCATCCCATTCGAGGCATGGATAGGGCCATTCTTGTAGGTGAACATACCCAAGCCAAGGGCTTTCGACAATCGAACCTATCCACCTCGTCAGTCCTTCTAGACTCTAGGGTTATATTGTACTACCCTAGAAGTGGGATGATATTACACATGGGGATATGAGCTTCAACCAGATGAATATATTGCACTTAGATTATTAGGTTTCATTCCCATGTTTTTGAGTGGATGTATTTTTCCATCCCATGACATATATACCAGGGTTTGGGCCTAAACTTTGATGATGGCGGCCATGATGGAAGAGGGTCAACCCATTAATTTGGCCCTTCCTACCCCCATCCATCTTTATGAATTATTGGAAAAATATAGGAAGTTAGGACCCCACACCATCACAGTGGACCATTTCAATTTCTGTATGGTTATATGGTAGAACACTTCCCCTATTATGAATATCGGTATACTGAAAAGGTTCCTCATTCTGACTTTTGACCCGCCCTTATCAACATTTTTTGTGTTCATCCTAAAACTCTAAGCATTATTGATGTGTTTGGGCTATTAAATGATGATTTTAATTTCTCATTTTCCCCACATCCTACCCCTCATGGATCGTTGAGAGGTGATAGGAATATTTATTTAGAGTAATGTTCATACCTCATCACGCTTCGGGACATGATGCTCACTGCTCGTATAGATCGAGTAGTCATTTGTGAGACATACCTCCCCTACCAGTTTTCCAGGAAATTTGGATGACTTCAAAAGACTTCAATGATTTCAGCTATTCAATTAAGGGGAGATTCCCATCCCATAGTTATTTTCCAATTATGGATCATGATGATGCATGAAGGTGCAACCATGGAAGTTATCATCCCCAATACGATAAAATCCACTTTTCTATAATTGGAATATGCCCAACTGTGGGCATATTGTTACCCCAATGCGATGCTAAAAGAACCAGTTCACCAGGTGAAGAGAACTTTAACCATTTCCTACCCTATCCTTACCCCAACGATAGTACAACACATTCCATCTACTATGAAGAGTGCCACAACTATGCCTTCTACTTTTATCCATGTAGCATCCACAGAAGATACACCACCTTCTTCTTCCCTTATAGTAAGAAGATGCTCAATTCATTGTTAGGAACGTCTGTGAGGGGGTTCATCGATAAAAACTATTTCAATGGGGAGTGATTCTGACTGCTCCCCTTCTATGGATACTGCCAAAGACCTTAATAAAGCTGGCACCAGTATAGTATCCCTGATCACCCCGAAAGCTGTGGCTAGTCCTCCGCATCCGGCTCCATCAGTTGGACCATCTGAGGGAAAATAGAGTCCTCTGTCTTGAGTTACCTATCTTAGGTCCCTTACCACTCCTGTGATGACACTTCCAGCTTATAGACATGTTGTGGTGGAGGGGGATCGAGGTATTGGTGCTATGGAGAGGGACACGTCAGTGCAAAAAGAGGCATGGTTCCAGTTACGTGCTCTTACCGTGAAGACAACTATGGCTAATTTTGCTGACAAGGGTGACAATTTTCAGAAATTATTCACTAATCTATGTTTTAGTGACTTTGATTATCGGAACTTACACCTCCTTATCTACAAAATCATCATTACCTGGGAAGACCTTGCCTCCAGCAAGGAAAAGCTGGCCAAGTTCAATTCTTCCCATTATTAGGTGGTGACCTTCTGAGATGTTTTAGAAGAATTTGATCATCTAACTACCAAGGAAGTGAAGGTTTGTGATTTGGTGGACACCTAAGAAGAAGATCTGTAGGAGTTCGAATCCTACGTATTAAGGTTGAGGGACCAACTGGCCAATTTACGTGCTAACTATGAAGTCTTTCAAAAGAAGGGGCGTGACCTTAATGTCATTTTGGAGCGGGTGTGTCTGATAGTTAAGGTTGAAATAGAGGAGAGAGATTCTTGGGAGAAAAATATTGACTGCCCGTGGCAATCACTTTCCATTCTTTTGGAAAGGGAAAACCGATCCATTTTGTAACTCTGTTCCAAATAATAATATGTACTCTTCCATTTTTTCATAATTTAGAGAGACTTCGAGATGGGGAGTCTCCTCCATTTTTATTGATCTCAATGAAACTAATTTTCTTTTAAATCCTCTTTATTTTCCTTTTCCTTTAATGTCAATTTATCATAATCAATCATATAAACATCACTTCAATCCGGTGTTAATTTTAAAACCATTATTTGAAACTAGTAAACAGAAATAATCGAACCGGGCTATAATTTTTGCTTGAGCCGTAGGACTCAATGAGCATAGTTAAACTATTGATGAGTTTTTATGGAACACCTCAAAAAATTTTATGTCTTTTTCATTATTACCCTAATTTTTTCCTAAGCTTTCTTGGAACGAGCTTAGCAGACATAACTTGAATTTTTCTTAGGCCTCCCTTTGTGGATTTTCAACATAACAATATTTACACATTTTTTGATGAATCAATATTTTTTTAATTAACAAATACTCTAATTTTACCCAGATGTTCCTTATGTATATTTTCCCTCTGAAAAGTATGGTGTCTTTTTCACTGGCAATTCATAGTCCTTCCAATCAAACGTATCACTGATGTTTTAGGTCGAATAGCTTTGACCAAACTTAACAGGGTAAGGGACCCAATTCGGGACCATCAACTGAGAATGTTATAATATCTTTTATAAATGTATTAGGACTTTTTATTGACCCTTAATTTGTGATTTTGTACATACATGAGGCTTGGGATCCATTTTAGCCATACATAGTTAAGAAAGGACTTTCATGGGGATAAATTTTCCTTTTATTGAGGGCCATTTTGTGGGCTACTTATACAGAGCCTCTGGGACATGATGTGCATAGTCAATAAAAGGTGTCCATAGAACACTGGCCTTCCATCTCCGATGGACTTGTGGGGTTATACAACATTTTGAATTTATTTTGATGTCAGGATCCACAGTGGGTGGATGGCATGAGTAGTGGTGTATGGAAGCATTTGGGACATTCATGTAAGCATTGAGGGAGGGGGGGACTATTCCCACATGGTTCTTACTTGCGTGAGGGAGATCTGGTGAATGGTCAGTTCATTTAGAAGTCTTTTTTTATGTCAGGGGAATTTGGAAAGAATAAGGCACATAAGATGTTATCTAGAAGTTTTCCAAATACAGGGGTGTGAAAGAACATGATTGTCATTTGAGCGTACAGAATCTGGAAAAGGCTCTCTTGGGGAAGAATTTTCCTTTGATTGATGGGTATTTTTGAGGGAAAAATATGTAGAGCCACCAGGGCATGATGTGCATAGTCAAACAAAGGTGTCTAGACACTGGGCTTCTGTCTCCGATGGCTATGATAGATTATGGAGATAGGGAATTTTTTGAAGACGGTATGTGAACTTATACAAAGGGTGCACCTGAACATCAAAAGGGGAATTTTAACTAAACTTATTTGGGGAAACCTGGAAATGAATAGGGGCACTCTTCTTTTGTATGCAGATCAACTTCACACATATGGATGGGGTATCTTTAGAAACCTTAAAAGGGACCAGAGATGAATTGGGCCCACATGTTCTGATATATCCGGGATGTGTGAAGAGAGGAAAATGTAAACCATGACTTTGAGGGCCTTTGAATCAGGAGGGATGGAATGAGTCTTGGAAGCCATTGGGAATACTGAGATATGATATGACTCTCCTAGGGATTAATTTTCCTTTGATTTCTGGCCATTTTTGTGGGAAACATATGCAGAGCCACCGGGGCATGATGTGCATAGTCAAGAAAAGGTGTCTGTAGGACACTGGCCTTCCATCTCAGATGGTCATGAATGATTATGGGGATTCAATACCACTCATAGCATAGAGTTTGAGGTATAGTAGGAGTGTATCCGGACATATTGAGGAAATTTGGGCTATGATTTACTCATGGAATTAGGTGTCCCTTGTGTAGATCTGACTCATACGTAGGGTGAGGCATCCATTCCATTCTTGGGGTACTCGGTCGTTCAACATCGTATGTTCAGGACATGGGGTTCCTCTTGGGAAAGGGAACTGGGACATGCCCTTTAGGGTCCAGCTTCTAGGACCAAATTCATGGACTTATTTTCCATAATGTCGTGGTGGATCTCTCACTAAGATCCCTAAGATCACGTGATCTATAATCAGTGTGAGAATCAAGGGATTGCGATGATTCAAAGTCATTTCCTAAGAATAGATAAATCAACATCATAGGTAACTTTAGTCTTAATCCAGTGCTATACAGTTTAACATCATATAGTAAGAATGATTTTGGCCATGCAGTTTAATGTCATGCGGTGAGGACATGATGACATGCAATTTAAATTCATGAATCAAGGAAGATCATGCTTTCATAAAGATCCTTAATAGTTTTGAGTTAATCATAATCGGGATGATACGAAGTTCCCTATATGTGAGTGATGATAGAAGTTTTAAATCGTAGTCCCAGGGGAAACTTGAATCAGGAGGGATGGAATGAGGCTTGGAATCCATTTGGTATACTGATATGTGATAGGACTTTCCTGGGGATGAATTTTCCTTTTATTGATGGGAATTTTTGTAGGAAACATAAGCAGAGCCTCTGGGGCATGATGTGTATAGTCAAGAAAAGGTGTTTCCTGGACACTAGCCTTCTATCTCATATGGACTTGAATGATTATGGGGATCCAAGTTTTCCTGTGGAATGGATTTTGACAAAAGGTAATGATGTTCCTGGGAATATAAAGAATACCTAGAACATGATTAACTATGAACTACTAGAGCTTCCACATAGAACAAACTCATATATATAGCGGGAAGTAGGATCTTTTGACTTCTCATGAGTTGGGGGCATGTGTGGGATCTCATGAAACTGAGAAATGGGCCACACATAACTCTTGAAAAATTTAGTAGTTTATTTTCGTGCAATTAGGGCCTTTCATGGACTCCCTGTATAATTATAACCTATGTATGGGGGAAAAGGGGAATTTTTTTGATGGTTTCTGGGCAGGGATATCAAATCCGGGTGTCACTATGTATCTTGTGGGGGAAGGAATCAAGCTGCACATAGTTCTGAACATTCCTTATAGATGTTTTCTCTATGTGTAGGGACATTTGAGGGAATTTTTATGATGTCTGGGCCATGATGCTAAATCTAGGCATCACTACGTATCCTACAAGGGAAAGAATCAAGCTACATATAGTTATGAATGTTCCCTGTACTGATTTTGATTGGTCCATGTGTGAGGACATGTGAGGGAATTTTTTTTTCCTTTTATACGGGAGCTAGGTCTACCATATTTCACTATAATTTTTTGGCATAAGTTAATACTTCCCACTGATCCTAATCTCATGTGAGTTATACTCGATGTGAGAAACAAGGAGTGGACATAGGGTCTTCTTCGCAAGTGGGAGGGGGTAGAGAATATGACGTGGGAAGTTTTTTATGAGGGATGATCCAAGATCAAGGATCAAGGCATCACTACATATCCTATGAGGGCAGGAATCAAGATGTACATAGTATTGAACTAGACCATGTTGTTTATTGTCATGCGATTAGGATGAGTTCCTTATAGTTTAACGTCATGTGGAAATGACAATAACTCGTAGTTTAAGGTTATAGAGCTTGGAATATGGAATCAATTCATTTCTACTCATAGTTTAAGGTCTTAGATCTTGGACCATGACATGGGGGTTTAATGTAATTTGAAAAGTACAATGACCCAGAGTTTAGGGTCTTAGAGTTTGGACCATGAGCTCTGGGTATTATAACTCATAGTTTATGGTCATAGATATTGGACCTTGGCTTCATGTTTCAAAGTCATGTTTCATGGACTAATACCGTACAGTTTAACATCATGTGGTCAGGACAACAACTCATAGTTTAGGGTCTTAGAATTTGGACCTTGACATGTGAGGATACTACTATGAGAAGTACATCTTCAAGAACATCACATTTGTGGGAGCCATGATGATTTGTATGTCCATTGATATCAGGGTGTACTATCCATTAGAATTGATCTTATGTATGAAATATGGTCCTTTCCACTTTGGTTCAAGCTTTGGGGGCTTCGTCCTGAGTATCATTAGGTTTCTGAGGACTAACTCCATTTCTCCTTTGAGGAAAGATCAAAGGTGGAACTTTTTTTTGAAGGCTCGTGCAATCTGATTTTGGTAGATTTCCAAATGATACAGTGCATGAATCCTTTTTTTGTCTAGATACTCCAATTCATCAAACCATCTCTGGGATTTCTCATCCATGGAAATTTGATCTCAAATGGCCACACGAAGTGATGGAACTTGTATTTTGATAGGAAAAACCGCCTTTTCCCCATATACTATGGAGTATGGGGTTTCCTGGGTGGCAATGCAAGTCATGGTACGGTAATCCCACAAAGCATGAATGAGATTTTATGGCCATGATTTATTATCCTTATCAACTATCTTTTGGAGTATGTTGGTTTGGATCTTGTTGAAAGCCTTTATCTACCCATTTGCTACCGCATAGTAGTGGGACTAACAATTCGCTTTGATTCCCTACTCCTGGTATAACTTATCCAACTCAACAGAGCAGAAGTTGGTTTCGCTGTCCATCAAAATTATATGAGGGACACCAAATCTTGTAATGACTTTTGACATCACTATAACGACCCAAAAATTCATTAATGGAAATTCCTCTTGATCTAATTAAATTTCTTATTGTGGTTATATAAAATGTGAACTTCATTGGTTTTATGTTTTTGGATTTTTAAATACCATTATGAATTGTGACCATTGTTAATATAGCCGTTGAAGACTGATCACATGATTATTATAAATATAGGGTTTTAACAAATCCAATTTACTCGAAAAAAGGAAGCGATGGCCTCATCCAGTAGACTTGACTCGTATAAAGATCATTTTTTAGAGCTCGGAAAAGAGGTGACATCATTGGTCTTTTCTATTGACCAAGCCCAAACTGAGCTTGAACACGTTAATCTTGAGCAGAACCGACCACAGGAGAAGTAGAAGTTAAAAGAGATTACCACCCGAGCAATGTTATCCGAGCCACCCCAAGAGTCTGTCACCATAGCACACATTACCATTCAGTCTTATGTGGGTGTTATAAGGGGTTATGTAACAATACCCGAGCACTATGACTATGTACATTATTTTTGTATAAATAATGTGCATTCATTTTTTTATTTTTACTTTGAAAATAGTTTTTAAAACACAAATAGTATTTTTAGTTAATATTAAACTAAGAAATCTATTTTGATGAATTAATGGATTTTTGAATTAAATAATATTTTTAAAAAATAATAATATTAATATTATTAAATTAATTTTTATTAAATATAAATTATCATTTAATTTTATGAATGCAATCGTAATTTTTATTAAGGTTTGAAAGCTGTTTTTGTCAAAACCCATGAATTTTCAGAAAATGTAGGTTTTTTATTTTAAAAGTAAAAATTCACATATTTGTAAAATTATTTAGATAAAATTAATATTATCTTTTGAATCAGGATGTCAAAGTTATCCAATGGTGAATTTTTCATAATTTTCTGAGACAGTCGAATTTTTGGGTAAAAATTAAATACTATTGAAATATATAATATGTTTTATGACATCATAATGACCTAATAGTGATTTAATAAAATAATATAAACATTATGTTCATCCAATATATTTTTTATAATTAAAATAATGTAATTTTGGGTTTGTTTGATTTATTTTAAAAATCTTTAGTGGACCCTTCAAGGCTTATAAAACATTTTGTCTTTTTAAATTGTTTTTCTTGAGAGTGTGACTCACCTCCACATAAGAAACCCTATTATTTTAAGAATTTCGGCCATTGTCATTATAAAATATTGTTTTCCACTCCCCTTTGGAAAAAAAAAACGGGCAAAAACCATGGGCTGGTTTGTCGTTTGGATTTGTTTAATGTGAGGTGTCCAAAACCTAAATAATAAAGAATTCCCTCTCCTTTCGTATATAAACCCACCCAAGATCCCACTTACTCTTCACTAAAATCATTTTTAGTTCGTCCAAACTCTTCCCTCCTCTCTCTATAATCATCCCAAGGTCCCCCAAGCTCCCAAGAAGCCTCTCTCAAGCCTCTCCCAAGCTTTTGGGATCACACTTCCAAGTAAGGGATTTTTTCTTTTCTCATTTTTTCCAATTTTATTTAAGTTGTTATGACATTTTTTTCAATTAAAAATTTTGGGGTATGATTTAAAAACTCCCACATACTGCCATATTTTTTTAGATAATGTTATACCCCTTTATCTCTCAATAATGCCTCCCATGTACACCCGTTACCATGCCGAAATTTCGTGAGGGATTTCTCTCTCCTCTTTTACATCCAAGTAATTATTTTGTATTATGCATATAAATTCCATTAAATTTGTTGGGACATGTATCTATATGACCCCCTTACTGTACATTTCATGTAAATATGATGAGACACCCATTTATCTCTCATCAACCATTTTCAGGGATCCTTATGTCACGCTGTTATGCTGCCGAAATTGCACAACGTTTTTCCAAGCCAAGATCATTGTGTAGTGAATACCATACCCATGTCCCTATCAAGGGTATTCAACTTTATGCACATATACATATTTAATGGTACTTTCAGGTATTTATCACACATTACTTAATCATGTAATAACTTATGATGTTGATTAATTCCATGTTATATGATCCATGTGGCACACTTATGTATGAAATAAAATGTTTAAGAAGGGTGTTCCCTGATAGCGCACAAATGCATTGGGTAAAGTATAGTATCATGATAAATTATGTGAAATGGGTGTTGAATCATTATAATTCAAGTGAAATGAGGGTTTACTCATGCTTCATGTGCAATTAGGGTTCACTTATGCTCCATGTGCAATGAGCCTTGGCTCATGCTAATTCTATGTTAAGTGTTATTGCCACATTTCCATGTTATGATGATCATGCCTTTATGTTAATGTTTCTATTGTGCTACATTGATATGCCTATTGTCTAAAGTGTATTTTATTCCTCATATTATTCCATGTTTAATCCCTTACTGGTCTTTATAGATCACCCTTTCCTTATGCATGTCCTCAGGTTATCCCATGAAATGCTATGTACGAGGAAATGTAGTGGTCATGTAAATGAAGTTTTAAATAAAGATGTTGTGTTTCATGTTTTTATTTTTATGTAATGTTCCTAAGCCCCAAAGACACTAGACCTATTGATCTTACATGTTGTATCAAATGAAGAGTTTATGTAATAAATCATGTTTAAGTTTGTAATAAAGAGAAGGGTTGTTATAGTTGGTATCAGAGGATAGGTTTAGTTATTTTTTTGGGATTAGGATTAGAAAAACCTATTGAATACATAAAGATAAGAATAATTATAATAAAAACATCCATAAGTATTGGTGATTATTTAGTAATTGTTTTATCATGAAAATAAATCCCTGTCTAGATATGAGCAGGTAGAGGCTGCTCTAGCACAAATGTATCCTAGGGGTAAATCCTGAAAACACCGATTTGAGCTAGACTCAAACGAGAACTGGTACACAAAAATGGGCCTTGAAGCACTCTTGGTTACGACATTCTTGGGGGATATTCATTGGTAAATTCACAATCTTAGTATAAACCCTTATTAATGGAATTAAAAAAATCCCCTAAGAATATATGTTAGAAAGTAGATCATGAATATCATAGATTGAAGCCTTTTAATTCATAAGTAAAGGAAAGAAAAGCTATTTATAATTCATCAGTTTTTTCCTTGGATTATACTTTATGTGTTACCCCTAACCTTTCTTTTATTCCAGCCAATGGCCTGTAATAGGAGGACTCAGGCAAAAAACTGATGTGAATATCAATGTGATGACTGTGCTAATGAGATGCCCAATCTGATGGGAGCGAGAATCACGAACTTTTTCATGCTTATCACTTAGTTAACTCACGTTTTTAATAGATACATGGTTCAAGAGTAATGTTCAACCCCCCCCCCCCCTAAGAAATAATAAGTCTCTATCAAGAGTTTCATGAGACAAAGGCCTTCTACTTTTAATGGATCATCTGGTCCCTCAATCGCTGAACTATGAATCAACTCCATTGGAAAGATATTATCCATCCTTCAATGTTCTAAACAAGAGAACGTTCTCTTGGATACTTATCGTATGGAGGGTGAATTTTATCAATGGTGGACGTTGATAAAAAATATGAAGCCTCTGGAGGAGATCGAGGCGTTGGAATGGAAGGATTTCTAGAAGATGTTTATTGATAAATATTTTCCATGCACCCTCCGACTTAAGATGCAGAGGGACCTCATTTCCCTCAAGTAAAAAGGCGAATAATTTGTCAGAGAATATGAAGCAAACTTCACAAGGCTTTAACGATATGCCTCCGGCTTTGTCGTTACCCCCGAATTCATGTTTGACCGCTTCTTTGGTGGGATGAAACATAGCCTATGGAAAGAGCTAGCGATCCATGACTTCGACAGCTATGAGGAAATTGTCCGATGTTCCCTTAAGGTTAAAATAGAGATCATAAAATCTCAGGGGTATCATGGGGATAAGAAGAATAAGGTGGACTTCAATTCTGGTGGTCCAATGGATAAATCCAATGGTGATAAGATGATCTAGCACTCCACTTTCCAAAGTTGCGGAAAGAAGAACCCTATAAATTTCATGAAGGGGATAGGGAAATGCTTTAGGTGTGGAAGATAAGGGAACCTAGCTGTTAACTAGAGACAATAAAAACCCGTGGCTACAACAAAGAAGAGTAACACTCTGTTTGAACCTCAATGCGTTGTTCATTTCTACAACTACAAAGAACCAGGGCATCTTGGAAATCAATGCCCTATGCCAAGGGTTTTCGGAGGCAACCAAAAACCTCCAAGGCAGCAAGGGAGAAATTTTTCCATCACTACTTCCGAAGTGAACCCCTCCAACCAAGTGGTGACAGGTACACTAGTTATTCATTAAAGAATAGAGAATATACGTTTTGATTCAGGTTCTACACATTCTTTAAATCGAAAAGGTTTAGTAGAACAATCCCAGCCCCACCACAAATTATGGAAGTAAAGATTTCGGTGAGTACGAAAAATGAGGAAATCATTGCATCCCATGAATATAACTCCTCCCCTGTCATAATTGGTTGATTGAACTTCCCAACTGACCTCATCATACTCCCTATGGTGGAATTTGATGCAATCCTTGGCATGTATTGGATTTCCCTATATAGAGCCAACATAAATTTCCATGAGAGGTAAATCACTCTACATATGGACAGTAAACCCCCAATTCTATACAAGTGAAAGGAGGAAGATGAATCTTCTTTAGCTCCATCATCTCAAGCATGGATATTACTACCCTATGATCACGCATATCTGTCTTAGATGATTGACTCTAAGGAGGCAACCATCCTTGAAGACATGCCTATTGTGATGGAATTCACTGAAGTGTTTTCTAAGGAATTTCCTGGTCTTCCCCCTAGAAGAGATGTTGAATTCTCAATTGATCTTATACCTAGGGAATTGCCAATATCCAAGAATACATATAGAATGGTTGTTGTGGAGCTTGAGGAGCTAAAGAAACAACTATAGGAGAATCTGGATAAAGGGTTTATATGCCCAAGTGCTTCACCTTGGGGTGCACGAGTCCTCTTCGTCAAGAAGAAAGATGGGCCAATTCACCTTTGAATCGATTATCATAAGCTTAACAATATCCTGATAAAGAACAAGTATCCTCTCCCACAAATTGATGACTTGATCGATCAGCTGCGTGGAGCACAATACTTTTCCAAGGTGGATTTGCGGTTGGGATATTATCAAGTAAGGGTGAAAGTCACAAACCAGGCTAGGTCACCATCCAACCCAGCGCCCGACCCGGTCCGCGGCAAGGCCTGAGATGAATTCTCGATCCTCCCGGGCTGGCGACAAGAGGCGGGGCATCAACAGGGCTGGTGGGAATGATTTCTCCCAATTAAAATAAATAAAGTAGTGAAAAAAAGTAGAACAACATACTAACCTAACCACAACCAAAAACTCCTAGTGACCTCGAGAGTCACTCTCCAAACCACAACCCAGTCACACCCACGACGAACAAGCTCATTTCAACCTGCATCAGAAACTACAAACAAGAAAACACTATAGGCATGAGTATTAAAACTCAGTAGGGAGGCCTGACTAATTCTATTCCCAATGCACACGCCATTAAATAAATAATCCACTAATTTTAATTTTGAACTACAATTTATAAAGGTAAGTTTTTCTAAGTATTCTTCTCAAAAGAAAAGTACAAACCATTTCCCTTAACAATTTTCAAAACTAAATTCATTCCATTAGTGTCAATGGATTTTTAGAAATGGAAAGTGATTTTGATATTTTTTTTCCAAATTTTTACAAGGAAGATTAAACACTTTCATTTGAAAACCATTTTTAGAAACCTGATTAAAATCAGTTTACCACTTTAGAAGGAGGATATTACACCAGAAATGAATAGAAGAAATAACAAGGAAGGGCAATGCAGCTATACATAAAAGCATCATAATCACTACTACAAGCAACATAAGCCAAATAGACATGGGTCAAACCTAGGATCTCGTGAACAATCTAGAACATACCATACATGTGACTCATCCTGAAGGCATTCCCTAACTCGATGAAGTCATAACACCCTAACGCTCGGCATAGCCCTACATGGCCTAACCGAGGGGCCGAATCCCCATAGTAGTAATAACTTAGTATTCCCCTACTATGGGGTCACTAGATAGTGCGTAATCTAAACTAGTGCAACAATCATTCTCAGAAGATTCACTCACTATGCCAGGTTCCCATGTCAACACATGCAATAAAAGGGGTGCATCCACAATGAAAATCAATCAGTCACGATGCAAAAACATCAAATACAGCTCACGCAATCAACGCACACCAAAGATCACCCCTGATTGAGTTTTCCAAAATAATTTATTTTATTAAAGTGCCAAACAGGCCTTCACCAATATTAAAGCAAAACCTCATTTCTCGAGAAAACCCCAAACTCTTGTTCAGAAGAAATCATTTATCTTTAAAACTAGAAGTACATTTGAAATTCTGTGAATTATGTTTAAAGGCCAAACAGAAATTCTTTCAATACTGGGTGTCTGCTCGTCAAGAAAATGTTTCAAGTGTTCGGTATAAAATAAATGGATCTTTTCACACCAAATAATCATTTAAAAATTAATTATCTTATACTATTTCTCATTCATTAAAATTAATAAAACATCAAGCAATTAATAAATTCTAAATTTAAAGGTAAGTGCAGTGGAGAACCTACCTCGACTCGCCGCTCGATCGTGACAACACGACTCACTTCGTACTTGCGCATAAGCATGCACAACCCAATAACCGCAGTGTCACGGACTTTCGCTGACGACATGCTGCAACAACCGTAGGACATTTAAAACCGGAAACCTTTAACCAACTCAAACAAGGTAAATTTCCATCTTTAATAATTATTTAACAAAAAATTTTAAAAAAAAGTTTATAAATAAAATTTTAAAGACCATTTCAATGGATAAAAAAACACTAGAAAATCTATTAAACAATTTTCAAAATGATTTTCATGACTTTAAATGCCAAAAACTTCACTCAAAACATCCATTTAAAACCAAAAAAAACCTTGGAACAACACCAAAACACCTTCTAGACATGTTTCACACCATTATTATAATTTAATAAACTATTAAAAAAATTTATAAAACAATTCCTAAGAGGTATCACAAAACTTTACACAATACCAGAATACAATACACCGCACCTCAGCACCAAACCAAAACACAAACCCAACCAGAACATAGAATACAATAATAACACCAAACTAAAACACAATGCACAACAACTGCACAACTAATTAAGCACACACAAAATACATTTTGAAATAATACACACACCAAAACATTTTCCTACACATGAGGCACACACTTTATAATATTTAATAAACCACTTAAAAATATTTTGAAGCAACTCCAAACAATATCCCAAGACTTTGAACCCAAAAGACCACCCAAAAACTCTTTCATAACCAAAAACACACAAAACAATATCAAAATAGAATCTTCAACCCCTATAATATTTATTAAACTACTTTAAAAATTTACAAAACACCAATTAATAATGCAATATGAGTTTTCATCCAAGACGCACCACAATTCAAATGAACATGCCACTTTAAAAATCAAACTCATAATACAAACACATAACAACTAATTCCGTACCAATTAGATTAACCACATAAAATACTATATTGATTAAACAAGAAAAATAAAACACCAAATAAAGATTATGCACGGAACCCGTACCTTTGGTGTCGAAACCCCCAATTTTGGTGCGAAACTTCAGTTGCTCGCCAATCGCACAACAAAAAATTCTAATTGAACCCTAAAATCATTACGTTGAACTAAAAACATCAAAATCATACAAAAAAAAATTACAAATCCCTAATACATCAAAATTTCAAATAATTAAATCAACCAAAATAAGAAGAATGAACTTGCGGCGAAGGAGAGGATGGCCAACCGGGCAAGGGGAAGGGAGGTCGGAGGTGTGTCGTGCTGGAAAACCAGACGGAAGGGAGGGGCGGCGCGGGTCTGACCATGAGAGGCAGTGGGGGCGACACGGGGGAGCCCGAGGCAAGGCGTGCGGTGCGGCCGACCGGAGAGGGAGGAGGAGGGCGGAGCAGCACCGGTCCGGGAGAAGGAGTGGAGGAGGAGGGCGGTCCGGCGAAGGGAGGAGGGACTGCCGCTTAGGGTTAGGGGAGGGGAGGTCTGCGCGATGGGAGAGAGGGAGAGGGAAGAGAGGGAAGAAAAAAGAGAAAAGAAAAAAAGAGAAAAGAGAGAAAAGGAAAAATAAAAGGAAAAAATAAAAATAAAAAAGGATAAATGAAATCCAAATAAATTCAATATGAATCATAAAACTAAAATAAATAAACCAACCACAAAAATAACATTTTTTATTAAGAACGGAAACCGTACATGGTCGCGCGTAGGGTCACATGCATGGTCTCACGCACGGTCACGCGCACAGTCGCATTCCTGCAAAAGAACCCAAAATTTCTTAAATTAAAATAGACTAAAACCGATGCACAAAAGTGAGACCCAAGAATGATCAAATTAAAATAAAGCGTTGGTTTGGGTGTGAAAATTCTCCCCACCATGACACTTTCTTCCCCCAGAAGGTCCTAAAAGACTTGGTCAACCAATGGTTCCAAGAAAAACTGTGAAGATCGGAAGGTGTTTTAAACAAATCCTTCATCACTTAAAGAACGAGCATTTAAGACACACATAACATGAAATACCATAGATCTCAAAACTATAATCACCAAGAGAAAAGACCAATAGAAAGAAGTTCACCTCCAAACACAACTTCAACATGGAACACTCTAACACCTAACTTAGGAAACATCAGGCCTCGCTCAAGACCTCCAAGAACACTCACAAGGTGACCCACTGCCTGAGTGAACCAATTACACTGATCAGGGTCGGGCGGTACAGAAGTAAGGGATTGTCCTGCCATGCACACTTTGAAGACAAAGTTTTCCTTAAGTTCATCTGATGGTGGCCTCCCCACCATATTAGGATCCTTTTCAAATATTGGTTCTCCAAACAAAAACAGTTCACAAACCTGGATAAAACCTCTAACACTAGCTTGACCCTCTATGATCCCTAAGTTGAACCAAACTGACACAAGAGGAGATGCTGGCGAGACCCGAAGTGGGTCTCCCCACCATTTTAGAATTTTCCTAACACCACGACACCCGCACGAGCATTCTCAGTTTACTTTGAGCGATATAGACTGAACTCTTCATCACGAACCCGCCAACACGGGATGACCCACACAAATGATTCCCATACAGACCAAAACTCCACCACATTGGAGGGTTTTGGAAGTGGAGACCCCTAACCAAGAGATGAACTGGACAGACATGCGCCAATTCCATAAGACATGAGCATCTCCAAAATGAGTACAATTTTGATCCATAGTTGACCACCCAAAGGGTCATAGAGCTCCCTCGTTGCAAGAGGGATTCTCCGAACCTCTTTAAATCCAGAGAGGAACTTTCATAATTCAAGACCACCACAAGGAAACAAGGCCTTTATACCCCTCACAACAAAAAATGAAACCTTCATAGACGATACTGCAGTAAGGGAATTTAAGTCGTCCCCAACCCGTTACTATGGCCTTAAGTCATACCAAGCTCATCCCATGCTCGACGAATTTTTAATGTGCACAAGATTCACCCTGAGACCTATGGCTGGGGCCTTGATATTTGAAGCATCTACCACCTCGCAATCATAAGTTGAACACATATGACAGGAACATACTCTGTTGGAAAAGCAACCTGCATACTTCTCCTCGTGACCCAAGCGGCCACTCTATCAACATACCTCCCTCACCATCCGTTGACTGGTCGAGCACTTACGAGATCCACCACTTTCTCTCACCTTCACTTCATTAGATGAAACCATGGGATTGAATCTGGTCTTGAAGATCGCTCAAGACATCCTCATTCACAAAGAAAATAGAACGATCACCGTTTACTGGTTTAGTCCTGCTCCTCCAGACATACCCGAGACAACTCATACCCACACAACATTTTTAGTTCCACAAAAACCAGAGACACACCCAACTTTCCCCAAAGCACTCGATGATATTCAACTGACCCCAACGTCTCCAAGCAGCTGACACCATCGAGCAGAACCCAACTCCACCACTCCACTGAGAGTTTGGGCTAAGCCAAGAATTGAGAGACCTACTGGAAACCCATTATACCTTTCTAGGGGGAATATCCTGAACAAGAAATACATAACCAACCCTCCAAAAAACCAAGAACCTCACAAAACAAAAAAATTCACACTTTGGATACAAGTCCAAAAATTCCAACTTAACTCATCAATTCATTTCCAGAGAAAAACACCCGCTTGAAAAACCAAGCACTGAAAAATCATCATATCATTCCTAACATAACCCACCACTAATATTCCTAGATTCCTTACATATATGCATTTTCGTGCCACTAATCCACCCATCCACACGATCCACCAAATGTCCACTAATCACAACCATATGCACACGTGATCACCCTAGGAATACCACTGGACAAAACAAGGCTCTTCCATTTTCAAAACAAAACATTTCCAATATTCTAAAAATAAATTTTTCCAAAAAAACCCATTTCAAAAATTCAAGATAAATTTTTAAAATTCTTTCCATTTCCAAAAATAGCTTACATCAATTTCAAACAACCCAAAACATTGTTTTAGAAACCCGATTTCAACAAATCAATTACCAAATTCCATAAATATGGTCCAAGAAAAACACACCCTAAAAATCATGTTAAACTGACACCAAGAGAAAAAGATGGAAGAAACCCCTAAAGCACTTGGATGTAGAATTAGTGGTCGTGTCTAACCCGAATACATGGTTTAGCAGACCATTCCCTAGGCAAGTGCCAACCACTAGTAGTGTCAAACCGTACTCTCAAGAATCACATGGGTCGCTACTCCATGTGAGACCACACGCAGAACCAGTTTACTCCTATTGTCATCCCCCATCCACACAGACCAAAGCCAAAGACTTAAATCCTAGACTACCCTTGGTTACCTGAGGATTGGAACGAGTAAGAGTTCGCGACACTCTTCCCGCACCTACCACTCAAGTACCGACAGTACTATCTCCGATCTACCTGACATCCCAAATAACATGAACAAAAACCTCATATGGTACCATTTTTTCACGAACCAAGCCGGGACTCCATCCAACCCGGCGCCCGACCCGGTCCGCGGCAATGCCCGAGAGGCGTTCCTGATCCTCTCGGGCTGGCGACAAGCGCAGGGGCATCAACAGGGCAAGTGGGAACGATTTCACCCAATGAAAATAAAAAAAGCAGTGAAAAAAAGTAGAACAACTTACTAACCTGACCATAACCAAAAACTCCTCGTGACCTCGAGAGTCACTCTCAAAACCACAACCAAGTCTTTCCCATAGCGAATAAGCTCATGTCAACCTGCAGCAGAAACTAAAAACAAGAAAACACTATAGGTATGAGTATTAAAACTCAGTAGGGAGGCCCAACTAATTCTATTCCCAACGCACATGCCATAAAATAAATAATCCACTAATTTCAAGTTTGAACTACAATTTATAAAAGTATGTTTTTCTAAGTATTTTTCTCAAAAGCAAAGTACAAACCATTTCCCTTAACCATTTGAAAAACTAAATTCATTCCATTAGTGTCAATATATTTTTAGAAAGGGCAAGTGATGTTGATATTTTTTTTCCAAATTTGCACAAGGAGGATTAAACACTTTCATTCGAAAACCATTTTTAGAAAACCAATTAAAATAATTTTACCACTTTCCAAGGAGAAGATTACACTAGAAATGCACAGAAGAAATCACACAGGAAGGGAAATGTAGGTATACATATAAGAATCATAATCACTACTACAAGTAACAAAAGCTGAATAGACATGGGTCGAACCTAGGAGCTTGTGAAAAATCTAGAACATACCATACATGTGACTCATCCTGAAGGCATGCCCTAACTTGATGATGTCATAACACCCTAATGCTTGGCATATCCCTACATGGCGTAACCAAGGGGTCCAATATCCATAGCAACAATAACTCAGTATTCCCCTACTATGGGGCCACTAGCCAGTGCGTAATCTAAACTATTGCAGCAATCGTTCTCAGAGGATTCACTCACTATGCTAGGTTCCCATGTCAACACATGCAATAAAAAGGGATTCGTCCACAATGAAAATCAATCAGTCACGATGCAAAAACATCAAATACAGCTCACAAAATCAACACACACCAAAGATCACCCCTGATTGGGTTTTTCAAAATAATTTATTTTATTAAAGTTCCAAACGGTCCTTCACCAATTTTAAAGCAAAACCTCATTTCTCGAGAAAACCCAAAACACTTGTTCAGAAGAAATCATTTATCTTTAAAACTAGAATTACAATAGAAATTAAATGAATTATTTTTAAATTCCAAATGAGTATTCTTTCAATACTGGGTGTCCACTCGTCAAGAAAATGTTTCAAGTGTTCGATATAAAATAAACAACTCTTTTCACACCAAATAATCATTTAAAAATTAATTATCTTATATTATTTCTCATTCATTAAAATTAATAAAACATCAAGAAATTAATAAATTCTAAATTTAAAGGTGAGTGAAGTGGAGAACTTACCTCGAATCGCTACTCAATAGTGACGACACGACTCGCTTCGCACTTGCACCTAAGCACGTGCAACCCGATAACCGCAGTGTCGTGGACTTTCACTGAAGACACACTGCAACAACCACAAGACATTTAAAACCAGAAACCTTTAACCAACTCAAACAAGATAAATTTCCATCCTTAATAATTATTTAATAAAACATTTTAAAAAAAGTTTATAAATAAAATTTTAAAGACCATTTCCATGTATAAACAAAACACTAGAAAATTTATTAAATAGTTTTCAAAATGTTTCGCATGACTTTAAATGCCAAAAACTTCACTCAAAACATCCTTTTAAAACCAAACACACCTTGTAACAACACCAAAACACCTTACAGACATTTTTCTCACAATTAATATAATTTAATAACCCATTTAAAAATTTTATAAAACAATTCCTAAGAGGTATCACAAGAAATTACACAATACTAGAATACAATACACCACACCTCAACACAAAACCAAAACACAAACCCAACCAAAACACAGAACACAACAACAAAACCAAACTAAAACACAATACGCAAAAACTGCACAGCTAATTAAGCACACACAAAATCTATTTTTAAATAATATACACAAAAAAACATTTTCTTACACATGAGGAACACACTTTATAATATTTAATAAACCACTTAAAAATATTTTTAATCAACTCCAAACAATATCCCAAGACTTTGAACACAAAAGACCACCCAAAAACCCTTTCATAACCAAACACACACAAAAAAATATCAAAATAGAATATGAAACCCCTATAATATTTAATAAACTAGTTGCACAATTTACAAAACACCAATTAATAATGCAATATGAGTTTTCATCCAAGACGCACCACAATTCACACGAACATGCCACTTTAAAAATAAAATTCATAATAAACATGCATAAAAACTAATTCCACACCAAGAAGATTAATCACATAATATACTAAATTGATTAAACAAGAAAAATAAAACACCAAATAAAGATTATGCACGGAACCCCTACCTTTGGTGTCGAAAACCCCAATTTCGGTGCGAAACTTCAATTGCTCGCCAATCGCACAAAAAAAAATTCGAATTGAACCCTAAAATCAATACGTTGATGTAAAAACATCAAAATAGAACAAAAAACAACACAAAGACCAAATCCATTAAAATTTCAAATAATGAAATCAACCAAACTAAGAATAATGAACCTGCGGCGAGGGAGAGGATGGACAACCAGGCGAGGGGAAGGGAGGTCGGAGGTGCGTCGAAATAGAAAACCGGCCAGAAGGGAGGGGTGGCATGGGTCTGAACATACAAGGCAATGGGGGAGACGCAATGGAGCCCGAGGTAAGGTGGGCAGTGCGGCCGACTGGAGAGGGAGGAGGAGGGCGGGGCGGCGCCAGTCCGGGAGAAGGAGAAGAGGAGGAGGGCAGTCCGATGAAGTGAGGAGGGACCCCCGCTTAGGGTTAGGGGAGGGGAGGTCTGCCCGACGGGATAGAGGGAGAGGGAAGAGAGGGAAGAAAAAAGAGAAAAGAAAAAAAGAGAAAAGAGTGAAAAGGAAAAATAAAAGCAAAAAATAAAAATAAGAAAAGGATAAATGAAATACTAATAAATTCAATATGAATCATAAAACAAAAATAAATAAACCAACAACAAAAATAACATGGTTTATTGAGAACGTACACCGCGCATGGTCGCGCGTAGGGTCACACACATGGTCACGCGTACGGTTGCGCGCACAGTCGCATGCCCGCAAAAGAACACAAAATTTCCTAAATTAAAACCGAGTAAAATCGATGCGCAAAAGTGAGACCCATGAATGATCAAATTAAAATAAAGCGTAGGTCGAGGTGTGACAATTAATGTGAAGACTAGGCCCCGCCCACCAGTTTCCCCGCAAACACGTGGTCCCCACGCAGGGGCCCACCCACATGCCCGAACGTGTCATATGACTAATAACTGTCCCCACAGGCCAACACATGTCCTTTCTAGTGTGCTTTTCCCTCACTCACACACACCCTGAAAAACTTACCAGAAGGTCACCCATCCAGATCACTACTCCAGGACAAGCACGCTTAACTATGGAGTTCTAATCAGGTAGGCTCTCGAAAAGGAAAGTGCACCTTGTTGACATGAGTCATATCATTTAGTCATTTAAACCTTTATCATTTGGGGGTGTTACAATCACCCCCCTTTAGAGCACAATGTACTCGTTGTGGGCCCTACATCTCAACCCAGGAAGTGCACCGCACTTAAGGCTGGGTACCACCTCTGATACCAAATGTGACAACTGGACCCTGCCCACCAGTTGCCCCGCAAACATGTGGTCCCCACCCAGGGGCCCACCACCATTTTCCCCGCAGACACGTGGTCCCCACCCAGGGGCCCACCCACGTGCCGGAACGGGTCATATGACTGATGATTGTCCCCACAGGCCAACACATGTCCTTTCCAGTGTGCTTTCCACGTGCCCGAACGGGTCATATGACTAATGATTGTCCACATAGGCCAACACATGTACTTTCCAGTGTGCTTTGTCCCCACTCACACACACCCTAAGAAACTTTCCAGAAGGTCACCCATCCTGATCACTACTCCAGGCCAAACACGTTTAACTGTGGAGTTCTAATCAGGTAGGCTCCCAAAAAGGAAGGTGCACCTTGTTGACATGAGTCATATCATTTAGTCATTTAACCCTTTATTATTTGGGGGTGTTACAGTGAAGAAGGAAGATATCCCCAAGACTTCTTTTCATACAAGATATAGGCACTATGAATTCATTATAATGCCTTTCAGACTCACTAATGCTCCAGCAATATTCATGGAATTGATGAATAGAGTCCTTAGGGATTACCTTGAAAAATTTGTGGTAGTCTTTATATATGATATTCTGATATACTCCAAAACCAATGAGGATCATGGGGAGAATCTAAGAAATGTACTGAGACCTTGCGGAACGAGAAGATCTATGAAAAGTACCAAAAGTGTGAGTTCTAGTTGAAGGAGGTCTAATTCTTGGGCCATATCATCACACGAAATGGGATATCTATGGATCCCTCCAAAAAAAATTCAATTGAGGGATGGCTGAGGACAACATTGGTAACGAATATCTGTAGCTTCTTGGGGTTAGCTGGATATTATTGACGATTTTTGAGAAATTTCTCACAATTTTCCAACCCTCTTACAAAGCTAACTCAGAAGGAAGTAAAGTTTTCTTGGAGTGATGAATGCAAAGAAAGCTTCAAGGAGTTAAAAAGGAGGCTTATCACTGTGCCCTTGATCACTTTTCCTACAAGTGGAGAATTTTTTTTGGTATTTAGTGATGCTTCAAAGAAGGGCATGGGCTGTATGTTGATACAAAATGAAAAAATCATTGCCTATGCTTCAAGGCAATTGAAAGTTCATGAGTAGAATTATCCAACACATGATTTGGAGTTGGCTGCGGTGATCTTCGATTTAAAAATTTGGTGGAATTATATCTTCGAGGAGAAGTGTGAAATATATACGGCCACAAAATCCTCAAGTATATATTCACATAGAAAGAGTTGAACATGAACCAATGAATGTGGTTAGATCTGATCAAATACTATGACTGCTTAACCCATTACCATCCTAGGAATACGAACAAGGTGGAAGATGCTCTAAGTAGAAAGGACCCAATGATCCTATCATTGATGAGAATTAAGAAGGATCCAAACTTCTTAGACTTGATGAAGATGGACATGAGAATCATAAAGAAAGGAACATCATTAACCTTTTCACAAATTATTACTCAACCGTATCTTTTGTAAAGGTTAAAGGATGATCAAAAGGATGATGTGAGAATTTAAAATAATGTGTAAGCTATCAGAAAAGGGAAATCCTTAGAGTTCAATGTTAATGAAGAAGGAATTATGAGATTTGGGAAAAGACTATGTGTTCCATAAAGTCCAGAGTTTAAGAAGGAACTTTTGGATGATGCACATAGTTCAAATTTCTCTATTCACCCAGGAAACACAAAGATTTATTGAGATCTCTGAGAGAATTATTAGTGGGATAATATGAATAAGGAGATCCCTATGTATACATCAAAGTGCCTAGTGTGTCAGAAAGTAAAGGAAGAGAGTCATAAGTCTAAGGGTATGATGAAACCATTGCCCATACCAGCATGTAAATGGGAGAACATCACCATGGACTTTGTCACCGGACTTCTGAAGATATCCAAAGGAAACAATGAAATCCCGGTTGTTGTGTATTGTCTTAAAAATTCTGCAAACTTTATTACAATTTAAAATGATTTCTCATTGGACCAACTGGAACGTATATATATCAGGGAGGTGGTAAGGATGCATGGAGTACCACTATCTATTGTATCCGATCATGATCCAAGATTCACCTCTAAGTTTTAGAAGAGTCTTAAACATGATCTGGATACTGAACTGAACTTTAGTACAACCTATCATCCTCAAACTAATAGCCAATCTGAGTGAACTATTCAGACACTGGAGGATATGTTAAGATCATGTTCAATAGACTTCAAAGGATGGTGGGACCAACATCTTCCACTGGTTGAATTTTTCTACAATAACAGTTCCCACTTGAGCATCTGAATGGCACCTTATGAATCTCTATATGGGAAGAGGTGAAGAACACCATCATGTTGGAATGAAGTTAGTGAGAATAATCTTCTAGGACTAGAAATGGTCAAAGAAATGGTGGAGAAGGTGAAAACCATTTAGCATCATATCAAGATAGCCTAGATTCGACAGAAGAGTTATGATGATAACTGTCAATGAGACCTTGAGTTTAAATTTTGAGACACGGTATTTATATGCATATCTTCATGGAAGATGTTCATGAGGTTTGGAAAGAAAGGAAAGTTAATTCCTAGGTACATCAGCCCCATCGATATTCTTGATCGTGTTGGGGATGTTGCCTATCGACTAGCACTTCCACCTACTAGGGAAAAAGCACATGATGTCTTTCATGTATCACTATTAAAGAAGTACATACTAGACCCTTCAAATGTACTCTCTTCAGAGGTAGTATAGCTAGAGGATGATCTTTCTTACGAGGAGCAACCAGTGAAGATCTTAGATCATAGAGAAAAAGTTCTATGAAATAAGTCAATGCCCCTCATAAAGGTGTTGTGAAAAAACCACAAGTTTGAAGAAGTAATGTGGGAATTAGAGAAAATGATGAAGCATAGTAACCCACATCTGTTTTAGTGTAGGAAAAGGAAATTTCGAGGGCGAAATTTCTTAAGGGGGGAAGATTGTAATGACCCAAACTTTCATTAATGGAAATTCCTCTTGATCTAATTATATGTATTATTATTGTTATATAAAATTTTAACTTAATTGGTTTTATGTTTATGTATTTTAAAATGCCATTATGATTTTTGATCATTTCTAATATAATTGTTAAAAAGTGATCACAAGATTAATATAAATATAGGGCTTTAACAAATCCAATTTACTCAGAAAAAGGAAGAGATAGCCTCATCCAGCAGACTTTCCCCATATGAAACCCATTTTTCAGAGCTTGGAAAGGAGGTGGTGTCATTGGGCTTTTCTCTTAACCAATCCCAAGATAAGCATGAACATTTTAAGATTGAGAGGAACTAACTATGGGAGAAGTGGAAGTTAATAGAGATTTCCACCCGAGCGATGTTATCTGAGCCACCCCAAGATTCTATCACAGTCGAACACCTTACCCTTCACTCTTATGAGGGTGTTATAAGAGGTTATGTAACAAGACCCTAGAACTATGACTATGTACGCTTTTTTTTATAAATAATGTGAATTCATTTTATTATTGTGACTTTGTAAATATTTTTTAAAACACAAATAGTATTTTTAGTTAATATTCAACTAAGAAATCTATTTTGATAAATTAATGGATTTTTAAATTAAATAATATTTTAATACAATATTATTATTATTATTAAATTACTATTTATTAAATATAAATTATCGTATAATTTTATGAATGCAATTGTAATTTTTATTAAGGTTTGAAAGCTGTTTTTTGTCAAAACCCATGAATTTTTTGTAAATATCAATTTTTATATTAAAAGTAAAAATTCACATATTTATAAAATTATTTAGATAAAATTAATATTATTTTTTGAATTAGGACGTTGAAATTATCCAATGGTGAATTTTTCATAATTTTCTGAGCGTCAAATTTTTTGGGTAAAAATTAAATACTGTTTAAATATATAATGTGTTTATGACATAATAATGACCCAATAGTGATGTAATAAAATAATATAAAAATTATTTTCGGCCAATATATGTTTTACCATTAAAATAATATGATTTTGGGTTTTTTTGATTTATTTTACAAAGCTTTAGTGGACCCTTCAAGGCTTATAAAACATTTTGTCTTTTTAAATTGTTTTCCTTGAGAGTGTGACTCACCTCCACATAAGAAAACCTATTATTTTAAGAAGTTATCCCATTTACCTTATAAAATATTGTTTTCCACTCCCCATTGGAAAAAACCATGGGAAAAAACCATGGGATTGTTTGTGGTTTTGATTAGTTTAATGTGAGGTGTCCCAAACCTAAATAATAAAGAATTAACTCTCCTTTCCTATATAAACCCACCCAAGATTCAACTTAATATTCACTAAAAGCATTTAGAGTTTGTCCAACCTTTGCCCACCTCTCTCTATAATCCTCCAAAGGTGCCCCAATCTCCAAATAATCCTCTCTCAAGCCTCTCCCAAGCTTCTAGGATCACAATTCCAAGTAAGGGATTTCTTCCTTTCTCATTTTTATCCAATTTTCTTTAAGTTGTTATGCCTTTTTTTAAATTAAAAATGTTGGGGTATAATTTTTCACCTTCCCCATACTTATCTCTTTATTTTTGGATAATTGGATACCCCTTTCTCTCTCATTAATGCCTCCCATGTACACCAGTTACCATGTAAGAATTCCGTGAGGGATTTCTCTCTCCTCTTTTACATCCAAGTAATTCTTTTGTATTATGCAAATAAATTACATTATGTTTGTTGGGACATGTATCTATATGAACCCCTTAATGTAAATTTTATGTATATATGATGAGACACCCATTTATCTCTCATCAACCATTTTCATGAATCCTTATGTCACGCTGTTATGCTACCGAAATTGCACTACTTTTTTTCCAAGCCAAGATCATTGTGTAGTGAATACCATACCCTTGTCTCAATCAAGGTTATTCAACTTTATGCACATATACATATCGATTGTTACTTTCATGTATTTATTCCAAATTACTTAATCTTAGAATAACTTATTATGTTGATTGATTCCATGTTATATGATACATATTGCACACTTACGCATGAAATGAAATGTTTAAGAAGGGTGCACCCTGATAGTGCTCCAATGCATTAGGTAAAGTATAGAATCATGATATTTCATGTTAAATGAGTGTTGATTCATGCTAATTAAAGTTAAATGAGGGTTTAATCATTCTTCAAGTGTAATGAGGGTTTACTAATGCTCCATGTGCAATGAGCCTTGGCTCATGCTAATTTCATGTTAAGTGTTGTTGCCACATTTCCATGTTATGATTATCATGCCTTTATGTTCATGATTCTCTTGTGATCCATTGATATGCCTATTATCTAAAATGTATTGTATTCCTCATGTTATTCCATGTTTATTTCCTTACTGGGCTTTATATCTCACCCTTTTCTTATGCATGTCCTCAAGTTATCCCTTGCAATGCTAAGTATGAGAGAATATAGTGGTCATGTAAAGGAAGTTTTCAATAAAGATGTTGTGTTTCATGTTTTAAGTTGTTATGTAATGTTACTAAGCCCCAAAGACACTGGAGGACTTAGGATATATCTTTTGAGATTGTCAAACGCTTCTTGGAAATCATTATCCCACTCATATGTAATTCCTTTCTTCATGAGCCTGGTGAAAGGTAAACATTTAGATGCTAGGTTGGCTATGAAGCACCTAATGTAGGTGAGGTTCCCCTAGAGACCTCTCAACTCTATGAAGTTGTGAGGTGAGGAAATTCCAAGGATGGATTTTGTCTTCTTAGGGTTAAATTCGATGTCACAATGGCATACGACGAAGATGAATAATTTTCCAAAAGTAACACCAAAGGTGAATTTTAGGGGATTCATCTTTAAATTGTGATGCCATAATTTGTGAAAGATAGTTTCAAGATTGACCATGTTGTTTGAGAGATGTCATGATTTAACCACCAGATCATTGACATATCACTCAACAAACATTCCCAAGAAGGGATTGAAGTTACGATGCATGAGGCACTGATATGTGGAGAGGACATTATTTAGAACAAAGGGAATCACTTTATAAAAAACACTCATTGAGGGGCCCTAAAAGTGGTAGCTTCTTCATATCCTTGGGCCATTGAGATCTGGTTGTATCTAGAATATCCATCCATAAAAGACAGAGCCACATATCCAGATGTTGCATCGATCAACAATTATGTGATCGGAACTGAGAAACTGTCTTTTGGGAAATACTGATTAAGGTCCCTAAAGCCAATGAAGATTCTAATCTATCCATTATTATTTTTGATAAGGAATATGTTTTCCAGTAAGATTGTATATTGGGGATCCCGTATGAAGTTGTATTTGATTAGCTTATCAACCTCAACCTCTATTTTGGTATCGTGCATTAGGTGGGTCCTTCTGGCTGCTTTCTTATAGCCCCAGTGATCTTCTGGTAAGCCAAGATGATGAGTGGAGACCTCAAGATCAAGGCCTAGCATTTATATGTAATTCCAGGAAAACACATCTCAATTTTTCTTTAAGAAGGAGGTTTATTCCACATGCTCTTCAACAAGCATATCCACACTGATCAGAGTGGGCCACATGTTGTCTTTAGTGCCCATGTTTATATCACTAAGTTCATCAATTTTGAAGGATACACCTTATTCAAATATAAGAGGGGAATATTTGAGGTCTTCTTCATATTATTCTTCTTCCTCATCTTCATCTTCATCATCTTCATATTCTTCATCCTCTGATGTAGAGAGTATTTTTGAGATGAACTCTCCAATATTGGGAGAGAAATATTATTTTTCTTCAGTGAGTGAGGCGGGATCAGTTTGAGGTCCCATGGGCGGGGCGTGAGCATATTTGATAGGGATTTCCTGACATCATAGGGTTTAGCCCTCTTTTCCATGTCTTTGGACTTGGTGTCCGTAACAGAGACAACACATATGATCGGGTTAGCATCCGGACTTGCACTCTCACATTCAACTTGGTTGATGGATAATACATACTCTTCCTCAAGTTGTTGGAGGGGGTTGGCATGAGCCATTTTTAATCCATTCAGGATAGTAATCCAATCAATTTCGTCAGCCGAAAAATATTTTTCTTCTGAATCATAGAACCCTACGTTGATATAATTTGATTCACAAGAATCAAACTAGATAGTATGCTGACAGAATTATAGAATGATGATGCAGCCAATGCCTCCCTAATAGTATGTTTAAGTTCGTACTTTTTCCATTCTACCAAGAACTCAAAATCTAACATGTGGTATCTAAGCTGAGTTTGAAGCTTCATTATTCCCAATGGTTTCTAATCAATTTTGTCATATCCTAGTAGAGTTTTAGTATAGGGTGTCAAGCTATCTTCCTCATAGACCAGCTGACAAAGTGTCCTTATCGAGAGGATATTGACTCCATATCCATTTTTGATGAATATCCTCCGGACATCAATTCCATTTATCTTCTCGGACACATATAAGGGTTTGATGTGCCCTTGCATGATGGTGTCTTCATCCCTATCTGTGAAGGAGATGATGGCATGAAATTCTTTGGGAATGGTCTCCATCTGATATACTTAAGTTGTTGCTACTTCAACCTCAAACTCTTGGGGACTTAGTGAGGCTTCGATGAGTGCCCCCCCTAAGATATGTGGATAGGCTTAATACATCCAAGATTGATAGTTTCACTGGTACTGAAGCTAGCTGCTTTAAAATATCATATTTCTTCTCCAAAGGTCGGTGCTTCCCAGCTTAGGGTGGCTCTTTTACAGACACCTTAGGGGTTTGAACTTTGGACATAGATGGTTCAGCACTTATAGCTGGGGCCAGTGGTGCTGTAGTCCTTTCCGTGTTTGGTCGAACTAGTCTTCCAATATGCCTTGGGCGATTTAATATTTGTTCTTCCCATGATAGATATTCTAAGATAACCAGCCTTGTATTTCTTCAAATGGGGGAGAAGAATCATTCCTGTTCTTTTTGCGTCTACTGGAGGGTCCTTCCGTGAGTTTCTGCAATGTTAACTATCTGATTTTAGTGTGTCCCGGAATTTGACTCTTGCCATTATCGTGCCTTCCAGAAAACCTCTGGCCTCTTGCTCCGACTCTCTGGCTAGGCATGGGGAATTCAGTTTCATGGCCATAGTATCCATCCGATAAGGGGTCCATCAAGAGAATGAAATTAATGAATACAAAGATTAGTTATTGATCTGATAATGTTTTTTCAGACTGTCTCCTTCTGATGGTGTCGTTTGGTGGGGTGGTACCCGTTGTACCATTTGGCGGGGTATTTACCATTGTACCGTTTGGAAGGGTGGTAGTCGTTGTTCCATTTGGTGGGGCGGTGCCTGTTGTACCAATTCCATTTGTATGAATTCCAAAAGGTTAAACATAGAATTTGGCTTTGGTATCATCTCATCTTCTTGATCTTTATTTCTGCCCTTCTGGCCTTTAGAGAACCGTAGGGCTGAGGAGGATGACTGTGCTATATTGGGAACTTTTGGGGGAATGTTTTTTTTTCAACTATTCCTGGAGGAATCCATAGACTCGATTGATGGTATTCCGAGTCCTCCAATTTTGAAACATTTTCTCCTTATTGGAGACTGTTTGCCATTCCTCTTCATTTCATTAGTATGAGGTGGAAACATACACCACTTATGCTAGCAGCAATCCCAACATGACTTTCTCAGAGTCCACAATATTCTATAGGAGATCCTTGAAAATGAATCATTCATGGATGGTATGTCCCAATATCTAGTGATAGGGACAATAATTTGGAAGGTTGTTGAGACCCACTTCATCAGCTCGCTTTGGCTCTGGTAGTCAGACAAATTACAATTCATAGTAGCTATGAAATAGCCGCAGACCTGGTCATCTCGGAAAGAGTAAAATATATATCTTCTATAAAGACCTGAAATTCCAGTGGAATTTTTTTTCTTAAATACATGGGAATTTTACAAGTCCGCGAATTTTGACGGCACATGATTCCGAGGCCCGGTGTGCTCGGAATCAATTTCTGAAGTTTTATTTGGGTACATTCAGTAAACGTATGAGTGAGTTTTTATAACTTTTAAACCAATTCTTGGAATTGAAATCTAAGGGCACCGTTGAACTTCTAGCTCTGATATTCTCTTAATAATAATTTCACCTCAATGGCAGTTGGTCGAGAATAATAGAATGATGATGCAGCCAATGCCTCCCTAATAGCTGGGGCCAATTAAATATAATTCACCAATTTGAATTTTGTGCCATCAACTAAAATAATAGACAATATATTATTTGTGGTTGGAATTTCTCATTTGGTGGAGCTTGGGAAGAGAAGATCTTGGGAGAAAATATCCCAATGAAGAATAAAGAACGAAGAACAAAGAATGCCGGTGAGGAGTGACTTCAACTTCCTTCCTCGGATCCTAACGGCATGGAGCGTTTTCCACAACCGACCTACCTTTTGCATCATCGTCAACAAGCCGACGCAGCTCAGGATTGGAAGTGTACGACGGACGCGATGAATTATGAACTCCTTCATCTTCTTCTCGTGACTTCATCGTCGACGTCCAACGATCAAAGGTAGGGGATTTATTTTGTGTAATTCTCCTTTTCTTTTACTCTTCTTCAGATTGTAAAGGAATTGTTGCGTGGTTGTGAAACAATTTTTGTTCATCTTTCTTACTCTTTGATGAGCCAAGTGTTACCACCCTAAATGTGGAGGGTGTGAGCTAAACCAACATGGCCCGACCCCTCCGTCATTATTATTTGTGATGATCCTCGACATGGCGACGAAGTGGTGTTGAAGGTGAAGACGACATAGGCAAAGGCCAAACTTTCCGCATCCTCCACGAACCGCGCCACCCCCGTGGCGTTTCAATGCCCCGACCGGGCCGGCCTGGCCTCGTCCTGCCCGTCCGCCCGCCTGGTTGCGCCCTGCCCGGCCGCCCGCTGGCCCGCGTGGCCGTGCACTGCCTGGCCGCCCACTGGCCCTCCTGGCCGTACCTTGCCCAGCCGCCCGCCGTCCCACCTGGCTGTGCTCTTCCCGACCACCCACCGGCCCGCCTGGAGCCCTGCCCGGCCGCCCGCCGGCCGGCCTGGTGTCCTACGCAGCCACCCGTTGGCCACCCTAGTGCCCTGCCCGACTGCCTATCGGCCTGCCTGGCCGCCCGTAGGCCCGCCTGCCGGCCTGCCCGATGGCCTGCCCAATAACCACCTGACCAAACCGTCGCCCTTTCTGTGCTGGTCTCTGGAGCCGGTCTATGCCCCCCCTCACAACGCCCTGGCCGAACCGGCCCGGCCGCTCCCTCATGACGCTCCGGGCCGAACCGGCCTTGAGCCCGGGCCGAACCAAATGGGCTGGCCCACCCAAGGGCCGGGCCAGACCCAACAGGTCTGACCGGGTTGACCCAGTCCGGGCCAGTCCGACTAGGTCAGACCGGACCGGGCCTCTATCGACCGTTTAATTTATTTTGGCCATATCTTTGGCACCGGACGACCATTTGACAAACTGTCAGCAGCGTTGTTTTTCTTCAAGCACGATGGTCCCTTTGAGTATACCGCACTAGAGTTTAGGGTAATGTTGAGATACGGTTAGGTTGGATCATGCACAAATCCAACAGGGCCCCTGGAACTAAAAGGCTAATAACTCACAGACCGGGCGTCCGATTGACACCCCATCAGTTGCGTTGAGACCCATATGATGTGGAGGACCTTTGAGATACTTCTATGTGGGACTTCAAGATAGTTGGAGTATCTACTAGTAGCTCATGGAGTAGATCCTCCTGGAGAGAAGCGAACATAGTGAAGAGACCTAGTAGCTGGCTGAGACTTGACGAATGGTGACCGATTTGACTTGGAGTGACTCGACTAGCCCAGTGGTGAGAGCCATGGTGTCGCGGTAGACCCATAGTGGGGAGCGCCTCTATATGACGCTGCAGATCCATGATACTCGATAGGAGGAGTACCTCAGCAAGATACGAGGGGTATCACCTCTATGTGATGTGGTAGACCGATGGTACTCGGCAGGAGGAGTATCACAGCAGTCCAAGTTTAGTGGGAAGTGCCTCTGTGTGATGTGGGAGGCCCATTGTACTTGATATAGGAAGAGTTCTCCAGCATCCGAGGTTTTGACACTGTGATTGGGGATGTTACTTGATACTACCCCTAGAATAAAATCCTAGTTTGAACTGAGTCATTAACTTTTGTGTTTACTTCATGATTGAGATGGATTACTTGATAAATTAGGTATATATATGGGAATATACCTAAGTGAGGTAATTTTTTGAATTCATACTTTTTGGTTTATCCTTGTTTTATTTTGTGAGACCTTGAGGGTCTCGAGGTCCCTACTAAGTATCTTTATACTCACCCCTGCATGGGCTATGCCCGCACCTCATTGTGCTGGTTGCAGATGACATACAACGCCGACTGAGGATCAAAGTAGCAGGACTGGATGGTACCCAGAGGTGGACCTTACGATGAGTCAGTATATGGAAGAAACTGAAGGACGTGGAGTGCTGAGGAGGCTATCTGTACCTACCCTTTAGGTATTAATCCCTAGATAATGACCTAGTAACTACTTTAATTTTCTTCAGTTGTACTTGTTTTTCAGTTGTACTTGTACCTTCCTGTTGGGATTGTATTCCAACCCCTTTACTTTTCAGCACTCTATGTATATAGTTTTACTTAGTGTTTTGCTTCCAGATTTTTCTCTATTGTGTGCATTTATAGGTTATAAAGGCAATTCCTTCCCAGTTTAGGGATTTACGCCTTTGGTGCTAGTCACCAGCCCCTCGCCTATAGAAGGCGGGCTTGGGGTAGTCACAGCACGGGCCCCTAGGGATGGGTCGTGACATATTCATTCTTCAAACTGATTTATTTTAGCACC
The DNA here is from genome assembly GCA_963277665.1 of Viscum album. Classification (NCBI taxonomy): domain Eukaryota; kingdom Viridiplantae; phylum Streptophyta; class Magnoliopsida; order Santalales; family Viscaceae; genus Viscum; species Viscum album. The sequence continues at coordinate 691,190,940 of OY728164.1, forward strand.
CTATCTCTCGTCTTGTCATGGTGGGGGTGGTTATTGGCATCCAGGGGGTCCTACACTGTTTGGTGGGCCCCTCGCAACTGGGGATGGTGCTAGGGGTGTCTTAAGTGTGACAGAAGCCACTTCAGATTTTTCCATTCTTTTCCTGGGGGATGATGGGTCCACTTAGGACTTAAGATTGGTATATTTTGAGGAGTCTTCTATTATTTGGGAAATGTTAGTGAAATATCTAAACCCACTTGTGTATTTCACCAGGATGATAGATGTTCATAATTCATCCATAAGGTTATCGATGCACATGGAGAGCATCTCATCCTGGCGGAGCGGCCAGTTCGGAGAATAAGTTAGGCCTTTCCATGTGGAAATTAAGTCTGATACTCTTTCATTACCTCAATGTTTTTAGTTCATGAGATCACTAACTATCGTCTTAGGCAGCATTGAACTAAACTATAAGAGAAACTATCACCAGAGGTCCTCCCAACCTATGATTGAATTGGATGGTAGGCTAGTATACCATACAAAAGCCAAGCCCTGCAGGGTTCATACGAAGAACCTGAGTTTTAATGCTTCTTAATTCTCCAGAGTGACCATCATGGGGTCACAATAAGAGTCATATTACATTAAATACTATTCAGGGTCCCTCGAGCCATTGAATACTGGGAATATAGGGTTTCTGAAGTTTGGTGGTGGTGGAACATGCTCACCTAACCAGGGTAGGGTTTGCGCTCGGCTGTATTGGAGAGAGCCTCCCCTCCATGGATTCTAGTCGAGCTGTTAATTGCTCAATAATATTAAAGAGACCTTGATTCATATCTTGTATGGATTGAGCTTGGGTGGGTGCAGCAGTGGCCAAGACTAGGTGTGTCGGTGCTACTGGAATTTGGGGTTGATACCCAGCCGAAGGTATTATTTGTGGGTTTTCCTGAATATATTCTGGCTGCCTTCCCAGTGGGGGGAAGTCTTGATGTCCTTCTGGGTCAAGGTTTAATGGACCTACCAGCTAGGATTCATTCACTGGGATGAGTGACTGTGGCCAAGGAACCTCTTCTGGGAGCACCTACTGATGTTCTGCAGGGGGAACACATTCGACAAGGTAGCTCCCTCGATATAGCTCACCATTAATTCACCCGACCTCTTTCATTTCTTCTTTCTTCTTAGTGAAACTTTCCTCAAGAGTGAGAGAAACATTTATAGGGGGAGGATATGGTGGGTCATAGATGACCTTGGAATTATTTTTCTCCTTGTTGGGGTTTCGAGTGGGAGGTAATGTCGGATTGACTGAGGGAGCGCTCAGATTTTGGATTGCCCTTTGGTTCTGCATATGCACACCATCATGCTCATTGCGGGATTCCTTTAAGAGGGTACCATATTCCTTTTCATCCTCTACCTCTACGTAATTTCTTGTGATATCCGTGGAGTTTAGGTTTGCCATGTTTATTGAGGCATACTACATTGGGGGTGGTGTACCCAGTGCCGAATGGTAGGAAGGATTTCTGCATCCTTTTTTGGACTTTATATTTCCATTCTGTGGTATTATTTGGGTTTCTTGGTGAAGATTAACCCAAAGGGAGCCCTGATCTGACCTCGTAATGTGCCTTTGTCTCAAAGGGTGTGGACCACGAGAAAGGGTGGAATGGATAACTCCTAAATCCATCGTTCTTCCTAGATGAGGGAAGACAGATGTCCCCTATATGGGGACTTGAGGTAAAAAATCCCCCCATCCCTATGGTTTGGGGTTGTTTCTGTTCTTCTATTGATGTGCTACGGCCTAGATTTGTCAGTCTTACGAGGGAATATTGATTTAAAAATACCCCCATCCCTATGGGTTGGGGTTGTTCCTACAATGCAGAGGCAATTTCCACTATTGTAACCTTTTCAATTTCATGTACTCCTATGTGGGTTTGATCCAAGTTTGGAATTGGGACTGCACAGAGTCTTTGGTATTTTGAAGATGTGATCACTGCTTGCTAGTTGGATTCCCTTAGGCGGGAATCTTGCTGGATGTTCTTGGTTTCCTGACTCAGAAGCTTTTTGATGGATTGATCTCTTCGGTCCTGATGCTTTTGAGACTTACTCTAGGCATTTTTTTGTCAAGTATCCCATATTTTATGAGTAGGGATTTTATTTGATTATTACCTTTGGGTGATGGTGTTGCAAGATGTCACTTCCAATGGAGTTCATTTGATGGGACATGCGGTGAATTTTAGAGCTTCGTGTTCTCTCCATCCTCAAATGTAAACTCCAGTCGAGGAATTACCAATGAGGTGATGCAACTTATGCAATGCATGAAGGAAAGCCAGTTCAAGATTTTTCTTTCACTTTTATGATTATGGATTCCATGCAGATGGGAGGGATTCCAGGTTTATTAGATAACAAAGCTCCCTTATCATGTTGACATGGTCCGCATACCCTTCATAGGGTAGGATTTCTTTCAGCTAATGAAGAGTCTCCCATATATTGAGGAGAATGTAATTCATGCATTCTCTAGACAACTCTCCTGGTATGTTGAAGTGAGAAGTGGTCATAGGCCAATACATCACTAGTATATTATCCTTAGTTAGTTGTCTTCTTATAAGCAACATATCATGCTGTTGATCTTCCAGAGGCTCCTCTACTTGATATGAATATCTCAAATGATTCTTATTTATTTTTTTCCAAGAAAATGAGCTGGTGAGAGACTTATTAATATACGGATGGTGTTGGTGTGGCTCAGAAGATGAGTATGTCCCTGGGTTATCCTCTGGTTGAGAAATAATATCACTCATTATAGATGGAGTGCCTAATGTGTATGAATCCTTTCCAAGTGCCTCGACATAGGAGGGTTTTTTCACATTTTTTCCAGCAAGGGGAGTAACTTCCTGCATGTATGAATTTTGGTTGCAGGGAGGACCTTCACAATTGGTGCTTCAATGGCGAGGGATACTATTTTAACTTGATGCCCGAACATAAGAAATTTCCTTACGGTATATACCCTGGGGAGGACCTTCAGTGTGAGCTACAGCAAGGGGAGGACCTTCTTACTTCTTTATGTTACTAAGGGGAGGACCTTCACAACAACTTCCATTGCGGGGAGGTTCTTCTCAATAACCTTCATCATGGGGAGGACTACCATTATGAATCGATACCTAGCTGTAGGGAGAATTTCTGTAGTGCACATCTTGGGGAGGGCCTTTAGGATGTACTATAATGAGGGGAGGATCTTCTTGTTGCTTGATGTTACTATGTGAAGTACCTTCACAACAACTTCCATTGTGGGGAGGGCCTTCACAAGTACCGTCATTATGGCGAGGAATACCATCATGACTGGATGTTCGACTATAGGGAGATGCATATATATAGCGTATACTTGAAGGAGGACCATTAGGGTGGAAGACCGCAAGGGGATGACCTTCTTATTGTTTGATCTTCAGGTCTAGGGGAGGGATACCCCAATGCACATAAAGATATATTCTCTCAATATTGATCATTTCTGGCCCACAGAGTGAGCCCTCATGGGTTCTCTGTGGAGGACCTTCAGAGTAGCTGGTAGAGACATTGCGGGGAGGGCCATCACAATTGCTACTGCCACTTCAATAATTTGGCAATAGACTGTAGTGGTCGTGATATTTTTTTGATATATGTTTGAGGGAATCAAGATCCCCATCTCCCATTAGAGATGGATCATGTATGCACTCTTCATTTTCCGGTTGCCTTTGGCGCATTTCATTTTTGAGCACTCTCTTGTAGGAAACCGGAGCCATTTACTGTTAGTAATGACCTTCATGTACGAGTACCTATCTTGTTGGGTCCCATGATGTCGTTAGGATACGCTTACATGCATCTTAAGTTTTGGTAGGGATATATGCCTACCCTAGAGCAGCCACCACATTGGACTGACATCCCCCAGCTGGAATGAGTATCTGTTCCCAATAAAGTTGTCTATATATCACGATATATTGTCATCGACCCTCATGGACTGGACTAGGGATTCATAACTGCTCCAGAGTGACTAACTTATTTTTTGAGTGATTCATTCCGTTCAAGGAAACTGGGTTGTGGGCCTGGTTTCTTGCCTTTTCTACTGATTCAATGATATATTGCCATGTTTGGATGATATGGTCTGGAATCAACGTCTGATCTTCTATCATTGTCAAGATGTGATGAGATACATCTTTTCCTGGAACAAGTATGAAGTCCCATTCCAATGTCGGAGTAGGAGTTTGTGCCTGCTCGGTTCCTCCATGAGTTTCCAGTAGATACTGGAAGTTCTCATGTGTTGGGACAGAGGAACGAGTCTTCCAAGAATTATCTTCTCCGATTTCCACCGTATTTGACTGGTGGTCTTTATATTCACAAGTGGGGATTTTCATCTGATCTCTTTCCACTGTATTTGTCTCATGGGATTTGTATACATCTACATGAATTTGACTCTACTCATATTTTCTTGTTGCCCTATTTGGATGATGAGTTTATGCGTATCAATAGGTATTTGTGCCTACATATAGCTAGTTGCCGCCCTATTTGGACGAGGGGTTTGAAATGCATCAACAGGTATTTTTTCCTGCATATAACTGGTTTCTTCCCTATTTGGATGACGGGCTTGAAATTCATCAGCAGGTATTTGTGCTTGCATATGGCTGTTTGTCACCCTATTTGGATGATGAGCTTGTTGTGCCTCAGAAAATATACGCATCTGCCTATAGTTTTCCACTCGGTCCACACGGTGGGACTGGCGAGAATTAGCAGGAATGTGCATGTTCTCGTATTGTTCCACCCTATTTTAGTGGTGGGATTGAGTAGAGGGGGAATGGTCGTATGTCTTCCCATTGAATGACACTTCTTTAGTACGACATAGTTTCTCCTCAGAAACCAGGGTGATAGTGTGTTCCAGATTATATATTCATCGCCCTTAGAGGGCAGATCGAGGGGCCTAGGTCTCTGGGAATTTGACATGTTCCCTCGACATAAGGTCCTCTTAAATGGGAAGATGTCTGGTCTTCTAGTGTCAGCAACGATGTTCTCTTGTGGGGGCCCATGAGTAGGACCCCCATGCAGTTGAGATGAAGTTTTCATCATCGAATTAATATATATCCCTAAGATAAAGGAGGTACTAATTATCACGTTCTAGGGAAAAGCTCCCAAAATGGTTTGAGATGACCACCAGGGCCGCCTTGTGCTGGGGTGCCGGTTGTGATAGAGGATTCAGTTGACAGACTTTTACAGATAAGAGGGCGTGTATCACGGCCTCCAGTGTGGGGAGAGTACCATGTTGGTGGTACTCTCTAATAAGTGTATTGGATACCCAGTGTTTAAGACACTGGGTAGGCGAGGGGGTCTTGCTCTTCGTTGGGGCCCTGACCACCTGTAGGATCACTGATGTGTGTGTTTGTATTGGTCATCAGGATGTCATTTTGATCGAAGGTTGCCCAACGGGAACCTGCGACACACATATATGACATACATACCACAAAACCTCATCAAAGTATCATTCTTTAAAACATATGTATATTTGGAAATTCATCTTGGCCCTTCCCCTTTTATTTTTCTATGGGGTGAAGGGGCTTAAGTGGGGTAGAACTGCCACCTTGGTTAAAGATTTATGTCGGGTTCCCCATTTTTGTTATTCCTCCGAGGTGGAACATTTTGCGCATATTGGGGCGAATAAAATGGGACAACATGCAATGTCTTTTTTTCTTTTATTATTAGGGTTGAACAACCACCTTGGTTAAGGATTCACGTTGGGTTCATCATTTTGTTCTGCCTCCGAGGTGGCATATTTTGGGTGATGGTGAAATGGTCCAACAAGGATTATCCCCCATCTCTTTTTACAGAGATGGTTTCCTATCAAATTCACCATTTCTTTTGTTTTGACCCATTCTGCATCATTATCCTTTAAAGAATGTTGGATTAACTCTATAGGGACTGGGAAATTCACCCGTTTCACATTATGAATGAGATTCCATAGTCAAATGGTCCCAGAGGGAGATTGTGTGGGGTCAAGTACTTGTGAAATCGTTCCTCCTTGGATATAACTTTCAAAAATGGTATCCAACGAGTTTATTCATTGAGCCAGGAATGACCAATGACCCATGTATCCATGATTCATGGACCTGATTTTTAAATATAGGCACTCGTTGATTGATGATTCATCCAACGACCCTTGAGGACTCCATTGTTCGAGAGGATGGGAGGTCATGCTCACTGCACCATTTCGGGGGAAGATTATTGACTGTTCAAGGACTCTCTTATAGATTTAATTCATGTTTATATGTTCATGAATCATTGGTTCATTCCCGAAGAGTGTGTCCATGGTCTACCCTTGGATTGCAAGATCATCATAGGCATGAACATATTTGATTATATGGAGGGACTACAAACTTGAGCTACAAAATAAGGCACTCTGGAGTTTATCGTCATTGAGGGGGGACAAAAGGTGATTTGATGTTCGGATCAGACCCATAATATGGATTTCCTACACATCTTGAATATATGAATAAGAACCCAGATAGTTTAGATTGTGTAGGGATTACGCATGGGAGTTTTTCATTTGAGGGGGACATGTCTGGGTGGACCCATTTAGATGGGTACCCTTTTGATATCGAGCCTTCAGGTAGGCATCCTTCGTATCCTGGTTTGATCAGGAATCAATGTTCTTATAGTTCAAAATCATGCTGATGTTTTAATCATCACAAACCTCTAAGCCCACATGAGTCATGATCAATGTGAGAAACAAGAGGATGTGAAAGATTCAACAAAGAACATGCCTCCTATCTTATTGGTGGGAGAGGGAGAGCCCATGGAAGAAGAGGCCAGGGAGACTATGGGAGAGGGTGCAAAGTGATGAAACTTTCAATGTGAAATGACATTAAAGGTCACGCGGCCCAACCTTAGAATATTCAGGATATACCTTAGTGGTAGGGCCCTGAAATATGTCCTAATAAGGGGAGTAGTTTCATCCTCATAAAAGGGGGGAGTGAACATAACTCCTTAGACTGATCACTATTCCTTATTGAATGGAAAAGAAAGTGATAACCCTTAATCCCTAGAACAGGGAGGTTCATGTAGGATTCCCAAGGTTGGACTTCGGGTTACCATGGGAATGTAGACGCATAGGTATTTCCAAATCCTGAATCATTGTGGGGAGAGCCTTTGTGACTTCGCTTACCATTGGTATGTAGACTCAATGGGGTGCGCTGATACACCCGATGGCCTGATCATACTAGACTAGTGGATTTGGAGAAGGCTTTAGCTAGATTTTGGCAAACTAGTTAGTGGAGAGATTATGGAGGACTGGAAAGTAATGGAGGGGTGAGGTTGTAACTAAAGCAAATAATACCCAAAAACACCCCATTCTGTGTACTTGTTTCTTATATGGGATGTGGGAGGTTCCGCATGCCATAGTGGTATGCAGGAAGAGGGTTCATCCATGTACTAATGTGGTACACATTTATGGGTATAGATCACCACATACCATAGTGGTATGCATCCCACATTGCTGCTTTGTTTTTCAACCGCATACTGATGTTGTACATGACACCAGGTTTAGTTCATGTAGCGGTGCACTACGTGGAGCACCATATTAAAGGAGGGTCAGGGGTATCATCATTTTTGGGGAGTTCATCTGTGAAAATTATGTGGTTCTCAGTTCACCAATTAGGTTATTAGTTTTATTATTATTCAATTCCCCAGTTTTATGGTTCGCGACCGGCTATACATATGAACAGAGTGGTTCGCAATTTGTGCTTCACCGATGAATCAAGAATAAATCTATAATCATCTCCAAACTCTTTCTTCAAACCTCTGATTCTCATTCAATCTTTCTTCATCTATCCTCTCATCCTTCTGAATGTTCTCCTTTTATAGAGAATCAGAGAAATTGTATCTATTGGGCACGCGACACCATTTGAAGAGGCCTATGAAGAGATATCCTGACACGTAGAAGACTCGGTCAATTTGGGGTTTACGGAGGCTTCAGTTTGTGATAATGGTTTTCAGAACCCTTTTGGTTTATTTCATCCCTGAACTGATAAGTTCTTCAAATGGTACATGGATGGGCTTCATGTGCATGAGTCCTTTGGTGATGCGGTTCACATTATTCCTTGTTCGCTAGCCATCGCTCTGCGGGCCAGCGCCTTGCGGATCGTTCCACGTACCTGGTGGTTTTCGATCTAGGTGGTCCGTAGACCTTTCCTGGTGATGGTACACGAGCAACTTGAAATTCTTGAAAACATGAATTCATTTAAGTTTCTTCTGAAATTTTTTACTTGATTTGAGTCCATTAACCTTGCTAGACTTGTTGGAGTACTTGCTTCCTTCTGCAAAGTGATTATGGGGGTATTTCCTTCCCTTGGTGGAATATTCAGGACCCTATAGATATCTTTTACACAAAATGTTTCATAAGATGAAAAATTAGGTATTATATGTATTTATATGTGAAATGAAAGTGTAATTAAATCAAATATTTAAATAGAACACCATGGATGAAATAAGGATCTCATTTTAACATCAAGAAATTTAGTTCATCCTATGGATACCCACTGAGAGAGGATGTCTTTTGGATGCTCCTGTAGTTACATTTATCAAGAATATTAGTGCCCCCACGGGTGAGCAGTGTGGTTGGGGTGGGTGGGGTTTTGGGCATGTGTTGTGGAGTCAAGTCCTCGGGTGTGTTTTCTTTCCTTGTGTGAGTTGTAAAGAAATTTTTATCAAGAATATTAGATAATTATCTAAGGTTACAATTTCTCTTTAGTGTATAGTATTTTTTATAATAGATTATTTTTTATCCAATTTTCATTTATGTTTTATGGGAGATCCTCATACAACGGTTTGAATCACTTTTTCTTGATCTAATGATTGCCATTATTTTTTTAAAAAAACCCTCAACTCCTAGAAAATATCCAACTAACACTTTGTTGAGGGGTAATAACCCATGAAAGAGATACTTAAGAGGAAGCATAATCATGACCTAAACCCTACTAGAACCCCTTCTTTTGGTCCCAAACAAGGATGATAACCTGAGATCGGGGGTGAATCAATGTATATATATTTTAATTGTAACAAAAAAAATTTACTAATGAAAATTACTCTTGATCTGATTAAATGTATTATCGGTAAGATGGTTAAATAAGACATATGCACTTCTTTGGTTTTATGTTTTTGGATTTCAAAATACCATTATGAATTTTTACCATTTCTAATATATCTGTTGAACAATGATCACATGATTATTATAAATACATGGCTTTAACAAATCCAATTTACTCAGACAAAGGAAGCGATGGCCTCATCCAATAGAATTGCTCTGTATGAACCCCATTTGTAGAAACATGGAAAGGAGGTGGCGTCACTAGGATTTGATCTTGAACAATCCCAAGATGAGCATCAACACGTTAAGCTCAAACGGAACCTCCTATGGGAGAAGTGTAAGTTGATAGAGATCACCACCTGAGCAATGTTATCTGAGCCACCCCAAGAGTCTGTCACCATCACACACATTACCCATAGGTCATATGCAGGTGTTATAAGGGGTTATGTAAAAATACTCTATCACTATGATTATGTACATTATTTTTGTATAGAATAAAGAATATACATTCATTTTATTATTGTTACTTTGTAAATAGTTTTTAAAGCACAAATAATATTTTTAGTTAATATTCAATTAAGAAATATATTTTGATAAATTAATAAATTTCTAAATTAGATAATATTTTATAAAAATATTTTTACTAAATTAATTTTTAATAATTATAAATTATCGTATAATTTTTATGAATATAATTGTTTTTTCTATTAAGGTTTGAATGTCTTTTTTGTTAAAACCCATGAATTCTTGATAAAAGTCAGTTTTTATTTTAAAATTATAAAATCATATATTTAGAAAATTATTTATATAATGTTAATATTATTTTTGGAATCAGGACATCAAAATTATCCAATGGTGAATTTTTTATAATTTTTCGAGACATTCGAATTTTTGGGTAAAACTTAAATACCGTTAAATTATATAATGAATTTTACGACATCATAATGATCCAATAGTGATTTAATAAAATAATATAAATGAGTTGTTATAAAAATATACATTTTACCAATAAAATAATGTTGTTTTAGGTCTGTTTTATTTATTTTACAAAGCTTTAGCGGACCCTCTAAGACTTATAATGCATTTTAACTTTTTAAATTGATTTCCTTAAGAGTGTGACTCACCTCCACATAAGAAAGCCTAATATATTAAGAGTTTCGGCCATTTTCCTTATAAAATAATGTTTCCCACTCAATTTTTTCAAAACCCATGGGAAAAAACCATGAGTTGGTTTGTGGTTTTGATTAGTTTAATGTGTGGTGTCCAAAACCTAAATAATAAAGAATTATCTCTCTTTTCCTATATAAACCCACCCAAGCTCCCACTTCATCTTCACTAAAAGTCTTTTTAACTTGAAAAATCTCTTCCCTCCTCTCTCTATAATCCTCCCAAGTCTCCCCAATCTCTCAAGAATCCTCTCTTAAGCCTCTCTAAAGCCTTTGGGATCACACTTCCATGTAAGGGATTTTCTCTCTCTCATTTTTGTCCAAGATTATTTATGTTTCTATACCCTTGTATATTAAATTAAAAATTTTGGGGGTATGATTCTTCACCCCACATACTTAAATAAATTTTTTTTAATTATGATATAGCCCTTTCTCTCTCATTAATTCCTCCCATGTACACCTATTACAATGCCGAAATTCCATAAGGGATTTCTCTCTCCCCATTTACACTCAAGAAATTACTTTGTATTATGAATCTAAATTCCATTAAATATGATGGGACATGTATCTATATGACCCCTTACTATATATTTTATGTAAATATGATGATACACCCCTTTATCCCTCATCAACCATTTTTATGAATTCTTATGTTACACCGTTATGCTACTGAAATTGCACCGCTCTTTTCCAAGCCAAAGTAATTGTGTAGTGAATACCATGCCCATTTATTTATTAAGGGTATTCACCTTTATGAACATTTACTTATTTATTATATAGTTTCATATATAAATTCCAAATTCCTTTATCACAGAATAAATGATGAAGTTTAATGAATCCATGTTATATGATCCATGTGGCACACTTATGCATGAAATGAAATGATTAAGAAGGGTGCGCCCTGATAGCGATCCAATGCATTGGGTAAAGATTGATATCATTATATGTTAAGTATAATGAGGGTTTAATCATGATAATTCATGTTAAATTAGGGTTTACTCATGATCTATGTTCAATGATCCTTGGATCATGCTAATATCATATTAAATGTAGTTTCCACATTTCCATGTTATGATAATCATGCTATATCAATCCTTTATGTTCATGTTTCTCTTGTGCTCCATTGATATGACTATTGCCTAAAATGTACTATATTATTAATGTTATGCCTTATTTACTCCCTTACTTGGGTTTATAGCCCACCCTTTTCTTATACATGTCCTCAGGTTATCCCATGCAATGCGAAGAATGAAGGAATATTATTGTCATGTAAAAGAAGTTTTCAATAAAGATATGTATTTTATGTCTTAAGTTGTTATGTAATGTTCCTAAGCCCAAAATACACTAGACCCTTCGATATTTTATGGTTTATTAAGTGAATATTTTATGTAATAAATCATGTTTAAGTGTGTAATAATGAACAAGGTTGTTATAATTGGTATCTGATGATGGGCTTAGTTATTTTTGGGATTAGGATTAGAAAACCACAATGAAAGCCTTAGGTATAAGACTAAGTATAATAAATAACATCCCTAAATTTTTTTGAGTATTGATTAAGTGGTTTATCAAGAAAACACATCCCTGTCTGGATACGAGCAGGTAGAGGTGGCTATAGAACAGATGTATGTAGGGGTAAAATCCGAAAACACTGGTTTGAGATAGACTCGAATGGGAACTAGTTCACAACAACAAGACTTGATGCACTATTTTTTGTGACACTCCTGGGGAATATTCTTTGGTAAATTCATGAGTTTATTATGAACCATTATTAAGCTAAAAAATTCCCCTAAGAATATACGTTGGGAAACAGATCATGGATAACATAGATTGAAGCTTATAAGTTCATAAGTTAAGGAAATAAAATTAATTTATAAGTCATCCATTTTTTTATTTGGATTACCCTTTATGTTTTTCCCCTAAATTTCCTTTTATTATATCCAATGGTTGGTAATAGGAGGACTTGAGCTAACAACCAAAGTGAAAATCAATGTGATTAATGTTCTAATGAGATTTCCAATCTGATGGGAGTAGGAATCATGGAATTTGTCATGATACTCTCTTAGTTAACTCAAGTTTTGAATAGAAACATGGGTTAAGAGGAACATTCAACTCACCCTAATAAAAAAAAGTCACAATCTCGATCTTCATAAGAAAAAACCTCCTACTTTTAATGGATCATCTGATCCCTCAATCGTGGAATAATGGATCAACTACATAGAAAAGATCTTCTCCATCCTTAAATTTTTCAAAAAAGAGAATGTTCTTATTGATGCTTATCATATGGAGGGTGAAGCTGATCAATGGTGGACATTTATCAAAAATATGAAGCCTAAGGAAGAGATTGAGGAGTTATAATGGAAGGATTTCTAGAAAATGTTTTTTTGATAAATATTTTCCTTGCATCCTCCAACTTAAGATGGAAAGGGGCTTCCCTGACCTCATGAAAAAAGACGACGAATCCATCAGAGCGTATGAGGAAAATTTCACAAGGATTGCATGATATGCCTTTGAATTTTTCAGTACCCATGAATGCAAGGTTGACCACTTATTTGGTGGGATAAAGCCTAGCCTATAGAATGACCTAGAGATCCGTGGTTTCGATAGCTATGATGAAATTTTCTGATGTTACCTCAATGTCGAAATAGAGATCTAAAAATATTAGGGGTTTCATGGGGATAAGAAGCATAAGGTGGACTTCAATTCTAGCGGTCTGATAGATAAATCCAATGGTGATAAGAAAATACAGCACCCTACTTGAAAAAGGTGCGGAAAGAAGCACCCCATACATTTCCTAAAGGGGAAGAGGAAATGATTTAGGTGTGGAAGAGATGGGTACCAAGAAATTAACTACCGACAAGAAAAACCTACAGCTGCGACAAAGGAGAAGAACACTTCATTAGACCCTCAACATGTTGTTAATTTCTTAAACTACAAAGAACTGGGGAACTTTGCAAACCAGTGCCCTAAGACAAGGGTTTTTAGAGGAAACCAACATCCTCCAAGGAAGAAAGGGTGATATTTTTACATCACTACCACTTAAGTGAAACCTGACAATGAAGTGGTGACAGGTACACTAGTTATTCATTCAAAAATAGTGAATTTACTTTTGATTATATTTCTATTCATTTTTTATATCCCAAAAGTTTAATAGAACAATCCCAACACCACCACAAATCAAGGAAGTAAATATGTCGATGAGAATGACAAATGGGGAACTCTTTACATCCCAAGAATATAACTCCTCCCCTATCATAATTTGTGGATTGAACTTTATGATGAACCTAATCATAATTCCTCTAGTGTAATTTGATTCAATTATTGACATGGATTAGATTTCTTTATATAGAGACAACATAAATTTCTATGGGAGGGAAATCACTCTCCATATGGAGAATCTACCCCCGGATTCTGTACAAGTGTAAGGAGGAGGATGAATCTTCTTTAGCACTATTATATCAAGTGTGGATATTAATTCCCTATGAGAAATCATATCTGACTTAAATGATTGATTCCAAGGAAGAAACCATCCTTGAATAAATACCTATTGTGAGGGAATTCACTGAAGTGTTTCACGAGGAATTGCTTGGTCTTCCTCCTAGAAGAGATGTTTAATTCTCAATTGATCTTATACCTAGGGAATTGAAAATGTCAAAGACTCCATATGGAATGGCTGTTGTGGATCTTGAGGAGCTAAAGAAACAACTATAGGAGAATTTGGATAAAGGTTTTATATGCCCAAGTGCTTCACCATGGGTTGTACCAGTCCTCTTCATCAAGAAGAAGGATGGGTCAAGGCTCCTTTTCATTGATTATCGTGAGCTCTGAAAAATCAAAATAAAGAAAAAGTATCCTCTTCACCAAATTGATGAATTATTCGATCAGTTACACAGAGCAAAATACTTCTCCAAGGTGGATTTCCAGTCAGGATATTACCATGTAAGGGTGAAGAAGGAGGATATCCCTAAGACTACTTTTGGTTCAAAGTACAGGCACTATGGATACATATTAATTCCTTTTGAACTCACTAATTCTCTCGAAATCATCACGAACTTGATGTATATAGTCTTTAGAGGTTAACTCGAAAAATTTTCAGAATTATTTATAGACGATATTCTAATATACTCCAAAACCATGGAGGATCATGAAGAGAATATAAGCACTGTACTAGAGACCTTGTGAAAGGAGAAGCTCTATACAAAGTACAAAAAGTGTGAGTTCTGGTTGAAGGAGGTCTCATTATTGGGTCACATCATCACAAGAAATGGGATATATCTGGATCCCTCCAAGAAAACTACAATTGAGGGATGGCCGAGGCCAACATCAGTAACAGATATCCGTAGCTTCTTGGGGTTAGCTGAATATTATCACTGATTTGTGAGAAATTTATCACGATTGTCAAACACTCTTACCAAGTTAACTCAGAAGGGAGTTATGTTTTCTTAGAGTGATTAATATTAAGAGATATTCAAGGATTTGAAAGAAGGCTTATCACTACACATGTGCTCACACTACCCACAAGTGGATAACTTTTTGTGGTATTTAGTAATGCTTCGAAGAAGGTATTGGGTTGTGTGTTGATGAAAAATGAAAAAGTAATTGCCTATGATTAAAGGCAATTGAAAGTTCATAAGAAAAATTATCCAACACATGATATGGAGTTGGATGCAGTAATCTTCACTTTAAAAATACGGCAGAATTACCAATTTGGGGAGAAGTGTGAAATATATACGGATCACAAAAATACTCAAGTATATATTCACATAGAAAGAGTTGAACATGCACCAAAAAATATGGTTAGATCTGATCAAAGACTATGACTACTCAATCCATTACCACCCTGATAAAGTGAACAAGGTAGAAAATGATCTATGAAGAAAGGACCCAACAATTATATCATTGATGAGAATTGAAAAGGATCCAATCTTCTTAGATTTGATGAAGATGGACATGGGAATAATAAAGAAGGAAAAAATATCAATCCTTTCACAAATGATTTCTCAACCATATCTTTTGTGAAGGTTAAAGGATGATCAAAAGGATAATTTGGGAATTCATAAGAATGTGGAAACTATCAAAAAAGAGAAATCCTTGGATTTCAATGTTAATGAAGAAGGAATTGTGATATTTGGGACAAGACTATGTGTTCCATCAAATCTGTAATTAAATAATGAACTTTTGGATGATGCACATAGTCTGAATTTCTCTATTCACCTAGGAAAAACAAATATGTATCAAGATCTCTAAGAGCATTATTGGTGGGATAACATGAAGAATAATATTACTGAGTATGCATCAAAGTGACTGGTATGTCAGCAAATAAAGGTTGAGTGATAGAAGTCTAATGGGATGATGCAACCATTACCAATACCAACATGGAAATAGGAGAACATCACCATGGAATTTTTCACCAGACATTTGAAGACATCGAAAGGAAATGATGCTATTTGGGTTGTTGTGGATCTTCTTATAAAGACTTCACACTTCATTTCAATTTGAGAGAATTTATCATTAGATCAATTGTAACAGATATATATAATATAAGTGGTAAGAATGCATGGAGTACCACTATCGATTGTATTTGAGAGAGATCCAAGATTTACCTCTATGTTTTGGAAGAGTTTTCAATATGTTCGGGATACTGAGCTGAACATGAGTACGGATTATCATCCTCAAACTATTGGAAAATCTATGTGGACTATCCAAACACTTGGGGAAATGTTGAGAGCATGCTCAATGGACTTGAAAGGAGTTTAGGATCAATATATTTCTCTAGTTGAGTTCTCTTATAACAACAGTTTCCACTCAAGCATCCAAATGGATCCTTATGAATCCCTTTACAGGAATAGGTGTAGAACACTGTAATGTTGGGATGAAGTTGGGGAGCAAAAACTCCTAGGTCCATAATGGTCAAATAAATAATGGAGAAGGTTAAGACCATCCAACAACACTTTAAAGCTGCTCAGAGTCGAAAAAATAGCTATGTGGATAATCATTAACAAGACCTAGAGTTTGATGTCAGAGATATGGAATTCCTCCACATATCACCATGTAAGAGAGTTATGAGATTTGAGAAGAAGGGGAATCTTATTCCAAGGTACATCGACCCATTTGAGATCCTTGATCACATTGGAGTAGTGGCCTATCAACTAGCACTCCCACTGAACCTATCTCAAGTACATGATGTATTCCATGTATCACTCTTTAGGAAGTACATACCCAACCCATTACATGTACTCAATCCAGAGGTGCTTTCATTGGATAATGACTCTCTTATGAAGATAAGCCGATGGAGATCTTATATCATAGAGAAAAAGTTCTACAAAATAAGACAATGCTCCTCGTCAAGGTGTTGCGGAGAAAATACAAGTTTGAAATCTTTTATCCTATCTATTATGGAAAATATATAATTATGGGATTTCCCATTTCCTATATGTCCCACACTAGTTGAGTATAAAGGCATGATATATAATGATTATCATAACATGGAAATGTGTAAACTATAGTTAACATTTTATTAGCATGAGCCAAGGCTCATTGAAAATAGAGAATGAGTAAAACCTCATTGAAATTTAATTAGAATGAGTAAATCCTCATTACACTTGACATATCATGATACTAATATTTACCCAATGCATTGGAGCGCTATCAGGGAACACCATTCTTAATCATTTAATTTCATTCATAAGTGTGCCACATGGATCATATAACATGGATTCATTAAACATAATCATTTATTACAAGATAAAGTAATGTGGAATTTATATATAAATCTCTATAATCAATAAGTAATTGTGCATAAAGGTGAGTACCCTTGATAAAGAAATGGTCATGGTATTCACTACACAATGACTTTGGCTTGGAAAAGTGTGGTGTAATTTTGACAGCATAATGGTGTGACATAAGAGTTCATAAAAATGGTTGATGAGAGAGAAAGGTTTGTATCATAATATGTACTTGAAATTGACTGTAAGGGGGTCATATAGAACCATGTCCCAATATATGTAAAGTAATTTAGATACATGATACAAAGGAATTGCTTGAATATAAATGAGGAGAGAGAAATCCCTTATGGAATTTTAGCATGGTAAAAGGTGTACATGGGAGGAGTTAATGAGAGATAAACGGATCTATCATAATTAAAACATAAGGAAGTATGGTTAAGGTTCTAAATCATACCCCAAAATATTTAATTGAAAAGACAAGGGTATTACAACATAAAGAATCTAGGACAAAAATGAGAGTGGAAGAAATCCCTTACTTGGAAGTGTGATCCCAAAGGCATGGGAGAGGGTTGAGAGAGGCTTGTTGGGAGCTTGGTGCACCTTGGAAGGATTCTAGAGAGAGGAGGGAAGAGGTTGGTATATCTCCAAAGGCTTTTAGAGAAGAGGAACTGGGATTTTGGTTGGGCTTATATAGGAAACTAGAGGGAATTATTTATTGTTTAATTTTTGGACACAACACATTAAACTAATAAAAACCAAAAACCGAACCATGGTTTTTTCCAAAGGGGATTGGAAAAAATTATTTTATATGTCCAATGGCCTAACTTATTAAAATATTAGGCTTGCTCATGTGGAGGTGGTCACACTCTCAAGGAAATCAATTCAAAAAGTTAAAATGTTTTATAAGTCTTGGAGGGTCCACTAAAGATTTGTAAAATAAATCAAACAAACCTAAAATAACATTATTTTAATTGTAAAACCTATATTGACCGAAGATATCATTTATATATAGAATATTATTACATAAGAAACAAAATATCTTCAGTAGTTGATTCAACCTCTCAATATCTCAATTTCATCAAAAAAAAATCCATGACTCTATCACATGATGGATAGAGAGGAAGACTTGAGATGGATATTTGGAAAATAAAATTAGTGATCTGAATATGAAATAATTTTATAAAAAAAAGATACATATTAATCACGTATATTTTCTTTTTATATTTCATATGTCATCTGGGATGCGTATGAATCATCCAAACCTCAATCTGATTCATGGTGCAATATGTATGACTCTATGTGCATCTTTTTATCTAAAATTGATATTAGTTTTAGTAAAAAAGTCAATTGAAATAATAAAAAAATGAAAACACATTCATATTATTTTTAAACATTGGGAAAATTATCCATAATCTATGTGTTCCATGTATAAATTATCCACACCTTAATATGATACATGATGTGCTTGGTATGAATAAATGTTTATGTTATCAGTTTATAATCATCATTTTGGTTGAAAATGTGTCACTCATTGAAAAATAATAAAAACCCCTCAGATTGTTTTAACATTTTTTGAAAATGATTTATAATTCATTTTTCAGATGTATAAATCTTACAAAAATCAAAATTATACATGAAGATATTGATATAAATCAAAGTGTATGTTTTTAGTTTAAAAAGTTATTGATCCCATACTTGTGAGAGGACTATAGAAACACTTGGGGAAATGTTGTGAGCATGCTCAATGGACTTGAATGGAGTATGTGATCAATATATTTCTCTAGTTGAGTTATCTTATAACAACAGTTTCCACTGAAGCATCCAAATGGATCCTAATGAAGCCCTTTATGAAATTTCATTTAACAAGAAAACAAGAAAACATGGAGATATGATAGTAGTAATAAAAACATCCAAAAAATTATAATGTAAATCAAAAGACTATCCTGAGCATCCCAAACTCCGTCTTGATCATCTTCTATCAAGCTCCATACTAAATAGAAAGTAGTCAAGTGTTCGATGTTGTATGATTCCATTTATCAACAACTTAATTCATGTAATCTACCTCGTGTACCAAATGGTGACTCGAGAGGGTGTGAGATAAATCTTATGGGGCCACCACCAAAAATTTCTATAACATCTAACCCATGTAATGTAAATGTAACTATGCGAAAACATGTATATATATAATTTAATGTAGTAAAATGTAATTAAATACCCAAGTACATTTATCATCCCTTGGATGGTGTCTGAACATGTAACTAGATTAATTAATTGATTGTTACCAATATATAAATAAGCCACATGTTGAAAATAGTGAAGGTTCCAAGATGTATCAAGGTTACATGAAATGATATTTAGTAATGATGTTACAAGGTAATATATAGGGCATCATAGAATTCAAGAGCCACCAACTAGGTTATAATTGTATCCTAGTTAATGGTAAGAGTGTAATTCAAGAAGCATAGTACAAGGCATTCAACAATAAGTCACATATCGAGTCCATGGAGTCAATCCAAAGTAAAACAAGGCTATTAAATTACTGGGATTGATGGTATTTAACCATGGAACATACTTTACAATGATGGATCCAAGGAGTTTATCCAATTATTTCTATAATAATACTAGAGGGATCCTACGGTGTCATACCAGGTATCCAGAGATTGAAAAATATCAGGTTCTAGTTCATTTTCCACCTAAGAATGATGTATGATTGAATTAAAATGGGGTTCCCGAGTGCTCAAGGAATTACCTATAGAATCCAAGGTGAGATCTAGTCAGGCCACTCTTATATGATAATGATTTCATATAAAATTATATATAGTTCAGTCCATTACCTTTCATTAGTGTGATAATGATAAATGAGTATGCATCCATTTAATCATGTCTTAATTAATCAATAAATATATTTGGTTCAATCCTTTCCTTATATTACTGTGACAAGGACATGTAGAATGAAACCATTCATTTAATATATTTAAGGAATTTTAATAAGAATTAATTAATTTTTTACCTTCCATAAACATGGTATGGGGTGCTAAGGACGTGAAACCTAATATTCAATTACATATAAAAAGGGAATGTTATATACTCAGTATACCTTCCAATTCCTATTTCACATAATTTTGTTAATTAAAGAACTAGCCATATATGTCCCAAGTGGTGAGAATACATGGTAATTTACATTATAAAATTCACAATATAAATCAAGCCATTTAATATAAAATAGTTACCCTTAGGAAGGTAAATCCAAGGCACACCCAAATGATGGCTCAAACATGTCAAAACACTAAATCGAAAATTTTGAACAAACCTACAACATGGGTGGAATGAGTTGTGGGAATAACCACTAAAAACTAATCACATATTTGGAAGTAGAATAACCATATGGTTATAATTATTATTATCATGGAATATAAATTCAATAATGGATGACCAATGAAATGGGTAGGCCCCACATGACAAGTCCAAAATCCACAAAGTTGTGGGATGATTTATAAACAACCCACCTTAGGATATTATAACTCTCCTCCTCCAATATTATCCTCTAATTTGTATTGGATCAAAGTAGATCTGAGAAATGCATAAAAACACTCACACCTTGAAAAATAGGTTGAGTGAAAGAGACGCATAATGGTATAAACAAAGTCGAGTAATACCGTTCCACAACCAACGTGAAAAATGGAAGCTTGATCAGATCCCAGATGAAGGAGATCTTTTTATACCAACATTAGGCCTTAAAAAGCTATACAATGGGATGAAAGGTGCCTAATTCTGCAACAAATCATATTAGGGATGAAGGCTAGGTAAAATAGACCATTAAGGGTAAAATGGTAAAATTACACAAAAATTAGCTTGTGCATGGTTTGGCCGCATGGTTTTCCAAACCATGTTCCCACCATGCATGAGAACCAAGGAAAAATGAGCACTCGCATATCTAGGACACATGGTCTAAGAAACTATGCACCAACTATTTGGTAATGCTTTGTCCAAAAAGGCATTCCACCTGCACTGTTTTCTCTAACCGTGTAGACTTCCCCAATGGTTTACTATAAACCATGAATCATGCCTATTTCTACAAAAAAAAATTGAATTTTAGCCTCCAAAAAATACCCAGAAACCCACATGAACTTTTCCAACTCAATAGGCATCCACATTAAGTCCGACATAAAGAATTAGACTGAAATTTAAAGTATCCACACTAGAGTGAAAAAATAGGTTCTTACACAGACACATTAATATTGTTTTGATTCTTTATGAAAATGATCCATATGTCATCTGGGATGCGTATGAATCATCCACACCTCAATCTGATGCATGGTGCGATAGGTATGACTCTACGAGCATCATTTTATCTAAAATTCATTTTAATTTTTGTAAAAAATTCAATTGAAATAATCAAAAAATGAAAACACATTAATATTATTTTTAAACATTAGGAAAATGATCCATAAGACATGTGTTCCATGTATGAATTATCCACACCTTAATATGATAAATGATGTGTTTGGTATGAATAAATGATTATGTTATTAGTTTATAATCATCATTTTGGTTGAAAATATGTCACTCATTGAAAACTAAGAAAAACCCCTCAGATTGTGTTAACATTTTTTGAAAATGATTTATAATTCATTTTTTAGATGTATAAATCTTAAAAAAATCAAAATTATACATGAAGAGACTGATATAAACCAAAGTTCATGTTTCTAGTTTAAAAAGTTATTTTAGTGAAAAATACTTGTGAGATACTCAAACCTTTGAAAACAGACTCATATTATTTTGATACATTTGGACCATAATACATATATCATTTGATGAATGTATGAATTATCCACACTTCAATATAATTCATATTGTGAATGGTATAAATCCTTGTGTGTCTTACATTAAAAATGATTTAATTTTTTAAAAAGTCAACTGAAAAACTCAAAACCAGAGAAATTCATTTGTATTTTTTTGATTATTTTGGAAAATGATCCATAGGTTTTATGTCAAATTTAGGATTCAGCGTCACCTTAATCTAATAAATAATGATCCCAGTATGAAAAAGTGTGTTTCTTATCAGTTTAAAATTAATAATGTAGTTCAAATACTGGAACTCACTGAAAATAAAGAAAACACACAATTATTTTCATGATAATTTATAAAAATGATTTACATGTAATTTTTGACAAGTTGGAATTATTCTCATATCAAATGAACACACAATGTGACTGGTATGACTCAAAGTTAGTGTTTATGGTTTAAAATACAATTTTAGTGAAAAAGGCATGTTATGTACTCAAAAATGAAGAAATACATTCAGAATATTTTGATACATTAGGAAACGATCCATAATTAATTTTGGATGCGTAATAATTAGCCGCATCTCATTTTGACCCACTGTGCGACATGTCTGACTCCACCATCATCTTTTTATTTAAAATTGAGATTAATTTTTGTAAAAAATACATATGACATACTTGATACCAAGAAAATGAATTCAAATTGTTTTGAAATATTACTAAATTAATCCATAAGCCATTTTATATGTGTAGGAATCAACCTCACCACAAATTGATACATAATGTTTCCAGTATGACTCAATGTGTCTGTTATCATTTTAAAAGGGACATTTAAGTTCAAAAAGTGTCACTCATAGAAAACTATGAAAATAATATATTATTTTATTTATAATGTTTTACAATTATTCATAATTCATTTATTATGTTTCAAAATTTGTTTCATATCATACCATCACATGATTTGACTAGAATGACTCGTAGAGCAGATTTCTAGTTTAAAATGACATTAAAAAAATGATGTAATGAAAACTAAACTAAAACATTAATATTGTTGTGTTTATTTATTAAAATGACCCATATATCATTTAGTATGTTTATAATTCTTTTTCACATCAATCTGATATACGGTGTGACCATTATGACTCTATGTGCGGATTTTTACATAAAACTAACATTAATTTTAGTAAACAAGGAAACTATCATACTTAAAACCAAGGAAAAACATTTTTATTATATTTATACTTATATAAAATGATCCATATTTTATTTTTAATGTGTATTAATCACCTGAACCTAAATACAATACACTATTTTCTTAGTTTTACTCAAAGTGCCCATTGTTTGTTTAAAATTTTCATTTTAGTTTGAAACTTTTCACTCACTAAAAACCAATAAATCCTTCTTTTATTGTCATGAAAATTTAGTGAAATGATTTATAAGTTATTTTTGATGTGTAGGAATTAGTCTCATGTTATACCAACATAGGATTTAACCAGTACAAATCAATGTGTATGTTTCCAGTTCAAGATAAAATTTTTGTAAAAGAAGTTATGTGACGTACTCAAAACTGGGAAATCTCATTCATATTTTTTTGCATACATTATAATAATAGTATATAATACATATGGGACATTTAGGAAATAGAATCACCTCAATTTGATGCATGGTGTGACCGTTATGACTGCATGTGTGTCTTTTCAATATACAAGTGCCATTTCCATTTAAAAAACACATCATGTAAGCAAAACTGAGAATATGATCCTCGATGGTTTTTTAATCATTATATTTGATATTACTTAATTAATTTACATGTCATATTTATCTTATAATTATTTGGTTAATTTTCATAGAGATGATTCTTGAATATGAATAAGAAGAAGAGTCACATACCAGAATCAAAAGCAACTCAATATTATTTACAATGTTCCTATAATAACTCAAGGTTAAGTTTAAAAGTAACACTTTAGGTAAATTTATTTTTTTATATTATTAAAAACATAATAATTTTTTTCTTATAAATGTGCATTCATTTTCTTGAGAAGTAGAAATTTTTTGGCAGTAGCATGAGTTGGGGTCAGGATCAATAGAAAGGAACATTGATGTCTTTTAATGTATGTAATAATTTGAACTGATGTAATTATAAAAAAAATATAAATGTATAAAATATTGTGTTTTCTTTTTTTATATGTGTTTTAAATTTTACATCACTTAAATTTTATATTGGTACATGTTTTTTATGATTTTAGTGATGTTTATGAGGCTATAGTGTTATGTAACACCACACTTCACTGGGGATGTAGTGTGCAATTTGAGAAAACTATAGTATGAAACTTTATCCATTATTTTAATATAATTGATAAATATTTCCAGTATTAGTGATTTTACAGAAATTTCTATGGGAACCTATTATCCATGCTTCTGGAAACAATAATAATGGTCTCCATTATTAGCGCAAAATAAAAGTGTTGATAAGTGTTGTCATTTATTAGATATTCAAAATGAATTTTAATGGAACCCTTTATCAGATAATTTGTTTGCACTCGAAAAGTTCAACTTTAAAATTTCTTTTAATCATTTATAAAATCCTAGGGATGTTAATATCTCTTCAGTTGTTAGAGATTCTCTAGTACTAATAAAGACCATTTTTAGCATTGATGAAGGTCAATTTTGTTATAGTGGTTCATGAAAAATTCCTATATAGTGTTTGTTTCCCCACCAAGACAACTCTATTAAGAGTGAGTTCTAAAGTAGTGCTAGACATGAAAATTTAAGGATGGTTTAAATATTGAGCATTGAACTTCACTATGTCCAAATAACAATAGAAACCTGCAGATACGACAGTAGGAAATGTAATATCCTTTAGATAAAGGAGAGTATTGGGTAACACACAATCCATTAGGCCACTATAATATAATTTCCACCCTTCAATGATGACCCAACATCACAAATAGAGGAATAAGATACCCAAAAAACATTTTAAATGGGACCCTCAATGCATTTATAATTCTTTTCAGAAATGGAATTCAAGGTGGAAATCAACCTAAAAACATCTTTATGAAACTAACACTTTTTAGGGGCTTCCATTTTCACCCATATCCCACATGAGCATAACTACACCGAATCAAGCGGTCTGTTGACTAATTTTCCTTAGAATTCATCCAAGAGTATACCTAGTCCATCGGGAAGTGCAAATATCTACCACTACCCCCACCCATTGGATCATTATTTCTTTGGGGGATTATAGAAATATCATCATCTACTACAATAAATCCCATCCCATTAGGTTGGGGATTTATATCTCTATCACTATCACCAATTCATCATCCCCTAAGAGGGTCATGTGGAAAAAATTGTGATTCTAGATAAACCTAGGCCTTCTGGTATGGGAGAATTTATATATCAATGTCCATCGAGAGAGTAAAAAAATACATAAATGTAATCATTTTATCCTCTTAAAACAAGTTATATTGATTTCACCCTGACATAAACCTCATTTATGTTATCATCATCTATATCAACATATAGTGAATTGGTCTATAATGGGTTTGGATATAAATATAAATGGTTAGCATGCCATATATTCCACCAACTACAATAAACCAGAACTATATAGTGCCTATTTAGAAATCATGATCAGAAAATCCACACAGTTGTTTATCAATGGTTGAGATTGGATGATCCTACAATTAAGGTAATCATATTCCACCAAGTCCACAAGCTAAAACATTCAAAAAAATAAGGCCATGATTTTGAGTAAAAACTCTGAGGAAGGTAGTGCAAAATCATCATGTTGGGTCAACAGTAATAGGATAACCACTATTTCCATACATGCCTATGTAAATTTATTCACTATTAATAAAATAGATATAGTGGACAACAATGAAAATGTAGAAGTCCACTACACATAAAATATTCCATGAGGAGTTTTATTTGGACGCACCAACTAGGGATGCACGCACCTGAAACCAGTAGAGGATCCTAAATCCAGAACCTCCAGATATAGAGTTTCCACCAATCTATTGAAACACTTCCAATGATTATGGGAATGGTGTTTCTATGTCCCAATCACCACCTAGATGAGTTGAGGTTCCTTACAGAAAGAAATAGTTGTCAGATGATGATAATGAGATACAAAATCACAGATAACTCAACAAAGTTATAATCAAAGGAAATATTCCCATTGGGTATAGCCTCTAGGATGAGGCAAATATTCATCCTCCCATACATCTAGAATGAAATGATCTACTAGTAAGAGTGGTAAATTAGTGTCATCCTAGATTCGGATCTAGGAAGCCGATCTTCCTAAATGGGGAAGTCGAAAATGAACATGAATTACCTATATTGTGGTTGAAACCTCTCCCTTACGATGAAGATCATTTAGTACCCAGAAACATAGAAAATAAGTGGGAGATGAATTAGCGGCCACCACATCATCCCCACCCACTCCTTTTAGATAGATTGTGGATCTTACTGTAGTACCCTTTGATCTTCATAACGTCATCAAGTCCCTAGCTACTTGAATAGATTCCCTGGAAGGGTTATGTGCACCTTTTATCTTAACAAGGATCCATATCCTGAGTAGGTGGATAATACTCTTCCCACACCCATTTTTTGAAATCCTACATTATCAACCATTAATGGTGCATGAAAACTCAAAAAACATCTCACACACTTAGTATCCCAATGTGGTCTGATTATGGCCCTTGAGATCAAAAAAAGGAAACAATGTTGAGGTGTTTTCTATAAACTCATAGTGGTGCATCATTTTTGTTGGTCGGAGTAGATTACTCAAGAGGGGAGGGGTGAATTGAGTAACTATAATTTTTTTTGTAAAAAGTATTTCTAAAAAGGTTTCCCCAAAGATTAAATATAGCCCAGTTAATCAAGGTTATACTGTTGTAAGAGTTTGACTGTTTAAGTAACTTCTTTGAAGATTGATTAATTTTCAGTAATCTTAATTTGTGTTATTAATATTAGTTTTGAAGTTATTATACTAAGAAAATCTAGTTATAACTTCTTTCCAAGACTAAATATCAAAGTGAAATAAGTGGTTTCTGAATTATACAGTAAAATAATAAAACAGAGAAGACTAATTTAAGCAGCACAACAGATATGAACCAAGTGGTTCAGTATCAAGCCGAGACCTACTCCACTCTACTTGGTGATCACATGCCACCAAGAAGTTTATATAAATAAACTTTGATCCAAACCCTGGATCATGGTTAACAACATTACACAGACTATCCAGGTCATACAGGGACCTCTTCCATAGTTTTTGTGGGTATAAATAACCAGCCCACACATGGACCTCTTCCAAAAATTTAAGTGGGTATCCAAGAGTACAATATATATTTGAGTAAAGATATCTTATGTCCTTTAGTTTAATGCAGGAGACAGAGTGTGTTGTTCTACAAGTACACTCTCTTATTGAAAGTTAATAAACAAATACACAATAGAACAAAAATATGGATATGGGTTTAGAAGTGCTCTGAGTGTTAGAATTTGCTGATATTCACTTCTTGAGATGAAAAATATGTAGATCTCGAGTACTCATTAGTAAAAAAGAGTGTTGTGATTCATCTTTTGTTCTTCATGAGGTTCAACAATGTGAAGATGTTCTCTAGATTCCAGTGTACTTTGTATGTTCTTCAGCAGAGTCAGGTTACATGCATGTGACAATATTTCCTTTATAAATTCTCTCAGTGTTCTTCATTATTGTAATCACAACCTTGTTTTTCATTTAGTATCGCATGCCTTGATTCTTGTCCAGACTTATCTTTTATCTTGGAATGCATGTGTCGGATCCAACAGGTTGCATGGATACCACACCTCGTACCTCGTACTGACAGATGATATATCTAAAAAGAAATATTAATTATTTTAGTGCATTTAAAATCTTCAAATTTGACTGTTAGAGATTAAATTGAAAAATGACAAAATAGTTTAAGAAATAGTGTCACAATAAGTCATGGAAATGATGTCTTCTTCACATGGTGTCTAGATTTATCACCGTGTCTTGTGGTCATGGTGTCTCACAGTCATGGTGTTTCGCGGTCACAGTTTCTTGTTCATGGTGTCTGCTTCACAGTGTGTTGCAGTCACAGTGTCTTGTTCACGTTGTCTGCTTCACGATGTCTGCTTCATGGTGTCTGATTCTTCACGGTGTCTTGTTCACAGTGTCTTCTTCACGGTGTCTACATCACGGTTTCAGAAAGACATAACCAGTAGCAGACTTATGGTGTCTTAGACTTTTCAAAGTAACTGTATTCAGACTTAAGCAATGATGATAATAGAATGGATTAGACTTAACCATTTGTCAAAGAAGGTATTATGAGAGTAGATCAGAGATAGTATAAAGTTAGTAAACTAAATATAGAGCAATTAAAATCTTGAATGGCTCTTTTTAAATCATGATACTACTTAAAAAATAATACACATGAATACACATGATTGTGATACAATTGACATGAGTTAACTAGGTTTAATAGTATTTGTGATCATTAAAACATGATTAATACATGAGGAGTCCAACAATCTCCCCCTTTTTGATGATCAAAAATCATGTAATGTTAAAGTGTATATTGGATTCAAATATAGATATAAATGGCTAACATATATAAATTTCTCCCCATTTTG
This sequence comes from Viscum album, assembly GCA_963277665.1. Classification (NCBI taxonomy): domain Eukaryota; kingdom Viridiplantae; phylum Streptophyta; class Magnoliopsida; order Santalales; family Viscaceae; genus Viscum; species Viscum album. The sequence continues at coordinate 691,219,309 of OY728164.1, forward strand.
GGATTATCAAAGAGATGGAATAATAGAAGTCAAAAGTGCATATTCCATTAATATCACCTAAGGTCCAGTACAAAAAAAAAGAGCAATACAAAAGAAATATCATTCCTATAAAAAAATGATTAATCATTGTTCTTCATTAGGGGTTGGCATTCCCTTTGCCTTTAGAAGTAGTCACAAAAGAGGAAGCCGTAGGGGCAGAGGTCGAGGTAGAATAAGGGAGTGAGGTGGTTGATAAAGAGGGTAAAGTGAGGCATTCAAAGATTGATGGAGCCAAAGTAGGAGCAGTAGAAGATCTAGGTAGTTTTTGATTGAGAATCACATGCTTGATCTGACTCAAGGCTTGGTTGACAGACATAGTAGTGGAGGCTAGGGTAGAAGTAAAGGTAGGCAACCCAGGTCTTAGAGGTGCAGCCGCTGGAGCAACAATGGTTGTACTATGGACATGAAGATAGGGCCTCAGAATTTTTATGTAATATGTAATGATCTCTCCACCATACTGCATGAATTTCTAAAAATCATACTTTTTCTCCATAAACTTGTCCAACAATCGAGTAAACTCTATGAGATTTTGGACTTGGGTCTTGAAAGCTTGAGTCACAGGAGGAATCCACAGATTTTCTACAAGATACTTGAAATGATTTTTCATATCCGTCTTGGAGAAGATTCTGTTCAAGTAGAAATAAAATTTCTTGGAAATATATTTCTAATCATCATTAGCAATTTTTGAGAGGATTTGGAATAGGTCAATAACTCTATCACTATTCTTGAAAACTTCAGATAGAGAAGTCATATTGAAACCACTAAGTACATTCTAAAGCTCTTATTTGAATACAGTTCTAGGAAGATCACTATCTAAGGAGGTTTTAGAGGATTGAACTGATGCTTTAGAGGCATTGACATTTGTGGCCAGAGATTTGAGTTGATTTAGCAACTTTTGAAGACAACCAGTATACTCATTAGTGAGTTTATTAAGATTGACAACAAGCTCTTTCATTTCCTTCACAATTTGTTTGTTCATTTCAGTGAACTTTTCATCTATGGAATCTAGATAAGGTTGAATCTGAGACACAACAACCTATGGGTTTTGAGGAACAACAGGTTCTATAGGAGGAGCAATAAGATCTGTTCTTGAATGCAACTCTCTCTGCATGTCTTCAACCATACTTCTTAGGGTCTTCACTTCATTATTGGGAAGCTTATTTTCAAATCTTACTTCCTGAATATTAGGAAGCATTTTAGGTTGTATTTTCCAAATAACTTTCTCCAATAATATTGAGGAATCTCTCTCACTTAAATTGGTCACAAGAAGAGGTTGGGTATTCATGAGTTTCTCAACTCGAGATAAGAAGGTAGCACTAAATTCTTTCAGATCATCCTTACTCACAAAGGATGGTTGTAAAGATAAAGGTTAAAGAATAGGGACTGGTATAGGATTAGGTTCCTTCTCATGTGTGATATTAGAGACTAATTTCATTTGGAATATAGAGGAAAGATCTAGGACAGTTTCTAAAACCTTCTGAGAGTCATCCACATCATAGAAACTGGGGAAATTCTACTGAGTGTCTACACGACTTGACTCAGTCAGATGAGAAGCTTCAATAAACTCAAGATTTGGGGTTTTATCCCCCTCAACAGGTGCCTCCTTCTTAGGACTGAGAAGATTAGGATCTCAGTATAATTCTATAGACTCATCTCTAAGTTCCTCACTCATTTCCTATCTAGCCAGCTAAAAAGATAGCTCCATCTGGTCTTTAGCCGAAGGGATGATTTTAGGAACAGATTGTTCCACTGGGAGTTCCTCAAGATTAGCTTCTTGCATAACAGGCAGATCTTCCACTATAGGTTCTTCCATGGAATGCATTTCAAATTCTTTGGAAACTTATTCTGTTTCAGCCTCAGATTGAGTTTCCAAATTAACAGCTTCTTTAGGAGCATGGACTTCTTCTTCAAGAACTTCATGAGGAACATTAGTCCTGTCTTCCTCAAGAAAAACAGCTTCCCTAGGTGGCACTTCAGCCTCTTCTTTATCTTCTTCAGGATACTCAACAATCTCATCTGGTTCCAAACTAGGATCATAAATATCTCTTGGTCTTGAGGGATAATCCACAAGATTGAATTTCTCATAAACTTTATCATTGTCTTCCAACCATTACTTTTTCCAAGGATTCTGGTTTATTTTCATCATCTTGATGGTTACTTTTGAAAGGCAATACTCACAGTACTTTATAACTTCCTCATTAGGTCCAACTAAACCTTTGGCGTGCAGCATGGCTGAGATAATCTGAGAGTAAAATAGGGAAGTTTGTTTGGATGTGGCTTTGATCAGCTGACAGATATGATGAAATATATACTTGCAAAGGTTGATCTTATGCCCATTTTTCATAAGGTCAATCAGAAACACATCTTGATATTTCAAAATATAAAAAATCAACTTTTCTAGGGATAACCATATTCTAAATAAACTTGAACAGGAGCCTTGATTCTCCATCTAATTCACCAGCAATGGCCCTCCTCTTGGTGCCCTTTCTAGTTAAGGCTTTCAAATCATCTTCTAAATAAAAGAATTTAGTTGAAGGTGGTGGTCCTCTCTAATAATCCTCACAGATTCCTTAATTAGGTATCCTAGGAATGCAACCCATAACCTCTAAGAGAATGTGAATCTCTGGCCATTGACCCAGCTTCTTATGACATAACTATCACCAGAATCAAAAGAGAACTGTACGTACTGGTAAAAATGATCCACTAACTTAGGGTAGATGAGTCTATCTTTCATTGAGAACCACTCTAAATAGCCTTACTATTATAAAACTTTCAATACCAGAGACTTACTAGACAGAATCCATTTGGGAAAATCTATTTCTTTGGTACCACAATGCAGTTTACCATATTCAGACTTAAAGTTCCTTCAGGTGCTAGCTTAGGTGAAATCTTCTTCTTCTTCGAGCTGCGCTTCTCAGGTGTCGACGATGAAGGACATTTCATCCTTGACATTCACTAAAGGTTCTAGAGAGAGAAGGGTTACAGGGATGAAGAAGTGTTTTAAATGAGTAAGTAGAAGAAACCCCGAGTGAAGAATTGAGTGATACTTTCTTTATTTTATCATTTAGGAACACCAAACATCGTAAAAATAAAAATGTGGGAAAATAAAGAAGGGAAAAGAATAATTACCACGATACGGGGTTTTAAAAAGAAAATTATAAAGAATCTTTAAGGTGAGACCATGTCTAGTCATTACGGTGAGACAGTAAATGCCCGTTACAGTGAGACAGTGAATGAGCTTCATGGTGAGACAGTGAACAAAATTCTTAGTGTGCGTTATGGTGAGATGGTAACTATTAGACAGTAATCAAAAAATAATAGCTGTGAGACCGTAAACATGAAACAGTAAGATATTGAACAGTAGGACATGAAATAGTAAAAAGTAAGATATCTATTTGAGATTTATCATGCATAATTTATGTATGATGTAGTCTATTCTATCATAATTTAATGGTTAGGTAAATATATCAACAAGCTGATCTTTAGTACCAGTGAATTCCACAGTGATATCACCTTTTTGATAATGATATCTCAAAAAGTGATGTCTTACATCAATGTGCTATGTCCTAGTATATGAAACATGATTTTCTGAGATGTTAATAGCAGTTGTGTTGCCAAAATTTATAGGTATATGTCGTAATTGATTTCCATAATCTAGTATTGTGTGTTTCATCCACAAAATTTGTGCACAACAACTGCCAACATCTATATATTCAGCTTCTTCAGTAGATAATGCAACACAATTTTTTTTCTTACAACACCATGATACTAGTGACTTTCCTAAAAGGTGACATGTTCCAGAGGTGCTTTTTCTATCTAACTTATACCCACTGATGTCAGCATCATAATAACTGACTAATTCAAATGATTGTCCTTTAGGATAAAACAGTCCTAGATTGGGTTTATGCTTGAGTATTTGAAAATTATCTTTACAACATTTAAATGATATTACTTAGGATTTTCTTGAAAATGAGCACACATAAACACACTCAACATAATGTCTGTACGACTAGAAGTTAAGTAGAGTAAACTTCCAATCATTCCTCTATAAGTGGTTTGATCAACAGATTTTCCATCTTCATCAAGATACAACTTACAAGTGGTACTCATGGGAGTGTCACTACTTTTAGTGCTATCCAATCCAAAATGTTTTAGAAGATCTCTAGTATATTTACTTTGAGTTAAAAAAATTCCATCGTTATTTAGAAAGATTTAAAATCCAAGAAAGAATTTTAGTTCACCCATTAAACTCATTTCAAATTCGTTTTGCATCATTTTAGAAAAATCAACACATAAAGAATTATTAGAAGATCCAAAAATAAAGTCATCTACATAGATTTGAACAACTAAAACGTCATTATAAATTCGTTTTATAGAAAGGGTAGGATCAAATATTCCTTATATAAAACCTTTAGAAACAAGAAAAGTACTCAATCTATCATACCAAGATCTTGGAGCTTGATTTAAACCATATAATTCTTTTCATAGTTTAAAAATATGATTTCTAAAATGGGGGTTTGTAAATCTAGGGGATTGTTCAACAAAAACATCCTCAGCTATATACCCATTTAAAAATGCACTCTTAACATCCATTTGATATAGTTTGAAATTCAGATGTGCAGCACAGGAAATCAAGATTCTGATGGCTTCAAGTCTGGATACTGGTGCAAAGGTCTCCTCATAGTAAATTCCTTCTTCTTGACTAAATAATTGTGCAACTAATTGAGACTTGTTTCTAACTATGTTACTAGACTCATCTACCTTATTTCTAAACAACCATTTAGTGCTAATGGTAAATGTGTCCTTGGGTCTTTCAAAAAGTTTCTAAACTTTGTTCCTTTCAAATTAATTAAGTTATTCTTGGATAAACATCACCCAAAATTCATCATTGATAGCATCATTAATGTTTTTAGGTTCAATTTGTGACAAGAAGACTTGATTTTAAACCTGATTTCTAAGAGAAGCTCTAGTTTGAGTTCCTTTATCTAAGTCTCCTACAACAACATCTAAGGGATGGTTCTTAAGGGTTCTAATAGTTATAAAAAAAGAGGGACTAGTGATTTCAGGTTCATCAACAGATTCAGGTTCATTGTGACTTGATTCTAAGGAATTTCCAGAGTTGGAAATTTTCACAGATTCTTTCACAGAATAATTTGATGATTTTGAATTGATGTTCAGATTTGATACATCATCCTCTAGATTCTTTAGGATGGTTTTAGGCTCACGTGGATCTGTTTCATCAAATTTGACATGAACAGATTCTTCCACACATTTAGTTCTTCTATTGAACACTCTATAGGCTTTAGTAGACATGGAATATCTTAAAAATATACCTTCATCACTTTTGGATAAAAATTTGTCAATATTTTCTCTGGTATTAAGAATATAGACTTTGCAACAAAAAACTTTGATGTAGCTAACCTTGGGTTTCTTATTGTTTCAGAATTCAAAATGAGTCCTCTTAAGAATAGGTCTGATCAATACTCTATTGATTATGTAGCACGATGTATTGACAACTTCAGCCTAAAAATAAATAAGTAGGTCGTATTCACTAAGCATTGTTCTAGAAATTTCTTGTAGGGTTCTATTTCTTCTCTCTACAATTCCATTCTGCTAAGGTGTTCTAGGGGAAGTGAAATTGTGACTATAACCATTTTGTGAGCAAAAGGATTCAAACTCTTGATTTTCAAACTCACGACCTTGATCACTTCTTAAGGATTTAATTCTAAGTCCACTAATATTTTCTATATACTTGGCATATTTAGTAAAATAAGAGAACGTTTCACTTTTGTGAGCCATAAAGAAGGTCTAAGTATATCTACAAAAGTCATCTACAAGAACATAAACATAGTGCTTCCCATTTAAACTAGAAACTCTAGATGGTCCAAGAAAATCCATGTGAACCAGTTCGAGAGGTTGAGAAGTTGACACTTCTTTCTTTCATTTGAAGGAAACTTTCTGTTGTTTTCCCTTTTGATAGTGATTACACACTTTTTCATTTAGAAACTCAAGTTTGTGAAAGTCTTTAACTAGGCCTTTTCTAGTTATCTTTCTAAGGGAGTGAACATTACAGTGTCCTAGTCTTCTATGCTCGAGCCAAGATTCTTTATGAAATACATTTAATCATGAAGCATTTTGAGAAGATAAAGAATCTAAATTAACAGAATAAACATGTTCATTTCTTAATGTAGAAAATACTAATTCATCTTTATAATTAAAGACATTACAAGCATCATTTTAAAATATAACATGAAATATATCATCACATAATTTTGAGATACTAAGAAAATTATATTTTAAACTATCAACAAACATTAATTTATAAATTAAAACTGAGTTAGAGTTACCGATTTGGCCGAGGCCAATAATCTTTCCCTTGGAATTGTCACCAAATGTGACATATCCTCCGTATACTTTTATTAGGTTCTTGAAGCATGAGTATTCTCCTTTCATGTGCCTTGAACATCTTCTTTCCAAGTATCATAGACTTTTGCAGGAGATATTTAAGCAACTTTCCTTCAAAAAGATTAAGTAAAAATAAATTTTGGTACCCATACATGTTTGGGTCTAGTAATATTAGTAATAAGTGCTTTAGGAACCCATATTTTCCTCATAGGTTTTCTATAAGGATTATGTAAAGTATTTGAAAAATAAACTGTATTTGGTCCACAAAAACTTGAAATAGTAGAATATGTATCATGGATTGAATTAGTTTATTTGAGTCCTGAACTGGGAGTAAAACTGTATGTCCAATATTTTGAAATAAAATTTGTTCTACCAAGGTTTCTTTTACCAGGTTGATAACCAATTCCAGTGTTGTATTTAGGGGAAATTTGTTTTCCTAGCATTTGGGTAAGAGTAATTTTCCCATTAGTAAACTTTTCTAGGTCACTCTTTAATTTCTCATTAGGAATTTTTAATTCATTATTTTCTTTGAGAAGTTGAGAATTTTTCTCCTTTTCAGTTGTGAGTTCAGATTTAATAGTCACAGTAAGAGCATGTTGTTTCTTCAGTGATTTATATTTGTCTTTTAGTTCATTGCATGTTTCCTCAAGCATGTTACAGTATTCAAACATTTCTTCATTAGCCATTTTTTTAGAGTCACTTTAATCTTTATAATAGTATAAATTATGTGCAGAAGAGACCAGTGTTACCTCAGATGTGTTTTTCATAAAACACATATTGGCTTTGTTATCCTGTTCATCATATGATGTCTCTAGGTCACTTGAACTTTCCTCAGAAGCACGCCAGGTTGATTTCATTTCCTTTTTATACTTCTTGTCCTTTTCCTCATATTTATTTTTGTACTTGAGATTTGGACAGTTATCCTTGATATTTCCTTTGAGATTACATTCATAAAAGACAATTTCATCAGTTTTGTCACTTCTTTTCTTGTCCTTCTTCCAGTTTCCGTTTTGGTCATATTTTCCCTTAAAGTTAGGCTTTCTGAAAAATTTATTCTTTTTGTAAAATCTTTTGAATATTCTGGCTAGTTGAGCCTTCTCCTCATCACTGTCAGGTAATGATTGTTCATTGGTGTCGTTTTCTATAGAATCTTCCAGTTTCCCTTTGTCTTTGTGCTTAGAGGTGGTGCTCTTGAATACAACAGATTTATTCTTTGGTTCATCCTCCCCTTCCTTGTTGAATTTATTCTCTTCTTCATACATAATCAGTCTCCCAATGAGTTCCTTTATAGGTAGCTTGCTGATGTCATACGATTATCTAATAGAGACAGAGGTTCCCCTCCATATTTCATGTAGACATATAAGAATTCTCATGATCTGTTCCTTAGCAGTGACTTCTCTTTCAATAGAAATCATTATGTTGACAATCTCATTCAACCTAAGATACATGTTAGAAATAGGCTCATCAGGTTTCATTTTAAAATTATCATATTTGATAGTATAAGTATTAAGTCTCATTTATTTTACACTAGATGTTCCTTCATGTGAGACAGACAAGGTATCCCAAATTTCATGGGTAGTTTTACAAGAAGAAATTCTATTGAACTCTTCATATCCTAATGAGAAGTATAAAGCATTCATAGCATTGCAATTGTTATTTTAGGAAAATTTGGTAGGTTCATACCATTTGATTCTATCAGTAGCAGGAATTTTGTATTCATCTATAATGGATGACCAAATTTCGAAACTCATACTCTATAAATGCAATTTTATTTTAATTTTCCATTGAGCATAGTTTGTTACATTAAAGAATGGTGGTCTTTTGGTTGCACCACTTTCCAATCTATTATCCATAATAAAGTATTACTTTAAAAGATCTATAAATTTAGAATTAATAGAAATTTACAGATCTTTAAAGTACAACTAGAATCATAGTTGAATAAGATTACACAGAGTCCTAATAAACAACCTCTGATACCAAATGTTGGTCAGAGTAGATTACATAAGAGGAGAGGGGTGAATTGAGTAACTATAAAAATTTCTGTAAAAAGTATTTCTAAAAAGGTTTCCCCAACGATTAAATACAACCCAGTTAATCAAGGTTATACTATTATAAGAGTTTGACTATTTAAGTAACTTCTTAGAAGATTGATTAATTCTTAGTAATCATAATTTCAGTTATTATTATTACTTTTGAAGTTATTCTACTAAGACAATCCAGTTATAACTTCTTTCTAAGACTAAATATCAAAGTGAAATTATTTATTTCTGAATTATACAGTAAAGAAATAAAATAGAGAAGACTAATTTAAGTAGCATAGCGGATATGAAACTAGTGGTTCAGTCTGAAGCCAAGACCTACTCCACTCCACTTGGTGATCACCTGCCACTAAGAAGTTTATATAAATAAAATTTGATCCACACCATGGATCGGGGTTAACAACAGTACACAGACTGTCCAGGTCACACATATACCTCTTCCATAGTTTTTGTGGGTATAAATAACCAGGCCACACAGGGACCTCTTCCACAGTTTTAAATGGGTATCCAAGGGTAGAATAGAGGTTTGAGTAAGGACATATTATATCCTTCAGTTTAATGCAGGATACAGAGTGTGTTGTTCTACAGGTACACACTCTACTCAAAAGTTAATAAATAGATACACAACAGAGCATAAATATGGAGATGGGTTTATAAGTACTATAAGTGTTAGTCTTTGTTGATATGGACTTCTTGAGATGAAGGAGATGCATATCTCAAGTCCTCATTAGTAAAACAGTGTGTCGTGATTCATCTTGTGTTCTTTGTGAGGTTTGACAATGAGAAGATGTTCTCTAGATTCTAGTTTACTTTGTATGTTCTTCAGCAGAGTTGGGTTGCATGGATGTGACAATATTTCCTTTAGAAATTCTCTCAGTGTTCTTTGTTATCGTGCTCATAGTCTTTTTTTTCGTTCAGTATCAAGCACCTTGATTCTTGGCCACACTTCTCTTTTATCTTGGAATTCATTTGTTGTAGTTGATAGGTGGCATGGATACTGCACCTCATACCTCGTACTGTTAGATAATATGTATACAAAGAAATATTAATTATGTCAGTGCATTTAAAATCTTCAAATATAACTGTTAGAGATTAAATTGAAAAATGACAAAATAGTTTAAGAAACGGTGTCACATTAAATCATGGAAATGGTGTCTTCTTCACATGATGTCTAGATTAATCGTGGTGTCTTGTGATCATGGTGTCTCATAGTCACGGTTTCTCATAGTCATGGTGTTTCGTGGTCACAGTGTCTTGTTCACGGTGGCTGCTTCACGATGTCTCGTGGTCATGATGTCTTGTGGTCATGGTGTCTTGGTCACAATGTCTGCTTCACGACATTTGCTTCACGGTGTCTGATTCTTCATAGTGTCTTGTTCATGGTGTCTACTTCACGGTGTCAGAAAGACATAACCAGTAGAAGACTTACGGTGTCTCAGACTTTTCAAAGTAATTGTATTCAGACTTAAGCAATGATGATAAAAGAATGGATTATACTTAATCATTTGTCAAAAAAGGTATTATGAGTGTAGATCAAAGATAGTATAATGTAATTAAACTGAATGTAGTGAAATTAAAATCTTGAATGTCTCTTCTTAAAACATGAGACTACTTAAAAAATAATACACATGAATACACATGATTTTGATATAATTGATAGGAGTTAACTAGGTTTAATAGAATTTGTGATCATTAAAACATGATTAATACATGATAAGTCCAACAATTTTTTTGGTAGATAATCCTATAAGTAGGATCCATTATAGGATTGGATAAATTCATCAATGATTCCTTTAATAGGTAAGATCTATGCTGAGGAAAATCACAATTATCAACCATATGATTTTTAGAAAACATTAAAATGATATGATGAAAACTACATAGAAATAAGTAATGATTTAACATATTCACTCCACATACCACTCTCTTAGGGGAAATACAATATTTATATTCTCAAAAACTCTAGGTTTATTTACATACACCACTAATACCAATGAAGTATCCTAGTGGAATATATGAGTTCATAAAAATGGAACTATATCTGGAGGGTTTCATTCAGCGAACCTGAACCAAATCCTTGCTCATTCCCTCAGTATAGGGAAACAGTGAGGAAATGAATTACCTGAATCTATCACTCTCAATACAAAAAATATTACCATCAAATAACCTTAGGAATTTATAAACCTCCTGACATCTCTAGTCAAGTAGAGTCAAACATAAATTCTTCCTTATCGAGAATGATAGAAAACTCAGGCTCCCCTAGGATTTTTGGAATAGTTTAATGGAGCATACTCTTTAAAAAATAAACATGACCCTGATTATTTATTTGAATCCATAGAAAATATCCCTTTCAAGATACCACATATAAGGAACCCTGATGAGGTCCACCTCACCGACCATCCCAACTATTTTCCTTTCTATATAAAGTTGGGTCATAATATCCAAGACTGATTCATGTTTAAAGATTTCCTTCAAGGAATTTTCCACCCTAGATAGATGGTGTTAGATAAATCTTTATAGAATGTTTCCAACATAACATTTCTCTATAAGAAAAAAAGAGGCTTATTAACAGAATGTTCTGGCCATTCTTGAACAAAAAGTTGAACAATCGGATGACTCAAAAATAAGTTGAACGACTACATGCCTCCTTGAGAGCATAGTTACGATGAACCACGATAGCTCTACCACCCTCGAGTTGACATCCAAAATGTCTCCCAAAAGGGGGTTTGGCCATAATAATATGGATTAAATAGAAGAGTATTATTGTTATTCTACTCTAATTCATTCACTGGATTTGGAATATTTCATCCCTGTAACATCTAATGCACTGGTAACTGCACAAAAAATGGAAACCTCATTAAAAAAAGATATCATTTTTAGTTTTTTCAATGTGGTACATTTAGAATATACATTTTCTAATGATAAATACACATCTGAGTATGAGTTTCCCACACCGAACTAGGGAACATGTGGCCGCATGCACTAAAACTAAGAATATAGTCGATAGAACAGGCATGAATAGACCCAATATTCTAGAAAGGTCCCTAGGAAGAACATATATGAAGTTGAGACCATTAGGAAAGCACTAAAGAATGTCCAAAAAAAAATAGAGGTGTCTCATAACCCTATAACAGTCATTCATACCAAGTTTTCTTCAATGACTACCTACTGTTGGTTCAATTATCTAGTATTCCTTGGGAACAGGGAGGGATGGAATGACCAAAACCACTAGCAGTAGATTATACTAGGACCACTACACATGCACATGTCCCATCCAACTAAAATTTCTAGATTATCAGTCCACATGTCCAAGAGGAACCCTACTTCATGAAGCCCCAACCTCTAGCACAAAAGTTCTGTAATAGATGGGGGTTTCCCCTGTCGATATCTCAATCCTCAATTATCTACATCTCTCAAAATAACTCAAAGATGCACTAGGTAAAGCCCTAAAATGACCACAAAAAATTAAGACATAATTCAATTATTTTTTGGTAGAGACCTTTTTAGTAGAATTCAATGTCACAGGCTCCTTAAAATAGAATTATTAGGAAAAGAAAATCACATGACACATCAAACCCCTCTATGTTTTGAGAAGACTCAATAAATTGGACATATGAAGGACTCTGATCAAAAATAGATTTTAGATAAATATTATCCTATTTCTAACAGTCCATGGATTTAGATACAGTGAAGGATATTTTTCTACCAGAAAGCTAAGAATTCTAGTGTATGATAGAAATGATAAAAGACCTATTAGTAAGATCAAACTTAGAGCATAGTTTTGATATCTCACATCTGACTCTAATTGTAAAAATATCCAGCAACATACAACATATCATGTACTTCTACTAAATACCTGGTTGTATATCCATGTGGAGGTACCTTCAACATTGCATCAATATCTGAAATACCTCATAAATGGAAATGTCAGAATACTACATAGTGAAGTCATCATCATCGAAACCCGAAGGGACATATATATTGATGTAGGGTTATATAAAAGTGGAGTAAAATGACCAATGGTGTATGATTATATATAGGTTGATTCCCCTGATGACTTGGGAAAAAACCCTTAAAATCCATGGTGTAGGCTTGATAGTGACCATGATCTCCCTATAAATCTACTTAAGGTGATAAACCCAGTAACAAATGTCTAATCCCAAATTTTATCTAGTGATAGTGTAAAATAGAATTAGCTATGGTATCTATATAAAATGACACATGATGTATGGTATGAAAATGTCTCTACTCGTGGCCTATCTCACATTTACAATGAAAGATATTCCCTAGATTCCTACCACTATCTTAAAATAAAATCACATACTTGAAAATACAAGATGAAGAGCATAACCTTAGGAATGAACCTCCCACATTCGAGTAAGGGGTTCCCACCACCATTGATGTGCACATGTTTTTTAATACTGGAATAGAAGAAGACTTTCAAACTACACTGATTAATGATACCATTCCCAAAGAAGAGCAAGAGATGTATATTTCATTTCTAAAGAATCACTAATATTTTTTCTCTTGTAGGGGTTTAAATATTCATAGACTAAATACAGTTTTGGTTAAGCACCATCTTGGTCTACCCGATGAGTAGTAAGGCTTCATAAAGGAAGCTAGAAGGATGACCCTATCGTGCCACCAATTTACATGTAGAATTTTAAAAATTCAACAATGAATACATTGTCTAAGAATTGATATATCCATGATGGGTCTCTATAATAGTACACATAAAGAAAATAAATGGGAATATTTGGGGTTTCATCAATTTTTGAGACCTTAATCTGCATTTCCCAAAGGGCGATTTACCATTTCCAATCAAAGAGCTCATGATTGAAGTAACTTCTAGGTTCCATGTCCTTTACTTTTTGGACCATTATTCCTAGTACAACCAAATAAATTTGGACCCTAAAGACGAGGAATCAACTACCTTCAAATATCCTTGGGGGATATTTTTCTTTTAGGTTATGCCCTTCGAGTTAGGGAATGTTTACACTATATATCAACACACCATACATTGTATCATTAATCCATTCTTAGGAAGAATGCATGAATGATATGTTGATGACCTAGTGGTAAAATCATGACAGTGATGTGATTGCTTCATGGATAATAAAATGATCTTATAGAATCTTTAGTAGAATATTCTAAAGATGAATCCACTAAAATTCACTTCATGATAACTATAGGGATATTCCGTGTAATTTTCAAATAACACATGGGAATTTAAGTCAACCTAGAGAGACTAGTTATATTTTTAAAATGTCACCCCAAAACTTTCAACGATATGAGGGAACTCTAAGGGAACCTCACCTACATTCAAAATTTCATTTCCAACTTGGCCGAAAAAGATATCCCCTTAACTAAGACAATGAAGAGTGGAATCATGCAACAATACAATGAGGACTTCCAAGGAGCCTATGACTATCTCATGAATTATCTAATTCACCAACCGAGTTAGATGGATCTGGTGGAAGATAGGCCACATATATTGTATGTGGCTGCCATGGAATGCTCTCTGGGTTCCCACATTGCATGGTAAAATGAAGAGAGAAGTAAAAAAATATCTATTAACTCATCTAAACAATTATTGGTTACTAAGATCAGAAACTCAACATTAAAAAAGAACTACCTTTCAGTCATATTTATAGTGAAAATGATGAGGCATTACATGTGGCACCACAAAGTCTATTTGGTCTCTCATATCTACCTTATGAAGTACATTTGTGGTTTCCCTATACTGACATGGTGTCTGGACCAATGGTCTGTAATTATTTAATAATATGAAATTGAGTCTGTGTCATAGAAGAATGTAAAATGGCTGGTGCTATCTGATTTCCATGTTGTACACTCCCCCAATGGAATACACTTGTTGACACTGTTCTCCCACATTATGGGGTCTTCCATTCCCCCATAACTCCCCAGACATGGGAAAAGTATTTGATGGGGCCTCTCGAAGTAATATAAATAAAAGTATGGAAAAGGAAATGATTAATTAGGTTAGTATAAGGACTGTTTTTATTACTCCATAAAAATTAATTTTTCCCTAATAATTCTCATTATTATAGGGCTACATGAAAATTTTGCTAAATACTAAGACCTTACCACTAGCCCAGAACTAGCCTTACATCTGCAGCTAGAAAACCTGAATATAAAAGTGGATTAAAAACTAGTTATAATGCAGATAAATGGGTAATAATCAATAAAAAGGAAGAATTATCACTTCTCAATGTCTATATTATGGTACTAATGAATGAGTACCATTTTTTCCAACATTACATCATGTTACATGATCATAGAATTATCATGTTGTAATAATGGCTATTGCAACCATAATCTTGGTCGATACATATTAAGATGAAGTAACATTCCATAGCACATACTAATCAATGGTCTTGTTGAAAATCATTAATGATATAGATTAAATAAATCAGGTCAAAACCACTCCAGATCCTGAGCAATTGATATCCACCCATGGATGGATGGATCCTATAATAGGTTATCTCTAAAACAAAGTTCTCCTAAAAAATTGAGTCATCAGGGAACAAATTCGATGTTGTGTAGAAAACTATACCCAATGGGATGAAGAAAATGAATAGAAATCCCTCTACATGTGAGGATTTTATGTAATTGACCTTATATTTTTAGAATAAAGAGAGATCCACTCCATCAAGGAAGAAGTCCACGTAGGCTACTATGTCGCTCATCATCCCGGGACTAGGATCTCCTGCCAAATCAAGATTCTAGGTTATTATTGAAAAACATGATACAAGAGTATGTGTAATTCCCAAAGAAATTTAATTAATTCCAAACCCATTAAAAATATATATATACACCCTAAAAATTACAATATATAGCTAAATTTTCCTTGTCGTTTTCCATTTGCGGAATGGATGTTAAAGGGAAATATCCCCCAGCAATAGATAAGTAGTTAAATTTTATCCTTACTACTAATGAATTATATTCCAAATAGGATAAGGATATACTTCTCAAAGAATCTAGGATAAATAATATATCCAACATTGTAAAGTCACATATCATCACCAGGTTTGGAGTTACTCAGCTAATATTGATGGAAAATGGAACCAACTTATACTCTACAGTGTTGATTCAACTGTATCAAGAGTAAAATATAGACTCCAATCTCTCATATCACTATCATGTTGTGGAAACTAGATAGATAGAGGCCTTCAATAAGACTTTATCAAATACAAATTTCAATATGGTGAATAAGTACCATATTTCAGGGCTAGAAAATCCCCTCCATGCTTTATGGGCGAACCGTACCACCGTGAATACTACTACATAAGAAAAACCATAGTAATTAGTGAACAAGACTAAGGTAATGTTACCAATAGAATTATGTTGCCTTTTATCTGAGTATCCATTTATGGAAAACACTCGATTGATATGAGATCGAAAATGTGGCTCGATGAATTTGGAGTGGATCGATGAGAACAAGTTACATAAATTACATAACCTCGAAATCCATCATAATCAGATCACATGAGCCATTAATTAATATTTTCCTTCCATTCATTCATTGAAGGATAACTCGTGGTATCTCTCTAGGGCCCAATGATACTCGGAAAGAATCCTCCAATGCTATAACCCAAATGGGATGGTCCTTACTTCATATAAATGGTCTATCAAAATGAAGATTACTCACTAGAAAAATGTGTGTGGAGTGTGTCACACCTTCCACAAATGAAATATTTCTCATGAAATAATCTTCTTAGATCAAATAAAGTGTCTAAAATTCTGGACCCATGATGATAAATGACATATAGACTTCTGAACCACACGACACTAAACTGCGTGGAGACATCATAACAACATGACAATAAACTTTACAATAATGTCATAAACAGATGATGGAAAACTATATGGATTCACCCAAATAACATGACATTAAACATCATGATACATAATCCTAGTTTCATGATTTTAATCTATCGAATTAATCCAGGATGAAAGACATTATACTACATGAATTCACAAGTCCTAGATGTATGACTTTAAACTGAACTGTATCTCATGTCTTAACAACATGAAATTATACAGTATGGGGCCTATCCTCCCCGCATGATGTTAAATTTCATGGGATGAACCATCTCACAAACAACTCACCACACAAAAG
The DNA here is from genome assembly GCA_963277665.1 of Viscum album. Classification (NCBI taxonomy): domain Eukaryota; kingdom Viridiplantae; phylum Streptophyta; class Magnoliopsida; order Santalales; family Viscaceae; genus Viscum; species Viscum album. The sequence continues at coordinate 691,235,935 of OY728164.1, forward strand.
ATAGTTCTATGAGAATTATGGATGAAATTCCCTCATTCAAATATGATATTCAGTCCAAAATAGGGATTCTATTTATACAAGAACTACGTATGTCCTGATTTTAGCCATCACATGATATATAGTGATTCATAAACTATCGTTTATTAGTTCCATCTATAATATTCATTTTCATTCACATCAGGTGATCCTATTTCTTAATTGATTATGATAAGCTATAGGTATGATGTGTTTTATAAATGATATTAAACTAAAAAATTTATCAAGAACTATAAATGGATTGTTTCGAAATTTCAATGTGATTCTTAGGGATGCATCGATCCAATATCTTGTCCAAGACAACACATGATGAAAAATTCCCCTATCAAATTATTTTTTCCTTCTATGGAGAGTGGAACCCACTATATTCCTTGTTTCTCACACTGAGAAGATAACACATGTTCTTAAGAATTTCATTATGGGAATTACCAAAAAATGGTATAATAGTTCATGATAGGATCGTTGTGGTTATGAATGAAATACCTTAAAATACATTCCATGATTCCTCACACATGATGTTAAATTGCACTGTTAACACCCCTTTTATGACATAATTTTTCACATTCCTATAGACCTCACATGAGATGAACACTATTGATGGTGATTGGTATCTTACGAAACCTTTAGTGAAGAACATCATGTGAATTGATTCATGATATCACATGATTTGTAGTGATGTATAAATAAAGAACCTCAGGTCTAGTCACAAAAAAATGTTCCCACCATGCATATAGGTTAGATATTCATATGATAATTCTATTTCAAGAACTATGTGTGGAATTATTCCTATTGTCGAGGAATACATTGTGATTCCCAAATTTCCATCCTCTAGTCTATCCATAATTCTCCTTTTCATGTTGGGAATCCAAAATCCTTTCCTCATAATGTTAAACTAAACAATTAATCAAGAACAATGTGTTACTTTATTTTTATAATCACAGGATACATTGTGACACATAAATCTCAAATCTTGGCCCCAGTTATAATATTAAATAGAAAAAATGTCCACCTATACATACAGACTAGACCAACATATAGTGTTTCTCCTTAAAAAAATACTTTTGGACTGATTCTTTACACCATAGGATTTATATTAACACTCGGTTCTAAAATAATTGGTCCCTCTAAAATAATTGACAAGAAAAAAATGCACACCCAATGCATGGGGGAAGATCCATACAAGAAAATTTTTCAAATGTAAATTTCAGATATATGGATGTAATGATTGTTTATGTAATATATATTGTAAAAATTTCCATGTTGGATCCCACGTCTATACAACATTATGTTAAACTACAAGGAAATCATTCTTATTTCATGACATAAAAACTGCACACAAAAAACCATTCTACATGATGTTAAACATCATGAAAGAAAGTACGTCCATACTAAAATATGTTAAACACTGCATACTATCATCCATTATTATCCATTATCAAATGAACACAAATTCATTACCTCATTCATCTATATTATGGAGTGTTTCTGGCTTCTCTTAAGCACCTTGACCCACAAATCACACTTCAGTTCTCAAGCACCTCATGTTGATGAAAATCTTTCATAGCCCTTGAAAAAAGATACATGTTTTCAAAGGACCCTTTATTTGACTATGAAGGAATGTTTATGGATCCTTCACAAGATCCTATGGTCTTTAACAAAATGACTCACTCTTCCAAAAGGGAATTTTGATACACATGAGCCTTAATATCTCTAAATTAGAACTTATCACCTCATTTAATAATGGGACTTTTATGTTACAATTGTACAATATAATTACTCACGACCTTTGATACTTTACCTATGATTTATAATATTTTCATCTCACACTCATATGGATTATGGGGTACTTATTACTATTGGTATCCTAAATAGGATTTTGTGTATCATCCCCCCTTATTAGTTCAATGTGTTTCATGAACGTAATCTACCTTCACTTAGGTCAAATCTATATGAAATTAAACTCTATCCAATAGTGTTCCAAATTATAAGGCATTAAATTTCTAGAGAAAGAGATATTAAACAAAAAAGGTTGGAATCCTACAAAGGGTGGCCTGAGAAAAATTCATATCTTCACTCACAAAATATACATATCTCATGTTTAGAAAAAATTAGGGAGTAATTAAATAAGGCATAAAGAACATGGGTCCCTCTCTATAGCCCTAGTAAAATCCTAGCTATGCTTTATGGAGCCCCTCATTCCAGAAAAAGTTCGAGTAATTATTTCTCACATCTCATTACTGCGAGAATATGTTCACTAGGTGGTGGGATAAATTTTTAGAAGATCATACATTTTTTGGATATTACACTTTCCAAAAATCACAATTCATTATTTGAGAATCTATTATCCCTGTAAATCTTCAATATCCTCTAGAATAGGATACCCCACTACTAGGGAACATTTTAATTACTATGCATGTATTCTGATGGATCATGTACATGCACATATGGTCATCAACCTAATGCATAATTCTGCATAAAAATATTTTTGATCCCAGTGATCACTGAAATCACCACAGTATAACTCAACACCTCAATGTGTTTAGGACCATTCTCAGTATTATTTCCACTATCCTCCTCCAGAACCAAACACTTTGGACATTGATTTATAATATCCATACCAAACTATCTGAGAATATTTGACATCATCAATGTTATGTAACAGTATTTTGTACCATTTCTAAATGTATAAATGTGATACTCCATTCTTGAACCATTGATACCCACAACTAGTGATTTGAAACCACATGTAATGGGGATCGAGCTTCACAATTAAGAGATTAACTACCCTATGGTGACATAACCATTCTTAGATTTCTTTTTTAGTACCTCTGGTTTCTAGTTCATAACCATTTCTTTTTGTTTTTATGGATATAAAGTATAAGGGAAAGTTTGGAGTGTTTGTTGAACTATCAATAAGTTATAGGAGTTAAAGGAGAGGCGCATGGTTTGTGCACGATTTATCCATACCTTGCGGAAATACTATTAGAAAACATGCGAAAAAAATGTTTAAGATAGACAACTTCAGAATGATGTTCTCATGGTTAAGGAGACAATGCAAGGAGGCCATGTGAGGGTCTATTTAAACAGTATCATACGCACTGTTAGCACACAGTTTGTCTAATTGTGTGAACCAATTGTGCGCATGGTTAACGTGAGATCCTAAAAAAGTGGATCTCCATATTTTTTTCCTCTATGTTGCAATATTTGATCATAAAAATCTCTAAATTAGTATTTATCTTCCTCTAAGAATTAATAACATCTCCAAATAATTATGAAGTAATAGGCTTCTCATTGTGTTTTAAACCCAAATTCTTGAGGTATATGATAGTTCTTCTTAGTTCTTGATCAGTTTCTTTGATCTACATCGATCTAATTATCCTCTATTCTTGGTTTCTCAGATCTAATAATTTTATGAGTTTATATATGAGTTTTTATGAAAAATATGTTGAGTTGTGGTCTTGATATTTCTACGATAAGATATCTAATGTGGTTCCATGAATAATTGACTCAGTATTCTTGAGAATTATTTTACCGTTGTCTAGTTTCTCCAAAAACTTTGAGGTATGGGGGATTCACTCTCATTTACTCTTACTATAATTGGTTGTCTTAGTTTCAAATTGATGAAATTGGTTAATATTTATTGTGAAATCATTTTTTGATGCATGGAATAAATCTCTTTAGTGATGAATTGTCATTTTCAGTAGATTTGAAAATCTTGGTAACTTGTTGTGAAATTTTTTTTAGTTTATTGAATTTAAAATGGTGGTTATAATTGGTTGATTTTTTAGGAAATCTAAATGGTTTGATTGGGAAGGGGTTTAAAATAAAATCCATTTAATTGAAATGATTTTTCATTATAATTGTTTTAAATAAAAATAGTTTTCAATGAAAAGGGGATTTTATTGAAAGAGTTATTTTTGCATGATCTTTGGGCCTATGTGGTGTGTGTGTTCATGTTTCATATACATGTATTGGTTGAAATATGAAAATTTTCTCCTGAAAATTTTCACGGGATACAATTACCTTGTGACGACTTGATATATCGATGAGAGAACGATCATTAGTATGGAACTGTCATCGATTAGCATGCATGATTGGTTGTATGGATGTTTGTAATGGATTGAGTATGAAAATGGAATTTTGAGAAATGGTATAAATAAATTTTTAGTTATTTTCTAGAAAAACATCTTGTTGAAAAATTGGTTTCAACTTCACATGTATGATTTTTTTATAAATGGTTTTGGAAACTTGTTTATGTTTAGTTATAAATTGTTTTGAGAAATTGTTTCATAAAAACTTTTTTATGTATATGTTTCTAACTCTTATATCCTAGAAGTGTGAGTGGGTATGTCATTGGGAGAAAACCTATTGTGTTTTAAACTGACCCATTCTTTGGAAATTTGGCGCTTTTGCAGATTCTATCTTCCGTGACATGGGCAAAGGTAACATTTCACATGTTTTTTGCACCACCTCATAATACATGGGTTGTTCGGTGATTTTTGGGATTGGAGCTTGTGGATTATAGAGTCTTGTGTTTTTTTTGGAGTCTTAAGTTGTTCTTCCACTATTTACATTTATTATTTTTTGATCATACATTGTTTCACACTTTGATGTTGTTTTGAGATATATTAAGTTGTTGAGTTTCCTTTCATTTATTCACGCATAATTTAGTGAGTTGTTTGGTTGATGGTTTTATTCATAAATAGTAAATCATCCCCCAATTGTATTTTAAATCCTTTGGAATTTATTTTCAGAATTTGGCATATTTTGTAAGTTTCTGATGGAAAAATAATTACTTGTTGTACTATCAATCCAATGTGAATTAGTAGGTTATAACAAATGGTATCATCTTATTCAGTATTTTCCTAACAAGTATGTTTTACTTTATTGGACTTGGAGTTGATTAGTCCATGTCTTGTCCTTGGGTTCTGATATTATAAAGGAGTAGTATTATTGAGACATAAAATTTATAGCATAAAAGGACGCAGATTACCCATTTATGCTGAACTTCATGTTACCAAGGTGTTGGGTACATAAGTGTTTTGGAGACACTTATAGGATATAAGAATATCATTATCATGGGTTTATCCAATGAGATGCACTTTCTATGCATTGTAGAGGAATGAATTCCCACTATGATTTCATATTTCATTTGGTGTAATGATTTAGGATTTTGTAAAAAGGTGTATATTTTTTAAAAATTAGGATTTTGTTTTCATAGGAATGATTTTGAAAAGAGGATACTTGGTGTATTTTGAAAATTTTTTACTTTCAAAAGAAAGAATCGTTTTTTAGAAATGGATGATCGTCAAAAAGATTTTTTTCTAAACAATGTTGTGGTATTTGATGTGATAAAATTTGAAATGCAAATCCATTTGTTTCTAGGGATTGAGACTTCCATATTTTGTTGTTCGTTTAGAAAATGGCACCCGATAAGAATCTTTGAAACCAACCATGAGAAGATACAGAGAACATGGTTTCAACTGAGACAAATGTCAACTAAGAATTGGTTTTTAGTATCGTCCATGAATTTTAAGAAATAGACACGTGGAACTTGAGGGATGAGCCAAGGCATATGGACCATTCCATCTAGTTCATGAAGAAAAATCCACCCATATTCCGTGGTGATTCTAAAACCAAGATGTTTGAGGTGTGACTAAGTATGATGAATCATATCATCAAGATTATAGGCACAGCACTGGATCTAAATTTCATGTTGGTGACTTATATGCTTGAGGATCTTGCACGCCAGTGGTGGGAACTAGTACTGCATGCTAAAGCGGATTAAGGCCTTACATGGGAGTATTTTGAGGAATTGTTTACTAGAGAATTCAATCCTCACACATTCAAGATCCATATAACAATAGACTTATTTAGCATAAAGCACGAGAATCATTCTATCATCGAGTATGCTGCTAAATTTATGAATTTAATACACTTTCCACCAGATATTGTAGCAAGTGCATCCCTGAAGGCACACATCATTGAATCAGGGCTATGGTAGGAAATTCGATCAAAGATTGTAGTGGATGATCATGCTAGACCATCTACGGTGAGATGTATGATTCGTTTGAATTCTACCTTTATGAAAGTAATATTTGATATAGGTGAATCAAAGTCTTTCATTTATTCTCGTGTTTTTTACCAACATTGCTTAAAACATGAAATGATTCCCTCTGTGATGAAACTGAAAACTCTTCTTGGTGAATGGGAATGTAAAGCTATTGTGTGTAGATCATGTTGCTATAAGTGTTGATGGAGTTCAGTAGAAATGTGACTTATCAAAGCTGGAGATGAATCTATATGATATAATTCTAGGTATGTATTTGATGAAAATGTTCAATGATAACATCCACTGTTATAGGAGGACAATTAGTTTCTTGAATCAAGATGGCGTTAAGCATTTTTTTAAAGGAGATAAGGTTGTGAGGAAGGGTGAAACTTGATTGTTGGAACCAGTGGTGGGAATAATCTATTACCAGTTGGTGGTGTTGAATTTTTCATCAATGTAATAGATCCAAGATATTCGTTTTCTAGTTGTGGTGGATCAATTTCTAGATATCTTTCCTGAGATCTTCTCCGGGTTACCACATATAAAGTATATATATTTTACGATTGATCTCGTTTCAGGGACCATTACTACTTCCATTCTATCTTATAGGATATAACCAATAGATTTAAAGGGAATTTAAAGTTCAATTGGAGTAGATGGAAATCAAGGGTTTCATTATACTAAGTACATCTTCTTGGGAAGCCTCAGTTTAGTTCATAACGAAATCTGATGGAACTCTTTGGCTATGAATATATTATTGTAATCTTAACCAAGTTATGATAATGAATTGGTATACATATACAAACATTTATGATCTATTTGATCCATTAAAAGGAGCTCAATGGTTCTATAAAATTGACATGAGTTTAGGATATCATCAATTGCAAGTTCGAAAGGATGATATTCCAAAGAACACTTTCAGAAGCATATATGGCCACTAAGAATATGTAGTCATGAATTTACGACTAACAAATGTACCATCAGCCTTTACGGAATTGATGAAATAAATATTTCAGTGATAATTGGACTCTTTTTTTCTTGTGTTTGTCAATAACATCTTGGATTATTCAAAGTCAAAGGTTGAACATGAACAACACATGGAAACAGTGTTGGGAATTTTGAGAGATCACTCTTTGTATTCCAATCTTTAAAAGATTTTTTTGGATACAAGTGGTATGCTTTCTTTGCCATGTGATTTCAGAAAAAGGAATTTTGGTGGATCCTGGAAAGATAGAAGTTGTGGTCTCATGGAAACCACTGAATAATGTCTTTTAGATATGGTGTTTTCTCAGTCTAGCAGCCTACTACCGACTCTTTGTGTGTGACTTTAATAAATAGACTCACTAATGACTACAATGACAAAGAATAATTCTCTATTCCAATAGAAAGTGGAATTATAGAAGTTTTTCTAAGAACTGAATTTTTTTATTACTTAGGAAGTTATATTGATTTTTCTAGAATTAAGGTAGGGACATGTGTTTTATTGTGATGCTTCAGGATTATGGTTGGGCTATGTTCTTATGCAATGCGACCTTATTTTGTCTTATGGTTCCAGGTAGTTGAGAGTACATGAGAAGAATTACCCAAAAATGAAATGGAATTAGAAGCAATCATTTATGCCTTGATGATGTGGCATCATTATCTCTTTGGTGAGAAATTTATTCTATTCAAAGATCAAAAAATCATGAAATAGATTTTCTTATAGTGAGACTTGAATTTCCAGAAAATGAGATGGATGGATTATCTCTAATGTTTTATATTTTCTTGGTTTATACACTGGGAAAAGGAAATTCAGTGACAGACACATTGAGCAGAAATTCATATACTCAGTTGGGAAAGGAGGCTTGAGATGAATGGTAATTGATGACAGTCATAGTCGACATGCATATGGAATGTGAAGACCAAGGTGATTTTTTGGTTTTCTTTTTAGTTACACTAGTTCATAGTTTAGCAATGATGGTTAATGAGGAACCAAAGACCGATGAAAAATGCATAGTTATGAGTTCAAAACATAATGGTGGGGATACCATTAAGGGATAGAAACTTGATGGGAATGTAGGGATGTGGTTTTATGATTGGATTCTTGTACCGATAGCTTGTTAAAAAAAACTTCATTCTTATCACCATTAAATAAGGGTTATACATCATGGTACATAGAATATGTATATGGTGTTGATGGCACATTTTTTTGTAGAGAAGCATGAAAAGGAATGTGGCTCTGTTTTCTTCAAAGTGCATAACTGGTCAGTAGGTTAAAACAGAGCATCTGAGACCAGCATGTACATTATAGTGTTTTACTATCCCAGTATGGGAATGGGAGCATAAAACTATTGATTTTTATAGGACTTCCATGAACGGTCAGTAAACATGATTCTGTATCACTGATAGTGGATTGGATTACCAAGTCATCCAATTTCATGCCTATTCATGAAACACCTACAGTGGAGGATCTATTCAAAATCTATATCCTAGAAGTGGTAAAGAGACATAGCATACCCATTTCAATCTTGTCAGATAGAGATTTGAGATTTACATATCCTTTTTGGAAATACTTACCAAAATCCCTTGTTACTAAGTTGAATATGATCATGGAATATCATCCTCAGATGGATGGGTAATCTTAATGGGTGATACAAACATTGGAAGACATGTTGTGGGCTTCTATAATGAATTTTGGTGGCTCATTAGAGGAGCACATAAACTCAGTGGATATATTATATAATAATATCTATCAGACCTCGATACATATGGATCCATTTTATGGATTGTATGGGAATCCTTGTTTTTCTCCACTATGCTTGATTGAAATAGGTGAACCATCACTAGTTGGCCGGATCCTTGTCCAAGAAACAATAGAGAAGATTCAATTGATCAGAGTGAGGATGGAGATTTCTCAGAGTCCTCAGAAATATTATGTGGATCATCATTTAAGGCCATTTTCATTTTCTGTGAGTGATCATATGTTCTTGAAGATCTCTTCAAGACCTGGACAACGTCATTTCGGGAAGCAATGAAAGTTATCTCTTATATACATTTTCCCTTTCGAGATTCTAGAATGGGTTGGAGAGGTGGAATATTAGTTGGAATTTCCACCAAAATCTCAGTTTGTTGAATAATCTGTTCCATGTATCTCAGTTTAAAAAGTATCAGCCTAATCTTGACCATGTGATCACTTGGTATCATGTTGACCTAGAGCCAGATGCATTGTTGGTACATATCCCTGTGCAGATTTTGGATAGATAAGAGAATTTATTGCATGGAAAAAGCATCGGTCTAGTGTTGGTTTTATGGAAACATTATCATATTTAGGAAGATACATGGGAAGGTGAGAAGGAAATTAAATTGAAATGGCCCGAAATATTTTAGAGATGTGATGGTTTTCTACTTTCTAGGGATGGAAAGATAGATTGTGGGGAGAATGTAGTACCCCCCGATTATGGTCTGTAACCCTTTATTTTTTATTTAATAGATATCAAGTAAGGGGTAATGTTGGGAGAGTTTGGTGATCTTTCAATAAGATTTTGTGGATAAATGTGATGTGTAAGTGTTGCGCATGATTTATCCAAACTGTGTAGAAATCCAAGTAGAAACCGTGATTAATAATAAAGTTTTAGGTAGAGAGATTTGGAATAGTGTGTGCATGGTTAAGGATACCATTCAATTATGTCATGTGAGGGTCCATCCAGATAGTATCTATCACATGGTTGGCATGTGGTTTGTCTAACCGTGTGAACTAACCATGCATATGGTTAAAGTGAGAACCTAAAAAAGTGTACCTCACACATTTTTTATTATATGTTTCTCATTTTTTCTCATAAGAAGCACTACCTTGGGATTTCTCTTCCTTTATACTATAATTAATTCTCCCAAGCATTTTTGAGTCAATCCAATGGATTTCCTTATTTTTTCGAACTTTGATATTTGAGGTATGTGGTCGTTCTTCTTTGTTTTTGATCTATTTCTTAGATATACTTAGATCAACTTATCATATATTCTTAGATTCTCATATATACACCTGTTATGGGTAGATATATGAGTGTGTATGAAAAATAAGTTAATTTGGTGTCTTGATCTTTCTAGGAGGAGAGATCTATGGAAGGTCCGCGAAGAATCAACCCGGTTTTCTTGAGCATTCTTTATTTGTTTTCTAGTTTTTAAAAACCATTTAGGTAGATAGATTCACTCTCATCTCCTCTTGATACAATTGATGGTATTAGTTTCAAATTGATTAAATTGGTTAATATTTATTGTGAAATCTTGGTTTAATATTGTAATAAATCTCTTTAGTGATGATTTATCATTTTTGGTAGCTTTGTGAAATCTTGGTAACATAGTGTGAAAATTGTTTTAGTTTCTTGCATTTAAAATGTTGATTTAAAATGGTTTATTTTCTGGAGCTATTAAATGGACTGATGGGGTAATGAATTTCAATAAAAATATGTTAATTTTAAATGAGCTGTCATTGTAATGGTTCTAATAAAAAATGATTTCCAATAAAAAGGTGATTTTATTGAAAGGGTTTTTTAGAATTATCTTTTGGTATATGTGGTGTTTGTGTTCATGTTTCATATACACGGATTGGTTGAAATATGACCTTGTGTTCGGTGCCAAAGGGTTAATGTCACACGGGAAACAATTACCTTGTGATGAATTGGTAGATCAATGATAAACCACTCATGGGTATAGAGCTGTCATCACATATCATGCGTTATTGGTTGTGTGAATGTGGGGAATTTATTGGGTATGACAAATGAATATCAATAAATTGTTTTAAATATTTATTTAGTTATTTTCTAAAAAAATAACCTTGCGGAATTTTTTTTCAATTTCACTTGGATGATTTTGGTTATAAATGGTTTTGGAATCACGTTTATATTTAGTTATAAACTGTTTTAAGAAATTATTTAATAGAAACTATTTTATGTAAATGTTACTAACTCTTATATCATAGTGTAATCTGTAGGGAAGTCATTAGGGAAACCTAATTAGTGTTATACACAACCCTTCTTGGGAACATTGGTTCTTTTTTATATTCTATCATCTGGGATAGGGGAAAAGGTAACATTTCACACATTTTTAGCACCACCTCATGATACTTGGGTTGTTCAGTGATTATGGAGCTTAGAGTTTTTTCTTCATATAGTCTTGTGGTATTTTGGGATTCTTTAGATGTTCTTATATTGTTTACTTTTATAATTTTGTGGTATTCTTCTTTTTCACAAATTTATGTGGTTTTGAGATATATTAAGTTACTGAGTTTCCTTTCATTTATTTATGTATCATTTAGTGAGATGTTTGGTTGATAGTTTTATTCTTGAAAGGTAAATATTCCAATACTTGTTTTTGAAACCCATCAGTATATATTGACTTCCTTTTACATCTTGGGGATGTCACTTCAGGCCACGTAATGACTCATTATACTCTCAAGCCAATGAGAATTAGTGGGTCATGACAGTATTCCTCCATACCCAACCTTATCATCTGGATTTTTGTGTATCTTTAAATCTCTCATGGACCCCGGAAAGGAGTGTAGATCATATTTTATTTAACATTTTATAAACAAATAAGGGATTTAACCTACCATATAAAGAAATATTCTCCAAGAATTAATGTACATTCAGTCCTTGTGAGCCCTAGAATTACGGAGGTGGAACCTGTCACCTTAAGGTTTTATGGTTCACCCCTATCATGTTTTCCCCATAAAATATTCACTAACTCAAACATTTTGGTTATGAATTATATCACCCATACTCTAACTACCCATGTCAACCTAGAATCCATAGAATTCCCCCCTAACCAAATTTCCCCACCATACATATAACACAAACCTTTTAAAAGAGTGTTGAAACCTTTGTTAGGGAATAAAAAATATGCATATTGTATTTGAAGTACCAACCAAAGGAATCTCCTACTTTTTGGGGAGGAACTATGATCCTTGTGATCCTCAATAAAACCATGGATGAACTCAAAACCATTTGGTGTTTTTGGTCATTCTTGGTATGTCAGCACCATATTCCATGATCATTGATCATGTCCTTGTTATAGGAACTCATATTGCATGGAATTTGAAGGTTCATGCTAAAAGACCCAAAACAAAATTAATAGAAGTTCTGAGCCTAAAGACCCAAAAATATAGCAATAGAAGGTCTAAGTTAAAAGACCCAAAACTATAGTAATAGAAGGTTTGAGCTATAAGACCATAAAATACAGTGATAGAAGGTTTGATCCCAAAGACCAAAAACAACAGCGATAAAAGTTCTGATATAAAATACTCTAAATAAAGTGACGATAGGTCTGAGATAAAATAACCTAATATATAGTGACTGAATGTGTGAATTAAAAGACACTAAACTAATGTACAATATTGATTTATTCATCCTGAATAGAAAATCCTGTATAGTATAATAGATGAAATTGGTACACATCAGTCTACTCTCACCAACCCCATTGGATTCATCAAACAATAAATCATTGTCTTTATGATACATGTATTCTTATTAATTATCCTTATATTAATTAGGTAATATATATATACATTTAGAAGATTTTTTAGTATGAGATCTGATGTTTGTGTACAGTCATGGTCACTTCTCAAGAAGAATATATTATGATCAAGATATTCAGATCCATAAATTCAGGTTAAGATCATATTATTAAAATGAAATATATCATTGGAAATAAATATAATTTATGATTGGGAAAAAGTCATACACATCATGAATGAAATAAAAAATGGATGAAAACATATAAAGATCACAAGATTTATTCACTGATATCCTAAAATAGGAGGAATCCCCACATATCAGAGCATCTCCCATGAACATATAATACATGGAAAAATATTAATAATTTAACCTCAATCACAACATGTGTTTTGATGCTTATTTTTTACTCTGTAATCCTCTAGTCTTGGGAGGAAATGGATTAGTTTAACTGGTCAATGGGCTTAATTTTTTCTTCATTAAACCATTGAATTTCCCTATGGATGGCCTCAATCCTCACATTCTCCACATGTCAAGATATCTATGTTGTATATCATAGTTTTTTTAAATATATAGAGTGCATGTTGGTACTCTAATAGATTGGTAAAATACAATTAATGTCATACTGAAGACAGATGATAAAAGACTAGAGATGGAAAGTTTCAATTTTCCCAATGCTAACCATGTCTTAGTGAGTTTCTTCCTCCACCACAAGTTGGTAAGATTCATCTACGGCCAAGTAGAACTCATGATTCATGAAATAGGAAGCCTCATTTTCTAACACCCTCTATTAAAGGGACCTCATTTACTCTCTCATATAGACCACCTCTGTTACTTTGGTATGGAGGGCGGTATAATCAATTACCTTGTAAAAAATGGTAGGAAACATAAATAAAATGTGTCGTAACCGATATTTAAAATCATCAATGGTAGCCTCCAAATCTAAGCCCATATCTCCCTCCACATTTTTCAATTCATTAACTAGTACAATGACATAGACCGAAGGCCTTGATCTAAGCCCTTACTGGTAATTGGAACATATTTTCGGGACTAATTCCCTCAAATAAATAGTTTTGATCATGGTTTTGGATGGATTTGGAAGGGAACCAGCCTCAATATTAGTCAATCTTATCAGAGGAACCCCAATAGATAATGGAAAAGTGTCTCTGATCTCCAAGGCGAGGACACATCAATAAGGACTACATGGGTTTATCAACCAAAATATGGATCATATGATATCATAAAATAACTGACGAATATGACGGATATTAGACACAAAACTTTCTCAGTTACATCACAAAAATTACTCTTCTCAAACTCCATCATTGGGTGAAGAGGCTACATCCTCATATGAAGAATAGATTCGTGGAACCTATAATGATTTTATTGATCACATACATCACTCAACACCCTTGAGTGCTACAAAAACAAATGATTACAATAGGTTTCATAAAAAAATAAAAAAATGGCCACTCATGAATAAGTATACACATTATATAAAAATATCTTTAATAAATCTAACATATTAGTCAAATAGATACCTATATCAATAAAATCCAAATGTTCTTCCACCCATTCCGGATCAAGTGGTTTGATCATTAGGACATCTATAGTAAGAAAATAGCATGATTATGTCTCCATCTTAGCCACCTATAGTTATTGATGGTCCATGCATGATATGGAAGGATATTCTAAACAACCAAACACTCGACTTCATCCTTAGGATCAAAGAAATACTCCACTAAGTGGACTCAATAGGGACCTCTTGTTTTTTTTGAAATTCAGAATGTTTTTCAAGAATAATCCATTGTGGGAGAAGAGTAAAATTAAAATTTACATAAATTATTATAGAGGACAAGAAAATGAAAAAGTAGATCACATTCTTTTACTTTGCATTCTAGGGAATTCTCCTTGGATGGTGATAAGTATGATATAATTGTCTGATAAATGGAAATCACATCCTTTATGTGGGCCAGTTGACTTGGGGCTCCCTCACCATCTATCACTTAGTCACTGCCAAATTCCACTCCAAAATCTGTAAGATGGGGAGAATATTTAGGGTTGACCGAACATGCCAATATTTAGTATCCTACCACTTTATAAAAAACTGAAGGAAGTCAATATGGTTAAAAATTTCACCACATCCCATTAACCATATCAATGAGTTCATCCTTACTTCTTCCTCAATAATAGGATAACCTTTTTTATCCACATAATTTTTCTTCATACATCGAACAACTATTTGGGAGACCAATGGTAAATATAATATCTAACCCATAATTCTACCGAAAGTAACTATAAGGTCATAGAAAAAGGCCCTAACCTCAACAAGATATTCATTGAAAGTGATTCATATAGGGGAGGTGACATGGAAAAACCATTCAAATGTTAACTATGATTTTAATAGTATACCCCAGAGATCATTCTAGGAGTATTTCATCATCCATACCATCCACTATCATGATGCAATAGAATATGTTAACTCTAACATAGATTCAACCTCTGGTGCTACACTTATTGCATATGCATTACCTTGAACTCCTACTGGTGATGCCAAATGTCTTAATTCCTTCCGGGGTGCTTCCATAGATGTTAGTCCTTTTAAAGACAATTTAATTCCATAACTCAGATTCTCCCTAGAAATTGATTGTGTCTAAGATGTTTTTCTTGAAAATTTGTATAATCTCTCATTATGATATGAGAGAATCTAGACTACAACATAATGCTGAGATAAACAAATTGATGCATCGCATGGAGGAAGGTCTATCATAGCCTGAGTATCCCCCCTAATAAAAATTATCCAAAATAGGAGATCTACCATCATATTCCCCACAGATTAATCATAAAAAGAGAGTGAATTGCACAGTTGGGCACATAAAAGTTGATAGATAAACCGAAATTATGAATACATTTCTTAAAGGAGGTCCACATTAATATGGGTGGAAATGATTCCCTCAAGAAGTGACATCATATTTTTCCATGACTCAAGGATGGATCCACCATTATCAATCATATATATCATTGGAACATTACCGCAGGGTTTTAAGGAGAAATGATCATAACGGCTCATATGAGTCATGATGCCCTGAAGCATTAGTGTGATAGGTATTGCACCATTGATACACTGCAGATATGGTTTGATGAGAATGTAGTGGATTCTTTGGATTTTTGGATAATTTTATCCACCTATATGTTCCCCCATCGAACCCCATGATACATGAAAGGTTCCAATGATCATGTAATGGGATTTACCCTTGTAAAAATTTGTGTAGAAGGTGATAATGTTTTTCCTTTACAAGGATGGCTAGCCCAATATGCAACCCCCACCTTAGAGGTTTCCAACAAGAAATTGGAATATCTAACTCCACCTTTTTAGTTTGTTGGAAATATGTATCCACTATGGTACATGGATTTTTTTTTGGATATTTGGATAGAATGATCAACACTATTGAAAACTTCCCAACAATATTCTATAAACACTCCTTAAATTGTATTCTAGTTAGAACTAAATGCACTTTGGGTGTCCTTTGTAAGAGATGATTTCATCATATTTTCATCTAGCTCAATACCATCCTTATTAATGAAGTTACTCTATAATTTCTTGAATAAGATATATACTCCCTGATCAGTATCCTTTTGGAGGGCCATTTCAACTAGCCTTATTAGTTCATGGGTAAATGTAGGAATCCTCTTTATGTCATCCCAAACAAACCGTATGGAGAAATCAATCATACATTCCACCGAATATAGGTGAACAACATTTATTCTCAACAAAACAGAGGTAGATGACCACCTCAACATGATTGAAGTGGAAAATGTTTATATCAGGACTCCCAGGACAAAAAAGGTCTTCATTAGACCCTTGGTTCAATAATCAAACTTATGCGATATCTAGAAATCTATGTACATCCCTATTTTATTCAACTCCTTAGTGAATTTAGATGAAATGCATTAAAAAAAGGGACAACCCTAGACAATTCTATAGCTTACCGATGACAGAATGTCCCAATTAGGACCCTACCAAAGATTATGGTTGGAGACAGAATTATTTTTTATTAATCAGTACATATGAACATAGGAATAAGGTTTTTTATTTTTCTGATTAACATTTATGGGAATGAGCACCAGTATATGACCTTCATCACAATACCCCTCAACAAAAAATATACCACCTAATTGATGTTTTTTGGTAGGTTTTATGGGTATTCTAAACCATAGAAGAGGATAGGAATGAAGAAAATAGTGGAGTGATGGGTGTGTCAATGGTAATTCCAAACCCAATAAGGGTAAAAAATATGAATGGGGATAACCCCCCAGTTTCTCTTTAACTAGTATTATCAATCTTCACTAAAATGAACCAATATCATGAATGAAAGTAACATCCAAACATTATACAATATCACTATGAAAGGTCCTCAATATATCTAAATCCTTCCTCAAAATTATACAATATGTTTGAAAATTTCTGAAATCCATCTGAAAAAATTAAGTGGCATATTTATGAGGGTTAAAATTAAATCTTATCAAAAGGAATGAATCTGTAGAGTCATGTGAATCCCATGAATCATCAAAAGGGTCATGAAATGAATGAATCCTTATGATCTAACAAATCACATAACCTTCAAGGCGTCATGTAACCACATGATCCCTCATAGGACTCACGATCACGTGACCTTGAAATGTTCGCACTAGCATCATAATATTCAATAAATCATGTGATCAAGATATCAGATCCAAAAAAACCCTCAAGAAGATTCCATACACATGACCAATGTTCATTCAATAAACAAATATATGTATGTGGACTGGTTTAAGAAGGTTCCTGGTAAAAATATGTCTTGTAACGAGGTTCTCAAAAAAATATTACCACAGAGAGGTCTCGTGTTGGGTTCTTGTTGTAAGGTCACATGATAAGGTCTAATATACAATGTTGTCCATAGAACTCTAACACCCCAAGATTCCACAATATTCTTCCCATTGAATAATACAATAGCTTGCGTTGTATGGAACTTCGAGTTCTAGAACACCATGACAAATAAAACTAGCTGTTATGAATAGTAATAAACACTTTTTATAATTTTATAAAATTTATTTTCCAAAAAGGACATCATTTTGGATTTTTAATATCAAAATTAACATATGGTAAATTTTTTATATTTTTTTGAAAACTTTCACTTATTTATGAATAGTGAAAAACAATGTGTTATTGTTTAAAAATGACTTTTATTTAAATAATTATTCTTTTCATTTTAATTTATTTTAAAGTAAAAATAAGTACATAATTCTTATTTTAGTCTAGTATAATTTATTGGATCATTTTATAATAAGAGTAGATATATAAAATTTTGTTTAACTTTTTAACATATTTTACCCACCTTCTAGGAACATTTGCAAATTTCCATAAAACATAATTTTACCGCTTTTGTGAATTGAATTTCAAAAATCCAAGATACACGGTTAAAATCAGTAAACATTGGTTTAATATGATGAAAATAATTTTTGGTGAATAGTACCTTTTAATTTTATTTACCACAGTTAAAATTAAATACGATAATTAAAAGTAAAATGACATTATAATTAAACTAAATATGTCATAATTATATTGGAAAAGTGTATTTAGACCAAAATCAACCCTAGGAATAAAATGTGATCCTTTTTGATCCACTTTGATTAGATTTGGACATTTATAATTTTTTATTTAAAGAATAGTTAAAAGTGTAAAATTTAAATTTAAATAACTAATTTTTTTAATATAGGGTTATACATAAGATATATTCTACTATAATTATTAATTAGAAAGATAAAATGATTTCCCACCTCATGTTATTTTATTTATAATTTTTAGACGTCATATAATTAAATTTATTTATTAAACAATGATGATGCATTAATTACCTTACTAATGAAATATTAAAATAATTTATATTATAAATATAATATAAATGTAAATTGATAATTTTGATGCATTAAAATAATTTCATAGGTTAATATGACATGTTGTTATTTATTTAATGTATTTTTTTTCTATGTAATCATGTTTATTTTACTTTCACAAAAAAAATACTAAATAGTGTCAAAATTGACATAAATGAGTTTTCAAAACAAATAATATATTATTTATGATATAATATTCATAAAAATTTAAGGCCCAACCAAAAAATTTATATAATGATATATATGTCATTAATGAACCACCTGGGGTTTTCTTGGAATTTTATAGTATGTTTATTAACCACATAATATAAAAATAAAGAATTCATTGTAAAAGTTAAACTGTTTAAGTAAGAGTTAAATATAAATGATAAGGTTAATACAACGTTGTAAACTTTTCTAACACATATTGTTTGATATTATTGAGATCCATACACACCTTATCTTAGAAATAAATCCATTTTGAGTCATTATAAACCAAAATGAATCTAAAATAAAATAATATTTCAATCTTTTTCTAAAGTGATGCCCACCTCTCTTATAAATGGGTACTTTTCCTTCTCTCAAAATGCCACCTCCAAATCCATTGGGCTCGGCCAAACCCTACTCAAATATATTCCCAAATACCCACACTTTAAACTAGATGCCTTAAATTTATCATAAATCCAACCTATGGAGCCATTTTGATCAAATCCAAAGGAATCACCAAAAAAAGAGGTAATAATTTCATCACCTCTTTCAAAGTTCTTTTCTTCTTCAACTTACTCTTTCTTTGTTGTTTCCATACCAAAATAATAAATTCAGTACCTTTTACATACTATGATGTTATTATAAATATGGTACAACCATATTCATTATTATATCCATCATATAAATGAAAAAGTCACCATACGTGCGTGCGTACGGCTTACCGTCTCCACGTCGTGGTGTAATTTGTTATTCAACACTTCATTATTTGGATGGGAATAATAATGAGTATAATTTATGTAAATAATAAATATAACATTTTAATTATTCATTATATGTAATATACCATCCAGTTACAGACAATTTCACCATAAATAGAATGATATTGTCTGTCATGCATACGTACATATTACCATCTCCACGAACGCGATGAGATTCATTTCCCATCATAACCATTCAAGAATAATTTTCATTTAATGATTAAAAATAATGTTTAAGAACATAATATAATTATATATATGAATAAAATACATCTTATGCATAACAAACATGACTTATGTAACAAAACAAATAAAGGAAAACGAATCAGTTAACACCCGAAACAATGATACTACTGAAATATTATTAACAAAGCAATATTAGAAGATCACATATGATATCATATTTATTTATGTAATTATTTTATAATTCAGTAAAAATTATTTTACTATTATACAGGAGTTTAAGTACCCTCATCCAAGGAAAAGTACAAGGTATGTTTTAAATTTACAATCACTTTATGTATCTGAGGATGTTTATACGTAATTATCTACCAGGACTTATTTATCATCCACATCTGTGTTTCTTAATAATGCATTTCAAAACATTTTAATTATTTCCTAGAATATGGGTTAAATTCATTTATACCCTTGTTTGACTTTTTATAAAAGGTTTTTAAATGAATCATTCTATCGTTTTCCAAAAAAGGTACATTATGACCTTTTTGACAAATTAAGGTAAGAATGTTTTTTAACTTATACGGCGGGTGCGGCTACATTCTGCCATTATAAAACCTTCGAAGCTTACGTTACAATATTATAATAATATTTTCAAAATAAAAGATTTCTTTTATAATTACGTGACATTTAAATGATTACAAAATAGAAAGAGATATTTATCTCAAATAATTTTGATTTCTTCTATGTCAACATTCTTCAATGTATTTTACACTTATTTGAAGTTTATTTATTATGATACAATATTCCATATTGCATTGAAGGTTTTTAGATATGTTCGACTATGGAAGAGTTATTTTAATACCATTCATGGTTTATGGTTAAAGTATTAACATTTCTTATGATAGTTTTAATTCAAATGTTTATTTTATGTTTCAACCTTGTCATATGAGGAATTCATTGGACTTAGTAAGTGATTGGTGGAGCCCGCTATAGCTCCTTGATGCATCGGTAGGTCTCATGAGACACACTAGTGTATTATAACAAGGTCTTGACAAAATCTTATTTGTAGTCTTGGAATGAGTCCTTGACTATGTGGTTATGATGTTAGACATTATGCATTCCATCATTATGAAATTAGATATAGATATTCCATGTGATTATTCGACTAGTAGAATATCAATGTGAATATGTAAATAGAATTAAATGATCTATATTTTCCATATTATGCCAAAGTTTAAGTTTAAAAGGAATTTATTTTTTTCTTATACATTTCCTTAAATGTTTATGCATATCTAAGAATGTTTTTGCTATATTTTTATCCTTACTGAGAATCTGATATCACCCCTTTCTATGTTTTATTTCTCCCAAGATGTGAATAAGTATATTACGACTGAATTGTAGGGATAAGCTAAGGGATATGAGTGTGTTAAAAAGAGACATAATTTTGTTGTTTTTCATTTCATATTGCAATGTAAAACTTATTTATGTATCTAGTACTTCCAAGGATACTAAACTGATCATCCTTTAAGGATTTTATCCTTTATGATCATTCCAGTGTTATGTAATAATGCACCAAATCTGGGTAACTAGGGTCGGGTAATTACCATTGGTATCATAGATGTTTAGTAAAAACCATAGAAACAAGATTTATAAGAAATATGATTAGAGAACATTACCATAAGATATAATTTGAGGATTAGTATAGAAGAACATCCAAAAATTTTGGTAGTGTAAATATTATGTGGGTTTTAAAGAAAATACATCCTTGTCAGGGAAAACTCACTTAGATTGTGAATAATAATCTTACCCATATGGATAACCCTAATCTATAACGCAGAGGATCAATGTTAGACTGATTCATGAGGAAAAAACCACAAAAATTAAATGGGACTACAAATCTATTTGTAGCTGAGCAATGGATATGTTCCTTAGATAAAATATTTCATGCTTTGGGGAGTATTGAAAGAGAAAAAGTTTTCATGGCAGTTTATCACCTCAAAGGATATGTAGATCAATGGTGGTCATTAATTCAAAACACAAAGGAGGATGAAGAAGTATCAAATATGGAATAGAGGGAGTTTAATTATATTTTCTTAGAAAAATAATTTCCTTGTGAACATCAAGCGGATATGGAAAGGCAATTTCAGAGTCCAAGGAAAAAGGATTATGAGAATGTCGCAAAGTATGAGGATAACTTTACAAGGTTATCATGGCATGATGCAGATTATATAATTAACCCAAGGAGGAATATTGATCATTTATTTGATGGGTTAAAACCATTTCTCTATCGAGCATTAGTCTCACAATCATTCTTGTTGTAAGAATATATAGTCTCATGTGCTATCAAGGTAGAAAAATAATTCTCTAAGTATTACAACATTAAATCAAAGAAAGATAAGAAGAGATATGTTGAGCACTATGGATAAGGAAATAAGGTGAATAAGGAAAAGTCAAATTTCCATCCTATAGTAAATGTGGGAAGAAACACCCTGATACTTGCCGGAGGGAAATGTGAGTTTGTTATAAGTGTGGTGAAAAAGGCCACAAAGCACATGATTGTAAGGGAAATAAAGAGGTTGTAAATGTTTAAGGCTACAATTATAGATAAATGGGGTATTATGCAAATGAAGTTTCTAATCAACATAGAAAATTACCTCAGAAAGGCCAAGGGAGAAAGGCAAAGATTATGTGATCATTACTACTGAGGTTGAAGCTCCTAATGATATAGTGGAAGGTATATTAATTGTTTACTCAAATTTAGAAAATGAATTATTTGATTCTGGATCATCACATTCTTTCATATCTTCCTAGTTTTCCATAAAAATTATTTATTTCCAATTTTAATTGATACGGGAGTTGTCAGTTAAAACTCCAAAGGGAAGTATGATTGCAACAACGTTTTGTCAACCAGTTACCATTATGGAATAAAAACATTTTTTTATGTATGGATTTTATTATCATACCCATGATTTAATTTTATATAATCCTTGGTATGGATTGGATTTCAGACCATGATATGAAAATTCATTACAAGAAAAAGGAGGTTAAATTTTTTTATAATGATGATAAATAACACCTTATCTTTAGAGAAGAAACGCCACCATCTGATTCTCATCTAGATCCACCCCCAGTAGCTCTACTAAATTCAATTATTGGGGAGGATTATAGTGAAATAACTATGGGTGAGGAAAGAAAAGTTCAAATAGAGGATATACCTACAGTTTAAGAATATGATGATGTGTTTCCATAGGATTTACTTAGACATCCTCTAGACAAGTAAATTGAGTTTTCCAATGACTTAATTCCCAGTTCAAGGCCCATATCAAAGACTCCTTATAGAATGGTCACTATGGAATTAATGGAACTAAAGAAAAAACTAGAGGAGTTGAGTAATAAAGGATTTATTCACCCTAGTGTTTCTCCATGGGGAGCCTCAGTTCTTTTTGTTAAAAAGAAATATGGTTCTATGAGGTTATGTATTAAATATAGAGAGATCAATGCTATAACAATAAAGAATAATTATCCCCTACCTCACATTGATGATTTATTTAACCAAATTCATGGTGCTCAATATTTTTCAAAGATTGAACTTTGTTCTGGATATCATCAGTTGTGCGCGAAGAAGGAAGACATTCTGAAGACAACATTTCGTATAAGGTATGAGCATTAAGAGTTTAAAATAATGCCTTTTGGACTGACTAAAGCACCCTTTTACTTCCTGGATCTAATTAATAGAGGTTTAAAGGAATATATTGATGACTTTTTAGTGGTATTTATTGATGATATCTTGGTATACTTCAAAATCTACAAATATTATGAAAATCTCATACACACTATTATGAAGACTCATAAAAGAAATGAATTATATAGGATGTTTAGAAAGTGAAACTTTTGGCTTCAGGAGATTTATTTTCTTCGTCATATTGTCTCTAAGGATTGAATCTATGATGATCCTTAAAATAATAATGCAATCCAATAATGTCTAGAACTGATGAGTATAACTAAGGTACACAATTTTATTGGTTTAGAATGTTATTATTGGTGCTTCTTCCAAAATTTTGTCTGATTGGATAAACCATTAACCAAGATCACACGTAAAGAGGTAAAATTTGTTTGGAAAAAATAGTGTGAAGAATGTTTTAATGAATTTAATAAAATATTAGTCAATTATCCTATATTTACTCTACCATGGGGGAATGACGAGTTTATTATTTATAGTGATGATTTAAAAAAGAATTGGTTGTGTCCTTTTGTAGAAAGATAGTGGTAGTGCCTATGCATTACGAAAACTAAAAATTCATGAACAAAAATATCCTACTCATTATCTTGAGTTAGTAGTTTTAATATTTGCATTGAAGATATGAATGCACTATTTATATGGTAAAAAATGTGAGATATATACTGATCATAAGATTTTGAAGTATATTTTCTCACTGAAGGAACTCAACATGAGAAAAAGGCGATGGATTGAAATACTCAATGATTATGATTTCACTATACACTACCACCTGGGGTAGAAAAATAAGGTGGCATATGCTTTGAGCAGAAAGGATCATGGAGTTCTGAATAAGATGATAGTTGAAAGGGATATTATGTACATGGATCTAGTGAAAATGGATATTGGAATAGTCATGGAAGGTGAAACATTGATACTTTTTCAAATGTCTTTCAATCCATATATACTAGAAAGGATAAAAAGTTCTCAGACTAATGATGAGTTGTTTCAAAACAAAATTAAATATGTGAATGATGGGATTTCATTGAATTTGTATATGGAGGTAGAATTTTGAAAATTGGGAAGAGAATTTGTGTTCCTGATATACCTGATCTAAAAAGAGAATTTTTGGATGATTCTCATAGCTCCAATTTCTATGTACACCCTAGTAGCACTAAGATGTATAGATATTTGAAGGAACATTTTTGGTGGGATAACATGAAAAATGAGATTTCTGATTATGTGTCAAGATGTATGGTTTTTCAATAGGTTAAGGATGGAAGGAAACATCCTAGAGAATTCATCCAGCCTCTTCCCATACCTGAGTGGAAATGGGATGATATTACAATGGAATTTTTCATGGGGCTACCAAAGACTCCTAGAAGGAATGATGTAATATGGGTCATTGTTGATCGTCTTACCAAGCGAACACATTTTTGTGCTATAATAGAAGATTTACCACATGAACGTTTAAAAAGACTATATATTAATGAAATTGTAAGACTTCATGGTGTACCCTTATCAATTGTTTTTTATCGTGATCCTCATTTCACATCAAGATTCTGGAAAATTCTTCAGAAATCACGGGACACTGAATTTCATTTGGGCACGGCCTACCACCCTCAAACTGATGGAAAATAAAAATGGACTATTCAAACCATAGAATTCATGTTGAGATTATACTCACTTGACTTTCAAGGTATATGGGATAAATATTTACCTCTTCTAGAAATTTACGATAATAATAGATTCTATTCAAGTATTCAGATGGAATCCTATGAAGCGTTATATGGAAAGAGATGTCACACACAAACTTGTAGGGATGATGTTTGTGAAAGAAAACTCATAGGCTCAGAACTTGTTTAGGGAACAATGGAAAAGGTTATGATTATCCAAACTAACAACAAAGAAAATCAATGTAGGAAAAAGATTTATGCCGATAACCAAAGGAATGGTTTGTAATTTCAAGTAGGAGATCGTGTTTTCTTGAAGGTATATCCACGGAAGGGTGATTTATGATTCAGTAAGAAGGGTAAATTAAGTCCCACGTACATCGGACATTTTGAAATTTTAGAATGAATTAGATTTGTAGCTTATCATTTGGAAATACCTCTTAGTCTCTCAAAAGTTCATGATGTGTTCCATGTATCACTATTGAGAAAATACTTTCTTGACGCAACACATGTACTCACCTATTGAAATATAGATCTAGAACCCGATCTATCTTATTATGAAGAGCCTATCAGGATTCTTGATACCAGAGAACAAGTGATGACAAACCTGATGACTCGTCTTGTAAAAGTTCTTTGGAGAAACTATAAAATGGAAGAGGCAATGTGGGAACCTGAGGAACTTATGATGAAGAAACACTCGAATCTTTTTATGCAGTAATATTCTAGAAATTTCAAGGATGATGTTATTTTACGTAGGTAAGATTGTAACACCCTAAGTTTTTATGGTATGTTTCTCTTTGAATAATACAATAGCTTGCGTTGTACGCAACATCGAGTTCTAAAACACCATAACCAATCAAACTAGACGTTATGAATAGTAATACCCACTTTTTGAAATTTTATAAATATTATTTTTCAAAATGGACTTAATTTTTAGATTTGGAATATCATATTTATCTTGGGGTGTATTTTTTTGTAGTTTCCTGAAAACTTTCAATTTTTGATGAATAGTGAAAAACACTGCGTTATTGTTTAAAACTGAATTTTATTTAAATAATTATTTTAAATTTATTTTAAAGTAAAAATATATACATAATAAATATTTTATTCCAATTTAATTTATTGGAGTCATTTTATAATAAGATTACATATATAAAATTTTATTGAACTTTTTAACGTCTTTCACCCACCTTTTAGGTACATTTACAAATTTTCATAAAACATAATTTCACTTCTTTTTTGAATTGAATTTAAAAAATACAAGAGCCATGATTGGCATCAGTAACTATAATTTGGGTCAATATTATGAAAATATTTTTTGGTGAATAGTAACATTTGAATTTTCTTTGCCACAATTAAAAATAAATAGGGTAATTAAAGGTAAAAATGATATTATAATTACTTTAATACATGTCCTTATTCTATTGAATAAGTTTATTTCGACCAAAATAAACTTTAGAAATAAAATATGACCCTTTTTTATCTACTTGGATTAGATTTGAACATTTATTATATTTTATTTAAAGGAGCGTTAAAGGTGTTAAATTAAAATTTTAATAACTAAATAATTTTTAATATAGGTTTATACATAAGATAAATTAAACTATAAATATTTATTATAAATCTAAAATGATTTCATACATCTTGTTATTTTATTTATAATTTTTAGACATTAAATAATTAGCTTTATTTATGTCACAATGATGATGCAGTAATTACCTTATTAATGAGATATTAAAATACTTGATATTATAAATATTAAAATATAGGTAAATTGAGAATTTTTCTGAATTAAAGTAATATTATAGGTTAATATGTCATGTTAGGATTTATTTAATATTTTTTTTGAAGTAATAAAGTTTTGTTAACTTTCACAAAAACCAAATACTAAATAGTGTCAAAAATGACATAAATGGTTTTTTAAAATAGATACTATATTTTTTATGATATAATATTGCAAAAAAAACTAAGGATCAGCCAAAGGAATTAAATAATGATATATATTTCATTAATGAACCATTTGGGTATATCTTTTCATTTTATAGTATGTTTATTAAACAGTTAATATAAAAATACAAGAAGACATTATAAAAGATAAACTATTTAACTAAGAGTTAAATCTAAAAAGATAAGGTTAATATGGTGAACTAAATATGTCTAAAACAAATTTTTTGAGGTTATTTAGACCCATACCCACATTATACTCTAAATAAATCTATTTTCAGACATTATAATCTGAAAATTATTTTATAATAAAATAATATTTCATACTTTTCCTAAAGTGACCCTCACCTCTCTTATAAAAGGATATTTCTCCTTCTCTCCAAATCACACCTCCAAAGCCATTTGGATCGGCCAATACCTACTCAAATATCTTCCCAACTACCCTAAATTTAAGCTATAGGCCTTAAACTGATCATAAATCCAACCTATGGATCCCTTTTGATCAAATCAAAAGGAAGCACCCGAAGAAGCGGTAATAATTTTATCACCTCTTTCAAAGTTATTTTCTTCTTCCACTTCCTCTTTCTTTATTGTTTCCATAC
Organism: Viscum album; assembly: GCA_963277665.1. Lineage (NCBI taxonomy): Eukaryota > Viridiplantae > Streptophyta > Magnoliopsida > Santalales > Viscaceae > Viscum > Viscum album. The sequence goes on from OY728164.1 coordinate 691,263,494, forward strand.
CAAAATAATAAATCCAGTACCTTATAAATAATGTGATGTTATTATAAATATGGTAGAACCATATTCAATATTCAATCCATCTTATGAATGAAAAAAGTCACCATACATGCGTACATACAACTTACCGTATCCACATCGTGGTGTAGTTTATTATTAAACACTTCATTATTTGGTTGGGTATAATAATGAGTATAATTGATTTAAATAATAAATATAAAAAGTTAATGATTTTTTATATGTAATATAACATCCAATTACAAACTATTTCACCATCAATATAATGATATTGTCACTCAGGCGTACATACAGATTACCATCTCCACGAATGCGATGAGATTCATTCCACATTGTAACAATTCAATAATAATTTTCAATTTATGATTAAAAATAATTTTTAAGAAAAAAATATCATTATGTATGTAACGACCCAAAGTTTCATTAATGGAAAATCCCTCTTGATCCAGTTAAATGTCTCATTATGAAAAATATTTTCATAAGATGTTAACTTCTTTGGTTTTATGTTAAAATTTTGACCATTGCTAATATAGCCGTTGAACAGTAATCACATGATTAGTATAAATATAAGACTTCAACAAATCCAATTTACTCAGAAAAAGGAAGTGATGGCCTCATCCAGTAGAATTTCCCCATACTAAGCCCATTTCTTGGAGCTCGGAAATGAGGTGTCATCCTTGGTCTTCGCTCTTGACCAAGCCCAAGCTGAGCTTCACCATGTCAAGCTCGGACGTGACCGTCTATGAGAAAAGTGGAAGTTGATTGAAATTACCACTCGATCAATGTTATCCGAGCCACCCCAAGAGTCTTTCACCATCTTACACCTTACCCTTAGGTCTTATACGGATGTTTTAAGGGGTTATGTAACAAATAAGTAGTACTATGTTCGTGTAAATTATTTTTGTATATAATAATGAATATAATTTCTAGTCATTTTTGATACATTGTAAATAGTTTTTAAAGTATAAATGGTGTTTTTAGTTATTATTTAATTAAAGAATCTATTTTATTAAATTAAAGGATTTTTTAATTAAATAATATTTTAATAAAATAATAATAATATTATTAAATTAATTTTTATTAAATGATCTTATAATTTTATGAATGCAGTTAAAATTTTTATTAAGGTTTGAAAGCCATTTCTGTCAAAACCCGTGAAATTTCGATAAATGTCAGTTTTTATTTTAAAAGTGAAAATTAACATATTTAAAAAAAATTAGATAAAATAAATTTCATTTCTGGAATCAGGACATCAAAATTATCCAACGGTGAATTTTTCATAATTTTCTGAGACAGTCAATTTTTTGGGTAAAAATTAAATACCGTTTAAATATATAATGTGTTTTATGACATCATAATGACCCAATAGTGATGTAATAAAATAATATAATCTTTATGTTTGGCCAATATATGTTTTACCATTAAAATAATGTGATTTTGGGTTTGTTTGACTTACTTTTCAAAGCATTAATGGACCCCTCAAGACATATTCAACACCTTGCATTTTTAAATTAATTTTCATGGGAGTGTGACTCACCTCCACATAAGCAACCCTAGTATTTTAAGAAGTTCGGACTTTGGCCTTATAAAATATTTTTTTCCTCTTCCCTTTTCCAAAAACCATGTGCAAAAACCATGGGATGGTTTGTGGTTTGGGTTAATTTAATGTAAGGGGACCCAAACCTAAATAATAAATAATTCCCTCACCTTTCCTATATAAACCCACCCAATCTCCCACTTATTCCTCACTCAAATCCCTTGGGGTTCGTCCAACCTCTGCCCTACTCTCTCTAGAATCCTGCCAAGGTGCCCCAAGCTCCCAAGAAGCCTCTCACAAGCCTCTCTCTAGCTTTTGGAAGCACACTTCCAAGTAAGGGTTCTTTTCTTCCTTTCTCATTTTTGTCCAATTTTCTTTAAGTTGTTTTTCCCTTTTAATTTCAATTATGAATGTTGGGGTATGGTTTCTAACCTCCCTCATACTGTGATCTTTATTTTTGAATTATGGGAGACCCCTTTCTCTCTCATTAGATGCCTCCCATGTACACCCGTTCTATGCTGAAATTCCGAAAGGAACTTCTCTCTCCTCATTTACATTCAAGAAATACTCTTGTATAATGAATCTAAATTCCATTACAATTGTTGGGACATGTATCTATATAACCTTATTACTTTCCATTACATGTAAATATGATGAGGAACCCCTTTCTCTCTCATCAACCGTTTTTATGAATTCTTATGTCACGCCGTTACGCTGCTGAAATCGCACCTATTTTGTAAGCCAATGCCATTGTGTAGTAAATACCATTCCCATTTCTCCATCAAGGGTATTCAACTTTATGAACATTTAATTATTGATTATAAAGTTTCATGTATGAATTACACATTCCTTTATCGTGAAATAAATGATTATGTTTTACGAATCCATGTTTTATGATCCATGTGGCACACTTATGCATGAAATGAAATGTTTAAGAAGGGTGCGCCCTTATAGCGCTCAAATGCATTGGGTAAAGTATAGTATCATGATACGTCATTTGAAATGAGTGTTTACTCATACTAATTCAAGTGCAATGAGGGTTTACTTGTGCTTCATGTACAATTAGGATTTACTCATGCTCTATATGCAATGAGCCTTGGCTCATGCTAATTCCATGTTAAGTGTTGTTGCCACATTTCCATGTTATGATTATCATGCTTTATCATGCCTTTTTGTTAATTTTTCTTATATTATCTATTGATATGCCTATTGTCTAACATGTATTTTACTCCTCATGTTATTCCATGTGTACTCCCTTATTGGTCTTTATAGCTCACCCTTTTCTTATGCATGTCCTCAGGTTATCCCATGCAATGCTAAGTACGAGGGAATGTAGTGGTCATGTAAAGGAAGTTTTCAATAAAGATGTTGTATTTCATGTTTTATGTTTTTATGTAATGATCCTAAGCCCCAAAGACACTAAACCTCTTGATCTTCTTTGTTGTATCAAGTGAAGTTTTATGTAATAAATCATGTTTATGTTGGTAATAAAAGCAGGGTTGTCATAGTTGGTATCAGAGGATAGGTTTAGTTATTTTTGGGATTAGGAAACCCTAGTAAAGCCTTAGATACAAGAATAAGTATAATAAAAACATCCCTATGTTTTGGTAAGTACTGAGTAAGTGGTTTATCAAACAAATACATCCCTGTCTGGATACGAGCAGGTAGAGGCGGCTCTGGCACAAATGTATCCTAGGGGTAAAACCCAAAAACACTACTTTGAGCTAGACTCGAATGGGAACTGGTGCATGAAAACGGGCCTTGCTGCACTCTTGGTTACGACACTCTCAGGGGATATGTTTTGATAAATTCACATGCTTAGTATGAACCCTTATTAAGGGAATTAAAAAAATGTCCCTACGAATATATGTTAGAATGTAGATCATGAAAAGCCTAGATTGAAGCCTATAGACTCATGAGTAAGAAAATAAAAGTTTATTTATAAGTCATTAAATTTTGTCTTTGGATTACCCTTTATGTGTTACCCCTAACATTCCTTTTATTCCAGCCAATGGCCGGTAATAGGAGGACTCAGGCTAACAACCGTTGTGAAGATCAGTGTGATGACTGTACTAATGAGATGCCAAATCTAATGGGAGTGGTAATCGCGAACTTTTTCATGCTTCTCTCTTAGCTAAATCAAGTTTTGAATAGAAAAACGGGTCAATAGGAATGTTCAACCCCCCCTAAGAAAGAACAAGTCGCTATCAAGAGCTTCATGAGACAAAGGCCTCCTACTTTTAGTGGATCATCCGATCCCACGATCGCTGAACAATGGAACAAATCCAATGAAAAGATCTTCTCCATCCTTCAATGTTTTGAACAAGAGAGGTTTCTCCTGGCTGCTTATCGTATGGAGGGTGAAGCTGATCAATGGTGGACGTTGATCAAAAATACAAAGCCCGAGGAGGATATCGAGGCATTGGAATGGAAGGATTTCCGGAAGATGTTTTTCGATAAATATTTTTTGCGCACCCTCCCTCTTAAGATGAAGAGGGACTTCCTTTCCCCCAAGAAAAAAGATGAAGAATCTGTTGGAGCGTATGAGGAAAACTTCACAAGGCTTTCAATATATGCTTCCGGCTTTGTCGTTACCCCCGAATGCAAAGTTGACCGCTTCTTTGGTGGGATGAAGCCTAGCTTGCGGAAAGCATTAGCAATCCGTGACTTCGACAGCTATGAGAAAATTGTCTGATGTGCCCTCAAGGTCAAAATGGAGATCGGGGAATCATAGGGGTATCATGGGGACAAGAAACATAAGGTGGACTTCAATGCTGGTGGTCCGATGGATAAATCCAATGGTGCTAAGAAGATCCAGCACCCCACTTTCCAAAAGTGCGGAAATAAGCACCCTGGAAATTGCCTTAAGGGGATGAGGAAATGATTCAGGTGTGGAAGAGAAGGTCACCTAGCTATTAACTGTCACCAAGAAAGACCCACGGATGCGAAAGAGGAGAGGAATGCTCCGTTCAAACCTCAACGCGTTGTTCAATTCTACAAATGAAAAGAACCGGGTCATTTTACAAATCAATTCCCTAATCCAAGGGTTTTTGGAGACAACCAACAACCTCCAAGACAGCAAGGAAGAGCTTTTTCCATCACTTCTACCGAAGTGAACCCCGACAACGAAGTGGTGACAGGTACGATAGTTATTCATTAAAGAATAGAAAACGTACTTTTTGATTCAGGTTCTACGCATTCTTTTATATCTCAAAATTTTAGTAGAATAATCCCAGTACCACCACAAATCATGGAAGTGAAGATGTTAGTGAGTACGAAAAATGGGGTAATCGTTGCATCCCATGAATATAAGTCTTCCTCTGTTATAATCTGTGGATTGAATTTCTTGGTGAACCTCATCATACTCCCTCTGGTGGAATTTGATGCAATTCTTAGCATGGGTTGACTTTCCTTATATAGAGCCAACATAAATTGTCGGGAGAGGTAAATCACACTCCATATGGAGAATCGACCCCCGATTCTTTACAAGTGTTAGGAGGAAGATGAATATCCTTTATCTCCATCATCTCAAGCATGGATATTACTGCCTTATGAGCATGTGTATCTGGCTCAGATGATTGAGTCCAAGGAAGAAACCATCCTTGAAGAAATGCCTATTGTGAGGGAATTCGCTGAAGTGTTTCCCGAGGAACTGCCTGGTCTTCCTCCAAGAAGGGATGTTGAGTTCTCAATTGAACTTATACCTGGGGCGCTACCAATATCCAAGACTCCATATAGAATGGCTGTTGTTGAGCTTGAAGAGCTGAAGAAACAACTACAAGAGAATCTGGATAAAGGGTTTATACGCCCAAGTGCTTCCCCATGGGGTTCACCAGTCCTCTTCGTCAAGAAGAAGGATGGGTCAATGCGGATTTGCATCGATTATCATGATCTTAAAAAAATCACGATAAAGAACAAGTATCCTCTCCCAAGAATTGATGACTTGTTTGATCATCTGCGTGGAGCACAATACTTCTCCAAGGTGGATTTTCGGTCGGGATATTATCAAGTAAGGGTGAAGAAGGAAGATGTCCCCAAGACTGCTTTTCGTACAAGATACAGGCACTATGAATTCATATTAATGCCTTTCAGACTCACCAATGCTCCAGAAATATTCATTGACTTGATGAATAGAGTCTTTAGAGATTACCTTGACAAATTTTTATAGTCTTTATAGATGATATTATAATGTACTCCAAAACCAAGGAGGATCATGAGGAGCATTTAAAATTTGTACTAGAGACTTCGCGCAAGGAGAATCTCTATGAAAAGTACAGCAAGTGTGAGTTCTGGTTGAAGGAGGTCTCATTCTTGGGCCATATCATTACAAGCAATGGGATATCTGTGGAACCTTCCAAAACAGATGCAATTAAGGGATGGCCGAGGCCAACATTGGTAATGGATATCCGTAGCTTCTTGGGGTTAGCTGGATATTATCGATGATTTGTGAGGAATTTCTCACGATTTTCCAACCCTCTTACCAAGATAACTTGAAAGGGAGTAAAGTTTGATTGGAGTGATGAATTCGAAGAAATCTTCAAGGAGTTGAAAAGGAGGCTTATCACTGTACCCATGCTCAGTTTACCCACAAGTGGGGAACTTTTTGTGGTATTCAGTGATGCTTCGAAGAAGGTCTTAGGATGTGTGCTGATGCAGAATGATAAATTGATATCCTATGTCTCAAGGAAGTTGAAAATCCATGAGTGAAACTATCCAACGCATGATCTGGAGTTGGCGGCTGTGATCTTTGCCTTGAAAATCTAGCGGTATTATCTCTATGGAGAGAAATGTGAGATATATACTGACCACAAGAGTCTTAAATATATATTCACACATAAAGAGATTAATATGAACTAGAAAATATGGATAGAGCTCATCAAGGATTATGACTGTTCAATACATTATCACCCTGGGAAAGCGAACAAGTTGGCAGATGCCCTAAGTAGAAAGGATCCAGTGATTCTATCAATGATGAGAATTGAGAAGGATCCAATCTTCTTATACTTGATGAAGATGGACATGGGAATCATAGAGAAGGGAAAATCATCAATCCTTTCAGAAATGATTGCTCAACCATCTCTTTTTTAAAAGTTAAAGGATGCTCAAAAGGATGATGTGGGAATTCAAGAAAAATTGGAAGCTATCAAAAAGGGGAAACCCTTGGAGTTTAATGTTAATGAAGAAGGTATTGTGCGGTTTGGGAAAAAACTATGTGTTCCGTCACGTCTAGAGCTGAAGAAGTAACTTTTGGATTACGCACATAGTTCTAATTTCTCTATTCACCCAGGGAACACAAAGATGTATCATGATCTCCGAGAAAACTTTTGGTGGGATAATATGAAGAAGGAGATCTCTGAATATACATCAAAGTGCCTGGTGTCTCAGCAAGTGAAGGCAGAGAGGCAGAAGTCTAAGGGGATGATGCAACCATTGCCCATACCATAATGGAAATGGGAGAAAATCACCATGGACTTTGTCACCGGACTTCCGAGGACATCCAAAGGCAACAATGCAATCCGAGATGTTATGGATCATCTTAAAAATACTGCACACTTCATTGCTATTCAGGAGGATTTTTCATTGGATCAACTGGCACAGATATATATCAGGGAAGTGATAAGGTTGCATGGAGTACCACTAGCTATTATGTCTGACCAAGATTCAAGATTCACCTCTATGTTTTGGAAGAGTCTTCAACATGCTCTGAATACTGAACTAAACTTCTGTACGACCTATCATCCTCAAACTGATGGCCAATCCGAGCGGACTATCCAAACACTTGAGGATATGTTGATAGCGTACTCAATGGACTTTAAAGGAGGATGTGATCAACATCTTCCTCTAGTTGAGTTATCTTATAATAACAGTTTCCACTCGAGCATCCAAATGACACCATATGAAGCCCTGTATGAGAAAAGGTGCAGAACACCGGCATGTTGGGATAAGGTCGGTGAACGTAAGCTGCTTAGACTAGAAATGGTCGAGGAAATGGTGGAGAAGGTAAAAACCATTCAAAAGCATATCAAGGCAGCTCAGAGTCGACAGAAGAGTTATGCAGATAATCATCAACGAGACCTTGAGTTTAAAGTTGGAGACATGTTTTTTCTACGCATATATCTGTGGAAGAAGGTCATGAGGTTTGGAAAGAAAGGGAAGTTAAGTCCAAGGTACATCGGCCCCTTAGAGATTCTTGATCGTGTCGGGGCTGTGGCCTATCGACTAGCACTTCCACCTACTATGGACAAAGTACATGATGACTTTCATGTATCCCTATTAAGAAAGTACATACCAGACCCTTCACATGTACTCTCTTCTGATGTGGTACAATTGGAAGATGATCTTTCTTATGAGGAGCAACCAGTGAAGATCTTAGATCGTAGAGAAAAAGTTCTACGAAATAAGACAATGCCCCTCGTCAAGGTGTTATGGAGAAACCACAAGTTTGAAGAAGAAACTTGGGAATCAGAGGATATGATGAAGCTGAGTTACCCACATTTTTTTAGTGTGGGAAAAGGAAAATTTCGAGGGTGAATTTTCTTAAGGGGGGAATATTGTAACGACCCAAAGTTTCATTAATGGAAAATCCCTCTTGATCCAGTTAAATGTATCTTTATGAAAAATATTTTTATAAGATGTCAACTTCTTTGGTTTTAAGTGTAACATCCCAAGTAAGTAATGAATAATAGATATTTTCATCTATGTCTATTAATGATTAAGATAGTGTTATAGAGGCTTAAAATGAAAATAAATACAATCTTATGCATGGAATACACTAATATTCTTAAAAGATTGTTTTAGTGCCTTTTGATGGCAAACAATTTTTGAATCTATATTTTGACAATTTTATAAACTATGTTTGTCAAAATAAACTTATTTTTTATGATTGGGACATCAAAATTTACCTTGTGTGAATTTTTGGTATTTTTCTGACAATGTTCATTTTTTTAATGAATAGTGAAAAATACTGCATTTTACATCAAAACTGCTTTTTAACCTAATTTATTTATATGATTAGATTATGTTTTGAATTTGTTTTGAAGTGAAATTAGAATATATTTTTACCATTTTATCCAATGTTGGTCATTGGAATCAATTTCACTTTGAAATTAGACTTAAACTGGTGTCAATCTTTTGATACTTATTGTTTTATAAAAACACGCTTTTTGCTCTGGCAGTGGGAATTAATTATTAAATTAATTAATGTGACTTATATGATTTGAATTTTGTAAAATAGACTTCATTTTTGAATTCGGAATATCAAATATAGCTTAGGGTGAATTTTTGGTAATTTTCTGAAAAACTTCAATTTTTGATGAATAGTGAAACCACTAAGTGGTAATCAAGCAAACTGATTTTTCAGTTAAATGAAAGTTTACTACTAATGTGTATTGAATTTTGAAAATCCGACATACATGTTTATCATTAAGAAGTAAAATTTGGTTCAATGAGATTAAAATAATTTTTTGGTGAATAGTAAGTTATTAAGTTTTTAATCGCGATTAGTGGTAATTAGTGTAGTTTAAGGTATAAATAATGCTTTAATAATATGAAATGACCTAGACACATGTCCCAACCTTATTGGTTGTGTCATGGCCGACCAAGACAAGCCATGGGTCAACTTGGGGACCCCATGGAGACATTTTGTTTGGGAAATGACATAAATAACTTTTTTATTTAATGTAAAAGTAAAAATGACACAAACATAATATGTTTTACGAAAAAAAATTTTACATGGGGTTATAAAGATCAGATATTTGATTATAAATAGTAATTGGGAAGATAAAAAGATTTCCTACATCATAGTATTTTTTTTATGATTTTTAGACATTAAATAAATTAAATATTTATGACATAATAATGATGCAGCGATGACATCATTATTTGACGATTTAAATAAAATGGAAAGACAATGTAAAATCTATGAACTAAACATGGCCAAAACCAATTGGATGAGTGGATTTCGAACCCTTATCACTTTATCCACTAATTATATCAATGTGGGATCTTTTAAAACTGATAAACATTTTCAAATAAAGTAATATTTCTTTACTTTCCAAAAGTGCCCCTCCTCTCCTCTTATAAAAGGCCCCCACCTCTACCTCATTTCACACACTACTCAAGCCTTTTGCTCAGCCAACACCTGCCCATTTACTCTCTCCACATCCCTCTACTCATCCAAGAGGATTCCCTTTGGGCATAATCCTTTCAAAGGAAGCCTTTAGGCTCAAATCAAAAGGAGTTACACCTTTTAAGGCAATTCATTCTCTCATGTTCATTTGTTTTATTTTGCTTCTCCAACCCCCTAAACTCTTTTTATTTACTTATTTTGTAACAAAAAAAGCATCTTAAATATACTAGGATGTTGTTATAAGATATATTTGAGCTACACACTCACACAACTACATCAAATGGTTAAAGAACATACGGTTTCCGTGGATGGCGAAATTCTGCCTCCCGAAATGATGATTGTTCAATACTCATTTAACACCTTCAAAGGTGTCCATTATGATGTCACTATTTTTATATATGATATATAATATGTTTATGTTTTCCTTAAGCTGCTGTTTTTTTACATTTTGGGCATACCTTTATGGTTTCCATTATGGGTAAACACAATATCTTCATTTTAGGAAGTGCGGACTACCGCCCCCTGAAAGTGATTTGATTCGTTAAATACCATATGTGGGACATATAAAGGATGGAACTATGATATTATATATGTTATTATACTGGAATTACAATATACTCTTATATCATTATGATTCCATTCCAGAAATACGAAATAGAAATGGAAGTAGCATTCATGTGTACGTACGGCTTACCGTCTCCATGAACGGTGCATTTCATTTCTTACCTCTAAATGTGATGTAATATTATAAATACATGTATATGATGAATATATATTATATATATGTTATCCAAATCATTAATATCATTCTGGATATAATGAACCTTTGACCAAATTAACAACATGTAAGTGTAAGAAGTCTATTTTTGACTTAAGAACCAAATACCGACAAAATGAACACTATTAACTTAACTGATTACATGATGTTCATAACATGGTATAAAAGGAATAATGAACTTGAAAAAAGATTCATAAGAAAGTAGAGATTAACTCAAGTTTATTATTTAGGAGATTAAAGAACGTTCAGGTCAAGTCGGATACAAGGTATGGGACTTCGTCTCAATCTCCTTTCATTGAGGCATATTTTATTTTATACACAACTTTATTTTATACGGTGTGTAAACCCCTTTGACTTTTACGTTTATTCAAAAGGAATATTTTTTATACGAAGCGTTTAATAAACGACAAAAGGGAATGTTTTTGTCGTACGTATGCGGCGACAACGACTTCTCCGCCGTCGTGACCGTTATTTGAGTTTCGGCTTCCTCTACAAGCCATACCTTTTTTTATAAAAAAATGAAAAATAAATACCATGTTTTACTTTGGTATTGAAAATGGTTTTCATAATGTTTTTATTATATAAATGTGTTGTATTGATATCTCGTGATTGAAATGTGGAAATGTTATGTTTCCTTTATGCATGTTTTATGTGATATGATTATGTTATGGTTCTTGGGCATTATTATGAAGACAGGTGGTTCCATGATAAACTAAGGGCGGGTGAGCCCGTTATAGCTCTCCAATGCATTGGGTAACGCGAAGGAGTGAAATTTTAAGGTTTCTCCGAAGAGATTTTAGGGAATATACTGTGATGGGTATTCCAAACGTAACCAAGAGGGTTACTCCCTACGTAAGAATGTTATGAATGCCTCAAGTTACCTTTATGTCTTATGATTTCTATGATTTATTCAAGATTTTATGAGGTATGTTAAAGGGCCTATGTTTTATGGGTAAAGTATGATTTTATTCTTATGTATATATGAACTCATGTTTCCTCTCCATGTTTTTTTATAACCCATACTGAGTTTTTATGCTCATCCCAAGTTTTTGAAATGTTTTTCACAGGTCAAGGGAAAGGTACATGATAAGATGATAGAGTCAAGGATGTGTCAAGAAATAATCCATGTTTTATTTTAAATGTGTTTCCATTGTTGGGAATGAAGAATACTATCTTTATATAACCACTTTGTTTATATGTGGAATGTAATGCAAGTTTTATGATCTAATTCTCTAAAAATCTAAACCCGAAAAGATCCTCAATGTGTAATCTTGTAATAACTCAAGATTAAGTAAGGTTTAAGGATGGGGCCTTATAGTTGGTATCAAAGGTCGGTTTAGATAACTTTAGGAGTTATAATTCTATAAAATGATTATCCAAAAATATTTTTTTTTTCGAAATGATATAGCATTTAAAGATTACCATGTTGCTTCATCTAAGACATGTTTGTTCAGAATGGTTTTCCGCAGAGGAAACAGGGAAGCAGTGCTAGGAAGGAATACAGAAGGAAATAACCTTCCGAATCAGCATCCAGAAATGGTCGGAATTGGAACTGAACAGTTTGTTGCAGTAATGGCGCAGTTGACTCAAGCGATAAATGGCGGTGGTATCCATGCACGAGATCAGCCAGAACAACCGCAGAGGAACATGTCAGTGGTGGAACATTTCATGAGGCAACATCCACCATTATTCAGAGGATCATCTGACCCTGTGCTAGCTGAAGGGTGGATTAAAGCACTGGAGAATATTTTTGATGTCATGGGGTGTTCAGACAATCAAAAGGTTAGTCTTGCTATTTACCGTTTGGAGGGTGAAGCAGATCAGTGGTGGTCTATGGTTAAAAATATCAGGGACGCCGATGAGATTGATGCTCTTGACTGGGATGAATTCAAAGGTATGTTTCTTGAGAAGTATTTTCCTAAGGCTGTTCGACTTAGGATGGAAAAGAAATTCTTGGAATTGAGGTAAGAGGAAGACTCAGTGGCTTCCTATGAAGAAAGGTTCACTCGATTGGCAAGGTATGCTCCAAATTTTATCCGGGACCTTGATAGTAAAATCAATCGTTTCTACTCAGGATTAAAGCCAAAGTATCGAATGGAATTAGCTTCTCGTGAGTTTAAAAGTTATGAAAAGCTTGTTCGATGTGCTGAGAAGGTGGAAATGGAGTTTGATGATGACCAAGTTTTCTATAACAACCAGCAGAAGAAGAGACCGAGGTGGCAGGAGAAAGGTAAGAATTCTTCAAAAAAGTCTGATGGTAAGAGAACTAAGTTTCCAGTTTGTGATAAATGTGGAAAAAGGCATGCTGGGGAATGTCTTCTGAATTCTGGGAATTGCTACTGATGTGGTAAGATATAAGGCTCGTGATTGCACTGAAAAGGATCAAGGTGAAGGTAAGAACAAATTTGATTTACAGTTAGTGAAATGTTATAAGTGCAATGAGATGGGTCACTATGCAAACGAGTGTCCGACAAGGAGCTTGAGTGATGGGAAGCAGTTAGACTACAAGCAGAAAGGGGTGGTGAAATCCTTTGCAACTACTTCAGCAGATGTCGGGCCATCAAATGAAGTTGTATCAGGTACTTTGTTTTTTTAGATTATGCCAGTGTGTTGTTTGATTCGGGGTCTACACATTCTTTCATCTCTAAAACCTTTTCTAGTAAAATGGGAATACCATCTCAAGAAATGACTCCTGAACTTTTGGTAAAAACACCTGGGGGAAGTGTCGAGGCAAAACGAATTTATAAGAATCTTCCTATCCTTATATGTGGAAAGACTTGCAAACCTTATTGTTCTACCTCTAGTAGAGTTTGATGTTATCCTGGGTATGGATTGGCTCTCTATTTACCATGCTAAGATTGACTGTAGAGCTAAAGAAGTTTCTTTTCAGAAAGACTTTCAGTTTGTTTACGAGAATGAACCCTTACTTTTGATAACATATCAAGAGGCCGATAAACTTGTAAAATATGTAAATGAATGTTACCTTCCACACATCGTTGAAAATAAAGGAACTATTCAGATTAATGATGTGCAAGTGGTAAATGAGTATCCTGATGTTTTACCTGATGAGTTTCCTGGAATAATACCAGATCGGGAAGTTGAGTTTACTGTTGACTTAGTTCCTGATGCTAAGCCAATTTCAAAACCCCCTTATCGAATGGCACAAATTAAACTTTTAGAGTTGAAGGAGCAATTGCAAGATTTATTAGAGAAAGGTTTCATTAGACCTAGCACATCACCATGGGGTGCTCCTATTTTATTTGTTAAAAAGAAAGATGGTTCTATGAGACTTTTCATTGATTATAGAGCCTTGAATAATATCACTGTTAAGAACAAATATCCTTTTCCTCATATCGATGATTTGTTTGATCAGCTCCAGGGAGCTCAGTTTTTTTCAAAGATTGACTTGAGATCGGGTTAGCATCAGCTGAAGGTAAAGGAGGCAGATATTTCGAAGACCGCATTCCGTACGAGATATGGCCATTATGAATTTGTAGTAATTCCTTTTGGGCTAACCAATGCACCTGCTGTATTCATGGACTTAATGAATAGAATTTTCCATGAGTTCTTGGATAAGTTTGTGGTGGTTTTCATTGATGATATTTTGGTGTTTTCTAAAAGTAAAGAGGAGCATGAAAGACATTTAAGGGTTATCTTGCAAACCTTAAAAGAAAAGAAACTGTATGGGAAATTCAGCAAGTGTGAGTTTTGGTTGCAATAAATTTCTTTCCTTGGTCACATTGTTTCTAAAGATGGAATAACTGTTGATCCTGCAAAAACAAAAGTTGTGGAAGAATGGACAAGACCCACAAATGTAACCGAGATTCGTAGCTTCCTTGGTTTGGTGGGCTGTTACCGAAGGTTTGTTAGAAATTTTTCACGGTTATCTAGTCCAATGACTAAGCTAACTCGGAAGGGTGTTAAGTTTATCTGGACAAAAGAATGTGATGATTGTTTTCAGGAATTGAAAAGAAGATTGGTGAATGCTCCAGTCTTGGCACTACCTTCCAGGAATAGTGAGTTTGTTATATACAATGATGCTTCATTGAAAGGAATTGGTTGCGTCCTAATGCAGAATGATCAGGTAATTGCTTATGCTTCACGATAGTTGAAAACTCATGAGGTAAATTACCCTACACATGATTTGGAATTAGCTGCTGTTGTTTTTGCTTTAAAAATTTGGTGGCATCATTTGTATGGAGTAAAGTGTGAAATATATACCGATCACAAAAGTTTAAAGTATATATTCACTCAGAAAGAGTTAAACATGAGACAAAGGAGATGGCTGGAATTAATCAAGGATTATGATTGTACAATTCATTACCATCCGGGAAAAGAAAATAAAGTGGCTGATGCTTTGAGTCGAAAAAGTAATGCTTCATTAACAATGTTGCGTTTAGAATGTGATCCTTTGGTTAAGGATTTGATGAAATTTGGCATAGAAGTTGTTGGTGCAGGAAGTCCTTCTGTTTTGTTTCAGGTATCAGTGAGATCATCTCTATCAGATAGAATCAAGCAAGCACAGAAGCAAGATAGTGAGTTGCAGAAAAAGGTAGAGCTGGTTCAGAAAGGTAAGTTGCCGGAATTCAACATTGATAATGATTGTGTTTTGAGATTTGGGAAGAGATTTTGTGTGCCTTGTGATTCACAGTTGAAGAGAGAGTTTTTATGTGAAGCTCATAGTTCTCCGTTTTCAGTTCATCCGGGCAGTACTAAGATGTATAGAGATCTGCGGGAGTATTACTGGTGGGATGGAATGAAAAGAGATATTGCTGATTTTACTGTGAAGTGTTTGACTTGTCAGCAGGTTAAAGCAGAGCGGCAGTTACCGAAAGGGATGATTCAGCCTTTACCAGTGCCAGAGTGGAAATGGTAGAATATATCCATGGACTTTGTTGTTGGATTACCGAAGACATCTCGAGGTAATAATGCAATCTGGGTTATTGTTGATCGCTTGACCAAATCTAATCATTTCCTTGCCATACGAGATACTTTCTCTCTTGATCAACTTTCCCGTTTGTATCTTAAAGAGATAGTCAGGTTACATGGAGTTCCTCTCTCCATTTTATCGGATCGTGATCCCAGGTTTACTTCTAACTTTTGGAAAGGCCTTTAGAAGTCGTTGGGTACTGAATTAAATTTTAGTACAGCTTTTCATCCTCAATTAGATGGGCAGTCAGAACGAACAATTCAGACATTGGAGGATATGCTACGAGATTGTTCTATGGATTATCAGGGAAGTTGGGACCAACATCTTTCTTTGGTTGAGTTTTCATATAATAACAGTTTTCATTCCAGTATACAGATGGCACCATTTCAGGCATTATATGGGAAGCGGTGTCGAACTCCAGCTTTCTGGGATGAAGTGGGTGAAAGAAAGTTGATGGGACCAGAATTGGTAGAAGAGATGGCATAAAAAGTTCAGCTGATTCAGAAACACATGAGAACATCTCAGAGCAGGCAGAAGAGTTATGCGGATAACCAGAGGAAGGATCTATCTTTTGAGGTAGGTGATCATGTTTTTCTCAAGGTTTCTCCTTGGAAAAGTGTGATGAGATTTGGTAATAAAGGAAAGTTGATTCCAAGGTTCATTGGACCATATGAAATTCTGGAGAGAGTTGGATCAGTTGCATATCGAGTGGCTTTACCTCCGAGTTTATCTCAGGTACACAATGTTTTTCAAATTTCGATGTTGAGAAAGTATATGCCAGATCCATCTCATGTTTTGAGTCCAGAGGTAGTTCAGCTGGAAGAGAACCTATCTTATGAGGAACAACTGGTCCAGATTCTTGACCAAAGGGAGCAAGTGTTACGGAATAAGGTGATTCATCTGGTAAAGGTTTTGTGGAAAAACCACATGATTGAAGAGGCAACATGGGAATCTGAAAATGCAATGAGGGATAAGTACCCCCATTTATTCGATAAGTAAATAAATTGTGAGGACGTAATTTTCTAAAGGGGGGAAGGATGTAACATCCCAAGTAAGTAATGAATAATAGATATTTTTATCTATGTCTATTAATTATTAATATAGTGTTATAGAGGCTTAAAATGAAAATAAATACAATCTTATGCATGGAATACACTAATATTCTTAAAATATTGTTTTAGTCCCTTTTGATGGAAAACCATTTTTGAATCTATATTTTGACAATTTTATAAACTATGTTTGTCAAAATAAACTTATTCTTTATGATTGGGACATCAAAATTTACCTTGTGTGAATTTTTGGTATTTTTCTGACAATGTTCATTTTTTTAATGAATAGTGAAAAATACTGCATTTTACATCAAAACTGATTTTTAACCTAATTTATTTATATGATTAGATTATGTTTTGAATTGGTTTTGAAGTGAAATTAGAATATATTTTTACCATTTTATCCAATGGTGGTCATTGGAATCAATTTCACTTTGAAATTAGACTTAAACTGGTGTCAATCTTTTGATACTTATTGTTTTGTAAAAACACGTTTTTTGCTCTGGCAGCGGGAATTAATTATTAAATTAATTAATGTGACTTATATGATTTGAATTTTGTAAAATAGACTTCATTTTTGAATTCGGAATATCAAATATAGCTTAGGGTGAATTTTTTGTAATTTTCTGAAAAACTTCAATTTTTGATGAATAGTGAAACCACTAAGTGGTAATCAAGCAAACTGATTTTTTAGTTAAATGAAAGTTTACCACTAATGTGTATTGAATTTTGAAAATCCGACATACATGGTTATCATTAAGAAGTAAAATGTGGTTCAATGAGATTAAAATAATTTTTTGGTGAATAGTAACTTATTAAGTTTTTAATCGCGATTAGTGGTAATTAGTGTAGTTTAAGGTATAAATAATGCTTTAATAATATGAAATGACCTAGACACATGTCCCAACCTTATTGGTTGTGTCATGGCCGACCAAGACAATCCATGGGTCAACTTGGGGACCCCATGGAGACATTTTGGTTGGGAAATGACATAAATAACTTTTTTATTTAATGTAAAAGTAAAAATGACACAAACATAATATGTTTTACGAAAACAATTTTTACATGGGGTTATAAAGATCTGATATTTGATTATAAATAGTCATTGGAAAGCTAAAAAGATTTCCTACATCATAGTATTTTTTTTATGATTTTTAGACATTAAATAAATTAAATTATTTATGACATAATAATGATGCAGCGATGACATCATTATTTGACGATTTAAATAAAATGGAAAGACAATGTAAAATCTTTGAACTACACATGGCCAAAACCAATTGGATGGAGAAATTATGCCTCCCGAAACGATGATTGTTCAATACTCATTTAACACCTTCAAAGGTGGCCATTATGATGTCACTATTTTTATATATGATATATAATATGTTTATGTTTTCCTTAAGCTGCTGTTTTTTTTCATTTTGGGCATACCTTTATGGTTTCCATTATGGGTAAACACGATATCTTCATTTTAGGAAGTGCGGACTACCGCCCCCTGAAAGTGATTTGATTCGTTAAATACCATATGTGGGACATATGAAGGATGGAACTATGATATTATATATATTATTATACTGGAATTACAATATACTCTTATATAATTATGATACCATTCCAGAAATATGAAATAGAAATGGAAGTAGCGTTCATGCGTACGTACGGCTTACCGTCTCCATGAACGGTGCATTTTATTTCTCACCTCTAAATGTGATGTAATATTATAAATACATGTATATGATGAATATATATGATATATATGTTATCCAAATCATTAATATCATTCTGGATATAATGAACCTTTGACCAAATTAACAACATGTAAGTGTAGGAAGTCTATTTTTGACTTAAGAACCAAATACCGACAAAATGAACACTATTAACTTAACTGATTACATGATGTTCATAAAATGGTATAAAAAGAATAATGAACTCGAAAAAAGATTCATAAGCAAGTATAGATTAACTCAAGTTTATTATTCAAGAGATTAAAGAACGGTCGGGTCAAGTCGGATACGAGGTATGGGACTTCATCTCAATCTCCTTTCATTGAGGCATATTTTATTTTATACACAACTTTCTTTTATACGGTGTATAAACCCCTTTGACTTTTACGTTTATCCAAAGGAATCTTTTTTATATGAAGCATTTACTAAACGACAAAAGGGAATATTTTTGTCGTACGTATGCAGCGACAACAACTTCTCCGCCGTCGTGACCGTTATTTGAGTTTCGTCTTCCTCTACAAGCCATACCTTTTTTTAAAAAAATGAAAAATAAATACCATGTTTTACTTTGGTATTGAAAATGGTTTTCATAATGTTTTTATTATATCAATGTGTTGTATTGATATCTCGTGATTGAAATGTGGAAATGTTATGTTTCCTTTATGCATGTTTTATGTGATATGATTATGTTATGGTTCTTGGGCATTATTATGAAGACGGGTGGTTCCATGATAAACTAAGGGCGGGTGAGCCCGTTATAGCTCTCCAATGCATTGGGTAATGTGAAAGAGTGAAAAGTTAAGGTTTCTCCGAAGAGATTTTAGGGAATATACTGTAATGGGTATTCCAAACGTAACCAAGAGGGTTACTCCCTACGTAAGAATGTTATGAATGCCTCAAGTTACCTTTATGTCTTATGATTTCTATGATTTATTCATGATTTTATGAGGTATGTTAAAGGGCCTATGTTTTATGGGTAAAGTATGATTTCATTCTTATGTATATATGAACTCATGTTTCCTTTCCATGTTTTTTTTATAACCCATACTGAGTTTTTATGCTCATCCCAAGTTTTTGAAATGTTTTTCACAGGTCAAGGGAAAGGTACATGATAAGATGATAGAGTCAAGGATGTGTCAATAAATAATCCATGTTTTATTTTAAATGTGTTTCCATTGTTGGGAATGAAGAATACTATCTTTATGTAACCACTTTGTTTATATGTGGAATGTAATGCAAGTTTTATGATCTAATTCTCTAAAAATCTAAACCTGAAAAGATCCTCAATGTGTAATCTTGTAATAACTCAAGATTAAGTAAGGTTTAAGGATGGGGCCTTATATTAAGATAATAATTTTGACCGTTGCTAATATAGATGTTGAACAGTAATCACATGATTAGTATAAATATATGACTTTAACAAATCCAATTTACTCAGACAAAGGAAGCGATGGCCTCATCCAGTAGAATTTCCCCATACGAAGCCCATTTGTCGGAGCTTGGAAAAGAGGTGGCATCCTTGGGATTCGCTCTTGACCAATCCCAATCCCAAGCTAAGCTTCACCATGTCAAGCTCGAACGTGACCGTCTATGGGAAAAGTGGAAGTTGATTGAAATTACCACTCGAGCGATGTTATCCGAGCCACCCTAAGAGTCTGTCATCATCGCACACCTTACCCTTAGGTCTTATGCGACTATTTTAAGGGGTCATGTAACAAATAATTAGTACTATGTTCATGTACATTATTTTTGTATATAATAATGAATATAATTTCTAGTCATTTTTGATACATTGTAAATAGTTTTTAAAGTACAAATGGTGTTTTTAGTTATTATTTAATTAAGAAATCTATTTTATTAAATTAAGGTATTTTTTAATTAAATAATATTTTAATAAAATAATAATAATATTATTAAATTAATTTTTATTAAATTATCTTATAATTTTATGAATGCAATTAAATTTTTTATTAAGGTTTGAAATCCATTCCTGTCAAACCCCGTGAATTTTCGATAAATGTCAGTTTTTATTTGAAAAGTGAAAATTAACATATTTAGAATTTTTTTAGATAAAATAAATGTCATTTCAAGAATCAGGATGTCAAAATTATCCAACGGTGAATTTTTCATAATTTTCTGAGACAGTCAAATTTTTGGGTAAAAATTAAATACCGTTTAAATATATAATGTGTTTTATGACATCATAATGACCCAATAGTGATGTAATAAAATACTATAATCTTTATGTTCGGCCAATATATATTTTACCATTAAAATAATGTGATTTTGGGTTTGTTTGACTTACTTTTCAAAGCATTAATGGACCCCTCAAGACATATTCAACACCTTGCCTTTTTAAATTAATTTTCATGGGAGTGTGACTCACCTCCACATAAACAACCCTAATATTTTAAGAAGTTCGGACTTTGGACATATAAAATATTGTTTTCCTCTTCCCTTTTCCAAAAACTATGTGAAAAACCATGGTATGGTTTGTGTTTTGGGTTAATTTAATGTAAGGGGACCCCAACCTAAATAATAAAGAATTCACTCACCTTTCCTATATAAACCCACCCAATCTCCCACTTCTTCCTCACTCAAATCCCTTGGAGTTCGTCAAAAATCTGACATACTCTCTCTAGAATCCTCCCAAGGTGACCCATGCTCCCAAGAAGCCTCTCACAAGCCTCTCTATAGCCTTTGGAAGCACACTTCCAAGTAAGGGTTCTTTTCTTCCTTTCTCATTTTTGTCCAATTTTCTTTAAGTTGTTTTGCCCTTTTAATTTCAATTATGAATTTTGAGGTATGGTTTCTCACCTCCCCCATACTGATCTCTTTATTTTTTAATGATGGGAGACCCCTTTATCTCTCATTAGATGCATCCTATGTACACCCGTTCTATGCTGAAATTCCGAAAGGAACTTCTCTCTCCTCATTGACATTCAAGCAATACTCTTGTATCATGAATCTAAATTCCATTAAAATTATTGGTACATGTATCTATATAACTTTATTACTGTCCATTACATGTAAATATGATGAGGAACCCCTTTCTCTCTCATCAACCGTTTTTATGAATTCTTATGTCACGCCGTTACGCTGCCGAAATCACACCGATTTTCTAAGCCAATGCCATTATGTAGTGAATACCATGCCAATTTTTCCATCAAGGATATTCATATTTATGCACATTTACTTATTGATTATAAAGCTTCATGTATGAATTCTGCATTCCTTTATTGTGGAATAAATTATTATGTTTTACGAATCCATGTTTTATGATCCATGTGGCACACTTATGCATGAAATGAAATATTTAAGAAGGGTGCGCCCTTATAGCGCTCCAATGCATTGGGTAATGTATAGTATCATGATACGTCATGTGAAATGAGTGTTGACTCATGCAAATTCAAGTGCAATGAGGGTTTACTCGTTCTTCATGTGCAATGAGGATTTACTCATGCCCTATGTGTAATGAGCCTTGGCTCATGCTAATTCCATGTTAAGTGTTGTTGCCACATTTCCACGTTATGATTATCATGATTTATCATGCCTTTGTGTTCATGTTTCTTATATGCTCTATTGATATGACTATTGTATAACATGTATTGTACTCCTCATGTTATTCCATGTGTAATCCCTTACTGGGATTTATAGCTCAACCTTTTCTTATACATGTCCTCAGGTTATCCCATGCAATGATAAGTACGAGGGAATGTAGTGGTCATGTAAAGGAAGTTTTCAATAAAGATGTTGTATTTCATGTTTTACGTTTTTATGTAATGATCCTAATCCCCAAAGGCACTAAACCTCTCGATCTTCTTTGTTTTATCAAGTGAAGTTTTATGTAATAAATCATTTTTAAGTTGGTAATAAAAGCAGGGTTGTCATAATGTATATGAATCAAATACATACTATCCATAACAAACATGACTTACAAAACAAAACATATAAAGTAAAATGAATCTATTAACACCTGAAACAATGATACCACCGAAATATTATTAACAAAGAAATATTATAAGATCATATATGATATCATATTTATGTGTGTGGTTCATGTATAATTTAATAAAAATTATTTAACTATTATAAATGATGTTAACATATCCTTGACTAAGGAAAAGTACAAGGTAAGAGTTAATTTTACAATCTCTTTATTTATCTGAGATTTTTTATATGTATGTATCTACTGGGATTTCTTTATCATCCACATCTGTGTTTCTTAATAATGTATTTCAATTTTTTTTTACTATTTCCTAGAATATGGTTTAAAGTTATTAATAACTTTGTTTAAATTTTTATAAATATTTTTGGAAGGAATCCTTCCATCGTTTTCCAAACATGGTAATTTATGTCCTTTTAAACAAATTAATGTAAAAATGTTTTTTAACTTATACGGTAGGTGTTTCTTTTTCTGCCATTATAAAAACATTGAAGGTTCCCTTAAAAACTTATAAGAATATATTCAAAATAATGGTTTTCTTTTATAATTAAGTGACTTTTAAATGATTTTAAAATAGAAATAGATTTTTCTTCCATATAGTTTTTATTTCATCTATGTCAATATCCTTTGATGGATTTTACACTTGTTTGAAGTTGATTTATTATGATAAAATATTCCATATTGTATTGAAGTTTTTGTGATAGGTTTTACTATGAATGTGTTATTTTTATACCATTCACGTTTTATAGTTAGTGTATTAACATTTGGTATGATAGTTTTAATATTAATGTTTATGTTATGTTTCAACCTTTTCATATAAGGAATGCATTGGACTTAGTAAGTGATGGGTGGATCCCGCTAGAGATCCTCAATGCATCGGTAGGTCTCATGAGACAAACTAGTGTCTTGGCACAAGGCCTTGAAATAATCATATTTTTAGTCTTTGCACGAGGCCTTGACTATGTGGTTATGATGTCTGGCATTATACATTCCATTATTATGAAATTAGCTATTGATATTACATGTGATTATTTGACTATTAGAATATATATATATGAATATGTAAATGACACTAATTGATTTATTTTTTCCATATTATGCCAATGTTTAAGTTTGAAAGGATTTTATTTTAGTCTTATACATTTACTTAAATGTTTATGCTTATCTGGGAATGTTTCTTCTATATTTTTATCCTTACTGAGTATCTAAGATCACCCCTTTCTATGTTTTATTTTTCATAGGATATAAAGAAATATATTATGACTTACTTTCCAGGATAAGTTAAGGGATATGAGTGTGTTCAAAGGGGACACAATGTTATTATTTTTCATTTCATAATGTAGTGTAAAACATATGTATGCATCTAGTAATTACAAGGATACTAAACTGATCAGTCTTTCAGGATTTGATCCCTTGTGATCATGCCAATTTTATGTAATAATTCATAGACTCTCAGTAACTAGGGTGGTGCCATTAAAAGAGATATAGAGAATCGAGTAGATGGGGAATGAACCAATCTCCACTCCACTATATATTGGTAATTATATAGAATACCAACCTTTTCATGGTAGACAAAACGTAACCCGAAACACTCTTTTGCAACAACACCAAAGCCTCATGTGGGAACTTACATTCATAAAAACTAATCCCTAGTTCATAAAAACCTCTCTCCTCTGTGGGGAGTTTTTTTATTCCCACCAAATGAGAATTGTAAAGTTCAAAAATGATGAAATAAATTAATATGGGTAAAATGAATATATTAATTAAAAATACGATTAAGGATACCATGATCACATAGATCTTGTGAACCCCCATGAGACACATGATCTCATGACTAGTAGAAGATCATAATGAGTGCCACATGTTGTGCATATATGTGGAATTCCACGTGAATTCCCTTTTACAAGTCCTTTCATTCTTAGGAAGGTGGCCCAAAAAATCAGTGACTATAGGGTGGTTTCCAAAATTGCATCCCTATAGTATGAGAATTTTCAACTGGTGGATGATTAACAAGCAATCCAAAAAACATGGAGAATTACAGGAAAATATTCAAAAGGAAAGACCCTATTGTGGTTTAAAAATCATGTGACCCATCACTATTATGTATATTTATTTTATTTGACAACACTAATACAAACTCACAAGATCCCAACACGGTTTTAAATAGACAGAGGATATAAAAAGAAGAAAGGTGTGATCCCCTCCTAGACATAAAAACCCTGTGATACACCTCAGGGAGCCATCAAGACTCCACATAATCCCTTATGAAATGTCTACATGGGTATGAAAGAGACCACTATCATGTTACCCTCATCATGCAAAGGGGAGAAATTTACTAGGAATCCTCATGCTCCATTTTTTGGATTAAAAATTATGCATGGCATTTTATCTGTGGAGTGATTGTGCATAACCAAAATTCATTTTGATGGTCGTGTATCATGTCACCAATGGAAAGAATGATTTTCCATGAAAAAAAAACAAGAAAACTCACAAGACCCACAAAACCTTTAAAATGAATTTAAATAAGGGGAAAGAGGTATATTTTTATGGTAATAAAACTCATGTGATGTATGAGAATAATTTTACAAATACCCTAGATAATAAATACACGTATCCTAAATGATCATAGAAAATGTGCATGAGATCTCGTGAATCCCTTTTGAAAGGCACGAAAATCTTTCAATGGCCCCTAGGCATGATGATATGACAATAGGAATGTTCCTTAGAATATCTTCATGACTAAATAAGACCCCATTACGTAGATATAATCCAATAAATGGTCTATTTAAAGTATGTTCTTATGTTCGTTGAGAATCATGAGATGGAACTATAATTACTGACTGTAGGACCTTGAGATGATGTGTGACACTGAAACCCTCCATCGAGTCTAGCTTGTATTTTCATGATACATACCATACAAAGTGGAATATGACCAGGGTTGCTAAGCCCATAAATCCCCCACACCAACATGAAAAATTAGAGATGGATGGATGAACTATAAGAACATCACACCGATACACCCTAAAATGAAAGTGGATTTCTCAGAGTTGTTGATATCACGACCAAGAATGTTTTCCATTAGATAAGATCTGATAAAAAATTAGATCGGTCATATAGTGAGAGTAAACACATCATGTGAGCATTCATAGAATATGAATTGGTCTCATGGGGGGTTAATCAGAGGATATCCCATATATTTTCTATAAAACATGAGGCTTAAAAACAAGATAACATTAAAAATCTATGTCATATGCAATAAAATCATGGGAACTGGAATACAATATGGGATAAAAATGTGAATAAATTCTAAAATAATCCTCATGTGCTTCATATGAGCCACCTAGGCCATGTTATAGCACCAGGAAATGTTGCCTAGATCATGTGATGCTCCATTAGTATACAATTTGGGTCATGTGATGCCCCTAGACATGTCAAAGAAACTCAAATATAACCCTAAAGGAATTCTACCAATGTCTCACAAAACCCTCCATGTTCACCATCTAGGCCTCACATTGTCCTCTAAATATTACACACCTTGGTCAAAAGGAGACATAAATTCATGTCATATAAGTACCACGATAGCTTTAGGGCATGATAACTAGAACTCGTGACATCATCTAAATAAGATAGACACACTCTGCAATTCCCTCTAGGTATGTCTGTTGGCTCTCACAATGACACCCAAGAAAGTAATTCAGGACATATGAAACCCTCCAATACATACCAAACAGAATCTTTTGATGCCATCCATAAATTTCAACTAGAATCTAAAATGACTCCAGGGAATGTCATTTGGATAATGTGTTTCCCTCAAATAATGTCAACTGAGATCATTTGTTGGATTCCAAGATAAACCAGTCAGTTCTTACAATTTCCATTAGACAATTCATCCTTGATCATGAGAAAAAATTCAAACCATCCATCTATGTAATGAGACATCCATCAGAAAAATAAATAGGAGAATGAAATTTTATTTGGACATGTCAGTCATACATACTTCAACATGAAAATTAAAAAAATAATGCATGTCATGAAAAAATCACCGAATGTCAGGAAGACAAGAAGGCCATGTTGATAGGGAAACCTTTGGGTACAATCCCCGATCAGCAGCATAATATGATATTTCCCGTATATTATTGAATGGTTAGTGTGGAATCCCAAATCAGTTAAACTATGAGGACCCTAATTTTTTTAATGAGAAAGATACATAAAATGAATTCTTATAGACCACGAATAAACTGAAATGGGAATACAATTCAGTGTAAGTCCCTCAATGTCTCCAAAATTTCAACCATTGGGAATTAATTTTTCTCATTCGTTAATTACCTTTCCTCATCCACCAATAGATTGAGAACTCATATAACTATGGGGACTTTAATTTCATCTATATCTAGTATATGTTGGATGCTTTCCTATTCCTATAACCATAACTAAAATGGGCATCACTTCAGTGTAAGACCCTCTATGTCTCTGACATTTCAACCATCGGGGCACAATCATTACCATGGTCTGTCCATTATACATTATCCATCAGCACATTGAGAAGCTGATTGAACTATGATGAATCTAATTCCTAAGATAAACATGATACATAGGACTCCTTCTATCTGAATGATATCCATATTAAGAATCCTAATGGTAGTCTCAAATAATAAGTCCCACATTGATATACAATGAGGTGGATCACTTACAATTCCTTATTTTTCACACTAATAATATCTCACTTGGGCTTAGGGAGATGCAATGAACAAGTCATTGGAATTATGAATCTCCAATATCTATGGATTCTTTAGTATGTGATCCCCAATGAGTGGAATTGTATAAACATCCCCCATAAAATGGAATCTACCTTTGGTATTTTCCCATGGTCATGATCGAAACATGATATCCAAAACTATTATAAAAATCCCTTTATCTCTCATTACCAAAATAAATAAATTATTAAGTTTCAAAAATTCATTTTATTCCAAAAGAAAAGGTATAATTAATCTAATATTTATGAATGAATTGAAAATAATTCAAAAATCACAAAAAGTTATCAATAATTTTAAAATGTAATAATATTATATTGTTTGATACATATAGTGGATTAAAATTAATTATAACTATAACAAAATATATTTAATAATTTAAGTTTGTGAATTTCTCCATATCTACCTTCTTTTACACTTGGGGTTGATCAATAGTGAACACCAACAATATGACACAAGTTAAATTCAAATTTGAAGTCACAATGAAAGAACATTAATGATTTTTATTACTGAAGACATATCATAACTCTTCCATTTACACAATCACTTATTCCTTATCTATTTAATTCAAATTATCCAATCATTTTTTGTCCAGCCGTGTACACTTGTACCTTCCATCTAGGAAATGATTCCCCCATCAGTGAAAGCACATTTTAGAAAATTCCTCATACTCACAAAATCTAATATGGGTCAGTATGGGATTTTTGTTCCACAAATGTATCTAATATTAAATTAAAAATCATATTCCAATATTAATGTATTGTAGGGTTATTTTGAGGTCGTATAATGGTGGGTAAAAATTTGAAATATGAAATTCAATATGGGATGGATTTGATCTATAAATTTAAATGAATGATTTTTTTATTTAAAAACTAATTGTAAAATTGCAGTATCACTCTCTATAAATATGATTCAGAGACAAAAAAATAAATTATTTTATTTGTAGGTACATATATAAAATAATAAAAATGATATATTTTTCAAATTTCACCATATCATTTTTAATACATTATAATGAAAAAATATAAAAAAAGTAGTATCTCTTTATCTGTCCCTATCCCAACATTTCTTTAATAAATTGACAAATTAATTTATTATTAATATAACTATTGTGAAATCACTAGTCCAAATGAATTTTATCACCCCAACTTCACTCTTATATTTTCACACTAAGAGTCCCATGAAACACACTCACATACACATTTCTTACACTATAATAATCTCTTGACTAAATAATATGTTTGATAAGAAATATATTTTTTAATCTGGTTACCCAAAAGGTAATTAATACATTTAGGGGTTAACAGATAATTGTTATGTGTTAGTGAATTTATAAAATGAGTTGAAATAATAAGTTTATTTAAAAACCTTATTTAATCTATATGAAAAAATTATCAATATAATTTTTTAAGGAGTCATAAATTTTTTTATAGAATCTCTCTAGTTTAAATATAAAAAGAGAAATATATGAAGATATAATTAATTTTATAATCCTATAAGGAATATAGAAATAAGATTTGGATGTATATACTAAAATGTTTTTTTATATATAGTATGCTTCTCATGAATGTTCTATAGTTAAAATAAAAGAGTAAATTGCATACCATAATTAATTTATGTATGAAAACATAAATTAAATTAATTCCACTAATTTTATTTGAGTTTCCAAAAACTCGTGTCCCCAATGTTGTTTAAAAAGTTTTAGAGATACAAAATATCAATTACACACCAAAAAAATAAATATACTTCTAAAAAAATCCAAAAAAGAAACCTTCTTCGCTACACATAGTTTATATAGTGGCCTCAATGTATATCAATATAGATTCTATTAGATAATAAATGAACCAAGTGATAGAGGGAGAGATAGATAGCCTAATGGTTATCCTCCCCTTTAGTATCTCAATAATTAATACATGACATAAATTTATATTTTCCCTATAACCTAATATTATTTCATGAATTGGTAGAGTTAGTTTTGTTGATTTAAGTAACTCTTTACTTTTTATTTGCAGATTATAAATAAATATTGTATCATAAAATGATTGTTCTTGTATGTGATATTTATTTGATAATATGATAAGAATATTATTCATATTGAAGTGTCATAGTAATTCCCTACTATAATGATAATCAATAAATTTTATGAAAATATTATTAACTATGTCATATAGTCTAGATTCTTAAATTAGAAGAGAAGAAGTTCATGTCTTACTATAAGGTACTAGAGGATCATAATCCACTAACGATTCTTCTAATGAAGTACACACTTGGTGATCACTAAGCCGAGTGGGAGTCAGGGAAGAATCGCTAATAAATAATCCACATGTTTTATATATCATTTGACAATATTATCGACTAACATGGATATTTGTACTTATAAATTAGATTATTTTTAATATATATTATAAATTTAATACATTTTTGTATGGATAAAAAATTTCTTGATACACAGTCATAGTGAGGTATCATACACACTACACAATATATGTGATATGATTATAATTGAACCTCTGATAAAAGGATTTTCCCCTTCGATGTTAATGGAAAAATATATTTTTTCACAAAATTATTTTGTATAAACACTTAAAAAATGGGGAAATTTGAGTATAAAAAGTATCATACAATTTTTTATTACCCTCATGATTTTAATTAATCATAAATATGATCTTAAAATGATGTTACAAATTATTATTTTAGTAAAATTATAATGAATAGTGACTATCATCATTTAAAAAAATTATCATGAAAGTAATATACAAAGAAGAAGAAAATTATAAAAACAATTCACACTTTTTTAAAACACAATTAAAACATCAATTAAAAAGATATTATAAAAAAAAATCACATTGACCATAAGTAGTAAGTAAGTCCATAGACCAAAATTTTGATATTGTCGATTTTACACCGTTTAAAAGGTTTTTATTCCTATACATGAATGATATAAATTTAAAAAAATATAAAGGACCTAAATCATCCTATACCAATAATTCTTATATTTATATGATCAGATAATTAGACTTATTATTCTCAGAATACCATAACCCTAATGTTTAGATTTGATTTTTTCTTATCCGTGATATAATTCAATCCATACAATCATTAATATTATGATATTAGGATAAACTAAAAACATCTACAGGTAATACTGCACAAAATGTAATCTCTTAGCCAAAACACCTAAAAAAGAAAATTTCCACTGATTAGAAGTTCTCTCACAACACTAGGATGTTTCACAGCTTAAGAATCAATATTATTTCTATCTCAATAAATATATATCTCTATTTATATACATATTTGTAACAAACTAAATTTTTTGAATTATAATATAATAAGGATTTGTTATAAAAGAAACATATGTTTCTTTATCATCTTCTAAAGAACATAGGAAAGGAGGTAGAGACTCTGTGTAGCCTCTATATCTCTCTCTCCCATTCTAGGGGTTTTACCTCAGTGGAGATCTGGATGTAGAGGCATGTGAGCTTCATTTCTGACATCATCACCCCTTCCCTTATTCTCTTCTTATTCCCTCCTTGTTTCCACCCATTTTGTCCTTCCTCTATTGTAAATAAGGTCATTCCCTTTCAATGTGGACGTTAATTAATCAAAAGGTGGTTTATTTCTATCATCGATGGTGGTGATCAGTCTTATTCCTCATTGATTATGAGGATGTCTCTTTCTATTTTGTGATGATTTGTGTTATTCTGACTTTTTCTCTCTTAATGTTTCATCCTTAATTATAATGGTTTATTGGTTTGCAGAAAAATGGGGCCCCATTGTGGTGTTTCTTATGGAATGGGAAAATGGTCATGTCGATGATCATGTCCCTCAATTCAAGAATGTTCTCTTAAAAAACTACCATAGCTTCTAGTTCATCACTCCCACACTATGTAGACATGGTGAATTTTTTTATGATGTTTTGGGAGGTGTCATTTGATTGCATGTTGGTGTTATAGGGGGTTGGACTAGTTCAGACCTTCCTCCTTCCATTAGGTTGTTTTTCAAGTTGTTTCCTCCTCCTCCCAATGATCATACTTTGGCTCGTCAGTTTTCAGTGTTTCTCTTATAATAAAGACAATGATGAACTCAAGCTTCACCCTGCTCATTTCTATGTTTTTATATTTTTAACAATGACGATGAAGTTCTATTCTAGTGGATTCTGATTTCCAATGATGTTGATGATGAAAATGGGTTTAGTGAAAACCAGGGAGTGTGGCTCGATGTAGAGTGTGACCTAAGGTGATTATGATGTGTTTTTTATTTAACTGTCTAGTTTTTTAGACATTTCAATTTGAATGTATTTGTGGTGGATTTTGAAGACTGTATTACGTTAATTTCATTGGTTTTTGATATTTTATATATATATTATGATGTTACCTCAACCATGATCTATTTTTTTTTCAATGAATGAAGAGAAGGATTTGACAGTGATAAACATATGAAGGCTTTATATATTCTAATGGAGTTGTTTCCTCACAAAAATAGTTCTTGTACATGTAATGAGTATAATATACCATGAATTGATAGATCACTATATTTTCATATTCTCAATAAGGTATCTAAAATTTAATTAACCATAAATTTTGTTCAATATAAAATTTATTATTTTATAGAAAAATGATGTTAAATCAGATTCATATGCAGTATATTTTTATTTTTTAAAAAAAGTTGTGTCATTAAATTAAATACATTCCCCTCTTTGGAAAGTACAATACATTATAAAAATTGATAAGATATACTAAATTCAAAAAAAATCATATATTGTTGATAAATATATTTTCTCTTGTTTGACTAGCAACATTTAGAAAGAATTCATTTGATATAATGAATATAAGGAGGTTTAGAAATAACTTATCCCAAATTCACCCCTTTTTAAAAATTTAAGAAATTAAAAAATATACCCCCTTAAAATAAGGGTTAAGATATAATTTTCTTCCCCCATCCCCAAAAAAGTATTTTTCTTTTGTCAACCATTAGATAAAAACATCATCATTTTTTATATTTCATGAAAATTTTCAATTTTTCCACCTTTTATCACTGATTTGAATTTTTAAAAGAAGCAGGGAAAAAATAAAAAATCCACCATTAAATAGCTGTATACCAAAATTTATATGTAATTAATGAATATTGATAAAATATTAAATAAAATTAATATATGATAGTGTTTTTTAAACTGAACCTTCTAAAATATCACTTATGATTCATGGATGATATTCAGCTTCTAAGGATTGTTCTATAGAAAATGTTTAGTAAAATATTTCTCTTAATCAATCATATTGAATTTATTTTTCAATCAATATAATAATGAAATCACTCCATTAATTTTTCATAATAATTTATATAATCTTTATAGAATAATAAATAGATAAAATTAAAATAGATTAGGATAAACTTAAGAAATACCATTCATTAAAAATAAATCTTTTAGAAGAAATAATAAAATGTAAAAATGAATTTTGAATGTAATGTCCACATCCCTTAATGAGAGTATTTCAATGTCAATGTATAGTTTAAAAAAACTTAAATTGAATATCACATTAAATTGATGTATAAAAATTTATTTTGAATAACTTAAAATTCATATGAACATAGATATTTAGTAAAAACAATTAAAAAAATAGGTTTCAATAATGTCATATATAATATCTAATTTTTTATCTGTGATGTAAAATTAAATATTTTATTATAAATATGTGCATTTAATGTGATTGATTATCTAGATAATTACATATATAAATATTACTAGAATTATCAAATATTATTGGGGTTCATGTTAAACTCAAAAAAATTAGAGTATGTGTTAAATCTATAATACTAGTTCACAACAACATCTAGATGCTACATATTAATATCACAATATGGAAAGTGAATCAATATTTTTATTATTTAATGAATGTGAAACTAAATATTATATTAAGATATGATAAATTCTAGAATTACTCTTTCTATATATCCTACAACCTCTAATGTTAGCATCAGAGTAACATTTAGGAAGAAATTCATTTCTGGAAGAATAAAAAAAATATGAGTTCTGATGTTCCATCAAAGTATCCAAAAATTATTGTACTTATTTTAGATGATATTTGTTTATATGTTGTTTTAATATCACACAAAATCATATATTAATCAAAAATATTGGTCGATTTTCTATAAGATATAGTAAATTTCTAATCATACATCTAAAAACATTTGGATCAACCAGTTTCCAAGATTCATTAAGATCATGTCCGATAGAAGAAGATAATAGTTTATTTATATTTGGTAATTTTTTAAATAAAAAACATCTGATTAATTATATAATATATTAATATTGATTTTAAATATTTCATTACTATTTTTGAGTGATTTTATGATAATGGAAAATATTTATTTTCTATCATCATGCTTATTTCAAACCCACTTTTCTGATGTTATAAAAATCAATTTGAAAAATATTTTTCAGTTGACCCAAAATCAATGTCTTAAAAATAATTTTATACAATTATGGCATATTTTAAAACCATTTTTATGAAAATATTAGGAATATAATTTCCATTATCAAAATTATTTTGAAGTAAAACACTATTTAATTTATAGAACAAGAACGTGGATATTATTTTAGATTATATAATTATTTTGTATGTATGAATAAAAATTCATTAAATTTATCATCTAAAACATTAGTGATTTGTTAAACAAAAAAATCCACTAAGTTAAAACAAAATTGAATGTTGATTTTCAAATCAATTTAAAATAAATCTAAATTTAAGTGGTTATAAAGGCTCATAAGATCTAATTAAATTCAAGTTTATCTGCGAGTGAATAATTATATCCATTTTCTATGAAGTGTTAATAAAAATAACCTTTTACAATAATACATTAATTATTCAGTAATATAGTTCAATTATTGTCATTATTATTTTACAAATCCATTTTACTACAATCAAAAACTGTTCATTAGCACACTTGATAATGTTCCAAAAATGATTCTGTTCCAATTTATTTATATCTTCCAACATTGACCATGTGAAATTTTCATCACCCAAGGAAATATTATCCATTTTAGGTTTTAATTATGACGGGGATTCATGATTATCAAATTAATTTCTTAACGAGACTCTATTTTTGACAGATTTCCTTATAGATCTAATGATATTATTAGTGGGTTGACTCCTTAATATTGTTGAATTCTAAATAAATGTGGAAAATGCATCGTTATCTATTGGATTCATATCGTTCATTGAAAAAAAATTTACACTAAAAATAAATTTATATAACAACCATAGGGTTTACTACCATTGGTTGTAATTCAACATATTATTAATGTACAAGATTATTTTGAAAATTATTTTCCAAATTATTAACTGTAATTTTTTTTTTCAAAAATTAATGTACCAGATTCATCAATATTTATATGAAATATTTATTCCACATTATTTCTAATTTATTAAATACTATATAAGACATTATAGTTATATACTAACCATTATAAATTTACTAATCATTATCAGGATAAAATTTATGGAATTTATATTCAATATTTATGATGAATACATTATCACAAAAAATAATGGTTTATTAATATTTTGGATTTATTATGTTCCACTACTCATAATGAGTTTTATTATAATATATTCGATATAAAACTCAATTTATATTACTGAATTGTATACTCACTTATTCATCATAGAAATTTCTATCAACATAATATTCAATCAACATGGTTTGCGTAACATCCTAAAGAATTATATTTCAATGTTCTATCATAACATTTTGTTGAGGTGTCCATCGTTGTCAAAATTTAAGAATTATACATTTCTTAGAAAACAATTCTTTAAAATAAGTGTGTACAAACTCACCACCATGATTACCCTAGATAGTAAGCAATAAAATATTTTTCTCAATTTTATTAGAATCATGGAATGTCTAATTAGATAGTGATATATATATTCATTTGAGAAATAATTCCACATGATAATTTATTATAATCATCAAGAAATACCTAAAAATAATGTTTTCCTCTAATGATCTTAGTTTGTGTTGGATCAAACATATATATATTCATTAACTATAAAACATCAGAAGTTGAAAATTTTCTTATATTTTCAATACAAGACATATGTTTCTTAATATTTTGACAAAGATCACTGAACCAAGATGATTTAAATATATTTTAAATTTGTTATCTTACAATCCCTTTTCTATAAATAAACCTATAATGATATAAAGTTATAGTTCCTTAATATTATATTTAACAACCAAGATCAAATTAACACTTCACTTAAAAATGGTAATTTATGATTTCTTATGTGTAGAAATAGAATTGTATAAAATTTATTATGTATATCATCAGAAAGAATTAATGTATACTCAAAATGTTTAACTGTACATTTACATTTCTTAAAATTCAAAAGGAATCACTCATCACATTATTGGATAATGTTGAAAAGGTTTTAATTTAGTCATATAATATAGTAAATATTCTAATTTAATTATTGTGTAAGAAAATAACATCACTAATTCCATTGATTTCACCCGGTTTGATTTATCCAAAAGTATAACACCTTATATTTAACATAATTTGATTCTAGATGTTTTAATTTCCTCTAATCATATCTCAAGGAGATATGATATACTTTTATTATTTATTTTTTCTTCTAGTACTCAATATATTTTCTTGATAATTATAAAAAAATATTTTTGGTCAAAAAAATCATGGTTTTGATTATGTTAGCCAAAAAAATTTCTAGAAACACCATCTATCTAAATATATTATATTGAACAGTTGTTAGTTTACCATAAATAAATTATTTTTCAAAATCAAATTAATAATACCTTTTTAAAGAAGGAATGATAATGATAATTGTATTGAGGATAGGTTGCAGAGATGGTGAGACCCAAGGATGGCGATTCGGAGAAAGAACCCTAAGCTTCCTTCGCATCAATGGCGATTCGGAAAACCTTGATCTTATTACCTGAATCTCTCAATGGAGTATTTCAATCCAGAGTGGGAAATGTCCTTCAGGGACAATCTTCAAGAAGCGAAGGAAATTTACAAACCCTCGGGCTTCAAAGATTCATCAATTCTTCGAAAGAAGATTATTTCCTTCGTAGAGGTTCTTTCTGGAGCAGAAAATCCCACAAAGGTGGATTCATCTAAATAAAATATCACCAAGTTAGAAAATGGTGGATTCTCAGTGGTTGCGGATTCAAATGCACAGCAGCAACGGCTGGACCTTTGTAAGTATTCATTACTGGGTCGTGTTATTTACTCGAAGGGAGACAAACCCTGGTCTTCTACTGATCTCAAAAACAGAATTTCTCATTGCTGGAGTTTAAGAGATTGGAAATTTATTTCAATCGGAAAAGGGTATTTTCACATTATCTTCACCTCCTCTGCTTCCTTGAATTCGGTTTGGAAGATAGGTAGCCTTCAACTCAAACCCGGAATTCTAAGGTTATCAGCAGGGAATTTTAATTTTAATCCTTTTAACCTCAAGCAATCTAATGCTCAAATTTGGGTAAAATTGCATGGATTAAATTGGGTGTATTGGAATCCTAGAATCCTCAATGACATTGCATCATGTATTGGTACTCCTATGCGGATAGATCAACACACCTTGGATGGTGAAAATGGTTATTTTGCCAGAATACTTGTGGACATTAACCTGGAAGTCAAAAGACCTGCTTCGATTCTGTTTAATGCTAATGGTATTAAATCTGATATTAGATTGGAATATAAGAATGTGACCTACTTTTGTGATGTCTGTAAAATTGTGGGACATAATATCTCTAACTGTAGGTTGATTCAGAGAAATGCCAAGGTGTCATCTAAGGTTTCTGAATGGATTGATGTCAACAGAAATAAAAAGAACAAGGCTGTCTTTATTGAAAAAAAAGTAATTCTAAAGTCAGATGTCCCCCCTGTTAAAACTCATATTCCTTTTGAAAATGCTTCTTTACCAAAGTATCCTGTTTCTTCTTCATCACAAATAGTTTCATGGGCTGATGTGGCTGAGGAGGAAGAGCAGATCTTAAAACTTGTGCCTATTCAGCCGGTTTTTGAATGGGTTTCAAAGGAGGATCTTTACCTATTCTCTGAGATTAGTAATGATGTTTGTATTCTGGTTTATGACTTACAGAATGAGGAGGATGACTATCAGTTTTTTCTGAATTTTCAGAATGAAATCCATGATTTTTTGATCTCTTTACAGGATGATAAAGAAGATGTAATTGATGCTTCAAAACTGGATACTTCCACAGAGGTTGAAGATGGGCAGAAATATGATTCTAATTCAGTTACAGCACTGAATTTCAGCATCAATACTCAAAAGAACCTGCAGATTCATCTTCCAGCTTCCATGGATAGCATGTATGATACTTTGGCTATGTTATCTACTGTTAACAGTAATGTGGCTTCTGAAAAAAATGCTCAAAATGCTGCCCATCATTCTGGTTCCCACGGATACTCACAAACATTTTCAAAGGATAGTGGGATACCTGAAGTTGTTAACATTGATGACCTGCTTCAAGGCTACAAAGGTCCTCAATGCCCGAAAAGGAAAGTAGGGGGACCCCCTAAAGCCAGGAAAATCACGGATACTGCTTTAAAGGTAAGGAGTTCAAAACATATTCCCATAATGACTAAAGCATGTCTTGTTGAGCTGGTTGAATCTGGAAATAAATTACCATGAGTTTTCTCTCGGCTGGTTCATGTCACTTAATGGAAATGGTTTGGACATCAAAGGATTCAAAGTTATTTTTTTTTGGAGTCCACATGGAGCTGAAAATGGCTGTGAATGGGCCGGACATCATGGTTTTGGGTGATTTTCTTTGCTGGTTTTGGTTTGAACCTTATGAGCTTTCCCTCAGGAACAGCAATAGCGCTGCTTGTTTTTCGGGCTGAGATCAGAATCACGTGAGGTTATATAGATTTGATAATTGTCTCCTCGGTAACCTGAAAGGGACTGATAATGCAGTTCGATGGGCAATGGGTCACGGTGACATCAATCTGTGGAAAACAATCTGGATTTCCTGGAGGCAATTTTATCCATGGTGCAGTGGGAGGTGTTTGAAATAATTATGTCGGTCGATGTGCCGAATAGGTGTAATTTTTTCAGATCATACTAATGAAGGTTTCATAGTTGGGCATTCATGGATTTCATTCATTCTAGAGGCAATACTGATGGGGGATCTTTATTTTTATTTCTTTTCATCCTATCTTTAGTGCAAGGATATACCTTGGAAGTTGAAATTTTTGGTTTGGCACATGTGGAATCAGGCGATTCCTTCAGATGAGAATATTCAGGTCAGAGGAATCACGCTGGCTTCTTGATTCCAGCTTCGTCTTTTGACACAGCAGGAGACTACCAATTATTTGTTCTTTCTAGGGGATTGGGAACTATTTTTTGGGGGTTTGGAACTTCATTTTGCAGGAGATGAATATTCACGTTGTTGATGGTTTGAGGCAAGAAAGATAGAAGAATGGTTTCAGAGGCAAGTCATCTTGGGGTTGATGGCTTCTTTTGGTGGAAGGTAGGCTTTTATGTTGTTATTTTTTGGCTAATAAAGGCCAGGGCTGTTGTCTGCTCTGGTTTTTTTCCTTTTCACCATAACCATTTTTTATGGTTTTGGTGTTTTTTGTTTGTATTTTTCTTGTACTGTTTTCTTTTCTCTTTAATAAATTTCCGTTCTACCTTTTTAAAGAATAATATTTTATAAAGTTATCTCCCCTTTGACATTTAGGGAAAATGGATTATTTTTTGGTACAAATTAATTGGATCTGAAATGTGATTTATCGAAAGTAAAAATTATTACATAAATGGTTATATAGGGATTGAGATGATTAAGTTTCATCTAAAAAATTTCATTATAGGAAATAATTTTAGACAAGAGTTCATTTAAACTATTGACTTTGGAATTAATTTTAACAAAAATCTTGTGATCTTATAAAATTGAACTATACCTAGACAAAGATTCTAATTATGACGAATGTTTAGAAACATAAAATTCTTGTTTCAAAATTAATTTATTGGATTTAATAATAAATTAATCAATATAATAATATTAATTTTTCAACATTTTTCCCTAGGATACATGTTTCACATATCAGACAATTTCTTCAAAAAATTTAAACCATCACCATTATCTTATGTATTTCTTTTTTATCATCAAATAAAGTTGAAAAATCAACTCTAGAATCACAATTCAATTTATAATCTATATTTATGTCCAGAAATGATTATATAGTAACCTTATACATGAATAATTAAATATCCTTCAAAATGTTTGAATAAAAAATAGTGATATTTTAAATATCAGTCCAACCAATTTATGATGAAATATCTGAAAAAGTATCACCTCTTGTTGCACGTCATGTAAAAAAATAATTTCACATTTTTTTACCTCTAATCATACAATAATTCTTTAAATTATGATTATAATTCATTAACTTAATATTATATTATTTAATATTAACTTTATGACATCTAATGATACGTTTTTTTCATTCTAATTCATAATGGAATTTGGATGATTATTTTAACGTCTCACACCTTTTCATTAGATTGATAGGGTGGTGAGACACTAGTTGGACTTAACTGAAATCACCAATACCTTATAAGATGGAAAAAAATTACAAATGGATTCAATACATGTGGTGTATGATTTTTAAATTTAGAATAAAACCACTAACCAGGTAATCAAAAAACAGACCAACCACTATAGGAGGCATGATAAAATTGAAATACAACATTACATTTAATTTATCAATATCATAATAAAATCATATAACATAGTGGAAGACAACAATATCAATGAATACAAAGAAAAAATAATAATAAAACCACAAGAAAACCACAAGACTCAAAGCTCCACATGCTACATGATCCAACTCCACCAAACATCCCATGTATGTCAAGGTAGTGCTAAAGATATGTCATACTTTATCTTTTCCCATGTCCCAATAGATGAAATATGCAAAAGCACCAAAGTACCAAAGAAGGAATGAGTACTAAAACACTTTAGTTTTTCCCCAATGACTTCCCTACTCACACCACTAGGATAGAAAAGTTAGCATCATTTTTATAAAAATTATTAGATAAAACAATTTCAAAAATAGTTTATAACTAAATATAATCAAGTTCCATGTTAATTAGTTTTCCAAAAAATTCATTTTTCAATTAAAACTACCAAAAAATTCCTTAAAACCATTTCAGAAGTTCAATTTGGACTTAACATTCCATTCCACATATCCACACTACCAACCATGAATGCATCATTATGATAGTTCCATACACATGACTGGTCTCTCATCGATCCAATAAGTCATCACAAGGTAATTATTTCTCGTGTTCTGTTACACCTTTTACATAGAGCAGATGGTTATATTTCAACCAAACCTCATAAATTCAATATGAACACACACACCATGTATGGGAAAATCCATTCTAACACCAACATGAGAAAGACATTTCAATTAAACAATCTATATATTGGAAACCTGTTTTTCCAAAAATCCATTTTGAAAATCTA
The DNA here is from genome assembly GCA_963277665.1 of Viscum album. Lineage (NCBI taxonomy): Eukaryota > Viridiplantae > Streptophyta > Magnoliopsida > Santalales > Viscaceae > Viscum > Viscum album. Next base: position 691,303,864 of record OY728164.1, read on the forward strand.
GAAAATCCATATTTTAAAATAAACATTTTAAAATCATGAAACCAAATCACTTTTAACAACAATTTACCACAATTCCAAAATTTCACTGAAACGGGTAAATCCTCAATAAAAAGGATTTATATAATTTATTTCAACAAAATTTGAACATAAATTTCATTAAATTAAATAAATTTGATACTACGATTATTAGTTCTAGTAATAAGAGTTGAGAGTGAATCCACCTACCTCGAGAGTTTTGGAGAAAATGATAAGGAACATGTAAAACATAACAAAATCGGGTTGAATATCCACAAAACCACCTTATATATCCTCCTCTGTCATTAAGAAGACCAAATATAAATATATTTGACATCTAAAACCTTAGATCTTCCCACCAAGGGTTTATAAAAAAGAAATAAATAGATAGATAGATAGATAGAGAGAGAAATATATAAACTAAAAACATCAAGAACAACCAAGAACGATCACTTACCATGAAGAATAATATATCAATCAGAAATAGAAGACTTAAAACCAAATCTAGAACAATATTAGAACCTTCCATGACAATTTAGAGTAAAAAATACTGAGTCATGGACACATAGAAGGAAAAACAAGGGGGTAAATCTTAAACCGACATAGATTCTGTTTTTAAGAAAGTGGTTTCTTACCATGCATTGTTTATTTTTACATTTTGGCCAAAAATAAACTAACTATGTATTATCTACAACCATAGGGATGACCCTTGCATGGTTTTATTTCATTTTCATCTCACACAGTCTTCAAAACATGTTCCAGTTGTGCCGATGCTACTACCTCAAAATGACCAAAGCCATTTTTCAATGTGAATGGATTCAACTAGGGAAATATAATGGTTTCAAAAACTATGAAACACTAGTGAACCTTCTATTTTTCACATGTCTCATTGTTCATTGTTTCATATAAGTGTTACGTCATTTAAAAAACATTGTCTCCACCTATTCACCTACCTAAATGTGCCCAAAAACTATAAAAGTTCTCTAAACTCTCTCAAACTTCACCCTTATATTTATATACTTAAAAATAATAAAGAAAAGGTTAAATACCAGAAACCAGGGGTGATAAATTCTCTCAACCATTATTCATTCCATCCATTGAAAGTAGAAAACCAACAGTGCCCTGAAAATGATCCATCTATTTCTCTTCCATTTCCTTTTCACATTTCCAAGTCTCTTCCTAAAATTGATAATTTTCCCAAAAAAACCCTCACTAAACCAATGATTTCTCATAAAATAATCTGTATTTCCTATCCCTAATTGGAAAATGGATATGTATCAACAAAGGATATGAATCTAGGTCAATGTAACACCATTTGATCACATGGTTTGGGTAAGGCTGATACTTTTTCAACTGAGATACATGGAACACATTTGGCACCACACTGATCCATTATAGGAATTCTAAATGATATTCCACCTCTCCATCCTATTCTAGTATCTCTAAAGGGCCTATGAATTGAGGCGATAATTTTACCTACATCCCAAACACATCAGTGTCCAAGCTTTAGATAAATCCTTATGCATATATGATCTCTCATTGCAATGGACCACGATCATTGATGATGTTCCACATATGATTTATGACAACTCTGGGATGTTTCCATACAATTCTTTATCTACCACATCTTCTCTATTTTTTTCACATGGATCAGCACAATAATTTAAGTATCACTTATTTGCAACCAAAAAAGTATAGAATGACAAGGATACCCATAGAATGCTCCAAAAGGATCAATCTATATAGAATCCTGGTAGTTGTTGTTATATGAGAACTCCACCATCGGTAGGTGCTCTTCCCATGATCCACAAAAATCCATTACACATGCCCATAATAATACTTCCAACATTTTTATCATATGTTAGGATTTACCATCTTTATGAGAGAGATATGTCCTATTTATAGTCAACTTAGTCCCAAGGGATTTCTGTAAGGATTTCCATAAATGAGATGTAAACCTTGGATCTTTTTTTGATATGATCGAAACTGGTAGGCCATGCCTCATTACCATTTTTCATATATATATATATATATATTAGAAAGATCATCTACCATATGAGTTTCCCTAGTAGGAATGGAATTGGCCGACTCTGTGAACTGATCCAAAATCACCAATATGGCATCTTGTTTCTGAACCACTCAATGAATATCTATAAAAAAAATCCATAGCTATATGATCCCATTTCTAAATAGGTATAGGTAAAGATTACAACTTCTCTTATAGTAACTAATGTTATAATTTGACTTTCTAACAAGTAAATCATCTTGAAAAAAACTCATGCACCATAATTTTCACACCAACCCATGAAAATTGTTCATTTAACACCTTATACATATTCTGTATTCCAAGATGAAAAAACCATCTTGAATAGTGGTAATTATGAATAATTTGTTTCTAAAAATTAATATGTACAAATATCCAATCTTGAATCCAAAAAACTATACTCACATCTAGCTTCTATCCCTTAATAGTCTCCCCACTATTGATATTTGAACTCATAGCCACACATTCTACATTATAAGTCTGTTCCTATTTAACCATATTCACCAAATCAAGAACCACCAAAATTGATAATAAAATTTCAATAACACCTTGGTTTTCACATTCCACATGCATTTCTAATAGGAACAACATCAACTTCCACTCATATGAAGCTTCCTTTTCTAGATGAGAATATTAAATTATACTTAATTGTTTTCCCATAATATATCATTTTACTAGTGTATATATTATTTCAATATTAATCATTTAAAGATACTCCACCATATTATTTTCCACATATTCAAATCTAATTGTGATAAAATACGTTTCAAGCTCTTATGATCCATGAACATAGTAAATCTCTCACCAATGTGATGATGATGCCAAGTGTTCAATGTAGGGATAAATATAGCTAACTCGATATCATGTGTTGGGTAGTTATTCTAATGAATTATTAACAACAATTATCCATAAGTAACAACATGGTCTATTTTCATGAGAAAAAACCCCAACCCAGATCCCAATTCATCATAATACACCATGTACACATGTCTAGATTCAAGAAACATCAATATTAGTGATGATGTAAGGTGATCATTCATATCATAAAAAGGTTTCTAGAATTTCTCCATATATTGGAAAGGTACATTATAATTTTTAAAGCTGTTAATGGTAAATCTAGTAATGAGAAATCATGAATAGATCATTGGTAATAAACAAGTAGTTTATGAAAACTCTATATCTCAAATACATTCTTAAGCAGTTTCCAAGAGATTACAACTTCAATATTTTCCAGATCCAATAACCACCTCTTTTATAAATTAAATGGCCATGAAATTATACCCCTTGTATCCAAAATTACCACATTTATTATTAGGTATAAAAATTATGGTATCTCTAGATTCTTGACACCATCACCAAGTGTTGCTCATTCTCACCCATATTCCTTGAATACACCGATTTGTCACCCATAAACACCACATAAAAAGAATCCAAATATATATAAAATAAATGATTCATAAATTCCATAAGGACCTATAGTGAATTCATGATACTAAACAACATTACAACATATTCATAATGGAAATATCTTATTTTGAAATATTTCATTGGAATATCCTCCTTCCAAACATGGATTTGTTGATATCCTGATCGCATGTCAATTTTAGGGAACTACTGATCTCCTCATAATTGATTGAAAAGACCATCAATACAAGGAACTGGATACTGATTATTTATCATAACCTGATTTATATTATTATAATCTAGAAATAACCATATATTTCCATCTTATAACTTCACAAAAAAGACTAGTGCTGCCCATAGAGATGTTGTAGGCTGAGTGAAAAATTTTCCTTATAACTTTTACAATTGCACATTTAGCTTCATTAATATTATTTCTTCCATTTGATATGAACAAAATGAGATAGTTCTAGTCCTTGAGAGGTGATAAATCTTAAACACCCTTCCCTTACTGATGATAACCTAGATAATGTTTCTGAAAAAACATATGGAATGTGATCCACCACTTCTAGAAAACTATTACCCTCTATATCTTTCATCGATTCCAAGTTCCACACTGCCAACTAGTAAGATATTGTTCCAACTTTAGGTTCTAGAAAGATTTTTTCAACTGCTATTACACTCTTCTATCCTTGAAAGAGATGATCGATGTCATATTGAGTATCAAAACTAACTATTCTATAATAAGAGATGATGTTATCCATGAATGTTTTTAGCCAATCCATACCAAACATTACATTATATACATCCATTTTCTTCATAGAGAAATCCCATTTCAACATAGCACCATAAATTGTTATATAACATTCTCTATATAGCATGTCAATACATTCTCTTGTTCCAAGAGGAGTATGGTCTTTTATTGTAGAAATCATCATCTCACATTCTAAATATATCAAACCAACTACATGAGAAGAAATAATGGAATGTGATGCACAAGTATCATACTGAACTTATATAAGGGTATAATTTGAAATAAACCTAACTCTCACCATAGATGGTCCACCTTGATCATCCACAATCACTGGATCTGCTTCATATAATAGTTTTGTCACTACACTATTTTCTTTGTTTCTGTGATGATATTTTTCTTTCTAGGGAGTCATGGTATTCCTAAAATCAACATGGATAGCTCTATTTTGCTAATGAGACCAATTTTTTATCCTTTCTCCCCATCAAAGCATATGACTCCTATGATACATGATAAGTGTCTTCAGAACCTGACCTTGGAGCACTATGATAACAAAGTTGAAGATCCCCATCTTGTTACAATGATGGAATGATCATGTTGGTGTCATACACTCTCGCAATATGTGGTTGATAAGATCACATTGGAAACATCCCTCTTTTTTCATGGATCTCAGAGGAAGATTATTTGATCCATCCATTCAATAATTATTCATGCTCCCACCTTTGAATTGGGATCCCCACTTCCACTTTACCCCATTATTAGGGTTCCCACCAATTCCCTTGGGTATTAAAATACTTCATCCTCCCATAGATCTTGACATTACATGTTCATCAATTATTTTTATGTTCACTATCTTTGTATAATCCAAAAAACATAACATATCTATCTTCAGGAGAATCATTTATCTTAGTCCCTATTCAGTGATGCGTGCCTTCAAAGACACACTATCTATGACCTCAAGTGAAAATTACACTAAATTCAGGAATTTAGAAACATACTCAATTACAGAGAGATTTTCTAGCTTCACCCTGAAAAATTCCATCACTATTTGAATCGTGAACATGAGGGGATATATGTTTTTGTGGAACAACTCCTCCAAATCCTTCAAACATAGGCCTTGATCAACTGTATCCTTCACCTCTAAATCCCACCACTATATTGCAATATTCTCAAACATATATTTCACTAGATTGGAATTTAGATCAGTTGGTTTTCTAATGAAATTGAATATATTATTCATCCTTTTTTGACACATTGTATCCCTTTCTGGTTCAAAATCTCCATGGAAGTTTGGTGGATTCTTCATCTAGAACTGGAAGGAATGATCCAATTCTCTTGGATCCTCCCACTAATTCCTTATGTCCACTTCTAGAAAGGTATTAAGGATACTCTAAACCTATTTTTGGTTCTCTTGTAGCTCAAACGTGACCACATTCTCGACATCCTCTTCCTGTTGGTTTCTATAATTCCAATAGGGTTCTGTTTTCTATACAAGAAACAAATGATATATGTTCACTCTCTAGAATTTTAAGGATTATAATTTCATATTTTACCACATTGACGATCAAAACATTTCCTTCCAAAATTAACCATTTTCCATGTTGAACCATTTTTGGAAAAAAAATTCAATCTTTTGAAAACCACACCATTTTAAAAATACACCAACCATTCTCTTTTCAAATTCATTCATTTGAAAATAATTTCAACATTTTATAAAAATAAACACATTTTATCTAAAAATATATCATTACCCAAAATTTAAATATGAAATCCATGTGTCAAGTCATTCCTATAATTCATGCCAAGCTCATCTCATTGATTAAAAAAATGAAAATGAGACAAAAAATCATATAAGTGTCTCCAAAATACTTATGTACCCATAACCATGGTAACTAAAAGTTCATTTTAAAAATGTTACAAACATATTTTTATTCTCTAAATTTAATTTCTCGATAATCCTACTCATTTCTAAGATACCAACTCAAGGAAAATACAATAATTAAATTCAACTCCATGATCAATAAAACCGATGAAAACTTATTCCCAAAACAAAGGACTAGGATGATACCATTTCTCTCAAAACAAATCTGACAGAATAAAACTACTTTCATTTGTAATGTACCTCCCATTATAATTGGATTTAAAGGATGGTGACATGTTACTACACATTAAGCCACATCCCCAAGATGCCAATGGATGGAAATAATTGTTGAAGGGATTTAATTAATTAGGGGGATGATATTCGCTTTTTTTTTAAAACCACTAACCACGTAATCCATAACTAAACAACCATGATATGATGGATGATATCAATGAAAGAAAACTAAAAATATCATTTATAAGAATCATAATAATATCAAGTATCATATTGGAAGAATAAAATAACAAATTAAACAGAGGAATACAAACTAATAAAAGTCCAAGTCATCCGCAAGAATCCATGCTTCAAAATCTCCATGTTATAACTAAATTAGAAATTCCATGTATTATGAGGTAGTTCTAAAGATATGTGACACTTTTCCTTTTCTCATGTCCTGATAGATGACATCTAAAAAATCCCCAATGTTCCAAAGTAGTGGTGATTTCTAAAACTCCGTATGGTTTCTCCAAATGACTTCCCTCCTAACTACACTAGGATAGAAAAGTTTGAAACACTTATGTAAAATATTTTATTTAAAACAATTTATAAAAATGTTTATTACTAAATATATATAAATTCCATATCCACCAGATTTCAAAAAAAGTCTATTTTTCAAAGAAAACAACAAAACAATGCTTCAAAACCATTTCACAAGTTCCATTTGGCCTTACTATTCCATTCCTCATATCCACACTACCAACCATACAAGTATCATTATGACAATTCCATACTCACAAGCGACCTCTCATCGATCTTCCATGTCATCACAAGTTAAATCTTTCCCATGTACCTTTACACCATTATCACCAATTACAATTTCATATTTCGACTAAGACTCAAAGTTTCAATATGATCACACACACACCAATTATCTCAAACCCATTCCAAAACCAACATTATAAAGCAACTTCAAAAAAATAATACTTTTTATTGGAACCCTTTTTTCAAACAATCCATTTCAAAAATACATCATATCCATTTAAAAAATTAAAATCATCTAACCAATGAACTCTACATAATAATTTACTAGAATTCCAAAATTTCACAAAAAACCATTAATCATTACTAAATAGGATTTATATCATAATTTTCACACTAATTTTACAATCAAAATCATGTAATAAAATAAATTTGAAACAATGAAAATCAATTATAGCAAGATATTCGATATTGAATCCACCTACCTCAAGAGTTTTGGAGAAAATGATAAAAAAACATAAAAAACATCACATAACTAGGTTGAATCACAATGAACCAACCTTGATATCCTATTTTATCATAAGAAAGACAAAATATAAACATAATTTCCATTAACTAACTTAGATATACCAAATAAAGGTGTAGATCTAAGAAACTGAGAGAGAGAGTGTGTGTGTGTGTGTGTGTGGGGGGGGGGATGTCGATATAAGAAAAACATTATGAATGACAAAGAATGATCACTTACCGTGAGGAATTAGATTATAATCACCAATGGAAGCCTTCATATATCCACTGGATTGATGGAAGAACCTTTTTTGACCTTTGAGAGAAAAAAAATCCTATATTAGGGCTGCATAGTAGGATAAATGTGTGGTAAAAATCTAAAACCAACCTAGATCCACTTTTTATTGAAGTGGTTTCTTACTGGGAATAGTTCAGTGACATAGTTATAAAAAACATGCACTAATCGTGTGTTAGACATGGCCTTAATGATGACCCTCACACAATCATTATACACGGTCTCCAAACCATGCACTGACCATGCTAAATCCACTTCCTAAAAATGTCCAAAGCGATTTTTCAAAACACGTGGTTTCTACTTGGTAGATGCATGGTTTGGAAACATTGTTCATCGCCCATCCAACTTCTCATTTTACATTGTCCCACAATTCACATTTTCTTATATGTAGGTAATTGTTTCTACAACCCTTGCACCACCCGTGCACCAGTAAAAAACATCCCTTAAAACTCTCATTATGTTCTCTAATCTATCTCAAACATCACCCTTGTACTTTATATACTTAAAAAGGAATAAAGAAAGGGTTGTATACCAAAAACTAGGGGTTCTACAAGTATATTGAAAATATTTATTTTAAAAAATAAAAATTATTCTTCTAGAATGATGAGGATGTTCATTCTAACTATCATAATAATTAATTTGGTAAGAAATAATTAATTTTTGTAATTTAATCATGAGATTTAGAAAAATAAGTACGAGAATAAAAAATATAATAAGTATTATTACTATAAGTAGACAAACCCCCCCTTAATTATTCCTTTTATATTATTTAACATAACTTTTTTATTCTAGTTATATATTACTTTTAGGTATCAATCATGCTATCAAGACCTATCATAGTAAAACTTTTAACAACATCAATAGTTTTCCTATTTAATTCGAACCCCTTCAGCATAATATTACTAATTTTTTAAAGAGATCTATCATTATTATTTATCATTCACTAATTGTAAAATATTTATAATTCTCATAAAAATATGATGAATTTGATTCACTATTTCATGACTTAGAAAATAAAAAGAACGATTATATTCTATTAACAAATCACTTTGAGTTTCTAACACCTTTTGAGTTCAATAATTTATTGCATAAAATGTCATGAAAATTAAATCTTCCATTTCATAAGATAAAATATGAATACTGATATTTTTTAAAAGATCAAAATAGTGTATTATACACTTGTTTATTGACATGAGATTCTATATTTTCATAGTAATAAAAATGAATTTTTTTTTAAAAAATTTATAAATTCCAATTATCATGAAAAAATTGTAAAAAAATATATAGATAATATTATATTTGATATAATAAAACCAATATTTATAATCTTCTCTCTCAGGATTAGTTGATCTAAATGGATTTAAATATTTTGGGGTTTTAATCTGAAATCTTAAAAGAACAAAATCTAGGGAGTATTTTTTTCTCTAACACAATTTTTAATATAAAGGATAATGAGAAAAGTTCAAGTAAAATAACATCAAATATAAAAAATAACATTTTATCAAAACATATTTACATATTCAAAAAAATGAGTTTTATATTTAAAATTTATATAAATAATCAATGATATAATAATTTTTCTAGAAAATGTTAGGTGGAAACAATAAAAGAGGGTGGTGAATTCTAGTTTAATTAAAAAACATAAAACTTTTAGACACACTAATATTTTATGTTATTCAGAATTATGATCTTCTAACTGAGTTAAAAATTATAAGATTATAAATTTAAAAGTATCTTAAATAACAACTATTATATATTGAAAATATTTTTAATGATATTAATTAACATAATATATAAAAAGTATAATAACAATTCATATAATTTTGAATAAAAAAATAAATAATTTAAATCATATTATAAAATCCAATTTCATTCACCTCAATTAGAACGAATTTTTTTAAACCTAGAAATTAGTATCAGTGATTTTATACCTATTATAAGGTCTATCTTCTAATCCTAAAAATCCCTCATATTAATACCTTTATATGATTCTATATATTCTTGTCAATTGAAAGCACCAATTTAGATGATTAGACTCTATGTCTTCTAATCTTCAGAACCCCATGATATTGATGATCATATTCTCTCTCTTCATATACCCAGAATCCCTCTATCGAGATGATCAAAAAAAAAAATGATTATAAGATAGACAAAGATATTTTACCACAAAAACCTCATATAAATTTACCTCTTAGCTTATAAAACTTAGAATAAAAATTTATACGGATGTGAAATTCCATTATTGAAATAATAAATTGGGGAGCTCCAAAATGAGTTGAAAATTTTGAAGAATCAAAAAAATTATTTTTATCCATGATTTTTAGGATCAATTTTGACACATAAGTATAATTAAGACCAATTTCATAATTTCCATTTCTTGAGAATCAACTATAACATCCTTAGAAGTAGCTTCCTAATCTTGAGATAAAATATAAAAAATTTCATATCTTTATATCGCTTTCTCCCTACACCACAAAATTGATCCTAAATCTAATAAATTTCATCTGTAATGAAATTTTTTATCTTCGTATTTTGACATTATATTTATATTCTATATAATCTCATTAATTCAAAATTATGTTCAACACATAAATTAAAAATAAAAATAATATTCAAATTTAGTAATATTAATATGATTTTGATTTTTCTTTTCAATATAAATAAGAATGTTAGTCACTTAATCAATAGATTACTCAATCCCTTTGATTAAAATGGAACAATTTGAAAAAATAAATGACTATTATTGTTTATATAATATTTGATTTAGAAAAATCAATGAAGTATAAATTTTGAATTTCAGGGGTTAATATTATTATTTATTCAATTTGATGATATATCAAGTGAATAAGGTTTTATATAACTGAATAGTTTTCATTGGAAGGTTTTTTTAGTTGATATATTAAATTGTTTCTCTATGGGTAACTTAATATGTTTATATATGTTGATCACGGAATTTCACTTAGTTCACATACTACTGTTGAAAAAATGGCCTATATGGACACACACTATGTTCATCCCGAATATCAATAAATTCTGTTGATTTTAAAATTAACAATACATATATTTCCTAGATGAAGAACATAATTTATTCATGTAAGTTTGATTTTATAGATTAAATCATGATATATTTGTGTTTAGAATATATGATTCATATTTTATCTCTTATATTTTAATTCATAAGGTATTAAATATGTTTTAATTTATTCAACACCTTAATTATGTGAATATTAAAACAAATATTTATTTATAAGTTCACTGAATATAATATTATATTAGTGGGTACGTTTTGAGTTTTATGATATTTTTTAAATATAAATTTATTTTATATCATTTAAATAAATGTAAATCTATTTATATAACAAATAACAATAATTATATTGCATTTAATTGAATATAATATTAATAATATTTTTATTACTATTATTTGAACTCGAGAGATAATTAGAATAAATTTTTAGAAAAGTTCCATTTGTATATTAACTTTTTAAAACCTAATTTATGTATTATACAATATATCAATGTGTCAGGCAAATGCGTTCTATAAAATAGAGAAACATATGAAATTATATGAAGACCTAGAGATAAAATATTTCTTTATAACTCTCATGAACATTGAGAGAACAACATATATTTTTTGTGATTAGAAAAAAGGATGGGAAGCACATGAATATTATATACATGTAAATATTTTTTAATGAATTGTATTAAATGATATATAGATTTTTTTTGGAATCTTTTATAGGAATCCACTATTAGATTCTATAGTAAAACAATCACGAACTAGGATGTGGTTCCATCCAACCCAACATCATATCTGATCAGAGACATGGCCTGAAGGGTGTTGTAGATCCCCACATGTTAGAAAATAGTGCTGACAATCAATGTAAACTCTATGGGGATGCTTTTTCCAAAATAAACCAAGATCAATTATACAAAAAGAAAACGCGTTAGAACCGACCAAAACTGAATCTCAATAAAAATAAAAACTAATAAAAATATATATTATGGACAAAAATAAATCTAAATATATAAAATAATTACCAAAAAATAGTACATGATCTCCATGTTGTAACACCCCATGATTTCATAGCATGTTATCTCTTTAAATTAATTTAATAGCTTACGCTACACGCAACTCCGAGTTTGAGCGCACCACAACTTAGAAAACTAGCCGTTCAAAAAGCGGTTATGAATAGTATTAAATTAATTTTGAATTTTAGATACTCCATATAATTTTATAATCCATATTATGTTTTTCTTAAACATAATATAAGAACAAATTCATTTTTTTCAAATAAAAAGAAGTATTTTTCAAAAAATGATAATTTGCCTCCTTTTAATGGAGAACCCTTTTTAAAACCAATATTTGAAACTTTTATACAATAAATTTAATGAAATTATATTCTTCCCTAGAATAAGGACTTAAAAATATAGTTTGGATAAATTTTTGTTACTTTTCTGATAATTATCATATTTTGATAAATAATGAAAAACACTAAATTTTAATTGAAAACTTTTTTAGTATAAAACATTTATAGTGTTAAATTATGAATTTTAATGGTTTATAAGTATAATTAGATTATATTATTATAATTTAATATAATTTAGGTCATTATAAGTAATTTGGAATTTAAATTTGACATAAAAACATGTCAATCTTTTGATAGTTTTTACTTTTTAAAAAAACATGTTTTTTTGTTTTTGACAACGGGAATTGATTAAAAACTAATTAATGAAAATTCTATGTTTTGAATTTGGTAAAATATAATTCATTTTTTAATTTGGAATATCAAAATTATCTTAGGGTGAATTTTTCTGAAAATGTTTAATTTTTGATGAATAGTGAAAAACAATGTGTTATTGTTTAAAACCGCCTATTTATTTAAATAATTATTTATTTTATTTTATTTTATTTTAAGTCAAAATAAATATATAATACCTATACATGTTCAATGTAATTAATTAGAGTCATTTTATAATAAAATTAGATGTATAAAATTTTATTGAACTTTTTAACGTCTTTTACCCACCTTCTAGACACATTTGCAAATTTTCATAAAACATAATTTTACTGCTTTAGTGAATTGAATTTAAAAAATCCAAGAGACACAGTTGACATCAGTAAGTAAAACTTGGTTCAATAAGAAGAAAATATATTTTTTATGAATAGTAACTTTTTACTTTTATTTACCACATTTAAAAGTAAATAGGGTAATTTAAGGTAAAAAATGATATTATAATTACCCTACCACATGCCCTAATTCTATTAGATAAGTGTATTTTGACCAAAACCAACCATAGGAATAAAATATAATTGTTTTGGTCCACTTTTATTGGATTAGTATATTTATTATTATTTTATTTAAAGAAGTGTTAAAAGTGTTAAAATCAAATTTTATTAACTAAATTTTTTTAATATAGGGTTATACATAAGATAAATTCAACTATAAATATTAATTATAAATATAAAAATATTTAATAAATAATGATATTTTATTTATAAATTTTAGACATTAAATAATTAAATTTATTTTTAGCACAATGATGATTTAGTAATTACTTTATTAATGAAAGATTAAAATAATTGATATTAAAAATATTCAAATAAATGTAAATTGAGAATTTTGATGCATTAAAATAATTTTATAGGTTAATATGACATTTTAGGATGAATTTAATGATTTTTTAAAGAAATCATGTTGTTATGACTTTCACAAAAACAAAATACCAAATAGTGTCAAAATTGATATAAATAATATTTTAAAATAAATACTATATTATTAAATTTTATAATAGTATTAAAAATATAAGGCTCATCCAAAGGACTCTTATAATGATATTTATTCCATTAATTAACCACTTTGGGTTCTCTTGTCTTGTTATAATAAGTTTATTAACCATGTAATATAAAAATACAAGAAGACATTGTAAAAGTTAAACTATTTAACTAAGAGTTAAATCTAAAAGATATGACTAAAATGGTTACCTAAACTTGTCTAAAACCTATTGGTTGAGAGTATTTTGACCCATAACCACCTAAGTCTAGAAATAAATTAATTTTTATCCATTATAAACCGAAAATTATTTTATAATAAAATAATATTTCAAGATTTTCCTAAAGTGACCCTCACCTCTCTTATAAAAGGGTACTTCCCCTTCTCTCAAAATAACACCTCCAAATCCATTTGGCTTAGCCAAACCCTACCCAAATATCCTCCCAACTTCCCTTACTTCAACCTAGAGGACTTCCCTTGAGCATAAATTTATCCTAAGGATCCATTTTGTTCAAAAAAAAAGAAACACCCGAAGAAGAGGTAATTATTTTATCACCCCTTTCAAAGTTATTTTCTTCATCCACTTTCTCTATCTTAGTTATTTCCAAACCAAAATAAAAACTACAGTAAATTATAAATATTTTGATTTTATAATAAACATTGTATAACTATATTCATTATTCTATCCATCCAATGAATGATAAAGTCACCACATGTACGTATGTACGGCTTACCGTCTCCACGCTGTGGTGTAATTTGTTATTCAACACTATATTATTTGGATGGATATAATGATGAGTAATATGTATATAAATAATGAAAAAAAATTATAATGCTTATGTATAATTAATATACCATCCAATTCCACACTTTTTAATCATTAATTAAATGATATCATCGCTCATGTGTACGTACGGCTTACCGTCTCCATGACACGATGAGATTCATTTCCACGTTCACCATTCAATGATGATTATAAAAATACATATTATTAATAAGTATGTAATATTTGAAATTATAATTCTACTAGAGATATATATATGTACATGTACTTACATATATTATTCACTTACTTCCGTTCAATGCGATATGAAAATGGAAACATCGATTATGCGTACGTACGACCTACCATTTATATAAACAGTGTTTTCCATTTCATATATCTATATATTATACATATTTATATTATAAATATATATTATATATAAATATATTTTTATATTCTGGAAGTATTTAAATATTGATCTAAATGAAACGATGAACAATAACAGGATAAAACACGTACGATAAAGAAAGCGATTATTACCCGAAATATTAATTTATTATAAAAATAATTATTAAATGGGTTGTATAAAGTAATAAATTAATCATGTATGATATAATAAATATTAATATGGTTCTATTATAATTTAATAACATACTATGGTCATTATACAAGAGGTTTAACTTACCCTCGACCAAAGGAAAGTGCAAGGTAAGGGTTAATTCCTCAATATCATTATTATCGATAATTGTTTATGAGTAAGTATTTTATGGGAAATATTTATTATCCATGTCCATGTTTCATAAAACACTTTTAAAAATTATTATTTTAAGTTAATATATAACTAAAACACCATTTTAAATGTTTTAAATATTTATTCGTCTAAATCTTTCTCATTAATGTCCATGTTTTAAAAATGGTTTTAAGGATTTTTTTTATATGTACATGAATGTTTTGAAATGTTAATTCCAATAAAAAGTTTTAAATTGGTATGAGACACTTTGATTCAAAAATATATTTTAAACTAATTCATTTATAAATTGTGAAACATTTAAATGATTACACAAAAAAAAATATTTCTCTCAAAGGGTATTACTAATTATTTTCAACTATGTCAACATACTTTTTGGATATTATTCTTGATTGAGGTTGATTTATTATAAATACAATATTCAATATTTTATTTAATGAGTTATGATATGTTTGAATGTGAATGTGATATTTTTATACCATTCCTAGTTTATGGTTGAAGTATTGACATTTTGTATGCTAGTTTTAATATGAATGTTTATGTTATGTTTCAACATTTTCATATGAGGAATGAAGTATAATTAGTATGTGAAGAGTGAGGCCTAATATAGCCCCTTGATGAATCAGTATGTCACATGAGACAAATTAGTGTCTTAGCATAAGGTCTTGACAATAATTTTATTTTTTGTCTTGGCATGAGGCCTTGACTATGTGGTAATGATATCCAGTGTTAGTAATTCCCACATTATGAAATTAATTATTACATGTGATTGTACGACTAGTAGAGTATCCATGTGCATGTTTATATGGTAATATTTGACTTATTTTCTCCATATTATGTTCAAGTTTAGGTTTAAAAAATCTGTTGTTTTTATTACACATCTTGCCTTAAAAGTTTATAGATTCCGCAAAATTATTTACCCATACTGAGCATCTCACCTCACCCCTTTCTTATGATTTATTTTCCAAGGATTCCATGACGTGTATTATGATTGATATTCAAGGTTAAGATTAGGTAATAATGGTGTTCTTAGTGGATTATATATGTTATATTTTATGTTGGAAATTATAACATAAATTTCATGTATGTAATATATTTTCCAATAATGCTAAACTAATCGGTCCTTCGGGAATTGATTCCTTATAATCTTGCAAATGTATTAAAATAATGAACCAACTCTGGGTAACTAGGTAAGAGGCGTTACAGTTGGTATCAAAGGAAGTTTAGTACAAACCTTGGAAACTAGATTTAGAAAAAATCTGATTAGAAAACATTACCCTAAGATATCTTTTAAGGATCAGTATAGAAGAACTTCCTAGAATTCAGGTAATGTGATGATTTTGTGTATTTTCCAAGAAACACATCCCTTTCTGGATACGATCAGGTAGAGGAGGCACTAGAACAGATGTACCTAAGAGTGTAAACTCTGACAATGAGTTTCGAGCTTGACATGAGGTATCATGGTACATAACAACAGACCTTGCTACACAATTGGTTACAACACTCCCGGGGGATATGCTTAGGATAATTCACATTTTCTTGACAAGACATTATGAATGATTTAGGAGTAAATACATTCTTTAAGAATTTTATATTATTATTATATACTATATGGATAATATTTTCAATTTACGTTAGGTATTTTACATGTTTATAATTATGCATTGCAATTCAAAAACTAACCTAGTGTATGCCATTGTTTAGGAATGGTGACCAATAGAAGGAATGAGGACTAAAACAATACGCATGATCCAAAGAATAATAAGTATCATATATTTCCTGTTATTAAGTCAAAATTGAGAAGGGTAATAGTCTCCCATGTATTCTCATAATATGAAGACATAGTATCATGTGTTAATAAGATTAGTAAAGAATTCTGCGAGTCCTATGGATTTGAAGGGAAGCAAGAGAAGAAAAGGATGGTAGAGAGAATGATGGATAAAGGGAAGAGGGGAAAGAAATATTTTCCCATATGTGATATTTGTGGAAAGAATCACTGTGGTAAATGATTTAAGGGAATGAGAGTTTGTTATAAGTGTGGTGAAAAAGGACACCATGTATGTAATTTCTAGGGTAATAAAAAAGCTTAAAATGTACAATGCTTCATCTGTAAGGAGTTGGGACTCTACACGAATCAATTTCCAAATCATCATAGTATGAACCAAATGATGCTATTGGATAACAATCATGTTATGATACTACCACATATGAAGAGGAATGATTAGTGTTCTTATGTTGTTATTAAAGAATTATTTCATTTGAGTGTTGTATCAATGATGTACTGGTTATATGAATTATAAAAATAAATAAGGATTTAAATATAGTAATATTTCATTGAGGATTTATGATTATATAGTTCTAAGAAAAGTGACTCAATATCAAGTTAAAATTCTTGGAAAATACATGGTTAAAGGAAAGGTGAACTTTAATATGGTTCTGATACTAGGTTTGTGATTTTGGAATAAGATATGATTGACTTTAATAAATTATATTCAATATTCTTGAAAACTCTGGAACTAATTAATTGTTTGTTTATTCCATTATTATTGGAGTTTACAACATTTTTGGATATAAGGATTATATCTAGTTTTCTATAAGGAATAAGAGAGAATGAATGTAATTAATAAGATTTTATGGTAATTCATGGTGTTAATGTGTTCAAAATGAATTCATGATGAAGGTATTCACATGTTATTATGTGAAAAAAATACCTTCATTGTATTTACCTTCCTTATAAATTTTGGACTGTGAGTTTGGACAGAAGTATTTTGGATAAGTATAATAGTTAGAATGGATTATGTTTGACATTGGATACTATTTTTAAGTTTATAGAATTTCATAAGATTATTTTTGGATTGTTATAATAATAAAAACTCGAAGGTCGGACGACAACCCGTCGCCTCCGGCAAGGGCACGAGACTTGAACCCATAACCAAAGTACAAAAAGGGTGCATCACCTACCACTGGCCTACTTGATGTCCTGGTTTTTATAATGTAGTTTTTTTAAATATTCTGACAAATTAATTATAAATTTATTATTCATTAGAACCCTATACATTTAGGATAAATAGAATATTTTTGAAGTCTATTATCATTTTGAGTGAAAGGTGAGTTTGTGGTAAGAATTAGTTGAAGGATAAAACTATACTAGTCAATTTTTTTCATCTTATTCTATGACTAAATTTATTCTTAAACATTAGGGAAGGGATATTAAAACCAAAAACGTGTTATCCTAATACATTATTTTGTTGAACCGATGATATTTTAAATTTTCATAGAATGATGGATTTGAGGCCCTAAATTTTACACTTGTTTGTGATTGATGACTTAAATAACTCCCTATAAATATTTATGTTTCCCTCCATTTATGTGTCTCTAATTTCCACTAATTTTACCCTAATAGAGATCCTAATTTGGTGGTGAATTTTTCATTTCCCTTTTCCTCTTATTAAGATTAAATTTTATTAACCCAATTTCCAATTTGGGTTTTCCACAAAGGGGTTTTCCTATTTTTAACCTTTTATTTTCCAAGATAATTTTAAAATTGAGAGGACACAATATATTGAAGGATGGGAGAATGTAAGACCCCAAAATTTCATAGTAAGTTTTCTATTTAAATTAATTCAATAGCTTACACTACACGCAACACCGAGTTTGTGCGCACCCTGACTCACCAAACTTGTCATTAAAAAAGCAGTTACGAATAGTATTAACTGAATTATTATTTTAAATACTTTATATAATTTTAGAATCTATATTATGTGTTTCTTATATATAATATAATAACAAATTAATTTTTTTAGATAAAAAAATTATTTTTCAAAAAATAAAATTTTAGAACCTTTTAATGGAGAACCCTTTTTCAAACCAATATTTTTCACTTTTATATATTCAATTTAATGAATTAATATTCTTCTCTAAAATTGGTACATAAAAATTTAGTTTTGATAAATTTTTGGTACTTTTCACATAACTTTCATATTTTGATGAATAGTGAAAAATAATAAATTTTAATTTAAAACAACTTTTTTAATAGAAATAATTTATAATGTCAAATTATGAAGTTGAATGGTTTGGAAGAATAATTATATTATATTTTTATCATTTAATACAATTTAGTTCATTATAAGTAATTTCACATTTTAATTTGACATAAACACATGTCAATATTTTGATAGTTTTTACTTAAAAAAACCCAGTTTTTGGTTTTGACGAGAATGAATTTAAAATTAATTAATTAATATTCTATGTTTTCAATTTGGTATAATATAATTCATTTTTTAATTCAGAATATCAAAATTTTCTTAGGGTGAATTTTTGGTAGTTTTCTAAAAACATTCAATTTTTGATGAACAGTGAAAAACACTACATCATTGTTTAAAACCAACTTTTTATTTAAATAATTATTTATTTTATTTAAATTTATTTTAAGTCAAAATAGATATATAATACCTATATAAGTTAAATTTAATTCATTGGAGTCACTTTATAATAAAATTAGATATATAAAATTTTATTGAACTTTTTAACGTCTTTTACCCACCTTCTTGGAACATTTGAAAATTTTCATAAAACATAATTTTACCACTTCTGTGAATTGAATTTCAAAAATCAAAGTGACTCAATTGACATCATTAAGTAAAATTTGGTTCAATAAGATGAAAATAATTTTTGGTGAATAATAACTGTTGACTTTTATTTACCGTGGTTAAAAGTAAATAGGGTAACAAATGTACTAATTTTTTTGGATAAGTGTATTTCGATCAAAATAAATATTAGGGATAAAATATGATCCTTTTGGTCCACTTGGATTAGATTATGACATTTATTATTATTTTAATTAAATAAGAATTAAAAGTGTTAAATTCAATGTTTAATAACTAAACCATTTTTAATATAGGGTTATACATAAGATAAATTTGACTATAAATATTCATTAGAAATATATAAAGATTTCCAAAATAATGGTAGTTTATTTTTTTATAGAATGTAAATAATTAAATTTATTTATTACACAATGATGATGAAGTAATTACCTTATTAATGAAAGATTAAAATAATTGATATTATAAATATCAAAATAAATTTATATTGAGAATTTGGATGAATTCCACTAATTTTTAGGTTAATATGAAATTTTAGTGTTGATTAAATGAATTTTTATGAAATTAATCATGCTTTTATGACTCTCACAAAATCAAAACACCAAATAGTGTCAAAAATGACATAAATGTGTTTTTAAAACAAATACTATATTATTAAATTATATAATAGTCTTAAAAATCTAAGGTTCAGCCAAAGGAATCTTATAATAATATATATGTAATTAATGAACCACTTCAGGTTCTCTTGTAATTTTATAGTATGTTTATTAACCATGTAATATAAAAATACAAGGAGACATTGTAAAAGTTAAACTATTTAACTAAGAGTTAAATCTAAATGATAAGGTTAAAATGGTATCCTAAACTTGTCTAAAACCTATTGGTTGAGAGGATATATACCCATAAACACCTAAGTCTCGAAATAAATTAATTTGTAGCCATTATAAACTGAAAATTATTTTATAATAAAATACTATTTCAAGCTTTTCCAAAAGTGACCCTCACCTATCTATTAAAAGGGTACTTCCCCTTCTCTAGAAATCACACCTCCAAAGCCATTTGGATCAGCCAACCCCTGCCCACATCTCCTCCCAACTACCATCACTTAACCTATAGGCATTCCCTTGAGAAGAATGCCAACCTACGGAGCCATTTTGTTCAAATCAAAAGAAACACCCGAAGAAGAGGTAATTATTTTATCACTCCTTTCCAAGTTCTTTTATTCTTCCACTTTATCTTTATTTGTTATTCTCATACCAAAATAATAACCCCAGTACCTTCTACATACTATGATGTTATTATAAATATGGTACAAACACATTCATTATTCTATGCATCATGTGAATGATAAAGTCACCATGCGTGCTTACATATGACTTATCTTATCCATGTCGTGGTGTAATTTGTTATTCAAAACTATATTATTTGGATGGATATAATGACGAGTAATATGTATATAAATAATGAAAATAAAATTCTTATGTTTCTTCATAATTAATATTCCATCCAATTACATACATTTTAATCATTAAGGAAATGATATAGTCACTCGTGTGTACGTACGACTTACCGTCTCCACGACACGATGATTCATTTCCATGCTCACCATTAAATGATGATTATAAAAGTTCATATTATTAATAAGTATGTAATATTTGAAATAATAAATCTACTGGATATATATATATATGTATGTATTTACTTAAATATATCTTATTCACTTACTTCCATTCAATACGATATGATAACGGAAATAACATTTATGCGTACATATGGCCTACCGTCTCCATAAACAGTGTTTTTCATTTCATAGATCTATCTATTATAAATATTTATATTCTAAATATATATTATATATAAATAATGTTTTATATTCTGTAAGTACTTAAATAATTATCTAAATGATACAACCAAGAATTAAAAGTTAAAACACATATGATAAAGAAAGCGATTATTACCTAAAATGTTAATTTAACATGGAAATCATTTTTAAATGGGTAGTATAAAGTCATAAATGAATCATGTATGATATAATAAACATGAATATGGTTATGGTATAATTTAATAAAATACTATGGTCATTATATAATAGGATTAACATACCCTCGACCAAAGGAAAGTGCAAGGTAAGGGTTAATTCCTCAATATCATTATTATCCAAGTTTGTTTATGTGTAAGTTTTTTCTGGGATATATTTATTATCCATGTCCATGTTTTAAAAAATAATTTTCAAAATGATTCTTTTAAGGTGATATTTAACTAAAATATCATATTAAATGTTTTAAATATTTATTCTTCAAAATCTTTCTCATTAATATGCATGTTTTCAAAATGGATTTAAAGATTTATTTCTATAGACATGAATGTTTAAAAATGTTAATTAAATTAAAAAGTTTCAAAGTTGTATGGGACACTTTGATTCAAAAATATATTTTAAACATCTTCCTCTATAAATTGTGAGACTTTTAAATGATTTCATGAAAAAAAAGATATTTCTCTCAAAGGGTTTTACTAATTATTTTCAACTATGTCAATATCCTTTTTGGATATTATTCTTGATTGAGTTTTATTTATTATAAATACAATATTCAATATTATATTGAATGAGTTATTATATATTTGACTGTGAATGTGATATTTTTATACCATTAATTGTTTATGGTTGAAGTATTGAGATTTCTTAAGCTAGTTTTAATACAAATGTTTATGTTATGTTTCAAAATTTTCATATGAGAATTGTAGTGGACTTATAATGTGATGGGTGGGGACCTCTATAGAACCTCGATGAATTGGTAGGTATCATGAGACAAATTAGTGTTTTGTCACAAGGACATGACAAAAATTTTATTTGTAGTCTTGGCACGGAGCCTTGACAATGCGGTAATGATGTACAGGCTTAGGCATTCCCTCATTGTGAAATTAATTATTACATGTGATTATTTGACTAGTAGAATATCCATGTGAATGTTTATATGGTAATGTTTGATTTATTTTCTCCATATTATGTTCATTATTATGTTTAAAAAGTTTGTTGTTTTTATTACACATCTTTCCTTAAAAGTTTATAGCTTACGCTAAATTATTTACCCTTACTGAGCATATGATCTTTCCCAATTCTTATGTTTTATTTTCCCAGGATTTCAAGATGTGTATTTTGATTGATATGTAGGGTCAATATAGGGGAATAATGGTTTTATCAAAGTATTATCTATGTTGTATTTTTTGTTTGAAATTGTAATGTAAAGTTCATGTATGTAATCTATTTTGCAATACTGCTAAACTGATTGGTCCTTCGGGACATGATTTCTTGTAATTGTGAGAATGTATTAAAATAATGCACTGAATCTGGGTAACTGGGGTCGAGGAGATACACATATGACCTCTTAGACTCCAACGACCTTAAGACCAAATTGGTCCAAACGAGAGTAAACAAACCATAAACATTAATCCCTAAAGCATCTTGCATCTATCAACAATGAATGGTACAAGTAGAGTGTCATGTTAAATAGAATTCAATGTAATACAAAATAAACAATGCATTTCCATTCCCAAAATATTCCACAAAAAGGTTTTTGAAAACAAATTCAGAAAATTGGTTTTTAATTATTACATAAAACAAACTAATCTTCAACATGATTTTTTTTAAAACTACACAAATGCCAATTTTATATTAAAAAACATTTGTAATTTTGAAAAAAAAAATAAACCCAATGTTCAAGAAAAATTTAAACTAAGTAATAAAGAGTTGAAAAGAATAAATTGAAATAAATTAGTGCCAATTGGAATAAACTAGAAGGTGTAAACTCCAAAAAAACAACAAAAATAAATAGATAATATAGATAATAATTCATGAGAATTTCTTAAACAACCCTAGAGATATCCCTAGACATAATCGTTTTGGAATCACCTAATGACTTATAGTGCATCACAATAGTCAATAGCCAACAGACTACTCTAAACCATCCAACACATTTTCACATCACACTTATCCTTATAATGTCTGGGTGGAACCAACCCCTCTAATTGAGGTCCCCCAGAAAATGTCACTCGATTGTTTAAAAGATGATAATGAATACCATGATAGTTATAGTGATACATAGTGGAGAGATCATTCCTTGAATTTGTGGACCTTTTATGTGCCCATTCAGGATAATTGTATAATTGAGAGGGGGAGGGGTGATTCAGTTATACTTTTTCTTTTATGTTTCTTTTCAATTAAAACCTCATTCATCTCCTGTATAATATTTTATTCCCCACTAGAAACATCTCAAACAAACAGACATAAGAAAAGAATATTTACAAGGGTCCCTATTCAATATTAAAATCTACACCCTTGGTATAGTATGGAAATGAAGCAATACCACACAATCCACTAGAAAAAATTCCTTGGATTACAACAAGTAAAATATACCCTTTATCTCATGTAGCACTATGTAAATAATTCAATTGTGTGTGTGCACCCTCTTAGAAAAAATAGGGTAACACAATTTTTGTGTAAAAACACATGTAACCTGTGCTTCTTTTCAATTACACAAATGTATTCATTTGAAAACACTGCCTCATTTTCTTACCTAGATGATGGTAATAACTTCTTGTAATTTTTAACAGAAAAACCAAGGATGAATTTCCTAGTCCAATTCCTACGAATATGATTCTCCCCAATATGATTTTCTAGGTATGACTCTCCCTAGTATGAAAAATAACACATTGAATGAATATGGTAGAGATGGATTGTCACCACTAAAATTCTGATTATGGAAACCCTTAGTATGATTTTCCATGTATGATTATTCCTTAGTTTGAAAAACCCAATATAAAAATCCAGAATCTAATTATCCAGCCAGATATGATAAATAGCTGAATACGGTTGACATACTAAACATGGTAATCAGAAAGGTATAATAATCCTGAGTATGATGATTTGATGGATACAACATTGTGATAATGTCTCTCATATTTCACTTCAATACATCAAATATTTTTCAACACAAGTTAATACAGAAAAATATTCTCATCCTTAATACTCATAGATTCTCTCTCATGAATAGTACAATGGGCCTAAAAAAAGTACAATTTATTTTTTTTCTTTTATAGTTCACCCTCGAGTGGCTTTTCTGATAATCCAAAAAATTTCCCACTCCCTCAAATTTACCCTAATTTAATTTTACCTAAAATATCTTGTATATTTTGACTTCATCAACTCTTTATGAAGCTCCCTGATTCTTTTTCAACCTTCATATATTATTCGTACATTCATTTCAACTTCCATTACAATGTAAATTCAAGAGTCTGTTTTTATGAATCTAACTTCTTCAATATAATGCCTTGTATAATTTGAGAATAAATGTATAAATAAATGGATACCACTTTGAATGTTGAATAAAATCATTCATTATAATTTCAATCTCCCCTTTAAAAAATTATTTAGTAATCTATTCTTTCAAACCCCTTTTACTTCTTTACATATTCTTATTGACTCAATGGGAATATAAAACAATACGACTTTGAAACAAAGCTTTATTGACCCAAATAAAGTACATATTATCTTCTTTATTTCTTAACTTTTTATATTGACCCAATTGAGATTAAAAAACTACTTCAACTCCATGTGTCATGATCAAGTTGAAACCTATAAATTAATTTAACTCCTTTTGAATGGTTGACTACATTGATGATCGTTTTTTGTTAATGAAATTTTCATCGGTCTTATATCATCTTCATCAACTTTTTTAATTCACAATCTCCAACATGTTTCATGACATTATTCCCCAATTTAAATACATTTGAGACTAGATTCAGTACCTTCATAATTCAATTTGAATGTATCGTATCTTTCCATTCATTTTATCTTCATTCTTCCCATCATAGCCTAAGTACCATTTTTTGGGTAGGATCATTCTAGGTATTATCATTCTTGGTATGATCATTTTGGGAATGACCATTTTAGGTATAATCATTATTTGATATGATGAATCTAAATACGTTTTTTGTTGGTATAATATCCATCTCTCTTTTTCTTATCTTCCAACCAGATACGATAAATTTTGGTATGATTTGGAATACCTCTTCTACCTTTTATTCCATAAATAATGCATCATAATTTCATCAATAAAATTATGATTTATGAAATAATAATAATAAAAGAATAATAATATTTTTTTAATCATAGAGACTCCGAGATGATCACATATTTTATACTAGATTCAGAGTGAATATGATGACTATTTAATTAAAACAAGATACATTCTCTGTGTGACCGATTCTCATATTACGATAAATCCCCCATTACGATATTCCCACAATCCAGAACAAATTAATTCCCAATTATTTTAAAAATAATAACTAATAATATTTTCAATAAATGTATGTGAGGGTATTTTATTTCTTCAAAAAAATTCCTTCATAACAAAAGACCATATTTGTAAACAAACATCTTCTTTATCAGCTTGTTCCTAACAGTCTCCCCCATGTGATATTATTTTCCACCATGTTTTATAAACCACTAATCATTCTATCGTCAATTAATGGATTAAATATCAATATTTTTAAGCCCACACGAGCTTACCCATTATAATAATCAAGAATAATTAACATCAAAACCATGCTTTTCCAAAAGTAGTTATTATGAAAACCTTATCATTTTCTATCCTTATCTCTTCTTCAACATATTCTTTTTTTATCCTCCCTACAACAAATAATAATTTATCTTCCTACAACCACTAAAACAGATAGTCATAATACATAAATAAATACAATTTTGAATTCATAGCATACCCAAAACTCCATCTTTTTATATGCAATACATTGATTTATGAAACAATTCTCCCCCTTGATAATACAATCCAATGGTAAGATAATAGAGGGGATAGAAACACATATCCCAAACATTATAAGAAAGTGGTTGGATGCCCATGTTCATCCTCAATTCCGGGGATTATTATTTCGGTAAATGTTTTGTGGAAATTTCAGAAACATGTTCTGATGTTGGAACATTCTCCATCTTCAATTCATTCTTCTCTATATGATCTTTGATGAAATGATATTTGATATCAATTCTATTTGACTGAGAATATTTAAATGGATTCCTGGTGAGATTTATTTTACTTTTATTATCACAACCCAATAGAAATGGTAACGTCCATTCAACAAGTAAATCTTCCAAATTGAGTTTTCATCCACAAAAATTGATTAGTTTATTAGCTAGAAGAACGATGCTTAGCTTCAGCCATACTAAGATATAAAGAATTATATTTCTTGTAATGCCAAAAAAAGAATTATTTCATAGAAAAAAAAATACTCCACTAGACGTGGATGTTTTATCATCAAAATTTAGTTTCCAATCAGCATCTGAATACTTAGACAAATCAATATTATCTATCTTACATACCTGATTATAGATTATATTGTGCCTTTAATGTATCTCTTATTTTTTCCAGATATTAAATTTTATTCTTCTATAGAACTCTAAAATCTTTCACAAAACATAACTACATAAACAATGTGAGGTCTTGAGGTAGTAAAATAAAATATCCTCCAATCAACATTAGAAATTATTTTTTATCAACTTCGTTTCTTTATCAATATTTTTAAAATTGTGTTCTAACTGATATTAGGGTGGAAATAGGTTTTGAGTATTCCATGTCAATCCTCTTAAGAACTTACATAGCATATTTTTCTTGATATAGAAAAAAATAATTCCTTCCATTGATGTATTTGTAGCTAAAGAATGTATTTAATTTCACCCAATATATAAATTTCGAATACCTTTTTCATTTTTTTTGGAAAACCATTCATAACTTCTTTCATTATTCCCAAAAAAGATAATTTCGTCAACATAAACAATCAAAATGAGGGAATAATCTTGACTTTCTATGATTTATATATTTCTGTCCACTATTCCCTTATTGAAATTATTATTCCTTAACCTTGTATCCAATTTGGAATACCATCCCCTAAGATCTTTTTTGGGCCTTACAAAACCATTTTCAATATTCACACACAACTTTTTTTCTTTCCCAATAACATATCTATATGGTTGATCAATATAAACTTCCTCTTTTAGATCACCATTCCATAATGTGGATTTAACATCCATTTGAACGATCATGTTTTCATATTGTGTAGTAATAGGAAGAAATATCATGATTGTTTTATGTCTTTCCACCAGAGAAAATTTTTCATCAAAATCAATACATTCAAATTTTGAATACCCCTTGTACAATAATATTTATTTGTTTCTAATCACATCACCTTCAACATTCAGCCTGTTTCAGAAAATCTACTTTGTGCCAATAATCATTTTTTTCTATGGAATGGGTACGATCTCCCATGTTTAATTCTTCTCAATTTGACTCAACTATTCATTCATGGAATGGAACCATTTTGGATACATATAACCTTCTTTCACATCATTAGGCTCCAATTTTGAATATAAAGAAGTATGTGTAAGAGAACTTTTTTTACTTATTGTTTGATCCTTTAGATTTTGATAAAAAATTATATTATAAGCCTCCACTTGCTTCTTCTTCCTAGGATGATGTTTTTGAATATCTTCCCAATCACTAGAAATATCTGAGACCGGTTTTTCTTCTTGAGTGGGAATACAATTGTTTATATCCTTATCAGAATTGTTTTCTTCAACTTTCTTGACATCATTTTCCACTTAAATATATTTTTCATTCTCTCTTCATTAAATTACATTCACATCAACTCAGTAAACAATTATTCTTGTCTCTTTGTTGAAGAATCTATATGTTATTCTTTCTATAGAATCCCAGAAAGATTATATATTAACCTTTTATTCTTGAACATTTTATGGTTTCTGCCATACTTATTTATAATAAATAGACTCCCAAACAATTTAAAATGATTAAAACGTAGAATTTTTCCTTAAAAAAATTCATATGGAGTCTTATCTGATTTAGGACTTTAGAAACAATGGTTATAGATATAAACAGTAGTACTCATGGATTTCCTCCAAATATAATGAGAGATGCCATGTTTGAGTAACATGGTTATTCCCATTTACACCAAACTTATATTCATTCATTCATCAAAAAAATTATGTTAAGGATTTTATAAGAAAATATACTCATGATGAATTCAATTCTTCTCATGATAACATTCTAATTCCTCACTTCTATATTCACAACCATTGTCTCTTCTAAACTTCTTCATTAAATATTCACATTCTTTCTCATCCTTCCTTCTGAATCGTTTAATAATTTTCAAGGAATTTGATTTATTTTTCATATATATAACATAACCAATGCGAATAAAATAATCAATGAAAGTGATTAAGTACTTATATCCATTTTATGATTGTTTCCGAATGGGCCCACAAATAATAGAATAAATCAGCTCCACGAGTTTTTTAAAAAAAATATAAACTTTCTTAAACACATCATTTGTAATCACTCCTTTTTGACAAATAGTTCAACACCAATCTATTCTTCTTGGAAAATATATAATTTCTCAGACATTATCACTCTTTGATAACTTTTTCATGTTTCACTAAAACATATGTCCTATCCTTTTCTGCAGCAATTTATTCTCTTCCACCATACTCATGTGACAAGTGTTTTTTATTTAACCACTAAGAATAATATTTCATTTTATAGGTTGGCCTCTTGTAAAAATCATTCCATATTCTTAACTTTTCACAACTAACCCATATTTTCTATAGAAGAATTTTCTACTCTAATCATACAATCTGGAAACACTTAGAAAATTCCATTTCAGCACATCAGTATATAAATATTTATTAGATTTTACCATTTATTTTCCAATGATGTTTGATCCAACACCATTGATTCTTATGGATTCATCATTTCAAAATTTCATTGTTCATTATTTAAAATCATTCACATTCATCAAAATTTATAATCTCTTATGTTATGAGAATATCACCAAATATGAAGAATTACAGGACATTCTCCTTTAGTATATTTAAATGAATATTTAACAACATGAGCCTTTTCTTCTTCAATTTATTTATAATCAGCTGTTGAGAATTTTTAATAATCTTTAGTTCTGCTGGTAACAAAACTAGACATAACTTTTAATGGTTTTTAGGTTTTTTCACATCTTTCATAATGGGTTTCCATTGGTTTCAACGTATTTTCAAGTTTTACTCCACCTTTCTAAGATTTATTCAGAAAAAAATTTTCACACTTATTCTTTTGAGGGAATTGACTCCACATCAACCTCATTGTTTCATAACTCGTTGAATTAAAATAATATTGTCGGTTGAAAAAACACATATTTTCGATACGGGGAATCCTCCATAATACCATCAATAACCATAGAAAGAGTATTTATCTCTAAAACATCCACAATGGTTGGAATTGTGCATAATTTTCTTATCAACTCTGTTTTCTTTATTTTATAACCCATAAGAATTTTTGTTATCAATCAGATTCTTATTATTCTTTTCATCCATAATATAATCAAAAGTGCTTGAAACTTTTTATGATCAATATAAAACATTTTTATACTCATGATGTTTTATAACTTCTAAATTATTCACTTTTTTCAATCTTTTCCATATTAATAAAATTCCCAGAATTCTTATTTTTGTCATGACCCGTCCCCCGGGGCCCATGTCGTGACTACCCCAAGCCCGACTTCCATAGGTCAGGGGCTGGTGACTAGCACCAAAGGTGTAAATCCCTAAAACTGGGAAGAAATTTCCTTTATAGAATGTAAACTAACACAATAGAGTATGAGCTAGAAGTAAAACATTAAGAAAAAATGTATACAAAAAGGAGTGCTGAAAATAAAGGGGGCCAGAAATACAAGCCCAACAGGAAAGTACAAGTACAACGGAAAACATGTACAACTGAAGAAATGTAAAACAACTGCTGGGACACCCTCCAGGGAATCCTACCTGAAGGGTATGTACAGATAGCCTCCACAGTACTCAACATCCATTCGTCTCCTCCGTATACCGTCACACCGTGTGGTCCACCTCTGGGTACCGTCTAGTCCTCTTATCCTCAGCCTCAGTCAGCGTTGTCTGTCGTCTGCAACCAACACAATGAGGTGCAGGAATAGCCCGTGCAGTGGTGAGTATAACAATACTCAGTAGGGACCCTAGGACCCTCAAGGTCTCACAAAATCCAATAAAGATAATCCACCAAGAATTAAATCAACAGATGACCCCACTTAGGTATATTCCCATACATATACTTATGTTATCAAGTAATCCATCTAAACCATGAGGTAAACACAAAAGTTACTGACTCAACTCAACCAGTATTTTATTCTATGGATAGTATCAATCTGAACCCATGATTGCTGGAGAACTACTCCTCTATCAAGTACAGTGGGTCTGTCGCGTCACACAGAGGCGCTTCCCACTAACTTGGACTGCTGAGGTACTTCTCCTGTCATGTAATGTGGATCTCCTACGCTCACACAGAGGTGCTCCCCACAGTGGGTCTGCTGCGCTCACATAGAGGCGCTCCCCCTCATAGCCTGCTGAGGTACTCCATGTATTGAGTACCATGGGTCTTCCATGCTCACACATAGGTTCTATCCACTATGGGTCTACCGCGACACCAAGGCGATCCCCACTAGGCTAGTCGAGTCACTCCAAGTCGAATCGGTCAGCAGTCATCAAGTCTCAGCCAGCTACTAGGATCCCACAGAAATGTCTGCTCGTCTATGAAAGATTTGTTCCAGAAGCTACTAGTCGATAATCCTACTGTCATGATGTCCCATGTAAAATTATCTCAAATGTATGCTACAACATAGAGGTTTCAACACAACAGACGATGTGTCAATCAGACGCCCAGTCTGTGAGTTATTAGCATTTTAGTCCTGAGGGCCTGGTTAGATTCGTGTACGATCCAACCTAACTGTATCTCAAATATGCCCCGAACTATAGTGGGGTATTCTCAAAGGGACCTTCACGTTCCAAGAATACCAGTGCTGCTGACAGTTTGTCAAATGGATGTTTTCTGCCAAAGATATGGACAAAAGAAAGTAATGGTCAGTAGTGGGCCTGGGCCCGGTTTGACCCGGTCAGACCGACTCAGCCCAACTCAGAATGGGCCGACCTGGTCAGCCCGCTAGGTTCGGCCTGGTCCATTGGGCCCGACCCAATGTACTACCGGGGCGGTTCGACCCGGAGGTCACCGCGTGGCGGTTCGGCCCGGAGGCCGGGGCTGGTTCAGCCAGCGACGCCGCGAAGGACGATGTGGGCCGGCTCAGGTGGCCGGCACGGGTTGGCCGGTTCGGCTGGGAGCCGGGGCGTGGTCATGCCACGTGGGGCGCCGGGCAGAGTGAGAGCAGGTAGCGTAGGGTGCAGGTAGGCCGGCAGGGTGCCAGACAGTGCGTTCTCAATCCAACAGGGTGCGAGCAGCGCGCAGGAAAATCGGGGGGGGGGGGGGGGCAGCACGCGGGCAGGCCATGGGGCGTCTAGAAAGGCGCTTTTAGGCTGGAGGAAAGTGGGCAGCGCGCAGACATGCCAGTGGGGGCATGCAGGCTGGTCTTGGGGCACCGGGCAGGGCGCGGGTAGGCCGACGTGGCGCGGGCAGCGTGTGGGTAGGCTGGTGGGGCTCGCGGGCAGCGCGAGGGCAGGCTGGTGGGGAGTGGGTAGCGCGTGAGCTCGGCCGGAAGTGGTGTGGGACGCTGCAGGGTCGGCGCGGATCACAGAGGCCGCGGGTAGTATAGCCATTGTTTTTGTTGTCTTCGTCGCCTCTTCGTTGTCAAGTCACCATGCCGAAGAACACCACAAGAAGGAAAAAAAATGGAGGATGTCGGGACATGTTAGGTTGGCCCACACCCTCTGCATTTAGGGAGGTGTCAATTGGCTCAACAAGATAACCAGTTGATCATTAACACGTCCGCAAGAAACCCTTTCTATCCGATGAAGAAGATAAGAAAAGGTATAACGTCCTCAAGTAATAAAACCCCCTACCTGGATTGTCGGGCGTTCTTTGTTCGTTGACGGAGTTGCGGGAAGAAGATGAATAGAATCGTTTTTCATCACGTCCGCCAACATGGAGCACCTTCCACGAGCCGACGTAACTCGGGTTTGGAAGTGCTTGGCGGAGGCGATGAATGACGATTCTCTTCTTCTTCTTCCCATAACTCCATCAACGAACGACGAATTCCCGACAATCCAGGTAGGGGGTTTTATTACATGATGATGTTATCCCTTTTCTTATCTTCTTCATCAGATAGAAAGGGTTTATTGCGGACATGTTAATGATCAACTGCTTAACTTGTTGATCCAACTGATACCTCCCTAAATGCGGAGGGTGCGAGCTAACCTAACATGGGCTGACATCCTCCGACATTTTTCCTTCTTGTGGAATTCTTCGGCATGACGGCGTAACAACGATGAGACGACGGAGACGACAACGAAAAAGGTCACGCTACCCACGACCTTCGTGAACAGCGCCGCCCCCGCAGCGTTCCACAGCGCCTCCGACCGTGCCCGCGCGCTGCCCGCACCCCACCGGTCGGCCTGCCCGTGCGCTGCCCGCACCCCATCGGCCTCCCCGCGCCCTACACGGAACCCCGCAGCCTGCCCGCGCGCCCTTTCGGCCTGCTCACGCTCTGCCCATGCCCCGCTGGCCTAACTGTGCCCTGCCCATGCGCTGCCCGCGCGCCTCGTCGTCCAGCTCACGCACTTCCCACGCCCCACTGGCATACCCACGCCCTGCCCGGCGCCCTGCCGGCATGCCTGCGCCCTGCGCGGCCTGCTCGACGCTAGCCCGGCACCCTGCAGGCCTGCCCTCGCCCCGCGCAGCCTGCCCATGCCCTTCCCGACGTCCCGTGTGGCCTTCCCGCGCCCCGGCTCCCGGCCGAACCTGCCAAGTCGCACCTGCCACACGAGCCGGCCCACGACATCCTTCGCGGAATCACTGGCCAAACCGGCTTTGCTTTCCGGGCCGAGCTGCTCGAGCTGCACCCCATGTGGAACTGGCCGAACCGGCCCTAACCTCTGGGCCGAGCCGCCTAAGCGGCGACCTCCGGGATGAACCGCCCCTCCAGCCCACTGGGCCGAGCCCAACTGACTGGGCCAAACCTATCGGGCCGACTGGGTTGACCTAGACTGAGTCGGCCCAGTCTGGGTTGGGCCGAGTCGGTCCGACCGGGTCGGACCGGGCCCAGTCCCACTATGGACCGTTACTTTCTTTTGGTCATATCTTTGGCACCAGACGTCCGTTTGAAGAACCGTCAGTGGTGCTGGTATTCTCAGAACGCGACAGTCCCTTTGAGAATACCCCACTGGATTTCAGGGTATATTTGAGATATGGTCAGGTTGGATTGTACACGAATCCAACCGGGCCACCGGGACTAAAAAGCTAATAACTCACAGATCGGGCGTCCGATTGACGCGACGCCTGTTGCATTGAGACATCTATGATGTAGAAGACCTTTGAGATACTTCTACGTGGGAATTCGTGACAGTTGGAGTATCGACCAGTAGCTTGTGGAGCTGATCTTCCAAAGACGATCAGGTATTTGTGCGGGAAGCTAGTAGCTGGCTGAGACTTGACGACTGCTGACCGATTCGACTCGGAGTGATTTGACTAGCCCAGTGGGGAGTGCTTTGGTTTCACGGAAGACACGGAGGGGAGCGCCTCTGTGTGAGCATGGATAACCCAGGGTACTCGACACGTGGAGTACCTCAGCAGGATACAAGGGGGAGTGCCTCTGTGTGAGCGCAACAGACCCACGTTGGGGAGCACCTCTGTGTGAGCGTGGGAGATCCACGATACTCGAAAGGAGGAGTACCTCAACAGTCCAAGTTAGTGGGAAGCGCCTCCGTGTGACGCGACATGCCCACTCTAATAAATAGAGGAGGAGTTCTCCAGCAGCTGAGGGTTCATATTTATACTATCCATAGAATAAAATCATGGTTGAGCTGAGTTAGTAACTTTTGTGTTTACCTGATGGTTGAGATGGATTACTTAATAACTTAGGTATAATTATGGGCATATACCAAAGTGGGGTCATATGTTGATTTCATTCTTGGTGGTTTATCCTTTTTGAATTTTTTGAGACCTTCAGGGTCTCGGGGTCCCTACTGAGTATCCTTATACTCAACCCTGCACGGGCTATTCCCACACATCATTGTGTTGGTTGTAGATGACGGACAACGCTGATTGAGGCTGAGGATAACAGGACTGGACGATACCCAGAGGCGGACCACACGACGTGACAATATATAGAGGAGACAGACAGACGTTGAGTTCTTTGGAGGCTATCTGTACCTACCCTTCAGGTAGTATTCCTTTCAGGACATCCCAACAACTGTTTTACTTTTCTTCAGTTGTACTTGTTTTTCAGTTGTACTTGTACTTTCCTGTTGGGCTTGTATTTCCGGCCCCCTTTAATTTTCAACACTCCTTTTTGTATATATTTTTGATTAGTGTTTTACTTATAGATCATACTTTTTTGTGTGTGTTTACACTGTATAAATGCAATTCCTTTCTAGTTTTAGGGATTTACGCCTTTGGTGCTAGTCGCCAGCCCCTGGCCTATGGAAGACAGGCTTGGGGTAGTCACGGCACGGGCCCCAGGGGACGGGTCATGACACTTTTCATATACAATTCCAAAATTCTTATGTTCCTTTTATGGTAAAATTTTTATCCTTATTAGGATTATCATTTCAAGAGCTTTCACCTACATTAGTGATAGAGCTTTGCTGACTTTTATTTATCAGTTCATCCTTAGAATGTGTTTTTGGACAAGTTCTAAAACATCTTCTTTTTCCATCAACTTCACCTTCAGATGATCATTATGACACTTTTATTCATCAATATATTTCTTTATGTCATCAATATCCTTAATCATCTTTACATTCTC
Source organism: Viscum album (assembly GCA_963277665.1). Lineage (NCBI taxonomy): Eukaryota > Viridiplantae > Streptophyta > Magnoliopsida > Santalales > Viscaceae > Viscum > Viscum album. Next base: position 691,339,433 of record OY728164.1, read on the forward strand.
AATAGAAAAAAAATTTATTGATTTCTTTTTGAAGAGCATTCATCATCCATATTTTTTTCTTTCCAAGCCTTCTATTCATTCTCAGAAATTCTTTCAACTCTTCTTTCAAATGATGTTCAATTTGAGTTTATTTTTCATCCGAACTACTACTTCTAAATTCTTTATCATTCATTTCTCCAATAAATGTATATTCAATGTCATACCCAACTGATTTTTCAGATTCAGTATCACTTCCATCTTATTATTCATATTTTGACAAGAAACGTCTTCTTTTGGAATTGAACAACATTCTTCCATTCCCTATGGATTTGGATTTTTCATTGTCTCCCTATTACATACATGATCTTAATGGATTTATTTCTTATACATCACTATCCTATTATTTATTTATTTTATGAAAGTTTTCAAAAATGTTCCAAATAACTCCACATTCAAAACATTTCAAGTTATTTTTTTATTTGTATTTACCTATACCACTTTTCACATTTTTAAAAAATAATGATAAAATATTATCAGGATTTTTACAAACATCATCTTGAGAATCATATTCACCAAGTTAATCTTCAATAAGAATATTATTTGACTTTTCATTATTTATATAATTGAAATATAATTCTCTATCAACCTTGTTTTTTATTTTCATAGCATTCTCCTTTATCAATTCATAAGTAATTATAGTGATATGGAAATAATCAAGAGATAATGTTTCAGGATCTCTATATTTTAATAAAGATACGTTTGCATAAACATATATATAATGATTCTCGAGATCTTTTAAAAAACTATAGAATCATCCAAATTTTCACCAATACATACGATATTTTTCACAATTTCGTTTACCCATGTAAAGAAGTCCCCAACAGATTCATGGTCACTAATCATCTAATCTTCATATTTCAATCTCCATATTTGTATCATTTCCTTCTTCTCTATTTTATTTAATTTGTATATGTCTTTTAATTTATCCCATATAACATTGGACTTGGAAAAACTATTTACTCTTAATAATTAAAATTCAGTATGCGATGATAATATATCATTTTGGACCTTCCATAATTCTCCATATTCTTCTTATAAACAGATGTAACATGATTTTTAAAATCAATGGGAGAAACCCAAATATTACAGCATAATGACCATCATATAAAATAAAAAAATGATATGGAAGCATTCTATCTTTCCATATATGATAAATCTATCCATTGAAAACCAAAATACCTCTATTGTTCATATATTTCAGATTATTCATTAGTAATAAATAAGTGAAGGGAACCTAATATCTGATACCATTTTTATGTTTTCAGTCATGATGATTGTATCACTGAGAGGGGGTGGGGGTGAATCAGTGTTCAATTGAAACAACCTTCATCTCCTATAAAAGTTTCTATTCTCTACTGAATACAATTAAAACACACATCCGCTAGAACTCAAATATTGAGAAGGTTTGATATTTTATATGAATATAAAAATCCTTGGTACGGTATGGAAATGATACAATAAAAAAAAATCCAATAGAAAAATTCTATGGATTACAACGAGTAGAATATACCCATTCACTAATGTAGTAATATGAAAAAAATCAAATAGTTTGTGTGCACCCTCTTAACACAAATATGATAATACATATTTTTTTTAAGAAATCATGTTACCTGTACTTCTTTTCAATTACACAAATTTATTAAATTGAAAAAACTTCTTCAATTTCTTACCTAAAAGAGGGTATGAGATTATTGTTTGTTTTAAAGGAAAAAACAAGTCCAATTTTTGCAGTCTGATTCCTCTGAGTATGATTTTCCGAGGATTGATTCATCCTAGTACGATTATCCCTAGTATAAAAAATATGACATAGATATAATATAGTAGAAATGAATTGGCACCACATTAATTATGAGTATGTAAAAACTCTGTATTATTCTCCCTATACAATTCTTCCTCGGTTCAGAATTCCGAATACAAAAATACAGAATCTGATTATCAAGACTGATACAATGATCAATCAAAAATGATTGAAAAGGAGAATATGGTAATCGGTTGAGTATGATAATCCTGAGTACTTTGATCAGCTAAATACAACATTGTGATCTTGTCTCTTCTCATTCACTTCAATCCATCAAAAAAATTTCAACACAAGTGAATATGGAAACATATTATTTAATTTAAAACTCGATGATTCTATCTCATGAATAGTACATCCATCATCAGAAAATTAAAATTTACATTTTACCTTTTATTGGTGACCCTCAAGTGGCTTTGGAAGGAATCCCAATAACTTCTTGATCACTCAAATTCACCCTAATCTCAATTTCCCCTAAAATCATGGGTGTATTTAATCTTCATCATATTTTCTACAAGATTATAAATTCTTATTCATCCATCATATCTTCTTTATAAATTCATTTAAAATTCATGTCTAATTTTAATTCATGAGTCTAATTTTCTGAATTATATTTCTTCAATACAATGCCTTGTATCAATTGAGTATACGTGTATAAAGAAATGGATACCACTCTGAATGTTGTATTAAATATGTCGTTTGAATTTCAATCTCCCCTTTGAAAATTCATTCAGAAATCTATTATTTCAAACCACTTTTACATCTTCACTCATTCTATTGACTCAGCTGGAAATTTAGAACAATTCAAATCTGATACAAAGGTTCTTTAACCCAACTGGATTACACATCATCTCCTTCATTTCAGATTTTTTTTCTCTTGATTCAATAGAGATAAAAATAATAATTCTTTTCCTCTTATCATGACATATTTCATGTCTACAATATAATTAAACCTTTTTTGAATGGTTGAATACATTAATGATCAATTTGTGTTATAGAAATTTTCATCGGTCTCATCAGATCAATATTAACATCCATTATTCAGAAACTTGAGCATGTATCATGACCATCTTCATGAGATTAAATTCTTTTGATTCCAAATTCATAATCTTCAAACTTCAATTGGATAGAATCATAAATTTCCATTCATTCCAACTTTTTTATTTCCAATACAACCAGAGTATGATTTTTTTTGTATGATCATTCTGGGTATGATCATTCTGTGTGTTAACATTCTAGTTACGATCATTTTGGGAACAATCATTCTTGGATACAATTAGGATGGGTATGATTTTTCTAGGTAAGATCTTCAAATCCCTTTTTCTTCTCCTCCAATAGGATACAATAAATCTAGGTATGATTTGTAATAATACTTCTCCATTTTCTTCCATCAATCATGCAACATAAATTCATCAATCAACATATGATTTCTGAAATCCATATCATAAATCATCATCATAATTTTTTCGTATTCATGTATAGTCTGATATGATAACTTTTTCCTAAAAAATTAATAGTGAATCTGATGACCATTTACTTCCAGAAAGATACATTCTCCACGAGATCGATTCTAAAATTACAACAAATTACTCATTATGATATTCTCCCACTCTGTCCCCAAGTCAAGTCTGATTCTCTTGAAAAAAAAATCATCATTATTATTATCACTAAATACTTTGTGAGGTGATTTTAATTATTTAAAAACATTCTATGAAATCAAAAGGTAATAGTTTAAATCAGTCATATTCCTCATCATCTTGGTCCTTACAACTCACCTTACCGACCACCATAGAACTAGTGTACCCCAACCACCGACACAACCTATGTGATAACCCACATCATGAAAATCCTTCATTGTTGTTCCTATTTTGCGATAATCCCTAAAAAGTTATCAATATTTCCACCACATCATTTTTGTTTCAAAACTATATTCCCAAACATTTTAAAATACCAATTGGATTTTACATCATAAAAGTTTTAAAAAAATCCTAAATATGTCAACTAACTACCAAGAAACACATTTCTAAAACCAACAACCATTCCGAACACCATTTCAAAAATAAACTGAAAACATACATCGTATATATGGTTTCTAAACGGTCCCTTATACCAATAATTCCCTGAAACATATACTAAAATTCCAAATGTTCCATGAATTTGGAAATACATTTGAAACCACATTTACTTTTACCAAGAGAACCTACAAACCATTTCAAAATTATGAAAACTTTTGTGAATAAGGGGATCACTCTTACATGTCATCATCATTTTTATACCCATCCATATGTGCACCCCATGCTCCCATGAATGTGCCAACATCCTTCAAGTGTCTGTTGATTCACCAAAAAACCATTTTCAAGAATCCCTAATTTCCCTTAAACCAACAAAACAAGCCACACAATTACAAAATCATCAATAATAATTTAAAAACTCGTAGAATCCTTACAAAACCTTTCACAGAAGTCATTATAAGAAATTTCTACTTAAAATTACACATCTTACCTAATTTATAATTTCAATGAATCTATAAAAACATGAGTAGGGCCAATAACACTACACGTACTCAAATCACATGAAAACTGAACATTCATTTTAACAAATAGCTTGTATGCATGGAAATACAAGCATAGTCAATGAAACCCCTTGAAAAACCATTTCTAACCCTTTTGGAATGATAAATATTCCTTAACAATACATTCCAAGAAATCACTTTCAAGATTAAAACATTTGAAAACCATTAAAAGAAAGCTAAATAATCAAAAGAATGTAATAGAAAGGAAACAATTGGAAACGCCTACCTCAATGATGTAAGAACACAACGGAACTCCAATAGAAGGAATATATAATCCCAAATCACAATACACACACCCTAATAGCAAAAAAATCAAATCATACACCAACTATATACCTTAGAGTTCATCCAATAGGGTAAACCCAACAAAAGAGTCCAAGAATTCAAGAGATGAGGGTAGGAAAATGATAAAAGCAACCTTAATACTAGTGAAACTCAACTCAATTTCATGGAGAGGAACCCATGATATGGGGAGAACCAAATGGAAGGGTGGTTTGGGACCACTCATATGCCCAAAAAGACCAATATTAAGAGGGAAAAATTTAGGTTAAAAAAATTAGAGGGTATAATAGTAATATCACAATTTAAAATTTCAAGGGAACTCGGATGGTTTGGATGCACATTTTGAAAAACCTTATTCCAATTGTTCCCCATATATTATAAAAATGGGGAACCCCATATGGGTTAGACACACATTTTCTCAAGTTGTGTGCCAACCATACTGAATGCCTATTTTTTATTCTATAACTGAACTACTTTCTTTCCACACAGTTTTCCTGGCCATGCACAAGCCATGTAAGAATCCCAAAGAACAAACTCAAGTCTCGTGGTTACCTTGAAAAATCCAGGCAATTTCTCTTAACCATTTGTTGTCCATCCACCACAAATTTCCAATCCCTAAACATCCATTTTTGAACACAAACCAGTAATTTCAAATAGTGACTGAATCCGAACCACAACCAAAGGAACCAAGATCAATGGAATAATAAAATAAAGGAATTTTCAACATTGGGGTGTGACAATTATCCCCACCAAAAACATTTTCTTCCCCCCTAAAAAGTCACCAAAATAAAAGATAAAAAACTATGTCAAATAATATGAATAAATAAAAAAACAACAGACCCTGGGGTTACCTTTCACTTTACAAGTCACACAAGACTAATTCTAAAGAAACCACATCACAAGAAGAATTGAGGTAACTTGAATGGGTTATCCCCATCATAAGAACTCAACTAACACTACCATAATTGAAAACCACAATAACACCACCTTGTGATGATGAGTGTGGGGATTGGAGAACTCCAAATAAGAACAAGAAAGCTTGTACACAAGCCAAACTCCCTACATAAGGGGAAACCAATTGAAGAAACATGATCCAGACGATGAACCCAAACACAATCCAAAATCATCAATTTCTGTAAGAATATATATCTCTAATCAAGACCAAAATAAATATAGAACCTATTAAAAAATAAAACCATTTAAAGATTCACATAAAAGGGATAAAAAGACTACAAGATAACAAGACCATTGATTCTATCACATAGATAATATAAAATGTCAAAGAGAAAAAAATTATGATAGGAAAATTATTCTATCTCTACTCCAACAAAAGAGACATAAACTGGTCCATGGTTCCCCGTACCCTCAGTGATCTCCTGATTCTATGTGAGATTCCTACTATGGATTGTGGATCAACCCTGATGAATGAAGCATCCACTAACACATAGTTAGGTTAAAAAACCTTCCTATCAAGTCCAATTCATTGGGCAATGCTTCTTACAAAACTTATACAGGAGACCCAAATGGATGCAATGATGGAATACCCTCGATGGATTGTGATAATGAGGCTTAAAATTCCCAAGACAAACATAATGATACCATATGAGAATGTGGTCCAAAGAACGAGAGTTTATAACAAATGAAGAAGAATCCTCAAAGACAGGTTCCTTTTAAATTCACTCTTCCCTAGATAGGGAACCTCCATGAGAAACTAGAGACATCAGATTTCCAAATTTCTCTCTAAGAATCATCTCAGATAGGAATGATTCATCCACCAACTTATTGATACACATATTATTGGAGTATATTTCTCACCCTAATATTTCTAGGAGAAGGTGCACAATAAAATAGAATTCTTTAAAACTATCCTATGAAATTATCATCAAATGAAAAGAAACCAGCTCTATGAAGTGGTCAACATAGTCATTCACTACCCACTGACCTCTTTGAATACTCAATAGATCCTCCACTTTCTTCACCTTCACCTCATTCTGTATAAACTATTGTAAACAATTATCTTAAACACTCTAACATCATCCAAGCATGCATCAATGTTGGAGCAAAATAAATTCCACTAGTCCAATGTTGGGCCCTAAAAAACCCATAACATCATGACCTCTAATAGATTTGGGAGTACCCAATAATCAGAAGACACACTCAACATCCTCAAGAAGATCCACTTCTTTGAATATACCCCGGTCATCATATAAATCAGGAAACAACTGAGAAGAATAAAAAACTAGGAAAGACCCACTAGAAATGTTGGGTACCTTTTTGGGAAGCATATTCTAAATTACAGAAGGAACACAAAACCAAAATTATTATCAACCAATAAAAAATATAAAAGAACTGGTCGAGCATTAAAAATAGGCTCACAAACCAAGCACAACAAAAAAATACACTTTTCAAAAACCTTATTTTAATTTCAATTTCCAAACCACATTCTTACAAGGTCACCTTCCAAATTCCAAGAGAAACTTTAAATAAAAACAAATATCTGAATCTATTTTCCCATTCCAAAATCATCTCATAAAATAACACCAAAACAGTAATTTCAATTTATCACCCATGGCATCCTATAATGTATCACATATTTTTTCATCCAATTATGCTTATTACATGCACATGTTCTAACATTCACTCCCCATACATACCCAGAAATATGATCACATTCATATGGAGTACCAAGTGTCACCCATGACATTTTATTATCAAATAAAATGTCTCACCAAAATTTAAATCCAAAATAATTTCCTTCAAAACCAAATATTTCTAATTCCAAATCCACTTGAAAAAAATAATTTCCATTTCTAAAACCACTTTAATTTTAAAATATTGAACACACCAGCTGAAAACAATGTAAATAAAAACTCACATCAGACTATCAGAATGAGGAACAGCTGTCCATGGCAAACATGATGACATGGTTAGTGAGCCATTCACCAAGTAAGCATCAACAACTATGAGGACCTTTAAATAATCACATATAATCCCAATGGTTCAATAATAAATGTGAGATAAAAACATGATTACATCTTCCCTCAATATTTACTCCTTATAAAAAACAAACTAAAAAACAAAACAATGACTCAAAACTATGACTTCCCCTAACAACTAAATGATCAGAATGAGTAAGGGTTCATGAATACCTTACTATACCTTCCTATCGAGTCCCGAAAGTCCTAATTTCTAACCTACATAATACCTTAGATAACAAGGGCATGTTATGAAACCATTGTGTCATGAACCATGTTGGGGTATCATCCAACCTAATATTTGACCCGATTTGAGACATGGCCCAAAGGGAGTTCCTGATCTACATGTCATGGAAACTAGTTTCATGAATCAATGTAAAGACTATGTCAATTATTTTTTCCCAAATAAACTAGGATCAAATAATTAAACTAAACATGTGGACGAACCAAAAATAATTTAATCTCAATAAAAATATAAACTAACCCAAATACAACTAATTAATAATGAAAACACTAAATACAAAACTGAGACTGAGTCAGACTATATGATGTCCATGAGACCTCTAAGGAACCACAACCCTCATGAAAAAAACGACTCTAAAGGAGATCGTGTAAACCAAAAACATAAACCTGTAAAACACCTCGGGTCTACCGACACAGAATGGTATAAGTTTTGTGTGAGAATAAACTACACAATATATAATAACCATATAATCCATGAATTTTCATTCTTGAAATAGTCCACAAACACTTTTTTCAAAATACATTAAAAATTTTTAATCATTAATGAAATCCAAATCAACATAAAAACACTCAATTTTTTAAACAACACACACCCCACATTATTTTTCAAAAATATTTTCACTTTTCAAAACCATTTTTATATCCAAAGTCTATGTAAATATTCATACCATGTAATCAAAATGAGGAAATAATAATGCGAATGAAATAATATCCAACTGGCATAAACTGACTATCCAAATATCCAAACTGGAAAAATAAATAAATAGAGAATATAGAAAATGATTTATAATATTTTCCTGATCATCCCTAGAGAAATATTTGTACATAATCGGTTTGGAATCACCTATAGACATATGGTGCAGATCCATAATCAATAACCAACTAGAGGCTCTAAATTCGACAATCCATTGGCACATTCCACCTATCTATATAATGTCTATGGGTACCAACTCGTGTAATCGAGGTCGATAATAAATGATCATTTGAACCTCTAAAAGATACCAAGAAACTCAAAATAGTAATATAGATACATAGTGTAGAGAGAGATCCTTACATGCATGGATCACATAACCTTCCACAACCTCACATGCCTACCCCAACCACCAACACCACCCACTTGATAAACCATGTCAGGGAAATCCTGTGTAGGTGTGCCCATCTCATGATAAGCTATACACAAGTTCCAATCAGTCTGCCACATAATTTGAGTTTCAAATACACTTTCCCAAAAATTTTAAAATACCAATTATCTTTCAAATCATATGAGTTTTAAAATTAAACTCCAAAATATGTCATGTTCCAACTGAGGTACACATTTCCAAGACTAATACCCATTTCCAAAACCATTTCATTACTAATATGGAAGCATACAACATATATAAGGTTTCTAAACTATCCAATATACCAATTATTCACCAAACCATATCATAATATACGAAATGGACCATGAATGTAGAGACACATTTGAAACCACATTTAATATCACAAGGAGAACAGACACACCATTTAGAAAATAAAGATTTATTTTTAGAAAAACGGGATATCTCTTAAGTGTCATCATCATTTGTATGCCAATCTATGTGTGATCCTCATGCCCCCATGAACATTCCAACATCCAATGTAATTCTTACTGATTAAATGGAATCATCCAAAAACCATTTTCAAGAAACACCACATTCCCTTAAACAAATACAACTTGTCACATAATTAAAATGTCATCAAAAAAATTTAAAATCTAAGAGAATATTTTCAAAATATTTTATATGAAAAATTTATATCATAAAGACCCTTATAAATTAAACATTAATCCTAATTAATAATCTCACTTAATCTATCATGATATAAGCAAGGACAAATAACATTGAATGTGATCAAATTAAATTTAAATATGAATTGGAATTTTAACAAACACCTTGTGTGCATGTAAATAAAAGCATAGTAAATGAGTTCCTTTAGAATACAATTGATTACCCATTTTCAATAAAAAAATCACCAAAATAAATCATACCAAGACATCAAAATCCTGATTATGACATTTTAAAAGCATTAAGGGAAATCCATAGAATCAAAAGAATCTTACAAAAAGGAAATGGATGGAAACACCTACCTCAATGAAGTATGAACACAATGAAACTCGCATAGAAGGAATATTCGAACTCAAATCACAATATGAACATCCTAATATCCATGAAATAAATTAATACACCAACCCTATCCCTTTGTGTTCATCTAACAGAGAAACCCACCAAGAGTGACAAAGAAATAAGATAGGAGGAGAGGAAAATGATGAAATTGACCAAAGATCCAAGAGAAACTCACATGAAAGGTTTGGATAAGAATCCATAGAGGGAGGGAAACAAAAGGGATTGTGGGGGGGGCCTTTGTATTCCAAAAATGAAAAATAGGGTGTGGGGATCAATTCAGGGTAAAAAGAAAGATTGATAGAATAGTAATTTCATGATTTTTAATTTCTGGGAAACTCTTTCAATTTGGCTGTATAGTTTCACATATAGTGAACTAACCATACATTATATAATAGATAAAATGGGAACCCCACATGGGCTGGATGCATGGATTTTAAAAATAATGAACCAAACAAGCTAAATGCCTCTGTCTGGTTATGGAACTAACCAGAACACTTTCAGAGTGTTTTTTCTAATCATTCACAATCCATGATCAAATCCTTATACACCAACTCATGTTGTACTATTACATGGATAAAGTATCATGGTTTCCCTTCCCCATGTGTTTCCTGTGTTCCACAATCTTCTAAGCCCTAAACATCCTTTTTTCATGAAGAACAAAAAACATCAAACCAAAACATGACCTGAACCTCATCTAAGTGATTCAATATCAGTGAAATAATTGAATAAAGTAATTTTCATGGTTAGGGTGTGACCAAAACAACAATATGTAAAGAGATGAAACATAATTTGATAATGTAGAGTTCTTTGGATGTGATAATTCTTTTAAAATTAAATATATATTAAGTGTGAGTGAGGCACTCTAGAGAATTTGGATTTGTTCATCATGTTAATCAGATTTTATATATTTATATCAATAAATAAATAGAATCGTGCACAAACCTAGTGATTATACTATGACATAATTCTATAAAGTGGAATAAATACTATCACGTTGTAATTTTTTATTATTTATAATTTATGTAGACATTTTTTTCATTGATTTTATTTTAGTCATGTTCAATTATTTTTCATAAGTCTATTGATAAAGGTGGTTCATTATTAAGAGTTTTTATGGAAAAGAATTTGTAAAAAATGAAAGAATAATACTGTAAATGTTATTGGGAGATTCCAACATCACAAGAGGTATGAAATAATTAAATTATGTTTAATGGAAAATTTCACCCCAGGTAAGAGGTTTGTCACTTCAGAATGAACATGATGTGTCAATCGTTGTATGTCATGTGGGTAATTACACATAATCATTACATTCCATGGATTTACTACCATAGTGACACCTGAATTTACTAGGACAACATGGAATCTAGATATGTAACACCCCAAGATTTCATAGTGTGTTAGTTCTTCAAAATAATTCAATAACTTTCACTACATGCAACACAAAGTTCAAGCACACCATGACTTACCAAACAAGACGTTAAAAAGAGGTTATGAATAGTATTAGATAAATTTTAATGTTTATATAATCCTTATAATTTTAGAATCCATATTATGAGTTTCTTAAATATAATGCAAGAACAAATTCATTTTCAGTATTGCACTTTTATCAACTTTAATAGTGAACCCTTTTTAAATAATATATTTTAAACTTTTTGACTAAATGGGGACATCAAAAATTTAAAATGAAACATCCCAAGCTTCCACGGTACGCTTTCCTTTGAATAAAACAGTAGCGTGTGTTGTACGCAACGTCGAGTTTTAACACACACCACAACCGATCAAACTAGCCGTTATGAATAGTAATATCTACTTTTTGAAATTATATATATTTTATATTTTGAAATGGACTTCATTTTTGGATTTGGAATATCGAATTTATCCTAAGGTGAAATTTTGGTACTTTTCGGATAACTTTCATATTTTGATGAATAGTGAAAATTACTAAATTTTAATTAAAAACAACTTTTTTAATCAAAATAATTAATAGTGATAAATTATGAATTTGAGTGGTTTTAAAGTATATTTAGAATATATTTTTACAATTTAATATAATGTTGGTCATTAGACAAAATTTTACAATTAAACCGAACATAAACAAGTTTCAATCTTTTGATAGTTATTATCTCTTAAAAACACGCTTTTTGTTTTGACAGCGGGAATTAATTTTAAATTAATTTCTGCCACTTCTGTGTTTTGAATTTAGAAAAATGGATTCTATATTTGGAATCAGTATGTTCAAATTGTGTAAATAGGTAACTTTTATTTTTAGACATTTTGAATAATTACTGCGGTAAATATTTTATTTACCATGGTTAAAGGGTAAATCCGGTAAATAAGGGTTAAAAAATAATATTATAATAATACAAAATTACCCTAAAACGTGTCCTAACCTTATTGGTGGACACATACCCGACCATGGGCATCCTTGGGTCAATTTGGGGACCCCTTGGAGCCACTTGTATGTGGTAGGGACACATTATATTAATAAAGTTAAAATAAAAATAAAAATGGCATAAGCTTACATCCTTTAGAAGAACAATTTTTACATAGGGTTATACATGTTGGATTTTCGATTATAAATATTCATTAGAAAGCTAAAACGATTTCCTACATAATGATGTTTTATTTATAATTTTTAGACATTAAATAATTTATTTTATTTATGAAACAATGATGATGCAGTAATTACTAAAATAGTAATAAATTAACATAATTGATATTATAAATACCCAAATAAATATAATATGAAACTTTTAATGAATTACACTAATTTTCTAGGATAATATGATATATTAGTATTGATTTAATTGACTTTGTTAGAAGTAATCAATCTGTTATGAGTTTCACAAAAATCAACTATTGAATAGTGTCAAAATTGACATAAAAGAGTTCTTAAAACAAATATTATATTATTAATTGATATTAAATTTTTAAAAATCTAAGGTTCGGACAAGAGACTTATATTATGATAGGTTAATCATTAATGGACCACTTGGGGGTCGCTTGTATGTATATGGTAGGTCTATTAACCATATAATATAAAAATACAAAGAGACATTGTAAAAGTGAAACTAATTAACTTAGAGTTAATACTTAAAGATAAGGTTAATATAAGTACCCAAACCTGTCTAAATTCTATTGGTTGAGTTGTTTTCGACCTATCCCCACCTTAACCTTTGAATAGTAAATTTTGGAGCCATTAGAAACCGAATATGAATTTATTATAAATTAATATTTCAAGCTTTTCCAAAGGTGCCCCTCACCCCTCTTATAAAAAGGCACTCCTCCTTCTCATTTCTTCACACCTCTAAAGCCTTTTGGCTCGGCCAAACTCTGCCCAAATACTCTCCCAACATCCCTCACTACAACCTAGAGGCCTTAGTTTGATCAGAAAGCCAACCTAAGGATCCCTTTTGATCAAATCAAAAGGAAGAACCCGAAGAAGAGGTAATGATTTCACCACCCTTCTCCAAGTTCATTTCTTCTTCCACTTCTTCTTCCTTTGTTCTTACCATTCTAAAATAATAACTCCAGTATCTCACATATACTGTGATGTTATTATGGTACAATAATATTCAGTATTTTATCCACCCTTTGAATAACATGTCACCATACGTGCGTACGTACGGCTTACCGTCTCCACGTCGTGGTGTAATTGTTATTCAATATAATATTATTTGGATGGGTATAATAATGATGTGTAACTCATGTAAATAATAAATATAACATGTTAATGATTTTGTATATATGATATACCATCCATTTATATATTATTTTAATATCAAAAGAATGATATTGTCGCTCGTGCGTACGTACGGACTACCGTCTCCACGAACGCGATGAGATTCATTCTCCATCATATCCATTCAAGTATAATTATCATTTGATGATTTAAAAATGATGTTTAAGGACTTGATATCATTCTGGATATGAATAATATACAACCTATCCTTTACAAACATGTCTTACGTAACAAAACATATAAAAGAAAACAAGTAAGTTAACACACGAAACAACGATAATACTAAGATATTATTATCAAATCAATATTAAAAGATCATATATGATATCATATTAATGTATATGATTATTGTATAATTTAATAACAATTATTTCACCATTATACAGGAGGTTAACCTACCCCAACCAAGGAAAAGTACAAGGTAAGGGTTATTTCACAATCTCTTCATTATCCGAGGTTGTTTATATGTAATAATCTACTGGGATCTCTTTATCATCCACATCCATGTTTCTTAAAAATGTATTTCAAAACATTTTTACTATTTACAAGAATATGGGTTAAAGTCATTTATACCTTTTTTTGACTTTTTATAAGAGGTTTATAAAGGAATCTTTCCGTCGTTTTCAAAACAAGGTCCTTTTTAACCTTTTCGACAGAATTGAGGTAAGAATGTTTTTTTTAACTTATACGGCGGGTGCGGTTATTTTACGCCGTTATAAAATCTTCAAAGCTTTCCTTACAAGCTTATAAGAATATTTTCAAAGAAATTTTTTTTATTTTATATGGATCTTAAATGATTTCAAAATAAAAGGAGATATTTCTTTAAAAAGAATTTTGATTTCATCTATGTCAACATCCTTTGATGGATTTTAAGATTATTTGAAGTTGATTTATTATGATACAAAACTTCTATATTGTATTGAAGGTTTTGTGATATGTTTGACTGTGGATGTGCTATTTTTATACCATTCATAGTTTATTGTGAAAGTATTGACATTTCGTATGCTAGTTTTAATACGAATGTTTATGTTATGTTTAAACCTTTTCATATGGGAATGCATTGGACTTAATAAGTGACGGGTGGAGCCCGCTATAGCTCCTCGATGCATCGGTAGGTCTCATGAGACAAACTAGTGTCTTGGCACAAGGCCTTGACAAAATCTTATTTGTAGTCTTGGCACGAGGCCTTGGCTATGTGGTTATGATAGTCTGGCATTATGCATTCCAACATTATGAAAGTGGTTATTGATTTTTTCATGTGATTATTCGATTAGTAGAATATCCATGTGAATAAGTAAATGGCATTATTTAATTTTATTTATGCCATACCATGTTGAAAGTTCATATTTAAAAGGCTTTTGTTTTAGTTATACATTGCCTTAAATGTTTATTCTTATTTATGAAAGTTTCCGCTATATTGTTATCCTTACTGGGCATTTGAGCTCACCCCTTTTCTATGTTTTATTTTTCCCAGGATGTGAAGAAGTAAGTTATGAATGACCTGCAGGGATTTTATGAGGGTTTAATAGTGTGGATTGTGGAAACATTATGTTGTTGTAGTAGTTTTTCATTTTATGATGTAATGTAAAACTTATGAATATATCTAGTGTTTCCAAGGCTACTAAACCAATCGGTCTTTCGAGATTTGATCTTCTTGTGATCATGCCAATGTTACGAAGTAATGCACCGACTCTGGGTAGCTGGGGTCGAGGTGTTACAGTTGGTATCAGAGGAAGTTTAGTACAAACCTTGGAAACTAGATTTAGATAAACTATGATTAGAGCACGTAGACCTAAGATGAACTTTGAGGATTAGTATAGAAGAACTTCCTAGAATTTTGGTATTGTAGAGACTTTGTGAGTTTTCCGAGCAATACATCCCTGTCTGGATACGAGCAGGTAGAGGCGGCACTGGCACAGATGTACCTAGGGGTAAAACCCGAAAACACCGCTTTGAGCTAGACTCGAACGGGAACTGGTGCACGACAACGGGCCTTGCTGCACTCTTGGTTACGACACTCCCGGGGGATATGCTTAGGATAACTCTCACTATCTTTACAAATCATTATGAAGGGTTTATGATTATATACTTCCTCAAAGAAAACATTTTTATGATTATGGATTATATCCATAAATAGTTCAATTTATGTTAAGTGTTTTATAAGTATGGGATTATGTATTTTGATTCATAAACTGATCTAGTGTATGCCATTGTTTAGAAATGGCGACCAGTAGAAGGAATGAGAACTCCAGAAATGCACATGATCCAAAGAGAAGGAAGGATCATATCTTTCATGGTCTTAAGCTAGAATTTATAAGAGAAATAGTCTCCCATGTATTATCATCATATGAAGAAATAACATCATGTGTTGATAAGATAAGTAAAGAGTTTACTGAGTCCTATGGCTTTGAAGGGAAGCAAGAGAAGAAAAGGATGGAAGAGAGAAAGATGGATAAAGGGAAGAGGGAAAAGAAGAATTTTCCCATATGTGGTAACTGTGGAAAAAAACACCCTGTAACTTGCCTGAAAGGAATGGGAGTTTGTTATAAGTGTGGAGGAAAAGGGCACAAAGTACGTGACTGCAAGGGTAAGAAAATGGTTTCAAATGTACAATGCTTCATTTGCAAGGAGTTTGGACACTACGCGAACCAATGTCCCAGTCATCAGACTATGCCGCAAATGATGTTATTGGATAATAATCAAGTTATGATACTACCACAGATGAAGAGGAATGATTAGAGTTCTTATGTTGATTATGTCAATTGAGAGTTGTATCAACAATGTACTTGTTATAATAATTATGGAGTATATAAGGATTGTACTGCAGTACTATTTCATTAAGGACTTGAGATTGTGTGGAACAAAGAAAAGTGACTCAATAGCAGGATAAATTTTTGGAAAATATATGGTTGAGAGAATGATAAATCATAATATAGTTCTGATACTGAGGTAGTGATTTTGGATAAATTATATTGGATATTCTTGACTACCTTGGAACTAATTAATGATTTGTATATTCCATCATTGTTGGGGTTTAAAACATTTTTGGATTAATGAAGTATATCCAGCATTCTATATGGAATAAGGGAGCATGAATGTAATCAACAAGGAATATGGTAATACATGATGAAGGTATTCATATGATATTACGGGGTAAAAAGGATCTATATTATGTTTACCTTCCTTATAAATGTTATACTGTGAGTTTGGACATAAGTATTTTGGATAGTTCTAGTTTGGATTATTTTGGATTGCCATAAAAGGACAACCCGGAGGTCGGGCAGCAACCCGTCGCGTCCGGCAAGGCTGCGAGACTTGAACCCGCAACCGAAGGGAGACAAGGGTGTATCACCTACCACTGGACCATGAGATGTCCTGGATTAAATAATGTAGTTTTTATTAAAATATCATGTAGATGAATTATAAATTCATTTATTTTGGAACCCTATACGAATAGTGTAAATAGAATTTTTTTTACATTCTATTATCTTTTAGAGTGAAAGATGAGTTTGTGGTAGAAATTTATTAATGGATAAAACTCTAATTATAAAGTAAGTATATCTCCTTATGATCTTAGCCAATCTCATAAATAAATTCCTCAACATTAAGAAAAGAAACTTTGAACAAAAATGTTTTCCTAGATGGTACCTTAAATCATCACTAATTTGTGGCTTTGGGATTGTTGGCCTTTTCATAGCCATGTTCTCTACCACTCTCCATCAGATAATTGATGGTTAGATTTTTCTTCCATATCCATATTTTCCTACATGGAACCCTAGTATGTGTTATTTTCGGTAATCTTCATACTTTCGACTCTTTATTTTAAATAGAGGCCTCGTTAATTCATTTTTCGATGTGGGATTTCAACTAAGATATTTTGAAACGTCAAAAATGTGTTATCCCAATACCCTATATTTTGTTGAACCGATGGTACTTCAAATCATCATAGATTGATGAGTTTAAGGACCTCAATTATACACTTGTTTGTGATTGATGACCTCAATCACTACCTATAAATATTTACGTTTTTTCTCCGATTATATGTCTCTAATTGCCACCAATGTTCTCCTAATCAAGATCATAATTTGGTGGTGACCCTTTCATTTCTCTTTTCCTCATATTAAGACTAAATTTTAGTAACCCAATTTCCGATGTGGGTTTTCCCACATATATATTATCTATTTTCAACCATTTATTTTCGAAGAACAATTTCAAATTGCGAGGACGCAATTTATTGAAGGAGGGGAGAATGTAACACCCCAAGATTTCATAGTGTGTTAGTTCTTCAAAATAATTCAATAACTTTCACTACATGCAACACAAAGTTCAAGCACACCATGACTTACCAAACAAGCCGTTAAAAAGAGGTTATGAATAGTATTAGATAAATTTTAATGTTTATATAATCCTTATAATTTTAGAATCCATATTATGAGTTTCTTAAATATAATGCAAGAACAAATTCATTTTCAGTATTGCACTTTTATCAACTTTAATAGTGAACCCTTTTTAAATAATATATTTTAAACTTTTTGACTAAATGGGGACATCAAAAATTTAAAATGAAACATCCCAAGCTTCCACGGTACGCTTTCCTTTGAATAAAACAGTAGCGTGTGTTGTACGCAACGTCGAGTTTTAACACACACCACAACCGATCAAACTAGCCGTTATGAATAGTAATATCTACTTTTTGAAATTATATATATTTTATATTTTGAAATGGACTTCATTTTTGGATTTGGAATATCGAATTTATCCTAAGGTGAAATTTTGGTACTTTTCGGATAACTTTCATATTTTGATGAATAGTGAAAATTACTAAATTTTAATTAAAAACAACTTTTTTAATCAAAATAATTAATAGTGATAAATTATGAATTTGAGTGGTTTTAAAGTATATTTAGAATATATTTTTACAATTTAATATAATGTTGGTCATTAGACAAAATTTTACAATTAAACCGAACATAAACAAGTTTCAATCTTTTGATAGTTATTATCTCTTAAAAACACGCTTTTTGTTTTGACAGCGGGAATTAATTTTAAATTAATTTCTGCCACTTCTGTGTTTTGAATTTAGAAAAATGGATTCCATATTTGGAATCAGGATGTTCAAATTGTGTAAATAGGTAACTTTTATTTTTAGACATTTTGAATAATTACTGCGGTAAATATTTTATTTACCATGGTTAAAGGGTAAATCCGGTAAATAAGGGTTAAAAAATAATATTATAATAATACAAAATTACCCTAAAACGTGTCCTAACCTTATTGGTGGACACATACCCGACCATGGGCATCCTTGGGTCAATTTGGGGACCCCTTGGAGCCACTTGTATGTGGTAGGGACACATTATATTAATAAAGTTAAAATAAAAATAAAAATGGCATAAGCTTACATCCTTTAGAAGAACAATTTTTACATAGGGTTATACATGTTGGATTTTCGATTATAAATATTCATTAGAAAGCTAAAAAGATTTCCTACATAATGATGTTTTATTTATAATTTTTAGACATTAAATAATTTATTTTATTTATGAAACAATGATGATGCAGTAATTACTAAAATAGTAATAAATTAACATAATTGATATTATAAATACCCAAATAAATATAATATGAAACTTTTAATGAATTACACTAATTTTCTAGGATAATATGATATATTAGTATTGATTTAATTGACTTTGTTCGAAGTAATCAATCTGTTATGAGTTTCACAAAAATCAACTATTGAATAGTGTCAAAATTGACATAAAAGAGTTCTTAAAACAAATATTATATTATTAATTGATATTAAATTCCTAAAAATCTAAGGTTCGGCCAAGAGACTTATATTATGATAGTTTAATCATTAATGGACCACTTGGGGGTCGCTTGTATGTATATGGTAGGTCTATTAACCATATAATATAAAAATACAAAGAGACATTGTAAAAGTGAAACTAATTAACTTAGAGTTAATACTTAAAGATAAGGTTAATATAAGTACCCAAACCTGTCTAAATTCTATTGGTTGAGTTGTTTTCGACCTATCCCCACCTTAACCTTTGAATAGTCAATTTTGGAGCCATTAGAAACCGAATATGAATTTATTATAAATTAATATTTCAAGCTTTTCCAAAGGTGCCCCTCACCCCTCTTATAAAAAGGCACTCCTCCTTCTCATTTCTTCACACCTCTAAAGCCTTTTGGCTCGGCCAAACTCTGCCCAAATACTCTCCCAACATCCCTCACTACAACCTAGAGGCCTTAGTTTGATCAGAAAGCCAACCTAAGGATCCCTTTTGATCAAATCAAAAGGAAGAACCCGAAGAAGAGGTAATGATTTCACCACCCTTCTCCAAGTTCATTTCTTCTTCCACTTCTTCTTCCTTTGTTCTTACCATTCTAAAATAATAACTCCAGTATCTCACATATACTGTGATGTTATTATGGTACAATAATATTCAGTATTTTATCCACCCTTTGAATAACATGTCACCATACGTGCGTACGTACGGCTTACCGTCTCCACGTCGTGGTGTAATTGTTATTCAATATAATATTATTTGGATGGGTATAATAATGATGTGTAACTCATGTAAATAATAAATATAACATGTTAATGATTTTGTATATATGATATACCATCCATTTATATATTATTTTAATATCAAAAGAATGATATTGTCGCTCGTGCGTACGTACGGACTACCGTCTCCACGAACGCGATGAGATTCATTCTCCATCATATCCATTCAAGTATAATTATCATTTGATGATTTAAAAATGATGTTTAAGGACTTGATATCATTCTGGATATGAATAATATACAACCTATCCTTTACAAACATGTCTTACGTAACAAAACATATAAAAGAAAACAAGTAAGTTAACACACGAAACAACGATAATACTAAGATATTATTATCAAATCAATATTAAAAGATCATATATGATATCATATTAATGTATATGATTATTGTATAATTTAATAACAATTATTTCACCATTATACAGGAGGTTAACCTACCCCAACCAAGGAAAAGTACAAGGTAAGGGTTATTTCACAATCTCTTCATTATCCGAGGTTGTTTATATGTAATAATCTACTGGGATCTCTTTATCATCCACATCCATGTTTCTTAAAAATGTATTTCAAAACATTTTTACTATTTACAAGAATATGGGTTAAAGTCATTTATACCTTTTTTTGACTTTTTATAAGAGGTTTATAAAGGAATCTTTCCGTCGTTTTCAAAATAAGGTCCTTTTTAACCTTTTCGACAGAATTGAGGTAAGAATGTTTTTTTTAACTTATACGGCGGGTGCGGTTATTTTACGCCGTTATAAAATCTTCAAAGCTTTCCTTAAAAGCTTATAAGAATATTTTCAAAGAAATTTTTTTTATTTTATATGGATCTTAAATGATTTCAAAATAAAAGGAGATATTTCTTTAAAAAGAATTTTGATTTCATCTATGTCAACATCCTTTGATGGATTTTAAGATTATTTGAAGTTGATTTATTATGATACAAAACGTCTATATTGTATTGAAGGTTTTGTGATATGTTTGACTGTGGATGTGCTATTTTTATACCATTCATAGTTTATTGTGAAAGTATTGACATTTCGTATGCTAGTTTTAATACGAATGTTTATGTTATGTTTAAACCTTTTCATATGGGAATGCATTGGACTTAATAAGTGACGGGTGGAGCCCGCTATAGCTCCTCGATGCATCGGTAGGTCTCATGAGACAAACTAGTGTCTTGGAACAAGGCCTTGACAAAATCTTATTTGTAGTCTTGGCACGAGGCCTTGGCTATGTGGTTATGATAGTCTGGCATTATGCATTCCAACATTATGAAAGTGGTTATTGATTTTTTCATGTGATTATTCGATTAGTAGAATATCCATGTGAATAAGTAAATGGCATTATTTAATTTTATTTATGCCATACCATGTTGAAAGTTCATATTTAAAAGGCTTTTGTTTTAGTTATACATTGCCTTAAATGTTTATTCTTATTTATGAAAGTTTCCGCTATATTGTTATCCTTACTGGGCATTTGAGCTCACCCCTTTTCTATGTTTTATTTTTCCCAGGATGTGAAGAAGTAAGTTATGAATGACCTGCAGGGATTTTATGAGGGTTTAATAGTGTGGATTGTGGAAACATTATGTTGTTGTAGTAGTTTTTCATTTTATGATGTAATGTAAAACTTATGAATATATCTAGTGTTTCCAAGGCTACTAAACCAATCGGTCTTTCGAGATTTGATCTTCTTGTGATCATGCCAATGTTACGAAGTAATGCACCGACTCTGGGTAGCTGGGGTCGGGGTGTTACAAGATAGCACGTACATTCAATTTCACTCCAAATATATTGCATGCATTTTAATTTGCAGTTATTCATTTGAGTTACTATGAGACTTAATTAGATCTCACATATTAACTTCCAATCCAGAACACAACTAAAAATAAACTACACATTATAAATATAGAATGTACATTCCATGTGAACAAGGTGACATGAATAGAAAAACATATATTTTTCATCATTATTTATGTAAACATATTAAATAAAAAATTAACACACAACCTATAACCATAATATTTTATTATCCTTTCTGAGTCCATACATAATCAAAACATTTTTTATAAGATTTTAAATGTCTCTTGGAAAAATAGTATACCATAGTACTCTTCTTAGATATACCATACTTAAAACCATTCTTCATAACCTGGGAATGGTAGTGACATAAAAATGTGATACTTAGAATCTTAGAAAGGGTAATCATATGGGAAACACATGATGATTTTAAATGAGCATAAGTGATTATAATGTTATTATAGAAAAATCTAAATTGCGTAAGATAATGATAAAAAATATAGATCATTACACATAAATCATGTATTTATGTTTATGATTTGGGTAGAATTTAAATCATTGTTTATCACCCATGAAATTATTATAATAAATTAGGGTTCAAAACTTGACATAATTTTGTGGCATATATATTGTAATATAAAATGTTTAATTTTTTCAAAACTCACTACTAATACCAATTAACAAAGTATACATAGTACAATAATGGATTAGTTTCACTTGAAATTCCATTAAAACTAATAGTGGAAATATTCCATTAGTTGATTGGGTTCCCCCCTAGAAAATTATTTCTATCACATGATATATAAATCCTAACCAAATGAAATTGAGTCTTTTATTATTCTAGGACTAGTAGACACTTAATGAAAAACAATTAATATGTTTTCCATAAAACATGTAAATAATTCACCATTTTGTATTTTCATAACACGTGGAAAAGAATTGGGTTACATAAATATTTCATCAAATAATCATAATCCATATAGAGAGATAAAATGGATTGTTTTATAAGTTCATATCCTTAGTGAATCATATTTAATATCAATTACATTCAAAATTTTAAGAAATCTCCATTTTGTGATCATTGAGGCATTCCTGAATAAAATACCATTTTTACTTTCAATCTCAAATTTTTATGATCTAAAATTTTCATAATATTACAAAAAATATTTTATTTGAAAATAAAAATTTAATCTTGAAATATAATCTCACAAAAAAATAATATTCATAATGGAGGACAATGTCAGTCAAGCTGTATATGTTAAAATAAATAATTCCATTCACACATTGGTAAAGAATGTCAAAATATTTCATATGGACAAGGGTGAAGAGAATAAATTTTAAATAATTTATAAATAAAAAATATATTTGAATATTATATGATGAAATCATATTCATTTAAATTATAAAATTACTGAAACCACACTTTTGAAAATGGAGGAGAAATATTCCCTACCAAAAACAATAGATAATATCAATAACACATAGATGCAATATTCACGTTTATTTGTGAAATATTTTGAGAATACATGAACACAAAAATGAAAAAAAATCATACATTACTATAGAAGATGAAAATAGATTTTTTTAAGAAAATATAATCATATAAGTCCCACCATGGAACTTCAGACCTAGACAATCCCAAAATAAATTAAATAGTAACAAAAATCACTTACATCCAGCACAGAAATCATTATATATACATTTAACCTCTTTTATAATAAATATTTCAATTTATTATACAAAAATAAAAAACAATATAATATTTATAATATCATATTTTATCTATTTATAATATTTCAATACCAATTTATTAAATATTCTATTATTAAAATTGTTATTTTTTATTATTATCTAACTAATTTTTCATGTATGTTTGGTGTTGGTGGTTTTAGTCCTTGTATATTTTCATGGTCCCATAATCTATAGAAGAATACGTGAGATATAAATAATATATATTTTCATTAAATCATCTATTATGAAAATCCATGTGATGAAAGGATTGGAAATCCATTACACTGATTCATGAGATGGCAGTTCACATGTATGCAAAAACGATGGTTTTGTTACCCATTTGGTAGAAAAGGATATGTTAAAAGGTTATTAAATCAACATAATAACATAGTAGTTTATGGTATATACTTATGGTTTTATATTGTAATGTTTAGGATATAATTAAATGATTTAAAATAAGAATAAAATGGAAGCATCCAGTTAAAACAATTATATCTAATTTGAGGAAAATACCTTGGATTTATTTTTAAAGACACTAGGGATTGTATTTTTAAATGAAATGTAACTAAATAACATGTAAAATTAGTGGTCAAGATATTTTTTATTTGTTTTTTTCAATATATGTTTTCCAGTGAGGTGTGAGGATTAGAGGAGGAGTGGTTTCCAATTATAAGGACGGCTTATTATAGTGAAAGAAATGACTCACATGAAATTACCTAAAAGATTTGAATAAAATAAAATTCAATTCATTTGAAAGTGGAACCATAATGATATATTTAGAATCTAGGCAGATTATTGGACAATATACTATCATATTTAGACATGTTTATTTGATTCTTTAACCCTTATATCGTACTGTTAAACCCTAGGAAACCATTTAGACAATAATAGTGATATCAATGTTTTTTACTATTTAGGTGTAATAAAAGTTACTATAAAGGGAAAACTGAAATAGAAGTGGATAATAGATGATATGATAGATAATTTCACTTTAACATGTCCTAAGATAATATCATTTTTATTTTAATGCATTTTAATAAAATATTACTTAACAGAAGATACCATTAAATTCATTTTTGGGAAAAATAATATAGTTTGAATTTAATCATATAATGAAAGAAATTTTATTTAAATATAAAATTGTTACAAATCACTAATATATTATATTTATATAAAAAATCCATGAAACACAATAATTCATCCAAATTTTATTACTTTTAATTTTTTTAAATATTTTATTTTATATTTTTATTAATTAAACATCAAATGTGATGGAATTGAAAAATTAGTTAGCTTAATTTTTTCATCCCTAAAAATTTAATATTTAATGACCTACTCCACTTGTTCCTTACAAGATGAGATAAACTATGTTTTACAACCACAACGTTACCTCCAATTGGCCAGGGGCTGGAAACTAGTGCTGAGTATACATATCACAAACATGGGAGGCTTTATACTAAACTACCTATATAAACACACACATCAACAAGTCCATACAACAATAAGAAAGTAGAAAAAACTCATTAATAAATTGATTTAGAAAATCTATCCCACATAATTGTATAAAAATAGCACTAAAAATAAATATTTTTTACGAATAAATGATCAACAAAATATGAAATTGATATCTTCCTTCTCTAAAAAAGGGTACCACTATCAAATTAAATTCATGATAAACACTGAGGTTTGTATGTCCCAATATTTTTCTCAAACTAATCCTTGTCCTCCCCGAACAACGTCAGAATTTCAACCATCTACATAAGGCATGACTTGTTTGGTAAAATCCCATGTATATGTGAGTATAAAAATACCTAGTTGAATATCCTAAAATCACAAGGCATAAAGAATAAATATTATACTTCTAAATAAAATATATTCCAATATTATATGAGGCATATCAATAATAAAATTTAGATATACAAAAAAATTGTTTTAGTTGGTCTCAACCAATACTATGATCCATAGGACACTGCGAAAGGCTTCTAGGTAATGATTATTCCTGGATAATCTACTCCACAATCCATTATATCACTGGTTATCCTCATCCAAGAGGTCATGATCTATGGTCCCCACATAATAAGTACTAACTGGATCTCTGATGATCTCATCATCCATGAAGGGGAATAGATCTAGGTCCAATAGGGGACACCACACCCTATGTATCATCCCTCCAGAAAGGTGATAATCAACTTATAGATGGTGGTCAAACTGATACCATGAACCCTGCAAAGGAATGTTAAGGATTAGACCATGGGTCTATAGGGGATACACCGAAATCTATCAAATGAACTTACCATAGATGGGATCACAATGTTGTTCTAATAAATTAATATAACACTATGACATTTTGAAAAGATCCAGGGTATCACAATAAACTAGATTAGGTATAAACTAAATAAACTAAGGGCTCCTAGAACTCTTAGAGGGAGTACACAACATTTACATGGGGTATACTATATGTAATAGAAATCCTTGTTTGGATTTTGTCTCACCATCTCACATGGAATGTAAAACTCCACATATATGGGTCGTCTCATAGGGTATATGGTTTGTAGATTTCAAAAAAAAACCCTACCTATTTCATCTATCTATACACAAGTTTTCTTGGACAAGACCATGCACAATGGTGATGCCCATGTACTCGGTCAGGTCCGAGTATCTGGCTATTCTAGTGTACTCTACCTATTCCATTTACATATCTATTTCCATGAAAATTTACTCATTTAGTATACTCTGTTCTAGTCTCATCATGTTACATATCATGCGACATGTGTCTCAATGTATTTTATGGTTAAATTTTCAAAAACTCATATCTCCCTAGCTTGGGGTGACACACGGTGGGTATCTCTAGACTAAATGGTATGTACCACAAAAATTTCAAGATTATATTGTTACATAATTTTTTATGATCAACCCACTATAACCATTGGATCCACCACCTATCTGACCCAATGATAAAAGTTCTCATCTAGCCAAGACTTATCATCATTGAAGACATGATTCCGGCCATTCAACTCAATTGGGAAACCAATTATCACCTCACATAATAATTATATATCAACCCATAAAGAATGAGAACTATTTTTATATTTTGATAAACATTCTATCATCAGTCATCATCATCTCACATTGATCACATCCTTGACCATGAAATGAAAACATGGTATTCCTTTGTTTAATTGATGAATGACCAAGAAATAATCAAATACAGTGTATTGATAAAATACCAGGCAAATGGAATTTTCTGTGATGAAAATGTTATGAAAGGAAGGAGAAATATATGAAAAAATTAAAGCATAATGATTCTAATATATGTTCATGTTGGCCTCAATATTTTGTAATTAGAACAATGCAAAATTTGTCCAAAAAATAATAAAAAATATCAAATGTAATATAAATCAACCATTGATTTTCACATCAATTATTATTAGTGTAATTGATCTTTTTTGAACACATGATATTAAAATTATATGAATAAACATAAATAAAACATCTTAACTTGAGTTCTGATTAGCCACCAATGAATAATGATCATATGTCATAGTCATTGCTGAAATTCATGAACTCTGTTTTCATAGAAGATCCTTATGGCGTCGATCCAATCCTCTGATTAGTTTTTATCCACCAATGATCTCATCTAATTATCACCTATTAGTTTTTAGGTTTATGCATCTGACCTTATAAATTCAATAAATCATGGTTTAAAATATTAGGGATATGACCCATGAAAATACATTTCCAAAACACCAGACGCTGATAAAGATTGTGTTGGACATAGTGTTAACCCAAAGTTTTTAACTCAATGAAAACCTTATATTTCTCATATAAAACTATGTTTTGGTGATTTTTCACATTTTTGGAAAAAATTGTCTTTTATATTAATATATTTATTTTTTAAAAAATATCAATTCTTGGATTAAAATTCCTTAGAATTTCATGTAATCACAATTCATAGTTCCAAAAATATTAAAATATATATTTCAATGCATTACATAACAAATATAAAAAGTTTTTGTTCTCCCTCTCATCATAATTGTTATCCTATAAAGAGAAAAATACTACTCAAAAAAAATTTGGTACTATTCTCACATCTATATCTCTCACTCCTAGGTATTGTCTAGAAGATTCTTATATTTCCTCCAGACATGCACCAAAGAAATCACTTTCCCATATAGGATCTTATCCTTATAATTCAAAATATACACTAGTAAATATAAAAAGGTAACTGCATACTCGATGTCTATATTTCCCTAGTCGATGACATGCAATTTTTCATGAAGATACCTCACCAATCATGACACAAGAAAGACATCGTGTACCTGTTGTAACTATAGAGGTAGAGGGAAACGGTATTCCACCTCACAGACATTGTACAGTATCCATAAGGTGAAACTGAATCCTATATATAACTTACATAAATCGCTATGTCTACCCCCCATAAATATCATGGTGACACCAGTAAGAACATATGTCATACCTCCTCAAGCTCTGGATGCCTTCATCGTTGGTCCATATATGACTACTAATAGATATGTGCAGTTATTGACCTCGCATGGTTGATCTAGACCTTCTATTTCATTCCTCAAACAAAATTTGGTCACATGAGTGACGAATCACTGGGATCATCACAATATAGTGGTGACCAGAAAGGTCTCCCATTCAAATAATTAAATTATTCCATACTGATGGTGGAATGTTCATTATTTTTTATGAAAACTCCACCAAGGGTAGGGGATCCTCCCAACAACATACAAACACTAAAATTTAAGAATGTAACATGTCTTGTATAACCTAAACGGTCTTCTATATTTGGACAATATTTTGGGGTGAAACACCATGGTCAAACACAATCAAATACAAAATACCTCCAACAATCCCCTCCATAATCATGAAATGAAGTGAGAATTTGGTATGAAATTATGGTCATGGAAACATCATGGATCCATGCATTCTTTTTTACATAATGGAATCCCATAATATGTAATAAACTCTTCTCTAGGATTTATAATAAGTGAGATGACCTATTGAGTTTGTCTAGGATCACATATATGGAATTATGTCATATTAATTCCCATGGTAACCCCATCAGGAATTCAAAAAATATACTATCCCACATCCACTATGGAACCCCATGGGGTTGGAAAAAAACTGTAGGAATAGGGTAATCAACCTTCACCTATAGACAGTTGAGGATTAGAGAGTCAAACTTTTCTACACCATTCTTTATTAATGGACACTAAATTTGACATTGGAGGTCATAGTTTATTTTTTCCACACCTCGATGTACATACATGTGGGATGTATGGAACTCCCTTAAAACCAGCTCTCATAGTGTCACATGTTTTGTAATACATATTTTGAAAAAGTTTAAATTCTCCCCACCTTAAAAAAATACATATGGATCACATCTAGTGGGTATATATGTACATAATATTTCATGCTCAATATCTCCCAAAAAATCCTCACACACAAGTTGTAGAAGTGGTGGGGAAACAACCATTGAATTTAGATATGAACAACTGTCATTCTCTTCTAAGGACAACTAAAATGATGTTAACTACACTAAATTCTCAATCAAACACTTTTCTCATGATATCTTACTGAGATAATCTACCCCAATATTCCCCATAACAAGATTATAGATTATCTCAAAATCATAATCCTGGAAGAACACTTTCTATTTTATATTCCTCAAGTTAATATCCTTCTGATAAATGATATACTCAATAAATTTATGGTTATATTACAATATAAACATCTCACCCATAAGTTAGTGCTTTCACATGTTCAAGGTGAAGACCATCATTACTAATGTAATATTTTGGATCACATAGTTCTTCTCATGCAGTCCCAACTCTTTCGATCTATTGGAAATCACTACCTGCCTCAATATCAAGACACAACAAGTTCATTCATGGGGAATCCTAAAACCATGCATACTTGAATTACTCTTCTCCCAATATCTATATGGGTTCTTCCATAAACATCTTTAATATTTCTTAAAAATCATACTATAACATGTTCCTCTAAACCAATTTATTCCCCTTATGAGCTAATTCATTCAAATGAGATCATATCATGATGAACATGGGTAGAATTATTCTATATTATCCTTCCATCCTAAGGAAGTTCCACAACCCATTCATGCTCTATGGTGGCTCCCAAGCTATCACTACTTTGAACTTTGTTAGGTAAAATACTAGACCATCATCTGAGATGATATAAGGCCCCAGCCTTAAACCTTACTTAATCTTGAGTTATTACAAGATTACACATTGAGGATCTTTTCGGTTTATAGTTTTAGATAATTAGATCATAAAACTTGCATTACATTCCACATATAAACAAAGTGGTTACATAAAGATAGTATTCTTCATTCCCATCAATGGAAAAATATTTAAAATAAAACATGGATTCTTTCTTGACACTTCCTTGACACTATCATCATATCATGTACCTTTCCCTTGACCTGTGAAAAACATTTCAAAAAACTTGGGATGAGCATAAAAAGCTCAGTAAGAGATATAAAAATATGGAAAGGAAACATGGGTACATATATACATAAGAATGAAATCATACTTTACCCATAAAACATAAGCACTTTAACATACCTCATCAAATCATGAATAAATCATAGAAATCATAAGATATAAAGGTAACTTGAGGCATTCATAACATTCTTACGTAGGGAGTAACCCTCTTGGTTATGTTTGGAATACCCATCACAATATATTACCTAAATCTCTTCGGAGAAAACTTAACGTTTCACTCCTTCGCATTACCCAATGCATTGGAGAGATATATCGGGTCACCCACCCTTAGTTTATCATGGAACCACCCGTCTTCATAATAATGCCCAAGAACCTCAACCTAATCGTATCACATAAAACATGCATAATGGAAACATAACATTCCCACCTTTCAATCACAAGATATCAATACAACACATTGATATAAAAACATTTATGAAAACTATTTTCAATACCAAAATAAAAGAAAACTTAAACATGGTATTTATTTTTCTTTTAAAAAGAAGGTATGGCTTGTAGAGGAAGCCGAAACTCAAATAATGGTCACAGCGGTGGAGAAGTCGTTGTCGCCGCATACGTACGACAAAAACATTCCCTTTTGTCATTTAGTAAACGCTTCGTATAAAAAAGATTCCTTTTAAATAAACATAAAAGTCAAAGGGGTTTATACACCATATAAAAGAAGGTTGTGTATAAATCAAAATATGCCTCAATGAAAGGAGATTGAGACGAAGTCCCATACCTCTGGTCCGACTTGACTCGATCGTTATTTAATGTCCTAAATAATAAACTTGAGTTAATTTATACTTTCTTAAGAACCTTTTTTAAGTTCATTATTCCTTTTATATCACTTATTTCCATGTCATGAACACTATGTAATTATTTAAGTTAATAACGGTCATTTTAACGATCATTGGTACTTGAATAAAAAATAAACCCTTTATAATTACAAGTTGTTCATGTATCCATTATATCCAGAATTATAATCATGATGTATATATCATATATATCCAGTATACATATGCATTTATAATATTACATAATCATTTAGAGGTAAGAAATGAAATGCACCGTTCATGGAGACGGTAAGTCGTACGTACGCATGAACACTACTTTCATTTCTATTTCATATTTTATAGAATGGAATCATAATGATATAAAGGTATATTATAATTTCAGTATAATATCATATATAATATCATAGTTCTATCCTTTATACGTCCCACATATGGAATTTAACGAATCAAATCACTTTTAGTGGGCGGTAGTCCGCACTTCCTTAAATGAAGATATCACGTTTACCCATAATGGAAACCGTAAAGGTACGCCCAAAATGAAAAATACAGAAGCTTAAGGAAAACATAAACATATTATATATCATATATAATTATAGTGACATCTTAATGGCCACCTTTGAAGGTGTTAAAAGAATGTTGAACAATCATCGTTTCGGGAGGCATAAATTCACCATCCACGGAAACATTATGTCCTTTAACCATTAGATGTAGGTGTGTGTAAGTGTTTCTCAAATACTTCTTAGAAAAATATCCTAGTATATTGAAGATACTATAGTTGTTACAAAATAAATGAATAAAAAGTGTTTAGGGGGTTGGAGAAGCAAAATAAAACAAAAGGACTCAAGTGAAGACATTACCTTAAAATCGGGTAAATCCCGTTGATTTGAGCTCAAAGGCTTATTTGGGAAGACTTATCCCAAAAGTGAGGCTTAAAAGAGTAAGATAGGGAATTCTAGAGACAAAATGGGAAGGGGTTTTCTGAGCCAAAGGCTCTGGAAGTGTGGGTAAGGAGGTAGAGGTGGGAGCCTTTTATAAGAGGAGAGGAGGGGCACTCTTGGAAAGTAAAGAAATGTTACTTTATTTTCAAATGGGTTTCGGATTTTAAAGGTCCAAAATTGATATAATTCGAGGCTAAGGTGATAAGGGTTCTAAATATACCCACCCAATAGGTTTTGGACATGTGTAGGTCTTAGATTTTACATTATCATTCCATTTTATTTAAATCGTCAAAAAATGAGGTCATCGCTGCATCATTATGATGTCATAAATAATTGAATTTATTTAATGTATAAAAATTATAAAAAAAATACTATGATGTAGAAAATAATTTTAGATTTCCAATTACTATTTATAGTCCAAAACATCATTTATGTAGACAAAATTAAAAATATTTTACTTAGGTGATACATTCTTTGTTACATTTAACATTCTTTAAAAAAATAAAAAGATAAAAAGTCACTTTCTCACAAAAGTGATTTCATGGGGCCCCCAAGTTTGGCACATGGCATCCCATGGTCGTCCATGAGACAACCAGTATCCTTAGGACACATTTTGGTGTCATTTTTTGTTATTATGATATTATTTTATTATCCCTAACTACCCAATTACTCATTAATCAAGATAATTAAAGATAATTACCGTCGTTACTATTCATAATTTCCAAAAACAAAAGAGTCTTAATTACATAATTTGGAACCTCTGATTCCAAATATGTAATCCATTTTACCAAATTCCAAACACAGAAATTGCAATAATTTATTTAAAAATAATTCCCGTTGTCAAAACAAATAGCGGGTTTTTTTTAAACAATATCTATGAAAAGTTTGGCATTAGTTTATGCCCAATTCCAAAGTGAAATTAATCCTAATTACAACCATTGGATTAAATGGTAAAAAAATATTCTAATTTAACTTTAAAATCAATTCAAAAGATAATCTAATCATATAAATAAATTAGATTAAAAAGCAGTTTTGATGTAAAATGCAGTATTTTTCATTATTCATTAAAAAATGAACATTGTCAGAAAAATACCAAAAATTTATCCAATGTAAATTTCAATGTCCCAATCATAATGAATATGTTTATTTTGACAAATATAGATTATAAAATTGTCAAAATTTAGATTTAAAAATGGGTTTCCATCAAAAGGCAGTAAAACAATCTTTTAAAAAATATTAGTGTATTCCATGCTTAAGATTGGATTTATTTTCATTTTAAGCCTCTAAAACACTATCTAATTCATTAATAGACATAGATAAAAATATCTATTATTCATTACTTACTTGGGATGTTACATCCTTCCCCCATTTAGAAAATTACGTCCCCGCAATTTATTTACTTATCAAATAAATCGGGGTACTTATCCCTCATTGCATTTTCAGATTCCCACGTTGCCTCGTCCATCATGTGGTTTTTTCACAAAACCTT
This sequence comes from Viscum album, assembly GCA_963277665.1. NCBI lineage: Eukaryota > Viridiplantae > Streptophyta > Magnoliopsida > Santalales > Viscaceae > Viscum > Viscum album. The sequence goes on from OY728164.1 coordinate 691,373,092, forward strand.
TACCTGATGAATCACATTATTCCGTAACACTTTCTCCCTGTGGTCAAGAATCTGGACCGGTTGTTCCTCATAAGATAGGTTCTCTTCCAGCTGAACTACCTCTAGACTCAAAACATGAGATGGATCTGGCATGTACTTTCTCAGCATCGAAACATGAAAAAAATTGTGTACCTTAGATAAACTCGGAGGTAAAGCCACCCGGTATGCAACTGATCCAACTCTCTCAAGAATTTCATATGGTCCAATGAACCTTGGACTCAGCTTTCCTTTCTTACCTAATCACATCACACTTTTCCATGGTGAGGCTTTGAGAAAAACATGGTCACCTACCTCAAAAGTTAGATCCTTCCTCCTGTTGTCTGCATAACTCTTCTGCCTACTCTGAGCTGTTCTCATGTGTTTCTGTATCAGCTGAACTTTTTCTGCCAACTCTTCTACCAATTCTGGTCTCATCAACTTCCTTTCACCCACTTCATCCCAGAAAGCTGGAGTTCGACACCGCTTCCCATATAATGCCTGAAATGGTGCCATCTGTATACTAGAATGAAAACTGTTATTATATGAAAATTCAACCAAAGAAAGATGTTGGTCCCAACTTCCCTGATAATCCATCGAACAATCTCATAGCATATCCTCCAAGGTCTGAATTTTTCATTCTGACTGTCCATCTGATTGAGGATGAAATACTGTACTAAAATTTAATTCAGTACCCAACGACTTCTGAAGGCCTTTCCAAAAGTTAGAAGTGAACCTGGGATCACGATCAGATACAATGGAGAGAGGAACTCCATGTAACCTGACTATCTCTTTAAGATACAAACGGGAAAGTTGATCTAGGGAAAAAGTATCTCGTATAGAAAGGAAATGAGCAGATTTAGTCAAGCAATCAACAATAACCCAGATTGCATTATTACCTCGAGATGTCTTCGGTAATCCCACAACAAAGTCCATGGATATATTCTCCCATTTCCACTCTGGCACTGGTAAAGGCTGAAGCATCCCGTTTGGTAACTGCCACTCTGATTTAACCTGTTGAAAAGTCAAACACTTCACAGTAAAATCAGCAATATCTCTTTTCATTCCATCGCACCAGTAATACTGCCGCAGATCTCTTTACATCATAGTACTGTCAGGATGAACTGAAAACGGAGAACTATGAGCTTCACATAACAACTCTCTCTTCAACTGTGAATCAAAAGGCAAGCACAATCTCTTCCCAAGTCTCAAAACACAATCATTATCAATGTTGAATTCAGGCAACTTACCTTTCTGAACCAGCTCTACCTTTTTCTGCAACTCACTGTCTTGCTTCTGTGCTTGCTTGATTCTATCTGATAGAGATGATCTCACTGATACCTGAAACAAAACAGAAGAACTTCCTACACCAACAACTTCTATGCCAAATTTCATCAAATCCTTAACCAAAGGATCACGTTCCAAATGCAACATTGCTAATGAAGCATTACTTTTTCGACTCAAAGCATCAGCCACTTTATTTTCTTTTCCTGGATGGTAATTAATTGTACAATCATAATCCTTGATTAATTACAGCCATCTCCTCTGTCTCATGTTTAACTCTTTCTGAGTGAATATATACTTTAAACTTTTGTGATCAGTATATATTTCACACTTTACTCTATACAAATGATGCGTCCAAATTTTTAAAGCAAAAACAACAGCAACTAATTCCAAATCATGTGCAGGGTAATTTACCTCATGAGTTTTCAACTGTCGTGAAGCATAAGGAAATACCTAATCATTCTACATTATGAAACAACCAAGTCCTTTCAATGAAGAATCACTGTATATAATAAACTCACCATTCCTGGAAGGTAGTTCCAAAACTGGAGCATTCACAAATCTTCTTTTCAATTCCTGAAAACAATCATCACATTATTTTGTCCAGATAAACTTAACACCCTTCCGAGTTAGCTTAGTCATTGGACTAGATAACTATGAAAAATTTCTAACAAACCTTCGGTAATAGCCTGCCAAACCAAGGAAACTACGAATCTCTGTTAAATTTGTGGGTCTTGGCCATTCTTCAACAACCTTTGTTTTTGTAGGATCAACGGTTATCCCATCTTTAGAAACAATGTGACCAAAGAAAGAAATTTGTTGCAACCAAAACTCACACTTGCTGAATTTTCCATATAGTTTCTTTTCTTTTATGGTTTTCAAGATAACCCTTAAATGTCTTTCATGCTCTTTTTTACTTTTAGATAACACCAAAATATCATTAATGAAAACCACCACAAACTTATCCAAGAACTCATGTAAAATTCTATTCATTAATTCCATGAATACAGTAGGTGCATTGGTTAGCCCAAAAGGCATTACTACAATTTCATAATGGCCATATCTTGTACGGAACGCGGTCTTAAGAACATTTTCTTCCTTTACCTTCAGCTGATGGTACCCCAATCTCAATTCAATCTTTGAAAAATACTGATCTCCCTGGAGCTGATCAAACAAATCATCGATATGAGTCAAAGGATATTTGTTCTTAACAGTGATATTATTCAAGGCTCTATAATCAATGCAAAGTCTCATTGAACCATCTTTATTTTTAACAAATAAAACAGGAGAACCCCATGGTGATGTGCTAGGTCGAATGAAACCTTTCTCTAATAAATCTTTCAATTTCTCCTTCAACTCTAAAAGTTCAATTTGAGCCATTTAATAAGGGGGTTTTGAAATTGGATTAGCATCAGGAACTAAGTCAATAGTGAACTCAACTTCCCGATCTGGTATTATTCCAGGCAACTCATTAGAAAAAACATCAGGATACTCATTTACCACTGGCACATCATTAATCTGAATAGTTCTTTTATTTTCAACGATGTGTGCAAGGTAACATTCATTTCCATCTTTTACAAGTTTCTTGGCCTCTTGATAAGTAATCACCAGTAAGGGTTCATTCTTGTACAAAAACTGAAAGTCTTTCTGAAAAGAAACTTCGTTATCTCTACAGTCAATCTTAGCATGATAAATAGAGAGCCAATACATACCCAGGATAACATCAAACTCTACTAGAGGTAGAACAATAAGGTTTGAAAGTAGGTTCCTTCCACAGATAAGGATAGGAAGATTCTTATAAATTCTTTTTGCCTCAACATTTCCCCCATGTGTTTTTACCACAAGTTCAGGAGTCATTTCTGGAGATGGTATTCCCATTTTACTAGAAAAGGTTTCATAGATGAAATAATGTGTAGACCTCGAATCAAACAACACACTGGAATAATATGTAAAAACAAACAAAGTGCCTGATAAAACTTCATTTGATGGCCCAACATCTGCTGAAGTAGTTGCAAAGGATTTCACCACCCCTTTCTGCTTGTAGTCTAACTGCTTCCCATCACTCAAGCTCTTTGTCGGACACTCGTTTGCATAGTGACCCATCTCATTGCACTTAAAACATTTCACTAACTGTAAATAAAATTTGGTATTACCTTCACCTTGATCTTTTTCAGTGCAATCACGAGCCTTATGTCCCATCTTACCACATCGGTAGAACTTTCCAGAATTCGGAAGACATTCCCCAGCATGCCTTTTGCCACATTTATCACAAACTAGAAACTTAGTTTTCTTACCATCAGAATTTTTTGAAGAATTCATCCCTTTCTCCTGCCACCTTGGTCTCTTCTTCTGCTGGTTGTTATAGAACACTTGATCATCGACAAACTCCATTTACACCTTCTCAGCACATCGAACAAGCTTTTCATAACTTTTAAAATCACAAGAAGCTAATGCCCTTAGATATTTTGGATTTAATCCGGAGTAAAAACGATTGATTTTACTATCAAGGTCTCAGATAAAATTTGGAGCATACCTTTCCAATCGAGTGAACCTTTCTTCATAGGCAGCCACTGAGTCTTCCTTTTGCCTCAATTCCAAGAATTGATTTTCCATCCTAAGTCGAACAGCCTTAGGAAAATACTTCTCAAGAAACATACCTTTGAATTCATCCCAGTCAAGAGAATCAATCTCATCGGCGTCCCTGATATTTTTAACCATAGACCACCACTGATCTGCCTCACCCTCCAAACGGTAAATAGAAAGACTAAAATTTTGATTATCTGAACACCCCATGACATCGAAAATCTTCTCCGGTGATTTAATCCACCCTTCAGCTAACACAGGGTCAGATGATCCTCTGAATGATGGGGGATGTTGCCTCATGAAATGTTCCACCACTGACATGTTCCTCTGCGGTTGATCTGGCTGATCTCGTGCATGGATACCACCACCATTTATCGCTTGAGCCAACTGCGCCATTACTGGAACAAACTATTCAGTTCCAATTCCGACCATCTCAGGATGCTGATTCGGATGGTTATTTCCTTCTGCATGCCTTCCTATCACCGCTTCCCTGTTTCCTCTGTGGAAAAACATTCTGAACAAACATGTCTTAGATGAAGCAACATGGTAATCTTCAAATTCTATATCATTTCAATTTGACCATAAAAAAATATTTTTGGATAATAAATTAATAGAATTCTAACTCCTAAAGTTATCTAAACCGACCTATGATACCAACTATAAGGCCCCAGCCTTAAACCTTACTTAATCTTGAGTTATTACAAGATTATACATTGAGGATCTTTTCGGGTTTAGAGTTTTAGATAATTAGATCATAAAACTTTCATTATATTCCACATATAAACAAAGTGGTTACATAAAGATAGTATTCTTCATTCCCATAAATGGAAACATATTTAAAATAAAACATGGATTCTTTCTTGACACTTCCATGACACTATCATCATATCATGTACCTTTCCCTTGACCTGTGAAAAACATTTCAAAAAACGTGGGATGATCATAAAAATCTCAGTAAGGGATATAAAAATATGGAAAGGAAACATGGGTACATATATACATAAGAATGAAATCATACTTTACCCATAAAACATAAGCACTTTAACATACCTCATAAAATCATGAATAAGTCATAGAAATCATAAGACATAAAGGTAACTTGAGGAATTCATAACATTTTTACGTAGGGAGTAACCCTCTTGGTTACGTTTGGAATACCCATCACAGTATATTCCCTAAATCTTTTCGGAGAAACCTTAACGTTTCACTACTTCGCATTACCCAGTGCATTGGAGAGCTATATCGGGCTCACTCGCCCTTAGTTTATCACGGAACCACCCGTCTTCATAATAATTCCCAAGAACCTCAACATAATCGTATCACATAAAACATGCATAAAGAAAACATAACATTACCACCTTTCAATCACAAGATATTAATACAACACATTGATATGAAAACATTTATGAAAACCATTTTCAATACCAAAATAAAAGAAAAGTAAAACATGGTATTTATTTTTCTTTTAAAAATAATGTATGGCTTGTAGAGGAAGCCGAAACTCAAATAATGGTCATGGCGGCGGAGAAGTCATTGTCGTCGCATACGTATGACAAAAACATTCCCTTTTGTCGTTTAGTAAATGCTTCATATAAAAAAGATTCCTTTTTAATAAATGTAAATGTCAAAGGGGTTTATACACCATATAAAAGAAGGTTGTGTATAAAACAAAATATGCCTCAATGAAAGGTGATTGAGACGAAGTCCTATACCTCGGGTCTGACTTGACTCGATCGTTCTTTAATGTCCTGAATAATAAACTTGAGTTAATTTCTACTTGCTTAAGAACCTTTTTTAAGTTCATTATTCCTTTTATATCACTTATTTCCATGTCATGACCACTATGTAATTATTTAAGTTAATAACGGTCGTTTTAACGATCATTGGTACTTGAGTAAAAAATAAACCCTTTATAATTACAAGTTGTTCATGCATCCATTATATTCAGAATTATAATCATGATGTATATATAATATATATCCAGTATATACATGCATTTATAATATTACATAATCATTTAGAGGTAAGAAATGAAATGCACCGTTCATGGAGACGGTAAGCCGTACGTACGCATGAACGCTACTTTCATTTCTATTTCGTATTTTATAGAATGGAATAATAATGATATAAAGTTATATTATAATTCCAGTATAATATAACATATAATATCATAGTTCCATCCTTTATACGTCCCACATATGGTATTTAACGAATCAAATCACTTTGAGGGGGCGGTAGTCCGCACTTCCTTAAATGAAGATATCACGTTTACCCATAATGGAAACCATAAAGTTATGCCCAAAATGAAAAATACAGAAGCTTAAGGAAAACATAAACATATTATATATCATATATAAATATAGTGACATCTTAATGGACACCTTTGAAGGTGTTAAAAGAATGTTGAACAATCATCGTTTCGGGAGGCATAAATTCACCATCCACTGAAACAGTATGTCCTTTAACCATTAGATTTAGGTGTGTCTAAGTGTTGCTCGAATCCATCTTATAAAAACATCCTAGTATATTGAAGATACTGGAGTTGTTACAAAAGAAATGAATAAAAAGAGTTTAGGGGGTTGGAGAAGCAAAATAAAACAAAAGGACTCAAGTGAAGACATTACCTTAAAATCGGGTAACTCCCTTTGGTTTGAGCTCAAAGGCTTCCTTGGGAAGACTTCTGCCCAAAGTGAGGCTTCAAGGAGTAAGAGAGGGAAGTGGAGAGAGAAAATGGGCAGGGTTTGGCTGAGCCAAAGGCTTTGGAAGTGTGGGTAATGAGGTAGAGGTGGGGGCCTTTTATAAGAGGAGAGGAGGGGCACTCTTGGAAAGTAAAGAAATGTTACTTTATTTTCAAATGGGTTTCGGATTTTAAAGGTCCCAAATTGCTATAATTCGAGGCTAAGGTGATAAGGGATCGAAATATACCCACACAATAGGTTTTGGACATGTGTAGGTCTTATATATTACATTATCTTTCCATTTTATTTAAATCGTCAAATAATGAGGTCATCGCTGCATCATTATGATGTCATAAATAATTTAATTTATTTAATGTCTAAAAATTATAAGAAAAATACTATGATGTATAAAATCTTTTTAGATTTCCAATGACTATTTATAGTCCAAAACATCATTTATGTAGACAAAATTAAAAATATTTTACTTAGGTGATACATTCTTTGTTACATTTAACATTCTTTAAAAAAATAAAAAGATAAAAAGTCACTTTCTCACAAAAGTGATTTCATGGGGCCCCCAAGTTTGGCACAAGGCATCCCATGGTCGTCCATGAGACAACCAGTAGCCTTAGGACACATTTTGGTGTCATTTTTTATTATTATGATATTATTTTATTATCCTTAACTACCTGATTACTCATTAATCAAGATAATTAAAGATAATTACCATCGTTACTATTCATAATGTCCAAAAACAAAAGAGTCTTAATTACATAATTTGGACCTTATAATTCCAAATATTAAATCCATTTTACCAAATTCCAAACACAGAAATTGCAATAATTGATTTAAAAATAATTCCCGTTGTCAAAACAAAGAGCGGGTTTTTTGAAACAATATCTATGAAAAGTTTGGCATTAGTTTATGCCCAATTCAAAAGTGAAATTAATCCTAATGACCACCATTGGATTGAATGGTAAAAATATATTCTAATTTAACTTCAAAACCAATTCAAAAGATAATCTAATCATATAAATAAATTAGATTAAAACGTAGTTTTGATGTAAAATACAGTATTTTTCACTATTCATTAAAAATGAACATTGTCAGAAAAATACCAAAAATTTATCCAATGTAAATTTCAATGTCCCAATCATAATAAATATGTTTATTTTGACAAATATAGATTATAAAATTTTCAAAATTAAGATTTAAAAATGGTTTTCCATCAAAAGGCAGTAAAACAATCTTTTAAAAAATATTAGTGTATTCCATGCTTAAGATTGGATTTATTTTCATTTTAAGCCTCTAAAACACTATCTAATTCATTAATAGACATAGATAAAAATATCTATTATTCATTACTTACTTGGGATGTTACAGATGAAATGTCCAAAATTTAAACCATTTGAATCCTAAACTGAAACTTTCATAGCTTCCTATAATGATTTTTCACTACGAGAGTGTATATAAAAATCCCTAATTGTCTCACATGATTCAAATAATAGACTAAGTACACTAGGATATCATCGATTAAGACTACCATAAACATCTCTATGAAAGGTTTCATGATTCATTCCATGAGTATGATGAACACTAATGGAGATTTCATCATACTGAATAGAATCACTATGTGCTCATAGTGACATAACAGTTCCATATTTTTATATATTCTTCACATACACATAGTTGTTGATATATTGATATAAGTTAAACTATAGAGAACAATAAATATTCTCTTAAATAATCTATGATATCATCAATCCTTAGTGGTGGATATGCATTCCTCACTATTACATGGATTAGGTTCCAATAATCCACACATAACATCATGTTGTGGCCCATATTCATGGAGAATAACATTGGGGATGTATAGGAAAAATAGAAAGTAACACAAATCCTTTCCTATATAGGTTCTCTAAATTCACTATCAACTCCTGATTTTTTATGAGATCCATCTGATATGCTATAATAGATTTCTTGGCCATCCTGTAGTGTGTGTAAATGATGAATTTTATTTCTCATGAAGATGATATCTAGGAACTTCAATATGTAAGATGTCCTCACACTACACCACAACACTTGGAAACTATATTCCAAAAACATCCACATACTCAAGTAAAATAAAATCCATCTATTGAGTAATCAGTTATATCCTCCAAAAAAATATATCATTCTACTTCTCCTAGGTTTCCTTCCAACCCGTGAAGGAAACACTCACTCTGTCTCTATAGATACACCATATTCTCCACCTAAACAGTCAATATAGGCATGCAGAATGGATATAAAATCTATACATAAGTTGAAATCATAAGGAATAATCACTGATACAAGGAGATACCATAAGAATATATTTACTCAAAGTGTCAGATCACACTTTTTGTAGATGTGTTTGATCTCTGAGCAACCTTTGGTGGGGCCCTCTAAGAACAATGGTTGATATAACATATCAACAAAAATTTATAAATCAAGAAACTAAGAAATATTATGAAATTATTTCTTCATGCATATGTATATCAGTAATGAAACTGAAGAAGTGTAGATAATGATCATACCTCTAATCATACTAGTAGCCTTGGGGTCATAGGCCCCAACAACATATACTTGTACCCTCCCTTAACCACCATCTCCCTAAGCCTGGCATTGACCAATTAGGGATGTTTGTGGTAATAAACCATACTTCATACCACCTCCTACTACTATTACTACTCATCTACCATGTCTATATACTTATATACCTACATTATCCTTTCTTTATCTCAATATATTAAGTTTATCGACCATATCTCTATCATCTATTCAACAGGTTTGAGAATACCATGAATGATTTCATCGAACATCGCAGGAGAAACACAATATATCTAATAGCTAAATCGAGACATCCTAAGAGATATGAACCATTGACCCCCTTTTCCTTGGATCATATCTCAATGAATATTTAATTCAGATATCCCTATAACTTTTATTACCTACGTTATGTATAGTTCACATCCCCAACATTCCCACTACCAACACCAATTTTCAATGTCTACTCTTCCAGGAATCTCTCCACTACTAATTATCACTAAAAACTCAATCATAGGTTGTAATACAACTAGTTATCAATGAAACCCCAATATTGTTGTGTTAAATCTACTAAAAGTTCATGTCTCTAAAAAACATTTCTTATTCCATAACGAAGGAGTATCACCAAAAATTAGTAATCATTTTTGAATACTCCTCCGTAATCATAATTCCCTTACACAAATATAGATTCTCCTAGATTCACACTGATTGAAACATGGAGAGGTTGAAATTTACCCAGAATAGATTCTTGATATATGATTATGAGAGATTTATCTCATTATGTGACTGAGTCACCAGAATCAATCATCGCCCAATGAATATTTTAAAAAGACTCATTATAAGGAATTTCATATGTTATTATGTTGGCCTCAAAAGTGAGGTAATTATGGAAACTTCCTCTATCCATTCCTCAGCAATCTAGTGGACTGCCTTTCAGTAAGATCTAGGAAGTGGACACCTGTAAAAATCATGTCATGAACGTAGTCTATGTAATTCCTCGACTATTACTATCGGTATTATGTACTACCCTATTAGTTGTGGTATAACTTGAAACCCAAAAAGAATAATTACTTTATATACAAGCCCCTGTACTAAAGCCCTTCCACATGGTGAATCATCCTCCTGATTATATATTATAATCCTAGCTAGCAACCTTTATGGATCCATCATGATATAATATTTATGTACCAAGAAAATTGAGTATATCTGGGGGTAACACAAGAAGGACATGGAAACCACAACCCATTCCAATATAATGCATGTACAAAATGTTTTCCCCTACAACCATGGTCTACATGAAATGAGGAAAAATATTTTTCTAAAAGTCTTAGTGAATATATATGTTTTCTAGAACAAAAACATTGAAGTCCCTTCCCTAAATGAAGAACTCAAAAATCATCAACGATTGTTTTCAAAAAATGACAACCCAACTTCATAACTATATAAAATTATATTCTATGATCCTAATGTATTACAATGATCTAATATAACTTTTTCATTACTAGACCCATATGATACTTTCTTGTATGTGATAAGGTGAGTGTGACTACCCCATGACCACCTCTAATAGGCTATGGGATAGTGACATGGGCAGAGTAGTCTTATCATACCCATGGGGTGAATTAACTTAATGTTATTGTATGCACAAAATCATATCCAAGCCCATAAAATTATGTGAATGTTGAATCAACTAATTCCATAAATTTACACATAAAATCTATTCTAGATAAGAGTATATGAAAAGTGTGAGAAATAAAAAAATCTAAATACAAGCCCAAACGAAACTGTAATGAATTTTGATATACTAAGAAGGAGGGTACCGATTTCACATGAATCACCTATTAAAAAACTCAGTCGATCTATCCCCATATATTCTCTAGCTAATCTCATACCATCTAGGAAATAATCAAATGGACATTCATCCACAAAATACATGATATGTGAGGTAAAATCCCATGAAGGGGTGAGTATAACAATACCTAATAGGAGACCCAAAAAAAATTAATAATAAACCATATAGAGTAGTCATCTCAATACATTATTGTTCAATATAAAATGATTCATAACAATAATATAATACATATATATAGATAATATATATGAAATCCAAAGTGATCTCATCCAATACTACATGCCATAACATATTATTTGAGGCTTCATGGTAATTCTCATTACCCGATAATATACTCCATGAGCCATGCTATCACTAGGGATGCTCATTAATGAAGTTATGATCAATGGGTCCCACACAGTATGTATCCACTGGATGTCTGAATATCTCATCATACAAGTATGGAATCACATCCAATTACACTAGGGGGAATAATACCCTGCTGGATTAACCTTGTAGATATGGGATTGATTTCATTTACATTGTGGTTGCAATGATACCACGAACCCCATCGTGTAATGAAAAATGATTCAACCTTATTTACATATAGTGATAAAACAATATCTATCCTGTAACATCCCAAGTAAGTAATGAATAATAGATATTTTTATCTATGTCTATTAATGATTAAGATAGTGTTATAGAGGCTTAAAATGAAAATAAATACAATCTTATGCATGGAATACACTAATATTCTTAAAAGATTGTTTTAGTGCCTTTTGATGGCAAACCATTTTTGAATCTATATTTTGACAATCTTATAAACTATTTTTTTCAAAATAAACTTATTCTTTTTGATTGGGACATCAAAATTTACCTTTTGTGAATTTTTGGTATTTTTCTGACAATGTTCATTTTTTTAATGAATATTGAAAAATACTGCATTTTACATCAAAACTGTTTTTTAACCTAATTTATTTATATGATTAGATTATGTTTTGAATTGGTTTTGAAGTGAAATTAGAATATATTTTTACCATTTTATCCAATGGTGGTCATTGGAATCAATTTCACTTTGAAATTAGACTTAAACTGGTGTCAATCTTTTGATACTTATTGTTTTGTAAAAACACGTTTTTTTCTCTGGCAGCGGGAATTAATTATTAAATTAATTAATGTGACTTATATGATTTGAATTTTGTAAAATAGACTTAATTTTTGAATTCTGAATATCAAATATAGATTAGGGTGAATTTTTGGTAATTTGCTGAAAAAACTTCAATTTTTGATGAATAGTGAAACCACTAAGTGTTAATCAAGCAAACTGATTTTTCAGTTAAATGAAAGTTTACCACTAATGTGTATTGAATTTTGAAAATCCGACATACATGGTTATCATTAAGAAGTAAAATGTGGTTCAAAGAGATTAAAATAATTTTTTGGTGAATAGTAACTTATTAAGTTTTTAATCGCGATTAGTGGTAATTAGTGTAGTTTAAGGTATAAATAATGCTTTAATAATATGAAATAACCTAGAAAAATGTCCCAACCTTATTGGTTGTGTAATGGCCGACCAAGACAAGCCATGGGTCAACTTGGGGACCCCATGGAGACATTTTGGTTGGGAAATGACATAAATAACTTTTTATTTAATGTAAAAGTAAAAATGACACAAACATAATATGTTTTACGAAAACTATTTTTACATGGGGTTATAAAGATCAGATATTTGATTATAAATAGTAATTGGAAAGATAAAAAGATTTCCTACATCATAGTATTTTTTTATCATTTTTAGACATTAAATAAATTAAATTATTTATGACATAATAATGATGCAGCGATGACATCATTATTTGACGATTTAAATAAAATGGAAAGACAATGTAAAATATATGAACTAAACATGGCCAAAACCAATTGGATGAGTGGATTTCAAACCCTTATCACCTTATCCACGAATTATATCAATGTGGGACCTTTTAAAACCGAAAAAAAAGTTCAAATAAAGTAATATTTCTTTACTTTCCAAAAGTGCCCCTCCTCTCCTCTTATAAAAGGTCCCCACCTCTACCTCATTTCACACACTACTAAAGCCTTTGGATCGACCAACCCCTGCCCATTTACTCTCTACACATCCCTCTCCTCATCCTAGAGGATTCCCTTTGGGCAGAATCCTTTCAAAGGAAGCCTTTAGGCTCAAATAAAAAGGAGTTACACTTTTTAAGGTAATTCATTCTCTCATGTTCATTTGTTTTATTTTGCTTCTCCAACCCCCTAAACTCTATTTATATACTCCTTTTGTAACAACAACAGTATATTCAATATACTAGGATGTTGTTATAAGATTTATTTGAGCTACACTCTCACACAACTACATCAAATGGTTAAAGAACATACGGTTTCCGTGGATGGCGAAATTCTGCCTCCCGAAACGATGATTGTTCAATACTCATTTAACACCTTCAATGGTGGACATTATGATGTCACTATTTTTATATATGATATATAATATGTTTATGTTTTCCTTAAGCTGCTGTTTTTTTTTCATTTTGGGCATACCTTTATGGTTTCCATTATGGGTAAACACGATATCTTCATTTTAGGAAGTGCGGACTACCGCCCCCTGAAAGTGATTTGATTCGTTAAATACCATATGTGGGACATATAAAGGATGGAACTATGATATTATATATGTTATTATACTGGAATTACAATATACTCTTATATCATTATGATTCCATTCCAGAAATACGAAATAGAAATGGAAGTAGCGTTCATGCGTACGTACGGCTTACCGTCTCCATAAACGGTGCATTTCATTTCTTACCTCTAAATGTGATGTAATATTATAAATACATGTATATGATGAATATATATGATATATATTCTATTCAAATCATTAATATCATTCTGGATATAACGAACCTTTGACCAAATTAACAACATGTAAGTGTAAGAAGTCTATTTTTGACTTAAGAACCAAATACCGACAAAATGAACACTATTAACTTAACTGATTACATGATGTTCATAACATGGTATAAAAGGAATAATGAACTTGAAAAAAGATTCATAAGCAAGTAGAGATTAACTCAAGTTTATTATTCAGGAGATTAAAGAACGGTCGGGTCAAGTCGGATACGAGGTATGGGACTTCGTCTCAATCTCCTTTCATTGAGGCATATTTTATTTTATACACAACTTTCTTTTATACGGTGTATAAACCCCTTTGAATTTTACATTTATTCAAAAGGAATCTTTTTTATACGAAGCATTTACTAAACGACAAAAGGGAATGTTTTTGTCGTACGTATGCGGCGACAATGACTTCTCCGCCTTCGTGACCGTTATTTGAGTTTCGGCTTCCTCTACAAGCCATACCTTCTTTTTAAAAGAAAAATAAATACCATGTTTTACTTTTCTTTTATTTTAGTATTGAAAATGGTTTTCATAATGTTTTTATATCAATGTGTTGTATTGATATCTCGTGATTAAAATGTGGAAATTTTATGTTTCCTTTATGCATGTTTTATGTGATATGATTATGTTATGGTTCTTGGGCATTATTATGAAGACGGGTGGTTCCGTGATAAACTAAGGGAGGGTGAGCCCGTTATAGCTCTCCGATGCATTGGGTAACAGGAAGGAGTGAAACGTTAAGGTTTCTCCGAAGAGATTTTAGGGAATATACTGTGATGGGTATTCCAAACGTAACCAAGAGGGTTACTCCCTACGTAAGAATGTTATGAATGCCTCAAGTTACCTTTATGTCTTATGATTTCTATGATTTATTCATGATTTTATGAGGTATGTTAAAGGGCCTATGTTTTATGGGTAAAGTATGATTTCATTCTTATGTATATATGAACTCATGTTTCCTTTCCATGTTTTTTTTATAACCCATACTGAGTTTTTATGCTCATCCCAAGTTTTTGAAATGTTTTTCACAGGTCAAGGGAAAGGTACATGATAAGATGATAGAGTCAAGGATGTGTCAAGAAATAATCCATGTTTTATTTTAAATGTGTTTCCATTGATGGGAATGAAGAATACTATCTTTATGTAACCACTTTGTTTATATGTGGAATGTAATGCAAGTTTTATGATCTAATTCTCTAAAAATCTAAACCCGAAAAGATCCTCAATGTGTAATCTTGTAATAACTCAAGATTAAGTAAGGTTTAAGGCTGGGGCCTTATAGTTGGTATCAAAGGTCGTTTTAGATAACTTTAGGAGTTAGAATTCTATTAAATGATTATCCAAAAATATTTTTTTTTTGAAATGATATAGCATTTAAAGATTACCATGTTGCTTCATCTAAGACATGTTTGTTCAGAATGGTTTTCCGCAGAGGAAACAGGGAAGCAGTGCTAGGAAGGAATACAGAAGGAAATAACCTTCCGAATCAGCATCCAGAAATGGTCGGAATTGGAACTGAACAGTTTGTTGCAGTAATGGCGCAGTTGACTCAAGCGATAAATGGCGGTGGTATCCATGCACGAGATCAGCCAGAACAACCGCAGAGGAACATGTCAGTGGTGGAACATTTCATGAGGCAACATCCACCATCATTCAGAGGATCATCTGACCCTGTTCTAGCTGAAGGGTGGATTAAAGCACTGGAGAAGATTTTTGATGTCATGGGGGTGTTCAGACAATCAAAAGGTTATTCTTGCTATTTATCGTTTGGAGGGTGAAGCAGATCAGTGGTGGTCTATGGTTAAAAATATCAGGGACGCCGATGAGATTGATGCTCTTGACTGGGATGAATTCAAAGGTATGTTTCTTGAGAAGTATTTTCCTAAGGCTGTTCGACTTAGGATGGAAAAGCAATTCTTGGAATTGAGGCAAGAGGAAGACTCAGTGGCTGCCTATGAAGAAAGGTTCACTCGATTGGCAAGGTATGCTCCAAATTTTATCCGGGACCTTGATAGTAAAATCAATCGTTTCTACTCAGGATTAAAGCCAAAGTATCGAAGGGCATTAGCTTCTCGTTAGTTCAAAAGTTATGAAAAGCTTGTTCGATGTGCTGAGAAGGTGGAAATGGAGTTTGCCGATGACCAAGTTTTCTATAACAACCAGCAGAAGAAGAGACCGAGGTGGCAGGAGAAAGTTAAGAATTCTTCAAAAAAGTCTGATGGTAAGAGAACTAAGTTTCCAGTTTGTGATAAATGTGGCAAAAGGCATGCTGGGGAATGTCTTCTGAATTCTGGGAAGTGCTACCGATGTGGTAAGATGGGACATAAGGCTCATGATTGCACTGAAAAGGATTAAGGTGAAGGTAAGAACAAATTTTATTTACAGTTAGTGAAATGTTATAAGTGCAATGATATGGTTCCCTATGCAAACGAGTGTCCGAAAAGGATCTTGAGTGATGGGAAGCAGTTAGACTACAAGCAGAAAGGGGTGGTGAAATCCTTTGCAACTACTTCAGCAGATGTCGGGCCATCAAATGAAGTTGTATCAGGTACTTTGTTTGTTTTTTTCAGATTATTCCAGTGTGTTGTTTGATTCGGGGTCTACACATTCTTTCATCTCTGAAACCTTTTCTAGTAAAATGGGAATACCATCTCAAGAAATGACCTCTGAACTTTTGGTAAAAACACCTGGGGGAAGTGTCGAGACAAAAAGAATTTATAAGAATCTTCCTATCCTTATCTGTGGAAAGAACCTACTTGCAAACCTTATTGTTCTACCTCTAGTAGAGTTTGATGTTATCCTGGGTATGGATTGGCTCTCTATTTACCATGCTAAGATTGACTGTAGAGCTAAAGAAGTTTCTTTTCAGAAAGACTTTCAGTTTGTTTACAAGAATGAACCCTTACTTTTGATAACATATCAAGAGGTCGTGAAACTTGTAAAAGATAGAAATGAATGTTACCTTGCACACGTCGTTGAAAATAAAGGAACTATTCAGATTAATGATGTGCCAGTGGTAAATGAGTATCCTGATGTTTTTCCTGATGAGTTGCCTGGAATAATACCAGATCGGGAAGTTGAGTTTACTGTTGACTTAGTTCCTGATGCTAATCAAATTTCAAAACCCCCTTATCGAATGGCACAAATTGAACTTTTAGAGTTGAAGGAGAAATTGCAAGATTTATTAGAGAAAGGTTTCATTAGACCTAGCACATCACCATGGGGTGCTCCTGTTTTATTTGTTAAAAAGAAAGATGGTTCTATGAGACTTTTCATTGATTATAGAGCCTTGAATAATATCACTGTTAAGAACAAATATCCTTTGCCTCATATCGATGATTTGTTTCATCAGCTCCAGGGAGCTCAGTTTTTTTCAAAGATTGACTTGAGATCGGGGTACCATCAGCTGAAGGTAAAGGAGGCAGATATTCCGAAGACCACGTTCCGTACGAGATATGGCCATTATGAATTTGTAGTAATGCCTTTTGGGCTAACCAATGCACCTGCTGTATTCATGGACTTAATGAATAGAATTTTCCATGAGTTCTTGGATAAGTTTGTGGTGGTTTTCATTGATGATATTTTGGTGTTTTCTAAAAGTAAAGAGGAGCATGAAAGACATTTAAGGGTTATCTTGCAAACCTTAAAAGAAAAGAAATTGTATGGGAAATTCAGCAAGTGTGAGTTTTGGTTGGAACAAATTTCTTTCCTTGGTCACATTGTTTCTAAATATGGAATAATTGTTGATCCTACAAAAACAAAAGTTGTGGAAGAATGGCCAAGACCCACAAATGTAACCGAGATTCGTAGCTTCCTTGGTTTGGCGGGCTATTACCGAAGGTTTGTTAGAAATTTTTCACGGTTATCTAGTCCAATGACTAAGCTTACTCGGAAGGGTGTTAAGTTTATCTGGACAAAATAATGTGATGATTGTTTTCAGGAATTGAAAAGAAGATTGGTGAATGCTTCAGTTTTGGAACTACCTTCTAGGAATGGTGAGTTTGTTATATACAGTGATGCTTCATTAAAAGGACTTGGTTGCGTCCTAATGCAGAATGATCAGGTAATTGCTTATGCTTCACGACAGTTGAAAACTCATGAGGTAAATTACCCTACACATGATTTGGAATTAGCTGCTGTTGTTTTTGCTTTAAAAATTTGGAGGCATCATTTGTATGGAGTAAAGTGTGAAATATATACCGATCACAAAAGTTTAAAGTATATATTCACTTAGAAAGAGTTAAACATGAGACAAAGGAGATGGTTGGAATTAATCAAGGATTATGATTGTACAATTCATTACCATCCGAGAAAACCAAATAAAGTGGCTGATGCTTTGAGTCGAAAAAGTAATGCTTCATTAACAATGTTGCGTTTGGAACGTGATCCTTTGGTTAAGGATTTGATGAACTTTGGCATAGAAGTTTTTGGTGCAGGAAGTCCTTCTGTTTTGTTTCAGGTATCAGTGAGATCATCTCTATCAGATAGAATCAAGCAAGCACAGAAGCAAGACAGTGAGTTGCAGAAAAAGGTAGAGCTGGTTCAAAAAGGTAAGTTGCCTGAATTCAACATTGATAATGATTTCGTTTTGAGATTTGGGAAGAGATTGTGTGTGCCTTGTGATTCACAGTTGAAGAGAGAGTTGTTATGTGAAGCTCATAGTTCTCCGTTTTCAGTTCATCCGGGCAGTACTAAGATGTATAGAGATCTGCGGGAGTATTACTGGTGGGATGGAATGAAAAGAGATATTACTGATTTTACTGTGAAGTGTTTGACTTGTCAGCAGGTTAAAGCAGAGCGACAGTTACCGAAAGGGATGCTTCAGCCTTTACCAGTGCCAGAGTGGAAATGGGAGAATATATCCATGGACTTTGTTGTTGGATTACCGAAGACATCTCGAGGTAATAATGCAATCTGGGTTATTGTTGATCGCTTGACCAAATCTGCTCATTTCCTTGCTATACGAGATACTTTCTCTCTTGATCAACTTTCCCATTTGTATCTTAAAGAGATAGTCAGGTTACATGGAGTTCCTCTCTCCATTGTATCAGATCGTGATCCCAGGTTTACTTATAACTTTTGGAAAGGCCTTCAGAAGTCGTTGGGTACTGAATTAAATTTTAGTACAGCTTTTCATCCTCAATTAGATGGGCAGTCAGAACGAACAATTCAGACATTGGAGGATATGCTACGAACTTGTTCTATGGATTATCAGGGAAGTTGGGACCAACATCTTTCTTTGGTTGAGTTTTCATATAATAACAGTTTTCATTCCAGTATACAGATGGCACCATTTCAGGCATTATATGGGAAGCGGTGTCAAACTCTAGATTTCTGGGATGAAGTGGGTGAAAGAAAGTTGATGGGACCAGAATTGGTAAAAGAGATGGCAGAAAAAGTTCAGCTGATTCAGAAACACATGAGAACAGCTCAGAGTAGGCAGAAGAGTTATGCGGATAACCGGAGGAAGGATCTATCTTTCAAGGTAGGTGATCATGTTTTTCTCAAGGTTTCTCCTTGGAAAAGTGTGATGAGATTTGGTAAGAAAGGAAAGTTGATTCCAAGGTTCATTGGACCATACGAAATTCTGGAGAGAGTTGGATCAGTTGCATACCGAGTGGCTTTACCTCCGAGTTTATATCAGGTACACAATGTTTTTCACATTTCGATGTTGAGAAAGTATATGCCAGATCCATCTCATGTTTTGAGTCCAGAGGTAGTTCAGCTGGAAGAGAACCTATCTTATGAGGAACAACCGGTCCAGATTCTTGACCACAGGGAGCAAGTGTTACGGAATAAGGTGATTCATCAGGTAAAGGTTTTGTGGAAAAACCACATGATTAAAGAGGCAACATGGGAATCTGAAAATGCAATGAGGGATAAGTACCCCCATTTATTCGATAAGTAAATAAATTGTGGGGACGCAATTTTCTAAAGGGGGGAAGGATGTAACATCCCAAGTAAGTAATGAATAATATATATTTTTATCTATGTCTATTAATGATTAAGATAGTGTTATAGAGGCTTAAAATGAAAATAAATACAATCTTATGCATGGAATACACTAATATTCTTAAAAGATTGTTTTAGTGCCTTTTGATGGAAAACCATTTTTTAATCTATATTTTGACAATTTTATAAAATATGTTTGTCAAAATAAACTTATTCTTTATGATTGGGACATCAAAATTTACCTTGTGTGAATTTTTGGTATTTTTCTGACAATGTTCATTTTTTTAATGAATAGTGAAAAATACTGCATTTTACATCAAAACTGCTTTTTAACCTAATTTATTTATATGATTAGATTATATTTTGAATTGGTTTTGATGTGAAATTAGAATATATTTTTACCATTTTATCCAATGGTGGTCATTGGAATCAATTTCACTTTGAAATTAGACTTAAACTGGTGTCAATCTTTTGATACTTATTGTTTTGTAAAAACACGCTTTTTGCTCTGGCAGCGGGAATTAATTATTAAATTAATTAATGTGACTTATATGATTTGAATTTTGTAAAATAGACTTCATTTTTGAATTCGGAATATCAAATATAGCTTAGGGTGAATTTTTGGTAATTTTCTGAAAAACTTCAATTTTTTATGAATAGTGAAACCACTAAGTGGTAATCAAGAAAACTGATTTTTCAGTTAAATGAAAGTTTACCACTAATGTGTATTGAATTTTGAAAATCCTACATACATGGTTATCATTAAGAAGTAAAATGTGGTTCAATGAGATTAAAATAATTTTTTGGTGAATAGTAACTTATTAAGTTTTTAATCGCGATTAGTGGTAATTAGTGTAGTTTAAGGTATAAATAATGCTTTAATAATATGAAATGACCTAAACACATTTCCCAACCTTATTGGTTGTGTAATGGCCGGCCAAGACAAGCCATGGGTCAACTTGGGGACCCCATGGAGACATTTTGGTTGGGAAATGACATAAATAACTTTTTATTTAATGTAAAAGTAAAAATGACACAAACATAATATGTTTTAAGAAAACAATTTTTACATGGGGTTATAAAGATCAGATATTTGATTATAAATATTAATTGGAAATCTAAAAAGATTTCCTACATCATAGTATTTTTTTTATGATTTTTAGACATTAAATAAATTAAATTATTTATGAAATAATAATGATGGAGTGATGACATCATTATTTGACGATTTAAATAAAATGGAAAGACAATGTAACATATATGAACTACACATGGCCAAAACCAATTGGATGAGTGGATTTAGAACCCTTATCACCTTATCCACGAATTATATCAATGTGGGGCCTTTTAAAACCGAAAAACATTTTCAAATAAAGTAATATTTCTTTACTTTCCAAAAGTGCCCCTCCTCTCCTCTTATAAAAGGCCCCCACCTCTACCTCATTTCACACACTACTCAAGACTTTGGCTCGGCCAAACCCTGCCCATTTACTCTCTCCACATCCCTCTCCTCATCCTATAGGATTCCCTTTGGGCAGAATCCTTTCAAAGGAAGCCTTTAGGCTCAAATCAAAAGGAGTTACACTTTTTAAGGTAATTCATTCTCTCATGTTCATTTGTTTTATTTTGCTTCTCCAACCCCCTAAACTCTTTTTATTTACTCCTTTTGTAACAACAACAGTATATTCAATATACTAGGATGTTGTTATAAGATTTATTTGAGCTACACTCTCACACAACTACATCAAATGGTTAAAGAACATACGGTTTCCATGGATGGCGAAATTCTGCCTCCCGAAACGATGATTGTTCAATACTCATTTAACACCTTCAATGGTGGCCATTATGATGTCACTATTTTTATATATGATATATAATATGTTTATGTTTTCCTTAATATACTGTTTTTTTTCATTTTGGGCATACCTTTATGGTTTCCATTATGGGTAAACACGATATCTTCATTTTAGGAAGTGCGGACTACCGCCCCCTGAAAGTGATTTGATTCGTTAAATACCATATGTGGGACATATAAAGGATGGAACTATGATATTATATATGTTATTATACTGGAATTACAATATGCTCTTATATCATTATGATTCCATTCCAGAAATACTAAATAGAAATGGAAGTAGCGTTCATGCGTACGTACGGCTTACCGTCTCCATGAACGGTGCATTTCATTTCTTACCTCTAAATGTGATGTAATATTATAAATACATGTATATGATGAATATATATGATATATATGCTATCCAAATCATTAATATCATTCTGGATATAACGAACCTTTGACCAAATTAACAACATGTAAGTGTAAGAAGTCTATTTTTGACTTAAGAACCAAATACCGACAAAATGAACACTATTAACTTAACTGATTACATGATGTTCATAACATGGTATAAAAGGAATAATGAACTTGAAAAAAGATTCATAAGTAAGTAGAGATTAACTCAAGTTTATTATTCAGGAGATTAAAGAACGGTCGGGTCAAGTCGGATACGAGGTATGGGACTTCGTCTCAATCTCCTTTCATTGAGGCATATTTTATTTTATACACAACTTTCTTTTATACGGTGTATAAACCCCTTTGACTTTTACGTTTATTCAAAATGAATCTTTTTTATACGAAGCATTTACTAAATGACAAAAGGGAATGTTTTTGTCGTACGTATGCGGCGACAACGACTTCTCCGCCGTCGTGACCGTTATTTGAGTTTCGGCTTCCTCTACAAGCCATACCTTCTTTTTAAAAGAAAAATAAATACCATGTTTTACTTTTCTTTTATTTTAGTATTGAAAATGGTTTTCATAATGTTTTTATATCAATCTGTTGTATTGATATCTCGTGATTGAAATGTGGAAATTTTATGTTTCCTTTATGCATGTTTTATGTGATATGATTATGTTATGGTTCGTGGGCATTATTATGAAGACGGGTGGTTCTGTGATAAACTAAGGGTGGGTGAGCCCGTTATAGCTCTCCGATGCATTGGGTAACGCGAAGGAGTGAAACGTTAAGGTTTCTTCGAAGAGATTTTAGGGAATATACTGTGATGGGTATTCCAAACGTAACCAAGAGGGTTACTCCCTACGTAAGAATGTTATGAATGCCTCAAGTTACCTTTATGTCTTATGATTTCTATGATTTATTCATGATTTTATGAGGTATGTTAAAGGGCCTATGTTTTATGGGTAAAGTATGATTTCATTCTTATGTATATATGAACTCATGTTTCCTTTCCATGTTTTTTTTATAACCCATACTGAGTTTTTATGCTCATCCCAAGTTTTTGAAATGTTTTTCACAGGTCAAGGGAAAGGTACATGATAAGATGATAGAGTCAAGGATGTGTCAAGAAATAATCCATGTTTTATTTTAAATGTGTTTCCATTGATGGGAATGAAGAATACTATCTTTATGTAACCACTTTGTTTATATGTGGAATGTAATGCAAGTTTTATGATCTAATTCTCTAAAAATATAAACCCGAAAATATCCTCAATGTGTAATCTTGTAATAACTCAAGATTAAGTAAGGTTTAAGGATGGGGCCTTATATATCCAATGAAAAAAATAATATATTGTAAAAATAGTATTTCATGTATTTAATGTTGTACTATAACCTAATAGAAAAGGAAAAAGTCACTACACTCAAATTTTCCTGGTTTATACTAAATAAATTAATGGTTCTAATCTCTCTCAATGAGAGTAAATAGAATTTAATAGTTGTATACATTGTTTCATTAAAACCATAAGTCTTATTGAATATATCTATTTAATATGGAATATAATCCTCCCTATACATGACTTGTCCCATAGGGTACATAATGTGTACAGGTTACTCGAAGCCTTTCCCATTATTTCTATTTATTCCAACATATTCTCAGTTGGGTTTATGTATAGTGGTTGTACTTTTGTACATATCTATGTCTGAGTAACAGATCTTTCATGTGTATACTACCTATTTCATTATACTTGTATGATCCTATTGTAATCAACCATATTCTCTATGTATTATTTTTATATATTATATGGATTAATTTTTAGACCAGGCGCTGATACGACATGCGATTCTAAGGCCCAATGTTTCTATAATAAATGATTGAAATGAATTAAATATATTAAATAAAAATTTACACAGTTTCCCCCAAAAAATATGAATAACTCTAGAATGGGGGATTAGATCAGAAATCTAGGTGCACTATTTTGTTTAGAATACGGGTTTTATTATAGTCAAGACATAACATTTTTTACCGTGTTTAGTTTGTGATAAATTAATTGAAGGTGTAAATGAATGAAACAAATTTTATAATTAATCTGTTATTTTATTATGAAATTGGGACTATTTTCTCATTTAAATTTATGGTTATAGGATTTACTCAGTTTTTTCACTCAAACCCTAGAGATTTAGATAAATGTTTGAGATAAATGTTGGTGAACAATGATGGATCGATATCTGATTATCATTTGTTGCACCAAGGAAGTTTCTGGATATCATCAATGACGGAAACACAAAACTGTTCTTTATCAATGATCAATCCAAACTCTAGGTAGGATGCTTCTCTTTTTTACTTTCACCCCATTTCATAATCTTGGATGAACATGGATCAATTCAATGAAAATAATTTATACATGCATCATCAGTTGATATATTTTGATTGAATTTTATAAATATTCATTTTCTTTTACCTTTGTTTTTTCCTTCTTTAATGAATAAAATTAGGCCAAACAGATAATAGATGAGGTTCATTCCTCACATTATATAGCCTATGGATTTCTCCTGAATTTATACTCTTGATCATTGTTTGTATTTATTTTGGCCAACATTTCAACCAATACCTAGTTTCTAACAGTGGAGTGATCATTAATTGGACCAAATATATTGAAACCTCATGTATAAAACATGATGGAATTTGAGGTTTGGGAATCAATGATGATAGTGGATGGATCGGGGCAGAATGAGACTAGATCAAGGGTTCTTCATCATCCGAGGTAGAGTATGTAACGACCAAATCATTTATGAATAAAATTACATTTTCTAATGTCTTATTTATAAGGAAAACACATTCACTCCTTTTTTTAAATAGGTTTAAATAACTTTTAAGAATAATTACTATTGATAATATAGCCATTGAACAATGATCGAATTCCTAGTATAAATATAGGGGTTGTTACAAATCCTTTTGACACTGAAAATGTGATGGCGTTGACCAATAAGATCATTTCCATTGAATCTCATTTATCATATCTCCTGAGGGAGAAAAAATTTATTGGATTTTTCCTAGACAAAGTCCAAGCTGATATCGAGAAACATAAGCATGAGCGAAACCATTTACAGAATAATTTCAAGCTCATCGAGATCACAACCCAAACAATGATCATCGAATGACCCCTTGAAAGCCCCACCATCAAACACTTTACACTTAGAGAGTATGCTAGTTCAATAATGGGATATTTATCATGACCCTAGAATTATTATTATTTATATTATTTGCGAATATAATAATGACTATACATTAATTTTATATTGTTACTTTGTAAATGATTTTTAAATCACAAAAAATATTTTTTGGTTAGTATTCAAATTCAATTTGAAAATCTATTTTGATGTGTTAATAGATTTTTGAATTATATAATATTTTAATAAATTATTATTATTAAATTCAGTTTCTAATATATAAATGATTGGATAACTTTTATGAAGTCATATGTAATTTTTATTGTGGTTCTAAAACTATTTTTTTCAAAACCCGCGAATTTTCAATAAATGTCAATTTTTATTTTAAAAGTAAAAATTCGCATATTTAGAAAAAAATTTAGAAAAAATGAATATTATCTTAGAAATCAGGATAGTGAAATTATACAATGGTGATTTTTTTGTAATTTTATGAGATAATTGATTTTTTGGTTAAAAATTAAATACTTTATGAATATATAATGTCTTTTATATAATAATAATGACCCAATAGTGAAGTAATAAAATACTATAAAAAGGTATATTCGGAAAACATAATTTTTACCTCCAAAATAATGTTATTTTTTATTTTTTTTGATTAATTTTGTAATACCTTAGTGGACATCCAAGACATATAAAATATTTTAACATTTTTAAAATGATTTCCATGATAGTTTGAAACACCTCCACATAAGAAAGGATTATATTTTAATATTTTTGACCCTTTGCCTTATAAAATATTTTATATCACTCTCCTTTGGTAGAAACCATAGTCATAAACCTTGGGATGGTTTGAGTTATTGAATATTTTAAGGTGTACTATCCAAAACCTAAATAATAAATAATTCCCTCTCATTTCTTATATAAAACCTCCCAATATCCCATTTCACTTCACTCAAACCATTTATTAATTGACCAATATCTACCCCATACTCCCTAAAGTCTTCCAAAGGTGATCCCATGCTCCAAAGAAGCCTCTCCCAAGCCATTGGGATCACACTTCCAAGTAAGGGATCCCCACTTTCCTCTCATCCTTTCAAATTATAGCATCTTATTTTGAAATTAGTTCATAAAATTTTGAGTGGTTATAATTTAATTATTTTTATTATCATTATATTAAAGTAAATTTTATGTTATTTTAATGAGGGGTTATTTATCCTCCCTCATTTTGACCCTTACCTAAGTCGTTTCTATGCCAAAATTTCGTAAGGGATCTTCCACCCTCCTCCTTTAGCAAGCATTCTTTTCATGTTATGTCTTTTGATTAATTATATTAATATGTTGGTAAATGTTATTAAATATCATCCCTACATCCTATTTGATTTATAAATCCTGATATATCCTTTAACACTCATTTATTTCTCTTATTAACCCTTATGTACTCTTGTTTCCATGCCGATTTTTTTGTAAGGGATTCCTTCCTTTCTCATTTTTGTCCAAGTTTCTTTATGTTTTTATACCCATTTATTTTCAATTAAAAATATTGGTGTATTTTTTAGATCCTCCCCCATACTATCATCATTATTTTTTACTGATGATATACCACGTTCTCTCTCATTAAATTCTTTCTTGTGCACTCATTTCCATGCTAAATTTATATAAAGGGTTTCTCTCTTCCTATTTCCATTCAAGTGTTTCTCCCACATTATGAATCTAAATTTTATTTCATATGTTGATATATTATGTACCATAATCCCCTTACATCCTATTTCATCTATAGATTATGATAGACCCCTTTTCCCTCTCATCAACCCAACATATGAATTTCTATATGATGACGTTGTGCTGTCGAAATTGTACCAGAATCTTCCAAGACAAAATTATGGTGTAGTGAGTACCATAACAATTTATCAATAAAGGGTATTTACCTTTATGAACATATACATATTGAATGGTACTTCCATGTATGTATTCCATATTTCTTTATCTTGTAATAACTTATGATATGGAATGATTCCATGTTATATGATCCATGTGTCCCAAAAATGCATTAAATTAAATGTTTATAAAGGGTGCACCCTGATAACGCTCCAATGCATTGGATAATGTTTAGTATCCTGATACGCCATGTAAAATGGGGGATTAATCATGCTAATATATGTGTAATGAGGGTTTACTCATTCTAATTCAAGTTCAATGAGGGTTTAATCCGGTTTATCCTTATGAAATGAGGGTTTACTCATGCTAATTCACATGAAATGTGGGTTTACTCATCTAATACATGTAAAATGAGCCTTGTATCATGATAATATCATTTTTTATTTCATTGAAACATTTCCATGTAATGATAATCATGCTATATCATGACTTTATTTTCATTTATTTCTTATGATTCATTGATATTTATATTGCATAACATGTATTATATTCTTCATATTATGCCTTGTTTACACCCTTACTGGGATTTAATAATCACCCCTTTCTTATGTATATAATCATGTTATCCCATGAATTGTTATGTAAGATGGAATGAGTTGTTCATTTTAAAGAGGATTGAAATAATGATGTTGTATTTCATGTTTTAAGTTGTTAAGTAATGCTCCTAATTTCCCAAGATAGTAGACATCATGATTATGAGAGTTTTCTTAGATACAAGATTTTTTTAATAATTCATGATTAAGTGTGTATTAAAGAGTAGGGTGGTTATTGTTTGTATCAGAGGATAGGTTCAATTATTTTTGGTATTAGGATTAGAAAACCATAGTGAAAGACTTATAGATAAGACTATGTATACAGAAAACATCCCAAAATTTTGGTGGGTATAGAGTAAGTGGTTTATGAAAAAAATACCTCCATGTCTGAATGAAAACAAGTATAGGTGGCTCTGGAATAGATGTATCTAGGGGTAAACCCCAAAAACACAGATTTGAGCTAGTCTTGAATGAGAACTGGTGCATGAAAACGGGCCTTGATGCACTCTTGGATCGACACTTCTGGGATATATGCTTATGTAAATTCATAATCATAGTATGAACCATTATTAAGTGAGATGAAATCCCATAATAATATATTTTAAGAGATATATCATTGAAAATATAGATTTATGGTAATAAATTTATAAGTTATGGAGATAAATGTAATTAATATGTTATCCCTTTAAGGTCATTTTATTCTCCTTTATTTGTTAAAAATATTAAGACACTCAGCCCTAATTTTCCTTTTATTATAGACAATGGCTATTAACATGAGGATTGTGGATACCAACCGATGTGAAAGGAAATATGATGAATGTCTCAATGAGATTCCCAATCAAATGGGAGATCAAGTAAGAAATATAGTTATTATACCAAACCAGCTATAAAAAAACATGATTAATAATTGAAACTTTATTGAATTCCCAAGGAAAAAAGAGGAAAGGGAATATTAAATCTCATGAAAATCCATGTGATATTTTTTTATAAGGGGAAGAAGATCCAATTTCTTTCGTGCAAAAAGTGTGGAATGAGGCACTATGGTAAATGTCACAAATGTGCTAGGAGATGTTTTATGTGCGGAAAGGAAGGGAACAAAGTATCCAATTTCCATGAAAGAATAGATAATGTAATGGATGGAAATAGAGTTCCATCAAAGGAATCTTACACATTTCAGTGGTATAAATGTAGAAAAGTTGGGAATTACCCAAGATAATGATCTATTGAAAGGGATGAGAAGCATAATGAACATCAACAATCCCCATGATTAGGGGGAATGGGATGTCCTATGCTAAGAAGGATAATGATGAAAGAATTAAATGTAAAAACTAATTTAATGTAGTGTATGTCGTAATGTATTTAAATTTATGTCTTATTAGTATATCCTTTATGTTTTCTATGAACACTGAGCCCCCAGAAGAAATGATAGTAAATAAATAGGGAAAAACTTCTGTATGTGTTGTATCACATGTTGAAGATTGTGGGAATGTTCTTATTGAACATTTTATAAGTCTATATTCGGAGGAATTTAAGGAAAAAAATGAAAAATTCATTTCCTATGCTTCAAGGAAATTGAAAGTTCATGAGGAGAACTATCCAACACATGATCTAGAGTTTACTGCAAAAACAATAGATTTGGAAATTTGGTGACATTACATCTTTGGGGAGAAGTGAAAAATATATATAGATAACAAAATACTCAAGAATATATTATCATATAGAGAGTTGAACATCTGCCAAAAAATATGGTCAGAGCTGATCAAAGGCCATGAATTCTCAATCCATTACCACCTTGGGAAAGAGAACAAGGTGACAGATGCTCTAAGTAGAAAGGACTCAATGATTCTATCATTGATTATAATTGAAAAGGATCCAATATTTTATATTTGATGAAGCTAGAAATGGGAATCCTAAATAAGGGAACATAATCAATCATTTCACCAATGAATTCTCAATCATATCATTTTTAATTTTTAAAGGATGCGAAAAAGGATGATGATGGAATTCATAAGAATTTTGAAACTATTAGAAAATGTAAATCATTGGAGTTCAATGTTAATGAAGAAGGACTTGTGATATTTGGGTTATGACAATGTGTTCCATCAAATCCAGAGTTAAAAAATTATCTTTTAGAGGATGCACATTGTTTGAATTTCCCCATTCACCTAGGAAACATGAAAATGTATCGACATCTCTGAGAGAATTATTGGTGGCATAACATAAAGAATTAGATCGCTGAGTATACATCAAAGGGTCTAGTATGTCATTAATTTAAGGCTGAGAGGCAGAAGTCTACATGGATGAGGCAACCACTACCCATACCAACATGAAAAATGTATAAAATCACCATGGACTTTGTCACTTTCCTTCCGAAGATATCCAAATGAAATAATACTATATGGATTATTGTGGATCTTCTTATAAAGACTACACACTTCATTACAATTTGGGATTATTTCTCATTGGATCAAATGGAATAAATATACATAAGATAAATGGTAAGGCTGAAAGTTCTAGAACAACCGATTATATCTGATCGATATTCAAGATTCACCTATAAGTTATGGAAGAGTCTCTATCATTATATGAATTCTGAGATAAACTATAGTATAGATTATCATCTTCAAACTAATGTCCAATCTCATAGGACTATCCAAAAACATTAGGACATGTTGATATCATGCTCAATGGACTTCAAAAGAGGATGTGACCAACATCTTCCTCTGGTAGAGTTCTCTTACAACATAAGTTTTCACTCAAGCATCTAAATAGCACCTTATGAAGCCCCTTATGGGAAGAGGTGTAGAACAAAAACATGTTGGGATGAATTTGGGGATCAAAAACTTCTTGGTCTAGAAATGGTTGATGAAATGGTGGAGAAGGTTAAGACTATACAACATCACATTAAATATTCTCAGAGTTGACAAAAGGGCTATGCTGACAATCGTTGATGAGATCTAAAATTTGATTTCGGAGACATGGTATTCCACTGCATATTACCATGGAAGAGGGTTATGAAATTTGGGAAGAAGGGAATGTTAGTCCAAGGCACATCAGCCCTATTGAGATCCTAGATCGCATTGGAGCAGTGGACTATTGACAAGAACTCCAACCAAACTTATCTCTAGTATATGATGTATTCCATTTATCACTCTTGAAAAAGTACATACTTGAATTACTGCATTTACTCAATCTAGTGGTGGTACTATTGGATAATGTCTTCTTCTATGAAGAGAAGATGGTGAATATATTAGATCATATGGAAAAATATCTATGTAATAAAAAAATTCCCCTCATCAAAGTGTTGTGGAGGATACACAAGTTTGATAAAGCAATGCGGGACTGGAGGAAGTGATGATGCCAAGTTACCCTAATTTGTTTTAGTGTGAGAAAAGGAAATTTTGATGGAGAAATTACTAAAGGGGGGAATGTTGTAATGACTTTATCATTTATGAATAAAATTCAATTTATTTTAATGCCGTATGGATATAGAAAACATAATAACTCTTTTTCTATTTTTAGGTTCAAATGACCGTTAATAATTATTACCATTGATAATATAGTCATTGAATAGTGATCACATTACTAGTATAAATATATCAT
Organism: Viscum album; assembly: GCA_963277665.1. Classification (NCBI taxonomy): domain Eukaryota; kingdom Viridiplantae; phylum Streptophyta; class Magnoliopsida; order Santalales; family Viscaceae; genus Viscum; species Viscum album. The sequence goes on from OY728164.1 coordinate 691,404,400, forward strand.
TTTTACAAATCCTTTTGACCCAGACAAAGGATGTGTTGGGCTCAACCAATAGTAGCATTACCATTGAAGCCCATTTTTCAGATCTTTCTGGGGAGATTTCATTTCTGGGAATTTCCCATGAGAAAGCCTAAGCCTAAATCCAACAACATAAGTATGAGGAAAACCATTTGTGGGAGAAGTTCAAACTCATTGTGATCACGACCCAAACCATGTTCACCGAAGGACCCCTTGAAATCCCCACCATCAAGCACCTTACACTTAGGGAATATGCTGGTGTGATAAATGGATATGTATCAAGACCATAGAATTATTGTTATGTACATTATTTTTTTATATAATAATGAAAATTCTTTCATTTTATTTTTATTACATTTTATATGAATTTTAAAGCAAAAATTGTATTTATTTGTTAGTATTCAAATTCAAATAAAAAATCTAAATTGGAAAATTAATGGATTTTTGAATTAAATAATATTGTAATAAAATATTATTATTAAATTGATTTTATTAAATATAAATTAGCATATAATTTTTATGAATTCTAATGTAATTTTTTTAATTTTTAAAAACTATTTTTTCCAAAAAAAAATGAATTTTCAATAAATATCAGTTTTTACTTTAAAAGTAAAAATTCACATAGTTTGAAAATTATTTAGAAAAAATTAATTTTATTTTTTTAATTAGGATGTCGAAATTATCCAATGATGAATTTATCTAAATTTTTCAAGACAATCAAATTTTTGGTTAAATATTAAATACCGTATAAATATATAATGTGTTTTATGAAATAATAATGAAAAAATAGTAATTTAGTAAATTAATATAAATTTTATATTCTTCCAATATATGTTTTATCTTTAAAATAATGTGATATTATATTTTTTTATGACTTTTATAATTCCTTATTGAACCCTCAGAGACTTATAAATTATTTTAAATTTTTTAAAATGATTTCATTGAGAGTGTGACTCACCTCTACATAAGAAAGGATAATATTTTAATATGTTAATCCCTTGAACTTATAAATAAATTTATACAACTTCACTTTGGTAGACACCATAGGAAAAACATGGGATGGTTTGAGGTTTTGAATATTTTAATATGTAGTGTCCAAAACCTAAATAATAAATAAACCTCTTCATTTACTATATAAATGGACCCAATATCCCATTCCTCTTCACTAAAACCATTTTTTTCAATAAAAATCTGCCCCATACTCCCTACTGGCCTCACAAGATGCCCCCAAGCTCTCAATAAGACTCTCCCAGGCCACTGGTATCACACTTCCAAGTAAGGCATCCTCAATTTCCCCTCCTCTGTTCACATTCAAGCATCTTATTTGAAAGTAGTTCTTGTAATTTATAATGGTTATAATATCATTATTTTATAATAATTCTATTAATGTCCATTTTATGTTATTTTTCTGATGTATTTTTTTCCTCCCTCATTTTTTCCCATACCTAAATCGATACTATGCCAAAATATTGAAAAGGATCTTCCACCCACCTCTTTTACCAAGTATTCTTTTCGTGTTATTTATTTTAATTTATTTTAATCCTATGTTGGGATATGTTATTAAATATCATACCTACATAAAATTTGATGTATAAATCATTAGATACCATTTCACTCTCATTTATCCCTCTTATGAACCCTTATGTACTCTCATTACCATGCCGAATTTTCATAATGGATTCCTTCCTTTCTCATTTTTGTCCAAGTTTCTTTATGTTGTTATACAATTATTTTCAATTAAAAATGTTGGGGTATGATTTTGAACATCCACCATACTACCCTACTTATTTTTTAATGATAAGAGACCCCTTTATCTCTCATTAATTCCATCCATGTACACCCGTTACCATGCTGAAATTCAGTAAAGGATTTCTCTCTTCTTATTTACATTCAAGTATTTCTCCCATATTTTGCATCCAAATTACATTTAATATTTTTGGATATTATGTTACATGATCCTCTTACTTTCTATTTCATGTATAAACGATGAGATGAATCTTTCTCTCACATCATACCAACTTGTAATTTTCTATATGATGGCATTATGCTGATGAAATTGCATAGCAATTTTCCAAGACAGAATCATCATTTAGTGAATACCATACCCATTTCCCCATTAGGGGTATTATCCTTTATACTCGTAAATATATTTAATGTAACTTACATGTATATATTCAACATTTTCTAATAATGGAATAACTTATTATGTTGAATGATTCCATGTTATATGATCTATGTGGCACACTTATGCATGGAATTACATTTTTATAAAGGGTGGGCCCTGAAATCACCCTAATGTATTGATTAATTCCTAGTATCATGATACTTCATGTTCAATTAGGTTTTAATCATGATAATACATGTGTAATAAGGGTTTACTCATAGTAATTCATCTGCAATGGGAGTTTACTCATGCTAATCCATGTAAAATGAGGGTTTACTCAAGCTAAATCATGTGCAACGTGGGTTTACACAAGATAATACATGTGAAATGAGCCTTATCTCATGAATATATCATGTTTTATGTTGTTCCCACATTTCCATGTTATGATAATAATGTTATATCATGCCTTTATGTTTATTTTTCTCTTGTTCTCTATTCATAGGACTATTTACTAACATGTATTATATTCTTCATGTTATTCCTTGTTTACTCCCTTACTATGATTTATAGCTCACCCATTTATTATGTATATACTTAGGATATCTCATGCAGTGTTTAGTAAGAAGGAATGAATTGGTCATGTCAAATATTTTTGAAATAAAGACGTTTTATTTCATGTATTAAGTTGTTATGTAATGTTCCTAATTTCCCAATACACTAGACCTCTTGATATTTAGATTTTTATTAAGTATAATATTATTTAATAAGTCATGTTTAAGTGTGTAATAAAGATATGGGTTTTTATAGTTGGTATCAGAGGATAGGATTAGTTGTTTTGAGGATTAGGATTATAAAACCCCAGTGAAATACATTGGGAAAATAATAAGTATAAGGAAAACATCCCTAAATTTTAGTGGGTATAGAGTAAGTTTTTTATCAAGAAAATACATCCTTGTCTGTATACAGACAAGTATTTGTGGCTCTGGAATAGATGAATATAAGTGGTAAAACCCAAAAACACCTCTTTGATCAAGACTCGAATGGGAACTAGTGCACAAAAATGGGCCTTTATTCACTATTTGTTCGACACTCCCATGGGATATACTTAGTTAAATTCATAAGGTTAGTACGAACCATTATTTACTGAGAAAAAATACTATAAGAATATAAGTTAGGAGATAGGTCATTGATAACATAGATTGAAGCTGATAAATTTATATTTTAAGGAGATCAATGTAATTTATATGTTATCCATTTAATTTCATTGGAGTTCCCTTTAGGTGTTTTAATTTTTAAGACACTCATTCATAATTATCCTTTTATTCTAGATAATGGTAGGTAATATGAATAATATGGATAATAACCAATGTTAAGGGCAATGTGATGAATGTCCCAACGAGATTCCCCATCAAATGGGATCTTAAGTAAGACATATCAGGATTATGACAAAACAAATATAAAAAATCATGATTAATAATTCTCACATTGTTTAATTCCCAAGTAAGTAAAGAAATATAAAGATGACATCTCATGAAAGTCCATTTGATAAAGATGATAGGGTGAAAAAGACCCAATTTCATTCATGTATCATGTGTGGAATGATCCACCAATGGAAATGTCACAATGGGACTATGCAATTTTTTTATGTTAGGAAAGGATAGTAATAATGTTTCCAATTTCCAAGAAATGATGGATAATGTGATGGATGGAAAAAAAATTCCATCTAAGGAATCATACATGGTTCTATGCAATAAATTTGGAGAATATGGGCATTACCCAAGATAATGATCTATTTTCAAGGGTTGAGAAGAATAATGAGCATAAAAAATATACATGATCAAGGGCACACAAGAAGTCAAATTCTAATATGGATAATGGTGAATGAATTACATGTACCCACTACTTAAAAGAAGTGTAGGTCGTAATGTATTTCAATTCATGTCCTTTTAATATATCATTTATGTTATCAATGAACATTTATCCCCTAACAGATATTATACTAAATAATTAGGGGAAAATATACAAGTGTTGTATCACATGTTTATGTTTTGTGGTAATTTTCTTCTTGAAATTTTTATTAGTCACCCATTGGTGGAATTTGAAGTGAAATTATAAAGTCATTGCCTATGCTTCATGGAAATTGAATGTTAAGTGGTAGAAGTATCCAACACAGGAATATGGAGTTGGCTGTTGTACCATTTTTCTTTAAAGATTTGGAAAAATTACCTCTTTGGGGAGAAGTGTGAAATAAATATGGATCACTAAACCCTTAAGTATATATTCACACATAAAGAGTTTAATTTGTGCCAACGAAGATGGTTTGATCAGATCAAAGACTATGAATTCTAAATCCCTTACAACCCAGGGAAAGAAAACAAGGTGGCATATGATATAAGTATAAAGGAAGCAAAATTTTTATCATATATGAGAATTTAAAAGGATCTAATCTTCTTATATTTTATAAATATTGACATGAGAATAATTAATAAGAGAACATCATAAATCCTTTCAAAAATGATTTCTCAATAGTCTCTTTTGGAATGTTTAAAGGATGTTCAAAAAAATGATGTGGGAATTTAAAAGAAAGTGGAAACTATTATAAATTTGAAATACTTGGAGTTCATTGTTAATGAATATGGAATTGTGAGATTTGGGTCCTGAATATGTGTTCCATCAAATATGGAGTTAAATAAATAACTTTTGTATGATGAAAATTGTTTAAATTTCTCCCTTCACCTAGGAAACACAATAATGTATCGAGCTCTATGAGAGCATTATTGGTGGGATAAAATGAAGAGGAATATTTTTAAGTATACATCAAAGTGCCTACAATGTGGGAAAATGAAGGCTGGGAGGAATAATTCTAAGGGGATGATGCAACCATTACCAATACCAACATGGAAAAAGGATAACATCACCATGGACATTGTCACTGGACATCTAAAGACATCCAATGAAAACAATGTTATTGGGGTTATTGTGGATCATCTTACAATGACTGCACACTTCATTGAAATTTGGGAGGATTTCTCATTTGATCAAATGGAATGAATATACATCAGAGAAGTTTTAAAGATGTATGGTGTACCACTATCGATTGTATAAGATTGAGATCCAAGATTCACCTCTACATTATGGAAGAGTCTCTAACATGCTCTAAATACTGAGCTAAAATTCAATACAACTTATCATCATCAAACTAATGGCCAATATATGTGGTCTATCTAAACACATGAGGACATGTTGAGAGCATGATCAATGTACTTCATAGGAGGGTGGTATAAACATATTCCTCAAGTTTAGTTCTCTTAAAACAAAAAGTTTCCACTCAATCATTCAAATTGATCCTTATAAAGCTCCTTATGGGAAGAGGTGAAGAACACCGACATGTTGTGATTATGTTGGGGGAGAAAACTTCTAGGTATAGAAATGGTCAAAGAAATGGTGCAGAAGTATAAGGCCATCTATAATCACATTAAAGCTGCTCAAAGTTGACAAAAGTTCTATACTAAAAATCATTAATGAGAACTAGAATTTTATTTCAGAGACATTGTATTCCTATATATATCATCATGGAAGAGAGTTATGAGATTTTGGAAGAAGGGAAAGGTTAGTCCAAAGTACATCATCCATTTTTAGATCCTTGGACACATTGTAGAAGTATAATTTTAACTATGAATCTCACAAAAACTATCAAAAATACATTATTTATTTCATTTATCACTCTCGAGGAAGTATATACCTTACCCATTGCATTTACTTAATCCATAGGTGGTACCATTGTAGAATGACCTCTCCTATGAAGAAAAGTCGGTGAAGAAATTAGATCATATAGAAAATGTTATAAGAAATAAGAAAATTCTCCTCATAAAAGCATTGTGGAGAAACCACATGTCTAAAGATACAATGTGTGAACTAGAGGAATTGACGAGTAAGAGTTACACTCATATGTTTTAGTGTGGGAAAAGGATATCTCGAGGGTGAAATTTCTGAAGGGGGGAATGTTGTAACAACCTAATAATTTATAAAAAAAACTCCATTTCTTTTAATTTATTAGGGATATATAAAACAAATTAAATATTTTCTTATTATTAGGTTAAAATAACCATTAAGAATCATTAACGTTGATAATATATCCATTGAACATAAATAACATGACTTGTATAAATATAGGTTTAAAATCCTTTTGACACAAACAAAGTCAGTGATGAACTCAACCTATAGTATCATTCTATTTGAATCCCATTTATCATCACTTTAAAGGGAAATATAATTTATATTATTCTCCCTTAACTAAGTCTATGATAATTTCCATCAAATCAATCATGATTTAAACCGTTTACGAGGGAAGTTCAAGATTATCGAGATCACAACCAAAACCATGTTCACCAAACGACCCCATGAAATCCCCACCATCTTGCTCCTTATACTTAGGGAATATTTTGGTATATTAAATGGATATGTATCAATAACCTAGAATTAATAGAATGTAAATTATTTTTTTAAATAATAATAAATATACATTCATCTTATTTTTGTTACTTTGTAAATGATTTTTATGCACAAATAGTATTAATTTGGTTAGTATTAAAATTCAATTAAGAAATATATTTTGATGAGTTAATGGATTTTAGAATTAAATAATATTTTAATAAAATATTATTATTAAATTAGTTTTATTAAATATATATGATCATATAATTTTTATGAAGTCAAATATTATTTTTATTATGGTTTGGAAATTGTTTTTTTTTAACCATTTAATTTTCAATAAATGGCGGTTTTTATTTTAAAATGTAAAATTATATTATATAGAGAATTATATAGAAAAAATTAATATTATATTTTGAATTAGTATGTGTAAATTATCCAATGGTTAATTTTTCATAACTTTTTGAGACTACTGATTTTTTGGGTAAAAATTAAATACCGTATATATATATAATGTGTTTTATTACATCTGAATAACCCAATAGATATTTAATAAAATACTATAAAAGGTATATTAATAAAATATATGTTTTACCTTTAAAATAATTTGATTTTATATTTTTTTATTAATTTTATAAATCTCTAGTGAACCCTCCAAGAGATATAAAATATTTTAACATTTTTAAAATGATTTCCTTGAGATTGTAACTCACCTACACATAAGAAAGTATAATATTTTAATATTACATCACCTTGTAATTTTAAAATATTATATTCCACTCCACTTTGGTAGAAAACAAGGGAAAAAAAATTGGTTGTTTTTTGGTTTTGAATATTTTAATGTGTAGTGTCTAGAACCTAAATATTAAAGAATTGCCTCTCCTTTCCTATTGAAACCCATCCTATATCTCATTCATCTTCACTCAAACCATTTTGAGCTCGACCAAACTATTCCCCATACTATCTATAGTCCTCCCAAGGTTCCCCTAGGATCCCAAGAAGCATCTCCCAAGCCTTTGGGATCACACTTATATGTAAGGGATCCTCACATTCCTCTCCTCCTTTAAAAATCAAGCATCTTATTCAAAAGTAGTTATTGTAATTTAGAATTGTTAGAATTTAATTATTTTATAATAATTCAATTAATTTCCATATTATGTTATTATAATTAGGTATTATTTATCTTTACTCATTTTTACCCTTACCTAAGCCGTTACTAAGCCAAAATTTCATAAGGGATCTTCCACCCTCCTCTTTTACAAAGCATTCTTTTCATGTTATGTCCTTTATTTTATTTCATTAATAAGTTGGGATATGTTATTATATATCATCCCTAATTTAGAGTTTATGTATAAATCATGACATCCACTTTCACTCTCATTTATTCTTCTTATGAACCCTTATGTACTCTTGTTTCGATGCTTAAATTTTTGTAAGGGATTCCTTCCTTTATCATTTTTTCCATGTTTCATTATGTTGTTATACCCTTTTATATTCAATTAAAAATGTTGGGGTATGATTTCAAACCTCCCCCATACTTCCTTCTTTATTTTTGAATTATGGTATACCTCTTTAGATCTCATTAATGCCTTTTGTGTACACCTGTTAGCATGCTGAAACTCTGTAATGGATTTCTATCTTCTTATTTTCATTCAAGTATCACTCCCATATTATGAATCCAAATTCCATTTAATATGTTGTGATATTATGTTCTATGATACCATTACTGTCTATTTCATGTATAAATTATGAGAGACTATATTCTATCTCATCAACCCAACTTATGAATTTCCATATGACAACGTTATGCTGCCGAAATTACACCACAAATTTCCATGCCAAAATCATCATGAAGTGAATACCATACCCATTTCAATATCATGGGTATTCACCTATATGAGAATATAGATATTTAATGGTAGTTACATGTATTTATTCCACTATCCCTAATAATGGAATAACCTATGATGTTGAATGATTCTATGTTATATGATCCTTGTTCCACCCTTATGAATGAAATGAAATTTTTATAAAGGGTGCAACCTGATAGCACTCCAATGCATTGGGTTATGTTTAGTATCATGACACACAATGTGAAATGAGGTTTTACTCATGATAATACATGTTAAATTAGGGGTTATTAATGTCAATTCATGTGCAATGAGGGTTTACTAATGCTAATCCATGTGCAATGGAGGTTTACTCATGCTAATTCATGTGAAATGAAGGTTTAGTGATATTAATCCATGTGCAATGAGCCTCAGATCATGAAAATATCATGCTATATATTGTTTCCACATTTCCATTTTATTATAATATTGCTATATCATGCCTTTATGTTCACATTTCTCTTATGCTCCATTGATATGTCTATTTACAAACATGTATTGTATTCCTCATGTTATGCCTTCTTTAATCCCTTACTGAGATTTATAGATCACCACATTCTTATGTATGTCCTTAGGTTATCCCATGTAGTGGTAATTATGAAGTAATGATTTTCTCATGTCAATGAAGTTTGAAATAAAGATGTTTTATTTCATGTTTTAAGTTGTTATGTAATGTTCTTAATTTCCCAAAACACTTGACCTCTATATTCTTAGAGTTTTATTAATTAAATGTTTATTTAAAAACCCATGTTTATTTTTTTAATAAAAAGAGTGGTTGTTATAGAGTACAGGTAATATACTGCTAAGAGTATGCTTCCAATCAATTTTGAAGACTCGATTTCGGTGAACAAGAGGTGTCAGGGCTTAATCCACCAAGATTTGAGATATATCGAGATATTTCTATCATGAAAAGTGGTGGAATAATCACAAAATAAAAAATGAATGAGATACCTAGGAATCTATAAAATCCAGAGCTATAGGAAATGTTAATAATGATTTCATGCCATGTAGGACCAGTTCAGTGGCATATAGGGATTTAGTTCGCAGATAAGGATCACACGACATGTAACCCTATCACATGGTGTTTGTCCATTCTTGGTTGGATCAGTGTGTATGTCAGGAAGAACCCAATGATAAAAAAATTCATATCTAGGTGGCATGACATTTTCTTTGACACACACACAGCTCGGTGTACACAGGTTGGCACATGGACCCGAAAACCATACACAGACATGTCCATGTGACAATGGTTGGGTGCCATGTGCATATATACACCATGAACTCCTTTTACACACTATGTATTCTGAGACATACATGTTTTGTGACGATCTTCCACATTTATATCCATGAAGATAGATAGAAACACTACATACCCCTTATATAATTTATTTACCATGTGTAGAGGTGGTTTTAGCTCCTAATTTCTTTAATTTAAAATATTATAGGTTGAGTGTGTTCCTTCAGTCCATTCCCTCAAGGGTAAAAAGTCACATTACATATACATCATAGGATTTCGATACCATCTAAAGGTTGAGTCTCTGATAGAGTTGTAGTATTAGTTTGTGAGACTGAAGTGTGATCATTTACCATCCTTGTTCCCAAAATGGGGATTGTGGAATATGAATTACCTCCCTAAGGATGGTGATGATACTCCATCCATTGGTCCGTATTAGTATGGATGGTGGTATCATTGACATAAGATCCCCATTATAGAGGGTTGATCTATATTGGGTTCATGGTGTCCTCCAGTGGTTCTACGTGTGAACCCCTATCTGTGTATTTGGGTCTTATTATCCTTGTGAGATTTATTAGGTGTGGCCGAGTGAATGTAGTCATCTTTTTCTAGTATCTATAATGATGTTTTGAATTGTGGATTGTATTCTCCCGAAAAGTTCATTTATTCAAGCAGAATCCTTTGGTTGTTAGTTGGTTTTGAACACCTAGTGGCATGGGGTGTTTCTTGAGTATATCTTGGTGATTTAGTTATAAATTGATTTTTATATATTGTATTGAGAAGACAATACATAGGGCTTCGTGTTTAGTGTTTTAGGGTGTCCTTCTGGGTAATTTTATACTAACCCCTACATGGTCCCTGCCAACACGTGTCATTTCTTTTGAAAACGACGACACATTTAATGGTGTCCAAGGATGATAAGGAGCTGGTGTGGTATAGTTGGAGCATGTCAAACTAAGGTTTTTAACTCGATATTGAATTTCACTTTGTTTATTCTATTGGAGTAGGTTGGACTCTTTACTATTTCTATTTGGGCTTGTATTTGGACCCTTTTTCTTCTTTCAGTACATTACCATCACACTCTGTTGTGGGATATTAGATGTATGCATTCATTTTTTATGCTTTTTTCCATTTTCTCATTGTGTGGTCTTAGAGATATGTTATTGTGTATATGTACTTTAGGCTAACACCTCCCATTTGTGGGATATTATTTCTCAGTGATACTCTTCAGCCCCTAGCCTATTAAGGGATGGATTCGGGTAGTCATGAGAAGGAACAAGGTAGGTTAGGATGCGATAGAGTGGTATCATAGGATACATTCCCTTAGGACCATAGTTGGTCATATTTGGGTTATGGAAACAATGTTTAGTGTTTATAATGTATATTTTAGGACATCGAATCCTGTGTTGGTGTGATGGATGATATATCCATACACTAGGACTCTGATCATATGTATTTTGAATCAGTACATGTAAGCATTGGATATAGGGAAATTAGTAGGTAGATAAATCATATAGTAATTTTTTTGCATTCTATGTCCCTCTAGAGTTAGATCCCTAAATATTATCATTTGAATATTTTATATCTAATATTTTTTCAAAATACCACCACAAAGACATCAAACCAAGATTACACTGCATGATAACAAGGACTATCATCCTAGATAAGAGTCATTAGTATAGGTGCATGTACCAAATACAACACCTCTGGATGGTTTACTAGCTATTCCACCACTTGTAGAGATGAAATTAGCACTAGATGTACCAGTTGAGGATGCAGAAAAGATGAGTGAATTGAAGTAGTTTTAGAAGTAGTGTCCTTTTAATTTTTTAGGTGATATAGACCCCTGGGTGTTTCAGGTCTGTCTATAGGCATTCCCTTGTGTTCTCCAACTACTAATGATGCCTGCAGATCAGATTTTGTTCCTCACTATGAGTCTTCTTCAAGGCTCATTTGGGAGATGGTCGATCTAAGTTAATTAATCACATGATGAGATAGATCTATTTGGGTCATACTATGAGAATCTATTCATATAGGATATTTATTTGGCCATGTAATGATTGGTACACATACAAGATCTTATTCATCTGCAGTAGGGTAGTGTGACTATGGGAGTGTACACCGTGTGTTTTACTGATCATTCATGATAATTCTTGGATATTGTGTATGATTAGTTATTTATATCTTAGAACACTATTCATTACTTGTTACAAGGATATCATGGATTCAATGGTATCCCTTTTCTGTCCTACCTATGTTGGGGGGCTTGTGTGAGATTTGCAAGTGAAGAGATTTTTGGAAGAGGAGACATCAATATTGGGATCCAGTAGTGGGAAACCAGTAGTGGGAAACCAGTAGTTGAGACCATTTGAGTAGGAATCCAACAATAGTTACATGGTTCCATGAATGTTTGATGTTTCAAGTGGTGATCCCAACACTTAGGGTTAGTGTAACAACGCAAACATTCATTAATAAAAATTACTCTTGATCTGATAAAATGTCTTATTATGTAAAATCATCATATAAAATATGCACTTCATTTATTTTAGGATTTTGTATTTTAAAATAATGATCTGAATTTTGATCATTGCTAATATTGTTGTTGAACAGTGATCAAATGATTATTATAAATATAGGGCTTTAACAAATCCAATTTACTTAGACAAAGTAAGAGATGGCCTCATCTAATAAACTTACCTCGTATGAATCCCATTTTTTGAGCTTGGAAAGGAGGTGAAATCATTGAGCTTCACTCTTGACCAATCCCAAGCTGAGAATCAACACATTAATCTCGAACAAAACCTCCTACAGGAGATGTGGAAGTTGATAGAGATTGATACCTGATCGATGTTATCCAAGCCATGCTAGGACTCTGTCACCATCGTACACCTTACCCTTCGGTCTTATGCGAGTGTTATTAGGGATTATGTAAAAAAGATTATATCACTATGATTATGTGCATTATTTTTGTATATAATAAAGAATATACACTCATTTTATTATTGTTTCTTTTTAAATAGTTTTTAAAGCACAAATAATATTTTTAGTTATTATTCAACTAGAAAATATATTTTGATAAATTAATGGATTTTTGAAATAAATAATATTTTATTAAAAAAATATTTTTATTAAATTACTTTTTATTAAGTATAAATGATCCTATATTTTTTATGAATACAATTATAATTTTTATTATGGTTTGAAAGCTATTTTTGTCAAAACATATGATTTTTCAATAAATGTAAGTTTTTATTTTAAAAGTAAAAATTCACATATTAATAAAATTATTTAGATAAAATTAATATTATTTTTGGAATCAGGATGTCAAAATTATCCAACAATGTATTTTTCATAATTTTTTGAGACAGTCTAATTTTTGGGGAAAAAATAAATACTATTTAATTATATAATGTGTTTTATGACATCATAATAACCCAATAGTGATTTAATAAAATACTATAAACACTAGGCTCCGCCATTATATGTTTTACCATTAATATAATGTGATTTTAGGATTATTTTATTTATTTTACAAAGCTTTAGTGGACCCTCCAAGACTTTTAAAACATTTTATCTTTTAAAATTGATTTCCTTGGGAGTGTGACTCACCTTCACATAAGAAACCATATTATTTTAAGAATTTTTTACATTTACCTGATAAAATACTGATTTCCACTCCCCTTTGATAGAAAACATGGGATAAAATCATGGTCTGGTTTGTGGTTTTGATTAGTTTAATGTGTGGTGTCCCAAACCTAAATAATATAGAATTCCCTCCCCTTTTCGAAATAAAACCGGAAAGATCCCACTTCCTCTTCACTAAAAGCCTTTGGATTTCGTAAAAACTCTTCCTTCCTCTCTCTAGAATACTTAAAAGGTTACCCAAGCTCCCATGAAGCCTCTCTCAAGCCCCTCCGAAGCATTTGGGGTCACACTTCCAAGTAAGGGATTCCTTCCTTTCTCATTTTATCAAAGTTTCTTTATATTGTTATTCCCTTTTATTTTCAAGTATAAATGTAATGTTATGGTTTAAAAAATCCCACATACTTCCCTATTTATTTTTGAATGATGATAGACCCCTTTCTCTCTCATTAATTCCTCCCATGTACACCCATTACCATGCCAAAATTTGGTAAGGAATTTCTCTCTCCTCATTTTCATTCAAGAAATTATTTTATATTATGCATCTAAATTCCATTCCATAAGTTGGTATATTATGTGAAATGATACCCTAAATTTCTATTTAATATATAAATGGTGTGATACCTCTTTAAATCTCATCAACCCATCTTACGAATTTTTGTTTGACGTCGTTATGCTGCCGAAATTACACCAAAATTTCCATGCCAAAATCATTGTGTAGTGAATACCATGCCCACATCTCTATCAAGGGTATTAACCTTTATGCAAATATAATTGTTTATTTTGGACATAAATTTATGTATTCCACATCTCTTATTCTTGTAATTAATTATAATGTTAATGAATCCAGTTGTATAATCTATGTGGCACACTTATGCATGAAATGAAATGATTATGAAGGGTGATCCCTAATAGTGCTCCAATGCATTAGGTATAGTATAGTATAATGATACATCATTTTCCATGAGTGTTAACTCATGATAATTTAAGTTTAATTATGTTTTACTCATGATTCATGTGCAATGAGAGTTTACTCATGCTCCATGTGCAATTAGCATTGGCTCATGCTAATATCGTGTTAAATGTTATTGCCACATCTCCATGTTATGATTATCTGGATTTATCATGAATTTATGTTAATGTTACTCTTGTTCTCCATTGACATATCTATTTTCTAAAATGTATTGTATTACTCATTTTATTCAATGTTTATTCTCTTACTGGGCTTTATAACTCACCCCTTTCTTATATATGTCCTCAGGTTATCCCATGCAATGTTATGTACGAAGGAATTTTGTTGTCATGTAAATTAAGTTTTCAATAAATATATTGTATTTCATGTTTTAAGTTGTTATATAATGATCCTAATACCAAAATACACTAGGCCTCTAAATATTCTATGTTGTATCAGGTGAAGAGTTTATGTAATAAATCATGTTTAAGTGTGTAATAAAAAGCAGGGTTGTAATAGTTCGTATTAGAGGATAGGTTTAGTTATTTTTGGGATTATGATTTGAAACCCCTAGTGAAGCCTTAGGGATAAGACTAAGTATTATAAAAACATCCCTCTATTTTGGTGAGTATTGAGTAAGAGGTTAATCAAGTAAATATATCTCTGTCTGGATACGAGCAGGTAGAGGCGGATCTGGCACAGATATACCTTAGAGTGAAAACTGTGAAAAAGAGTTTCATGTTTGACCTAGGGTATCCTGGTACATGTCAATGGGACTTTCTACACTCTTGGTTACAACACTCCCAGGGGATACAATTTGGTAAATTCATAATCTTGGTATGAACCATTATTAAGGGAATTTAAAAAAAGGCCCCTAAGAATATATGCTAGAAATTAAATCATGGACAACATTGATTGAAACCTATAGATTCATAAGTTAAGGAAATAAATGTTATTTATAAGTCATTAATTTTTTCCATGGATTAACCATTATGTGTTACCCCTAACTTTCCTTTTATTCCAGCCAATTGCTGGTAATAGAAGGACTCGTGCTAACAACTGATGTGAAGATCAATGTCATGACTGTTCTAATGAGATGCCCAATCCTATGGGAGCAGGAATCACGAACATTGTCATGATAATCTCTTAGATAACTCAAGATTTGAAATGAAATATTGTTCAAGTGGAACGTTCACCCCCTAAGAAAGAACAAGTCGCTATCGAGATCTTCATGAGACAAAGGCCTCCTATTTTTAATAGATCATATGATCCCTCTATAGCCGAAAAATGGATCGACTCCATTGAAAAGATCTTCTCCATCATTAAATGTTCCAAACAAGAGAAGTTTCTTCTGTATACTTATCATATGGAGGGTAAATCCAATCAATGGTGGACATTGATCAAAAATACTAAGCCTGAGGAGGAGATCAAGGGGTTGGAATGAAAGGATTTTCGGGAAAATGTTTTTCAATAAATATTTTCCTCGCACACTCCAGCTTAAGATAGAATGGGACTTCATTTCCCTCAAGAAAAAAGATGAAGAATCCATTTGAGAGTACAAGGAAAACATCAAAAGGCTTGCATGATACACCTCTATCTTTAGCGTTACCCCCAAATGCAAGCTTGACCGCTTCTTTGGTGGGATGAAAACTAGCCTACGGAAGGCCCTGATGATCTGTGACTTCACCAACTATGAGGAAATTGTTTGATATGACCTCAAGGTCTAAATGGAGATCAGTGAATCTTACGGGTATCATAGCGATAAGTAGAATAAGGTGGAATTCAATTCTGGCAGTCTGAGGGATAAATCCAATGGTATTAATAAGATCCATCCCCACTTGCCAAAGATGCGGAAAGAAGCACCCTAGAAATTGTTTGATGGGGACAAGGAAATGATTTTGGTGTGGAAGAAAAATACACCTAACTATTAACTGCCGACAAGAAAAACCTGCAGCTGTAACAGAGGATAATAATGCTCTGTTTGACTATGAACTTGTTGTTCATTGCTTCAACTACAAAGAAACATGGAATCTTGTGAATCAGTGCCCTATGCCTAGGGTTTTCAGAGGAAACCAACAACCTCCAAGGTAGAAAGGGAGAGCTTTTCCCATCACTACTACTGAAGTGAAGTCGAAAATGAAGTGGTGATAGGTATGCTAGTTATTCATTCATGAATAGTGAATGTGCTTTTTTATTCTGGTTTTATGTATTATTTTATATCCCAAAAGTTTAGTAGAACAATCCTAACACCACAAAAAATCATGTAAGTGAAGATTACAGTGAGTATAGAAAATGAGGTAATCATTGCATCCCATGAATATAACTCCTCCCCTGTCATAATTTGTTGATTTAAATTCCCAGAAAACCTCTTCATACTTCTTCTGGTGGAATTTGATGTAATTATTGATTGGGATTGTTTTTCCCTATATAGATCCAACATAAATTTCCATGTGAGGGAAATAACTCTCCATATGGAGAATTGACCCCAGATTATATACAATTGAAAGGAGGAATATGAATCATATTTAGTACCATCATCTCAAGCATGGATATTACTGCCCTATGAGAATGCGTATCTGGCTCAGATGCTTGAGTCTAAGGAAAAAACTGTCCTTGAAGACATGCCTATTATGAGGGAATTTGCTGAAGTGTTTCCTGAGGAATTATCTACTCTACCTCCTAGACAAGATATTGAATTCTCAATTAACCTTATACTTGGGGAATTTACAATATCCAAGACTCCATATATAATGGATGTTGTGAAGCTTAAGGATCTGAATAAACAACTACAGGAGAATCTGGATAAAGGGTTTTTACGCCCATGTGATTCATCATGGGTTGCACCGGTCCTCTTCGTCAAAAAGAAGGATGAGTCCCTGTGCATTTGCATTGATTATCCTGAGATCAACAAAATCATGATAAAGAACAAGTATCTTCTACCACAAATTGATGACTTGTTCAATTATCTTCATGGAGCACAATACTTATCCTTTGTGGACTTTCGGTCGGTATATTATCAAGTAAGGGTGAAGAAGGAAGATATCCCCAAAACTACTTTTAGTACAATATACAGGCACTATGAATTCATAGTAATGCCTTTCAGACTCACTAATTCTCTATTGATCTTCATAGACATGATTAATAGAGTCCTTAGAGTTTAACTAGAAATTTTTTTTGTAGTCTTTATAGATGATATTCTAATATATTCCAAAACCAAGGAGGATCATGAGGAGAATCTAAGAATTTTACTAGAGACCTTTCGAAATGAGAAGCTCTATGAAAAGTACAACTAGTGTGAGTTCTGGTTAAAGTATTTATCATTATTGGGTCACATCATCACAAGCAATGTGATATATATGGATCCCTAAAAGATAGATGTAATTGAGGGATGGTTTAGGACAACGTTGGTAACAGATTTCCATAGCTTCCTGGGGTTAGCGGGATATTATCACTGATTTGTGAAAAATTTCTCACGATTGTCAAAGACTCCTACCAAGATAACTTGGAAGGGAGTCAAGTTTTCTTGGAGCAATGAATGTGAAGAGAGATTCAAGGAATTTAAAAGGAGGCTTATCACTGTGTTCGTGCTCACATTACCCATAAGTGGAGAACGTTTTGTGGTATTCAGTGATGCTTTGAAGAAGGTCATGGGTTGTGCGTTAATGCAGAATGACAAAGTCATTTCCTATTCCTCAAGGAAATTGAATTTTCATGAGAAGAATTATCCAACATGTGATCTGGAGTTGGTTGTAATGATCTTCAATTTAAAATTTTGGCAGCATTACCTCTTTGAGGATAAGTGTGTAATATACACTGATCACAAAATCCTCAAGTATATATTCACACAGAAAGAGTTGAATATGTGCCAACAAAGATGTTTATATCTGATCAAAGATTATGAATTCTCAATCCATTACCACCCTGGGGAAGTGAACAAGGTGGAATATTCTCTAAGTAGAAAGGATCAAGTGATTCTGTCATTGTTGAGAATTGATAGGGATCCAATCTTCTTAGATTTTATGAAGATGGACATGGGAATCATAAATAAGGTAACATCATCAATCCTTTCACAAATGATTTCTCAACCGTCTCTTTTGAAAAAATTAAAGGATGCTCAAAAGGAGGATGTTAAAATTATGAGAGAATATACCACTACATAAATACTCAATCATTTAAAAACACTTTTTTCATACTCCAAATCAGTAAGGGCAACCGCATGAGATTTCCCATTGTAATAATCCATAAGAGGTTAATAATAAAAATCATTATATTTACCCCTTGTATTTGGTCATTAGTTAACCAAATTCACATTTTCCTTTCACTTGAAAAACTGACTTGTGGGAGGTTATTTGTTTGTAAATTTCATTTTCATTGTCTTTACATAAGAAGTAAAATGACTAATGACCATCTTTCCGACACATAAATAATTTATAATTCCCCATAAGAAAATTTCCTCTATATTTCCTTTCACAATTTTAGCATCAAGAAGATATTTTATTCTTATCTTCATATTATTTAGAGTTTCATTTGAATTATATCCTAATTTTCCTATCATAATAATGAGATTGTTGGGAAAATTCAATCATCTTGTAAAAAGTATATGGGGATGTTACTTACTGAAAAGTAAGTCGTTGAACTCATCCAAATATATGGAGTAAATTTTATCTTATTACATCATATTATTTACAATGTTACACCACTAATTTGAATCACCTTATAACTGATAATTTCCCAAAATTATATTTTCATATTCTAAATAACAAATAAAGAAAAATATCATATCAATGACACAAATCCATTTCTAAGAAACTAGTGAATCTATAATTCCACTAAAAGAAGGTGGGTTTGGCCTTCAAAATGATTCAAGATAACATTGTTCCCTCTATTGGTCATTTAGAAGACTAACCGGGATCATTTCATGATAAGGATGTGTGGTCATAGAAACAAGATTCAGAATTGAAGATCTCATAAAATTTTATTTCTCAAGAGTACAATCATTAATTTTCCCATTTCACTTAGTATTAATGTTGTTAATTTTTGTTCCATCCAATTTCTAAATTCTAAAATCATGGCATGAGAAATTTTATCAAAGGATAAAACCACATAATCATGGAAAATCACTTATAAAATTTCTAAATTATGACACAGTCTTATGACACCATAGGATTATTGTTTGAGACGTCCCTAGAAATATAAGTAGAAATATCCCTAGGGATATCACTATGGATTTATCATCCTAGTTTCCAAAGGTTGACAAAACCTTCCTTTTAATACCAAATATAATATCTCAGACCTAACATATATTAATATTTCATCTTTTTATATGAATGTTCATTACATTACACAATCACATCCTTAAGGATCATAATAGTTTAGTACCTTTGGAAAAATAGAAAACATTATTTGAATTTGGTGAAAGATATTCAACATCTCCTATAAATATATTCCCCTTTGGTACCCCTACTTAAAACCATTATTTATAACTTGGGGAAAAGAAAAATTTGAAAAGGGTGATCTCAGATTATAAGTAAGGGTAAACATGGGAGATATGAATCATATCATAAACATAAGGGTATAAGAATATGAACATAACATTTCAAAATTATACCTTGTACATAAAATATCATAATCTTGAGTCATAGAAAAAATCATATAAATTCATAACGCATAAATCATAAAAGTAATACTTTGGCATAAAACATTGAATTATGGGAAACACTTAATCATAGGAAATCATTTCCATATTAGTAAAGGCTTATTGATAAGTATATCATAGAGGAAAATTTACTATACTAAACTGAGTTCACTCCCAATAGACCCCTATATTACTGAACCAATATTACTCTCATTTCAGTCTTATATTACTGGACCATGATTACTCATATTATTTGCATGTATTATCGAACCAAGATTACTCCCATTCTAATCCTATATTATTGATTCAAGATTTAACCCATTTCAATATTACATATCTCATAACATATAAACCTTTAAACAATTTATTTGAGGTAGATATAGTTCCCACAAATCACATATTGAGAATTTTGTATATGTGTTCCATAATAACATAAATCATTCATCATATCAGAACCCATGAAATAAAATGGGTTTCATAAACATACTTCAATCAAAACAAAAACCATATAAATTAAATAGATCAAATAATTCCATCGTAAACATAAACAAATCATTTAAAAAATAAAAATGGTATCATTTTACCATATCCCCATTAAATTATATATAACATGAAATAACATTGTCTTAAATAGAAAATTATTTTTGAAATATCACTTGAACTGAATTCTAGAGAAAGATTTCCTTTTTTCCTTCAAAATTTTTTATTTTATTCAAATTACCTTCAATATTTAAATAAAATATTTTCATTGAAAATAAACTTAGAATATTGTATGGAAATAGTAAATTAATTATGTAATATTAAGGGTATAAAATTCTATTTGTGTTGTATATGTTAAAATGTCATTCATCTCGTACTTTTACGAGAAAATTCACAAAGTACCTTGTTTAGAAAATGACAAAAATATTCCTTTCAAATCCTGTAATAATATGTCAAAAGTGGGTAATAATGGATTTAAACATCCATATATAAATATTAAAAACATTTTTTGAATGAATATTTAGAAAACAAATACATGGATGATAAATAGTACCCAAAGTATACTTAAAATAAAATAATCCCAAATAATGATGATATTGTGAAATAAATGCTCATCACAATAAAATTTGTATAATCAAATTCCCCATGAAATAAAGAGAATTATATTCATTATAAAATACAGTAATATTTTGAATAAGACTCACAATAGGCGTTCAAGGGTTGTATATACACCACTTAAATGAAGCAAGTAGTGTATAAGGCATGTGTCCCATAGAAATGCATGCGAGACATAAATCCATTAGTACTTGATTAACATTAAAATTGTGAACCACATGAAATAATAACATAAATTACAAATTTTGATATAATTAAATAATTCAATTTATAAATATAACATGTCATAGGTCAGTATATACACCACAAAATATTTGTGAGTGGTGAATATGGCTTGCGTCTCAAAGAAATAAGAAATGAGATGAAATTCACTTACCGTATATCTTGAATATTTCTGTACTCATAAATCCCTCTTGTATAATGACTCTATAATTATTATAAATATATTAATGAACCATATTAATATATATAATACCATATATGACTTACCTATGACTTTTTGTTACTATCTTTGTAAAAATTCCAAAATTATGTTATCTTCCGGGTAATAATCACATTGTTTCTCGCACATGTTTTGACTTGTTATTCATGGTCCTAATACTTGTATCATTATTTAATTATGTAAAATATTATAAAAATGATAAAAATATCATATATATTAATTATATATGTATTTATTCTTATCTATAAAATAAATAAATAGAAAATGAAATTCACATTTCATGGAGATGGTAAGTCATACGTACGCATGAACATTGAATTCATTTTCATATCAAATTAAAAGAAAGAATAATTTATGATATATTATAATTAAAAAATATTTGTTATTTTATATAAATTTTATAAATTCCAAATAATCATCCTCATTACCATCCATGAGAAATTTATTTTAAAAATGAATATAATCACATCGTGGAGATACTAAGCTATACATACACATGGGAGACATTATCATTTAACAAAATATGACTTGGTAAAAATTTAGATATAATATTATCATTAATGAAGTATAATTATTTCATAAGTATCATATATATAAATGAAACCCATCATAATTCTACTCATAAGAAATTTTCATGGAAAATGAATTGTATCGCTATGTTGAGACGTAAGCCTTACGTATGCATAAGTGATACATTCACTTCTTGTTTAATGGGAAATTGGTTGTATAATGGTTTGTTCATAATAATGTTAAAATTTAATAATACATAATATTATTGTTTTATTATTTGATGATATATGTCATTGATTTAGAGTAGGTCTAGATGAGTAGAAAATTAGATTGATCAATAAGAGAGATTACCTCTTCTTTCAAACAGATCCTTTAGATCTCCTTTAATGGACTCTAGAGTTGGTCCTATGGGAATAAAACCCCTTCTAAAATGTGTATAAGGAGGTTTAGAAGAGAATTTGGTAGATTTTGGAAGAGATATGAGACTCATCATAATTTCAATAAGTAATGGAGGAGGTGTCCATTGATAATTGTGGTGAGGGGAACTTTTGGAATTTTTAAATATATTAATTTAAATTAAATTTAATCTCTGTAAAAATACCTCAAAATTTCCTTGGATTCAAAGTTCATGTGAGATAATATAGAAATATAATAGAAAAATATATATTAGATAATTATTTTTGTTTTTTAATCCTAACCAATTTGAGTGACCCTTAACTGAGCTATTTAAATTTTCACTATGGTACCAGTTTTTTTAATTTAAAGATTATATAATTCTTATATATAATTTTTCAATTATAAAAAAAAATCTATTTTTTATATTCTGTACCATATATCCTCCACTTTTTATTATTTAATATTTTTAATATTTAAAATAAATTAATAAAATATAACCTTTATAAAATATCATTATTATCAATTTTGACACTATTCATTATTTATAATTATTGAAAATATAATATATACATGATATATTAAAAAAATGTACATTAAATCATCCTTAAAATGTAAAATTTATCCAAAAATGTTTTGGATGAAAATAATTATATGAAATTATATTTATTTTAATAATTTCAATATCATTTCTTTGTTAATTCCATTAAATATAAAATTATTACACCATCAATCTATAAGACTTTAAGGTATTTAATTATTTACCAAAAACTAAAAATAAATTACAATGATAAATAAAAACATAAAATATTTAAAATAACAATTTAAAGTCTAATTTAACTTCAATATTACCATATATTAAATATAATATAGTCATTAAAAATATGAGTATAACATCTTTAACTTTTCTTTAAATAAAATATAATAAAGGCCAGACACTCATTCAATTTGATTATAAGTGTTATAATTTCAGAACATGGATTGTTTTGGTTGAAAATAAATTATACAAAGATATTAGGACAACTGTTAGTGTAATTTTATAATATTTAAAAATTATTTTTACACTTAATTATCTGATTTACCATTCAGTATGTTAATAAAAAATTACTAGTTACTATTCATAGTGCCAAAAAATAATAGAAATCTTTTTACATAATTTGGAAACTTGGATTCCTAATATGGAATCCATTTTTATAAATAAAAAAACATAAGTTTTGTTATTTATTATAAAATTAATCCCATTGACGGGGTGATAAAACGGGTTATTAATGATTAAACATGTAAAATATTTTTATATTTTTATATCTAAATTCAATGTAAAATTGATTCTTTTGACCCAAATTGAATTAACTAATTAAATTTTTATCTAATTATACATTAAACCCACTCATGAATATGAGTTTACACATTAAATTATTTTGATGAGAAAATATTTTGTCAATTAAAATTTAGTATTTTTTACAATTATTCAAAACATTAAAATTATCATAAAAATAAAACAATTTAAAAAGTAAATATTTATATTCTGATTTATAATATTCTGTTTATTGTTTCAAATATAATATATTTCATTGTTAAAATATAGATTTAAAATGGATTTTCCATTAAAAGGATAAACAATTACCCATTCGAAAAATATAAGATTTTATGTATAATATTGTATTTGTTCTTATCTATTTCTTCTAAAATATATTATATGAATATCTAAAATATTTTATTGAATATGTAACATATATATTTCATTAATATCATTCACTAATTGTAATAAATGTAATTATTTAAAAAAAATTAAATTGGAAAATTAAAAATTAAATTATTTTCTTTACAATCAATTTGTATATACTTTCAATTAGAAATAATTTGTGACTAATTATATCATATTATTATACTTATATTTTAATAAGTTTGTTAATAAAATTCATAACCACAAATTTAACAGCTAGGTTATATGTTATTATATTAAATAATAATTTTCTAATAATATATTATTGTTCAGTATAACTCGGTATTGCGTGTAATGAATGTAATCAAAAAGACTTTGTGTTTTGTAACGCAATCCAAGAATATTGTTTCATATACCAAAAGATAATTTATTTGTTGCATGTAGCATAATATTAACTCGGTGTCATGTATAACTCAATCGAAAAAATAGAATTGTACTTATAATAAAAGCTATATTCATTATAGTCTAAATTAAAAAATATCGAAAATATTATATTTATTTCAAAAAAATTATTTCAGAAAATCATAGTTCCTTATAGTTATTGATTCATATTTTATGTTTTTGTGTGTCCTACTATATATTATTTTATTCAACCCTACATGGGCCTTTCCGAGACATGTCGTGTCTTATGGCGATGATGACCTTCTTAATGGTTTCCTATGAGGACATGGTGTGGGTGGGGCATAAGTAGATCTTATCAGACCGAGGTGTTTGACAAAGAGATTTAATTTTATTTAGGACTCACCCTTGAAGAAGTTTGGACTATTTATAGTTACTGGTTGGACTTTTATATGCACCATTTTCCTTATTTCTGTACTTTAATATCAATCTCTATTGTGGGATCTTAGATATACACTTTCATTGTTTTTATTGTTTTACATTTCAGAATTTTGTGGGATTAGAGATGTGTCTATGTGTGTAGGTACATTAGGATAATGTATCCCATTTTTAGGATATTTCTACTCTCCAATGGTTAGAAACCCCTATCCCATTAGAGGTGGGATTGTGGTAGTCACATATTGGGCCTTAGAAGGTTGTGACATGACACTGGTGCCCCTGTACTTCCAAAGTTTATTTCAGGATACTAGAATCATGTAACTTGGTCCATGACATTCAACATTCCATGTAAACCCTAGATCCCAAGCAATGGGTCCCACATGAAATTTGTATCCACATTACATTTCGTGTACCATGGAAGTTTTAGATTATGAGGTTTCTTCAATCCAATAATTTCACATATGTTACCTCTAAAACTACCGCTAATTCCTCTCTGGGATTGAAGAACTCATTTGGACAATACATCATATAATTGAATATTTGATTCTGGCTATCCAAATCAATTAGAAAACGTATTGTTACCTCACTCCATTACCAAACATCAAACATTGAAGAACTGGAACCGTCAATCCATTTTGATGCACCTTTGATCATCATCCATCACCATCTCACCTCCATCGCATTGCTAGTCCTGAACCGCACATTAGGTATTGATCTATTTTTCTAATGAAGGTCCATGAAATGATAAAATACTTATTATTCATCATACTTAAGTCTAAAATATGTTCCCATAATTAACATGTTAGGAAACGAGAAATAAATCTTTGAAAGATCAATGAGGAAGGAAACACATCCATGTTTAGTTTGGCCTCGATCAATTTATATTAAAATAATGAGAAAAATACCCATCAAATAATTAAAACAATCTACCATAAGATAAATCAACCATCAATTCATGAATCAATTCAAGCTATTGTAATTGACCCACATTCTACTTATACTATTGAAATAGGACGAATCCAACTAAATCAAATGTCCTACATGAAGTTTGTATTAGCCACTGATTAAAAATTAACATGTGGCTTAGTTTTTAGTGAAATCTATGAACTCCACAATATATATTATCCTTACAATATCGATATGATCCTCCTATGTGTTTTTTGACTGCAAATGGTCTCCTCTAAATCTCTAAACTTAATTATCATTATTATGTGTATAACCTAGTGATTTATCTATAAGAGGGTTTAAATATGAATTGGAAAATTCACTACATCAGCAATAAAAAAAATAAAAAAAATTTGTAAATTATTTATTAGTTTATTAATTATTCCCAAGAATGAACATTTTGAAAAAATTAAACGTTGACAATAGTTTCATCACTCCTAGTGTTGGACCCATTTTTTGAACTCAGCTAATACCTTATATTACCGATGTGAGTCTCCATTATAGATTAATTCCAATTTTTATATTAATCCATTCACTTTTATATTAATATATTTAATAGTAATTTATAATATAGATTTTTTTTCCCTGGGCCACAGAGTCACATGTCATCTCGTTTCTTAGCACAACTAATATTACATGATATATTTCAAATAATTACATAAAAAAGTAAATCTTCTATGAAAAAATTATCATGATTATAAAAATACATCCATATATGAAAACTCCATTTATAAATGAACATTTCCACTTTTATTCCTATGATAATATATTAAACACATTAAAACATAGAGAGTTACATTTCTTATGGATTCATTCCTATAAATAATATTAAGGAGATAATTAAAGCCCAGTGGAAATAAATTTAAAAAACATTAAGATATGATGATTAAGGTTCAAAGGAACTAATCAAATTAAATAAATTAGTTTTTTTTAGATATTTATTATCATTATCCCATAGTTTTAAACATTTTACCAATTTTACCCATAATGAGGTAGTAAATATTTATCAGAGTTACTAATCATAAAGAAAAAAAATTAATGGATATATTTACCAAATTTATGACTCCTAATTCTAAATATAGAACAATTTTTCAAGATACAATTTCTATAATTATTAGAAATATATAAAAATATAAATTCATAAAAAACAATGAAATTTGTTTTAAGACAAACATGTTTTTATTCCAAAATTGTACATATACAAAAAAAGACTAATATTGATTATATTTTAATTAGTTAAATTATATATAATTAAATAGGGCTTATGTTACTTTAATGTTAAATTAAAAATATAACTATTATTTTACAATAATTTATTTAATGAAAAGAAATGCCATTTTTTAAAATAGTATCATTACCTTTCATTATTCAATGATGAAATATGTTTATAAAAATCTCATAAATTAACTATAATATAATATTGAAATATATTTTTAAATGAAAATAAATTTTGGGTGAAATTAATTATAAATTATATGTCAATAATTAAATAAAAACATCTTTAATGAAAACATAATTTGATGCATAGAATGACTATATGAAAATTTGAGTAATTAGTTATTATACATTAATCATAACTTTTCCATCATAAAAAACCTTTATACAAATTTTACATATTTTTCACCAATTCATTAATCTTATTTAGTTTATAGGTTATCAATAACATATTAAAATAATAATATTTTTATAGAATATTATAATTCAATTAAACCTCAAGGTTTCACTTTATGTAACCTATCTAAAGAATAAAAATTAATTAAGGAAAGATATATCATAAAATCTAAATTTGTCACATTCTACCCACATATACTAATTTCAAAAATGAAATTTCAGCACTTAAATACCAATAAATAAGGATAATTATACTTCATCACATTCTTGGGTTCTAATATATTTTTCTTATATAAAATGTTTTCCCACAAAACCTTATCCTGGTGGGTGTCCTTGTTTCACCAAAATTTCTCTATTCGACATAGATTCTACAACAATTTTTCCTTATAAGGGAGATCATGATATTTTGGTATGATCTTTATATTCATTATATTTAAATGATCATGTATATAAATCCTTAAGATTGGTGCATGGAACATATTAAATACATGAGAGAGAATAGGTAGAAGAATGAGTTGATAAGAAACCATAGCGATATAATCATGAATTTTGAAGGGACCAATATATTTAGGGATCTAATTTACCATCTTTATAAATCTAAAAACATTCTTCAATGGAGATATTATTATTAATACAATTTCACAAAGAACATGAACTTGGATTCACTGAATATTATCACCATAATTTATTGTTAACTATGTGGTGTCCTGATGTATCGATGAATAACAGCTAACATCATCTCATTTACATTAATAACTAATATAGTAACATCATTAATTATCTAATTTCATCCCATCACATAGTATTTCATAACTTCCTACCATAAAGGGATTTATTGGGAGCCATCATAATTTTTTATGGAAAGATGATGTTATAAAAAATTAAACCATTGGGAGGAGGTGGGCCGAACCAAATTTTAAATTTAAATAATAATATCTAAAAATATATTATAGGTTTTAATGGTCTTATAAGACAAACCATATCTATGAGGATGAAATATAGTGGTCGTGTTCAACTCCATATCAATTGCCTTATATAGAAATCTTCATTTCATTGATTTAAGCCACACATCATGATAAAAAACAATATAATGTCATAATATATGAAATCATAACACATAATTAATGTATATAATAGTAGTCTAACTAAGATATAAATATTTTCTGATAGGAAGAAAATTTTCTAATTTCATAATTTGATCAACTATATCCCAAATATCATTACTGATTTATGTTATTTTGGGGGGTAAATTGAAAAAAATAAAAGGTGATGTATTCCCATTTTTATTTTTGTATGGGTAATGGTTTTAGAATACCCTTTTGATTATTTCTATCATCCTTAACTTGATGAAATACAAGTCATTGATATACATAATCTTCAATATATCTATTGATATTATACTAACATAAATACCATTTTAAATACTTATTTAACTTAATACATCAAATATGCATAGATAATTATAAACTATGCATATCATTTGATATCAAATCAGTCATTTATAGTATTGATGGGACACATACTAAGAACATAATCCTTATAATTCCATCATAATCATTGTCGAAATCAGGATCATTTCCCAACTTTATCTACTATTACACATCATATTTTTGTGCAACTTTAGTCTTTACATGGAGGGATAGATAAATATTCATCTGATAAATATATGGTATGTACTCATTACACATGATATTATGATCCATATTCTAGAAATACATAAATATTGGATCTATTACAATACTCATAATGGGAATAATATCATTGACCTTCTAAATCTGAGTGTGATTCACCATGCTCACTTTCCATGAGTTACAACATATTGATCATTCATAATCGTTTATTAACTCTAACAATATCCTTTAGAAAATTTTTGTTTTCATTCTCATTGAATATATACTTATAGAATTTATAATAATTTTACAGATCACACCTTTCCCTATATAAATTTTCCTCTATGTAATTTTATATAATAATACATCCCAATGCCTTGTTTTATGAATAATTGAATATCACAAATATTTCTTTAATACAGTGTACCATATGCATAGGATCACTGACCAAACCTCATTTCAAATCCATTGAATTTTCCCACACATTAATCTTTACACTATATCTTGGAGCCTTTCAATGTCAACATGTTTAGTGTATTTTATAACCATGAAAACTTTCTCAAAAATCATTGATAGTATCTATACATGAAAATAAAACTACACATCATTGTTTCTGTGGTCAGTCTTGTCCATTGTTCAAAAACATATATCATTGATGTATCTACCTAAATACCCATAATTGAGAATATATAACCCAATAATGAGACTTTATATATCCAAATTTAACACTTCTTTAATTTAGTATATAGATTATCCTTCATCACGATGTTTTGTAACATTATCAAATATCATTCAATATTTTCCTTATTCTTAGAATATATAAGATTATCATCTATACATACTACCAAAAATTAGTTGATATGATATCTAAATATCTCTATAATTATATTCATGAATATAATAAGTGAAATTGTGATTCAAAATTGAATGGTTATAAATTCATAATGTAAATAATTTGGATAAAATGTTTTGTTATGGACATCCTTCTCCATTACACTTAATAGATGAAATTGGAAAAATAAAGATATCCTCCTAATATTTTTAAATTTCCATCAATATGTGTTATAAGATATTTTTTCATAATATTGATCATGTTATTTTCCCTATAATCAATGAAAATGTTTATGGACCTATAATTATTCTAAACAAATATGATAAGTGAAACCCATGATGAAAAGCAATATCAAATGAATCCCTTATATTGATTATCTTAGAGTCTGTTATTTAATTCCTACAACTCAATCAGGTTGATTATATAAGGTTTCTATCAAATAGGAATAACTCCATGTATGAGTTATATTGAGAACATTACATCATGATTCATATGATTTCTATATAAATCCTTAAAAAATAGATCACAACTTTTTTAAAGATTATGGGAACATCTTCCATACCAAGTTTCTCCCCCACCATTAGTGATATATACACCTCATAAACATATATTAATACCCAATAAATGGATACAACCTATTTTGTAAGTTTATATTTAGTGTTATTACGAGAGATAATCATAAGATAATTTTTAATATGATAAATATTTTCCCTTAGTAATTAATGTGGGACATATATTTAGAGATCCACTCCATGCCCAAAATAATGTCAAATTCAAAAAGAGGAGGAATAATGAGATTTGTAAGAATAAATTTCTTCTATACCAAAATAAGGGAATATTTATACACATAAGATACAATCATTCTAAAATTAAGAGTATGTATTAATAATTTTCCATCTAATAATTATAATGGTATGGTGATTCCTTTAATAAATTTTTTATATATAAATGACTGTGTAGTTCGATGATCAGGTAAGACATGTTTAATTATAGAGTGGATGATAACTGTACATGTCACCACATTGTTCTCATAACTGAATTTAGTAGTCATTATCACATGATATTTCCCTCTATATCATGGATTATGTATTTTTCTACTCTAGTTTTCATCATTAACCCCCTGAATTATACACTTTATGGAATATTATCCATTATATTTATAATTTTATAATTATTTTCTAGGTGGTATATTAGGTTAATATTTATCTCCATTGGTTTCATTTATTAACATATTCATATATCCTTAGTATTTATATGACTAATTGTAAAATTTACCTCACTAACCATTTTTATTTACCCATTAGAGATTTTATGACATCATTCTCTCCACATTTATGAAACATATTAAGGTTAATTTTCTTTCCGTGATTGATTTTATTATTATAATTTATTCTAAAATCCATCTTTCTTTTCATATGATAAAAATTAATAGAATAAAGATAATTCATAATGTCTATTTCAACATATTGAGAACATAAAAAAGAATCATCAAAGATATTTTTTTAGAAGAAGGTGGTGGCATGAATTTGATTCCCAATTCATACCTCTAATGGAATTTATTAAATTCAAAATGTTACCACACAAACATGAGGTATAATTTAATTTCACCAGTAGGGAGATACGGAGGAACATAAAAATACTCAATGAAAAACCAAATCAAGACTTGAAGCTAGCTCAACATATGTTCACCCTTCCTTAAAGGTTCAGTATCCATTACCGGCCATTCCTGAATTCAGAGAAGGGACTCCAAGAGGAAAATCATATATCTCTTCATTAGAAAAGTCCTCAAAAATTTAGAGCTTCCATTGATGTTCAAGAAGTAGACCAAAAAATAGCATATCAGACCCATTCCAAACCAGCCTATAGCAGGACAAATCAAATCCTCATTCCCAAAACACCAAGAAGAAACAAGTTCAGATCCAAAGACAAGACGAAAAAACTAAGCAGTAAAGAAGGACACAAGGCTATAGATAGGTGTTTAAAGGTAACATAAAGATCCATAAATTCTGATCTTCGTTCAATTCAGGTTGATCTTCAAAACCCAGCCAACATAGAATCTCAGATCAAAGAAAAAGCAGCAATATCATCAGATTTAAATATCACCAATTCAGAATAGATAATCAGATCTCAGATTTCCTTAAAAAACATCCAATCCCTCTCATAAACAGTCCCAATCTCCAAACAATATCAATAGAAAAGAAAATTCCCAATCAGAAAATGTGAAGTAGAAGAAAGTAGCAAAAAGGATGAAACAAATCACCAGCATCAAACAGCAAAGGACTTCCCAAAATCCAGCTTCTAAAAACCAATCAGACCAGTTCAACAAATCTTGAAAAGCAGGGAGAAGAAAGGTAGATGAAACCAGAAATCCAGAATAGAAACTTCCAAGGAGGATCATCATATTTACACATATAGGTCCACAGATGAAATAAATAAAAGTAATGAGTAGTGAGGCCACCAAAATCAAAAATGAAACAACTAGCAAAATCCATCAAAGAAAAATTAGGGAGTTTTTTGAAACTCTATCTTCAATCTATCATTGAAAATGTCCTATTTAATATCAAGGTAAGTTTCTTTTGAAATCTCCCCTTTTCTAAGGGAATTATACAGAATTTTATCTCTATGTTTTACCAAAGATTCAGTATCTTCACAACCGGGCACATTCTGCTTCTCATCCCCTTCAACATGTTTCTTGTCCTCTTAATGTTGAATTGTGTTGGGGGGGAGAGACTTCCCTTCTTGAAATGTCTAAAGAACTTGTGACTATAGTTCTTTCAATTTGGGATTAATCTATACGTTTCCTCATTTTTTTGGGGTTGGGGGTGATAAACCCATCTTCATCAATAATTGATCTTTTTCCTTTCCTAGCCATGGATCTCAGATATTCTTCCTCAATATGAGTAGATTTATCTTCTTCTTCATTTGGTGAATCACTACTTTCAGATGGATCACACCTCTCATTTTCAACATCCTCTTGAGTATCATCATGCAACTGAACTCTCTGTACCACCTCAAGAGGAGGAGGAGGACTTTGATGGTTATTTATAGACACAACTAGAGGTGAAATATCCTTGGAAGGGAGCTCACCCTTTTCTATAGTGGTATTTATTTAACCCTTCTGGAGAAGCATATTGTCCCTAGGAGCTGATATCTCATTAAGAGGCTTGGGGATTTCCATGATGTTTGGGATCAAAGTATTATCAATAGGTTTATCATCTAAGATATTTTTTGAGTCAGTTTTTTCCATCCAAATTGACTTGCAACGAGGTTATGAGGGGGGGTTAAAATCTTTGGGTATCACATTTCTCCATCGAATGGCCAATTTTGAAACAAAATTTACAGTAAGGAGGAAAATTTTCAAATAAAACCTCTTGAATAAATCCTTTATCTCCACTTTGAATCTAGAAATGAGATGGAAAATCTCACAAGATATTAACCTCAGTGAAAATCCTAGTGACTGAAGGTCTAGAAAGGTTCAAGGTAGCTATGGCTAATCTAATTGGAAGTCCAAAAAGACCAGAAATTATAGAAAGAGAAATCTTCTTAAACATATGTAAAGGTAAACCTGGGAAACCTATCCAGATTGGTACAAGGGGGGCTTGGAACCAATGTCGAAGTCTGGAGACCACTTGAAGACCTTCATAGCAGACCCCGCAAAGGACTAGGATCCTCGAATCCAGAATCTATAATAGTCATTATCTTAAGAGGAGTGAAATAAAAAATTCAAAGAATTCAGAAGCCCAATTTGAAAATTAGTGAAGCCAATGTTCTCAAGGGTTTTGCGTAGAAAGAACAAGGAAGAAAGATTCTTGATAAAGTGACCTACAAGCACAAATTTAAGATATGAAGAAATATATTGTACCTCATCTTTTGATATTGCAATCGACGATAGACCTCTGTGTCTATAGGTTTTTGGAGCCAGAATCCCAGATGTCTTCGATTCTGCGCATGGGATTATACCCACTACAACATCTGCAAATGATCTCACATCTTGGATCCCTTGATTGACACTGTAAGGGTTTGCATTTCGATCACCCGGGAGTGACATATATTGGTTCATTGAAGATATTTAATTATCTAATGTCTAACACCTTTATAGTACATGGTTTCAAGACACCAAATAAATCATCAATTTTTTCCTTGGGTTTGATGAAAAAATAGAACTTTACCTTCCATGATGTATAAAATTTTCATAAAGGCCTCTAATGGGTTCATATTCCTTTTTCTTTAGCTCCATAAAATTAATTTCCTTATTATAATGATGATTTGATGGAATGAATTTATTGAAAAATATTACCACACACTAATACCATCCAATTATCTAGATTTTTTATTCTGGCCTTGTGTTCTTAATTAGATTCCCTCATTGGTTTGGATCATTATCATGTTATTAAATAGTATGAATATCATTATCACACTATAATAAATGTAGAAAAAATATAAACCCCTTTATAATATTCCATTTCTCAATAAAAATATAATTTTAAGACAAATAAAATTTTGTTAGATATTGTTAAATAAATAACTAAATGACATTTTTCTATATTTAGAGCACATTTAAAACCTCGACATGGTTCTCATTATTTCCCATGGCCTAAAAAAGTTGACTGGGTATAATAATAATATATTTTATTCCATAAAATGTTACATTTTTAATTTTCATGAGGATAACCATTTCAATGACTATAACATGTGTTTCTAGTATGATTTCTTATTTGACCAGCCATTGAATAAAAAGAAAAATTATCATGTGAGAAACAATAATCCCAATGAGTATTTACAAAATCATGAAAAATAATTCATATGACGTGAAAATAGGGTCATATTCTTATTGATAAATAGTATATTAGGTTTAACCAATGTTATCTATAGTAATCAATAAATAAACTTATGTTGAAATCCTTTATAATGGATTATATAGAAATTTTGAATTAACCCATAAATATTCCAGAGTAGAGTCTACATAGATATGTTGTATTAGGGAAACTCATAGTATAATGATTATGATCAAGTTAATACACAATCTATCATTTTTGGGGTTATTACCCCTAGGTTTATTTATTCCATTCCAATATACACTATTTAGTATCTAGAAAAGGAAGTAATTTATAAGAAAACAAAAATGTATTTTCATTAACAAAACATTTGGATATTATCATATACAAGTGTATTGGATCTTAATAATAACATTTTATACCTTAAAAATAGAATCATACCAAACCTATATCATAAAATAAAAATAATATCATTAAGCATAAGTCTTAATAATATTATAAATCATTATGCGTGATCCATGAAATCATCACATAAGAATAATAATTCAAAACAAGACAAAAAGGTGTGGCAGGTACATAGGCATAACAGGTCATTTCCTATGTCTTTGTTAACTCCCATGACCATCATGGAATAGTGGATATAGCCCAATAATGTATTTTGTTCAGTCCACATTCCTTAAAAACATATTGGATATAGTTTATTAGTTGTTAGGTTAGATTCCAAATCCCTTACATATTATCTCCGAAGAGATAATTATTTACCCAATGAATTTGTATTTTAAATAATTATTTACCCACCCATCACATAATAAAAAACCATAAATAAGGGTACAACATGATTTATAAAAAACTCATCAATTCATATTGGAATAACCTTTGAAAAAACATGTTCTATAAACATCTCACCAAATAATAATAAGCCATATAGAGAAAGAACATGGATTTTATTGTAAGATAATATAAAATGTGTAGCATAATTAGCATAAAAATGTTTTTATATAATGAATAAAAAACATTTATAATATTATAAAAACATTAATGAGGAAAATACAATTTTTACACTAAAAATCACTTATTTAAGATCTATTATGTCAAACATATTTCCATTGAAAATTTCCATGGAATCATGAAATTAATATTTTGAGAAAAAAATATTCATGATGGCATAAATAGAAAGTCAAGCTATAAATGTCTAAATGAAATATTCCATTCACTCATTGGTAAATAAATTTACATTATGGTTTATAAAAAAATAACTCTCTTGAATCATAATTAAGGAAACAGATATAGAATATAAATATTCTTGACCAAAATGAAGTGACAATGTCAGTAACAGTTATAAGTAGTTTTTTTTTATTATTCCTGAACCAGAATGAGTGGACATTAAGATATACATGAAAAAATAAAACATAATAAAAGGATACATAATTTTATGGGGATCATATAAATAGTATCATAAAATATACAAAAATAAGTGTTATATGTAGACAACCGCAAAATAAATGAACTTGTAACATAAATTCCTTACCTCGAGAAGGTTATATTTGTTAAGTGTTATAAACATCATTTATAACACATTTTTATTTTATTATAATTATATAATAGAAATAAATTATTATTTTAATATCATAAAAGATTCATTTATTACGTTTCAACACCCTCTTCTTAATAAATATTTATTAAAATAATTATTTCTAGGTACTATCTATCTCATATGTCATCTCAGTTTTGGCACGAATGTTTTGATCCTTACATCATTGTAATGGTTTCATCATCACCATAATAATAATAATAATAATAATAATAATATATTTTCATTATGTAATTTATTATGACTATCCATATAAGGTAGTGATGGAATAATAGTTACATTGGTTCGTGAGGCGGTAGTCCCCGTGTATGAATGAATGGTAGTTTCAATCAGAATATGACCAAAAAAAGAGATGGATAAAATTTATTCAATAAAAATAATAACATATTATTATGTGTAAGTTTCTAATGTTATTATAATTTATTGGTTTGGAAAATTTAATATGGTAAAAAAATTTAATGAAAGAGATCGGTCAAAATAGTTACCCACCATTTGAGATACCACATTTAAATTTCTTCTTAAGAACACCCGTGATATTATTATGAATAGCTAGAACCAATATTACTCGGTTAAAATTATTATAATATTAGTTTTTAGGTTTTTTCAGACCTAAGTGGATCGAGGTAGAATTTTGAAGTGTGGAGGTGTGGTGTTCCATTTTAGAGAAAGTGAGGAAACGCATGGAATTATTTAAAATATTTAAATTTAATAAATTATTTTTCTTATTCATGTTGAAAAAAGTTAGTATATTTTTCATCTCGGATGCATATTAGTAAAAATTATATCTTGTAATAAATTTATACATGTTAAGGTTATATTTTAACACTTATCACATAGTTTTAACCCACATTAACCCTTTTTTACACTAACTATGATATCAACAAGTTTTTGCATTTAATGGTCAATAATGTTTCTATAAAATGGAAGTGACTCATAAGTGAATGTTAGGGGAGATGGTAGAAAATACTCTATTAAATTTAGAAATTAAATGAATTTTTTTGTATTTTAAATAATTCAATAAATTATTATTTATCATAAGATACTGTTAATGTCATTTTTTGGACTATTCACATAGTGTCACTTTAGTGATATCAAGAGAAAATGTGATTATAATATAAAATATTATCGTATCACTAATATGTTATAATTGTATAATTTTTTTTGAAACGATATACTTATTCCATATTTTATTCAATTAAGAATTTTTGAAATCATTTATTTGAAATTTTTATTACATTAACAATAATATGTCGACAATACATAAAAAAATTAAGGTGATTATTATGTCAATAAAATTTAAAAATGAAATTTCAAGAAAAAAATAAATATATTTAAAGTATTATTTATTTAAAAAATAACTTCTTTTTAATCCTATGAATAAATATTAGAGATATTAAAATAGATTTACTTTTTTTATTTATTCTTTACGTAAAATAATATTAAGGACATTATCAAAGTTATGTGGAATGAAATTTCCAAAAAATAAATTAAAATAAATATATGAAAAAATTTAACCGATAAATTGAAATAAAGGTATATATTTTATTAGATTCTAGGCCATATCCATTAATTTTAATCTAATATTACATGTTTTAACATTATAACATTTCCAAATTTTTACCTTAGTTACTATTCATAATGATCAAAACTAAAAAATACTATTTAAAAAACATAATCCACATGGTTCAAAACATCAAATCCATTTTTCATTATTCACTTTATAAATGTTGAAGAAATCAATTATTATAGAAATTTTTAAAAAGAATAGGAAAATAGTTTTCTTAAAATATGCTTTTATGACAAAAAATGAACTTATAGAAAAATGAAGTTCAATACTGATTCATATGTAATTAAAACAGGTTATATCTAATTATGGAGAATTATTTTAATACAATATAAAAATCAATGAACAATTGGACTTTTGAATTATATTATTTAATGATAATAATTGAATTTTTTACACATAAAATGATTTTATTAAATTCAATGATAAAAATAATTTTAGAAATTTTTCCAAAATCACAGTAAGATAATATTTAATGGTTGATTTAAAATATTATATTCATTTCCTAAAATAAAAAATATAGTAAATAATATAATATAATTATAATTTCCCCTCATAAAATGTAATAAGACCATTTTTTAAGACAACATATATTTAATAAAAAAATGAAATTACTGAAAACTATATAAATATTTACAATTAATCAACCAATAAATTTTAATTATATAAAACAAAAATCCAGATTTTTCTTAATTTTTTTATTCATATTCATACCTCAAATTTAATTTTTGGTTTATAATAGTCACATTTAAAAAATAATATATTTATATAATATGATATTGCAATTAAAGTTTGATGTTTCATGTTAATAAATATATGTAACACATTGATTTTATTTAATGTAAAACTAGTAATAAAATATGTTGGTGTTATAGTGATGCATTTCATTCCACACCCCTCTACAAACTGATTGATTTTTGGTGTTTCATGTTGATCAACCAATGATATTAATTAAAGTTGTGTAAAATATATATTGTGTGATGTGTAATGGCCATCAAACACATCACCTATATCTTGATCATTACTATTGGTACATTCTATGTATATTATAGAGTGCTTTGTGCTAATACACACCATGAAGGCTATGTGGCTTAGGAATATAAACTACACACCATGTATATTTTGAGCATAGTGTTGTCCTATAAATCATATAGGAATATGGAACCTGATGCATACCATACACAGACTGTGTCACATGACATGTCATGTGATAATAAACATCATACAAATATTAAAATTTTGAAATTATATTTAATATTATTCATAAAATACATTTCA
This sequence comes from Viscum album, assembly GCA_963277665.1. Classification (NCBI taxonomy): domain Eukaryota; kingdom Viridiplantae; phylum Streptophyta; class Magnoliopsida; order Santalales; family Viscaceae; genus Viscum; species Viscum album. The sequence goes on from OY728164.1 coordinate 691,443,448, forward strand.
TGTGGCCTCCAATGTACACCCCTTGTACATTAATTATTTTAAATTTTATTAATTTAATATTTATTTATAATATTCTCAAAATGATATAATGATGAGTTATTGGACATAAACTAAGATGAATATTTAACATTATATATATATATATGTGTGTGTGTATTAACTCATGTAAATTTATCTTAAACTAAACAATTATAAATGAATGCTTGAAATGAAACAAAATTGATCTTCATTTCATATTGTGAATAATTATGATATATGAAAAACTTAGGTATGTGTTGGACTTATTTAGTTATTTATTTTAAATATTAATTACATGGATTTAAATTAAATTCATCATTATATTATGTATGATGATCAATGAATCACCCCAATTTGAATTATTGTGTATGTTTATGGGGTCTATGAATTATTTTTATAACCCTAAACCATCAACACCCATCATATTTGTGACAGTAATCATTAGTAAAGGATGGAGTTCCTAGCTAAAGGATATAGTTCAAGACTCCAACAAAGATGTATCCATCCATGGAACCTCATATGAGAATGGTATATTCTATAACCTAAGAAAATATGAGGCTCAATGAGTAATTAGAATGTGGTGAGGGTTTTTTTATCACCTATCTATATAACAACTAGTATATAAAATATCATGATTATAACATTCCATAATTCTTATTTTTCAATTCATGGTTATTAATTTACTTATACAATTCATGATTTATCTATATTATTAAACAGTATATATGAATATTAATATTTTAAAAACCACTATAAAATAAAAGGAAGAAAACATTTGTTGACATTTTTTTGGGTGAAGTTAATTACCTTCGTATCGTTCCATATAATGTAATTAAAATTTTTACAATGGTTAAAATAATATATTATTCAAAAATATATTGAAAGGTAGAAATTAATTTATTATAAATTTTATATTATTTATGGAAGTTTTATATAGAATTATTAAGATTTTAATGGATAAAGATGTATATTTAGCGATAAGTGAAATGAAAAACTTTTAAAAAAGTTATATGAGATCAAAATTCCTTCTATTATCTAATATAAGATGTAGCCATAGTCAACATGTAATTATGGCCCTAGTTTAGGAAAATTTTCAACATCGAGAGTCTAAATAAATATAATGATTTGACTTAACCAAAATTGTATTAAGTATAACAATCATAATTTACTTAATACAATTTGGAGTAAAGTGTTGAGGAAATATGTTTATGATATTTTATTATTTTGGTGTCTAATCAATATAAAAAAAGCATAGTTAGTTAATTTAGTGGGAATGAATATACTTCCTAAATACATATGAGTTATTTTAATGTATACATATGGGGTATGATAAATGAAATTTAAATCCTTGATACAAAATATCTAAACAGCTGGATATTATGAATATAATAGTGTGATATAATTTAATTTTTTAAAATAGTGGGAGACATAATTATGTATGTTTTAAAAATTAATAAATATAAAATACTAAATTATATTTCATATGTAGAATATGATGGTATATAATACAACCATCGAGTCTGTCACGACCCCCTCCCCACAAAGTGTACCCCTCCAGGGCCGGCAATGTGAGAAGGGAGATAATGACCCCCGAGTCCCGCCTCCAGTAGGCCCCGGGTTGGCGACTAGCACCGAGGGTATAATACACACACTAATGGGAGGCATTACCCTCTAAGAGAACACATGAAAAAGGGAGAGATAGAATAGACTCCAACCAACTCCAACTCATATCTGAAAATATAAAAGAAACCCAAGTACATATATGAAAATTCATGAAAAAGTACTACAACTGATAGGGAAAACTAAAAGTACCCAAAAGAAAGTAAAACGGCAGCGACCACAAGCCCGAACAGCTCCTCCTCCAACCCCAAGCTAGTAGTAACCAGCTTGATCTCCAACCTGCTCCAAGTGACCTGAAAAACAGTTTGTATATACATAGGGTGAGTATAACAGTATACTCAGTAGGATCCTCCCCAAGCCTCTCGTGCAAAAGTAAAGAAAGCATGCTAAAGCCCAGTGAACAACAAGTGAAACTAACTCATTACCTAAACAGGTATACTAAGTTCCCAACCTCACCATGGCTACTCTCACCAAGTAACGCATACAAGAAAATAGCATATAGTAAAGAATATCAAGGGTACCCCGCTACTACTTCCCCACTGGTTTGCCGCTTTTCCCCAACGACATACGTCTTGTGCATCTCTCTCCAAAGGCTTGCCCACAGACTCCTGGGCTAAGCTCCACAATCTGCACCTCGTGCACCACATAGGCTTGCCCGCAGACACCTGGGCGAAGCACCACACCGTCCTCACAACCAAAGGTAACCAGGTAGTTTCTGGGAGCCACAACAGCTCGCATAACGTGTATCATACGTCGGGTATAATACATCAAGCCATTACAGCCCATACTTCGAGTAAGGATCCTCAAGCCATCACATCCTATACACATTACACCTATAGTAGTACATAGGATACTATATCCAGAATATATGTGTGTGAATAACCACAAGCCATTACAGCCCTCTACACACATATATGGGGTAACTAAACTCTTGCCTCATGGCACAAGTATCTACCAAGAGAAGAGAGCGGGGCCAAAGGGGGTAGTCAGCCATTCAACCTCCCATCATAATGTTGGGGAAAACACCCCCCAGGGCTCAGAATCCCAGGGGTGTCAGTTTCCCTTACCAACAGGGTGGAGTAGCGTATAGAAACACAAAAAGTACAGAATATATATAACTCACAACCACACTATGGGCATTACCTAGTCATAGGCACAACTGCAGCTAACGTCTCTCAGACTCCAGGCTGCTACTTCTAATACTAGGTATCCTATAAGCACACAACCATTTGAAGAGCTTTATTAGATTACTCCATTTTCATTTTATCAGTTCCACTCTACGTTAATTAATTCTTTAAACATTAATTAACCATGAACAATTTACCACATTAAACTAAATTGGCATCACATTCAAAAACTGCTCCTTTTTAGGATTCACATCACTATTAAATTCCAATTTCTCCACCCCCGTGGATTATCACCATTTAAACAAACTTTCATTATGGAATTACCTTCCCCATATTCCCAGGTATTCTAGAAAAGCATCCTATGCTACTAAACACAAAGGGATCAACACGGTGAGTAGATATACTACCCATCGAGTCTTTTCCGCCTATAGCAAGATCCTAGACCCATCCTCCATCAAGAGGCTAAACACGGAAAGCATGTGGCATACCTCGCATGTCTTCGCCTCCTTCAGAAAGAGGGTAAGCAAAACTAGCTGCCTTGAGAAGTGGGGAAAAGTAAAGAAGATAAACAATCAAACCACCAACATCAAACCATCACATTCATCTCATACCATCATCCTTGGTGTCCTCCCCGACACCCACATGCATAAATCGATGCATCTCGCCACACTAGGCGTCATCCGCTGCCACAACCACAAGTCCCCATGCCTCCACATATCACAACAGCCATCCAGGCTTACATCAAATCACAAGCAGCAGGAAATCAAAGATCACAAAATGGGCTCCCGGCCCTTTAACAAGGCATTCAGCCTTCATACAATATGAGCACTCAGAGCTCCAAACCACAAGGCATTCATCCTTACAGGCAAGCGGGTAACTCAGAACCCTTTTGAAATTATCGAACTAATAGTTCTTTAATCCATCTTGAATTAACAGATTCATTAACATGCCTCTTTATCTTTAGCCAATTATTTAACAAATAATTCCAACTTTACGTTCTTTATCAATTTCCATCATGAATGAGCAACAAATTAAAGAAAATCATAGATATCACTCTATCTAGGAAAAAATATGAGGCAAACCGTTATCACGGTACAAAGTAACAACATACGATCAACCAATTCTTTTAATCCAGTTCAAGTATTTAATTAGGTCAATTTCATTGTGATCCAAAAGGACTAAATCATGCTAATTCTACGATTGCACATACACAATTAGAGAAGCCATGAATCCCCTACCTCGAAGAGTTCTTGACGTCCTTTATCCACACAACGGGTCACAGTCCTCTTCTCCTCACGACAGATGCATCCACCGGAGGATGCCACGGTACGACAGTACCAACCAACCCCAAGAAAACCCATTAGAACCATGGAGATTACATGCTAATATGGAAGGAATAACAAGAGAAGGTGATCCCCGAAGGAACGATGATAAAACATACCTTATATCGAAGAACGATCAACACAACTTGGTTGCATCAACAGAGCGGAACTGATCTGAGTAACGTTTGATTGTGAAACTCCTACGAGAATGATTGCAAGGTTCTAGCATCTCGTAGATGAGAACCAGGAGGAAGAACAATGAAGAATGATATCTCGTTCCTTTTAAAAAAAATTAGAGAGGCGACAGTTTAAGATCCGGTTTATTCTCCATTAAAAACGGATCGCATTAACCCATGCGGTTTGACCAAGTAAAAACATCCCGGCCTTAGGAATAATTAATATAGGATTTATGGCCTTTGAATCGGCCTTAAAGTCCTTAAAATAAGGTTTTAAAAGTATTTTACGTCAAAAAACGTCAAATTTGCGAAGCTGGAAACACTGTTCACATACTCAAAATTTGGCAAAATATGGAATCGGTAGCTCTTATGGAGTCTGGAAACACTGTTCATTCGTGAAATTTGGCAAAGTATGGAATCGGTAGCTCTTATGGAGTCTGGAAACACTGTTCATTCGTGAAATTTGGCAAAGTATGGAATCGGTAGCTCTTATGAAGTCTGGAAACACTGTTTATTCGTGAAATTTGGCAAAGTATGGAATCGGTAGCTCTTATGAAGTCTAGAAACACTGTTCATTCGTGAAATTTGGCAAAGTATGGAATCAGTAGCTCTTATGAAGTCTCGAAACACTGTTCATTCGTGAAAATTGGCAAAGTATGGAATCGGTAGCTCTTATGAAGTCTGGAAACACTGTTCACATAACTAAAAAAATTGGCAAAGGAAAGAAAAGCTCACCGATAGAGCCTTACCGATAGAAACACAAGTCTACTGATAGATCCTCACTAATAGAAGTTCACCGATAGGACCTCACCGATAGAAACACGGTTCACTGAACCTCACCGATAGAAGTCCACCGATAGGACCTCACCGATAGAAACACTGTTCACTGAACCTCACCGATAGAAGTCCACTAATAGAACCTCACCGATAGAAACACTGTTCACAGAACTAGAAATTTGGCAAAGTGTTAGCCGAGCTACTGCTGGACTGCGGCTACCAGTATACCGAGCTATCAGTATGCTGTGGCTACCGGTAAACCCAGCTACCGGTAGGATGCGGCTACCGGTAGACCGAGCTACCGGTAATCAGAAGCTACCGGTAGACCGAGCTACCGGTAATCAGCAGCTACCGGTAGACCGAGCTATCGGTAATCAGCAGCTACCGGTAGACCGAGCTATCGGTAATCAGCAGCTACCGGTAGACCGAGCTACCGGTAGGCAGCAGCTACCGGTAGACCGAGCTACCGGTAATCAGCAGCTACCGGTAGACCGAGCTACCGGTAATCAACAGCTACCGGTAGACCGAGCTACCGGTAGGCAGCAGCTACCGGTAGACCGAGCTACCGGTAATCAGCAGCTACCGGTAGACCGAGCTACCGGTAATCAGCAGCTACCGGTAGACCGAGCTACCGGTAATCAGCAGCTACCGGTAGACCGAGCTACCGGTAGGAAGCAGCTGGGGGATAAGTCACTTTGTCCTCCTGGAACACCTCCAACACCAAATTTTCACAAAGTAATGGACCAGGGAGGTCCGGGCCATTACATTAGATACCTCTCAAAACATTCTCGTCCTCGAGAATTAAAAACCAACCCAGAAGAAAAGAGGGGTCTGAACAACCACCCCATAAGATACCTCTCAGGGGAAAACCACCATGAGTTGTTCAAAAGCTGGAACAAAACTACGACATCCGAGAGTATGGAAACAAATAATCCATAACCAAACAATTCAAACATAACATCACATCAAAGGTACATAAATAAAACATGAAAGGTCTAACCATAAAGGAAACGTCATTACATGGAAAGAGTTAAACATTAAACAACTCTGGGTACTGAGCACGTATCTGTGACTCACGCTCCCAGGTACTCTCCTCCATGCCACCGTGTCGCCACAGGACACGAACTAAGGGGATAGAACGCCCACGCAACACCTTCTCCTTGTGGTCTTGGATCTCCACAGGTCGCTCCTCGAAGGTTGCATCATCGTCAATATCGATCTCTCCCCAATTGATAACATGAGATTCATCATGAAGATAACGACGGAGCTGTGATACATGGAAAACATCATGTATCCGACTCATCTGAGGGGGAAGTGCTACTCGATACACCGCAGATCCAACACGAGCTAACACCTCGAAAGTCCCAACAAACAGGGGAGAAAGCTTACTTCCACGACCAAACCTTCGCTGCCCACGACGGGGAGTCACCTTTAGAAACACATGATCCCCAACATTAAACTCTAACGGTCTCCTTCTTTGATCAGCATATGATTTCTGACGATCCTGTGCTGTCTTCATCCTCTCACGAATCACCTGAACCATCTCTGTTGTATTCTACACTAGTTCTGGTCCGAGGATTGCTGACTCTCCGACCCCAGTCCAGCACAACGGAGAACGGCATGGCCGGCCATACAAGGCTTCAAACGGCGTCATACCGATGGTAGAGTGAAAACTATTATTGTAAGAGAATTCTACCAAGGGTAAGTGCTTCACCCATGAACCTCCAAAATCAAGAACACAAGAGCGCAACATGTCTTCAAGAGTCTGGATGGTTCGCTCTGTCTGACCATCCGTTTGAGGATGAAAAGCAGTGCTAAGGCATAGTTGAGATCCAAAAGCATGTTGGAGACCTCTCCACACCCTAGAGGTAAAACGAGGATCTCGATCAGAAATGATCGTCCTAGGTACTCCGTGAAGCCTCACCACCTCCTCCAGATACTGCCTCGACAAAACCTCCACTGAGCTCGACTCCTTGATTGCTATGAAGTGGGCCGATTTAGTTAAACGATCCACTACCACCCATATAGCATCATGTCCTCCTATAGCTCGAGGTAAACCTGTAACAAAGTCCATTGAGATGTCCTCCCACTTCCACTGAGGAATCTCTAAGTGCTGGAGAAGACCACCAGGAACACGGTGTTCGGCCTTCACCTTATGGCAGACTAAACATCGAGACACATATTATGCAACTGAACGCTTCAGCCCAGGCCACCAAAACTGACTCCTCAAGGATCGGTACATCTTCGTCACACCAGGATGTACCGCCAAGGGTGAACTATGGAACTCTCGGAGAACGATCTCGCGCATCGCCAAGGGAACAAAAAGCCTGCCATGATACAACACTCGGTGTTGTTCATCCTCCGACCAACCATCAGGGGCCTCACCACATACAACTCTGTCTCTCCAAACTTCCACCTCTAGATCACCCAACTGAGACTCTTCCACCTTCTGCATCAGGGATGACTGCACTGTCATCTGGAAAAGACAACCTCTTCCCCCAACTTCTCCTATATCAAGATGTAAAGATGATAGCTCTTCCATCACTCTCTAAGAATCAACAGATTCACGCACAACATCACTACGTGACTTTCGGCTCAGTGCATCAGCAACAACATTTCCCTTCCCAGGTGTATACGATATTTCGAAGTCGTATTCCTGCAAGAACTCCATCCACCGACGCTGCCTCAAGTTCAAGTCCCGCTGAGAGAAAACATACCTCAAACTCTTATGATCGATGAAAACCATAAAGTGCTCGTCAATGAGGTAATGTCTCCACAACTTTAGAGCAAACACCACGGCTGCCAACTCAAGATCATGGGTGGCATAGTTGCGTTCATGGGGACACAACTGCCGAGACCCATAAGAAACAACGGACCTCTGCTGCATGAGAACACAGCCTAGCCCCATATGTGAAGCATCACAGAAAACATCAAACTGGACTCCCTCCGCTGGAAGACAAAGGACTAGAGAACTTACCAAATTCTCCTTTAGATACTCGAAAGCTGTCTGAAATTGATCAGTCCATATGAACGCTTGATCCTTCCTGGTCAAAGCTGTCAGAGGAGTCGCAACTCGGGAGAAATTAGCCACAAACCTCCTGTAATAGCCTACGAGACCAAGGAAACTTCGCACCTCTGACACGGTCTTGGGGGCTGGCCAAGACACCACTGCTTCTATCTTCGAAGGATCCACAGATACTCCCTGTTGGGACACAACATGTCCCAAGAAATGAACTTCTTGAGCCCAGAACTCACACTTGGACAACTTCCCAAACAACCGATGTTGGCGAAGAACTCCCAAAACGGCTCGTAGATGCTCTGCATGCTCCTCTTCAGATGTGGAGTACACAAGGATGTCGTCGATGAAAACCACAACAAACTTGTCCAGGAATTCACGGAACACAGCATTCATCAACCCCATGAAAACAGCTGGAGCATTCGTCACGCCGAATGGCATTACAACAAACTCATAATGCCCATGACGACAACGGAAAGCAGTCTTCGGGATATCCACATCCTTTACACGCATCTGGTGATATCCTGACCGCAAGTCTATCTTTGAAAACCAACTTGCACCCTTCAGTTGATCGAATAGGTCATCAATCCGCGGGAGAGGATAACGGTTCTTTATTGTCACTTTGTTTAAGCGACGATAATCGACGCACAACCGCAAACTGCCATCAGCCTTTTTCACAAACAAAACTGGTGCACCCCACGGTGACACACTTGGCCGAACAAAACCACACTGCAACAGACCGTCGAGCTGAATACGTAGCTCTCGTAACTCAGAAGGGGCCATCCTATACGGAGACATAGAGATAGGAGACGCTCCTGGCTGTAGCTCGATCCCAAACTCGATCTCTCATCGAGGGGGTAAGGATACAACCTCTTCTGGAAAGACATCAGGGTACTCTTCTACGACCCTAGGAAATTCCAGTTGTTGAACCTCTGAAGAACTCAGCATCATCCCAGCCATCATGGATGATAAGGATGAAACTCATCTATGACTCATCCGAGGATCTCTCTCACCAACAAACACTACTTCCTCTCCATATTCATCAAAGAAAACGACCTTCTTCCTGTATCAATCCTCAATAGCCTGCACCGAATACAACCAATCCATGCCGAGGATGACATCATATGGTTGTATTCGTAAACATAGGAAATCTCCCCAAGAGCGGTGCTGCCCCAACACTAGCTCACAGTCTCTACATACTTCAAACAAGCTAGCTCGACCTCCAACTGGCGTAGTCAACGCCAAGGGCACTGGAAGCCTCTCTACCTCAAGTCCCAAAGCATGGACAAGGGTAGGGGATATAAAGGAGTGTGTCACTCCTGAATCAAACAAGGCATACACCAAGGTAGAAAACAAGCAAAGGGTACCTCGGACGACGTCTGGCTCGCCTGGAGCTGGCAACGCTAGAGCATGAAGCTGACCACGACCACCTCCACAGCCTCTCTGACCCTGATGAAGACCACCACCACGGCCGCGCTCTGCTCTCTGAGGACGGGGAGCGTCATGGGGCTGTCCTCTGCCTGCTCCATCTACCCTCTAGTGATCTAAAGCTGGTGCAACCTGCTGCTGCTGCCTCGGCTGGAACTGCCTCAATGGAGGAACCTGGAGTTGAGCGCCTGGTGCACGATGACTTCTCTGAAAATTTGGGCACTCCCACTACTGATGACCACGTCCACCACAAGAAAAACAAGCGCCTAATCTCTTGGCATAGGTCTGAGAGTTGCTACCTTCAGAGAAACGAGATGGGAAGGGCTGGGACCTACCCCCAGGTGAACGGAAACTCTTCTGTCCTGAAAACCGGGAACCCCGGACCACAGCTCTGCTTCGTGAGGAATCATGACGATTCTCCTCTCGTGATGATCCGGTCCTGGTCAAAGTTCTCTCAACAACCTCTGCCCTCGCCAGCACCTCAAGATATGTCTTCATCATAAATGGGGTGACCTGGCGCTGGATCTCTGGACGCAAAGCCTCCTCGAAATGCCTCGCCCTGGCCTCATCATCTGGTAACAGGTCTGAAGCATATCGTAGAAGGTTCCTGAAACGGATTCCAAACTCCCGAACACTGGAGCTCCCCTGTCGAAGGGTAAGAAGCTCCTGGCGACTGGATGCCTTCGCAGTCGATGAAAGAAACTCGACTCTAAACCTGTCTCGAAACTCCTCCCATGAGATCACTGACTCCTCACGATCCCCGAGGAACAAGAACCACCACTGTCTCGCTGCTCCACGCAACATCGTCACAACCAAGGACACCCAGTGTTCCTTCTGAGCACGAATCGTACTGAAGCCTATCTCGACCTCCTCCACCAGTCTTCTGTGACTGCATCGGAAACGGAGCCCTCGTACTTCTGTAGACTCTGGCGCTGAAACTCTCGGAGTGTCTTCCTCCAAGTTTCATCGTCGTCAACCTCTACCCGGTGGCGATCTGCTGGAACAGCCTGCTGGGCACCTTCTGCGCAAACCTGACGAGGACGTCGACCTGGAGCCATACCTATAAAATAACAACTGTTAGAGCTCCTAAGCCTAGAATATGGAAGACTCAACATTAATTAATTAATTATTTTGTTTTATTAATTTTAGGTTACCTATCCCAAGGTCTACCCATTCAAACACAGGCGCAAAGAATAATGATTCATGAACCTTTCCTAGGTCTCTACCTTGCAACCAGTCTCACTTTATTTAGTAGCCACCGTAAACTTAAAGGTCCATGCAACGGATCATAGGGGGCCCTGAACGCCTATGTCTCTGCCGGTCTCCAGTGTTTACCCCACTTGCTAAACATGAATGACATTGTTGCCCTACCATCCCATGCATCCTCACCTGTGCCTAACTCCAAACTCCATCCTATCCCTCAACCAGACCTCTTATACCACTCTGTCATGACCCCCTCCCCACAAAGTGTACCCCACCAGGGCCGGCAATGTGAGAAGGGAGATAATGACCCCCGAGTCCCGCCTCCAGTAGGCCCCAGGTTGGCGACTAGCACCGAGGGTATAATACACACACTAATGGGAGGCATTACCCTCTAAGAGAACACATGCAAAAGAGAGAGATAGAATAGACTCCAACCATCTCCAACTCATAACTGAAAATATAAAAGAAACCCAAGTACATATATGAAAAGTCATGCAAAAGTACTACAACTGATAGGGAAAACTAAAAGTACCCAAAAGAAAGTAAAACATCAGCGACCACAAGCCCGAACAGCTCCTCCTCCAACCCCAAGCTAGTAGTAACCAGCTTGATCTCCAACCTGCTCCAAGTGACCTGAAAAACAGTTTGTATATACATAGGGTGAGTATAACAGTATACTCAGTAGGATCCTCCCCAATCCTCTCATGCAAAAGTAAAGAAAGCATGCTAAAGCCCAGTGAACAACAAGTGAAACTAACTCATTACCTAAACAGGTATACTAAGTTCCCAACCTCACCATGGCTACTCTCACCAAGTAACTCATACAAGAAAATAGCATATAGTAAATAATATCAAGGGTACCCCGCTACTACTTCCCCACTGGTTTGCCGCTTTTCCCCAACGACATACGTCCTGTGCATCTCTCTCCAAAGGCTTGCCCGCAGACTCCTGGGCTAAGCTCCACAATCTGCACCTAGTGCACCACATAGGCTTGCACGCAGACACCTGGGTGAAGCACCACACCGTCCTCACAACCAAAGGTAACCAGGTAGTTTCTGGGAGCCACCACAGCTCGTATAACGTGTATCATACGTCGAGTATAATACCTCAAGCCATTACAGCCCATACATCTAGTAAGGATCCTCAAGCCATCACAGCCTATACACGTTACACCTATAGTAGTCCATAGGATACTATATCCAGAATATATGTGTGTGAATAACCACAAGCCATTACAGCCCTCTACACACATATATGGGGTAACTAACCGCTTGCCTCATGGCACAAGTATCTACCAAGAGAAGAGAGCGGGGCCAAAGGGGGTAGTCAGCCATTCAACCTCCCATCAGAATGTTGGGGAAAACACCCCCCAGGGCTCAGAATCCCAGGGGTGTCAGTTGCCCTTACCAACAGGGTGGAGTAGCGTATAGAAACACAAAAAGTACAGAATATATATAACTCACAACCACACTATGGGCATTACCTAGTCATAGGCACAACTGCAGCTAACGTCTCTCAGACTCCAGGCTGCTACTTCTAAGACTAGGTATCCTATAAGAACACAACCATTTGAAGAGCTTTATTAGATTACTCCATTTTCATTTTATCAGTTCCACTGTATGTTAATTAATTCTTTAAACATTAATTAACCATGAACAATTTACCACATTAAACTAAATTGGAATCACATTCAAAAACTGCTCCTTTTTAGGATTCACATCACTATTAAATTCCAGTTTCTCCACCCCCGTGGATTATCACCATTTAAACAAACTTTCATTATGGAATTACCTTCCCCATATTCTCAGGTATTCTAGAAAAGCATCCTATGCTACTAAACACAAAGGTCTCAACACGGTGAGTAGATATACTACCCATCGAGTCTTTGCCGCCTATATCAAGAGCCTAGACCCATCATCCATCGAGAGGCTAAACACGGAAAGCACATGGCATACCCCGCGTGTCTTCACCTCCTTCGGAAATAGGGTAAGCAAAACCAGCTGCCTTGAGAAGTGGGGAAAAGTAAAGCAGATAAACAATCAAACCACCAACATCAAACCATCACATTCATCTCATACCATCATCCTTGGTGTCCTCCCCGACACCCACATTCATAAACCGATGCATCTCGCCACACTAGGCGTCATCCGCTGCCACAACCACAAGTCCCCATGCCTCCACATATCACAACAACCATCCAGGCTTACATCAAATCACAAGCAGCAGGAAATCAAAGATCACAAAATGGGATCCCGACCCTTTAACAAGGCATTCAGCCTTCATACAATATGAGCACTCAGAGCTCCAAACCACAAGGCATTCAGCCTTACAAGCAAGCGGGTAACTCAGAACCCTTTTGAAATTATCGAACTAATAGTTCTTTAATCCATCTTGAATTAACAGATTCATTAACATGCCTCTTTATCTTTAGCCAATTATTTAACAAATAATTCCAACTTTACGTTCTTTATCAATTTCCATCATGAACGAGCATCAAATTAAAGAAAATCATAGATATCACTCTATCTAGGAAAAAATATGAGGCAAACCGTTATCACGGTACAAAGTAACAACATACGATCAACCAATTCTTTTAATCCGGTTCAAGTATTTAATTATGTCAATTTCATTGTGATCCAAAGGACTAAATCATGCTAATTCTACGATTGCACATACACAATTAGAGAAGCCACGAATCCCCTACCTCGAAGAGTTCTTGATGTCCTTTATCCACACAACGGGTCACAGTCCTCTTCTCCTCACGACAACTGCATCCACCGGAGGATGCCACGGTACGACAGTACCAACCAACCCCAATAAAACCCATTAGAACCATGGAGATTACATGCTAATATGGAAGGAAGAACAAGAGAAGGTGATCCCCGAAGGAACGATGATAAAACATACCTTATATCGAAGAACGATCGACACAACTTGGTTGCATCAATAGAGCGGAACTGATCTGAGTAACATTTGATTGTGAAACTCCTAAGAGAATGATTGCAAGGTTCTAGCGTCTCGTAGATGAGAAACAGGAGGAAGAACAATGAAGAATGATATCTTGTTCCTTTTAAAAAAAATTAGAGAGGCGACAATTTAAGATCCGGTTTATTCTCCATTAAAAACGGATCGCATTAACCAACGCGGTTTGACCAAGTAAAAACATCCCGGCCTTAGGAATAATTAATATAGGATTTATGGCCTTTGAATCGGCCTTAAAGTCCTTAAAATAAGGTTTTAAAAGTATTTTACGTCAAAGAAAACGTCAAATTTGCGAAGCTGGAAACACTGTTCACATACTCAAAATTTGGCAAAGTATGGAATCGGTAGCTCTTATGGAGTCTGGAAACACTGTTCATTCGTGAAATTTGGCAAAGTATGGAATCAGTAGCTCTTATGGAGTCTGGAAACACTGTTCATTCGTGAAATTTGGCAAAGTATGGAATCGGTAGCTCTTATGAAGTCTGGAAACACTGTTCATTCGTGAAATTTGGAAAAGTATGGAATCGGTAGCTCTTATGAAGTCTGGAAACACTGTTCATTCGTGAAATTTGGAAAAGTATGGAATCGGTAGCTCTTATGAAGTCTGGAAACCCTGTTCATTTGTGAAAATTGGCAAAGTATGGAATCGGTAGCTCTTATGAAGTCTGGAAACACTGTTCACAGAACTTAAAAAATTGGCAAAGGAAAGAAAAGCTCACCGATAGAGCCTTACCGATAGAAACACAAGTCTACTGATAGATCCTCACTGATAGAAGTTCACCGATAGGACCTCACCGATAGAAACACGGTTCACTGAACCTCACCGATAGAAGTCCACCGATAGGACCTCACCGATAGAAACATTGTTCACTGAACCTCACCGATAGAAGTCCACTGATAGAACCTCACCGATAGAAACACTGTTCACAGAACTAGAAATTTGGCAAAGTGTTAGCCGAGCTACTGCTGGACTGCGACTACCAGTATACCGAGCTATCAGTATGTCGTGGCTACCGGTAAACCCAGCTACCGGTAGGATGCGGCTACCGGTAGACCGAGCTACCGGTAATCAGCAGCTACCGGTAGACCGAGCTACCGGTAATCAGCAGCTACCGGTAGACCGAGCTATCGGTAATCAGCAGCTACCGGTAGACCGAGCTACCGGTAGGCAGTAGCTACCGGTAGACCGAGCTACTGGTAATCAGCAGCTACCGGTAGACCGAGCTACCGGTAATCAGCAGCTACCGGTAGACCGAGCTACCGGTAGACCGAGCTACCAGTAGGCAGCAGCTACCGGTAGACCGAGCTACCGGTAATCAGCAGCTACGGGTAGACCGAGCTACCGGTAATCAGCAGCTACCGGTAGACCGAGCTACCGGTAATCAGCAGCTACCGGTAGACCGAGCTACCGGTAGGCAGAAGCTGGGGGATAAGTCACCTTGTCCTCCCGGAACACCTCCAACACCACATTTTCACAAAGTAATGGACCAGGGAGGTCCGGGCCATTACAGAGTCACTATGATCATTTTTTGACATAGATAATTTCCTTAGTAACACAAATTATTATGTTCTATATAGGTGCTTGTGCACTGCCCTACATTCAAAAAAATAGGTTTTAGGGGTTTGTATCCTTTAGTCATAAAAAACTAAATTGACTAAAATATAGGGTGGGAATGATATCTACAAAAGGAAAATAAAGGATAATTTTTATATATGTTTCATTTTTTGACTGCTATGATTAAAGATATAATGATACAACATTAATAGAACAATGAACAAACCATGTTGAACCATATAAAAGATCATTAAAAGTAGAAAGAGTTAAAAAAGATGAATGATATTATAATTATATATTATAAGTGTAAAATAGAATATTGATACCAAACCATTAATCACATAATTAATATGACTACTTATATAAATTATTTAGACATGTTGGGGTTCCATATTGATAAAAAATTCTATAAATATAATTTAGTCATCCTTACCACCATGAATAACAATTTTTATTATTATGAAATAAATAGTATAGATAAGACACGCATGAATTTTTTTATGTGGTTAACCATGTTGATTATGATAAGATGGAATTTAGTTCTTTAATCCCTATGGTTGATGAAGTGAATTAAACTTTTGAAAATCCTCTGAAATGTTTAAATTCAATAGTGAATTTGAAATTTTCTTCAAAGAAGAAAAATATATTATTAATTGGTAATGAAAAATCCCATATTTTCATTAATTATGGGATTATATGTCATTATAAGATGACTGGGAATGAATTGAATAGAAATAAACCTATCTTATGTACTTCAGAGACATTAATCCTTGCATATAGTATTTTTATTTTTCATCTTGGGATTTAAATATTGTATTTTAATGAAAAAAAATTATTTAAATACAATAAATATTTTTTAAAAATATCTAAACCATCAAGGGTTTAACAGCTTAATGTCCCTAAATCATATATGTTAAAACCATAATATGGAATTTGAAATTGAAAACATTATTTCTTCCGATACTATTATTTTGTAGTATATTTTTTCATACATTTTTATCACTGTAATTTTTTAATAACAATGAGACCATATTTCCTGTTTAAAATCATTATTTATATGATATATTATACTAAATTTATAGTCTAATAGTATTAAAATCAAATATATCAACATAAAAAAAATAATTATTATCATGAAAATAAACAACTCAAATAATGCCTATCTATTTCATGATATTTAAATTCAAATAAAAATAAATGTAAATGTTATGAATATACAAATAAGGGTGTTTAAACTCTTATGATTTAAAACTCATGGGTATTACACATGTTTAGTTATTAAATTTTAAGATGAAGATACATTAATCTACTAATGGTGATAAATCCATAATACTTTTAGAATCATCTAATCCAGAAATTTGTGAGATATTTGAAGGATATGAAGGAAGTAAATTTGATTCTCTTAAAAGATTACATTTAAGATATTTTCAAAATGTAAGGTGAAGTTGATAATTTTCATGGTAAAAAATAACTGATGCTTCATTTGGTAGATTCCAAAAATATCATAACCAAAAATTAATTTATCAGTTAAATGCATATTAAAGTTACCACTATAATCACATTAAAATACACATGTTAGAGTTATTTTGTTATTGGGACCTATATCTCCCTCCAATTCATTGGGTAAAGATTTATGTATCATGAGATAATGATGGGAAATATGTCTATGACCTTGATCCACAATGGGAAGCCAATTTATCCTGATACAATATGGGAATAAGGTGTATATAACAACCCAACCCAAGTTTCCCTCAAAACTAGAACCGGAAAATTACATCACATACCTGAAGGGTGATACTGATCCCCAGGAGTTAGGGACAAGTACTCAGGAATTGAAAAACATCCCAAAGGAAATGATTTCTCCCTACACGATCAAACACATGTAATCTATATACAATGTGAAAGATGGAACAAAAAAATCTTTTAAATATATTCCATAACTATAAGAAGATTTCAAAAACAAATTTTTTTTTGTTAATTTAGGAAAATTATCCTAGTGATAAGTCCTAATAAAAAGGACCAAAACCAAATATCTAAACCATGTGATACTATGGATGAACTCCCACCATATCACTACTTGCTACCCAACTCAACTGACACAAAACCTCACTGTGTCATTGTCGTGCCATTCCTTTCCTTGAATTTAAAGACATATATAGGTCTGCACACCACCAATGAGGTGTTTAGGGTGTGATCTAACAAGCTCAATAGGATCCCACAAAGGTGTTCTATAAAAAATATCTATATAAAAATTTGTGTATTATCATTTAAAATAAAACATGACATGATAAGAAGTAAATATACATTATAGAAAACATGGTAGTCATTTCCCTTTTTTGAAGATCTAAAACAAAGCAGGTATAAGAGTATAAAATCACATTTTTTATATCATATTTTACAAGAATCAACATTTATATGATGGATAAAATAGTAAAAATAAAATAAGTAAAAACAAAAGAACATGTATGTGGACCAATGATCACTATAGTTCAGGTTATAAAACTACTCATTCCACAATCAAACAAGTTCACAATTTTATTCCTACAACACATACTAAGGAATAATAGGAATAAACAATGATTAAACCACCCTAACAATTTCAATATTAGTCTCCATGATTAACGGGCCTAGGAAATGGAGGAAATATCCATGAGTTAACCTCCCGATAATCACAAACAATGGATAATAGCTTCAAGATAAACCTTCCACCTAAGTAACAAAGGTACCACATGCTCTCATTTTTAGAATTTATTCCAATAAATTAAAAACCATTTCTAAACCATTTCAAAAATCCATTTCAATTCTTTATGAATAACCATTTTCCTTCCATTCATTAGAAACCCTGGATAACTCATTTTTCTATAAAAATACTTTTCAACCAAAAAAATCATACCGATTAATTTTATAAATAAGTTTACAAAAAACAATATGGTTAATCAACACAAAATAGAGATGGAACCATCGACCTCAGAACTCATGTCGCACATTCCCACAATAGGATCCACACACAATGAAAACCCAACAACATTTATGATTTCCCTAGATTCCAATCCATACCTCATGGTAGATTCAATTTAGAAAAAATGGGGATTTTTAGAAAAGTGGGAACCCACATACCACAAGATTGAACACACGCCGCATCACAACCAACAAAGGAACAACCTTTAGAATGATATCATATAACAGATCTGGAAGAACAATTGAGGAAATGCCAAATTAGACCAACGAATACGATAACATAACCCAAGGGTACAACCATTATTAATAGAAATATAGAAGTGTAAAGGTAAATACCACAATGATATGAACCATAACTAAAAATAGGATTAAACACAAAATAAATTGATTGGTAAGGTACAATGTCTCCAAAAATGTTGGGGAGGAACCTTGGGTCAAGAGAAAAGGAGAACTGGAAGCCAAATGGACACCCAGACCCTGAACATTACCCTAAAAATCCCTGCATGGGAAATTACATGACGTGTAATACCATTACATATCTTGAAATATATGATTTCTAAATACACTGAATACTTTGTCACCTAGGATTAAAACTTAACTTTAAATCAACTCACTATGTGTAAAATCTCCTCACATCGTGTAACCCTTCATGTCATGAATCCTTCTCACGTATTATTCACAAGAATTGTTACACACCATGTAACCTGGTTACATAGTGTGAAATTAACCTACATACTATAAAAATTCAAGAAACCAAAATCTAAAAACACCATGAAAAAAGGGAAATATGAGAGAGGGAAAATTTTACTCGATAAAGGTAACTAGATGTTACAAACTCCCCAACATAAATATTTTCCTTCCCCAAGAAGTCATGTGAAAGATGTAATCCTTAGAAAAAGATGAGGCCAATACTAACTCATCAACGACTCATGTTCCCATGTCTCATGAGAATATGATCCTTGTGGCCATAACTATCAAACCAAAAAAAATTAACTTCCCATGAAAGATATTAATTTGATAGTGAATAATCTCAACATGCTTATCAAAAATAGAAACATCAGGCTATAACGCTATTTCATAAAAATATAGTATTTGAGAGGGGTCAGGATGATACTTCCTAAGAGGAGATATGTGCAAAACATAATGAATAATTTTCAACAGAACAGAAAATAAAAACCGATAAGAAACCTATCCAAGATTTCCAGTAACCTCAAATGGTCCAACATACCTCATAGCCTGCATTCAATGTTTTTCAAGATGATTGTGACCCGACCACAGAGAAACTATAACGAAAAACAAGTCTCTAATAGAAACCTCAAAAGGAAGATTTTGTTGATATGTATGTTATTTTTTTACTATATGTGGTAATCGTATGTCAATGTACAACTGAATCATTCCTAACATTTATTGGGACTAACATAGTCCAACTAAAGAAACATCTCCCACCTCATCCCAACAAAGTGTCGAACTGCACTAGAGGCCATAAAATGCCTCAAAGGGAGACATTATGATCGAAGACTCATAAAAATTATTATAGGAAATCTCAACCATTCTAATATAGTTATCCCATGATCCACCAAAATCCAAAAAACATGCATAAAGAATATCCTCCCAGATTTGAATCACATTCTACGTCTGTCCATCTCTCTATAGATGGTATGTTTTACTTAATATGTCCTATGTTCCCATCACCTATTGGTGACACCAAAACATCCTCAAGGTAAAACTAAGAACCCTATCTAAAAAAATGGAAGAATGAATCCCATTTAACCTCACAATCTCTGACACATATATCTTACCTAGATCTTCAATCATAGTGGTATCCTCGATCGGTATGAAATGAGAGGACTTCATAAAATGATCAAAAACTACCTAGATAGAATTTATCCCTCAGTATGTCTATGGTAATCGAACAACAAAATCAATGGATTCCTCATCCCATTTCTAGACCGGCACTAGAATATGCTGAATCACACAAGAGGATTTCAATTGCTATGAATTTACCTGTTGAAGGTGTAATAGTGGGACACAAAATTTCCAATTTCACACTTCATACCCAACCGCTAGAATATTCACCTCATGTCATATTACATATTCTTAGTGAATGGATGAAAAATCCATGATAATCTATGATAATTAAATAATGGGTAAACTCCTCATAACTGCTGAAACGATAACCCTATTCCCAATGTGGAGTGTACAATTTGAAGAGAGACACCAACCATAAAAAATAACCCCAATATATAGGCTTTCTTGAATTTTAGTAAACTCATCATACTACAGATGACTCTAAAAAATAGACACCATGAGTGTTGATGATAACTGAACATTGGTTTGAACTATAATAAAAATATCCTCTTGAGAATCCAGGTGCAACTGAGTGAAAACACCAATAAGGTTGAACACCTCCTTTGATTCTAGATTGGCATGAAATAGTACATTCTTGCTAAGAGAATATTTTATGAAATTACCCTTCCCCATGGTGAAGGTAGTCTTGAATTCAAACATGTGAAGGTATTCTAAAAATCATCTCGGGCTGAGAATCAAATAATTCTGAGAAAAGATATAACTGAAACTCAAATGATAATAAAAACTGTGAACCTTTACACAAAAAGATAGTTGATCCAAAATTTCAGTGCATTCATAACTGTAGAAATCTTTAAATCATTAGTGGGGTAATTCTCATCATGCATTCAAAGATGAAGAGAGTCTTAAGCTACCACATGTTAATCCTGAAAATTCACACATCCCAAACTAGCTTCAAAAGCATCACAAAACACAACATAACCATTATCGGGCTTAGGTAAGGTCAGAATAGGATCCAATGTTAAAAGATTCTTCATTTCATTGAAAGAAGACTGGAACATATCATCCCAAATAAATTTTATTGCTTTTATGGTTTGAGCAGTCAAAGGTGACATCATAATAGATAAATCCATAACAAACCATTTGTATTATCCTGTAATAATAAGGACGATCTTTATCTCAAAGACATTTTGTGGTTCATTCCATGAAAAAACAGAATTCACCATCACAAGATCAAATAATAATCCATGTTCATAAATATCATTCCCTAAGAACATTACATCTTGAATCATAAACTAAATTTTGAAATATTTATATAAAAATGATGACTTCTCATAATATTTAGAAACAAAATCATATGGTGTCATGCTCATGACATGATTCCAAAAACAAAAGAATATCAACAATGATCACTACTAAAAAAGTATTAAGATATGTATGGAATATCTAACTTATCAAATACATGAAAACAATGAGATCGTTAGTCATACCAAAAGGCATTACTAGATATTCATAATGTTTATAATTTCTACTGAAACCTATCATTAGTATATCAGGCTCTTGAACATTGGGAAAATGACAACCTGAATGAAGATCAATCTTTGAAAACCAATTTCCTCTTTAACTAATCAATAAAATCATCCACACAAGGAAAAAGAAATTTTTTCTTAACTATTAACCGGTTGAACTTCCGATAGTCCGCAAAAAACGAAAGTGAACCATCTATCTTCTTTTCAATGACCATAGGGGCTACCCAATGAGAAACACTAGGTTGAAAAAAACATTTTCCAAGAGGTCAATTAACTCAATATTATGTTATTTTATATCCACTAGTGATATACTATAAGAATGTATCAATTTCGGCTATATAAAAAGCACCGTTTCAATAATAAACTCTACATATATCATTAGAGGAAGACTGGAGAAGTCATTTGGGAATAAATATAAAAAATACTGCACAAAAATAGGATGATAAAAAAACAAAAAAAACCTCATTGGGACCAATCACAATATCAGTCAACAAACTCGTAAGATGTGGGAGGGAAGGACCTGGATGACTAGACCTCGAGTCCCACTCCCAATGAAACACATGAGTGCTCCCATCGGCAGTATGAAAGGAAACACATTGATGATAATAATCAAACTTAGCAAGATTAGGGATAAGATAATGAATACCAATGATAACATAAAAAATATCCCGATCTAGAATGAAAAAATCCCAGACCAACACTTTATCAACCATCGTTAATGAATAAGAAGTAAACTGACCCCCCTGCTCTTTCCTCTTACCAAGGGGAATCACTAACTCCATTACAATGGACATACATTTCCTTGGAAATTTAAGAATATCAAAAAAATATAAAGATATAAACTAGTGTGTGGAACCTATATCAAATAAAGAAAATCGCTATAAATGATTCAAAAAAGATAGTAACTCTCATTATTACTAGACCTAGATCAACCTATGATGGAAACTCATATACTTCCTAAAATTGATTCACTCCTAAGGCATGTGGCTAGATCCCTTTAGTCCTTGATGAATTTAAATACCGTGAATTATCATTTAGAACTGATATACCATGATCATAATGAGGAATAGTCATAGCCTGATAGATGTGTTGTAAGTGGACAACATGACCACATCTACTGCTCATATTCATAGGAATAGGACAATAATTTCTTGTATTTATGACCTAGTCGCACTGATATCAAGCCAAAGGTACATTTCTAGATATCAAATACTATAGAGGAGGCTCATTACTATGACCCACCTCCCCCACTCCTGTGATGATCCTTCCCCTTCATCCTATTCACACTCGAGCCACTAAATATACAACAAGATTGAATAGAAGAGGTGGAAAATCCAACTTGTCTCCCATATTCATCTCTCGCATCATATCTCTATCTACCATGTCCTCATTGGTAGAAATTTTTAACATAAATACATGTGATATGATATCTAGTTTCAATCCATGCAAGTTCTTCTAATCGTTTATCTGGTCATTCATTACCACATCTTGAGTAATACAAATAAGCTTAGTAGAATGAATGGTGTACGCCAACACCGAACACTCTCCCTACTAAAAAGAGAGTTTTTCCAGAGATTTTTAAAACATTAGCGACTATGGAAAAAAAATCTGGAATAACAGGGTTTAGAAACACTTCCAATCCAATTCCATATGTCTATTTTTCTGAACAATAGAATCACACCATCGATTTCCAAAACCCTTGATCAAGAAATTTTTACACATTACCTTGATATTCTCAGGTTCCTCTAAAAAGTTGAAGATTTTATCAATCCTATCTAGACTATCCTCCACCATATAAGGTTCATTAGTTCCATTAAAGGATGATGTCATATCACACAAGAATTATTGAGATTGATCTCTCTATTATCTAGCTCATGGATGTACCTTCACAACTACATTATGAACTTGTAGAAAATTATAATCAGCAAAATGAACTTTCCTTACTAAATACTCTATGATATTATGATATATAGGAGAATTCCATTGAGGTTCATTGGATACACCCTCCTGAAGATCTTATGGAAGACGTCTTGAAGGAAAACTACTACAAAATTAAACAAAATAATAGTTATACAATTGAATAAATATCAAATCAAAATAGAAATCTCATAATAATAAACCATGATTTAAAAAAACTTGAATCACTCAAGCCACATATCCCAACCACCCATGTAATGTTCATTTTTATCACAATAAGATCATACCATGTACTTATCACAACATACCTCTCATGTCCTGGCAATCCTATCGATAGTCTAATAGACATCCCAAGATAAGGAACATTGATGAAAGACCCTCCATTGATACAAAATTGTAAATAAACAACTTGAGTTCTCCTCAAAACTAGAACCTAAACCATTCCATCACATACCTTAATGGAGTTACCAGTCGAGATGGGACCACCTACCTTGAAACTCAGGTCGCAGATGGTCGCAATGGGATCCAAAAAAAATGAAAACCTAACAAAATATATGAATTAACTAGAATAAAATACTTTTCCCAAGAAAGAATCAATTTAGAAACAAGTGGGTTAGAAAAAAGAGGAAATACACATACCTTAAGAATGAACAATTGCTTCACCACAACCAACAAAGGAACATCCTTCGGAATGTGATCACAAAATGGATCTAGAAGAAGACATTAAGAAACACTAAATCAGACTAATGAATATAATAACCAAACTCATGGGTGATACCACAATCAATGAAAATGAAGAAGCGGAAGGGTTACTCACCCGAAGAGGTTCCCTGCAATCTAAATGAACATCAAAGACCAAATGCACCGATCATGATGAAACAATGTCTCCAAAAATCATTGGGGAGGAACCTTAGGTCGATAGAAAAGAAGAAATGGTTGTCAAATGGACATTAAAAGCCCAAAAGATGCCCAAAGATCCTCTTCATGGAAAATTATATGATGTGTAATACAATTACATGTCACAAAATCAACAATGTCCAAATATAAAAAAAAAATAAGTCACCTAGGATTAAAATATGACCCTAAATTAACTCATAATATGTAAAAGCTCCTCACATCATGTAACACTTCATGACATGAACCATTCTAATGACTTGTACCCAACACCAATTGAGCATCATGTAACAATGTTATGTGGTTTTAAATTTCCATGAATCCTAGAGAAAATGTGTAAACCGTTATCTAAAAACTCCATAGAAAAAGGGATCTCAGAGAGAGGAAAAAACTAACCCAATCAAGGTAACATGATGTTACAGTTTAACAAAATCATCTATAAGAAGAAGGTGTTTCCTAATCAACTACAAGGAATGGTATTGTATGGGGGATGGTGGTGTGTCCCTATTAGTATGAAAATACCTCATGAAATACCCTAATAATTTTTAGATATGATCCCTAACTTATACAAAAATATTTTATATGATTAGGTGTTTTCAACAACTCCATATCATAAGACAATGATATGATCTCATTACACATGCTCTTTTATTTCCTTATGATTCATGTCTTATGAACTTCTAATCTTTATGCCATGAATAATGATTATGAACATTGATATGGAGAGTATTATCATCCAATTTTATTCTAATTTTCTCATACCCTTTTGATAATGTTCTTATTACTTCTCTCCTGTATTTTTACACTAACTGGTAATTTGAACTCACATATTCTTATTATTCCTTTCCCAATGTTATGAAAAAGGGTTTTATGTAGGACTATTAAAGTGTAAGATCCTTATGGGATAACTTTATGATATTTCACCAAATTAGAATAATGTGTTCTCAATTTCCAAATACACTAAACTATTAATTTCCATGGGAATGGGATGTTTTATTTTGATGGAAATTCATCAAAATGATATAATGCCCATGTTTTTTAATCCTTGCACTAGTGCAGAAAACGTTTTTTATGTCGGTTATTTTTAATTTTTTACGTCGGTTTCTAGCCGACGTTAATACGTGGGACGTTATAAATAAGGTTTTTGACGTCGGTTATTTAAAAACCGACGTCAAAAAACATAAAATCGCGATGTTTATCATGTCGGTTATCGAAGAACCGACGTTATAAACTGGGGTTAGGGTGGTTTATCACGTCCGTTCTATAAGAACCGACGTGATAAACCGGGCTGAGCGTGGTTTATCACGTCGGTTCATATAAAACTGACGTGAAAAACTGGGGGAGGGGGGTTTATCATGTCGGTTATTGACTAACCGATGTGATAAACCGGTGGGAGGGGGTTTATCACGTCGGTTAGTCAATAACCAACGTGATAAACTCTTGTGCAGGCCGTTTAGCACGTCCGTTATTCAATAACCGACGTGCTAAACCATTCTCGAGGCCCTTTATCACGTCGGTTATTAAATAACCGACGTGATAAACCATTCTCCAGGCCTTTTATCACGTCGGTTATTAAATAACCGACGTGATAAACCCAATTTTTTTTAAATAGAATGCAGTGATCTTCTCTCCACCAGAATCAACCAGAAAATAAATCAAGAAATCATACCACAAAAACATAAGTACATCAAAAATAAGCATGTAAATAGATAACATATAAAACTTACCCACTAGACAGAATCCACCCTCATTTATACCCCATGGACAGCCCTCCCCCACCCCATTGGAGCCCTCACCCTCATGTATACCCCCTGGACAGCCCTCCCCCACCCCGTTGGAGCCCTCACCCTCATGTATACCCCCTGGACAGCCCTCCCCCACCCCGTTGGAGCCCTCACCCTCATGTATACCCCCAGGACAGCCCTCCCCCACCCCATTGGAGCTCCCACCCTCATGTATACCCCTTGGACAACCCTCCCCCACCCCATTGGAGCCCCCACCACACTCCTGGACTGCCCCTCGACCCCCGGACACCCCCAAACACCCCTCGACAACCCCCCACCCGCCTGAACAGCACCTCCTCACCCCCTCACCCCACTTGACAGCCCCCACCACACCCCTGGACAACCCCCCCACACCTGGACAGCACTCCCACACCCCTGGACCGGTTTCCCACACCCCTGGACATCCCTGCCACCCCTCCCCCACAGACCCAAATCCATACCAGAAGAACCATCAAAAGTAGACCAAAACAAGAAGTAGAGAAAAATTAAACATTCACTTATATAACATTCAAAACTTACACTGTCAACTTCAAAAAAAAACTAAATCAAACCTAAACAACTACCAAATAGACAATTAAAACGACAATATTCAAAATTACATTTTACGTTACAAACAACTAAAATTCAATCAAACCTGTAAAATAATTTGACCACTCCACTTGTATGTGTTTGATGTCTTCAGCAGTATAGGGTTGAGGGTCATCAAAAAGCTACAAATGAAAAAGAAGATATTTTACGTGTATAATGAATAAATCAAATTGAAATATGATGGCAAAGTTTAAGAGGAAATCGTACCAGGTCAAAATTCACAACTGTCCCAGTTGTTATTATTTCATACATAAATCTTAACATATAATATTTGCATTCGATGAGGCCTTGTTGTTCATGACAATTCTGTTTTGAATGAGTGTAAATTCAATATATTATTTTTATGTAATAAATCAAAAAGTACAAATTATAAATGGAAATTTACCTTCGCCTTTACATATTTGATCTTTGCATTTCTTTTCTTTGTGTTTTTTCGAAAGTAGGCCCATGCACTGTTAGAAAAATAATACGAATGGGGTAAATTTAAAATTTATTATAATATATAAAACTATTGAGAAATTGAAACTTACTTTTCCAATATATTCTTAAAACTTGCCCGCACATCACCATGAACAGAGCATATCCAATAAAGAGCTTTCTCCCTTGGGCAAAAAATCCCTAACATCCAATGATTACTGATAAAAGGAAATTTAATGTTAGTGGTTTTTTATGTTAAAAGATAATTAACTATTCGAGAGAAATGTGTTTCATACCTCTCACAAAAAGGAATCATCCAACATTGTTGGATTATATTCTTTTCAAATCTTTCAGCAATATAAA
This sequence comes from Viscum album, assembly GCA_963277665.1. Taxonomy (NCBI): domain Eukaryota; kingdom Viridiplantae; phylum Streptophyta; class Magnoliopsida; order Santalales; family Viscaceae; genus Viscum; species Viscum album. The sequence goes on from OY728164.1 coordinate 691,470,928, forward strand.
CCATTCTTTGTTCCTCAGTCAATGCACATGCTTCAGGGGAAATCAATTGCGGGTCCATGAATCCATATACTTCTGTCAGTTCATTCCTCTCACAAATTTTATAAAGATACCTAATACAAAACATATATAAGTATACATTTTTAATAAATATAACGCAGGGAAAAGGTGTTAAGACTTACATGGAAAAAAATTTCACCACGTTGATGCCCAACTTATCTCCAGTAACAAGCTCCATGATATCATATTTTGTAATCCCCACAGTTATTTCACGTCCACAAACATGAGATTCCATTGGAAACTCATAAAAACCCAACAAAAAATGTGAATATCTTGACAATCTGTCAAGACCACTGGAATCTGTATCTGATGTCATAGCCTGTTGTCTTTGTGGTTGTCTATACAGTATTTCTTTACCTTTGAAGTATTCCTATGAAAAAAAAAATTGATAATTATAGTAGTTTTCAAATGATAAAACAACTTTAATAAAAAAAAGATATAACATTCATACCTCTATGGTAATGAGTCGAAGAAGTCTGGATGGCCAAACTAAAAAATGGCCGATACTCTGTCCAACTATCACCACCTCATCTATAGGTATTGGTACCATAGTTGATCTATCTATAATATCCTGTACAGTGACCCTCTGATTCTCTACCTCTAATTGTTGATGATGAACTGTATCTCCTATACAATATACCAACCCGTATGCTACTATATGATGTTGATAATCATCAACATACAACTCGCAATATGTAGGAAGTTGCGGCGGAGGCGTAGGATAAAAAATGGGGTCTGCAGGCTGAGGTGGGGGAGTGGGAGCTACTGGCGGAGGTGGAGGATAAATAATGGGGTCTGCAGGGGGAGGTGGAGGAGTGGGAGCTGCAGTCTGAAATTGTCTTTGCATTTCTGCAAACATAGATTGCACCGAATCTCTAATCTTGTCTTCCATCATCGCATTAATATTTTGAACTTCAGCCTCCAAAGATTCTATTTTTTTTATAAACCCCCTCAATGTTAGAAGTTGAAGAACGTGGAAACACTTTTCTTACCGATACACCTGTCGGATATCCTCTTACACGACCAGGATGTTCGGGCCTTCCCAATGCTGCAAATAAAATATCTTCCCTCCCAGTAGCTGTAAATATCCCCTCTGAACTTTGCTCCTCAAGAGAGTCATGTATTAATTAATTGAACATTTCTGTAATGATTGAAACTAATATGAAGAAAAAAGTCAACTTAAATAAATTAAATAGATATCTTACAATCCTCTCAGCTACGATTCTCGATTCTTCCGAAAGATATTTCCCTTTTTTTCCCTTCCGAGCTCTCTTCAATTTTTCATGTCTAGATGGAGGGGATGGAGGGGCCACCTCTCCAGAGCTTGAAGACTCAGCTCTTAGTTGTTGAAATTTTTCCGCTATCATTTTTTCTTCCAATAATGTATACCCTCCCCGAGATAAACTATGAGGGTATACATTTTTAGATTGGATCTCCTGATTATATTTCCTTGTTTGCTATAATTTAAGAATAAGAAATCATTAACAAAACATTAATAAAATCATTTATATAAGAAAGTATATAAAAGTTTACATTGCCCTTACCAGAAATGACTCTTTTTTTCTACTATCAAAAAACTGTCTCCATGTGTCTTCATCTATAAAAGGATATATACGACATGGATTGTCATGACTCCTATGACCATAAATGAAATCAGATGTGAGGGTTGATTTGAAATCCATCCATCTCCTGGCAGCCAATGATAATCATTTCTTCCTGACTCCTCCAGTGTCAGGAATATCAAATGTCATCTGATAAAGAAGAGGTTAAACATATTATATATACCAGAAACATTAAAAGAATGGTCAAAAAATGACAAAAGATCTTACCAAAATCTTCTCCCACAACTGAGGGATAACTGCTTTATCCACACCTCTCCAATCATCATACAGAATGCTTACTTTGGTCTTAGCCTGAGTTGCAACAAAACTCTTAAAATCTTTGGCATTCGGACCTCTAGGAATATCATCATCATCAAACTCAACTACTATCCTCTGATCCTGCGTACGGGCAAGTGATAATTTTGGTAAACGTGTGCAACCACGTTTACCAACCTTTGAACTCTTTGTCGTAATAGGAGCATGTGAATGTTCATCCCCAGAGGTATGACCAGCAATATGCTCCTCCCCAGAATCATGTGGTTGATCATCTGAATGATCTGTCATTATCCTTCAAATCAAAAAAACAAACGTCAGTTCACAAATATACAAATTCAAATATTTTAATACTACTGTAATCAGAAAATAGAAAAGTGTACTGGGTTACATAATAGTAAACATTGGTAATATGGTAAGCATGTTAAACAATGGTAAAGATGGCAAAGATGGTCAAGATGGTCAAAATGGTCAAGATGGTAAAAAATGGAAAAAATGGTAAACCTGGTAAACATTGTAAACATGGTAAAGTAAATGTCATTGAACAAAAATAAGCATTTTAAAAATCATGTAATGGTTATAAACTGTTGGGTCGTAGAGCATTTCCTTCTGTCTGGGTTCCACCGGCTGACCGGTGGTCATCCACCGGTTGGCCGGTGTCACCAGGCAGTGGGCAAGCCTACGGCCTGGGTCCTCCGGCTGGCCGGTGGGCAAGAACCAGTTGGCCGGTGCCCATACCGGCTGGCCGGTGCGCTAACACCGGCTGACCGGTGGCTCCGGCAGAAATCAATGCTTCTGCCAGAGACCACTGGCTGGCCGGTGGTCATCCACCGGTTGGCCGGTGTCACCAGGCAGTGGGAAAGCCTACTGCCTTGCCCTCCGGCTGGCCGGTGGGCAAGAACCGGTTGGCCGGTGCCCATACCGTCTGGCCGGTGTGCTAACACCGGCTGACCGGTGGCTCTGGCAGAAAGCAATGCTTCTTCCAAAGACCACCAGCTGGCCGGTGGGAGTCCACCGGTTGGCCGGTAGACTCAGAGAGTCAATATCATCCTTCTTGGGCCAACTCCTGGGCAACCTTTTTCCTAGCATCAAAACACTTGAAAACAAGTTAGAACACGATGAGAGTGATTGTGATCATTAAAATCCAAGAGATAGGGGTACAACAATAAACATGATAAAGTAAACTAAACAAACTTAAAACAAACAATAACATATACTTATTTTATTTTAAAACATGTTTTAATAAATAAAAAACTTACAATATCTAACATTTATGGAAAAAATAAATGTAAACAAGAAATAAACATATGTTACCTGTAATTTTAGGAATGTACAGATGGATTGTTTCCCCAAATTCCTTCGTCGTGATCATTCCTTATGGCACAAACTATGTCTTCAACATGATCGTCATTATGTTCTGTTAATATTTCCATTGAATTAGGGATCTCACATAAATCAGCATATTCATCAAGTTCATCCTCACCAACATATTGTTTTTTTTTCTTGTAAAAAAACAGCCCACTGCATATCTGATTGATCTACTACATAAAAAATTTGTTTTGCATGTGTTTCCATTATAAAAGAATCAGCCGTGTCTTCCAATCTATTCAGATTAACAAGTGTCATTCCAAATTAATCGTGTCTGACACTGTTGTTACCGTTAAACCATTTACAGTTAAAAACGGGAACTTTAATTTTAAATTAATCAACCTCCCATATGTCTTTAATCACTCCATAATATGCATTTGATGCAGAAATTGGGTTTTTGTCCTTAGCACTCGAAAAATGCATTGCTTCTGCAAACACCAATACAACACTATTCTGAACCGCACTTCTGTTGTCCTGAGATTTTGTATGAAATGTATAACCATTAATGTCATAACCAGACCACGTTATCACATTTAAACATGGACCACCCACTATCCATTTTAATGTCTCTGATACATCTGATCTACCAAGCAAAGTCTTTTTAATCCATGACAGAAAAGTTTTGTTGGGCTCATTCAAAATCCACATTTCTTTCTTCTTTGGATGACATTGTTTCAACTCATTAATGTGCAATGTGATATATGGTTGATCATCAGCTATGTTCTTCAAGATGTATGATTCTAACTTCTTCATCTGTTCAGCTGACAATGATTTGACTTTCAAACCACGAATCCCCTTTCCCTCATTATTAACTCGTTCATGGCGATATGGAGGCAAACCTATGTGTTGCGCCGCAGCCAAGTAGCTCGTACAAAACTCTGCTACCTCCTCATAAATATACTTTTCAATAATGGTGGCTTCAGGTCGATATAGATTTTTAACATACCCCTTTAATATTTTCATATACCTTTCCAAAGGATACATCCAACGAAGATATACAGGTCCACAAAGCTTTATTTCTCGAACCAGATGAATCATTAAATGCACCATTATATCAAAAAAAGTTGGAGGAAAATACATTTCCAATTGACAAAGTATTAAAATTGCATCCTTTTCCAAAATGTTCAAAGCGTTCACATCAATCGCCTTGTTACAAATTGAATTGAAAAAATAACACAACTTCATTATAGTCTTTCTGACATGAATGGGCAATATTCCACGCAATGCAACTGGTAGAATTTGTTGCATCATGACGTGACAATCATGTGATTTCATACCTATCAACTTCAAGTCCTTCATTGAGACAAAAATTTTTACATTAGAAGAATAACCTTGAGGCACTTTCGTATCATGAAGACACTGACAGAAGCTAATTTTCTCCCTCTTCGATAATGTATGACAAGCCGGGGGAAGAAATGTTCGTCTTCCTTTAGGAGTGGGAGCTAACTCCAAACGTATTCCCATTTATAGTAAGTCTAATCTTGCATTCAACCCATCTTTAGTCTTTCCTTTAATATCTAACAATGTTCCAATCAAAGAATCACAGATATTCTTCTCCACGTGCATGACATCAATATTATGTTTAACTTCATGATACCTCCAATATGGTAGCTCAAAAAATATTGACCTTTTCTTCCAAATATGTCTATCATTACCAGATTTCTGTGTCTTTCCCAATGTCACGTCAAGGTTTTTCACCCTCTCAAAATACTGATCATGGGATAAAGGTTTTGGAGCAGTATCAAATTCTTGTGAGCCATTAAATGCCTATTTTAGTCTTCTATAAGGGTGTTCCATAGGCAAAAACTTTCGATGACCCATGTACACTGTTTTCCTCCCATGATGCAATTGACAATAGGACGTCTGTTGTTCGCAAATTGGACATGCTTTATGCCCTTTAACACTGTATCCAGACAAATTTCCATATGCTGGGAAGTCATTTATAGTGAACAGAAGCACTGCATGTAGTTGAAAATATTCCATTTTATAAGAATCATACACCCTAATACCATCAGCCCATAACAGTTTCAAATCATCAATCAACGGTGAAAAGTAAACATCAATATCATTACCGGGTTGCTTTGGACCAGAGATCATTGTACTCAAAATTACATATTTGCGCTTCATACAAACTTCAGGAGAGAGGTTGTAAATTACCAATAAAACAGGCCATGAACTATGTGTGCTACTGAGTGTTCGGTATGGATTCATTCCATCTGTGCACAACTCTAGTCTGAGATTTCTTATTTCATTTCCAAATGTAGAATATTGCGCATCAATTTTCTTCCATTGTGGACAATCAGCTGGATGACGTATTTTTCCATCACATACCCGCTCTTCAGCATTCCATCTTAACCTTTTTGCATCATGTGAATTAGCAAATAAACGTTTGAAACGATTAATTATAGGAAGATACCAAAATACCTTTGAAGGGAGCTTTGTAATATCTACATCACCCTGTGATTTTTCTTTCACCTTATACCGTGATGTCCCACATTTTGGACACTCTGACATAAATTCATATTCCTTCCTATATATAATGTAGTCATTCGGACAGGCATGTATTTTCTTGTATCCCAATCCCATCGGGCATAATATTTTCTTGGCTTTGTAATGTGAATCTGGAAGATCGTTATCTTTTGGAAGAATGTCTTTCATCAATTGTAGCAGCTCTGTAAAACTTATGTCACTCCATCCATGCTTTGCCTTTAGGTTAATCAATCTTAACACCACCGACAGAACCGTAAAATCTTTACAACCGGGATATAATGGTTTTTCAGCATCACCATATAGACGTGCAACTGTCGGTTCTATCTCAATTTGTTCTGCTACAATATCGCGAATCATTTCTTCAATTCCATCGGAGTTACCATCTTGCGAATCATCATCATCAGTGACATTCCGTCCAGTTTCACCATGCCAAATCCAAGGGCTGTAACTCGGATTAAAACCATGACATATCAGATGATCTTTTATCTCTCTACTTTTCAACTTCTTCATATTCAAACAATTCAGGCATGGACAGAAAAAAATGTCACTACTTGGAACATTTCATTTTGCAAATTCCAAAAAGGCATCAACACCTTCCTCAAATTCATTGCTCATTCGATGTGCCGTAATCCAACTTCGACTCATTATTACCTATAACAAATATCAAAAAAATATATATATTTTTAAGATAAGACAAAACATGATTATATGAAAAAAATCATAATTTTAATGTAAAACAATTTAAAATATAAAACAAATCTTGAAAGTAGTAGTAGTTTTCATAAGTACCCAACACCAAATAGCTATACATCGTAAGTGTCATGTTAAAAATATGAATATAGACCATTTGTTTTATGTTTAATAATATTGTCATATTATCTGATCATTCTGATTATATATTAGAATTACTATATCCTTTTGATCCGATATATAATATAAGGACATTAATATTTCTTTAGAAAAAGTAATGTTAATATCATAGTAATGTAAAAAAAAGTATATGTCAAACTATATATATGTAATACCAATAAAAAAATATATATGTGTTTGGCCTGGGTTTCACACATAAATCAACTCATCTCACAGATTAAATTTTTGAATCATCCTACATAATACTTATTTTTATAACTTAGGGAATGGAAATAATAATGTTGCTGGAAGAATGGAATGTTACAGTACCACCCATTATTTTTCATATTTTGATGAAGCTAATCCATAATGTTTAAATAATCATTTGCGAGTTGAATGTTGCGAGTTGAATGAACATAATAACCATTTGCAATAAAAAAAATTCCACGAGATTCAAAAACGAATGAAAAGCACATCAAGAATCAAAACGAAAACGAACAAAATAAATTCGTGGAAGGCTTACTTGAATGTCGCGAGTTGAGATGATAGATCCGAGAGCAGTGAAGAAGATAAACAATGAAGCCAAAATGAGTGTAATGCAGGCGATCGACGAGCCGATTAGAGTTTACCGCGCGAGAGAGAGACGAGCCGGCGACTGTCAATCGAAAAAATCGTAAATGAAAGAACGCGGGCTTTAATTTTTTTAAATGCTTTATAACGTCGGTTATTATATAACCGACGTTATAAACTATTTTTAAGCTTTTTTACGTCGGTTATTTTATAACCGATGTTATAAACCCCTGGGTGCTTTGGTTTTTTACGTCGGTTATTGGATAACCGACGTAAAAAACACCGCGCTTTGTTTTTTTACGTCGGTTATTTGATAACCGACGTAAAAACCGCGGTTTTTTTACGTCGGTTACAAAATAACCGACGTAAAAAACCCCCGCGCATTGATTTGTTACGTCGGTTATCAAATAACCGACGTAAAAACCCAACAGGCACAATTTGTAACGTCGGTTATTAAAATAACCGACGTGAAAGATCTACTCGCCGCATTGTTACGTCGGTTATATATAACCGACGTAAAAAATGGTGACGTAAAAAACGATTTCTGCACTAGTGTTGGTCTCCATAGTCTTCACATATAAAACACTCCCCTCATAAATTCTAAAGTCCTACAACTAGAAAGCACCAAATTCACTCTCACATGACTCATCCTTTTTTTCCAGATAGACCCTATAGTAATCAATTGTATTAGCCTACTAAAACTGAACTACCTCAACCACTTGTGGATGATGGTCAAGATTCATCGGTGAAAAGAAAACCATTACTCCAAAGCCAAGAAGTATCGAATTTTTATAAGATTCATTTTATTTTATTTTAATTTATTTACGTTAGCCTTCAAAAAAAAACCCAAATTCAAAAAGGAAGTCAATTTATTATGATGCATCCACCTTCCTTGGTCTCTAACATACAAACATGTCCATCTTAATTGCTCATTAAATATTCTCAGATTCAATGTACTGGATCATGGGTGGACACTAAAATCCCATTTTTATCCCATCTACCTAGCCCATGTCACCCACCGAGGTCAATTAGAACTACATACATTCCAACCAATGAAATCCTCACTAGACCTAACTCCAAACTATATACTATGTTTCAATCATGACCATCGACACTATTATTTCATGACCCCCTCTAATGATAGAACAATTATGGGAGATACATGGTGACCCATGTGCCCTACCTCCAATAGTCCCCATGTTTGTGACTAGTACTCAGGTTGCAAAAATCTATTGAAATGGTCTGTGTTACCCTATTTAATAATATCAGATAAAGAGATAATATGAATCATCCAAAAAACACCATAGTGTAATATAAAAATATCCCAATAAGTAATCACAATGAACATATAAATATAACTATTATAGGTAAAAGTTTCCAATGAAAATACATAAAATTAATGTTAAATCCATAACATAACAGATATCGAAGATCTGGGCTAGTAATGTCTAGCACAGTCCACATAATCCTCATAGAAACATGAAAATGATTTTATATTTGTATAGAGAGTATAAAATTTTACTCAGTAGTAAAAACAACGTCTCACATACACATGTGAAAGAGGGATACTAATGCATCCATGATAAAACACTAGATCCTAGCATCACCTATTTAAGTATACTATACAAACCATCATCACCATGGCACTCTCATAAAATAATTAATGTCATGTAAAGTGCTATAAAAATAATCACATGGTAAATGATGTCATGCATCACAATACCACTACTATGTCTCTATCAAATTGCTACCTCATACATCTAGGTTCTCCCATATCTAATGTATACCACACCACCCCACAAGCATGGTCACAACACATTCCTCTTGATTAAACCTGGTCTCACTGCCCCACAATCATGGCCATATCACATCTCCCCCGAAAAGACCTGGGAAATAACACCACCACTGCAAAAAAAAGAGTAGTATGGTTTCATTAACATGTAGGATATAATACTTGTTCCCTCCTCCTACCATGAAATAACCCAACTTAATTAATCTAAATAAGAATAGTCATATAACATCTTTCCCAAAAATACCTAGTCCACTGCAACAAAAGCATGGTAATATCAAATTCAAAAACACATAGTCTATCACAAACACCATATAATTCACTAACAGAACTATGACCATCATAGACTCTACAGTACATACCTCTTCTAGAACAGAGAGTGGGAACAAATGGGTACCCAACCATCAATTATCCTAATTGGATGTTAGGAAAACACCTCCCATGTGACTATGTGGGTGTCAGTACACAGTGCTCGATGTTAGTGGGGTGCATATAAAAGTCATAAAGAATATATAATTATATATTATATATGTTATCATAAAATAATGACCAAACTTTTGTTTCACAACTAAAATTTAACCAAATAATAAAACTATAACTTTTGCTTCTACCTCTAAATTCATAACACCACAAAATGAGCCACAAGACACAATTCACATTTCCAACCAATTTCATTTAATCCCCCATTATTTTCAGTGTTTGTCATTGACCATTTTTAATGAACATACCCATCATTTAATTATTCATTAACCATTTCCAATCCATTAACCAAACCAACCAATGTCATTTCAATAAAAATTACTAATTTATTCCATCACTAACTTGGAATCAATCAACAATAAAACTGCCACCTCACATCTACAGAATCATGAAAAAATACCTCACCTCCCCAAAAAACATGACAAAAATGACCTATTAGGCCAAAATCATGAAAAAACTACCTATCCACCCCAAAATCACAACCAAACAAACCATCTCACATCCCCAAAAGCATGACTAAACATACCATATCACCGCCCCAAAAGCGCATCCAAAAAAACCATCCAACGAACATTACGAAACAACCTATCACTACTCCACGAGCATGGAAACACATCATAAGACATCAAGAACATTTTATAGATTTACAAATGGTCATTAATCAAACTCCACATTAATTTTTGGATGTTATCACATAATACATAATCTGAGGGAAAATATTTTATTTGAAAAGTATATGTAACTAATAATTTTCCATTTTAGGTTGATATCACAATCATAATAGTCATAATATTCACAATTAATATATCAAACAAAAACAAATCCCTAACAACAAAAATTGTTATTGGTTTATCAAGCATGTAAAATATACAATATCATAAAATATTAAAGATGTAAAATCATGTGAAATAAAATCCTTTATACCTTCAATTTTAGTTTAACTATGAAATTATTTTTAACTAATCTAGCCAATCTATAGCCCATAGGTAAACACATGTGACCCCCACCCACCGCATGATACATAATAAGGAGAAATTAGTGATTCTATTCCTTGAAAAAGATTTCCAACTTATTATGGAGAAAATGGTGAACAAGAACACCTTCAAACTACAACCACACCATGAGAAACCATGTACCTACCTAAAACACATCAAATAATCATAAAAAAGTATCCTAAACACACAACACAAACAAAAACTCACCACCATATTAAAACACTGAATTAGAATAGAAGGAAATGGATGGAAACAAGAGGGGAACTCACCATGCATCAAAGAAAAGTAGCTAAAATGTATCACTATTAAAGGGAATCCCAAAATATTTTAAAGGGGGAGTAATTGGCTAATTGGTAAGAGTTAGAGTGAACGGTTTGAAAAAACTCAAGTGTTATAACTTTTAAAATGTATTATACTAAGTAATATCATGGTGTGCAATACATTTATAGTTTTTGCAATTATTTGGGTTCATATTTTCTGAAAAAATGTCACCTTTTTTATTTATTCTAGAAAATATACACATCATATAAAAACCTAGGAGCATACCTTAACAATCCTTGAACTATAAATACATAATGTGTAATGTTTACCCATCATATATTCTCCCTAATCCCATAATTTTATAGGTAAACTCATGTAGGCCCACTCTAGACCTCATCTAAGCACATCCAACAACAAAAATCGTAACTATAATGGGATGGGAAGTCATAAACCACTATAAGAAAAAATAACTAAATCCATACCTCAATTTAAGCATGGGCATCATATGAGAGAGAATAAATTAATATTTTTAGTTATTAGATTTAGTGAAAATGAGACTATATTGAGGATGTATCCATAAAACCTACTGAATTTTTACTTTTGATTACGAGAATATAAATATAAATACTATCATATGATTACTTTTATTTTACATGATATTAATATGAAAAAATAATTGGAATATACATCTCATTTATGAATTATTATAGTTCCTCGCTATAATGAGAATCATAAAATGCTATGAAAATATTACTAAAATATATATATGGTCTATATACATCAATTTGAGGGGGAACATATTATGTTTTACTATCAGATATTCGAGCCTCATATTAAATTTATACATGCACTCATTAGATTCAAACTTAGTGATATCCAAAAATAGAGTTCATGAGGACAGACAGATGCCCAATTATCATTGAAATTGGGTAAAAGTTTAAAATTTAATATTTCAAACTACTAATATCTAGTGGAGAGTAGGGTTGAAACAAAAGGGAATGATGGTAAGAAATTTTCTTTAAGAACATTTCAAAACACCCCACTATTGTCAGAGGTGGGGTAAACATCATATTTTATATTGTTTTACCTTTTTTTATTATATGTATTAATAAAAAAATAAAGTAAGACCACTTTTTTATGTTTTTGTTCTATATTATGAGTACATACGAAGTATACTGAAAAAAATAAGCAACAGAGAGATAAAATTATGATAGATGAACAATCAAGATGATAAGCCTGGAGAAAAACGGTCCTACTGGTTTTGAAATGATTCATAATCACTTAAATGTTGTTGAAAAATACCACTAAAAAATAATGAATTATTTCCCTCATGATGAAATAATTCAAATAAGTTTATCAATATTAGAGTTCTCCACTCCAAGATAGTATAATTGAATTATTAATATTTGAAAATTACAAACACAACAAACTCTTCGAATGTTTTCTAGGTTTCTGAATTAAAAGTTGTAGAAATTGTATCCATGATCAGACTCACCAAATGATTTTTTACATTGAAATTATGAAATAGTGATACATAAAAAATTGTATGAATTCAGAATTGATATCACAGATCAACTCTAAATATATTAAAATAAAAATGTGATAAGGAAGATAAAAATATAACCATTAGAACTAGAAAATCCCAGAACCCTGTGTATTTAACTAAATATAATTTTCATTATAGCAATTTAAAGCATCCTATAATAGAGTAAAATAATTAAAACAAGAGGGAATAAGAACTCCCCAAATGATTCTCTACTCTCAAGATCCTATTACTCCAGGATATGTTTCTCTCTATGTCTCATGGATCTTCTTTGCTTCGGTTCTCTGTGAAAAAGTGAATTAATTGTCGTGGTAATCCAATGCCCCATACTTGTAATGTATCTCTTCATTAACCATACATTCGTCTTATTATTTTCATCGCATGCCTCCACCAACATAATCTTATCTCTCAAAAAACCACTGCACACATGAACTTTTTACTACATCACACATCACTAGAGTCGAACCCCTGAAACTAACTCTGCAAGTTGATTGACATACACATCGATGAGATTCCATCTTCTTTTTTAGTATGGAAAAATAAAACATAAAATGTGTTAAAGAATTTTATTTTAAAATAAGAGATAGTAAATATTAACTCTAATAATTAGTAATTATAATTATTAGATTAATGTAATGATTAAATAATAAGTAGTTATTAATTAAGATTATAAATTTATTTGATTACTTTATTAATGTTAATAAATTCAAGTTATTATTAGTAGTTTTTACATTACTAATTTATTTAAATATCATTGTTATATATATTTATATATTATGTTTATATACTATTGTTAATTTAATTTATTAATATTTAATAATTAATTATTATTTTAATTATATGTTTATTATATTTTATTATTAATTGAAATAATTAATTTTATTATTTAAATTATTTTTTTAGTTTTTTATATCTTATCTTATTCTTCCTTGTCATATTCTCTGTAACACAATGCACATAGGATGGTTTTAGATCCATTTGGAAGAAGTTCTACGGCTCTGTCTCCGTTGAGCATAGCACTGACCTTGAGATCAAGCATCTGGGCCTTCTAATCATGGGGATGCAGTCCAGTAGCTTTTATTATTGTCAACTGGCGGACTGCCTAGGGATGGTGGGATCTTGGTGGCTTGTGGAGACATCGATTACTGGGACCAAGGTGGTGTTGCTCTTGGTCGGCCCTACATCATCAGCAGTTCTAGAACCAGATTCTAGCATCGGTCCGAGATCCTTTGTAGAAACGAACAACGCAGAGTGAAAAGTTCTTCAGATTTAGATCTTCCAAAGATATCAATTTTTGTTCTATTCTGATCTGATTAATCATGAAATGGTTTTTGATTGTTTGATTTGTGTATGGGTTCTGTTATTTTGTGTAAATAGTGGATCATGGTGTTACGAAGATGGTAGGTGGTCACGATATGGGAAAGGGATATGGCTTGTAAAACCAAGTCGTGTGACAGTGAGATGGATGTGGAGAAGGCGACGTCGATACAAGGGTGTGGGTGGAAGGGACTGACACTGATAATCTTTGTAAGTAGTTTGATGGAATTTGTGGTGAATCTTGGACAATAGTATGTTGAGTAGGGCTATTCATGGAGGTGTGAAGGCATAGAGGAGAACGTCGGTCGGTAGCTACTGCGAAATTATAATGGAATGGGTAACGATGGAATAATAGAGGAAACATTACCACAATAATGGAATGGTTATTGGTGCCTCTGGCTTGAGGGATAGTGACATAATAAAGGTAGGAAACAATGGCACTATTTGGCATGAGGCAGTAAAGGAGCGGTGAGTGGTGAGTTGTTGTAGCACAACAAATGATGAGAATCGGTGACATCGAGTAGCGGTGAAAGGTGGAAATGGTGCCACCATAAAGCAATGAAACAATGGCACAATTTTTAGGATGAAATGATAGGTGGTAATAGTGGCAATTAGAAACCGTTACATGGTAAGGAAAAGAAACAATGGCATAGTGAGACAAAAAAATGACAAAGGGAAAAATGGTTCCACCATTGCACTAAAAAACAAACAGAATTGAAAAATTAAAAATTACTATTAATGATATTAATGTATAAAAAACTAAATTTCATACATGAATGAAACTAAATTTACAAATTACTTTTTATAAAATAAATTAAAATGATTTAATACAACAATCAAAAATGAAAGATTATTTATAAAATGAATTCAAATTAATAAATTTATGTAAAACCAGAATTTTTTTTCTAATTAAGAAAGGAAAAGAAATTAAATCTAGAAAAAAATATATACACTAAAAACCTAACACAAAGAATAGTCTTAATTAATGTTAGCAGAAAGAGATAGACTTACATGATTTAAAGCTGGGTTAAGGAAATATTTTAATTAAATAAAAATATTAAATTAATTGATTAATTAATAAGAAATTGACATTATTAAAAAGTAATCATATTAAAACACTAAACTAATAAATAAATTTTACAACTATAAATTAAAGTAATACATAAATTAGTTGTTTTAAATTATTAAAATAAATAATTAATCCTAAAGTTTGATTAATTATTAAACTAAATTATAAAAATAAAAAGTGTATTTATTTAGTAAAAAGTGAAAAAATATTTAATTAAATTACTAAATATAATTTAAATGATGGGGAAAACTATATCAAATTAGAGACACATCATGTTCCCCCACACATGAAAATTGTTTATCCTCAAACAATCCCATGTTTTATTATCTTTGAAAAATAGTTATGTATTTTTATTATTCAACTCCAAATGTAATGTGTCTAGTAATTTGAAATTAGAGTACCACCCATTCTAAAATAGGATTTTGAGATGAAATCACCAATAGAATTTTTTCCTCTTACAAGTAATCAAAAAATAAGTCAAACATATACCCATTAGAGTGTCTTGAATCATAATGAATCTTCTTAATGAATTATTTCAATTCAATATTATGTTCTATGATCATGAGTGAAAAAAGGTTAAAAGTCATTGGAATTAAAAACATATAAAAATAACCTTGTTCTGCGAATTTTACTTAGGTTTAGAAAATAAATATTTTTTTGTGAATGATCTTATTGATACAACCTAAATGATTCCCATATAAACCAATTTTCCCCATCTTCATCTGGAATTCATCATTCACCTCTCCTAAATAAACTCATTTTCCCCCCTAAATGATTTATTTTATTTTTACCAAGCCATGTAACATGTGATAAGCATTGTGGGATCCACTTATTCATAGTATAGAGAGGGCCATTATTTAACAAAAACACACCCAACATCTAGGTTTCATAGATTCACTGTGGGATCTCAAATTCCAAGATTACATCAGTTTCAAAAGATTTATATAAAATCCATTAACATTGTTTCATTAAGAGGATTACATTTTTATAATTAAAATAAATGTGTGTCCCCTAAGAAAGAGTTAAAACTTCTAGTTCTTATGGTTATGATCACAATTTCTAAAAAATGATACCCATATAACTCTCAAAAGTACATCCCAAACCAAATTTCTATAAAATCACAAAACAGAGTAACTCATCAATCATATATCCCATTAATTTCAAATTCAAAGAAGCTCAACTACCAAAATGGTAATATTTGTAGGAAAGAATCATTTGAGTATAGTGGGATACCTAATGATTCAAAAAATTTGAAAGAATTTTGAAAAAAATATTAACCATTTTATTAAAATAAGATATAAAAAGTAGTGGGTATTGATGATATTTTAATAAAGCATAGTTTTTCTCAATCATGAATTCACCCCACCCCCAAACTTAAAACCCATAATTATCTCCAAATTTGAATTCCAAATGTAAAGAAGAAAAATTTGAAAATTAAATCCTAAAGAATATTTTTCAATTAAGTAGATTTATGAAATGTATAGTATCTAATTATATTTCAATAGAATATTGTTTTCCATAAAAAAATTATAATACAATAGGATCACATGCTTTTTCATGAAAGCGGTGGCAAAAAAATTTAATATAGTTCAAGCAGTTACATGTGAAAAATGTGGGTGTACAACGAATAGGGTGTGATAGTTTAATAGATTGGGTTTAATAAGATGTTCAATAGAGTAGAAAAATGCATGCTAAACAACCAATAAATACCAAAAGATTCAAAAAGATAACAAATAGTCTGCAAGTAACCCCCACACTTAAGATTATGAAGTGGAATGATTTTAATGAAAACTAAATATAAATTTTCAGCAAGGAGGAACATGCAGAATTTTTTAAAAACAAACAGAAATGCAATAGAATATCTCAGAAAGTAAGATATATAATAGAATTTTTTTTCTTTAGTAAATAGGGATATAAATTATGTTATAAAAATGAAAGAAAATCCATGAGTATGTTTGATCAGAAATGGTAATTAGAATTCCACTCCTCAATGATACTAGTAGAAAAAACTTCTATAAAAAACACCAAACTTGAAGAAGAAGTACACATAACCAAAAAAAACAGAGAGAAAGAACAACAACATGCATCTTTTTATTCAAAGTGAAAATGAAACAAAGGAAAGAATAAAACAAGAACCATGGGTTTAATACCATGCAGCACTAATTTTTAAGACTTCAGTTATACTTTATTCAGATCTGTTTTCCAGCACAGTGATAGAAGCTAAGCCCTTTGGTTTTCCACCAAAACAATGTTTTACTATCTGCCCATTAACTAACATGGATATATTTTCTTCCCTTAATATATCTATAGCTCAATTCATTATCACTCTGACAATAGTAAATGGACCCGACCACTTGGACTTCAGTTTTATAAGAAAGAAATTGTGTCTTGAATTAAAGAAGAGGACATTTTCTCTAAGTATGAAGTCTTTGTTATTAATGATATAATCATGAAATATTTTATTACTCTCCTTGTATATTCATGAATTATCATATGTATGTAACGTCCCAGTTTCGTGTGCCACTCTACGGGTTCCCTGAACCCGGTTCGCCACATGACCTCAAGCGCATTTCCCCAAATGCTAGAGGTTGTCGACTAGCAATGAGGGCCCATGTCTGATAGTGAGGAAACTATGCCCCCATTTTTCAAAGTGCAGCGCAGCAGAATAAATAAATAGTATACAACAAGTGGAAGTGGTAAACAATATATATAACATTAATGGATAACTGATAATAAAAAGGAAACCAGTAGTAATATTTATATGAATATGCAGCATGTCACTATTCTATAAAACAGCCAAAACATGTTACACTACTATACAATACAACTGAAGTACAAGTACAGAAAAGCAAAACAGAACAGCCATCGGCATCGCGAGCCCAAGCTCGATCCCATGCTCTCTTACTTCCCAGCAAAAATCAAGTACCAGTATAGGGACCCTTGCCCTTATCCACACCTATAGAAATGTAATCTGTTTGGGCCAAAGATATGACCCAAAGAGGGTGTGAGAAATAAATCCCAGTAGGCACCCACCAAAGGCTCATTCCCAACTATGTGAAAATATGCAACAACAGTGTGCAGTAATAAAATTGCAATAAACTAAGTAGTACTCACAGTAACCAACTTTATCAGTTATATTGTCATTTTATTATTCATTTAACTGTTCATTATAAGGAAACGACCACAGTGAATTTCTATGTAAACAGTCAGTGTCCTCAGACACGCAAACCCTTACCCTCAAGTAATCAGAAACGTAACCCGCAGGTAATTGCCCAAAGGCATAACAGATATTTCCCTCAGGCATACAAAGTGTCGCCCTTAGGCACATAGTCTATTTCCCATAGGCACTGAAGAAGTTTCCCTCAGGCTAAAAGATGCACTGCACTCAAGCTAAGTAAAACACTGCCCTCGGACTAAACAAGTAAACGGGCCATGCCCAACATGTAAACAAGCAATACTCATACAATTCCTCTCAAGGAAAAAGTAAAGCGCAAAATAAACATGGCATACCCTCAGGTATCATGGCCAAATGGCTAAATAGAGGAACGCACCCCCAGGGTGGTCCTAGATCCAAGCAGCGATCCCAACCAACAATTTATTATCACATTTAAAATTACCTATACAATTATAGGTATTTAATTCAACAAGGCCTCAGCCATATGACACCCCATTCATGGGCGCATATCACAACGGTACACAAAACGTACATTAGTTGGAAAATTAAACACCAAGCCACCTACCTCGATCACCCTTGATCGATATACCCGAATGACGCCTTCTGAAACGTCCAAGAATGTCGTAGATCCATGCGGTTCCAACGTGATTGATGGAAGTGGAAACAGATTCCCGATGCCCGATCTGGATATCCACGAAGGTTCGGCCATCCTCTCCCAAGCTCCCGTATGGTTCTAAGTCAATCCTATGAACAGGGTTGGCTACTACCCATTTTAAGAAAAAAAAAAACAAAGTGCACGACGTGTAATTTTGACTATACGACATGTACTTCCCTCACATAACTGTTCCTCTGGAGACACCGCAAAACTATTCATCTGTCGATATGAGTACACGGTGTGTATTCTTGACTACACGGCGTGTACTATCACCCAGCTGGCGGCTGCTTCCACCGCCTTACTATTTCGTCTACCGACTGACTACACAGCATGTAAAGGACCACTACACAACGTGTAGTCGGTTTTTACACCCTTAGTCGCCAACAAGGCTACACACCCTGTGTACTCATCCCACACAGCCAAAGTACATGGCTTGTGGAAAAGTACCCGGCGTGTAGTCCCAAAATTTTGGATTTTCCCCATTCTCCTTATTTTCTCAAAAATACTTAAGGAAAGGAGAAAAAGAAGAAACCAGTTCCTCAAAACTAAGAACCGGGTTCTTACAAACTTCTCCCCTTAACGCAATTCATCCTCGAATTTCCCTTCTAAGTGTAGTGAAGATATATCCGTGAATAACTCCAGCCACTGAGCACATACATCGGTCTCCCGCTCCCAGGTTTCCTCCGGCACTTGACCATGTTGCCATAACACTCGTACGAGAGGAATTGACCGGCCTCGGAGAACCTTCGTTCTCCTATCAACGATATGAATCAGATGCTCCTCAAAATATGCATCTAACTCAAGCTCAACCTCCTCGAGCTAAAAAACATGAGATGGTTATGAATGATAACGGTTCAACTGAGATACAAGGAAGACTTCGTGCATGGCTTGGTACCTCTGTGGTAACTACAACCGATAGGCAACCGGGCCGACTCTCTCCAGAATCTCAAATGGCCCCACATACCTAGGTGAAAGTTTACCCTATCTCCTGATCCACATGTGCCCCAACCTCGGTGAAACATGTAAGAAAACCTGATCCCCGACCACGAACTCTAAAGGTCATCTGCGGAGATCAGCATAAGACTTTTAACGAGACAATGTGGTAGCCATCCACTTCTGAATCAATTGGACCAGCTCATAAGTCTCCTGCATGAGACGTGGTCCCAGTAAAGTTTCCTCACCTGTCTCTAACCATCACAAAGGTGATCGGCATGGCCTACCATATAAAGCCTCATAAGGTTCCATCTCGATAGTTGGCTGAAAACTATTATTATAGGAAAACTCGACGAGGGGTATATTCTTCTCCCAAGAGCCCCCAAAGTCTAAGATGCATGCATGCAACATTTTCTCAAGCACATGTATCATACGCTCTGACTGAGCATCGGTCTGAGGGTGGTAAGTTGTGCTCAGAATCACCTATGTACCCAGTTCCCTCTAAAAACTCTACCAGAAACGAGACATAAAATGGGCGTCCCTATCTAAAATGATAGAACGAGGGACCCCATGAAGACGTAAAACCTCTCGGATATACAGATTTCTGATCTTTTCAACACTGAAGGTCTCCTTGATCGGAAAAAAGTGAGCTACCTTCATGAGTCTGTCCACAACAACCCACATAGAATCATTGCCTCGAGGTGACCTCGGCAACCCGGTCATGAAGTCCATCGCGACATCATCTCATTTCCACTTCGGGATGGGTAACTGCTATAACAGACCGGCTGGCCTCTGATACTCTGCCTTCACCTGCTGACAGGTGGAACATATCATAACAAAACTAGCTATCTCGCTCTTCATACCCGGCCACCAGTACTGATGCCTCAAGTCACGGTACATCTTGGTAACTCTGGGATGAACTTCCCAGACCGAAGCCTGAAACTCCCGCATCAAATCCTCGCGTATATCCCCTGGAACCCACACTCGTCCATGGAAATGCAAAACTTCATCATCGCCGATCGTCCACCCACGAGGAGGGTCCTCACTTGCAACCGACTCCCATAGAAATAGTCCTTCTAAATCAGATAGTTGTCTTGTCCTCACTCTATCCAGGAGGGTAGAGGTCACAACTAAAGATGAAAGATAGGTGTGCCCCTGACTGTCGTGCACCTCCAAATGCATCTCAGAGAACAAAGCCATAAGCTTCCATTCACCACTGGCCTCCTGCACTTCTTGTATCTAAGTCTTCCTGCTCAGTACATCAGCTACTGCATTACCCTTACCAGGTGTATAGGCAGGCTCAAAATTGAAGGACTAAAGGTATTCAACCCACCTTCACTGTCTCAGGTTCAAGTGACACTGGGTAAAGATGTACTTTAGACTTTTTTGGTCAGTGAACACCACAAAATGTTCTCCCAAGAGATAATGTATCCAACAACACAACGCATGAACAACTGCAGCCAACTCGAGATCATGCGTCGGGTAATTCCTCTCAGGTGGCCTCAACTGCCGAGACCCGTATGCAACTAATCGATCACCCTACATCAACACAGTTCCTAGACTAATACCTCATGCATCACATTAAACTATATAGATCTTCCCCTGCTCTGGGAGTATCAAGATCGGTGTTGATGTCAACTTTCCCTTTAGCTCCTGGAAGGCTGTCTCGCAAGCTTCTGACCAAACAAACTTCACACCCTTCTTAGTCAAACCCATCAACAGTGCTTCTAAGCGGGAGAAGTCCTTTATGAAGCATCTTTAGTAACCAGCTAGCCCCAAGAAACTCCGTATCTCAAACACGTTATTGGGCTGCTCCCAGGAAACTACTGCTCTCACCTTCTCTGGGTCTACTGCAACTCCTGCCTCCGAGATGCTATGACCCAAGAAGTGAATCCGGTCCATCCAAAAGTGGAACTTTGAGAGATTAACATATAGCCGATACTCTCTCAGTGTACTCAACACAATTTCAAGATGGGTGGAATGGTCATGTCGAGTGTGAGAGTACACCAAGATATCATCCACAAATACTACCACAAAAGAATCCAGATAGGGATAGAATACACGAATCATCATAGCCATGAAAAATGATGGCTCATTCGTGAGCCCGAACGGCATAACCGTATACTTGTATAGACCATACCTTCTCCTGAAAGATGTGAGAGGTATATCAGATGGTCTAACGCGCAGCTGATGATATCCTGATCTCAAGTCAATCTTTGAGAACACCCGTGCTCCACGAAGCTGATCAAAAAGATCATCAATCCTAGGAAAGGTATATCGGTTCTTAACCATTAACTAGTTAAAATTCTGATAATCCACATAGATTTTGAGGGTACCGTCCGCCTTCTTCGCAAAGAGGACTAGCGAACCCCACAAAGAAGTACTGGTTCGGATGAAACCCATTGCATGTAACTCCTCTAACTATATCTTGAGCTCCTGCAACTCTGGTGTAGCCATACTATAAGGAGGAATGGACACTGGTGCTGCTCCTGGAATAAGATCAATAGAGAAATCCACCTCAAGCTCCGGAGTAAGTCCTAAAAATTTGTCCCGGAAGACATTCCTGAAACGATCAATCACTGGAGGGGAAACCTTCTGAAAAGTCCCCTGGTCGTCCAGATATAAGCTCATAATCTGGGCTATGATACCACCTCTCCCATGATGCTCTGGTCTAGCTTGACTCGCATTAACATCCCACTCTCCATTATATAGAAACTCTCTTCCATTTGGTGACGTGAAACTCACTATGTGACGATAGAAATCCACAAAGGATCGAAAGGGAACCAACTAGTCCATCCTGAGAATGACATCATAGCTCGTCATCTCTATGACATAGAGGTCCCAAAGGAAGTGACACCCACAAAACTCAAGGGGGAACTCCTTGCATAGATTCACACCAACTGTTCTAGTCCCCAACGGAGTGTCTAGCGTCATAACAGTAGAAGAAGAAGAAACACAGAGCCCTAGTCTCTCCACAACAGGCATAGATATAAAACTATGTGTATCACCCATATCGAAAAGTACTGAAGATAAAACATAAGATACTAGAATAGTACCTCTGACTGTAGAAGGTCTGGGATCCTGCTCTTGTTGGGTCTGCTGCACTGCATATGCCTGCCCAGTTCTGTGGCCCTGCAACATAGCCTGGCTACCCTGAGTTGTCCTGCCCTACTGCCTCTGAGATCCTGGTGTCTGGCTACCACGACCACGACCACTTTCCCTGCCTGCATGCCCTGACGTATTCCAGTTCCCCGACTGGTAAGAAGCTGCTAGTCCTTCCCCCGCACATGGAGTCTGCACAAAACCCCTCTCACTAGCCACTGATGGAAACACCCTGTAAAAGCACTACAGATGCCCCATCTTGCCACAAGCTCGGCACTCCACTAGGTCTCGTGGACACTGAGGTCTCTTGTTCCCCTCCTTACCACATTGGTAGCATAATACCTGGCCACCTAAAACATTATTTTGGCTGGAACTACCACCCTGAGAGAAGTCAATATGTCTCTTCCTCTTACCAGTAGAAATTGTACCAGAAACTGGTGCTGAACCGCCCTGGACCACACCACTAGCTTCCCGCAAGTTCCTCTCTATAATCAGCACCTGGTTCACAATATCATGTTCTGAAGGCAATCTGAAAACATTCACAAGTGCTCCTATGTCATAATGAAGTCCATCCTCAAAGCGTCTGGCTCTCAGCGTCTCATCTCCCACCAGAACGGGTGAAAAATGCTGAAGCTCGGTGAAACGAGCAGAATAATCCATCACCGACATAGCGCCTTGCTGCAGATTCATGAACTCTTGAGCTTGATCTACCATCAGTATCTATAGGAAGAAGAATTCATAGAAAGCTATCTGGAAATATTCCCTTGACATGTCTCAATGATTCTTTGACTGGGTGGTAACATCCCACCACCTCTTGGCGGAATCACGCAGCATATAAGTCGCGAGCTTGACCCTCCACCCTGGAGGCATCTCTAGGTGCTCGAAAACAGTCTGCATAGACCCCAGCCAAGACTCTACAACCTGTGGTCCGCCATCTCTGGAGAACATAGGTGGATGCTGCTGCTGGAATATACGAGTCAGCTATGCCATAGATGTGGCAGCCGTTGATGCTCCCTGAAAGGTCGGCATGAACCGTATAAAGCCTTCACGGAACTGCGTCTTCGCACCTGTGTCCGGTATAATGGTTGGCGCGGCATCGGGCTCTGATGGAGGATCCATTGGTAGCCCATGGCCCACCATTTCTGGAGTATACTCATTGCCGCTCTCCTAGCGAACAACGCGTGAACATCTCGGCCGCATGACACTACAAGGTCAAATGCACACCTTAGATCAAGATTATCACAGTCTGAAAACGAAGGAACCAAAAGGGGAACAGGAGGAAGAAGGCATTCAAGATTTTAAAAACAAGTCTACACGGCGTGTATACTGGTGACACGACATGTACCTGACTTCTCTTCCTTGCCCAGGTCCTTTTACATGGCTCCCGTTGAAAAAACCTACACGGCATGTATGGTGTAATTTTCTAACTGCCCGTGTCGTTTGTGACATGGCCGACTACTCGTCTTGAACTACACGGCGTGTTACATCCGCACACGGCGTGTACACTACCCCGTTTCCCAGCCACATGACTAAGTCTACACAGTATGTCTTTGGACAAGACTACACGACATGTCCCACAGGTACATGGTGTGTTCTAGACGAGCTTCCCCGAACCATGTTGTTAGTTACACGGTCAGATACATGGCTCACACTACACGGCGTTTTCCAAATGGGCACGGCATGTACACAAAAGGATTACACTGACCCATGTTGTTAGTTACATGGACAAATCCTAGGTCAGACTACACGGCGTGATTCATAATGAACACGGCGTGTATGTCCTAAGGTCTCCTCCATCGGTGTTGTTAGTTACACGGGCGGACTCCAGGTCAACACTACACGGCGTGTACATTCGGTACACAGCGTGTTCGCCCCAAGCATTTTCCTTCCCCGTGTCCCTGTCCACATGGTCTAAGACACGGGAAGGACTACACGGAGTGTACTCAAAAAAATTTCTTTTATTCCTGAACAGAAGAACATACACGGAGTGTTTAAGGTGATACACGACATGTATACTGGGTTTTCGGACAGTATGCCTCAGAAACTTCTCCGGAACCCAGAAAATACTGAAAAAAACAACACCTAAGTTCCAAATTATGATCTGTGACGGCCCATACTCCCCGAGAAGAAAATTTTGACATCTTATATGTGTTATAACTGTATAAACCGTCAATGATCCACCAAATTCCGGTTAATGAGGGCCCATACTCCCCAAAAAACCAAATTTTGTCATCCATTCCACAAACAGGCTCACACAATAATACCCTATCAAACATCAGGTATCTATCGAAGTAGCTATCACAACAATATGCTTTTACTAGCACAACATCTATCACAACAACATGTAATGTCTAATGCACCTACATGGCATGGACACTATGCATGGAATGTGATTTCTAGCATGTGCCTAAATGATGCATGAGATGTCATACCCTGATCTCATCGGGTTTCAACTAAAAATAACCCATGAATAAAATATAAACAGCACAATCACAAGTGCGTCACCCTTCAGTGAAAATCAATTCAACTGTAAAATTGTAAAATCAGAAAAATTACAACATGAGGTAAATTGAATTTTCCCTGTAAACCGGTTAGCTATGCCTGAGTACAACTTATTACCAACTACCGTTCTCATCCTATCCCTGACTAAGGCTCTAATCAATAAGTCAAATAAAATAACTCCTCTGATTCCACTTTGTAATGTCCCGGTTTTGGGTGCCACTCTACGGGTACCCCGAACCCGGTTCGCCACATGACCTCAAGTGCATTTCCCCAAATTCCAGAGGCTGTTGACTAGCAGCGAGGGCCTAGTTCTGATAATGGGGAAACTATGACCTCATTTGTCAAAGTGCAGCACAGTGGAATAAATAAATAGAATACAACAAGAAGAAGCGATAAACAATATATATAACAAGAATGGATAACTGATAATAAGGAAACTAGCAGTCATATTTATATGAATATGAAGCATGTCACTATTAAATAAAATAGCCATAACATTTTACACTGAAATACAATACAACTGATGTACAAGTACAAAAAAGAAAAACAGAACAGCCAGTGGCATCGGGAGCCCAAGCTCGGTCCCATGATCCCCTACTTCCCAGCAACAATCAAGTACATATATAGGGACCCTTTCCCTTATCCACACCTACAGAAACATAATCTGTTTGGGATGAAGACATGACCCAAACAGGGTGTGAGAAATAAATCCCAGTAGGCACCCACCAAAGGCCCGTGCCCAAATGTGTGAAAATATGCAACAACAATGTGCAGTAATAAAAATGCAATAAACTAAGCAGTACTCACAGTAACCAACTTTATCAGTTATATTTCCATTTTATTATTCATTTAGTCGTTTATTATAAGGAAACCACCATAGTGAATTTCTATGTAAACAGTCAGTGTCCTTAGACACGCAAACCCTTACCCTCAGGTAATCAGAAACTTAACCCACATGTAATTTCCCACATGCATAATAGATATTGCCCTCAGGCGTACAAAGTGTCTACCTTAGGCATAGAGTCTAGTGCCCATAGGCATGAAAGAAGTTTCCCTCAGGCTAAAAGATTCACTGACCTCAGGCTAAGTAAAACATTGCCCTTGGGCTAAACAAGTAACCGGGCCATGCCCAACATATAAACAAGAAATACCCATACAATTCCTCTCAAAGAAAAAGTAAAGCACAAAATAAACATGGCATACCCTCGGGTATCCTGGCCAAACGGCTAAACAGAGGAACGCACCCCTGGGGTGGTCCTGGATCCAAGCAGCAATCCCAAACAACAATTTATTATCCCATTTAAAATTACCTATACAATTCTAGGTATTTAATTCAACAAGGCCTCATCCATATGACACCCCATTCATGGGTGCATATTACAACGGTACACAAAATGCACATCAGTTGGAAAATTAAACATCAATCCACCTACCTCGATCACCCATGATCGATATACCCGAACGACGCCTTCTGAAACGTCCAAGAACGTCATAGATCTGTGTGGTTCCAACGTGATCGAAGGAAGCAGAAACGGATTCCCGATGCTCGATCTGGAGATCCACGAAGGTTCGATCATCCTATCTCGAGCTCCCATCCGGTTACAAGACAATCATGTGAACAAGGTTGGCTAATGCCAATTTTATGTGAAAAAAACAAAGTACATGACATGTACTTTTGACTACACGGCGTGTAATTCCTTCATTTAATTGTTCCTCTGGCGGCACCGCTAAATTTCTCATCCGTCGACATGAGTACACGACATGTATTCTTGACTACACTGCGTAAACTATCGTCGAGCTGACAGCTGCTTCTACCCCCTTACTATTTCGTCTGCCGACTGACTACACAGCGTGTAAAGGACCACTACATGGCGTGTAGTTGGTTTTTACACCCTTAGTCACCAACAAGGATACACACCCTGTATACTCATCCCACATGGCCAAAGTACATGGCGTGTGTAAAAGTACATGTCGTGTAGTCCCAAAATTTGGGATTTTCCCCATTCTTCTTATTTACTCAAAAACACTTAAGTAAAGGAGAAAAAAAAGAAACTCATACCTAAAAACTAAGAACCGGGTTCTTACAATGTATCTCTCCAAATATTATCTAACTCACTCAGCTCAAGCAATCTCCTCTCACCAGCACTCTTAAAATCAAAATTTAGGGCCTTAACTACCTAATAAGACATGTGTTGCAACTCTACAGGCATATGAAAACACATTCCAAAAAATGTCTACCTGGAGACATACCTATTCGGAGCTTCAATGCTTTTCTATATTCCCATAATGATTCTTCCATTTTGAGTGAACAGTATTTTCTAAAATGTGAGATAGTTTTTTTAAGAATCTATTTCAGTTCCCTATTTGAAATTTTCCACTTTTTCATTGCACTGTGGATGATAGGTAGTACAAATTTGATGAATGCATCCATATTTTTCCATCAAACCCTCATGAAATTAGTTTTTAAAATGAGTTCAATTATCTGTGATAAAGGCTTTTGGGACTCCAAATATAGAAATGATTTTATTTTATTAATGTCTTAGATATTTTGTGTATTATTTTTAAATATTATATGGAATTATTTGAAGACTATACCTTTCGACGACATGCGATTCTGAGGCCCGGAGTTCCTGGAATAAATGTCTGAAATAAATTAAAATTTTAAACAGTGTGCATTAGCAGTTTTTCTGTAAAAGTGGAATATCTTTTAAATGGGTTTCCATAATAGAATTCTGAGGGCACCGTTGCATTCAGAGCAGTGACCTTACCTTAGGTGAGGCCGAACATCGATCTGGGCGGGTTAGCTACGAGAGTTAGTTTTTAGACGTTTAATGAAAGTAAAGTAAAATAATAATTTATTTTATTTAAAATTTTCCTTAACATCGTGGTGACCTAGAAGAGGTGTGATGGTGATAGCGGCGGATGAATCGACACAGTTTGATAATTATCTTTTTTAGACTGTTCTTCGCACGGATGATCCAGACCCATTTTTGGGGCCGATCGGAGGCTCGAAACTAATAGAATCGACTTCATGATGTGAGAGCGACCTGAAATATAGAGTTTCATTGAGATAGAATGTCCGGATTGATGATCGGAGCAACACATGGGCACGACAGAACAAGTTCACATTTTTGGAATTTTCTAGAACACACGACGTGTACCTCTGAAGAACACACTGTGTGGTATCGGTGGTGGTGGCTAGGGTTTCGGGGGGCCACAAGTATCACACAGTGTGTTGGAACTACCTCAATTCTTGGCATGTATCTTGGGTGATACGAGGACATTGGATGGAGTACACATCTGTTTACTCCACCACACGATCTGGTGAGGCTAGTAATGCGGGTCACCCCGCGTGCCGTTTACATGGGTTGGAGTACATGGGTTAAAGCCGTGTACATGCACACGGACGCATACGCAGAGCAAACCCCAAATACTTTGACATGACGTGCGATCCTTTCTAAACATCGTGTAGTTTCGTTTCACACAACAAGCCTTACAACACGGGTCATGGTACACGAGCAGTACCCGGGGTCATAAGACACGGTGTGTGACCTATCTACATGTCATGTACCTTTTTGTACATGGATTGGTCTTCTTTTCTACAATATCTTAGACATGTTTCCTTTTCGTTAGTGGCCCTTCTTCTTGTTCTCCTAAAGGTCTGGTATTGTTTCCTACTATAGGAATATGATCCCATCAGCAGGACTTTCCAAGATAGAGTCGGGCATCCCACCGAGAGGCCCAGAGCGAGATCCTCTATCCATTCTTGGCCCTAGGAAGAGTCAGGTATCGACGTGACTATCCCCATAAGGTGTTGATCCTCTACTTAGAAGGTGAATCCGGATGAGTCGCATTATCCGCCAAGGCCCTGGCAGTGATCCTCATCTATGTATCATGATCTTTTCCCAACTCAAGAGTGTATTCTCTTGGAATGATTGCATCTATCTCTCGTGAATTTTCCTGATAGATAGTACTTCTCAGATTGATGTCATCGAAGCTATCAGACTCATGGAGTGAGTTCTCTCGGATGAGTGCTTCATGGAATCTTCGAACTGAATCCCTAGTAGGGGTATGCTGTTGCGTGACTTGTCCCTAGACTACGGGTTTGGGATTTGAGTATATCTAGATTATGTTCTCCTATTATATGTTCAGTAGACATATACTATGTATATATTCTTGTGCATTTCCTTTGTGTATTTCTTTGTGATTTTTGGGGTCCTCTAATGAGTATTTTTATACTCACCCCTGCACGGGCTTTGCCTGCACGTGTCATGTCTTGTGCAGACGAGCAGCCTTTCGACAGAGTCCATGGATGACCAGGATAGGATCGAGCTTTCTAAGTTTCCTATAGTCCGAGGAGTTCCTATGTCTATGAGAATCAGTCCCATTACATTTTGTGTTTACAGGTTGGACTTTGTAGTTTTCAGACTCTTGTTTGGTGGGCCTGTATTCTAACCCAGTTTACTTTCAGTACCTTACTTTCCATCGTACTCTATTGGTTGGGTTTAGTTGTATGCATGGATTTTGTCCCATAGTGTTTTTTCTTCATTTCACCATTGTGGGCATGGATATGTGTGCATGTGTACTGGTACATAGGTAATGCCTCCCATTTTAGTAATATGCATACTCAGTCCTAGTCACCATCCCCTAGCCTATTGGAGGTAGACTTGGGGAGTCGCATAGTGGGCCCCACTGGGACGGGTTGTGACAGAGTGGTATCAGAGTTTGTCGGTTCTACATTAGGACCAAGAGTCTATGAGATTGGTTTGGGGAAACAATGTTAACTGTTTCAAGCTCTTCTTTCAGGCCAAAGACTCTAGTGTTGGTGTGGTCGACCGACGTATCCATACACTAGGACTGTGATAACCTGTTTTTCGACTCGGTACATGAAAAAAGTAGTTACGAGGAAATAAAATAATAGTACGTGCATCATATAGGAATGAGTTTTTTTTCATGTCCTTTGTGTCAGTTATCCAAATATACTCGTTAACCATGGTACATCTTGTTTCCTTACAGGATTCCTCCACAACACATGCCTGCTAGGATTCAGTAGCGCGATCTTGAGGATGACCCCCTCAGTGATGAGGCTTCGATATAGTGACCAGTTCCCCAGGAATTTCCACCAGGTTGTGTACATACCTTACCAACACCAGTGGAGCAGCATGTGGTACCTATAGTACAGATCGACGAGGATCGCAGGCTGAGTGTGCTCCATGAGTTCCAGAGATAGAGACCCCTCAGGTTTTGAGGTGATCCTGACCCTTAGGCAGCTGAGGAATTTCTTGAGGTGGTTACCATATTTTTCCATCTAGTGAGGACACCAGAAGACCAGATGGTGATCCTTGGAGAGAGCCTTTTTTTGGGTTTAGCGGGACGATGGTGGATTCTGACCACACAGACTCACGATGAGGAGACTCTTTTGTGGACAGGGTTTGAATGACTCTTTAGGGAGGAGTTCTCTCTGGATACACTGAGAGCAGTGTGTATCCAGGAGCTTCTTCAGCTCCAGCAGGGCAGTTTGATGATAGCTGACTATTCATCAGGGTTCACCAACCTTGCCATGTAATCTATGGATATGGTTTGGGATCAGTACTTCAGAGCTCAGACCTTCGAATGAGGTCTATGACTAGACATTCGAGCTAGTTTCATGCCTCTATGCATTCTGACTTATGCTAGAGTGCTCAAGAGGGCCTTGGTGATCAAGAGCTTCTTGGAAGACCAGAGACAGTCGACGACGGTCAGAAGTAGGCATACAGGAACAAAGACCTCAGCAGCGGGGAGCTGACATCTGGCACATGGATGAGGACATGGGAGACATCATAGGAGGACCCAAGACATGGGATCAACAGTCTAGGGATCTTAGTCTAGATCCAGTCAGCCCAGGGGGAATCGGTGCTACTTGTGCGACGGTAGGGGACATCTCGCTAGATATTGTCCGACCCATCAAGATGCTGACAGGGAGGTGGTGGATGGACCACATATTAAGAGTCAGAGAGTGGAGTAGGTAGAATTTCTAGGCGGCGGACGTGGAAGAGGATCAGGGAGAGCTGCAGGCGGTGGTAGATGCTTCAATTTACTTCCACCACCACCCCTAGGAGGTCCGCACTAGGCTCAGGGTGCTGGGGGATAGGGGTGGGGACAGCTACATGCGGTCGAGGTGTAAAACCCAGGGACTCTAGGGATGATTTTAGGTATGATCTATGTCTTTTATACCTTTTTTTCATACTTATAGACATAGGTTCGAGTCATTCCTTCATCGTCACATGTCTTGTGTGAAACCTTAGTATTCTGGTAGAGTCGTTGACTCGATCCTTATGCTTGGAGACACCTACGAGAGGAGACACAACGATCACTCACCTTGGAAGACAGTGTGATATTACCCTTGGAGGCAAGAGTTTCAGATGGAACCTCTTGGTTGTAGCATCGAGTCCTTATGACGTCATTCTTGGTATAGATTGGTTATATTCGGTCCATGCCTAGATTGACTATTTTAGGCGAAGAGTGTGGGGTGTCTGCAGTGATGGGATGAGGTTTTCCTTTGTTGGAGAAAAGGAGACCCAGGAAGCACATAGTGGGCTCATGCATAAGAGGTTGCAGCCGATCACTTGTGAATTGACTGGACATTCCCTCAGAGCAGTAGATGTTACGAGCTCCCAGTTCCTAGCAGTAGTGCCAGAGTATGAGGATGTCTTTCCTGAACATGTTCTAGGACTACCTCCTCACCGATAAATTGACTATTGCATTGACTTACACCCCGATACAGCACTGATTTCCTCATCAGCATATCGGATGGCTCCCGTAGAGCTTCGCGAGCTGAGGATGTAGTTGGAGGATTTGCAGAGCAAGGGTTTCGTAAGACCTAGTGTTTCAACCTGAGCGGCCCCAGTCTTGTTTTTCAAGAATTCAGACGGGAGTTTGAGGTTGTGCATGGATTACCGGCACCTGAATCAGGTAACAGTGAAGAATAAGTATCCACTGCTGAGAATCGACGACCTCTTCGATCAGCTAAGAGGGGTAAAATGGTTCTTGAAGGTTGACCTTCGATCAGGTTATCACCAGTTATGAGTACAGGATGAGGATACACCGAAGACGGCTTTCAGATGCTTCTATCATCACTATGAGTACGTGGCGATGCCTTTTGGCAAAAAAATATCCCACGCAGTGTTCATGGGACCAATGAACTGGATCTTCCTGCCCAACTTAGAACGGTTCTTAGTGGTCTTCATCGAAGACAGCCTTGTGTACTCGGCGTCAGAGGAGGAGCATGTGAGACACCTACGGATGGTTATAGACATACTCTAGGAGCACCAGCTTTATAGGAAGCTCTCAAAGTTCTAGTTCTGGGGTCAGGAGGTCCACTTTCTAGGACATGTCATCTCATAAGATGGTGTAGCTGTAGACCCAGCCAAGGTGGAGATAGTGTTAGCATGGGGCCACCTCAGAGCGTGATAGAGGTGCAGAGATTCCTTGGGTTGGCAGGATATTACCGGAGATTCATTCCTGATTTCTCCCGAATATCATCACCAATGAAAGCCTTGACTAGGAAGGGACAACCCTTCATATGGGTGGAGAAGTGCCAGTAGGCTTTTGAGTAGTTGAGGTAGATTTTGAGGAGCACCCCAATCTTGATATTTCCAGAGGAGGGTGTAGAGTACGTAGTTTTCTACGACGCATCAAGAACCAGGCTTGGATGTGTCCTAATGTAGATACAGGAAGTGATTTCTTATGGTTCATTCCAGCTTAGGCCACATGATCAGAACTATGTGACCCATGATCTCAAGTTGGAAGTGGTGGTCTTCGCATTGAAGATGTGGCGAAACTACCTTATGGGCGAGCGATTTATCATCTACTCTGACCATAAGAGCCTCAAGTACATCTTCTCATAGAAGAATCTAAATCTAAGGAAAAGGAGTTGGCTAGAGTTCCTCCAAGACTATGATTTTGAGATCATCTATACTTATGGGAAGGGGAACAAGGTGGCAGATGCTCTTAGCAGATGGTCGAGGTCGCAGCTGTTGAGTGAGGTGATGTAGAAGTTAGATGCATTGCAGATATCCGTCATGGACAAAGAGGATGCAGATTAACTTTATTTGATGGTTTTCACCCCTCCACTCTTACAATGAGTTAGGGAGGCACAGCTCAGGGATTTCGACTATGAGGTTTTACATGCTTAGTTATCCACATGACATGCTTCATGATGGATATTCTCAAGGTGGGGAGCACATTCTTCTTTTCAGAGGATGCATGGTTGTACCAGTGGCGTTTTGAGAATAGGTACTAAGGGAGTTTCATACATCTCCTTTGGCGGTGCATCTTGGAGTGGAAAAGATTTACTATGATCTCTAATGACAGTTCTGGTGGTCAGGCATGAAGAAGACAGTAGAAGAGTTCGTTTCTCGATGCCTTACATGCTAGAAGGTGAAGCCTAAGCACCAGGTTTTAGTGGGATTAGCTCACCCTTGGAAGTTCTATTGTGGAAGTTGGATGAAATATCGATGGACTTTTTGATGGGATTACCACAGTCATCCAAGGGGAATGATTCCATCTGGGTGATCATTGACCGACACACCAAGTCGTCCCACTTCCTAGCTATCAAAAAGAAGAGTTCCGTAGAGAACTTGGGATGCCTCTACGTACAAGAGATAGTTTGGTTTCATGGATTCCCTTCGACAATAGTCTTGGATCGAGACTCCCGCTTCACATCCTAGTTGTGGAAGGGATTGCACGAGGATTTTGGGACTCAGCTATGCCTGAACACAGCGTTTTATCCCTAGACAGATGGTCATACATAGAGGAACATCCAGGTTCTAGAGGATATGATGTGGGACTGCATCTTGGAATTCAGTCATAGTTGGGAGGACCACCTACCACTAGTAGAGTTTTCATACAACAACAGATACCACTCTACCATTGGTACGGCTCCGTTCGAGGCCTTGTATGAGAGACCATGTTAGTCACCACTTTGTTGGACCGACCCCAGAGAGTCAGCACTCATGGGTCCAGAGTTGGTGTGAGCTACCACAGAGAAGGTGCATATAATCCAGGAGTAGATGAAGACTGCATAGAGCTAGCAGAAGTCTTATACTGACAGACGATGGAGACCTCTGGATTTCGAGGAGGGAGACCACGTCTTTCTATGGGTTTCGCCTCAATGAGGGTTGCAAAGATTTGGCTGGGGTGGCAAGCTATCTTCAAGGTTCATCAGACCTTTCCAGATACTGCGCAGAATTGGCGAGGTGGCATACCACCTAGCTTTACTTCCATAGTTGCATCGGGTTCATGATGTCTTCCATGTGTTGTAGCTGAGAAGGTATGTGCATGACCCAGCGCACGTCATCGACTGGGGAGAGCTGGACATCGAGGATGAAGTGAGCTTTGATAACTACCCGATGGAGATAGAGGATCGGTGGGAGAGTATCCTTCGTGGGTGAACAATTCCCTTGGTACACATTCGGTGGTTGTATGGGGATATTCAGGAGAGCATGTGGGAGCCGGAGGCTAGGATTCATGCCCAGTACCCACATATTTTTGAGTAGCATTGTTTTTTTACTTTTCAGGGACACAAAGACCCATGGTGGGGAGAATGTAATGTCTTGGATATTCCACGTATTATTTCTAAATATTTTATGGAAATATTTTGAGACCATAAATTTCGACGGCGTGCAATTATGAGGCCCGAATTCCACGGAATAAATGTTTGAAATAAATTAAAATTTCAAACATCACATGTGAGTGGTTTTCTGGTAAAAGTGGAATATCTTTTAAACGAGTGCCCAAAACAGAAATATGAAGGATTCATTGTGTTTAGAGCATCAAATTTACCTTATGCGAGGCCTATAATTGATCGGCGCAGGTCAACTATGAGAGTTAGTTTTTGGAAGTTTAATGAAAGTAAAATAAAATAACAATTTATTTTATTTAAAAGTTTTCTTTTTGCACAATGACCTAATTCCTTCCTTTTAAATACCAACTTATGTAAAGTTTGCAAGGTTAGCCTCATGACCCTATTAATTGAGAGAGAGGCTATTGGAGCTTTGGAGGAGAAATCGTTGGCGGACGATGGTGTCGTGAACGACAACACATCTCAGATCCGACGAACCTCGCCAACAAATGTGACATGGTGGTCTTCCTTCAACCGGATTGAGGTAAGGGTTGTTATTTCGATTAATATTTCATTGTTTTTTGGATTTAAATGATGAACGCAGATAAAACACAAACATTTTGATCCGCAGATCATGCGTTCATGTGAGAGGGTGTTATTTTTCCATTTCTTTTGGGGTTTGATTCAGGAATTTTAATTATGATAATTATTTGATTATCATTTTGATTCACCATATTTAATCATTCTTACGGGAGTGGATTAACGTCGTGATGAATGACGGTGGAGGTTCGTTCCTCAATTTTGGTGTGTTGTATTTTTCTTCCTCTTTTCTTCACATTCTTCAAGGGGAAATGAACAACGGATCATTGCACATCTGTTTTGTAACGCAATGATCCCAAATTGGAGATCCTACATCATGGAAACCTATAGGAGGTGCGACGAAAATGGCAGAGGACGAATTGACATGGTTCAAGAATTATCGTTCTTCGACCGTTCTTCGCACGGATGATCAAGATGTATTTTTGGGGCTGATCGGAGGCCCAAAACTGAAGGAATCGACTTCATGATGTGCGGGTGACCTAAAATCTAGAGTTTTGTTGAGATCGGATGGTCAGATTGACGATCATAGAAACACCTAGGTGCGGTGTAACAAGCTCGCATTTCTAGAATTTTTCATAACACACGGCGTGTACCTCCGAAGAACACATTGTGTGGTATCGGCGGTGGAAGCTAGGGTTTCGGGGGTCAGAAAAGCATCACACGGCGTGCGACCCCAGTCACACGGCCTGTTGGACCTTCCCTGAATCTCGGCATGTATCTTGGGAGATACATGAACACAAGATGGAGTATTCAGTCATGTACTCCACCACACATCCTGACGAGGAAAGTAACGCGGGTCACCCCATGTGTCAGTAACACAGGTAGGAGAACATGGGTTAAAGTTGTGTTCGGGCACACGATCACGTACGCGAAGCGAACCCCAGACACTTTTCCATGGTGTGTGATCCTTTCTACATGCCATGTAGTTTTTTTTCACATGAAAATCCTTACGACACGAGTCATGGTACACGGGTGGTACTCGGGGTCAGAGGACACAGTGTGTGACCTAACTACACGCCATGTACTTTTCAGTACATGGCTTGATCTTCTTGGCCACCGTATCTTGGACTTGTTTCATTTGGTTTAGTTCCCCTTCTTCCTGTTCCCCTAAATTTCAGGTATCATTTCCTACTATAATAATATGATCCCTACAACAGGACTTTCCGAGATAGAGTCAGGCATTCCTTTGAGAGGCCCGAAGTGATATCCTTTATCCAATATTGACCTTAGGTTGAGTCAGGTATCGACATGACTATCCCCATAGAGAATTGATTATCTACTTAGCAGGTGAATCTGGATGAGTCACGGTATCCGCCAAGACCCTGGTAGTGATCCTCATCTGTGTATCGTGATATTTTCCTTACTCAGGAGTGTGTTCTCCCAGAATGAGTGCATCTAGATCTCGTGACTTTTCCCAACAGACAGTACTTCTTGGACGGACGTCATCAGAGCTATCAGACTCATCGAGTGTGTTCTCCCGGACAAGTGCTTCATGGAATCATCGAACTGAATCCCTAGTGGGGGTATGTTGTTGCGTGACTTTTCCATAGACTACAGGTTTGGGATTTGAGTATATCTGGATTGTGTTATCATATTATATGTCTAGTAGACATATATTATGTAGAGATGAATATGTATTTCCTTTGTGTAATACTTTTTGGTTTTTGGGGCCCTCTACTGAGTATTGTTATTCTCACCCCTGCATGGGCTTTTCCAGCACATGTCGTGTCTTGTGTAGAAGATTAGCCTTTTGACAGTGTCTAGGGTGGACCAGGACAGAATCGAGATTTTTGGGTTTTCTACAGGACGAGGTGTTCCTACGGCTACGAGCATCAGTACCAGTACATTTTTTTACAGGTTGGGATTTTTAGTTTTCAGGCACTTGATTTTGGTGGGCTTGTATTGTAGCCCTGTTTACTTTCAGTACTTCACTTTTCGTCGTATTCTTTTGGTTGGGTTTAGTTGTATGCATGCATTTTTTCCCTTAGAGTTTTTTTTACATTTCAGCATTGTGGGCTTGGTGATGTGTGCATGTGTATAGGTACTTAGTCAATGCCTCCCAAGTTAGTAATATTCCTACTCGGTTCTAGTCACTAGCCCCAGGCCTATTGGAGACAGGCTTGGGGAGTCGCGGCGTAGGCCCCATTAGGAAGGGTCGTGAATTTTTTTAAAAAACACTATGACACTATTTTCTTGATTTTTGTGCATTGATACTACCTCAACCCACTTATAAGAATAATCTACAGCCACTAAGATGTACTCATTTCCATGATATGATGTAAATTGACCCATGAAACCGAAACCCAAGACATAAAAAATCTATAATTCTAGAATACCCTTTTGGGATAACTCTTTATTCCTCCCAACATTACCAATCCTCTGACAACTATCATTGCCAACTACAAAACTCCTAGAATCTTTGAAAAGGGTGGGCCAAGAAAAACCAGATTAGAGGACTTTTTGAGTTGTACTTTCACCACCATTGTGACCTCCCCATGCTGAGGAGTGAAAACTTTCAAGAATATAAAACATTTCTTCCTCTAGAACACACCTCCTAAGTATCCCATCAGAACACCTGCTGAATAGCAATGTGTCATCCCAAAGAAAATACATATTTTTAGAGATGAATATTTTCTATTGGTTATTGAACAAATTTTTTGGAAATACTCTTGATACCAGGAAATTGGAAAAATCTTCATATCATGTAGACTACCTAACTGACACAATGAAAAGTTTTTCATCAGTAAAGGAATAGTTAATCTCCCTTGGATCCTCATAATTAGTGCGAGAAAGAATATAATGTTGATCAGCAACTAAATATTCATCTACCTTCTTATCACTAATTTCTATGTCATATACATTTAATAAGATAATCCATCTAATCACCCAGAATTTGGTTTCTTTCATAGACTACATGTGATTGAAGGATGAATGGTTAGTGAAAATGATTACATTTGAGCATAACAAGTACTACCTAAACTTATCACGAGAAAAAACAACAGCTAATAATTCTTTTTCAGTAGTGGTGTAATTTCTTTGAGCCTAATCTAGAAATCTACTAGCATAATAAACCACATGCAGCTTATTATATCTCCTCTATCCCAGGATAACTCCAACAACCATATCACTAGAATCACGCATTAATTCAAATGGAGTTTCCAATTAGTTGAAGTTATAATAGGCGATGTATTAAGTTTTTATTTATGAATATTGAACGATTTCATATAGTTTTCATCAAAATGGAATAGATCTTCCTTATAAATAATAGTACACAATGGCATAGTGATTTCAGAAAATTCTTTTATAAACCTCTAGTAGAAAATGGAATTCCCTAAGAAACTTTTAATAAATTTTATATTTTAATGATGTGGTGATTTTTGAATGACTTTAATTTTAATAGTGTTGACCTCCAAACCCTTCTTGGAAAATTTATGTCCTATAACAATGCCTTCAATAACTAGGAATTGACATCTTTTTCAATTAAGCACTATGTTGGTCTCTATGCATCTCTCCAAAACTAACTCTACATTTTCTAATAATGTATAAAAAGTACTACCCACAATGGAGAAATCATCCATTAAAACATCAATGATTCACTAAATCATATCATTATATATAGACACCATGTACCATTGAAAGGTTGCAGGAGCTCCACAGAACCCAAAGGGCATCTGCCGGTAGGAAAATGTACCAAAGGGGAACTTAATGGTAGTCTTCTCCTGATCCTCTAGAGAAACATGAAGGGGAATTAAAAAATGATCTTTCCTAGTCTCTGAATTATGTATTCAATAATATATACAAAATCTCCATTTGGTGTCTTTTATTACTTGAATTTATTCAGTCCTTTCCTTAGTAAAAATAGTGGAACTTCCCATTTTAGGGAAAACCTAGAAGGGCTGACCCAAGTGCTATCCAGAAATAGGGTAAATGATTTTAGTATTCAGCTGTTTGATAACCTCTTCTCGAATAACCTATTTCATATTGGGATTCAACCTTCTTTGACACTCTACCCAAGGCTTGTGGTCTGGTTCCATAAGTATCTTATGCATGAAAAATTAAGGGATAATACCCATTGTATCAGCTATGGTCCAGTCTATTACAGATTTAAATTTTCTGATCACATTTAAAATTCTTTCTTCTTGGTTATCTTTCAGTTCATAAAAAATAATTATAGGTAGAGTGGAATTATCACCCAAAAATGAATATTTCAAATGAGCAAGAAGTTGGTTTAGTTCTAGATGGGTGGGCTTTCAGTAGATGAAAGACACTTGAGCCTAAGAGGACCAAGGTCTTCAACATATTTCATAAAGGGAGTTTGAAAAGTTGACATGTTTTCAATTTCCAGTTTAGTTTCAGATATTACAGTGCTTCTGTCTAATGTTGATAGCTCACTATCTAGATTTTCTAGATTTTAATTTAATAGTTTTATCAAAGAAAAATCATCAGGTTGTCTCAATAGCTCCCCCCCCAACATCATCAAAGTTCTCATTTGTGTTGGTGTTAACAAAAACACCATAAAAAACACAAATTGTTTATAATTTCAGAAATAGAGGACTATCCTATAAAAAACTGGATAGTTGTCCAAATATAGAAAATTTTCCAAATTCACAGTTTGAGTAGAATTTTCACTTCATGATATATAAAAATCATAATTTTTAGCTTCTATATTTAGTTTTTCAGCAGTGGAAAGTTTTTCATATTCACCAAGGATATGATATGAACTATCAATTTCAAAAGACTCTATTTTTGAAAAGTTTTAATGGAATGATGGTCCTTTCACATTTTCAAAAAACTAAAATATTCTTATTTTTATTCAATTTTAAAGATATGTTGACCCTTAAACACATCAATAATAGCACCTCTAGTGGCCAAGAAGGTCCTATCCAAAATGATGGGCACCTCCTGGTCACACTCCATGGATAAGACTAGAATGTTAAAGGCAGAAACAAATTCCCAACCCCAACTAGTAAATAATCTACTATCCCCATAGGATGAGTGAATGAATGGCCATCCAACTGAAGTATGACTATGGTAGGTTGAAGGTCACCCAATATCAACTATTGAAATAGTGATTATGGGATCAGGTTAATACTAGAACCTAAGTCACACATGCAGTTGAGATGATTATAATTTCATAAGGTACAAGAAATGAAAAATCTACCAGGTTCTTTCAGTATGGGTGGGATTTTCTTCTGGATCACATCACTACACTTTTTAGTGAGGCAGATTGTGGAAAAAATTTCAATAGTTTTTTTTATTTTATATATTTTTTAAAAATATTTTATGTAATAAGGGGTTTGAATTAACTATTGGATGAAAGAATAGTTCAAATTATGTTTGGTAAAAATCCCATGTAACTAAAGAAGTTCATCATTAGTGTTACTTTAAGATATCAGTTTTTCAAGGAAAGGGATGGGTGTGGAAGAATATTTCAGAGGAATTGGCATAACCCTAAATTCTTTAGTAGTTTTCTCTTTTATTTTATTAATTTTATATGCATAATAATTTCAGCTTGAGTTTCAGGTGGTAATTTTATATTTTTATTATTATTTAGACTTTTATATTGATTTCTAGATTGGGTATAAAGTATATTTTTATTTTTAGATTTACACAATTTTTCATTTTGGGCATTTTCATGTTCTTTTTTAGAAATAGTTTGAGTGTTTATCCCTCTTCTAGTTATAAAAACAGTGATGTTCTCTCTAGGGTTGAGTTCAATTGTTCTTGGTAATCTTCTTTTTTCCCAAGAAGTAAAATCTCTATCAATTTGAGAAAGTTTTGTTTCCATGTATTTCATTCTCACAACATTTTTCATTTTATAGGACTCATATTTGGATTCATGATTATTCAGTTTATTCATGAATATTTCCTCATGAGAATTTATTTTATTCTTATTAGATCCATATTAGAATACATTTGGTTATGTTTTTTTCTTTGAGTATTTGAAGACTCACCCATTTGTTGATTTTGAATGTTTTGTCTTGGTTGGTTTGAGTAATTTAGTGTAGTGGATTTTTCAATTAAACCTTGATCGTTCTAGGAAATATTTGGATGTTTCTTATAGACTTGGTTATTATTTTATGAAAATGGATGTTCTTTGGCAAGAATTCTAGGACCATATTTAACAATGATAGTATTCTCTTGTTGTTGGGATGGCATGTCAATATTGGGGAAAAATATTTCATTGTGAAAAAAAATCCCACACTGGTCACATTGTTCCATTAAATATTGGTTATTATTTTGATTGCAAAATTGATTAAAAGTTTTATTTGAATGTTGTTTCATTAAAGATTGTAGTTGGTTGGTGATTTTATCGAGTTTTTCTTGAGTTTCATTCATTTAACTAGAGTAAAAATTATCATTTCTATTAGCACTTTTTCTTCATGAAATTTTATGTTGTGAATTAAAAGAAATATAATTAAATATTTTTCTTAGTTCTTCATCAGTTTTTTCATTATAGTTATCCCCATCAGCTTGATCTACTAGGTTCTGTCCAATGGAGGACAACCCTTCATAGAAGGTTTCCATGAGAATATGGGATGGGTGTTAATGATGGGGAACTACGTAAGTAGATCCCTGAATCTATCCCAAGATTCGTGGAAATATTATTCATCATCTTGATAAAAACATGTTATCATTGTTTTCAATTAACCCTTATTTCTTTGGGGATAGAATTTCATTATTCGTGAGTTGTACACCAGATCCCGGTTTTTAAAAATGAACTCATCTTGGATAAAAAAACCAGTCCCTAGCATTCCCTTTTAGGTAAAACGAAAAGACTCTCATTCTTAACTCATTTTTAGTGACTCTTAGAATATGTAATTATTGCACAGTATTATAGAAATATCTAATGAAGGCTAGGTAGTCCTCATTGGAGAGTCCATTGAATATAGGAAGCATGGAAATATTGGACTTTTTCAAATCATAATTTCGATCTCTGTGAGTTAACCTAATAGAAGATAAATTGCTTGAAGCTTAAGGGAGATGGAACTCTGTTATCCTAGGCCTTTATACTTCCTCTAAGAGTTTTGGATGGTTTTGAAAGTTTTTTATAGAAACTCTTTCATCTATATTTTCCATTTTAATTTTTTTTTTCTTTCATAGAGAATTTACATGTTTGTTTAGTTTATCATTTAGAGTCTCTATTCTAATAGTGGAAGACCTAGTGATTATGAAATATGTAATAAAAGGTGAAATTTAGCACAAAAAATACTGAATAGTAACTCAATAGTACAAAAGTCAATATAAATTCAGCACTAAATGAATGTGTTTTTTTTTACAGTTTTCAATTTTTCAATTTTTTTGTGTTTTTTTCCTCAAAATTCATCATAGAATGTGATGCTTTCATGTTCCTTCCCCAGCAGAAGCACCAAAAACTAATTTCCTAACTTTCGTTGAAATTGGGTAAAAGATTAAAATTTAATATTTCCAACTACTACTATCTAGTGGAATGTAGGGTCAAACCCACAAAGAAGGATGGTGACCAATTTGCTTTAAGAACTTTTCAAAACACCCCACTGTTTTCAACTGTGGGGTAAATTTTCTATTTTTTACTGCATTACCTTTTATATATTTTTATATGTTTTTATATGTAATGTAACACAACATTTTTAATTTTCTTATCTAATCTATGATGACATTGGAAGTAGTTTGAAATGAATAATAAACAAAGAGATAAAATGATGATAGATGAACAATCAAGACGATAAACTCGAAGAAAAACTATCCTACTGGTTTTGAAAGGATTCCTAATCAATTAAATATTGTTGTAATGTATCACTGAAGATCGAATGACTTATTCCCCTTGCTAGAAGATAATTCACTCTGTTTGGCCAATATTGGAGTTCTCCACTCCAAGAAAGTTCAACTGCAATATTAATATTTGAAAATTACAACAAAACAAACATACCATATGCTATAAGGTTTTCTAAATTATAAGACTTAAAAATTTTATCCACGATCAAAATCATCGAATGATTATTGAATTTGGAATTTAAAAAATGATACAAAGCGATTGAATGAATTCAGAATTGATCTCGCCGATAAACTTTGAATACATTAAAATGAAAATGTTAAAAGGAAGATAAATAGATAGATAGTACAAATAGAAATTCCCTAAACTCTACATATTTAGATAACAATCATTTTCATTATAGTAGTTGAAAACATTATAGAACATGGTACAACAAGAAAAACAAGTTGGAGTAAGAACTCCCAAAATGATGCTATGTTCTTGGGCTCCTATGACTCTCGAACTTTCTACTCTCCAAGTCTCATGGATCTGCTCTGCTTTGGTTCTCCAAAAAAATGTGAATAAATTGTCATGGTCGTCCAATGAGCCATCATCGTATTGTATATCTGTTTTAAACAATACTATCATCTACTTCGTATCATCGCATGCCTCTAACAAATTAATCTTGTATCTCAGAAAACCACCTCAAACGTGTACTTTTAACTTCAACTCAGGTAACTTGAGAAAAAACCCATGAAACTGACTCTTCTAGTTGGTTGAAATGC
Source organism: Viscum album (assembly GCA_963277665.1). Lineage (NCBI taxonomy): Eukaryota > Viridiplantae > Streptophyta > Magnoliopsida > Santalales > Viscaceae > Viscum > Viscum album. The sequence continues at coordinate 691,514,675 of OY728164.1, forward strand.
ACTTGGATGGGATTCCATATTCTTTATGAATCTAAAAAAATAGAACAGCAAATGGGTTAAACAATTTTACCTAATAAATAAGAGTTAATAAAAATTAACTCTGATAATTAGTAATTATAAATATTAGATTAATGTAAGGATTAAATAAATAGTAGTAATTAAGATTATAAAATTATTGGATTCCATTATTAGTTTTAACAAATTATATGATATTATTAACGGTTTTTATTTTATTTATTTATTTACATATTTTTATTATAGATATTTATTTATTGTGTTTTTATTCAATAGTTACGTTAAATTATTATGATTTTATATTTATTTATTAATATTATTATATATTTATTATTAATTGATTTAATTATTTTTATTTCATTAATTAATTTTTAGATTTTTATATTTTATCTTCTTTTCCATTATCATCTTCCCCATGACATAGTGCGAGGGGGAAGGGTTTCAGCACCTTATGAAAGAAGGTGTGCGACTCCCTCTCCACTCAGAATAACACCAGCCTTGAGATCAAGTGGTAGGGCCTTCTAATCATGGCAGTATAGTCTAGCTTCTCATCTCAGTTGGAACCAGCAGGCTGTCTAGCGGCAGTGGGATCTGGGTGGCTTGTGGAGACTCTGGGTAGTGTGTCCAAGGTGGTGCTTCTTGTGGTCGACAATACTTCTTTAGAGGTTCTAGAACCAGATTCAGATGTTGGTTCAAGCACCTACATTGAAACCAACAACACATAGTGAAAAGTTCATCAGATTTAGATTTGTGGAAGATGTCAATTATGAGTTTTTTTTACATTTTTTCAAAAAATTAATTTTAAAAATACAACCACATTAAAAATATTTTTGTTTACATCCCAAAGGCGGCACCTTGTGTGCCTCCTTTGGGGGTTTTTCCGCCTAGGGCAAGGCGGTACATGGTGTTCCGCCTTTGCCAAAAAATTAACCGAAAAGGCGGAACACCAGGTGCCGCCTTTTCATAAATATTTTTTAAAAAATGTTTTTTATTTTTATTTTTATTTTTGTTTTGTTTTGTTATATATATATATATATAACAAAACTTTTTAGCAGAATTTTTCTACTATTTAATATCCAGCGGTTCTGCCATTACAGCAGTCTGGATTCTGACTGATACTCTCACCTAGGACTCCCTTTTATAAGGGGGTTTTCCCTAAAAACCGTACTGCATTTCCGATATGGGATTCTGGTTCTCCTTTTCCTGCAAAGTACATTCTGCGTTTCCGATGTGTGATTCTGTTTCAAGTACGCGACTTTGAAAGATTATAAAACATAAACTATAAGACTAATATAAATGAAACTTTAAACACTAATTAAACATATAAGAAATAGTTGAAAACAAAAATAATTTCATAAAAAATTTTGATACAAATTAATTTATAAGCATTCAAAACCACCTACTTGAAACTTACACATATTTGAAGTACGTGACTTTGAAAGCTTATAAAAGATAAACTATAAGACCAATATAAATGAAACCATAAATATTGATTAAACATATAGGAAATAGTTGAAAAAAATATAATTTCATAAAAAATGTGGACCAAAAACAATTTATAAGCTTTCAAAACCATCAACTTGAAACATAAAAATGTTTCAAGATCCCATCTTTGAAATACTATAAAACATAAACTATAAGAACAATAAAAATGAAACTTTAAGCATTGATTAAACATATAAGAAATAGTTGAAAACAACAAAAACATTGTAAAAAATAACCATGAAAAATAATTTATAAGCTTTCAAAACCTCATACTTGAAACATAAATTGTTTCAAGTATGCGAATTTGAAAGAATATAAAACATAAAATATAAGAGTAATATAATTGAAACCTGAAACATTGATCAAACATATAATAAATAGTTAATAATTAATTAGTTAATTAGTAATATAATTATTAATTATATAATAGTTAATTAGTAATATAATTATTATAAAATATTTTTCATCAATTATAATTATTAATTATTACTTATTAATTATTAATTTTTACTTATTAATTATTACTTATACAATAATTATTTAGTTAATTATTAATATAACTATTAATTAGTTAATAAGTAATATAATTATTAATTATATAATAGTTAATTAGTTAATTAGTAATATAATAATTAAATATTTCATAATTAATTAGTTAATTAGTAATATTATTATTAATTATATAATAATTAATTAGTAATATAATTATTACATATATATTAATTATTTTGTTAATTAGTAATATAATTAATAATTATAAGTAATTAATTATTAATTATTAATTATTAATTATTTAATTAGTAATATAAATATTCATTATAATTATTCATTATAATTATTAATTAGTAATTAATAATTATTAATAATTAATTTTTAAATATAAATTCATTAATTAGTAATATAAATATTAATTATAATTATTCATTAAATTATCAATTATTAATTGTTAATTATTAATTATTACTCAATAATTATTACTTATATAATAATTATTTAGTTAATTATTAATATAACTATTAATTATATAATAATTAATTTGTTAATTAATAATATAATTATAGTATTTCAAAGTCACGTACTGGAAACATTTTTAAGTTTCAAGTAGACGGTTTTGAAAGCTTATAAATTATTTTTCATCAACATTTTTTATTAAATTCCTTTTGTTTTCAACTATTTCTTATATATTTAATGAATATTTAAAGTTTCATTTAAATTGGTCTTATAGTTTATGTTTTATAGTATTTCAATGTCACGTACTTGAAACATTTTTAAGTTTCAAGTAGGCGGTTTTGAAAGCTTATAGATTAATTTTCATTAATATTTTTTAGGAACTTATTTTTGTTTTCAACTATTCGTTATATTTTTAATCAATTTTTAATGTTTCATTTATGTTGGTCTTATATTTTATGTTTTATAATCTTTCAAATTCGCGTACTTGAAACATTTTTAAGTTTCATGTAGACGGTTTTGAAAGATTATAAATTAATTTTTATGGACATTTTTTAGGAAATTTTTGTTGTTTTCGACTATTTCTTATATGTTTAATAAATGTTTAATGTTTCATTTTTATTGGTATTATAGTTTATGTTTTATAGTCATTCAAATTCGGGAACTTGAAACATTTTTAAGTTTCAGGTTTATGGTTTTGAAAGCTAATAAATTGTTTTTGGTCAACATTTTTTATGAAATTATTTTTTTTCTACTATTTCTTATATGTTTGATCAATGTTTAAAGTTTCATTTATATTGGTCTTATAGTTTATCTTTTATTAGCTTTTAAATTCACGTACTTGAAATATGTTTAAGTTTCAAGTATGTGGTTTTGAAAGCTTATAAATTAATTTGTATCAACATTTTTTATGAAATTATTATTTTTTCAACTATTTCTTTTATGTTTAATCAGTGTTTAATGTTTCATTTATATTGGTCTTATAGTTTATGTTTTATAGTCTTTCAAAGTCGCATACTTGAAACAGAATCACACATCGGAAACACAGAATGTACTGTGCAGGAAAAGGAGAACCAGAATCCCACATCGGAAATGCAGTATGGTTTTCAGGGCAAACCTCCTTATAAAAGGGAGTCTTGTGTGAGGGTATCAGTCAAAATTCAGACTGTTGTAATGGAAGAACCACTGGATATTAAATAGCAGAAAAATCCTGCTGAAAAGTTTTTTTTTATATATATATATATAACAAAACAAAACAAACCAAATAAAAATAAAAATAATTTTTTTTTTAAAAAACATATTTATCCAAAGGCGGCACCTGGTGTGCCGCCTTTGCGGTGTCTTTTTGGGCAAAGGCGGCACACCAGGTGCCGCCTTTAGGATGTAAAAAAAATATTTTTAACCTGGTTGTATTTTTAAATTATGTTTTTGAAAAATGTAAAAAAAAACTCTAGGAGACATCGGTTAGAGGGAGCAGGTGGAAGAGACAGACACTAATGATCAGTGTATGTAGTTTGATGGAATCGGTGGTGAAGCATGTTCGTCAGAATGTTTGGCAGGGCTGTGTGTGGAGGATAATGTTGGTCGGTGGCTGCGGTGGCACTGTAAAAGAATGGGTAACAGTGGAATAATGGAGGAAATGGTTCCACACTAATGGAAAGGGTTATAGTGTCACCATTTTAAGAGACAATGACTCAATAAAGGTGGGAAACGGTGGCACCGTTTGATTTGAGGCAGCAAAGGAGCGGTGAGTGGTGAGTTTTTATGGAATAGAAAAGGATGAAAAATGGTGACACCGAGTAGTGGTGAATGGTGGAAATGGTACCCATGTAAGGTAAAGAAAATGTGGCAATGTTTTGAGGATGAAATGGAAGAGGGTAAAAATGGAAGGTGGAAACAGTGCCACCGCAAGGCAATGAAATGGTGGCATGGTGTAATAGAAAAAAATGAGAAAGGGAAAAAAAGTTATCTGTTTCACTGCAAAACAAACATAATAACAAAAATAAAAATAAAAATTGATGAAATTAAATTATAAATACTAAATTACATACTAGAATAAAACTAAAAGTAAAAACTATTTATTAAAAGGAAATTAAAATTATTTAATAACATAATCAAAAATGAAAGAGGATTTATATATTGATTTTAAATTAATAAATTTAATAAAAACCTTAAATTTATAAGAATTAATTTTTTTAATTTTTAAAAAAAATTAATTAAATCTGGACAAAAATATGTACACTAAAAACCTAATATAATGAATAGTCTAAACTAATGTTAGCCTAAAGAGACAAACTTACAAGATTGAAAGCTGACTTAAGGATATATTTCAAATAAATATAAATTTTAATTTAATTGATTAATTAATAAGAATGTCATATTATTAAAAAGTATGTTGATCAAAACACTAAACTAATCAAAAAATTGTACGTCTATAAAATTAATGTAAGAAATAAATTAATTATTTTAAAGGCTAAAAATACATAATTAATTATAAAAAATTATTAATTAATAAATTTAATTATAAAAATTAAAAAGTGTGGTTTAGTAACAATTGAAAAATTAATTAATTAAATTACTAAATCAAATATAAATGATGTCTAAAATTGTATATAATTAGATCCACATCATGGAACCACTAATAATAATTCTGCATTATTTTTATATCATTGTACATTCTAATATGTCGACATGTGTATTACTCCTTAGCCTTGAGATAATGGTTATTTTGCATCTTGAATCACATAATATAATATAATGATGAAAAACATGAAACCATATGTTCGATAAAAGGTAGCATGATTTATGTTATTCAAAAGATTTATGGGATTGATTTATTAATTCAATTATGGATATGTCCTTATGTATTAATGTAAGAAGATATCTTCACCCCTTTGACTGAAATAGATATGTCTAATTAATTCCATGGCTATGATGTTGAAATAGTGGGTTCCCTAGACCCAACTATGTAGTACTTTTGATTAATGTATCATCTGTACAGTTAGATATGCATGATGATATCTTACCATTATTGTGCAGACTTTTCTGCATCCACTATAATAATGGTAATGTCCAAAGATTAATTGTCGTGTCAAGAGGTTGTAGCTGATCCTAGGCTATAATGAGACCTTGAGATACAATGACATTGATCTTAAATATATGTTCTATAGTCTAGATACATCTTACTAAATGGACATAGTAGATGTCTGACTATCAGGTGCTGGGGGATCATAAGCATTGAGACTTCTTCTCATGAAGTTCGCACTTGGTAATCTCAAGTAGTGAGATCATGATGACAGACCCGCCAATTGGAACACCAAATGTTTTGGGTGTCATTGGTTGTTCCTATCTACGGACATGTGTATTGGTCTCCTAACTTGAGACCATTACCAATGTATATAATTTAATTACGTACTTTGATGCAAGGTGAAAACCATGGAAGTAATGTCATGGAGAGGTAGTTTGTGTTGAGTGCGTTATTAGTGGTATGATGTTGGTTGAATGGTCAAGAAAGGATTTGTTGCTTCCGATTTTAGGAAGTTGTATATCTCAGGCCTGGTTGATCGGGATGGTGCCGCCTTTATAAGTCTTTGGCCAAATCAGTAGAAAGGAAAATCCATCCAGATAGATCAACAAATAATACAGTAAGATAAGGACGATGACACAAGAGTGCATCCTGCTTTATGAGATATCAAATGACAAAGAGACTATAGTACACAGTCAGTGTTCGTAGGATGGTAGTCGTCGCAATGACTATCCTTATTTCTTTAGGGGCCATGATGGGTTGCTAGACCCCGCTCTTGGTCTATGAATTTTTCTCACTACTATTGAGATAAGGGCCTAGAGGGTCACACACAACAGTATATTCAAAAATCCGCACCTATTCAATTGAATAGGTATAAGGACATAGTGGACCCCGCCATGGGGTCCGAGCGTTGTCCAAGTTATCGATCACCAAAAAAATTAAATAAATTCTTTAATATTCAAGTTACGAATATTTGGGATTAAATTTATTTAATGTATTTACAAGTTCAGTAAATACGAGAAAAATATTAATCGGATGAATATTATTTTAATATTCAAGGTTCGCTTAATATTAAGCGGGACAAGTGAGTCGAGTTAAAAAGCTTTGTTTTATCACGTAATATATTTTATATTTATTACAAGTATATGATAAAATAAATAAATAATATTGACACAGTTATAAGTCGTCATAGTTATTTATTTAGAGAACATTGATATTAACGAGGGCCGGTGAACCATACAGGGTATTTATCAACGTCTCTATAAATAAGAGAGGAGGATCTCTCTCTTTGGTGTGCATATAACTATTCATCCATTTATGGAATGAAAGCTTGAGAGCCTCTCTCTCCTCCCACTTCCTAGAGAGAGAAGCTGATGATCCAAGAGCTCGGATAAAGTTCTTCATCACGCATCGCAAGATAAATGATGCGGTGATCGTTGGGACGTCGAATACATCGTTAAATCACTGCGCTAGCACCTGGAGTTCGACGATCGGCATTCCCGCGGATTTTTTTTGGAGCGCGTGTGGACGATCTAGAGGGATCCTGCTTTGGATCCTTCAAGCAATGATCACCATTGGCTAGCAGCAGTCGACCAAACCTTAGGATTTAAAATGGGTATGTTTTTATTTTAATTTTGCGATCTTAATAATCTAAGCGAGATCCTCGTACCTCTCCGGGGATCGGATCGTCGGCGACGAAAAGTACCGTCGTTCCGAAGACAAAAATTTTAAAATCCCCGGCCCACCAGCTTCCGCTGCAGGCCCCGGAAACATAAAAATGGTATCAGAGGGAGTCACATAAATTTTCTGAACCAAATAAAATTAATTTGCATAAAATTGAGTAGAGGATTCAAAAACGGTCTCATCTCTTCAGACTGCACGCTGATCCGATCTCAAACGGCCAAGTTATGGCCAGTTTATTTTTAGGATTGGATCAAAGTTGCGGTTTTATCTCAGGTTTTAATTTTATTTCATCTTGGTGAACCAATTAAGTTTCAATCAGTTCATCTGAAATAAATTTATTTGTGCAAATTATAAAATTTATAATTTTATTATTTTCATATTAATTTATTATTCACATAATTATAATAATAATATAATAATAATAAATTATTATTTTATTATAATAATTTTATTATTATTAAATTTAAAAGTCTATCACTAAGCCTTTGGAAAAATTGAAAAGGGTATAAGAAAGACTTAAAAGTAAGTCTTAAAGTTTTTTTTTAAATTTTTTTAAAAAATTATGGTGGAATAAGACTTCCTTGAAGTCTTATTTAAATAAAAAAAAGAGGTGCAGCGTGGGGAAGAGAAAACAAGCAAAAAAAGGGAAAATGGGAGGGCTACCACGTGGGCAGTATAAAAACAACAAAAAATGGAACACTTGCTGCGGGTCCAAGCGGACCCCTTCCCTCTCCCGCGCGGCGCATAGCAGCGCTGCCGGGAGTCCACCCTGGCGCGACAGACAGCCCAGGGGCCGCCGCGCCCCTCTCCCTGCACCGCGCAGTAGACGCTCCCCCTCTCCCGAGGGTACCACCCCATGTAGACCGGCCGTCACACCACCTCTCCCCGCGCTCCTTGTAGCAGCGCCAGCACCCCGGAACACCCCGCCGGCGCCCTCACCCGACAGGATCTCCCCGCACTGCTGCAGCACCGGGACGTCGCACAGGCGCATCCTGTTCCCCGCACAGCGCACAGCAGGGCCGCTGCGCGCCACACCCACGCTCCACATGCTGCCCAGCCAGCTCAGTCAGCCTCTTCACAGGCCTTCAGCAGCCGGCCTCTCCTGGTCGACCCCTTCCTCCGCTGGCCGCGGCGCCACACAGCCCTACAGGGACTGCCCCACTCCTCCACAGTGCCGCCTGCTTCTCCTCCTCCAGCACGGTGCACGACTACAGCACCGGGACGCCGACCTGCATGGCTTCCACGACCCAACCATGCACGGAGGAACCCTTCTACCTAGCGCAACCACAGGCAGTGCAGTCGCGACTGCCCGCTCGCCTCGGTTCCACTCTGGGAGCACCCTAGCCAAGGTTACCCGGCCACCGCCCGGTCCTCCAAGCGGGCAGGTAACCCCTCGGGTTAAGTTAAATCAATTAATATAATTAATTAATTTAATTAATTTAATTAATTAATATATTAATTGTAGTGAAATAAATTTTAATACTCGATTAGAATTAATTTAATTTAAATATTAAATTAAATTAATTAATTAAATTAATTTTAAGTATTAAAATTAAATTAATTAAAGGACTGTTAATTAATTAAATTATTTGAATTTAGTAATTCATTTAATTTAATTATATATCCCTCGTACTTATTTATGCATTTTAATTTTTATCGCGCAATATATTGTACCCGACTACTGGTCTTGTGCACTGGCCTCATATGTCTGCTTTTAAATTATTTATTTAATTTAATTATTTTAAACTGCGTGTGATGTGTGTAATTAATTAAATGACGGTCTTCGCATCGTCTTTGTTTTCGGTTAAAATGTATAATGGACTGCACGCCCAATTTACCTGATGTAAATTTATACCCAAGTTCCCCTCGCATGCGCACGAGTATCTTTGTACTTCGGACGAAGACGACGAGCAACGTCGACCCCAACAAGACAAGGCGGAGCACATTGATCAAGACGATGTAAGATGACACGTGGACCACGCCAAGAGGAGGTAGCACTTCAAGACGTGACGTGAACTCCGCCAAAACAAGGCGATGCTCCAAATGAGAAGCAGGCATACATCACGGGTTGAGATGCATCTAGTGTCAGGTTTCGACATAGGTATGATGCCCCTTAGGTCGTTTAGATTCTCAAGGCCAGTCGGGTAGGATTTTGTCTTTATCCATTTATTTATTATTTTTTTCATTTTAGAACAGCGGGAAAATACATAAAATAATATATAGTAAAATGCATAAAGAAGTGGTGTGTGTTTTTCTATTAAAGTTCAGTTGTGAGCGCGACAACATAGATGAACAATTTTAATAGAAATGGATCACGTTCATCGAGAGAGAAAACCAATAAAACCCTCAAAGAAAATATTAAGTCACTAGAAGCCTTCCATCGTTCAAGTTTGAACCAAACCGGGTGTTCGATGTGCCGGTTCATACCTCAGCTGAGGGTGCCGCTTACTACCGGGGAGTTCTTATTTGTATGGTGGGTCGACTTAACTAAAATTGTAGCAAAGATATAGCCTTAGCTAGTTTGTTGTAATTTTAGAGGCAAATGTTGAGTAAATCAGTAAATGATTTTTTGAAGCTGGGACATCAATCAATATATCAAGGAACTGCGAGTTAATGCGGTTGGCTAGTCAAAAGTATACCTTGGACCCTCCGATTAATGGTGTAGCCCTAGCTTGTAGACTATGAGGGATGTTCGGGGATCCTTTCCACTATAATTCTCAAGAGTATTCTGATTCTAGTACATAGGGTTCCTAGAATTCGAAAAATTAGTGGGAGACATTTAATGATTAAAGAATTAGTAATGTCAGATTAGGTAATCACAAAAGGTACAATATGCTAAAGTATATTTGTAGATAATGACAATCAATACCACAATAAAACTGTGATAGTTATTATACAAAGTTAATTTCCAAACAAGCATGAAATTCAAGTGTAGTATAGGCGCTTGCGCACATTACTACCATAATGGAAATTCAATGTGACTATGTCCCAACCTGTTAAGCCACCACAAGAAGCGATGTTGTAAAATTGATTTCAGGAGACTCATGGATAAAGCATATGATGGTTCTATCATAATGCTGTCATCACATTCTGATGTTAGTTGTGGTCGCTACATCAAGACATGGATGATGTTACACGTAGTCTCATCTCCAAGATCCTTTTGAGGAGAAAGTGAAGCAAGATTTGAATGTGATTATTGCACTCAGATTGTGTAAAGTGAAAGACAGTTCGCAATCTTTCATGTCATCCCATTCTTATACCTTTTACACCCAATTACTCTAGTTTCATTTTAAAGAAAAAATGAATCGTATAGAGTAAGCACTTCATTACCTTTAAGGTAACATTCTCCAAGTAATAAGAATATTATAGATAACACCATATTTTATTCTTATGGCGAATAAATTGAATGAAAAGGTGAAAAGACTTATGGAAAGTTACACCAAAGGAACCTTTGTCATGTACTTCAATGAAAAGTGGTTGGTAATTTAACAAAAGGTTATTGTCATTACCTAATGAAATAAATTCATGGAAGTTTAAAAACTGAAATACAAGAAGCAAGTACCCGCTCCTCATTCAGCTAATATTCATCAAATAAAAGTATTGTTTTCTCTCATACTTCTTGCGTATTAATATACAATATTCTTTTTAAATATATATTTTGAAATAAAATAACCTAGTAAGTAGAGAAACATTACTAGAAGTAAAGTGTCTTCTCCAAGCAGCTGAGAAAGGGTGATTCCTAAGTCAGCGGTGAGAAACACATAACTTCTAATTGCCAAGTGATTGATACAAATTGAACAAGTTGTGGAGTATAACCAAAAAAATTTATCTCATGTGACCATTTGGACATGATGAGACATTATTCCATATTTTGGAATGAATGTTGTTTCTGGTAACATACTCAACAAATAGTTCATTTCTATTTGAATCAATGGAAATACATGATGAATATAAAATATAAGACCTACCCAGTCGTGGAAACATGATTCTTTGTCAAGAAAAACTAAAAGCGGACATCAACTATATACCCAATATGGTATTTAGGCTCGGCATAGCAAAACACCTATGGTATTATTGACACCCTTAGTTTAGACAAAGAAACCTTTAGAAATAAAGGTATTCCACAAAGCTTTCCGAGGTTAGTTCAACAAGATAGTGTGAACTATCCCAAATAAAGCAAGATGTAAAGATACTTCGTATGTTTCCTTTAAGTCATTAAGGAATATTGAAGTATAGGTTTGGTAAAAGATATTAGTTGTTTCGGATCAGTAGGCCGAAGAATATCTTGACCAAGCAATCATCGATCATGATAATATTGCATGGAGTAATTCCTAAACGCATGTTACCTTATCTACATCACCGTATTGATGTTTATAAAGAGGATCGATGACGAGTCTTACATATTAACAATGATCAACAAAATGCACTGTGGAGAAATTCCTAAACGCACTTTTTATACATCAAAGTTATGATGTAAGTTGTATCAATGTTTCAACTTGTGGAAACTTCCATCATATTTCAAAATGTGATTTGCAAATAACAACGTAAACCCATAACCAATATACCAACTAAAATGAAAAATGGATGTCATATGAGTCATAGTAAGATGGAAAATCCATTATGTCATAGGACGTGTTTAGATGAAAAGAATTTGTTAGGATTTAAACAAACATGCATCAAGTTAAACACATTGTGCATCTAAATTAATTATCCTATCAGTTGCTTACGATATTACATAGATCCCTAAGATAGAAAAAATGTAGTCAAGTATTAGACTACATTTCTATACAAGGGTGCACATCTCTATTAAAGATAGTGGGAGTTGAATTGACTTGGACTTAGTCAATGCTCCAGATGCACAAATGGTTGGCATATGGAACAAAGTTCCACAAGTACATGTTGAATAGGCATGTTCCAGAGACACATACTTTATAGGAAGTATGAAACCATGGTGATGGTTTTATATTCACTGCGGTCTATGATATATTATTCATTGAGAATAATAAATCCTACAAGTAAGAAATATATGGAAATAAGCTAATACTGACAAGATCAACTAAAATTCAATAATAGATTCCATGTATCAAATTGCAAAGGGGATTATAAATTGAATACTGCAGTGGGTATTCAAATGAAATGATACATGGATGGTACAAGTATGGTACCAATAAGGCTAGATTGGTTATACCAAGTTGGTACGCCTAAATCTATTAGAATTTTACTTGTCATAGCTAAACTTCTAAGATATTTTTATTGTTCATTGGATGTCAAGACTATTTTTCATGGAAGGTGTCTATACGACACAACCAGAAAGAGATGATGACATCAAATCATGCCAATAAGGGTTGAAAGTTATTGAAATCCGATTCCAGATTAAAGTAAGAAACAAGATCTTAGAGAATTCATTATAAATGAATCTTTTCCTTGTGACTACCAAAGGATAGTGGGAGAGCCAATGTTTTCCAAATGAAATATGTTCGGAAACATATGGAAAACAGATCTTGATCTTACAGTTAGATAAGATAAGGTTAAAAGAAATTCTCCAATGATTGACGTCATGTAGAAACCTAAGTTCTAGGGAACATGATACACTGAGGTAGATCCAAAGGTTTCTTGGTCCTAGTCAATCGTACATATAGTGACATTGTATTGAATAAATACAAGTTGGAACAATTAAAGTTCAGAATTGATGCTTATGTCACATGGATTAATCTCTATATGTTAACATGTTCGGAACATGTGTAGAGATTAAAGTTGTGGATTGATACCATAGGCTTTAGCGATGGATCAATCAAATATTCCATAATATGTACAATAATTGACACTTCCAGGATATAATTTATTATATGCAGATATCAATTATTTCTAGGAGCACTGCAAGTGATACAGTCAGAACTATCATCTTGTACTTCGGCAAGTACAAATCATAGGTACCCGTAATATGGAGAGGAAGGTATACTAGTTTTGGTGGGAAAAAAACTAGTAATCCTTAGATCAATTTGATCTAGTATTGCAGTTAGGTAAAGGATATGAGCGAGTCAAGCTCATAAAATATTGTGGTAGCCATACCAACAAATACCGAGGACGTTGCAGCTTCTAAAGCAGCTAAGAAGCAGTTATAAATTACAAATATTTTTTCCAGTTCCTGGATTCGCACCTAGTAAGAAAAGTATTATCATAATCAGAATTATGATATTCTTAATAGCCAAGTTGTCAAGTTATGACAATGGAGAAAATGATCTACTCGGGGATACCTTATCTTGAGAAGTTTTTACTCAAGCAGATGAGGTATCATATTGCAGATATGCCACATGAAGAAAACGTGGAAGGCCCAACAGTTAAAGAAATTACTCAGCAGAAGCATGGTATTTATCATGTGAGTAGCTAACATGTTTAGTTAGCAAGTTGGCTCTAGTGAAAGTGAGAGTGTTGAAATAGTTGGTGCCCTAGACCCAACCATGTAGTACTTTTGATTACTGTATCATGTGTAAATTTAGATATGCATGATGATATATTACCATTATAGTGCAGACTTTTCTGCATCCACTATAATAATGGTAATTTCCAAAGGTTAATTGTAATGTCAAGAGGCTATATCAGATCCCAGGCTATAATGAGAACCTCGAGATACAATGACATTGATCTTAAATATATGTTCTATATTCTAGATACATATTACTGAATGGACATAGTAGATGTTTGACTATCAGGTGCTGGGGGCTCATAAGCATTGAGACTTCTTCTCATGAAGTTCACACTTGGTGATCTATAGTAGTGAGATCATGAGGACAGACCCGCCAATAGGAACACCAAATGTTTTGGGTGTCATTGGTTGTTCCTATCTACGGACATGTGTATTGGTCTCCTGACTTGAGACCATTACCAATGTATATCATTTAATTACATACTTTGATACCAGGTGAAAACCATGGTAGTAATGTCGTGGTGAGTTAGTTTGTGTTGAGTGTGTTATTAGTGGTATTATGTTGGTTGAATGTTCAAGAAAGGATTTGTCGCTTCTGAGTTTAGGAAGTTGTATATCTCATGCCTGGTTGATCGGGATGGTTCTGCCTTCATAAGTCTTTGGCCAAAGCAGTAGAAAGGAAAATCCATCTGGATAGATCAACAAATAATAAATCAAGATAAGGATGATGACACAAGAGTGCATCTTGCTTTATGAGATATCAAATGACAAAGAGACTATAGTACACAGTCAGTGTTCATAGGATGGTAGTCATCACAATGACTATCCTTATTTCTTTAGGGGCTATGATGGGTTTCTAGACCCCGCTCTTGGTCTATGAATTTTATTCACTACTATTGAGATAAGGTCCTAGAGGGTCACACACAACAGCGTATTCAAGAATCTGCACCTATTCAGTTGAATATGTATAAGGACATAGTGGGCCCCGCCACAGGGTCCGAGTGTTGTTCAAGTTATCGATCACCAAAATAATTAAATAAATTCATTAATATTTAAGTTACGAATATTTGGGATTGAATTTGTTTAATGTATTTACGAGTTCAGTAAATACGGAAAAAATATTAATCGAACGAATATTATTTTAATATTCAAGGTTCGCTTAATATTAAGCGGGACAAGCGAGTCAAATTAAAAGGCTCAGTTTTATCATGTAATATATTTTATATATATTACAAGTATGTGGTAAAATAAATAAATAATATTGATGCAGTTATAAGTCGTTATAGTTATTTATTTAGAGAACGTTGATATTAACAAGGTCTGGGGAACCCTACTGGGTATTTATCAACGTCTTTATAAATAAGAGAGGAGGCTCTCTCTCTTTGGTGTGCATATCACTATTCATCCATTTATGGAATGAAAACTTGAGAGCCTCTCTCTCCTCCTGCTTCCTAGAGAGAGAAGCTTATGATCCAAGAGCCCGGATCAAGTTCTTCCTCACGCATCGCAAGATCAACAATGCGGTGATCGTCGGGACGTCGAAGAGATCATTGAATCACCGCGCTAGCACTGGGAGTTCGACGATCGGCGTTCCCGCAGATTTGTTTGGAGCGCGTGTGGACGATCTAGAGGGATCTTGCTTTGGATCCTTCAAGCGATGATTGCCATCGGCTAGCAGCAGTTGACCACGCCTTCATATTTAAAATGGGTATGTATTCATTTTAATTTTGCGCTCTTAATAATCTACGTGAGATCCTCAGACCTCTCCGGGGTTCGGATCATCAGTGATGACAAGTGTCATCGTTCCGCTGACGAAAATTTTAAAATCCCCGGCCCACCAGCTTCCACTGCAGGCCCCGAAAACCCAACATATGAAAGTTTAGAGAGAAGGTTGTTATGGAAATTAAATGAAATATAAATCGATCATATAAGGAGATGATTCTAGTATGAATCCTTCTTTATGAGATATCATATGACAACTGTATTAAATTATTTACAAGCTTTCATAGTATTTTTTTGTAGTTACAACATTATATTCTTTATCAATTTGTTCAAAGAAATTTTTATAGATGATGATATAGTAAAATAGGTATGGACACCTATTTCAAACGATAAAATCGTGTAAGGGTTACACATTTTGAATTTTCATAATATCATTCACTTATATTGGATTTAATTTTAAGAATAAATTTTTTCATTACCTATCAAAAAATATTATTTTAGGAAAATTTGATTATATAAATTCCATCATAAGATATTATAGTTTAGAATATATGTGTTTAACTTTATCACATGATTATTTACTCACATGGTAATAAAAAATTATTTAGGTACTTACTAGTTTAGATAATATATATACATATATATATAGTTTAATGATTAATAAAACAAAGGCTCATTAAAAAAAAGAAGAATTTATTATTTTATAGGAGGATGGAAACCGATCTTAATGATCAGTAGGATATGATATATTTTATTTAATATCGTTTAATATTATGTTTATTTATTATTTAATAAATAATTTTAAATATATTATATGACATGGAATATAATAATAATATTATTTTATGTGGAGAATAACTCAGAATAAATAATTAGATATTTTTCATCAAGTTATTTTCATTATTGCACCTTCATATATGTTCAACATAATATCCTTTTCGAGCATAGAAATGTTCCAAAAAATAGAGATAACTCTATAATTCTCTAAAGTCCTTGAGGGAAAGTCCAACCTTCCACTCTCTCAATATCATACATAAACCAAGAGATATTGTGGTAATCAAGGATGAATTATGCAAAGCGCATGAATATTCTATGGTAGTATTGAAAATTTCATGAATTCTATTTGGATATTCAAGGAGAACATGTGGATACCTATATAGGGATCCTAATAAGCATTATCCAATGTAAATAATACAAAAAATAGTTTAAAACAAATTATCAAGGGTAATACTGAGATTGAGTTATTTTTTAAAATTAATTTGGAATTTTTTGTGAAAGATCCTATATAAGTATTCTCAATTTAGTTTTTAAGTTCTTTGGATACCATCCATTGATAATAATGGAAAAAATTGTAACCCACATGATGGTTACATTATGTCTATACCCTTTCAAATATATCATTGTGGTCACATTATAATTTAATATTATTTATAATTTAATTGATCAATCTCATACAATGGTTTTATAGTATTCTATTTTTTTCATTATGAGAATTTTTTTTAATGATTCATTAATCCAAGGTTCTACATCCAGAAATGGGATAGAAACATAAGAGGCATTATTGAATATATCTTGGTAAGAGTCCAAGGTTTCTAGCTATTCGACATTGCTACGTGATATGTTATGTAAAATTATACATAGTGTAATATGTTTCTCACCAAAAAATATACAAAATAATTTTTTTTCATCATTTGGAAAAGTAAATGAAATTATTACATGGTGGATATAGATTAATATTGTTAGACACAAGTTATCATAGACTATATAGTTTGTAAGTGGAATATACCCATCATGTAACCCAACAAGTAATAAATTTCCCCTAATTTTTAGTGACTTGTGTGTGTTAGAATGTGACATCAATAAACACTCTGTAAAGGCTACCAACATGGAACATGAGTAAACACAAACTTCATGGCTTTTAGATAGAATGTAAAAACTCTGTGACATGTGTCATTCTACACCAGGTAAACATTTAGTGATTTTTAATGTGTCATGTAGGTCAGTATGTAGTATTAATTCATACTATATAAAATCAACAATTACATGATGTGTAAATTTCATCGTTCATGTTTTTAATTTATGCACTTTACTAGTGTTACACAATGGGAATATTT
The DNA here is from genome assembly GCA_963277665.1 of Viscum album. Taxonomy (NCBI): domain Eukaryota; kingdom Viridiplantae; phylum Streptophyta; class Magnoliopsida; order Santalales; family Viscaceae; genus Viscum; species Viscum album. The sequence continues at coordinate 691,532,091 of OY728164.1, forward strand.
ATAGAGTGTTATTTTTTCAGAAACACAACTAATGATAAGTTGTTTGGTCACACAAAACAATATGTTGGGTATATAAATACATGTCATGTATGTATATGGTATGTGACACATGTCATACACTATGTGTGTCATGAAACATGTCAATAGAATGTACATTTCATGTACTTAAACTCTTTAAAATTGAAAAATACATATTTTTAATAATAATTGATGAGATTCTTAAAATGTCACAAGGAAGTGTAATTGGAATGAATTTAATATAAAGAGTAAATATATAAATTTATTAATTCATATAATTTTATCAAAAAAAAGAGTCATTTGAAATGAATACTATAAATAGTAATTCATTTTCACCTACGTGCTATGAATGATCATGAGCTTGAAACAACATGTGTATGTTGGATTTATTTTTTTATGTTAATTATTTATTACATATTTCTATTTTATAATTAATATTAAATAAAATATTATGATATAAAAATACTCCCTCATTTATTTATTTTTTTTGATCATGTGTTTCCATAGTTTATTTCATGTAACCCCAATACCTTGGAACCTTTCAATTTCTTTGGTGTATATATTTATATAGGACAGACATCCCATATATATGAGTTAGATCCAAACCTAAGGAATGGTGAATTAATCCAAGGATATACGCATGAGAATCATGGATAAAATATATAAAATGAAAAAATATAAGATATATTTTATTAGGTATAATAAATTTTTATGTAAGTTTCTATATAATGATATTAAAAATCGTGTAATATATAAAATAAAATATCTTGAACAAATTAAATTATTAAACCTATTTTTTTCCAGACATGGTTTATTATTTATTTGAGTACCATATAGACTTAACATGAATGTGAAGAATAAAGTAATAAATAATAATATATAATTGAACTAAAAACATGAAATAAAATATTAATTCATTAAAATATTATTCGTTATTTGAGATAAGACTAAACCATAGTCAAAGATTGTAATGTCCCAGTTTCGGAAGCCACCAAGAGGCGCCCTGTACCCAGTTGGTCACATGGCCTCAAATGCATTTCCCCGAACGCCAGAGGCTTCCAACTAGCAGAGAGGGTCTTGGGTATGATAGTGGAGAAAATATACCCTCATTGGTAGATTACACAATAGAAGTAAACAAATAAATACAATAGCGGAAGCAGTAATAATCCAAACAAAGGTAAACAGCAGAAGACTAGAAATAATAAACTAGAGCACATATATATAAATGATGCATGATCCATATGTCTAGGAAAGTATCCAAACATATCACAATTATAGAATACAATAGTACTAAACAAAAGTACAAAAGAAATCAAGTAAATAACTCCTCAGAATCGCAAGCCATAGCTTGGTCCCATGCTCTCCAGCTCCACAATAATCAAGTACCTGAAGTAGAAGGGCGCTTTCCCTTGTCTATACTTGGAACAATATAATCTGTTTGGGCCCAAAAGCATGACCCAAACAGGGTGTGAGACTAAATCCTAGTAGGCAACCACCATGAGATTTTTTCCTAATAGTCAATGAGTATTTGGCAGGTAAAAGTACAGGAAATAGTAAACAGGAAAGTACTCAATAGTAAAAAATCCACAGTTTCAATGCATTCAAATCACCACGTAACATACAACAGCTAATCAAAACAGATAAAGACAACAGGTAACCCTCTGGGAAGTACCCACAGCCTATCCCCTCTGGTCCTACCGAGAAACACAAGCAAGAAACTAAACACAGGGTAACCCTCTAAGAAGTACTCACAGCCTATCCCCACTAGTCATACCTAACAAGTACAAGCAACCCTCTAGGCAGTACACTCAGTCTAACCCCTATGATTCAGCTTAAGCATAGACTCTCTGAGGAAGCACTCATCGTCAATTCCTCCTATACTCTCGTATCGATATCTAAAGGTTCTCTAGGGAAGGACTTACATCACATTACCTATGTGGCCCATGTTGAGTAACTAAAGACACTCTGAGGAAGCACTCAACATCAATTCTCCATATGGTCTCACATCGTAAGTAAAACAGACACTCTGGAGAAACCCTCAACGTCCATTCTCCCTATGGTCTATACACTAGGTTCTCACAGCCCTGTGTAAGTCAAGAAAGTGTAGCAGCACGTAACATCCAAGGTAAATGTCAAGAAATACTTGGCTAGAATTCTACAGCACAAAATCACAATAGATCAACAGTCACACCATCCTACAATACTAGGCATGGGAAAGTAAACAGCAGCCTAACAGGAAAACTAGACCCAAATGTCAAAATAGAAAAAACATGCATGGGAAAAACATCCAAAGCACAAAAATTCACCCTATTCACAATCAATTATCTTCTACTCAAGAATACAAGCATAATAGGAAAACAATAGGGATAATGCAGTAAATGCGCAATACCTCATTCATGGGTATTAGGAAAAATTGCACATATAACTCAAAGATTTCCTAAAGAAAGGGAAAAAACCACCTACCTTAGCATTGGGAGATCAATATACTTGAACCTTGAGGATTGAATCACCTTAGAATTTCGTAGATCTAAGAAAACGTATAAAACGTTCAACCCACAATAACTCACGAAAGAAGAGAGAACAGAAAAAGATGCTCTAGGAGAAGAGAGAACTCACTGATACGATTCTAACACAACCGAAAGTGTTCGATTCATTGGACAGACACTCGCTCAGGGGTTAATTGAAGATTTGTGGCTGTACAGAGCTCTCGGTAAAACGAGACCTAGAAGGAGAGCTTTCTAGCGATTAGACACGACCCCGTAGCGTTTAATGAAAAAAAGAAAGTACATGGCGTGTACTTTTGAAGTGCACATCATGTACTCTCCGTTTCCATAATTCAATTTAGGCAGCCTCCAGGTCACCGCCACATGGCTATGTTCATGGTCGCTACACGTCCAGCACATGAATACCTGTGGTAACCGAGTACACAGCCTGTACTCATAAAGTACACAACGTGTACTTTGAAAATTTCTAGAAAAACCTTTTTTCCTAAAAAACGACCAGAAAGGGAAAAAAATACCTGAAAAGAAGATATGGGTTCTTATAAACTTCCCCCCTTAATGAAATACATCTTCGAATTTCCCTATCAAGGTGGCATAGAAGAAGAAACCCCAAACAACTCTTGCTACTATGCTCCTACATCATCCTCCCTCTCCCATGTCCCGTCCTGTACCCGCCCATTCTACCATAGCACTCATACCTGATAAATAGATTGGTAATAGAGAACCTTTGTACTACAATCAACAATCCAGATAGGATGATCCTCAAAGGATGCATCCACTTTCAACTCAACCTCCTCAGGTTGGAAGATGTAAGACGGGTCTGAGAAGTAACATCGAAGCTGAGAAACGTGGAAGATGTCATGCACAGCTCGGTACCTCTGAGGTAACTACAACTGATATGCAACCGGACCAACTTTATATAACACCTCAAACGGTCTGACGTACCTTGGTGAAAGCTTACCCAGTCTCCTAATCCTCTTATGTCCCAACCTCGGTGTGACACGCAAGAAAACCCAATCCCTAACCTTGAACTCCAGAAGTCGTCTCTACTGATCAGCATAAGACTTCTATCGTGACTACGTAGTAGCCATCCTCTTCCGAATCAACTCTATCTGCTCTGTGGTCTCCTGAACAAGATGAGGTCCCAGCAAAGCTACCTCTCCTACCTCTATCCAACATAAGGGTGATCAGCATGGCCTACCATACAAAGCCTTATATGGTGTCATCTGAATAGTATCTTGAAAACTATTGTTGTAAGAAAACTCCACAAGAGGTATATGCTTCTCCCAAAAACTTCCAAAATCTAGGATGCATGCTCATAGCATGTTCTCAAGCACCTGAATCGTATGCTCAGACTGGCCATCTATCTAGGGATGGTAAGTTGTACTCAAAATTACATGTGTACCCAAAGCCTTCTAAAGCCCCTGCCAAACCCGAGAAGTAAGATGAGAATATCTGTCTGAAATAATGAAGTATGGAAATCCATGAATACGTACAATCTCACGGATGTATAATCATCCCATCTCATCAAAACTGAAGGTCTCCATGACCAGTAAAAAGTGAGAAACCTTCATGAGTCTGTCAATGAAAACCCATAATGCATCGTTCCCTCGAGGAATCCTTAGTAAACCTATCATGAAATCCATCGCGACATCATTCCACTTCCACTCGGGAATGGGTAACTGCTGCAAAATCTCTACTGGTCATTGATGCTCCACCTTTACCTGCTGACAAGTGGAACACCTCATGACGAAACCTGAAATGTCTCTCTTCATACCTAGCCACCAATACTGACAGTTTAGATCATGATACATCTTGGTGACACCAGGATGAACTTCCCAAACTGAGAAATGAGAGTTCTACATCATCTCCTCGCGTATATCTATTGACACCCATATGTGCCCCTAGAAATGCAAGATCTCAACCTCGCCTATGGTCCATCTAGGAATAGGGTCCTCTCCTGACACACTTTCTGGCATGACTATGCCTTCAAAATCTAATAGTTTCCTCATTCGTACTCGATCAAGAAGGGTAGAGGTAACAACTATAGAAGAAAGAAAAGTCTTCCCCTATCTGTCATGCACCTCCAAATGCATCTCAAAGAACAGAGCCATAAGCTGCCACTCACTGCTGGCCTCCTAAATAGTCTATATCTAAGTCCTCCTGTTCAATGCATCAGCAACCACATTGCCTTTCCCAAACATGTAGGCAACATTAAAGTCAAAAGACTGAAGGTATTCAACCCACCTTTGTTGTCTCAAATTTATATCACGCTGAGTGAAGATATACTTGAGACTTTTGTGGTCGATGAAAACCAAAAAATGATCTCCCATCAGATAATGTCTCAAACAGCATACGACATGAACAACTGCTGCTAACTCGAGATCATGTGTCGGGTAGTTCCTCTCATGTGGTCTCAACTGTTGAGACCCATACACAACGACTCCATCTCCCTGTATAAGCACAACTCCTATCCCGATACCTGAAGCATCACAATAAATAGTATAGCTCTTAAACGACTCTGGAAATACTAGTATCGGTGATAAATTGAACCTACCATTCAACTCTTTAAGGGATGACTCACAAGAATATGACCATAAGAACTTCACACCCTTCTTAGTCAGACCAGTCAGTGGTGCTGCTAAGCATGAAAATTCCTAAATGAAACGCTTGTAGTATCTAGCGATCCCTAGAAAACTCCACACCTCAAAGACATTCTTTGGATTCTCCCAAGAAACTACTGTTCTCACTATCTCTGGGTCTACTGACACTCCTGTCTCTGAGATAATATGACCCAAGAAGTGAATCTGATCCATCCAAAAGTGACATTTTGAGAGCTTAGAATATAACTGATGCTCTCTCAGTGTACTCAAAATGATCTCAAGATGGGTAGCATGGTCGTGTCGAGTGTGAGAGTACACCAAGATATCATCCACAAAGACCACCCTGAAGGAATCCAAGTATGGATGGAACACTCGGTTCATCAGTGCCATGAAAACCACAGGCGCGTTCATGAGACCGAACGACATAACCACATACTTGTATAGACCATACCTACTCCGGAAGGCTGTGAGAGGTATATCAGATGGTATAACACACAACTGATGATAACCGGACCTCAATTCAATATTTTAGAACACTCAGGCTTCTTGAAACTAATCAAAGAGATCATAAATCCTTTGTAAAGGATATTGGTTCTTGACCATCAACTGGTCCAACATCCGATAGTCCACACAAATCCTGTGAGTACCGTCCGCCTTCTTCATAAACAGGACAGGAGAACCCCATGGAGAAGTACTGGGTCAGATGAAACCCCATACCTGCAACTCCTCCAACTGCTTCTTGAGCTCCTATAACTCAGGTGTAGACATACTATAAGGAGGAATGGGCACCAGTACCACTCCTGGCACAAGCTCAATAGAAAAGTCTACCTCACACTCTAGAGGAAAACCTGAAAAGTCCTCAAGAATGACATCTATGAAACGATCCACCACAAGAGGAAAGTCTAACTGTGAAGTCCCCTGGTCATCCAGATATAGACCGAAAATATGGTTTGTAATCCCTCCAAACCCATGATGCTCAGGTCCCACTCTGATCACCTATAAATCCCATTTTACCTTATAAAGAAAAGATCCACCCTCTAGTGATATGAAACTCACCCTACAACAATAACAGTCGACGACTTCCTAGAAGGGAACTAGCCAATCCATTCTAAGAATGACATCATATCTTGTCATCTCTAGGACATAGAGGTCCCATAAAAAGTGACACCCACCAACCTCTAGAGGTTACTCCTTAAAATAAAGTACACTCGTCATTCTACTCCCCAACGAAGTGTCTAGTGTCAATATATCAACAGAAGAAAAGATGTATAGCCCAAGGATCTCCACAACCACAATAGATATAAAGCTATTGAAAGCCCCTGTATCGAAAAGAGCAGAAACTAAACCTAAGGCAACTAAGATCGTACCTCAAACCGTAGAAGGTCTGGGATCCTTCTCCTATTGGGTATGCTCCACTTCAAAAGTCAGGCCAGCTTCATAGCCCTGTGACACTGCCTGACCACTCTGAGCTTATCTGCCCTGATGTCACTGGAAATAGGGAGAATGGATACCACGTCCACAACCACCACCTCAGCTTGAATGGCCGAAATAACTCAATTTCCTAGACTGGTGAGAAACTGGTGCTTCTACTCCTGGACGGGGAGTCATATAAGAACCCCTGTCACCAACTGCTGGTGAGAAGATATGACTGAAGCACTAAAGATGACCCATATTTCCACAAGATCGGCACTCCACTAGGTCTCTCTGGCAATGTGGCCTATTATGACTGTTCTTCCCACATTGGTTGCACACCACCTGGATAATAGAATAGGTGTCTCTCCTCCTCAGATCATCGTGTGAAGACTTTCTGTGACTCTTCATGCTATAAGTAGGAGGAAAACTAACCCCAGATGCTGAGCTGCCCTGGATCACGACTCCAGAATCCCTCAGATTGCACTCTGTGATCAGTGCCTGGTTGACTATTGAAGTTATATAAGTCAACCAAAATATGTTCACCTACTATTGGATTCCGGGCCTTAGACCATCCTCAAACTTCCTTACCATGAATAACTGATCACCTCTAGGAATTGGCATGAAGCGTTGTAGCTTAGTAAAGCGGGAGGAATACTCCATAACAAAAAGAGTACCCTACTCTAGACTCATAAACTCTCAGGCCCAATCGGCCCTCAAGGTCTCAAGATAGATGTAGTCAAAGAAGATTCACTGAAACTCATCCCATGCCATGATCTTCTGGAATCCCTCCTGTGAGAACACATCCCACCACCTCTTGGTGGAATCCCGAATCATATAGGTAGCGAGCTTGACCCTCCTCTCTGGAGGAATATTCATATCATCGAAAATTGTAGTCATGTCTTCTAGACATGACTCTACAGCATGGGGTCCTTCATCCCCTGAGAAATTGGGAGTATACTACTGTGGAAAGATCTGCGTCAAATCAACCATTGACGGGGCATGAGGCGGTTCCCCCTGAAAGGTCTGTATCATCCTCATAAGTCCTTCCCTGAACTGTACATCAACACCTGTTTCTGGTATAATGTTCAGTGCCAATATTGGCACAACTGGAGGAACTACTGGAAATATGACTTTTCCCAATGCTTCTATACCAACGGTTTGTAAAAACCGTTAGGAAAGCCCACTTTGTGGCCAGCTTTCCCAATGGTTTTGGAAAACCGTTGGGAAAGGGTATGGATTTCCCAATGGTTTGGCCAAACTATTGGGAAAAGTCCACTTTGTGGCCACCTTTCCCAATGGTTTGGCAAACCGTTGGGATAGGTATACCCTTTCCCAATAGTTTTTGAAAACCGTTGGGAAAAGTCCACTTTGTGGACACCTTTCCCAACTATTTGTCCAAACTGTTGGGAAAGGGTATACCTATCCCAAAAGTTTACCAAACCGTTGGGAAAGGTCCCCCTCAGATCAACCTTCAACCCAAAATAAATTCCAGAATCAGTAACTACACCAACGGTTGTCAAAACCTTTGGTATAGGTCTATACCAACGGTTTTGATAACCGTTGGTATAGGTCCTGAGAATTTTTATTAGACCTTCTTACCGAGAACATTATATAAATCAAAATTTAAAATAATTATGACAATACATATATATATTTATGTAATTATGTTCACAAAAGTCATGTTAGGTTAGTGGTTAAGTCGTTCAATGATAAACTAGGGGTCCTGGGATCAAATCCCAGTGAATGTTTTTTTTGAAATACATATACCAACAATTCCATAACTGTTGGTATAGATTTTCATATTACTTATACCAAAGGTTTCCAAAACCGTTGGTATAGGTCTATACCAATGGTTTTAGCAAAACCATTGGTATAGACCTATCCCAACAGCTTACTTGGAAACGGTTATCCAAACCGTTGGTATAGGCTATACCAACAGTTTGGAGGCCTATACCAATGGTTCCAAACCGTTGGTATATGTTAGTTTTCCAGTAGTGAGGATCTATGGGAAGTCCCTAATCAGCCATGTCCGGTTTCTGATCACTACCTAGTAACTGGAGCACAACCGGAAGACATCTCGATGGCATGACTCTACAAGGTCAAGTGAACACCTTAAGATAAGATTAACAAGGCCTAAAAACTAGAATTTCAAGAAGGGAAAAAGGAGGAAGAAAGCATTCATTTTTTACAAAACATGAATACATGGCGTGTTACCTCAAGCCATTCACATGGGCATGTAATCCTTCCTAAACTGGTCATGTAACACCCCAAAAACAGGGCATGTTGTCTTAACACATGACGTGTACTTGAATCCTCTTCCCCTGCCCGAGTCCTTCTACACGGTTAAGCCACACAGCTCTCCTAAAACAATGCTACACAGAATGTTCAAGGAAAACACGGTGTGTACTAGACGAGCTTCACTGACCCATGTCATTAATGACACGGTCAGGAACACAGTTCACACTACATGACATTTTAAAGACAGACATGACGTGTACGTGAAAGGATAACACAGACCTGTGTTATTAGTGACAAGGATGAGTACCTGGGTAAGACTACACAGCGTGTTCAATACTGACATGACATGTGTAGCTTAAGGTTTATTTGTCTGTGTTGTCAGTTACATGGGCGGATACAGGGTCAACACCACATGGTGTGTACAAATGGTACATGGCATGTTCCCACCAGACATTCCCCATCCCGTGTCTTTGCCCACATGGCCTATGACACGGTTAGGGATTACACGGTGTGTACATAAAGTACACAGTGTGTACTTAAGAGAAGAAGTTTCTTCCTGAATAGAAGAACACATGGTGTGTACTTAACATTACATGGTGTGTATTCTAGGTTTTTCCAGACAGTAAGCCTCAAGAACAAACTCCAAAACCCAAACAACATTGAAACAAACATCGAAGGTGCCAAATTCTGATCTTTGAGGGCCCTACTCCCTACGAATCAAAGTTTGGAATCATATACATGTTATAACATGGCAAACAAGGTAATGATACACCAAATTCTGGTCCATGATGGCCCATAACACCTCAAGAACCAAAGTTTGGCGTTCATTCCAACCAAAACCTTACACAAACAATACCCTCTCAAACAGAAGGTATTTTATCAAGGCATCTATCACAACAACAAGCATATTCTACACAACATCTATCATAACAACATGCAATTGCTAATGCACCCTAGATGTCATGGCAATAATGCATGAAATGTTATTTCTAACAAGTGCCTATATGATGCATGGGATGGAATAACCTCATCTCATCAGGTTATAATGGAAATAAAACCTTAATAACATCAATGGTAACAACTAAAAACTTGTGAATCACCCAACGGTGAAATCAAATAAACTGTAAAATTTTAAAAGCAGAAAATTGCAATAAAAATTGTAGATCGGATTTTCCCGGTATACGGATTAGCTACTCCCGATCACAGCTTCTTACCAAGTACCTATTCCATCCTATCACTAGATATAGGCTCCAAACAGTAATTCAAGAAGAAAATAAAACTTCCTATGATACCAGTTTGTAACGTCCTGGTTCCAAAATCCAACCAGGGGCGCCCCGTACCTGATTGGTCACATGGCCTCAAGAGTATTTCTATGAACGCTAGAGGCTGCTAACTGGGAGAGAGGGTCTTGGGTGTGATAGTGGGGAGAATATGCCCTCATTAATAGAATACACAGTGGAAGTAAACAAATACATACAATAGCGGAAGCAGTAACAATCCATACAAAGGTAAACAACTGAAAACTTGAAATAATAAACTGGAGCACATATATATAAATGATGCATGATCTATATGTCTAGGAAAGCATCCAAACAAATCACAATGCTGGAATACAACAGTACTAAACCAAAGTACAAAAGAAATCAAGTAAATAACTCTTCATCATCGCAAGACATATCTTGGTCCCATACTCTCCAACTCCATAGCAATCAAGTACCTGAAGTAGAAGGGCGCTTGCCCTTGTCTATACCTGTAACAATATAATATGTTTGGCCCTAAAAGCATGGAACAAAGAGGGTGTGAGACTAAATACCAGTAGGAAACCACCACGAGATCTGTGCCTAATGGTCAATGATTATATGGAAGGTAAAAGTACAGGAAACAGTAAAAAGGAAAGTACTCGATAGTAAACAATCCACAGTTTCAATGCATTCAAATCACCACATAACATACAACATCTAGTCAAAATAGAAAAACACAATAGGTAACCTTATGGGAAGTACCCACAAACTATCCTCTCTGGTCCTACCTAGAAACACAAGAAAGCAGGTAAACAAAATGTAACCCTCTGGGAAGTACTCACAGCCTATCCCCCCTGGTCCTACCTAACAAGTACAAGCAACCCCTTGGGTAGTACACTCAGTCTAACCCCTCTAGTTCAGCTTAATCATAGACTCTCTGAGAAAGCACTCACTGTCAATTCCTCCCATAGTCTCGTATTGGTATCTAAAGGTTCTCTGGGGAAGCAATTACATCACATTCCCTCTGTGGCCCACGTCGAGGAACTACAGACACTCTAATGAAGCACTCAACGTCAATTCCCATTGTGGTCTCGCATCATAAGTAAAACAGACACTCGGGAGAATCACTCAACATCCATTCTCCCTATGGTCTATACACCATGTTATTATGACCCTGTGTAAGTCAAGAAAGTGTAGCAGTGCGTAACGGACATGGTAAACCTTAAGAACTACTTGGATATAATTCTACATCACAACAACATAACAGAACAATAGTCACACCATCCTACAATACTAGGCATGGGAATGTAAACACCAGCCTAACAGGAAAACTAGACACAAAGGTCAAAATAGGAAAAACAGACATGGGAAACACATCCAAAGCATAGAAATTCACCCTATTCATAATCAATTATCATCTACTCAAGCATACAAGAATAGCAGGAAAACAATAGGGCTAAAGCGGTAAACGCGCAATACCCCGTTCATGGGTATTGGAAACAATTGCACATATAACTCAAATACTTCCTATATAAAGGAAAAAACCACCTACCTTGGCATTGGGAGATCAATATACTTGAACCTTGAGGCTTGAATCACCTTAGAATGTCGTAGATCAAAGAAAACATATAAAAAATTCAACCCACGATAACTCACGAAAGACAAGAAAAGAGAAAAAGATGCTCTAGGAGAAGAGAGAACTCACTGATGTGATTCTAACGCAACTGATGGTGTTCGATTCAGAGGATAGACACTCGCTTGGGGGTTCGTCGAAGATCTGCGGTCGTACAGAGCTCTCAGTCGAACGAGACCTAGAAATAGAGATTTCTGGCGATTAGATGCGACCCTGGGGTGTTTAAAGAAAAAAATAATGTACACAATGTGTACCTTTGAAGTGCACGACATGTACTCTCCGTATCCATACTCCGCTTTAGGCGTCCTCCAGGTCACCCCCACATGGTCGTGTGCATGGCCTCTACATGGCCAGCACACTACTATATATGGTAACCGACTACATGGCGTGTACTCATAAAGTACATGGCACGTACTCATAAAGTACACGGCGTGTACTAATAAAGTACACAACATGTACTCATAAAGTTCCCGACGTGTACTCATAAATTACACGGCGTGTACTCATAAAGTACATGGTGTGTACTTTGAAAATTTCCAAAAAAACTCAGTTCTTCAAAAACAACCATAAAAGAAAAACATACCTGAAAAGAAGATTCAGGTTCTTAAAAAGATCATGTCATTCTATATTATAGCATGAATTAGAATGTTGGGGAGTATTAATGAAGGAAATGATTCCGCCTAATATTATTCTAATTAAGGGAAATGATGAGATTATATAAAATAGAATTTGTAGGAAAGAGTTTACAAAATGTGAGTGTATGATATTATGATTGGGGAGTCTAATCAATAGTTAAAGTAGTTGTGAGTTAATATATTTGGGAATAAAATATTAAATAAATAGGATCATCTAATTTTCATATCCATAGTTTGGGTAATTTATATGGAAATATAGATCATTTCTATATGAATATCTAATTGAAAAGATATTTAGAATATGATGGTGAGAGATATTCCTATTTATTAAAATTATGGGATACATAATGAAATTGATATATATGGAATAACATGTAATTAATATAATGTACTAAAATATATATCTATATGTGGTAGATAATGTAATGTAATTCAAGCATAAAATCATTGTGAATATTTTTAAGGACAAAGATAATTTTTCCAATATAAAAAATTTTCACAAATGTTATAGGTGTTTACACATTGTACTATAATTTCAAAATATGTATTATGTTATTGAATCCTATATTAATGACTAGAAAACATATGCATTTTTTTGTGGGTGAGAATGATACCTATAAGATACACATGGATTATACTTCATATATTCATTAAATCTTGTTTTTATCTATATATGAAGAGGATAAAATGAAATACAATAAAATAGATACATTAACAATATTTAAAAATCTACAAGAAATTGAAAAGAATAAAGAATGAAAAAATAGAAATGTTATATTAACCACACTATACAAGTGTAATAAAAATGTAAATATCTTGTTAGAGATAACATACTCAAGACTTTTAATTATTTCAATGAATTTTAAAATATGATCATCCATATAGATATGAAATTGATCATATATGTCATTCATTAATCTTACCATCAGTATAGTCCATGATCAACAAAAATTTTCAAATGGATTGTATAGAGAATAAAATCAATTTTATCATGGAAATGGTTCTCTAAATTGATAAATATTAGAGGGAATTTGGTTCTTCAATCATAATGGTGAATGAAGTAAAGGAAAAAATATGAGAATATTAATGTTTATGATGACATTGAAAACCAATAACCATAAAGAAAAATATAAAATAGGAAAGAAGTGACCATGCTAATATTTTCTTCACATTTTTTAATTAATTGTATCCCAAAATCGATTTGTAGATAATTTAAGATAATAATAGAAAAAAATTAAATTTTAAGTAAATTTATCATTCAATATAATATTTCTATTTTTCTTCTTAGGTATTAAATAAAATACGCGATTCAAAATAATTATTGAAATATAGGAATTAAAGAATGTAATAAAGAATATGAGATATAAGGTGAGCCTTCATGTAGCTGATGGAGCTTTATTCCACAATCAACTAAGTGAATATCACAACATTACATTTTCTAGTGGAATGATTCTTCTGTTTAAAGACGATTATTTTAATGGTGTAATACTAATGGTTTTTTTGAGTGCATAGTTTTATAGAAACTGAGAAATTATTTCATGATTGATTCAAATTTTGATATGGTATATTATTATTAATTAAAATAAATTTGGGGATTACCTATGGGGTAAATACTCCCCATAATCCTATATTAGATTCGTGTTCAAATCTGGGTGGGACATATTTTTATAGGAATAGTAGTAGTCCATGTACTATAATTGGTACTATTGTAGGGTACTATAGTACTATTATTTTTAATCCTAAATGTTATTTTAGAGAAAAAAATTGGACTTTAGTATATGGGGAATTGAGATGCTTAATGGTCTCCATTCCATAAGGCCTATGAGTCAATAAGAAGTAAATTTAGCTTACTAGTGTGTCCCTAAAACGATATATTAATGAAAAAGTATCAACCAAGGTGGATCAAAGTGAACCGAAGGACTGAAGGATGGTTATGGTGGTCAAGACATCAGCTTTTTAATCATTTCACGTAGTCACAAAAAATAGTAACAATGTCAATGTGGTGTTCTTGTTATTGATTTTTGAGAAATACTAAGGAGGTGATGTTATGATGTTGTTTGGTAATTGATATATATGTGATGGCTTTTAGATTTGAGTAACTGTACTATGTAATTCCTGATTTTCACCTCTGGACCTCCATCTTATATATGAATTACCTCTCAATAATGTTAAATAGAGGGTTATCTACAAAAAATATATATATTTTCTTCAGTCATTCCATTTATATTTAGTAAATAAATAAATTATAATTGAATTATATATGTAAAATATTTTAAATTAGTGATGTATGTTTAATTATAAGACTTAAATAATATACATTACATGAAAGATAATTAGTTTTCATGTAAAATTGAATTTGAATGCCTAGTGTATACAAATAAGGGTTTTTAAATTTCTTATATCTAAATTTTTATGTATTACATCTTGGTTTCATTTAATATTTTAAGACAAAAATAATTTTAAAATATTTAACGTGATATAGAAGAAAATATTCTAAAATAATTAATTCTATATACATGTTAATTTTTTATAGAGAAAATATTGTTAAATATTAAAATTAATGTGATTTATTATATATATTTTAGATGTTTTCTGTGAAGTAGATAACATTCATGGAAAATTTTAAAATTGATTTAGTTGTGTGAGATATATGATATCTTAACAAATAATTATTTATTTATTTATATATGGAGAGGATTTATTCTTAAACACACATTACCTAATACACATCAGATTAAATATTCTAGTAAAATAATTGTTTAAGATGGGTCTTATATGTATTAAAGTCATTCAATTATTACTTTCAAGTAATGTTTCATAAATATAATTTTCAATACATAGCCATATGCCAAAAATAAATAAAAATGTATTCCATATAAGTTATAAAATTAAATAAATCCATTATAGAACACTCACATGTATTTTCCATAAACTGTTTGTTAAGATTAAATTTAGTGCAACTATACATCATGGAAACACAATCTTCATCATAGTTAATTATCCTATGTTTCTAAGGATATTGTTATCGTGAAGATATAAAAATAATAAATAAGTGATGAACTATAATTATATCTATAGTGTGTACATGTATAATTTAAATAGTGGGATCTATGAGATTTTAATGAATTCATGACTCTAGATGAACATGATCCTAAATGATAACATAAACTAAAAAAATCCATAGCAATAATAATTTTCAAAGAGAAATATAGTACATTGAAATGGAAAAAACAAATATAAATGGATATATATTCACTGAGATAGTTGATATTTTGTTTATTATGAATAATTAATACATATCCTATAATGAATTAGTAAATAAAAGAATAAAAAATTTGAATGTTCATTAAAATTAAGAAATGCATTTTATGTTCTAAATTTAGGATTTATATTTTTATAGTTCTTCTAGTTTATGTATATCCTATTGAGTGGGTATTCGATAATAAACATGAAATGGATGGGGAATTTATTACTAATAAATAATGATTAGATTATGAAAGGATCATGAAATGTCATGGTATAATATATGAAAAAAGAATTTCCACAATTACTATGCTAAAATATATTTAAAATCAACATAACATTTAAATTTCCCATGATTATAAAATATTATTTTTAGATGTCATGACCACATTAATTATTGGAAACATTGTGAAAGATATCAATATGAATCAACTAGAAGGGGGCGTGACATCATAAATATGATAAAAAATATCTATGTTACAAATGTAGCATTTATTTACTAAATCAATAATTAAGATGATGAAATATTCGTTTTGATGAATCCATTTGAGATTTAATTATTATTATAAAAACATGGGGGTGTTTTTTATAAAAGTTTAATGGGAGAAACATTTTTTTATATTAAAATATGTAGATAATAGTATGAAAATAAAATTACTCCCACATTTATTTAAGATTATGTTAAAAACTATTTCCCCATTAAGTGTCAAAAATAATTACTTGATTTTAGAGGATGAAAATCAAGTGAGTTTAATCTACGGGTTTCATATATAAAGTAAAAATTAATATATTGACATAATATAGAAATGTACAAGTTGGAATAGTTTAAAATAAAAATTTTCTTAATGTCACATGGTATAAATCTATCACTGATCAAGCATTAAGTCATAATAGAAGATTAAGGAAATAAATAAAACTTAATATGAATTTGAAATGAAATAAATAATGTATTCTAGGGTATGTGTTGATAATTGATATTTCATATTCATAATAAATAGTGGGAAATATAAAATATAACTAGGATATTACATAAGGTAGTCATGAAAACTATTTTATAGTATATAAGAAATAATTACAGTTATGTTTTAATGCCATAAATAAATTGGAATTATTTTTTTAAATGGGTTTAAAAACTAATTTTTCATTATATTAATTTGGTATTATATATTACTAAGGATAAGGATATAATAAGAAGAATATTTTTTTAAATTAAAGTTATCCATTTGAATTAATATCAACCACGTTTGATATTTTTATTCCACTAAATAACAAATATAAATTACACCATGATTTGTTCTGGATTGTTTTATTTTACTAATTATTAATGTTTATTAATGTGTATATATATATTATTTTAATATTATTCTACTTTATTTTCTTATATGTGAGTTTAATGATAGGCGTTAAATATATATATTCTCAAGAACATAACCACTTTGGTATTTTAATAAAGTATGTGATGTCAAATTAAGTACAATAGCCATAGAGAAAATGTAATGGATGTAGTTACTAAAGCATACCTCAAATTAATAATAATAATCATTAGATATCTTGTATTTTAAAATTATTTTTAGTCGAATCCAGTGCTTGAGGGAACCTATTGGAGTTATTTCTCTATAAACAACTAAATTTTTAAATCTAATTAATAAAATGTAAAATAATATCTCATCACATTTTTACATTTTTTATGAATTAAAATAATTATATGTGTCACATAAAATATTAATCACATAGAAGGGTTATTGATGTTCCATTCTATAATTATAATTATGAAATTCTATGAAAATACTCTTAAATATATCCTACACTCTATATACATTAATCTAATTGGGCATAGATGTAGTGTTTTTAAAAGGTGTTGGAGGCCCATTATACATTAATATGTCTTCTTATGAATATCAAATTATATGTTCTCTAAAATGGGTCATCATGTGGAAATACCGACCAGTAATAATTATTTTTGTTTAATATGTAATTCTATATTCCTATATTTTGATTTTAATATGGGTTTTCAAACATGAGTCAATTATTAATATGTAACATGAATTCCATAAATTTATATATGTGTGAGAAACATGATGACATATTCTCAAGGAGAGGTACAATATGTTATATACATCATAAATAATTTGATATTAGTTGAATACATAATGAAAGTATTTCCCCTTCTATATTATACACATAATAATTATATATCCCTATGATTCCAATAGAAATGAATGATGAAATAAATAACTACGGAATGTTATAGATAAGTTCATTTTATAATGTCAATGATAGATAGGTCCGGAATATTAAGTGATGAAAATAATATATATCCTTCTTTTTTAGATTTTGTGTGACAAAGGTATTATAAGACACGATATATTTTGTATGATGGGTTTTATAGATGATACCTAATTTTATTTCTCAATAGGTGCCATGAGTTATGTATAGACATTGATATTATACTTTAGGAGTATAAGGCCCCGGCCTTAAACCTTACTTAATATTGAATTAAATGAGTAATTCACATTGAGGATCTTTTCAGGTTTAGAGTTTTAGAGAATTTGGACATAACTATTACATCTCAGAAGATTACAATGTAGTCGCTTCTACTAAAATTTCCATAAAATAAAAACTCTTAAAAAGAAACATGTCTAGTTCCATGTTTTAGGTAGCATGACTTTCCCTTGAACCCATCCTTGACCCTATTCTATGCTAAGTCCTGTGAAAAACATTTCAAAAACTTGGGATGAGCATAAAAAGCTCAGTAAGGAATACACAAAGAATGAAAACTGTTATTTTTTCAAAACAACAAGTAAACCATGTATACTTTATCAAAGTAATACTTTTCACCTTTTCGAAGTATAAAAACTATTCGTTGAATAAAATTTCATTACTTACCCTTCTGTAACCAAAATATTACCATAAAACCCATATAAAGATCACATAACATATAAAGGTAACTTGGGACATAAACATACTTAAGTGGAATAACCATAAGGTCGACTTCCACACATATCACTTAATGGAATAGCTATTCGGCCAACTTCCATACATACTTAATGGAATAGTCGTACGGCCGACTTCCATACCCAATGCATTGGAGGTTATAACATAACCACCCATCCTGGTATTCATGGCACCACCCGTCATATGGTTTATTACGTAACCACCCGTAAAATTTCCAAGTACCATTATAAAATTATAACACATAAAACCAACATAAATGAATGATAAAATTTCCACATTTCAATCACAATATATCATTTAAATATATTGAAATAATATAATCCTTTATCAAAACCATTTTTAATACCAAAATACAAAAAAAAGTATATGGTATTTATTTTATTTTAAAAAACATTACGGCTTGTTGAGGAAGCCAAAGATCAAATAATACTCGCGGCGGCGGAAAAGGTCATTGTCACCGCGTACGTAAAAGAAACATTTTTTTTCGTTTAGTAAAACACTTCGTAGAAAAAAGATTCCTTTTGAATAAACGTAAAATTCAAAGGGGTTTATACAACGTATAAAAGAAGGTTGTATATAAAACAAAATATGCCTCAATGAATGGAGATTGAGACGAAGACCCTTACAAAGACGGTATCCTTGGTTTAAGGATAAACCAATTGCATAATTATGTGTGACAAACGAATACACCAAATATAAGTGGATATTAAGTGTAAAACAATCAGAGGTTATTCACACATATTCATATAACTACATATTCAAGGAGTACATGTTTATCCCAAAGAATCAAATTTGGGTTAAAAAGTTCACTTGCAAAAATTTGACAGCCTAACGGCGTCACTTCAAAATTCAGAAAAAGAGTTGATGAGAGATAAAAAAATTATCTCATCACTTAAAATTTACATCAATAAGGATATATGAGAACATGTCCCAACATAACAATATGTGAGTTAAAAGACCCAACAAAAGAAGTCTTTTAAAAATAGGAGGGTGAAAGGTTCCCTTACCGACTTGGGTATCTTTCGAAACATACACCCCATGAAAGAAGGTCAATACATCATTGATGTAAATACTCATAAACAAAAGAATATTACACAAAGAGTAGAATAATGGGAAGTACATACACCACTCAAAGGAAATTGTGGGAAATGTAGCATAAATCTCACGGGAATAAAAGTGAGATGATAAATCCCTTACGAAAACTCGGCAGCCTAACGGCGCCACTTAAAACTTACAAAATGGATTGATGAGAGAAAATAGGGTCTCTCATCATATTAACAATAAAAATTACAGTAATAGTAATATGAAATAACATCCCAATAACAAGAAAGATGATCTTTAAAAGGAATGACATAAAGAGCGTACTTAAAAAGAAAGAGAGATGTAGGATCCCTTACCTCGGGTCCGACTTGACTCGATCGTTCTTTAACGTCCTCAATAATAAACTTGAGTTAATTTATACTTTCTTAAGAACATTTTTCAAGTTAATTATTCCTCTTATATCAATTATTGACATGTTATAAACATTATGTAATCATTTAAGTTAATAATGTTTGTTTTTTCGATATTTGGTTCTTAAGTCAAAAGTGGACTTCTTACAATTACATGTTGTTCGTGTGGTAAATGTTTCATTATATCCAGAATGATATTCATGATTTGGATATCATATATATCATATATATCCAGCATATACATGTATTTATAATATTACATAATCATTTAGAGATAAGAAATGAAATGCACCGTTCATGGAGACGGTAAGTCGTACGTACGCATGAACGCTACTTTCATTTCTTTGTCATATTAATGGAATTAAAACTAAATGATAGGTATGTATATTTTAATTACAGAATTATATTCATCATTTATATTTAAAATACATTATATATATTCATTATAAATATGTACTTATAATATTGCATTACATTTGGGGATAAGAAATGAAATGCACCGTTCATGGAGACGGTAAGCCGTATGTACGCATGAACGCTACTTTCATTTCTATCTCATACATTAATGGAATGAAATAATCATGATATAGAGTTATATTATAATTCCAGTATAACATAATATATAATAACTTTAAATCCATCCTTTATACGTCCCACATATGGAATTAACGAATCACATCACTTTGAGGGGGCGGTAGTCCGCACTTCCTTAATTGAAGATATCGCGTTTACCCATAATGGAAACCATAAAGGTATGACATAAATGAAAAATACAGAAGCTTAAGTAAAACATGAACATATTATATATCATATATAAATATAGTGACATCTTAATGGCCACCTTTGAAGGTGTTATATGAGTGTTGAACAAACATTGTTTCGTGAGGCCGAAATTTGTCATCCACGGAAACAGTAGGTTCTTTAACCATTATATGTCGGTGTGTGTAAGTGTAGATCGAATAATTCTTATAAAAACATCCTAGTATATTGAATATACTTGAGTTTTTACAAAATAAATGAATAAAAAGAGTTTAGGGGGTTGGAGAAGCAAAATAAAACAAAAGGACTCAAGTTAAGACATTACCTTAAAATCGGGTAACTCCCTTTGGTTTGAGCTCAAAGGCTTCCTTGGGAAGACTTATGCCCAAAGTGAGGCTTCAAGGAGTAATAGAGGGAAGTGTAGAGAAAAAATGGGCAGAGGTTGGCCTATCCAAAGGCTTTGGGAGTGTGGGTAAGGAGGTAGAGGTGGGGGCCTTTTATAAGAGGAGAGGAGGGGAACTCTTGTAAAGTTACAAAATGTTACTTTATTTCCAAAAGAGTTTCAGATTTTAAAGATCCCGCATTGATTTATTTAGAGGATAAGGTGATAATGGTTATAAATCCACTCATCCAATAGGTTTTGGACATGTTTAGGTCTTAGATATTACATTATCATTCCATTTTATTTAAATCGTTAAATAATGAGGTCATCGTTGCATCATCATGATGTCATAAATAATTTAATTTATTTAATGTCTAAAAATTATAAACAAAATAAAATGATGTAGGAAATCGTTTTAGCTTTCAAATTACTATTTATAGTCAAAAATATGACTTGTATAACCCCATGTAAAAATTGTTTTAGTAAAACATCTCATGTTTGTGTCATTTTTACTTTAACATTAAATAAAAAGGTATTTATATCTTTTTCCAACCAAAGTGGATCCATGGGGTCCCAAAGTTGACCCATGTATTTTCTTGGTCGGCCATGACACATCCAATGAGGGTAGGACACGTGTCTAGGTCATTTCATTTTATTAAAACATTATTCTTACCTTAAACTACACTAATTACCTCTAATCGCAGTTAAAAACTTAATAAGTTACTATTCACCAAAAAATTATTTTTATCCCATTGAACCAAATTTTACTTCTTAATGACAGCCATGTATGTCGGATTTTTGAAATTGAAAACAAAAAGATGACAAAATTTCATTTAAACGGAAAAATCAGTTTTTATAAGTACCACTTAGTGGTTTCACTATTCATCAAAAAATGAGGTTTTTCAGAAAATTACCAAGAATTCACCCTAAGCTATATTTGATATTCCGAATTCAAAAATGATGTCTATTTTAAAAAATTCAAAACACATAAGTTGCATTAATTAATTTAATAATTAATTCCCGCTGTCAAAACAAATAGCATGTTTTTATGAAACAAAATGTATCAAAAGATTGACACTAGTTTAAGTCCGATTTCAAAGTGAAATTAATTCCAAAGATCACAATTGGATTATATGGTAAAAATTTATTCTTATTTAACTTTAAAACCAATTCAAAAGATAATCTATTCATATAAATAAATTAGATTAAAAAGAGGTTTTGAATTAAAATACAACATTTTTCACTATTCATTAAAAATTGAACTTTTTTGGAAAAATACCAAAAATTTACACAAAGTAAATTTTGGTGTCCCGATTCTAAAGAAGAATTTTATTTTTTCAAATATAACACATACCAGTGTCAAAATTTTGATTTAAAAGTGGTTCTCCATCAAAAGGCGGTTAATCGACTTTTTAAAGAATATTAGAATGTTTACGCTTAAAATTGGATTCATTCGCATTTTTAATCCTCTAACATTTATTGTAAAAAGTAAAAATATTTGACAAACATATATAATAATTTTGTAGTTAGTTCTATTCATTCCCTCCATCACAACAGCTAGTCATTAACTACCATTTAAAATAATATTATTTTATTATTAGAGTGCAACGTAAGATTCCCAAGAAACTCGTTGTTGCGTGTCGGGTATTCCATCTAGCATAGCATCCCCTTTAATGTCATATTAATATTTTATTCACAAATATGGATAAATATGAAATTTTCATATTCTTTATTTACCCGGGGTGTTACATCCTTCCCCCCTTTTTGGAAATTGCGTCCTCGCAATTTTAAAATTGAGCTTGGAAACATCTTTGAAAGTCCCACATCGAAACAAGAGTCGGTAAAACAATCACATTAAAATAAAGAAAGATAAGTACAGAGGTCACCCAAGTTAACTAATATAGAATTCCGTGTAGGAAAACATGGACATGGAAGAAAAATAAAAGGGTCATGTTCTTGAGGGAGAGTGATAGTAAACATGTCTAGGAGAAAGTTAAATATAAGAAAATCACAGACTTGTGATGGGTTAAATGGTATTTGATTCCCCAGTAGGAAAAGTTAATAGAAAACATTTTGTTTTAAGTTACTTTTTATTGAGGAATTTATTCATAAGGAAACATAATCACTTATCATGTTGACTTTCAACTTTTATTAGATTCCTTACACAAACTCATATTTTCTCCAAAAGACGAGTATTTAGGAAGACTTGTTCATATTAAGAGTACTATAATCAACTTCTAAAGAATCACCTAATCCACCAAAGAGAACTATATACTTCCCGTGTATTTAGGCTTTAACCAAAACCAAAACCAAAAAGGTTAGTACAAGATCAGATAATCCAGAAAAGGATAACCCTTTAAAAAAATCTATGCTTAATCTCCAAAATTTGTCCAAAAAACCCAAAGTTCAACGAGGACCATCCGATAAACAATTTTTCCATAAAATGCTTCAAAGTAAACCAATCTAAGATTGAAACCCAAATATTTTAAGTATTTAGTCACATAGTCTTCCAAGTTAAATCGTAACATTTATCTCCAAACAACATCAGTTGCTCCTAAAGTCTCGTATTGAAAAGTAATTAAACAAATCACATATCCTCCATGATAGGTTAATCATTTTCAAAAATAACCCAAAATCAACTTACTCTTAATTCATAAAATCATATAACTAAAAAGAATCAGTCAAACTAACCAGTGACTTCACGTAGTCCAGTGGTAGGCGATAAATACCAGTCGCACTTTGGTTGTGGGTTCGATTCCCGCAGCTTTGTCCGACGCGACGGGTAGTCACACAGTCTGCGTGTTGTCCTTTTTCCAAAACTATATAATTCTCAAATAATTCTCCAAAAAAGAGATAAAATCATCAAAAATAACCATAACATAATTTAACCTCAATTTTATCTCATGCCTTTCACTTGAATCATAACATATAGTAACCCATAATTACCTCAAAAGTAAGGATCATATAAACCCAAATGGTTCTTTATAACTATGTCCACAAAAGAAAAGATAACTATTCCTTGAATAAAATTTGAATATATTAAACATCAGGGTTACACATAATATAAATAGTCTTCTAATGTAACCCCATCATCAAAAGAGACTTAATACTCTTAAGAATTTCACCATAACTCTTGAAGCCCTTATATGTTGACATCTTACTCATTCAACATTGTTCATGATCCATTAACCATTCCTTTCCAACTTATTCCTAAATACCTCTTTCCTACAAAAAAATCATGAATCATATCCTAAGACTCCAAAATAGGAAAACAATAGTCATGAAATAATACATACCATTGATTGGTCATTGTCACTTTCTTCATCCTCAATCGGAATGGAATTAGGTATTGGTAAATGAATATTTGTACGATCTTGGTGATCCCATTCCCGAAACTTCTTCATAGAACATGTGCTTGCATAATGACCATGCACACCACATTTAAATCATTCAATTGATCCCTTAGAAATAACTTCTTTCCCTATCCTCGAGTCAACTAGATGCTTCCTTTTTCCATGGTAGGTTCTTGCTTTATGACCTTCATTTCCACATCTATAGAATATTTCTATCCCTTTGAAACATTTTCCTAGGTGTTTCTTTCCACATCTTTGACACATAGGTTTTTGTACACACTTACCTTTATGATTATTACCTATAGTTCTATAGGGATTTGTTTCTCGCATATATGATGCCTTATAGAAATCACCAAGGTTTAGGTGGTCAATCATGACTCCAGATAGTTGGTTGAGGATAAACACAAGAGTTCTCATTGCAGCTCCCATATCATTCAGTTGCTCACTCAGAAAACTGTCACAGTTTCCTTCACATCCACCGTTACCTTGGTGCCTACTAGATCCAGCCATTCACTAAAACCAAGAAGGTCAGTGTGAGTATATCAAAAAAACCATCATGTACTAAAGAGGAAGACAAACACTAAGATATACTTACTCATTCACTTTATCTAAAATATATGACACTTTCTGAAATCCTAACCATTATGGTCATGTCACTTATTCTTAAAGAATACCCTAACCTCTAAAGTTATCTAAACTGTCCTTTGATACCAAATATAAGGCCCCAGCCTTAAACCTTACTTAATATTGAATTAAATGAGTAATTCACATTGAGGATCTTTTCAGGTTTAGTGTTTTAGAGAATTAGGACATAACTACTACATCTCAGAAGATTACAAAGTAGTCGCTTCTACTAAAATTTTCATAAAATAAAAACTCTTAAAAAGAAACATGTATAGTTCTATGTTTTAGGTAGCATGACTTTCCCTTGAACCCATCCTTGACCCTATTCCACGCTAATTCCTGTGAAAAACATTTCAAAAACTTGGGATGAGCATAAAAAAGCTCAGTAAGGAATACACAAAGAATGAAAACTGTTAGTTTTTCAAAACAACAAGTAAACCATGTATACTTTATCAAAGTAATACTTTTCACCTTTTCGAAGTAGTAAAAACTATTCGCTGAATAAAAGTTCATTACTTACCCTTCTCTAACCAAAATATTACCATAAAACCCATATAAAGATCACATAACATATAAAGGTAACTTGGGACATAAACATACTTAAGTGGAATAACCATAAGGTCCACTTCCACACATATCACTTAATGGAATAGCCATTCGGCCAAATTCCATACATACTTAATGGAATAGTCGTACGGCTGACTTCCATACCCAATGCATTAGAGGTTATAACGTAACCACCCATCCTGGTATTCACGGAACCACCCGTCATATGGTTTATCATGTAACCACCCGTAAAATGTCCAAGTACCATTATAAAATTAAAACAAATAAAACCAACATAAAGGAATGATAACATTTCCACATTTCAATCACAATATATAATTTAAATATATTGACATAATATAATCCTTTATCAAAACCATTTTCAATACCAAAATACAAAAAAAATGTATATGGTATTTATTTTATTTTAAAAAACATTACGGCTTGTTGAGGAAGCCAAAGATCAAATAATACTCGCAGTGGCGGAAAAGGTCGTTGTCACCGCGTACGTAAAAGAAACATTTTTTTTGTCATTTAGTAAAATTCTTCGTATAAAAAAACATTCCTTTTGAATAAACATAAAAGTAAAAGGGGTTTATACACCGTATAAAAGAAGGTTGTATATAAAACAAAATATGCCTCAATTAATGGAGATTGAGACGAAGACCCTTACAAAGACGGTATCCTTGGTTTAAGGATAAAAGAATTTCATAATTATGTGTGACAAATGAATACCCAAAATATAAGTGGATATTAAGTGTAAAACAATCAGAGGTTATTCACAAATATTCATAGAACTACATATTCAAGGAGTACATGTTTATCCCAAAGAATCAAATTTGGGTTAAAAAGTTCCCTTGCAAAAATTTGACAGCCTAACGGCGTCACTTCAAAATTCAGAAAAAGAGTTGATGAGAGATAAAAAAAAGTATCTCATCACTTAAAATTTACATCAATAAGGATATATGAGAACATATCCCAACATAACAATATGTGAGTTAAAAGACCCAACAAAAGAAGTCTTTTAAAAAGAGGAGGGTGAAAGGCTCCCTTACTGACTTGGGTATCTTTCGAAACATACACCCCATGAAAGAAGTTCAATACATCATTGATGTAAATACTCATAAAAGAAATTATATTACACAAATAGTAGAATAATGGGAAGTACATACACCACTCAAAGGAAATTGTGGGAAATGTAGCATACATCTCACGGGAATAAAAGTGAGATGATAAATCCCTTACGAAAACTCGGCAGCCTAACGGTGCCACTTAAAACTTCCAAAATGGATTGATGAGAGAAAATAGGGTCTCTCATCATATGAACAATAAAAATTACAGTAATATTAATATAAAATAACATCCCAATAACAAGAAAGATGATATTTAAAAGGAATGACATAAAGAGCATACTTAAAAAGAAAGAGAGGAGTAGGATCCCTTACCTCGGGTCCGACTTGACTCGATCGTTCTTTAACATCCTGAATAATAAACTTGAGTTAATTTCTTCTTGCTTAAGAACCTTTTTCAAGTTAATTATTCATTTTATATCAACTATTGACATGTTATAAACATTATGTAATCATTTAAGTTAATAATGTTTGTTTTGTCGATATTTGGTTCTTAAGTCAAAAGTGGACTTCTTACAATTACATGTTGTTCGTGTGGTCAATGGTTCATTATATCCAGAATGATATTCATGATTTGGATATCATATATATCATATATATCCATAATATACATGTATTTATAATATTACATAATCATTTAGAGATAAGAAATGAAATGCACCGTTCATGGAGACGGTAAGCCGTACGTACGCATGAACGCTACTTTCATTTCTTTGTCATATTAATGGAATTAAAACTAAATGAGAGGTATGTATATTTTAATTCCAGAATTATATTCATCATTTATATTTAACATAAATTATATATATTCATTATAAATATGTACTTATAATAGTACATTACATTTGGGGATAAGAAATGAAATGCACCGTTCATGGAGACGGTAAGCCGTACGTACGCATGAACGCTACTTTCATTTCTATCTCATACATTAATGGAAAGAAAAAATAATGATATAGAGGTATATTATAATTCCAGTATATCATCATATATAATAACTTTAAATCTATGCTTTATACTTCCCACATATGGAATTAACGAATCACATCACTTTGAGGGGGCGGTAGTCCGCACTTCCTTAAATGAAGATATCGCGTTTACCCATAATGGAAACCATAAAGGTATGCCATAAATGAAAAATACAGAAGTTTAAGTAAAACATAAACATATTATATATCATATATAAATATAGTTACATCTTAATGGCCACCTTTGAAGGTGTTATATGAGTGTGGAACAAACAACGTTTCGTGAGGCAGAAATTCTCCATCCACGGAAACAGTAGGTTCTTTAACCATTGGATGTAGGTGTGTGTAAGTGTAGCTCAAATCCTTCTTATAAAAACATCCTAGTATATGGAAGATACTATATCTGTTACAAAATAAATGAATAAAAAGAGTTTAGGGGGTTGGAGAGGAAAAATAAAACAAAAGGACTCAAGTGAAGACATTACCTTAAAATCGGGTAACTCCCTTTGGTTTGAGCTCAAAGGATTCCTTGGGAATACTTATGCCCAAAGTGAGGCTTCAAGGAGTAAGATAGGGAACTGGAGAGACAAAATGGGCAGTGTTTGGCCGAGACAAAGGCTTTGGGATTGTGGGTAAGTAGGTAGAGGTGGGGGCCTTTTATAAGAGGAGAGGAGGGGCACTCTTGTAAAGTTACAAAATATTACTTTATTTCCAAAAGAGTTTCGGATTTTAAAGGACCCACATTGATGTATTTCGAGGATAAGGTGATAAGCGTTATAAATCCACTCATCCAATAGGTTTTGGACATGTTTAGGTCTTAGATATTACATTATCTTTCCATTTTATTTAAATCGTTAAATAATGAGGTCATCGCTGCATCATCATGATGTCATAAATAATTTTATTTATTTAATGTCTAAAAATTATAAACAAAATACAATTATGTATGAAATATTTTTATCTTTCAAATGACTATTTATAGTCAAAAATATGACTTGTATAACCCCATGTAAAAATTGTTTTAGTAAAACATCTCATGTTTGTGTCATTTTTACTTTAACATTAAATAAAAAGGTATTTATGTCTTTTTCCAACCAAAGTGGATCCATGGGGTCCCCAAGTTGACCCATGGATTGTCTTGGTCGGCCATGACATATCCAATGAGGGTATAACATGTGTCTAGGTCATTTCATTTTATTAAAACATTATTCTTACCTTAAACTACACTAATTACCTCTAATCACGATTAAAAACTTAATAAGTTACTATTCACAAAAATATTATTTTTATCCCATTGAACCACATTTTACTTCTTAATAACAGCCATTTATGTCGGATTTTTGAAATTCAAAACACAAAGATGAAAAAATTTCATTTAAACGGAAAAATCAGTTTTTATAAGTACCACTTAGTGGTTTCACTATTCATCAAAAATTGAGGTTTTCAGAAAATTACCAAAAATTCACCCAAAGCTATATTTGATATTCAGAATTCAAAAATGATGTATATTTTAAAAAATTCAAAACACATAAGTTGCATTAATTAATTTAATAATTAATTCCTGCTGTTAAAACAAATAGCGTGTTTTTATGAAACAAAATGTATCAAAAGATTGACACTAGTTTAAGTCCGATTTCAAAGTGAAATTAATTCCAAAGACCACAATTGGATTATATGGTAAAAATATATTCTAATTTAACTTTAAAACCAATTCAAAAGATAATATAGTCATATAAATAAATTAGATTAAAAAGAGGTTTTGAATTAAAATACAACATTTTTCACTATTCATAAAAAATTGAACTTTTTTGGAAAAATACCAAAAATTTACACAAAGTAAATTTTGGTGTCCCGATTCTAAAGAAGAATTTTATTTTGTCAAATATAACACATACCATTTTCAAAATGTTGATTTAAAATAGGTTCGCCATCAAATCGCGGTTAATCATCTTTTTAAAGAATATTAGAATGTTTACGCTTAAAATTGGATTCATTCGCATTTTTAATCCTCTAACATTTATTGTAAAAAGTAAAAATATTTGACAAACATATATAATAATTTTGTAGTTAGTTCTATTCATTCCCTCCATCACAATAGCTAGGCGTTAACTACCATTTAAAATAATATTATTTTATTATTAGTGTGTAACGTAAGATTCCCAAGAAACTCGTTGTTGCGTGTTGGGTATGCCATCTAGCATAGCATCCTCTTTAATGTCATATTAATATTTTATTCACAAATATGGATAAATATGAAATTTTCATATTCTTTATTTACCCGCGGTGTTACATCCTTCCCCCCTTTTGGAAATTGCGTCCTCGCAATTTTAAAATTGAGCTTTGAAACATCCTTGAAAGTCCCACATCTGAACAAGAGTCGGCAAAACAATCACTTTAAAATAAAGAAAGATAAGTACAGAGGTCACCCGAGTTAACCCATAATAGGATTCCGTGTAGGAAAACATGGAAATGGAAGAAAAAGCAAAGGGTCATGTTCTTGAGGGAGAGTGATAGTAAACATGTCTAGGAAAAAGTTAAACATAAGAAAATCAAAAACTTGTCATGGGTTAAACGGTATTTGATTCCCCAGTAGGAAAAGTTAATAGACAACATTTTGTTTTTAGTTACTTTTTATTGAGGAATTTATTCATAAGGAAACATAATCACTTATCATGTTGACTTTCAACTTTTATTATATTCCTTACACAAACTCATATTTTCTCCAAAAGACGAGTATTTAGGAAGACTTGTTCATATTAAGAGTACTATAATCAACTTCTAGAGAATCACCTAATCCACCAAAGAGAACTATATACTTCTCGTGTCTTTAGGCTTTAACCAAAACCAAAACCAAAAAGGTTAGTACAAGATCAGATAATCCAGAAAAGGATAACCCTTTAAAAAAAATCTATGCTTAATCTCCAAAATTTGTCCAAAAAAACCCAAAGTTCAACGAGGAACATCCGATAAACAATTTTTCCATAAAATTATTCAAAGTAAACCAATCTAAGATTGAAACCCAAATATTTGAAGGATTTAGTCACATAGTCTTCCAAGTTAAATCGTAACATTTATCTCCAAACAACATCAGTTTCTCCTAAAGTCTTGTATTGAAAAGTAATTAACCTAATCACATATCCTCCATGATAGGTTAATCATTTTAAAAAATAACCCAAAATAAACTTACTCTTAATTCATAAAATCATATAACCAAAAAGAATCAGTCAAACTAACCAGGGACTTCACATAGTCCAGTGGTAGGCGATAAATACCAGTCGCACTTTGGTTGTGGGTTCGATTCCCGCAGCTTTGTTCGACGCGACGGGTAGTCCCAGGGTCTGCGTGTTGTCCTTTTTCCAAAACTATATAATTCTCAAATCATTCCCCAAAAAAAAGATAAAATCATCAAAAATAACCATAACATAATTTAACCTCAATTTTATCTAATGCCTTTCACTTGAATCATAACATATAGTAACCCATAATTACCTCAAAAGTAAGGATCATATAAACCCAAATGGTTCTTTATAACTATGTCCACAAAAGAAAAGATAACTATTCCTTGACTAAAATTTGCATATATTAAACATCAGGGTTACACATAATATAAAAAGTCTTCTAATGTAACCCCATCATCAAAAGAGACTTAATACTCTTAAGAATTTCACCATTACTCTTGAAGCCCTTATATGTTTATATCTTACTCATTCAACATTATTCATGACCCATTAACCATTCCTTTCCAACTTATTCCGAAATACCTCTTTCCTACAAACAAAATCATGAATCATATCCTAAGATTCCAAAATAGGAAAACAATATTCATGAAATTATACATACCTTTGATTGGTCATTGTCAGTTTCTTCATCCTCAATCGGAATGGCATTAGGTATTGGTAAATGAATATTTGTACGATCTTGGTGATCTCATTCCCGAAACTTCTTCATAGGACATGTGTTTGCATAATGACCATGCACGCCACATTTAAAACATTCAATTGATCCCTTAGAAATAACTTCTTTCCCTGTCCTCGAGTCAACTAGATGCTTCCTTTTTTCATGGCAGGTTCTTTCTTTATGACCTTCATTTCCACATCTATAGCATATTTCTGTCCCTTTGAAACATTTTACTAGGTGTTTCTTTCCACATCTTTGACACATAGGTTTTTGTACACACTTACCTTTATGATTATTACCTGTAGTTCCTTAGGGATTTTTTTCTCGCATATATGATGCCTTATAGAAATCACCAAGGTTTAGGTGGTCAATCATGACTCCAGATAGTTGGTTGAGGATAAACACAAGAGTTCTCATTGCAGCTCCCATATCATTCAGTTGCTCGCTCAGAAAACTATCACAGTTTCCTTACATCCACCGTTACCTTGGTGCCTGATAGATCCAGCCATTTACTAAAACCAAGAAGGTCAGTGTGAGTATATCAACAAAACCATCATGTACTAAAGAGGAAGATAAACACTAAGATATATTTACTCATTCACTTTATCTAAAAACTATGACTCTTTCTGAAATCCTAACCATTATGGTCATGTCACTTATGCTTAAAGAATACCATAACCTCTAAAGTTATCTAAACTGACCTTTGATACCAACTATAAGGCCCCAGCCTTAAACCTTACTTAATATTGAATTAAATGAGTAATTCAAATTGAGGATCTTTTCAGGTTTAGAGTTTTAGAGAATTAGGACATAACTATTACATCTCAGAAGATTACAAAGTAGTCGCTTCTACTAAAATTTCCATAAAATAAAAACTCTTAAAAAGAAACATGTCTAGTTCCATGTCTTAGGTAGCATTACTTTCCCTTGAACCCATCCTTGACCCTATTCCACGCTAATTCCTGTGAAAAACATTTTTCAAAAACTTGGGATGAGCATAAAAAGCTCAGTAAGAAATACACAAAGAATGAAAACTGTTAGTTTTTCAAAACAACAAGTAAACCATGTATACTTTATCAAAGTAATACTTTTCACCTTTTCGAAGTAGTAAAAACTATTCGTTGAATAAAAGTTCATTACTTACCCTTCTGTAACCAAAATATTACCATAAAACCCATATAAAGATCACATAACATATAAAGGTAACATGGGACATAAACATACTTAAGTGGAATAACCATAAGGTCGACTTCCACACATATCACTTAATGGAATAGCCATTCGGCCAACTTCCATACATACTTAATGGAATAGTCGTACAGCTGACTTCCACACCCAATGCATTGGAGGTTATAACGTAACCACCCATCCTGGTATTCACGGCACCACCCGTCATATGGTTTATCACATAACCACCCGTAAAATGTCCAAGTACCATTATAAAATTATAACACATAAAACCAACATAAAGGAATGATAACATTTCCACATTTCAATCACAATATATCATTTAAATATATTGACATAATATAATCCTTTATCAAAACCATTTTCAATACCAAAATACAAAAAAAATTATATGGTATTTATTTTATTTTAAAAAACATTATGGATTGTTGATGAAGCCAAAGATCAAATAATACTCACGGCGGCGGAAAAGGTCGTTGTCACCGCGTACGTAAAAGAAACATTTTTTTTGTCGTTTAGTAAAAAGCTTCGTAGAAAAAACATTCCTTTTGAATAAACGTAACATTCAAAGGGGTTTATACACCGTATAAAAGAAGGTTGTATATAAAACAAAATATGCTTCAATGAATGGAGATTGAGACGAAGACCCTTACAAAGACGGTATCCTTGGTTTAAGGATAAACAAATTGCATAATTATGTGTGCAAACGAATACACCAAATATAAGTGGATATTAAGTGTAAAACAATCAGAGGTTATTCACACATATTCATAGAACGAGATATTCAAGGAGTACATGTTTATCCCAAAGAATCAAATTTGGGATAAAAAGTTCCCTTGCACAAATTTGACAGCCTAATGGCGTCACTTCAAAATTCAGAAAAAGAGTTGATGAGAGATAAAAAAAGTATCTCATCACTTAAAATTTACATCAATAAGGATATATGAGAACATATACCAACATAAAAATATGTGAGTTAAAATATCCAACAAAAGAATTCTTTTAAAAAGAGGAGGGTGAAAGGTTCCCTTACCGACTTGGGTATCTTTCGAAACATACAACCCATGAAAGAAGGATAATAAATCATTGATGTAAATACTCATAAAAGAAATTATATTACACAAAGATTAGAATAATGGGAAGTACATACACCACTCAAAGGAAATTGTGGGAAATGTAGCATAAATCTCACAGGAATAAAAGTGAGATGATAAATCCCTTACGAAAACTCGGCAGCCTAACGACGCCACTTAAAACTTCCAAAATGGATTGATGAGAGAAAATAGGGTCTCTCATCATATGAACAATAAAAATTACAGTAAGAGTAATATAAAATAACATCCCAATAACAAGAAAGATGAGCTTTAAAAGTAATGACATAAAGAGCGTACTTAAAATGAAAGAGAGGAGTAGGATCCCTTACCTCAGGTCCGACTTGACTCGATCGTTCTTTAACGTCCTGAATAATAAACTTGAGTTAATTTCTACTTGCTTAAGAACCTTTTTCAAGTTAATTATTCCTTTATATCAATTATTGACATGTTATAAACATTATGTAATCATTTAAGTTAATAATGTTTGTTTTGTCGATATTTGGTTCTTAAGTCAAAAGTGGACTTCTTACAATTACATGTTGTTCGTGTGGTCAATGGTTCATTATTTCCAGAATGATATTCATGATTTGGATATCATATATATAATATATATCCAGAATATACATGTATTTATAATATTACATAATCATTTATAGATAAG
This sequence comes from Viscum album, assembly GCA_963277665.1. NCBI lineage: Eukaryota > Viridiplantae > Streptophyta > Magnoliopsida > Santalales > Viscaceae > Viscum > Viscum album. The sequence continues at coordinate 691,566,624 of OY728164.1, forward strand.
AAATGAAATGCACCGTTCATGGAGACGGTAAGCCATACGTACGCATGAACGCTACTTTCATTTCTTTGTCATATTAATGGAATTAAAACTAAATGAGAGGTATGTATACTTTAATTCCAGAATTATATTCATCATTTATATGTAACATAAATTATATATATTCATTATAAATATGTACTTATAATAGTACATTACATTTGGTGATAAGAAATGAAATACACCGTTCATAGAGACGGTAAGCCGTACGTACGCATGAACGCTACTTTCATTTCTATCTCATACATTAATGGAAAGAAATAAAAATAATATAGAGTTATATTATAATTCTAGTATAACATCATATATAATAACTTTAAATCCATCCTTTATATGTCCCACATATGGAATTAATGAATCACATCACTTTGAGGGGGCAATAGTCCGCACTTCCTTAAATGAAGATATCGCATTTACCCATAATGGAAACCATAAAGGTATGCCATAAATGAAAAATACATAAGCTTAAGTAAAACATAAACATATTATATATCATATATAAATATAGTGACATCTTAATGGCCACCTTTGAATGTGTGATATGAGTGTTGAACAAACATCGTTTCGTGAGGCAGAAATTCTCCATCCACAGAAATAGTAAGTTTTTTAACCATTAGATGTAGGTGTGTGTAAGTGTATCTCAAATACTTCTTATAAAAACATCCTAGTATATTTATGATACTTTAGTTGTTACAAAAGAAATGAATAAAAAGAGTTTAGGGGGTTGTAGAGGCAAAATAAAACAAAAGGACTCAAGTGAAGACATTACCTTAAAATCGGGTAACTCCCTTTGGTTTGATCTCAAAGGCTTCCTTGGGAAGAATTCTGCCCAAAGTGAGGCTTCAAGAAGTAATAGAGGGAAGTGGAGGGACAAAATGGGCAGAGTTTGGCCGAGCCAAAGGCTTTGGGATTGTGGGTAAGTAGGTAGAGGTGGGGGCCTTTTATAAGAGGAGAGGAGGGGCACTCTTGTAAAGTTACAAAATGTTACTTTATTTCCAAAGGAGTTTCGGATTTTAAAGTTACCACATTGATGTATTTCGAGTATAAGGTGATAAGGGTTATAAATCCACTCATACAATAGGTTTTGGACATGTGTAGGTCTTAGATATTACATTATCTTTCCATTTTATTTAAATCGTTAAATAATGAGGTCATCGCTGCATCATCATGATGTCATAAATAATTTAATTTATTTAATGTCTAAAAATTATAAAACAAATACAATGATGTATTAAATCTTTTTAGCTTTCCAATGACTATTTATAGTCAAAAATATGACTTGTATAACCCCATGTAAAAATTGTTTTAGTAAAACATCTCATGTTTGTGTCATTTTTACTTTAACATTAAATAAAAAGATATTTATGTCTTTTTCCAACCAAAGTGGATCCATGGGGTCCCCAAGTTGACCCATGTATTTTCTTGGTCTGCCATGACACATCCAATGAGGGTAGGACATGTTTATAGGTCATTTCATTTTATTAAAACATTATTCTTACCTTAAACTACACTAATTACCTCTAATCGCGATTAAAAACTTAATAAGTTACTATTCACCAAAAAATTATTTTTATCCCATTGAACCACATTTTACTTCCTAATGACAACCATGTATGTAGGATTTTTGAAATTCAAAACACAAAGATGACAAAATTTCATAAAAACGGAAAAATCAGTTTTTATAAGTACCACTTAGTGGTTTCACTATTCATCAAAAATTGAGGTTTTTTAGAAAATTATCAAAAATTCACCCTAAGATATATTTGATATTCCGAATTCAAAAATGATGAGTATTTTACAAAATTAAAAACACATAAGTTGCATTAATTAATTTAATAATTAATTCCCGCTGTCAAAACAAATAGCGTGTTTTTATGAAACAAAATGTATCAAAAGATTGACACTAGTTTAAGTCCAATTTCAAAGTGAAATTAATTCCAAAGACCACAATTGGATTAGATGGTAAAAATATATTCTAATTTAACTTTAAAACCAATTAAAAATATAATCTAATCATATAAATAAATTAGATTAAAAATAGGTTTTGAATTAAAATACAACATTTTTCACTATTCATTAAAAATTGAACTTTTTTGGAAAAATACCAAAAATTTACACAAAGTATATTTTGGTGTCTCGATTCTAAAGAAGAATTTTATTTTGTCAAATATAACACATACCATTGTATGAATTTTGATTTAAAAGAGGTTCGCCATCAAAAGGCGGTTAATCGACCTTTTAAAGAATATTAGAATGTTTACGCTTAAAATTGGATTCATTCGCATTTTTAATCCTCTAAAATTTATTGTAAAAAGTAAAAATATTTGAAAAACATATATAATAATTTTGTAGTTATTTATATTCATTCCCGCCATCACAATAGCTAGGCATTAACTACCATTTAAAATAATATTATTTTATTATTAGAGTGCAACGTAAGATTCCCAAGAAACTCGTTGTTGCGTGTTGGGTACGCCATCGAGCATAGCATCCCCTTTAATGTCATATTAATATTTTATTCACAAATATGGATAAATATGAAATCATCATATTCTTTATTTACCTGGGGTGTTACATCCTTCCCCCCTTTTGGGAATTGCGTCCTTGCAATTTTAAAATTGAGCTTGGAAACATCCTTGAAAGTCCCACATCGGAACAAGAGTCGGTAAAACAATCACTTTAAAATAAAGAAAGATAAGTACAGAGGTCACCCGAGTTAACCAATAATAGGATTCCATGTAGGAAAACATGGACATGGAAGAAAAAGAAATGGGTCATGTTCTTGAGGGAGATTGATAGTAAACATGTCTAGGAGAAAGTTAAACATAAGAAAATCACAAACTTGTGATGGGTTAAACGGTATTTGATTCCCAAGTAGGAAAAGTTAATAGACAAAATTTTGTTTTAAGTTACTTTTTATTGAGGAATTTATTCATAAGGAAACATAATCACTTATCATGTTGACTTTCAACTTTTATTAGATTCCTTACACAAACTCATATTTTCTCCAAAAGATGAGTATTTAGGAAGACTTGTTCATATTAGGAGTACTATAATAAACTTCTAGAGAATCACCTAATCCAGCAAAGAGAACTATATACTTCTCGTGTCTTTAGGCTTTAACCAAAACCAAAACCAAAAAAGTTAGTACAAGATCAGATAATCCAGAAAAGGATAACCCTTTAAAAAAAATCTATGCTTAATCTCCAAAATTTGTCCAAAAAAACCCAAAGTTCAACGAGGACCATCCGATAAACAATTTTTCCATAAAATTCTTCAAAGTAAACCAATCTAAGATTGAAACCCAAATATTTGAAGGATTTAGTCACATAGTCTTCCAAGTTAAATCGTAACATTTATCTGCAAACAACATCAGTTTCTCCTAATGTCTCGTATTGAAAAGTAATTAACCTAATCACATATCCTCCATGACAGGTTAATCATTTTCAAAAATAACCCAAAATCAACTTACTCTTAATTCATAAAATCATATAACTAAAAAGAATCAGTCAAAATAACCAGGGACTTCACGTAGTCCAGTGGTAGGTGATAAATACCTGTCGCACTTTGGTTGTGGGTTCGATTCCTGCAGCTTTGTCCGACGCGACGGGTAGTCACACAGTCTGCGTGATGTCGTTTTTCCAAAACTATATAATTCTCAAATCATTCCCCAAAAAAAGATAAAATCATCAAAAATAACCATAACATAATTTAACCTCAATTTTATCTCATGCCTTTCACTTGAATCATAACATATAGTAACCCATAATTACCTCAAAAGTAAGGATCATATAAACCCAAATGGTTCTTTATAACTATGTCCACAAAAGAAAAGATAACTATTCCTTGAATAAAATTTGCATATATTAAACATCAGGGTTACACATAATATAAAAAGTCTTCTAATGTAACCCCATCATCAAAAGAGACTTAATACTCTTAAGAATTTCACCATAACTCTTGAATCCCTTATATGTTGACATCTTACTCATTCAACATTATTCATGATCCATTAACCATTCCTTTCCAACTTATTCCGAAATACCTCTTTCCTACAAACAAAATCATGAATCATATCCTAAGATTCCAAAATAGGAAAACAATAGTCATGAAATAATACATACCTTTGATTGGTCATTGTCAGTTTCTTCATCCTCAATCAGAATGGCATTAGGTATTAGTAAATGAATATTTGTACGATCTTGGTGATCCCATTCCCGAAACTTCTTCATAGTACATGTGTTTGCATAATGACCATGCACACCACATTTAAAACATTCAATTGATCCCTTAGAAATAACTTCTTTCCCTGTCCTCGAGTCAACTAGATGCTTCCTTTTTCCATGGCAGGTTCTTGCTTTATGACCTTCATTTCCACATCTATATCGTATTTCTGTCCCTTTGAAACATTTTCCTAGGTGTTTCTTTCCACATCTTTGAAACATAGGTTTTTGTACACACTTACCTTTATGATTATTACATGTAGTTCCGTAGGTATTTGTTTCTCGCATATATGATACCTTATATAAATCACCAAGGTTTAGGTGGTCAATCATGACTCCAGATAGTTGGTTGAGGATAAACACAAGAGTTCTCATTGCAGCTCCCATATCATTCAGTTTCTCGCTCAGAAAACTGTCACAGTTTCCTTCACATCCACCGTTACCTTGGTGCCTGCTAGATCCAGCCATTTACTAAAACCAAGAAGGTCAGTGTGAGTATATCGACCAAACCACCATGTACTAAAGAGGAAGATAAACACTAAGATATACTTACTCATTCACTTTATCTAAAAACTATGACTCTTTCTGAAATCCTAACCATTATGGTCATGTCACTTATACTTAAAGAATACCCTAACCTCTAAAGTTATCTAAACCGACCTTTGATACCAACTATAAGGCCCCAGCCTTAAACCTTACTTAATATTGAATTAAATGAGTAATTCACATTGAGGATATTTTCTAGTTTATAGTTTTAGAGAATTAGGACATAACTATTACATCTCAGAAGATTACAAAGTAGTCGCTTCTACTAAAATTTCCATAAAATAAAAACTCTTAAAAAGAAACATGTCTAGTTCCATGTTTTAGGTAGCATGACTTTCCCTTGAACCCATCCTTGACCCTATTCCACGCTAAGTCCTGTAAAAAACATTTCAAAACTTGGGATGAGAATAAAAAGCTCAGTAAGGAATACACAAAGAATGAAAACTGCTAGTTTTTCAAAACAACAAGTAAACCATGTATACTTTATCAAAGTAATACTTTTCACCTTTTCGAAATAGTAAAAACTATTCGCTGAATAAAAGTTCATTACTTACACTTCTGTAACCAAAATATTACCATAAAACCCATATAAATATCACATAACATATAAAGGTAACTTGGGACATAAACATACTTAAGTGGAATAACAATAAGGTTGACTTCCACACATATCACTTAATGGAATAGCCATTCGGCCAAATTCCATACATACTTAACGGAATAGTCGTACGGCTGACTTCCATACCCAATGCATTGGAGGTTATAACGTAACCACCCATCCTGGTATTCACGGCACCACCCGTCATATGGTTTATCACAAAACCACCCGTAAAATGTCCAAGTACCATTATAAAATTATAACACATAAAACCAACATAAAGGAATGATAAAATTTCCACATTTCAATCAGAATATATCATTTAAATATATTGACACAATATAATCCTTTATCAAAACCATTTTCAATACCAAAATACAAAAAAAATGTATATGGTATTTATTTTATTTTAAAAAACATTACGGCTTGTTGAGGAAGCCAAAGATCAAATAATACTCGCGGCGGCGGAAAAGGTCGTTGTCACCGCGTACGTAAAAGAAACTTTTTTTTTTGTCATTTAGTAAAACGCTTCATAGAAAAAACATTCCTTTTGAATAAACGTAAAAGTCAAAGGGGCTTATACACCGTATAAAAGAATGTTGTATATAAAACAAAATATGCCTCAATGAATGGAGATTGAAACGAAGACCCTTACAAATACGGTATCCTTGGTTTAAGGATAAACGAATTGCATAATTATGTGTGACAAATGAATACACCAAATATATGTGGATATTAAGTGTAAAACAATCAGAGGTTATTCACACATATTCATAGAATGACATATTCAAGGAGTACATGTTTATCCCAAAGAATCAAATTTGGGTTAAAAAGTTCCCTTGCAAAAATTTGACAGCCTAACGGCGTCACTTCAAAATTCAGAAAAAGAGTTGATGAGAGATAAAAAAAATTATCTCATCACTTAAAATTTACATCAATAAGGATATATGAGAACATATCCCAACATAACAATATGTGAGTTAAAAGACCCAACAAAAAGAAGTCTTTTAAAAAGAGGAGGGTGAAAGGTTCCCTTACCGACTTGGGTATCTTTCGAAATATACACCCCATGAAACAAAGTCAATACATCATTGATGTAAATACTCATAAACGAAAGTATATTACACAAATAGTAGAATAATGGGAAGTACATACACCACTCAAAGGAAATTGTGGGAAATGTAGCATAAATCTCACGGGAATAAAAGTGAGATGATAAATCCCTTACGAAAACTCGGCATCCTAACGACGCCACTTAAAACTTCCAAAATGGATTGATGAGAGAAAATAGGGTCTCTCATCATATGAACAATAAAAATTACAGTAATATTAATATAAAATAACATCCCAATAACAAGAAAGATGAGCTTTAAAAGGAATGACATAAAGAGCGTACTTAAAAAGAAAGAGAGGAGTAGGATCCCTTACCTCGGGTCTGACTTGACTCAATCGTTCTTTAACATCCTGAATAATAAACTTGATTAAATTTATACTTGATTAAGATCCTTTTTCAAGTTAATTATTCCTTTTATATCAATTATTGACATGTTATAAACATTATGTAATCATTTAAGTTAATAATGTTTGTTTTGTCGATATTTGGTTCTTAAGTCAAAAGTGGACTTCTTACAATTACATGTTGTTCGTGTGGTCAATGGTTCATTATATCCAGAATGATATTCATGATTTGGATATCATATATATCATATATATCCAGAATATACATGTATTTATAATATTACATAATCATTTAGAGATAAGAAATGAAATGCACCGTTCATGGAGACGGTAAGCCGTATGTACGCATGAACGCTACTTTCATTTCTTTGTCATATTAATGGAATTAAAATTAAATTAGAGGTATGTATATTTTAATTCGAGAATTATATTCATCATTTATATGTAACATAAATTATATATATTCATTATAAATATGTAATTATAATAGTACATTACATTTGGGGATAAGAAATGAAATGCACCGTTCATGGAGACGGTAAGCCGTACGTACGCATGAACGCTACTTTCAATTCTATCTCATACATTAATGGAAAGAAATAATAATGATATAGAGGTATATTATAATTCCAGTATAACATCATATATAATAACTTTAAATCCATCCTTTATACGTCCCACATATGGAATTAACGAATCACATCACTTTGAGGGGGCGGTAGTCCGCACTTCATTAAATGAAGATATCGCGTTTACCCATAATGGAAACCATAAAGGTATGCCATAAATGAAAAATACAGAAGCTTAAGTAAAACATAAACATATTATATATCATATATAAACATATTGACATCTTAATGGCCACCTTTGAAGGTGTTATATGAGTGTTGAACAAACATCGTTTCGTGAGGCAGAAATTCGCCATCCACGGAAACAGTAGGTTCTTTTACCATTAGATGTAGGTGTGTGTAAGTGTAGCTCGAATACTTCTTATAAAAACATCCTAGTATATTGAAGATACTGTAGTTGTTACAAAATAAATTAATAAAAAGATTTTAGGGGTTTGGAGGGGCAAAATAAAACAAAAGGACTCAAGTGAAGACATTACCTTAAAATCGGGTAACTCCCTTTGGTTTGAGCTCAAAGGATTCCTTGGGAAGACTTCTGCCCAAAGTGAGGCTTCAAGGAGTAATAGAGGGAATTTGAGAGACAAAATGGGCAGATTTTGGCCGATCCAAAGGCTTTGGGAGTGTGGGTAAGTAGGTAGAGGTGGGGGCCTTTTATAAGAGGAGAGGAGGGGCACTCTTGTAAAGTTACAAAATGTTACTTTATTTCCAAATGATTTTCGGATTTTAAAGGTCCCACATTGATTTCTTTCGAGGATAAGGTGATATGGGTTATAAATCCACTCATCCAATAGGTTTTTGACATGTGTAGGTCTTATATATTACATTATCTTTCCATTTTATTTAAATCGTTAAATAATGAGGTCATCGCTACATCATCATGATGTCATAAATAGTTTAATTTATTTAATGTCTAAAAATTATAAAAAAAATAAAATGATGTAGTAAATATTTTTAGCTTTACAATGACTATTTATAGTCAAAAATATTACTTGTATAACCCCATGTAAAAATTGTTTTAGTAAAACATCTCATGTTTCTGTCATTTTTACATTAACATTAAATAAAAAGGTATTTATGTCTTTTTCCAGCCAAAGTGGATCTATGGGGTCCCCAAGTTGACCCATGGATTTTCTTGGTCGGCCATGACACATCCAATGAGGGTAGGACATGTGTCTAGGTCATTTCATTTTATTAAAACATTATTCTTACCTTAAACTACACTAATTACCTCTAATCACGATTAAAAACTTAATAAGTTACTATTCACCAAAAAATTATTTTTATCCCATTGAACCAAATTTTACTTCTTAATGACAACCGTGTATGTCGTATTTTTTAAATTCAAAACACAAAGATGAAAAAATTTCATTTAAATGGAAAAATCAATTTTTATAAGTACCACTTAGTGCTTTCACTATTCATCAAAAATTGAGGTTTTTCAGAAAATTACCAAAAATTCACCCTAAGCTATATTTGCTATTCCGAATTCAAAAATTATGTCTATTTTAAAAAATTCAAAACACATAAGTTTCATTAATTAATTTAATAATTAATTCCTGCTGTCAAAACAAATAGTGTGTTTTTATGAAACAAAATGTATCAAAAGATTGACACTAGTTTAAGTCCAATTTCAAAGTGAAATTAATTCCAAAGACCACAATTGGATTAGATGGTAAAAATATATTCTAATTTAACTTTAAAACCAATTCAAAAGATAATCTAATCATATAAATAAATTAGATTAAAAAGAGGTTTTGAATTAAAATACAACATTTTTCACTATTCATTAAAAATTGAACTTTTTTGGAAAAATATCAAAAATTTACACAAAGTAAATTTTGGTGTCCCGATTATAAAGAAGAATTTTATTTTGTAAAATATAACACATACCATTTTCAAAATTTTGATTTAAAAGAGGTTCGCCATCAAAAGGCGGTTAATCGACCTTTTAAAGAATATTAGAATGTTTACGCTTAAAATTGGATTCATTCGCATTTTTAATCCTCTAACATTTATTGTAAAAAGTAAAAATATTTGAAAAACATATATAATAATTTTGTAGTTAGTTCTATTCATTCCCGCCATCACAACAGCTAGGCGTTAACTACCATTTAAAATAATATTATTTTATTATTAGAGTGCAACGTAAGATTCCCAAGAAACTCGTTGTTGCGTGTTGGGTACGCCATCGAGCATAGCATCCCCTTTAATGTCATATTAATATTTTATTCACAAATATGGATAAATATGAAATTTTCATATTCTTTATTTACCTGGGGTGTTACAAGGAGGGTTTATCTAAATAATTTTTTAACTGTGACTAGAGGTTTACAGACATAGTTTACCCAGAATCTCAATTAATTTTATTTAAATAATGTTAAGAATAAATGAATTCCTATTTTGTGGAATAATATGTATTCATGTATAGTCAATCATAGAGATTTAATATTGATATATTGAAGTTCAGTAAATTTAGGTTTAACATTATCTCCTGTTTATTTATTCTCAAGGTAATAAATAATTATTTATTTATTCACAAATTCAATGAAAAAAATAATAATTTCTTTTATTTACATAAATTATTATTAAAATATACACTAATTTATATGTTTTGGTGAATACAATATTTTATGGGATTATTTGGATTGAATATAATAATCCATTGAAAAACATCTATTTTATTTAATATCATTTAAATAAATATTAATTTCAATTTCTATGAAATGATAAGAAATATACTGCAAGTCAAGGAATATAAAAATATTATTAGTAATAATAGTATTTAATAAGTTGAATGAATTTGAATAAATAATTATATATGATAAGTTGTGTAAATATTAATATTTAACCCTAAATATATATTCTTCCATATATAACTTTTTAAGTAATACATTATTTACATAATTGGAGCTCCTCCATAATTTTCTCTGATACAGTGGTGAAAATACACCCTTCATCCCTCTCATGAACATAGAATGAAAAATAGATATTATTGTGATAGACATTGAAATATTTTATGCACACGAATATTTTTTATAGAACTCCATGTTTAAATAATTCCAATTATAGATTAATTGATAATGTTTGGATACATCATGAAAAATCCTTTCTTAGATTTTCCACAATAGTGAAAACATGATATGAGTTAAATTTGATATTAATCAGGGATATTTTCATGAATGAGGTCATTTTTATTTATTCTAATTGTTAATTAAATATAAATGATAATCTCAATATATTCATAGGCGTTTTAATAAAATTTTCTAATACTATTCATTGATATCTTTGAAAAAATAGGACTTGTAACCCTTGTGACACATTAACTATTAATGGAATGTACCATAGTTGTTGGTAGTTCTAAATTTTACATCAATGATTTTTTAATATAGATGAATGTATTTGAGTTGTTTATCAGTATATACTAGTTTGTGATATGTTATTACAACATAGACTTCTATAATCAACATGTTTTATTGAAACCACATGTAGGAGGTAGTTACTTCCATACAAGAGAGTGGAATTTACATGCAGTTCATTATGCACATAACCATTAGTTGATAGGTTGGATTGCATCCCATGATTCTAGTCCTAAGTTGTATGATGGGGAGAGGTAAACAGATTCTTTCCATTGGATTCTTATCAGCTCAATGAGGTGTTTCCCAATTATATCTCAAGGGTACTAATTAATTGGGACATCTATGTTACTATTATTCTTATATTGGGTGTAGATAACATTTACATTCCACCTTGTAGGATTTATCCTAAAGAGATAAAAGAGATTAAGGATAAGTTATAGGACCATTAGGTTGAGGTATTTTTATAGATGATAAAATCTCCTTGGGGTTGACCAATTCTATTCTCCAACAACATAAACTCATTTCCATGTTTTGAGGAATTGTTTTAATAATTTTAGAGGAACGTGAATAAAATATGACACGGGTTTTAGGTTGGTTCACTATAAAATGAGGTGAGAAAATCATAAATACATTACACTACCTTCAGGAGTTGGTATGGTCAGATTATGTATTTGGTTAAGTTGTTAAATATTAAGAATATGTAGATGGTATTTTTGGAATTGATGAACGTTGTATTCCATCTATATGTGGAAACATTTGATCTATTTTTTGGACATAATTACCACATATAATAACTAATGGTAGAATCAAACATCATGTTTCAATATCTTTTATGGAATACATAAGGATTATAATATTTATGCAATTCATTTCAATAGATTTTTTTTGATTACATGAACTTATTTGGACATATTATTTCTAGGTCTTAAGTATTAAAAAATCTATAAAGGTTAGGGTTATATTTTTGTTCTTGAATGGAAAGAATGGATTCAGGATTCAACACCTTTAGGGTTTGACTATATATTACTAGAATATTTATCAACGTATTAATTTTTTTGTGCCAATGATAGGCCTGACCAATGAGGGAGTTGATTTCATCTTGCATGATTCTTGTGATATATTTTTTTAGGACATAAAGATGAAATTTACTATCACACAAATATGAACCATACATTATCTAGGATGTTAGTACACTATTTATTTTGATTCTTCATGAGCTTAGTTGGAAGATGTTTTGATGCAAGGTGGTCAAGTGGATTCTTATTGGACCTAAATGATAAGGCATCATGATCAAAATTAATATCCATGTTTTATATCGACCCCCAGTTGTAAAATCCTTGAGTTTTTATAAGAATTACATGTTGGGTGATAGGTTCATGGTGTATATTGACCATTTACTAGTTAGATACATATTCTCTCAATGGGACATCATCCTTTACTAGAATGTTTTTTGTCACGTATCTAAAGTAATTTGACCATGAGTTGGTGTATACACATGGTAAGTGTAATGTAGTTTCAAACTCATTGACCTAGAATATACATACATAGGTGGTTTGGGAGTCTAGAAGTGAGTTGAATATGATGCAATTTTTTCATAGATAAATTTGGATGTTTGGGAGTACCATGGTCGATAGAATATTACATCATTATACATGGATTCTTCACATCATAGAAAGAAATTAGTATAAACAATAAAAACTAAAAGGTTTTTCCATGATGGAAAATTTATATGGTAGCGACAAACTACTAGATCAGATCATTGAACATGAAGAGATTCTCTATATCCATAGTTATGTCTTGGTTCCAATGATCATTCATGACTTGCTAATGAAAGACTCTCATGAATTATTATGGTCCATTCACCCATGAAATAGCAATATATACCATGATATATGGTGGAAATACTAGTAGCATGGGTTAAAGAGAGACCTAGAGGGCCTATATATATGGTTCTTCACATGTCAATATGTGAATGTTAAGAACTAGAGGAAAACTATACTTCTAAAACAATTTCCCATTACTTAGTGTAAATGGGATGTTGTGATTATGGATTTTTGTGATGGGATTTTCAAGGAAACCCTATGGTACTGATTCCATATAGTTGATTGTGTGTTAGAATATAAAAATAATTCATTTAAGATACCTTTTCAGATGATGAGCTGGTTTAGATCAATGTATTAGAGATAGTGAGCATAAACATGGTTCATTATAGTGTTGTTTTGAAATGGGATTTTCATTTTAAATTGTTCTATATTTATATATTTATAATATTGCATGGTATACTTGTGAACTAGATCACTTTCTATCATATGTAGATAGATTGGTTGTCAAGTTTTACTATTCATATGATAGAGGACACACTAAGATAATGTATCCTCAATTTTATATTTTTTTTGTAAACCAAATTTTCTCTTGTAGATTTCCCCTATAATAATAGATATTTTTCATCAATTCTGAAAGTTCCCTACTAGCACATATACGAAGATTCATGTCATTTGACTATATATTTTTTGGAAGAAAGGGAATCAATGAATGTTGTGATGAGTCTTATATTTGAGTCTTTAGAGTGTATTTAGTTGATTTATAAATAGATAGGAACTACCCATTGTAGGTATAGGTCTTATATCAACTAGAGTCATCATTTTGTTTTTTTTTTGAGGTGGGTGACAATGTGTTTTTATGAGGTTCAAAACTTTTAGTTCATCATGGTGTTCTGAGTTAATGAAAATTGTTAGGTAGGTTTGTTAGGCCATTTAAAGTCATATAGATAATTGTTCTAGTGGAATAATTTTATTTTATCCCTTATTATTTTAGTACTATAAGATATGTATTCCATATATCATATTTATGAAAGTACTTCCCAATCCTATTCCATATAAATGATACAAATTAGGTCAAATATAATTCTAACATGCCATTTGATTAAAATTCATCTTTTCTAGTGGATCATTGTGAGAACAATTTTAATGGGATGAAAATTCCTCCTATTTTGGTGTAGTGAATAAATATATAAATATTGGATAAACATGGGAGTGGGAGTCTAATAAGTAGACATAGTGGATATAGTTATTTCCCTATGAGGACCTATGATGGTTTGGAGTGAAACTCTGGTAAAAACTATTATATGATGGGAGGTTTTGAGACCCTATCAAATCTTAAAGTTTTATTTTTTAACCAATTTTAGTTTCAATTTTATGAGTTATTTTTATTTTGATAATGTTTTGGGAGTGATTATAGAGGAATATACTAGGCCTCGCATTGGAAACGATTAACTAAAGGTAAGTTATGGTGTCATTTGAAGGCATCCTTCCATGATGGAATCAATAGTAGGTCGACTCTCTATCTATAGTTATTTGTTCTTTAATCCATTAATGGGATGTTTTTTAGGTTTTCCACATTAATCATAGAGTAATGAGATTCAATTAAATGGGTATTATAAATTATCCATCATGTGTTGTATCCAGCTACACATCCCTAGGGTAATCCTCTCTTCCCAGTGGTGTTCTTCCACATTCATTGATTGAAGATCATATCATTAATTAAGATAGTGATATAATGGTAAGGATAACACCATGTATTAGTCCTTTATCTATTTATTTATTTTTCAATAATTCCTGACATATTATTATCTATCATAACACATTTAGTGATTTTACTAATTTTTATATTCTATCCATTTGATCCTAAATCAAATGCCAATTATCAAAAAATGGGGTTCAATGAGTCCAATAAAATTGTCCTGGAATATATAACTTAGTGTCTCTCTATTTTTACTTGTGCATGTGGTATTCATTTACACTGATATAATATGTTCACAACATTGAAACATAATTACTTTTTATGTTGTCTTAATTATTTATATTGAACCTTTCTATAGCCAAAAGTTCCTTGATGGAAGGTTTATACCCGAACTATGGCCATCCCATGAGGTGTGATTTACATTAAAATATTGAAATGGGAATTATGAATTGGTGTTAGGGGTTTTTTGGACATGATCTAGTGACTATGTGAGTAATTAGGTAGCCTATTTAATATAATAGGATCTATTATATATTCCTTTTATATGATCCATTAAATCATTAAATTATTTCATCAAATAAATGAATGTTTCTATTGATATAAAAAACCATAGACACAATCCCTAGTTAAAACATTTCTATTTTGACCAGTAATGACTTAGATATTCCCTACAGATTCATCTTGATGACTATTAACATGGAATCGAATAGGTAAACCCCTTGAATTGGATTGATATCCAATTACTCTGTATTTGTTTGATATACTACCACAATACGACCTTGAGCTACTGACTCGAAATGCCTGAGATATACTCCATAGATTCTTCCTTGGTCCTAGTGATGTAAAATTCCTTATACATGATCTATGGATATATACCTGGGCCCAGGGAAGTATAATGGGTTATTCAATCTCCATGTATTTTTAAATGGTCCTTGAAATTTGATATTCCATGATTATTCTCCTTAAATATTTCTCTGATCCATTTCACATGGTGTAGTGTGATGAGAGATATCATTCACTAGTTGAATTAGGAATGGTTATTACAGGGTACCACCCATTAATCTATGGATAAAAAGTTTCTAGTTTAAATCCTTTCATTTTTTTATCATGTACATCATCATACAATTTTTCATACCCCAGGTATATCATTAAACACTATTTTCAGAGGCCTACTAAGTTGTACTCACACCCTCATCTGGATTCCATTATATGTAATTTCTATTTATTTTTTACTATTGTTATGATATAATATTATTTTATAGTCTTATCATAGTTACACTATATACCATCACTACTATTCATAATACTCTGGAATATGGGGATGATTACATGAGGTCATGTTACTCTTCTCTCCAATTATTTTTTACTATGCCAAGATGTGACAATCATGTTTTTATTAAATGTATACAATCATGAATTGTATGATATGTTTTGAGATTATACATTTCAAATGTATAAATTATGGATGGAAAATATAAAAATAATAATAAACATTATATGTAAGCATAGAACATCAGAAATTAAAAAAATGCTTAATATCATAGTACTTGAAGAAGATGGAATTATATGTATCAATGAGATACATAACTAATATTACATTAGATGATTTTAATATCACATTATATTAGTTTTAAGGATATATGAAATAGAATCTTACTGATGTTGATGGAATCCATATTTATAAATATTGAGTATGTTTTGGCTTCTATTGCTGTTACAGAATATGTATAAAATAATCAATGATTTTTTCCTGGTCATGGGTTTTTAGGGAAATAGTAATGTATTATAATTATATATATTTTATGAAAATATAAAAACAATGGTACAAGCCTATATTTAATATTTATTAAAGAGGATAAAAATATATACTCTGGGATATTATTTCTTATTATTTCTTCTCAAAGAAGTGATGTAACTTTAATAAAATTATCCACATAGAAAATGTGTTTGACCTAGTAACTGAATCCATACGTTAGAAAAAGTGTAAACCTAGTGTTATATCTTGTGGGTTAAAATTATTAGTAGTATGCCCTAGAGGATTTGTGAGTCTATTATAGTTAATTGTTTAGAACCAACTAGACTTATTCTCTTGATAACTCAACCATAAATAAATATGTTTTCATATAATTTCTATTCTTATTCATAACATTAATGTGATAAGTTCCTTTTAATATTAATCACATCAATGGGTATACTATTCTACATTGTATTAGATTATATAAATGATATAATATTATTCTTTAATAAGACTTATTTTATAGAAAAAACAATATTAAAAGAAAAAATATTACATTTTATTATAAAGTGATTGATGCTCGTAAGATATTTATAATTCATCCCATGAGACTCTCAATCATTAATATCGAATAAGGTAGGTAATGAGGACAGATACTCCAATTATAAATCTACATGTTTTTTGGTCATTATATATTCATATATAAAAATGTGTGTATTGGGTCTTTGACTTTAGGGTATTATTAATATGTATAATAAATCACATATATTTATTTGTAGATAAAAACCATAATGACATATTCTCATGTTGATGTATAATTTGTAATGTGAATTCTAAATGATATGAAATTAATTGAATTTCTAAAAGAAATATTTTAGCATTAGATATTCATATAAGATTATATCTATATTCCATTGATTGAAATATAAATCGCTTACAATATCAATGTATATATTGTTTATGTAAAATGAATTTATGAAATTTAAAAAATGAAAAATAAATCGTATATAGTGATTACACTAATAAGTATTTTTATTGATGAAATGTTGAGTGTAAAATGGATTATATTACATATCTATGTTTTTTGAATGGTTTTTTTAGTTATAATATTAACGTGTTTCTAATTTTGTGTCTTGATGTGCTTCTAGATACAGATCTGTGACATTAGATAAGTTCAAATATGTCCATTGATAAATAGTCCTCAATGGATATATAGTAATTGTGTCAATAATTTCATTAGAATCTATTAAATTTAATATTACCAATAAATTGATTCCCATCTTCTGGAATAGTATTTATCAACTAATTATTATCATATATAAAAAATCATCAGACATTCGATTATTGAATAAATCTGTATTTAATTTTACCGATTTTTTATCTATTCATGTGACAGTAAATAAATTTTTATTTATTCACTAGATTATCTATTAAATTAATATAAATTTTTATTTAATTATATTTATGTTAAAATAAACTGTTACTCACATATTTAGTGAACATAATATTGTATTGGAGGATATGGAATGAGTTTAATAATTGATTGAAAATGATATATATTAATTATTATCATTTATATAAATATTAAATAACTTATTAAATAAATAATATTAAATAATTTTCATTTCATGGAACATAAAAATAATAACATCAAAAATAACAATAAAAAGAAAAATAAGAAATACAATAATAATAATAGACATGGATCATAAACTAAAATATATAATTATATATTTTCTATTGTTAATTAACATTATTTAACACTACAAAATAATTATACATTATATAATTCTCATTGTTATATGTGTTCTACATTATGGATAGACATATTGAATTCCCTAAATCCTAGATTATAAAATCTTTCATTACTCCACCTCAAGAACATAGAGAGAACAAGAGATATTAGTGTTAGTGATGATGAATGATGTAAAGACCTTGACTATTTCTTGATCAAAATATTATAATCCATGATTCAAAGATCATGTGGATATTAAAATATTGGAATCATCACATTTATTATCCATTGTAATGAAAACCTAATAAGAGTGAAAATAAAAATACATTAAGGAGAATCAAAATAACTTGTTAATTTTTTTACTTTAATTAATTATAAATTAGATATACCTGATTATCTCTAGAAATTTTATGGCGTGTTCATAATTTTCATTGTATATTATTTGTTCATATTAATATAAAATATCAAATGTTCATACCCCTGATGTTTTTACATCACCTTGGGACCTTCAAGTGTAATCAATGTGGTGATATTATTATTTATAATCATTTATGATTTATTTTATCTATCTAATGTAATGGTTTGATTTTATTCATTTTCATATTTTTTGAGTCAAAAAGTTGAGATGACTTATTAATTTGAGTTTATATAGCTTGGAATGATCCATGAAAATAGAAATAATTCTTGAAGATCATATCTATATGTTCCATGGTTACTGGCTGAATCATACATTTTTATGATAGGTAATGTTATGTCAAACAGCGTGCAATACGTTTTTCACAAAATAACGAAAAAAATGTGAATCAATCCACATTGTGTGGGTCATTATATTGTTTCTTCATTTTTTGTTTACTGACTAGAAGTATGAACTATATGAAATGTATCTTATACGTTCATTACATGTACTCTTCACATGAATTATGAAAGCTTAAAATTTATAGAGATTTTTTATGAATGTTATGAGGTGTAATTAAACATCACATATTGAATTCCAACATAGATAAGAAATATTCATAGACTACATGGTGTGTAGATAGCATGTTAACACCATTTTCTATGTTTCTTTATTGACTAGGTATACACATAGTTATTTTAAGTGTGAAACATTGGTTTAAAACATTTAAAATTTTATTTCATAAAATCTTCAATTACATGAAGTGTAATTTTCATCACATTTATTGTGAACTCAACACACTCAGAAAATGGTAAAAAGTCAAATATATTTATTTAGTTTTATGATCTCATGCACACTTTGAAGGTTGTACATTTTGATGACACTATAATATAATCCTAGTATATCATGACATAAAATGTTAGTCGGAATGCCATGTAAGCATACAGTACATGACACAGACCATACGCACCAATTATTATAAGACATGTCGAACGATATAACAAACCATGTAAATGTTAAATTCTTGAAATTAAATTTAATATAACAAAGATAGTACAAGATGTGTGGCCTTTGTAGTACATGTCATGTAATTAAATTATTTTAAATGCAAAATTAAATTTATTTAATATTAACTAACTAGATTATTGAAATTTATAATGATTTTTTAAAATGATACAATTTAAGATATATAATTAATTTATTAATTAGTTTATTGACATAAAAATTCCTTTCAATATATCTAAAAAATAATTATTTAAATTTTACTCAAGAAATAAAAAAATCCAATTTTCATTTGATATTGTAGAAGATCCTGACCTTTAACGTAGTGGTGTATAAGTGGTATATATTCATTTAATTTAATTACTTATTAAATAGTTTTATCTTATATTTATTATTATATTAAATATTATTATATGTGAATAATCCACCACAACATTATTATGTGTTTGTATGTGAATCCATGGATTATTTTATGTATCCCTAAACCCATATTACCCTTATCCTATTTGTAAATAAATATTTTAATGGATAGAGTTCCCAAAATAAAGAATACAGTTTAGGACCAAAACTAAGATGAATCTAACCAAGGATATATATTTATATATATGATAATAATGGGTGTTGAAACTTGAGCCATATTGAGGCTCAAGATATTACTCCTATAGGGTTATGATTGGTTGACGAGTATATGATAATCTAATTAGTAGATAAACTCCCATGTTCATATCATGGCCTTATTTAATTTCTTCATTTCATTGTCATTTATTTATTTATGTGATTCTTATTTGATTTTTATTATTAAGTGAGATAATATTATTTAAATAAATTAAAAAAATATTATTTAAAAGTAAATAGAATGTGTACGATATATTTTATCAAGCATAATTCATAAATTATGTATGTTTCTACATAAAATAATTAAAATATATATAGTTTATAAAATATGTAATATTATACAAATTAAATTTATTTGAAAATTATATTACTATAAATGGTAAATTATTTATGTATGATAAATATAAAATTAAAAAGAATGTGGGTAGTAAAATAATTGAAATTAATACATAAGTTGAATTTAAAATCCTCAACTAGAATATAATATCTTTAACATGTATTCCATTAATTATTTTTTGTTAAAACCATAGCCAATTATTTTATCTCACCATAATTGAGGGGTTTTTTGGATATTTCTATATTCTTAATATAGATAATTGGTTGACTTAACTATATTGGTATTAATTGAAATTACCATAGTTTGCTTAATAAAACTTTTAAGGTACATTTCATGAAAATCAAGTGTAAAACATCATGATTGGGAATGTTATTCAACAAATCAAGGTTTCTAACCTAATACAGTTTGAATAAAAAGCCAACCTAAATATCATTAAGTAATTTTACGCACCATAATATGGGTCATGGGAAGAAAAATAGTGATCTATTCCACTAAAATAACCATGTTACTATAAATGTTTTATTCTAGTGGTCAGGGATATTGGGATTTGATAATATAGAGGTAGAAATAATTAAATTATAATTTAGGCCATACTAAGTAATCAAGATAAAGTACTAAAATATACATTTTTTGTTATAGATAGTTGTATGTAAATCAATCAGGAGATCCATGTGATCATTTTTACACAAGGAAAATTCACACACTAGAACAAATTTCCATTGTTGGTGCAGCTTATTCCACACTTTACTATTTTTAAACACTATATAAGTGCGAGAATACACTAATCATTTTTAGTATTCTCAAAGATCAAGTGTGGGTGATAAGGATACCTATTTTAGCCACATAGAATATGATTAAAACGTTTATTTCATATTGTTTTAGATATTTATAGAGTGGTAAAGATATAATATAAAAAAATAATTCACAAACCAGGATGAATCATCTCTTTGATACTGAAAATGAGACCAAGAGTTAGAATAAAAATGAGATTGTTATAGCATTGTAAAAGTCTAAAATATTACATGTATAACTATATAGTAATTATATACTCACGATGATGAGGTATATCTACAAATTAATTGTGATAGCCTTCCATGTGGATAATTAATTTTCCTCAAATATCCTTCCTTCATCCACTCAATAATGATTGTACCTATTCAACAAAAATAATAAAATTAACTATATGTGGAATGAACACAAAAATATTTTTCCTACGGTTTTCCATGTTGATAAAAATAGTGGTAAACTTTTATGAAGTCACGAGTGAGAAAGAAATCACCTAAAAGGCTAAAATGACTATGAAAATATTAATATTAATGATTACTTCTCAACATCCTTTAAAAAAGAAAACGTGAAAAAAAATTAAGAGTAATTGTCATTAGGATGTTCAATTAATATATGCCACATAATAAAATAGGAATATTAATATCAATGAAATGATGATGAATAATTAAAATATAATAATTTTGGAACATTCACTATTGTATGTAATATTTCTACTTTTATTATTATGTATTAAAAAATATGTGATTAATATATTTTTATCTAAATATAATAACTAAGGATGATATGAATGGGTAAAATAAAAATAATTCAAAATTAGTTTTATGATGGATATTTATCCATAAATTAGTGATGATCAAAACATTACATTACTGAATGGAATGTTTCATGTTTCTAATGAATATTGTTGTTTTATTATGCGTTATTCGAAACCTTTACCTCAATGTCTTGTTTTAGACACAACAATACATTATATCTGGTCTTAAATGAATGCTGTTATGGTATACCATATATAATTAATAATTTATTTATACCTGAATCCCAAATGTCAAATATTTTAAATTAATTATTACTATTAAAATATAGAAGTCAAATTATACACATTTCTTTCCAGAAGATTCTTTTTCAAGGAAAAAAATTGAATGTAAAGAATTTAACTATATGGGTGTATAGACTCTTTAGAGATAAAAATATAGGTATTTCATGTGTTTACTTATAAATTTTTACCACAAAGATACTTTGGTAAATTAAATAATATACATTTAAAAATATTATAGAATAATTTAATCTAAATATTTGTGAACTATTTCTAATATATGATAGAGGTAAATTCATATGCTACATTAAATTTCTTTAGGTTGTTTTTGGATTGTAATTTGAATTTTATAATATTATTGGTAAAATATAAGAGAAGCTTAGAGTGGGAGAGCCAAATAATATTTTACCAAAAAATTTGTCGACCATTTAAATATATAGTTGAGTTATTCTAAAAATTTTCATTACCTTATAAACATAAGTGTAATGATACTAGTAAATGTAGGATTAAATATGAGTCTTATATTTATTGAATGTCTTCCATTATTACATTAGAGGTATGTTTCTAAAATAGAAGTATTTAAACACAACCTTATGCCAATTATAATATATAATGGACATCATATATGTTATAATATTTTAGAAGTAAATTACATAAAAATCCTTTATATTTTATTGTGAAACATTTATTAAGGTCAATTTTATAAACATACATAAATATTTTAAATAGATCATTATCTCATTATTTAGTGATTTATTAATAATAAAATTAATGATCATTTTACTTATCCCTATAAATAGTATATTCTTATAGGATATTTCTATATTTGTAGAAGAAAATAATTATTTTAAAAGTATTTATTATTTATTTTTATTTTTATTTTTTTTTGATATTTTCTAATACCACTTTTAAGGAAAAGTGGGAACTGAACACCACAAGTTTCAATACCACATCCCGCCATCACCACAAAGCATTTCAAATTCAAAAACCCGAACATAGACCGCTTTCCAGATCCGCGAATCACCCGTCATCATTTCCGAAGCCACCTCGAGACTGCCGACGTCGAAAACATCATCCAGTCAACTACCAGTCCCCATTATCACCATGTGCCTCGAAACAACCACTGCTGTCATCGTCACCAGAGCACACTGTCGTCGCCGGAGCACCATCACCGGCGGATCCAAAAGACATCATCGACTTCACCAGAAAACGCCACCTTCACCATTCCAACGTCTTCGAGACGGAAAGCCCAGCATACTCCCCCTCGGCATCAGCTTCAGCATCACCACCCCACAGACATTAATCCATTCGCAAAACCACATCCGACGTCGTCGAACAAACACCATCATCACCTCCTTCATCAACGATGAGAGCCGCAACCCACACGCCCAGAAAACGGACGAAAACACCATTTCACAACAAAAGGCAAACATCACAAAGAAAATAAACGAACAAACCCCACTTCAGCCGCCGCAACCACCGACGAAAGACCCCCGTAGATCCTCAGAGAACTCTGCCGCCACGAATCAAGGGAAAACTCCACAAGCTGGGCGACCACCGTAGGCTAACAACGCATACCGATCAAACCCTGAACGCTCCGTAGAGTATGCCGTTGAACAAACCAGTCTTACGCCCGCGGATCAGATCAAAAGCGACGTAGAAGCCCGCAACGATCCGCCACAGAAAGGAGGATGGGTCCCAAGATCGCCGCGTAGAATACCAAAGACATCCGAAGAGTTCCACCACAGGGAGGCGACGGAAAGATCATCACGCCATCTTCAACCGGGAACCTCAAAGAGAGAATGACTATTCTATAATATTTTTTATTTTTAAAAACAATTATATGGAAAATTATTTATAAATATTAAATTGAAACTTATGGAATGGAATGGTAATAGATGAATCATACATAGAATGTGAATGGAATGTAGAAAGAACTAAAAATGAGTTTTATAAAGTCCAAATTACTTTTAAATAATAATAATGTCTTAGATATTTCTTAAATGACCCATATAATTCTTTGATGGATAGTATGAAAGATGAATGACTTGTATAAAAATACAACGATGGAATTACTCAAATTCAATAATTAATGAGACATGGAAAATTAATTATAAAATTTTAGCCCTATATATTTTAAATATTTATTTATTTATTTATATTTACTGATTTATTTGTTTAATTATTACTCTTATACTCTTTTATTTCATGTTAAGTTTAATGTATTACAACAATACGATAAAAATATTAAATCTAAATAAAGTAGGAATATGTTTTTATTAATCATGGTGATTCATTTTTCGAAATGTATATTGGAAAAAAATGAAATATGGCCTTAAATTTTTGAATGAGATAATTTGATAAAAAATGTAGTACTTCATTATTTTCACATTCATGAAAGCATCATTTGGGAATTTAATCCCATAATGGCTATATATAATCTATAATTTAATGTTTAAGATACTATTATGTGTGAGAAATATCTATAAATATATATTGATTGAACCATTCCTTAATATATTGTGAATGGAGAGCATTAATAGCCGATGAAATTATAGAAAAAAACTAGTGTGACAATTATTTCTATAATTGATCATCAAGAGATATACTACCCATGAGATAAAATTTACATCATCATTTTAAACCTCATAATTTATCTATTGTTTTTGTGGTGTTGTATTCATCCCATTATTTAGATATGTGTTGTTTTTGGATTACTATTTTTCATTCAAAAGTAGGATTGGTTGGGTTATACAACCCATAAGAATGTTTTCATTTGATAATCATCAATGGATAAAAAATAATGACTTTGGGTTATGAAACCGAGTTAAAAAATCTAGTTATTACTTGTTATCACTCCACAAAACAATTAGTGATTTTTTTGTTGCACCTCTACTAGAAAAGTCAACTTGTAATTAAGTTTTTAATATCTATCAAAAAAATTTAGTGAGTTTTATTTAACTGAATTATAGAGATAAGTGATTTGTAGACGCATGAACACATTAATCCAAACAACTATATGAATCATATATACTCATATTTATAATTTCTCTCTATATTAATATTTCAACTATGATAAAAAATTTAATTTTTTAATAATCATGTCAAATAAACCCCCCCCCCCCCCAACATTCAATAATATTTATATCCTAAAAAGAAATTAGTATCATATAATATAATTTATATATCTCATTTATTAAAAATAATTTTTTAATTTATTCTTTATTTCTTTTTTCAAGTTCTAATTTTTTCTCAAGAGTCTAAATGGTATTGGGAGATCACTTTTAGTGATGGATTTATTATGTGATGAAAATATTTGAATCCAAAACCTCCACTATTCATCAATGGTAGAACGTATTCTCAATGGATGATCTATTTGTTATATTACCTCTAAAGTATTTATATTTTATTGTGGGATATGGTGGCGAAGTATTCTATTTTTTTGAATATAACCCATTAAAATTAAAATATTTTAATGCTATTAGTTATGAGACTAATTTTAAAGTTATTTTAAATTTTTTATTTCCTATTTAATAAACATATTTTTGACAAGAGATGCATATGCTTCAGCCACAATTTTTGGAAACATCTTTAATAAATAATTTTTGAAGAATGAAATAAGTGTTAATATATTTAGAATATATAAAATAAATTTAAATATCATTAAAAATATATATATTTTATATTAAATAAGAAATAAGTAAGTCATTTGGATATATGGAGTGATTATAAAAGATTATATTTATGTGATCGGTGTGAAGTTGAATATTTTTTGGTGTTGGTTCCATATAAAAATATTCTATATAATTTATAATTAATTGTGTTCATGGATATTTGAGTTTTAATAATTTTCATACCATGTAATGATTTTTCATTATTGAGACATTGTAAGGGATAATTCCCCAGGGGTACATGTAATAATAAAAGGTCATAGTAGTTCTTTGTAATGATGAGAGAATCGAATACGATGTAAATATTCATAAATATATATTCTATAGCCAAAATATTTCAATTTAAAAGACTCATACCACATAATCTATTAAGGGGTATAAATATAGTAATTTGTGATAATATATAATTTTGTATGAATTTGGAAATATTCAGAGTAGGGGATTATGATAATATTACACACAGGTAGGAAATATACATTTTTTATGCATACTTGGATGCTAATATATAAGAAAATATCAAACGATCCATTGAAATTATGATTATTATTAATGAAAGTCATGAGTAACATACTATGATTTATTAATGAAATCTATGAGGATATATTCTCATGGTCAGACAATATATGATGGTTTTTTACATGTGACATTGTATTATTGGATAATTTGAGAAATGACTTTTCCCATCACAGTTTAGTGAAAGTTCATATCATAGACCCATTGATAGAAATTGAACAAGAAAATTAAGTCCATGGCTATGAATTTTTTTTATCATGTTTATATCCAAAAAGTCAATGAAAGAGATGTTGAGCCAATTAAATGATGGCACTAGTGTGTAACCTTCTTTATTAGAGATTTCAAGATAAATGGATTGAATTACACAATGTCTATTAATATGTAGTAATTTTTATTTAAATATTTACCCCATTCTCAATACGTTCTGTATAATATTTCTTGAAACTAACCATATTCATTTGGTGGTACTGTGTAACTCTATTATGAATTGGGTCTAGAGGTTCTGAAACTAAGTGTATTTAGAATCATCAATAAATTCTATATGAATTTAATTTGTTGAATAACTATTATTTTAATACTTGGATGAATTATTATTCATGTTTATTTTATCATAAATATTTTTTCACCACTTAATCAATATAATAATATGTGTAGTTAATATTAAATAAATATTTATTTTATAGGAAAATATTTTTTAACTATGTAAGCATAATATTTAATCATTTTATTTTCTTCTCATGGTAACAAATAATTATTAATTTCCATATATTAATATTTAATAAATATTTATTAACTAAATTTAGGAATATAATATTTATATATATTTTGGGGAATAATTTAGTTATCTTTATTAGAGTATATAAATTAGTCATATTAATTTCTTGATAAATATTATAGAGGATTTTCTGACTGAGTTACTGGATTTATTTGAAGTGAAATATTAAAATTTATTTTAATAAATTTTAATTTATTTATTTTGAAAATCAAATATTTACTTTTTCCAATAGTTTAGTCCATGATAAATTATTAATAATATTACCATTATTTTAGGACATGGGGTACACAAGATATAAAAAATTAATATCGGTTGGGGAGAAATTATTAATTCTCTGATGTTCAAGAAATATTTTCTCACGTTACACTCTAAGAAAATAGAGAGAGACCATCCTCTAACAACTTCTAAACACTAGACATAGTAGGGAGAGTTATTACACATGTATTGATTCTAGATACAGTCAATGATAAATGAAATAAGAACTAGAATATTTTTTTTCTATAATGCATATATTTTAATAACAGTATTAAGGGGAACATGCTGAACATGTGGATCACAATTAGAGGAATTTTACCCTTGATTCCTCTTACTATAATTATTAAACTATCATAAGAGTCCTTAAATTAATCAATTATTAAATAAATTAAATATATAGTAATTGATTATTCATATAAATTGTATTTAATGGAAAATTTATCTCGGTTATTCCATAATATTCAATTAATATATATTTACATTCTATTATTGTTCAAATTATTCATCTTTAATATATCTTATTATTCATTGATTATGAAAAAATATGAGTTGGATACTATCCAATAGGTGATTGAACTATGAAAAGGACCATCATATTATATCATAGTGGTAACCTAAATTAATTATAATTTTATACCATTCACTGATTAATAATATGAGTTTTGTGTGAGTTTTCATTTCTCAGTAATTTCTTACATAAATATAGACGTATAATTATTGTTTTATACTTTTTTCTTACTCATATAACAATGTAAAAGATAATTATTTACATAAACATTATCTGATGAATCCCTGAGGAGGTTCCAAGTGTTTTCCAAACAACATAGGACTACACAAAGTTTTTCCCATTGGTGCATTCCTTATACCCATGTTCTTTGCACCAGGATGAACCATGAGAAATATAGGTCATCATGTAACAATAACACATGAAACTAATTTAATTCACACTGTGTGTTTACTGTAAAATCATGAAACAATTATTTCTAGAATACATGATATTTAACGTCAAAATACACCTTTTGATAATGCATTTTCCCAAAGGAAGGCATGGTGGTATACACTGTATCATGAATTTGTTACATGACACGGGGACTGAAAATATATGAATCATAGAGGAAACACAAGCTATATCTGGCATAAACATTTTGTATCTCATAAATTTCCACTACTAAGTAGCATGCCAAGACACTAATAATGTGCTGCAAATATGGGGCAAAGTCATGACTAAAATGCAGCTGATGTACACATTGTGTAATCCACCATACTTCGTATGGTTAAATTTCACAAAGATAGTAAAAATTTATGATATATATAAACCTTATAAACATGTTTCTATGATTCATTTATTCTCATTATACTCTATTTTATTTGTATTTATTTATAAATTAAATTAATTTCTATGTTAAATTTTTATCTACATGTTGTGTACGGTATTTACATATAGTGTACAATGTGTGAATAATATCATCACATGACATGTAATTTACATGTTCTTATGTTTAATTTATTGATTATACATTACTTTTAATTAAATTATACACCAGTTATGCTCTAATCTATGTGAGTATATAATCAATAGACAATTCCATATAGTTTGGATGAGTACATGTCATTCCCTCCATGTACACATTTAAAAAAATAAATTTTAAATAATATAAATTTATTTAAGATAATGGATGATAGAAGTTTCCATGATGGCATGAATGTAATTAAGATAAAGTGAATTAACTAATTAATAAAGTAATTTATCATATTAATTCATCGAATTTTTTTTTAATTAAATTAATAGTGTCTATGTAATCTACATGTATTTAAAATGATTATTTGTTTCATGTTTTTATATGATCATGATCTTATAATAAAATATTATATATGAATGGCTTCATTAAATTATATTATTAAATTAAAATTATTCCTTACAATTTTTTCCCTCCCCTCGTTATATAAGGGCTTGTGTACCCATTTAATATTTGATGTAAATACCCTAAAAAACTATTTGGTTACCATCTCATTAATTTAAGTAAAAAATATATAATTGATAGATCTCCTAAGAGAGTGGAGGTGGTTCAATTGCAGAGCAATGGAAATGCCAATCTAGGAGATACATAGGTGGATAGGTGGATGTTGAAACCTGAATCCAGTAATGGTTTAAGAAGTAATTCCCCAAATTTTAAAGGTTATTTTCTCATTCAATATATATACTATAAATTATATAAGAAAAAGATCATACCACTTTATTATTTTATTTCACTCAAGGTAAATTGTCAATTTGTTTAGGAATTTTTTATCACGCTCGCATAAACTAATAAATAAATGGGAAAGTAAGAGAGATTTATAATAAATATTACTATGTATAAATCTTATATATGATATGGTTATTGACATAGTAAAATATACATAATATTAACAAGTATATAATAAAGAAAAACAAAATAAATTTATGTATAAAGTCAAAAATTCAGCAAAACAATATATGAAGTAGGTGAAACTATGAAATGCTTATATTGAAATATAACCATATTACATTGTTCTTCACTAGACCACATAGGGGTGATTTTAATTAAGAGGGAATTTAGCTTATGTCTTGAGTTGACTTAGATTTGTTCAAATTTTTTTTACTATCTCAGACTAAATAGTTATAACCATGAGCGGCGGGTTGTGTAAATTGTTATTCAAAATTTATGGAATGATGATTCCACTCAACAGATCAAGGATCTATGAGTTATTTATATTAGAAATTATGATTTCAAAAAACCTGAATGTTATCTTGTTATAAGTTCATGTGGTCTATGAGAATGGGAATAAATCTCTTTTTCACTGAAATATATATGGATTTGATATTCTGAAACCAATGGTGGGAGACATTGGGTTATAGAAAAATAATTTTAAGATATTAACTTAAAAATATTTTTTTTATTTTTTTATTCCATTAATGTAATAAATTTATAATATTATTATTATAGAAATTGAAATCCAAAAAATAACAACTATAACAATTTGATCCATACTCTATAATTATAATGTTTTTAGTGGATCTAATTACATGATTTCAATAGGCTCCTATGAATTATATAATGATTTGATAGGAAATTATTTGTTCTCAAAATTCCTATTTCTAAATTTATTACAAAATAGGAAATTGAGGGAGGTGTATCTCAATAACATAAAAATGGAAAATTCCAAAATTGTCAATGTTTAATTATATCATCCATGTCTAGTGATATAATGAAGAAATGTGAATTTATAGATTCTTATAGAATGATGGCTCACATTTGATCAAATAAATGAGATGGTGAAACTATAGATCTATGAGATTTCCAATTAAATATTCACATGTACACTTGGAGTGTTAGTACCTATTAAACGTTATGTACTCAAGGAGATTGGATACATTAATATCTTAGAAAACATTGTTTTAAAAATCCTAGATGATATATATAGTGATCTCATTCTACCCAAACCACAAAAAAATATTTATCTAATATCCTTATGAAATATTACGTGGGTAATATAGATAAGAATATTTTGAAGTTTATTAGTTTTATTCCTGATTTTGGTAAAGGCATTGGGTGGTAAAAGATTGAGGTCCTTATAATGAGTAAAATTTTGAAGAACAAGGAAAAGTTAACCAAGAATCATTCCATGTCTATAGATCTTAATAAAATTCCTTCTCAATTAAATATTATTTAATGACAAGAAAAATAAAAAAAATTATGGAATTTCATCCATGAGGCAATCTAGGAAACTAGAAAAAGAACATCACACAGTGAGAGAAGCAGGGGGAGATTCAGGTCTATTTTTTATCAAGTAAAATATTTCTATATGTACACATTAATAATTAAATATAGTTTCTGGTTATCAAATATGTATCAAAATATATAAACCTTGTAGATTCTAGAATAATTTCATAGGTGAGGTGGATATTTGAGGAGTTAATAGAGAACATATTTTAATTTTTTCTATAGATAAATACCCCTTCTATTTTTATCAAGGATGATATTTATTTTAAAAGTTTGAAATATATATATATTTTTAGAACAAACATAATTCATTTATACTTCCTAGATAAATATTTTTTTTATTTTAATTTTTGAATATAAGAAATGTTTCTTTCGAAATGATAACCTGTGTTGTTGAATGGATCGATTTTATAATGGTCTATCTATATTAATTTATGAAAAAAATTTATTATAAATTGGTAATGAATCATGGTTACATGAATCATTTCACTTCCTATTATGGGATCACATTTTTGTTCATGTAAATGAGAAGAGGATGGAAAATATCTATCAAGATAGTTATATAAATTCTATTGATATAGAACCAATGGATATATGAATAAATTGTTTATAAGAAAAATTACTTACACAACTTTTGGTGTGAAGGACTAATGATATATAGTGATTATATAAATTTTACAATCTTATGTGTGATAAAACTTTCATGGAGAATATAGAGCTGGGTTTTCATACATTATTGATTTTTTGGGTGACATGATCAGATACCTATAATTCTATATAAAGAGGTTAAAGTCAAAATCATTTGAGAAACTGTATGAATTAATAAATGACATGAAGAATCAACCAATTAAAAATATAAAGTTGTTTAATATGATCAAGTTGGTGAGTATCTCAACAAATTATTCATAAAACTTTTATATAAGTGTGTGATTATCTCCCAACTGATTACACCTCACACACCATAGTGGAAAGGTGTTAGTGAAAGTAATAATCATACCTTTATTGAAATTGTGAGGTTGACGATGAGTAATTAAAATCTACTATATAATTTAGGGGATATGAACCACACTATATCATACACACTAATCCCAGTACTGACCAATGTAGTGATTGGTATTCCATTTGAGTTATGGAGTAAAAGGAGCCCAATTTTTTACATACTTATGTATGTCCTCACACAGTTTTTTTAAATCCAACAATATAATAAAAATAGAATCCAATTTACCAGGGTGTATATTGAAATTATTTCATAGGTAAACTATGAAAAGTAAGTAATATTGGCTAGTTAGGCTATTTTTCATGATAGGGTGCACACTCATAAGAAGTGAGGTGGGGGGAAGATGGAATTTGATGATGTTTTTCACTAAGTACACAATATTTATTATAATAAAAAAATATATAGGTGCCCATGGAAAAGTTTTTTCCTAAAAAAATAACCACATAAATGACCAAACATGTTTATATAACCAAAAAGATATTTTTTTCCTCTCATCAAGGATGGGTGATTATTTTTGGATGAAAATAATGGTTCTATTTTCTATATTTAGGTAGTAGACATCATAGATGATTTTAGATGTAAATATTCCATGAATTATAATATGGATACCATATATTAGATCGAATTTTGGGTTCTATTCAATATTTCCTTTTATGTAAATCATGTGGGGTTCAAATGGTATAAAACAAAAAAATGTACATGGATAGAAAATTGAATACCTATAATGATTGAGTTTTGGATTAAGGGGTTAAAAACATTATGTAATTGATTATGAGGAAATATTTTCTTAGGAATCCATTTTAAAATAAATAATGATTCTACATGTTATTGTAACTTTCAATTATAATATTATTTTTAAAACATATGTTAAAATTTCATTCCATAATGGGTATTTTAATAATGATGTTTGTTTTTCACCAAATTGAAGGGTTCATGACTATATTTAATACCAAAAATTAGTGCGTGTTTCTAAGATTGATTTGTGGGTTGAACCAGGAACCCAAGTCATGGAAAATTCAATTCAATAAAACCATAAGAGTTTTTTGTTTCACTAAGAATGAATTTGAGAAATTTGTTTAAAAGTCGATTAGTAAGAGTAAATATTTTATACAAGTTGAATATGAAAATGAAATTCTACTTATTTGAAATGAAATGCAAATCATACTATTATTAAAGGACTATTTGATTATGTACTTATCAATAAATGACTTTGGTTTGTTATCTTATATTCATTTCATGGATATCATTCGGGATAGATCTATAAGGATTCGTGGGTTTAATAATAGTGCATATATTTGATATGTAATTATTGTATTGGATTTAATATAATCCTAGATTGAATTGCTTCTAGTGTCACATAGTATTCACATTTCCAATAAAATGTGTCATTAGACACTATAGAAAATATGGATAATTGGTAAAATCCCACATGATTCCGTGAAATGACCAATCATGTATGACTTTCTATATACTATGATTGTTGTTTCAAATCCCTTGGGATTGGTTGGAAGATATAAATGGGATCCAGATGAACAATGTAGGTATTATTTTAGGCTATCTTTATTTATCTAAGGTGAACTATTTATACAATGCACATATATGGATAAAAGGATTATATTACACTCTGTATGGTTGCATATGGATATTATCATTAGAATATTTAGATTCATTATATACAAGTTCCATAGCTTGTTTATATATTTTAACATTATAAATTTGGATTTAAATCAAATGTTACTAATAAATGTTCCTAGAGGGTAACATAATAAGTGTATTTTGAACATTTTTAAATTCAACTAGAATAAAAAATGTTCAATAAATATTATTCATTATTGCTACAGTTTTTTGGAAAAATAATCATCAGTTCTGGGGGCTTTACATCATTCAATCCACAGATTTTTTATTTTTTATTATTATAAATTAATAAACATAGGGTAATACGCCTCATTTAATCATGTTTTCATTTATTACTAAAGTATGTTTTAATCTATTTGTTTTACATTTGAGTATTTAGATTTTGTTTTAACACAACTTTTTCAAGGCTTGTTTACTATATAAATTTTTTAAATCATGATAATTATTGTCTAAAATTATTTTTCTCAATATATTGAAAAATATTTGTCTATTCTTGATCATAATTCCATTATTTTATTTATAACTTATTATAACATATATAATTTTACTAAATCATTTTTTATAATTTATATGGATGAAATGTTCTTTTTTTTTAAAACATGTGATTTTTTAATTTTAAAAATTTAGAGACGTGTTTGATTTATTTTATTTATATTTTATTAACATATAAAATAGATTAATTTTATTGAACAACTAGAAAAAGATGGAAAATTTTTCTAATTATTACCAACTTTGTAACTATAAAAAATAGTATATTCTTGAGTGGATCATTTCCAATTCATTTTTTTATGTTTTGATAAATAAAAAAACATATTTTACTTATTCATTATAACATGATTTTATTGAATTTCCCACATCGTGTAGATGAAAAGAATGATGTAAAAACTATTTTTTTTAATATTTATTAGTTTCTAAATTATTATTAAATTTTTATTATTTATTCTCTTTAAATAGCATATGGTGATATTTTTATTACATGTGAATTGATGCTTATGGAATGACATGTAATAATATGATTCATATTTAGAATGCGAATGATTCACATAAAGAACCCAAAAGACTTACACATAATTTGAATGACTCACTTAATGTAGAAGGACTTGTATATCTCTATAATAACATGAAAAAAGTTAAAATAAATCATGAGTTAAAATAATGACTCATACATATATATATTCACTCATATAATGATACCTATAGATGGATTTTTCATACATTATAAATAATCGATCATTCAAAAAAAATTATATAAAATTTTACTCTTATGTATTTTGAATGTTTTTTAATTTATTTTTTTATTTAAATTTTTTATTTTGTATAATTAACTATATTTATTTAATGTGTTCTCTAATAATTTTTATTTTTTAAAACTCTACAGGAATAATAATTTAGTTGATTAACTAAGGATTATACATTAAACATATTGGAGATTAATTCATCAAACATTGTCATAGAAAATTAATATGTGTGCTTCGATATTTGAATGATATCGTTTGAAAAAAACTAATTTATTTGTTATCAGCACAAAGATGAATATCTTATTATGTAATAATTCATCCAACAACCAAGAGTATTCAATTACTTAATTTTTAATATATTGGTGTGCATAGAAAATCCCTATAAATAGATTTTGACAAAACCATATCGTAACATGGCATAAACAACAAGTTTCATTAAATTGATATCATTTTGTGAACACTAATGTCATTATTTAAGATTGATGTGATCATTAATAACTACACATCCAATACGATAAAATTTATTTTCATGTTGAAAACCACATTTTTTAAATCTCATTTCTATAGTATGGTATACTTCTAATCTATTTCCTTGTTAATTATTAATTTTTATTTATTATTTTATATTACATAGAATGAATTTTTAGTTATACTTCCCAATAAATAATAGTATTGGTTTGTGCCTCTAAGGTTTAAAGGAAATGTATCTGGGTTGTAATTTTATGTTAAAAAATTATAGTTTATAATGAGTAGTTACCCCTTGTAAATGTCTAGGGATGTGTTTGTTCTGTCTCTAATATAAATGATGTTTTTAATTGGGTCGTAACTCCCTATAAAATCACATTCTCTTAGTGTGTACAATTTCAACCAACGATTGAGAGAAATGAAGTGTAGAAATATGATGAATTTGATTAAATATACTATAAAAAATATAGTTTTGCTCATATTTCTTATTTTTTATTTTATTAATATTTTTAATAAAAATAATATATTAGTTTTTTACACAGATCAATTCAAACTAGTAATGGATATTCAACCATTTCTATATCTAGAAAACAGCATCATGTAAACACAATGTTCATCATATTTAATTATCATTTTGTACTAAGGATATTTTTATCCTTGATATTAAATGTATTAGTTAATTAAATATACATAATTCAATCAATATGGATAATATATCTAATTGACATAATGTTATCTTGGTAGGATTCCCTAAAGTAAGTTCTTTAGATAAACATTATTTGGAATAATAATAGGAACTATCTTAGATGTAGTGGCATGGGTTATTATAGAGAAAATAATATAAATGAAATATTAACCCAAAGAAAAATGGTTTTATCTTCAGTGAGTTAGGTGGAATATTATTTAACAAGAATAATTATTACATATCCTACAAGTAAATAGTATATAGAAACTATTTAAAATAAAATTTTTATTTTAATTTGAAAATTTATTTATTATACCAATATTATGATAATTATTTTATTAGTCTTTCTTGTTGTTGTAATGAATATTCAATGGGTATTCTAAAAGTGATGGGACATAAATAGTAAATTTATTACCTATATTCATGAATAGTTTCAAATGTTTTTAAAAATTGTTAGATTATAACATGGGATTTAATATTTTGACCAGTAACTATACTAAAACCCATTAAAAGTATATTTTAAAAATAAAATTTAATTGATTATTAATTTTTTAGTTTAATATTAGCACATACTTCTATAATAGAAATGTCATTGAATATGTCCAGATGAAAAATCATGAATGGTTTTTTACACTAAAAGAATATAATAAAATATTTATGTTAATGAGATCCATTTAATGATTAATAAAACAATCAAATTCATGGAATATTCATTTTGGTGATGGAATAAGATAATATGGTACTCATTTTAATGAAAATGGTCAATTTTTATATAATAGGTTAATGGGATTGGTGTAGTTTTCTTGAATTTTTTTTATTACATGTAATAAAAAAATTATATTTTAGTTAATTTTGACTATGTTAGAAACAACTTCTCAAAAAAATTGAAGTTGGAACCCATGTTTTCGTGGTGAAAATATAAAGAGTTTTATCTATGGGTTTTATAGATCATGTCATTTTATATATATTTCATTGTATTTAATGATATATGATGGAATAATTTAAGTTAATGTTATTAACTATATCACATGGAATAAATATCCTATGATAATGTGTTAATACGTATGAAGGGATTAAGATAATGAATAAAAATTCATATTCTTATAGAATAACATATTTTCTATATTTTATGAAATATAATGAGATTTAACATTTGTTTCTCATAATCCACTATGGGAAAATATCAAACATAAATAGAAGAAATTCAAAAGATAGTGTCATGAATTTTACAATATTACATGAGGATGTATGATGGATAAGTTCATGGTACTTGGAGATGTATTAATTCTAGTAATATAATGGATACAAAAATAGTGTTTCATTATATAAATTTGATCTTTTATTTTAGTAAGAATATGTATATAGGAAATAGAAGCTTATTGTTGTCAGTGGTAGCCATATCTAAGAATACCAAGTATATTTTTACTTCTTATGGAACTAAATCAGAAGTATAAAATACCAAAAAATTCAATTACAGTTCAAGTATTGTAACATGAATGTAATGTATTATCAATATATATATATATATATATATATATTATTTATTATGATAATATTACTAATATGTAATATGAAATATGTAAATTTTATTACATGGATGAAATATATATACATGGGTATGTTACATGTTTATATTTTTAGTCAAAGTGTTGAAGTCATAGTATGATGTGTTTTCATATAGGAAATGAGGTATACCTTGTAAAAAATACAATAAATCATAAGAAGAAAGAATATAATATGAGATATTAAAGGTTAAATTTTTAGAAGTTAGTTCTTGTGAATCTGTGGGAGTGTTGTAGTTATTTAACTAGAAAAAACATACTTTATACATTTTATTAATATAATATAAATAAATATCTTATAATATAATGACATTTTTTCAACAGAAAAACAATAAGATAATGTCCTTTGATTATGAATCCCATCAATGGGTTTAAATATTTCGCTAGAATAATGAAAATTTGGATGTCCTACTAGAATATTCTTAAATAAATAATGTGTTCTATACACATCAATCAGGGGGACATAAATTATTTTTTATGACCAGGTGTAGGATCTTAAGGTATTGGATGTAGATCTCATGATGTTTACACTCAATAAAATCTATTAAGGTGGGTTGTTATAATTTACCCACCAATACCAATTTCACAAGTTTATGTTCATCCAAATATTACTGTATTCAAATTTGTATATTAGTCCATATACAATAGATATTATTAAAGGAAATTATATAATTTTTCATTTGGATGAAATTGAATCAATTAATGAAATTTACGGCCGTGATTATTTATTGAAAAGTTCATTTTTTAAATTAGAAGAAAGATAAATAGAGTTTATAATGTGATTAACCAATTATGCATCCTTTGTGATGAGATATCAATTGAAAATGGGATTATATTATAATGTAATATTCATAGTATGTTTTTAGTTACAAAATTATCATGTTTCTCTAAGGTAATTTTTTCATGTTTCTAGATATTGAACAAGTAATTTAATTACATTAACCAATTTATATTGAATAAATGTCTTAGAGTGTCATATACTAGGTTTATTTATAATCTTAATAAATTATTCTAAATATCATATTATTAATATATTTCTTCCACGCTAGTGGAATATAATTTTTAATTTAATATTGATTAGATAGATTGAAAATGAGATATTCAAGTTCAAAAAGTGAAAGTTTAAATTTATAAATTTATTTTATTCATAAGGAATAACATAAATAATTATCTATTAAAATGATTAAATAGTAGATTAATAAAAATATGTATTTACTTATTTGAATATAAAAATTAAAAAAAATCAGTTATTTAGTGAAAATAATATTTATTTAAATGAAACAAAATAGTATTATCATTATTTAACCCTATGTATATATTCTAAAGTATATCATTTTATAGGATACATGTGTTCTAACTAATGTATACATTTCTAGAATTATTTGATTTCATTGAGAGAAAATCAATTATTTCTCCCTATCATGAATAAAAAAAGAACATGAGATAATGTTGTGATAATTGATGAATTATTAAAAGCACATATGATTTCCATACCCGATTATAGAGTTTCCAGAACCTAATGTATAGATATGAGAATAATTTATAGGCACATATAAGGAATACACTCTTGGATTGTTCTTTTTAAAAAATGTTACAATATTGGAAGCATAATTTTATCCATGATATAACGATGATATAGGTAATCCTTATAAAAAGTAATTATATATTAGACGTACAAGTTACTCTTTAAATATTCCTAGGTGTTTATTATATTCTTCAAATATTATATGTTAATATTAATAGAATTACAAAATTGATCACCACATGATACATTCATTATAATTTATAACCTTCATCAAATTATGCCAATATGGTCCCTATTGAGGAGTTTTATAATTATATTTTCTACAGTTATGTTTAGAAGGTAAGAGGATGAAATTAGAGGATTTTGGATGTGTAAATGTATAGGTTCTTACATATGGGAAAACACATTGTGTTAATAGGATTGTAAAATATGTTTTTAGAGTGTAAAATAGAAATTCTTAGCTAGATACATAGTTACTAGAACCAAGTTTATTGAGAATGAATATTGAGAAAAATTCTAGTGAGGAATGCATATTCTGCTTCATGATCATTAAGATCATATAATAATGATGTATTTACCTCAAAAACCAAAATACTAATATATTATTTTCATTATATAGTATAATCATCCCATTATATCCCTTTTATTATTCCCTCTTGATCTATTGTTTATTTTGGGTTTTTTTGGTTGTCATGTATTTTGAATATCTCATTCCCTTTGATCCAGGACAATTGGTTGTCAGATAAATGGTGAGTCACTTTAATTTTCCTCCATTTTATTTTATTTTTCAATAAGACTTACTAAAAACCTTATCAAAAACATTTTGGGCAATATTTACGGATTCTTTTTCTAGAATTGGTTAGTTTGGTTCTAGTAATTTTATAAGAGTATAGATATTACGAATCATTAGTTTGGTTGTGTGATTATGCTTCATAGGTAGATTGAGGTGGGTGGTTTGACCTAAATTGTATCAATTTATAAATACCATAATATTTTTTATAAATATAAATTAAATTATTTTTTAAAATAATTTAACTATGAACTTTATGTTATTTTTATAATTAATTATTTTGCATTTGTCATTTTGGTACCAAGAGAAACTAGTCATTTTCCATGTGCAATTTTGATAACCAAGAAATATTATAAATTTCAAAATATGTTTAAAATTTATGAATATTCTGTTATAATTTTATCATTTAGATTTATTGAGAAAGATATTTTTAATAGTATTTAATGGGAATTATTATTTGAGAGCTTGGGAATGATTCAAAATTATCACATCATTATTAATATCTTTCCTTGATTGACAAGGATTGTATAATTCCTACTTATGTGTGGGAAGTTGTTCATGTTTTTCAATGATATAGGAAAATTTGATATATTTTTTCACTCATGAGTATGTGAAAACAAATTTTTTACTCATGTTATAAGGGATCCATCATAATATTGAAAAGGTAATGGGTGTGTTTGTGTGTGTGGTGATTGTCACGAACTAACCCGGGTCGACCCTGAACTGGTCACTTGAGCCAATCCGTGGCAAGGCTCGAGAGGTGTTCCCGATCCTCCCGGGCTGGCCATAAGTGCCAGGGAATCTACAGAGATGATGGGAAATATTTCTACCAAGATAAATAAATAAATTATGAAGAAATAACAAATAGTAGTGTAGGATTAATAAACCCAATAAATAACTAAACAAGAAACTGAGAAAGATAAAAACTAACTGAACTCAACGACCAAACTAACATCATGTGACCCCATGGGTCACTCTCTGAATCAATGATAAAACATCTCCCAAGATGAGCACACCCAAGCTGGGGCCTGCAGAAACACTAAAAATAGAAAAGAACTATAGGCGTGAGTATTAAAACTCAGTAGGCTATCCCAATATTTATTTCCAATGCACAACCTTTAAAATTTAGAAACATCAATTCTATGGTTAAACTACATTATATTAAATTATAAATTTCTACAAAAAAATTACTTGAAAATAAAGTACAATACATTTCCCTTAGTCATTTGAAAAACCAGAACAAAAGAGATCGAACATATTTGCTTTTGAAAACATTATCATAGGAGTTAGGAAAACCAAAATTTCACCTTTCATGAAAAACACCACATAAAGATACCAAGGTAGATATAGCAATGGCAATGTAAATAAGAGTGAAAATATCTCAGCAACATTTCATTAGCTAAAAATCACTAGACATAGGAGAACCTGAGAGATTGAGAATAATCCAGACGACACTAATACCTATGGCCCCATCTATAGTATCATTCCACATACGATGAAATTTAACGCTCCAAAATGCTCGACCATCCTTTCTCAGGAAGGCCAAGGGAAAATCACATAGAAATAAACCCAAACATATTTGCCTACTATGGGACACTGGTTAGTACCATAACCTACCAGTGTAGTACTTATCTCAGACAATTCTCTCAATATGTCAGGTTCGTATGTCGCAAGTATAAAAGGAGGTGAGCCAAGAGATTCTTCAAGCATCAAATCACAACCTATATTTATAATAATATTTCACAGCAGGTCTCACCTCGAGTCTCCCCAGTGATTTCCCTTATGCCTTAAATTCAGAAATACCAAGAGTTCCCAACCAAGGAAACCATATAATTGAACTCGGTGATTCTATTCTGAGGACATCCCAGTCATCCCATGTCAACAAGGTACGAGGAACATCCACAGGGGT
This sequence comes from Viscum album, assembly GCA_963277665.1. Lineage (NCBI taxonomy): Eukaryota > Viridiplantae > Streptophyta > Magnoliopsida > Santalales > Viscaceae > Viscum > Viscum album. The sequence goes on from OY728164.1 coordinate 691,608,386, forward strand.
TTTACAATAATAACTTTACAATTTTTTTAAAGTGTCCAAACAAGACTTTAAACACTATTTAAAAAACCTAATTTTATTAAAGGTACAATTTACACATTTTTAAAAGAGATGCACACACATCATATAACACATCCAAACATTGATAAAATGATTTTTAATATAGTTAGACTACACATTCAAGACCCAACCATCATTAATGAAATGCCAAAACATACTAAAAAACAAATAACACTTTTGTAAAACCCAAACTACTTGGAAAACCAGAGAAAGAACCGAAGATATTATTCTACATGCTGATGATACATTTATAAACTCCAAAAATTTATTTTATATCATCCTTTACTCTGAAAATCCAAACGGGCATTTTATAAAACAAACAAGGCATGAAATGTTGAATAAAAAAATTTCAATTTAATGCTCAACAAATTATGAACCCCAATATGCATTCCATATTTTATTTAAATTGTTGAACCATGTTTTTAACTTGAAAAACCATGTGTGTAGACATCTGGTATTTGAAACTCGACACAACGCACAACCCATTCATAATAAAACTATTTTTGAAAAAGTACAAACACCTGAACCACCCTCTTTTATAATTCGCACTACCAAAATAATTTAATCAATATTGATAAATTTATAAAACACCAATCTAGAGGCATAATAATGTTATACACAAAATCACACTCAATTTTACACAAAAATACTAATTTAAAGTTAACCGCACAATAAGACCATATTCAACAAGACTTAAAATGTAAACCAAATACTATGAAACTAACCAGAAGGTTGCAAAAAAATATTTAATAGGTATACAAAGTTCAAAAAACATAGAACTAAAGTTTCTTAAATTTATAAGGCAAGTTCAAGGGGTTTCCTACCTCGGATACGTGGCACGACGATAATGCCCACTTGAAATAACCTTGTGTAGGTCTTAAAATACTAACTCTACAAAAATAAATATTAATGAATAAAAAATAGAACAAACCAATCAAGAAGACACAAGAAAAGGGAGGAGGGTATACTAGAGGGAGTGGTGTTCATGCTGGAAGAAGTGGCGCACCGGTAGGGGATCGCACCCGTAGAGGCGATGCACCGAAGGGGTTGCGGGTTGGGGAAACGCTGGCAGGTGTGATTACTGCACACACGGGTAGGCCACTGGGGTTGTGCGTTCTCCAGACAGGAGGTCACCATGACAGAAAAAAGGGGTGTGCTGCTACAGGAAGGGCCGAGGCGAGGCGGTATGTATGAGGCTGAGGAGGTGTGGCGGGTGTGCTATAAAGGAGGCCGAGGTGGGCTGGATGGGAGGAGGGAACTGGGTGTGCTGAGTAAGGAAATAAGCCGAGGTCTAGGGGGCTGTGGTGGGGAGTGCTGGTGGTGGTGCCAATCTGGAAGCGTAGAGGGAAGGTTGAAGCGCACTATAGGGGAATAAGGTAGTGTCAGGCTGGCTCGCACGTAGCAAGGGGAAGGGCCGGTGGGTCTTGGGTTTGTCGATGCTGCAAGGCGGTGGAGCGCTAGGTGCCTAGGAGAAGGAGGAGAGGCGGATGTAGGGGTGTTGCACTGGGAAAACAAGGGGTTGGGGGCTAGGTCATGCCACACATACACACACAAAAGGAGGGGACTAATTGCAGAGAGAAAAAGGGGGAAACCCTAAAAAATCATAAAATAAAAATTATTCTATACAACTAAGAATAATAATTAAAAACACAATTAAATGGAATAATAATAACAATTATAAGGATAATAATAATATTAATAATAAAAATGATAATGATAATTATAATCTTCATATCAACAATAATATTATTACAATAACTAAATAATTCCTAACAATTGTTTTGATTGACATCAATTTAATGGTAATGTTTAGTATAACAAGAATAATAATAAAATGATGATAAAATTAAATATAATAAAAGTATTTATTTCATTTAAAGTATAATAAAATACTTAATTACAATAAAAAATTTAAAATACAATAATTAATGTTTTTTTTTAATTTCAAAATCATTTATTTTCATTTTCTGAGAATGGGCGGTTGTACTGCTACCTAGGTGGAGCTGCGCAGGGTTTCCAAAACGCGATCCGCTCGTGCACCCAACAACGTCAAACATAAAATGCACATTTTTCTTAACACAAACTCAAAACTTCATCCGAGACTCACCCTGGACCACAACAAAAATATATAAAGGCTAGAAAATAATTAAAATAAAATAATCTCATAGGCCGAGGTGTGATAGTGATAGTTTGGAAATATGGAATGACAATGTATTTCGTTATTATTTTTATGATACATATTTGCTATTATAGAATATCTTTATTTTCATATGTTTTATAGAAATTTCATTAGATTGAGAATGTTATAAGTCAAATTTATGTATTTTTTAGTTTTCATATTAATGTGTTGTGTAGAAGATCATGAGAAAATCCCATATGGTCTTACAATCACTCCCTAAATTCCCATCTAATATGAAACATGTATAATAAATACATTCTTCTTAACTAGTGGAGTATTATATCCACAATGATTTTTCTATGATGGTGGTTGATAAATATAATGGTTGGTTAGATCCCAATGTTTTGGGTAGACATGGATATGATTATTAGGTGCTCAATTTGGGGGATCACATTTTCTCCATGTTAACATATATTTTGAGTTGTATAATATTTTGTAATAGTTATGATTTTATTTAATATGGTTTAATGTTTTGTAATTTATAATATCTTGTATCATATTTTTTTATCATAACGACAATTATTATTCTCTTTTTCACTATTACAGTATATTATAAATATTTTTTACTTTAGTCATAATGCCAAAGTAGAGGTGCAAGAAATCTAGAGTCCCAATTTTTGAATATTAAAAATAATATATTTAATTATATCTTGAACAGTTTTCAATTTGAAAATTAATAATTTTATTCTATATGGATCGTTTAATAATAAAATTAAGACAATTGTTTAATATAAATTACATGTTTTCCTTAGGAATTTTGTAACATCAATTATAATAAGGGAACATGATAGATCATAGTCATGGGTCAATATAGCGATATAAAAATTAAATAATTAGTTATTATATATAATTATTTATTTTACCTTGGATACTTGAATTTATATAACCTCTTAATAAAATGCATTGGGATTAGCAACAAAATCGGTGGATTTATGAAGATCAACCATTAGAGAATACTCTTATTTTAGAGATTGATGAGAATCTGATAAGAAAAAATTGAATTTAAGGAAGTTCGCCAACATCTTCAACATGAGTTAATTATTCTCAAATTATCAAAAAAATAAAAATTTGATTCTATTTATTCACCTTCTCCAACCTTTAGGATTCTTAAAGAATGGTTTAATGATTATCATCAAAATTCTATATTAGTTTATATCCCTATAAATTTATAATTTTTTATTATATTTTGATTATTTTTTATTTATCTTTCTTATTCATCCCCTTTTTACATGGTTTATTTACACGTTATTGGGGAATAGGATTTCAAAAACCATCATGATTATTCACATTTATGGTTTATCCCCCCCATTTTTCTACATTATCAAAGATTTCCTATATTAGGTCTTTAATTTTAATCTTAGTCATATTAAATTCATTATCAAAACTAAAGTATATTCTTGTGTATATGAATTAAATGATTAAGGAAATAGATATTTATAGTAGTATAGGATTATGGTGGGTTATAGACAATCAAAAATTTTAATTTAACACTATGAAGTTGTCCACATAGTATGGGATTCAATAGTTGGTTTGATTTTATAGTGAGGCAACTAGAATGAATATTATGAACACCATCTAACCATGATTGATGTATACAATGGTGAATTCAGATGATAAATTTTCAGGTTTTTTAAAAGGTTCAAATTTAATATAGAAAATAAGTTTATAAAAAATTACAGACTTAATATTGTGTATCTTAGAAGAATACATGTTATGTACTTCAAGTGCTAAAATGGATAGGGTTTCGATATGAGTTAAATATTACACACCATGTGGTTGAATCACACACCATGTATACCTATATAACTACCTATAATTTATATGAAATTTATTCCCATGAGACTATTTGGATTTAAACAATATTTGGGTTAGGACCACAACCAATATAACACAATTTCATATGAAATAGATGGATATAGTATTTGTAGGTTACCAAATGACATGTATGCAAGAATAAAAAATGTGTATGTTAATCCTTTCAAAACATATTTGGCCCCAATATGTGACCAATAATCTAGTTTTGGCTACCTACTACATTCCCAATGGCACAAACAATTTACTTCTTCCAACACAACCTACTGTATATATCTCACTATTGAGGCCTAAATCTGGACTTTTTGATAATATATGACGGATATTTTCTCAAATTAAATATGGTGATGATTTTTATTCTATATTCAAGATATGATAAAATGTGATTCAAGTGTGTTGTTCACTTCAACATCATTTATCCAATGATGGGGTTCAATAGTGACTTTTCTTTTATAATTCAATACTCAGTACCTTAGTTATATTTTCATTTATATTATGGAATGTATCCCTATATAAGATGCATAAATAGTATTAGTACTCCCCCATCTGGAACACATGTGGTGTGACCCTATATATTTAATTTCAATACCCACCATCTAATATATCTGGTATAGTATCCATATAAACCCATGGTTCTTATTCACATTAACAATTATTCTATCAACTATTAAATAGAGTCTATTTATTCTAATATAAAGAGGCTATAATAGGTTACCAATTACTCATGATTCAAGCCGTGAATATGCATGAATATTTTTTAACAATTTTTTTGTTGTATAGATTCATACCTCTTCCATCATCTCAGGTTCTCCATTGAGAATATATAGGGTTTTCATTATCACTCCACCTTTAATTTATGGCTATGAGTTTACTGACTCTCCTAATATTTCTATTTAGTTTTGGGGAATCCTTCAAGTAATGTGTACAATCACCCACACATGAGTATCATTCCAACACGATTCTTGAATTATGATTATTATGGGTAATTATTTCGGGACCTTAGTGGGAAACATAGTGGGGGAGTACAATAGTTTTTTTGGTGGTGTTTTTCGATGATGTTCAAATTTGGGTGAAATAATAGGGTCTATTTTTCTTTTAATACATGGATATGTTTCCAATTATACTTGTAATGTATTTTCCCCATAATTTTATATATTAGGTTTAACTATTTCTCTATTAATTCTAGAGGTTATTCATTCAATTTTAATATTTCTCAGTATGATATATCTTACAAACAGTTTTTTGGAATATATAGAGCTGTGTGTTTTGTACAAATATATTAGAAAAAGAAATCTCATCTAATAGTTGTGGATACAAGGTTTTTGGAACCAAAATATGACATATTTGAAGTGAGATTAGGGTGTAAGTGGTATCTTTTTATTTCAAATTATGGTTTCATGATGGGATATGTCATGTAATTGTGGTATTATAATATTTTTTCCTACATATAGGGCATGGAGTTATTAGTTTTTTGCGGATTATTTTGGGAATTTAAGGAAATTGTGTTATGTTTTTTTGAGTTTGATTTCCATGGAACCATGTGGTGGTGTAGTGGTAGTTGTATACAATAACAAGTAATTTAGTAATGTAGTATTCGACTATGTATGATGAGGCATCAGATGTGGGGGAACAATTGTATGTGAATTATTTTGGAATGATTTATTTGTTTTTCTGGTCCAACCAAATTTATCTCCCTATATATATGTTATTATGAAATTTTTTTTTCTTATTAAATTGTGGTATTTATCCCCATATAAAAAAATATAAGATTCCTAGGATGTTCTGTGATGAAGTCCATTTGAGAGAAAATGATTCCATTTGGGGGTGACTCATAAGGTGTTTCCTCTGTCCAGGTAGGGAGTGATTCCCCAAGCATTGAGTGATGAGAAAATTCACTACCAATCTTACAGAAAATTGTGTCTATAAATTTTTTTTATCATAATAGATAATTATGGTGATGATATGAAATAGTTTATTGTTTTTATGACCTATAGAGGTAGATTCCAATTGGGTTTTTGGGTTAGCATGACCCATAGGGGGATCTGGACTAGATTGAGTTATTGGTTAGTGTGATCTCTCTCATTAAAAATATACCCATCTAAATTACTGTAAATGAAAAAATTATTCCTATAGGTTTGATGGTATTACATTGGAGGTTTATTTCCCAGACTTGAGAATAGGATTCACACCCTTAGATAGATTTTGAGACCATTCTTCATAAAGAGTATTATCCAATTAATCTTTGATATATTTATACTATGATGTTCATGAATCATCATCAGAGTGCTAGTAACATTTCAGACAAAACATAGATATTAAATAATCTAATGAACTACTCCCAACATATGATCTTTTGTGGAATTATCAAGGAAAATAAGTGTGATTGAGGTCTTTATAGGGAGTTTTGAGTAGATGATGTACCAATATTAATTCCAATTAATTCTCTATTTTTGTATCACGGCATTTTTGTTGAGATATTTCAATCCAAGGAGTGTTATATGGATGGTTTTGGAAGTAAAAATCTAGGTAAGAGTCATCATCTATCACCATTAAGCAGTACGTGTCTGAATCACAGTATAATAAGAGTTCAGTCCTATAGAAAAAGACAAGAGGATTGACATCTCGAGGCTGATATAAGTGATATAATCAGCAAAGATATGGGAGTTTATTTACCAATTATGGGTCGGGATATATAGTGTATGAGTTCTAAACCCTTTGAACAAATATAGTAGTATGGAAATCAATATACCCATACATCTAGGGTTGTGACGCAAATAATGTCCTCCAAGAGGTTTTATGAGTGGACCTTAATGAGATGATATATGTAGAGTATTGGTGGTATACTTGGGGTGGAGGTATAATAGTATGGATTTATGATAAAAATATATAATTTTGACTCCATGGATGACCACATGAGGCTTAGAGGGGTGGTGGTTAGGTTCATATTCTTCAATAAGTGATATAGAGAAAATATTTAGAGTCACTTTTCATGTTTCAAGGTGCGGTATATGTTTTCTATCATCTTCAAAATTGGTACTGATAGGCTCATCCAAAATCAATTCCTCTATTTTATAGACCTATTTTTGGAATCATGAGGATACAATAGAGCCACCAGTATAACCTATGTGGTTAAATACTCCTACAGGGATCGATCCCAAAATTAATCAAATTAATCGATAGTGTGAAATTATTCTTAATAGAGAGATTTTAACTTGGTATCTCTTTACAGATTATATGAATTTTAATTATAATTATTCATACAGACAATATATTTATAGTTAGTACATTCATAGACAAATTGTTTCTTAGTTTTATATTCGTTTGAGTATATGGATTGATGTTTTCATTCCTAGGTGATATGGATTTTATAATGTTATGACTATGGATCATATGAGAAGTTATAGTCAATCAATAAATTCTTAGTGATATTGGACCTTGTTTCATTATACACTTTAGTAATTCATCTCCATGTAGGAAAGGTTGATAACTTATACATCTTCCTCGATGATGTTCAGGGATTACATCGTCATTGAGAGGTCAAATTTGTTATTAATCTACACTCTATGGAAAAATAGATAACTTACCATATTTTCAGATAGATCTTAGTGATAACTAAGAGTGAAGGGTGATGTTAGAGGACCCTCATGAGAAATATTTTATTAGACCCAATGGATTATCTTATATGATACCTTTTTTGTAACCAGTAATGAGGATGTAAGATTGAGGATTTCGGTTTTCTATCACCATCTCATACAGGAGGAAATCATGGAACAATACTCACATTAGAGAATTGATGAACTCTTTGACCAGATAAAGGGAGAAAATGGGTACATAAAGATTGACATCAGGCTTAAATATCATCAACTGTAGTTTCATGAGGATTATATCTATAATACCATCCTCTGATGTCTCTATATAAATTATGGGTTATTGGAGTTTCTCTTTGTCATTGCAATAATATTTTTTTGTTCACAGGGATCATAAAATGTATTTGTAATCCCTTTTTAAAACAAGATCATACTAATAATTATCTATAAAATTATAATTTATTTAGTGATAGAGGTAATGTATAAAAAATTTCTATTGATGTAAATGGATATTCTTAATTTTCATTATATATATAAAAATATCTCAAAGATTTTATTTTTTTATTAGGGAGTATCATATTATTGGTCATGTTATCTCAGTGGCTAGAGTAGTTATGGATATGATGATGATTTAGGTTGTTCTAGCTTGGGAACAACTCCAAAGTTTGTATAAGGTGTATATTTTCATTAGATTATCTTGGTATTAACATATACTCAAGGAAAAATATTATAGGATCATAGTTTTATTGACATACCTGAGCCAAAATATGGAGCCATATATTTGATCTTAGAAATGTTCAAGGTAATTTTGGGATTTTGGTTACAGTAAGACTAGAACAGCAATTCTAGGACTTCTAGATGATATAATTGAGTAAGTGGTTTTCACTAATTCTTCTGGATCTAGGATCACATGTGTATTGTTTTATATATAGATGTTGATTTCTTATGCGTCTAGGTATTTTTGACCCCATGAGAAAAATTATGTGACCCATGAATTGGTGTTGGAATTGTATTGTCCTCCCTAAAAACATAGACACGTAATTTTATTATTGGGTGGTTTACAGTCTACTCAAAACACTAGAGTTTTAGGAAAATCATTAATCAAAGATATCATAAACAAAGGCAAGGGAAATACATAGAGTTCCCACAGAACTATAAAATAGATATAGTCTATAATCTATGAAAAGGAAACGTGGTTCTAAATTACATTAGTGGTATGTATTGATCTCAGTTGTTGGGATATGAATCCATATATTTGGTTTTATTATAGTTTTATTTAATGGAGTAGGAAGAAAGAAAGATCCTATGATAAATGGTAAGATCCTCTCTTATTCTTCTTGGAATGATGGTAGCTTATGTTGGCATCATAGATTGTGAGGTGTTTTATGATATGATATTCTTGTATAATTCACTAAATAGATTCTATACGGTGGGGAGCATGCCATCCCCTATTGAGCATGGATGGTAGTCCCAATATTCATCAGGGAGAGGTGCTTAAGTATTTTCATACTCCCCCCATAGTGGTAAATCTTGAATTAGTGAATACGTACCATGATATTTTATGTAATGTTTTCATAGATAAAAAAGTTGATTGTTTTAACGTTTATTTGTTAATTCCTCGCCTACCTTTTATTGGCGATGAAGAACCAGGTTTTAGTTGTATTGGAATAACCCATTGAGGTTAGAGAATGATAGGTGAAAGGTATGTCGATAGACATTGTAGTGGTATTATATGACTAGAAAGTGATCATTATTCCATCTAGGGGATTATTGAAAGACTGAACAAGTCAGTCAACGTCTGTTTTATTCAAGATCATGGTTTGTTAGAGTTATTGATGCACTTTTACATTCAAGAGACCATTAGGATAGTTGGGATCACATAAATTATTTTATATAATGACTATTCTTGATAAAATTATCGGTTTTGGAGAGGGTAATAAAAGGATTTTGTGAACCAGTTTTGGATGATCCAATATGTCTACCCTCTGATTAACAGTTAGAAAGAGTGAACAATTTTGGTTCTTGAGTATATGTTTAGGGACTACATTATAGAATTATCCTTGAGATAAGAGTATCATTTTCCCTTTTAATAGTTATCCTAAAATTATATATGTCAATCATATATTATCATGGATCCAATTGAGGGATTGTATTTTTGAACTTATATGTCATGCTTGTAATAGATAGAAATGCATGTGTTGTCACTGTTGGAGTAGGCTTTGGTTCATGTGATGAAAAATAAGGTCTAAGAGATCTTTGAGAATATAAAGATAGCTCAAATACTTAATATTTTCAACAAGGACAATCGATAGAGGCCTTGGGAGTTTGAGGAGGGAAACCATGTGTTTCTAAATGACTCACCTTAGAAAATATTAATGTTATTATTTTGTGGAGGAATGTTATTCTAAATATTCATCATTCCATTACTAATTATATGTTGGATATATTTTATGGAATTATCCATAATATTAGACTAGGTGTTGTATTTGAGGAGATACATGCATGTTATGTCACACATCATTGACTAGTGATAAATGGACATCAATGATGAGACCATATTTTCATATTATCAAGTGAATATTAAATAATATTAGTAAATGACCATTTATGGGTGGTCCATTCTGTTAATTAATGTGTAACGCCATGACCATTGAATCCTAGAGTCGGTGCATTATTTTATTACACTGGAATGATTAAAAGTAATCAAATCCTGAAGGACCGATTAGTTTAGAAGTCTAGGAAAGCCATATTAAATATATTATAACCATAATATATTAATAAATAAGAAATATAAACATGATACATAATAAAAATAAATAAAAAGTATCCGTGGATTCTTATTAAAAGTTTTATTCTTAATAACATTTGTAATGGAAACATAATAAGGGTGATCTAAAACTCTTAGTAAAGGTATGTAAAATGGAAGGAATAATGAATAAATGAGAAATACTCAACATATAAAGATAGATAAATGATAACACATTCCATTAAAATAAAAACATATGGAAAATTCAATATGTAATAGTAATAAAATGAAATTAATTCTATTTAAAAAATAAATAAATAATTTAATAAACACATAGATATTTCAATGGATGGATAAGTAATGACTATATCAAAATGATGGGAATTTGCAATTATTAGATGTCATATCTAAGGAACATTAAAAATACACCATCAATAACTTTAAAAATATGTATTAAAATATATCTAATTTGGCCATATAATTCATCTCATGAGGACCTACCAATGCATCATGGGGCTATATAATGTTTGAGCCCCACCTATCCTTACCAATTCATAGAATTCCTTATATAAATTAATCAAAAATAAATAGCATGATTTATAAAATATTCTCATTGAAAAAATAATATTATTTCATCAATAAATAAATGGTGGATTAAAAGTAATAACAATGATTTTTGATATTGATAAAGGGAAACACCCTTGAAATATCATTAAAATATTCTTGAGATAATAATCTTTATACATTTCAAAGTGTCCCATTCCACTTTGAAACATTTTAAATTGTACGCCTAATGAATGAATTACATAAAATGAAGCTTCTAATATCATGTTAATTAGTATATTAAAGATATAAAATTTAAATTGGTATTATATACACCATCTACATGTGAATTGGTTCATAACAAAAAATAAATATTAATAGAATTTAAAATGAGATGAAAATCTCTTACATTAACCTTACTTTTGTTTTGCTTTCTGTATCCTCATGTATAGTGATTGAAAATATGTTAATAACTTATATGAGAACCATAATAATGTTTATAATATCATATATTCGAATCTTATAACATTCTATTACCTATTTGTTAACACCCTTTCATTATTTTCCCTATTTCGAGTTTTAATTGCCTAGTTTTCTCTAGTTTATTTTGACATGTCATTTGTTGTTCTTATTAATTAGATCATGATTTAATCATCTAGAAATGTTAAAAATGAATTAATTATCATATATATTCAGTATAAATATATTTATAATGATCCATAATATTTTTTGATAACAAGTGAATCACACCGTCTTGGAGATGTTAAGCCGTACGTATAGATGAATAATATATCCATTTCATTGTATTATTAGAATAATAAAAATTGAATGAGTCATATTTATATTATAATTAAATTATAATATCTTCTAAATTTATTTTATATTTAATTTAAACTCATCATTGATACGTTCCATGTATTGTGTAAATGAATCACATCACTTTAAGGAGGCGGTTGTCCACACTTTCACAAACGATGTTATCATATTTTCCAAAAATGGAATGTATAGATTCATGTGATACAAAATAATTTATAAATAATAAATACATTATAAATATGATATATATATGTATAATATAAATATATCTTCCATCCCAATTACTACCATAATAGGTGGTAAAGGAAGTTCGAAGAATCATCATTTCATAAAGAGGTAGTCCACCATTCACTTGAAGAGTCTATTAAATACTCATTATATGGGAGTGTGTGTAAGTGTAGCTATAAATATTATCATAAAAATTTAATATTATATTTATGATACCGATGTTTTTATATAATCATAGAATAAGAATGGTTGAGGCGTGTATAATAGGAATAAAAAAATGGACCATGAGGAAATATGTTACCTCTTAATCAGGAAACACTATTTGGTTTGAACCAAAGGGCTTACTTAGATTACATTCATAACAAGTTTATGATTATAGAATTTGAGGAGGGATTTTTATGATATATTAGGATAGATATTGGTTGAGATAAAGCATCTTTAAAGGTACAAGGAATGGGTAAACTTAATACATTTTTATAATGGAGGGGGAGTGGAACTCTTGTCAATACCAAATACTATTCATTAATGGGTGGTAGAGCTTACGTAATTTCCCCAAAAAATGAAAAAATGGATTAAATGGGAATAATGGTTGATAAAATCGTCCATCACACAAAAATAAGTTCATTTTAATACTTTGGTTTTTTAACTTCTACGATTCCCCAATTTATCATTTTGTTTTTTATTAAAGTATATAGTTTTCTAACCTCTGTAATTTTACCATTAATAATAAAATAAATAGATATTTATTATAAAATTTAGAATTATTGAATTAATAATAATATAGGTAATTTATAAAATAAAAAACCCATGTGTGATAGAAGTTAATTTTAAAATAAGTTCTTTCAGTGTGTAAAAAATATTCTTTAACATGGACCATGAAAAAAATGTTTTACAAACTATAGGTAAATATGTTAATTATAAAATATCAATTCATCCATTTATAGATCATATTTTTTATTTATTAAAACATAAAATTAATTATAAATAATATAGGGTTTTTATTAATTGTTAATCAATTGATAAAATATAATTTATTATTAAATGACATTAATTTCAATTTTAAAATTATTTATTTTAATTCTATTTAAAAATATAAAAAAAAATATTAGAATTACCAAAAAATCACCCTATAAATATTTTGGAATTATTAATCCCAAAATAAAGTATATTTTTTCCGATAATATTTCTAATACTATCATTTTTTTTGAAAAAGGTTCACCATTAAAAAAAATTAAAACTCAGTCTTGTGTGAAAGTTAATCTATTATTTTGTATTGAATAATCATAACACGGTGTTTAGTATAAATAAAGATATAAAAAATATTTTTATTCTAAAAATAAAACTTTTTATTGTATTTGGGTGTTGCATTCTTCCTACATTATTTAAATTGTGTACTCATAATTTAAACATGATCTCAATTATCAAGTGATTGATATTTGAAAATAAAATATTGTTGAAAACCCCACATTATAAATAGTGTTAACAACACACATTCTTAATAAGATTGAAATTAAAGTTAAATTATCACTTAAAAGGGATCCCTAGTAGGAGAAGATAGGTGTAAAAACGAAACATGGATACATAATAAAAATCTAACAACTATGTTTTGATGGAGAATTCTAGAGATCAGGGTTATAAAAAAGTTAACAATCACAAGGCCATAAATCCACATTGATCTGAGGGGCCATTTGATTCCAAAAAAATTATGATACAAGGAAAAACTCTTTTGTTTTAGGATCATTTTTCCTGGAGTTGAGTAATTATTTAACACTCCTAAAATATAAGTAAATATTCATGGTATGATTATATAACTATAATGTTATCATTTGGTCATGCCTTGAACTATTTCAAGTTAATATCTTGGAACAAGATTCATCTTCTGGTGATATAATATATCAATCCCTAAAACCACATCCAATGTTCAGAATATACCATTTCATAAATAGTAAACATTTCCAAAAGATTATAATCCGACACTTTAGAATGAAGGTCATTGAATTTCAAAAAATGAACATATTATTAGCCTTCAATCAAAATGAATTAGGTCATTAATCATCGCATACTGAATATATGAACACCTTCATCATGCATCATCTACAAATACAAAAATTTCTTGAATTACCATAAAACCTTATTGCAAACATGAATTATTAGTTATTCTCTAATTGAGACACATGTAATTTGTTATATTACTTAAAAATAAAAGTATTTAAGTCTCCATAAATGATAGAATGAACCACATTGTCTATAAATAATTATGAAATTATAAATAAGTCATCCTTTTTCCAAATTAATTATTCATCATTATCTCAACATTTGGAGCATATTTATGGTTTTCTTTATCTAAATCATGTATTTTATGAAAAGTTTAACTTACTATTGAATAGAATTGCATGGTTACATTCATTATATGTTCTCAAATACTTTAAAAAATAACTATAGTAAAATCCTCATACATAGGATAAATAATATGATGTAAACCTAAAAAATAAAATACATTTACAACAAATTTATTAGATCCAAATATAGAAGAATATTAATCCTTTCACTTTATTTGTTTCTATAACATATGCCTGACCTTGACCACTTTGTTTCATCTTAAATATATTCTATTGAACCCTTAAGAATACATTTTCGTAGTACCAAATATCTATGTAGTTTTAGAACTTAATATCAGCGTTTTCCTTCATTATTTTTCTTTATTTTTCCTGGTGACCTTTCTCTCCAAACATACATTTTACTCCTAATCTATTCAATAATTATCTATCCTGATTTTTTTCAATAATTAACACTTGTGAAAAAAATCCTACATTCCCTTATTCCCTTTTATCTATAATTTTCTCTTCCTTTCTAGTCTTATATTCCTTCTCTTTGAGACCATATGACTTAGAGAATTACATCTTTGCCTTGATTTCACATAAAACTATCTCATCGTATAATGAAATATTTTGGGAGACTACTTACATTCAGATACTTGGTTTATAAAGTTTGATGAAATGATAAATCTTCCACTAAGTGTCGCATATATAATTTATAGCATTCCTAGATAACCTAGTAAAGGTATATTCTTAATAATCAACACTCTCTTCTTCCTTTTCCTTTAAGATAATAAAATGTCTTTTCATGTCAATTTCTTAATCACTGTAGAAGTATTTATCAAAGAATATATTATTATATTTTATCCACATCATGAATTTTATTACTTATTCCTCCTAGTATTCAAGATCAAGGACCACTATTCATTAACATCATATTTGATACAATACACCACAATTGTAACCATTTCTATTTCACTGTACCCCGATTAATTGTGTACCCTGGGTGTGTCAAACTAGGTAAGTAGTAAGAACCATTTTTGTGTAGAAGGTTAAACCATGACAGGCCAGAAAAACCTTGTTAGAGTTGTTACTCATGGGTACATTTGTGCCAGAATGACATCTACATGTAGTATCCAGACAAGGATGTATTTATTGGAAGACCCAAATAATTTCTATATTTAAAAAATTCTAGGATGTTCCTTTATACTTATTCTCAATTTCTATCATAGGGTTATGTTCAATAGTCTATTTTATTTAAATTTAGTTACCATTGTTACTAATAAATATCTCTATGATACAAACAACAACACCCAGACCCCAGAAGCACAGAGTGGGTGCATTATTTATTTCATTGAAATGGTTACATAGAATTAAATCCAGAAGAATCAGTTAGATTAGTGGCCTTGGAAAGCCAGATTATATACATGATACCTTTAATACATTGGGAAATAGAAAATAAGAACATGATACTTACAAAATTCAAATAAAAAAGTATCTTTGAATGCTTATTCAAATATTTCTTCTACATAAAATGGGGAAAACATAATATTTTTGAGCTAAAATGATTAGGATGAGTAAGTAATGTGGTTTTAAAAATGAATGAATGAGAATAAATCAACATGAAAATGTAAATAACTGATAAAACATTCTATTAAAATAAATATATACAAAATCAATATGGAATGGAAAAAACTAAAAAATAGGACATTTAATCAATAAAATGAGAATTTTAATACATCCATTGATATGTTAAAGTAATATATCATGGATATGTAAAAAATTATTAAAAATAAATGAAATTATTAATTATTGGATGTCATGTCTAAGACACATGAAAAATATACCGTAAATATATTTCATAAGATGGATTTAAACTATAGATAAAACGTCACATAATTTGGAAAACTGATTCATCTCATGAGGATTTATTGATGAATCGAGGGGCTATATAATGTATGAGCCTCACCCTTCATAACCAATATAAATAATTCATCATATCAATTAATCAAAATATATAATATTCCTTATCCAATAACTACAGTGAATAAATAATACAATTTTATAAATAATTCCTTTAGTGGATGAAAAGTAATAATAAGAGTTATTTATATTTATTAATGGAAATACCCTTTAAATATCAGTAAAATATTACTGAGGAAAATAATCATTAATCATTATAATGTGTCCCATTCCACTTTGAAACATTTCAAATTGTAGGCCTCATGTACTAATAACACCAAATGATTATAAAATGTCATGTCAATAATTATATATATGATAAAACATTTCAAAAGGTAGTATATAAGTCATATACAAGTGATTTTTTGCATAATAACAAAGAAGTCTCAAAGGAATTTAAATTGAGATGAAAATCACTTTCCTTATCATTCCATTTTTTGTGCAGTCTTTATCGGCATATTTAGTCATTTAATATATGTTAATAACTTATAACATAACCATAATAATTTTTTTAATAATATATTGACTTATTATAATATTTTTTACTCTATTGTTGACACTCTTTCATTATTCTAAATATTTCAGGGGTTAATTACCTAGTTTTCAAAAATAGGTTTTGAAATTTGATTTATTTTTTTATTAATTAGATCGTGATTTAATAAACGTTAGAATGTAAACAATGAATTAATTATCATATATATTTGGTACATATATATTTATAATTATCCTAAATATTTGGAGTTAAAAAAATATGTGCACCGTTCATGGAGATGGAAGGCTGTACTTATGCATAAATGCTACACCCATTTATTTTATGTATTGAAATAATAAATTAGAATTATAAATTTGAAAATTATAAATAGAGTATCATATTATATATATATATATATATATATATATATTATACAGGTTCACTAAAATCATCATTAATATGTTCCATGTTAGTGTAGAACAATCACATCTTTTTAAGGTGGCGCTAGTCCACACATCCAAAAATGTTGTTAACGTATTTACACAAAATGGAATGTATGGAATTATGGATTATAAATTAATTAAAGAATAATAAAGACATTATAAATATCATATATGTCATAAATAAATATATTCCATTATAACGATGCCCACGAGAGACGGTAAAGGATGAATGAACAATCATCATTTTGTAAGGTTGTTGTTCACCATTCACATAAATATAATGTTCATTACCCATTAGATGGAAGTGTGTGTAAGTATATGACGAAACCTTATCATAAAAAAATATTATATTTAGTATATTTTTTGTTTTATACAATCATATAATAAGAAGAGTTGATGGGTTGGATATTGGAAATTAAACTATGGATCTTGAGGAAAGATGTGACCTCTTAATCGGGTAACTACATTGGATTTGGACCAAAGAACTTCCTTGTATTTAATTACTAAAAAGTATAATCTTACGGGTTGAGGAGAGATATTTTGAAAATATATTATCAAAATATTATTATCTATCCAATGTTTCTTGATTGAGGTGAGGAGGGGTAGTGTGATTTTCTTTTTATACTAGATGTTGAGTGGAACTCTTGTAAATACCTATAGGTATTCATTAATGGGAGGTATAACACACCTAAATTGCCTCTAAAATGGAAAAAATGGAATAAAGGGAATTAATTGTTGATAAAATCAACCAAAAAACACAAAAAATATCATTTTAATAATTTGATTCCTTAATATCAATGATTCCACAATTTTATCATTTTGTTTTTTGTTAAAGTATCTTATTTTCTAACACATGAAATATTACCATTAAGAATAAAATAAAGTTAGATTTATTATAAAAAATATAAATAAATTTAATAATATGATATATAATTTAAAAAAAATGTGTTTTGGAAGTTAATTTTTTTAAAAAGTTCTTATAGGGTGAAAAAACACCACATTAACACTAACAATATTAATAATGTTTTTAACATTTATGGGTCAATAGGTTAATTATAAATTATAAATTGATCCAATAATATAACATATTTTATATATATTAAAAAATAAAAATACCCATCCAAATATAGGGTTTTTTATAAATTTTAAATTATTTAATAATATATTATTTATTATAAAATAACATAAATGTCAGTTTTGATATTATTTGTTTAATTTTAATTTAAAAATATCAAAAAAAATATTGTAATTATAATATATTATGCTCATAGATGTGTAAATATATATATTCACTTACATAAATAATTAAATATAGTAATACAATCAATCTTCATATTTTTTAATATTTATAGTATCATTTATTTTGGATAATTATTAACTAATTAATCTATATGTTGACGTTTCTTAAACATTTTAAGTAAATAAATCTTTTCTAAAATGTAATTATAAATTATTATGATAAAATTAAATCATTAATATTTCAATAATATATATATAAATATAAATATTATTTTTCTATATATCTCAATATTTTATAGATGTTGAAGGTAAGAAAAGTTCCCATATTTTTCTTACAATTTTATCATATAGGTAACTCTCATGAAATAGTATTCTAATAAATCATAAAATTAGAACCAAGAGGTTATATGGTCAAAATATTTTCATACGATGGTTTTTGGAGAAGTTTATAGGACATTTTGCCTCTTCAGATTAAGTTTTAGTTCCTTATTAAGCTTAATTTTACCTTAATCACCATAATTAATTTTGTATGTATTCACATATATTTTTTGTCAAAAATTAAGTCTACCATAATTGACTATAAATATTATACTGATAATAACTTTGTATGTATATTTTTTGAATTTAAATCATAGATGCTAGAAAATTAATATTAACATCAATCTCACAAACATGGTGAGAAAGTGGGTTTCTAATGAGAAAATGTTCAAAAGTTAAATATGTTTTTATATCATATTTTTAATAAAAATATGATTTTAATGAAAAAATTGGGTTAATATATGTATAATTAATCTCTTTAAACATAAATAATCAATTTATAATATTATTTAAAGCTATAATTATTTAAACAAAGGAAAAATTTTAAATAAAATGTATTATTTTTCACTATTTATAAAAAAAGAAACTTGTCAGAAAATAACAAAAAACAACCCTAATATAATATTAATATTTTGAATCAAAAAATTAACTTTCTTTTCAAAAATAAAATTTATAAAATATTCAATTTTTTTAAAAATATGCGCTACTAAAAGGCAGTAAAACTTGGTATTGCATTCAAGCTAATCCAAAGTTTCATATAGAATCAAATAAACATGGTGTCATTTAAAAATGACGATATAAAAATATTTAATTTTATTCTAAAATTAAATAAATTTCATTTAGTGGGGTGTTAAATCCTGAAAACCTAGGAATCTTTATGAGATACTATGGGAGCATGACAAAAAGATATTGTCTAAGTACCCTCGCCTTTTTAGAAGTTTGTTATTTACAATGAAAAAATCCTTGATTCTGGGGATGGTGTGACAACTCTTATTTTTAACAATTTAAACACTAGGGTATATTAATATTGTTTCTATATATCTCTTAGATATTTTTTGGAGGAATGAGAATCACAAATCCTTAGTAATATTATATTATTAATTTTCATAGTTAATTATATCTCTTACAAATTCATGATTCAAAATCTCAATCTCTCATGCAGATGGAGTATCACATGGGAAAATAGAAAGTTAAATTTAATCTAGAATGAGTGTGTTTCACTAAAAATTATATAAGATCCAATTGATTAATTCATATAATACATCACAATCATTTGAATTTAGAGATATTCAAACAATAAATAAATTAATTTTTTAGATTAATTATTTAACATTGATGAATTCTACTAGTATCAAATACAAATCAAAATCCTAGGTAATAGATTAAAAACACAAATAATTGAGTTGATAAATCATGGGATAATATTTTTTTTGTAGAGATCAAGGAGAATCTGATAGCGAAAGATAAATTTGTCTATGGTTATCAACATCTTCAACAATAGTTCATTATTCTCCAATTTTTATTCTATTTTATTTATTTCTTATTATTGATTGATTTTCCCCACACATTTATTTTTTATGAAATAATTAATGTATTTGAATTTAATTTTTTATCCTCGAATTTCCCTATCAATTTACAAATTTTATAATTATCATTTTGACTATTTATATTGAGGATTCATTTTCCACAAATTTTACTCGATTTCCACATGAGGATATATTTTTTGGATCACAACAAATATCAAGATTATTCTATTTTTATGGATTATGGTTTTAAATTTTTATTTATTATTATATTATTTGGTGTCATGTGTTAGTACATCGATTCAATTCTCATTATAGTTTGAATCATGATTGAGCATAGTAATTGGTCTTGTGTGTTTCTATTCAACTTTGAAGGATATGGAACATAGAAGTATCACTAGACAGTTATGGACTATGAATAGTGGATGCTGTATATTTTACCTAGAGGACAGATGCATTAATATTGATCTTTAACGGTAGATTCAATTTCTAGAAATCAGTTATTGGATGCCAGAATCTGTAGACCATATAAACATTATTGATTTATATGGTATGGAATTCATAAAAAAATAGTATTTTTCAATGAAGTAAGAATATTGATGAAAATGAAAGTTTTTCAAATAAAATAAAAAACGTGGAATATTTTTTTGAAGAACACATTTCTTTTAAATTGAGTGTTGTAGTGACTAGGGTGTTAATTCTTGTTAAATATCACTTGTCATATGATTGAATCACAAGACATGTATCCCTGTTTTAATAGTTTATGTGTACATGGATTTCACAACTAGGAGTTTGATTGGATGTATATTTCATGCTGCTTAGGACCATATGTCATGTATGATAGTTTCACATGACATGAGGGTCTATGGTGTAAAATAGGTACAAGGCTCGAACCCCCAAACTATTTATATAAACCTACATGTCATGTGTGTGGGACATTACAAGCCATATGAGGATCCAGTTTATATAAAGCCCACAATTTTAGGCTTTATTCTATTTAAACTATGGTAAATGGTATGTACCATATGGTACATGGAATATAATCTAAGGTACACATAGTGTTCTTCTTAATGACCCATGTACTTGACATAATTCCCTATTCATAGTCATATTTTGACATGGGAGTTGTCTATACATATTTATTTCATCATACAACATGATGTTGATGTTATATTTAATATTTTAGATGTTTTATTAACTGTTAATAGAATATTTATCTCTTAATCATCAATTGTACATATTGGGGATTAAGTGTTACTTTTTTAAATATTTGCTTGTTGGAACTCTTCTTAATGGTGAATTTATGCTCAGGTGTGGTCCCCTATTTCCTATGTATAGATTACTTTAGTAGCACCCCACACACACACACACACCTAGGTAATGGTTCATTACCTATGGAATGTAAACTTTCCCATATTACATCTCATGCATGGTGTGATCCTTTACCTAGGGTCAGTACTCCCTCAACAAATTATGCTTTAGTTGATGTTGTGTGGTCCCTAACTCTGATTCAAGAAATTTCACACATGATAACTTATTATAGATTATTCCCATTTTGGATAAATATATTGATTTTCCATCAATGTCTTTTTATCTAGATAATGGCCTATTCTTTCATCACATGTTATTATTTGAACACATATGATTTTTTATTATCTTTTACCCCATGATTTATGTTTATGAGCTTATATACTCTTCCGATATTTCTTATTGGTTTTGTTGTATCCTAATTAGTTTTTAGATACTCACCCAATAATTAGTTTATTACTCACATGTATTTTATATTATATAGATAAGTTGTTTTTCGGTGGGTATCTTGCTAGGCTAGGATTTTTTCAGAGCCATGTTATTATTAGTGGTGGTTTTAGTTGTCTATGTTCAGACATCGGGCCGTGTCTAAGGGCATTTCATCTATTAGTACCATGATTGTTTTCCCATTATTTAGGGTGTATAATTTTCACCATTTTTAAAATTTATTTTTTAGTTCTTTTGGTATTATAGTGGTTAATACAAGAGTATTTGACATTTATTAGTTGGTATAGTTTTCTATGAATTGGTCTCATATGTGCGGATGTGTGTGTTTTATATATTTAATTTTGGCTAAGGCCTCCCATATGAGTGTTATAAATAAGTTTTTAATAAAAAATCATAGAATATTATATGTGGGCATATTTTTTCACTCTCATATTAACACCACCCAAGAGGGGTCAATGAGGGAAGTGTATTTACGATTATTTTTTCTACATAATTGTTCAATTCCTCTATATGTTTTGGTTTGTATGATATATTAATCATCATTAAAAAAATTTGTAAGATCATAAAATTAGGAATTTTTATTTGAAGTAGAACCATCACTGAATGGTATTATATATTCCATTATAATTTATTGTTAGCCTTTGGTGATCGGGGTGACTCACCCAATGACATGTAACATTCTTTCTTAGATCGAGTGATGTTTTTTGGTTCTTTTGTTAGGAAGATATTCTACAAAATAGATTTAGTTTAGTTAAATATGGTTATAGGCATAGTGATAAGTTGGGTTGGGACTCATGATATTGTTATTGAAATGTGAATGAAATATTTTTATAGGGAAGCATTCTCTACTATGTAGTATGTTTAGACTACGTATTTAGTACAATTTCTCATTTGTGTGGATGTTTCTCTAGTTTTTTTATGATAAATCAAAACATAATATTTATTCATCATATAGTCATTTATCAATAGATAATGAACATTATATAACAATTCTAAAAAATATTTTTAATGTTAAATGAATTTAAAAATTGATTATTTATCAAGTATGAATTATAAAATGGGACATCATAGTGGGGTTTTGAGGAAATATATGAATGTGATAAAAATGGATGTTATATTGAATGAGTAATTTTTTTTATGTAAACACTAAAGGTGGTATTTAATGATAAATTATTATAGTGAATGGATATGATGTATTATTTGGGAATATTTGGGGGAAATCATTTTATAAATTTTGTATGATCATAAATGATTTTTTTGTGGATTAGTTTAATTTTATTTCATTAGGATATTATAGAACAATGATTCCAATGAAAAATACCATGATTACATATGAAAAATGCATTGGGAATACATTTTCAAATGATCCACTAGTGGATTATAAAATAAAATTTTCTAAATACATTCATATTATTAGTGGTGATATGACACATCAACTACAATGGGTGGATATATAACTAAATTTTTTAAGGTATAATCCTATAATTATTAAGGGTATTATAGAATGAAAGATATCATGAATTTTTTAGAGAGGATAACTGTTATCATTGAACTCTTTGATATTCTAGTGTATTTCAAGATAATGCTTTAAACTTAAATACATGACAGAATCCATAATGAGTTGATGAATTTGGATATACACGATAAGTTGAATGAATGGATGACTTGGGGAGAGTAAGATAATAATTTAAATAAATAATTCAATAAAAAAACTTTTTATACATAAAAAATCAATTTTAGTTTTTTATTTTTAGTAAAGAAATATAACAGTGATGGAATATGATTCTTATTTTATGACATTGGACCAATTTCCACTAATGGTATATTCTAGTGAATAATTAATGGATAAATTGATTTAGGGAGGATCATACAATGTAATATAAACATGATTGGTTATTTTTTTAATTAAATAACCTATTTTTTAAGGATAAGGTTATTCTAGGATGTTTTTACGAGGTGGTCTTGAGGGGACATTTTGAATCTTCCATATGAGGAGGATGGTCGAGTAGTAATTTAAAAAAATGTGAGATTTTTCATCTCATGGGATGGGATCACCATATAGTTTGGATACATATATGATTTCCTTTATGGTATAAAAAAATATAAAATATGGATGTTTTGAGTTTGGATTATATGGAAACCTGAATCAGAATTTCATAGAAAATTAGTTGATTTGTTTTTAGAGTGTAAATCATGGGCGGATAAACTATTATTACATAAATAAACATATGAGGTATATAGTTTCATCTTGGAATGAGGATAATATATCATAGTGTAAGATTTGTTTACAGTAGTTGTTACACTTCACAATGTTTTATAAAATAATTTTACAGGGATTAGGAAAATCGCTATATTAAAAAGTTGGTGATCATAAAAATAGAATACTTTAGTGTTTAAGTTTTCCAATAAAAATGATCTAGAAAAGGAAATGGTTCATCCATCAAGCAACATATTAATTTTTTTTATAAATTCCCCTATCATTTATTAATTATATGATACCAGTTCAACTCATTAATTAATTGAGACAGGGGTGGTGTATTAGTTGAGGTTGTTGGTATAGAACATGTAGCATGATATGAAAAAAACCCTCTTGGGGAGTAGGATAACAAGTTACATAATTTATTTCCAAAAAATAATGATATAAAACATGAAATTATTGTATTAATTAATCATCTTCAACATTAATATATTTATTATCATTGTATTAATTGATTATTGGATTGTATATAATTCTAAAATCCACTTTTATTTTTAAAATGATAATTCTCTATTTGATCAATGGAAAAACAAATATATTTAAAGGAGTATAAGATGTAAATTATTGAATATATAGTCCATTTATTAAGGGTTTAAATAGTATGTTTTCTTAGTATTTGGTGGTAGAGTGAGTATTAATAGAAGTTTTTTGTGAAGTTATAATTATAAAAGTAGTCAACCTATCTTGAGGAATTGCTAGATAATTTGTTTTTAAAACCTCAATATTGTGAAGTATACATTATTATTAACTTATTTTTATGGACATATTTGATATCAATAATTTTATATTATATGGTTCCATATTAACAAATAGTTTTGAAATTGTATTTTGGGGACTTTGATAGAGAATGGAATATTAGCATGATCACCTCGCAGTGGGATTCTATGGTTCCATTTATAAATAAGGTGGATGGGGAATTATGGTTATGTGTTTATTAATGAAAGAATATTCAAGTGATATTTAAGAAAAAATTATTTTTTACTAGATTTAATGATTTTTTTCAATTAATGGTAACCTACTTGTTTTCTATGATCAACTTGTTGTTAATATACCGTGTGTTTAGAGTGGTGAAAGATAATGTCTCAAAAGATATGTTCTAGAGTAATTATAACACATATTAGTATTTTTCTTATTCCATTTTAGCTGATAAAAGATCCTGATATTTTAATATTGATAATCCACAAATTCCAATAATATTTCCAATAATTTAATATTTTTTATATCAAATATATATTTTTGTAATTATGATCATGATAGTTCCATGATTGATATTTGATAATTTTAATGGGCACTCTGAGGGATACTAAGCTCTAGGAAACATTCATTACATTTATGTTTTAGATTCCAAAAGTAAAATTAATTATACGTGTGATCTGAAAGAGATTATTATAATTAGATACTAAAAATAGTGGAGTATTTTAGTTAGGAAAGTCATTTAAAATTTTATTACATTATAGATTTCTCTAGGATTAGTTTGGTATTATCGATACTTTTTTTGTATTATTTACCATGATTATTTAAGGAAAAATTTTACCATGAAAAATTTATAATTATATTAAAATCATGAATTTTTAAAATCTTTCAATTTGTTTATATTTAATATCCTAAAATTTTAAAAAAAAAATTTATGGCAAAAAATATACACAACACCAAGATTAAATGAACAATGAAATATTATTAGTTAAATGTTACCATTATATTCAAGTTGTTAAATTGGAGGGTTTGTATATGAATAACAGATTAATGAAATATATAATATTCCTTTTCATTCCTAAAATATTAATTAATTCATTATAAATACGAACTCAATTTTGGGTAGGAATTTTATTCTTCAAAAATACATATTATTTAAAAATTATTTTTTTCCTTTGTGTGAGAAATAAATTTATATAAATTATTTATATTTTAAAACTTTATTTGATAAAATGAACTTAATTTTCTATTTCAACATGTCCAAATTATTTTAGGATAAATTTATTATACTTTTCTTCAAAAATTAATTTTTTAATAAATTATTAAATTTATTAAATTTTATTGAAAGTTGTATTTTATGTTCATGTATTAACAATTTAGAATTATATTTTGGATTAATTATTAGGTCTAATTATTTAATTTGGATTTAAAATATTAATAATAAAATTGGTTTTAAAAATAATTTTACACTTTAATTTAGTATAACAAATTTATTATTCAAAATAGGTTTTTTTCTGAAAAATTGTTTTTCGAAGCGATTTTATTGTTTTTCTTTTATATTAAATTGGGATACATATGTGTTTTGAAAAATTAAAAATGTATTTAATATTTAGAATAATGAGGTCTAAATTTATTAAATAGGTCAATTTTCTTTTTTTCAATATGAGTAATAACTATAATAGTACTTTTATAATGGTAAAGAGTGAATCATGCAATTAAACCTTACAATAAAATGATATGGACTATAAAATTAACCTAAGACATGGATTAAATTTATTTTATGAGTTTATTCCATAAATAATAACCCAAGATTTAGTTATATGTCATTTTATTTCCATTTTTAGAAGATTATAAATATTATAATATTTTATTTCAAGAAAAATAAAACATGTCACAGACTTGTTTTTAATAAATTTAATATTTTTAAAATTGTGTTATTCATAGTATATGAAAATTTATAAATATTATTTTGAATAAAATATTCTTATATTCATCATGGTAATTTTTTTAAATTTGTAGTGAAGAAATAATAAACATTATTATTTCACAATGTTGAGGGACAAATTACTTTATTAATGAAAAAATATAATAAATGATAGTAATGATATTGAATAGATTATAATTTGACTTTGAATTTAGAGAAACAAGATTTATGTACATGGATGTTACATTTATATTTGTGTAACACTTAATACATGACACAAACAGACACCCAAAGACTGTATTAGTTTAGTGTCCTTGGAAACTCAAAACAAAATCTTTTAATCATGGTGAAAGATCTTCAACATCTCCCATAAAGATCTTCCCATTTTTTCCTACCTAAAAATATACTTTATACCATGGGGAAAATAAAACATTGAAATATTGAGATCAAATTCTTAGTAAGGGTATACATTGAGAACATAAAACAAACCATAAACATTTGAACGTAAAAACATGAACATAAAGTTTAAACATCAAAATCTTGAGTCCTGAAATAAATCATGGCAGTACATAAGGCATATATCATAAAGTAAAATTAACCATGATAGAATATAAATTTCATAAAACATATAACTATTGAAAAATAATAAGCAGATATTATTATTTCCATTGTAGCCAAGGCAATGCTTCCAGGACCATCATAGTGGACAAAGTCCATTATTGAACCGAGTTTACTTGTCATTCCAGCCATGTATTACTGAACCACATTTACGTGTTATTCTATTCATGTATATCTCATGAGATATTAATCTTTATCAAATGCATTGGAGGGAGATATCAGTCCCACCTATCTCAAATTGAAATCATTCTTACATGTGCCACAGAAACATAAATCATTCATCATAGCATAACCAATGTAACAAAATGGGTTTCTTAAACATTATTCCATCATAATATAATCCATATAAAATACCATTTCAAATTTAAAAAAATAAAATCAAAGTAATAATATGGATATATACATAACCCTATTTCCTATAATATGGAAAATAATTTTGATAAAACGCCCACACTTTGTTCTTGGGGAAAATATCCTTTCTTCTTCAAAAATGTTTTATTTTATCAAAATGCCGCACAATATTAAAAGAAAATAATTTAGTTGAAAAATAAAATTGAAATAATTTAGATAAATCTTCTTGTAAATAAGTCTCATGAAACCGTAAAAAAAATCCATTCATGTCATATAAGTTAAACAAAAACATTTTCCACATACTTTTGCTGGAAAAGTAAAAAACGTACATCGTATGGTAAACAAAAGAAAGATTCATTCCATACCATGTAGTAAAATTAAAAAATGGTTATAAATGACTTTAAACATACATATAATAATATTAAACACATTATGAAAACATTTTTATAAAACATGGACAAGGATGATATGTATAACTCTATTAAATACTTACATATAAGTAGTCTCAGATAAAAATGATATTGAAAAATTATCCCTTACCTTATATACAATTTATTTTATATGTGTCTGAAACTTTTTTTATAGTGGGTTTAAACATATTATTAACTTTTAATAGAACCATAATAATATTTATGATATCATATATGATTGATTTATGACTTTATATTACCCGTTCATTTTTCAATTCCATATTAAAGCAACGTTTTGGGTAATAATCATTTCATTTATCATACGAGTTTGGACTTGTTATTCATCATATGGTTACATAGATCATTATTTACTTACCTATAGAATTTAAAACATGATTTATATATATCTTATATATTCAGTATATAAATATATATATAAAATAGACAGATAAATGAAATGGAATACAGTGTTTATAGAGACAGTAGGTCATATGTATGCATGAATGTTGTTTTCATTTCCTTATTGAATTGGATGGAAGTAAGTAAATAATATATATATATACACATATATATAGTATAATTATTATGTCATATAATTCATGATTATATTTTATATATACTTTATAATCATTTTTGAATGGTAAACATTGAGAATGAATATCATCGCGTCGTGGAGACGATAAGCCGTATATACGCACGAGCGATTATATCATACCCATAATTATTGAATGGTATGGAACTAGATGGTGTATAATATCTTAGAATCTATATCATGTGATAATAATCATATAATGTTATTACTTCCACTATTATACCCATCCAAGTAAGGTGGGGGTGAAAAACAGATTACACCACGACATGGAGACGGTAAGTCGTACGTACGTGCGCATAGTGATTTTATTTTTTATAGGATGTATAGAAGGTTAAATATGGTTGTTTAATATTTATAATAACATATAAATATATTATTGACACTGATGTTATTACTTTATAATGAAACAACTAAATAAAAAGAAGTATAAGAAGAAATAAATTTGAATGAATTGGTAGAAGAGATTACATATTCCTTGACGTGCCTCATTTAAATTTTCTCTTAAGACAATAGATTTGGTCTATTGAGAATACCAGAACCTTGGAAAGTCTAGAAGATAAATGGGTAGTGCTTCTCTGATCATGAAGTCTCAAAATGGAGTGAAAAGGAGAGGGAGGAGGTTCCCTTTTAAAAGATTAGAGAGCTGCACTTTAGGAAAGTTCCAAAATATTAATTTATAATAAATTTAATTTCAGTTTAAAATGGTCCAGAACTTATTTAATTCTACGATAATATGATGTTGGTTATAATACCCATAATCAGATAAATTTTTGACAAGTTTTGAATATTTTTTTATCCTTATCTTTTTTGTTTTACCCTTATTTTACCCTTTTTAATCTTACTGTAATATCATGTTATTTACACATTATTGGTTAATGTAATTACCATATGATGTCAAAAGACCCATAAAAAGTTATTTATTACATATTTGAACTTATATTTACCATTTTTCTAAATATTATATTTTTATGAATTTAATATCATTTAATAAACTATTTTATGTTTTAAGTTATAAATTCTATCAATTTTAGATACTATTCATACTTGACTTTTTTTTTAAAATAATAATAACCTAATTACTTTGAACCAAATGAATTACATCATCCCTAATATATCAATGTAATCCATACAATTCGTGAATTGTATTAAAATATTAAAATTAACTTTATTTTAATATTTATAAATTGATTTACTTGAATCCTTCATTAATGATGTAATCACTACATCATAATTGTCTCCTGAATAAATATATTTATCTAATGTATAAAAATTAAAAATACAATACCATGATGTATAAAATAGTTTTAGATTTATAATGACTATTTATATACATAGATATCAGTTATATAACCCTATATTAAAATTTATTTAGTAAAAAATATATGTATAGTTTATAATTATCATTACTTTAAATTAATTCTTATAAATTGTCATTTTTATATCAAAGTAAATCCATGGGGTCACAAAATCTATCCAAGGATGAACATGGACAGAAATATCTCATAAAATAGGATTAGGACATGTTTTAGGGTAGTTTAATATTATTGCACCATATATTTTTTACCCTTATTTACCAGATTTATATTTTTACCATAGAAAATAAAATAATTACAGAAGTTATTATTCAAAATATCTAAAAATAAAAGGTAAATATTGAAAAAATTTGAACCTCCTAATTACAAATATGGAATACATTTTTCCAAATTAAAAATATAGATGTTTCATTAATTAATTTAAAATTAATTCTCGTTGTCAAAACCAAAAAGGGGGTTTTTTAAAAAGTAATAACTATCAAAAGATTGACATCTATTTATGTTCAATATGAAAGTGAAATTAATTTTAATTACCAAAATTGGATTAAATGATAAAACATTAATACAATTAAACTTTAAAAACAATTAAAAATATAATATAATTATATATATAAATTAAATGAAAATGAATTTTTGAATTAAAATTTAGTATTTTTCCTTATTCATTAAAATTTGAATTTTATCAGAAAAATACAAAAATTTCAAGAAAGGTAAATTTTTATGTAAAAATTCCAAATAATAAGTTTATTTTTTCAAATGGTAATTATAAAAATTTTAAAAAATAGATTTATAATGGGTGTGCAATCAAAAGGTGGTAAAACTGCATTTTTTTAAAAAAATACTTCTTTTATTTAAAAAAATAATTTTGTTCTCATGCCATGTTCTATAAAATGTATAAGATGGATGATAATGTCATAAAATTTAAAATCTGGTTAATAATATTCATAATAGTTAGTTTATATCCCATTAAATAATAATATTTTAATAATATTTATTTGTTTAGTGAAACTCAGTATCGCATACAATGCATGATATCAAGGAAGATCACTCTTGTGTGTAATGAAAACCAAGTCAGTGTTGCGTGTAGTGAAATTTTACATTGGTGTTGTGTATAATATAATCAAAACATAGTTCATTTATACATTGAATAAAATTTATACTCTGTTTTGCATGAAATAAATTCTATCAAAAGAACAAGAAATTGTGTGCAACACAAGGCAAGTATCTTGTTGCGTATACTACAAGCTAATATGATGTTACGTATATTGCATGCTAATATTGGTGTAGAATAAAACACAAGACATCAAATAAATTAAAAATAATTTTTCTTATAAAATCTCTTGGTGTTACATTCTACCCCCATTAAAATGAATTTCGTCCTTGAAATTCATCGAGGTTATAAATGGTTTTCTACATGAAAGTTTCTTTCATGGAAACCCGCATCAGAAAAAGGGATACTAAGACATCATTTTAAAAAGAAAAGTTAGAAATGTAATGGTTACCCAAAGTAACTCATCACTGGGTTTCCATATAGGAGAACATAGGTTGAAAGTGAAAACATGGATATAGAAGAGAAATCTAACCTTCATGTTCTAATGGATATTGATACAGAATAAGGTTTAGACAGTGTTAACTACCAGAAATCCATAAATATATGATGATTTAAGGGACCATACAATTCATAGGATAATAGGGTATGAGGATAAATTTTTTTGGTTTTAAATATCATTTCCCTAAAGTTGAATAATTTTTGAATAATGAGAAATACTTACTTGATTTTAGTGTAATATCACTATTGGTCATTCCTTGATTAATTTCCACTTCATCTCTTATTTAAGGAAATGAAGTAGATTTTTTAATTCTAGATGTGTTAGTAGATCATACGATAGAACGATATTTCATTCCATATGTCTCAATAAAAAGGTTAGAACAGATTATTAAAATTTCATAAGTATACTTATAGTGAGATGATACATTATTCTAACAAACTTCAACCAAAAGATAAATTATACTATCCCTAAATGGATAACATTACAATCCTTCCAAAAACTAAAAATATAAAACCTTGGAATGAGGTGAACTAAATTGAATTAAAATTGGTCTCCCATATCTCATTCGACAGTTCTCGGTTGTCACATTCCAAATACCTAAATACCATAATCATGTATTCTCTTAGAATATGATAATAACATAACTTATCATAGATCCTAAGTGACAACATGAATTATATCAAAAATAACTCTTTACTGACACCAAATATACAAAAAAATTTATAAACTCAAAACATTATGTAGATTTTTCCTTTTATCAATCATGTGTTCATTAATACTATCAAACATATTATTTTCTCCTAATCCCTTCATTATGCACATATCATATTCTTTCTAAAAATATTTCAATCACTTTTCATGGTTACCGGTAACATATAATTATGGAAAACAATAATAGACCAATACATAAATATTCCAATATTCTATAATACCATGATTGAGATTCCACAACACTATTTTGAAATCCAATTACATAAACACTAAATCATTCCACTACTTCGTTTTCATACTCAACATCACCAATAGTGGTCACATGTGACATACCTTTGTCATTTTCCTTAAGAGGGTGTTGATATTGATCATCATTAACCCTTGGATTAGGGAATTGGTTAGCATAATTCCCCATTTCATCGCACTTGTAGCATTGAAGTGTTTGTGGTGCGTTCTCTATAGTCTTTTATCTATTCACATATTTAGTATCATTTTTACCATTACTTTAGCACTCAGCTACTCGATGACCTTATTTTACACACTTGAAACAATTTCTTGTCCCATTAAGACAATACCCATGATGCTTATTTCCACAAGTTCATCATATGAAATCATTTATATTCATTTCACCATTGTTTTGATATTTTCCCTTAGAATCCATCTTTCATTTCTTGTCAAAACCATTAGATGGATATGTTGCACCAACATCTAGTTATACATTGATACGACAACACACAATCTCTTTATTACTATGGAAGTCTCTTATAGCTAATTACCTTCAAAGTCTTGTTTTTAAGCCACTGAAGAATATATCAACTTTAGTTTTAGGTTGGATGATAAAGCCATAATCATACCTTGCAAGCCTTGTAATATTTTCCCCATATGTACCAACTGATTCGTCGTCCTTTTTCTTAATCTCAAGGAACTACTTTTCCATCTTTGTTCAATGAATACGAGGGAAGTAATTATTAAAAAATAATTTCTCGAACACATCCCATTCTATGGATTCAATTCCATCTTGCTACTTTGTATTCTTAATTGGAGTCCACCACTAGACCACTTCACCTACTAAAAAAATTAACTTCCAAAATGACATTTTAATGTTTCGAATAGAGAATGATGAAAAATATCTTTTTAATGGTACTGATATATTGTTTTGTAACAAGTGGATAAAAAGACCCACTGATAGAAGGTGGACGTTGCCTCATGAAAGACTCCATAGAATGTGGTTCCCTTCTCTACTCATTTCAGATCCATAATGATTCATCGCTTGTGTAAGTATAGAAATAAGATTTTTCATTCCATGCCTGATAACATTTGGTTGTTCATGTGAACAATTATTGCATTTCACAGTTCAATGATCATTAACACGGTTCCTTCGGGTTCCATCCATCGTCTGAACCCCAAAAAGAATAGTGTGAGAGCCAAAATCAAAATTATAAAAGAACATAGTCAAGGGGGAGTACCTTCAATATCTAAAATCTTATGTTTAATTATAGGTTATTCATGATCGTTACCATATTTTTTGGACTCTAGACTATACTTATATTTAACCTTAGGGACATCCCTAGACATACCATAGAAATATCTCTAGTTATTTCACTAAATTTTTCGCATCCTAGTTTCCAAAGGATTATTAAACCTTTTCTCTGATAACAAATGTAGAGACACAAGCTTGGTGTAAATTGATATTACATTTCTTTTTGTGGAATACTTAATACATGACACAAACAGATGCCCAAAGATCATATTATTTTAGTGTCTTTGGAAAATTAGAACAAAATCTTCTAATCATGGTGAAAGCTCTTCAACACCTCTGATAAATATCATCCCATTTTATTCATACCTAAAACCAATTTTTATATCCTCGGGAAATGAAAACATATAAAGGGTGAGATCAAATTCTCAGTAAGGTTTGACATGGAGAACATAAAACAAACCATAAACAATTAAACGTAAAAACATGAACATAATGTTTAAACATCAAACTATTGAGTCATGAAATAAATCATGGAAATACGTAAGGCTTGGATCATAATGTAACATTAACCATGATGGAATAATATTTGAATAAAACATGTAATTTTTGAAAACTAATAATCACATATTATGATTTCCATAGTAGCCAAGGAAATGCTGCCATAACCAATATAGTTGTTATAGTCCATTACTGAACTGGGTTTACATGTCGTTCCAACGATGTATTAGTGAACTAGATTTACCTTCCTTACCATTCATGTCTATCTCATAAGATATAAATATTTACCCAATGAATTGGAAAGAGATATAGGTCCCAACCATATCTTATTGAATTATTCTTACATATGCCACAAAAATATAAATCATTCATAGTAGAATAACCCAGGAAATAAAATGGGTTTCATAAAAAAAATTACATTAAAACATAATCTATATAAAATACTATTTCATCATTAAAACAATAAAATAAAAGTAATAATAGGGATAGATGCATAACCCTATGTCCTCTTATATGGAAAATAAATTTGATAAAACATTTGAACTTAGTTCTTGAGGAAAATATCCTTTCATTATCAAAAATGATTTCTTTTCTCAAAATGTCACAAAATTTTAAAATAAAAGAATTTAGTTGAAAATAAACTTGAAATAATGGAGAGGAAGATTCATGGAAATAAGAAAACATGAAACCGTAAAAAAATTACATTTATGCTGTATAAGTTAAACAAAAACATTTTCTCATACGTTTGTTGGAAAATTCAAAAAAGTACTCGTTTGGTAAACAAAAGAAAGATTCATTCAATACCATGTAGTAAAAGAAAAAAATGGTTGAAAATGAATTTAATCAAACATGTAAGAATAATAAAAATTTTATGAAAACATTTTTAGAAAACATGGACATGGATGATAAGTATAACCTCCATAAATAATTAGGTATAAGGAATCTCAGATAAAAATAAGATTGCAAAATTATCCCTTACCTTATGTCCAATTTCTTCTATATTCATATGAAACTCTTATATAGTGGGTTTAAACATTTTATTAACTTGTAATAGAATAATAATAGTATTTATGATATCATATATGATTCACTTTCGACTTTATATTACCTGTTCATTTGTCAATTCCATGTTAAAGCAATGTTTTGGGTCATAATCATTTCATTTATTGTACGTGTTTGGACTTTTTATTCTTTATATGATTAATTTGATCATTATTTACATAATTAAATAATGTAAAACATGATTTATATATATCTAATATATTAATAATATAATTACATATATAATAGATAGATAAATGAAATGGAATACATCGTTCATGGAGACAGTTGGCCATACGTACGCATGAACGCTGTTTTCGTTTCATTATTGAATTAGATTAAAGTAAGTAAATGACATATATGTATAAATAAATTAATTAGAACTATTATTTCATATATTGTTGGATTATTTATTATATAGACTTTATAATAATTCTTGAATGGTTAACATGGATAATGAATCGCATCGCGCCGTGGAGACGGTAAGTCGTACGTACGCACGAGCGATGATATAGTTCCCATAATTGTTGAATGGTATTGATGTGGATGGTGTATAATATCTCATAATTTTAATCATGTTATAATAATCATATATTGTTATTATTTCCACCATTATACCCATCCATGTAATGTGGTGGTGAAAAACATATTACACCACGGTGTGGAGACGGTAGGTTGTACGTTTACACGTGTGGTGATTTCATTTTTCAAAGGATGGATAGAAGGTAAAATAGGGCTGTTTCATATTTATAATAACATATGAGTATATTAGTGATACTTATGTTATTAATTTATAATTAAAAAACTAAATAATATTCAGTAGAAAAAGAAGTATATTTGAAATAATTGGTAGAAGAGTTTACCTCTTCCTCAACTTCCCTCCTTTAAATTTTCACTTAGGGCGCTAGAGTTGGTTTTTTGAGAAGACCAGAACCTCTAGAATGTAACTAGAGAAGTTTAGAAGACAAAGGGAAGGTTATTTCAGATCTTGAAGGCTAAAAATGGAGTAAAGAGGAGAGTTAAGAGGATCCCTTTTATAAGAGAGGAGAGAGGGACTTTGGGAAAGTTCCAAAATATTAATTTATTATAAATTAAATTTCGATTTAAAATGGTGAAAACCTTATTTAATTATGATATAAGATTATTTTGGATTGAATAACCATAATCCAAAAAGTTTTTGACAAGTTTTGAATATTTTTTATCTTTATCTTTTTGGTTTGACCCTTATTTTACCCTTTTTAATCTTACTATGATATCATGTTATTTACACATTGTGGGTTAATGTAATTATCATATCATCTCAAACAACCCAAAAAAATACATTTATAAAATATTTGGAATTATATTAACCATTTTGCCTAATTTTATATTTTTATGAATTTAATATCATTTAATAAAATATTTTATGATTTAAGTTATGAATTATGCCAATTTTGGATACTCATTATACATGACTTTTTTAAAAATTCATAATAACCAGGTTACTTAGATAAAAAGCATTAAATCATCCCTAACATGTCTATGAAACCCATAAAATTCGTGGATGGGATAAAAATATTGATATTAACTTTATTTTAATATTTATAAATTCATTTACTTGAATCCTTCAATAATGAGGTAATCACTACATCATAATTGTGCCATAAATAAATATATTTATATAATGTGTAAAAATTATAAATAAAATACCATGATGTAGAAAATATTTAAATCTTTCTAATGAATATTTATATAAATAGGGATCAGTTATATAACCCCCTATTAAAATCAATTTAGTAAAATATATTTGTTTAGGTTATAACTATCTTTACTTTGAATTAATTATTATAAATTGTCATTCTCACATCCATGTGAAACCATAGGGTCTCAAAATAGACCTAAGGATGTCCATGGTCTGAAATATCTCATCCAATAAGTTTGGGACATGTGTTAGGGTAGTTTAATATTATTATAATATATATTTTTTACCTTTATTTACCAGATTTACCCTTTAACCATGGTAAATAAAATAATTACTGAAGTTACTATTCAAAATGCCTAAAAATAAACAGTACCTATTTAAAAAATTTGGACCTCCTAATTACATAAATTGAAATCCATTTTTATAAATTCAAAAAAATGTTTTAGTAATTAATTTAAAATTAATTCATTTTGTCAAAACCAAAAGGTAGGTTTTTATTAAGTAATAACTATCAAACGATTGACATATGTTTATGTACAATTTGAATGTTAAATTACATCCAATGACACACATTGAATTAAATAATAATAAATTAATCCAATTACAATTTAAAAAAAATTAAAAATATAATCTAACTATATAAATAAATTAGATGAGAAGGTAGTTTTGTATTAAAATGCAGTATTTTTCACTATTTATTAAAATTTGAATTTTATCAGAAAAATACCAAAATTTTGACAAAAGTACATTTTTATGTCCCGATTACAAAGAAGAAATTTATTTTTAAAATTGAACTTATCAATGTGTCAAAACTATATTTAAAATTGGTGTGTCATCAAAAGGTGGTAAAACATCATTTTTTTAAAAAATACTTTTTTTATCTGAAAAATACATTTTGTTCTCATACCATGTTCTATAAAATGTAAAAGATTAATAATAATGTTACAAAATTAAAAATTTGGTTAATAATATTCATAACGGCTATTTTATATCCAATTAAATAATAATATTTTAATTAAATATCGTTATTTAGTGAAAATCAGTATCACGTACAATGCAAGCTATCGAGGAATGTCAATTTTGTGTGAAATGCATGACAAGTAAGTGTTGTGTGTAGTGAAATATTACTTTGGTGTTTTGTATAATATAATAAAAATGTAGTTCATTTATACATTGAAAAAAATCTATACTCAGTATTGCGTGAAATCAAATCTATCAAAAGAACTTGAAATTGTGTGAAACACAAGCCATGTATATTATTATATATACTGAAAGATAATACATTGTTATGTATAGTGCATGCTAATCTTGGTGTAGCTTACAACAGAAGACATCAATGAAATTAAAAATAATATATCTCATAAAATTTGAGGGTGTTACATTGAAAGTGTGATAAAAATATTTATTGATGAAAATGAAATTTTGGGTACATGTTAAAAAAACTTCATTGAACTATAAGAATTATCCTAATATTATTACACAACAGTAATGAATAGTTCTAAAAAATTAAATTATCGGTATTTTATAATAATTAATATTTTATTGAATGATATAAAATTTCTAAAAAAAATTCTATCTTTTTTCATATGTTTATAATATCAACAATGGTTTATTCATGAGTCACTTTTCTATTTATATTATTTATCAATAACCCCAATGATTAAAAAACCTTTTTTCCACAATAAGAATAAAATGGGTTAATGAGGGGTTAAAAGAAAAATATAAAGATAAAAACACAATAAAAAATTATCTAATGATTATTTTATAATTTTAATAAAACCCATAATCATCATATATTTTAAATTAATTATTTTTTCCCATTTCAAATTGAAGAATATTTTATAATAATTTAATATTTTATAAAATTCAAAGAGTAACCATCCACTCTCCCTAAAAATTGTTTCTCATATTTTCATTCTTTAACAATTCAAAATATATTTATTTTTGAATATATCTACATAATATAACTTCCTAGTAACTATATTATGATTATTGGGGCCTTATTTATGTTAGATAAAAAAATCAAGGTCTTAAGGTGTTAATCAATTGATTTTTTCCAAAGAAGTGGTATTATTTTCAACTACATGTTTTAATTATGTTTCCTATATACCTCCTTCGAATACTATTTAATGATGATAAAAATGATTAAACAAGTATTATACAAATATTAGTATATTATTTTTTTAATTTGGTATCCTATACTCATCTGCAAAATCCATAAAATGGGAAATGAATTCTGCATTCATGTATACCGTGGGCTATATCCTCACAAACCAATGTAATTCATTTTCCATCACATTCTCTCAAGACTAGATATAATGATGTAATTAATTTTAATATATTATATTCATTATTTATTAATCATCATAAAAAATACCATATACCTTATTACTATTCCATTCCCTGAAATAATAAATTTTTTCGGGCATCCGTATGGACCACCACCACCCTGAAAAGATGTGATTAATTTTTCATCACCACATCACAAGGATTATATATATAATTATATTTAAACAATTAATATGTATTATAAGATATTATGAAAATTATATAAATATAAATTACTATTTACCTTATTTCCATACTGATCATTGAAAAATGGAAATGATACTTATCTATGAATATGGCCTACCATCTCCATGATTGTAACATAATTAATTTTTCATACACATATTTAATGGTGTGATATAAAACTATATTTTATGTATAAAAATGATAACTAATAAATGATTATCATTTTGTATATGAAGTAAAAATGACCTATTTTACCATATTCAACCAATCAATGTAATTTTTTTATTATGAACAAAATAAGGCTAAAACATATGACATGAACCAAAATGATTAAGTATTTGTTATAAAATTATAATAAGTGAGATACAATTCGTTATAAAACTGAAAATTTTCATTAAAAAGTAAATAACTAAGATAATTTGGTTACTCATGAAGATAAATAATATAAATGATAATTTAGACTCAAGGTAACGGATTTCTTGTTTCACTTTTAGTTATGAGAGACTCAAGCCATATTCACTATTCATTCCTTTTATATGGTGTATATAATTCCAATGAATTTATTTTAATGTTATTATCACAAAAATAATTTAAGATAAAATACATATAAGTTAAATTTTTTATGGGGATTATGAATTAAATATTAATAATTTGCTAAGGGTTTTATTTCATAATGTAAATATTATTTGGGGATATTTATTTTTATGTCTCAATTGAGGAATATTTCTCTTCAATTTCCAAGTTTTATAAAAATATTTTCAATTTTTTTAAATTAATTAAAATTATTTATAAATGTAAATTTTACCCATTATTAAGTGGTTATAAAATGGTTTTAAATGAATCTATTTTTTATTTTCCAAATGAGGAACTTTGTGACTTTCCTGATAGAAATATTGAAAGAATGTTTTTAAAATATATAGTGTTAGTGGATTATCCTAACATCATGACTAAATTTTTATTTGAATCTTCCATTAAATTTTGAATACATTATTTTCAATTAAAATATTTTCCTTAATAATTATTCTTTTATTTAAAAAATTAAATTATTCCAAATTGGAAAGATTTTTTCTCAAGATTTATTCCAACCATTCTTTCAAAATTATTTTCCTTATAAGCTGTCATAATCTTATGTTACTTATGATTCAATGGGGATATGATCATAGAATACCAATATTATTATCCCTATAAATATTTTATTTTTATGATGATGAAATTTTTAGGAAACTCTATTCATTTCCTTTGATAAATCCATAATAAAATGTTTATGAAATCAATTTCTCTTCCATGGGTTGTTCTCTAATTAAATGTTTATGAAACCCATTTATTTTAAAAGGTTATTATATTATGAAATATTTATAATATTATTCCACAAATATTTATAGTATTCATTATCTTATGGGTGAAACCTATATCTATCCCCTATGGCTTTGGAAATTATTATTATCTCATAAGATAAACACGAGTAGAATGGGGAGTGAACCTGATTATGTAATGGAATTTTTCTACTATTGTAGAATTTTTAATAGAACCTTGAATAACATGATGGTGATGGAAATAGACCCATTCCAATATGTTAAAATTGGGTGTGATCCTTGACTAATATATGAATGATTTTATATTAATAAATGTATGCCAAAATTCGATGTCTTATGACAATGATATAATCTTATTGGAATTGTTTTTTATTCTTTTATGATTTATATATTATTGTCTACCAAGTTTCATTCCATGAAAATTTATTATGATCTTATCATTGTAGGGTATTCTTTTCAAATGTTATGATCATGTTATTATATGATCATACTCAAGTTATGCTTATTTTCTCAATAATATCTCTCTTGTTTTCCACTATTGAGCATCTTAGATCACCTTTTCCATATGTTTCATTTACCCAGATTATGACAAATGATAATAAATTATTTTTTTAGAAGGGATTTATTTTTATGATATTTTATGGGTAATATTGGAGACTTATCATGGAATATGAAAAGATGGGTATAATAGGATATGATATTGAACTTTATGGAAAATTTAATTATGAACCATAGTTTTTAATAAATTTTCATAAATCTCTAAAACTATAACCAAAAGGTAATTATTTATGTATGTGATAAAATATTTAATTTTTATGCAGAATATTTTATATTTTTATTTTTGGGTCGCATTAATTTTTATAAAATCCATAAATTTAAATTTTCTATTTTTAGAACTGGATCTTGGAGTGCATGTCCCATGATGTAATTTATTGAATCATAGTAATGAAGTGATTAAATTCTATGGGAACTCGAATGTGTGAATGTTGGGAGAAATATGGATCACCAACAATGAGATTCATGAGGAAATCGATTCTATGAGGGATGGTAGTGAGTGTACTGATTAAGATTTGTAGCTTTAAATGGAGTGCTTTGATTGGTATCAATTGTATCCCACTAGTAATAAACCATTTTATATAGTATCATAGTGGTTTATAAATATAAATGGAGATTGGTATTTTTTTAATTTTAGGTTATATTTTGAGTAATTAATACCATCACGAGATTATAATTTTCTGTTTGATAATAAGCTTAATGTATTAAAACCCCTTGTTGAGGTTCTAGGGGATGAAATTTTTAGGTGACAAATGATATTTTGTGAAATTGCAATATTAGGATGGTATGTATCCTTTAAATTCATATGTAAAAAATTAGTATGAGGATGAATTCACTTTTCACTTTCTATACAGTTGCTTCAAATTATGGATAACCTTTAGGTTTTATAATATCATTTACATTGAGGTAATTATTGGTTACTACATTTTTGGATGAAAATTGAATGTTAAGAGAAAACCATTGATGTTAAAAAACATCTTTAATATTGAATATATTACGATTATTGTTTCAGTATTTTCATCACATTTCTATGAATGATATAAGGAATTTAGTTTTGAAAAATGAAAACATGTAGGCTAGGTGGTAACCCATCTCATCGACATGGCATCGAAGCTCGACCCCGCAATTGAAGGGTGTTAAGTGTACCCACCTAACAGTGGCCTATGTGATGTCTTAGTTAGTATGAAATGTTTTTATACTTAAATTATATGAAAAATAAATATTATATTTATTTTTTCAACATATGTTTTAACATGTAGATAACCATGGGAAATAATATTTAGTCGGTGATTTTCTGATAAGTGTTATTCTGGAAGAATTTCACTATTTTATGATCCCTATATAATTTTAGTAAACATAATACAATGGAATTTTATTTTAGATTTTACATATGAAATAGCTTTGAAATTATTTTAGAATTTATTTTTTTATAGTTATTAAAATATTAATGTAATTTATAAGCATATCCTAGAGATTATATGATTAGATTATATAATTTTTTATGAAACATTAAAATTCAAATTATGTTATTTAGAGACAAATATTGGGAGACTATGTGATAAAATATTTAGGTTTTTTGGGTTTCAATCTTATTCTGGAATATTTTGAGGAATTCTATAGAAGTTATTTGTTGAATGATCTATGTTGAATCATGAGTATTACTATTGAAATTTAGAGATTATAGTACCTTTTTTTCATATGATGTTTTATACAATTCATGAATTATCATACCTTATGATATCCATATTTTTTCAAATGTAAAAATACAAGTGTAATTTAGTTTTTCCCATTTTAGAAAATTTGTGATATATTAAAATTATATTTCAGTTATTCAGTCATGAAAAATCCT
Source organism: Viscum album (assembly GCA_963277665.1). Taxonomy (NCBI): domain Eukaryota; kingdom Viridiplantae; phylum Streptophyta; class Magnoliopsida; order Santalales; family Viscaceae; genus Viscum; species Viscum album. The sequence goes on from OY728164.1 coordinate 691,651,731, forward strand.
TTTGATTAATCATCTTTTAGAGAAATAATAGTGGGTTTGTGGTGGAAATTAGTTAAAATAATAAATACCTATTGAAAAATAAATATATTTCATTATTATTTTAGTATATATGGTCAAATTATTAATCAAATCTAGGAAAATGATATTGAAAACAAATGAATTATCCAATTATCTTTCCTATAATTAAATCAATCATCTTTTAACTCATAATAGAATTATTGATTTGTGTTGAAAATATTCGTATGGCCATGTTCTATATAAAAATATATTAGTTCAAGGAAGCTAAGATTCACTTCAATATTATTGTTTTAAATTCCATTTTTTTGCTATATGAAATCCTAGTGATGTGTTATTTATAATCATGTTCATACTTATCATTATATATTTTCTAGTGTAAGTTTTATTAAATATTAAATATTATTTGAAATTTAAATAATGGTATTTTGAAATGTAAACCCCTTAATCACCAAGGCCGAGTAAAAATTGTAAGGAAACATTTTATTAATATTAAATAATGTAAATCATGATATTTTAAAAATAAATTCTATATCATATAATATATGAAACATCATTCTTAAACTTTCAAGGAAAAATTATTACATTAATGTGACTGATATCTATGTCATTAAATTAGAAGGCATGAATAGGAATACATTATTAATGAAAATATAATGGTATAACTCCTTGATATTTTAATAATTAATTATTTTTTATATAAAAACTAAATTTTTAATAATGTCTGTTTATTCTGGAAAAATATATTTTCTTTAAAAATGATTTTTGTTACCTTTTGTGAGAAAATAATATAATGAATTTATGTTACTGTTTTAAAATTTATTTTAGTAAATGAATATAATTTCTGAAATAACCATGTATAAATTATCTATGGACTAATTTTTTGATAATCAAATGAAAATATTATTTTTTCAATGATATGTGAAAAATACTGATTTTTATTGAAAAATATTTTTTATTTTAAAGAATTTAAAAATAAAAATTGTATTTTGGATTATTTTCTTTTAAATTAATGATATAATTTTTTTTAAATAATCTAAATTTGTTTTTTTAACTGAGTTTTATACATGGATTTAGTATTAACACATTTTATTTTCTAAAAGGGTATTTTTGGAAAAACTATTTTCCATTGTGTCTTCTTATTTAATATTTCATTAAAATTTCATACCTCAATATTTTTAATTTTTAAAAATTTATTTAGTATTTAGTATAATTAGTTCCAAAATTATTAAATTGAAACATTTTATTTTTTTGATATTATAAATAGTAACCATAAATTTTATTTTCCATGGTTTAGTGGAAATCTTATAATAAATGTAAAAAATAAAATGATAGTGATTATAAAGTTTCCCAAAACAAGATTACATTTTATTATATGAGTTAATTTTTATTCACATGTATCCAAGATTACTTTATTTTAATTCTATTTCCAATTGGATTAAATTATGACCTTTATAATATTTTATTTCAAGATAAGTAACACATGTCACAATCTTTTTTTTATAATTATAATATATTTAAATTTTAGTTAACAAAAGTATATATTAGACTATAAATATAATTATGAAATATAAAATTATTGTCTTAATTATTTTATATTTATTTTTAATTATTAGTGTTGAAATAATTAACATAAATTCTTACACAATTCTCTTATAGTGATTATTTTATTAATGAAAAATTAAAATAAATGATATTGAAAATATTGAAATTCATATAATTTGAGATAATTAAAGTAATGCATGAATTTATTATATGAAAATGAAATTTTGAGGATGGTTTAACATAATTTTATCTTATTCTATGTGTTATCATGATATTATTAAATTCCCTTTAGTGAATAGTTCTAAAAATTTGAATTTTTCATAATTTAAAATAAATAATATATTTTTAAATGACATAAAATTACTAAAAATATATATTTGTATAGGTGATTATTATATAGTTTATTATATCAAACTTATTTCATTTATCTTCCATTTCTAAATTTATAATAATTATCATGACCCTCAAAGAGTAAACAAATCTTTTAGTCATGGTAATTTTAAAAGGGGTTTACAAGGTGTTAAACATACGATATATGGAATAAAACATAGTCAGATCATATCTAATAATTATTTTATGATATAATTAAAACCCATAACCCTTATATTTTTTAATTATATTAAATTTGTGCCATTTGTATTTGTATATTAATTTATATTAATTTTAAATTCTGAGATATTATAAAAGTTTCCCCCATTTATAAAAAGAAACCAATTCCCCTCATTAATTCACACATTAAACCCCAATTTTTATAAAATAAAAGTCCAAATATATTCCTAAAATCCAAAAAAAATTCAGTGTTGTTTTTTATGAATTTTTTAAATACCATAAGTTGTTAAGAAAATGATGTTTTCAAAAGAAGTTGTATAGTTTTCAAATTCATATTTCAGTAGTAGATATTTTTTCCCATCCATAAAATCATCTTCAAACCTAATAGAATACTATAAATAGTTTCTTTTATATAATTATATTTTATTATATTAATTTAATAGACAATATCCATCTCTAACATCCATAAAATTAGATTGGAATGTATCATTCATGTGTATATAAGAATAATGTTTCATGAACTGATGTAATTTGATTTCAATTACCACATCTCAATATTGGTTGTAATTATGGATTAATGATTATGAATTATATTAATTAAATAATTATCATTATAAAAATTATAATATATAACTATCCATCTTAACATTATATTCACTTGAAAGTAAAAAAGTTGTTCATGCATTTGTGTAGACTACCACCTCTATGAAGTGATTTGATATGATTTTCATTACCACCTAACATGGATAATATATATAAGTATACATAAATATTTAATTATATATATATATATTATATGATGAAAATTTTGGAATTATAAAATATTACATACCTTCATTTCAAAAATATTGTTGAAAAATGGAAATGTTACTCGTGGATACGTATGACCTACCGTATCCAAAACTGTAACCTATATAATTTTTCATAACCATATTTTATGATTTTATTTGAATGTATAATTGTTGTAATAATATAAAAAATATTTTAGGGGAATTATTTTAGATATTATTTAACAACTGTCTCTTATTTTATATTTAACCTAAAAAATTCATTTTGGATTCATGTACCTCATATCAATATAACACATAATACGAACATAAATGATTGTTTGATTAGTATAACATATGAGTGAGAAAAAAATGAATAATATACATGAAATAATTTCTTATGGAATTAAATAATTAACCTTTGTTTTTTATTGATGAGGATAATTAATATACATGATTAACGAAACTCATTGTAAGGGTTTTCTAGTCTCAAATTTAATTTTTGAGAGACTTATGTCATGTTATACACTCATTTCTGTTGTTTGGTGTATATACCTACAATGAATATATTTTATGATTATTATCTATAAAATTATGGTATATACATATCCATATATGGTTCATTCTTTCATAAGGATTATTAATCAAATGTTACCAAGTAGTAAGAGTTTTATTCCACAATCTTATCAATATTCGGAATTGTTTCTATTTGCATCTCACATGAGGAATATTTATCTTATATGTAAATTATTTTTATAAAAACATGAAAAATATTTTTCAAATTATCAAATAATTTAATAATTTAATTTTTACCCATGTTTGAATGTTTAAAAAATATTTTGAATAGATTATTTTTTTACTCATCCAAATTTGGTACTTTATGAATTTTCCAAAAAATCATGGAAGATTTTTTTTAACTTATATAGAAGATTTTTATTTTTATTTTATTATTATTAAATATTTACTGGATTAATAATTTATAATAGTACATTTTTTTCAGATAATTTTTTTCTTTCAAATTAAACAATTTTTTTAAAAAAATAGCTGATTTTAAAATTGAATTTGTTTCCCTAAATATTATTCAATGTGACCTTTCAAAATCATTTTCCATCTACGGTGACATCATTTGATGTTACATATCACTTATGAGTGATAAGAACCAATGATACCATTTTTAAAAATTTTCTAGATGGTTGGTGTTTTTGATGTTATTATATTTAGGAATGTTGTTTCTTATCCTTGATTTTTTCTAGGATTAAGTGTTTTTTTATGCTCATTTATTTTCCATGTGTTATGCTACAATGAAATGTTTATAAAAACAATTATTTTCTCTTTTTCAAAAATGATGAATTATTTTTTATCATATCAGAAATATGTATAATTATCACTATGTGAGGGGTATTAAATATATCTCCCTTCAATGAATTGGGTTATGATTAATATCTCTTTAGAGAAACATGATTTGGATAAGGAGTGAACACTATTCATTAAGGGTTTCTATCCACTATGAAATTCACTGATGTGAATCTTTACAACTATGATGTTTTGGGGAGTGATCACATTCTATTTTTATATCCTTGAAAATTAGCCTTGAATACAAAGTTTTTTTTTGGATTATGTATATTCCAAAATTCAAAGAATTATTCAAAAATTATGATCTTATAGTCCACGTTATTTTATTATTTATGATTCATTTCTTGTAAAATTCCAAAATTTATTCCATGACATAATATTATGATATCTAATATGTAGGTTATTGTTTTCAAATGTTATGATCAAGATTTAATACAATTATTCTCATGTAACTATTATGTTATCATTGATATCTCCCTTATTTAACATTACTAAAATATGAAGTCATTATTTTATTATATTTCCATTCCCCATGTTATGAATAATGATGTTAATAATTTTTTACAAAGTATTCATATTTGAGTAATTTTATGGGAGTTTTTAAGAAATAACATGGTGTATAAAATAATATTTGTAGAGGGAGATGATGATAATCAATATGAACATGTTTTTTATGAACCCATATAGTTAATATTTTGTACTAATTCCCTAATTATAAACTTAAATGGTTATTGGGTGTGCAAGGGATATTATTTTTTCTTTTGATGTTGTATATTTTTTATTAGCTGAATTGGGTCACATATATTTTTATCAATGCTATAAATGTAAAGATTTTGTTTTTAGCACCAGATACGGGTGTATGGGTCTCAAGATATTACATGAAACATTGGTTGAAATTAACACCCATCAATATTATTTCTATGTCAGGTGAATGAAATTTCCTATATTATGATACCTATGAAACCTGAATTGGGTGTGCCCAAATGTAGGGTGATAATGTGGGGTGAGGGATGTATAGATATTTTAGTTAAGGTTATATGTAATTAATTACTCAACGCATGATTACATGATTATATCAGATATGATTTCATTTAAATGTTGAATTACTACCTATTTGGTCAACGTATAACTATTTACACATATCAGAGATCTTCATGTATTTATTTTTTCAAAGTGATGTCAATATATCAAAATATTGGTGGATATGGTATGTATATACTATTGGCCTCAACTAAGAATATGTACATGGGAAAGAGAATTTGGTAGTTTTTTGATATGCACATAAATCACATGATTTTTTAGTTCAATAAGAAAAATATGTGTAGTGAATCATTAATTTATTCAATGATATGTAGTTATTTGTACACAAATATAGTGAGGGAATGGTGAATAAGGTATTTTAGATACAACAACCATAGTGGATCATGTGATGAAATCTCAATTATTGGATATTGAATTTTTAGCTATGTTATATTCGTTAAATTTTGGGGAGACCTTTGTAAGATGGTAAAAAACATTATATTTGATGTTGTTTTTTAAATTATGGTATTTTCAGGTTTTAACATGGAATGTGGGATGTGATACCATTTTTTGAATTTATTTAGGGGTATTTTTTATCCTCATTAAATCGTGCACATAAATTTTTTAATTAGATTAGTCTTCCATAAAAAATGTCAAATGTTCACTTATAAATTGATGGGTATAGACCTGCTTTCCAAAGGTTGGTGGCCATATAGGTTTTCATTCTAAGTTACTTTTAAGGACTCTCATTGGTTGATAGGATGGGTGGTCGGTCTCATCACACCCTTTTTTGTAATTTGTTGCATACACTGAGACTCTCTTATTGATTTTAGAAATGTTCATGAATATCTTCCTAATCCCGACATAGGATTGGTTACCCTAACAAAATGTTTTCAGGTTAATTAAATTTTACATGAAAAATATGGGGATCTCTAGGGTGTTTCCATTTGTATGTATCTGATTCTCTTCATCAATTTCTGTTAACTAGTGGTTGCTTATATGTGGATTCCTTATAACCAATCATTTTAGAAGACTGCCCCATATGATGAGGCAGTTAATATTCCGAGGATGGAATTGAGACAATATGGGGTGTCCTGCATATCCTGATTATTATAAGAATAAAAAACCAATGTAGTTAGTTTATCCCAAGAAATTTAACATCATGCAGATTTAATTATTATTGTGAAATAGATATTCATGATTTAACATGAATCATGGGAATCCCACTTATCTTAGATATGGTGAGAATCAATGTATTTGTATATCATAAATTTTGGGTCTTACAAATTGATGATACCTTGTACCAATGTGTATATTCATAGTGTAGAAGACATTATCATTGTAGCTCCCTAATACCACGTGATCCTTGATCATTTTGAGAATCAAGGGATGGATTGTAATCAATTACATTTCTTTTGATAAGGGGCTTATATATAGGGATTTTCCAATATAGTCAATATGGAGCTCAAACATTAAGAGAGGTGGCATACATATTATGAATATATAAGGAAGCAGATTTTTCATGGTTAACATAATGTTGGGGTCTACACAATGAGATTTCCCTAGATCATGGAGATTTATGATGCCTAATAGGGTGTTCATTGCATCCCCCTAGGACCAAATGATCCATTCTCGGTGCGAGAAACATGGGGGAGAAGATGATAATCCTCATGGAATATCGATATGGGAACTGTGTATTGGGATAGTCCCCACGGTGTTTGGCATAGATCTCAAGCCTTGTGAAGGAATAATACATATCCCAATCATGGTGGGAATCCGAGTTCTCATAGTTAGTATATTTTGGGGCTTACACATTGAGTTTTACCTATTGGATTGGGATTAAATTCTAAATAAGGGATATATTATCGAGTCCGGGGATTCCTAGATGACATGTGCTTCTTGTCTCAAGTGTCTTGCATAACCCATTTTTCATGTACTGGGTTCCATCGCATGAACTGGCTTAATACATAAGGAGGATTTCTGGTGGGTCATCATGGCATAGTCTGAGGGGTGTCATGTAACTTAGATGAAACCAATGTGAGACATAAAAAAACATGGCCAACATGTCTGGTGGGTGCCACAAGTCTCAGCTAACTTGAGCAGAGAGTGCTATTAGGGATTGGCTATCTTTTCCAGATGTTTTCATGAGACTTGACTGACATGAGAATGCACCATTATATGAGTCAAGAGATGTTTCTGTGGGACGTCGTAAGTCCTGGGTGATAGAACCAATGGATCCACAAGATCGAAGTGATGTCCATGGGAGAGTTTGGATATTCATCCTAGAATATCTGGAGTATTTTACGTATGCTAGGTGACATGTCGAAGTAGTGTCACGAGATCTGGGAGATGTGTCATGGTGTTATCGCGTGTCTTTGAATGAAAAACATAAAGCACATGGGGGTCAGGGATCATATCATTCACTTAATATTTCCACCATTGATCTAGGTTGTCATCCTTATATTTTGAATAGAAGTATTTTTTAGTTTCAGTTGTCTAAAATATAACAAAATCTAGTGGGCTTGTGGAATTTCCATCGCATACCCACCATAGGCCCTTCACGTGATCTTTGAATGATCTTGCGATGTTGAATATGACCAGCACATGAATACTCCTGGTTTCTATCAGTATATTACTTAATAGAATGTTGTTTGGTCAAATTATCTCTCTGATAAGTCTGTATAAGTCAAGATTAAAATCCTCAAGATTCTGGTCATCCAATGTGCATAGTAGCATTCAGTTTCAAATTCATTCTTCATGTTGGTAAGGGTAATTTTTAGGCCTCACTCACTCAGATACAGACTGGTTTTTGCGGTGTATCTAGTGAGAGTCCATGCTAAAGCTAGTGAAGGGGCCTGGAACCACACAGTTTCATGAATCTCTAGCGTCGACTGCATTGAGCATGTCACCTGATTTTTAGTGATTGTGAGTCTTCTCTCTCAGCGATTCCATTATTGGGTTATTTATAAATTATTGTAGAATATTTTGATCATGGTTTCATGTCGAATAACCTCCAAGATTTCATGTTGACAAATATAAGGGTCCTCGTGAGAACATAGTTCCTTTTGGAAGACACTTACGAGACCTTGGGTGGCAAGTCATGGGGTCTTGCGTGATAGCACTATGTATTTTCTAGGTGCATCACAAGTCTTTGAATGATCGAAAACACCTCTAATATCATCCATTTTAATCCCCTTTGATTTATGTGAAAATAGTTGGGTTTCATGTGATATTTCATGAGTGTTGTTTATGAAATTTTTATATTTTTCGTTGATGCATCACATGACCACGATGGGTCATTTGGGGGTGCATGAGAATTCCATGGAAAAATATATTCATTATTCCTTAGAGCATCATGATGTTTCCTATGAAGCTTCATTTAGTGAGGATTACAAACCAAACAGATCTCACAAGGTGAGACAAATGTGTGGAAGATGACTCACAAAGTCTGGTGGGTCCCTAGGGGTGAGTCACATGTCCTTCAACAATAGAGAACACCTCCCTAATCCCCCATTATATCACCATTGTTTTATTTTAAAATGGTCAGGGATTATGTTATTTTTCATGAGTAATATCTTTTAGTTTTACTCATTTTCTAGATGGTTTATCACCTGAACAATATGGTCCCGTAGAGTGTTTTCAGGAATGTAGTGGACATGGGTATATGTGTGTCCTTAGAGTATCCTAGAGTTGATTGTACACTCCCAAGTATTTATGTGCAGTGAGGCTGACAATATAGAGGAATTATGTTAGGTGGTTCTGAGGACATACGGTATCCCTCGGATCACTCATTGTGCACCTCACAAGTCTCTTAGGTACAACAGACCCCTCACGCCTTCTCCCTTTTATCTCCTTTGACTTATGTGACAAAGGAATGGAGGTCCTGTGATTTGTATTAAATATCATCAAGGTATTTTATTCTTCCCAATGATTATTTGGAGCATGATCATTATGACCATTTGGGGTCTCTCTCTTTGAATCTCATACCTCTTTATTTTTGAATGGTTTTGGATGGTTTTTCAGTCACTTTCCAATGACAAACCATGCAGCCCAAGGGCACTCATTCGATCATCTGGGGGGGCTTAACAAGAGTAGACATGATTTATGAATAGAGATCTAAGAGACATTCTATGGGTTATACACCATGTATGGAGCCTTCACGTGATGTTTAAATAGTCACGTGATCATGATCCCATCAGAGACTCAAGCAATCCACTGGTCTTCGACAGTACTATAAATCCTTTGTTTCTGTGGGGAAAATATTACCCATATTCAAGAATTTAACCCTTTTTTATTTCGATGATGCTTATATGGAATCCATTAATTCCCCCCCCCTCAAGAGAGACATTTGAGGGGACAAGGAATCAGTTCTGAGGAAAAAATATATATGCCAGAGTCTTTGAAGGTGTCACAAACCATTGCTTCTTGTGATGATTGGTATGCCTAGCCATGCATGAGGGAGATATGTTTTGATGAATGAGTTCTCTTCTTATATATGTTAAGTTTCTCGTGTGTGATAAGGCCATATAGTGGGTCTCATACTAAATTACATGTTATTTAGTTTAGATTCATTTATCTCAGACCAACTATCTCTTTAGTTTATGTTCTTTTAGGTCGGACCATCTGTTGCTTTAGTTTATGGTCTTTTAGATCCTACCATCTCTCACTTTAGATTAAGGTCATTTCACTCAGACCATATGTCAAATTAGTTTATGATCTTTTAACTCGTACCATTTGTGGATTTAGTTTATGGTCTTTTAGGTATGACCATATTTATCTTTAGTTTAATTTCATTTATCTCAAACCATGTAATGATTTAGTTTAATGTCTATTAGCTTGAACCATACGATCATGATATATGGTGTAGACAAACCAAGAATGAACAAAAACCCATTGATTCTACCATGGCGTTGTTGAGCCTCAGGAGAATTGGAATTCTCTTTTTATAGAATGTGACATTTGGTTAAATACCATAGGTGCATATGTAAGAGTCATGAGCACGTATGTGTAGTCAAGAAAAGGGTCCTTGAATCTAGGTATCTTTTCAAAAGGATATGGAATATTTATGGTGGTAATATTAATGTGGTTGGAATACTAAGTATGGTAAGAATTCATAGATAGTTAGAGCATGGATGATTTAAATAATAACTTGAATGTTTGAGTCCATGAGTATAAGGTGGTGCAAACATCCTAGGTATGTACAATGGAAATATGAAATTCCATGTCCCATCGTGGAGTTGAAATGTCTCATAGGGATTGATGATCCTTTTTGGTCACCATAAGATTCTATTAGTTGTAAGGACATGGATATTATGCATCCGAAGCATGCCGAGCGAAATATGATCTCCACTTTTTTTGAAGGATATGAAATATTTGCGAAGACTTAAGTATCTAAATGGTAAATTTGGGTATTTGATGAAGGCTATCCGAGAAGGGTTTTGGCACCCTAGGGTAGCTATATCTTAAAGAGAAACATGAGTTTTACACCATGTGCTTTTGAATAACAAGACATGGGACATCAAAGGTTAGAAAATGATGTTTCACATTCCACCCTTGAAGAAGGGCATGAAACATGGTGATGTAACATTAAGGATAAAGAATATACTTGGATAGTTTGGTGTGTTGACTTAAAAATAACAATCTTGAGTTCTTGAGTCAAAATAATTATATAGAAAATTCATAAAAAGAGTGATTTTGATATGCTGGGATGTTGAGTACTACTGTGATGATGTCAACGATCATAAGAATTAGAATGTTCTTTTTTATAGTGGCACATTTAGTTGATGATTATAAGTGTATATGTAGGATTCATGGGAATGAATTCATCATCAATAAAATGTTCATTGATATAGGATATACATTCCAAGGGATATGTAATTTTATTGTGATTCAGAACCCTAGATCGCAAAGTGTGGCTTGCTGAAGATGTATAATTCAAGTAAGGTTCAAGTACCTTAAAAGCTACATCACCACCTAGTGAACATATTCTCATGAAGAGGAGATGTGAAAAACACTCCCCTATTATATTACTAGAATGGTGAGTCTATCAATAATACATTGTATTTTACTAGTGTTAATGACCCTATGAGATTTATGTCTTTTATGTTTCTACACTATTTTTTTCCCAACTCTTTGAATGATGAGTTTGGCGGGTGGAGACTCGGATTTTTTTCAGGTTACCATTTATGGGTTTTTGACCAGATGAATTTTTTTCTCTTTTTTTAGTGGTTTATGGTCTTTTAGTTTGGACCATTATGGGATCTATTATATGGACATACATCTTTGACGAAAGCACATACAGTTTAGGGTCATGCATTTCCTGGACCTAGTGCAGAAGATGTCACAATGTAGTTTAATTAGGATGCCTAGGGTCAAGATAACTTCAAAAACATTATAATAGAGGGGTTCTAGTGTATTAAATCATGGAATGAGTTTTTAAAATTATGATTAATGATGTGGTCAACCATACATGGAGCACTTCAAACACAATGAGCCAATGTGTGTTGTCGCAATGATGTCAGGGATAACGAGAATTGGAATGTTAATTTTTAGAGTGGTAAATCTGGTTGATGTCCATAGGTTCATATGTAAGAGCCATGGGAATGTATGTATAGTTAAAAAATGTCCTTGAATTTGGGTATCCTTTGAAAGGGCCATGGAAGGTTGGTAGTGACATGGGAAACTCAAGATATAAAGTGGGGTATAAGGTTTCAAAGTGATCTTAAAGGATGGTGGAAGGACCATGTACTCTGGTTGACAGAGGTAAGTCTCTTTTAGTACTTTGATAGGGAATGAAAAATAGGATATGGTATTTATAGTTTATGGTCAAGTAGGGATGATGTTCATCTCCATGTTGTTTAATGTCATGTGGTGAGGATGCATTTCTATATAGTTAAACATCATGCGATAAGAACATTCTTGCATGTATATTAACGTAATGTGGTGAGGAAATATTTTTTTTTGTTTTTTAACATCATGTGGTAAGGATGTATTCATGTTTAAATAATCGTTATGTAGTGATGATGTATTTTTTCATGTTTAACGTCATGAGCCATGGACATAATTCCATGTAGTTTAATTTTATGTGGTGAGGACGTAAGTGAAATGAAGTGAGTAAATCAGAATTTTTCAGTTGGGACCAAGGATAAATATTGGGAATCGCTACATATCTCATGATAATGAGCATCAAACCACACATAGTTCTGGAAAGTAGTAGAGTTCAAAGACGTGTAGTGAGGATGATGTAACACAATTTAATGACATGTTGTAGGGAAATATATGGATAGTTTAGGGTATGTGGTATGGATCGTGATATGAATATTCTAATTTGAAGATTCTCAGTGTGGTTCCCCGAAGAAACTTGATGTGAATGAGGACCAAATAGGTATCGATCACACTACACAAATGTCTATGGATGGGCCCGAAGATGAAATGTATGGTCTCCACTATGTATCTCATGATGATTTGAATCAAATCACATGTAGTTCTATAAATTACATTTAGTTTAACATCATGTGGTAAGGATGAATGTGAATCATCATGAATTGATGTGTACATTGTGTTTGGGCATGATAGTAGGGTTCTAGGCATCACTACATATCTCATAGGGATGAGAAAAAAACCACATGTTGTTCTGGGGAGGCTGTGAAGTTTAATGTCATCCAATAAGGACCCATGGTTTGCCTTTTATCATCTTTCATCATGGATGGTAATGGAAATTTCATGTACCTTTATTTCATTTTTGTGAAGATAATTCCTTTTCGCAATTTCTAAGCTCACGCGAGCTATGCTCGGAGTGAGAAACAGGGAATGACGTGGGTCTTCCTGTAGTGGAAGGATAGGAAGTGGGTCAAATAGAGGAATTTTCTACCATGTAGTATCTAGAAAAAGATATAGAATTTTTTTATCTATATTATCCCCTAGCCATCTATGGAAAGGTATGTAATTGAGATGGTTAGTGAGGTTGACTTCATCTGGCCTCCTGGGCTATAGAAGCATGAGAATTATTTTATCCATGGCTATTAAGAAATATCCTAGGACATGTTCATTTTTAAATGAGTTTACTTTATTAATACATTCCTAAAATCCTAGAATACCATGATTTATTTTTACTTTTTACTGAGTGATATTCTATGGTTTCCATCACTCGGTAGCAGGTGTTGGTCGTTTAGAGTTTTTCTGGGTTCCTGGATGGGAACCACTGCAAGATTGAGAGCGATAGTCATAGATTCTAAAAAGCTTGGATTTTTACCTACGATGTGGGAATGAGTCAGGACATGGATCGAGTCCATTTAATGACCTCTTCAAGACATTTTTTTGTGTCAGAAAACAATCGGAAACTGCCTATATATTTCATGTGGATTAGGGGAATCTAAAACTCAAACCTACTATTTTCAGCACAAATTTCTAGTAGTTACTCATGCAAGAGTGAGTTGATATGATAATCTGTCAGACACTTCCAAATTTCTATGAAATCTGACACACCTCATTCCCACACTACTTCCATTTCTTCAGGTCGATGATCATTGTCTTCCTTAATGTCCAACTGAACTAATAAATGAACTGATGATGAAGGTCATCCCATCTTGTAACAGATCCTACTGGTATACTATTATACCAAACAAAGTCCAGACCTATCAGAGTTTATTCAAAAATGGTTAGCTTTGGTGCATCCAATTTAATTCAATGGACTATCATTGGACCACATCATGACATGACGTGTGTGAGATGTTGCTCCGGATCGCCTACACCATCAATGGTAGAAAATTTAGGGTTACCGAAGTTGTGTGGATTTAGGGTGTCATCTACCCATTCAGGATACAAATTCCTCTCATGCTGCATAGGTGTATATATACTCTATATTACTACTATCCAAATTGACAATGATTCAATGGAAATAAGTTTCTATGGAGGGGATTCTCTTTGGTCCACCTCCCACCAATAGGGAGCACATGGTGGCCGATGAGGTGGTCCCGCTATCATCACCCATTGATCCTTGAATAGTCATATGAGTAAATGATTATCCAGGCTAGGGATAAGTCATCACTTAAATGGAGGGAAGTCCTGATCATTTTAATATTCCTCATTTATATGGATTGGCTATCTAGATCAGGAGAGACTCTAATATTCAAGAACTACTCCTGTAGGAAGATCAACCATGTGTAAGAGAATATTCATCTCTGGATGGTGAAAATACCCAATGGGAATGGTGACCCTGATAATCTCCTCATTGAGTTATCAAAGAGCTCGTATTTCATTCTCATATTGTGAAAACTATTCTTCCGTAGATGAAAAATGAGGTGTTGTTGCGTCTTTCCCATTATCAATTTTAATATTCTTCTAAAGAGGTGGAAAATCATTATTTTTAAATTCCAAATTTTGACGACATAATTGATTTTGGGGGTGCACAACCTTATTTGGTGCATCCAAATAACCCTCCTATTGGGGTATATTTTCTATGTTGCGGCTCTATGGACCTTAATCTTAATCAATGTCTTACATGATAATAGTGAATACATTCACATAGGCATATCAGGCAATGATGGTTATCCATTACTTTCCACACAACAATATTATCATGCATGGATTCCATATGGGTCGTTATTTGATCCCTTGGCCTTATTGGGCCATTGTTGGCTTACAACCCTGGTGGGGTCTGATTGAATTCTTTAATGCTCCTCTACTCTTAGTTTATGAATAGTGAACTTTGAGGGAGTTTTTGGTCATGATTTTTAAGCAAGCCCCAACCAGCATATGTTTTTCTTATGGTTGGTGGAACTTGCGTGGAGTTGACCCCTGATTACTACTTCCCAACCTTGAGAATACTGGTTCCATCTGTTGTGTTGATGATGATGAAAAATACCCCATCCTTGCGGTTTGGGGTTCATTTGGGGATGCCATTGTAATTTATTGGTCCTGTTGTTGAGGATCCAATGACTTCAGTCAGGGAGTTGATGATTCCCCGAATGGATGTGAAGATGTAAATTCCCCCAGTCAGTGGGGTAGGGTAGATCTGAAATAACTACATATGTCACTAGGATCCTCTCAGGGGATAATGAATCTTGATATGGTGATTGAGATATAAATTCCCCCAGCCATGTGGGATGGGGTTCACCTATGGTTGTCGATGGTACATCATTAATCCTCTTAATAATAGATGACCTTTGAGGTTGAGGTGGAGGAAGATATTATCCTAGCCCAGGGTGATGATTATTCTCCTAGATGGGAATTATGGAATCTGCTACTATGGTTTCTATAATGTGGCACAACTATGATCTCATGGGAACTGGGTGCGATGGAAGACAAGGGTGAGAGTTATTCTCTATGTGAACTTTTCCAGATGATCACAACATCGTTTTCCATGTCCATGGTGTTTTCTTATTATCTTGAGGGGCCTAGTATGGAATAATGTTTCACATCCTTCCTTCCTATCTGTGGTGTTTCAGAACCATTAAAGCAGGGGAATCTTATTGTAGTGACCAACTAGCCTGATCATTTCTCGGTCCTCTAATTTCGTCGGAGGCTATAACATTACAAGACACCATATTTGATGGGATCTGATTTTCCAGGGGAGATAAAAGTGTAATTCTCCGTACTATCACCACCCTTGAATGTGAAGCCTGGCGTGGCTTTAAAGATCGCCTTCTAAAGCATCATGATGCAGTGGGGGAAGTGTATTATAGATTTGGTATATGATTTTCTGGGTTTGGATCTTGGACCATAGAGATAATAGCTAGGTCAACAAACAATTAGATTATCCTGATTATCTAAAAGAGAAACTCATATCATAAATAAAAAAGATACCAATCATTTAGTTTCGAATAATTTAAACATATAATCTGGAATATATAAGGAATGCACTCTTTTCTAGCTCGTCTGTGATCTCATAGCTGGATGTAGGGAGGGGTTAGAATTGGATGGGGAGGTTGTTGTCGGCTATCTCTCTCCATATATCAATTTTAATTTCATCCTCATCATAATTATATGATTACATCTGGTCATACAATAGAATAAGTATTAAGTATTCACCTACTAATGGGAATGATGTTTTGTTGGATATTTATGCAGATCCATATATAGTTGACCCTGCTGTTTTTAGAACCACTCCATACGACGGTTCTAGGGTTTGGTTCACATCTCTCAATGGAGGTGTTTGGAAAAAGGGAGGATTTACATTCCCATGGGAGATATCATCATGGGAAGGATGGCCATGGTGGATGGTAAGAGTAGAGTCCATGTGATCCATCTCTACACTACAACGAGGTGGACTATCGTGCTAATGAATTCTTTATGCTTATAATTCAATAGAAGAGATGATAAACCCTTGTGGTGTTATGAATCTATCTTAAACAACCTCAAGGAAACTATAATTGATAGGATTAATAATATGAGACATGTTCTGTACCATGGTCAGAATATTTATATATGCATTTTGTGGTTGTGTATGGATATGATCCTATTATATGATGGTTTTCAGAACTTGTATATAACTGTTAGGTGTCGTGGAAGTATAGTCCCATTGATGATAAGATATTTTAATATACCAATAATCTGCTTCATTACTGATAGTGTTATGAGCCTATCTTTTGACATGTACCACTTTCACAAGGTGAGCCTCAATAAAAATAAGAGTATGAACTCAATCTGGTGCCTTTGGAATATGTCACTGGGAATTTGTGGTAGGAGTATGAGACTTCTCCGAGGCGCATGCTGCTCTCACCTAGTGATCCATGGTTTGATTGGAAATTTGGGACTGGTATGATTATTCATTTCCCATTAAAATATGTAGGCGGAACTCTGTAATGTTGAAGGAATATGAGTCTTCTTTTTATTTCCTTGGAATGATGTAGTAATATTAATTAATCTATTGAAGTAGGGATATTTTTTTCGCCTCTCTAACCCGCTAGGGTATTCCCGGTAAATTCAGTAATAGGAATACGATCCTACACCGAGGCTTGTTTAAGTCTCACCTTGTTAGCCTCGGGAAGAACAGGGACATTTACCTGATCTGAGGCCATTGGAGCATGCCATTGGGATCTATCAATAATCATGTGACTCTATCTAGAGGCATGTTCTGCTCTCACTAGGTGGGCCCTAATTGTAATAGGAGTATGATCTTGGTATGATGTCTCACCCTTTATCGAAATATGCCGATAATACTCCTAGGAGGGAGAAATAATGAGCACTTTCTCTAGTACAACCAATTGATCTTTATGATTGATGTATTTTTTTCAAGGATGTATGGATAATAGTATTCACATATCCCTTTATGTGTAATAGTTCCAAAATATTTCGAAGGATCTCTTCAAGTGTGGCTAAAATAAATTGAAATTTTAGAAAAGTGTGTGGAGGGATATAAACCTGAAAATATTTTGTGTACATTATATGTTTATATACATCTTTGATTAAAGGGGGGGGGGGGTATTTTCACACTTCTACCCCCTTGTCCCATTGGAGTATATCAATGGGATTTGGGTACAGGTATAGGAGTATGAGCTTCCCTCATACCTACTGTGGGAATATGCCCAAGGATTTGTTTTGTGTGAGTAGGGGTTTGAAACTTCATGATACTCTCTACCACAGTATGGACCCTGGTTTTTTCAGTAGGAGTTGGGATATGATCCCTCTCCTATGTGGCTATGGGAATATTCCCAAATACATATCCTGAGTTAGAAAGGAAATGAGCATACTTACTATATCATTCCGAAAGTATGCCAACAAGCATTGTCAAAAGGAGAATGAATTTGAGATCTCTTCTAAATGTCTAATTTCCTCATCCTATAATGAGTCATCCTTAGATTCTGTTCATGGGTATCAGTGGAAGATTTGAATCTTTTGGTACCACCAACAGGTGACTGATGGGTACCAATGGTATGCTGCTGGCAACAAAGGTTCACAGGTGTCCTCCTCGATGACACGTACACCGAAAGGTATCCATATCGGGATTGCTATCCACCATCATTAGATATCAAAGGTGGTAGTTTTCATGCCCCAGGGATGCATACCCTAAGTGGTTGGTAATAGGGATGGGGGTATACTCAATTAGTATCAGCCTCTGTCGGGTGATGTAGGGTCATTGGTTGTCATTCTTGAAGGATATGACAAGAAAAATCCATGTTGAGGATCGTACCATATTGTTTGTACTCATGGATAATTGTATTCAATTCATTCTATTGAATTCTTCTAGCATGATAGAATGATTTATTACCCATGGGGGTTCAACATCAGATGAGTTATCATAACTAGTGCTACTAGATGAATAAATTCACTTGGGTCTAGAGTATGTCGACGAGATCAATATCTGCAATCACACAGAAAACAAGGTATAAGGCTACCAATTGGTGATATATCTTATGAATGAAAATTCTCAATCAGATATGTATGGTTAATACAATTACCTTGAATTCCCCTTTTGTCCATTCTTCTTTCATGGACTATTCAGTGTGAGGATGAACCTATAGGAGTCCCAATTTAATCTAGTCTTACTTCTCTATTTATATAAATGGTTTGAAAAACAATGTGGCCTAAGAGGTTTATGTCGAGCATGTCAGACCTAATTGTATATAGGGCGTATGAAATACGTCTCAATGGATTAAAACACAATTTTTTTATTATATGGATTCATATTGGTTTCACCATTTTTGTTTCCACGGGTTTCAATATGGAAAATGTGATGGTATTCCCATTGATGTTTCTATAGAGGGATATTTTATGGATTCATTAAATCTTGCACATCGATTATTCCATTTTTTTCATCTTCCCTAGAAACTTCAAACAGTTCCCTTATCCATAGTAGGGTACCTACATGTATTCCAAAGGTAAGAGTTAATCTGGGTTTTTAGGCCTAGTAACTCTTGGGGAGTCACATTGGTCGATTGGATGGGATGTTGGGCTCATCTTACCCTTTTGGGGGGGAGTTGTATCTTACTCTGGAACTCTCTTATAGATTTAATATGTGTGTATCTTACTATACCCAATACATGATTAGTTACCTTAATGAAATGATTACAGGATAATTCCCTTTTATATAAAAAATATGAGGATCTCTTGAGTGAGTATATTTGTTTGTATCTAAGTTTCTTCATCACTTATTGGTAATATGTGGGTGCATATATGTTGAAGTCATATTACCAATCATTCTAGAATATGATTCCATATGAGGAGGTCGTTAATATTTCGAGGATGGGATTGAGACAAAATGGTTCATCCTATGTGTCTTTCTTATTATAGGAATCAAAACCCATGTAGTTTTTTTAACCCTTGCAGTTTTACATCATATAGAAGGACTTATGTTTGGGTAAAAAATATTTCAGCATGGACTTGAAATGTGGGCATCTATGTATCTTGTACATGGTGATAATTAGAGTTGTCGAATACTATTAAGGTTTGGGGTTACACACTAAGGATTCCTTGTACCATTGTATGGGTTCATAGTGCAGATGACAAGGTCATTTTAACTCCATAATCCTACATGAGTCGTACTCATTTTGAGAAACAATGGATGGAAAGAAATCAATGTCATTACATTGAATAATGGGCTTAAATGATATGATTTCATAGGAAAATCAATATAGGGCTCAACCCTCAGGGGGAGGTGGACTACATATCCAGAATAAAAAAGTAATCCGAGTCATCCTAGTTCCCCTGATGTCTGGACTACACAATTAGGTTTCCATAGATCATTGAGATTTATGATTCCTTATTAGGTGTTCATGGAATCCCGATATTCTCAAGTGGTATACACTTGGTGTGAGAAAAAATGGGGAGCAGATGATCATCCTTATAGAATATGAATTTTGAACCTTTGTATTATGACAGTCCTCAGGGTGTTTTGGAAAAATTAATAGGCCTTAGGAAGGTGTACTATGCATCTTGTTTATAGCGGGAAATTATATTTATATTAGTTCATATATGTCAAGGCGTAAACATAGATACTTTCATGTTGGTTGTGGATTACACGTGAAGGAAGGGATATATTATTGATTGTTGGGATTCCCTAATGAAATCGACTCTTTGTCTTGGGGGTGTCACATGACCTGGATTGACATGAATAGAGGGTGTCACGAAGTTCATCATATGGTATTATATTGGGTGTCGTGTATCTTGGATGACACCTATAGGAGACATTGTGAAACATGGTCGACATGTCTAGAGGGAACCACGAGTAACAAATGACTTCCCTGAGAGTGCTACAAAGGCATGGATTTCATGTCCATTTTCTCTAAAAAGACTTGATTGACATGAGATATCACTATTATATGATTTGGGAGATTTTTCCAAGGGATTCCACAAGTCCTAGGTGAAATACCTAGGGGTTTAAAAATATAAATGTGGTGTCCATTATACAAATGTGTGGATAATCCAACCATGTCTATATTATTTTTCTTTGATCCACATGAAATGCCGAAGGAGTGTTACAAGATCTGGAAAACATGTCCGGGTGTTGTCTCATGTCATTGAATGAAACAAAAATTGCACATGGGGGGGGGGAGATAATATATTTATCTTAATAATTCCACCTTTGATCTTGGTTCTCATCCCTATATTGAAAATACATTGGATTTGATCAGTGTAATTTTTCTTGAATCCCACACAATCCAGTGGTATTTTTGGATGTCGATCATATTACCCACTAGAGAACCTTAACATGATTTATGAATGATCACGTGAAGTTATTTATGCCGAGATTATGACTACTGTAGTTTCCCATTGGTATATTACCTAACAGAAAGATGGTTGGGTGTATGATTACTTCGAGAACATTGTAGAGTTAGAGATTTGAATCCTCCTGAGTCTGGGTGACCATAGTGCATAGTAGTGTTCATATTCCAACCCCTTCTTCAAGTTGGGGTGGGGAATATATAGAAATTTACCCCTTGGATAATCATAGGTATGTGCGGTGTATTTGAAATGAGTCTATTCCTATGCCAGTAAAGGGACCTGGTGCCATGTGGTTTCGTGAGTCTCTATTGTGGACTACATTGGGCATGTTGCCTAATTTTAAATGATCGCGAGTCTCCTTTATGGCTTCCTTTATCAAATAATTTTAAAATTATTGATGACTTTTTTTATCATGGTGATGTGTCGATGTAAATCCCTATTTTCATGTTGAAAAGTCCATGGGTCCCTGTGAGATCAGTGTGCCTTTTGGAAGTCACTCGTGAGAAATAGGGTTATGTTTCTTGAGGTCTCACTGGATAACACTATGGGGGACCTAGGAGTGTCGCGTGCCTTTTAGAGACTCTGAAACTATCTATCCTCCCCATTTTTATCCACTTTGTTTTATCCGAAAATGGTTGGGAGTCATGTGGTATTTCATGAGTGTTGTTGAGGATATTTATTATATTTTTTTGATGCATTGCATAACCAACATGTCTCATATTGGGGTGTGCATGAATTCCTTGGGAAAATATATTAATCCTTCTTTAAAGAGATCCAAATTTTCTTGGGGCACTTCATATGGAGAGGATGAAATGTCAAAGGGATCTCACGAGGTGAGTAAGACATGTCACCGAGGACTCACGACATCTTTTTGGTCTACAGGAGTGCATTGAATAACCATCAGTGATAGTGAATACCTCCCACCTCCCCTATCTATGTCCGTTGTTTAATTTTACAATGGTCATGGATTATGCGTGTTTCCAGGAGTAATATATGTGATTTTTAATCAATTTCCTGATGATTCCTTACCTGACCAATATGGGTCATGTGGAGATTCTTCATACATGTAGTGATCATGTCTATCAGTCTGTCCTTACTGCACCACAGAGTTTTCTGAACACTTTCGAGTATTTCCATGCAGCAATATTGAAAATCATGGGGCTTATCTATGGTGATGTCGAGGTCTCATGGTGTCTCGTTGATTTCTTGTTCTGCATGTCACATGTATCTCACTAACTGTGGACCCCTCTCACCTCCTCCTCGTTATATGCATTATTTTATGTGATGAAATCGTGGAGTTCTTGCAAATTGGATCAAATATCATTAATAGATTTGATTCTTCTCAATGATGATTTCGAACATGATCATTGTGACCACTAGGATTATCTATCGTTTAATATCATCCCTCTTTTTTTTTGAAGGATTTTGGGTGGTTTTTCAGAAACTTTCCAATGAAAAACGTGTGGCCTGGGGGCTCTCACTCAATTGTTCAGGGGGCCATCACAAGAGTAGGAAAATTTGATGAAGGGGGATCCGTGGGACTTTCCATGGGTTATACACCATGCGTGAATCCATCGTGTGTACTTGAAATGGTCACATGATCATGAGTCCCTCAGAGATTCATGAAATCCATGATTCTTCAACCACTCTCCACTTCCTTTTATTTTGTATGGAAAATAATACATATTCATGTATTTCATTCTTTTGGATTTTTTGATTCTCATTTGAAAGGCATCAATAATTCCATCTAATTGATTCTCTTTTTTCATGATTTATTTTTAACACCATGAAATGATCATAACTATGTATTCTATCTCAAAATAAAAAACATTTAAGGACATTAAATACAAATTTTGATAGTCAGGTATGAAGGGTCACATTTTTAGATATGTTTTGAAAACTATGTACATGTTGATAACTAAATGGAAAAATAATGTTTGTATGGAAATTCAGAAACCATTTTAGATTCTGATAAAAATGAAGAACCAAATATCTATAGATTTAATTATAACATAACCATCAACCTTCTAGATGTATGATTCAATTTGTATTCTCAAGGGTATAAAAATAAAATTAGCTCATTTTTTTTAATTCAATATAATAATTGGGTGGATGAATTGGTAGTGTTTTATAATGAAGAAATAGTAGTTCATCATAATGTTCCAATGTCAGCAACATTCCATAGGGGAAATAGGTTTACATTAAGATTTTAGAAAGAGTTGTATCCCATAATGGATTCATAGTCAATGTTTGGTGCTACTTACCATCCTTAAATTGATTTCATCTATTAGACAAGTATATACACATTAAAGGTCATGCATAGAGAATGTTAGATGTACTTCTGTATATAATAAATTCTGTATCCCATTGGTGTATTCGGATTGTAGTAATAACTATCAAGGAAACATTGGTATGACTCCCTTAGAGGAACCTTATATGGGGACATGTAATTCAAATATTTTTGGTTGGATATAATTAGTTTGATTGAGTATGGTATATAAAATGAAAAAAAGATTTATCTAATTAATATGTACATAGATATTCATAGATTATGAAAGTGTCATATTAATACTATCATTGATGATCATTGGAGTTATTTATAGTAAAACATGTATTTTGGTGGTTATCATCGATTTTGGATCAAATATTTCCTGGAATATAGTATATCTTTACACCAAAATATGTGAGACCATTTTTGGTTATCGACTTTATAACGACCCATACTTTACATACATTGTTAATACTTCAAAATTGAAGTACACTTATTACAACATATGACAAAACCACAAAGGACCGTATAGGTATAGTGTCTTTAGAAACTGGGAAACATAAACAACTGGTTCATAAATATTCTACAGTATCTCCCATTTATTTCATCATATCTAGGGTCCCTTTTAGCATATTCTACTTAATATCCATCTTCCTGACCTGGGGAAAAGAAAACATAAAAGGGTGAGCTCAAATGCTCAGCAAGGGCAAATAAAGGAAATAAAAATCATATCATATCTTTTTGAAAATCATAACCTGCAAAAGAGATCATAATATCTTAACATGGAACAAATCATAGAAGTGAAAATGAGATCCCCATAATCATAACATGAAACTTGAAACTTTGTGGCATTCACACATAATCATGGAAAATCATTTCTTATTAGTCATGACTCATTGCCAAGACTATATTAGTGGACAAAGTCCCTTTCTGAACCGAGTTCACTCTCGTTTCAGTCCTGTATCACTGAACCGAAATAACCTTCCGTTCCAGCCATGTCTATCTCATGAGATATAAATCTTTACCCAATGCATTGGAGGGAGATATAGGTCCCACCCATCTTATAATGAATCCTTTATTATGTGTGCCACATAATCATAAATCATACATTATCACATAACACATGTAAGAAAAATGGGATTCTTGAAACATCATGACATCATAAAACAAATCATATAAGGTAAATGACTTCATAAAAATAACTCCCTCAAAACATAATCAAATCAATGTAATAATAGGGATAAAAACAGAACCCTTTATTATCTTAGATGGAAAATAATTTTGATAAAACACTTGAACTCCATTCTTGAGGAAAATATCCTTTCTTCTTCAAAAACATTTTTCCTTTCTTAACATGTAATACAACTTTAAACTAAAATAATTTTATTAAAAATAAACTTGAAAACTTATAATGGAAGCTTCTTGGAAATAATGTTTTTAAAATCCATTCATGACATATAAGTTAAAAAAAACATTCTTTGTACTTTTGTCGGAAAAGTCAAAAAGTACCTCGTACGAAAAATAACAAAATATTCCATTCATATCTTTTACTAAAAACTCACCGAAGGGTAAAATTGAATTTAAACTAGTGTAAGTGGATGGAAACAATATTACATATTGAGGGAACATGGATGTGGATGATAAAATACACCCCAATAAATACTTACGAATAAAAAATCTCGGATAAAAATGAGATTGTGATATTTCCCTTACCTTAGGTCCAATTTGCTTTGTACCTATCCGAAGCTCCTGTATAATGGTTTAAATAATGTTATTGACTTATTCCAGAATCATACATATTGATATGATATCATATATGGTCATATTCTTAGCTTCTTGTTAGTAATATTTCATTGTTACTTGTTACTCGGGTCTTTATTGCCTTTTGTTCTTATGCGTGTTTTGCCGAATAAATTCTTATTCGTATTTTAAGGTTATAGATACCTTATATACAGAATGGTATTAGTGTAACATATATCATATTTATTCATTCAATTCATTTATATAATTACTATGTAATGATGATCATGTAGAACGAGTCGCATCACATCGTGGAGACGGTATTCCGTACGTACACACGAGTGATGATATCGTTCCTATGATCATGGAATTGTATTGGAGTATATGTATATTATTTCAGTATCAATATTACTTTATAATAATCATAAATAGTTATTCATTACACCATTATACCCATCCTTGTATGGTGATGGTGGAAAATAGATTACACCACGGCGTGGAGACGGTATTCCGTACGTACGCACACGCAATGATTTCATTTTTCCGTAGGATGGATAGAAGGTCAATTAGGGTTGTTTCATATTTATAATAACATATCAGTATGTAAGTAATACTGATGTTATTACTTTATAATTAAAAAACTAATGAAGAAGAAGTTGAAGAAGAAAGAAATTGAAAAGATCGGTAATGGATATTACCTCTTCTTTGGAACGCTTCTTTGAATCCTCCACTTAGGGAACTAAGATTGGTCTTTGAAGAAGACCAGGACCTCTAGGATTATTCTAGGGAAGTGTAGAGGAGAAAATGGCAGGGTTTGGCCGAGCTTGAGGGCTCAAATTGGTGTGAGGAGGAGGGGGAGGAGGTGCCCTTTTATAAGGGAGGAGAGGGGCACCTTAGGAATATCTCAAAATATTATTTTATATTAAAGTCAAAATCGGTTTATAATTGTTCCAAAGGGTCTTATTTCAAAGCTAAAGTGGAGATGGGTCGAAATCCTATCAACCAATAGGATTTAGACAAGTTTAGGTTATTATTTTAACCTTATCAATTAGATTTAACTCTAAGTTAAATAATTTAACTTTTACCGTGTCTTTTTGTTTTCTTACACTATATGGTTAATAAACTTACTATAACATGCCAAACGAACCCCAAATTGTTTATTATTAATATATATATATCTTTATCTAAGTCATTTGGCCGAACCTTAGATTTTTAGGAATAAAATAACAATTAATAATATAATATTTAATTTGAAAACTATTTTGTGTCAATTTTGACACTATTTGATATATTATTTTTCTGAAAGTCATAACAGAATTATATGTTCGAACCAAGTTGATTAAATCAACAATAATATATCATAGTAACCTATAAAATTATTGGAATTCATAAAAAGTCTCAAATTACCTTTATTTTGGTGTTTATAACATCAATTATGTCAATATTTCATTAATAAGATAATTACTTCATCATCATTGTGTCATAAATAAATTAACTTATTTAATGTCTAAAAATTATAAATAAAATACCATCATGTAGTAAATCTTTTTATCTTTCTAATGAATATTTATAGTCGAATTTATCTTATGTATAACCCAATATTAAAAATTATTTACTTATTAAACTTTGATTTTAACTATTTTAACCCTTCTTTAAATAAATTAATAATAAATGTCCTAATCTAATCCAAGTGGACCTAAATGGTCATATTTTATTCCTAAGTTTGTTTTTGGTCGAATTACACTTGTCCAATAGAATTAGGACATGTGTTAGGGTAATAATAATATCATTTTTACCCTTAATTACCCTATTTACTTTTAACCGTGGTAAAAAAATGTAAAAAGTTACTATTCACCAAAAAATTATTTTCATCTCATTGAACCACATTTTAGTCCTTGATATTAACCGTATCTCTTGGATTTTCGAAATTCCATTCACAGAAGCGGTAAAATTATGTTTTATGCAAAATTCAGTTTTTAACCTACCACTTAATGGTTTCACTATTCATCAAAAATTGAATGTTTTCAGAAAAATACCAAAATTTCACCCTAGGCTAATTTCGGTATTCCGAATCCAAAAATGAAGTCCATTTTGAAATATAAAATTTATAAAATTTCAAAAAGTGGTTATTACTATTCATAACGGCTAGTTTTAATAATATTTTAATAGCATATCGTTGTTTAGTGAAACTCAGTATTGCGTACGACGCAAGCTATCGAGGAAGGTCGCGGTTGCGTGTATAGTAAGCCAAGATAGTATGTAGTGAAATATTCCTTTGATGATATATATATAAAAACAAAATATTGCTCATAAAAATCTCGGGTGTTACATTCTACCCCCCTTAAAAAGAATTTCGCCCTCGAAATTCGTCACTTTGTAACAAACAGATGGGGATACTTCTCCCTCATCATATTCTCAAGCTCCCACGTAGCTTCTTCTAATTGGTGGTTCAACCATAAAACTTTCACCAATCGAGTGGTCTTGTTTCATAGGACTTTTTCGCTACGATCCAGAATATCTATCGGTTGTTCTTCATAAGAGAGATCTTCTCCAACGGTACAACTTCTGAGCTGAGTACATGTGAAGGATCAGGTATGTACTTTCTCAGGAGAGATACATGGAACACATCGTGAACTTGAGAGAGATTCGGTGGAAGCGCCAATCGGTAAGCTACCTTTCCAACATGATCCAGTATTTCGAAAGGACCGATATATCTAGGGCTCAACTTCCCCTTCTTTCCAAATCTCATAACCCTCTTCCAGGGAGATATTCGTAAGAACACTTTATCACCCACTTCAAACTCTAGGTCTTTTCTTCGGTTGTCGGCATAACTTTTCTGTCGACTCTGAGCTGCTCTTATGTGTTGTTGAATAGATCTGACCTTTTCTGCCATTTCATCTACGAGATCAGGTCCTAACAGCTTTCTTTCCCCAACTTCATCCCAGCAAGTTGGAGTCCTGCATTTCTTTCCATTGAGAGCTTCATAAGGAGCCATCTGAATACTGGAGTGAAAGCTATTATTATAAGAAAATTCCACCAAAGGTAGGTGTTGATCCCAAACTCCTTTGAAATCCATAGAGCAAGCTCTCAACATATCTTCTAGGGTTTGAATTGTTCTCTCAGACTGACCGTCTGTCTGAGGATGATAAGCAGTGCTGAAACTCAACTCTGTATCCAGAGTATGCTGAAGACTTCGCCAGAACATCGAGGTAAATCTCGGATCCCGATCAGATATAATAGAAAGTGGTACTCCATGCAATCTTACCACTTCCTTTACATATATCCTGGAAAGCTGATCCAGAGAGAAATCCTCTCTAATAGCAATGAAGTGTGCAGACTTTGTAAGACGATCAACTATGACCCAGATAGCATTATTGCCTTTGGATGTTTTAGGAAGTCCTGTGACAAAGTCCATAGTGATGTTTTCCCATTTCCATTCGGGTATGGGTAATGGTTGTAACATCCCCTTAGACTTCTGTCTCTCAGCTTTAACTTGTTGACAAACCAAGCATCGAGAGACATATTCAGCAACATCTCTTTTCATGCCATCCCACCAGAAGAACTCTTTCAGGTCCCTATACATCTTCGTGCTTCCAGGATGAATAGAGAATGAAGAACTATGAGCCTCATCCAGCAGCTCCTTTAATTCGGGGATGGGAGAAACACAAACCCGATTCCTGAACTTTATTATCCCATCACAATCAAGGTTGAATTCAGGAACATTTCTCACCTTCTTTTGTAACTCGACATCTTCTTTCTGTGCCTTTTTAATCTTCACATGTATAGATGGTTGAACATTCATTTGAGAAAGATAATATTTTTCCCCTTCCATTATAATTCCAAGATCCATCCTTTGTAAATCCATAAATATTGGATCTTTTGTGATCCTCATCATGGATAAACTAGCATGGTCTTGTCGACTTAATGCATCTTCCACCTTGTTTGATTTCCCAGGGTGGTAATGGATTGAGCAGTCATAATCCTTAATCAGCTCCAACCATCTTCTTTGACGCATATTTAGCTCTTTTTGTGTGAAAATATACTTTAAACTTTCATGATCAGTATAAATATCACACCTTTCACCATAAAGGTAATGCCTCCAAATCTTTAATGCAAAGATTACCACAGCCAACTCCAAATCATGTGTTGGGTAATTTTGCTCATGGGTTTTCAACTGTCATGAGGCATAAGCTATCACCATATCATTTTGCATAAGAACACACCCCAATCCCTTCTTGGATGCATCACTGTAGATCACAAACCTTTCTCCACTACAAGGCAGTGTGAGCACAGGTGCACTGGATAACCTTCTTTTCAACTCCTTGAAATTCTCTTCACATTCCTCTGTCCAAACAAACTTAACTCCTTTCCGAGTCAACTTGGTTAGTGGATTATATAATCGTGAAAAATCCTTTACAAAACGTCGATAATATACAGCCAAACCAAGAAAAATTCGGATCTCAGTTACTATTGTTGGTCTCGACCATCTTTCGATAACCTCTGTTTTTGCTGGATCCACAGATATCCCCTCTTTTGAGATTATGTGACCCAAAAATGCAACTTTTTGAAGCCAAAATTCACACTTGGTAAATTTGGCATAAAGCTTCTCCTTTCTCAGGGTCTTCAATATAATTCTCAAGTGATCTTCATGCTCTTCCTTTCTCTTTGAATAGACAAGAATATCGTCTATAAAGACTACCACAAATTGATCAAGATAGTCTCTAAAGACTCTATTCATTAGGTCCATGAAGATAGCAGGGGCATTAGTAAGACCAAATGGCATCACTATAAATTCATAGTGTCCATACCTTGTACGGAAAGCCGTCATTGGTATATCCTCCCTTTTGACCCTTAATTGATGATACCCTGAATGAAGATCAATCTTGGAAAATTATTGAGCTCCGCATAGTTGGTCAAATAAGTCATCAATGCATGGGAGAGGATATTTGTTCTTAATAGTGATCTTGTTAAGTTCTCAATAATCAATGCAGAGTCTCATTGATCAATCTTTCTTCTTAACAAATAGAACAGGTGCTCCCCAAGGTGACGCACTAGGGCGTATGAATCCCTTATCAAGATTCTCTTGGAGTTGCTTCTTCAATTCCTGCAACTCAATTGGGGCCATTCTATAAGGTGTCTTTGAAATAGGCAAAGCACCCGGTACGAGTTCTATTGAAAACTCAACTTCACGATTTGGTGGAAGACCCGGTAATTCCTCCGGAAAGACATCATCAAACTCTCGTACGATGGGAATATTCTTAATTGTGAGTTTCTCACCAACCATTTGAGATAAATAACCTTCATTTAGTGGAATCAAGACCCATAAGATGGAAGAAATTTCCACTGGAAGGTTATATTCATCCTTGCATCGATAGACGATCGTAGATTGATCTGGAATATGAAATGTGACTTCCCTTATTTGGCAATTGATATGAGCTCCGTATAAAGAAAGCCAATCCATGCCAAGAATCACATCAAATTTCACTATAGGAAGGATCACAAGATTTGCAGGAAGCACTTTCCCACAAACTTCGATCGGAGAAGAATTATAAACTTTTGATGCGATTGATGTTCCATTAGGTGTTGTCACAGCTAACTCAACATCTAATTGTTGAGGTAATACGGTGACACCCTTATAAAAGTCTTCAGAAATAAAATAGTGGGTGGATCCAGAATCAAATAAAAAATTTTCTACTTTAGAGTGGATGGTAAGTGTACCTTTCACCACATCGTTATCGTACTCCACATCGCTGGTAGAAATTGCATGTGACTTTCCTTTGTCTTTAGCCTTAAGAGTTTGTTGACGTCGACCATCATCATCAACCCTTGGATTTGGGCATTGATTGGCATAATGACCCATCTCCTTGCACTTGAAACATTGAAGTGTAGTAAGTTCATTCTGTGTATCCCTTCCTTTGCTTACATCATTAGACATATTCTTCCCATCATCGCGGCATTCAAATGCCCGATGACCTTCCTTTCCACATTTTAAACATTTACTTGTCCCTTTAATACAACTCCCTCCATGTTTCTTTCCACACTTTGAGCATAAGGGAAATCTCATCTTCTTTTCAGTGTGCTCTTTAGATTTTCCTTTAAATTCCATTTTCCTCTTCTTATCAAACCCATATGACTGATGGGTTACTCTAATCTCCATCTCGACTTTGAGGGCACATCGAACGATTTCCTCATAGCTATTGAAGTCCCTTATGGCTAACTCCTTTCGAAGATTTGGTTTTAAGCCACTAAAGAATCGATCGATCTTACTCTCAGGTTGGATAATAATACCAGAAGCGTACCTTGAAAGACTTGTAAAATTTGCATCATAGGTACCAACAGATTCATCATCCATTTGCTTCAGTTCAAGAAACTCTTTCTCCATCTTTGTTAGGAGAATATGAGGGATGTACTTATTAAAAAATAAGTTCTTGAACTCGTCCCATTCCATAGACTCAATTTCATCCCTTTGCCTCGTATTCTTAATAAGATTCCACCATTGATCAGCATCTCCTTCCAAACAATACACTGCTAGGATGACTTTATCATGTTCAGAACATTGAAGAACTGAAAATATCTTTTCAGTAGTACTAATCCATTGTTCAGAAACTAATGGATCAGTAGACCCACTGAAAGAAGGTGGATGCTGCCTCATGAAGGATTCAACAGAATGTTTCTCCTTCCTTTGCTCGTTTGGAAGTCCTGCATGATTCATAGCTTGAGAAAGTTGTGTGAGCATGGCTACAAGATTTTTCATTCCAGCTCCCGTATCGTTTGGTTGCTCAGGGGGACAATCATTGCATTGCCCATTGCATTCCGCATTAACACGATTCCTTTGGGTTCCAGCCATTGACTAAAACCAAAAAAGAATAGTGTGAGCAACACTAATTATAATAGGAAAACCACATAATTAAAGAATAAAGTTTTCACGCTTAAGGTATTATCCTAGGTTATTCATGGAAATTTCTAAAACACTAAGATTGTGTTCTATTCTTAGAGTTATCCTTAGGGTTCTTAATAAGGCTTTCACATCCTAGTTTCCAAAGGTTGACTATACCTTTCCTCTGATACCAACTATAACGACCCATACTTTACATATATTGTTAATACTTTAAAATTGAAGTACACTTATTACAACATATGACAAAACCACAAAGGACCGTATAGGTATAGTGTCTTTAGAAACTGGGAAACATAAACAACTGGTTCATAAATCTTCTACAGTATCTCCCATTTATTTCATAATATCTAGGGTCCCTTTTAGCATATTCTACTTAATATCCATCTTCCTGACCTGGGGAAAAGAAAACATAAAAGGGTGAGCTCAAATGCTCAGCAAGGGAAAATAAAGGAAATAAAAATCATATCATATCTTTTTGAAAATCATAACCTGCAAAAGAGATCATAATATCTTAACATGGAACAAATCATAGAAGTGAAAATGAGATCCCCATAATCATAACATGAAACTTGAAACTTTGTGGCATGCACACATAATCATGGAAAATCATTTCTTGTTAGTCATGACTCATTGCCAAGACTATCTTAGTGGACAAAGTCCCTTTCTGAACCGAGTTCACTCTCGTTTCAGTCCTGTATCACTGAACCGAAATAACCTTCCGTTCCAGCCATGTCTATATCATGAGATATAATTCTTTACCCAATGCATTGGAGGGAGATATAGGTCCCACCCATCTTATATTGAATCCTTTATTATGTGTGCCACATAATCATAAATCATACATCATCGCATAACACATGTAACAAAAATGGGATTCTTGAAACATCATGACATCATAAAACAAATCATATAAGGTAAATGACTTCATAAAAATAACTCCCTCAAAACATAATAAAATCAATGTAATAATAGGGATAAAAACAGAACCCTTTATTATCTTAGATGGAAAATAATTTTGATAAAACACTTGAACTCCATTCTTGAGGAAAATATCCTTTCTTCTTCAAAAATATTTTTCCTTTCTTAACATGTCATACAACTTTAAACTAAAATAATTTTATTAAAAATAAACATGAAAACTTATAAAGGAAGCTTCTTGGAAATAATGTTTTAAAAATCCATTCATGCCATATAAGTTAAAAAAAACATTTTTCGTACTTTTGTCGGAAAAGTCAAAAAGTGCCTCGTACGAAAAACGACAAAAGATTCCTTTCATATCTTTTACTAAAAACTCACCGAAGGGTAAAATTGGATTTAAACTAGTGTAAGTGGATGGAAACAATATTACATATTGAGGGAACATGGATTTGTATGATAAAATACACCCCAATAAATACTTACGAATAAACAATCTCGGATAAAAATGAGATTGTGATATTTCCCTTACCTTAGGTCCGATTTGCTTTGTACGTGTCCGAATCTCCTGTATAATGGTTTAAATAATGTTATTGACTTATTCCAGAATCATAAATATCGATATGATATCATATATGGTCATATTCTTAGCTTCTTGTTAGTAATATTTCATTGTTACTTGTTACTCGGGTCTTTATTGCCTTTTGTTCTTATGCGTGTTTTGCCGAATAAATTCTTATTATTCTTTTAAGGTTATAGATACCTTATATCCAGAATTGTATTAGTGTAACATATATCATATTTATTCATTCAATTCATTTATATAATTACTATGTAATGATGATCATGTAGAACGAGTCGTATCACATCGTGGAGACGGTATTCCATACGTATGCACGAGTGATGATATCGTTCCTATGATCATGGAATTGTATTGGAGTATATGTATATTATTTCAGTATCAATATAACTTTATAATAATCATAAATAGTTATTCATTACACCATTATACCCATCCTTGTAAGGTGATGGTGGAAAATAGATTACACCACGGCGTGGAGACGGTATTCCGTACGTACGCACGCGCGGTGATTTAATTTTTCCGTAGGATGGATATAAGGTGAATTAGGGTTGTTTCATATTTATAATAACATATCAGTATGTAAGTAATACTGATGTTATTAATTTATCATGAAACAACTAAAGAAGAAGAAGTTGAAGAAGAAAGAAATTGAAAAGATCGGTAATGGATATTACCTCTTCTTTGGAACGCTTCTTTGAATCCTCCACTTAGGGAACTAAGATTGGTCTTTGAAGAAGACCAGGACCTCTAAGATTATTCTAGGGAAGTGTAGAAGAGAAAATGGCAGGGGTTGGCCGAGCTTGAGTTCTCAAATTGGTGTGAGGAGGAGGGGGAGGAGGTGCCCTTTTATAAGGGAGGAGAGGGGCACCTTAGGAATATCTCAAAATATTATTTTATATTAAAGTAAAAATCGGATTATAATGGTTCCAAAGGGTCTTATTTCTAAGCTAAAGTGGGGATGGGTCTAAATAATATCAACAAATAGGATTTATACATGTTTAGGTTATTATTTTAACCTTATCAATTAGATTTAACTCTAAGTTAAATAATTTAACTTTTACCGTGTCTTTTTGTTTTCTTACACTATATGGTTAATACACTTACTATAACATTCCAAACGAACCCCAAATTGTTTATTATTAATATATATATCCTTATCTAAGTCATTTTGTCGAACCTTAGATTTTTATGAATAAAATAACAGTTAATAATATAATATTTAATTTAAAAACTATTTTGTGTCAATTTTGACACTATTTGATATATGATTTTTGTGAAAGTCATAACATAATTATATGTTCGAACCAAGTTGATTAAATAAACACTAATATATCATAGTAACCTAGAAAATTAGTGGAATTCATAAAAAGTCTCAAATTACATTTATTTTGGTGTTTATAACATCAATTATGTCAATATTTCATTAATAAGATAATTACTACATCATCATTGTGTCATAAATAAATTAACTTATTTAATGTCTAAAAATTATAAATAAAATACCATCATGTAGGAAATAGTTTTATCTTTCTAATGAATATTTATAGTCGAATTTATCTTATGTATAACCCCATATGAAAAATGATTTACTTATTAAACTTTGATTTTAACTATTTTAACCCTTCTTTAAATAAATTAATAATAAATGTCCTAATCCAATCCAAGTGGACCTAAATGGTCATATTTTATTCCTAAGTTTTTTTTGGTCGAATTACACTTGTCCAATAGAATTAGGACATGTGTTAGGGTAATAATAATATCATTTTTACCCTTAATTACCCTATTTACTTTTAACCGTGGTAAAAAAAAGTAAAAAGTTACTATTCACCAAAAAATTATTTTCATCTCATTGAACCACATTTTAGTCCTTGATATTAACCGTGTCTCTCGGATTTTCGAAATTCCATTCACAGAAGCGGTAAAATTATGTTTTATGCAAAATTCAGTTTTTAACCTACCACTTAGTGGTTTCACTATTCATCAAAAATTGAAAGTTTTCAGAAAAATACCAAAATTTCACCCTAGGCTAATTTCGGTATTCCGAATCCAAAAATGAAGTCCATTTTGAAAGATAAAATTTATAAAATTTCAAAAAGTGGTTATTACTATTCATAACGGCTAGTTTTAATAATATTTTAATACCATATCGTTGTTTAGTGAAACTCAGTATTGCGTACGACGCAAGCTATCGAGGAAGGTCGCGGTTGCGTGTAAAGTAAGCCAAGATAGTATGTAGTGAATGATTTCTTTGATGATATATATATAAAAACAAAATATTACTCATAAAAATCTCGGTTGTTACAGACTTCATCAAAGGTGTCTCCAACTAGTTAGAATTGTCTCATATTTATAATGTTATACATTATGTTATTCACATCTAAAAAACTATGAAAATGTGTTTTAGAACCATTACACATTATCAGTTGGGATCTGGTGGAGTTAGTTTCAAATAAAATCATTCTAGAGATGATA
Source organism: Viscum album (assembly GCA_963277665.1). Taxonomy (NCBI): domain Eukaryota; kingdom Viridiplantae; phylum Streptophyta; class Magnoliopsida; order Santalales; family Viscaceae; genus Viscum; species Viscum album. The sequence goes on from OY728164.1 coordinate 691,687,517, forward strand.
ATCGTATTATTATCATTTGAGAGAACTTATTGAGTGATCTTGTTGTCTATAGGTACACATACTTTGGTAACATGGTATATTAAAAATAAGTAGATTTGTGGGTTGTAACTATTGATGTATAAATAACATACCAATATGAAAATTCACTAAATTTTCAATGATTCGAAGTGAAATCTTGGAGTTTATTTTAGGGACATGTTTGAAGAATATTGGGATTAAATTTTATCTATAGTGACAGTTGGGAGATTTAGGTATGATATTAATATTTTTAAATTATTTTAAAGTCATGTATGGGTTGTTTCATTAAGGGAGTATGGTTCATTGTTCCTAGGGGACTGTGTATAATGTTCTAGGGGATAGAGATAATTTCACTGTTGTATACAGGTTCACACAGACAATGTTTTTGTTCAATAATATTTAGAAACATTAATTTTTGGAATATTTGGTCAACCAAATAGTTGTTATGACTGTAAAATCCGACTATTAATTCACATAAAATGTTGTTTGGTATAAAATACCATGATTTTTAAAGAATAAAATTCTTGATAGCATACAAGATCCATAACATCAAGCCAAAATGAAAAATGAAATAATATTATTTAAAGATGACTATTATAACGTTAATGTTATATTGTTGATATGAGTTAGGTTTATTACTTCAATAAGTATATATAATTGTTCTTTTCAGTAAAAAAAGTATCATTTTTATTGAAAAATATATTTTATTTTAGAGTATTCAAAAATTAAAAAACTATATTGTTGATTAGATTTCAATTTATTTTTTCATTACAAATAATCCAATTATTGTATTTTAATTAATTTCATAATCTCATTTGGTATAAAAAATTTCATATACTTAAAATGGAAATTTTGTAAAATGTCATTTTACTTCATGTTTTCCTGACTAATTTTTAAATTAAATTATTCCACATATTTCCTATGAATCAATAAAAATCGATTCCATATTTGAAATTAAAATACCCAAATATTTTAAATAGGAACCTTTTATTTTTAACCATTATAAATAGTAAATTTAGTAATCTTTGTTACCACGGTAATGGGTAAATCGAGTAATTAAAGTTAAAATAAAATTAAAAGGACTAAAAATTACTATAGAATAGTCCTTGATTGAATTGGATGATTATATCTCACCCACAATCATCCAAAAGTATTTTATATGGCCTTTTTCTATTTGTATTTTAATTTGACCATTATATTATTTAATATAAAAAATTGAAACATGCCACACTATTTGTTAATAGGCATACCATGTTCTTTAGTTATTTACATAATTAAAAAAGATATAAGGGGAGTAAATTCCCTCAGTATTAATGTTTAATTAGTCGCATATGAAAATAATATTTTTAATGCAATGGTTAAATACATTCAAAGGCTCTACTATGATGATGGGACTAATTAAACTCATAAAGTAATTAAGAACATCCTCACATTTATTGGTGAGTAAAATAATAAAGGAATCACCTCGATTCCATATGAAGAAGAAATTCATACATCCTTATCAACTTTTAGCATTTATAGTGTAGATGGTCTTAATGGTTAAACAAATAAGTTCTATGTGTTCTATTATGATATTATTTGTAGTGATAAGACATATATTATAAAGGAATTCTTCACTCAGTAAAACATGACATATGTATGGAATTACAACATTATTTATATCATTATAATAATAGATAATTCCATTTAAATTTTGGGTTTAAGACCAGTTTCCATCCGTAATAACCTCACAATAGTTATAAGAAAAATAACTTTGGTCAAATTGGGGTTCCTTATTAAGGACATAATTTTTTCAAATCAGTTGGGGTTTGTTCCTGGTAGGTGTTTTTAGAACCACCTCTTCAATGCATCTAAAAGTATAAATATTATGAGGAAAAAAAGGAATGGAATATGAATTTTTCTTATAAAAATTTACAACACTAAAGCCTTTCATTCTCTAAAGCGGAGATTCATAAATGTTATTCATAAACAACCTGGGTTTCCTTTATTCTCATTATTCTGATCAAAAAAATATTGAGTTCTTGAATACTCTATATTATTATAAATGGATCTCCTTGATTATTCTTTAAATATTTTAGGGAATTCGGATTGGAGTTCCATTTACAGGTCTTCCCTTTTCATTGGTTGAAGAATATTTGAGCAGATGTCTCAATGATATGGTCAATATTGGATTGTTCAAACCAATCAGGGCTAGTAGAGGTTTATACTTCCCCTCACATATTGTTTTACATTAATTAAATCCTTATTCATGGGTAGGATTTCAATAAAACATTATATGCCAATATTGGCCTTTTTATCAGTATGTGTTGTTTCATGGAAAAACCATAATTTGTAATAAATCTACTATTTCTTTTGGAAGTGGATACTCATTTACAAGGATGAATTGAATTTCCTAAACACATGGAGTTGTGAGGGCCACCTCCTATTATTTATATTGGTATCCCCATTTTTTGGGTAAAATTAAAAGTTTTTATCTTGATAATATTTAATATTGTATTCTTAATCAATTATCCAAATGGAATGGTAAATCCATGTCTAAAAAGGGAAGGGAATTCTTGGTCAACTCAAAAATAACCTCCCAGTTTTTTTACTCTTTATCTATATATAGATGGCCTAGAGGAATTATTAATAAGCTATAGGGTATGATCATAGACATCATATAGACTGGTTCAATTTTTAAAAGGACAATTATTATGGTTTAATCGAAGGATTATATTAAAACAATGGAAATGGGTGGTCTTGTTATAGTAGAACACATGATTTTTAATGATTATATCCTCACTAAATTTACCTAGAATCACCTACATCTAATGTTTATTCCCTTGAAATTATCTCTAGTAGGTTCACTTCTAATTGTTGAATGTGTTACATTATTATATACCTTTATGCACAAGGCCTTCCATAAATAGATTCCTTAATTACATAATGGGTATATCAATGTATAATTTTATAAGAATCAAACCATTAATACTGAACTAAACATTGGATAAAATAACCTCTTGAATAATTAAATCATATCCTGGAAAATAAATATGGTTTCTATATTGCTAATTTTTTCCCATGGGCCTAGGAATGATGTGAATGTTCCATCTCACATTTTATTTTTGAGATACTGAGGTAAATTTTCAATGATAGGGAAACCATTATTCAGCATATGAAAATGGCTAGGAAATTTTGAGGTATAAACTTTTATAAATATAATTGTGAAGGGGGTCCCAAAACCACATCAAGGATGAAAAAATTGGGGATTTCTTGTATTCATTCTACATGGTATCTTTTTCTCTGTAATTTTACTTGAAATTTTAACCTACCCATGATAAATTGAAATGTGAGGGGTTTCATATACCTTAATAAATTTATTTTTTTTGGAGTGGTTTAAACAAATGATAATTTATTTATTGAATGTTCTTTTATCTTCTGGAATTGAAGATACATTCTAGATATCATTGACATCTTTTTGAGTAGGGAAAGAAATATATAGAATATAGTGAACTCCATAAATGCAACCAATCAAAGTGGATGGTTTTATATCCTAATGTTAGAAATTATGGCCTATGTTTTTTCATATACCTGTAAATATAGGAATAATGTATGGTTTAATAATCAAATTCCCCTACTGACTGAGAATTAATTTTTCATTAAAAAGTGACCAAGGATCAAAACGTGGTTCCCTCAAAGAGGTCATAAGTGATGTAAACTGAGGGCATCCCTTTGGATCACCATTCTACATTCTGGTGGTAGTGACCCTAAGATATCATAGATGATCATTTAAGTGGCTGCACATCCCATCTTGGAAAGCGAGTCTACCGCAAAGTTGGCCTCCCTACAAATATGATGCACTTTCTTCCCAAAGAGGGTCCCCTCATAACACCTTAGAACCAAATACAATAAGATCTAGGTAACCTCATGTCGTACCTGAATATACCTCATAAGAACCTCAGAGTCTGACTCAAAAGCTGCCACATTAAATCTGTATGCTCTACATATTGTAATACCAGAAAGAAGAGCCTTATATTCTATGCTTAACAAAGATATTGGACTATAAAAGGCACTTAAACCCAGAATAACAGATCCCCAGGAGTCGTGAAGAACACCACCACCCCTCATCATCCCCCCCCCATGAGGGAACCATCCACGTTCAGCTTCAGGCCACCCACCGGTGGGGTCCATTTGATCCAACGAACCTCTTTCCTTGGCGATGCAGAAGGGAGGTTGGACATGTTGCATGCCATGGCTAAAAGATAATCCACTTTGAGAAAAGTCACAAGTTCAAAGATCAAAGACTTGAACATCATTTAAAGGAACAAAATCAATCTCTTACTACCATGCCTTACATGATTACTGGCCTCCCATAACCTCCAGTACACTGAAGCGTGGATAATTGCTCGCACCCTGCATTCGGTGGCCCTCCCTTCGACTCCGTGAAACCATGTTCCCAAGAAACCCTACTGTGAGGTCTGGATGTTATTGAAGCAGGGACAAGGAGAAAATAAAGACCAAAGAGATCCAACCCACCTACTCTAGAAGAAGAGATAAAGGGTTGATTCTATCTGTAGGTTCTCACAGCAAAAACACTATGACGCCATGGTAATTTTTCTCCACTGCACATTTTCATCAGTTGGCAGGTCCCTGTTTCTTATGCGTCACATGAGTAAGTTCATCTTTGAGGGGATCCCCATGCACAAAAACTTGTATTCCCACTTGTCACAAGGTCTCTCCTCATGCACGAGGTCCCTGTAGTCTTTCATGTTGAACTTCTCAGAAGAGGACCCTATGAAGAAACATTTGTCGACTTCATAATTCATCACAATATCCTCATAACACATAACGTGCTCGGAAGTGAGAACCGACTGGATGAAGCCCGGTACCTACTGGATTTCATGAAGGAGATCTCTGATAGGAGACATCTGGGATAAAATAACACTATGATCGCCCAGTTTTCCTTCCAAAATCTGACATCGCTTCTACCGATGATCCACCTAGGAAAACCAGAGAGTTCCACAAGATGGTAATCCATACACCATTCCAAGCTCGTAGTTTGAGGGACTTTTCCATTGTAACTCTCCCTTGTATACTATAACGTTGCCTAAAAAACGCTTCCCAAAATGATTCTCCAACAATGATATCCTAGGCCAATCGGCCATGCATGCCATGAATAACCTTGTTAATGTTCTGAAGTCCCACCCCTCCCATAGAGACATGTTAGGCCATGCGCTTCTAGGAGGCCCAGTGACAATGACCCACCTGATTGACGTCCCACACAAAAGTGGAAATGATGTTTTCAATCATCCTGGTAACTCCTTTGGGTGGGTTGAGCTACGAAAAACATGCATCAGTATGGATGATAATATACTATTTACCAATGTTATTCTCCCACTGAATGAAAGAAACTTGTTTTTCCAGTTGTTGATTCTTCCCACAAACCTATTGGTGATCATCTCAAAGTGAAACTTATGAATGCATCCATGGGAGAGTGGAACACCCATATAAAGAATCATCGTCTCTTTTTTGAGACACCCCATAATGTGTTGTATGCTCCTGCAACGCCCCGAAGAACATCTATTTCAGATGAATACGTTGCTTTTAGAGAATTTCACATATTGCCTACTCATCCAACCATAAGTATTAAGAATACCCATAAGATTAGACAATTATCTATGCCTTCCCTTGGTGAATATTCAAATGTCATATGCAAACATTAAATGGGAAATGCTCTCCATTCAACCCTTTCTACGATACCGCCCCAACGCACCATTCTCATGTCCCTTACGCAGGTTACAAGATGAAGCCTCTTGACCCAATATGAAGAGGCTTGGGGATAAGGGATCCCCATAGAACACCCCACAAACCAATTTGAAGAATCCAAAGAACCTCCCCATCAATGAAATAGAGATACAATAAGATGAGAAGCACCTGAAACATAGGTCACAAAACCACTCCTAAAAACCGTACCTGCACATCGCCTAAATAATAAAGCTATATTCCATTTTATCAAATTATTTTTCCATGTAAACTTGGAAAATAATATTAGATATAACTAAACTTCTATTTTTATTAGTAATTAACTCACTAGAAATTCCCACCGCTCCTTGGATTCATCGACCTGTAATGAAGTCGTGTTGCTCCTTTGAAACCAGTTGTGGTATCACTCTACTCATGCAGTGATTTAGACATTAATCAAGATGCCTTTGAGTAATCTATCATCGAAATAGTATCAATGAAGAGTTGTGGTTATTACATAAATACACTTCATATTCTTGGAGTTCATAATAGGGAAAGAATATAGGTTTACAGAAAATCCATTTGATGGATTCCTCCAAGAAATCAATGGATAAGTGTTGATGTTTATGGTGAGTCATTTGGTGAGTCTGGTCTATCAAAGTGTGGTGGTGCTTTTCACACTCCCTATTGTTTAATCAGGAATTGTATCTCGCATTAAATTGGAATTAGAGATACTTATGAAGTTAAATTATGGTCATTTATTTACTCTATTAAGCATTTTTCATGTCATAATTGGAACTATATATAGAAGGAATATTACTCCAATATGGTTTTCAATTACATTAGGATATTTACCCATGATGTTCTAGGGAGAGTTCTTTCTAAATAAATTTATTTCATTTAGGATTCTCAACACTTTAATTGTATGGTCTGTCATGCATATAGGGAGGCCAATTTTCTTACCGGTTCTCTTCTAAAGAGGGTGATCATGGAGGTGACCAGGATGTGGTCCCTTTGTATTCATAAAAACTATTATTATATTATTTATGTGGAAATATAGGGTTTGAATCATTTATATATTATTAATACCCCTTTAATGAATGGCCCTTCATGTTTCATTCTATATTTTATATTTTAAGACTGACTTTGTCCGAATCCTATGATTTTTCTATCTTTCTCATTGTTTTATTATTAATAAATTTTTGTAATAGGGATAAACATAGGATATGTTTAGTTAAAAATTTACATTTCAATGATGATAAATTATTTTAGTCATGGTAATTTGTTTTAAATTTTTGAATGAAATAATTTCATTATATTCTTACATAACACTAACATAGTGCATGTGTAAGCATCATAAATATAAATAAAATTATTCTAAAAAACACTAAAATTAATTTTATTTTAGTTCGAATTTATCCCTAGATTTTTTAATAAAAAAAATATTATATTGTTTTTAATTCAGTATATTAAAACTACATTGTTTTAATGTAACTTTAAAAGTAAAATTAATTAAATTGTTTAATAATTAGAAATAATTTTATCAGATAATAAATAATATTTTTTGAAATATGTAAAATAGAAAAAAATACCATTTTGTCCATTTTATTGGAATATAGTTGAAAATATCAAAAAAATCATTTATGATCAAATTTTTATTTTATTTTCACTTTTATGACCATAAAGAGGGATTTCTTTAATATCATGGAAATTGTACAAAGGGGATAAAATGGGTTAAATCAAAGAGAAAAGTGTGAAAACACCACCTAAACCTATGAATTTTTTATTTTATAAGATTATTTATACTCAACCTCGTACTATCATTGAATCTTATAAATTTATAGAAATTTTAATATTAAAATTAAGTAATATTTTATGAAATTTAAAATATCTCACTACAATAACTTATAAAAGGGAACATCTTCTACTATTTTAATCACAAAGAATTTTTTTTGGCAATTATATTCCCAAATAACATACAAAAATATTTCCCAACATTCTAGAGGACTAATTTTCTATAGAATACAAACCATATAGGGGTTAATGTAAAATGAAGAGGAGGTTGTTGAAGAATATGTATAGTTCTTAACTAACCATTCCCATTTTATTAATTATTCTTCCTCCTTTAAATATTCTTCAACCGTAATGAGGTAATAACATCAGTATAATACTTATAATATGATATTATTATGTTATTTTCATAAACAATATTCTTCTCCAGCCTCCATCAAATTGGAATAGAATCCATTATTTTGTGTATGGTAGAGTACCACCATGTGGGATAATGTAAATTTTTTCAACATCATCACCTATCATGGTTGTTTATTATGAGATAACTTACATATATATTTTTACATAAATATTTAAAATTTATAAATGATAATATATCACTATATTTCCTACTATTCAATTCACCCAGAAATGATATTATCATTCTTGCATATGTGTGGACTACTACCTCCATGAATCGATGTGATTTATTTTTCAGCACCACATCACACACATGATAAATATTAGTATATTTGGAGAAATAAATTTTATCTATGATATAATAATCATCATGTAAATTTAGAATAATACTTACCTTATTTTTATAATGATCACTAAAAATTGATACAATACCAATGCATACGTATAACCTACCATCTCTATGATTATAGCATATCTTCTCTTTAATAACAATATTTTGTGGTAGGTTATAAAAATATAATTTATTAATATGGATTATAATAATTTCATTATTAATATTATGGATATTATGGAATAATGACCCCTTTTGACCATGGAAAACCCACCGATGTGGTTTTGAAATTATGAACTGAACGTTCTCAATGTACATGTAGTCGACTTAACTCATCAAGTTATTAAAATTATCATAATAATAAATGGTTTATAGACAAGTTATTAAACCATTTAATTGTTATTAAGAAATAAAATAACATATATGAGATTATTATATAGGTGTTAATTGAGATATATAGTATATTTGGACTCGAGGTAAGGGAGTTCATCTCAATTTACCATCCTTAAGGCATATTTTATGCCATGTACCTAATTTATTTTATGAGGTGTATATACTTAAAATTTTAGATTTTATATCACTAATACATAATAATTAATAGTAACTAATGTTTCACTAAAAATTATTTCATAAAGGTTAATTTAGATGAATGTTACCAAGTGGTAATGGTTTTATAATTCAATTTCATTTCATGGGGTAATATAACTACTTAATTTATTATATTATGCCATGATTATTTTTGAAATGAACTTTTATTATTTATATTTTAATTACACATATATTTAATGGGTTTAAATTTTTTACACATAATCTATCCATTGATTAATTCTAAATTCAATCATATGATCTGTATATGGGTTATTCATCTCAAATTCACTTAAATTGAAGCATATCATATAATATTCAATTAAATACTATTTTAAAGTTGTATATGAATCATATTGGTATCTTATATATTTCATTAATATTTTAAATTAAAAATATATGTTCTTTTGATGTTATATATTTCATGGTATATTGAATCAAATTTTATAAAAATTTCAAGTTTTTTTATTCTCTGAGTCCCATGTTCCTGAGATATGATTCATTTAGTGAAAAAATATTTTCATGTATGGTGTAATTAATTCTCCATGAATGAATTTTTTAATATTACATCATGGAATTAATGGGATATATAGATCCATAGTATATTATTTCATTAAATTGCGTTATATTTGAATGATTACCAAAGATGAAAATGCTTTATTTTACAATCTCCTTTATTTCTGAGATTGTTTATATTGATGATTATTTTAGAAGAAATAATATGAAATTATTTTCATTAACCAATTATAATTTATTCTAAAATATTAATGAATAGAGTTTACATGTTTAATATTCATTTCCACCCTTATTGATTTAATAAATAGCATAAACGATGTTTGTAAGTGATACTGATCATGTATCTTCTTTTTCAACAGGAATCTATCAATTTATTATCTGTGTTTTTTAAAATGTTTTCAATAATGTTATTTTTTAAAAATATATTATATTAAAAAAATAATTTATTTGATATTTTAAATTCTAGTAAATGGATTAAAATTTAATTTCATAATTTTTTCTTGCATGGGACACTTTTTAGACTCTTCACAAAAATTATTAAAAAGAATATTAAAATTTAAAATATTTGACATATATAGATTTATTAACCACAATAAATTATATTTATTTAGAAGATTACATATTATATTCCATGTTTATTTTCAACGTAATATATTTTTATAATACCTTATAAAATTTCAGTGTTTAAACGTGATATTCAAACCTAAATGGGTATTTTCATCATGAATTTTCGTATTGTTCATTATATTGATGTTTACATACATCAATGATAAAAACCTTGACATAAAATATGTTCCACTGAAGATATATTGTAATAAAACCATCCTAATTCTGTATCTAGAAGTATTAAGATTTTTTTCCAATGATATTTTTATTGATATCATTTCTTTTCCACATGTTAATCACATTATAGAATGAAAATTTTTTGTTCCTATTAATATTATGATGAAATAAATGTTATTTTTACATTATTCATGATATTTTTATAGGAAATTGTAAATTATTGTTGGTTGTTCTATTATAAACTAAAGATGTATAATTCTATTATAAACAAGGATGGGTGGGTTAGTGAAATTCCTCTAATACATTGGGTATGAATGTTGAACATATGATTACTCGAATTGTAAGTATTTTTATAATGGTTCTATTATGATAATACTCTAACATAAAAAAAATATTTTTGATTTTTTGGGTTATAAATGATTACATTAATCGAGAATGACATAACAAGGCTCATGATTATTAATTCCAATTAATCTCACCTTTAACAAAGTATTATTCCATGTTTTCTGTTTTTTAGTCAAGTTATTGATTGGTATATATTACCTTATGTTATTCTCATAAATATTTATTATTATTATAAACTATTATTCCCATAAAATTTTAATTGAGTATATTCAGTTATTAATTATTATGTTTTCCCTTATTGTGTTTTGATCTCTCCCTTCTTATGTTTCATTTTTTTGGTTATGAAGAATTATAATAAATTATTTGAGTCTATAATTCATTCATTAGTAAATAATATTTTTGGACCTATTGAAGACTTAATATGAAATATGAGAAGCTTTTTATAGTGGGAAAATACTCTATTGATGTCCTGAGATTTGTTTCTATAAAACGTTTTACTAATTTTTTTGAACTATAGACCAAAAAAGGTTCATCTCTCTAAAAGTGATCTAATATTTCAGTTTGATTTTGTTTAAATTGGATGACAAAAATAGGGTAACATTTATTAGTGTAAAATCCCAAAATTTATTGTTTATTTTTTAGGAATATATATTGTTGTAATTTTTTGATGCTATTATAGTTAGAATTAGAGTAGGATATCAAAAACATTAGGTATCAGGCTGTCTCCATGAGATTTTATTTTATGTGTTTTGGATACCATCATGGGTTTATGAGTTTAAGATAGATCATATGATCAATGTATACATCACCCCATTTTTTGGTTTAAATTGATTGAATTTTAAAGTGACTAATGATATTTTGGGAGTTTTTTTATCTTGTTGATGTATATGTGACCCTTAGGATTAAAATGAAATATTATTTTAGGATTCAATATTGAATTCTATTTTGGAAGCATATATTACCTAAATCTATATTTATAGAGATTTATATTACTTATAGAAATGATTATAATATTTTCGGGAATATATGACTAGGTACTGTACCTTGTTGGGTATATGACATTTTGAGAATCTAATGTTTTTTTGGAGAGAAATGTTAAATTAATATTTGATAATTATGTGATAAAATACTTCTTCTCTTTTTTTTGGTTTTAATCTGGGATAATATTATTTTGAATTTTTTTTTGGATATTTATTTATATAATTATTTAGTTTGATCTTTGGGTTTTAATATTGATTTTTTAGATTAATATGTAGTTTAAACATTTGATGGTTTCTTTATTTTAATAAATACCGTAACATTTTCTAACCATTTGTTTTTGATTAATTTATAATGTTAATATGAATAAATTTTTATCATTTTATGGAATTATGTGATTCTTTAAATTTTGATTATAATTCATCAAAAATGAGAAATTAATCTTAAAAATTAATTTTTATGGAGAAATAGATGATATTATTGTATAAATTTATTACATAATCAAATTATCTTCTTTAAGTATGTATATTTCCTTATGTTATTACACTAATTAGTAAAATATTTCTTAACATCTTGTAAAATTTTATTATAATAAAAAATTATATATTACCATAATTTCTAATGAATTGATGGTACCTTCTCCCATAAAAGATTTCTGATTGTGTGATCATAAAAGATTTTTCATTAACTATTTTTATCTTGTGGGTCTCCACGATAAAAATTTCATATTTAGAACCTTTGATTACTGAGAAATGATATAATTGTGATGGTGAAAATTAATGATGGGGGTGAATGTCATATAATTATATTTTAAAGCATATTTTTTTTGATATCGTACAAGATACACAACCTCAAGCCTAAACAAACCAAGAATATTATTATTCAAATATGAATTATTTTCCTGATATTTTATTTTAGTGTGTATTAATAGGTTTAAATACATTATGATATATATATATATATATAATTTTTATAATAAATAAAAAATTATTGATTAATTATAATTAAATAAGGACTAAATTTTTAGAAAATCCATTTTATACTTCAAAGATGTGTTTTATTTAAAAAGGTTTTTATTTATTTTTATGAACTATTAATATAATTAATTTTTATAAATTTTATAACATTGAATTGATAAAAGAAAAATCATTTTTAAAATTACAATACCAATCTTATCATATTTTAAAAAAATTAATTTTTTCATAAATGTTTGATTTTTCAATGAATAGTGAAAAACATTGATTTTTGTAGAAAATTGTGTTGTCATTTTAAATTATTTTGAAAGTAAAAAATATATTTCTTATTAATTATAATGATCAATTAGTTTTCCCTGATTAAAAATAATACAATAATAACATTCTCGATGAATTGTGCACTTGAATTTGATATAATAATATTTTTATTCTTAAATTTACATTTTATAAGAAAAAAATGTCATACATTTAATAAGTGTAATATTAAATTAAATTATTCCACAAATGTGTTATGAATTTTGAAAAATTGATACATTTTTATAATGTGGAGGTATGGATTTAGTAACTTTATCCATTTGATTTTTATTTATTATGAATAACAACCATACTATTTTTTCTTAACATTATAAAAGGTAAATTAGGTAATTAAGGTTAAGAATAAAATGATATGGACTAAAAAATAAATCATAACCAATAATTAACTAAATTGGATAATTATATGTCATCTATAATAATATAAAATTTGAATATACGGCCATTTCCATTTTTTCATGATTTTTACCTTTATATTGTTTTACATTAAGTAATGTTAAAAATATCAATTTCATTATTTTATTACATATAATGTTTCTACATAGTAATAAATGGAGGATATTTTTTTTCATAAAACTCATTTTAATGATAAAAATTTTTTTAATCATGGAATTTTTTTACTTTTAAAAAATAAATAGTTAACTTAAATTTTTATCAAACACTGACACAATGTTTATGCAAAGAGTAAAAAAAATAAATAAAATGGTATTAAAAAGTCTAAAAAAATATTATTGGTGTCATTTTTTCTATTCACAAATATCTATAGATAAAAATTGTATATTATAGTGATTGGAATTCAGTATAGTTGAATAATATTTTTGACTTGTATTTTTAAAATTCAAATTAAATATAATGTTTATGAAATTGACATTAAATTTATTATATAATAGAAAATATATTTTTAAATGATTTAAAATTGGAAAAACAATTGTCCATGTGATTCATATATAACTAAAAATATCATCCACTTTCAGTTTATTTTCCAAATATAATTTTATACAACTTTTTCTACCCCTATATATTAAAATATTTAATACTACATTAATTTTTAATAGGGGTTAAACCGGTTAAAAAAGTTAACGGTGATAATATCACCTAAAATTATACAATTTTTACTTTATGGGATAATTGAGACTAAAATTACTATTAAAATCAAATATTTTAAATTTATAGCCATTTTAATATGAAAATTAATTAATATTTTATAAAATTTAAAACGTTCCCCTCCACTCTCTTATAATTCTACACATCCAATCCTCTTTTATTCACATTTTAGAATCATTTTATTTGGCCAATATCTACCCAAATACATTCATATCATCCATCATCACAGTCTCGGGGTCTTATTATGAACATAATACCAAATTTTTAGGGTTTAAGGTGAAAAGAAAGTGAGGATGTTCGAAGAGGATGTATAATTCTCAATCGAGCATCTTCATTTTATTTCTTCTTAAACCTCTTTAAACCTATTATCCAACAATGATGTGATAAGGAAATACATCTATTATATATAAAAGGATGTTGTTATGTTATTTTTATAATCTATATCCATCTTTAAACTCTATAAAATGGGAAATGAATTAATTATTTGTGTGTACGGTGGACTACCACCTCACGCACTGATGTAAATAATTTCTATAAAAACCACTCCTAACTAGTTAAATTTATGGATATAATGATTATATATGATACACATTACATATTTTTAAATATTATATTAATATATATCAATTAATATGTTACCTTTACCTTCACTAAAAACGATGACATCTTTTGTGTGTACATGTGGATAACCACCCCCATGAAGCGATGCTATTTTTTTCTACACTACATCAAACAAATGATTTTATTAAGTATATTAAAATAAATAATTTTTAATTTATTATATAATTATCTTTATGAAAATAAAAACAATACATTTCTTATTTCAATAATCATCCTTGAAAAATAGAAATGCTACTCATGTGTACATACTACCTATCTTCTTTATTACTGTAGGATAATTAACTTTTTATAACCATAATCCATCATTGTATATAAAATTAAAATTGATTTATGGAAACAATAATTATTTTTTTAATATTATTTTGGATTATGAATTACCAATGACCCATTTTAATAATGTTCATCACACCAAAGATGTTTTGGAATTATGGACAGAATGTTCCAAAATAACCTTCTGTGGACTTCATGGATTGTGTAAATCACTATGTCATAAAAATAAATTTAATAATAAAGGATTAAACTATGAAAATGTTATTAATAAATCAAATAATTGATATGATTTTATTATATACCTGTTAATGGACATATATATAATTTCTGGACTAAATGTATGGTGTTTTATCTCAATTTCCTTTCATTGAGACATATTTTAATGTTATACTACTAATTTATTTTTTGATGTGTTTATACCACCCATTTTATGTGATATATGATGAATTCTAACAATTTAATGGAATTTTATATTTAAATTTATATCATTTTATCCAAGGAGATTTTACATGAATGTTACCAAGTGGTAAGGGTTTCTCAAATCAATTTCATCTCCCTAGGTTATATCAATACTTAATGTATTATATTATGGAAAAATTATTATTGAAATTAAATTTGATTTATTTTTTTGTATAAAAAATTTTATTTTATGTATTTATTATTTTTTTATATGACCTATCCATTTCAAAACTACCAATTAAATGATATGGTCTTTATATGGATTATTCATTTCAGATTCACTTCCTTTGAGGAATGTCTTGTAATATGCACACAATTTATTATTCAATATGTATATGATTTATATTGGGAAATTATATAATTAATTATTGATTTATCATGATATTTTATGTTCCTTTAATTTTCTCTCAATCTGGAGATATTGAATCATATATCATAAATGTTTCATGGGTTTTCTTTCTATTAATATAATTTGATTAAGACCTTATTCATATATTTCACCCTGATTTCCTTGAATGATGTATATAAAAAATTATGAATAAATTTTTAAATATTAATTTAAGAAATCTATTGGGTTTATTGTTATATGTAATATCCTTAATTTCAATTGATTTTGGTTCAAAAGATTTCCAAAGTGGTAAATTCTATATATTACAATATCCTTTCTTTTTTAGATTATTTATTTTTTATTTTATTTTGTTTAAATTATATTATATATTTTTCATGACCCATAAATATTCTCTTATTATATGGTTATTACAATGGTTCACATGTATAATATATATTTCTTCCATTATTTATTGAATAAACATAAAGAATTCTATTTACAAAGGATACTGATATTTAATCTTCCTTTATATTAGAAATATTTATCTTCCATAACCATGTTTTCTAAAATATTTTCAATAATATTTGATTATAAAAATAAATAATTCCCTAAATATATTTAAAATTATTTGAAAAATTATTTTAAATGTTTCTAAAAGGTAATTTGTGAATTATTTTTTTACTATTTACTTTTTACTATCTTTACAAAAATGTTTGAAAAGAATGATTATATTTAACATTAACATCAGTAATGGAATATTATACCATCATGGTTGTTATTTATTTGTAATATTATACTATAATTTTATAACTATATTTTCAAAAAAAATGTATTGTAATTTTACAACTATATTTTCAATCAAATGTATTGTTATTTATGTGAAATATTTGAACATTAATTTTTCAACAAGTTTTCCACACCCAATATTATATAACTTTAATTTAGGTAATAATAGAAAGATATTGAATTTTATTAGAGTAATCTTCTAATAAAATCAATGGTGGAATTGACTCTCCAGATTAGAAACCACTTCAGAATTTTAGCCATAACATCTTCATCCTTGATTTAATTGGTTTAAAATATTTATATAATATAGATGACTAATTTCTACATAAATAATCATACTATAAGGATAGATGGTTTATGTTTTTTGAGGTCAATATGGAGGTTCAATTTGGTTGAAAATATTTTGTAAAATTTTATCATCAACTCTTGTAATCCTTATAATCCTATCCTATCCGCCCCTCGATAAATGGTTATTATTATCAATTAGAGTGTGTAGGATGTAAAATTGGAGATTTATTTCATATAATAATGGGTTACACACCATTTTTTTTTCATTTCACAATAGAGAGTTTTTGATATAATGATCCCTTCATTGAAGCCTCATTTTACTTCTTCAACACATTAAAATGATTGATTTTTATAATTGAAATCTTATCCTCTCTTTCATCTATTATTTTTCTATTCAAAATTATTTTTATTTAATTGTCAATTTTTTGATAGAAATCGAAATTTTAAATTTTATTCAGTTATTCCATTTATAAAACATTGTGAATAAAAATCGTTTCTATAATTACTACACCGCCTATAGAAGAGTTTTTTCATAGTAATAAATCTACCAATAAAATTACCAATTTATTTTAATTTAATAAATGAGGTAACGTAATCCAAAAAATATGATCTATTAATTGAGTTTTTATCTTCCAATAATCTACTGCTGAAATTAAAATATTAAGATAAAATACTAAAGGTCAATTAATATGTGAATTATGAGGGTAGGATATTAATAGGTAAAAGAAAAATACATGTGAAAGATTAGTAGATTTAAAATGAAATACCAAAATTCTATTAATACTTGTTTACATAAGTTATATTTGTTGAAATTTATCATTTTCCATAATATATCCTTAGAACCTAAATCAAAGAAGTATAATATGATTTAACATTTGGATAAGGGTTGATGGTTTAATTATTTTAATCTCTGTGGTTATGTTAAATTTCCTAGGGTTCAAGGGTTAAAAAATTAGAGGATCATAATGAAGTGGATATTAATTGATTATCATGGTTTATAATTATCCAATGAGTTATAGTTATATTTATTATTTCATCGAAATATAATTTCTTTTAAAAAAATTATAATTTCATTTTTTCAATCCGATATTAAATAAAAAAGAAAAAAATACAATATTGTTCCAACCTATATTGTCACGACCTGACCATACCGGTCTCGAGCCACAACTACCCCAAGCCTGCCTTTATAGGCTAGGGGCTGGAGACAAGCGCCAAAAGAGTAACTATCTTGGGGAGGCCTTTGCATAAGTACTTGTACACACACACACAACCCACTGAATGCAAAAGTGCATAGTAAAAAAGGAATCCAAAGGAAAAAAAACTATAACCCAAACACAGTCATGCATCAAACTCTAAATAGGAAAATTAAAGTGCTGAAAAGTAATGACTCATACTGAACAGAAAAAGGGGTAAAACATTTGCCCAACAAGAAAGGTGCCACAACCCGGCAAAAGGTAAAAAAAGTAAACAGCTGGTGAGTCTCTCACCTGAAAGACCTACTATGACCACCGAACACAGCCCAATATTTTGTATCCTCTATGCTCCTCCGTAGTCTCGATCGACTTTTTCATCATCTGCAAGGGAACACCAAGTGATGGAAAAGCCCAAGAAGGGGTGAGTATAAGGATACTCAGTAGGATTCCATGAAAGCTCGAGGGAGAAACAAAGGAGATACCAAAACAGTGAGCAGTAGATAGAACAAGAAACAGTGAAAGAGTACAATAAAAAGAATGCAGCTCAACCCATCAGAAGTAAGGGAGTAGACTCTTCCAAACAAGGGTAACTATACACGGAAAGCACGTGGCATACCCCGCATGTCTTCACCCCACCTAGAAGGAGAGTAACTGAACCCCAGAAGTGGGAAATAAAGTAGTGTATATATATATATGTGCTCAATAAGAAACCCAAACAAGTGTGTAAGGGTATCTCTATCTCCAAGCTCAGCCCACAAAAAGTCTCCAATAGTTCTAAGGATATCCATCACTGATGCCCAATAGTCCCACACATCAAAGCTGCCTCATCGCTAATCCATACCACTAAATGTCCCGCTCTGGTAACAATGGAGAAAAACCTCCGACTAGCCTCGTCAAAAGGGGTGGATTCTGAAATAAGTCATTAGGTAACCCACTACCCAGTGCAACTGGAGGGTAAACCCCAAATGGTCGATGGGTGACCCACTGCCCAGCCCTGCTAGAGGGTAAACCCTAAAAGATTTTCAGGTGACCCACTTCCCAGTCCTACAGGAGGGTAAACCCTAAAATATTGTCAGGTGACCCACTGCCCAACCCTGTTGGGGGGTAAACCCTAAAAGATAGTCGGGTGACCCACTGCCCAGCCCCGCTGGAGGGTAAACCCTAAAATTCAATGGGTAACCCACTTCCTAGCCCTGCTAGAGGGTAAACCTACGGTCAATGGGTAGCCCACTGCCCAACCCCGATGGTGGGTAAACCCAGAACTAGTCTGATAACTCTGCATTGCTCATGCCATCACTGGGTGTCGCTAACATCATGACCATGCGTTGAGACAAAGTGCATCAAAGAAAGCTCCGACCAACATCCTTTCATGTTTCAACATTTAATGAGATCTCAAAATAGTCTATGCTCGCCCGAACAGATTACACCATTTTAATCCTCAAGGAAAAAACACGAAAGATAGACTACTTACTCGGTTAAAACGGACTCCAAATGAAAACGTTATTCCACACCACTATACGCCCATACGACATCTTGTGGGGCACACACCTCGGTCCCGAAATAGGTTGGGTGAATTGCACAATCGTGATTCTCTGATAAAAACACGCCAAAATGACAACTCATTCGCCCTGAACGAATGTCTGATGAAAAAGTAAAAAATTATGCTCACAACTTAAAAAGAGAGCACATTGGGACCACTCTTAAACTCTGGCCTCAATGCTTGAAACTACCCTATACCACATCGTCTCTATTCCAGGGTCACAACGCTGGTGACGATGCCTTAAACGGACTCCGGATGTGCTCGCTCCATCCAAAAGAAGAATCTTGGTGTAGTACGTAATGAGTGTGACACCCCACCGAGCCCCCATCTCGAGAATTAGTGTTTCCCAAGACCATCCCAAAATCTTATTCTCGAGCTGAGGATTTCACTTCCATAGATAGAACGCAAAACGGACACTCGTAGTGAATGTTATGGGTGTCTAAAGTTGAGGGGACGAACCCCTTGGGCTGGACCAGCCTGGTTTGGCCGGTCTGCTCGGCCTGGGCCGGCCCCCACCGACCGGACCTCATGGCCGGTCGCTGGTCTGTGCGGAGACCCACCAAAGGTGGGTCTCGGTCTCCATGGGGTCGCATGCCGCGACCCCTCGTCGCGCCCGCACCGGCGAGCTCGACCGCTGCCGCTGGGAGCCCCACGCGTCCTGGGTCCGCCGCGCCACCTAAGTCCACTGTCGTGCCACCTGGGTCCACCGCTGCGCCGCCATCCTAAAAAATATCTCCACCACTGGGAGCCCTCCAGACCGCTGCTCCGACAGCTATACCACCCCTGGAACCACCAGAAAAATGAGAAGACGGACAGAAACCTTTACGGGGTCACTCCGGACACCCCAGGACTCGAAAATTCAATCCAAAAAGGGCGTCGAAAAGCCCAGATCGAGCCCTGCACATCTATGGTCATCACTTGACGATTGGACATCAATTCGATGCAATAAATTCAATTTATAGATGATGCAGAAATCAAAAATGAAAAATGAAACCTCATAACTCATTGGGCATAGCCCGTAGCTTCACGAACGGTCCACCAGAGCACTGCGCCGCCTTGGAGAGGTGGAGTAGAAGATCTTGTTGAGAGGGGGATTCTTACAGGGGGGAAACCAAGGGGGAGAATAGGGTGGGGGCGGTGTGTTTAAATAGAAAAACACTTAAATTGCCCCGCCTGTAGGCCCCGTACCCGGACTCTCGACGGGGTCAAGGTTAAGCTGCCCCTAGGAAAAAATACACGCTATGAGCGCAATAGCGGTCTCTGAATTTTAATCCGAGCCTCCATTAATATGTTATAAAGTTCATACCTGGGGCTGCCAAATTACGAAAATACCCCTGGTGGCGTTTTCCACAGAAGGGTTGCACCCGTGAAAGTTACACCCCTCTTAGGGTAAACGACATGCTCCAGACTCAATGGTGCCTTCAGTTTTCCCATCCGAGCAACCATTTAGGAGTTATTCTATTTATTTGGTGTGTCTAGTGTGAATGCACATAAAATTTAATTCCGGCCACACCGAGGCTCAGAATCACACACTGTCTGAATGCCCTGCTCTAGAATAACATTAAAAAATTCACTTATAGGCTTAGAACACAGGTTCTTACATCATTACCTCCTTTATGTTTTTTATCCCTGAAAAAAAAACTACAAAAACAACTCGGGATACTGAGTTCGTATCTGGATCTCCCGTTCTCAGGTGCTCTCATGCACTCTCCCGTGCTGCCATAGCACACGAACCAAAGGAATGGTCCATCCACGCAGTGTCCACTCCTACCTATCCTCAATCGCCACCAGGTTCTCCACAAAGGTGGATCCATCCTCGATGGCCATCTCTCCCCAGTCGATAACGTGTGTGGGGCCATGCACGTATTTCCTTAGTTGTAACACTTGGAAGACGTCATGCACCGTCTCCATCTGTGGGGGTAGAGAAAGACGGTAGGCTACTTCACCGACCCTGCACACGGTCTCAAAGGGTCTGATGAACCTCTGGGATAGCTTGCCTCCCCGGCCGAACCTCTGTGTCCCACGACATGGAGAGACTCTCAAAAAGACATGGTCCCCATGCTCGAACTCCAAAGGCCTGCTACGACAATCTGTATATGAATTCTGTCTACTCAGAGCTATCCTCATCTGCTCACGAATGACTTTCTCCTTCTCCGCAATCACCTACACTAACTCTGGGCCTATAAGGGAGGTCTCCCCAACCCTTATCCAGTACAACGGTGACCTACAAAGTCTCCTGTAGAGGGTCTCAAAAGGTTCCATGTCGATAGAAGAGTGGTAACTGTTGTTTTGCGTGAACTCCACTAAGGGTAGGTGATCCTCCCAACTCAGTATAAAATCTAACACGCATTCCTAAATCATATTCTCCAACACCTGGATAGAGTGCTCTGTCTGCCTGTCCGTCTAGGGGTGAAAAGTTGTACTCATCCGCAGGTGATTCCCGAATGCCTCCTGTAGGCCTTGCCACAATCGTGATGTAAACCGCACATCGTGGTCGGAGACGATCGTCGAGGGTACTCCATGAAGGCAGATGATCTCCTGAACATAATGTTGCCCAAGGATCTCCACTGAGCTCTGCTCTCTGATGGCAAGGAAGTATGCCAACTTTGTGAGTCGGTCCACTATCACCCAAATGGAATCGTCGACCTTCGCTGTGCGCAGGAGCCCTGTGACGAAGTCCATAGATATTCCATCCCACATCCACTCCGGGATATCAAGGGGATGCAAAAATCCTATCGGAACCCGATGCTCTGCGTTCACCTGATGACAGGTAAGACATCGAGAAACGAACTCAGCTACACTCTGCTTCATGCCAGAGCACCAAAACTACTGCTGAAGGTCTCTATACATCTTCCCCACACCGGGATGGACAGCCAAGGGAGAAGTGTGGAACCCGCACATCACCTCCTCCCACATC
The DNA here is from genome assembly GCA_963277665.1 of Viscum album. Classification (NCBI taxonomy): domain Eukaryota; kingdom Viridiplantae; phylum Streptophyta; class Magnoliopsida; order Santalales; family Viscaceae; genus Viscum; species Viscum album. The sequence goes on from OY728164.1 coordinate 691,709,776, forward strand.
TCCACTAGTACTACATCTCACCTCTGGAATATGATCTCGTGATTTCCTCCTTTAGAATACCCATCGGGTGCGTCACCCGTGGATATCTGATCACGCAGTACCTCACTGTCAACATCCCCCGGCTGTGACTCTCTCACACACTCAAGGAGCGAAAGAGTCAACACCATCGACTGTAGAAAATCCATACCCTCCTGCTCCACCAAGGTCAGTTGTAGTGAAGCTAACTGCTTTGAATCTTCATGCACTAAAAGAGAATGGGACTTCCTGCTAAGGGAATATTCTACTACATTTCCCTTCCCTAGAGTGTAGTCTTTCTCAAAATCATAGTCCTATAGAAACTCCAGCCAGTGCCTCTTCTTAGGATTCTGATCCCACTAAGTGAATATGTACTCGAGGCTCTGGTGGTCTGAGTAGACCACAAAATGCTCACCCAGAAGGTAGTGTTCCATAGCCTTAAGGTGAAGACCACCACTTCCAACTCTAAATATTGAGTCGTATAATTCTGCCCATGGGGCCTCAACTGCATCGACCCATATGCAATCACTACCCACTGCTGAATCAGAACACACCCGAGACCAGCTCCGGAAGCGTCGCAGTACACTACTAACTCAACGCCCTCCTCTGGAAGCCTCAACACTCGATCACTAGTTAGCCTCTATCTCAACTCTTCGAAGGCCTTCTGGAACTGATCAATCCAAGTGAACGGTAATCCCTTCCACGTCAATGCGGTCAAAGGGGAAGCAATCCTAGAGAAATCTTCCACAAACCTCCTATAGTACACTGCCAAACCAAGGAAGCTCCGAACCTCTGACGCATTCTTGGGTGACTCCCAAGCAAGCACAGACTCTATCTTTGCGGGATCTACGGCCAATCCTTGCTCCGTAATTACATTCCCCAGAAATTGAACCTCATGAATCCATAACTAACACTTTGAGAGCTTCCCATACAGTTGGTGCTCTCGGTGTAAGTATAAGACCATCCTCCAATGCTCTGTGTGCTCTTCTTTCGTTGCAGAGTAGATGAGTATGTCTTCAATAAAGACAACCACAAACTGGTCCAATTATGACTGGAAGATATAGTTCATCAATGCCATGAAAATGGTGGGGGAATTCATCACACCAAAGGGCATCACCAGAAACTCATAATGCCCATATCGAAAATGGAATGCCAACTTCGGGATGTCAGCCTCACGAACCTGCAACTGGTGGTAGCCGGATAGAAGATCAATCTCGGAGAACCACTTCACACCTCTCAAATGGTCGAAGAGGTCATCGATCCTTGGAAAAGGCTACTTGTTCATTATCGTGTCGTGATTCAGGTGACGATAATCCACACAAAGCCGTAGACTCGAATTTTCCTTTTTCACAAACAAAACCAGAGCTGCCCAGGGGGAAACACTGGGCCTAATAAATCCCTTCTCATGAAGGTTGTCCAGCTAAAGTTGTAGCACCTGAAGCTCTGTGGGTGCCATCTGATAATCCACACATGATATCGGGGTAGTCCCTGGCTGCAATTCAATTCATAACTCCATCTATCACCTTGGAGGTAGTCCCAGAAAATCCTCGGGAAAGACATCCATGTAGTCCTATACAATGGTAGGGATCCAAGTTCCTGTAGCGTCTGCTGCTCTGAGATCCATGCTCACCAACAGGTGAGTAAAAGGTCGGGGTCTTCTGCTCAGATTACCCATCTGCTCTGATATGAGGTCTCATTCACCAAGGATGGTGAACCTTGTCTCATTAGAAAAAACACCTCTGACTCATCTATGAAGATAATTGATCTGGTCGTGAACCATAGAAAGCTAATCCTGGCCCAGGATGATTTCGTAAGGTTCCATCGTGATGACGAGAATGTCCCACGTGAAACTCCCTCCTCCGAACGATAGTTTTCACTATCTGCAGATAAAGGTCACTAACGAGGCACTTCCCATGGGAACCTCAAGGCTAAGTGCAAGTGTCAGCACCCTTATTGGAAGCTCCAACTCTCGTACCAACATCAGTAATATAAAGGAGTGGTTGGAGCCTATCTCTTCTAGCACTAAAGCAAGTGTAGAGTAAACACAAAACATACCTTAGACTATATCATGTGTTGGGGGGTCACGAACACCCCTAGCCTAAAACTGCCCATGGCCCCTAGCACCAGCTCCCTGAGACTGGCATGGGCCACCCAGTGATAGTGGTGGAAGGACCTTAAAACGCAATATCGGACCTCCAGGTCATTCCGCTCTGCCTGCACCACCTCCATGAAGACCACCATATCCTTTCCTGGGGGATCCCTTATCACAACGCTGCCTCTGCCACTGCGGTGCACCCAATACCTACCATGGCTGGTCGGTACGCCTGGTCGGGCAGTCCCATGCTAGGTGGCCCTGTCCGTCACATGAAAAGCACCAGCTCTCTCCTACCTAACCCAGTGCTCCACGATGCCACTATGGTGTATGACCCTTCCCCTTTGTCTACTCACGGAAGGGTATCCTCAACCGAGGCTCTGCTCTCAACCGCCTGCCTATCACTGAGACCTCTCCTCTAAAGCGGCCACTACTAGGCCCTTTTAGCTTGAATCCCTCATCCAAGAAGCTCTCCGTCATGAGCGACCGCTCTAGAACCCCGACATAAGTAGGGATGCACATGGGCACTACACTAGCATGGATCTCCCTGTGAAGACCCTGCTCAAACTTCCACAACCAAAAGTAACTGACACGAATCATATCCTATGAGTAGCATGTCAGATCAGTAAACTGGGCCGTGTACTGCGGCATGGTCATCCCCCCTGCTTTTTCTCCAGAATCTCCTGAATCCAAATGGACCATAAGAAATAGGGGGAGTACTCCTCTAGGAAGAGCTGCTGGAATCTATCCCACGTGAGAGATGACTCATCGTGGGTCTACATAACCAACCCCCTCTAACGCCTAGCCGTCCGAGGAAAAGGCTGGTAGGTAGGGCTACCATCTTGTCCGCTGGTGTCCATACCAACCTGAAAAGTCAGTCCACAGACTCTAGCCCATCTTTCACTACTTGGGGATCCGAGGCTCTGCAGAACTTCTACGGTCACTGATGCTGAAAGTCTCAGAGCACACTCAGCCTGTGCTCAACCTCAATCTGTGCTACCGGGACTAACTCCCACTCCTCAGGTGGAGGGGATATTGCTGAAGCACTGGGTAGAAGGGGGTTATGTGAGGGTCCCTGAATTGATTCCTCATCACTCACCAAGTCGTTGTCACGAAATGGAGAGGGTAACATGGATGGCTACTGTCGTGGGGGTATCCTGAAAATTATCAAGGATTACCGCGATCAGATGAGCATATATATATATATATATATATATATATATATATATTAGTAATAACAAATGGGAGCTGACACAAAAAGGAAAGTTAAATATTCAATCTTACTGGATGCATGTTTCAAAGTTTCTGGCAACAAATGTCTCAGCATGCCAAATCGACAAGCAGGTTATCAGGGTCCTGGTGAATGGACACGTCAGCCGCCCGTACCATCACTGGACTCCCTGACCTGAGAGCTGCTCTCGAGACACGTCCACACTATTTCCCTAAATGCCAACCAATTCCTTTTTAGGGACGTCCGAACAACGCCCCAAGGAACGAACCACCTTTGATACCACTTTGTCACGACCCGACCCTACTGGTCTCGAGCCGCAACTACCCCAAACCCGCCTCCATAGGCCAGGGGCTGGCAACAATCACCAAAGGCGTAACCATCTCAGGGAGACCTTTTCCTAAGTAACTGTACACACACACACAACCCACTCAATGCAGGAGTGAAGAGTAAAAAGGAAACCAAAGGACAAACAATTATAACCCAACCACATCCATGAATCAACCTTTAAACAGGAAAAATAAAGTGTTGAAAAGTACTGAATGATATTGAACAGAAAAAGGGGGAAAACATGCAACCAACCAGAATGGTTCCACAACCCAGCAATAGGTAAATGATAGTAAACAGCTGGGGAGTCTCTTACTTGAAAGACCTACTATGACCACCGAACACAACCCAAGCTCCTATGTCCTCTACGCTCCTCTGTAGTCTCAATCGAACTGTCTGTCGTCTACAAGGGAACACCAAGTGCGAGAAAATCCCAAGCATGGGTGAGTATAAGGATACTCAGTAGGATGAACCAAAAGATTGAGGGAGTAATAAAGGAGATACAAAAACGGTGAGCAGTAGACAGAACAAGGAACATTAAAAGAGTACAGTAAAAAGAATGCTGCTCAACCCATCAGAAGGAAGGGTGTAGACTCATCCAAACAAGAGGAACTGGACACGGAAAGCACGTGGCGTACCCCACGTGTCTTCTCCCCTCTTAGAAGGAGAGTAACTGAACCCCAAGAGTGGTAACAAAATTAGGGTGTATATATATATATATATGCTCAACAAGAAACTTGAACGAGTGCATAAGTGGATATCTATCTGCAAGCTCAGCCTAGGAAAACTCACCGACAGTTCTAAGGATATCCATCACTGATGCCCAATAGTCTTGCATGTCAAATCCGCCTCATCGCTAAGCCATACCACCAAAATTCCTACTCTAGTAACCATGGAGAAAAACCGCGGACAGCCTCATCGAAAGGGGTGAAGTCTGAAATAAGTTGTCAGTTAACCTACTACCCAGCCCAACTGGAGAGTAAACCCCAAATAATCATCGGGTGACCCACTGCCCATCCCTGCTGGAGGGTAAAACCTAAAAGATCATTGGGTGACCCACTGCCCAGCCATGCTAGAGGGTAAACCCTAATATATCGTCGAGTGACCCACTGCCCAGCCTTGCTGGAGGGTAAACCCTAAAAGATCGTCGTGTGACCCACTTCCTAGCACTACTGGAGGGTAAAGAATAAAACTCAATTGGTAACCCACTTTCCATCACAGCTGGAGGGTAACCCCTACGGTCAACGGGTAGCCCACTGCCCAACCCTGATGGAGGGTAAACCTGGAACTGGTTCGATAACTCTGTGTTGCCCGCGCCATCACTGATTGTCGCTAACATTGTGACCGTGCGTTGGGTCAGAGTGCATCAAAGAAACCTCTGACCAACATCCTTTCATGTTTCCACATTTAATGGGATCTGAAAAGAGGCTCCGCTCGCCCGAACAGATTCCACTGTTGTAATCCTCACGAAAAAAACATGAGAGATAGACTACTTACACGCTGAAAATGGACTCCCGACGAAAAAGTTATTTTACACTGCTATACGCCCATACGACATCTAGTGGGGCCCACACGTCGGTCCCAAAAGAGGTCGGGTGAACTGCACCATCGCGATGCTCTTGGAAGAACACGCCAAAATGACTACTCATTCGCCCCGAACGGATGTCTGACAATAAAGTCACAAACGCTGCTCACAGTTTAAAAAGACGGCACGGGGGGCCCACGCCTCAACTCCTTCCTCAATGCTTGAAACCACCCTGGACCACTTCATCTCGATTCCAGGGTCACAACACTACTGACAGCGCCTTAAACAGACTCTGAATGTGTTCGCACCATCCGAATGAAGAATCATGGTGTTGTACTTAACGAGCGTGACACGCCACCAAGCCCCCATATCCGGAATTAAAATTCCCCAAGGCAATATAAAAATCTTCTTATCGAGCTGAGGATTTCAATACCACATAAGGCATGCAAAACAGACACCCTTAGTGAATGTTACGGGTTTCTGAAGTTGAGGGGATGAACCTCTTGGGCTGGACCAGCCAGTCCGCCCGGCATGGGCCGGCGCGGGCCAGCTATGGACCCACAGTCTACACCGTCGACTGGCCCCCATGGTCAGTCACTTGTCTATGAAGAGACCCACTAAAGGAGGGTCTCTATTTCTATGGGGTTGTGCGCCGTGACCCCCCGTCGCGCCCGCACCGGTGAACTCGCCCGCCGCCGCTGGGAGCCCCACGCCGCCTTGGTCTGCCACGCCATCTAGGTTTGCTGCCGCGCCACCTGGGTCCGTCGCCATGCCACCATCTTGGAAACCGCCGCCACTGGGAGCCCACCGAACTACCGCCCCGACAGTCGGACCACCCCTGGGACCACCAAAAAAAGGAGAAGACGGACAAAAAACTTCCTAAGGTCACCCCGGACACCACAGGACTCGAAAATTCAATCCGAAAAGGGAGTCGGAAATATCGGATCAAGCCCTACACATATATGGTATTCACTCGACAATTAGAAAGAAATTTTATGCAATAAATTAAATTTATGGATGATGCGGAAATCAAAAATGAAAAATGAAACCTCCTACCTCTTTGGGCATAGCCCATAGCTTCACGAACGGTCCACCTGAGCACCTCACCGCCTTGGAAAGCTGGAGGAGAGGAGATTTTTGAGAGGTGGATTCTACCAGGGGAAAAATCAAGGGGTAGAATAGGGTGGGGGTGGTGTGTTTAAATAGAAAAACACTTAAACCCCCCTCCCGTAGGCCCTTTACCTGGACTCTCGATGTGGTCGAGGTTAAGCTGCCCCTAGGGTAAAATCCATTCTCTATGCGCAATGGTGGTCTCAGAATTTTAATCTGAGCCTCCATTCATAAGATATAAAGTTCACACCTGGGGTTTCCAAATTAAAAAAATTCCCCTGGTGGTGTTTTCCACAGAAGGGTCACGCCCGCGAAAGTTACACCCCTCCCACGGTAAACGGCACACTCCAGACTCAAAGGTGCCCTCGGTTTTCCTATCCAAGCAATCGTTCATGAGTTATTCTGTTTATTTGGTGTGTCCAGTGTGGATGCACTTAAAATTTAATTCTGGACACATCGGGGCTCATAATCACACGCCGTCTGAACGCCCGGCTCTGGAATAACATTAAGAAAATTTAAAAGTCTTACAGGCTCAAAACACGGGTTCTTAAATATATGTTATAAGTAATAAATGAAACCCCCCCTTTTTTTATATAGTTTTTTATTATATTTTGTTTACAAAAAAATACCATCCACATGTAGCTCAAAATACATCCTCTTTAGAGAATGACCTTGGTTAGTAACTTTGTTCACCAAAATAGGAAACATTGCACATCATTTGAGTGGGTCCATAATAAAACATATCAAATTGGTGTCATTTTTAGGGAGGAAAGTATTTTATTCAACTAATTATAGGGTTTTTTACATTATTTCAATCTATTATTGTGTTCTTATTCATCCTTCATTCAACTTTCTCAATAATTTTCTTTTTTTTGGACATTGTATTAATTTTTTTTCATTCTATTATTTTCCATATTTCATAATTTATCTTTATTTGACTTTTTAATCGATGTAATACTGATTATATCTTAGTTCCTGAACCAAATATTGAATGCAACCTCAGAGAACCAATCAGTTGGCCTCATTCTATAGGGGGTTTCAAAATTCAATAATCTAGGGAATTCCTCTATACGAGGAACATTAAATTTGGAATAACTTCTGAATCATACATAAAACTAGAACTAATGACTCCAAATAATAAAATGATCATAATTTAACTATTCAATAATTTGTTGTATTATTAATTAACCATCAAAAAAATTATATTTCACCTTCAAAACTGTGAATAAGACACTGAACTAAAATATGGATTGATTTACCATCTTACAAAATATTATGGCCTCATTGGTTAGGATCCCAATAAAATCTAAAAAAATTATGTGTGTTTTTCTCAACATTGAATCCCAGAATTTTCATTAAAGAAAAAATAAAAAAGACCATTCTCATTCTCATAAAATAGAACTACAAAAAATTTATTATATTATTTAAAACTAATTTTGTAACATTTTGGAATGATTTGAAAAGTATTTTCTAATTTTTTTTTTCAAAAATGAAGGACCACTTTCATTTGAAAAGAAATATCATGAATCTTTAAATTACATAGTAATTCAAGGTATTTGTACTTGATGTAATTGAAGACATTTTTTGAAACATGACCACATAACCAAATTGGTGAGAAACTACTAATCCAATAATTCTATGAAGGAATCACACATATGGAGAGAAGTTTGCTAGATGTTTCAGCTAGAGGGTAATTAGTCGACAAAACACCAGTAGTGTCACACATGTTCATTCACATGATGGAACAAAACTCTTAATAATTTGGATACTGATGTACACCACATTTTAGTGGATTATATCAGCTATCTCCATATTCTATTTAAAATCATTCAGTTTTTTCCATGATGGATGAATTGACCACTATGATGATAAATATTTATTTTTATCAAAATTCATCACATCCCACACATGTAAGGACAAATGGTTATTCTACTGAAACAAACCACATAACTGACTATTTCCTTAAACAATATGAGATAGAGGATTGTGAAACCTTTTTCCATGGGAGACCATATCAACAGAAACAATAACCAAATACCCATAATAAGTATGATTCCTTTCTCTCAAACTATAACCAATGGTAAAAAAGGTATAGTGGACATTATTAATGGATCTAGATAAAAAAATTAACCCTTTTAAACAAAACATATAGTTTCCTCCACCTTATGAGTAAGGAAATCAATAACCTTAAAGTAGATTAAAATCCCAAAAAAGAATGGATAAAACAAAAAGGTAATTCTGAACCAATTTTATATTAAAATTATGCAGACCTTTGAAACTAATTATTTATAATCATTAGGTGGAGTTTAAGAGTCATGGATCATTGTAGATGGAGTTAAAGATGAAAATGATTTTTATTACAAATTCAATCTATAAAATAATATGTAAGAACAATGTAAATATTATTTCCAATCATACTCCAAATACCCAAGGAAATGTTAGTTTCATAACATTAATAAGTGGTATATAATTGAGTTACAAATATACACCTATAATTTCACCCTGATTCACCAAAACTCTAGTGAAGGCCCATTTTATGAGAAATTGGTGTTAAAACAACGGATAAAGGAAATGATTAGAAAATGATTGATTTTATTCCTTATAAAACACAAAAATATCCAAATATTCCTATATAAACCAAGAATATGATTTAGTATGTGATGAAAAAGAGAGGTTTTGGATATATTAAATCATGTAGATATCGACAACCCTAAACATAATGAAATTATGATTATTATATGGAATTCTATGTCTATTTGTACTATGTAAAAATAAAAGAGTTATAATGGTAAATGATTAGATCAAACCTTGGAAGATTTTCTCGTCACTCATCACAATATCCATGGTGATTCCAATAAATTTCAAATACCATGAGAAGTTTTAAATTCCATGTAACATGGAGGATTTTCATTCCATTGATGCTTTATATGATTTGAGTGACTCCATTAATTTCATTCATCACTCATTTTTTCCTCGGTTAAATATTAGTGAGTTAATTATAGCATCAGTAGTGGGGAAATTAGAAAATAGAACTAAAAAATATCTAACACAAGTCCATGATTATATTCATGTTCGGGTATGGGGTATGATTATTCATGTGGATTTCTATTAGCTGAATATGGATAAAGAATAGGTATGTTCTCATTATTCCATTTTTTGTTTGATAAAAACTTCTTAAAAATCTCTAATAAAATCATAAAAGTATATTAAGGAATACTTTCTATGAATTTCAATTGTGAGATGAAGAGATTTAACATTATTAAATCCATTGATTAACCCTTATAGGACCATTCCTCTCTCTTCACCTCACATTCAGACCAGTGTTTTTATGATTCCCCATTACATGATTTTCAAAAAAATTCAAATGGACATCATAAATTCATTATAAAATTTTGAGTATTGGGGATGGCTTGATGTTTCCAAACATTTCCACACATGATATTCATAATAATTACTCTATTGGTATAGATTTTGATGTAGATTAATTTTTTGATCCTGAGCATTTGCATTCTAATTATGAAATAGATATCGATTATTAAAATGTTTTTGATGTATTATTTAACAATATTGATGATGTATATTCTATCTACGACATTTATTGTTCTCATATTTCAGTTTCCACATCATTTCCATTAGTATAGAAACCACAAAAACTAGAACTGAAACTATTTTTACTAAACATAACATATTCATAAAAAATTAATGATGGGAATGTTACTATAATACTTTCCAAAAATCATATTCATGGAGCAAAAAAAAATTAAAATCTATTAGAGGATAATATTAAAAAAAATTGGGTGGAAGTTAGGAGGCATACCATGTATTATCCCCTAATTATCTATGCATAATAGTTTTTTGGATGATGTAGGTAAACCATTTAGATAGACATAAATGATTAAAAACACAAATTTATTATAATTTGTAATGAAATAGTTGAAAAAAATCATGAGGTAGGTATTAATCACCACATTTCTGACTCACAGTTGTTCAGACCTGTCCTGGTTGAAAAAATAGATAATGAGTTCACTTTTATAAAAAATGAAAATGATGAGTTAATTACTTTGATAGTACAAAATATATGGAATTTATAATAATATTCTAGGAAACTAAATCAATCAACTCATAAGTACTATTACCCCTAACATTCATTTACCGGATTCATGAGATCCTTTTATATAGGAAAAAAATATTTCCACTTGGATGGTTTCTCTACATATTTTCATGTTCCCATTATTGTATATGACTTGTATAAGAAGACATTATATAACCAATTTGGTAAAATTTTATACTAATGGGTTCAATTTAGACTTTATTATGGGCCATGTACCTTCCAGATATTCATGGTGAGTATCATTTCTAATTTATATGAACATTTCCTAGTGGTATTAATAAATGTTTTTACAATGTATAGTTTCTCAATGTATAAATATCTATTTATTTTTTCATAATTTGATTCATTATTTCATTGAAAAAAAATACTATTTTCATCTTTGAGAAATTTTATTTCATGGGAGTGAAGGTAATTTTCTATTTTCATGCAGTGTCACACCATGTAATTGATGTTGATAAATCCAAGGTTTACAACATTTCATTCATAAAATATTCTAATTCTGTGCATGATGATTGATCATTCTTATATAACATGGTTTTTATTCTTTCTTAATCAATGATTTTAGTATTTTAAATCTACCCTTACTTTGTTTTATTAAATATTATGTTGAATTCATTTTCGATGATTCTTGAAGGGTATTATTTTTATGATCTTAATAAGTGTTTCACTACTATACTCATCACACATCCCCCGTGGTGGGAGATCCCTTTTGAGATTATGTGTGATGCTCTAAATATAATTTTTGGAGTCTTCACATCATAGATGGTGGAAGGGAGGCCCTATGTGATTTCATTTACATCAAATTTGGATTCAAAACCAAAAAGTTACACAACAATAGGAAAAGACTTTATTTCTAGAAAAATTGTTGTTGTAAAATTCTTTTATTAGTTATTGGGAGATATTTCAGCTATTTTCTTTGAGCATTCTTCCTTTGAGTACCTCCAAAATAATCCATGTGCAATTCCATTACTTAGTCCATGGATTCCCCTTCATCCTGTGTTTTTAATCAAGGTAAGGGATAATTTGTAACATTTAAGGTAATTAAATAATAAGGTATTTTAATATATATTAATATTTTTTAATAAGATATAAATTTTACATTAAAGGGGGCTCTTTTTCCGACAGCATACCAGACACACAGTAACGTGTTTTCCCAAAATCTTATGTTTCACAAAAGACATAGTTCTAGAAAAAAAATACATTATTATTAATATTATTTTAAATGGTAGTTAATGATAAGATATTTTATTGGTCGTAATGAATATAACTATCTATACTATGTTTAAACATGTTTGTTAAATGTTTATACATTCATCAAATATGTTTTGAAGGCTTAAAATGGGAAAAAATCTGATTTTCAGCATAAAATACTCTAATATATTTAAAAGACAGTGTTACAACATTTTGATGGAGAAACCTTCATAAATATTGTATTTTTAACATTCATATGTTATATTTTAAAAACTAAACTTTTTCTTTGGAACCAGTACATCAAAATTCTTTTCAGTTGAAATATTGGTATATTTATGAAAAAATTCACATTTTAATGAATAGTGAAAAATACTACGTTTTAATTCAAATCTAAATTTTCAGCTGATTTATTTTTATGGTAATATTATAATTTAAAATTTTTCAAAGTTTATTTATATTATCACTTTATAATTTAATCCAATATTGTTCATTTGAAGTATTTTCACATTGAAATTTGATATAAACACATGTCAATCGTTTGATGGTTTTTACATTTTAATAACTCGTTTTCTCCTTCCAAAAATGTGATTAATTATAATTTTCATTATTCACCTAATATTAATTTAATATTGAAAAACAAAGAAACATGGTTTAAACCAAATGAAATATGTGGTTTAATAAGATCAAAATAATTTTTGGTGAATAATAACGTTAGTAATTTATTTACCACTATTAAAGGGTAAATCAGGTAAATAAGGGTGAAAATAATAATATTATAATATAAAACTACACTAAATTTTTTTCTAATCTTGTTGGATGAGTTATTTTAGAACAAGAAAACCCTTTGGGTAAAAATTTGGCCTTTGGGATCCACATGGAAGTGATAATGACATTTATAACGTTAAATTTAATGTTAAGGAAAAATGTCATAAACATGACACTTATTAGTTAAATAATTTTAATATGGGGTTATAGAAGGGATATAGTAGACTATAAATATTCATTATAAAAAATTATTTCCTAAATCATGATATTTTATTTATAAATTTTAGACAATATATAATTAAATTTAATTATGACAAAATGAGGATGTAGTGTTTGTCTTATTAATGAATGAATCAAATAAATGATATTATAAATATTACAGTAAATATTATTTCACATAATTAATGTCATCCATGAATTTTTTAGTTTAATAATACATTTTAGAAGATGATGAAATGTTTTTGTTCAAAGTTGTATCTTTTTTGGATTTTATTTAAATTCAATAAATTGAATAGAGTCAAAATTGATATAATTGATATTTTTTTAGAAATATTTATTATTTAAATTAGTAAAAAAAACTAATAATATTTTAAAATTCAATGGTAGATATGATAGGTTAGAAAATTAATAAATTATACATTTATGGGAAATTGACCCTATATATGCAAAATTTATAGCCTATTAATATTTAAAATATTGTTACCATAATTATAATTAAAAGTGAATAATTAAGGGTAGACCGAAACATAATGATTAAAATAAAACAAATACATGTCTAAAAATTATTGAATGAGTGGATTTATAACTATATTAATATTATATTCAAAATAAATTAGTTTTGGACCATTTGGAAATGAAATTGATTTTATATCAGTTTAATACTTTTAATAATTCCAAGGGTTCCCCTCCCCTCCCCTATAAAAAGGCACCAATTCCTCTATATTAATCATAATTATAGATCCTTTTCGCTCAGCCAAGCACTACAAAAAAATTTAATAGATTCCCTATACACTTTATTTAGGCCTTATGTTATGAATAATACCTTTATTAGAGGTTTTGAGGTTTCATTCAAAGGTGATCAACCAAAGAAGGGGTATCGCTTTATTTAAGTATTTATATTTTAATTCTTCTTCCAATTAATTTATATATTATCTAACCATGATGAGATAATAAATCCAGTACCCTTAATATACTAAGATGTTATTATTTTAATATCATCACCTAAATCCATCTCTAATTCCGTTAAATGGGAATAGAATTAATCGTTCACGCGTACGTGTGAACTATCTCCTCCATGAATTGATATAATTCGTTTCCCATAACCATATCTCAAAAAAGATTATAATAATGGAATTAATTTTCATATGTCACATTAATTACATATTAATTATGTTACGATATAATACATCAATTTTGTTTATACGTCTTTTCACATTAAAATGATAATGTCTTTCATGCATATGTGTGAACTATCGCCTCTATGAAGTGATGAAACTTGTTTTTTTATATCACTTTTATGATATATAAATATGTATATTTAAATTATTTATACGATATTAATGATGTTATGATAATTCTAGAAAGATAAAATAATACATACAATTTATCCATATTGATCAATGAAACATGGAAGACATTACTCATATGTACGAACAACTTACCTTCTCCATGATTATAATGTTGTTCATTTTTCATAACCATACTTCATGGATTAATTTAAGGGTAAAATTTATGTATAAAAATTAAAATATCATTAAAAATATTCTAGTGTGATCGAATTATTACTGCATGTACTAGTGATATCATATTATGTACATTTTTTCCTCAAGTAACAAATATCAAAAAAATGTTCAAAATGAAGTTAAATAATTATATAACTGTTATAATATGGTAATATGTGATTCAAATGGAAAATAAACCTGAAAAATGTTCTCAAGAAATTTTAAATTAACCTAAGTTTATTATTCAAGAAGAACACGAAACATATGTGATTAATGGACCTCTAGGTAAGGGAATTCATCTCAATATCATTTCATTAAGGAATATTTTGATAATATACTCCTCCATCATTTTTACAATGTATAATCAACCTTTTTACATTTAATTTAATTCAAAGTCTTTCAATAGGGAATCTTTTTTATACAAAGCATGTCACTAAATGAAAAGAGGATCATTTTTAACATATTCATTGACAATGACTTCTCTACTTCCATAACTATTATTTGATATTTGGATTTCTCTATACGCCTTAATATTTTTAAAAATAAAAAAAATCCCTTATTCCATTTTTGGATTATTGGTAATGAAAGGGGTTTTGAATGTGGATTTACTATTTTAGTATGTTGAAATGATTTTGTGTGATTGAAAATGATATTTTATTACTGAATTGTAGATAATTTTAATCTTTTGTGTGTTATGATTATAAAATGGTACTTGTACATTTGAAGGTTGTTATTTCTGAAACCAATGACTGGTGGATACACGATAAATCAAATATGGTTGGTTCCATGATAAACCAAGGATGGGTGGTTACATTATAACCTCCAATGAATTGAATATGGATATCGACCGTATGACTATTACATTTAGTGATATGTGTGGAAGTAAGCCGTATGTTTATTCTGTTCTAGTATGTTTATATCCAATGTTGCATTTATGTGTTATATGTTAGTTTTTATGGGTTTTAAGGTAATATTTTCATTACAGAAGGTAAGAAATTAGATTATATTTAGTGACATTTAATTAATAGTTATTAATGATGAATCATATTACATTATGATAAGTACTCATGGTTTACATGTTTTCCCAAGACTAATAGTTTTCATTCTTTGTGTATCCCTTACTGTTATTTTTATGCTAATACCACATTTTTAAATGTTTTTCATATGATTTAAATAAAAATATAGTCAAGGACAGGATTGCAGAAAATTTATGTTGTTTAAACATGAAATGAAACCATGATTCTTTTTAAAAGTTATTATTTTATCAAAAAATGGATACTGAATAGAAGTGTCTACTTTATAATATTTATGTTTTTATATATGAGTTATGACCTAATTCTCTACATCTTGAAACCTGAAAAGATCCTCGATGTAAATGAAATTCAAATTATTGACATCACTCAAAATTAGGTAATATTTAAGCCCAGTTACCGATGTAATATGGGGTTAGATAACATAGTGGAATACCACATGAGTTAGATAACTGAAATATTAGAGCATGATACCCCAAACCATTTACCACATCCTAACACTTTCCCAAATGAGAATTTTTATTTTATCTCAGGTATGCATACATGGTATGTTAATATAATTAATTACACAGTTTCCTTTTAAATTCTTAAAAAACTATATATTCAACATTTTGAAAAATTGGTGATTCAATCTATGTTTTATATGTGGTATGATTGGAACCTTTGGTTAATTTTTAGTGACCATGTCATAATGAGATGTGTATCAGATCATGAGAGTGATTATATATTTTATTTTTGAAATAAACATTCTTGTGGTGGGCATAGTGGACCCCAATGGACTTTTAAGAAGTTCATAGAATCTATATTATATTATCTTACATTGTTTCATTATTCCCATATGTTTTCTATGTCATAATCCCATTTCTAACACGCTAGAAACATTTCAAGGAAACATGATATGTCCCCAAAAAATATTATTTTGATATATTTTTTGTATGTGAAATAATTTTTTTGTTCTGTTTCCATTATAATTTTTTTTGTCAACATTCATGTCACTATTTATTATGATTTTAATTGGCTGGAGTATAAGGAAACTAAGACTGATGATTCTAATTTTGTAGAGAATCTTGTCAAGGATTTTTTTTTTCAAGTTTGGAGTACTAAATGAAATGAACAGTGACCAATGGATACACAATGGAAATCATAATTGAAATTCCCTCCATTGAATGTACTACATGAAATAAAAAATATCAATAATATACCACCCCAAAACAATTGTTAGTAAAAAGATTCAAATCAACAGTCGAAACAAATATTGGATAATATGATACATCTGAATTGGACATATTTGATTAAATTCTTTGACGATGTTTGATTGAATTATAAGATGGTATTAAAAACTCCAAAGGTATTCCCCCTTGCATATAGTTTTTTAGAAATCATTTCATCTTGCTTTAGAGGCCGATCACTGGTAATATTAGTCTCTAAAGAAATGTGACATCAATTAAATCCATTTTTTATCAATGTAGCCATAAAAATTAGCATCATGCAATGATTTGTTTGTCATCTTATGAGAAATCGAGTCTTAAAAGGAAATATAAGAAGGAGTTCATGAAATAATGATCCAAAAAGTGAGTTTCATGTGAGAGAAAATGTAATTCTCTATATTTCATGATTATAGATGATTCCGATTATGTTTTTTTCAAGATGGCTGGGACCTTCTGTTCTATCTCATGTTTCCCTTATGTGGTATTTTAGGGTACTCACGAGGCTATAGGAATATAATTTATATTCATGGGTGGTTTTTAAATTAGTACGATAATGATTCCCCAAAAATGTAAATGATTTTATCACACTTCATGAGCCTAACATCACCTGAAATATTAGGTTGTCCTATACCCTATCACTTTTATTTCATTTTTCCAAATTTTAATTCTTACCTTCATCCAAATATTTTATTTCATAGATTCATTATAGGGAAATTAAATATTTTAATTTTGGGGGATGGTATAACATTTTGAAGTAGTTTATTTTGGATTCTCATTTATGTTTTGTGTGTTTTTTTGCTAATCATTTTCAAAAAATAAATATAGAACGGAAAAAATAAGAAAAAATATCATGTAAAATTATCAATTATGCGTGAACATATATAAAATTATTATATTTAAAATTTAATGGTATCATGAGAGGAATGATATGAATTTCATCATTAATGGTTTATTTTTTAAAATGGAAGTTGTTGATGATATAATTAGTTGTGTCATTATATAGAATTTTATATTATAACCCCATTATTTATGATATTATTTCCTAGTAAATTATTTCATTAATTTCTATAAAAATAATTTCAAGAATTCATGACTTTTTATATTTTTTATACTCAGTTGATTGTATATCCATGATAGTTACTTTTTTTACATCAACGGTTGAACCATACACCTATTTAACTTCTTATTGGTTTTATTTTTATATATAATTAACTTATGTGTGTGTACCTAATAATTCATAGTTGTTTTCCATAAAAAATAAAAAAATATTATCTTAATAATGATTTTACTGATGAAATGTATAACACATGTGTATATCTAGGATGAGAGTTTGTGGATTGACTTCATTGATGGAAAACTGTGTGGGTCTCGAAATTTGATTGAAAATGATTGTAAAATATGTTTGGTGGAATTAATATAGGTAAGAATAATTGATTGAATTGACCATAATATGATAAATAAATTGTGGATATATGAGTATGAAATAGTTGGAATACACACCCATTAATAATTAGTGTCATAGTGGACCCACAACATGTTTCTCTATTATTAGATTCATTAATCTCACTATATTTGGTTTTAATATAACTTATGATAATAAGGGTATGTGTGGGAGAGTTGATCAAAATATTAATTAATATTTATGGATAATAAATAATATAACTTCTTCACATTGATTTAAACATGTTTATTTTTAGAATTTTTGGGATTAGATCAATCAATTTCAAATATTATTGAAATTCTATGATTAACTCTTTAAAGTGAACTGTAGTATATTAACCATAGTTAATTTTATGCGTCTTAATTGAATATATATTTTTGCAATAATTTTTTTTTGATTGAATGTGATAAAACATTAATTATGTAAATATGACCTTAATCTTGTATTTTTTTGGGAGTAAATGGGCTATGAAGACATTGTTCGACTGTCCAAATTGGAAACCATTTCACTAGTTGAATCATAACATCATCAAAAAATATTTTATTCAGATTAAATATAAAAATAATATAGAAAAACTAATTCCACACAAATCATCATTATGGAAGGTTAGATGTTTTTCATGTATTCGAGTACAAAAAATAGGTGGAATTGAATTAATATATTTTGTATAAATTTCACATTCACACATGTAACCTCTTATAACCATAGCCTACCAAACCATTAATAACTAGGTATTTTTCTCCTCCTAAATGGGTTTCCTATTAAATATATGATTTTGGGAATAATGGAATTGGTTTGACTCCATTTTTATTGTAATTTCTTATGGTAGATCACTTGAAGAAAGAATCCCTTCATCAAAGACTTTTTCATCATCTTGACATTATAATGATTTTATCTTCATAATTAACTTCTTATTCTCTATTCTAGTTAATTTTTTTTGAAAATTTATTCTTCCTTTATTCACATATATTTTATGGAAATCATGTGTATAAAATTATTGTGTTAAACACTATCTATACCATTGTGAATGAAAATCCTTTCTATGATGACTACATTGCCCATGTAAGAGTATTTTTTTCTTAGTAATCGATATACATCTATACATCCCCATTTTGTAATTTTAAATCAATGACAAGATTTTATCCCCATAATATTATCTATGAATTTATTATTTAAATACAAAACTATTAATGCAATATAAAAATAAATAAAAACACTTGAGATTGAGTAAAGTGTGAATTTGGAGAGATCGATATTAATATGTAAGAGAAAACAACACATGATCAATTTATAGACATCAAATGAAATCTCAAAACTCAATTAATGATCATTTCTCGAAATTATATGTCAATTAATTTACCACATACCATAATATATATTTAAAATATAAATCAAAGTAGGTTTATAATACTTCACATTTCAAATCTAGGTAAGGTTTTATTATATTTATTAATTATTTTATTGTAAATTTTCATTTGTTTTGGTGGTTAAAAAACTAGGGGATCATAATAAATAGGGTATTAATTTGAATTATAATGATTAATAATTATATATATAGGTATATTTAGATTGATTAAGAATTCTAAAAATATTTTCATAAAAAAACATCTTCTCATTGTATTTTCTCAAACATATTTCAAAATGAAAAAATGGTCTTTCATCATACATCTTATTGTGTTATAAACTAAAAAAATCCTCAATTATTTTTAATGTATTTTTATTTTTTAGGAAATAAATTTAATATGTGGTTTTAAATACTTCCTCATTAGAGAAAGACCTTAGTCAGCCACTCTATTTCACTTAAGAAGTAAAAATTATACTGTAAGAATCAGATTATTATTGGAAGTACAGATATTTCCTTTTTAGTTTATACATAAAATAATAGGATAAAAGAGATTGAGGGGTTGTCTTCAAGTTTATTACATGATGTTACTGGGAAATACACACCCTGTACTTACACACTTAGTATGGAAGGCTACACACCATGTAATTCCGACACATTTCGATGTAATGGTTTGGGTAGAATTTTTTTGGACATGCCATGTAGTCTCAAGTACAGACATTGTAATTTTTTTAATTAGAATGTCGATAAATACGTCAGTTTTTCATATAAATTAAGACAAACCTCATTCGATGAGCAGCGCACCCAAGAAAATCAAATAGGATTTAGCATCCCATTTCACCGTCTTATCTCTGATTCGAACACCATAAGATGTGTTGGATTCCCATAAGAATGCTCTTGATTACTCTCGATCCTTTATTCCTTATTTATTAGATCGATCTAGTTTTTTATGGTCTATAATTTATAACTTTTTTGTAGATATACTTTGTTCTATGGTAAATTAGATCTTGGCGCTAGACGAGGAGATTTGTACGAGTACGGGGTAGGTGATCTCATGCCTTTCATTGATATTCATGGTGTTTATATATTTCAAAGTGTCGTGCTCCCACTTTTAGGGTGGCTCTTGATTGAATAATGAACCATGTTATTTCCAGTTGATGATTTGGTAATTAATTGGATAATTTGAAAGCATTTTTTCGGTTGTTAACCTAGATTTAGGGCCACCACATGGGTGTGTTTTCCTTGGATAATAGGTTGAATGGTAATGTCGATGAGACTTGAATCGAATTCCCATTAATCAGTTGTTAAAAATGTATTTCAAATTACATGAATTTACCACATGAGATAATTGTTTTGTTAAGACTTTTAATTGTTTAAATTGTATAATAGGATTCTTTTATGTTTTTCCCATGTTATTTATCCTTGTTTGGCCATTTAATAATTTAATCTACATGTTTTGGTTATTATTTAAACTAATCCCACATGAGTTGATTTTGTTAAATCCATGTGGTAGTTTAATTCACATGTTTTATTATTGAGATCAAATGTTTAATTGAATTAAATGATAAAAAGAGGTAATTATCAATGGGAGAGCCACAGTCTTAGTAAAAAGACAATGTTAGGATCATGTGACTAATTTCACCTTATATACCTTGGGGGCACCATTATCTTGGTTAAAATATAATGGATGGGATGAAGAGGTTAATTATGTAAAGGTTGGGAGAGAGACATATATATAGTTTTCGGGCTCATTGATCCTTTTTTAAAATACTGATAAAACCTAGGATCCATTGACAAAATAGATAGAATCTATTAGAAAATGATTATCATGTCACAAGTTGACAGTTAATTTATATTGGGGGTCGTCAAACCTAGGCTGGACCTCATGACAGTTATATAATCTAATGAAATTGAATAATTAAATAGAATGACTAATGACTCATCTACCATGGAAAATCACAATCTTGGATTTGGTCATCACATATATTTTGTTACATTGTCTTCTGAGACATCTGTTGTACTTACTTTTGAGTAACTTATGGTTTACTGTTTCATTATTGAACACTTCTTATTATATATATTCAATGATAGACTAGGATAGAACTTGTGCTTTTTCCTACTAGGATTTGGTATCACACCCTATTTCGGTCTTTCTTTTGCGAACAAATAGATTATATGACTACATGTGTCAATTAGGGAAAGCACCATTCTACATGAACTTAAGATTCTATTTAGAGTAGGATAGCATGGAACTGATCTGAGGATTGTGATTCTTCTTAGTTTCCTTTTTTCATTTTTTTGGAAAATATATTGTGGATTTTTGTAGTGTACCTTGTTATGATTCTTTCCAATAAAAAATATCATGTTTCATCGTCATTGTATGGAATGATACATGGTTATTAATCTTATTAGTCTTACACTATTTATTTCAGTTGTATTTTATTTACTGATTTCGCTATTATATGTTATTATTCGGTTATATTACACTCAGCCATTGAGGGCATAGTTTCAACATTATCACACCATAGGCCCTCACTGCTAGTCAGTAGCTTTTGTCATTTGGAGAAATATGTTTGAGGCCATGTGGCCAACCAGGTATGGGGAACCAGTTTAGTGGCATCCTAATCCGGGATGTTAAAATGTTGTATCAAAGGATTTCATTTTGGATTTTCTTTACTATTTAGAAACAATATAAAGTAAATGGAAATTGGTAATTAGCTGTGCTTGGGAGTAGCTATCCTATGTACAAGGAAAATAAAAATTACCTCAAATGAAAATTGCAATTTTTTGATTTTAAACAATTACAGTTGCTTCGATTTCACCATTGGGTGACACACTTATTTTTTGCTGTTATTATTGATATCATTGTGGTTTTATTTTGATGAAACTCTATAATATGAGGGTATACCATCTCATGCATCATATAGAAACTTGTTAGATATCACATTCAATGAATTCTTTCCATGACATTTAGAGATCATTACTAATTTCATGATGTTGTGATAGGTACTATGATAGATATGCCTACTATTTTGATAGTTGTATTGCTATGTGTTATGGTTGAATTGGATAGATTCTAAACATGCACCCAAATGGGTATGGTACCTCTTGTATTGGAATTTTGTGGATCACATTTCAGCCTTGGGATATAGATTGTGTTGTTATGCGTTATAGGTGGATTCCATGCTTTGATTCACAGGGATTATGGTCCCCCAAGGATCTGAATTTAGAACATTGTTGCTTTATTTTGAAAAAAGTATGGGGTTTCAAGGATGTTTTGTGGTTTACTATTTGGAAACCCAGAAAAAACGATGTGTGTTCCTCTATCTGAGAAGAAAAAACTTTTTTAAGAACAGGTTGTGTATTCAGAGTAAAAGTCGTGTGGTTTTAGATAGTGTGTTCGGACATGTGAGAGTGAAAATGGGTTGTTGTGTTTTGATCAGGACATGTTGTGTACCTTACATACCCCCCCCCCCATTTAGTTTTACATATTTATACCTGTGTGGTTGGCCATGTAAAAGTACATGGCTAGATGGGAAGACTTGGGTACACGCCATGTTTCATCCTGACATGCTTTATACCTATGAATCTTGCACAACCACAATAGGCAGAGTTACAAAACCATGTGAGTGATTAAGGGGACACATCATGCATATTCTCTATATGTTTTTTACCTAGGCTGATTACACACCCAGGCCGGTAGGAGTACACGACCATGTAAGGTCTTAAGTGTGCACGTCATGTATTAGTTATACACACCGTGTACACATATTTTGTAAAATTTTGGGGCCTTTTCTTCTCCTGTTTAGTTCTTTCACTATTGAACTGTGTACCCTGATGAATATGCTGATACTAAGTTGTATGCGCTGGACTATACAGTGTAATGCCACCATGATGACCTCTAGTTGTACACTGGGAGGGTGGAGATGATCACACCCCAGAGGTGTTAGTCCATGGGATACCAGTGGACCCTCCAATAATGCAATCTATGACACCAGCTATTATACCAGACATAGGTGCTGATGAATTTTTACTTGAAGGATTTATGAGGTTCATGCAAACCTTTCAGGGAGAACCACAACCTGCCATGTATATGGAAGAACTGACACGAGTGTTCTCGAAGCAACATCTGTCCACATTTTCTATGAAAGGTGGGACACAGGTTTCATATTCATGGATAGAGTCCATGTTATCTATATTTTAGACACTTTAGATGTCTCCTAATAGAAGGTTCAAGATCCCAACTTATATGATGTTTGATTCTTCCAAGAGGTGGTAGGATGTTACCACACAGATAGAGCGTCAGTGGGGCATGGCATGTGATGATTTTCAAACAGTCTTTTATGTCTACTTCTATCCTTAGACACCAAGGGATGACAAAAACCATACTTTTATCCATATAGATCTGGGGGCTCTATCAGCAATGGATTATTCTTCAAGCATTATTGAGCTCCAAAACTTCACACCTATTCTGATGGGTGACGATTTGTCAAAGGCGAGGTGATTTGAGGATGGTTTTAGGTACGACATCCGCTCGGAGATGAATATCTTCAGGCTGACTATTGTATCTACTATAGTGGACCAAGTGTTGATTAATGAGAAGAATCAGATGGAATCTAGAGGTGCAATTCAGGGCAGTTCGGTACCGATATCTGATACTTTTTTGACCAGTATCAGGAAGTGTCTTCTGGATATTATAGACAATGAATCTAGAACTCAGAACATATCTTACGGTAGCCAGGTTAGGTGCCTCCAATGTAGAATGAATGGGAATCCCAGAGCTCAGTGCCCAATGGACCAAGTCAAGGGATGATTTTTCAGCTAGATGGTTCACGTACAGTGTTTCTACAGTACATTTCCACCTGAATCTAGTGATAGAGGGTATGCACTAACTCAGTGTTCAGAAGCAGGGTCAACAGCTTCTCACCAGTCAAGGAACTGAAATGTGTCATACCGTTCCGGATGAGGTAGTGGTTGTGACCATGGTATCTAGACACAAGTATATCAATGATAATAGGGTGGTTCAGCTCAGGGTTGTCAGGAAATGTCTAAGGGTTGTGGTATAGTCCAGACTTATGAATTGCAACAGACCCGACATGAGCAAGATCCCAAACCTTTTACTATCAGAGGTACTATTCTATTCTCCTCTATTTTAGCTTCTTAACTCTTTAATATAGGGGATTCACATAGATTCAAATATGTACCCATCATGGAGGGATTAGGGCTCGGCGTTTTTACTTCTAATGATGTTATGAATGTAGAAACACTATTAGAGATTATAATAGTAGGTGTCCGATAGTGAAAAGAGTGCCGCTTGAAATTGGTGAGTTTCACTTCATTTAAGATCTCTATGTCTTATAGAATACAAGCATTGATTTCATAATCAAAATGAAATTTTTAGACTCTTTTCATGCCTTTATAAATTTTTGTCACAATAGGTGGAGTTTCACATCACTAGAGAGAAGATTGTTTCTACACAAGGGTGAATGGGATGTCCAGGAGAGCGGAGCTGGACCCAAGTGTTGTGGGTTGAGTGGGATGACAACACATATTGTTAGTTTATATCTGGATGACAAGGGGAAACATCATATGGACTTTCCACTAGTGGTTGATCGTGTTAGGGATGTCTTCATGAACAAATTTTCAGGTTTACCTACAGTTAGAGAGGTAGAGTTCTCTATCAATCTAGTAAGAGGAGATATACCATTATCCATTCCTCCATATAGAATCGATATGATGGAGTTGAACTATATCAAGAGGAAGCTATAATATTTGTAGTATAAGGGGTTTATCTGACCCAATACTTTTTTGTGTGGTTTGCTTGTACTTATTTCAAAAAATTTGGACGATGTCCTCAAGCTATGCATGGATTATTAGAAATTGAACCAGTTAATGGTAAAGAGTCGATATAAACTTTCATGAATAGATGATATCTCCAATCTTCTCCAAGGATATTAGGTATTATCTTAAATAGATCCACGATTTGGTTATCATCATGTGTATGTTAGATCATCCGACATCCCTCACACAGCTTTTCGAAGCAGATTGTTTCTGTATGATTATGTGGTTATGTCATTCGGTTTCATGAACACTCTAGAAACTTTCCTAGAAATAAGGGATAGAGTGTTCCATCCCTATGTTTACACTTTTTTTTTGTTTTCATTAATGATATCTTGGTATATTTTCATAATTGGTACGACCATGACACACATCTTGAGATCATTTTGAGTACACTGATAGAACATCAGTTATATTCTAAGCTCTCAATGTGCCACTTCATGATGAATTAGATTCATATCATTGGTCATGTCATCTCAGAGATAGGAGTATCAGTGGACCTAGAGAAGGTAAGAGCAGTAGTTACCTGGGAGAAGCCCACGAATGTGTTTTAGGTGCATATCTTTCCAGGGATGGATGGTTATTATAGTTGGTTTATAAAGGACTTCTCATGCTTAGAAAAACTGATGAAGGGATTTACAAAAAGGGTGTAAATTTCATGTGGTCAAATTATTGAGAGACAGACTTTTAGGAGTTGAACGGTAGATTAACTTCAGCACCAATACTGAATTTTTCAGATCCAGTCAAGAGTTATACTCCATACTGCAATGCATGAGGTATTGGGATGGGATAGTGCTTATGCAGAGGGACTGATTCATTGCGTATGGGTCTTGGAAGCTGCGGCCATAAGTGAGGAACTACCTAACACATGATCTCAAGTTGGTTGTGGTTGTTATTGCCTTATTCTATTGGAGACATTACTTGTTTTTGGATCATTTTGTGGTGTCCACAGACCATAAAATTCTCATGTACATCATTACATAGCATGATCTAAATTTGAGGCACTAAAGTTTGGTGGAATGACTTAAGTATTTTGACTTTGCGCTTTCCTACATGCCTGGGAAAGGGAATGCAGTGGCCGATTCACTAAGAAGGAGGGATCAGATACATTCAATGCAATAGGCTAATAGTAAGTGGAAGCTGATGTCGTTGTTCTCTAAGATGCATCTGGAGGTGCACTACAAGTAGGGGAAGATTTCTCTTATAGTCATAGTTGTTACCTCTACCTTAGTAAACAGAGTGAAGATAAGGAATCTATTTCTATGTCAGCAGAGTACCCTCCTCGTGGTTGGACCAGAGGCGAGAATTAGGTTTTACAGTTAAAGGATCACGTTTTCATTTCGGCATACATGCATGAGGAGATGATAAAGGATTTTCATTCTTAGATTTGGGTAGTGAATCCTGGGGTCTCCAAGATTTATCAGTATTTACATCATCAATACTAGTAACCAAACATGAATGATATGTTTCTAGTTTTGTCATGATGTTCCACCTATCAGTAGGTGAAGGTAGAACACTAAAGACTAGCATGAATTTTTCAGCAGCAACCCATTCCTGAGTGTAAATAGAATGAAATCTCTATGGATTTTATGATGGGATTACCAATGTAACTCTGAGGTAGTGATGCAGTATGGGTTTTGGTTGACAGGCTTACGAAGGTACACACTTCCATCTGATTAGGGAACCCTTCAATGTTGTTGAGCTTGTGAGGTTGTACATCCGAGACATTGTACGACTACATAGGGTTCCCCATTCAATTATTTCAAATAGATATGTTGTTTTACTTATCATTTCTAGAATGTGATATAGATGGATTTAGGTTCACAAGTTCTTTTGAGCATAGTTTACCACCCCCAGCCTGATGGCCAGTCAGAGTGCATGATACAAGTTCTAGAGGAAATGTTTTTGGCATGCATTATAGATTTGAGGGGTTCTTATGAGACACAAATACCCCTCATTGAAATATCCTACAATAATAGATTATAGGATACTATTCATATGGAGATAAGTGAGGCTTTCCATAGTAGACCATGTCGATCACCCCTCTGTTGGTTGGAGGGAGGAGAGATAGTGATGCTGGGACCTGGTATTGTCTAGTAGAACACTGAGCAGGTTTAGCTAATTTGGAAATGGATGGATACTAAAAAGTCTCATTATAAATCATATTCTGATTCCATTGGACAAAGTTTGGAGTTCGAGGTCGGGAATCGAGTTTTCCTATGTGTCACACTGAGTTTGGGACACAATATGATCAGGAGACACAGTATGCTTTCACCGATCTATATTATTCCATTTGAAATTTTGGAGAGGGTCAGGTCGGTTTCTATCAATTGTAGTTAGAATAGAGGCACATGTCTATGAACTACATCTTCCACATTTATTCATTACGATGTTACATTTTGGACCCATCTCACACCTTTCATCTTGAGTAAGTGGAGTTGTAGGAAGATGTATCCTTTGAGGAGCATCCAATTGGTATTGTGGATCGTATAATTAAGGATCTTTGTGGCCAATTTATTCATTTGTAATGGGTGTTATAGAAGCATGGTTGAGTGGGTGGTTTCCTACTAGGATTTCGTCTAACACATGGTTTGAGTCATTCATTTTGGATCATATAGATTATATGATTGCAGGTGTTGATAAGGGAAAGCACCCTTCTACAGGTACTTGAGATGTTTTTTAGGAGTGGGAGAGAATGAGACCGAGATGAGGCTTGCGATGCTTCTTAGATTCCATTGTTTCTATGGATTCGGGAACTTATATTTTGGATTCATGTAGTGTACCTTGTTTTTCTTCTTTCTTAGAACATATATCATGTTGCATCATATTTGTATGGAATTCTACTTGGGTTTTTATATTATAATTATTCCACTGTTTATTTATGTTTTATTTTTCTTATTGATTCATCTATTGTATATTATGATTCCACTATGTTACACTCTCCCAATGGGGGAATAGTTTCCCCAATATCACACCATAGGCCCTCTATTCTAGTCGAAAACCTCTGGAATTTGGGGATATTGTAACACCCGAGATTTTTATGAGTAATATTTTGTTTTTATATATATATCATCAAAGGAATCTTTCACTACATACTATATTGGCTTACTTTACACGCAACTGTGACCTTCCTCGATAGCTTGCGTCGTACGCAATACCGAGTTTCACTAAACAACGATATGCTATTAAAATATTATTAAAACTAGCCGTTATGAATAGTAATAACCACTTTTTGAAATTTTATAAATTTTATCTTTCAAAATGGACTTCATTTTTGGATTCGGAATACCGAAATTAGCCTAGGGGGAAATTTTGGTATTTTTCTGAAAACTTTCAATTTTTGATGAATAGTGAAACCACTAAGTGGTAGGTTAAAAACTGAATTTTGCATAAAACTTAATTTTACCGCTTCTGTGAATGGAATTTCAAAAATCCGAGAGACACGGTTAATATCAAGGACTAAAATGTGGTTCAATGAGATGAAAATAATTTTTTGGTGAATAGTAACTTTTTACTTTTTTTTACCACGGTTAAAAGTAAATAGGGTAATTAAGGGTAAATATGATATTATTATTACCTAACACATGTCCTAATTCTATTGGACAAGTGTAATTAGACCAAAAACAAACTTAGGAATAAAATATGACCATTTAGGTCCACTTGGATTAGATTAGGACATTTATTATTAATTTATTTAAAGAAGGGTTAAAATAGTTAAAATCAAAGTTTAATAAGTAAATAATTTTTAATATGGGGTTATACATAAGATAAATTCGACTATAAATATTCATTAGAAAGATAAAAAGATTTCCTACATGATGGTAATTTATTTATAATTTTTAGACATTAAATAATTTAATTTATTTATGACACAATTATGATGCAGTAATTATCTTATTAATGAAATATTGACATAATTTATGTTATAAACACCAAAATAAATGTAATTTTAGACTTTTTATGAATTCCACTAATTTTCTAGGTTACTATGATATATTATTGTTGATTTAATTAACTTGGTTCGAACATATAATTCTTTTATGACTTTCACAAAAATCATATATCAAATAGTGTCAAAGTTGACACAAAATAGTTTTTAAATCAAATATTATATTACTAATTATTATTTTATTCCTAAAAATATAAGGTTCGTCCAAATGACTTAGATAAGGATATATATATTAATAATAAACAATTTGGGGTTCGTTCGGCATGTTATAGTAAGTGTATTAACCATATAGTGTAAGAAAACAAAAAGACACGGTAAAAGTTAAATTATTTAACTTAGAGTTAAATGTAATTGATAAGTTTAAAATAATAACCTAAACTTGTCTAAATCCTATTGGTTGATAGGATTTCGACCCATCCCCACTTTAACTTCTAAATAAGACCCTTTGGAACCATTATAAACCGATTTTGACTTTAATATAAAATAATATTTTGAGATATTCCTAAGGTGCCCCTCTCCCCCCTTATAAAAGGGCACCTCCTCCCCCTCATCCTCACACCAATTTGAGCACTCAAGCTCGGCCAACCCCTGCCATTTTCTCCTCTACACTTCCCTAGAATAATTCTATAGGTCCTTGGCTTCTTCAAAGACCAATCTTAGTTCCCTAAGTGGAGGATTCAAAGAAGCGTTCCAAAGAAGAGGTAATATCCATTACCGATCTTTTCAATTTCTTTCTTCTTCAACTTCTTCTTCTTTAGTTGTTTCATGATAAAGTAATAACATCAGTATTACTTACATACTAATATGTTATTATAAATATGAAACAACCATAATTCACCTTATATCCATCCTACGGAAAAATGAAATCACCGCGCGTGCGTACGTACGGAATACCGTCTCCACGCCGTGGTGTAATCTATTTTCCACCATCACCTTACAAGGATGGGTATAATGGTGTAATGAATAACTATTTATGATTATTATAAAGTAATATTGATACTGAAATAATATACATATACTCCAATACAATTCCATGATCATAGGAACGATATCATCACTCCTGCGTACGTACGGAATACCGTCTCCACGATGTGATGCGACTCGTTATACATGATCATCATTACATAGTAATTATATAAATGAATTTAATGAATAAATATGATATATGTTACAGTAATACCATTATGGATATAAGGTATCTATAACCTTAAAAGAAGAATAAGAATTTATTCGGCAAAACACGCATAAGAACAAAAGGCAATAAAGACCCGAGTAACAAGTAACAATGAAATATTACTAACAAGAAGCTAAGAATATGACCATATATGATATCATATCAATATGTATGATTCTGGAATAAGTCAATAACATTATTTAAACCATTATACAGGAGCTTCGGACACGTACAAATCAAATCGGACCTAAGGTAAGGGAAATATCACAATCTCATTTTTATCCGAGATTGTTTATTCGTAAGTATTTATTGGGGTGTATTTTATCATCCACATCCATGTTCCCTCAATATGTAATATTGTTTCCATCCACTTACACTATTTTAAATCCAATTTTACCCTTCGGTGAGTTTTTAGTAAAAGATATGAAAGGAATCTTTTGTCGTTTTTTGTACGAGGTACTTTTTGACTTTTCCGACAAAAGTACGAAGAATTTTTTTTTGTTTTTTTAACTTATATGGAATGAATGGATTTTTAAAAACATTATTTCCAAGAAGCTTCCTTTACAAGTTTTCAAGTTTATTTTTAATCAAATTCTTTTATTTTATAATTGTATGACATGTTAAGAAAAGAAAAGTGTTTTTGAAGAAGAAAGGATATTTTCCTCAAGAATGGAGTTCAAGTGTTTTATCAAAATTATTTTCCATCTAAGATAATATAGGGTTCTGTTTTTATCCCTATTATTACATTTATTTGATTATGTTTTGAGGGAATTATTTTTATGAAGTCATTTATCTTATATGATTTGTTTTATGATGTCATGATGTTTCAAGAATCCCATTTTTGTTACATGTGTTATGCGATGATGTATGATTTATGATTATGTGGAACACATAAGAAAGGATTCATTATAAGATGGGTGGGACCTATATCTCCCTCCAATGCATTGGGTAAAGATTTTATATCTCATGAGATAGACATGGCTGGAATGGTAGGTTATACCGGTTCAGTGAAACAGGACTGAAATGAGGGTGACTCGGTTCAGAAAGGGACTTTGTCCAATAAGATAGTCTTGGCAATGAGTCTTGACTAACAAGAAATGATTCTCTATGATTATGTGTGCATGCCACAAAGTTTCAAGTTTCATGTTATGATTATGGGGATCTCATTTTCACTTCTATGATTTGTTCCATGTTAAGATATTATGATCTCTTTTGCAGGTTATGATTTTCAAAAAGATATGATATGATTTTTATTTCCTTTATTTTCCCTTGCTGAGCATTTGAGCTCACCCATTTATGTTTTCTTTTCCCCAGGTCAGGAAGATAGATATTAAGTAGAATATGCTAAAAGGGACCCTAGATATGATGAAATAAATGGGAGATACTGTAGAAGATTTATGAACCAGTTGTTTATGTTTCCCAGTTTCTAAAGACACTATACCTATACGGTCCTTTGTGGTTTTGTCATATGTTGTAATAAGTGTACTTCAATTTTGAAGTATTAACAATGT
This sequence comes from Viscum album, assembly GCA_963277665.1. Lineage (NCBI taxonomy): Eukaryota > Viridiplantae > Streptophyta > Magnoliopsida > Santalales > Viscaceae > Viscum > Viscum album. The sequence continues at coordinate 691,741,355 of OY728164.1, forward strand.
ATGTAAAGTATGGGTCGTTATAGTTGGTATCAGAGGCAAAGGAGGTAGGAATGTATCCAATCCTTGGGAACTCTCACATGTGAGCGTTGGACGAAGCATGGCTCTCCGCCCAAGGGCTTCATGAGGAAATGGATGCCACTGGGGATGGTGGTGTGTCCCGCCCAGGGGGTGTAGCCGCCCATGGAGTGCCCTGATAGGTATTAATTATAGTCCATTGGAAGTAATTACAGACCGTTATAGTTGGTATCAGAGGAAAGGTATAGTCAACCTTTGGAAACTAGGATATGAAAGCCTTAGTAAGAACCCTAAGGATAAGTCTAAGCATAGAACAAAATCTTAGTGTTTTAGAAATGGCCATGAATAACCTAGGATAAGACCTTAAGCGTGAAAATTTTATTCTTGAATTATGTGGTTTTCCTATTATAATTAGTGTTTCTCACACTATTATTTTTGGTTTTAGTCAATGGCTGGAACCCGAAGGAACCGTGTTAATGCGGAATGCGATGGGCAATGCAATGATTGTCCCCCCAAGCAACCAAACGATATGGGAGCTAGAATAAAAAATCTTGTAGCCATGCTCACACAACTTTCTCAAGATATGAATCATGCAGGACTTCCAAACGAGCAAAGGAAGGAGCAATATTCTGTTGAATCCTTCATAAGGCAGCGTCCACCTTCTTTCAGTGGGTCTACTGATCCATTAGTTGCTGAACAATGGATTAGTACTACTGAAAAGATATTTTCAGTTCTTCAATGTTCTGAACATGATAAAGTCATCCTAGCAGTGTATCGTTTGGAAGGAGATGCTGATCAATGGTGGAATCTTATTAAGAATATGAGGCAAAGGGATGAAATTGAGTCTATGGAATGGGACGAGTTCAAGAACTTATTTTTTAATAAGTACTTCCCTCGTATTCTCCGAACAAAGATGGAGAAAGAGTTTCTTGAACTGAAGCAAAGGGATGATGAATCTGTTGGTACCTATGAAGCAAATTTTACAAGACTTTAAAGGTACGCTTCTGGTATTATTATCCAACCTGAGAGTAAGATCGATCGATTCTTTAGTGGCTTAAAACCAAGTCTTCGAAGGGCGTTAGCCATAAGGGACTTCAATAGCTATGAGGAAATCGTTCGATGTGCTCTCAAAGTTGAGATGGAGATTGGAGTAACCCATCAGTCATATGGGTTTGATAAGAAGAGGAAAATGGAATTTAAAGGAAAATCTAAAGAGCACACTGAAAAGAAGATGAGCTTTCCCTTATGCTCAAAGTGTGGAAAGAAACATGGAGGGAGTTGTCTTAAAGGGACATGTAAATGTTTCAAATGTGGAAAGGAAGGTCATCGGGCATTTGAATGCCGCGATGATGGGAAGAAGATGTCTAATGATGCAAACAAAAGAAGGGATACACAGAATGAACCTACTACACTTCAATGTTTCAAGTGCAAGGAGATGGGGAATTATGCCAATCAATGCCCAAATCCAAGGGTTGATGATGATGGTCGACGTCAACAAACTCTTAAGGCTAAAGACAAAGGAAAGTCACATGCAATTTCTATCAGCGATGTGGAGTACGATAACGATGTGGTGAAAGGCACACTTACCATCCACTCTAAAGTAGCAAATGTTTTATTTGATTCTGGATCCACCCACTCTTTTATTTCTGAAGACTTTTCTAAGGGTATCATCGTATTACCTCAACAATTAGATGTTGAGTTAGCTGTGACAACACCTAATGGAACATCAATCGCATAAAAAGTTTATAATTCTTCTCCGATCGAAGTTTGTGGGAAAGTGCTTCCTGCAAATCTTGTGATACTTCCAATAGTGGAATTTGATGTGATTCTTAGCATGGATTGGCTTTCTTTATACGGAGCTCATATCAATTTCCAAAGAAGGGAAGTCACATTTCATATTCCAGATCAATCTACGATCGTCTATCGATGCAAGGATGAATATAAACTTCCAGTGGAAATTTCTTCCATCTTATGGGTCTTGATTCCACTAAATGAAGGTTATTTATCTCAAATGGTTGGTGAGAAACTCACAATTAAGAATATGCCCATCGTACGTGAGTTTGATGATGTCTTTCCGGAGGAATTACCGGGTCTTCCACCAAATCGTGAAGTTGAGTTTTCAATAGAACTCGTACCGGGTGCTTTGCCTATTTCAATGACACCTTATAGAATAACCCCAATTGAGTTGCAGGAATTGAAGAAGAAACTCCAAGAGAATCATGATAAGGGATTCATACGCCCTAGTGCGTCACCTTGGGGAGCACCTGTTCTATTTGTTAAGAAGAAAGATGGAACAATGAGACTCTGCATTGATTATCGAGAACTTAACAAGATCACTATCAAGAACAAATATCCTCTCCCACGCATTGATGACTTATTTGACCAACTACATGGATCTCAATACTTTTCCAAGATTGATCTTCGTTCAGGGTATCATAAATTAAGGGTCAAAAGGGAGGATATACCAAAGACGGCTTTCCGTACAAGGTATGGACACTATGAATTTATAGTGATGCCATTTGGTCTTACTAATTACCCTTCTATCTTCATGGATCTAATGTATAGAGTCTTTAGAGACTATCTTGATCAATTTGTGGTAGTCTTTATAGACGATATTCTTGTCTATTCAAAGAGCAAGGAAGAGAATGAAGATCACTTGAGAATTATATTGAAGACCCTCAGAAAGGAGAAGCTTTATGCCAAATTTACCAAGTGTGAATTTTGGCATCAAAAAGTTGCATTTTTGGGTCACATAATCTCAAAAGAGGGGATATCTGTGGATCCAGAAAAAACAGAGGTTATCAAAAGATGGTCGAGACCAACAACAGTAACTGACATCCGAAGTTTTCTTGGTTTGGCTGGATATTATTGACGTTTTGTAAAGGATTTTTCACGATTATCTAATCCACTCACCAAGTTGACTCGGAAAGGAGTTAAGTTTGTTTGGACAGAGGAATGTGAAGAGAATTTCAAGGAGTTGAAAATAAGGTTATCCAGTGCACCTATGCTCACACTGCCTTGTAGTGGAGAAAGGTTTGTGATCTACAGTGATGCATCTAAGAAGGGATTGGGGTGTGTTCTTATGCAAAATGATATGGTGATAGCTTATGCCTCACGACAGTTGAAAATCCATGAACAAAATTACCCAACACATGATTTGGAGTTGGCTGCGGTAATCATTGCATTAAAGATTTGGAGGCATTACCTTTATGGTGAAAGGTGTGATATTTATACTGATCATAAAAGTTTAAAGTATATTTTCACACAAAAGGAGCTGAATATGCGTCAAAGAAGATGGTTGGAGCTGATTAAGGATTATGACTGCTCAATCCATTACCACCCTGGGAAAGCAAACAAGGTGGCAGATGCATTAAGTCGACAAGACCATGCTAGTTTATCCATGATGAGGATCACAAAAGATCCAACATTTATGGATTTACAAAGGATGGATCTTGGAATTATAATGGAAGGGGAAAATCTTATCTTTCTCAAATGAATGTTCTACCATCTATACATGTGAAGATTAAAGAGGCACAGAAAGAAGATGTCGAGTTACAAAAGAAGGTGAGAAATGTTCCTGAATTCAACCATGATTGTGATGGGATAATAAAGTTCAGGAATCGGGTTTGTGTTCCTCCCATCCCCGAATTAAAGAAGGAGCTGCTGGATGAGGCTCATAGTTCTTCATTCTCTATTCATCCTGGAATCACGAAGATGTATAGGGACCTGAAAGAGTACTTCTGGTGGGATGGCATGAAAAGAGATGTTGCTGAATATGTCTCTCGATGCTTGGTTTGTCAACAAGTTAAAGCTGAGAGACAGAAGTCTAAGGGGATGTTACAACCATTACCCATACCCGAATGGAAATGGGAAAACATCACAATGGACTTTTTTACAGGACTTCCTAAAACATCCAAAGTCAATAATGCTATCTGGGTCATAGTTGATCGTCTTACAAAGTCTGCACACTTCATTGCTATTAGAGAGGATTTCTCTCTGGATCAGCATGCCAGGATATATGTAAAGGAAGTGGTAAGATTTCATGGAGTACCACTTTCTATTATATCTGATCGGGATCCGAGATTTACCTCGATGTTCTGGCGAAGTCTTCAGCATACTCTGGATACAGAGTTGAGTTTCAGCACTGCTTATCATCCTCAGACAGATGGTCAGTCTGAGAGAACAATTCAAACCCTAGAAGATATGTTGAGATCTTGCTCTATGGATTTCAAAGGAGGTTGGGATCAACACCTACCTTTGGTGGAATTTTCTTATAATAATAGCTTTCACTCCAGTATTCAGATGGCTCCTTATGAAGCTCTCTATGGAAAGAAATGCAAGACTCCAACTTGCTGGGATGAAGTTGGGGGAAGAAAGCTATTAGGACCTGATCTCATAGATGAAATGGCAGAAAAGGTCAGATCTATTCAACAACACATAAGAGCAGCTCAGAGTCGACAAGAAAATTTATGCCGACAACCGAAGAAAAGACCTAGAGTTTGAAGTGGGTGATAAAGTGTTATTACGAATATCTCCCTGGAAGAGGGTTATGAGATTTGGAAAGAAGAGGAAGTTGAGCCCTATATATATCGGTCCTTTCAAAATACTGGATCGTGTTGGAAAGATAGCATACCGATTGGCGCTTCCACTGAATCTCTCTCAAGTTCACGATGTGTTCCATGTATCTCTCCTGAGAAAGTACATACCTGATCCTTCACATGTACTCAGCTCAGAAGTTGTACCGTTGGAGCAAGATCTTTCTTATGAAGAACAACTGATAGAGATTCTGGATCGTAGCGAAAAATTCCTACGAAACAAGACCACTCGATTGGTGAAAGTTTTATGGAGGAACCACCAATTAGAAGAAGCTACGTGGGAGCTTGAGGATATGATGAGGGAGAAGTATCCTCATCCGTTTGTTACAAAGTGACGAATTTCGAGGGCAGAATTATTTTTAAGGGGGGTAGAATGTAACACCCGAGATTTTTATGAGTAATATTTTGTTTTTATATATATCATCAAAAGAATCTTTCACTACATACTAGCTTGGCTTACTTTACACGCAACCGCGACCTTCCTCGATAGCTTGCGTCGTACGCAATACTGAGTTTCACTAAACAACGATATGTTATTAAAATATTATTAAAACTAGCCGTTATGAATAGTAATAACCACTTTTTGAAATTTTATAAATTTTATCTTTCAAAATGGACTTCATTTTTGGATTCGGAATACCGAAATTAGGCTAGGGTGAATTTTGGTATTTTTCTGAAAACTTTCAATTTTTGATGAATAGTGAAACCACTAAGTGGTAGGTTAAAAACTGAATTTTGCATAAAACTTAATTTTACCGCTTCTGTGAATGGAATTTCGAAAATCCAAGAGACACGGTTAATATCAAGGACTAAAATGTGGTTCAATGAGAAGAAAATAATTTTTTGGTGAATAGTAACTGTTTACTTTTTTTTACCACGGTTAAAAGTAAATAGGGTAATTAAGGGTAAAAATGATATTATTATTACCCTAAAACATGTCCTAATTCTATTGGAAAAGTGTAATTCGACCAAAAACAAACTTAGGAATAAAATATGACCATTTAGGTCCACTTGGATTAGATTAGGACATTTATTATTAATTTATTTAAAGAAGGGTTAAAATAGTTAAAATCAAAGTTTAATAAGTAAATCATTTTTAATATGGGGTTATACATAAGATAAATTCGACTATAAATATTCATTAGAAATATAAAAAGATTTCCTACCTGATGGTATTTTATTTATAATTTTTAGACATTAAATAAATTAATTTATTTATGACACAATGATGATGCAGTAATTATCTTATTAATGAAATATTGACATAATTGATGTTATAAACACCCAAATAAATGTAATTTGAGACTTTTTATGAATTCCACTAATTTTCTAGGTTACTATGATATATTAGTGTTGATTTAATAAACTTGGTTCGAACATATAATTCTGTTATGACTTTCACAAAAATCATATATCAAATAGTTTCAAAATTGACACAAAATAGTTTTTAAATCAAATATTATATTATTAATTGTTATTTTATTCCTAAAAATCAAAGGTTCGGCCAAATGACTTAGATAAGGATATATATATTAATAATAAACAATTTGGGGTTCGTTTGGCATGTTATAGTATGTGTATTAACCATATAGTGTAAGAAAACAAAAAGACACGGTAAAAGTTAAATTATTTAACTTAGAGTTAAATCTAATTGATAAGGTTAAAATAACAACTTAAACTTGTCTAAATACTATTGGTTGATAGGATTTCGACCCATCCCCACTTTAGCTTCTAAATAAGTCCCTTTGTAACCATTATAAACCGATTTTGACTTTAATATAAAATAATATTTTGAGATATTCCTAAGGTGCCCCTCTCCTCCCTTATAAAAGGGCACCTCCTCCCCCTCCTCCTCACACCAATTTGAGCACTCAAGCTCGGCCAAACCCTGCCATTTTCTCCTCTACACATCCCTAGAATAATCCTAGAGGTCCTGGTCTTCTTCAAAGACCAATCTTAGTTCCCTAAGTGGAGGATTCAAAGAAGCGTTCCAAAGAAGAGGTAATATCCATTACCGATCTTTTCAATTTCTTTCTTCTTCAACTTCTTCTTATTTAGTTGTTTCATGATAAAGTAATAACATCAGTATTACTTACATACTGATATGTTATTATAAATATTAAACAACCCTAATTCACCTTCTATCCATCCTACGGAAAAATTAAATCACCGCGCGTGCGTACGTACGGAATACCGTCTCCACGCCGTGGTGTAATCTATTTTCCACCATCACCTTACAAGGATGGGTATAATGGTGTAATGAATAACTATTTATTATTATTATAAAGTAATATTGATACTGAAATAGTATACATATATTCCAATACAATTCCATGATCATAGGAACGATATCATCACTCGTGCGTACGTACAGAATACCGTCTCCACGATGTGATGCGACTCGTTCTACATGATCATCATTACATAGTAATTATATAAATGAATTGAATGAATAAATATGATATATGTTACACTAATACCATTCTTGATATAAGGTATCTATAACCTTAAAATAATAATAAGAATTTATTCGGCAAAACACACATAAGAACAAAAGGCAATAAAGACCCGAGTAACAAGCAACTATGAAATATTACTAACAAGAAGCTAAGAATATGACCATATATGATATCATATCAATATGTATGATTCTGGAATAAGTCAATAACATTATTTAAACCATTATACAGGAGCTTCGGACACGTACAATGCAAATCGGGCCTAAGGTAAGGGAAATATCACAATCTCATTTTTATCCAAGATTGTTTATTCGTAAGTATTTATTGGGGTGTATTTTATCATCCACATCCATGTTCCCTAAATATTTAATATTGTTTCCATCCACTTACACTAGTTTAAATCCAATTTTACCCTTCGGTGAGTTTTTAGTAAAAGATATGAAAGGAATCTTTTGTCGTTTTTCGTACGAGGTACTTTTTGACTTTTCCGACAAAAGTACGAAGAATGTTTTTTTTGTTTTTTTTAACTTATATGGCATGAATGGATTTTTTAAAAAATTATTTCCAAGAAGCTTCCTTTACAAGTTTTCAAGTTTATTTTTAATCAACTTATTTTAGTTTATAATTGTATGACATGTTAAGAAAAGAAAAGTGTTTTTGAAGAAGAAATGATATTTTCCTCAAGAATGGAGTTCAAGTGTTTTATCAAAATTATTTTCCATCTAAGATAATATAGGGTGCTGTTTTTATTCTTATTATTACATTGATTTGATTATGTTTTGAGGGAATTATTTTTATGAAGTCATTTACCTTATATGATTTGTTTTATGATGTGATGATGTTTCAAGAATCCCATTTTTGTTACATGTGTTATGCGATGATGTATGATTTATGATTATGTGGCACACATAAGAAAGGATTCATTATAAGATGGGTGGGACCTATATCTCCCTCCAATGCATTGGGTAAAGATTTTATATCTCATGAGATAGACATGGATGGAATGGTAGGTTATACCGGTTCAGTGAAACAGGACTGAAATGAGGGTGACTCGGTTCAGAAAGGGACTTTGTCCACTAAGATAGTCTTGGAAATGAGTCTTGACTAACAAGAAATGATTCTCTATGATTATGTGTGCATGCCACAAAGTTTCAAGTTTCATGTTATGATTATGGGGATCCCATATTCACTTCTATGATTTGTTCCATGTTAAGATATTATGATCTCTTTTGCAGGTTATGATTTTCAAAAAGATATGATATGATTTTTATTTCCTTTATTTGCCCTTGCTGAGTATTTGAGCTCACCCTTTTATGTTTTCTTTTCCCCAAGTCAGGAAGATGGATATTAAGTAGAATATGCTAAAAGGGACCCTAGATATGATGAAATAAATGGGAGATACTGTAGAAGATTTATGAACCAGTTGTTTATGTTTCCCAGTTTCTAAAGACACTATACCTATACGGTCCTTTGTGGTTTTGTCATATGTTGTAATAAGTGTACTTCAATTTTGAAGTATTAACAATGTATGTAAATTATGGGTTGTTATAGATATGCTCTTGTGGCCATGTGGCCAGCTGTATACAAGGACCCATTTGAGTGGAAACTGGATTTGGGACGTCACATATACATATGTTAATATTGTCCACATAAGTTCCTTTTAGTCACAAATTCTCTATAAGGGAAATGTTGTAATGAAAACATACTAGTTATTTCATTTCATAGATTATTATTATTTCAAATAGATTTACATATATTCCATTTCTTTTCCGTAGGTTAATCATGTTATATATGGAATAATGTATTTTCTTATAAATATTATGAAAAATTAATGATCTATTTCATTTTTTAATGTTATGGTTCTTACAAATTTTTAATCATGAAAGGTGGGTTTTTAAGAACAAGGAATCAGTGGTTCTATAATAAAATAAATAAAAGTGTAAGTTTATAAAAAAGGATGGATGGGTCCATGATAGCCCTCTAATTAATTGGGGATGGAATTTAACCATATGGTTATTTTTATTCTAATGGTTAATATAAGAATTCTATGAAGATAATTTTTAATGATACCAAAATAGATTTTCTATATTCTAGGGGTTATAATTATATTGTTGGACTTTGATTGACATCACATGGATCAAGATTATTTATTCGTTTGAATCCTATATTTGATAAATATTTAGGCCCTATTAATAATTTTAAGATCAATGTATTGATGGGTATAAATTATCCTATGTTTTTCTCATGAATGTTGATCTGGTTAACATAACCTTATTATAATATTATAATCTCCAAGAATTTTCAATTGTTAATGATTTTTTACATTTACTGATAATTTATGTATACCCTTCATGTGTGTCATTTTACGCAGTTTATAGTTAATGATGATAAATAAATTCAGTCTAGAAATGTTTCATGTGTGAATAATTTTATAGGATATGGTAAAATATTATTATGATATATGAAAATCTTGGTATTGGGTAGAAAATAGTCTCCAAATATCACGAGTATTGTTTATGTAAGAGTTTTTCTTAATTATATGATACTCTAAACCAATAATGATTCTTGTTCATATATGTGGTCCAATATTTTCTTTTTATATTATATGTTTTTTATGTGAGAAATTGGGTTACATTTGATGGTAACAATGTAAAAAATGAAATGTTTAAATTTTTAGAACTGGATCTAGGAGTGTGGTTCGAGAATGTTATAGTAGAAATATTATTTTTACCCATTTTATGTGATATAAAACCAATTATCTCCCTTGGATATTAATATCTTGAATGTGGTTAATTTTGGGTTGATTTTAGAGAATTATTCTTTTCAAATATCCCCTTTCATCAGACACATGGGTGTTCTAGTGTTGTATTATAGATGAGTCACTCTGGAACTCTCCAATATTGGTTATTTAATCCTTTGGCACAACCATTTACTAAGGGGATTTTGGTGACATGTACAGTTTAATTTTATATTTATTTATGATTTCAGTTTTTCTTATACAAAAATAGTGGGTAAAGGAATAATCTTTATTTTGGTGATAGAATTATAATTCATCACCAAATTTAAGAAGGTGTCTTATTCTATAATATATAATTTACCAATTCTTATGATCATGATATTTAAATATTAGTTAAATTATTGTCTGGTGATATAATTATTATTATACCATTTCTCAAAGTAAGGTTTTATAATATTAAATTTTAATTAATAGATAAATTGTGCATTATTTTGGTTCATGTTTTTTGTTGGAAAATTAAGATAAATTCACTGTACGGTTTAATTTTTTTGATGTAATTTTATATTTTTATTTAATTATGATTAATATTATTGATTATATCTATGGGACATTATGGGTTAGTTTTTGTACATTACAAGAAATTTCTACTCCAGTGTGTGTGCCTTATCATGTTTAACCTGGATATTGTAATTTCTTATTATGTTTAGGGGACTCACTATGATTGATTGTGCTGATTGAAAATATTTGTTATTCTATGAACTCATTATTAAGTGATATGCATGGTTTTACTCATATTGTTTTGGATCCTTATGATTTTTGAACCAAAAATTATTGTTTTGCACTCTTGTTTGAAAATTTGGGATTCATATGGTGTTTGATTTTTTTTATCTTGAATTATTTATTATTTAAATAAAAACTTATTCAAATTATTTTTTAAAAAATTTTATGGTTTTTTGAATTTTTTATAGACCACATTCCATTTTTTAGATATTTTCATTATTGGGATGTACGTAAAGTGTAGATAATATCCCATAGGGTATTGTACTCTGATCCTATATGGATACGTTTTTGGATGTTTAAATTACATAGAGTTTAAATTTGGAAAATGAATGAAATCATTCTTCCCTAATAGTAGAGAATATCCTTAATGGTAGTGCATTATATTAGGACGATATATCATGTTATTTGAGGAAACATTGTTTCTTTTGGGATACATTAAGGTGTATTTTGTTGATAAATTTTAGGGGTTTCTATTTATGTCCATTTTAGCCATTATTTTTAGTAGTATACTACTTATTGCACAAATGATATTTTTTTGGTCATTATTGTTTTGAAATTTTAATATCGTATAACATGTTCAACCTTTTATTACACGTTCTCCATAAGTAAGTACATAATTGATAAAAACAGACTTTTACACATTGGATAAATCTATCCAAGCATAAAAATTGACATGTAATTTGATTATAAAATGATATATCTGGGATAAAAGTCCCATTTTTATCATATTTCTGTTTTCTATTATTTAATTTTTCTTAGAAATCCATCAATTAGAAAATGGATGTCTTTTGTATTCTTTTATTATATGAATCTGTATCCCCCTATAGTTCATTTCATCCCTAAAATCCATGATTATGTTCATTATTTTATAATAAGTTTAATCATCCAAAAACACTAGTATATTAAATCTGTTCCCAAACATAAATAATTTTGGGCTCATTCCAATGAATTTTTTAATGTAAGCATGGTAGGACAAAAAGTTTTCTTCAATCATTCAACTATAATTTTTTATGCTAGTCTAGAAAATATGTTCTAAAATATTATTCAACTCATTATTAGATTTTTTTCTATTACTATTTTTCTATCGATGATATGGTATTTCTGTCTTGTGATTGACACCATACATCCTTATGAAATCCTCTTAGATTATATTGGAATTTTTTTCCAATGATTAATAATAATTGAATGAGGTTTTCCAAATATCTAAAATATATAAGACAAAATATATTCAAAATAAATAAATTAGATGGTCAATTATAATTTTGGTAACATCAAAACACTTCTATACATAGTTAATAACAATTAAAATATATATAAATCAATAATACATAAAAAATGTTCCCATAAAGTAAATATCCCTTATATGAAACATATATTAAATGTTTAGTAATTTTTGATGAATTTATTATGTTTTTATATGTTTTAGTAAATTAAATTTTATTACATATCTTAAAAAAATTATGTGAATCCTAAATAAAGTGTTCCCAATATAGTCTTAAGTCCAACAGTATCCACAGTGTTCATTGGAGACCAATATTTACTCAATGTGACTATGTGATGGATATTTAATACAATATTTTATTTCGTATTCATGTAGGAAACATATATCGATTTAATCATTTCATTTTTTCCATTAATAGATATCATACAAAATATAACAATTAAAATAAATATAAATTTCATTTTATTTTTTGGTTAAAGTATAGTGGTTCTTGATAATTTGCAAGGAAATTCATTAAATATTTATACTAAAAGAGTTTCATAGAAATTAATAAATGTTTCAAACCTATTACTATTATTAATCAATGACACAATTAACCTATATTTTTAAATTATTTTTTTACATTTATAAATGATGCAATGGATCTCACCACATAATACATATCAGTTTAAAGTCAGGGAAAACTAGTTAAATACCTAATTCTCAAATTATAATGTAAATATAAAAACATATCACAATAAAATTAATTTAAGTCATTCAAAATATCATTCTTCATATCTTGGAGAATGGAAAACATTAAAGGAAGATCTTCATTACTCGAAAAGGATTACCCAAAACATAATCGCTCAATATTAAATAATGCCTAATCAATATAGCAGAGTGGGTAATTCAAAAAAATAACATTCTATCCATAACTTGATTCAAATGAACATCTATGGTTAATATCTACATATAAATCAAATGAATAATTGAAAAAAACACTCTTATTAGGAATAGATAATGTTTTACATTCATGATCAAGGCCTCTCAACTAGGATATCCCAAATTATACCACCAAGGACTCTCATCTAAATCTTCAATTATAATAAATTGGTGATTTTACACACTATATTCATATAATATGACAGTCTTAAAAACATTTTTTGTTTTTCCTATATATACATTTTGGGGATATCTATAATTAGGCCCCACCCATCACATTCACTCGTATACATTTCTCATATTTTTAGTGATCAATACAACTCAGTATCAAAATTAATTATAAATAAAAAAATATCCATATTGATATAATAAGAAATAACATTAGTATTTCATCATCATCATAATAGACCACCAAGATAATTAAATAATGATAGCATCATCAGATCATATCCCCAATAGTATCAATTAGGGGATTCATTGATGAAAGTAATTTTAAATAAACTTTAGAATATTTGTTGATGACAATAAAAATTCCTTTGTAAAATAACATATTTAATATATATAAATTAATATAATATTATGAATTATTTTTTCATTGAAAAATGAAAATAGAAATATGTCATTTATGAATTAAATTAATGAAATGTACTGATGGATGAAAAATCCATTCATATGGTGTTTGTTAAAATAACGATTTCATTTACACAATTTGTAAAAAGATTATAATTTAAAAAGTGATAAAAATATTAATCTAAAATAATTTTATAGATTTTAAAATACAATAAATATGAATGTAATGAATATTTTTAGAATTTAGAAACATTATTGAGACCATTTTAAAGAAATTATATACATGGATGAATAATTGTTGGAAGGAAATAAATAAAACAATAGTTTGAAAAGAACCCCTATGATAGCTAAAATATCTATTGATTGATGATAAAAAATAGATGAAATGAAAAATAAATATATAAAACACAAATTATGCAGAGGAGAATAAATTATATGGTATTTAAAATATTAGGATCAAAAAAATATCTAAAAGTATATTGAAATATAAACAATACCAATATAAAATGAGATTATATCTGAAACCATTACCTCATGTTTGAATTTCAATTTAAGTGATCTTATCCTCCTCTATATAAAATATAAATTTACTATAATTCAATAAAATAACCATATATATACATTTATGGTCATATATGATCCACTTATACCATTACAACACCATTTTATTAATAATTACTTAATTAAATCATTGTTTATAGTGCTAATTGTTCCATTTTTCATGCATATTTTAGTTTTTTAGATTTTATTCTTGTTTCTTTATCATGGTTATATCAACTCCATAATGTTAATAATTATATAAATATCTCATGTATTAATTATATACATATTTATAATCAAACATTAATGGTATACATGAAAAATAAATCACATCACTTCCTGGAGGTGGTTTTCCACATGTACGCCTGAGCGGAATTATCATTTTTTAAATTATAGAAGGGTAATAAGGTAAATGATATATTATATTTATTTAATCACATTAATTTCATAAATATAATATATAATATTTATATATTTCTGGATAACCATAAAAAATGGTGGTGATTAGAAATGAAATACATCACTTCGTGATGTTGTAGTGTGCATATACAGATAAATGATTCTGTCCTTTCCCATTTGATGCAGAAGGAGAAAAATACATTGTATACAATTGGAATAAAAACATATATTTATATTTGATATATTGATGATATTATATAATCATAGATAATATACAATTTATTTAGGTATAAAATTTCATAAAATCAAAATACTAGGGTAAGAGTAATACCTCTTCTTCATAATAATTCTTTATGGTTATACCTATATACTTAATAGGATGGTATTACAATCAAAATAGGAAATCTAGGGTGTAGTGAGGGATGTTAGTAAATATTTTTGACTAGTATTGACTAATATGGGATTTTCATTATATGTTTTTAATATATAGTATATGATGTACTTTTATATGTGTGGGAGATGGCACCCATGGAAATTTCAAAATATAATAAAATTTTAATGTATTAATGAAGAAAATTTAATGAACCATGTCTGGTAATCAACCAAACCAGTGTCTGTCCTGGTCCATGAAAAGGCTTGAAGGGCATTCCCTATCCCTACGGGTTATAACAACTTCCCTAGAGTCACAAAATAATGGATTTATTTAGAAACATAAAACAAACACAAATAATAAATAAACCAAACCTGAAATTTCCCAACCAAATAATCCTTAAAAAAAATTCAGAATTGAATTAAATATTTTTAAACATAACCCAATAGGTCCACAACTATAAAGGAGTATCATGTCTAACTCAAAAAATATCCACACAACAAGGGGGAATTACCCTCAAGACAACACCACAACACCTCACCTAGGAATGACGATAATGGCCTGAGCATCCATCACCAAGGAACTTTTCCTTTCATATGTCAAACATTACCAAGTATACTTACACCCAATGGTGTATGTAGGGTATGATCTGAATCCCAATTGGATTCTACCCAAAAATAGTTTATTTGATAAAAATTTTAAAACAAAAAATCTTGCATGTTTTCATAAATAGAAAATGCTAGTAACAATTTCTGTGACATGAAACATTAAATGGAAACTAGTTTTCAAGAGGGAAGCATTAATGAATGACAATTTTTAACAAAAACTAAAATGTTGCTGAAATTACCATCTGAACACACTGTATTCATATGGTATGTAAAATATAGTCAATGAGAATTAGTCACGAGAACACCCCTATGAACTAGCTAGCTATGGGTCCCTAGGTACATTATATCTAGGTGTAAAAATACCCACATAAAATATCCTTATCATCCACAAGCCTTTCACGAACCTGCCTAAGTCAACCCTAAATCGGTCACCCAGTCAATCCTGCATGAAGTCCCAAGAGGCATTCCTAATCCCCCTGGTATGGTGAAAAGCACCAAGGTAATCAATATAGTACACAAGGGAATGATTTTTCCCAAATATAAACAATCAAACATAGAGCAGAAAGAAACAGACATCCCAAAATAAATTTACATAAAAAATGGAACTAAACATTATTTTTACCAGAAACCAAAAGTAAAACTAAATAGACCAAACATGACAACCAAATAACTCCATGTGACCCCTCTGATAACTCTCCAACATAATTATCACATGTGTCCCAAGGTGATCAAACTTAAGTTGAAACGTGCACAGGGGCTAAAAACAGAAGAATACTATAGGCATGAGTATTAAAACTCAGCAGGTTATCCCAATATTCTATTCCTAATATAAATCCTTTAAAATAAAAGAAAAATGAATTTCAAGTTATAAATACAAGATATAAATGTTTTTTTTTCAAATGAGGTTCCAATATATAATAATTATCAGATAAAAACATAAATGTTTTACAAACAAGAATGCTAGTAACAATATTTCAAAGTGGTGCAACTTCAAAATAAAAATAGTTTTCAAGAGGGATGATTTAAAGAAGTTATACTTTTAAATTAAACACATACACTTCTGAATTTACCAACTAAGAACACAATATGCTTACGTTGTGTGAAAAATAGAAAATGAACACAAGTCTTGGGAACAACACTAGGCACTAGTTTGTTATGGGCACCAGGTACCTCGTAACTCAGTGTAAAAGTAACCATAATGAATATCCATTCTCGTGCACACGAGCCACTAGTAGGAGAATCATACATAACCTATTTTTCCTCATCCTCCTCATCATCATAGTTTATTTAGTGTTTTCATCATCAAACTTGTTACATCAAATGGGGATAATACCCCTCCAGATTACTAGCATACTAGTATATGTCTGCCCACGAAAATACTTGAGTTTTCCCTTTTTCTTCCCAAAAAAGTTACAAATATATAAAATAACATTTTATTATAATGATTACATTTAAAAATAATAAAAAAATCAAAAGTAGACACTCATGTCTCATATTTCATTCATTGATCAATAAACCACTTAAATTTTCAAAAAACAATTTCAAGAAGTATAACGAGGCCTTCCACATAAAATCCATTCAAAAATGATATTTTAAGGTCAAAAACCAATCAATAGATAATTTAAAAATCTTTTTAATCCCAAAATAAAATTAATAAATCAATTTCATGAAATATAAAATTTCCCCAAAAGATATAACATGAAATTCACATAAAAAATATTTTTACAAGAAAAAAATGCCAAACAGGCCTTTAAGATGTTCTCAAAACTGACATTTGACAACTGTATGCATTTTAATTTTATTAAGGAGGTATATAAAACAAATTTATAGAATAAAAACACTTTCATAAATACCTTAATAAAACTCAGGTTATATATTCAAAACACAACCATTTTCAAAAGGATATGAAACGGGTCATATTCCGGCAACTCAGGCCAAAACACGTTATAAAACAAAAACCATTTGTTTGTAGAACAAAATCAACATTGGAATGCCAGATAAGGACTGAAAAATAATATTTTTGATGTTGAAAATTCATTTATAAATACAAACACATATTTTTCAAATCACACTTAACACATAAAAGCCAACCGGGCAATTTACCGAACACATGACATGCACTTTTAAACAAAAAAATTTATTTCAATAACTTAACACGGAATAAAACACCAATTGCATAGCATATTTTATTAAAACTACTGGAACATGTTAAAAATACCATAAAATAGGTTCAAAACCTCACAAACCTGGGGAAAAAGATAACAAAACATTTAAACAAACACTTCGTGTTCAATTTTATGACAAAACAACAGTACCTTTCACAAAACAAGGCTAAAACAACCGTTTTCCACATCATGAAAATTATATAAAGGACGAAAAAAATAACCATATATATAAGGTTCAAAAAATAATAAAATGATGAATCTTAAATGATAAAGGCATGTTCAAGAGATAACCTACCTCAAATCATTTGCGTAATGGAAAATCACACCCGATATCACCATTTGAGGGTTTATAAACCCTAAACCTATGACGACCAGTAAAAAATGAAAAAAACACTATAAAAATCAAGGGCTAACATAAAAATATGTCCATCATGACTAGAGGATAATATAAAACAAATAAATAATGAATTTAGGAGGAAGGGGGAGGATAAATGAGAAGTAATTTCACCTTGGAAACTAGAGAACTCTTCGTATTCCGTTAGATTGGTACCCTTTGTGGAATGCTGATGGATTTAAACTCCTTTGATATGATCCTAAGGTATGGAAGAACTTGGTAAAGAATATTTGTGGCAAAAAGAGTAAAAATTGAATGATTTATGGATCAGACTAATAACCTTTAGCAAATCTGAATGATTTGAGAAGCATTGAGATGTTTTTCCCTAATTTGCGACTAAGATGGGCTCCAAAAAAGGGAAAATGGAATATGGGGGTGAGACTATGGTTATTGTACTCAAGTGGTAGGTGGAATCACTAAACATTATAAAAACATGAATATGGTATAATTGAAATAAAATATTTTTGTAAAACCGGAAATGGGCCCACGGGCTAGCCCAATACCTGAATAAATAACCCAAATTCACTATGTTTATTAATTTATAAGTTGTCCAAAAGGATATGGTGGTTTGAATATTTTAGTGGAGGTGAATTGGGATGTTTAATGATTGAATTTTTTTGAAGACAAAGGAGTTATAATCAAACAAATTTGTTTTTTAAATTTGGAAATGGGCTTACGATTGGCCAAAATCATGAAGTAACCACCCTTTTCTCCAAAACTCCCAAAAAAGCTATGGGGAACCCATGGTAGGATAATTAAACATATATGGAAGTTCAAAACTCAAAATTAATCTCACACAAATCCGAAGAAATAGATCCATATTTTCCAATGAAAATAATCAAAACCAAGACATGAAAAGAAAAAAAACTCGTGTGTGAGAATGCTTCCCACCATTAAAGATTTCCACCCCCTTAAAGCCATAACACATTAATGCTGATAGAAAAACACCTAAGGATTCTTTATCAACATGATCCAACATCTAAATAAAATGAAATATAATTTACCATCAATAGAACTTAATCCTCCTCCCCAAATAAAGAACAAACTCACAACCACATCCTGATAATCAAAAGAAATATCAAGCCACCAACTCTACTACCAAGACATGAACCAAATTGTTGGGCCTTCTCCCAATGAATCCAACGATCACCCAAAAAAGTTTCACTCATGGAATCCAATGACTTGAGGTGGGGAGGCTAGAACAGTCTCCCTACCATTAAATCACTTTTAATATCAGACAAATACATAAAAGAAATATCTTTGAGACCCGCAGTGGGTCTCCCCGCCATTAAGGACCATCTAGAAATGAACAAAAAAACTAATTCATCATGAACTAAAATTGGTGCTCAACCATAATGTTCCACCAAATAACACCCAAAAAAACCTACAACCCCAAGTTAAGAGGGTTACAACATGAACATCTAAACCACCCACTCTTAAACAGAGGTGATACTAACTAGGCCAACAATTTCAGCATAGATCCAGACCTCCAACACTTGGGGAGGGAAGGTATGGGGACCCAATAATTAGGCCACTGAAACCTCAAAAGAAACAAAGTAACTAACCAACACTCTCCACCTAAGAACACGTAAAACAATGACTGAACCTGATTTATGTAGGCAGTCCACACAGGGAAATTGATCAGAAACCCAAATCCATAAAGGCATAACCATAGACACTGTGTAAAGGGTAAATCCACCACTCACTTTGAGACAAGAGTAAATTCACAGTGATGAGTAAACAAAATAGAGTAGAAACTAACATACCAAAATGGTGGAGGTAGGATCCTAGTTGAGCTCTCCACACCTCTAGTGTTTTCCTGACTGCCTGAAAAGATTTACTCCAAGGCCTATGGCTAAAGCCCTGATTCTTGAAGCATATTTTTCACTGCAATTAGGTGCTAAGGATCACACCATTCAAAAAAACTCACTTCCTTAACAAAAAACATTTATTTAAATAGGAACGCATAGATACATAGTACAATTATCTCTCACTCCGAATGAGGAGAAGAATGCACAAGGAATACAGTGAAACAAATCAACATCACCGAACACAAATACTATGTACAAAAGAATTATCATGACCAATAAGCACTTTAAATAAATCCCAAACAACTCTCTATTCCATAAAACGGGATGAGGAATCATATGGAGTGGTGGATTTAACATTTGAAATGAATCCTTATGTTGATCAATGGGAAGGTTTTCCAATGGAGAACTATCCATGGCCACATCACAATATCCAACACATCTTTAGAAACCCACTGAACATTACTCCAAAAACAAGACACCAATAAGATCCCATATCAAGACACAATAATAGAATGAATTACAGATCATAAGAAAACATACTGAATAAAAAAATCTTCTAAGACATAGAAAAAACTAGCCACATAACCACCGATGTATAAACAAATTTGACAATGTTTCATCTGAAAACACATTTGAAAAAAACAATCTAACTTGGTGGATTTTCACATTCACCAATCGTTTATCAACAAGTCTCGTGCACATGCAAATTTCTATCCACCCTAGGTACCCAAACACCATGACATATAGGCCATCTTTCTAGATATCAATAAAACCATGCATGTGAGCACCCATAAAAACACCAAAGGCTAAAAAAATAACATTTTTAAAAAAATCATATACCTTCCAAATGAACACTAAACACCAAGTCAAATCCCTTTTCATATTTCACAAAAAAAAACCACACTAATTCAAGAACCATTTTCATAAAAATATACCCTTTTTCATTTTTACAAATTTCAAAACAACAAATATTCTCCTAAAAACCCCTTCCCATTTTCTAAAATTCATCAAGGTATCTTTTTATAATCTGATGTCCATTGAGAACAATAACCTTTCTAGGAAAACTGTAACCATTCAAAACCAATTTCCAAAACGAATTCATTATATTTGAATACTTTTCAATATACCAAGACTCCTTAACTAAAAAAATTATTTAGAATAACAATAAAATGATTCAAAATTTCAAAAAAAATTATACCAAAAAACCACAAGTTTATATTATAGATAATCTAATATTGCTAAATCATTTACAATTCCGAAAAAAAAGTAGTTTAAAAAAAATACAACCTTCAAAAACCATTCTTATATTTAATTTTTGAAAACCTAATTTTACACTATTCAAAATCCAACACTTCCTTTAAATCCAATTTCCACAATTCTCACACAAGGGTTGTCGAAACAAAAATTCAGAATTTAAGAAAGGTCCAAGAGAACTACAAAAGGTAACTAGTGTCAGTGGGTGATATGACCATATGGTTGGTGGCTATATGTCAAACATAACACCAACATGAATGAACTTATTAGGTACATAACCTGGATCCACATGGATTTCTAGGCCCTACGAGATCATAGAGGCCATTAGTTAGACCCCCCTTGTTGACCTAAACCTTAATTAAAGCCATTAAATGTTTAATATTTATATTCCTACTAACTATAGTAAATGTGGAAAGCAGGGTCGAACCAACAGGGAAGGCTATTTTGGTAACTATTCTCTAAAAAAACTAACTAAAGTCCTCACTATTGTCAGCAGTGGGGTTGAATTTCTAATCTTTCTATTTTTTTATATTTTTTATAAGGCACAAATGAAAAAGAACATTTTTTTTGATGCAAGCTATACCAAAGCAAGAAATAAGCTCAAAACAGCAAGTAACAGAGAAACAGTGCACTAAAAATTAAATAGTCTGGAGAAAAACGTCCAGGGAGTATATCAACTCTACTAGTTTTGATGGTATACCTTCTCACGACATTGATTACAACTAATACCATTGAAATGGAGTGATTTATTTCCCTCGCCAAGAGATAATCACTCAAGCCATCCAATTTCAGAGTTCGCCACCCTTAAATTAACTAACTTAAAAAAATTCATGTTTTAAAATAACACAGAACTAACTCGCCGTATGTCATGTAGTATTTTATTTCCATTTAAATGTTCAAGAAAATCAATCCAAATTTAAAATCACCATATAAATGTGGAAATATTAGATTAAGAACAAGTGGTACGTTGCAATTGAATGTAATCAGAACTGATCTCACCAATCAACTCTGATCACATTATCAGGATAGTGAGAAAAGAAAATAACGATAACCAGTAGACTCAATTTTTTCCCTGAACTGTAAGTATTTAACAAACATTGCTTCCTTTACGTATTTTGAAAACATTCAATTACAGAGGAAGAAAATTAGAATAGAAAAGAGGAAGAAAAATCCCTCTGATTGCATGAATTCCTCCTGCTCCAGACCCTCGGGTCTCCAAGGAATGGTTCTCCGAGAGTCGCTCCAGGTTCTCTGCTCTCCAGTGGTGTGCTTATTCGAATGAGTTCCCCCTCCTCCATTCCATGCCGCTTTCTCTATTTTATATCCCCCATCATCTGCTTCTTATCAACGCTCGGTTTCCACTGACTTGAATTTATCCTTAACTTTTGCACCGCACAGGTGTGTGTGTTCGCGACAAGCATGTCGCACTAACTTTTTCTTACGTAACTAACTCCCGTTGAGTTAGTTGGAAGAACCTAGACGTGTTTCTGACTTTTATATAAACCTGCACAGTCAAAACAAAATAAATAAATAAATGTAAAGGAAAAGAATAATATAATGTTTTTTTAAGTTAAGAGTTCAAAGATAACACAAGTTAATTGATAATTATTAAAAACTATTCACTTAGCAATACTACAGTAAAACATAAATTATTAAAAAGATATCAATTTAATTAAGTTAATAGATATAAATACTAAGTTATTAATTAAATCAATATTTTTAAACTATGTTATTAAAAATTAAGAACATAAGTAAATAAATAATTAAGATAATATTTTAGATTGTATAAATAATTTAATTATTACTATTAAAGAGATTAAATTATTAGATTAATTAGTTAATTAGTTAATTTTAATTTAGTTATTAAAGTTATTACTTATGTTTTATAAATTTTAATTTATTAAGTAAATTTATAGTTTATTTATAATTATTTTTAATTATATATTTATACTATTTATAGTAAATTAATTAATTATTAACTTTTATTATTAATTTAGTTTAATATTTTAGTTTATGAATTATCTATATATTAAAATTTTAATTTTTTTAAAAATTTTATAAATTCTACTTTATACTTTTGACTTAGTTAAAGTAAAATTTAATGTAAAGTAGGCTTACATTAACTTTACCTTACATTAATTTTTTTTTATTCCTCTTTATTTTATTTTCCTTTTATAATTATTACCTTTATATATTTTATTTATTTAATTATTTTTAACTTCACTACCCTCTCCTAGAAATCTGCGCAAGGGGGAGGGTTATGCTTCTCCACCAAAACCATGGCAGCGCAACAGCTCTTTGGCACTGGAAATGGTGAGGCCTTTTCTGCACTAAGCAACACCTAACAACAAAGCAACAAGGAAGAGTTTCCCTTCGGCATGCAGCAGCGCACCAGCAGCGGCATGCTCCTCCTCCTGCTTCGCAGCGCTACAGTTCCAGCGAATGGTGTGGCGCGACCTCCTGGTTTCAACAACGGATAACCCTCCTTCCTCCAGTGGCATCCAGCTGGGACGACGATCTCCAGCTCGGCTACACAGAAGCCGACCAGCGGAATCACGATGTTCCTCGACCTTCAGTGGCTCTGGCGTGCCTACAATAGGTTATTCATCAGCTCACAAAATCAACGCCAATGCCCCATCCTGATCGGCATCCGTTATCTCCTCACTCACCTTCGATGTAGATCCAAAACGGAGGTCTCGGTGAAGGGATGTAGGTGAGGCTCAGACCAACGACGTCACCCTTGGATCCTCCTCGAACTCCCATGTCAATGGTTTCAGTTCAACAAATGGTGTAGTGACTTCTTCAACAAAAAATCAAGGATGAATCTTCTCCTTCAAAAGCAGCGGTTACTCTCCAGCAGTGGTCAACACGGCATCAACCGTTGGCTTCGAATCTCCACAACACAACCTCGACTAATCCGTGCACAACTTTCTATTCTCCTATCGTGGCTCGGCTCGTTACGTGTGAAGACAACATCGAAAACCAATTTGGGTTCATATATTCCTCACGAGTTAAGATGAAACCAGTTCTGCAAGTCATGGTGGAAGAATTTGATACAGGAGATAGGGTTTATGGTGAGTCAATGAAAAAAATGGGAAAACGGTGGCAAGGCAGAACCGAGGCACCGTAATGAAACTGTGAGATAGTATAGGGGTGGCACGGTAGTACCGTGAAGTATAGTTCATGGTGGGACAGTGAAAAATCAAGTGTGTGGTGAACCGATGGAAAAGGTTATGGTTTCTTGGGATATGGTGAGACCGTAAAAGCGTTTACAGTGCGTCCAATAACCTGCCTAATAAACAAATAAAAATAAATTGAATTAAAACATAAATTAAAATATGAACAAAATAATTAATTGAAAATTAAATATTATTTAAAACAAATGAAAACAAAATTACATCATATAATTACATAAATTAATAAAACCAATTAAACTTAAGTTAAATTATTAATAACTTCAATTACTAAAATCTAAATTTCTACAAAATTAAAAAATAAAAATTAAAAAGCAATTAAATTATTATAAGTAAATATCAAATTTAACCATTTAAATTAAAAAGTTAAATTAATTCTTCTTTAACAAACTAAATTAATTAAAATTGAATAATAATTATCATTTTATTGGACAATTGAATTTAATTAAGACATAAAATTTATAAAGCTTGAATATATTTAGTTTGTTTCAAAACAATAATTAGTAATTAATGAATTATCAAAATACATGATAATTAATTTTTAATACATGAAATATTAAATTAATATTACATTATTTATGTGCAGAAGAAGACTTATTTAATTAATTAATTAATGTTAAATTATTAGATATGTATACAAAGATACAAAACTAAATAAAAAGTAATTATGCTATAAAATTAAAGTAAGAAATAAATTGATTATTTTAAGGCTTATAACACACATTTATTTGTAAAAATCGATAAATTAATAAATTTAGTGATATAATTACATAAGTGTCAATATTTATCTTAAAGTGTTAAAATATGTAATTAAATTGATGAAAATTAATTAAAAAGATGTGGCAAAACATGTGTTTTTAAGGCCACATCAAATTCCCACACACTTAAACATTTTTTGTCCTCAAACAATCCCATGATTTATTAAACTTGAAAATAAATGTATGTTTAAAATTCAAATCAAAATATAACATGTCCAAAACATAAAACAGAGGACTTCTAAAACATGTCAAAAGGCTTTTAGAAACTAAGTTTCTCAAATGAACCTTGTATAGAACAAATTCTCAATGGTAGTCAAGAGAACAATGAATCAACAAGAAATGATAGTGTCATGCCTCATATGTGGTACAACTTAGTGAATAACTTCAATCCAAACTCAGATTCTGAATCCAAGAATAACAGGAGAAAAAAATATTAAAGGAATTTAGAACATAACTAGAGGACCCTTGTACTTTGACTTTTTCACCTATGTTCCAAAAATAATTAATTTTTTTTTGTGAATCACCTCAATAATACAACCTAAATGATTTTCATATAAACCAACTGACCCCTGCTTCATTTGGCATTCATCACTCCCCTCACCTTAATGAGCTCATTTTGACCCTAAAAACATTATTTATTTTTCTCAAGACATGTATCATTGTGCTGAGCACTGTGCAATGCACTTATTCATAATATACAGAGGGATTATAGTAAACCGAAACGCACCCAACATCTAGTGTCTCAGAGACTCACCGTGGGATCCCAGATGCCCAAATTACTCTAGTTTCAAAATATTTATATAAAAACTCATTTACATTGTCTCATTAAAGAAATTAATTTTAATATGTAAAAGAAAATAATGAGGCCCCTAGAATCAAAATCAAACTCCTAGATCCAAGATTTATGACCATAACTCCCTAAAAATGTAACCCATATCACTTCCAGTGGTAGTTCCTAAACCGAATTTTCATTAAATAACTAAGAAATACCACTCAGAAATCATCTATTATCATTAATTTCTAACTCAAAGCAGCCATTAACTACCAACAAGGAACTTATCCTAAGGAAAGATCCACTTGAGGAAAGTGTAAATCCTAAAATTATGAAAGAATTTTGAAGAAATTTATCCATTTTTTACAAAAATTTTGAAGTTGCAGTGGGAATTGATGGGTTTCCAATTAAGCACAGTTTAGCATAGTCAATAATTGAACCCCTCCCCCACACTTAAAATCCAAATTTGTTCCCAAAGTTGACCTCTAAATACAGAGATGAAAAGTTAATCAATTAAGGTTCAAAACAGATTTTCAATTAAATAGATATGTGACATGTATAAAGGGTCTCAATGAAGTTCAAAAATATTATTGTTTGCCACAATAAATAAATAATCAGCAGGTTCATTAGAAATTTTTTGCATTAACATTTATGTATAGTGAATATATATTTTTCAATTCAACTCATGAAATATCATGTACTTTGTGGGTGAACTATTAATTGGGTGTAAGAATTTCAACAAAGTATGATTCAAAAAGTTGTTCAATTAAGTTGTAAGATTCATGCTAAAAACCCTATAGACTAATCAGATTCAAAAGACCAGTAGCACGTACCCCCCCACACTTAATTTCATGCAGTGAAATGATTTTAATAACAATGAAATTCAGTTCCAAGCAGTGAATTACATGTAGATTTTATGTCTAAATAGTGACATGTAGTAGAATTTATTACATAATCAATTTATGCCGCAAATTTTCAGCAAATAAGTAGCAGATTTTTTTATACAAGAAGAATTTCTTAAGTGAGCAGAATTTATTCTTCTAAAGCATTAAGGAGCAGAAAAATGAAATGCAGAAATAACAGTGAGACACTTTCATGACTAAGTTTTACATTACTCCTTCAACTTGGGAATTTCACTCCTTAAATGACACAACAACATCATCCTAGAAACACAGAATATGTAAACCAAAAAAAAACCTAGTAGAGCAGAGTAGACAGTAGGCAGCAAAGACTTACATTATTCAGCACAAAACAGTACAAAAATTAAAATAAAGAAATATTATGGGTTGACTCCCAAGAATAAATGAATTTAAAGTCTTCAGTTAGAATTTATTTAATTACAATTTTTTTTGAAAACAAAGTAAAAATAATGGGTTGCCTCC
The DNA here is from genome assembly GCA_963277665.1 of Viscum album. Taxonomy (NCBI): domain Eukaryota; kingdom Viridiplantae; phylum Streptophyta; class Magnoliopsida; order Santalales; family Viscaceae; genus Viscum; species Viscum album. The sequence goes on from OY728164.1 coordinate 691,768,301, forward strand.
AATGTAGTGCTAGGTTTAAAGTCCCCATCTAGACTTCATTCAAGAACAGTTTTCAAGCTCTGTGAAAGCAGCCAAGCCCTTCAGTTGTCCCTCAAAATAAAGTTTCAATCTTTTCCCATTGACCAGCATGGGTTTATTCTCTTCACCAACAATTTCAACTTCTCCATTCTTCAGCACTCTCATAATTATAAACGGTCTAGAACACTTGGACTTATGTTTTCCCAGAAAGACTTTAAGTCTAGTGTTAAAGAGAAGTACCTTCTATCCAGTTTTGAATTCTTTGGTTTGAATGATAGAATCATGTAAAATTTTAGTCCTATCTTTATAAATTCTTGATTTATCAAAATACTCTCTCCTAATCACATCAAGTTCACTCAGCTCAAGTAATCTCCTCTCACCGTAACTCTTAAAATCAAAGTTCAGAGCCTTAACTTCCCAATATGAATTATGTTGCAACTCCACGGGTAAATGACAACATTTCACAAACAGCAGCCTATAAGGAGACATACCTATTGGGGTCTTCAAAGCAGTTCTGTATTCCCATAAAACTTCATCCAAGTTGAGTGACCAGTCCTTCCTAGAATTAGAAATAGTTTTTTCAAGTATTTGCTTTAACTCTCTATTTGAAATTTCCACTTGTCCACTGGACTGTGAATGATAAGGAGTTCTAGTTTTGTGAACACAACCATATTTCTCCATCAAATCCTTGAACTTGTAATTCTAAAATCGTGTTCCATTATTAGTGATAAAATCTCTTGGGACTCCAAATCTTGTAAAAATGATCTTTTTAACAAATTTTATTATAGAATTGGATTGATTATTGGAAGGTACCACTACCTGAACCCACATAGACACATAGTCCACAACAACAAGAATGTACTCATTCCCATGAGAAGATGGAAATGGACCAATAAAATCTAAACCCCAAACATCAAAGATCTCAACTTCCAGAATTCCTTTTTGGGGTAACTCATGCTTCCTACCCACATTACCTAACCTCGGACATCTATCACAACCAACCACAAAGCTCCAAGAATCCTTAAAAAGAGTAGGCCAATAGAAACCAGATTGTAAGATTTTTTGAGTAGTTCTTTCACTACCATGATGACCTCCCCAAGGTGAATAATGACAACTTTCAAGAATCAAGAGCATCTCTTCCTCAGGTACACATCTATTAAGAATACCAACAACACATCTCCTAAACAACAAAGGATCATCCCAAAGGTTGTATTTAAGTTCAGAAATGAATTTCTTTCTTTGATTATTAGACATATTTTTGGGAATGACACCTACTGCCAACAATTTGGCAAAACTTGCAAACCAAGCAGATTGCCTGACAGACACAGTAAGCTGCTTCTCATTAGGGAAGGAAGAGTTAATCTAACTAGGATTTTCAGAATGGGTAAGAGGTAACCTAGACAAATGGTCAGCAACTATATTAGCAGCTCCTTGTTTATCCCTAATCTCAATGTCAAACTCTTGTAATAGCAGAATCAATCGAATCAGTCTGTGTTTTGTTTTCTTTTTATACATCAAGTATTTTGAGGCAGAATGATCAGTGAAAATAATGACTTTTTAACCTAGCAGATACTGCCTAAACATCTCAAGAGCAAACACAACAGCTAACAATTCTTTTTCAGTGGTGGTATAATTCTTTTGGGCATCATCTAGCAGTCTATTAGCATAATACACCACATGAAATTTTCTATCCTTCCTCTGTACAAGGACAACACCTACAACCATGTCACTAGAATCTCACATAAGCTCTACTGGTATTTTCCAATCAGGTGCAGTGATGATGGGTGATGAAGTGAGTTTCTCTGTATGGAGATTAAATGATTTCAAATAGTTTTCATCAAAATTGGAAGGTGAATCCTTGACCATCAAATAACACAAGGGCATAGTTATTTTAGAAAAATATTTAATGAATATCTGATAGAAACCGGCATGGCCTAGAAAACGTCTAACACTTTTAACATTAACAGGAGGTGGAAGTTTTTTAATAACTTAAATCTTAGCAGTATCAACTTCTAGACCTCTTTTGGATACCTTATGACAAAGAAAAATGCCTTCTGTAACCATGAACTGACATTTCTCCCAATTAAGAACTAGGTTGGTTTTAATGAATATTTCCAAGACTAATTCAAGATTTTCAAGACAAGTATCAAAAGTACTACACACAATGGAAAAGTCATCCATGAAAACCTCAATAATTATCTCAATAATATCAGAAAAGATAGCCATCATACAGCTATGAAAGGTGGCTGGAGCTCTACACAACCCAAAGGGCATCTGCATGTAGGAAAATGTTCCAAAGGGGAATGTGAAAGTAGTCTTCTCCTGATCCTCTGGATCAACAGGAATATGGTTGTAACCAGAATACCCATCCCGAAAATAGAAAAATTCATTTCCAGCAAGCCTATCAAGCATTTGATCCAAGAAGGGCATTGGAAAATGATCCTTCCTAGTGGCTGCATTAAGCGTCCTATAATTTATACAGACTCTCCATTTTTTGGCATTCCTAACATGGACTTCTTTATTCTTTTCATTTTTAACAATAGTGAAACCTCTCTTCTTGGGGAAAACCTGGACAGGGATGACCCAAGCACTATCAGAAATAGGATAAATCATTCCAGTGTCCAGCAGTTTAATTACTTCCTCTCTCACAACTTCTTTCATGTTTGGATTTAATCTTCATTGATACTATACCCCAGGCTTATGATTAGGCTCCAAATAAATCTTGTGCATATAGAATGAAGGACTAATTCCTTATATATCAGCTATTTTCCAGCCTATGGAAGATTTAAATTTTTTTAAAACATTCAAAAATCTTTCCTCTTGGTTTTCATTAAGTTCAACCAAAATTATCACAGGTAGAGTGGAGTTCTCACCTGAAAATGAATATTCAAGATGAGCAAGGATGGGCTTCAGTTCAAGAGTGGGTGGTTCTATACTCTAAGGAAGAATCTTAGGCCTTGGAGGTCCAAGATATTCAAAATATTTCTTGTAAGTAGTATTAAATAATGTATGATTTTCAATTTCATGTTCAGATTCAGAGAAAACAGTCCTACACTCAAAGGTGGACAACTCACTGTCTAGACATTCCATATCATATTTTAGCAAGTTAATCATAGAAGAGTCATCAAGTTGTCTTATATGTTCTCCCTCAGTATCATAAAAGTGATCATCAAGGTTGGTGTTGACAGAAACACCCTCAATTTTACTTAGAAATCTCCTAATTTTAGAAATAGGGGACTCTCCTATAGTAGAAACTGGAAAGTTGTCCAGTTCTGGACGATTTTCCAGTTTTGGTCTTACAGCAGAATTTTTAGTTTCTAAAACAGATTCACAATGATTTTCAACTTCAAAAATGTTTTCCTCAACAGAGATTTGTTTTTTATAATTTTCAATGAGTTGAAGTTGATTTTTATAAGAACATTCAGCTTTAAGGAACTCAATTTTGGAGCAGTTTTCAGAATATGTTGGTCCCTTAATATTTGAAAAAAAAATTAAACTCTTCTTCTTGTTCACCAATTTTAAAGATCATTTGACCCTTTGACACATCAATTACAGCTCCACCTGTGGCCAAGAAGGGCCTACCCAAGATGATAGGTCCCTCTTGATCACAATCCATATCTAAGACAAGAAAGTCAGTAGGTAAAAACAACTTCCCAACTCCAACTAGTAAGTCATATACCCTTCCCACATGATGAGCGAATGATCTATCAACTAATTGTAGTATGACCATGGTGGGTTGAAGATCACCCAACCTCATCTGTAGAAATAATGAGTATGGGAGCAGATTAATGCTAGCACCTAGATCGCACTGACAGTTGAGATGAACAGAATTTCCTAGAGTACAAGGGATGACAAAGCTACCTGGATCTTTCAATTTGGGAGGGATTTTCTTTTGGAGAATAGCACTACACACTTTAGTGAGGTTCTAGGTTGAAAATTATTAGAGGGTATTCTTGTTTGAAACAATTTTCTTTAAGGATTTCAAATAAGATGGGATTTGAATTAAATCTTCAATAAAAGGAATGTTCACTTGCAGCTTGGACAAAAGACCAAAGAACTGAAGTAGTTCTGCCCTGGTAGTACTTTGAGGTTTTAGCTTCTCAGGGAAAGTGATGGGTGGGGAAAAAATTTTCAGAACAGAAGGAATATCCCTCACCTCTTCCTCAACCATTTCTTTTCATTTATTCTTTTGATTTTGAAGAGAAGTTTCAGTTTGAGATCCAGGTGACAGGTTCGGATTCTCATCTTTTTCAACATTTTTCTATGAAATTTCAGATTGTGAACAAAGAATATTTTCATTTCCAGATTCAAACAGTTTCTCATTTTGGGCTTCTTTAGAGTTTTTTCAGCAATAGTTTGATTATTAGGCCAATTCTAGTGACAACAGCCATGGAATTCTCTCTAGGGTTATGTTCAGTTGTACTTGGATGTCTACCTTTTTTCCTAGATAAAAAATCTCTAGCAAGTTTCCCTAGCTGTGTTTCCATGTTCTGTATTCTCACAGAATTTTTCATCTTATCTGACTCATATTGACTTTTCTATTTATTAAGTTGAGTCATGTACCTTTCCTCTTGTGAATCTATCTTATTCAATATCTGATCCAATTTTGAAGAAATTTGTTTATCATTACTTCCTTGAACATTTGAAGTCTCACCCCTTTGTGGATTTTGAAATTTTGGTATTGGTTTGTAATGATAATTGGGGGCAGTGGATTGTTTGATGATACCTTGATCTCTCCAGGATAGATTTGGATGGTTCCTATAAACTTGATTGTAATTATTTGAAAATGGATCTTCTTTTTGAGGCATCTTAGGACCATAATTAACAAAGTTTGAGTTTTCAGGTTGTTGGGTAGTTAAATCAGGAATGGGACAAAAATTTTCAGAGTGCCCATACATACCACATTGAGTACATTGTTTCCTAAGTGATTGATACTAATTCTGATTTTCAATTTGATTTATAGTGTGTTTTGAATTCGGGTTCCTTAAGGTTTGAAGTTGTTTGGTGATTTTAGCCACTTGACTTTGAGTATCAGCTTTTGAACCAGTATTAAAATTCCTATTGACTCTTCTTCTTCTTGAATTATTATGTTGAGACTTAAGGGCTAGATTATTAAAAATTTGTCTCAACTCCTCATTAGTCTTATCATTGTAATTACCCCCAGCAGCTTGATCCACTATGTTCTGACCAGAGGAGGAAAGCCCTGCATAGAATCCGTCTATAAGAATATTAGATGGGAGTTGATGACGGGGACACTTCTTAAGTAGGTCTCTAAATCTATCCCGTTCTTCATGGAAGGATTGTCCATCCTTTTGGTAAAAACTAGTAATCTTAGTTCTCAATTCACCTTTTAATCTTTGGGGATAAAATTTCATAATGAATGAGTTCTAAACATGACCTCAATTCTCAAAATGCTTCCATCTAAACTTAAAAACCAATTCCTAGCATTCCCTTTAAAGAAAAAAGGTAAAAAATCTCATCCTTAGTTCATTTTCAGTGAGTCATAAAAGTGTTAATTGTTGCACCGTGTTCTAGAAATATCTAATGAAGGCATGTGAGTCCTCATTAGATAGTCCATTGAATGCAATCAACAGAGAAATATGTGACTATTTTAATTCATAGTTTCTGGACCTAGGACGTAATCTAATTGATGATAGATTTCTTGATACTTGAGGAAATTGAAACTCCCTTATCCTAGGCCTTTCTTGTTCATCTAAGAGTTCTGGATGGTTATTTTGAATGTTATTATGCTCAGGAACTCTATTATCAAAATTTCCATTTCAATTTTGTTTTTCTTTCGTAGAGAAGCTAAATGTTTTTCTAGTTCAGGATTCAAAGGCTCTAATTTAGCACCAGATGTTCTTGTTCTCATATAAAGAGCAGTGGAAAATATCAGCACTGAAAGTTTAAAATGTAAAGTCAAAGTTTTTTTAACATTTTTCAAATTTTTTCAAAATTTTTAATGATTTTTTATATGTGTTTTTTTAAATTTTTTTTTTAGTAATGGATCATGCCTTCCCCGGAAATGGAAGCAAAAAACATGACCTAAACCATCGTTTAAGCCAGTCAATTTCTAATATTTATATTCCTACTAACTACAGTAAATGTGGCAAGCAGGGTTAAACCCACATGGAAGGCTATATTGGCCACTATTCTCTAAAAAAACTAACTAAAGTCCTCATGTTGTTAGATGTGCGGTTGAATTTCTAATCTTTTTTTATTTTATATATTTTTTATAAGGCACAAATCAAACGACGCATTTTATTTTCTGTTCTAAACTCTATCAAATCCAGAAATAGGCTCAAAACAGCATGTAACAGAGAAACAATGCACTAAAAAGTAAACAATCTGGAGAAAAACGTCCGGGGAGTATATCAACTCTACTAGTTTTCAAGGTATACTTTCTCATGACATTGATTACAACTAATACCACTGAAATGGACTGATTTATTTCCCTCTCCATGAGATAATCACTCAATCTGGAAAATTTCAGAGTTCGCCACCCTTAGATTATCCAACATAAAAATAAAAATCAAGTTTGAAAAGAACACAGAACTAACTCTTCGTATGTCCTATAGTCTTTTATTTCCATTTAAATGTTCAAGAAAATCAATCCACATTTAAACTCACCATATAAATGTGGAAATCGTAGATTAAGCACAAGTGGTATGTTGTAATTGAATGTAATCAGAACTGATCTCGTCAATCAATTCCGATCACATTATCAGGATTGTGAGAAAAGAAAAGAACAATAACTAGTAGACTCAATTTTTCCCTCGAACTATAAGTATTTAGCCAAACATTGCTTCCTTTATGTATTTTAAAAACATTCAATTACATAGGAAGAAAATTTGAAAAGAACAGAGGAAGAAAACTCCCTCTGCTTGCATAAATTCCTCCTACTCCAGGCCCTCGGGTCTCCAAGGAATGGTTCTTCGAGAGTCACTTCAGGTTCTCAGCTCTCCAGTGGTGTGATACTTCGAATGAGTTCCCCCTCCTCCCTTCCGTGCTGCTTTCTCTATTTTATACCCCCCGTCATTTGCTACTTATCACCGCTCGGTTTCCACCGACTTGAATTCATCCTTAACTTTTGCACCGCACACGTGTGTGTGTTCGCGACAAGCACGTCATACTAACTTTTCTCACATAACTAACTCCCAATGATTTAGTTGGAAGCACCTGGACGTGTTTTCGACTTTTATATGAACCTACACGGTCAAATAAATAAATAAATAAATGCGAAGTCAAAGAATGAAATAAGATTTTTTTTATGTTAAGAGTTGAAAGTTAACATAAGTTAATGGATAATTATAAAAAACTATTCACTTAGCAATACTATAGTAAAACATAAATTATTAAAAAGTTATTAATTTAATTAAGTTAATAGATATAAATACTACGTTATTAATTAAATCAATTTTTTTAAACTAAGTTATTAAAAATTTTGAAAATAAGTAAATAAATGATTAAGATAATATTTTAGATTGTATAAATAATTTAATTATTACTATTAAATAGATTAAATTGTTAGATTAATTAATTAATTAGTTAATTCTAATTTAGTAATTAAAGTTATTACTTAAGTTTTAAGTATTTTAATTTATTAAGTAAATTTATAGTTTATTTATAATTATTTATAATTATATATTTATACTAGTTATAGTAAATTAATTAATTATTAACTTTTATTATTAATTTAATTTAATATTTTAGTTTATGAATTATCTTTATATTAAAATTTTAATTTTTTTTAACACTTTTATAAATTCTACTTTATACTTTTTACTTAGTTAAAGTAAACATTAATGTAATGTAAGCTTACTTTAACTTTACCTTACTTTAATTATTTTTTTATTCTTCTTTATTTTACTTTGATTTTATAATTATTACCTTTATATATTTTATTATTATTATTATTATTATTATTATTATTTTTCACTTCACTTCCCTATCCTGGAAATCGGTGCAACGGGGAGGGTTCTGCTTCTCCACCAAAACCATGGCAGCGCAACATCTCTTTGACACTGGAAATGGTGCGGCCTCTTTTTCACTTAGAAGCACCTAACAACAAAGCAATAGGGACGAGTTTCCCTTCGGCATGCAGCAGCGCACCAGCTGTGGCATGCTCCTCCTCCTGCTCCACAATGCTACAGTTCCAGTGAATGGTGTGGCCCGACCTCATGGTTTCAACAACAGCTCACTCTCCTTCCTCTGGTGGCATCCAGTAAGCGCGACGATCTCCAGCTCGACTACACAGCAGTGGACCAGCAGCGGCACGGTGTTCCTCAGCCTTCAGCGGCTCTGGCACGCCTACAACAGGTTCTTCATCAGCTCGTAAAATCAGCGCCAAGGCCCTATCCAGATCGACATCCATTATCTCCTCGCTCAGCTTTGGTTAATTTAGCCCGTAGGAATTTTTTTTTGTTTAATGGGTTAGGGTTTTTTTTAAATTGGGAAATGGGTTTGTTCAGCGCCACTTCAAGTGGCGCTGAACAAAATTTGGGCAAAGCGCCACTTGAAGTGGCTCTTTGACCCCACACCACCCCAACCCCCATTTATTTATTTATTTATATATATATATAATTATATATTTATAAGTATAAGAAATTTATTTATTTATAATAAATACATGAATAAATAAATTATAATAAATTATATTTTTTATAATAAATTTATTTATTTATATTTATTATAAATATAACACATACATTAATTATAATATATTAATTATAATTATATATTTATTCTATTTATAACTATACATTTATTATAATTCTATATTTATTATATTTATAATTATGTAATTATTATAATTAAAATTATGGAATTATAATAAATTTATAATGATAAAAATAATAACTATAATAAATATATATTTATGATAAATATATAATATTACTAAATAAATAAATATAATAAATATACAATTATAATAATTAGAGAAATATAAATATAATAAATACAAAAATATAATAATTATATAATTATAGTAAATATTAATTATAATAAATATTTAATTATAATAAATGTATAATAAAATAAATACAATAAATATATAATAATATTTATTATTAATTATACATTTATTTAATAAATGTATACATTATTAAATGTATTTTATTTATTAAATAAATGTATATTTATTAAATGTATACATTATATTTAATAAATGTATTGTATTTATAATAAATTTATATTATATTTATCAAATAAATTAATTTAAATATATTTTATTTGTCATAAATGTATATTTAATAAATGTATTGTATTTATAATAAATTTATATTATATTTATCAAATACATTTATTTAAATATATTGTATTTGTAATAAATGTATATTTAATAAATGTATTATATTTATTAAATACACTTATTATAATAAATGTATTATAATAAATGTATATTTATTATATGTATTGTATTTCTAACAAAAGTATATTTATTAAATGTATTATATTGTATTTATAATAAATGTATATTTATTAAATGTATTATATTTATTAAATACAATTATTAAATGTATTGTATTTATAATAAATGTATATTTATTAAATATATTTATAAATATAGTTCATTTATTAAATAAATGTATTTAGTAAGTGTATTTTATAAATGCATTATAATAAATTTATTTAATAAATTTATTTTTTATAATAAATGTATATTTATTAAATGTATTTCAATACATTTATTATTATATTTATAAATCTAATACAATTATTATAAATATACATTTATTAAATATATTTATAAATACAATACATTTTATAAATATATATTTATTAATTTATATTTATAATAAATTTATTATATTCATGAATATTTATTTATAAATAAATTTAAATTATATTCATATAATTTTATTTATTTATAATTATAATTATAAATATATTTATTTATATAAATATATATATATAAATAATGAATATATTTATAAATATTATATTTTTAAAGGTATAATAAATTCAAAATATATATTTATAAATTTATATAAATATATATATATAAATAATGAATATATTTATAAATAAAAATAATTATATGAATATCTTTATAAATATTATATTTTTAATGGTATAATAAATTCAAAATATATATTTATAAATTTAATTATAAATATAAATATAAATAAACATATTTTAATAAATATATTCATTAATTATAAATATTATAATTATAAATATACATTTATTAATAATATTTATTTATTATAATAAATGTATAAAATAAATGTAGATTTATTATAATAAATAAATATATATTTATTATAAATATTAATATAAATGTATTATAAATATTTATTATAAATTTATTATAATAAATATTATAATAATATTTATTATAATAAATAAATGTATATTACATTTTTAAATAATTACATATTTATTATAATAAATAAATGTATATTTATAATTATATAATTATAGTATATAATTATTCATAGATATGATAATTATAAAATAAAGATACATAATTACATATTACATTTATTATATTATAATTAAAAAATAAATTTATTGTAATATTTATTATACATTTATTATACGTATTTATTATAATAAATGTATAAAATAAATGTAGATTTATTATAATAAATAAATGTATATTTATTATAAATATTAATATAAATGTATATTTATTATTATTAAATATTACAATATTTATTTTAATAAATACACATTTATAATAAATTTATCATAAATATTTATTACAAATTTATTATAATAAATATTATTATAATATTTATTATAATAGATATTCTAAATGTATATTTATTATAATAATATTCATTATACATTTATTAGATATTTATTATTATAAATATTATTATATTTAATTATAATAAGTATTTATTATAAATATAAATGTATTATAAATATTTATTATACTTTTATTATACATTTATTGTGTATTTATTATAATAGTATTTATTAAAACATTTATTAGATATTTATTATAATGAATATTATAATATTATAACATTTTAATATTTGTAATAAATGTATAATAAATGTATAAAAAATGTATATTTATTATAATAATATTATATATTTTTATTAGATATTTATTATAAATAATTAAATTTATTATAATTTTTGTATTTATTATAAAAAATATAATTATGTATTTTTTGTATTTTTTTATATTTATTATAATAAATAAATTTATTATATATATATATATATATCGGGTTTGGGGGTGTGGGGTCAAAGCGCCACTTCATTTGGCGCTTTGCCCTTTTTTTTGTCCAGCACCACTTCATTTGGCGCTGGACAACCCCATTTCCCCAAATATTTTAAAACCTACCCCATAAAACTAAAAAAAACCCCTAGGCCTAAAATCGCCCCTCAGCTTCGATGTAGATCCAAAACGGAGGTCTCGACGAATGGATGCCGGTGCGGCTCAGACCAACGACGTCACCCTCAGATCCTCCTCAAACTCCCATTTCTATGGTTTTAGTTTAACAAATGGTGCAGTAACTTCTTCAAAAAAACACCAAAGATAACTCTGATCCTCCAAAAGTAGCGGGTTACTCTCTAGCAGTGGTCAACACGTCATCAACCGCTGGCTTCGATTCTACATAGCACAACCTCTACTAATCTGTGCCCAACTTGATCTTCTACTACAGTGGCTCGACTCCTCATGTTTGAAGACAACATCGCAAAACAATTTGGGTTCAATGATTCCTCACGAGTTAAGATGAAACCAGTTCTAAAAGTCACTTTGGAAGAATTTGATACAGGAGATGGGGTTTACGATGAGATAGTGAAAAAAATGGGAAAACGGTGGCCAGGCAGAATCAAGGCACCGTAATGAAACGGTGAGACAGTATAGGGGTGGCACAGTAGCACCATGAAGTATAGTTCATGGTGGGACAGTGAAGAATCCAGTGCGTGGTGAACCGGTGGAAAAGGTTATGGTTTCTTGGGTTATGGTGAGATCATAAAAGCGTTTACGCTGCGTCCGTTAACCTGCATAATAAACAATGAAAAATAAATTGAACTAAAACTTAATTTAAAATATGAAAAAATAATTAATTGAAAACTAAATATTAATTAAAACAAATGAAAACTTAATTACAACATATACTTACATAAATTAATAAAACAAATTAAACTTATGTTAAATTATTAATAACTTCAATTAGTAAAATCTAAATTTCTACAAAATAAAAAACTAAAAATTAAAAAGAAATTAAATTATTAAAAGTAAATATCAAATTTAACCATTTAAATTACAATGTTAAATTAATGATGCTTTAACAAACTAAATTAATTAAAATAGAATAATAATTATAATTTTATTGGACAATTGAATTTAGTTAAGACATAAAATTTATAAATCTTGAATATATTTAGTTTGTTTCAAAACTTTAATTAGTAATTAATGAATTATCAAAAGACATGATAATTAATTTTTAATACATACAATATTAAATTAAGATTACTTTAATTATGTGCAGAAGCAGAATTATTTAATTAATTAATTATTGTTAAATTATTAGATATGCAGACAAAGATACCAAACTAAATAAAAATTAATTATGCTATAAAATTAATGTAAGAAATAAATTGATTATTTTAAGGCTTATAACACACATGTATTCGTAAAAATTGATAAATTAATAAATTTAGTGATATAATTACATAAGTGTAAATATTTATCCAAAAGTGTTAAAAAAAGTAATTAAATTGATGAAAATTAATTAAAAAGATGTGGAAAACCATGTGTTTTTAAGGCCACATCACTTGTCATATCCCAACACCAAAAAATCAACAAGAACAAAGGAAACTAATAAAACTTGACTTCTCATGGAAACCTGAGGATCATAATGAGCAAGAGTTCATGACGCACTTCCCGCACTTTCCCCTCAAGTGCCAAAAATCCTAATCCATCTAACTTGGCATCACCCAAATAAGAAGGGAACTGGAAAAGAATGGTATGCTAAGAGACGATCTCTTTTGATACAATTTTGTCATGAACCAGCCCAAGTCGACCTTGAACCAGTCACCCAGGCCAGCCCGTGACAAGTCCCGAGAGGCATTCTCGATCCTCCCGGGATGGCGACAAGTATCTAGGGAATCAATAGAGTATACAAGAAATTGATTTATCCCAAATATAAACCCTAAAACAGATACATGAATGAAATGTACAGCTCAAAATACATTTACATAAAAATTGAACTGAACATTATTTGTACAAGAAATTGAAAGCACAACCAAACCAACAACTCAACGGACCAAACCTGACAACCAAATAACTCCATGTTACCCATTTGGTCACTCTCCAACACAATGATAACATTTTTTCCAAGGTGATCAAGCTCAAGATAAAACCTACACAATGTCTAAAAACACAATAATACTATAGGTGGGAGTATTAAAACTCAATTGGTTAGCTTAAAATTCTATTCCTAATGAAATTCCTTTAAAATAAAAGAAACATCAATTTATCATTATAAATACAAGATATAAAAGTATTTTTTTCAAATGTGGTTCGATGCTATAATAATTATCAGATAAAAAATTACATGTTTTATAAACAAGAATGCTAGTAACAATTTTTTAAAGGGGTGAAACTTCAAAATGAAAATAGTTTTCCAGAGGACTGATTTAACAACGGAAAATTTTAAATAAACCATACATGCTGTTGAATTTACCAACTAAGCACACAGTATGCCGATTGTGAGTACAAAATATCTAATAAGCACAAGTCTCGGGAACACCCCTGGGCACTAGTTTGTTGTGGGCCCTACGTACCTCGTATCTCGTTGTAAAAGTAACCATAATAAATATCCATTATCATGCACAAAATACACTAGTATGATAATCATCCATAATCTAGTAGTCCCAAACAACATCATCATCATAGTTTAGTTAGTGTTGTCATTGTCATACTTGCTACATGAAAATGGTAAAAAAACCCTCCGGATCAATAGTATACTAGTACATGTTCGCCTACCTAGATACTGGGTTTTCCCATTTTGTGCTAAAAAAAGTTACACATCTATAAAATACAATTTTCTCTGGAAGATTCCATTTACAAATCATATACACATCAAAAAATCCACACACACGTCTCATATTTCTTTCAAAGATCAATAAACCACATAAATTTTCATAAAACAATTTCATGAAGTATAATGAGGCCTTGCACATAAAATCCATTCAAAAATGATCATTTTAAGGAAAAACCCATAGATAACATATAATTCTATATTTGGAAGCCCAAAACCAATTAATAAATCAATTTCATAGACTATAACATGGCCCCAAATGATATAACATGAAATACACATGGAAACCATTTTTACATGAAAAAAATTCCAAACGGGCCTTTAATACATTCTCAAAACTAACATTTGACAAAGGTATGAATTTCACATTAATTAAGGAGTTGTATACACACAATTAAAAGAAGAAAACTACTTTCATAAATCCATTAAAAAGCCAGGTTATATATTCAAAACACAACCATTTTGATAAGGATATGAAACGGGCCATTTTCCGGCAACTCAGGCCAAAACATGTTATAAACAATAACCCATTTGATTGTAAAAAAAATCAAAATTGGAAATCCATATAAAAACTCAAAAAACATTTTTCATGCTTCTAATGAATTTATAAATCCAAAAAAAATAATTTTTAAATCACACTTAACACATAAAACCCAACCGGGCAATTTACTGAACACATGACATGTACTTTTAATCAAAAAAATTTACCTTAAGCACCTAACAAGGAATAAAACACCAATTGCATACCATATTTTATTAAAGATACTAAAACATGTTCAAAATTCCATAAAACAGGTTCTAAACCTCACAAACCATGTGCAAAAGATAATGGAACATTTAAACAAACCCTTGGTGTGCACTTCTATGAGAAAACAACACAACCTTTCACAAAACAAGGCTTAAAAAACCATTTTGCACACCATGAATATTATCGAAAGGCTGGAAAACAATAATAATCATATATATAAGGTGAAAAAATATGAAAATTGTGTAACTTAAATGATAAAGTCATGTGTATGGGATATCCTACCTTAAATCCTTGCCGTAATGGAAACTCACGCCCGATATCACCATCTGAGGATTTATAAGCCCTAAACCTTTGATGACCATCCCCAAACGAACAAAAACCCCATAAAAATCATGGTATTACAGAACCCTAGGTCTATCATCACAATATAAGAATATAAAACCAATACATATTGAATAGAGGAGGAAGAGAGAGGATAAATGGGAAAGAATTTTACCTTGGAAACTCAAAAACTCTTTGTATTCCCATAGATATGCACCCTTATGTGAAAGGTAATAGATTTAAAATCTTTTGAGTGTCTCATAAGGTATGTAAGAACCAGGGAAATAATATTTCTGACAAAAATGGTATGAATTAAATGATTTATTAATGAGACAAATTACCTTTGGAAAATCTGGATGATTTGAGAAACATTGAGATATATTTCCCTAACATGCGACTAAGATAAGCTCCAAAGAGGTAAAATGTAACATTGGTGTGATCCTAGAGTTATTGTACTCTATTGGGAGGTGTAATAACCTAAAATTATAAAAACATGAATATGATATAATAGAAACAGTTTATTTTTTTTAAACTGGAAATGTGCCCATGAGCTGGCCCAATACCTGAATAAATTACACAAAAATCACCATGATTATGAATATATAAGGGGTACAAAAGGATATGGTTGTTTGAATATGTAAGTGGAGTCCAAGGGGGATGTGGAATTACTGGAAATTTTTGAAAAATTAAGGAGTTGTAAAAGTACCAAATTTGGTTTTTAAATCTGGAAATGGGCTCACGGTTGGACCAAATCATGAAGTAACCACCCTTTCATCCAAAACTACCAAAAAAGATATGGGCAATCCATGGTTGGATTATTATACATATATGGTATTTAGAAACTCAAAATTAATCTCACCAAAAACCCCTAAAATGAATCAGGATTTTCCAATGAACTGGTTCAAAACCAAGACATGAAAAGAAAAAAATCTGGGTGTGACAAAGCCACTTGGAGGGGAGACCCGAATATCCTAGTGTAACCCAAACATCATTATAGTTTAGTTAGTGTTTCCATCCTAAATCTTGATAAGTGAAACATGGATGAGGACACTACCAGATCACTAGAATACTTTTTCTAGTTTTCCCACCAAGATACATAGGCATCCCATTTGTGCTCAATCAAGTTCCACATGTTCTAAAATATTATTTTCACATCAAAATGTAATTTAAAAATCATACACACACCAAAAATAACACAAATTTTTTTTATAACCTCAATTTAATATAATAAACACTTTAAAGAATTTATAAAAAAATCAAGAGGTAACATAAGGGTTTGCACAGAAAATCCATTTAAAACCCCTTTTTATAGCCAAACGCCCAACCATAGAATACCAGAACAGAATTGGAAACCCAAAACACATTTGATAAAATAGTTCCATAATTCATTAAATAGACCCAAATGTTACAACAAGGAACACACATGAAAAATATCCAATTTCACCTCCAAATAAAACCTTAAAAATTAACTCCCATTAAATGTACCAAGAATGGTTCTCACACCATACATAATAAATGGGAAACATTGTAAATTGGTTACTAGAGTAAGATAAATTCATTAAATAAAGTTTAAAAATTAAAACACCTACCATGAATTTCAAAAAACAAAATTTTTTGTGAAACCACACCCGCACCACAACTGCACCACAAGCGAGTGAAAACAAACCCTAATAAAAAATATTGAACACATAAAATCAATAAAAAATCAAAGGGATGAAACCTAGATACATTAATTTGAGAACATCAAGAAGGGGGGATGAAAACCCATAGAGGGGGGAGAAAAAAAATAGGTACTCACTTACATGAAGGATCTTGATGTATCCCCACCATGAAAAGATTAAAAAATGGAAAGAGAGCATGGGAGCCTTAAATGGCCTAAATGGTTGAATGGGGGAAGAAGGGGATGCATTATGTTTATTTACTGAAGGGGGAAATGGTCGAAATCCTTTTTTCATAACACATGGACATTGTGCATGCGTTGTATTCATGGTTTAGTAAAATGTGCGGCCTAACCAAGCAGTGATTTTGTCCACCCAAAACAATCATTATTTTCAATAACTAAGGAGGGCCTATGTGGATCCTAGGGGGATCCTAGGGGGGATGGTATGCCTAGAATAGAAGTGAATAATTACTTAATATAATGATATAGATGTGTAAATTCTCCCTAACATGAAAAACATTCTTCCCCATAATGTCTACCCGAATCTTGATCGAAAAACAAGAATGTACACTCTTGATCAACCCACGACTTCTACTAAAATGTCTCAGGTATATCATTACCCTGCTACCAAAGGAACTAGACCAGTGTAATATACTTTCCCCAATGTACCTTCCCTTTGTAATCCACTATTTTCACTAGTTGCTCACACACTGATAAATTGGGCTTTATTTTCATCTCTTCCCAACTCAGCATGAGGGACAAATTCGGGTTGTACTTATTAAATTGGGAGACATGGAATAAGTCTTCAATATATGTCATTTTAGAAGGAACGTATAAAATATATGAACCTTTTGAATCCACTCAGTGATCTCAAAAGGGTTGACTTACCTTTATGTTTTTTTCCCTACATTCCCAAATGATGATGACACAAATGAGAAGCCACCTTTAAGAATGCTCGATCACCCACATTGAACTCAAGGTCTCGAAGCATCTAGTCATTATAATATTTTTGGTGACTCTATGTTTTCAATAACTACTTTCTAACTATCTTGACCTTCTTAGATGTCTCTTCCATAAGGCTTGACCCCAACAGTGAGGTCTCACTTACCTCAGCCCAACATAAAGGGGCCAGACACAGCTGAAAATATATCACCTCAAATGGTTCCATTTGAATCGACGAGTAGTAACTTTGATTATAATAATACATGACCAATTCAAAAAGGCTATCCCACAAACCTATGAAGTCTAAAACACATGCATGAAGCATGTCCTCAAGAATTTGATTAACCCACTCCATCTGATCATTTGTTTGATGATGGAATGCCATGACCATATTAATATGTGACCCCAAAGCCTTCTAGAGGCCTTTAAAAAACCAATAGGTGATATGAGGGTATCTACCAGGGAAAAATGTTGATGACACTCCATAAAGTCTCAACACCACTTGAATATACAATCGTCCCAACTCATCCACTTTTGACGTGTCCCTAATTTAAATAAAGTGGTCTGATTTGGTAAAACAATCAATTACTACCAAAATTGATGTCTAGCCATGAGGTGTACGAGGTAATACAACAATGAAATCCATGGTGAACTCATCTCATGTCTAGGTAGGAATGGGAAACTGCTGAAGAAAACCAGAGGGCCTTTGATGCTCTACTTTTACTTGCTAATATGTATAACACCTCGATAAAAAACAGATATATCCCACATTATAAATGGACACCCTAACTACTGAAGAACATCATAACAAATTTTATTAGCTCCAGGATGAATTCCCACTGATGTTGGTGGCCATCATACATCACCACCTTCCTCATAGACAATAACACCACTGAACTTATAACAACCCTCCTCTTTATTACACACCTAAATTTGATTTATTACATAAACTTGCACATAAAACAATGATGAGGATCAATAGGTCTAGTGTATTGGGAAATTAGTAACTTTACATAATAACTTAGAACATAAAACACAACATCTTTATTTGAAACTTCCTTTACATGACCACAACATTCACTCATACTTAGCATTTCATGAGATAACCTGAGGACACACATAAGAAAAAGGTGATCTGTAAAGCCTAGTAAGTGAGTAAACAAGGAATAAAATGAAGAATATAGTACATTTTAGGAAATATTCACATTAATGGATCATAATAGAAACGTGAACACAAAGGAATGATATAGAATGATTATCATAACATGGAAATGTGGCAACAAAATTTAACATGATTTTAGCATGATCCAAGTCTCATTGCATGTAAAGTATGAGTAAACAATCATTTCAATTGAATTATCATGATTAAACCCTCATTTCACTTGATTTATCATGATAATAATCTTTACCCAATGCATTGGAGCGCTATCAAGGCCCACCCTTCTTAATCATTTCATTTCATGCATAAGTGTTCCACATGGAACATATAACATGGATTCATTAAACATCATCATTTATTCCCCGATAAAGGAATGTTGAATTCATACATTAAACTCTATTATCAATAAATAAATGTGTATAAATGTGAATACCCTTGATAGAGAAATGGGCATGGAATTCACTACACGATGACTTTGTCTTGGACAATCATGGTGCAATTTCTGTAGCATAACGACGTGACATAAGAATTCATAAAAATGGTTGATGAGAGATAAAGTGATGTATCATCATATTTACATGAAATGGACAGTAAAGAGATTATATAGGCAAATTTACCCACATATGTAATGGAATTTATATTCCTAATACAAAATAATTGCTTGAATGTAAATGAGGAGAGAGAAATCCCATAAAGAATTTCGAAATGGTAATGGGTGTACATGGTAGGAATTAATGAGATATAAAGGGGTATATAATCATTCAAAAATAATTAGAGAAGTATGGGGGAGGTGAATATATCATACCCAAAAAATTTCAATTGAAAATACAAGGGTATAGCAACACAAAGAAACATGGACAAAAAGGAGAGGAGAAAATATCCCTTACATAGAAGTGTGATCCCAATGGCTTGGGAGAGGCTTGAGAGAGGATTATTGGGAGCTTGGGGAACCTTGGGATGATTCTAGAGAGAGGATTTCATGGTTTTTTTGATATTTAAAGGCTTTTAGGGAAGGGTAAGTGGGATATTGGGTGGGTTTATATAGGAAAAAAAGAGAATTCTTTATTTTTTAGGTTTTGGACACCACAAATTAAACTACTCCAAAAGAAAAATCATCCCATTGTTTTTGCCCATGGTGTTTTACAAAGTGGAGTGGAAAAAAATTATTTTATATGTTCAATGACCTAACGTATTAAAATATTAGGCTTTATTATGTGGATGTGAGTCAAAACCTCTAGGAAATCAAATCAAAATGTTAAATTTTTTTATAAGTCTTGGATAGTCCATTAAGGCACCATAAAATTAATCAAACTAATATAAAATAACATTATTTTAAAGATAAAACATATATTGACCTAAAACACTATTTATAGTATTTTATTAAATTACTGTTGTGTCATTATGATGTCATAAAACACATTATATATTTAAACGGAATTTAATTTTTACCCAAAAATATGACTGTCTTAGAAAATTATGAAAAAATTACTGTCATATAATTTTGACTTCCTAATTAAAAAATTAATTTTCATTTTATCTAAATAATTTTCAATATATCTTAATTTTTTTTTTAAAATAATCACTTACATTTAATAAAAATTCATAGGTTTTGTCAAAAACAACTTTCAAATCTTAATAAAATTACAATTGTATTCATAAAAATTATACGATCATTTAAATTTAATAAAATTTAATTTAGTAATAAAATTCAATTAAAATATTACTTAATTAAAAAATCCATTAATTCATAAAAATAGATTTCTTAATTTAATATTTACTAAAAATACTATTTTTTTCTTCAAAAACTATTTACAAAGTAACAATAACAAAATGAATTTATATTCTATATTCTATAAAAAATTAATGCACAAAATCATAGTGCTAGGGTCTTGTTACATAACCCGTTATAAAACCCACATCAGACCTAAGGGTAAGGTGTGTGATGGTGATAGACTCTTGGGGTTGCTTGGATAACATCACTCGGGTGGTAATATCTATCAACTTCTACGTCTCCCGTTGGTAGTTATGTATGAGATGAATGTGTTGAAGCTAGTCTTGGGATTGGTCTAGAGCAAATCCTAGTGATTCTACGTCCTTTTTGTGCTTGGACAAATGGTCTTCATATGGAGCAATTCTACTGGATGAGGCCATCCCTTCCTTTGTCTGAGTAAATTGGATTTATTAAATCCCTATATTTAAACTAATCATGTGATCACATTTCAATGGTTATATTTGAAATGGTAACAATTCATAGTGTTATTATTAAATACAAAAAAATATAACAAACGAAGTGCATTTGTTTTATATATCCATTTTACAAAATAATAAATTTAATCATATCAAGATGAATTTTCATTAGCAAATTTTTGGGTCATTACAATCTCCCCCCTTAGGAAATTTCACCCTCAAAATTTCCTTTTCCCACACCAAACCTGATGTGGGTAACTATAATTCATCACTTCCTTAGACTCCCAAGTTTCTTATTAAAACTTTTGGTTTTTCCACAACACCTTGATGAGGGGCATTGTCTTATTTCGTAGAACTTTTCTCCTAAAATCTGAGATCTTCACCAGTTTCTCTTCATAAGAGAGGTAATTATCCAATGATACCACCTATGTATTGAGTACATGAGATGGTTTAGGTATGTACTTTATCAATAATGATACTTGGAAGACATCATGTACTTGAGATAGGTTCGGTGGGAGTGGTAGTCAATTGGACACTGTTCCAATGAGACCATGGATATCAAAAGGGCTGATGTACATTGGAATAAGTATTCATTTCTTCCCAAGTCTCATAACTCCCTTCTATAGTGATATGTTGAGGAATATAATGTATCCGACATCAAAATCTAGGTCTCATCAACGATTATCAACATAACTATTTTGTTGAGTCTGATCATCATTAATGTGATGTCGGATGGCCTTAACCCTTTTCACCATTTCATAGACCATTTTTGGACCTAAGAGTTTTCTCTCCCCAACTTCATCCCAACATGTCGGTGTTCTACACCTCTTCCCATATAGGTCTTCATAAGGATCCATTTGGATGATTGAGTGGAAACTATTATTGTAAGAGAACTCAACCAGAGGAAGATGTTGATCCCATCCTACATTTAAGTCCATTGAGCATGCTCACAAAATGTCATCAAGTGTTTGGACAGTTTGTTTAGATTGACCAACAGTTTGAGGATGATAAGACATACTAGAGTTTAGATTAGTATTTAGATCATGTTGAAGACTCTTTGAAAATATAGAGGTGAATCTTGAATCTCGATCAGATACAATAGATAGTGGTACTCTAGACATCCTTAAAACTTCTCTAATATATATCTATGCCAGTTGATTCAATAATAAATCCTCTCGAATTGAAATGATGCGTGTAGTCTTTGTAAGACGATCCACAATAACCAGATAGAATTTTTTCCTTTGGATGTATTCAGATGTCTGGTGAAAAAGTCCATGGTGATGTTCTCCCATTTCCATGATGGTATGGGTAATGGTTGTATCATCCCCTCATACTTCTACCTCTAAACCTTCACATGATGACATACCAGACACTTTGATGTATACTCTGTAATCTAATTATTCATGTTATCCCACCAATAATGATCTCAGAGATCTCAATACATCTTTGTGTTTCCTGGGTGAATGGAGAAATTTAAACTATGTGAATCATCCAAAAGTTCTTTCTTTAACTCTAGATTTTATAGAACACATAGTCTTGACCCAAATATCACAATTACTTATTTATTAACATTGAACTCTATGGATTTACATTTTCTGATAGTTTCCACATTGTTCTGAATTCCCACATCATTCTTTTGAACATCCTTTAACCATTCCAAAAGAGACAGTTGAGAAATAATTTGTGAAAGGATTGATGAGGTTCCCTCTTTTATGATTCCAATGTCCATATTCATAAAATCCAAGATGATTGTATCCTTTTCAATTCTCATCAATGGAAGAATCTCTAGGTTCTTTCTACATAGAGCATCTTCCACCCTATTCACTTTTCCAGGGTGGTAATGGATTGATCAGCCATAATCATTGATCAGCTCTAACAATCTTCATTAGTGCATATTCAACATTTTATGTGTGAATATATAATTGAGGATTTTGTGATCCATGTATATTTCCCACTTCTCCCCAAAGAGGTAATACTGCCAAATTGTTAAAGTGAATATCACTACAACCAACTATAGATCATGTTTTGGATAGTTTTTCTCATGAAAATTAAATTTCCTTGAAAAATAGGAAATAAAATTGTCATTTTTCATCAAAACACATCCCAAGACCTTATTCTAAGAATCACTATATACCAAAAAAAGCTCTCAACTTATGGGTGATGTGATCACGGGCATAGTGATGCGCCTCCTTTTCAACTCCTTAAATATCTCTTCGCATTCATCACTCCAAGCAAACTTTACAACCTTCTAAGTAAGTATTGTGAGAGGGTTGTAAAATCATGATAAATTTATCAAAAAACAATGATAATATCCAGATAACCCTAGGATTCTATGGATATCTTTTAACAATGTTTTCTTCGACTGTCTCTCTATTACATCTATCATAGAGGGATCCATAGATATCTCATATCTTGTGATTATATGAACCAAGAATGAGACCTCCTTTAACCAGAACTCACACTTGTGGTACATGGCATACAGTTTCTCCTTTTGCATGGTCTCTAGTGTAGTGATTAGATACTCTTCATGATCCTCCTTGGTTTTGGATTATATTAGAATATTGTCTATAAAGACTACAAAAATTTTTTTGAGGTAATCTGTAAAGACTCTATTCATCATGTCCATTATGACTGCTGGAGTGTTAGTGAGTCTGAAAGTCATTACTATGAATTCATAGTCCCCGTATCTTGTACAAAAAGCTGTCTTGGGGATATCCTCCTTCTTCACCCTTACTTGGTAATATCCCAAATGAAAATCCAACTTGGAGAAGTATTGTGCTCTATGTAGCTGATCAAACAAGTCAAAAATTCAAGGCAGATGATAAGTTTTCTTTATCATGATTTTTTTGAGATCATTATAATCAATGAAAAGGCTCATTGACCCAGCCTTCTTCTTGACAAAGAGGATAGGTGCACACCATGGTGAATCACTTGGGCGTATCAACTCTTTATCCAGATTCTCCTGCAGTTGTTTCTTTAGCTCCTGAAGATCCAAAATAGCCATTCTATATGGAGTCTTGGACATTGTCAACTCCCCAAGTATAAGATCAATTGAGAATTCAACATCTCCTCTAAGAATAATATTATGAAATTCCCTGGGAAACACTTCAGCTAATTCCCTCACAATAGGAATGTCTTCAAGGATAGTGGATTCTTTAGACTTAATCATCTATGCTAGATACACATCCCCATAGGGAAGTAATATCCATTCTTGAGATGATGTTACTAAATAAGATTCATCCTCATCCTTACAGTTGTATAGAATCATGGATTGATTCACCATATGGAGAGTGATTTCCCTCTCATAGAAATTTATGTTGGCACTATATAAGGAAAGCCAATCCATGCCAAGAATTGCATAAAATTCCACCATAGGTAGTATGACGAGGTTCTACATGAAGTTCAATCCACAAATTATGATAGAGGTGGATTTATATTCATGGGATGTAATGATTCCCACATTTTTTGTTCTCACTGACATCATTACTTCAAAGATTTGTAGTGGTGTTGGGATTGTTCTACTAAACATTCAGTGTATAAAAGAATGCGTAGAACTAGAATAAAAAATTTTGTTCTCTATTCCTGAATGAACAACTATCATACCTGTCACCACTTCGTTGTCGGGGTTCATTAAGGTGGTAGTGATGGAAAAATCTCACCCTTACTGCCCTGGAGGTTGTTGGTTTCCTCAAAAAGACATTTTCTTAGAGCACTGATTTGAAAAGTTCTTGGGTTCTTTTTAGTTGAAGCAACGAACAACATGTTGAGGGTATAATGAATAATTCCTGTCCTTTGTTGGAGCTATGGGTTCCTCTTGTCGGAAGTTAATGGATAGGTGCCCTTCTCTTCCACTCCCAAATCATTTCCTCACCCCCTTCAGGAAATTTCCGGGGTGATTCTTTCTGTGCCATTGGAAAGTGGTGTGTTGGATTTTCATAGCACCATTGGATTTATCCATAGAACCTCCAAAATCGAAGTCCAAATTATGCTTCTTATCCCCATGATACCCTTGATATTTTCCAATCTCTATTTTTACTTTTAGGGAACATAATACAATTTCTTCATAGCTCTCTATGTCACGGATCGCTAGGGCTTTACGTAGGCTGGGTTTTATCCAACCAAAGAAGAGGTTAAACTTTCCATCAAGGGAAAATAAAAAGCTAAAGGCATATCATTCAAGACTTGTGAAGTTTTCCTCATATGATCTGATGGATTCGTCGCCTTTTTTCTTGAGGGAAAGTAAGTACCTTTCCATCATAAGTTGAAGGGTGCAAAGAATATATTTATCGGAAAAAAATTTCTGTAAATCCTTCTATTCAAACGCCTCGATATCATCCCCATGATTTGTATTTTTGATCAATGTACACCATTGATTAGCTTTTCCCACCATATGATAAGCATCTATAAGAACCTTCTCTTGTTCAGAGCATTGATGTATATGGAATATATTTTCAATGGAGTTATCCATTTTTTGGTAATTGAGGGATCAGATGATCCATTAAAAGTATGAGGTCTTCGTCTCATGAAGCTATCGATTGCAAATTGTTCTTTATTATGGGGGGTTGAATGTTCCTCTTTACCCATGTTTCTATTTAAAACATGAGTCAAATGAGAGAGTATCATGAAAAAGTTTGTGATTCCCACTCCCACCGGATTGAGCATCTCATTAGAAGAGTCTTCACATTGATCTTCACATCAGTTGTTTGCCTTAGTCCTCCTATTACCATCAATTGGATGGAATAAAGGGAATTTTGTGGGTTACACATAAAGGGTAATCCAAAGACAAACAAGGATGATTTATAAATTAATCAAATTTCCTTATCTAATGAATTTATAGGCTTCAATCTATGTTATCCATGTTCTACATCCCACCAACATATATACTTAGGGGAATTTTTTATTCACTTAATAATGGTTCGTAATAAGCTTATGAATTTACCAAAGCCTATACCTCGGTAGTTCCATAACCAAGAGTGCAGTAAGGACAGTTGTTGTTCACCAGTTCTTGTTCGATTCTAGCTCAGAGCGGTGTTCTGGGGTTTTACCCCAAGATACATCTGTTCCAGAGACGCCTCTACCTGCTCGTATCCAGAAATGGATTTCTTTTGTTGATAAATAATATAATAAATACTCACCAAAATTTAGGGAATATTTTTTTATACTTATTCATATCCCTAAGTCTTTTACTAGGGTTTTCTAGTCCTAATTCCAAAAAAAAACTAAACCTATCCTTTGATACCAACTATAACAAACCTTCCTTTTATTACACACATAAACATAATTTGTTACATAAACATGCAATTAATAAAACTTTGATGATATAGAGGTTTAGTTTCTATGGAAATTAGTAACATTACCTAACGACATATAACAAAAAATACCAAATCTTTATTAGAAACTTCTTTTGCATGACCAGAGCATTAATTAGTATTTAGCATTGCACGGGATAAAATGAGGACATATATAAGAAAAGGGTGAGATATAAATCCCAGTAAGGGAGTAAAAAAGGAATTAAATGAATAATATAGTAAATGTTAGGAAATATTCATATCAATGGAGTGTAATATAAACAAGAACATAAATGCATGATATATCATGATTATCATAACATGGAAATGTGGCAACATCATTTAACATGATTTTAGCATTTTCCAAGGCTCATTGTACATAGAGCATGAGTAAAACCTCATTTCACTAGAATTATCATGATTAAAGCCACATTTAACTTCACGTATCATGATAATAATCTTTACCGAATTCATGGGAGCGATATTAGGGTGCACCCTTCTTAATCATTTTATTTCATGCATAAGTGTGCCACATGAATCATATAACATGGATTTATTAAAAATCATCATTTATTCCAAGATAAAGTAATGTGTAATTCATAAATTAAACTCTATAATCAATATGTAAATGTTCATAAAGGTGAATAACATTGATAGAGAAGCAATCATGGTATTAACTACACAGTGTCTTTGGATTGAAAAATCATTGTGAAATTTTGGTAGCATAATGACATGACATAAGAATTCATAAAAATGGTAGATGAGAGAGAAAGTGGTGTGTAATAATATTTACATGAAATGGATATTAACTAGACAAATTCATAAAATGCTATTTAATTCATTATTTCTTTTCACATACCTATAATTGTCCATAGACGAATTTTGGAAAAAATATCACAAAATTATTATTGTATACATTATGGATAATTCTATTATCTTCACTCTAACCCTTTATGAAATGGATCATGTTTCTACTATACGATGGTATATATCCTTATTCTAAAAATAATTTTCCTTTGGGTTGGATAAGATATTATTATAGATTAATTTTAGTTATAATTAGAAGAACCAAATTATTTTTATACTTTTTTTAATGAAAAAATAAATGATTTACCATTTATTCTTATAAAATACATTAGAATATGAAATAATCATTTGAAACACCATGAATCCAGGAAATGTTAATATTATTTACAAAATATGTGATGAATTCCACAACATTATTGTATGGAATCCAATTTACTGTTGGTAAATATTAAAGAAAATTATTTTCAACTCATTATTCATAGATTTGAGAGTCATTTTGATAGAATATGTATTTCTAAACAAAATTGAAATGTGAAATATATTATCCTTAATGAAACATTATCATGATATAATATAGTTTTTGGAAACCATAAAACCCATCCCTCTAACTTTATTTTTTTCGGGATTAACATCTTCATTTCTATTATAGTTTTTGATAAAAACTATTGGAAGTAAAAATTTGTCCCATATATCAATGGAAGTTGATATACAGTTAGTGAGAATCTAGTGCAAAGAAACCTAAGAGAGTATTGTGTAGGTAAATAAAACCTAGTAACTAGGAGTCTATATCTTACTTTTTTATTTTGGAATAATAAACAAGGAATTACATCATAATAGAATAAATAGTTTATTATTCCTGGTAAATGAGATACATACATGATTCCCATATAATATTTCGATGAATAAAATTAATACATATTTTCATCATTAATAAAATTATTTCCTCTATCATATCCTTCTACATTAATCATATAATAATTCATGTAATCCTGGTAAATGAATGAAAATAAGGGTTATCTCAAATTCACAATAGGGGATAAGTAAATTGGACTATATTATGAATCCATAAACATTATCAATATGGTGAGTTAAATAGATGAATTAACTTCCCTATTAAATAACATGACTATCATGACAGGATAATTCATAATCAATATAGAAATTCTTATAACCAAAAATACATTCCATTTAATCAAAAATGTGAGGATGAAATCCATTATGAGAAAACATCATTGATAAAATCTCTTGTATAATGTGATAAGGAATAATCAATATGTAAAGGTAAATAAATGAACACCCATTATATTTAATCAATACACATTGAATTTAATTCATTTATAGATAATTTCATTGCAAAAATATCATGGATAATAGTATAAGGCATGATCAATATGGAAATGTAAAATAACAAAAAACACATTTCATTTAATAAATAAACTAAGTATGATATTCATAAAAATATAATATCATTAAAAAAATATCATGTATCATAATAAATAAATTATTAATAAAGGTAAGGGATAATAATTTTAGGTCTTGTTCTTAGTAACATGATACCTTTAATATCAAGACCATTCACAAGAAATATTAATAATATAAGTAAAAACTTATTTAATAGTATCTTACAGATAGAAATCATGATAATACTGATTCATAGAGGGGTTATATAATTTAATTTCCAAAGTGAATAGTTCAATGGAAAGTTATTGAATACAAAAATTAATATGGATAGTGAATGTAAATAACATCATTATTCAAGATGATCTGAATCCATCCATTGAAATATCATATATGGTATTAATAAAACATATCTACAGTGGAAAATAAGTAATATAAAGGATTTTTTTCATTGATTAATAGATTTACTATAAAAAATATTGAGTAAAATGTTCTTTTCATTTTGATATTCAATATTTAAAACTAAAATTTAAAAAACGTTTTTTAAAATATTTTTAAATAAAACTACCCTTTGAATAATATAAATTATGTCTAAAAACTTTGAGTGTTCATGAAGGAATGAAATTCCATACCAGACATGTACATTGAAATAAATATTCCTCTCAAATATTTAGAAAATGAAAAACATGAATTGTTTGGAAAACCTAATAATTATTCCTTTCAAAACTATTTGTAAAAAATATAAAATAGAAACAATTCCTTTTAAAAATAATATGTTTATAGTAATTCATTTTTTAAAACATATTTATAAAAAATATTTTTGGATGAAAACTGATTTCTGACAGAAGAGAGAAATAAATTCATATTTTCATAAAAACATTGTATCAATTAGTTTATGTAAGAAAGAGTATAAAATTAGTTCTATCTATTTAAAATACCTTCAATAAAATTATTATAATAAAATGAAAATCTTTTATTATACACTGATTATAAATTTTCTTCAATATAAATTGATAAATAAATAGTCTAAATTAGAAGGAGATTGTGATATAAACCCTTACAAAGATCACAATGATTAAGTGTGAATTTATAAATGGAATAAATTATCCATGTTAAATTTAGATTCTCAAAAATTAAGTATAAATAAAAAATATTATAGTCAAATTTTATTTTACAGATAATATTGGAATATCAAAGAAAAAGGAGAAGCAATATAACCTATTTACAGAAATCGAGTTATGAAATTATTTAACGTATGGTAATTTTCAAGTCAAATGCCCTTGGATGTAATAATCAAAATTTAAAAAATAAAATACATGAATTAAAAATGAATTATGATATAACATGTTAAAGGGACATATATATACCATATAAAATAAATTAGGTGAATAACATTACAATATGCCTCAATAAAGGGAAATTAAGATGAAGTCCCAAACCATGAGTTTCACTAATCACATACATTTTTTATCTTCTTGAATAATAAATGAATATTATTTATGTAATTTATTAATAACATTTTACAGTTTTATTATTACATTAATTTCACTTATTAAAATTTTATATATAATTACAAAAGCAATTAATTTTGTATTGGGTGTTTCAATGATATTTGAATCATGTGTCAAAAATGACATTTGTAGGATGACAATTGTTATATCAGGTCATTATTTCAACATCCCCATAACAATTGTAATGAATTAATTTTAATTTTTATACATAAATTATACTTTTAATAACATGCATCAAATATTTTCTTGAGATATGAATTACGTTACAATCATGGAGAAGGTTGGTCGTACGTAATAATGAGCAATGTTTCAATTTTTCAACGAATCATTATGGAAAGAAGGTAAGTAATATTTTAACATTATAAGTCACAATAATATATTAATTAATGTATTATTTAATTAGATATACTTATTTTAAACATCGATTTCATGTGGTGATGAAATGATAGTCACATCGCTTCATGAAGGCGGCATTTCACACGTACAAACAATGTAATCAACATTCTGTGAGTGGAATGGTATGAATAAAAATGATATTTTTAATGATAAATATGACATTAATATAATATTATTTTCATTATTATCACATAAATACATTAAAATTATTCAAATTAACTTCTATTTAAAGCATTAGTGAAAAATTAATCGCGTCGCTTCATAATACCACAATCCACCATTTACATGAGTGACGATGTCATATCTGTTATAAAAAGGACTTTAAAAAATGTGTATATGATGTAATGACTCTAGAGGTATAATTATTTTATAAATATAATATGTATCATTTAAACCCACCATCCCACCCAACTGTGAGAGGTTTTTATTGAAAATATGTCACATCAGTTTGTGAGGTGGTAGTCTATTCTATACATGAGGGACATCATCATTTCACATTTGATGGAAGAGGAGATGGATATATGTAATTACCATAATATAATAACATTTAAATAAAATTTAGATATTGGGTTTTTTATACTGTGTTAAATGAATAAAATTTGTAGGAGGTGGAATAATAAATATTACAAAAATTCATACATAGAAATGTGTCCTCTTCCTAGACCACCTCTTTAGGATTATACATAAAATGTTATTATAATGTATTAATTACCAAAAAAAGTATTATAAGAAGAAGATATATAATTTGGTAACTAATTTGGGTATATATTTGATTATATAATTGGTTTTGGACCATTGAAGTTTAGAGGAGGGAGGGTGGCCTTTCATAAACGTGGTTAGTGGCATAATTGTAATTTTTGAAATGAAAAAGGTGTACCACATTTTTTCACAGGAAAAAAGGTTTTATAATTTATTATTACAACTAAATACAAATTATAAGGTCTAAATATTATAAAACAAATTTGGGTAAATTTATCCCTTGTCTTATTAGATTAACACCATGGTACATTTTTTTACCATAATAATGGTAATTAATTTTTATTGGCTTTAGTATTCATTATGGTAAAAAATTATGTTGAACATATAAAAAAATGTTAATTATATGAATAAAAATATGTAATATATTTTACTAAATTAAATTCATATAATTAGAAAAATTAAATTTTAAATTAAACTCAAAGAAGCGATGAATAACTGATTTTCAAGAAGAAAATTTTCATAATTATAGAAGATTTTGATATCATAATTCAACAAGAAATTAATTAAATTAAACCTATTTTTTTATTATAATATAATTGAGCTAATTTTTCAATAAAACTTATTTAAAATATAATTTATCATTTTAAACAATTAAAATGATTAGGATCTTTTAAAATTAACATTAATATTTTTCTCTATTCATCAAAAATTAAACATTTTTAGAAAAATATGAAAAATTCCCCAGAATTTTTTTTTCATATGTTTATTTAAAAATTATAGATATTTTTTTCATACAAATTTTCCAAATTACATAAAAATAATTTTTTAGTTATTTTCTCAATGCCAAACATTACCATCTTTTAGAAAAAAATATAGTTTCTTAGAAAGCATTTTTTTATTTTAAATGAAATTTATTTTTTTATATTCAATAAATAACAAATGAATTTTTTTCTGTGTTTAGAACATATAAATTTATTAACTTTTTTACTATTCATACCTTCTAATTTATCGGCTATGTTATAATGGTATCCTATATAACAGTTCATTAGATATTAGGTTGCATGTTCTACAAGATACCGAAGAGATTAAATTTAATGAAATTTATTTCATGGTTTATTTAAGATTGATTTTGAGTTTAAAATATTCAATTGAATACACTATTCTTATTTTATAATTTTTAGATGTTACATTCTCCCACCTAAAATAAATTTCAACCTCAAAATTTAATCTTGATCTCGATAATCAAGTGGTTGACATTTGGAAATACCATTGTTATAAAATAGACATTGTAATATTTTTAATAAAACATTCTATTAATAAGAGATAACTGAAATTTAACAATTTATATGAAATAACATATAATTAGATTTCTATTTAGGAGAAATTTTTTTGAATGTGAAGATATGGACATGGGGAAAAAGATAAATACTTATAGGGAGTGATAGGGGTTATTAATCACATGGAAGTTAATAGTAAATAGAATTTTTAGGACTTCAAAACAATAAAGAATTTATTATTTAAAAGACTATTTGATTATTCATATATAAAGTTAATATAATAACATTTTTTTCAACATGATTTACCAAAAGTTGGGGATCTATTTTATGGTGTATAAATAGAGGAAAATATACTTACGTAATAAATTTCTATTTTATAATCTCAATTTCTTCTATTGATTGGGCTTTGATTAATTTAAAATTCATCACTTACTCTATGAAATCAATATTAAAAAATTATTTTTTATTCATGAGGCATTAAATCTCGCCTTTAACAGATATTGTGACCCATAAAAGAGTTAAATTTTTTCCTTATGACACTTAATATTTTCAAAACACAATATGAATTGAACATTTTATCCAATATAGTATATATAATATATATAATAAATATTAACACAACCATTTCATAATTAATATTTATTCATTAAATAATTTTACTAAAATCAATGACATGTTAATAGGAAATCACATAGGAACGTTTTAGGCGTAAAAACTGTAATGCTCTTTAGTAGAGGGTTCTAGCCCCTTGGCCTTTTCCGAATACAATAGGTTGTCTCCCATCATACGAGTTGTACTTTTTTTTAAATTGTATTAATATGACTCCTATAATGTTACGTAATTTAGATGAACCATAACTACTAAAACATTAGTGACATGTTAGACCATAAATAATACAAATACCTTTAATCTTAAGTCCAAAAGGTTTTATTAGTATTCTTATTAAAATAAGTACATTATATAATAAAATAATGGGTTCTATTACCATAAATTCATTCTAAAAAAATATTTAATCATTGTATAATATCATCACATAAAACATTAAATTGGTATTTATCACATTGAACTAATGGACAAACTTATACTTATCAAATTAACAAACATTAGTTTTAAACAATGTCATTACCAGACGTCATCTATTCAAATCCTATAGAATGGTTTATAATGAAAGTGTGAATTATCCAAAGCATATCCCTCTACAGTTTCAAACCATTTATGTAGTAATGCACATTGTTTTGAAATATGTAGTGATCAATTCAATACAAGTGTTACCTTTTCAATGATATTACTCCTATATAAAACTATACCAGAACCATGTCCTCTTATAGTATCTATATAGGAATTTATTTCTATGAAAGCCCACGTAATCATATTCTCACAAAAACATTAGGATGTAATTCTATATTTATCCTAGACCTATTTAATAGAATTACTTTCTATAATCTATTTTTTCCTTAATCTATTTCACAAGGATTCCACTAAACTTTAATTGATACTAAGGGAATCAACCTCAACCCTTGTAAATTAGATTCAGTGTCTTATTTTATTACATTATAATAGGATTAAAATAATCATATCCCAAAGGGGAAAATAGTTTAGTAGTATTGGTAAACTAGATACACACATGAATCTAGTATTAAATTTGAAAATTAAAATTACAACATAATTTATTTATCTATAAGAACATTATAACCTCTAGAAAATCCTTACATATCAATCATAGTACACTTACTAGATTCCTTGGAAAGAAAAAAAGGTGAGCTAAAGTTCTCATTATAGTTTATATACATTCAAATATGTTAGGAATAAAAAAATAAACATGGAATGGTAAAAATGTGAACACAAATTCCATTTAAATAACATGACTATAATGATAATATAAGGAATTATAAACATGGAATGGTAAAAAACTGAAAACACAAGACACAAAATTAGAAAACTGATATGGAAATTCTTTTAGATATAATATAATTATTAAAACATCGAGGATAATTTGATAATGCATAATCAAAAAGTAATGGTAAATAAGAGAAAAATCATTTGATTTAATCAATAATCTAAGAACTAAATGCATCCAGATTTAATAACATTACAAAAATATCATTGATATTATGATAAGGAATAAACAACATGAAATGTTAAAAAACTGAAAAAACATTCCATGTAATCAATAAAATGCGAAATAAATGCATCCAAATATAATATCAATGAGAAAATTTATAGTATAATAATAACTAAATATTTAAGTAAGGAAATGGTTTATCATTGGATGTAATGTTTTCATGTAAAAGATACCTCTACTATAAAGGTCATTCACAATAATCATTATAAATATAGTTAAAACCCTATTTAATGTCATCTTAATTTTTTATGGGAATACCAATGCATAGAGGGGATATATTATTTTAAGACACATACATCACTGCATGTTCAAAGCACTCCTCATAAATTGAATAATTGATTTAATTCATTGACAATGTTCATTATCATAAAATATCCATATTGTGTAAAGAATACCAATTTATCAATATTTCCCTAGATAAGAAAATAGGTTTCGATGTAAAACACCATATGTGTAAATGATATATGGTTTATGAAATTAATATACCCATGATAAATAATATTGATATTTAGGGTAAATATAATGTTCAATTATCACATGAAAGTAAATATTTCAAGAAAAAAATTATGAATGAAAATATAACCAAGAACATGAATATAAATATTTTCCTTGGACAAAATTATCTTAAACTATAATTAACCAGGTACTTATAAAATAATTTATTTCATTCTGGAATAAAATAGTAAAATTTATTATATATTTATAATGAAATAAGTGATATTTATAGAAATTAAGGAATCTTTACTTATATAATAGTAACAATATAAATGAAAGTATAAATAAAATAATGGTATCTTATGAGGGAAAATATTATGTTTTTATTTTATTTCATTTGTAAATAAATGATTTAAAAATGAAAAATTAAGTGTTGGTATTTTTGTAAGTCATAATTATTTAATTACAATCTTATGATTAATTTAATAATCTAAAAGAAAATTTATTTTAAAAAGTACATTCATAAATTAAATTTTTTTATTATGATTATAAGATTATTTTATGAGGCCTTAATTAAATTTTTAATGTGCTTTATAATTGGTTATAATGTTAAAATTGGTATTTTTCTAATAAATTATGATTTTCATTAAAAAATAAATTTCTCATAATTATTAAAAAAAACTAAAAAATGGTGTTCAATTATGAATTCTAAACTTTGAAAAGTAGTTGGGGTGACTTTTTAATATTTTTCTGAAATAGGTGAATTTTTGTGAATAGTAAAATATGGAAATTTAAGGTATATATACATTATATGTTAAATAAAATATTCCTTGAGTAATTTATATTATAATCACCATAATATTGATGTAATATTAATTATTTTAATATATTTTTTGGTAATTATTAAACTATTCATAGTCCTAAGCAGATGTGATAAAATAATGAATTTAATAATGAGAAAACACCCCTCTCCTCCACTATAAATACCACCCATCACCACCACTTAAACTCCTTCCTTCCAAGAATTTATACTTGTCAAAATTATAATCAAATATATTATGAGTCCTCTTACCCACATCTAGGATGTTCTCACCTCAAAAAATGGCCAAACCTAGGTTCCTTAAGGTGGTTCTAAAAGGGGATAATTAAAGAGGTAAAATCATCTTTATTTTTGTTTTAGTTTCTTTTAGTTTCTTTTTATTTTTTTCTTATCTACTCGCCTCCTCTATCCAAATGTTCATGATAACTCCAAAAAAATTTATATAATATTATTATAGGTTGTTAATATAAGATTAATCATCAATCACATTCCTCTCTCTTGTTTATTCTAAAAATAAAATCAAATCTTGTGTTGTGTTAATTTATAGACATCATGGATGATGCGTTCTCATTTTTATTCACTACCTTTTATTATATTCAAAAACCACTATAATGGTTGTTACATAAAATAAAATTTAATTTATAAACCAATTTTATGTTCTATAAATAAAACATTTTTCTAATACTAAATTATAAAAAAAATCGATTTTGTTGTGATTAAAACTCACCTAATTTAACCCATGAAATTATCATTAATTATTTATCTAATGATTCATAGTAATACCATTTATCAAATTGATATATACAACTATTTAAACCACTAGATGTTCATTATTAAAAATTATTTTTAATTATGGAAAGATGTTCTCATTTTACATGATTTTCCATACATGTAAACAAGTAATCTGATATGGAAATCCAAGTAAAATAACACTAATGAAATATAAAATTACATGTTACAACTCATCATTAATGACTGAAATGAAATTAATAAAATTATATTAAATGAAATAAATTAATAAAAGGTTATAAGTTAATTAATTAATGGATTTAAATTTATTATCTAGGATATTAAATTCACATGCATAACACATTCAAACATATGTTGAGGTATTCTCTCTGAAGCCCCATTTTTCCTTTTAGTTACACTTTATCTATCATAAAACTCATTTAAATATTACATATTTTTATATAAATCTTATAAATGATTTTTTATTTCTTCAAAACTCATGTATCTATATCAGTTCATCCTTATTTTTCTAGTTTATACATGTTTTAAAAATGTTCCCTTCTCAATTATTCCCAATAATAAATCCCGGTTCAATAGAACTTTTCAATTTATCCATTCCATAAGAAATCCTGTAACAAACTAACCATGGAAACCACAAAAATAATGCACCTGAAAAAATGGAAATAACAAAATACTATTACTAAATAAGGGCAAAGATGTTATAAAAAGATCATAAAAGGTATTGTAGATATCAATATATTCCATTAATATATTAGTAATACATAATAATCCATTATATAGGTGGTCTGGACATGTTTTAAGTAAGATGAAGTTGAGGTAAGGGACTCTATAACTAGAAAATTGTTTTAAATGTTATAAAGACTTATTCTTATAATTCATTCTATTTCATGTTCATATTATCAAAATAGTTTTTATGAATGTACTTATATGGGTATTAATGATATATTTTCTCTCATTTTTTTTAAAAAGGAATCTTTTCAGCTATTATGTAAGGTAATTTTCTTTAAAAATCCACTTTAAAATTTATATATTTACGAAATTCAAACAGAATGTTTTTAGGAAGAATGTGTCCATGATTATTGATTGTGTTATAGTTATTGGTAACTATATATGATGAAGGATGGGACAAATATCTCCCTTCATTTAATTGTGCAAATTTATTTTGGAGCTCTTCCATATGGTTAATCCACATGTGACTCTAATGGTTACACCATAAGGAAGTCATGAGGGTTACATCATAAGGTAGCCATGAGGGTTACATTGTAAGGTAGTCAT
Organism: Viscum album; assembly: GCA_963277665.1. NCBI lineage: Eukaryota > Viridiplantae > Streptophyta > Magnoliopsida > Santalales > Viscaceae > Viscum > Viscum album. The sequence continues at coordinate 691,806,132 of OY728164.1, forward strand.
GAGAGTTATATATCATATGGTAGTAATGAGGGTTAAAAAGTATAAGTTATTCTACAGGTACCCTTAATGGTTTCATATATTTTTTCTATGTTTTATAGAAATCTCTTATTTCTGGAGTATGTTTATGATACTTTGTTCATGAGAAGTATGTATTTGTGAAAATGTTTTCATAAGTTTATAAGTATTCATGAAATAATTTTCCTTTCCTTATTTTATGTCCCTTACTGAGATTTTTTTTCTCTTACCATGTTTTTGAATTGCTTTTCAGAAGGTGTATGGATGGGTATGGGAAAAAATAACAGGTGAATTTTGAGAATAACTTTTTTCAAAAGAAATCATGTTCATTTTCATGTCTTTTGTTTTATATAAAAAATAGACACTGAGTATAAGGTTACTTTTGTTATGTATTGGATCATCACGTTATAATTAGTCCACCGAATGTCCCAAAGGCCTTCTTTTTATTTTATTATATAGATAATACCCCTTTTAAGGGTTGAAGGAGAAACAGTACATGACCCGTAGGCCCAAGGCACAAGGCCCGACATGACCTGCAATACATAACCCAAAGGCCCAGAGGGATACCATACCTATTACATGACCCGTAGGCCCAGCCCACTATAACTACCCCTCCCCAGCATCTTGCATCATTGATCACCTTAGCTTTCAACCTTTAATTATTGATCGGCTAGAATTGCCCCATACAAAGCTGCAAGGGTGCCTGGTCCTGATGGCGGTTGTCATACCCTCTCGTTCTTCCAATCCGGTTAGTATTTTATTTGATCATATGTTAAATATAATTTATAATTTAATGGGTTATTAACATATGGAAATTTTGGTGATTTATAGAAATTTATGTATATTTTATAGAAACCTAAATAAATTGATATATAATCAGAATGACATATTAGATTAATATAAAAAATTAATGTTATTATCTTTACCCTATATATAATTTTCTATTAATTATTCATTTCATTTTTAAGTGGTGTTGTTTTAAATAGATTATGTTTTTTTAATGTATGGAACTATAAATTGAATGTCCTTTTTATCCATCCCCAATGATTTGAACATCACTATTTTTTTAAAATCGTGTTCAAATGATTTTAAAATATTCTTAGGTATTTAAATCACCAGAAATAAGTTTTTTGAGTAGTCCAATAACTACTCATTTATACACAAATTTTATGTTTCATGGTATATTTTTCATATAATATCATGAACTCAACACAACCAACTCTACAAAAAAGTGAAATTTGAGATGTGGCGTGAACGTTTACTTTTTGAAAGTAGTAAAAGATACCAAAAATGAGAAGAAAAATAAAGAAGATCCTTAAATATGATTTAAAGGTATGAATTATTATCTTATCCAAAAAACATGAAACGTGATTTTATTGATATTTATGAATCATGGGGATATAATTCATATCTTTTATTATTAGTAATGAAGTATTAAGAAAATGGTGGATGTTTATTTTTACTAGATATTGAAGAATTTTTATAGATTATGATGTGTTCATATAATTCATTCAAGAGTTATCATATACTTAAGGATAATGAAAATTTTAAATTTCCTATTACTCATTTGATATAGGGTGTAAGGACCTAGGTTTTTTGTACAAGGTAAAAATCCATTTATTTTCAGTTTAAATGCCTTGTTATGGACTTATGTGAATGATTAACTTGATCATTGGTTTTTTGGATGTGTTCTGGGCCTTTTTGGAGGCTGGATCTAGGTTATGTACTGAAAAAGACCTAGTGCACTATTTGCACATGGTTAGTCCAAACCTACAGGGAAACCGTGCGAAGCTCCCCTCCTAGGTCGTGTGGTGTGTGTGGTTTCTGCATGGTTTGGGAAACAGTGCGGGTAAACTGTGCAACCCTGATATGTGTTTTTTAAATTTTAAATTTTAAATTATTTATATTTTTAAAACCCAATTGGGTTTTCTTCTCCCACACACATAACCCTCTCCCATGGAGCTCCTTTGAGGCATATAACATATGCTTTGAGCCCTACTCAACGTCTAATCTCTGTTTTGATCGCTGATCATCTCTAGGGATCCACAATAGTATATCTTAAGTTTCTTTTTAGTTGTTCTTGATTCTCTGGAACAATGAATGTGCTATTTGGATTAATGATTATATGGCCTAATATTCTAATCTTCGGCCGTTGTTCATATTTCTTCCAAACCAAGATGAATCAAGACTCAATATTGGATAAGATGTCTTCTACCAAGGCAAGGTAGGTGATATATACATTCTTTTAGTATTTAATGGATTTTTTCAGGAGTTTTTCCAATATTCCATCCATCAGACATTCCGAAAGGGTCTCATTTTTGAGCAAGTAGATTTTAGGAGATGTAGTTAGAGCTAGTGTGGTTGACCATGGGATCTATTTAGGTGTGTCTGTACTTTTTTCTCATTTCAAGGTCACCCATGGGGTGTTCCTTTTTGATTTTACCTATCTATGCATGTTTAAACAACCCAAGAGGTGTGTGCTTGTGATTTCCTTATTAGAGGAATCCCATTAATACCTTGATTGCTTTAGTATCTTATTAGGATATGTGTTTTCTCCTTGCATATTGATATATTGTGACACCATACCAATTTTGACATATTGGATTAATGGAAATGTGTTTATATGGGTGGTTATAGCTATATGTAAATGTCTAATGGCTTGTTAAATGGATTATATGGGAGGGTAGGCCCATATGATTTTAGTAAATGGTTTGCGTTAGTGGGTATACTCGTAGCTGGTTCTTGATGATGTGAGTGAGAATACTCACATTTTTATGAATGTTTAATTTAAAGGTATAATTCTTGATTGAATGGTTTGATAGAATCCATGGACTTCTCTCTATGGTTTTGGAATGCGGTTGTGTATTCCTTGGGTTAAACCATCCCCTTAGGTATTGATTTTGTGGTATTCCTCAGGCCTTTCTACCATGTGGATCCAGCATTCTTGGTCTCGCATATGACTTTATATTTCTATGATCCTAGGACCTCAACCAGTGCATAACCGTGTTTCAACCAAGAATGCCCATGGGATTAGATGGTATTCCTTGGACATGCTCCTTGGATCCAGCCCTCCATGGTCTAAAATTAATTACATGTATTCCTTGGTCTTCTAACAGCTTGGATTCATCCCATGATATCTAAACATCACTATAAGGTGTGGTCATGAGATATATTACTTCACTATATGGCATAGATGTGGGATACTTGACTTCTCTGTAAATTTTGTCTATAGATTGGTTGATTCATATGGATGTACGACATGGTTGTGTGACTTTCTTGTTTACTGGGTTATATCTTCCTTGTGTGGAGATGACTCTCTTTTTAGGTATCCTTGATGTAAAGTTGGTTTTACTTGTTACAGTAGACTTATGACATGAGAATACATGATTACCTACCAATTGTTTACTTGCTAGCACTTTTTAGAATTATTTTTAGAACTGCATAGACCAGGGTGGTTTCCTAATGGGATGTTTATCTCACACCTTTCTAGGGCCTCCTTAGGTACCCAAACAGATTATATGGTCGCAGATGATGCTGGGGGAAAGCACCCTAGTACATTTTGTTGATTGTGGATTTGGAGCAGGGGATCATAGGACTAAGCTAAGGCTTGCGATGATGGGATACCTTTATTCTCTTTTGTTCCTTTTGTAAAACATGTATTGTATTGTATTTTCATGTACTGTATTGGGTGATTTTTAGATACTTGTACCATCAACATCATTTTTGTTTATTATACACTTCTAGTTATTGATATACATTCCTGTCTTGTCTTACATTCAATAGTTGACTGGTTATTTATCTTCCGCAATTTACTATATGTCTGAATCTTTCTATGATACTCTGGTAATGAGGTCATAGTCTCCCTAATGACTCACATAGGCCCTCGCTACTAGTCTTCATCCTCATGAATTTGGGGAGATTCTCTTGAGGCCATGTGACCAACTGGGCTCGGGGTACCGTTTTGGGTGGTATCTATGTTTGGGACCTTAAAAAGTTGTATTAGAGGATGTTCATGTTTGAGTTACTATTTGGTTCCATTAGATAGAGGTAGGATGTAAATTGAATTTGGTAATAAATTTTGTCTGGGAGTAGCTACCTCGTGTACTGATAAAATCCAAATTTCCTTGAATTTAGTTCTTCTTTTCTGTATTTTTACTATTACAATTGATTCAATTTCCCTGTTGGGTGACACACTAGATTTGTTCTATTACTTTTGATGGAATTGTGGGTTCTATTTCAGTTGGAACCTGATGAGATGAGGGTGTTCCATCTCATGCATCATATAAACAGTTTTTAGAATCACATTCCATGCATTATTATATGCCATCTAAGATGCATTATATATTGCATGATGTAGTGATTGTTGATGTGATTGTTGATTTGATATTTATTCATGTTGTTGTGTTAGTTTGGTGTTGTAGATAATGTTGTGATGTCATCATTCAATCCACATGGAGTACGACCCCCTGTGAATTGGGAAATGACGCACAAATAGAATGTAAATTTTGAATGAACTTGTTACTTGTATGTTTATAATGGGACTATGTTTTGGGTTCATGACCTATTATGGGCCCTCATGGATTTGGGAATTGGTAAACCCTTGGTGGAATTTCCTAGGTAAATAATGTGAAGTCAAATGGAATTGTAAAATTTAATGTAAATAGAGACTTGACCTAGACATGAATTTTGAGTGGGAAAGAGGAATAGTTTCTAGTTTTTTATTGATATTCTTTATATAGTCCTAGTTTTAGGAGCAGGCTATGGGTTTTTCTTGTTTCTAGTAGGGTTTTGACCTATCATAAGCTTTTGAGATTTGTTCTTTGTTGTTGTTTTTTCGTGAGGTGTGCGTTTTTCATTGTAGAGATATTCCACAATAATGACCTCCAGTTTAATGTCGTGATGGATGTGAGGACCATACATCAGAGACTATGGTCCATGGTCTACCACTTAATCCTACTATTATACTATCTGTGACCCCTAAGATTGTTCCAGACATAGTTCATGAGGCACATTTCCAAGAGGGATTCTTTCGGTATATGAAGACGACTAAGGGAGCACCATATCAAGCCTTGACTACGGATGAGCTAACATGGGTGTCCCAACATTAGCATCCTCATATGTTTTTAGGGGATGAAGAAAAACATGCTATAGAGTTGTATCTAGAGACCACTTTAGAAGCTTTTGATCATCTAGAGATTCCTCTCGAGCAATGGGTCAAGATCGCGATGTATATTCTATGTGGAGCAGAAAAGAATTGGTGTGATGTTTTGAACCAATCTGATGGGCTGTGTGATATGGGTTCAAATAAATTCCAAACCTGCTTCTATAACTACATTTACTCCACTACTCTGCAAGAAGAGCGGGATAGTGAGTTTATGCATCTGGAGGAGGACCAAATGACAGTTATGGAATACTCGGAATGCTTTACCGAGCTGCAATGTTTTTATCCTATTTATCTTACTGATGATATATGGAGGGTGAGGCGCTTCGAGGAAGTTCTCAGACATGCTATCAGATCTCAGGTCAACGTGTTCAGGTTTCCTTCTATCACCGAGATTATGAATCAGGCATTGATTACAGAGTGTAACCTCAGGGAATATGGGGGTACATAATAGGGGATTGTTTTTTCTCACCCCAGTGGATCTATGTATTCAGGCACAAAGTGCCGTTTTGAGGCTTCTCGTGATGTGATTTCTAGTTTGGTTGTTGGTGCAGTTAGGTTAGAGTTTTATATCAGTTTAGTAGGCGATTCCATATGAAAAATCATTGAGACGACAACCTCTTTGAGTGCCGAGATTGTAGCATGATGGGGCACATACAACGGTTTGGTAGGACCTACCCTCCAACTGCGAGTGGTAGGGGGTCAGCTCCGACATCAGGTTAGGGTGCAGGGTCCCCAGCTCCATGTCAGGCTAGGAGCTAGAGAAGTTCAAAATGGTCATGCCTGGGTAGTGTTAGTCATGGTCGTGGTAGCTAGACACTAAGTTCTTAGAGAATTCAGGGCGGTTCAGATCAGGGTATCCAGGCAGGTTTACAAGGCCACGGTATAGGCCAAACCTATGCAGTACAACGAACCCAAAAAGAGCAGGATGTCGGACCATCTACGGTGAGAGGTACAAACTTAGTATAGTCTACTATTGCATCTACTCTTTTTGATACTGGTTCCTCTCACAGTTTTATCTCTGTATGAGTGGTAAAAATCATTGGGCTTATTTTTTTCTTTCTGAGTGAGTTTTGAGGCTAAACACACCATTTGGAGTTAGAAAAAGTGATGTAGGCCATTGTATGGAGTGAACCTTTAACTTTGGTGGGTGAAACTTCCTCTGGAGTTTATATTTCCTTGAGATGATAGGGTTTGACATCATTCTCATAATGGACTGGTTCGTTTATTATCGAGTGTACGTTGACTTCTATCATCAAAGGGTGACTTTCACATTACTAGAGGGTGTAGTGTTTATTCACAAGGTTGAATTGGATGTTCAGGTGAGTAGATCTAGATTCGTGCATCATGAGCTGGGTGGGATGACCACCCAGATATCTAGTTTGTTTCTGGATGAACATGGAATGAGTTAGGAGGACTTTCCTCTACTGGTTGAGTGATTCATAGATGTCTTTCCTGAAAAAAAAAATTATTTACCTCCTGTGAGAGAGGTGGATTTATCCAACGATCTAGTGTCAGGAGCTATGCCATTATTCATTCCTTCTTATAGGATGTCCACGATAGAGTTGCAAGATCTCAAGAGGTAGTTATAGGATTTGGATGAAAAGGGGTTTATTAGACATGATACTTCTCTATGGGGTCCGCTGATACTTTTTTCAAAATAGGTCGACGTAAATCTTAGGCTATGAATGGATTATTGAAAATCGAACCAGCGGATGGTTAAAAACTGATATCATTTTCCATAGATAGATATCCTATTTGATCAACATCAAGGAGCTCCAGCATTCTCAAAGATCGGCTTGAGGTCAGGATATCAGCAGGTGTATGTTCGAACTGTAGACATACCACATACATTCTTTTATAGTAGATATGGGTTATACGAGAATCTAGTTATGCCATTCGGTCTCATGAACATGCCAACATTTTTCATGGCATTGATAACCGATTGTTCCATCTTTACATGGATTCTTTTATGGTGGTTTTAATAGTCAATATCTTGGTGTACTCTCACAATCAACACTCTTAAGATCAGTTTAAATACATTGAAAGAGAATCAATTATATGCTAAACTCACAAATATCCCTTTTTGGATGGATCATATGAAGTTCTTGGGTCACATTATCTTGGATATAGAAGTGTAAGTAGACCTAGAGAAGGTGAGAGCTGTAGTTTCCTTAGAATATCCCGAGAATTTTATTGACATATAGAGTTTCCTGGGGACAACTAGTTACTACAAGAATTTTATAGAGGACTTATCACGCTTAGTAGTAACTTTGAAAGGCTTGAATAAGAAGGTTGTTATTTTTGTGTGGTCAGAATCTTGTGAGATAGACTTTCAAGAGGTGAAAGGGTGGCTGACATCAACAGTAGTCCTAATACTGGAAGAGCAGGGCCATAGTTACACGGTGTACTAGAATGCTTCAGATATTGGGATGGGGGTAGTGTAAATGATTGGTGATAGATTCATGGCATACGAGTCTCAGTGGCTGAGGCCTCACAAGAGAAATTACCATATGCACAATCTCAATTAGTTGCAGTTGTTCATGCATTGCATTATTGGAGGCTCTATTTATTTGTACTGTGTTTTGTGGTGTTTACGGACCACAAAAGCCTCCAGTATACATTTACACAGTGTGGTATGAATTTTATGTAGCGATGGTGGGTGGAGTACCTATAGTCCTTTAACATTGAACATGCCTAAATGCTTGGTAAGGGAAATGTAGTGGCTGATGCACTAAGTAGGAGGACTAAAATACAGGCAGTGAAATAGTCCAGTAACGAGTGGAAGCTTATGGCACTATTCTCTAAGATGCATCCAGAGGTTCACAGGGGAATACTTTTCTTTCATCCTTTTTTTACCTCTACCCTTCTAGACATAGTTAGGATGAGGTAGATTACGAATTTAGAAGGCCTAGATCTACGGGAAGTTGTTTCAAGTGAGGACCCTCCTCCTAGTTGGACAGTATCTAATGATGCACATCCATGGACATATCCTGGTTCCAATGGATATACATGAGGAGATAATGTAGTAGTTTCATGCTTCAGCTTGGGTAGTTCACCTTGGAGTCACCAAAAGGTATCGTGACTTGCAACGTCAGGACTAGTGTCTGGAAATGAAGAGAGAGGTGGATGGTTTTGTTACTAGTTGTTCCACCTGTCAGTAGGTGAAAGAGGAACATCAGTGAAGAGATCATCTTTACAACAGTTACTTATCCCTGAGTGTAAATGGGATTATATCATGATCTATTTCATTATGGGTTTTCTGAGTTTGTCTCGAGGTAATGTCGTTTTGTGGGTTGTTGTTGATAGGCTTATGAATGTCTCACACTTCTTTCTAATCAATGAGACCATCAGTGTTAATGATCATGGAATGTTTTACTTCTGAGAGGTGGTACAACTTCATGGGGTCCCTCACACTATCATTTCAGATAGGGATGCCCTATTTACGTCTCATTTATAGTAGAGTTTTTAGGGGGCAAAGGTACACATGTGCTTCTGAGAAAAACATACCACCCTCATATTGATAGCCAGTCAGAGCGTACGATACACATGCTTTGGGACATGTTGTGAGCATGCATCCTGGGTTTTTGGGTCTCTGGGAAGATTCACATTCCCCTAGTTAAGTTCATCTACAATAAAAGTTATCCCATGTGATGACTAGAGGCAGGAGAGGCATCATTACTGGGACCACGTCTCATGTAGAAGACTTCTATACAGGTCCAGTAGATTCAGAAGTATATGGTTACTACACATTTTCATCATAAATCATATGTCATTTTCCAAATATGACCTCCAATGTTAGAGCTTAGGGATGTGGGTTCTTATATTTTTTACTAAGGATGGGACACATGTGGACTAGGAGACAAGGTGAACTTTCTCTGAGATATATCGGTCTTTTTTGAGATCTTGGAGAGGTATTAATCCATGAACGACGTCTTCCATGTATCTCAGATGCACCACTATCACTCAGACCCGTCTCAAATTTTTCAGCATGAGGTGGTTGAGATTCAAGATGATGTACCCTTTTAGGAGAATCTGATTTGTATAGTTGACATGAGAAAGAAGTTTCTTCATGGACAGTTAGTTCATCTAGTATGGGTTCTACGGAAGGATGAATGTTTACTAGATGAGACGTGGTAGAGAGAGTCTGACGTACATACTCAGTGGTCAGTTTTGTTCTCATAGAAATCTTGACCACCCTTCATAGAGAAATTCAGTGATGAATTGCTATAAGGGGGAAGATTCTAAGAACTCGGGTATTCATATGAGGTAAAGATCCTTTTCTTTTCAGTTTAAATTTTTTTCCTTTATTTGAATCCTTAACTTGATCACAAGTGTTTTGGAGGTGTTTGGGGCTTGTTCGGAGGCTGGAACCATGTTTTGGGATGAAAATGACTTAGCGCACGGTTTGTGCATGACCTGTGCACGGTTAGTTTAAACGGTGAAAGAGATTTGAAATTGCGGGTTTTTGGGAAGAGAATATCCACACAGTTTGCGCACAGTTAGTTAAACCGTGCAGGGTAACAGAGTGAAGCATCCATCTTAGGCAGTAAGGTGCGAAAGGTTTCCGCACAGTTTGGTAAACCATGTTGGGAAACTATGCGACCCTACTGTGTGTGTGTTTTTAATTTTAAATCATAAATTCATTTTTTTAATCCCAATTGTATTTTATTCTCCCATAAACAGAACCCTCTTTTATGGAGCTCGTTTGAGGCTCCTAACATAGGATTTTAGCCATACTCTTCATCTGATTTCTATTTTGATCGCCAATCATCTCTATGGATCAACAACAACAATTCCTAGATTCCTTTTTAGTCATTCTTGATTCTTCGGAAAAACAATTTCACTATTTTGATTTAGGCTCATAAGCCCTAATATTCCATTCATTGTCCATTCTTCAGATTTCTTCTAGACCAAGACAAATCAATACTCGATAATGAACAAGCTATCTACTACTGAGGTGAGGTAAGTGGTCTATACTTTCTTTTGGATTTTTTTTTGTGTTTTTCAGGAATTCGACCAATATTCTATCCATTGGAATTTCCATATAGGTCTCATCTTTGAACAAGTATCTTTTAGTACCTATAGTTCGACCTTGTGAGGTTGACCATGGGTTCCGTTTAGGTTTGTTGGCACCCATTTCCCGTATCTAGGTCATCCATGGGGTGTACCTTTTGGGTATTACCAGTTTATGACTGTTTAAATCACCCAAGGGGTGTGTGCTCATTCATGCCTAGTTTTAGGAATCATGTTAATTCTTTGATATCTTGAGTATCTTATTAAGAGATTTGATGCCTCCTTGCATATTGATATCTTGTGACACCTTACCTATTTTGATAGCTTGTGTTAAATTAAATGTGTGTATATGGGTTGGTATACCTATATATAAATGTATAATGGAATTTTAAATGGATTATATGGGAGGGTATACCCATATAATTTTAGTAAATGGTTTTCACGAGTCAGTATACTGCTATGTTGTGCTTGTTGATGTGATTGGGTATACTCACATGTTTATGAATGTTTAATTTGAATGAATTAATTCTTGATTGAATGGTTTTATAGATGCCATGGACTTCTCTCCATGAATATGGAAGAACAATGTGGACACCTTGGGTTGACTCTACCCCTTGGTTCATGATTCTGTAGGATGCCTCAGGTCTTTCTACTATGTGAATTCAAATTTCTTAGGATCACATTGGAATTTCTATTCCTATGCTCCTAGGACCCCAACTAATGCCTAACTGAGTTTCCAATAGGGATTCCCATGAGACTTGATGGGATGCCTTAGACATGCTCATTTGATCCAGCCCTATGTGGTCTAGAATTAATTTCATAGATTCCTTGGTCTAATAACACGTTGAATATGACCCTTGTAGTCTACACATCATTATACATCATGGTCGTGGGATATTTTTCTTCACTATACAACATGGTTATAGGATAATTGACTTCTATATATAGTGTGGTTGTGGATTTCTTGATTCAAATGGATGTATGATGCGGCTATGTGACTTTATTGTTTACTTGTTATAGGTACATTTTGGTAGCCTTGAGGGCTTGGTGGTTTTATATGTTACATTAGACTTATTCCATGGGCATACACACTTACCTACCCATTTTTTACACTTGATAACACTTTATAGAATTTTTGTTAGAACTATATAAACCTAGGTAGTTTCCTATTGGGATGTTTATCTCACACCCTATTTGGGCCTCTTTGGGGACCCAAACAGATTATATGGTTTCCAGTGATGATAGGGGAAAGTTCCATAGTACTGGTTATTGATTGGGGATTTGGAGTAGGGGATCATAGGACCACGATATGTATTGTGATGTTGGGTTACCTTTTTTTATTTTTTTCGTCTTGGGATACTTGTATTGTACTATATTGCCATGTACTATTTTGGATGCTTTCTAGATACTTATACAATCGAAAACATTTTTGTATATGAGACACTTCTTGTTATTGACATACATTTTTGTCCTATCTTACTTTTAGTAGATGAGTGGTTATTTTGGTTCTTTATTTACTGTAAGTTTGACTTCCACTATGATAATTTGGTATTGTTGTCATAGTCTCCCCATTGACTCACCTATGCACACACTTCTAGTTGGTGGCCTCTGGTATTTGGGGAGATGCGTTTGAGGCCATGTGACCAACTTGGCTCAGGGTACTATTTTCGGGTGGCATATGAGTTCAGGACATTATATTGGGATTAATTTTGAATACTTTTAATGAGTTTTATATATATCAAGTCCTCTATTTTTTATGTGCAAAATATTATTTGATGAAAATATTCTCTTTAGATGGATATAATTTTAATGGTATGGATAAATTTAGTGTTCATATGATCTCTGATATTTTATGTAGTTATGGGTTGTGGTAATTTGGGAACATGTATTTTATCAGAATTTGATTGAGTGAGTAATGTCATCATAGAATAATACCACTATAATTCTTGAATGCGTTAAAAGAAAAAGTAAAAAATAATGCCTTGAGATTTTATTTGACCAATATAGGTTAAATAGGAAAATTAAATTTTATTAAGGAATTTTGGTGATCAACAAAAATGACAAGAATATCTTGTATATTATATGATTTTGGTTTATACTTTATAGATAGAGACATTAAGGGTCATTGATGTTAATTGATGATAAATTTTATTACTATATTGGATGTATATGTGATCCAATATTTCAAATTTTTGGCTTTTAAGATTATTTTTGAAATTTTGAGGAATTTATAATGATATTTATTTATTGAATGTTATATGATGAACATTGGGTGTTAAATTTTGGGGAAAAATATTTTCTCACTATCGAATGTTTTTTTTGAGAATTATCATATAATAATGAATTTGGTTTTGGGTATTAGATCAGATAAAAATATAGATTACCTTTTTTAGATTATGTGATTATTTAGAATTGGATTCTAGTGTTTTAGTTATGAAAAAAAGAATCCATAATCATACATTGAAAAAATGAGTTTGTGGTAGAGATTAATTAAATTATGGAACTTTAGTATTTATGTAATTATATTTCTTTTTTATTATAGAAAATTAATGAATTCCATAACTCTAGAAAAATGATAATTAAAAAAATTCATGTGTTTACTTTTCTTATTGAGAAATTAATGTCTTCATAACCTATCAATGATTTATGGTTTGTTGGTGGATATATTTATTATCACCATGTTCTATATCACTATTTATAGTCAATTATAGTTATTTTTCACTTCCATGTCCATTTTTTCTTATCTATAAAGATAATATGTGTTACCTTTGATGATCATTGTAAATTATCTTCTCTATAATTAAGGGGAATTTTTAGTAATTACTATGTGGGATATCATCAAATGTGTTTTGGATAGAAAAAGCCTAGTTACCAACTAAAAAAATAAAATTCATTGGATAAAATATCTATAGGGGTGGGAGAATATAATGACCCGTGTACTTATAAAATAATTTCTTTTCATTGTGGAATTAAATATTTAAATCCATTATAAATTTGCAATGAAATAAGTGATATTTATAGTCAATAAAAAATCTTTACTAATATAATAGTAACTTCACCTATGATAGTGAAAATAAAATTTAGTTATAATATGGGTGAAAATATGATTTATTTATTTCACTGAATAAGAAAATAAATTTCTTATAACAAAAAATTAAGTGTTGGTGTTTTTGTAAGTCATATATATTTAATTACAATTTTAGGATTAATTTAATAATTTAAAATAAAAATTATTATCAAAAAATATATTCATAAATCAATATTTTATTTACTTATGATTATAAGATAATTTTATGCGACCTTAATAATGTTTTCAATGTGATATAAAATTGGTTATTGTTTTCAAATATTTATTTTTTTGAATATATTTTTATTTTAATTTAAAATTAAATTTCACATATTTAGAAAATTATTCCCATAAAATTGACATCATTTTTAAATTATAGAAATTTAAATATTATTAGGGTAAATTTTTTGTATTTTTTTGAAATATTTGAATTCTCGGGGAATAGTGAAAATGGTAATTTACGGTATATATACATGATAAGTTAAATACACTATTACATGAGTAATTGATAATGTAATCAACATAATATCAGACTACCCTTTGTGATCTTAATATATTTAGTGATAATTCTCAATTTATTCATAGTCTTGGGAAAAAATAATAATCTAATGAATATAAAAATGAGAAAACAGCTATCTCCTCCACTATTAATACCACCCCTCGTATAACGACCCATACTTTACATACATTGTTAATACTTCAAAATTGAAGTACACTTATTACAACATATGACAAAACCACAAAGGACCGTATAGGTATAGTGTCTTTAGAAACTGGGAAACATAAACAACTGGTTCATAAATCTTCTACAGTATCTCCCATTTATTTCATCATATCTAGGGTCCCTTTTAGAATATTCTACTTAATATCCATCTTCCTGACCTGGGGAAAAGAAAACATAAAAGGGTGAGCTCAAATTATCAGCAAGGGAAAATAAAGGAAATAAAAATCATATCATATCTTTTTGAAAATCATAACCTACAAAAGAGATCATAATATCTTAACATGGAACAAATCATAGAAGTGAAAATGAGATCCCCATAATCATAACATGAAACTTGAAACTTTGTGGCATGCACACATAATCATGGAAAAACATTTCTTGTTAGTCATGACTCATTGCCAAGATTATCTTAGTGGACAAAGTCCCTTTCTAAACCGAGTCACCCTCGTTCCAGTCCTGTTTCACTGAACCGGTATAACCTACCGTTCCAGCCATGTCTATCTCATGAGATATAAAATCTTTACCCAATGCATTGGATGGAGATATAGGTCCCACCCATCTTATAATTAATCCTTTCTTATGTGTTCCACATAATCATAAACCATACATCATAGTGTAACCCATGTAATAAAAATGGAATTCTTAAACAACATGACATCATAAAACAATTCATATAAGATAAAGGAATTCATAAAAATAATTCCATCACAACATAATCAAATCAATGTAATAATAGGGATAAAAACATAACCCTTTATTATCTTAGATGGAAAATAATTTTGATAAAACACTTGAACTCCATTCTTGAGGGAAATATCCTTTCTTCTTCAAAAACATTTTTCCTTTCTTAAAATTTCATACAACTTTAAACTAAAAGAAGTTGATTAAAAAGAAACTTGAAAACTTGTAAAGGATGCTTCTTGGAAATAATGTTTTTAAAAATCCATTCATGCCATATAAGTTAAAAAAATCATTCTTCGTACCTTTGTCGGAAAAGTAAAAAAGTACCTCGTACGAAAAAAAACGACAAAAGATTCCTTTCATATTCTGTACTAAAAACTCACCGAAGGGTAAAATTGGATTTAAACTATTGAAAGTGTATGGAAACAATATTACATATTGAGGGAACATGGATGTGGATGATAAAATACACCCCAGTAAATACTTACGAATAAACAATCGCGGATAAAAATGAGATTGCTATATTTCCCTTACCTTAGGTCCGATTTTCTTTGTACGTGACCGAAGCTCCTGTATAATGGTTTAAATAATGTTATTGACTTATTCCATAATCATAAATATTGATATGATATCATATATGGTCATATTCTTAGCTTCTTGTTAGTAATATTTCATTGTTACTTGTTACTCGGGTCTTTATTGCCTTTTGTTCTTATGCGTGTTTTTCTGAATAAATTCTTATTCTTCTTTTATGGTTATAGATACCTTTTATCCATAATGGTATTAGTGTAACATATATCATATTTATTCATTAAATTCATTTATATAATTACTATGTAATGATGATCATGTAGAACGAGTCGCATCACATCGTGGAGACGGTATTCCGTACGTACGCACGAGTGATGATATCGTTCCTATGATCATGGAATTGTATTGGAGTATATGTATATTATTTCAGTATCAATATTACTTTATAATAATCATAAATAGTTATTCATTACACCATTATACCCATCCTTGTAAGGTGATGGTGGAAAATAGATTACACCACGGCATGGAGACGGTATTCCGTACGTACGCACGCGCGATGATTTCATTTTTCCGTAGGATGGATAGAAGGTGAATTAGGGTTGTTTCATATTTATAATAACATATCAGTATGTAAGTAATACTGATGTTATTACTTTATCATGAAACAACTAAATAAGAAGAAGTTGAAGAAGAAAGAAATTGAAAAGATCGGTAATGGATATTACCTCTTCTTTGGAACGCTTCTTTGAATCCTCCACTTAGGGAACTAAGATTGGTCTTTGAAGAAGACCAGGACCTCTAGGATTATTCTAGGGAAGTGTATAGGAGAAAATGGCAGGGTTTGGCCGAGCTTGAGTGCTCAAATTGGTGTGAGGAGGAGGGGGAGGAGGTGCCCTTTTATAAAGGAGGAGAAGGGCACCTTAAAAATATCTCAAAATATTATTTTATATTAAAGTCAAAATCGGTTTATAATGGTTCCAAAGGGTCTTATTTCGAAGCTAAATTTGGGATGGGTCGAAATCCTATCAACCAATAGGATTTAGACAAGTTTAGGTTATTATTTTAACCTTATCAATTAGATTTAACTCTAAGTTAAATAATTTAACTTTTACCGCGTCTTTTTGTTTTCTTACACTATATGGTTAATACACTTACTATAACATGCCAAAAGAACCCCAAATTGTTTATTATTAATATATATATCCTTATATAAGTCATTTGGCCGAACCTTAGATTTTTAGCAATAAAATAACAATTAATAATATAATATTTGATTTAAAAACTATTTTGTGTCAATTTTGACACTATTTGAAATATGATTTTTTTGAAAGTCATAACAGAATTATATGTTCGAACCAAGTTGATTAAATCAACAATAATATATCATAGTAACCTAGAAAATTAGTGTAATTCATAAAAAGTCTCAAATTACATTTATTTTGGTGTTTATAACATCAATTATGTCAATATTTCATTAATAAGATAATTACTGCATCATCATTGTGTCATAAATAAATTAAATTATTTAATTTCTAAAAATTATAAATAAAATACCATCATGTAGTAAATCTTTTTATCTTTCTTATTCATATTTATAGTCGAATTTATCTTATGTATAACTCCATATTAAAAATGATTTACTTATTAAACTTTGATTTTAACTATTTTAACCCTTCTTTAAATAAATTAATAATAAATGTCCTAATCTAATCCAAGTGGACCTAAATGTTCATATTTTATTCCTAAGTTTGTTTTTTGTCGAATTACACTTGTCCAATAGAATTAGGACATGTGTTAGGGTAATAATAATATCATTTTTACCCTTAATTACCCTATTTACTTTTAACCGTGGTAAAAAAAAGTAAAAAGTTACTATTCACCAAAAAATTATTTTCATCTCATTGAACCACATTTTATTCCTTGATATTAACCGTGTCTCTCGGATTTTCGAAATTCCATTCACAAAAGCGGTAAAATTAAGTTTTATGCATAATTCAGTTTTTAACCTACCACTTAGTGGTTTCACTATTCATCAAAAATTGAATGTTTTCAGAAAAATACCAAAATTTCACCCTAGGCTAATTTCGGTATTTCGAATCCAAAAATGAAGTCCATTTTGAAAGATAAAATTTATAAAATTTCAAAAAGTGGTTATTACTATTCATAAAGGCTAGTTTTAATAATATTTTAATAGCATATCGTTGTTTAGTAAAACTCAGTATTGCGTACGACGCAAGCTATCGAGGAAGGTTGCGGTTGCGTGTAAAGTAAGCCAAGCTAGTATGCAGTGAAAGATTCCTTTGATGATATATATATAAAAACAAAATATTACTCATAAAAATCTCGGGTGTTACATTCTACCCCCCTTAAAAAGAATTTCGCCCTCGAAATTCGTCACTTTGTAACAAACAGATGAGGATACTTCTCCCTCATCATATCCTCAAGATCCCACGTAGCTTCTTCTAATTGGTGGTTCCTCCATAAAACTTTCACCAATCGAGTGGTCTTGTTTCATAGGACTTTTTCGCTACGATCCAGAATCTCTATCGGTTGTTCTTCATAAGAAAGATCTTGCTCCAGCGGTATAACTTCTGAGCTGAGTACATGTGAAGGATCAGGTATGTACTTTCTCAGGAGAGATACATGGAACACATCGTGAACTTGAGAGAGATTCGGTGGAAGCGCCAATCGGTAAGCTACCTTTCCAACACGATCCAGTATTTCGAAAGGACTGATATATCTAGGGCTCAACTTCCCCTTCTTTCCAAATCTCATAACCCTCTTCCAGGGAGATATTCGTAAGAACACTTTATCACCCACTTCAAACTCTAGGTCTTTTCTTCAGTTGTCGGCATAACTTTTCTGTCGACTCTGAGCTGCTCTTATGTGTTGTTGAATAGATCTGACCTTTTCTGCCATTTCATCTACGAGATCAGGTCCTAATAGCTTTCTTTCCCCAACTTCATCCCAGCATGTTGGAGTCCTGCATTTCTTTCCATAGAGAGCTTCATAAGGAGCCATCTGAATACTGGTGTGAAAGCTATTATTATAAGATAATTCCACCAAAGGTAGGTGTTGATCCCAACCTCCTTTGTAATCCATAGAGCAAGCTCTCAACATATCTTCTAGGGTTTGAATTGTTCTCTCAGACTGACTGTCTGTCTGAGGATGATAAGCAGTGCTGAAACTCAACTCTGTATCCAGAGTATGCTGAAGACTTCACCAGAACTTCGAGGTAAATCTCGGATCCCGATCAGATATAATAGAAAGTGGTACTCCATGCAATCTTACCACTTCCTTTACATATATCCTGGCAAGCTGATCCAGAGAGAAATCCTCTCTAATAGCAATGAAGTGTGCAGACTTTGTAAGACGATCAACTAGGACCCAGATAACATTATTGCCTTTGGATGTTTTAGGAAGTCCTGTGACAAAGTCCATAGTGATGTTTTCCCATTTCCATTCGGGTATAGGTAATGGTTGTAACATCCCCTTAGACTTCTGTCTCTCAGCTTTAACTTGTTGACAAACCAAGCATCGAGAGACATATTCAGCAACATCTCTTTTCATGCCATCCCACCAGAAGTACTCTTTCAGGTCCCTATATATCTTCGTGCTTCCAGGATGAATAGAGAATGAAGAACTATGAGCCTCATCCAGCAGCTCCTTCTTTAATTCGGGGATGGGAGGAACACAAACCCGATTCCTGAACTTTATTATCCCATCACAATCAAGGTTGAATTCAGGAACATTTCTCACCTTCTTTTGTAACTCGACATCTTCTTTCTGTGCCTCTTTAATCTTCACATGTATAGATGGTTGAACATTCATTTGAGAAAGATAAGATTTTTCCCCTTCCATTATAATTCCAAGATCCATCCTTTGTAAATCCATAAATATTGGATCTTTTGTGATCCTCATCATGGATAAACAATCATGGTCTTGTCGACTTAATGCATCTGCCACCTTGTTTTCTTTCCCCGGGTGGTAATGGATTGAGCAGTCATAATCCTTAATCAGCTCCAACCATCTTCTTTGACGCATATTCAGCTCCTTTTGTGTGAAAATATACTTTAAACTTTTATGATCAGTATAAATATCACACCTTTCACCATAAAGGTAATGCCTCCAAATCTTTAATTCAAAGATTACCACAGCCAACTCCAAATCATGTGTTGGGTAATTTTGCTCATGGATTTTCAACTGTCGTGAGGAATAAGCTATCACAATATAATTTTGCATAAGAACACACTCCAATCCCTTCTTGGATGCATCACTGTAGATCACAAACCTTTCTCCACTACAAGGCAGTGTGAGCACAGGTGCATTGGATAACCTTCTTTTCAACTCCTTGAAATTCTCTTCACATTCCTCTGTCCAAACAAACTTAACTCCTTTCCGAGTCAACTTGGTGAGTGGATTAGATAATCATGAAAAATCCTTTACAAAACGTCGATAATATCCAGCCAAACCAAGAAAACTTCGGATCTCAGTTACTGTTGTTGGTCTTGACCATCTTTTGATAACCTCTGTTTTTGCTGGATCCACAGATATTCCCTCTTTTGAGATTATGTGACCCAAAAATGCAACTTTTTGAAGCCAAAATTCACACTTGGTAAATTTGGCATAAAGCTTCTCCTTTCTCAGGGTCTTCAATATAATTCTCAAGTGATCTTCATGCTCTTCCTTGCTCTTTGAATAGACAAGAGTATTGTCTATAAAGACTACCACAAATTGATCAAGATAGTCTCTAAAGACTCTATTCATTAGATCCATGAAGATAGCAGGGGCATTAGTAAGACCAAATGGCATCACTATAAATTCATAGTGTCCATACCTTGTACGGAAAGCCATCTTTGGTATATCCTCCCTTTTGACCCTTAATTGATGATACCATGAACGAAGATCAATCTTGGAAAAGTATTGAGCTCCGCGTAGTTGGTCAAATAAGTCATCAATGCGTGAGAGAGGATATTTGTTCTTGATAGTGATCTTGTTAAGTTCTCGATAATCAATGCAGAGTCTCATTGATCCATCTTTCTTCTTAACAAATAGAACAGGTGCTCCCCAAGGTGACGCACTAGGGCGTATGAATCCCTTATCAAGATTCTCTTGGAGTTTCTTCTTCAATTCCTGCAACTCAATTGGGGCCATTCTATAAGGTGTCTTTGAAATAGGCAAAGCACCCGATACGAGTTCTATTGAAAACTCAACTTCACGATTTGGTGGAAGACCCGGTAATTCCTCCGGAAAGACATCATCAAACTCCCGTACGATGGGCATATTCTTAATTGTGAGTTTCTCACCAACCATTTGAGATAAATAACCTTCATTTAGTGGAATCAAGACCCATAAGATGGAAGAAATTTCCACTGGAAGGTTATATTCATCCTTGCATCGATAGACGATCGTAGATTGATCTGGAATATGAAATGTGACTTCCCTTCTTTGGCAATTGATATGAGCTCCGTATAAAGAAAGCCAATCCATGCCAAGAATCACATCAAATTCCACTATAGGAAGGATCACAAGATTTACAGGAATCACTTTCCCACAAACTTCGATCGGAGAAGAATTATAAACTTTTGATGCGATTGATGTTCCATTAGGTGTTGTCACAGCTAACTCAACATCTAATTTTTGAGGTAATACGGTGATACCCTTAGAAAAGTCTTCAGAAATAAAAGAGTGGGTGGATCCAGAATCAAATAAAACATTTGCTACTTTAGAGTGGATGGTAAGTGTACCTTTCACCACATCGTTATCGTACTCCACATCGCTGATAGAAATTGCATGTGACTTTCCTTTGTCTTTAGACTTAAGAGTTTGTTGACGTCGACCATCATCATCAACCCTTGGATTTGGGCATTGATTGGCATAATGCCCCATCTCCTTGCACTCGAAACATTGAAGTGTAGTAGGTTCATTCTGTGTATCCCTTCCTTTGTTTGCATCATTAGACATCTTCTTCCCATCATCACGGCATTCAAATTCCTGATGACCTTCCTTTCCACATTTGAAACATTTACTTGTCGCTTTAAAACAACTCCCTCCATGTTTCTTTCCACACTTTGAGCATAAGGGAAAGCTCATCTTCTTTTCAGTGTGCTCTTTATATTTTCCTTTAAATTCCATTTTCCTCTTCTTATCAAACCCATATGACTGATGGGTTACTCCAATCTCCATCTCGACTTTGAGAGCACATCGAACGATTTCCTCATAGCTATTTAAGTCCCTTATGGATAACTCCCTTCGAAGACTTGGTTTTAAGCCACTAAAGAATCGATCGATCTTACTCTCAGGTTGGATAATAATACCAGAAGCGTACCTTGCAAGTCTTGTAAAATTTTCTTCATAGGTACCAACAGATTCATCATCCCTTTGCTTCAGTTCAAGAAACTCTTTCTCCATCTTTGTTCGGAGAATACGATGGAATTACTTATTAAAAAATAAGTTCTTGAACTCGTCCCATTCCATAGACTCAATTTCATCCCTTTGCCTCGTATTCTTAATAAGATTCCACCATTGATCAGCATCTCCTTCTAAACGATACACTGCTAGGATGAATTTATCATGTTCAGAACATTGAAGAACTGAAAATATCTTTTCAGTAGTACTAATCCATTGTTCAGCAACTAATGGATCAGTAGACCCACTGAAAGAAGGTGGACGCTGCCTCATGAAGGATTCAACAGAATGTTGATCCTTCCTTTGCTTGTTTGGAAGTCCTGCATGATTCGTAGCTTGAGAAAGTTGTGTGAGTATGGATACAAGATTTTGCATTCCAGCTCCCATATCGTTTGGTTGCTCAGGGGGACAATCATTGCATTTCCCATCGCATTCCGCATTAACACGGTTCCTTCGGGTTCCATCCATTGACTAAAACCAAAAAGAATAGTGTGAGAAACACTAATTATAATAGGAAAACCACATAATTCAAGAATAAAATTTTCACGCTTAAGGTCTTATCCTAGGTTATTCCTGGCCATTTCTAAAACACTAAGATTGTGTTCTATGCTTAGACTTATCCTTAGGGTTCTTACTAAGGCTTTCACATCCAAGTTTCCAAAGGTTGACTATACCTTTCCTCTGATACCAACTATAACGACCCATACTTTACATACATTGTTAATACTTCAAAATTGAAGTACACTTATTACAACATATGACAAAACCACAAAGGACCGTATAGGTATAGTGTCTTTAGAAACTGGGAAACATAAACAACTGATTCATAAATCTTCTACAGTATCTCCCATTTATTTCATCATATCTAGGGTCCCTTTTAGCATATTCTACTTAATATCCATCTTCCTGACCTGGGGAAAAGAAAACATAAAAGGGTGAGCTCAAATGCTCAGCATGGGAAAATAAAGGAAATAAAAATCATATCATATCTTTTTGAAAATCATAACCTGCAAAAGAGATCATAATATCTTAACATGGAACAAATCATAGAAGTGAAAATGGGATCCCCATAATCATAACATGAAACTTGAAACTTTGTGGCATGCACACATAATCATGGAAAATCATTTCTTGTTAGTCATGACTCATTGCCAAGACTATCTTAGTGGACAAAGTCCCTTTCTGAACCGAGTCACCCTCGTTCCAGTCCTGTTTCACTGAACCGGTATAACCTACCGTTCCATCCATGTCAATCTCATGAGATATAAAATATTTATCCAATGCATTGGAGGGAGATATAGGTCCCACCAATCTTATAATGAATCCTTTCATATGTGTGCCACATAATCATAAACCATACATCATAGCGTAACCCATGTAATAAAAATGGAATTCTTAAAAAACATGACATCATAAAACAATTCATATAAGATAAAGGAATTCATAAAAATAATTCCATCAAAACATAATCAAATCAATTTAATAATAGGGATAAAAACATAACCCTTTATTATCTTAGATGGAAAATAATTTTGATAAAACACTTGAACTCCATTCTTGAGGGAAATATCCTTTCTTCTTCAAAAACATTTTTCCTTTCTTAAAATTTCATACAACTTTAAACTAAAAGAAGTTTATTAAAAATAAACATGAAAACTTGTAAAGGAAGCTTCTTGGAAATAATGTTTTTAAAAATCCATTCATTCCATATAAGTTAAAAAAAATATTCTTCGTACCTTTGTCGGAAAAGTCAAAAAGTACCTCGTACGAAAAAAAACGACAAAAGATTCCTTTCATATTCTGTACTAAAAACTCACCGAAGGGTAAAATTGGATTTAAACTATTTTAAGTGGATGGAAACAATATTTCATATTGATGGAACATGGATGTGGATGATAAAATACACCCCAGTAAATACTTACGAATAAACAATCTCGGATAAAAATGAGATTGTGATATTTCCCTTACCTTAGGTCCGATTTGCTTTGTACGTGTCCGAAGCTCCTGTATAATGGTTTAAATAATTTTATTGACTTATTCCAGAATCATACATATTGATATGATATCATATATGGTCATATTCTTAGCTTCGTGTTAGTAATATTTCATTGTTACTTGTTACTCGGGTCTTTATTGCCTTTTGTTCTTATGCGTGTTTTGCCGAATAAATTCTTATTCTTCTTTTAAGGTTATAGAAAACTTATATCCAGAATGGTATTAGTGTAAAATATATCATATTTATTCATTCAATTCATTTATATAATTACTATGTAATGATGATCGTGTAGAACGAGTCGCATCACATCGTGGAGACGGTATTCCGTACGTACGCACGAGTGATGATATCGTTCCTATGATCATGGAATTGTATTGGAGTATATGTATATTATTTCAGTATCAATATTACATTATAATATTCATAAATAGTTATTCATTACACCATTATACCCATCCTTGTAAGGTGATGGTGGAAAATAGATTACACCACGACGTGGAGACGGTATTCCGTACGTACGCACGCGCGGTGATTTCATTTTTCCGTAGGATGGATAGAAGGTGAATTAGGGTTGTTTCATATTTATAATAACATATCAGTATGTAAGTAATACTTATGTTATTACTTTATCATGAAACAACTAAAGAAGAAGAAGTTTAAGAAGAAATAAATTGAAAAGATCGGTAATGGATATTACCTCTTCTTTGGAACGCTTCTTTGAATCCTCCACTTAGGGAACTAAGATTGGTCTTTGAAGAAGACCAGGACCTCTAGGATTATTCTAGGGAAGTGTATAGGAGAAAATGTCAGGGGTTGGCCGAGCTTTAGTGCTCAAATTGGTGTGAGGAGGAGGGGGAGGAGGTGCCCTTTTATAAGGGAGGAGAGGGGCACCTTAGGAATATCTCAAAATATTATTTTATATTAAAGTCAAAATCGGTTTATAATGGTTCCAAAGGGTCTTATTTCGAAGCTAAAGTGGGGATGGGTCTAAATCCTATCAACCAATAGGATTTAGAGAAGTTTAGGTTTTTATTTTAACCTTATCAATTAGATTTAACTCTAAGTTAAATAATTTAACTTTTACCGTGTCTTTTTGTTTTCTTACACTATATGGTTAATACACTTACTATAACATGCAAAACGAACCCCAAATTTTTTATTATTAATATATATATCCTTATCTAAGTCATTTGGCCGAACCTTAGATTTTTAGGAATAAAATAACAATTAATAATATAATATTTGATTTAAAAACTATATTGTGTCAATTTTGAAACTATTTGATATATGATTTTTGTGAAAGTCATAACAGAATTATATGTTCGAACCAAGTTGATTAAATCAACACTAATATATCATATTAACCTAGAAAATTAGTGTAATTCATAAAGAGTCTCAAATTACATTTATTTTGGTGTTTATAACATCAATTATGTCAATATTTCATTAATAAGATAATTACTGCATCATCATTGTGTCATAAATAAATTAAATTATTTAATGTCTAAAAATTATAAATAAAATACCATCATGTAGGAAATCTTTTTATCTTTCTAATGAATTTTTATAGTCGAATTTATCTTATGTATAACCCCATATTAAAAATGATTTACTTATTAAACTTTGATTTTAACTATTTTAACCCTTGTTTAAATAAATTAATAATAAATGTCCTAATCTAATCCATGTGGACCTAAATGGTCATACTTTATTCCTAAGTTTGTTTTTGGTCTAATTACACTTGTCCAATAGAATTAGGAAATGTGTTAGGGTAATAATAATATCATTTTTACCCTTAATTACCCTATTTACTTTTAACCGTGGTAAAAAAAGTAAAAAGTTATTATTCACCAAAAAATTATTTTCATCTCATTGAACCACATTTTAGTCCTTGATATTAACCGTGTCTCTCGGACTTTCAAAATTCCATTCACAGAAGTGGTAAAATTATGTTTTATGAAAAATTCAGTTTTTAACCTACCACTTAGTGGTTTCACTATTAATCAAAAATTGAATGTTTTCAGAAAAATACCAAAATTTCACCCTAGGATAATTTCGGTATTCCGAATCCAAAAATGAAGTCCATTTTGAAAGATAAAATTTATAAAATTTCAAAAAGTGGTTAATACTATTCATAACAACTAGTTTTAATAATATTTTAATAGCATATCGTTGTTTAGTGAAACTCAGTATTGCGTACGACGCAAGCTATCGAGGAAGGTCGTGGTTGCGTGTAAAGTAAGCCAAGCTAGTATGTAGTGAAAGATTCCTTTGATGATATATATATAAAAACAAAATATTACTCATAAAAATCTCGGGTGTTACACCTTGTCACCTCAAGTAATCACAACTTCCATGAATTGGAACATGTAAAAATTATGATCAAATATATAACCAAGATAATTAACCACATCCAATAGGATATGGTCTCAAAAAAATATAAATCCTAGGTTTCTTAAGGATGTTCTCGGAGGGGAGAATTTAAGAGGTAAAATACACTTTCTTTTTATTTTAATTTCATTTAATTTCTATTTCGTTTCAAATTATCTTTTCACATACTCTATAAAAATGTGCATGATAAATCTATTATATTTTATATATTGTATTTATATCATATTAATGGAGGATCCACCATCAAACACCATTCTCTCTTTATTTTATGTTAAAAATTAAATCATCGCTCGTGATGTGTCAATTTTATAATATCGTAGAAGATGTGATTTCATTTTTCTTAAATGCCTTCATTCCTATTAAGTAAACCACTATAATGGTTGTTACATAATTTAAAATTTATTTTATAACCATTTTTTTATTTTTTTCAAAACAAATATTTAAATAATACTAAATGATAACACAAATTGGGTACGTTGTGATCTAAATCTGCCAAAAATAAACCAATTATTATCATTAACTACTTATCTAATGATTAATCCTAATTAAATTTATATAAATAATATATTTCACCATATAAACCTATATATGTTATTTAATAACATATATTTTCAAATCTGTAATGCTATTCTCATTTTACATAATTTTCCATACATATATACAGGTAAACCAAGCATGAAAACAGAGTAATCAAACACACCCAAACGATAAAATTCTATCTTATAACTCATAAAAAGGACATAAATGAACTTAAAAAAATTATAATAAATAATATTAATGAATAAAATGTAATAAATTAATTAAATAATATATTTAAATTTATTATATAGGATATTAAGTTCTAGTTCATAACACTTTCGAACAAAAGTTAAGGGATTCTCTCTGAAACCACATTTTCCTTAGGGTTTCACATTATCTCTCATTAACCTAGTGTAACACATTTTTTATTTAATTATTATAAATTATATTTATATTTTTTAAAATAATGTATATAGATAATTTAATCCTTATTTTTTGGGGATATAAATTTTTAAAAAGGTTCCCTTCACAATTTTTCTCGATAAGAAAGCCTCATTCAAGGAAACTTTCAGATGTCTCACCCATTTTCATGTTCCCTTCATAATATATTTTTTGAAAATATTACTTGTAAAAAATATGTTATTATTATATGAAAAACAATTCGAGTTGAGTTATATATTTTTCCATCCATTCGACAAGAAAATCCATACCGAACTGACCATAGAAACAACGAGAAGAATACACTAGGGACAATGGAAATATCAAAATATTATTAAAAAATTGGTGTAAATTTGTCATAACAAGATCATATATGTTATTAAAGATAATAATGTAGTTATTTAATATATTAATAACACTTATTAAACCATTATATTAGAGGTTTGAACATGTTTTATATAAAATGTACTCAAGGTAAGGGAATCATTAACAAAAAAATTGTTTTATAGGTTTTAAATATTTATTATACTAATTAATTATATTTAATGTTCATGATATCAAATGGATTTTATGAATGTACTTATATGGGTATTAATATTTTAGTATCTTTAATTTTTTTAAAAAAAGGGATATTTTTTAATTGTTATTTGAGGGACTTTTCTTTAAAAATCCACTTCTAAATTTATATTTTTACAAAATTCAAAAGGAATGATTTTATGATGGATTTATTTTTATTTTATGATAATTTTCTATTTTGTGGGATTATTTTATGATATAGGGTGGGAAATATATCTCCCTCCAATACATTGGGTATTTTTATGTCAAAGTTCGACCTAATGGTTACTACAAGTGTGACTGCGATGGTTACACCATAAGGTTTTCGTGAGGGTTACATCATAAGGTAAAAATTAGGGTGGCATTGTAAGGTATCCTTGAGGGATAAAAATTATATTTAATCTCTAAGGGTCACAAATCTTATGTAATTAATTCCCCATATTATTATTAGGTTTTTATTTATGTTTTCTTTGTTATGTGGAAATATCTTTTTTTCAAAAAGTTATTATATGATACTTTATGGGTGATAGGTATGTATCTATGAAATTTTATTCATAAGTATATATGCAAAAATGGAATAATGATTTATTTATAGCATTTAATGTTCCCTTACAATAATTTTGTGATAATCTCACATTTTCAAATGTCTTTCACTAGGTTTAAAAATGTGTATGGGAAAATAATAGTCCAAGATGAATGTTTATAACATCGTTCTTGAATAGAAATCATGTTTGTTATAACAAATTCTATTTTATTGGATAAATTGATACTCATTATAAGTATCCCTTCCTTATTTATTGGATTATTGTAGCACCCCTGGTTTGAGGAATGTGGCCTTTTTTATGCATTTTGATGTGTTTAAAGTGCATGGGATGTGTTGGGAAGAGGTTGGGAGAGTTTGGAATGGTTTTGGATGAGTTTTGAGGCCTTTAAAGGAGTGCACGGTTTGAGCACGGTTAGTGGAAACCGTATGGGTTCCCCATGAAACTGTACGGACCCTTGTTCTCGAGACAGTAGGCCTCGCACGGCCTGTCCATATTTTTCCAAACCTTACGAGGAAACTGTGTGGACCCTGGCTCTCGAGGAAGTGGTATACGCACGATTAGTGCAAGGTTTTCCAAACCGTGCGGGCTAACTGTACGACCACTTAATGTTAGGGTTATAAGTTCCAGGCTCACTCGAAATTTCCTCATTTCACTCCAAATCTTCTCCCACTCGAGACTCACTCGTTATTTTTAGTTCTCATGGGTTGGAGGGGCTCTGCCACAAATTTTGGAAGGATTTAGAAGGGGTTTCAAGGTGGATTCAAGGTGGTTTCTCCAGGTAAGTCTCTCCTCTTGGTTTCCTTGTATTTTCCTCTAGATCTATATACCTCTCCTTCTTGGTTTTCTAGATCTACACTTGTTGTGTGTAGATCTAGGGTTGGGGTTGCCTTGGATGTAAATTTTATGGCTTGTATGGTTAGGGAAGGTGATCTAGAGAGGTTTTGGTGGTGCATTCACCGGATTTGAGGCACGGTTGTTTGTTGGTCGATTTCTTAGGAACCCTAAAGGTAGGTGGCTTCTGTATCGACTCCACTTGGATAGAGTTAATGGTTTTGGTTACAATTAATTTGTTGTGCTTTGAATTAATTGTGAATTGTTATAAGAAATTGTTTGGAAATCCCTTGGTTGAGGTTTTGGGGATTTTTGGATAAGGGGGATTTACGGTGAAATTCTTTTCTTGTGAATTTTAAAACGGAGATTTTAAAATTGGTTAATGAGATTGATTTGGGAAAATGATTTACGTAAAGGGTTTTCAATAAAAGGTTTGTTTTATTGAAATGTCATTTGGCATGGAAAATGGTTTTCAGTAAATGGATAACGTATTGAAATGGATTGATATGCAATGGAACTTGGTTGATTGCATGATGTTTTGAACTTAGTGGGTTATATGCTTTGTTTGGAATGCTGTTTAGAAGTGGTGAGAAGTACCACTATAAAAAGGGTATGGATAGTGGATGTAAGGGCCACCCTCAAAGGATAAGTGGATGGAAGAGCCACTTTTTGTGAATGGGTGAACGGGTTGGATGGATGCTCCACCGTTTGGTTGTTTGGTTTTATTGGTTGTGTTGTTGTGCATTGCTTTGCAAGATGGAATTTTAGTGCTAGTGTGTAAATGATGATATGGCATGTGGCTTGTTTTTTTGGCTTTCCTTTGGTTTCTTGGGTTGGGTGTGATGGCTTTGTAAGAGAATGGTTGGCTTATGGTAATGGTTTCACTTGTGATTATTTTATATAAACTATTTTATATAAATATGCTAATGGTTTTATCCTAGTGACGTTTGTAGGGAGGTCATTTGGGGAAAACCTACTGAGTTTTAGTACTCACCCCCTGCTTTGGCACTATCGTGTCTTTGAAAATATTGTGTACTGTGACGTGGGAAAAGGTAAGGCATCAACCTCCTTTAGTGGTGAATTGTGATGTCTTGGTGTAGCTTGGAGCTTGGATCTTGGTGTGGAGGTATGGTGGTGTGATTGATCTTGGTGTTTTCTTGTTTAGTCTTCCGGATAGTACTCTGATGTTGTTTTTTTGGTTTGTGTTGACATGTGAGATCGTTATGGATTATCGGGTTGTCTTTGTTAATGTATGAGGTTGGTTGTTTTTTTCACATGCATCATATAGTTGTGGATTTTTTGGTTGGTTTTGTCTTAAAGGAAAATCGTTCCCCAATTTGTTATCGAAGACCTCAACATTTATTTGCAGCCTTTGGCGCCTTGGGAACGTCACTTAAGTCCAAGTAACCCTCATCGCCTCCTCAAGACAATGAGGAAGGGGCGGAGTGTTACAAGTGGTATCAGTTTGTTCGGTCCTTTGGAGTTGATTCTCAGATTTGGGGTTGACATTAGTTGTGGTATAATCCTTGAGTCGGAATGGTAGCAAGATGTAGGAATGTCGGAACTTGGAATGTAATGAATAAAAGAACGTAGCTAACCCTTTTATTCTGAAATTCAAGTTACTAGGGAGTTGGGTACATAAGTGTTTTGGAGACACTTATAGGCATTGGATATCTCATTGTTGTGGGTGTAGCCAATGATATGAGCATGACATGCATGGTAGAAATGAATTCCCACTAGGATGCATATTTCATTGTGGTATAATGATTTATGGGATGAATTGAGAAATGGATTTTATGTGAAACTTAATGTGAATAAATTTGGTATTTTAAAAATGGTTTGGTTTTCAAAATGGTGAAACATGGGAACTGTGAACTTATGGAAAGCCTTATTGTGATAGTGTTGTGTAATGTGATTTGAAATGGGATTTCGTGATATCTACGGAAGTGAGACTCATGGTTGTTTGTTTCTATTGATATAAATGGAACCGGGTAGGCGTCGTAGAGACAAACCGGAGGAGGCTGCTGAGAATGTGGTTGCACCTAATCCTCAGGTGAACCAGTAGCTAGTGCAGAGTATAGTGCAAACTTTTCAAGATGTGGGAAGTGGAAATAGAGTGGATGAACCAAGGCATGTGGAGCATGTTGTTAAGTTTCAAAAGTATAATCCACCCATCATCAGGGGTTATTCAGAGCCAGAAAGGGCATAAGCATGGTTGAATAGAATGAACAAGATCTTTGAGTTCTTGGGAATTCTGGTAGAGCTGAAAGTGAAGTTGGCCACGTATTTGTTGGAAGATCTTTCCCTTCAGTGGTGGGAGTTGGTAGTCCAAGCAGGGAAGGACTAGGGTATAATGTGGGAAGGTTTTGAGGAATTTTTTAACAAAAAATTCTACCCACATACATTTAGAATTAAGCGTACGAATGATTTCTTCAGTTTGAAGCAAGAGATTATGTCTGTGACGGAGTATGCAACTAAGTTTATGAACTTCGTGAGGTATGCACCTGAGGTGGAGGGTAGCACATTGTTGAAGGAAATGATCTTTGAAGTGGGGTTATGGAAAGAAATCCATTCAAAGATAGTGGTGCTGTGTATAGATGATTAAACAGAGATGTTGAATAGAACCTCAGTGGTAGAGCGGGATTTGTTGGGAGCTCCGGGCGGAGGAAGCATGGTGGTACCCATGGGGAATAGTGGGAACTCTAATGCTGGGTTCAAGAGAAGGAGGGACACTTATTCCCAGGGCAGGTGTATGGAATAGAATCCGATGACAGGATCAGTAAATCTTCCTCCGAAGCCCCAAATCAAACCGGGATGTTTTCAGTGTGGTTCGACGAGCCACATCAAGCAGGATTGTACGAAACAACCTTGAGCATGTCATAATTGTAAGTAGATGGGGGGGAATCAACAACATTATTTTCGGAATGCTCCAAGGTCGATTGTATGTGACACTCCTCAGGGATCACAAACATCGTATGATTCGACGGGACAGGGGCAGCAACATACCCCTCGTCAGCAGAGTAAAGTGGTTCATGGTGATTCTTGGAATACCACGACACCTCAGTAAACCAATAAAGAGTAGAGTGTGGCAATCAAACATGTGTTTGGATCTGAACAGGTTATGGTGGATGATCAGTCGGGACCATCCACGGTGCGAGGTATCATTCTTTTAAATTCTACTTTGATGGAAGTGTTGTTTGATACGGTTACTTCACACTCTTTTATTGCTGCACGTGTGGTTGATTTGCTGGGTTTAAGGGTAGAAATGATTCCCTTGGTTTTGAAACTTCAAACTCCTCTGGGTCAAAGAGAGTGTTGACATTTCTTGTGTATAGAATGTTGTATTGTTGTGGTCGAGGTTGAGATAGTGTAGAACTTCTCAATGCTTGAGATGGATGGGTATGATGTAATCCTGGGAATAGATTGGCTGGTGGATTTTAAGGCCCACATTGACTGTGATGCGGGGACAATGTCTTTTACGAAACACTATGGCATTAGACATCTCTTTAGAGGAGAGAAGCATGAAAGGCCGGGTGAAACAGGTTTGTTGGCACTAGAAGTGGATACATTATCGTATCAGTTGGCGGTTTTGTCATTGGAATCAGTAGAGGGTGTTGAGCAGAGTGTTCCTCCGGTAGTGGTGGAACTGTTCATGGATGTTTTTACTGATGAATTCTATGGGTTACCTCCCAAAAGAGAAGTGGAGTTTAAGATTGATCTCCTTTCAGGGACCAGTCATATCTCACTTCCATCTTATCGGATGGCACCAGCTGAATTGCGAGAATTGAAAACCAAGTTGGAAGAGTTAGAAAACAAAGGGTTTATCCGGCCTAGCACATCTCCGTGGGCAGCGCCAGTGTTGTTTGTGAAAAAGGCGGATGAAAATTTGAGGCTATGTATTGATTATTGTAGATTTAACAAAGTTATGATAAAGAATAGATATCCACATCCAAGAATTGATGATTTGTTCGACCAGTTGAGGGGAGCCCAGTGGTTCTCCATGATCGACCTGAGGTCAGGATATCTTCAATTGTGGACGAGGAAGGAGGATATTTCTAAAACAGCTTTCAGAAGTTGATATTTCCATTATGAATATGTGGTTATTCCCTTTGGTTTAACGAATACGCCAGCGGTGTTTATGGAATTGATGAATCAGATAATTCAGAGATATCTGGATTCATTTGTGGTGGTGTTTGTTGAAGATATTCTGGTCTATTCAAAGACAAGGGTGGAGGATGAGCAACACTTGGCGACAATACTGAGGATCTTGAGTGATCATCGATTGTATGCCAAATTGTCAAAATGTGACTTTTAGATACAGGAAGTTCATTTTCATGGCCATGTGATTTATGAAAAGGGTGTTTAAGTGGATCTAGAAAATATAGAGGCTGTTATCTCGTGGAAACCGCCAAAGAATGTTTTTGAGATATGGAGTTTTCTTGGTCTAGTTGGGTATTATCGGTGTTTTGTTCATGATTATTCATGTTTGTCTTTTCCAATGACAGCTTTGACAAGAAAAAATGTTTCATTCTAGTGAAATGAATAGTGTCAGCAGAGTTTCGAAGAGCTAAAGGGTCGTCTTACATCAACACCAATCTTGGTTTTGTGAGAATCAGGAAAAGGGTACGTGGTGTATTGCGATACATTGAGATCAGGGTTGGGGTACGTTCTCATGAAAGGGAATCATGTGGTTGCGTATGGCTCAGGGCAGTTGAGGGTGCATGAGAAGAACTACCCAACTCATGATTTGGAGTTGGCAGCAGTGGTCCATGCTTTTAAAGTGTGGCGTCATTATCTCTTCAGTGAGAAATTCACTGTATATACAGATCATAGGAGCTTGAAGAATGTTTTCTCACAAAGGTATTTTAACTTTAGGCAAAGGAGATGGATGAAATATCTCCAGATGTTTGATTTTGACTTGACGTACACACCAGGTAAGGGAAATTCAGTGGCAGATGCATTAAGTAGAAAATCATATGCTCAGGTGGTGAAACATGGCTCAGACCAGTGGCAGTTGATGTTGGTTATAGCTGATATGCGGTTGGAATGTGAGGACCAGGGCGATAGAACGATCTTCTTTCAGATTTTTTTTGATTCCTGACTTGGTTGACCTGGTTAGAGAGGCACAACTATCTGATTCTTAGTGTGGGACTGTGGGGTTGAGACTCAATGGTGGGGAGACCATTGAGGGTTGGAAACTGAATGGTGATTTAGTTTTGTGTTTTCAGAATCGGATGGTTGAACCAGTTGCTTGTCATGAGGATCTTATTAGGGTGTATCATTATTTTAGGTAGGATGTTCATCTTGGAATTCAGAAAATGTATAAAGGGATGAAGGCGAAGTTCTGGTGGGATGGTATAGAAAGAAATGTGGCTGAGTTTGTTTCGAGATGCTTGACTTTTCAACAGGTCAAGGAAGAGCATTAGAGGCTAGAAGGAATGTTGAAGTCTTTAACAATCCCTATTTGGAAGTGGGAGAAGATAATGATGGATTTTGTCACAGGTCTCCCAAGAATGGTCAAGAAGCACGATACCATTTGGGTGATAGTGGATTGGCTAACTAAGTCAGCCCATTTCATTCCGATTTGTGAATCTCACACGGTGGAGGATCTATCCAAAATCTATATCTTGGAGGTGGTAAAGAGGCATGGTGTCCTAGTTTCTATTGTATCAGATAGAGATCTGAGGGTTACATCTCGTTTCTGGAAATCCTTACAACAACCCCTTGGTACACAGTTGACGATGAGTACGGCGTATCACCCTCAGATGGATGGTCAGTCAGAGAGGATGATATAAACTCTGGAGGATATGTTTGGGGCTTGTGTCATGGAATTTGGTGGCTCATGGTAGGATCACTTGTCGTTGGTTGAGTTCTAATACAATAACAGTTATCAGGAATCCATACAGATGGCTCTATTTGAAGCATTGTATGGGCGACTGTGTCATTCTCCACTATGTTGGGTGGAAATGGGTGAGTCTTCGATGGTTGGACCGAGCCTTGTCCAGGAGACTATGGAGAAGATCATGTTGATCAGTAAGAGAATGGAGACGGCTTAGAGTCGTCAGAAATCGTATACAGATCATCGTCGATGGCCATTGTCGTTCCAGGTGAGTGATCATGCATTCTTAAGGATCTATCCTAGGTTGGGACATAGTCGGTTGGGAAGAAGGGAAAGCTATCTCCAAGGTATATTGGACCTTTTGAGGTTCTTGAGCGGGTTGGTGAGGTGGATTATTGTTTGGCTTTTCCACCACAGTTAAGTGTGGTGCACAATGTGTTTCATGTCTCGTAGTTGAAAAAGTATCAGTCGGATCATGACAAAGTGATTTGATGGGATCATGTTGAGCTAGAACCGGATGCTTTGTTGGTGTACATTCCAGTGCGGGTTGTGCATATGAAATAGAAAGTCTTGCATGGTAAAATAACCAGTTTAGTTCGTGTTTTGTGGCAACATGGTCAGATCCATGAGGAGACTTGGGAGCAGATGAAAGATATGGTCGAGCAGTGGCCTGAGCTCTTTCGGGAAATGGCGGGTTCACTACTTTCCAAGGATGGAAAGTCCAATGGGGGGAAGAATGTAGCACCCCTGGTTTGTGGTATGTTGCCTTTTTTATGCATTTTTATGTGTTTAAAGTGCATGGGATGAGTTGGGAAGAGGTTGGGAGAGTTTGGAATGGTTTTGGATGAGTTTGTAGGGCTTTAAAGGGGTGCACGGTTAGTGGAATCCAAGCGGGTTCCATAGGAAACCGTGTAGGCCCTTGTTCTCGAGACAGTAGGCCTCGCACAACCTGCGCACGGTTTTCCAAACTATGCAAGGAAACCATGCGGACCGTGGCTCTTGAGGCAGTGGCGTGCGCAGGGTTAGCGCACGGTTTTCCAAACCGTGCAGGCTAACCGTGCGGTGACATAAAGTTAGGGTTATAAGTTCCGAGCTCACTCAGGATTGCCTCATTTCACTCCAAATTTTCTCCCACTCGAGCCTCACTTGGTATTTTTGGTTCTAAAGGGTTGGAGGGGCTCTCCCACACATTTTGGAAAGATTTTGAAGGGTTTTCAAGGTGGATTCAAGGTGGTTTCTCCTGGGTAAGTCTCTCTTCTTGGTTTCCTTGTGTTTTCCTCTAGATCTACATCCGTCTCTTTATTGGTATTCTAGATCTACACTTTTTGTGTGTAGATCTAGGGTTGGGGTTGCCTTGGATGTTAATTTTAAGGCTTGTGATGGTTAGAGATGGTGATCTAGAGAGGTTTCGGTGGTGCGTTTGCCAGATTTGAGGCGCGGTTGTTCGTGGGTCGATTTCTTGGGAACCATAAAGGTATGTGGATTCTCTCTCGACTCCACATGGATAGAGCTAATGGTTTTGGTTAAAATTAATTTGTTTTGCTTCGAATTAATTGTGAATTGCTATGAGAATTTTTTTGGAAATCCCTTTGTTGAGGTTTTGGGGATTTTTTATAAAAAGGGTTTTATGGTGCAATGTTTTTCTTGTGAATTTTAAAACAGAGATTTTAAAATGGTTTGATGAGATTGATTTGGGAAAATGATTGATGGAATGGATTTTCAATAAAAGGATTGTTTTATTGAAATGTTATTTGGCATGGAAAATGGTTTTCAATAAATGAATAATTTATTGAAATGGATTGATATGCAATGGAACTTGGTTGATTACATGATGTTGTGACCTTAGTGGGTTATATTCTTGGATTGGTTTGTTTGGAATGTTGTTTAGAACTGGAGAGAAGTACCACTATAAAAAGGGGATGGATAGTGGATGGAAGGGCCACCATCAAAGGATAAGTGGACGAAAGAGACACTAGTTGTGAATGGGTGAACAGGTTGGATGGAAGCTCCACTGTTTGGTTGTTTGGTTGTCTTGGTAGTATTGTTGTGCATCGATTTTCAAGATGGAATTGTGGTGCTAGTGTGTAAATGATGATATGTCTTGTGGCATGTTCGGTTGGCATTCCATTGGTTTCTTGGGTTAGGTGTGATGGCTTGGTAAGAGAATGGTTGTCTTATGGTAATGGTTGCACTTGTGATTATTTTATATAAACTGTTTTATACAAATGTGCTAATGGTTTTATCCTAGTGGTGTGTGTAGGGAAGTCATTTGGGGAAAACCTACTGAGTTTTTTTACTCACCCCCTACTTTGGCACTGCGGTTTCTTTGCAGATGTTGTGTACCGTGACATGGTAAAAGGTAAGGCATGAACCTCCTTTAGAGGTGTGTTGTGATGTCTTGGTGGAGCTTGGATCTTGGAGCTTGGTGTGGAGCTATGGTGGTGTCATGGATCGTGGTGTTTTCTTGTTTGGTCTTCCGCATATTACTATGATGTTGTTTTTTTGGGGTTGTGTTGACATGTGAGATCGTTATGGATTATCTGGTTGTCTTTGCTAATGTATGAGGTTGGTTGTTTTATTGACATGCATCATATAGTTGTGGATTGTTGGGTTGTTTTTGTCTTAAGGGAAAATCGTTTCCCAATTTTTTCTCGGAGCCCTCAGCATTTATTTCCAGCCTTTGGTGCCTTGGGAATATCTCTTAAGGCCAAGTAACCCTCAATGCCTCCTCAATCCAATGAGGAAGGGGCGGGGTGTAACAATTATCATGTATTAATGAATTGTAATATTCTAAAACATTAACCTAAAATATCATTGGGTGCTGAAGAATAATAATTATATTCTAAATTCAAAAGACTATATAACAAATAAGGTCATATCCTTATATAAACCATTCCTAGAATGAATATGAATGGCATGAATAAAATATATCCCTTGTGTAGTATTTTTTAAATAATAGGTTGTTTTTATTTATGAATAGAAATACCATAAAAGGATCTTTAAAAACATTCTTGGGGAAAATATCCTCTTCATTTTGAAGATGTCATTAAAAAAAAGTTTATATAAAATTAGGAAATAATTTTTGTTTAAAATAATTTTTTAAACTAATAAAAGACGTTTTAAAAAATTGATTGGTCATTAATCATGGAATTTTTTTCATTTTGATTACATTAAAACAATGATTCCTTTTACATGTTCGGTAAAATCCAAATATTCATCATTTGGAAAAAAATAGGAAGTTTCCTTTAAATAATTATTTTAAATGTAAAACCTGGGTAACAATTTATTTTAAAAATAGTATTTTAATAAAATAATATTTTTTAAATCATTTACATAAATCATGGTTTGGGAATAAAATTGATTTCCAACTGAATAGATAAATAAGGTTAGATTTATTAAAAACATTTTTTGAATTATTTTAATTACCAATGAGTGTATAAAATGTAAAATTACATTAAAATTTCATTAATAAAAGTAAGATTAAAAAATTCTATGGGTTTATTAGAAAATGATCAAATAAATTTCTTCAATGGAAATTTGGAAATAAATAATCTCGATTAGAATGTTATTCTGAAATAAACCCTTATAAAGATCATAACAGTTTTGTGAGAAATTTTAAATGAATCAACTATTTGAGACAAATTTAAATCCACATAAAACGTGATAAAATAAAATATAAAATATTTATAAGTATTTTCACACATTATCTTAGAATATGAAAGACAATGATGAAATTATATAACCCACTAAAAAGAAATTGAGTTATGAAATTCATTCAACATGTAAATTTCTATGTAAAATCCCCTTGAATTTAATAATTAAAATGGAAACATGAAATATGATGAATTATTATTTAATCATGATATTACATGTCAAAGGGGGTGCATAATGACCATATTATATAAATTAGGCGAAAAATGTTATAATATGCCTCAAAGAAAGAAAATGAAGATAAAGTCCCTTACCTTGGGCCTGACTCATCTAGTAAGTTCCTTATCATCAAGAATAATAAAATCATTTTTATTTTTAAATTTCATAATTATATTTTTAAAGTTAATTATTCATTATATTTCTCTTATTACCATGTTATATACAATTGATTAATCAATAAAGTTTACATCGGGTATTTCAATGATATTTGAATTATTTTTAAAAAATAATGTTTGAAGGATGACTATAGGTATAAGTTTTAATAATTTAAAAATATATATATTAATAATAAAAACATAATTATCATATATAAACATCAATTATTCATTTAATAACCATCATGAAATATGGTTTTGATGAAGTGTGTTACGATCACAGAGACAATATTTTTACATACACATGAGTAACATTTCCATTATTCTACAATAATTAATGAAATGAGATATGTAATATTTTATATTTATAGAATTATAATAACATAACTAATTAAATATTAATTATTTAAATATACATATAGATATTATTCATGTTTTTTGGGGTTTAAAATAGATTCACCTCGGTTCATGGAGGTAGTAGTCAACATGTACATGAACAAAATTATCATGTTTTGGTGAGTTATAACGTAAAATAAAATAGTATATAATATTCTAAGAAATATAAATATTTCCATAAGATTATAATTATTTCATTTAAATCACATATATTAGTTAAATTTATCCTTATTATCTTATGTGCAATGCATTAGTGAAAAATGAATCATATCGTTTCTCATGGTGGTAGTCTGTCGTACACATGAGTGATGTTATCATATCCCATAAAAATTTTGAATTTTAAAGTTATATATGATATAAAGAATAAATATTTATAATTATTTTATAAATAACATATATATATATATACTTTATATCAACCATTATACCATATAGTGTGTCACATCAGTTCGTGAGGCGGTAGTTTGTCGTACACACAAGTGAAATTATAGTTTTCTATTTTAGGGAATATCATATGGATATAGTTCATAAAAAGAACAAAATAAAATAAAATTATATGGTAGATAATAATAATATTATATAAACATCAATTAATATATGTTTAATGAGGTGGAAGATGAAATTAAAAACACATAATAATGAATGGTTACTTATTCTCAGATCGTCTCTTTTGGATCATACCTAAAGTATTCATAGATTGTTTTTATTAAAAAAGTATTTTAGGATTATGGAATAGATATTTGGAAATTATATTTTTAGGAATTTACTGAATCGATGGGTTATGGATGTGTTATGTGGAAAAGATAGGGGGTGGCCATTTATAATTGATGTGGGTGGCACTCATGAAATTTTTGAAAAGAGAAATGAGTAACCTCATTTTCATAATACACAGGTGCCTAAAATGCTTTATTCTAGGTCATTATACAATTTTATGTCAATATATGTACATAAAATATATTTTATAAATTCCTTTATGTCATTTTAATCCTTATATATTATTTTTAAACCCTTGTAAACCCATTTTTACCTTAAACACAGTAAATAATGTTTATTGTTTTAACTATTAAATATGGTAAAAAATTATTTTTACCATAATGTAAAGTTTAAATTATTATGATTAAAAATAATTAATATATTTTAAAAAATTCAATTCACAGATTTGGGAAATTAAAATTTTAAGCAAAACCTATAGACACAATGAAAAAAATTGTTTTCAAGAAGAAACTTCTGATACGTCTGGACGGGTTTAATATAAAAATTCAATACAAAATTGATTCCTATGATTTAAATTTGTTTTTTATGATATAATTTTTCAAATTAGGATGTAAAACCAATATAAAAAATAATTTATCTCAATAAATAATTAAAATTAAAATGAATTTTTTAAATATAAATCAGTATAGTTCCCTATATATAAAAAATGAATCTTTTTAGAAAATTCAAAAAAAAAATCAACCTTATAAAATATTCATATGAAGATTTAATGTATGAAGATAATTTTATCACATTAATTATCTAAATATTATTATATTTATTTTTATATTATGTAAAAAATTCATGACAAACTCATATTTTAGATAAAAGAATTAAAAAATCATTCACTTTTATATTAAATAATAATAATTTATTAATAATAAATATATTTTAAATGATTTTTATTGAATTTTTATATCATATAATTTTCATAATTTAGTTATTTATACTCATACATTTCAATTTAATATCTAATTTATAATGATATACTATATTACAGTTCATTTAGAATCCAGGTTACGTATTCCACAAGATATCAAAGAAATTTATTTTTAAAAAAATATCATTGTTTTTTTGAGATTATTTTTTCATGTCTTATATGCTATCAAAGATAATTTTTTTATTCTATAATTTTTGGGTGTTACATTATACCCAAGTTAAATAAATTTAATCCACACAATTTAAACATGATATTAGTAAAAAAGGGTTTGTAATTTTGAAATACAACTATTGAAAAAAATACATTGTAAAAAGGTTAATAAAATCCAAACCTAATAAGAGAGAATGTGTAGATAAGAAAAATATAAGTAATTATAGTGAGTTATGGAATTAAATTATGAAAATAAATTGAATCATTAATTAAATGATAAGGGCATAAACACCATAAATATATGGTGACATAAAAGGATATTTCTATAATCAAATATTAATGTGATATGATAATATTTGTATTTTTAAGATACTTCTCCAAATACTGGGGAATTTTATTATTTTTTCAAGATATATAGAAATATAGTTACATAATAAATTTCATTTCCATAAGAATAATTTCATCCTTTAGTTGTGAACCGATCAATTTACAATTCACCACTTACTCCCAGAAATAAATATTCAAAAATGATTTTTTATTCCTAAATTAGTAAAATTATCTTTTAACATATTGTAAGATCTATACCAAATTGAAATGTTTTTCAATGTTTCCCAAACTAATTTGAAAAACTATTATTTTAACTCAAGTTATTGAATATAAAAAAGTAAACTGTAAATATAAATAGTAAAACCACTTATTCAAGATTGATATTTATTTGTAAAATTTAGTAACTAAAACCATTTAATATTAATTATGAAATTAGATAGGCTAGTGGTAGGTGATAGACCATAATCAACCTTTAATTTTTGTGTTCAATTCTTTTGACCTTTACCGAATGCAACGACATATTACCCATCATGTGGGTTTTCCTTTTCTCAAAAAAATATTAATAGAATTACGATATCATTCCAAAATTTTGATGTCCCATAATTAAATTCAATCAAATACATGTTAAACCATAAACGTTACTAATACCTTTAATAAAATTTAAAAAAACAATAGAGGCATTATTTCTTAATTCACTCCTACCTATACTTAACCAATGGGTTCTATTCCCATATATGGTTTCCAAAAAAAATCCTTAATATTTAAAAACTCAAGTCACATAAAACATAAATTGGATATTTATTTTGTTAATAATATAATCAAACATATAGTTATCAACCAAATAAACATTATGTTTATCCATGTCCATTCTTTATTACCATTTATTAAAATCATTTAGAATAGTTTGTACAGAAAATATGAATTATCCCAAACATATCGCCCAGGATTATCAAACAGGGTTTGTAGCCAGGCCCATTTTCATATACCAAGTCATGATCGGGTCACACCCAATTCATGATTTTAAGAGTTATTACCTCGAAGGTAAAACTGTTACATATATCAAGAAAAGTATGTATTTCTTGAAAAAACCACATAATCTCTTCAAAAAAATCATGAGGATGTTCTTTTATACTTGTCGTCAATGTTTATCATATTTTTATGTTCCCTATTATATTCTTTCCATATAATAGTATCTAGTTTTATACTAAACATACTCTCATACCTAATATTTTAAGCCCAAACCCATAAAAAAAAAATTAAGTTTCTTACTTTTTTACAATTGTATTCAATAAAAAGAACCTCATCCCGAAGGACCATATAGTTCAGTAGTTTTGGTAAACTAAATACATACATGATTCTAATATAATAATTAAAAAACCAAATTACCACATATTATTTTTCAAGAAAAATATTATTCTAACTTGTATATCCTTTTATATATATTATTGTACGCTTCATAGATTCTAGGGAAAGGAATCAAAATAAGGTTGAGCTCCAGTTTTCAATTAGGGAAATGTACAATGAAATATAATATGAATCAATAATAATAATCAATATTGATCAAAAAATAACTGAACATGCATGCCATTTAAATAATATTACTATTAAGATAAGATAAGTCATGATAAATATTTAAAGTTAAATTACTAAAGACATGCGATATTTAATCAATGAGCTGAGATTCAAATTCATCATGTGATAATATCACTTTGAAATGATCATCTATAATAAGATAATAACTCATCAATATTCAAAGGTACACCATTAAAAAAACATTCTATTAAAACAATATACTGAGAATGAAATGAATCTAAAGAAAATATCATTGAATAAATATCAAGGAGAAAAATATAATGATAAATTTATGTGACAACAAAAATAACTAAACACACCTGACATTTAATAAATAAATTCTGAATGAAATAATTCTAAATATAATACCATTGAGAAAATCACATGGATAATGATATAATAATTATTAATTAAGAAAATTATTAATAATTAGAGTCCATCTTATCCTGAACATGATATCTCTAATGTCAATACCATTAATAGAATACTTTAAATCTATATGTAAAAACCCATATAATTCTAGATTACTAATTCAACTCATGAGATTAACAATGAATTGAGAGGCTATATAGTTTTGTGAATCGACAATTAATTTATTTCTAAATAATTCATCACACATAGAATACTCAATTTAATTCAGGAATAGTGTGCTTTATCATAAAATACCCATATTGAGTAAGGAATACATATTTTTCAATATATACGTATATAAACAATTATATTTCAATATACAATTCCATTTACAGAAATTATATATTGTTTAAATAATAAATATATCCATGTTAAATAATTTTTTATAGAATATTAATATCCAATGATCATAAGAAAGTGATATTTTCAGGGGAATGTTTATGAAAACAAACATGAATCACGAATGTGAATATCAATAATTTTATTTTCCAAAATGATCTTATACCACTATTTAATATAATAAATATGGTTTAATACAAGTTATATGTTGAGACTCAGGCTTATCATACATAGATATTAATATTTTTTAAGAATATTAATTACATTACAAATACATATTCCTGAGGATTGTAATAGTTCAGTGCCTTTGGAAATATTGAATGAAATATTCTAAATTAATGAAATATTTTTAATTTTTCCAAAAAATAACATCCCCTTTTTTACTCATATATGATATTATTTTTACCATAACCATTGTAAAGGATGCATAATAAAGGATGATATACGATTCTCAGTTAGGGAGAACATATGAGATATGTAAGAATAATGTGAGCATAAGTGTATGTGAACATGATAATATTATTTAAAAATTATATCATGTATATGAATGATTATATCCTTGTAACATGAAATTATGATTTTATGTTCATAAGACATTGATCAAAAGGGAATCAAAGAATATGATGCATGAGAGAATAACATTCAAATAAGACACAAAATAGAAGAATATACATATTCATAGA
This sequence comes from Viscum album, assembly GCA_963277665.1. NCBI lineage: Eukaryota > Viridiplantae > Streptophyta > Magnoliopsida > Santalales > Viscaceae > Viscum > Viscum album. The sequence goes on from OY728164.1 coordinate 691,850,448, forward strand.
AAATATTAGGTCATGGTATCCATAATGGAATTTATAACATGTTAGTTCTAGGATAACATCACAAGTATATGATTTGTGCTTTGGTTAACCACTAGTATAACCTAATTTTTGAGTGTGGGCTACATTCTTTTGTACCCAAACTTTCAATATTGGGAAACCCATATGTGTAAAATTTAATCTCATTGAAAATTTATCATTACATAACTCATTGGAGGTAGATATAGGTCCCACCCATCACATAATCCATAAAATTATGTTCCACATGATCAAAGAACATTCATCACATAATGACCAATGAAAAGAAATGGGTATCATAAATCATTTTACCATTGAATAAAACATTGAAAAAATAGGTTTGATTATAATTTCATCCCTTAAAATATCATAATATATGAAAAATATATGTGTTACATAAGCATGTCATCAAATAATATTCTTTGGAATATGTACTTGGTTAATAACCAATTCATAGTTTCATCATTGTATAACACATGGAAAAAAGATGATGGTTTCAATAAACATTATCATGTTATAACCCAATGAAGTGATATGGGTTTAATAAAAATTATTTCATAATAATCATAAACCATTATTGAATGAAATCTATTTTTATCCTCTTATAATATCTCCATTAAAGCATATGTAATATAAAAAAAATTCATCTTAGATAGAGAATGATTTTCAATGATAATTTAGAACATTTATTTATGAAAATATCCCTTCCCCTTTGGACTAAACTTATTAAATCAAAAAAAAATTAATGCTAAATTAATTTTTAAATAAAAATTGAAACTTACAATGCATGATAAAAAAAATTAATATTCATGATGATGGGAAGATTACATCATGCCATGCATGTTAAAACAAAGATACCATTCATATTTTCAGTAAATCTAAAATTTGAATTATTTTAAAATGATGTGAAGATTAATTTAAAAAAAATTAAAATAAAAACTTAGGTAAATTGTTTTTCTAAAATCCAAGGATATTAATAAATAATTTTTTATTTTTTTAGAAACATTTTTTTGGATGAATATAGATTTCAGAATAAAGAGATAAATAATTTCATAATTTTATTAAAAAAATTATCTCAAATATTATATATACCAAAGAGTGAAAGATTTTACTACCACTTAAATATTTAATTAATATCTATATTACAAGAAAATTCATGATTTTATTGAGAGATATATCATAAGAAATAATCGTAAACAATCTCGATAAACAATGAGATTGTAACATAAAATCATTACCAATTTGATATCTTTGAATCATAGGGACCATGGAGGAATAAAATAAAATTGAACATTAAAATATCATGAGTATAAATGTATTAATTATATTACATATCAAAGGATATTTATATAAACCACGTGAAAAAATATAGATGTATAACATAACTTATGTCTCAAAGGAGGAAATTTGAGACAAAACAACCTTACCACTTTGGTAATATTTTGAATCATAATACCCAATAAAGAATAAAATCAAATAAAAAATTTAATATTAAAAAATTAATGGTATTCAAGTTATATAATTTTAAACTTGATTTAAATACACCATATAGAAGAAAAAACTGGTGAATTTTATTTTTTCTCCCAGAAATAAAAGAGAGGGTTGAAATCTCTAAATGTAATATCGACATCCATCATAAAAGTTTGAACCTATTATATAATTAATATATGTTATTTAAGAATATATTATAGAACCATAATTATATTTTTCATAGTATATATTACAGAATTATTACCATTTATTATATGTTTACTAACAATTCCTTGTTGACATCATATTTTGGGTATTATTTTCTTTGGTTTTCAAAAATGTTTGGATTTTTTATTTTTCTTTACTCGTACATTGATCATGGTTATATCTTATATAATATAATAACCATTAAATATTTATCATATTTATATAAAAATGTAATTTAAATAAAAATATTTACTTTTTATTTTGAGAAATGAGGTATGTTACGATCATGGAGATGGTAGACCCAATGTACGAATGAGTAACATTTCCATTTTTCAAAAATAATTATGGAATGAAGGTAATTAATATATTATACTTCTATAGTGATAATAATATCATAAAAACCTAATTATTTCTCTAAATATACTTACATGTATAATCTTTTTGGTGTGGTGATGAGAAAAGAGTCACATCTCCTCATTAAGGCGGTAGTCCACACAAACATGAATGACGTTATCAACTATTTTCAGTTAAAAGTTAAGAAAGAAAATAATATATTATCCTTTTATAATAATAAATATATCATTATTATCATAATTATTTCATGTATAAAAAACAAATTCTTTCATCTGGTAGTTATTACCTACCATGTATATAAGTAGTTAAAATGAATCAAATCACTCTTTAGGTGGTAGTTCACCGTCCACACGAGAAATTTTATCATATATCATGTGGAATGGAATGTAAAAATGGTATATATATATATATATATATATATTATATTATGAATATCGAGGTATAATTACAAAATAAATATCATATACGTACTTGACATCAATTATAATACCCAATTGTGTGCGGTGATAGTAGAAAAATGAATGACATTGGTTTGTGAGGTGTTTGTCCACCACAAAAAAATGATAATTTTGTATCCCATTTGAGGGAACTAGAGATCATGAACACTAAATAAAAATTACTCAGTGTATGCTACATGAACCAGCCTTGAAAACCTGGTACTCTGATAACTAATCAAATATTGACATAGCCGAAGGGGCCTTCTCGATCCCCATGTGATAGCAACTAGCACCTAGCATCATACAAGATAAATGTTCGAATAGTTTATCCACAAAAATAGTGCATGATACATATACATATCTGTATGATATCAGGTGATAGTAACAAACCCATTAGGATTGAGAACTCCCATCAGGATATGTTATGAGCAGATCAGTTATCAGGGGTACCAGTGTATTTGGGACGGTCTATGAACATGTTGTATCAAATTTTCCTTTTCTCTATACTTCCTTGATGTCTATATATTATTGAGATACATTTTTGGTATATAGAATTTAGTTGTGAGTGGTTCCTATCTATCTCTCATCGAAATGATAATTTAGTCACCTAGGGATGTTTGGGAAAGGATTATTGATGATTATTTTTAGTCTTCTCCCAACATTATATTTGGACAGGTATTAATAAAAATATTATTTTTTATTTGTTAGGATTAATTTACATGATTCTCCTATGGTGGTTTTGATCTGAGTAATCTTTTGTTGTATTCAATTTTGTATTCTAGTGTTGTGTAGAATCATCCCCCCAAGAAGATATGCGAATATGATCTAAGAAGAAGATGATGATGAACCATTTTGAGAAAATAATCCAATGGGTCATAATCTATTTGAGGTTATTTTATGTGTTTTCCATGCTATAGGATATGCACCTACACCCATTCTTGTTATGTCTCTAGTTGTGGAACCTCAAAAGTATGAATTACATAGTCTTGAAAAGGAGTTCCTTCACTAGAATAAACCATATTTCAATGTATTTAATAATCCTTAGGAGGCCGGGAGTGGCATGAGAAAGATTTATATTTTATTTCAGTTCTTGGACAGATATGATGGGATAAAAGTGAAATATGCCACATTTATGTTGTAAAGACTGATCAAGAAATAGTGGGAAATTATGTTGATGTCAAATAATCATGATGGGTTATAATGGATGGAATTTAGTATGATTTTCTCTGAAAAATTAAATCAATATTATATGGTGTTTTCAAAGGCTATGGAGTTTTTCTCACTCAATCATGATAAGGTTAAATATTATATGATATTGGAGAAAGTTCATAATGTTATTTCAATTTGTTGGTTCATGGGTTTATATGGATATTATCACTAGTTTATAATGGAATTATAGAAATTGGTTTCCTTGATGACGAACCTCACTTGGAACATAGAGAAATTATCATGGAATAAGAAATGTTATAGATATTTTGTTGGGATAATACATATTTTGGCAATTTCACTAGTGTTGAATATCACAGGGGATAGGTAGGGCTACCTGGCCATCTCTAATGAAATGTTTTTAGGTTTGGGTTGTGTTCTTATACAATGTGATCAGGTTGTAGTGTTTGTATCTCGGAATATTTTTCCATACATGAAGATTTATCCATCCCACAACCCTTAACTTCTAGCTGTGATGCATACACTTAAGATTTGGTGGCATTACCTTTTCAGAGAAAGGATTACAATGTATTCTAACCACATGATCATGAGTTATATCTTCTAAAAAACATTTGAATATCAACTACATTAATTGAGTGGATTTCCAGGTTTATTTTATTTTTACATCTTTTACACCTAAATTAATTGGAATGTCTTTGTAGATGTGTTGATCTAGAAACATATGACCTAGGACATGAATGATTCATCGGAAGAGCATAAAACAATGGCTCTTTTTGAAAGGTATTATTTAGGATTCTAGAGAACACATGCTATGATTTTTTTGGATTGTGTTACATTGAACACTAATATTATCTTGATTATTCTTTAAGAGAAGTATATTGACGATGAGTTTTATAGCACTAGAGACTCTCTTTAAAGATGGTAGATTGTTTCTATGTGGTCATTATATATGGATGATGTTCTATGTTTTCAGAATTTATTTTGTTTCATTATATGTGAGAAAAGTATTGATAAGGGAAATCCATAATTCCCAGTGGGTTATATACCCAAGAACCACAATGATGTTCTATAACATACAATATCAATTATGGTGGCCATTTATGATATGGTGCATCAATGATTTTGTTGTTCATTATTATACATTCATACAGTTCAATGAAAAATGTTAGAGACCTTTAGGTTTTCTTCAGCCATATCTATTGTCCACTTGGAAGTGTGATGAGATCTCTATTAACTATGTTTTCGGGTTTTCAAAAATCAATAGAAATAAGATGATATATGGGTTGTGATCGATAGGTTATCCAAATTGGTACACTTTATAATCATTTGTGATATAACCAATTTTGAGGATATAGGAAATCACTATGTGACATAGATTGATCATTTTCATAGAGTTCCATCTGCTATAGTCTCTCATACGGATCATTACTTAATTTTTTATTTTAAAATGGTCTCTTAGAGGCACTAGGATATCATGATCATTTGAGTACAGCTTACCATCTGTAGATGGATTGACACACATATGGGTCTATAAATATTATTTCATATATTCTTTGTTATTACATACTCGATTTTGTAGGAGGATAGGATGACCATTAGGGATGGGTTTATCTTTCATATAACAATATTTACCATTCAAAAATCATAATTTATCCTTTTGAGGCATTTTATTACTGGCCTTTTAAATATACATTTTTTAGTCGGAGATTCGTGAAGGTTCTTTGGTTAGAATGATATTGGATCAAGATATGATAGAAAATATTTAGATGAATCTATAGGGGATTTTGATAGAATATATATTGTTTAAATATTATTCTCATCCTAGACATAAATATTTGTGTTTTTAGTTGGTGACTAGATATTATTGAATGTTTAACCTCATTTATGTAATCAATGACATGGAAGGAAAGGGGAGATTTATCCTAATTTTGTGGGACCTTTTGAGGTAGCTGAGAATATGGGGAAAGTGTTTTACTATTTATATTTTCATACAATGTTGATTTTAATACCTAACATGTTCCATGTATCGTAGTTGTGAAAGTATATTTCGGATACAACTCATGTTTTGAGATAGAGTGATCATGATGTTGAGTTGAATTTATCAATGACTGAGAATCCAGTAAGGAGATTTTATTCTAAAACCATGGTACCTCATTGTTGGATGATTAATTTGGTCCTAGTGATATGGTATACATGATTATATAGTCATGAGATGTAGGAGAGATAGCCACTGATGAGGGTGTTATTGCCTCATTTGTCTTCGATTTAAAATTATTTAATGGATTTCTTGGTATAGAGATTATATTATATGGGGAGGTGAAAATATCGTGTTATTAATTTTAGGGTAAACCTAAACACTATTTTTTGATAGTGTATTGATAGGGGTTTTTATTTAGTTGTTTTGGGTGGAATTTGTAAAAAAATGTGGAAAATGTGGTTTGAACACGTTTGATGCACAATTTTCTTAATCTGTGTTCCCATCCAATGAAAACAGTGGAACACTATATATCAGTGGTTTCATGGTTGGAAAATGTTTTTAAAATATTTTCCATTTACTAATAAAGACTATGAACCCCAAGATAAGGTTGCATGGATAAGTATAATGGTTTTTCTAAGAATGCGACCCTTCCCAGCTAACCACGCATGTGGTAATTTTTATTTCCAAAAAATATTTAAAAAATTTATTGAACCCCATTTTCTAGTTATCGCTTGACCCTAACACATAATAATAAAATTAAAATAGTCTAGAAGGCTCAAAATATCCATTTTTTCTATTTAAAATGTCATACTAGGTGGATCAAAGCTTGGTGGATCTCGTCTTATCCCCCTCCGATAAGTGGATAATCCCTAGATCAATCTACCCCACTCTCTCTTTATTTACATCATATATTTTGATTGATCATCATCTGTTTAAGGGATTTAAACTCTTTATTGAATCTTTATTCTATATTTCTTTTTTATACCTCCATTTTCATCATTCAACATTGAAAAATCCCATTTTGGGTGTTGAGTTACATGATCTATGTGGTAAATTTTGGTGGTCCAGTCTATGAATGGAATTTTAATTTGACATTGAATATCAAGAATTGACCTATATTTATTTAATTTCAAATATAAAAACCCAATTTGATTTGAATTTTAATTTAAATTGATTTGTATTGGAATTTTAGTAAAAACACCCAAATCCGATGAAATTTTAAATTAGTGTGTAATTTTAAATTTGATATAATTTATGAAATTGAATTTTGAAATTTATTTTGAGAAAAATGGATTAAATTGATTGATAAAAACCAATGATTTTTTAATTGAAAAGTAATGAAAGTATTATGAAATGGATATGTTTTGGTTATGGAATAAAATTATCAGTTTGTAATTGGAAATGGAGAAATTTAATTTTTAACTTATTTAAAATGATTTTATGATTATTGATTGATTGATTGAGCACATATGAACCTCTGTAGTTAGTGGATTATTTGGGACAATCATGCATGGACTATAGTTCTCTAGATACATATTAGTGATGAAAATTCTAAAAAATCTTTTTAGGTAGAGCATATTCTTGATGGAAAATTGATGAGTACTATTCAGTGTGAGGTTGAGGGACGTGTGTACACATATTTCATAATCACTAATATGGGAGTGCGAGGATCTGATATATTTAAACTATTATACCACTTGGAAAATGACCTGATGGATTATTGTGATTAATTTTATATATATTCCATTAATTTTGAAATAGATTTACTTAAGCCTAGTGAGTTTCTTAAAATGTTTATTATAAAATGTTTACAGAAGACATTTTTTGAAATTTTTACATCATTTTAAAGAAAAGAAATGGTTTTTTAAATATGACATTTGAATTCCATGTATTTTTTATTTAGAATTTAAATCATGATATATTTTATTAATTATTCTATATTACTATCAAACACATGGGGATAACCTACTAGGATTTTATCTCAAACCATAAATTTTAGTTTGATCTTTTGTAAATTTTATTCTTCTAGGTATAACTAATTGAACATTCCATTGGGAGGAGGTGGATTTTTTTATCCATGGGAGATTATAGTGATTTTTCCATTGGGACACAGGGTTTATCTATTCAAATTCTGGTACCTCGATAATGTATAGTATGATGATTTTATAGACCTCTTTGGATTCTAGTATTGTCTACTTAGTGGATTATCATTGATGTTACTGATATTTATCTTTTTCTACCATAGTTTTGGGGGAAAGATTAATCCCACTATTTACTCATATATAATAACCTTATTATCTAACATATTTTCAATTAATCCTAATGAACTGATAAGAACATGAAATCTTAAATTGAAAATAGTTAAAATATTTCAACTATTTTATCTAGAAATTAAATTCGAAATTGATTCCAATGAAAAAATTAAATTAATGGATATATAATTGAATTATTTTTTCATTAAAACCAATTTTACATTTAAATTAATCTTATAAATAAATATATTATTAAAGTAGTTTGTAGTTAAGAGTCAGTATTTTTCACTATTAACCAAAAAAAATGAAACTTTTCCAAAAAACCAAAAATTTCGCCCTAATATATTTCAAAAAAATTATGGTAAAAAAATTATTATTTTATTAAATATATATTCTTAATTTTTCAATAATTAGTTTTAAAATAAGTTGCTATCAAATGAATAAAATCTTTTTTGAAAAATTGATATTTTTAGGAATAAAATAAGATTTATTTTTATCTTTTTTTTATAAAGCACATAAAATTAATCTTCATAAATTTATTGAATATATAATATATAAATGTAATCAAAATAAATCAGAAAACTTGGTGTTTTGTGATTTTGGGGGTAAAACAAATTTTGTTTTTTAAAAAAATTGTTTTTTTTTAAAATATTTCCTTTATTTTTTGTCAATTTTTATTTTTATTTTTAAGTTATTGATTAAAAAATAATAAATACTATATACAGTTGTAAATAATTTCTTTTATTATTTAGTTAATCTTATTCCAACCTATAATTCCAGTGACTATGTGACAAATATGATATGATAATATTTTAAAAATATGAAATGTTTTCTCTATAATCTGAGTTACGTGTAACAAATTCTAAGCTCAGTGTTATGTGAAACACAAGATAGACTTGATGTTTCATTTATATAATATACCATTAAAATTTTAAAATTAAAATAAAAACAATATCTCATAAAATATCATTATGTTACAATATCCTTACTGGAGTGTAATTATAATATTGTGATGTTGTCACTATAGAATAGAAAAACCATATAAATATATTTCAAAAATATTATTTCTGAAAATATCATTTTCAATTTTTGATAATTACCATTAAAAAAATGTTCAATAAAAATTTAACTCATTTTCTGTTGAAAATATTCTTTAATAATTAAAATGTACATTTTAAAACATTTAATGGTCATGATGGTAGATAATTCCATACATGTAGAGTATGTTATATGAAAAGAATCCTTAAAAAATTCATTAAAACAAAAATCTACATTGTTTAGAAAAGGAAATGAAGATTCCATTCAATTTTTTATAAGAACTAAATAATGGGTAATAGATTATTTTAAAAAATATTTCATTATATTAAAACATTTTTAGAAAAAATGGTTTTTGAGGAATATCAATTTATAATATAAGAGATAAATAAAGTCAAATTTTCTTAGTAACAGTTTCTAAAGTATTTTATATACTAATGATTATAAACATTATACTATTACATGAAAATATAATTAATAACCATTGAATAAAAAAATTATATTTTTATAAGAAAATGATCAATTAATTTCCTTTAACATAACTTCAAGAATACATAATTTTTATTAGAATGAGATTGTGAAATAATCTCTTTTGAATATCATAATATTGATGTGAGATTTAAAAAATAAATAAATTATTTGTTTCAAGTGAAAATCCCCATAAAATAGGTATACATATATCATTATATAGTAAAAATTCATTTCAAACATAATCTTAGAATATCAAAGAGAATGAAAAAGGAATATAAGTCCATGAATATAGATTTACTTATGAAATTCATTACCACTTGGTAATATTCATGTTATATCCCCTTTGGTAAAATAAATAAATTTAAAACATTTAATAAAATAAATTATTAATTAATCATGATATTACATGTTAATGGGCCATTATATAATACATATAAAATAAATTATTAATTAATCATGATATTACATGTTAATGGGCCATTATATAATACATATAAAATAAATTATCTACATTACATTACTGTATCCCTTAATGAAGAGAAATTGAGACAATGTCATTTACCTTGATTATATATCGACATGTACATTCTTTATTTTCAAGAAGAATTAACTTATGTTAAATATATATAGTCTTAAGAGACTCTTAAAATATTATTATTCTTTTTATTTCACTTATTACGTTGGTGTATACATTTATATAATCAATTATTTTTATGTTTTGTTTTTCAATTATATTTGACATATGTGTCAAATATGACTTCTACAGGTTTACTATTTGTCTAAAAAGTAATTATTTTATCATCTAAAAAATAATAATCTTGATATTATTATCATATTTATAAATCATATAAACATTTATTATAAATCATGAAATTTGGATTTAAGAAATGAAGTATGTTAAAATAATGGAGATATTGGTTTGTATGTACTCATGACTAATGTCTTCATTTTTCAAATATAATTATGGAAAAATGTTAAATAATATTTTACCCTTACATAATTATCATAATATCATAAATAAAACATTATTTTTAAATATAATCTTATATAGATATATCATCCAAGTGGTGTGTTTGTGAAACGAGAGTCACGTCACTTCATGAAAAAGGTTGTCCAGACCAACACGAAAAATGTTATCATATTTCAATGATTCTAAATATATTATAGAAAATGATACATTTTTTATTTTTATAATGATAAAATATTAAATTATATCTTAATTATTACATAGATATAATATATATTTGTTTAATTTATTCTTATTAACTTCCATATAAAGTGTTAGTGAAAAAAAGAAACACATCACTTCATCAGGTGGTGGTCTGCTACACACAAGAGTTATATTATCACTTCACTTACAAAATGAATATTTCAAAAAATCTATATATTATATAATGAATAAAAACTAATAATTATGTTACAAATATAATACAAATACTTTATATCCACCATCATAACAAACCATGAGATATGTTTATGGAAAATGTGCCACGTCTTTTAGTGAGGTTGTAGTCCTCCATACACAATATTGACGTTATCATTTCATATTTTAGGGAATAGGATATGGATATAGACCAGGAACATATAATTATAATATTTTATTATATTTTAGATATTTTTTAATATAATAATAAAGTATGAATATTTGAAGGAATCCGAATAATTAGTAAATAAAAAATGCATAGATTGGAATTTTACCTCTTCTCGGACTACCTCTTTAGAATTCTATATATATTATACATAAAATTTATTTATGAAAACCCATGAACTATAGCATGATTTTATATAATTTTTAATTTTATTTTTGGAGGTATTTTTTATACTAATGGTAAATGGATATGTGAAGTGAATAAAAGAATCTGTGGCATTTTATATGTGAGGTGGGATGCACAATTAAAATTTTTTAAATGAAAATGGGTTACCTTGTTCTCTTCTATCAAGCAATTAAAAAATGGGGTAAAAATGTTAATAATATATTATAATGTATTAATATATCCATTAAATATATTTTTTACATGTTTTAGGTCATTATAACCCTTATCTTTGTTTAGTTTTATCCCCAAGAAACTTATTTTTACCCAAACTGTTGAATTTAATATTCACTCTTTTCACAATCAATATGGTTAAAAAATAATTGTACCAAATTATAAAATATAAATTTTTATTATTTAAAATATTTATTCCATTATAAAAAATTAAATTTATATAAGGGATATATTTAATTTAATCTAGAACTAGTAGAAGTGATGAAAACTAATGTTTTCAAGAAAAAAATTCACATTAGTGTGGAAGGTTTTAATGTCAAAATTTCTTTATAAATATTATTAAACATTCCAAACATATATAAATTATAGTAAAATTTAACAAATTCTACCATAAAAATAATTTTTAAAATAATTTCAATTTCATAATAATTAAAACAAAAAGTCATTTTTCTGATAAAAATTTGTATTTTTCCTTATTCATCAAAAAATGAAACATTTAAAGAGAATCTAAATAATATACCCTGAGGTAATTTTTGATAGTATAATTTAAATAATAAATTACATTTTCTCAAATATGTTTTATAAAATTCATAAAAATTATATTTAATTTTTTTGGGAAAAGCATTGCTAAAGAGACTATTTGAAAGAAATTTTGTTTTTTCATAACACTATTCCCATTTTTTAAAGTGATTCATATTATATTTCAAATAAATTGATAACCAATTAATTTTTTTACATTATCAAACCATATAATTTTCATAATTTAATTATTACTATTCATACTCACTAATTTACCATCTTGGTGATAATACCTTATTATATTTTGGTTCATTTTGACTCGGGGATTACTGTTCCACAAGCTATAGAAGAGATTAAATTTAAAGTAATATATTTCATTGGTTTTCAAAGATCAATATTTCATGATTCATATTCCATCAAATAAAATTTCTATTTTTAATATTTTCAGGTGTTACATAATGGAATTATGGATAATTAATGTATAACATAAGAATATTTGTAATCATTTAGTTTGTATATTGAGTGTATGATCTTGTATGTTAATTTTTTATAAATATTAAAAACAAATTTAATAAATAAAAACCCATTATCATTAAATTATTATCAAAATGTGGTCTATGATTTTAGTTGTGGGTAAAAACATTAAAATTGGAGTTATATGAAATATATGTTGGGAAAAAATTATATCATATCCATAATTTTATTCTTTTAAATAAATAAAATTGAAAAAAAGAGAGTTGTGTGTTTCATAATATATAGAATTGTAATTATTGTTTGTATAATAGAAGATAATTATATATTATTTGTGAGTAAATCTATGAATATCTGGTTTTAATGGATTAATACTGACATAATGGAAACTTTGGAATGATTTTATATAAACCCATATCACCTCACTTGTATTATTTAATTTTTAACTAACATGATCACCTTATTCCTTCGGTACTCTTTAGATACTCTCTTACGATCCTTATGTATTAAAATATTTAAAATTTATGTTTCTAAAAATGATTCAGTATGTGAATTCACTTTTAATAAATTTATAACATAAGTGTGTCAAGATTCTATTAGAAAAAACCCAATCTCAAAGACTCGTGACTCTCTCATATTTTCCCACGATAGAATTTTCCATTCACTACATTATAAATATTGAGTCATAATATATTATGTGGTCAATTTTTTAATTATTAAAATATAAAACATATATTTAAATATTTTAAAAAATTATTGACATCTAGAACTCAACATCACATAATCCCTAAAAAATATATAATCATTAATTTAAATTGAAATAACTAAAACCAGATATTAATATTTTTTTCAATTATTTAAGTCATTCATTCCAAATTCAGTTACCATTTGAAAATCCTCTAATGTTGTGAGCATAGATTCCACCACTATATGCATATTCGTTCCTCAAATACCTCCTAAAATAACTTAAATTGCCTAAAAGAATCCATATATATTTCCCCCTCTATATGATTATTTCATTCTAGATTTATTTATTTTAATTTTACATTATTCTAATTATTTCATGAGTGTTCTATTCTTTTAGGGTGATTTTTTCAAAATCACCCAATGTTGAATGCACATCCTTTTCCTCTATTATTATGATAGAGAAACAAGTGGCCTTATTATTTGTGAATTATGAAATATAGTTAGGTATTTTTTTTCAAATATTTTTCCCTAATGAATTTATTTATTGAGGAAATTAAATTAAACCATAGATATAATATCCCCAGCCAAATCATTGACCATAGTTCAAAGCTGGATCACTTTATGAACTCAATAATGCCTCCCCATATTATAGGGGATATTAAATAGTGGTGAGGGTCTTACAATATTATTGTGAGGCTATTGTAATATCCTATTCTCTAAATAACTAAAGAGGGAACATAGTAATTACAATATTATAAGATAAAATGTATCACAACACCTATGATTGATATGATTAGTAGTATTAAAAAATAATATACATAAATGATTTCCATATTACACTGGAAATTAATAACATTGCATGAAAAAAATGTTTCATCCTTAAAATTATTTTAATAATAAATATATAAATACTTGGGAATGGAAAAAAATAAACGGTGGGATTAGATGCTCTGTGAGGTCTATGTACAATTCAAGTTATCATTATTAAATAATGTATAATCAATATGAAAGATTGGATTTTCAGAACACATGTCATTGAATAGAAAACATATGTTAAAAGTAAATCCATAGATAATATCAACATATAAATCACATGGATAATTAAAATAAATTATTAATAAATAGAATTCATATTTCTAAGAAATCATGAACTTTCCATCGAATCCTCAACCATGTTATCTTGTATCTTACTGCCAAGGACTCATCCAAGAAATAATTCATAATTTATTTGTAGGTGTAAACCATATACCCATATAATATGGAACTATAATTGTTCTATATTAGTATAAATATAGATGAATAATAGGTATATCAATTATGAGGTCCCACACCACACATTTACATCTCATGAATTCCTCATCACTCATTCTAATCATTTCCTTACGAATCATTAATTTTCCATATTAAATAAATAAAAAAAGCATTAGTATTTCCCCTAGTGAATGAAATTGAATTCTTAGAATGGTTCCATATACTGATACAATATATATGAATGTTATATTATTCAGATAACATTCATGTCATGGAAATAATGCCATATATTTTAATGATACTTGAAATATTGACATGGATTAGAAAATAATAACCAAGGGATTGAGGTTAATAGAATGATAATGAAAAAAATTATTAATTATTATAGGATAAAACACAACCATCAATTCAACATAATTTATGAGTTCGTAATGAAATCTTTAAATATAGATATATAATAAAAATTGAATGAAAACTTTAAAAATAACTTCCATGTAATTTTCTATAAGAGTGATGTTATAAATCACTTTCAAAAACCATTTCATTCTTTTATGAAAATAATACTTTGTTGTTTTAAATAAAAAAATTTATAGAAAAAAAATTCATATGAAGAACCAATGAAACATAAAGAGAATGATAAATATAAATAATTTTTAATGGATGTGGAAAAACCCAATCAAATTATATACATTAAAAACATTATTTTCATGCTTTCATTGAGAAATTAGAAATGAACTTCCTCAAAAAAATAAAATCATATTTCCTTATTAAATTGTTTTGAATAAATACAATGGTAGTGAAAATAATTTTTAGAAAAAAATATATGGATAGTAGTGAATAAAATTCTCAAACCATTATGAAGTGCATGAATATAAAGGGAAAATATATTTAATTGAAAACTGTAGACATGGTCGATGATTCTTATATTTAACTTACTAATTAGATAATGATCATAAAGAGAATAAAAAATAAACATGTAATGAAAAAATTGCCATATGATAATAAAAGATATTTTTTAAAATATTTTAGTATCATATAATTCTTTTCATTTCTAAATCTCATAAAAAACAATATCAAATAAAAAAGAGATCGTAAGAGAAATCCCTTGAAGCTTTTTAACCCTAAATTACCACCACGTAAAATAAATAATAATATATATTTTCATATAAAATGTTTTTTCCAAAAAAAATAACATTATAGTATATTTATAGGTAATATATAAACCACATAAAAGAAAAAAGTGGTGAATATTATATACTTCTCACAAAATTAAAGGTGAGATGAAAAAATTCGTTCCTAAAGTTTGATGTGATTCTTAATAACTATGACATTAAGGGGATAAATTTAAATTTATTATATTTATATTAATAACCATATTAATAACTATAATATCATGTGTTCTTTACTTGTAAAATATTATCACCAATACATTAATAATTGTTTTTTGAAATCACTATTTCACGTGATGCATGTTTCATTTTGGAAGATATCATCAATTTGATTGGATTATTGTTTGATTATCTCCCAAATAATAATAATGTAACTTATATAATATTAGTAAATTGTATAAACTATGTTATATATTTTATAATCAATCATTTCATTAACATTATAACATCACACATGTAGGTGGTAAAACCAATGTAAAAAAGAGGATGTTAGAAAGACTAAATGAGTAAGAAGATACCAAGGTATATAACGAATATAAAATTTATAGAAGATTATTTGTTTCATAAGTATCACATATATTCACTATATATAATTGTATGGTCATCTAGAAATTTAATATACTATAAGCGTAGTATGTCCCACATGGAGGCAATAATTGATACATACGCAACAATGATACATCTATTTAAATTTTTTAAAAACATAGAAAAAATAATATATGATTTTATCATTATAAAATAATAATTATATAATAAATATCCTATATAATTAGTTAATTAATTAATATAACCATCTATGAGATCAAGTTATGGAAAATGAATCACATTGTTATGTAGTGGCAGTAGTCCACACATATGTAGGGATAGTAATTTCATTTTCCAATTGATTGAAATGAGGTCGGAAATATGTTTACAGTAATCAAAAAAAATTTATATAAATATTTATGATGATTTATTATTTTTATTTATGTTGATACAATAAATCTAGTCAATGTATAATTAAAAAATTATCTTTGAAAAATGTGGGCAAGATGGTTACCTCTTTTATGAGAGAACTACTTTGGCTTACACCGTAATCCTTGTTACGATGGAAATTGGAAAAGTCATGGATATCAATAATGAATGTAAGGATGATAAAAAACATTGGTTAGGTCTTGACAAATATAATGTTATCAAGATATATTAATATTAGTGAATATGTGGTTTCGTCTTATAAGTTAATGGACTACTAATCTTATAATTAATTATTGTCTTAAAATATTAGAAGTTATTACTCAAGTTAATGTGGAACCAAAGAACCCAAATCCATAGATAATATGTTATAGGGTCACAAAAATATTATTCATATTCATTTGAAAAAAATTTATCACCTCTAAATACTTATCCCCTTGTTAATCCCAAATGAAACCCAATTTAACATAATCCAAGATAACTTAGCTTTTTACAGAGATTACATAATTATATTGTTGTAAATAAAAGGGGAAATCACAAAAATTGGAAATTTGTATTTAAAAATATGATATCACTTTATCTGATATAGAATATATTGCTGGTAGAAATTAAATTAAATATAATTATGTAAAACGTGTGAAAATAATTTTTAGTAAAATGACTAATTAATGCATAAAAATAATTTCACCTTGAAATCAAGTAAGAAGTTTGATGGGAAACGTTTTTTAGGTTAATTAATAAAAGGGTAATAATTTTTATTGTTTTATACCAACGAAAAACTAAATTTATTCTTATACCCATACCATTAAATGAAAAAAAATCAAAAATAGATTCTAATATGAAAAATATATAATTTATGGCCACACAAGACATGAATGGGTTCCAAAAGTGAAAATAACATATTAAAATACATTATGTAATGTATTAAATATATCTATGTTAAAACACCACTCATATAATAGGATAAAGTCATGTTTTCGAGTTATTCTAAAGCCTTACTCATTAATTTTAACTGGGTTTTAAATTTTTTACCCTTATTAAGGTGAAAATTAATTACTATGGACAATATTCATAACGATCGAAAACAAAAATTATCAAATTAAAAATTTGAACAACCTAATTAAAAATATATAGTAAAATATTAAGGAATAAATTTCTCATAGTGTCAGAAATCAAATCTAATAAAAATTCATAAAATTAATCTAAAAATATCTTTTAAGAAAATTCATTTTTAAGCTAAAAATATACCTATAGAAAAATAAATTATAATAATTATTCATATGGAATTAATTATATGAAATTTAAGCAATGGGATATAATGTTTATTTAAAATAATATTTAATATATAATTCCCCTTTTAAGAGAATGTACACCACATACCTCCTGCCTCACCCTCTTCTCTTTCATCCCACTTGTTTGAGACTCTGGTGGTGTGCTTGCATTAGTCTCCACTATCCAGTGTCAATCCTCATTCTATGGTAAGTTTCCTAGATTCTAGTTAACCTAAATACAAATATGGGTTGTTTACTATGGTCAATCATATAGATGTTTAAAGGGTTATCTGATTCCTTCTTATGATTTGAAGGGTTGTGAAGATCAAATTTTGGAGATGTCAACTGATTAAGTGGATTCTATGTGTTTTTTGGATGTAATGATTCAATAATATAGTTATTACTATCCAAAAAATGTAGAAATGTTTTATTCTGAATAGGTTGAGTTACATATTCAACTGATGTCACTAAATCCCTATAGCTTTCCCCAATGTAATAAGGTGGAGCTCTCCAGATATATTCAGTATAAAAATAGGAAGCTTCCTTGATCTACTAAGATTATAAATAGGTACTCCTCATATTCTATGTAATCCTTGGTGACATATACCAATTTTATTTCATTTTATGAAGATAAAATGTTTAAAGACCTTTCTTTAGATAGTATAGAGTATAGATATAGTTAATGTGGGAAGGATTTCATGACCCCTATTAATAGTAAATGGGTTACTCATTCCAAGTTAAGATATAGTTTTTAATTATATATTGTTAATTATATGCTCCCACTCCTTTTTTTAGTTTTTTGGTTACGTAGATGGAATGGTCCGACTGCACTTTTGAGATTCACCATCCACATGCCCCTTGTCGTTTGTGCCTCCTTCCATTTTTACCTCGCTAGCCTATATTTTTTGATTTGGCATTAATTAGTAATGACATCAGGGTTCTCCCTCAAGGGTGACCTTGCCAGTTGTCCAGCTTCTTGATAATGGTGGAAACTGACTTCACTCATATCGTCAACTCTATCAGTCTCCCACATTTCAATCCATCGCTCCTCATCCCCTTGGATTCATTGTCTGGGGTTCTTGTCCATGGTTTTCTTACAGTCTTATAATTATATTATTCTTTGGATTCTTATATTATGTTTTCAGATTTATTCATATTTTTTGTTGTTAGCCTCAATATGATTTTTTTTATATGTGTGATTCACTATGATGGTGGAAACGTAGTTATGATCATTGAAGCAAGTCTTTGCAGTGGTGGTGTGGTCATTGTGGAATCAGCGTAGGTGGAGGGAAACGACACCCATAGTGGTATTTCCACATGATTCTAGAAATGTATGATGGCTTTGAAGCTGATGAATTTTTTTTGTCTTCGGTGGCATCGATGACTTGGTTTTAGGTGTGTTTGTGGATTTGATGTTGGAGGGACTCTAGCTAGTCAACAACGAATAATGTTGAATTGGTGCTCGAAGGAACTGGGAGATAGCGGTGCTGAGTTTGGACATTAGATGTTAATTGTGTGGGGCAGTGATTTTGGAAGAGGGATCCTAATAGTGGTTCATGTTCTTGAACCCATAGAACACGAATCTCGGTCACATTAGACTAATATGATGACACTGATTTCAGCCTGTGATGTCATTTCCTAGACATTAGTTATGATTTTGGATGACTGTACCTATAAAAATTAACATTGATGAAATTAGTGTCATAAAACTATCTTCAACCATGAAAAAGTTCAAACAAATCCATGGTATGTGGGTATCAGCCCAACTTTGGTTATCTTATTCATTTTTTGGGAAGTCTTATACCATTTTATATTTTTCATCATTCAACTAGTTCTTTTTAGTTCATTATTTTTTTATGGTTGGCCTTATATCCTCGTACATCACATTATTTTTCATAGTGAAAACCCATTATGATTATTCCTCGTGCACGTAGACCAAATGGGAAAAGATCATAAATTTTGTTATTATTTTATTGTTTTCATTTCAACATTTATTTCAACCTATAAATCATTTAGAATCACTACATATTATTATAATTCAAATATTCCATCTTGTTATATATCTATATTTGAATTTAATGTATTTATTATAGAACATATATGAGAATTTTTTTTCTCCCTTTTTTATTACTATTAATCATTAATTCCTCCTTGTGATTTTATTCTAGATAAGTATGCCAATATTTTTTGTCTTAATATTTATGTATTTATTAAATCAGTGTTGTAGAGATTATGTATTATATTTTTTTAGATTTAGTTTAAATTACTAAATGTCATAATAGGTGCTTCTGATTTTAGGTTGTTCAACACTATTATGTGTTTCTCACCAATAAATTCATTTTTATATATTCATCATTGATTGGAATGTTTTAATTGGAACTTGTTTTTTTATTTGTTTCCACCTAATAAAATATAAATAAATATCATTTTTACATTTTAGATTTTGATGAATTAAAACACTAATTAGATCTTAGGCTATTACATTGGGTCTCCTCTTGCATAGGGGAATCCCTGAAAACAAATTGTTATTAGATACTTACTAGTTTTATGTTTTTATTTTTTAAATTTCTGAATCCATTTTTCATTGTTTTCAAATGATTTTATAGTATCTTTTACTTTTCAGAATGTTTCATTGATCCGTTTTTCTTAGTCATGTTCCCTCTTATGCTATAATTTCATTATAATGGTGATAGCTTTTTCCATTCCCTATCCCAATTTCCCTTTACTATCTGAGCCTAAAATACATATCCTAGTATTTTCTATATATGTCTGTCTATGGACTTAGGGTAGGAATGGGTATTATGTTAGGTTGGCTTATTCTTGAGAGTCGGATAGCAGTAAGGTCTTAGAAATATCATACGTCTATAGTTCATTCCTTTTTCCTAGGTGGGTAGCATATGTTATCTCCATTGTGTTCCTTTTCATCCTTTTTTATTTTTTTATCCGATTATGGACCTGTAGAAATTTTAGTGTTTTTGTTTGGGAACTTTGACGGTTCAGTGTAATTTGGTTGATCACCAAGCTTCATTTTTTGTTGTTCTATCATGTTTATTGGCAATGTTTTCGGTAAAATTGTGCTAGAACCTTGTTCTATTAGTAATACTAGACTATGTTGTGTGGATATTTAGTGTCTTGTCTCCCTCAAGGTTTATAGATACCTCACAAACTTCATTCTAACATCTTAGATATGTCCATGGATGGTGGGACTACTTGCATGTGTCCTTGAATTTTTCCTTCTATTTTTGGATATCTTGTTTTGACGTTTGTTTATGTGGTCATCTCCTTGGGTGGGTATTCTAAATCCATCATTTCAGGATCTTTTGGTTCCATATGTCAATAGTCTTTCAGATCAATTCTCCAAGAATTTTTATCAGTTTTAAAGCAGACAATGCTTGGTGTATCGATCCTTTTGTGTTTTTATGGGTTCCAAAGGAGTCCTCTTTCAATTGTTTCATTTCCTCTACATTCTCTCTCTATTTCTCTATTTATACTTTCTCCTTTTATTTTTTCATGATTTCACTATTTTTTGTTGACTTAAATTCTATGTAAATTTATGTGTGTAGATTTTCCATTTATTTTGTTAGAGTATGATACTACTTTATTTTGTTGGTGTTCTTCAGGAATTGATGAGATGTTTCAAGGACCCTTGTTAGTATGTGATTTTCTTGTCTTGTTTTCATCATTGGGATCATCGCAAACTAAACTTAAGTAAGTGATGGTATGGCCATTATCATGATGTTTTTTATAATTGATTGATTTTCAACATGTATATCATCCTTACAATATCATTCAACATTGGACGAAATGTATCAAAATTTATACATGGTAGGGGGATTTTTAGGTCATAGCCATAGGTTTTTTCCATGTTTAGGATATTACTAGTGTGAGGATGTTATATTATAAGGCCTTGTCCATAAACATTACATGATCTTGAGTTAAGTCAATAATTTGACCTTATTTAACATTATGTATATTTCCATGTTTTGAGTTTTAGATAATTGTGCCATAACTATTACATAGTATACCCAGACATTACATGGGGATAGTTACCCTCAGTATCAACTTTTTCAACCTTAGGAAACCCTTTAAGTGAAACTTTATTTCTATTTCATGATAAAAATATTATTGACTTCTTCTTTTCTATTACCCATCATTATACCATGTGGAAAACATTTTAAAAACATTGGATGAGAATAAAAACCTTAGTAAAGAATATAAAATGTGGAATAAAATAGTTAGTCCATGAATATTTAAAACCCATGAAAACATTTTCAAAAAATCATACTTTTCACCCATAAAAAATAAACTATTTAGCTTACATCATGTAATCATAATATTCCATAAAAAATAATATAAATAAGAAAACATAAAGGTATCTTATGGCATCCATATCTTACTCAGATTGTATATTTCAAAACAACATAGAGAGTAACCTATATGGTTGCATTTGGAATACCCATCACAGTATATTCCCTAAATCTATTAGGATAAACCTTAACCATTACTTCTATTATGTTACCCAATGCATTGAAGAGATATCATGAACTCACCCAGCCTCATTTTATCACGAAACCAACCATATAAATATTTAATTCCCCAAAACCATAAAATAATTATAACACATGAACTTGCATAAAAGAAAAAATAACATTTCCATAGAGAAATAATAAGACATTATTTCAAGATATTGATATAATCAATCCATTCTAAAAACCATTTTCAATAAAAAATACATAAAAAATAATATGGTATTTAATTTTCTTATTAAAAATATTGTGGTTTATAGAGTATTCCAAATATCATGTAATTCTCGTAGCGGCGGAAAGGTTTTTGTCCCCACGTGCATTAAAAAGAAACATTAATGTTTTGTTTAGAAAAATTCTTTGTAAAAAAATATTTCTTTTGAAAATAGTTTAATCAAATTAAAATTTAAAATGGTTTTTTATACATCGTATAAAATAGGTCGTATATAAATAGAAATACTCCTCAATGAAATGAGATTGAGATGAAGCCCCTTAAAAATATCATTTCATTAGATTATGGATAAATCAGTGACATAATTATGTGTGAAAAATATAAATGCACCCAATGTAATAAGATATTAAGTGTATACAAATAATAGGTCATTCACACATATTCATGAAAAAACAAAACCAATTACATGGATCTTTAACTCAATAAATAGAGATTGAGTTAAGAAATCCCTTAAAAAGATCATTTTTTATCAAAATAGATCGATTATTTGTATTCACTATAAATCCCCATATATCAAGAATAAATACAATATAAGATATGAAAATTTATTTCTCCTATAATCATATCATGTCAAATTCTATAAGTATAAGATCAACCCAATGAATGTAAATTGGGTTATGAAGTTCCCCTACCTTGAGTATGACTTGTATTACTATTTATTTATATTATTGAATAATAAACATAGTTCAATTTATAATTGTTTTAGAAACATTCTCAAGGATATTATTCATTGTATATTACTTATTAGCATGTTACTGAAATATTTAAATTGTTTTAGTTAATATCAGACGTTTTTTTGATGTTCGACACCTGAGTACAAAATGAACTTGTTATAATTACAAATTTTCCAGGTGTCAAAAAGTACCTTATCTCTAGAATAGATTTCATAATATAAATATCTTATATATCTATTATATATGTATTTATAAAAATATATAATATTTGAATATAAGAAATTAAATGCATCATTCATGGAGACGGTAGGCCATACGTACTCATGAATAGTACTTTCATTTCTTTGTCACATTAAAAGAATGAAATCAAAATAATAACTAGGTATAATATAATTAAATTATAATATTTATGTTATATATGTTAAATAATTTCATTAACCCTATCCCTTATATGTTCTATGAATGGCATGAACGAGTCATATCACTTTGAGGGGGCGGTAGTCCACACTTTCTCAATTGAAATTACCATATTTACACATTGTGGAAAAAATAAAGCTATATTGCAGATAAAAATTCCATAATCATAGATATAATAAAAATATAATATATATAATTTATAAATATTGTTTCATAATTATTTCAACCATGAGAGTTGGTATGAGAAAATCGAACAATGATGGTGTCATGAGGTAGTAGTTCACCTTAAAAAGAAAATGTATTTTCAATATCCATTAGATGGAGGAGTGTGTAAGTGTAGGTATAAAACATAGAAACACAACATAATAAAACATTGAGGATACTAGTTTTGTTATATTGTCATATAATAATAAGATCATAGGGAGTGGAGAAGGAAAATAACAAAAAAAAAAGCTTAAGAGAAGACGCTACCTCTAAATCAGGTAACTCCTTTTGATTTGAGCCAAAAGGCTTTCTGGAATTTCCTTATATAGAAGGTAAGTATTCTAGGAATAAGGGATGTATTTTTGTAGCTTTGTTTAGTAGAATTTGGGCGAGCCAATGGGTTTGAGTGGTGTCAGCAAGTGGGTAGAGGTGGCGGCCTTTTATAAGAGGGAGGAGGGGTACTTTAGGAAAGTCTTGAAATAGTATTTTATTTTAAATAGATTTTATATTTATAATATCTCCAAAGTTATATATTTCTAGGATAAGATGTTTATGGGTCGAAATAATCTCAACAAATAGGTTTTATACATGTCTAGGTCACAAATTTAATCATATATTTTGGCATTAACCTTTAGTTAAAAAAATTAACCCTTAACATGTATTCTTGTATTTCTACACTATATTGTTAATATAGTTACAATGAAATGAAAATAGAAACTCAAGTGGTTCATAATGAAATTTTTAACATTATATGTATATGTTGGTCGAATCATATATTTTTGTGACTATTATATCATTTAATAATATAGTATTTGTTCTAAAAACTCATTTATGTCAATTTGGACACTATTTAGTAATTGATTTTTATTAAAGTCATAACAAAATGATTCACTCAAAAAAAATAAATTACCAAATCTAAATGTCATAATATTCCATAAAATTCGTGTATAGCATAAAATTTTCAATTTAAAATTATTTTAATATTTATAATATCATTTAATTGAATCTTGAATTAATAAAGTAATCATTGCATCATCATTATCATAAATAAATTTATTTATATAATGTTTAAAAATTATAAATAAAATACCACGTCATAGGAAATATTTTTAGATTTATAATGAGTTTTTATACTAAAGTGATTAGTTATATAACCCTATATTAATTTTTTTTAAAATAAATCATACGTGTTTATTTTATATTTATCTTTACTTTAAATTAATTGTTGTCATGACCCCCTCCCCACAAAGTGTTACTCTCCTGGGTCGATAATGTGTTAAGGGAGATAATGACCCCCATGTCCCATCTCCAGTAGGCCCCGGGTTGGCAACTAGCACCAAGGGTATAGTAAACACACAAATGGGAGGCATTACCCTCTAAGAGAACACATACAGAAGAGAGAGATAATATAGACACTAAAAAACTCCAACTCAGAATTAAATATAATAGAAATATCAAGTAAAAGTATGTAATGTCATGAAAACTACTACAACTGAAATGGGAGAAACTACAAATACCCAAAAGAAAGTAAAAACAGCAGTAACCACAAGCCTGAATAGCTCCTACCACCCCAAGCTAGTAAAAACTACCTTGATCTCCAACATACTCCATGTAACCTGAAAAATAGTGTATATATACATAGGGTGAGTATAAAAGTATACTTAGTTGGATCCTCCCCAAATCCTCTCATGAAAAATTAATGAAATATTTCTAAAGCACAGTGAACAAGAAGTGAAACTAACTCGTCACCTAAACAGGTATACTAGGTTCCAGCCTCACCATGGCTACTCTCAACAAGTAACACATACAAGAGTATATAATATAATAATGAATATCAAGGGTACCCTGCTTTTACTTCCCCATTGCTTTTCCGCTTTTCCCCAATGCCACACATCCTAAGCATCTCTCTCCAAAAGGCTTTCCCGCATACACCTAGGAGAAGCATCACAATATGTACCTCATGCAACAAAACCACCACGTCCATGTAAGAAAAGTAACTAGGTAGTTTCTAAGATCCACCACAGATCGCATAACATGTATCATACATAGGGTATTATACCTCAATCCATTATAGCCCATACAACGAGTAAATATCCTCTAGCCATTATAGCCTATACACGTTATACCTATAATAGTCCCTAATAAACTATATCCAGAATATATGTGTGTGAATAAACACAAGCCATTATAGCCTTCTACCCACATATATGGGGAAAACTAACTGTTGTGCCTACCAGCACAAGTAAATACCAAGAGAAGAGAGCAGGGCCAAAGGGGATTGTCAGCCATCAATCCTCCCACCAGAATGATAGGGAAAACACCCCCTGGGCTCAGAATCCCTAAAGTGTTGGTTTCCCTAACTGACGACATGGAGTAGCATATAAAAACAAAAAAGTACATAATATACTATAGCTCACAACCACACTACGGTCATAACCTCATCATAGACACAACTATAGCTAATGTCTCTCGGACTCTCGGCTGTCACTTCTACGACTAGGTATCATATAATCACAAAACCATTTAAAGAGATAAATTACATAACTTTATTCCCTTTTTATCAGTTTCACTTTACGTTAATTAATTATCTAAAAATTATTTAACCATTAACAATTCCACATTAAATTTCATTAGCATCACACCCAGAGTCATCTGTCCCTTTAAATTATAACCTCAACATTGTGTTCCAACAAGATCCAACCCCTTGGGTTAACATCATTTATTCAATTATTTATTTACAGCATTACTTTACCATTTCCCAGGCATTCTAGAAAAATATTATATGCTACTAAACACAACCGGGCTCAACACAGTGAGTATATGAACTACCCGTCAAGTCGTTGCCGCCTATAGAAAGAGTGTAGACCCTTCCTACCTTGAGAAGCTAAACACAGAAATCACATGGAATACCCCATGTGTCTTCTCCCCTTTAGAAATAAGGGTAAGAAAGAATAGCTTCTTTGATCATTGGGGAAAGTAAATTAGATGAACAACCCAAGAATCAGCAAGCATCCAATCATTCACATCTAACCTATTTCTTCATCCCTGGTGTCCTCCCTGACACCCACATGCATAAACCGATGCATCTCACCACTCTAGGCGTCAATTGCTGCCATAACTAGTAGTCCTCCCTGCCCCCACATATCACAACAACTTTCCAAGATCACATCACAACCCAAGAAATAAGAAAAAACCATCATATCAATTGGGATATTGGCCCTTAAACAAACAAGAGGGTAACTCAGAACCCTACAAAGAATTATCTTTTATCAAAAAACCAGTTTTTTTAATCCACCTTGTATTAACCGATTTATTATTCGTATGTTTCAAATTTGGGAACCCTGACCAGTAAGATATAACAAATAATTAAACATCCTTACTGCACCAATGTGGGAAACATAAAATTGTGACAAGAAAAACCACATTCATTTACAAGACTCGTTATCTTTATCCAAACAATTATTGATTAATTATGGCTTTACGTTCTTTACCAATTTCCATCGAGAACGAGAATCTAAACAAAGAAAGAATATATATCACACTATCTAGAAAAACAAGAGGCAAAAGCATACGATCGATATCAATTTATTTATCTAGTTCAAATATTTATTAATTCAATTCCATTGTGATCCAGTGGGATAAAACATTGTAACTATATAGTTGCATGTAAAAGAAAATAGAAGCAATGAATCTAATACCTCAAACGGTTCTTGACGTTCTTTATACGAGAATGAGACACACAACGAGTTACTATCTTCTCCCCCGTGACAATTGTATCCACCCCAAGATGCAGAGACCGGACCACACTGGTCAACACCCAAGAAAATCCCATTAAGAACATGAAGATAGCATTCCAGAAAAAGATAGGGAAAACGGAAGCTGATGAACCCAAAATAATGACGATAGAACATACCTTATATCGAAGATTTATCGATACTACTTTGTTGCATCAAAATAGAGGAAAACCAATCCAAGGAAGAAAGTTTGATTGTGCAACTTCTACGGGATGGAATGAATTGTCCGAGCATCTCACAACTGAGAATAAGGAGGAAGAACTAGGGAGGAAGATATATTGTCCCTTTAGAAGATTTAATAGTGTAGTGGATTAAAATACACTGGATTTTCCATTAAAAGCGGATCACATTAAACCATACGGTTTGGCTAAGTAATAGTATCTTGAGCCTTAAGAAAATTAATATAGGAGTTATAGCCTTTGAATCGACCTTAGAGTCCTTAAAAAAGGCATTAAATTCATTTTACGTCAAAGGAAATGTCAAAAGGGAAATATTGTAGGAAGTTGGAAACATTATTCACGAACTCAAAATTTAGCAAAGAAAAACACTATTCATGAACCTCACCAATAGAACATCACTATTCTAGAAACACTATTTATTAACCTCACCATTGGAACCCCACCATTAGAACCTAACTATTTTGGAAACACTGTTCATGAACATCACAGTTGAAAACTCACCATTGGAGCCTCACCATTCTGGAAACACTATTCATGAACCTCACCTTTGAAACCTCACCGTTGGAGCCTCACCATTATAGAGACACTGTTCATGAACCTCACTGTTGAAACCTCACCGTTCGAACCTCACCATTCTGGAAACACTATTCATTAACTTCACCGTTAGAACCTCACCATTTTGGAATCACAGTTCATGAACCTCGCCATTGAATCCTCACCATTCTGAAAATACTGTTCATGAACCTCACCCTTGAAACCACACCGTTGGAACCTCATCATTCTGGAAACACTGCTCATGAACCTCACCGCTAAAACCTCACTAATGGAACCTCACCATTCTGGAAGAACTGTTCATGAACCTCACCATTGAAACCTCACTGTTGGAACCTCACTATTCTGGAAACATTATTCATGAACTCAAAATTTGGAAAAGGATATAGGCTACTGTTGGAAGATCATCGTTCTGGAAACACTAGTCATGAACTCAAAATTTGGAAACGGAAAGAGGCTACCATTGGAACCTCGCTGTTGCACTGTTCGCCTAAGGTTACTGATGGCACTACTCACATAAGGCTACCATTGCACTGTTCACCTAAGGCTACTGATGAAACTGTTCACCTAAGGTTACTGATGACACTGTTCACATAATGCTACCATTTCACTATTCACTTAAAGTTACCGATGACACTGTTCACATAAGGTCATCGTTGCATTGTTAACCTAAGGTTACCAATGACACTGTTCACATAAGGCTACCCTTTCACTGTTCACCTAAGGCTACTGATGACACAGTTCACATAAGGTTACTGATGACACTGTTCACATAAGGTTACCGTTGCACTGTTCACCTAAGGTTACAGAAGAAAATGTTCACCTAAGGTTACCGATGACACAGTTCACATAAGGCTACCATTGCATTGTTCACCTAAGGCTACCGATGACACTGTTCACATAAGGTCGTCGTTTCATTGTTCACATAAGGTTATCGATGACACTATTCACATTAGTTTATTGTTGTACTATTCACCTAAGTCTACCGATCACACTATTCACATAACTGTAAATTTGGTAAAGTGTTGAGGATAAGCCACCTTGACCTCCCGGAACACCTAATACACCATATTTTCACAAAGGAATGGACCATAGAGGTCCGAGCTATTACATCAGATGCCTTTAAAGACATTCTCACCCTCGAGAATTCAAAACCAAAATAAAAGGGAATAGAAAATAAGTTTGAACAACCACCCATCGAGATACCTCTCAAAATAGGGCAAGCCACAAGAATAAACCAAAGAAATACATCTCATAAACATGAATAGTCTATAAACACAAAGGGGGCATCATTACATGAAAAGAGTTAAACATCAAAAAACTCTGAGTACT
Source organism: Viscum album (assembly GCA_963277665.1). Lineage (NCBI taxonomy): Eukaryota > Viridiplantae > Streptophyta > Magnoliopsida > Santalales > Viscaceae > Viscum > Viscum album. The sequence goes on from OY728164.1 coordinate 691,880,045, forward strand.
GAGCTTGTATCTGTGACTCGCGTTCCCATGTACTCTCCTCCACACCATTGTGTCTCCACATGACATGAATCAAGGGGATAGAAAGACTGTGCAATAGCTTCTCTTTTTGGTCATGGATCTCCACAGGCCGCTCCTCAAAGGTCGCATCATTATCATTATAGATCACTCACCAATCAATGATGTGAGAGTCATCATGAAGATAACGATGGAATTGCGTCACATGAAAAAAATCGTGTATCCGAATCATATGTGGGGGAAGTGCTACTCGATACGCCATAGCTCCAACATGAGATAACACCTCTAAAGGCCCAAAAAACCGGGAGAGAGCTTACTCCCATGACTAAACCTTCTCAACCCATGATGGGGAGTCACCTTCAAAAACATGTGATCCCTAACATAAAACTATAAGGGCCTCCTCCTTTGATTGGAATATGATTTCTGATGATCCTACGCTGTCTTCATCCTCTCATGAATCACCTAAACCATCTGTGTTGTAATCTGCACTTGTTCGAGTCTGAGAATTGCTGACTCTCTGACCCCAATACAACACAACAGAGAATTGAAAGTCCAACCATACAAGGCTTCAAACGGTGCCATACTGATGATGGAGTGAAAACTATTGTTGTTCGGGAACTCCACCAAGGGTAAGTGACTTATCCACAAACCTCCAAAATCCAGGACACAAGAGCACAACATGTCTTCAAGAGTCTGGATTGTTCACTCTGTATGGCCATCTGTTTGCAAATGAAATGCAGTGATAAGGCATATCTAAGAACTAAAAGCATATTGGAGACATCTCCACACCCTATAGGTAAAACGAGGATCTATATCAGAAATGATCATCCTTCGGACTCCATGAAGTCTCACCACCTCCTCCAGATATTGTCTCGACAAAAATTCCACTGATCATGACTCCTTGATTGTTATAAAGTGGGTCGCTTTTATTAAACGATCCACTACCTCCCTAATATAATCATGTCCTCCTTGAGCTCGAGGTAAACCAGTAATAATGTCCATTGATATTTCATCCCACTTCCACTGAGGAACATATAATTGTTTGAGCAGACCACCAGGAATAAGGGGTTCATCCATCACATTCTGGAATACCAAACATCGAGACACAAACTCTGAAACAGCACACATCAGCCCAGGCCACCAAAACTGGATTCTTAAGGCTCGGTACATATTCGTGATTCTAGGATGCAGCGCTAAAGGAGAACTATGGAAATATTTGAGAACCGTCTCACACATCTTCAAATGAACAAATATCCTTCCATGATACAACACTTTGTGTTTTTCATCCTCAGACCAACCATCAAGGGCCTTTCCACAAACAACTCGGTCTCTCCATACCTCCACCCTAGATCCCTTAACAGGGACTCTTCCACCTGCTACACCAGTGATGATCGTACCATCATCTGAAAAAGACAACCTCTACCCCAAACATCTCTCATATCGAGATGTAATGCTGATAGTTCTGTCATTACTCTCCACGAGTCACCAGATTCACGCATTGTATCACTACGTGACATCTGACTTAGCGCATTAGCTACAACATTACTCTTTTTAGGTGTATAAAATATTTCAATGTCGTATTCCTATAAGAACTTCATCCACCAATGTTGTTACAAGTTCAAGTCATGCTGGGAGAGAACATATGTCATACTCTTATGATTGGTGAAACCCACAATGAACTCTCCAACGAGGTAATGTCTCCACAACTTCAAAGAAAACACCATGAATGCCAAATCAAGATCATGGGAAGAATAGTTACAATCATGGGGATGAAACTGTCGATACCTATAAGAATCAATTGATCTTTGCTGCATCAGAACATAGCCTAACCCCAGTTGTGAAGCATCCTAAAAAACATTAAACTAAACTCCCTCTCCTGGAAGACAAATAACTAGAGCACTTACTATCTTCTTCTTTATATACTCAAAATCTATCTGACCCTAATCAGTCCATATGAATGCCTGATCCTTCCTGTTCAAAGTTGTTAGAGGAGTCAAAATTTGAGAGAAATCGGCTATGAACCTCTTGTAGTAGCTTACGAGACCAAGGAAACTTCGCAACTCTGACACTATCTTGGGGGCTTCCAAAGACAAAAATGCTTTTATCATTGATGGATCCACAGCTACTCCATGATAGGACACAACATTCCCCAAGAAACGAACTTATCAATTCCAAAACTCACACTTCAACAAATTCCCAAATAGGTTATGTTGACGAAGAACTCCCAAAACGGCATGTAGATGCTCTACATGATCCTCCTCATATGTGGAGTACAGAAGGATGTCATTGATGAAAACCACCATGAACATGTCCAGGAACTCACATAACACAATGTTCATCAATCCCATGAATACAGCTATAGATTTTGTCATGCTGAAGAACATTACAACTAACTCATAATGCCGATGATGACAACGGAAAGCAATCTTTGGGACATCCTCATCATTCACACGCATCTGATGATATCTTGACCACAATTAGATCTTTTAGAACCAACTTTAATCCTTCAAATGATCAAATAATTCATCAATCTATGGAATAGGATAGCGATTCTTCACTGTCACTTTTTTCAAGCGAAGATAATCGACACATAGATGCAAATTGTCATCAGCCTTCTTCACAAACAAAACTGGTGCACCCCAAGGTGACACACTCTTCCGAACAAAACTACACTTTAACATGCCATCATGTTGTATACGTAACACTTGTAACTCATAAGGGGTCATCCTATATGGAGACATCGAGATATGAGATGCTCCTGGTAGTATCTCAATCCCAAACACGATCTCTCATTGAGGGGGTAATGCTACAACCTCTTCTGGAATGGCATCAGGGTACTCTTCTATGACCCTAGGAAATTACAACTGATGAAACTCTGAAGAACATAGAATCATCTCAGACATCATGGATGATAAGGACGGAACACGCTTATGACCCATTCGAGGGTCTCGATTTCCAACAAACACCACCGAATCTCCATCCACATCTAAGAAAATGACCTCATTCCTGAAGCAATCCATGATAGCCAGCACCGAATACAAACAATCAATGCCAATGATGAAATAATATGTTTGTATTAATAAACATAGGAAATCTCCCCAAAAGTGGTGCTACCCCAACAATAGCTCACAATCTATACATACTTTAAACAAGTCAGCTCAACCTCCAACTGGCGTAGTCAACGCCAAGCGCACTGGATGCCTCTCTACCTTAAGTCCCAAAGCATGGAAAAGGGTAGGTGATATGAAGGAGTGTGTCACTCCTAAATCAAACAAGGCATACACTAAGGTTGAAAACAAGCAAAGGGTACCTCAAAAAAAGTTTGGATCACCTGGTGCTGGCAATGTCAAAGCATAATGCTGACCACGACCTCCTCTACGACCTCTATAACCCTGATGATGACTACCACCAAGTTCTCACTTTGATCTATGAGGACGGGGAGCATCACATGGCTATCCTCTGCCTGCCCCATCTACCCTCTTCAAATCTAAATATGGTGCAACTTGCTGCTGTTGTCTCGGCTGGAACTGCCTCAATAGAGGAACCTGGAGCATAAAACCTGGGGAACGATGACTGCTCTGAAAGTTTGGGCACTCTCACTGCTAATGACCTTGACCACCACAGGAAAAAAAGTGTCTGATCCCTTGACATAGGCCTGAGAGCTGCCGCCCCCAGAGAAACAAGATACTGAGGGCTGAGACCTACCCCCGGCTAAATGGAAACTCTTCTGCCCTAAAAACCGGGAACCCCAGACCACATATCTACCTCTTGAGGAATCATGATGACTCCCCTATCATGGTGATCCGGTTCTGGACAATGTCCTCTTGATGAACTCTACCCTCTCTAGCACCTCAAGATATGTCTTCAGCATAAATGAGGTGACCTGGAACTGGATCTCTGGACGTAAAGCCTCCTCAAAATGCCTCTCTCTGGTCTCTTCATCTGGCAACAGGTCCGAAGCATATCGTAAAAGGTTCCAGAAATGGATTCCAAACTCTCACACATTGGAGCTCCCCTATCGAAGGGTAAGAAGCTCCTAGCGAATGGAAGCTGTCACGGTCGTAAAAAGAAACTTGACTGTAAAATTTTCTCGAGACTCCTCCCATGAGATCGCTAACTCCTCGCGATCCCAGAGGAATAAGAACCACCACGGTCTCACTACTCCACGCAGCATCGTCAGAACCAAGGACACCCAGTTCTTCTTCTGAGCATGGATCGAACTGAATCCTATATCGACCTCCTCCAATCAGTCTTCTGTGACTGCATATGAAACGAATCCCTCATACCTCTACAAAATCTGGTTCTGAAACTCTTGGAGTGTCCTCCAAGTTTTTTCATCGTCAACCTCTACCCTACAACGATCTGTTGGCACAGCCTGCTGAAAATCTTCTATGTGATCCTGATGAGGACGTCGACCTGGAGCCATACCTACAAAATAACCATATAGTTAGAGGTCCTAAACCTGGAATATGGATGACTTGACATTAAATAATTAATTGTTTTCTTTTATTCATTTTAGGTTAACCTATCCAATGGTCTACCCATTCAAACAAAGGCACAAAAAAGAATGATGCATGATATTTTCCTATGTCTCTACCCTGAAACTAGTATCACCACATTTAGTAACAATTGTAAACTTAAAGTTCCGTACATCAAATCATAGGTGGGCCTAAAAGCCTATGTCTCAGCCATTCTCCAGTGCCTACATCACTTGCTAAACTTGAATGACACTGTTGCCCTACCAACCCATGAAAACTCACCTATGATTAACTCCAAACTCTATCATATCCCTCAACCAAAGCCTCTGATACCACTTTTTCATGACCCCCTCTACAAAAAGTGTACCCCTCTTAGGCCGGAAATGTGATAAGGGAGATAATGACCCCCGAGTCCTGCCTTCAGTATCCCCCGGGTTGGCAACTAGCACCGAGGGTATAGTAAACACACAAATGGGGGGCATTAACCTCTAGGAGAACACATGCGGAAGAGAGAGACAATATAGAAACCAACCAAATCCAACTTAGACAACAATATAAAAGAAATCCCAAGTAAAAATATGTGATTTCAAGCAAACTACTAAAACTGAAAGGGGAAAACTAAAAATACCCAAAAGAAAGTAAAAAACAGTAGCAACTACAAGCTCGAACATCTCCTGCAACCACAAGCTAGTAGAAACCAGCTTGATCTCTAACGTTCTCTATGTGACCTGAAAAATAGTTTATATATACATAGGGGGAGTATAATAGTATTCTCATTAGGATCCTTTGCAAAAAATCTCATGAAAATGTAAAGAAAGAATGCTAAAGCACATTGAACAACAATTGAAACTAACTCATCACCTAAATAGGTATATTAAGTTCAAAGAATCACCATGGATACTTTCACTATGTAATGAATAAAAGAGTATATAATATAATAAATAATATCAAGGGTACCCTGCTACTACTTCCCCTCTGGTTTTCCACTTTTCCCCAACGTTGCACATCCTAAGCATTTCTCTCCAAAAAGGCTTTCCTGCAGACACTTGGGAGAAGCACCAAAACATGAACATCGTGCAACAAAACCACCAAATCCATGTAAGAAAAGCAACCATGTGGTTTCTAGGAACCACCACAGCTCGCATAATGTGTCTCATATGTCGGGTATTATACCTGCAGCCATTACAACCCATACACCGAGTAAGGATCCTCAAGCAATCATATTCTATAGACTTTATACCTATAGTAGTCCATAGGAAACTATATCTAGAATATATGTTTCTAAATGACCAAAATCCATTACAACCATCTACACACATATATGAAGAAAACTAACCGTTATTCCTACTAGCACAAGTAACTTCCTAAAGAAGAGAGTGGGGCCAAATGGGGTCGTCAACCATCCATCCTCTCACCTGAATGTTGGGGGAAACACCCCCCACATAGGGCTTAGAATCCCTAAGGTGTTGGTTTCCCTAACAGATTGGGTGGAGTAGCATATAAAAACACAAAAAATGTACAGAATATACTATAGCTCATAACCACACTATTTGAATAACCTATTTTTAGACACAACTGCAGCTAACGTCTCTCAGAATCCCAGCTACCACTTCTAAGACATGGTATCCTATAAGCACATAACCATTTAAAGAGATAAATCACATTATATTATTCTCTTTTTATCAGTTTCTCTTTACATTAATTAATTATTTAAACATTAATTAACCATTAATAATTACACATTAAATTTCATTATCATCACACCCAATGTCCTTTTCCCCTTTAAATTGTAACCTCAACATTGTGTCCCAGCAAGCTCCAACCCCTTAGGTTAACAACATTTATTCAATTATTTATTTACAGAATTACTTTCCCATTTCCCAATCATTCTATAAAAACATTCTATGATTTTAAACAGAAGGGGGCTTAACACAGTGAGTATATGAACTACCCGTCGAGTCTTTACTGCCTATAGAAAGAGCGTATACCCATCCTCCCTTGATAATCTAAACACAGAACGCACGTGGAATACCCTGCACATCTTTACTCCTTTTGGAAGAATAGTAAGAAAGACCAGCTGCCTTGATACCTGGGAAAAGTAAAGTAGATAAACAACCCAAGAAGAAAAAAGCATCTAATCATTCACATCCAACCCGTTTCCTCATCCCTGGTGTCCTCCCTGACACCCACATGCATAAATCGATGCATCTCACCACTATAGGCATAAACTGATGCCACAACCAGTAGGCCTCCCTACCCCCACATATCACAATAGCCTTCCAGGATCACATCACAACACAAGCAGTAGAAAAACAACCATCATATCAATTGGGATCTTGGCCCTTAAATAAGCAAGAGGGTTACTCAGAACCCTACAAGTAATTATCTTTTATCAAACAACCAATTTTTTTAATCCATCTTGGATTCACTGATTTATTATTTTTAGGTTCTAAATTCGGGAACCCTAACCAGTAATCTATCAAAAATAATTAAACATGCTTACTGCACCAATTTTTTTAACATATAATTGCAACAAGAAGTACCAGATTCATTTACATGCCTCTTTATCTTTAGCCAAAAAATTATCAATTAATTATAGCTTTACGTTATTTACCAATTTCCATCAAGAATGAAAATCTAAACAAAGAAAGAACATATATCACACTATCTAGCAAAATAAGAGGCAATAACTTACGATCGATATCAATTTATTTATCCAGTTGAAATATTTATTATGTCAATTCCATTGTGATCCAGTGGGGTAAAACATGTTAACTATTTAGTTGCACGTAAAAGAAAAGAGAAGAAAGAATCTCTTACCTCAAATGGTTATTGATATTCTTTATATGAGAAATATCCACACTATGGGTTACGATCTCCTCCCCCCATGACAACTGTATCCACCTGAGGATGCAGAGACACCACCACACCAGCCAAAACCCAAGAGAAATTGATTAGGAACATAGAGATAGAATTCTATAAAAGGCGAGGAAAATCAGAAGGAGATGAACCCAAAACAATGATGATAGTACATACCTTATATTGAAGATTGATCGATACTGCTTGGTTGTATTAAAACAGAGGGGAACCAATCCAAGGAGGAATGTTTGATTGTGAAACTTCTAAGAGATGGAATGAATGGTATGAGCGTCTCACAACCGAAAATAATGTGGAAGAACTTGGGAGGAAGATATGTCGTCCGTTTATAATATTTAATGGAGAAATGATTTAAGATACAAGGGATTTTCAATTAAATGTGGATCGCATTAAACCATGCAGTTTAACCATGTAAAAATATCCTGAGCTTTAGTAAAATTAATAAAGGAGTTATGGCCTTTGAATCGTCCTTAGAGTCCTTAAAACAAGGATTTAAATGCATTTTACGTCACAGGACATGTCAAAAGGGCGAACTATAGGAAGCTGGAAACACTGTTCACAAACCTGAACTTTGGAAGAGGAAAAATACTATTCATGAACCTCACCATTGAAACCACACAATTGAAACCTCACCATTCTGGGAACACTGTTCGTGAACCTCACCGTTAGAACATCACCGTTCTGGAAACACTATTTATGAATCTCACCGTTGAAACCTCACCATTGGAACCTCACCATTCTGGATACACTGTTCATTAACCTCACCATTGAAACCTCACCGTTCTGGAAAAACTTTTCATGAACCACACTGTTGAAACCTTACCATTAGAACCTCACCGTTCTGGAAACACTGTTCATGAACCTCACCATTCTGGAAGCACTATTCATGAACCTCACCATTGAAACGTCATCGTTGGAACCTCACCATTCTATAAACATTGTTCATGAACCTCACTATTTATACCTCACTGTTGGAACCTCACCGTTCTAGAAACACTATTCATGAACCTCTTCGTTGAAACCTCACTATTGGAACCTCACCATTCTAGAAACACTGTTCGTGAATCTCACCGTTGAAACCTCATTGTTGGAACCACATCGTTTTGGAAGCACTATTCATAAAATCAAAATTTGGAAAAGGAAAGAGGTTATAGTTGGAACCTCACTGTTGCACTGTTCACCTAAGGTTACTAATGACACAGTTCACATAAGGTTGTCATTGAACTATTCACCTAAGGTTACTGCTGACACTGTTCACCTAAGGTTACCGATGACACTGTTCAAATAAGGCTACCATTGCACTGTTCACCTAAGGAAACTGATGACACTGTTCACATAAGGCCACCATTGCACTGTTCACCTAAGGTTACCGATGGAACCATTTACATAAGGCTACCATTGCACTGTTCACCTAAGGCTACTGATGACACTGTTCACAAAAGGTTACCGATGACACTATTCACATAAGGTTACTGTTGCACTGTTCACCTATGGCTAAAGATGACACTCTTCACTTAAGGTTACCGATGACACTATTCACATAAGGCTACCATTGCACTATCCACCTAAGGCTACCGATGACACTGTTCACATAAGGTCACCGTTGTACTATTCACATAAGGTTACCGATGGCACTGTTCACAAAAGGTTATTGTTGCACTGTTCACCTAATGCTGCTGATGACATTGTTTACATAACTAGAAATTTGGAAAATTGTAGAGGATAAGTCACCTTGACCTCCCAGAACACCTCAGACACCATAGTTTCATAAAGAAATGGACCATAGAGGTTCGGGACATTACAATTATTATATCAAGTCATTATCATACCCTAGTGTCTCCCAAATTCCAAAAGTTAGACCAACAGATTTTTTTAGTTGCCTATTACCCATCCACTAGCATTAGGACACCTGTTAGGGTATTTTTATATTATTATAATATTATTTTTACCCATATTTTCCCAAATTACTCTTTAACTTTGGTAATTAAAAATAATTACTGAAGTTAGTATTCATAATTTTCAAAAATAAAAGATATCTACTTATATAATTTTTACCTTATGATTCTAAATATTGAATCCATTTTTCCTAATTCATGAAACATAAGTTCCATAAATTAATTTAAAATTAATTTATGTTGTCAAATCCTAAATGTATGTTTTTAAAAATAAAAAAAACATTCAAAATATTTACATATGTTGATGTCAGATTTAAAAGTGGAATTAAATCCAATGAACACCATTGGATTAAATGATAAAAAAATAACCCAATTACAATTTAAAACCAATTAAAAATATAGTCTAACTATATAAATAAATGAGATTCACTACAAAAAAAACAGTACATTAGAGGGGGTTATTTAAAGGGGGTTATGCACAACCCCCTCTAAATTCATTTTTTGTATCATTAGAGGGGGTTCTTCCCAACCCCCTTTAATAATCAAATTTAGAGGGGGTTCACAACCCCCTCTATAAATTTTAGTATTTTTTTAATATGTGCTTGGATTTTAGAGATGGTTTCTGTTAAAACAATCACTACTTTAATAATTAGTGGCGCTATATATTTAGTTGTAGGAACTATAAATTTGGTAATAGGTGCTATATATATATAGTTGGATTTTAGAGGTGTTATATTTATATATATATATGTATGGATGTATGTGTGTGTGTTATACAGAATTTGTTTTTTTAAGAAAATAGTAGAGGTTCCTAACCTTCTCTAATGTGAGACATTAGTAGGGGTTTAAACCCCCCCTCTAATGTCAGACATTATTGGGGGTTCAAAACCCCCTCTTGAACCCCCACTAATGTCTTACATTAGAGGGGGTTCACAACCCCCTCTAATTTAAAAGATCAGAGGGGTTGTGAACCCCTACTATTTTCTTAAAAAAATCATAATATATATTGTATATATTGTATACATATATTAATTTATTTATAAAATGTATAATATATTATATTCACATAAATATGTAATATATATATATTAATTGTGTACATATTAATATAATATGTATATATATATATATATTTTCATAATATATTTGGGTAAAATATAAATGTGTATATATATATATAATATACATATATTCAAATAAATATAAAAAATTACAAATAAATATAAAAATACACATTTGTGTTTGTGTGTGTTTGATATAAATGTATTTATAAATACATACATACATAATTTTATTTAAATATATGTAAATATAAAATTTATAGAGGTGTGCATAAAATATATATATACATATATATTTATATTTCTATAAATATAGATATATGTTATTTATTTAATTTAGTTTAATATATTATGCAAATAATGTTTTTCTAAACATTCTTATTATTATATAAAAACAAAATAATATATAAATTATATTTGTAAATTTGTTAATATATATATGTTTATTAATATATATGCTTATTTTAGTAAACTTATTATATGTATTTAAATATATTATTTTAATAATGTTAATTTTAATAAACTTATATTTATATATAAATACCATAATATATAAATTATGAATAAATTTGTTAATATATATATTTATTTATTAATATATATTCATATTTTAATAAACTTATTATATGTATTTAAATATATTATGAAAATAATTTATATTTTAATAAACTTATCAATATATATTAATATAATAATATATGTATTATATAAAAAGAATGGGACATGGGGTAGTGGTTTAGGCACAACAATTGCTTCCATTGAACCGTGGTTTGAATCCCACCTGTGTATAAATTTTCGAAGCACTCCGAATTTGCTGGACCGAGACGAGACCAGGGGCCGAACCGGGTAACACGGGGCCGGACCGGGACTCTGAAATGAGAACCGGGGGCGGGGCTGGACCGAACGACACATACGAGACCGGTGGGACACACATAGGAACCGGGTGACATGCACTGGAGATCGGGGGACACCCACAAGAATCGGGTGACATGCACTGGAGATCGGGGAAACCCATAAGAACTGGGTGACATGTACAGGGAGACATGAGGGACATATGATAGACGAGACCTGGGGAGACACACAGGAGATGCGAGGGGACAGACGGACCTGCACAAAAGACACGGGGAGACAGAAGAACTGACACACTAGAGATGCGGGGGACAAATCGACACGGACAGCGAAAATCGGATGGAGGGGGTAATTGGGGTGTTTTTTTATTTTAAACAAAAAAAGAATTAGGGGTGGTGGTGTAAAACCTCACCTAATGCAATCACAATTAGGTGCGGTTTAAACCACCCCTAATCCCTCTATTAGGGTTGGTTAAGGTTATAATCGCTGCAAATGACAACCATTTCTGGTAATGTTTTGACAACATTAGAGGGGGTTTAAAACCCTCCTAATGTAACCGCCGCTAAATTCATCACGGATTTACTAGAACTTCCGTAAAACCGCCTCTAATAATAGTAGACGAGCACATTAGCGGTGGTTTCTCATAACTGCCACTAACGTATTTAAAAGTGGCTATAATCCCTTATAATGTAAAAAAAACCCCTTCTACAGTGGCCATTTTTCTATAGTGATGAAAATTCAGTTTTAAATTTAAATGTATTATTTTTCACTATTCAATAAAAATGAATTTTATCACAAAAATACCAAAAATAAACCAATGCAACTTATGATTTCCTACTTCTATAGAAGAAGTTTAACTTTTCAAATAGAACATATAAAGTGAAAAATAATATATTTAAAAAGGGTTATGCATAAAAATTAGGTAAAACATACTTTTAAAAATATTAGAGTATTGTATGCTTAAAATTAGATTCATTCTCATTTTATGCCTCTACAATTTGTTGGATAAAGGTAAAAACATTAAAGAAAAATATTTAGTCATATTTTAGTTAGTTCTATTCATTATCTCTAATATAACAGCTAGGAATTAACTAACTTTAAAATAATAATAATATTATTTTATTATTTTTCAGTATAACTTAGTGTTGTGTACAACATAAGAGTTCGGAGAAACCCATTGTTGTGTGTTGAGTATTCTATTGGAAAAAGTATCCCCATTAATGAAAAATTAATATCTTACTCATAAATATTAACATATATTAAATGTATTATTCTATAATTAATGGTGATGCTACATCCTTCCCCCCTTTTGGAAATTACCTCATCATAATTTTAAAATTGGTCTCTATAACTAAATTGAAAATCCCATATCAGAAAAAATTTCAATAAATCTATCACTTTAAAAGAAATAAAGAAAAGTAAAATGATCACACAAGATAAAAAATACTAGGATTCCATGTAGAAAAACATGGATATGTGGGAAAAATAACCATCTTGTTATATTGGAGAGTGATTGAAAACATAATCAGGAAACAATCAGAATATTACAAAATTATGATGGGTTAAAAGGACTTGGATTTCCCAATAGGAAAAGTAAAATGAAAATGTTTTTGTTTTATGGAACGTTTCATAAAGTTTAGAATTTGTTTTACTAATTAATATAATAACAAAAGGAAATTTACTTATATGAAAAGTAGAGTTTTATCCTTTAATCAAATTCCACCACAAAATCATATTTTTCTCTATAAGATGAGTATTTAGGATGAATCATCTTATTAATTCACAAAATATTAACTGTCTATTTCTCCAATTTGGAAACATTAATAAAATAAATTTAGTACGAGATCAGATAGTCTCCTAAAAGAATAATCCATTATGAGGGGAATGACTACTTTTAATCTCTAAAATTCAAGAGAAATACCCAAAGTTCAACAGAAATCATTCAAAAAATTAAATTTCTTAAAATTCCTCAAAATAATCCAACTATTAATGAAACCAAAAACTAAGAATAACTTGATAACATAGTCTTATAAGATAAATTTTTTCATTTATCATCAAATAATATTGATCACTGTTAAATTCTCATACTGAAAAGTAATTAACCTAATCCCATTTTCTTCATGATAGGTTCATCATTTCCATAAATAACATAATTCCAATAATTCCACAATTAAAATCCATGATTATTCCATAATATGATTCAAATATTACTCTATTAAAATACCATAGTGTTCTATATACCTTAATAATATAATGTTCCTAAAACAGTGAACATCTTCCAAAATATAAACTCTTAGGTAATCCCCAAATCATTTTCAAGTACTAAGGATATCCATTCAATAAAAAATATTTCTACCAAATCAACTTATGAATAATACATATTATAATTCAGATAAAAAAATAAATCATACAAACCTGAGACTTCACGCAGGCCTGTGGTATGCACTAAAGGCCCATCACACTCCGGTTATAGGATCAATTACTGTAGCCTTGTCCGACGTGATGGGATGTCACACGGTCAGTGTGTTTTCCTTTTTCAAAAACTGCATAATACTTATCATATTAACAAAATGAGATAAAACCATCAAAAATAACCATAACATGTTTCATCCTCAAAGGTTATTCTATACCGTTCATTTTTCATCCCCAAAAGTACTAACACATAACTACCTTAAAAATAAATTTCTCAAAAAATACAGTTATTTTCTTTGAAATTTCCTAACAAAAGTCTCAAAATGGGTTTCCATAACATTTAATTTATGATAAAACATAAAATTATATACCCATGATGATATCCAGAACTCTTATAAAAAAAATAATCTCCAAAGGTGTCTAAACCATCCAATGATACCAACTATAAAGCTCTGGCATTAAATATTATATAATCTGAAGTTAAGTAAATGATTTGACCTTATTTCTCATTAGAAATATTTTCATGTTCAGAGTTTTAGATAATTAGGCCATAATTATTTTTAATAGACCCAGAGATTACATGTGCAAAGTTACACTAAGTATCCCCTTTTTTTACCAAAGGAAACCCATTAAATAATATATGATTTCTTTTTCATGATAAAAATAATCATGAAATATTCATTTCTATTACACATACTTATACCCTATGTAAAAAAATTAAAAATATTTTGTTGAGAATAAAAATATCACTAAGTAATATAAAAATAATAATAAAACAACTAGTCCATGAATATTTAAAACCCCTGAAAACATTTCCACAAAATCATAATTTTCACACATAAAAATATTCTATTTTTATTACACCATGTAATAATATTACTACAAAACTTCATAGAAATCATAAAACATAAAGGGAACTTGTGGCATCCATATCTTACTTACATTGTATCTTTCACAGCTACATAGGGAGTGACATTCATGGATACGTTTGGAAAACCCATCAGAGTATATTCCCTAAATCTCTTAGGAGAATCTGTAATATTTACCTCCGCCACATTACCCAATTCATTGGAGATATATCAAGGGCACACCTTCTGTTGTTTTTTCCTTGAACCGTTCATATGCAATAAAAATTTCAAAGTACAATTACATTATCATAACACATGACCGAGAAAAAAGGAAAAATAATATTTCCACATTGCAATCACAAGACACAAATTCAAGATATTGATATAATCAATCCATTCTCAAAAGAATTTTCAATATCAAAATACCTAAAAATTAATATGGTATTTACCTTTCTTTTTTAAAAAATTATGGTTTACAAGGAAAGCCAAATAGAAAATAATACCTATGGTGGTGGAATGGTCTTTTGTCACCGCGTACATTAAAAAGAAACATTCGTTTTTTTAGTAAAATTATTTATAATAAAATTTTTTTTTTGAAAACATTCAAATGAAATTTAGTGTCAAAGGGGTTCATTATACACCCTTTAAAAGAAGGTCATATATAAATAAAAATATTTCTCATTGAAAGGATATTGATATGAAGTCTCTTACGAAGATTGTATCATTAGATTAAGGAAAAATAAAAACATAATTAAACATTAAAAATATAAATACACCCAATATAAGAGGATATTAAGTTTAAAACAATCATATTTCATTCACACGTATTCAAGGAAAAACAAAATTGATGACATCAATATTTAACTCTGTTGTGCCCAAGTGAAGTAATTGCATTTGTTGTCAATAACTTGTCATGGTGTGCCATCTGATGAAGTACATCTTGAAGATTGATGATTACAGAAGCATTAAATCTGACGATTGCTGAACTGATCTTTAAGTTCTAAGAACTTGTATCAAGATGATACAAAGTCACAACATGATTAGAAGACCATGCATTGTCTTCACAATGCATGAGGAGTTGAAAGGAGTTCCATCCACAACTACTAAGTGGATGATGTGCATTAATGAAGTCCATGCACTATCACTTAGTGCATGTGCATTTGAAGAAGAACCAATTTGATCTCTGATTGGATCAATGAAGAACGTTGAAGAATATATTTGACTAAGGAGCTCGGTTGATGAAGATGAACCTTTTGAATTTCACTCCTAAGTGAAGATTAAATTTTGAGGAAGAATTGGAGGAATTCTTAAGAAGAAGAGAAGATATGAATAAGGGAGGATGGATAAGAAGATGAAGATGTGGCACTTGGCATGTTACACTTGGTCACTTTGTTTAACAAAGGACTTCGTGTTTTTGTTGCAAAAAATAGGCCACCAAGGAGGCCAGCCGAGGGTCATCACCCAAGGCACATGTGGGACTCAAGGTCACCACGCCCATGGAGAACCCTCAGGCCAAGGCAGCATCCCTTGAGGCAGGGGCGCACCCAAGACAACCGAGTGGGCGCCAGGGGCACGCCCGGAGGAGCGCAGTGTGTATAGTGGGCGCCAGTGGCGCGCCCGAGGTGCATAGTGGGTGCTAGAGCGCGCCCGCAGGGAGCATAGAGTGGGCGCAGAGCGCGCCCGCAGGGAAAACACGGTGCGGGGCGGCACCGTGGGGGGAGAGGATTCAACTGAGTGCTTTCCCCCAGCGCTTAGGTGATAAAGCATGGAAAAACAGGCCGCCGTTTCGATGTGGGACGCGCAAAAAATCCCGGGAGCAAATCTCCGCCGTCCGTCTCATCGCGCGCTTGATCTGCACCGCACATCTGATCCGCGGAGTCGCAATCTAATCCAGACCGTTGAAGATCTGATCCAACGGCCCCGGCTTCGTCCTCAACCTCGAGCTCAAGCCGAAGCCACCCGCGAGCCCCGCTGAACCAGGCGCCTTCCCGACGACCTATCTCGAGTTCCCGGCCACCATTTTCGAAACCGAGACCTCCATTCTGCTCGTCTGGCCACACTGAACACAACCATGCACAAAAATAGACTTGCATGCAACAAATGAGAAAATTTGATGAAAGCCGAGGCAAACGAAGTGCCGAGGCCACACGGTGTTCATGTTTTGCATGGGATGGATTAAACAGAGGCTTGCATGCGTTTTAAAATGCATGCACGTGGATAAAGGAGAAGGAGAAGAAGTCCGCGTTGTGCAGAGAGAAAGAACGAGATTCTCGGCCCGCGTTTGAAGTTTTCAAAGAACCGAAAATCTCGGTGGATCAAGATTTATATCCCGCGGATGTTTTGAGGATTCCTCTGCCTATATAAAGAGAGGCCGAGACCTCTGGATTTGCTGCTGATCCTTTGAATATTTGAAGTCTCGTGAGAGTCCTTCTCTGCCTCGCGAAGATTTGAAGCCCCGAGCAAGTATCTTGCGCGGCTGAAGTTCCTTGCGCGCAACCTCTTTGCGCGACAAGAAGAGAGGGTTGGGCAGCACGAACTTGTGCGCCACCTCTATGCACCGCGGCCCCCTGCGCGGTAAGCACTTGCGCAGCAGTGGCCACCCGAGGCCTTGCGCGCCTTGAACTGCTTGCACCCGTGGCTTGCGCGGCCCTTGTGGCTTGAGCCTTGCGCGGCAGTGTTGAGGAGGAGGCCGCACCTTGCACCTTGCATTTGATTGGTGTTCGGGTGTGTGCAATTGAAGGCCGCAACCAAGTGTGTGTGCAAGACAAGTGAACAAGAAGCCGAGGCCTTTGTGTTTGTGTGCCAAGTGAAGAGGAGTATACGGGTAGAGTGTGTGCACAAAGAGGAGAAGGCCGAGGACCTTTGTGCTTTGGGTGCAAAAGGAAGACCACACTTTGTGTGTTTATAAATTTAAGAAGAAGGACAAGTCAAGTGTGTGCACATGTGAAGAAGATCAACTTTGAGGAGTACACACTTATGTGTGTGAATACAAAAGAACTGATCATTCTAAGTGATTGGGTTTTTGTGAGCAAGACCAACGAGATCTTTTGAAGACTGTTGAAGCTACTTGAAGTTTTGAACAACACCTTTGAAGAAGTGAAGTGAAGCCATGATGAAGATGATGCTGTGGAGTTGGGGGGTTTAACCAACTTGTAATTGGGGGGGTAACCAATTACTGTGTAATCATCTTTTGGCATAGTGAAGAATCCGTGTTGGGGGGTGTAACCAACACGGCAAGGAGTAGGTCTTTGTACCGAACCTTGTAAATCTCTGTGTTCTGTGCTCTCATAATTACTGCACCACTAAAAGAGTAGATCTAGGCTTTAACCAGCTGCAGAGGTTGAATTGATAATCCAAGGGGAACAATTCATAAAAAGAAAAAGTTATCACTGATTCACCCCTCCCCTCTCAGTGATCACAACCGATCCAGGCATTTCAAGTGGTATCAGAGGGTGGTTCCCTCTGTAAGGATCTACTTCTGAGAAGATGGACAATCTGAATTCTGTTAATAGCAGGGGTGTTCCTACATTCGATGGAAAGAATTACCACAGCTGGAAGAATCGGATGTTACCCTACCTTCTATCTCTCGGCCTTGAAGTTAGAAATGCAGCCTTATTTGGATTCCCTCCTCTTGCTAATGAAGCTTCTATGACACTCGATGAGAAAATAAATATGGAAGTTGATGGTAAAGCTCAAAATGCCATTCTTATGTCACTCTCAGAAAAGGTATACACAAAAGTCATGGGACTCAAGAATGCTAAAGAAATTTTGGACAAATTGGAAAGTAGTTATGAAGGCAACATGAAAGTCAAGGAAGCCAAATTACAGATTTGGAGAAACAAGTTTGAAGATGTCAAGATGGGAGAAGAAGAAAATATTGATGATTATTTCACAAGAGTCAATGAAATTGTCAGCAACATTCGGGGCTTTGGAGAAAAGTTGGAAGACTCCACTATTGTTAAAAAGCTAATGAGAAATTTTCCTGACAGGTTTGACCCCAAAGTCTCAGCATTAGAAGACAGAGATGATCTCTCTCTTGATGAACTACACAACATTCTCATTGCATATGAAATGAGGAAGATCCCAGTATTCAAGAAGAAGATCAAGGATGAGATGGCTTTTGAGGCCATGAGACAACTCAAGATAAAAGATGACGAAGTCCTAGAATCAAGTGATACTGACAATGAAGAAAAGGATGAAGATCTCAACACGATTATTTCTCTTTTTTCTAAAAGGTTTGGAAAAACTAAATTCAGGGGAAAAGGGAAATCACCATCAAGATGTTTCAATTGCAATAACATCGGACACTTTGCTATAAACTGCCCCAAGAAGAGATATAGTGCTCCAGAAGTTGAAGATGAGAAGTCACAAAAGAAGAAATGGAGTAGATACCCAAGAGAAGGAAACAAATCAGGTGTAAGAAAGAAAAGGTTCGTTCTAGGTGAAAGAAGAAGCTATGTAAGCAAGGAGGAAGAATCAGACTCTACTTCAGCCAGTCAATCAGAAGAAGAAACGAATTTTATGGCTCATGTGGAAAAAGGGTTTGATACCTGCAGCAGTGAAGATGATGAAAGTGAACGAACAGAGCTTGAATACATATTGAAAGATGAATTAGAGGCTTGCCTTGAGCAAAACATTAAACTCAAGAAAGAGAAGAAATTGTTACAAAAGGAAACTAAAAGAATGACTGAGGAGTTGGAAGAATGTATGAAGAAAGAGACAATGTACATTGAAGAAATCAAGAGACATAAACTGAAGGTAGCTGAGCTGGACAAGATAGCAAAAGATCTTGAGGAGAAACTTCACCTCAAAGAAGAAGAGCAATCAGTGACACATTCCAAGTGGATTGAAGCACAGAATAGCTTGACAAAGATGAGAGAAGACTTCAACAAGGCTGTTGAGGTCAAGGCAGAATCATCTTATGCTGGTGCTCAGAGGCAGGTCAATTTACCACTAAGTAAATCTCTAAATACATCTGTTATTCCTAACAATGCAGGTTCAAAGATAAAATTGAGACAAACATGGCATGAACCAACCTGTGTAAAATCATCTTCAATGGAAGAAAGGAAATCCTTAGGAAGGACTACTCAAATCTTGGACAGAAAATTACAACATGACTCTTATCAACAAAGAAGGTCAAGGTTCAGAGGCTACTGCTGGTGTTGTGGTGTGTTTGGACATAAGGCCTATGCATGCTGGTATAACATGTCTCGTCCAAACATGAGGCATGAGTCAAGGGGGAGACATCCTGAAACTCAGAGTGTTTTGCAGAAAGCATCAAAACCACCAACTCAGAACACATTTGACTGCCTGAGTGAAGCTTGTGGAAGATGTGACCAACAAGGTCATAGAGCTGATAAATGTATGACAACTCTTCCTGAACAAAAAGTCAAAGACATGAAAGGGAAAGGCATTCAAGAAACCAATGATGAAATCACATGCTTTGCTGAAGTGGCTCTAAAAGCCAGCAGTAAAACCAAGTCATGGATTCTTGATAGTGGATGCTCATCCCACATGACTGGTGATACAAAAATTCTAAGCAACATTGAAAGTCATGAGGGAGGAACCGTGGTGTTTGGAAATGATCGTTCTCTGAAGATCAAGGGAGTTGGAAAGGCTATGATTGCAACAACAAATCTTAAATCCAATGATGTGTTGTTTGTTGAAGGATTAAAGCACAACCTACTCAGTGTAAGTCAATTATCTGATGATGGACATGAGGTGTTGTTCCAGAAGGACTCATGCATCATCAAGAGCTCAAAGGATGGAAAAATCATCACTCAAGGAAGAAGAACCACTAGAAATCTATTTCAAATTGGTGATCCCATCAATTCTTGTTTTCTTAGCTCTAAAGATGAAAACAACCTCTGGCATAGAAGACTTGGCCATCTTGGCCAAAGGAGTATGAGTAAACTTCTGAAGTACAATGTTGTACGAGATCTACCCAATTTAAAGAGAGAAAGAGATGAAGTCTGCGACACATGTCAGATGGGAAAACTGACCCATAGGTCACACAAAGGAGTTGATATCATGACTACTAGGCCTCTTGAACTCATCCATACAGACATATGTGGACCGATGAGACAGAAGTCTACAAGAGGAGATTTCGATTTTATAACCTTCATTGATGATTACACTCGGATGACCAATGTCATGTTCATGAAACACAAGTCAGAGGCAATCACGATGTTCAAGACTTTCAGAAGGCAGGCTGAGAAGGAACTAGAGCTCTGCATCAAGAAAGTAAGATCAGACAACGGAAAAGAATATATCGGTGATGTCTTTGAAAGCTATCTGGTCAAGCATGGAATCAAACATCAATATAGTACACCATATACTCCACAACAGAATGGAGTGGCTGAACGAAAGAATCGAAGCATAGTTGAAATGGGGAGGACTATGTTAGCTGAGCATGATATCTCTATGTTTTTCTGGAGAGAAGCAGTATGCACTGCTATACACATACAGAACAGATGTCTCCTGAGACCAGAAACACAAACGTCAGCCTATGAAATGTGGTTTAATAGAAAACCAACTGTTAAATATTTCAAAGTCTTTGGCAGTCCCTGCATCATCAAGATTAAAAACATCAATCTGGGAAAGTTTGACGAAAAAGCTGAAGAAGGAATCTTTATGGGTTACCTACCTAATGGAAAAGGCTACAGATGCTGGAATAAGAGGTTGAATAAAATGATTGACTGCAGTGATGTCATAATAATTGAAAACAACACCAAACCATACACTGTGGATGATGATGACTCAAAGAATGACACAGCCTTGGAACAGAAGAATGCAGAATTACCTGAGCCAACACCAACTGCTGGTGAAATCAACTCTGAATATACCAGTGATGAAGATGAAGGTAATGAAAATGGAAGAAGAAGATACAACAAATTGAAGAAGCATGTTGACACAGAAAATGTCCTTGGAGACCTACAGTCCTCAGTAAAAACTAGAAGAAGATTGAGATTGGAAGATCAGACTGCACTGGTTTCTCAAGTTGAACCTCACACAGTGGCTGAAGCAGTTGTACATGAGGAATGGATACAAGCTATGCATGAGGAACTCAATCAAATTGAAAAGAACTCCACCTGGGATCTTGTGCCAAGGCCCAAAAATAAAAATGTTATTGGGACAAAGTGGGTGTTTAGAAACAAACTCAATGAAAAGGGAGAAGTTTCCAGAAACAAGGCCAGACTTGTATGCAAAGGATATTCACAAATGGAAGGAATCGACTTTGAGGAAACCTTTGCACCAGTTGCAAGACTGGAAACTATCAGAATGTTCTTAGCAGTTGCAGCACACAAGCAGTACAAGGTCTATCAGATGGATGTGAAATCTGCATTTCTGAATGGAGATCTTGAAGAAGAGGTGTATATTGAACAACCAGAGGGATTTTTGCTAGAAAAAGATGGCAGTATGGTGTGCAGATTGAGAAAAGCCTTGTATGGATTGAAGCAGGCCCCTAGAGCCTGGTACTCAAAATTGGATGGTTGTCTTAAAAACATGAAATTTGTCAAAGGAACAGTTGACAGTAACCTCTATGTCAGAGAAATGGCCAATGGTACCCTCATAGTCATTATCTATGTGGATGATATCATTTTTGCTGGTAACAAGGAAGGACTATGTGAAGAATTTTCTAAGCAGATGAAAAGAACTTTTGAAATGTCGATGCTTGGTCAAATGACATATTTTCTAGGATTTCAGGTGGAACAAAGACAAAACTCCATATTTCTCTCACAAGAAAAGTACGCAAGGGACTTAGTGAAAAGGTTTGGAATGGAAAGTTCAAAGGAAGTCTCCACACCCATTTCTGTCGGAACCAAGCTATGCAAGGATGAAGAAGGCAACAATGTTGATCAGAAAGAGTTCAGAAGAATTATTGGCAGTCTACTTTATCTCACGGCTTCAAGGCCAGATATAGCATATGCAGTGACTTTGTGTGCCAGATTCCAAAGTGACCCAAAAGAATCTCATTTAACTGCAGCCAAAAGAATCCTGAGATATGTTAAAGGAACCCTCAACTATGGACTCTTATACAAACACAGTGCAAACATATAGTTGTTGGGATTCACAGATGCTGATTGGGCTGGTGATTGCACTGATAGAAGATCCACATCTGGTGGAACCTTCTTTCTGGGAGAAGGATGTGTTAGCTGGTACAGCAAGAAAAAAAATTCTGTAACATTGAGCACAGCTGAAGCAGAGTATGTGGCCGCTACACATGCATGTACTCAAATGATTTGGATGCAGGTGCAGCTATCAGATTTGAGGATTAAAGCTGAAAAACCATTGAGGATCTTATGTGATAATCAAAGTGCAATTGGGTTGTCTAAGAATCCTATCCAACACTCCAGATCCAAGCACATTGATATAAAATATCATTTCATCAAAGAAAGGGTCACCAGTGGAGACATCAAGCTATACTACATTCCTACTCAAGATCAGGTGGCAGATATTTTCACCAAAGCTATGCCTATGGAAAGATTTGTTGAATTGAGGCTGAAACTTCATGTTCAGCCTTCTACTCTCACTTGAGGAAGAAGAAGGTCCCTCCTTATTCCCTAAATTTTTTGTATTCTTGTACTTACATGCAGGGAATTGAAGGAGATGAGTGCATCCCCTGAGGGGGAGCATTGGTAGTTGAAGATGTGCAGGTTCCAGAAGCTCTATACTATGAGTATGGCTTTCATTCATCCCTTTGCATTTGTTGGCCAATAAGGGGGAGAAATCATCAGGCACAAGGCACATGACATTCTATCAGTGTGCTTCGGAGTATTGACAACCAAATACAAAGGGGGAGATTGTTGTGCCCAAGTGAAGTAATTGCATTTGTTGTCAATAACTTGTCATGGTGTGCCATCTGATGAAGTACATCTTGAAGATTGATGATTACAGAAGCATTAAATCTGACGATTGCTGAACTGATCTTTAAGTTCTAAGAACATGTATCAAGATGATAAAAAGTCACAACATGATTAGAAGACCATGCATTGTCTTCACAATGCATGAGGAGTTGAAAGGAGTTCCATCCACAACTACTAAGTGGATGATGTGCATTAATGAAGTCCATGCACTATCACTTAGTGCATGTGCATTTGAAGAAGAACCAATTTGATCTCTGATTGGATCAATGAAGAACGTTGAAGAATCTATTTGACTAAGGAGCTCGGTTGATGAAGATGAACCTTTTGAATTTCACTCCTAAGTGAAGATTAAATTTTGAGGAAGAATTGGAGGAATTCTTAAGAAGAAGAGAAGATATGAATAAGGGAGGATGGATAAGAAGATGAAGATGTGGCACTTGGCATGTTACACTTGGTCACTTTGTTTAACAAAGGACTTCGTGTTTTTGTTGCAAAAAATAGGCCACCAAGGAGGCCAGCCGAGGGTCATCACCCAAGGCACATGTGGGACTCAAGGTCACCACGCCCATGGGGAACCCTCAGGCCAAGGCAGCATCCCTTGAGGCAGGGGCGCACCCAAGACAACCGAGTGGGCGCCAGGGGCACGCCCGGAGGAGCGCAGTGTGCATAGTGGGCACCAGTGGCGCACCCGAGGTGCATAGTGGGCGCTAGAGCGCGCCCGCAGGGAGCATAGAGTGGGCGCAGAGCGCGCCCGCAGGGAAAACACGGTGCGGGGCGGCACCGTGGGGGGAGAGGATTCAACTGAGCGCTTTCCCCCAGTGCTTAGGTGATAAAGCATGGAAAAACAGGCCGCCGTTTCGATGTGGGACGCGCAAAAAATCCCGGGAGCAAATCTCCGCCGTCCGTCTCATCGCGCGCTTGATCTGCGCTGCACATCTGATCTGCGGAGTCGCGATCTAATCCAGACCGTTGAAGATCTGATCCGACGGCCCCGGCTTCGTCCTCAACCTCGAGCTCAAGCCAAAGCCACCCGCGAGCCCCGCTGAACCAGGCGCCTTCCCGACGACCTATCTTGAGTTCCCGGCCACCATTTTCGAAACCGAGACCTCCATTCTGCTCGTCTGGCCACACTGAACACAACCATGCACAAAAATAGACTTGCATGCGACAAATGAGAAAATTTGATGAAAGCCGAGGAAAACGATGTGCCGAGGCCACACGGTGTTCATGTTTTGCATGGGATGGATTAAACAGAGGCTTGCATGCGTTTTAAAATGCATGCACGTGGATAAAGGAGAAGGAGAAGAAGTCCGCGTTGTGCAGAGAGAAAGAACGAGATTCTCGGCCCGCGTTTGAAGTTTTCAAAGAACCGAAAATCTCGGTGGATCAAGATTTATATCCCGCGGATGTTTTGAGGATTCCTCTGCCTATATAAAGAGAGGCCGAGACCTCTGGATTTGCTGCTGATCCTTTGAATATTTGAAGTCTCGTGAGAGTCCTTCTCTGCCTCGCGAAGATTTGAAGCCCCAAGCAAGTATCTTGCGCGGCTGAAGTTCCTTGCGCGCAACCTCTTTGCGCGGCAAGAAGAGAGGGTTGGGCAGCACGAACTTGTGCGCCACCTCTGTGCACCGCGGCCCCCTGCGCGGTAAGCACTTGCGCAGCAGTGGCCACCCGAGGCCTTGCGCGCCTTGAACTTCTTGCACCCGTGGCTTGCGCGGCCCTTGTGGCTTGAGCCTTGCGCGGCAGTGTTGAGGAGGAGGCCGCACCTTGCACCTTGCATTTGATTGGTGATCGGGTGTGTGCAATTGAAGGCCGCAACCAAGTGTGTGTGCAAGACAAGTGAACAAGAAGCCGAGGCCTTTGTGTTTGTGTGCCAAGTGAAGAGGAGTATACGGGTAGAGTGTGTGCACAAAGAGGAGAAGGCCGAGGACCTTTGTGCTTTGGGTGCAAAAGGAAGACCACACTTTGTGTGTTTATAAATTGAAGAAGAAGGACAAGTCAAGTTTGTGCACATGTGAAGAAGATCAACTTTGAGGAGTACACACTTATGTGTGTGAATACAAAAGAACTGATCATTCTAAGTTATTGGGTTTTTGTGAGCAAGACCAACGAGATCTTTTGAAGACTGTTGATGCTACTTGAAGTTTTGAACAACACCTTTGAAGAAGTGAAGTGAAGCCATGATGAAGATGATGCTGTGGAGTTGGGGGGTTTAACCAACTTGTAATTGGGGGGGTAACCAATTACTGTGTAATCATCTTTTGGCATAGTGAAGAATCCGTGTTGGGGGGTGTAACCAACACGGCAAGGAGTAGGTCTTTGTACCGAACCTTGTAAATCTCTGTGTTCTGTGCTCTCATAATTACTGCACCACTAAAAGAGTAGATCTAGGCTTTAACCAGCTGCAGAGGTTGAATTGATAATCCAAGGGGAACAATTCATAAAAAGAAAAAGTTATCACTGATTCACCCCTCCCCTCTCAGTGATCACAACCGATCCAGGCATTTCAAACTCAATGATTGGTGATTGAGTTATGATTTCGGTTACAATGATCATTTTTAATAAAATAGATTGATTATGTGTGTTCACTATAAATCACCATAAATAAAGTATAAATACAGGATATGATATCAAATTTCCTTTCTCATGTAATCATAGAAAAACGTAGTCATGATGTAAAAGATCAACCCAATGAATGGAAATTGGGTTCAGACGTTCCATTACCAAGAGTCTGACTTGTCTCGTTTGTTCTTTATATTCTTGAATATTAAAAAAATGTTAATTTATATTTATTTAGAAACTTTTTCAGGTTTATTATTAATTTTATATTACTTATTACCAGTTTATATAAATTAGTTAATTATTTTATTTCATATCAGATGTTTTGTTGATGTTTAGTAATGAGTCAAAAATGAACTTATTATAATAAAAAATTATCTATGTGGTCAAAATTACCTTATCTATGGAATATTATTCATAATTTAAATATCATATTTATCTAAGATATATTTATTTATAAAAATCCATAATATATTGAGATAAGAAATGAAATGCACCATTCATGGAGATGGTAGGTCGTAGGTACACATGAACACTATTATCATTTTTTTTCCTATTAATGGAATGAAAACTATAGAATACATTGAAATATAATATTTAAAGTATAATATCTATGTTAAATATGTTACATATGTTCATTAACATCATTATTTATACATTCCATTTATGAAATGAATGAGTCATATCACTTTGAGGGATGGTAGAAGACATTTCCTCAAATGAAATTATCATATGTACACATTGTGGAAAGAAGAAATATATGTTCTAAATAAAAAAATACAGAAGAATATAGAAAATATAAATATAATATATATCATATATAAATACAGTTCCATCATTATGTTCACCATGAGAGGTGGTAGGAGAAAATTTTACAATCATCATTTCGTTAGGTAGTAGTTCGCCATACACAGAAACAATAAGTTCTATATCCATTAGATGGAGGTCTGTGTAAGTGTAGGTCAAACCCTTAGCATAATAACATACTAGAATGTTTAGGATATTGGTGTTTTTATGTAATAATATAATAATATTTTTATAGGAAGTGGAGAAGGAAAATAATGGAAATGAGCATTTGAGAAGACATTACCTCAAAATTAGGTAACTCCTTTTGATTTATGCCAAAAGGAATTCTTGAATTGTCTTTCGCACAATGTAAGGGTCCTAAGAAGAAGGGGGATGTAAGAAGATTAGTTTAGTAGATTTTTTATGATCCAAGGGGCTTGATAGGTGTGAGTATGTGGGTAGATGATGTGGACTTTTATAAGAGGGAGGTGGGGCACTTTAGGAATGTCTTGAAATATTAATTTTTTATAAATTTATTTTCCAATTATAATAGCTCCAAAGTGATATATTTCTAGGATAATATGAGTATGGGTTGAAATAATTTCATCCAATAGGTTTTAGACAAGTTTAGGTTACCAAAATAATCTTATCTTTTGGATTTAACCCTTAGTAAAATAAATCATCTCCTACCCTATCTTCTTGTATTTTTACACTATATGGTTAATATATATATAATAAAATGGAAGTAGAACCTCAAGTAGATAATTAATGAAAATTTTAACATCATATAATTTAGTTTTACAAATCTTATATATTTATGACTATTATATCATTTGATAAAATAATATTTTTTTTAAAAAACTCAATTATTTCAATGTTGACACTATTTAGTAATTGATTTCTGTTAAAGTTGTAGAAACTTGATTAATTAAAAAAACAACATTAAATAAAATAAAAATTTCATGATCATCTAGAAATTTTGTTTATGGCTTCAAAATTTTAAACTTAAATTTATTTTAATATTTATAATAACATTTATTTGAATCTTACATTAACAAGTAATCACTACATCATCATTGTGTCATAAATAAATTATATTATATAATGTATAAAAATTATAAATAAAATTCCATTATGTGGAAAATTATTTTAAATTTATAATTACTATTTTTAGTCAAATAGATAAATTATATAACCCTATATTAATTTTTTATAGTCAAAAGATAAATTTTTATGTGATATTTCTTTTTTTTACTTTAAATTATTTATTATAACATGTCATTATCACACCCATGTGGCTACTAAATGCCGAAAGTTCAGCCTAAGGATTTTTTTTGTCTCCCATAACTCATCCATTGAGATTATGGTGCGTGTTAGGGTAGTTTTATATTATTATAATATTATTTACCAGTATTTTCCTAACTTACTCTTTAATCATGGTAATTAAAAATAATTAATGAAGGAACTATTAATAATGTACAAAAATAAAAGGTAACCATTTACATAATATGTACCTTATAATTCCAAACATAGAATCCATTTTTTAAAATTAATAACCTAGACATTTCATTAATTAATTTCATAATAATTGTCATTATTAAAACCAAAAAACGGGGTTTTAAGAAGAAAAAACTATCAAAATATTGACATATATTTATGTCTGATTTAAAGGATAAATTATTTCAAATTTCCAATATTGTATTAAATGATAAAAAACACAATTACACTTTATAAACAATTAAAAATATAATCTAGCTATATACATAAATGAGATGAGAAAGAATTTTTGATTTAAAATGCTATATTTTTTAGAATTCATTATAAAATGAATTTAATTATAAAAATACCAAAATTAAATCGAAATGAATTTTGATGTCTGGATTCTAAAGAATAAATTTATTTTTTCAGAAATAATATTTAAAAGTAAAAAAAGAATATATTTAAAAATGGTTCTCCATCAAATGGTGGTAAAATGACCATTTTAAAATATAAGCGTATTTTAATCTTAAAATTTGATTCATTCTCATTTTAAGCAACTAAAATTTATTCTAAAAATGTTAAAAAATATCAAACATTTGAAATCATATTGTAGTACGTTCTATTAATTATCGAAAAAAAATTATAGGCATTAATTACCATTAAAAAAATAATCAGATAACTATTGTATTATTTTTCAATATAATTTATTGTTGTGTGAAACTTAAGATCTCAGAAAAACTCATTGCTGCTTATCAGGTAAGCCATCAAAAAAGGCATCCAATTTAACATAAAACTAATACATTATTCATAAATATTAATAGATATGAAATTTCCTTATTCAATAATTAACATGGATGTTACCTAGATGGTGCAGAATCATCATGGTGTTACTGTTTTATTTTTTCATGGTGGAGGTCGTAAATTAGGTGTTGTTAATTAATTTATCTTTTATATTTTTTTTGTTTTTTTGGTTACGTAGATGGAACGATACAATAAAAATTTTGAGCTCCACTATCCTCATGACACCACAATTTCTTCCTCCTTTGATCTATACCTAGGTAGCCTCCATTTTGTGATTGAGAATTAATTAGGCATGGAGTGAAGGTTCTCCCTCTAGGGAAACCTTGGATGTTTTCCCGTTTCCTGATAATAATAGAAGCATGTTTCCCACATATCGTAAGCTCTTGTGGTCTCCCAAAATTCATGCATCTTCTCTTCCTCCTTCTTGTATCCTCCTATATAATTCTTTTCCATGAATTTTTTCCTGGATTAACATTCCATTATTCTTTGGATTTTGGTTTTCCCTGTTCAGATTTATTCATACCCGATGTTCATGGAAGATATATGTTTGGTGTCCATTGTAAGGGTGTTTCATTGTGATGGCAGTGACTCAGATTTGATAATTGGAGCATTTAATTTTGGTGGCGGTGTCATCATTTTGGCATTGTCACTAGTTTAGGGAAATAACAGCCATGGAAGTATAGAGACATTAATCTGTCACTGGATGACGGATTTCAAGACAGGGGATTTTTTTTCTGAGTGGCATCGATGTCATGGATTCAAGTGTGTTTGTGGCATTGAAGTAGGATTGCCTCTATTTGGTCAACAACAAAAACTATTTTCTTCGTGCCGGAAGGTGTCTCAAGACTCCAACGATGAGGTTGGACATTGAAAGTTAATTATATATAGAAATACCTTGGATAGCAGCACTATGAAGGGGTTTATATTCTTGAACCAGGAAGATGTGAATCTGGGTTTCACTGTACTCAGATGGAAACCCTAGATTCATGATGCGGTGTCATTTCCTGGACATCAGTGATGATTTTGGATGACCGGAACTGTAAAACTCGACATTGATGGTATTAGTTACTTCCAACTAGATTATTCAATGAAAAAGATGAAACTAATCCTCGGTAAGGGGGTCTCGGTCCGTCAATGGTTTTTTTTTCATTTTCATGGGAATTATTACTCCTTTCACTTGTTTTCCATCATTATTATGGTTCTATTTCGTTCATCATTTGTTGATGTCAATCCTTATCTCCATATAGACCAATTGATTTTTATAATAGAACCCCCTGATGATCCAACCCTATACATGTAGTCCAAATTGACGAAGCATGTAAATATTTTTAACCTTTTAATTTTTTTTCATTAATTAAACCTTTAAATCACTGAAAATCACTATATCATGTTTTAATTACAATATTCTGTCATACTATATCTCTATCTTTGAATTTAGTGTTTTGATTATAGAAGGTGTTTGAGCCTTCTTTTTCTCAGTTTTTTTACTATTTCTTCTCCTAAATTCCTTGTTTCTATTTGATTATTGATATTTATGTCAATCTGGAAGTGTATATTCTCAATGTTTCTATTTTTACTAAATCCGTGTTGTAATGATTTTGTTTTCTATTTTATGAAAATTAATTTTAATTATTGAATTTCATAATATCCATTGTCCAGTGTATTTTTTCCAATACTGTTATGTGTTTTTCACTACTAAATTGATTTGTATATATTCCTCATTGATTGGAACATTGTTATTTGAACATGTATTTTTAGTTTATCAGTTTCCATGTGACAAATAGTAAATAAATATCATTTTCAAATTTCATATTTTAATGAATCAAAACACCCAATAGATCCCGGTTAATTTCATGGGGACTTCTCTTACATAGGGTTATCCCCCATAAAAATATTCTTACATCTTGTTCAGGTAATAGGGATGGTCCCCCTTCAGAACACAAGGCCAGTCTCCCCATATTTCAATGACCTTGATGATTATATGGAATTCCACAGGTCATGGTGTGAACACTTTATCCACATATTTTTTTCTAAAGATTCTCATTCACATGTATTAGTTCTAGATCTTCTAAAACCCAAACAGAATATTGATTGTTTATCTAAATTTTCCAGAAAGATGGTATTTTTGGAGTACGTGCATGTGGGTTCATGCAACACTTTTATTTAGATATTATGGAAATGAAATGATTCAGTGGATTTTGTGAGCACCTCTTCCAGTCATATGAAAACTAACATGAACATAAGGATAATGGAGGTTTTATTTACATTTGTTTGTTCCAAATGTGATGATTCATGCTGAATTTTATTATGGGATATCATATCTAACATCCAACCCAGTATCCATGAATGGTATATTAGAGGTAAATTTAATATGATCATGTATAACTCGTAGAAAAATGGTGGGGTTACTTGATATTATGATTCCATTCAAGACTATAATAATTTCATGACCTCAAATGGTCTCCTAGATATGGTTTTTTTTGGTATTATATTGACATGGTGAAAAAATAACAATGGGAGTAATCACATATAGTTCAGATTAGATCAATGCCTTGTGAACATATATGGTATGGGTTATTTCCCTCAAACCCATGATTCTCATATCAATATATCCATACCGGACCATTATCCTATAGTGGTGACACTCATGAAGGAAAGTAAAAGTCATAAACATTTTATATATTCATGGAACTGATTGAACTTTGATGTGTTTCATAAAACTGTAACTCCTTCATCCAATCATTAAGTGGAAACCCTTGTGTGGATTTGATCTATCAGCTCACAATCTATAAGAATAATCTTTAGAAATGGTTATCTAGTAAACCAAACAATGAAGCCATTTTGGAGGGGATAAAAATGGAAATAGAAATTATTGAATAGATATTCCAACCGAACTGGGAAGATGATGCTCTCTTCGTGCTGAATTTGAAGAAAAGTGAGATGGAATAAAAAAATCCTAGTAATATAATGATCTTTTATGGAATTTTCAACGGTTTCTAGTCTAAGAATGGGAGACCAAAATATAGAATATTATTTCAAACTGATTAAATAAAATAGAATTTCTAAGAAGATCAACCTAAAGTAGTAAGAATGGACAGATATGGGAGATATTGAGGTTGTATTGAATATATCCTTTGACCA
Organism: Viscum album; assembly: GCA_963277665.1. Classification (NCBI taxonomy): domain Eukaryota; kingdom Viridiplantae; phylum Streptophyta; class Magnoliopsida; order Santalales; family Viscaceae; genus Viscum; species Viscum album. Next base: position 691,912,113 of record OY728164.1, read on the forward strand.
ATTTCAGGGGCTAATAGCATGTTTGAGGATATTTAATGGATGAAACTTGGGATAAATTCTTGTTGATTAAAACATTATGAATATCAACCTATGATTGGTGGAGGATAAACACAATGACAGAATTGAATACATTTTAGAAGAGGAGGAAATCAAGGAAGTAGTGTTCAACATGAAACCAGATAGTTCTTCCAGCCATGATGGATTTTTGGGTTCTTTTTTCATAGTTACATGGTACATTTTTAATGAGTATAAAAGGGTGGATGCTTGTGATTTTTTCAAATGTGGGGTGATTTTGAGTGTGTGGTGTGATTCTAGATTTGTTGTACCAAAGGTACATCAACCAAACATAATCAACCAGTACTGCTAAATTTAGATTTGTAACAATATATAAAAAGAACATTACATGCCTCCTAAATAGAAGTCTTGGCCAGATCATTCCAAACAGGTCTTGTAGGAACCAAATGTCTTCATCCAACGATGATTCATAAAAGTATTAGTTGCGACAGTGAAGGTCATCATTGAATACATTAATATAATGATGATTGATTCCAATGTTATCATCCACATTTACATGGACAAGACACATGAAATGATTTAATAGAGATTAATAATGTGATTAATGGGAAAATTTGGGTTTCTAAAATGGGGATTTGATATACATTTTAGATTCTAGTCCTCCAAGTGGATCTCCTTATCTACATAGCAAAATATTTGTATTCTTCAAGAATGTGTGGGATTAATGGAAAGGTTACCCTATATCACAGTGTTTTTATATTCTTACTCAGGAATCACTCATAAGGAAGATTAAAAGATGTTTATAATAGGGGATCATGATTCTATTCAAGAACATGTTTGGGGATAGTATTATATCCTATATTTGGTTCACTGATGATATTATTCTATTTATAACTGGTAGGTTAATATCTATCAATTTATTGAATAAGATTATGGATGAATATAGTTCAAAAAGCAAACAAAGAATTAATCAGGGGAAAGGAAAAGTATATATATATGATAAGTGTTAAGAAAGGTGTGGTAAGATTATTAAATGGAATGTTAGCATACATTGACACTTCATCCCAATAGAGAATCTAGAATCATTAATTTTTGTTGGTAAAATCAGAAATGAAATATTCAAATGAATCATCATCAAATTCACAGAGAGTAACTAAAATCATTAAAATTGGTTGATATCACTTTGAGGATGCATTACCCTTATAAATAGTGTCCTTACATCAATATCAATCCATGTGTTCTCAATTATCAATGCTACAAATGGAAATATCTTCTGAATAAAAAAACAAGGAATATTTCATATGAGATGAATATCAGAATGGTTGTTACCACTGGGCATCATGAAAGAGGATATTGATACCTATAGAGGAAGGAGGAATTGATATCTTAAATGATATGGAAATGATGTATTCCATTCAAGATATACTATTATGGGAGATTATTCATGGAGGAACCCTTTTGGAAATGTTCATTATAAATAATTATTGAAAGGATTGGATAGTGTGGGATGATAATTATTGAAAAATATTGGTACATGAAATGATCAAGATATATCATCTACAAAACAAAGGAGAGAATGAAAAATGTGTGGTGTGTATTGGAAAGATCATATTCTAGAAAAAATAATTGGGATTCTAATATGATCTATTTTTCTAGGTTGCCTAGCACCAGATATACTTTTATGGAAGATAATATTTTTCCTTCCTTCATCAATAAATAATTTGATGAAAAAAGATCATTTTTAATAATATCTATGTGAATGAGGACCAATAAAAATTTATATTTACTGAATATTAATTAGGTTAGTTATGTAGTAATTTCATTCATGACATGGTGCATTTCAACCAGTAGATCAGAAGAGTGGTATTCTAGGATTTATTTTAAAGAGATCTCTTCAAATTTAAAATTTTTGGTCTAGTGGATGGGGAAACATTCCATACCTATGGATTCTAATATTAAGCAGAAGGGTGTTACTATGGTATCTCGTTCTGGTAAAGTACATCCAAAATAATGGAAACTAACCTGAATTTTAATTTCAACGGTTCTTTGGATGCATGGGTATGGAGGCCCCTTCATCATGGTATGATGATTCCTAGGTAGGGGGACTTGATGAATGAGACCATCACCTCTTTGTTTCAGGGAGAATAAAATAAAATAGTGGACTAGAGTGCCCAAATCATAGTTTTTTTCTACGGAATAATGGGTTATTTGGGATTATAGGAACAAATAGGGGAAGGGAAAGACAGTTCACAACCTCTTTATCAGCTCTATTTGGAATCATTAGTTTAAAAACTCATAAAACATTATTACAAATTGTAGATACTTGGAATCTATGAGATGTTTCATCCCATGAGTGGATTTGGATAATAAAATAAGTGAAAAAACCTATCAAGGGTCATGTGTTATATTGAATCCTAAAAGGGTGTGACTCTGTAACACCCCAAGCTTCCACGGTACGTTTCCCTTCGAATAATGCAATAGCGTGTGTTGTACACAACCTCGAGCTCTAAGACACACCACAACTAATTAAAATAGCCGTTGTGAATAGTAATACCTAATTTTTGAAATTTTATAAATTTTATTTATCAAAATGGACTTCATTTTTGGATTCGGAATATCGAAATTAGCCTATGTTGAATTTTTGGTATTTTTCTGAGAACTTCTAATTTTTTATGAATAATGAAAAATACTTAAAAACAACTTTTTTAATCAAAATAATTTATAGTGATAAATTATACTATTTATTGGTTTTAAAGTATAATTAGAATATATTTTTACCATTTTATCCAATGGTGGTCATTAGAATTAATTTAACATTGAAATTGGATATAAACAATTGCCAATCTTTTGATATAAATTGTTTCTTAAAAACACGCTATTTGTTGTAACAGCGGGGATTAATTATAAAATTAATTAATGAAACTTATATGTTTGGAATTTTGTAAAATAGACATAATTTTTGAATTCGGAATATCAATTATAGCTTAGGGTGAAATTTTGGCCTTATTCTGAAAAACTTCAATTTTTGATGAATAGTGAAACCACTAAGTGGTTGTTAAAAACTGATTTTTCGTTAAAATGAAATATTACCACTTCTGTGATTTGATTTTCAAAAATCCGACATACATGGTTGTCATTAAGAAATAAAATGTGGTTCAATGAGATTAAAATAATTTTTTGGTGAATAGTAACTTTTAAGTTCTTAATCACGATTAGAGGTAATTAGTGTAGTTTAAGGTAAAAAAAATGATTTAATAATATGAGATGAGCTTGACACTTGTCCTACTCCTATTGGATGAGTCATGGCTGACCAATACAACCCATGGGTCAACTTGGGGACCCCATGGAGCCACTTTGGTTGGAAAATGACATTAATATATATTTATTTAATGTTAAAATTAAATTGACATAAACATGAGTTGTTTTACTAAAACAGTTTTTAAGTGGGGTTACACAAGTCCATATTTTGACTATAAATATTGATTAGAAAGCTAAAAATATTTCCTACATCATAGTATTTTTTTTATAATTTTTAGACATTATATAAATTAAATTATTTATGACATCCTGATGATGCAGTGATGACCTCATTGATTAACAATTTAAATAAAATGAGAAGATAATGCAAAATCCAAGGCTTACACTTGTCAAAATCCTATTGGATGAGGAGATTTAGAACCCTTATCACCTTATCCTCGAATTATATAAGTGTGGGACCTCTAAAATCCGAAAATCATTTTATAATAACGTGACTTTTCTTTACTTTCCAAGAGTGCCCCTCCTCTCCACTTATAAAAGGCCCCCACCTCTACCACCTCATTCACACTTTAAAGCCATTTGGCTCGGCCAACCTCTTCCCAAATACTCTCCCAACTTCCCCCTCTTACTCCTAGAAGCCTCACTTTGGGCAGAACTCTTCCCAAGGAAGCCTTTGGATCAAATCAAAAAGAGTTACCCGATTTTGAGGTAATGTCTTCTCTAATTTGTTTTGTTTTATTTTTCTTCTCCAACCCCCTAAACTCTTTTTATTCATTTCTTTTGTAACAAAACCAGTATCCTCAATATACTAGGATGTTGTAAGAAGGATTCGAGCTACACTTACACACACCTACATCTAATGGTTAAAGAACATACGGTTTCTGTGGATGGCGAATTTCTGCCTCACGAAACGATGATTGTTCAACACTCATATAACACCTTCAAAGGTGGCCATTAAGATGTCACTATATTTATATATGATATATAATATGTTTATGTTTTACTTATGATTATGTATTTATCATTTATGGAATAATTTATGATTTCCATTATGGGTAAAATGCGATAATTTCATTTTAGGAAGTGCGGACTACCGCCCCCTCAAAGTGATTTGAATCGTTAATGCCATATGTGGGATGTATAAAGGATGGATTAAATGGTATTATATACTATATTATACTGGAATTATATTATACATTTATATATTTGTGATTTCATTCCATTAAATACGAAATAGAAATGAAATTAGCGTTCATGCGTACGTACGACTTACCGTCTCCATGAACGGTGCATTTCATTTCTTACCTCTAAATGTTACGTAATATTAGAAATGAATGTATATACTGGATATATATGATATATATGACATCTAAATCATGAATATAATTCTGGAGATAATGGGTATTCTACCACATAAACAACTTCTAATTATAGGAAATTTATTGTTGACTGAAGTACCAAAGATCGATAAAACGACCGTTATTAACTTAAATAATTACATAATGTTCATAACATTGTAATAAGTGATATAAAAAGGATAATGAAATTAAAAATGGTTCTTAATAAGGTATATATTAACTCTAGTTTATTATTCAGGAGGTTAAAGAACGGTTGAGTCAATTCAGACACAAGGTAAGGGAACTTCTTAACCCAACTTCCATTCTTTGGGTTAATCTCCTACTTTCAAATTATGTCATGATATTATTATGTCTTATTTTGTATTTTTACTTTATTTATGTGTACCTATAGTGAATAAAAATAATATATATATTTTATTTTAAAAATGATCTTTGTAAGGACTTCATCTCAATCTCCTTTCATTGAGGCATATTTGGTTTTATACACAAATTTCTTTTATACGGTGTATAAACCCCTTTGACTTTTACGTTTATTCAAAAGGAATATTTTTTATATGAAGCGTTTAATAAATGACAAAAGGGAATGTTTTTGTCGTACGTATGTAGAAACAATGACTTCTCGGCCGCCGTGACCACTATTTGAGTTTCGGCTTCCTCTACAAGCCATCATTTTTTTAATGAAAAATAAATACCATGTTATACTTTTCTTTTATTTTGGTATTGAAAATGGTATTGAAAGTGTTTTTATTATATCAATGTGTTTTATTGATATCTTGTGATTGAAATGTGGAAATTTTATGTTTCCTTTATGCATGTTTTATGTGATACGATTATGTTATGGTTTATGAGATGTTTAAACCTGTTCATATGAGGAATGTATTGGACTTAATAGGTGACGGGTGGAGCCCGCTATAGCTCCTTGATGCATCGGTAGGTCTCATGAGACAAATAGACGTGGAATTGGCCGAGGACCTTTCCCAATTTGATTTATGGTTTTGGCCGAGGCCTTAATCATTTTAGACGTCTTGGCCGAGGTCTTGACAAAATGTTTCAGAATGTCCGGCATTATACATTCCCTCATTATGAAAGTGGTTATTGATCTTTCATGTGATTATTCGTCTAGTATAATATCCATGTGAGTAAGTAAGTGGCATTATTTGATTTTAATTTTTCCATATTATGCTGAAGTTTAAGTTTAATAAGGCTTTTGTTTAGTTATACATTGCCTTAAATGTTTATTTTTATTTATGAAAGCTTCCGCAATATTGTTATCCTTACTGAGCATCTGAGCTCACCCCTTTCAATGTTTTAATATTTTCTAGGATGTGATGAAGTATTTTATGAATTACCTGCAGGGATAGTCATAAGAGGAGATGAGTGTGGACTATGAAGACTTTGTTTTTAGTTTTTCACTTTATGATGTAATGTAACACTTATGAATGTATCTAGTGTTTCCAAGGCTACTAAACTAACAGGTCTTTCGAGACTTGATCTTTTGTGATCATGCCAATGTTACGAAGTAATGCACCGACTCTGGGTAGCTGGGGTCGGGGCGTTACAGACTCAACCCAATGTCAACTGATCATGTATTTTATGTGTCATGAGAAAAGGTGGATTAGTAATTTATGGAAGCGGTTCTATTATTTTTTGTTTTATTTATTTTAATGGACCAGGTAACTCAGTGGGATCAGAATCCAGGACCATGGTAAGAGGCCTCAAGATGTGTATACTTTTTTATGTTAATGTTGTATGGTTGTAATCTGAATCAAATGAATTGGTGAGTCTCATTCAGGGGATGACTAGATATCCATGTGACTATACTTAATTGATTTTTATGATTAGGACGTTAATTGATTATGGTACTGAGGTGAACCCCACATAAATAGAAGGTGGTCTGATGCTGTGCTGGTTCGATGGCCAGAGGATCTAGTCGGGGTTGGTCCAGTCGATGTTGGGTGCAGGCGGTCGACATTGGAGCAGAGTTCGGCATTGTTGAGGCGTGAAGGAAGAAGACCATGGGTATGTGTTGACATGAAACAGTGAATGGTTATACTCTTCTGTGGAGTTTCTACGCTGGTTTGTAGAAAATGGTTATCAGCAACAGAGGTTATGGTGATCAGAGTTCTTGGATCAACCTGTGGGTCACATTTCTGGAGGAAGCGGCGTGTGGCGGATGAGTTTCATAAAGAGAAGGTAAATTTTCAGTCGATGTTTTGGAAATAAAGAGGGATCTGAGTGGTCCTAGTATCCTCTAATTGTATACCAGTTCTCTTCTTAATGATTTTTTGTTGATTATTATGGTGGCTTTCTTAGTCTATATCACTTTTCCCCCCTAAATAATAAAAAAATAACATTTACAAAGGCATTAAAGAATCTATCAGTTTAGAAAAATGAAAAAACAACATCCTATCATAATTCTGAGAAGATGATTTCAAAAATAATATTTATTTAGTATAAATAATTTTATTATATTGAAAGATATTAATTAAAATATTTTTTGTACAAAATCATATTAAAACTATTTTTGAGGAAAATGTTTTTTTGATGAATAAAATGACATTATTCTAATTATATTTATAATAACAACAATTAAATGAATGATTATTCATAAAATTTGATATATAATCTTATTATATCACTATATTCATTAATCAATAGTGATTATTTTTATCTATTAATATCAAAATAAATTATAAACATAAATAATTTTTTTAACAATATCTCTTTTCCTTCAAAATATTTTATCTTCATTTCCAAATAATTTAAAACTTATTAATTAATTATTATTCATATATTAAGTAAAAAATACCTCTATAAATTTCAAAATATTGTAATTCGTATCCATTACCTTCAATACAACAACTAGGATATTACAATAATACCTAAATAATATTGTATTTTGATTAAATTAAACGTGTTATTCAATATTCTACATTATATCGAATGTAGTTTTATTTTTAGGATAAAATATATAACAAAATCATGGATTATTAAATTATCTCCTCCTTACAAAAAAGTTATGTTATCAAGTTTTTAATCTTCATTATCTAAACTATATATAACATAGTAATATGATGAGGTATATAATTTATCTTGATCATTATTTTATCTATTATGACTAGGAAACTTGTTATTCGTGATCCAATATAAGATTCAAACGTTCCAAAAAGATTCTAAAAATTCACCTTATTAGTTGAGTGTTATATTCGATATAATAAATTTAATAATTATCCTTCATTTTCTTGAGATTGAGAAAATTTTTACTACGGGGGTATAAAATATGATAATATTTAATTATATTATTTCTCCGCATTATATAAGAATGATTTAATTTTTAGATAAGAATAATCATTATCAAGATGAATTTTCCATATTATAAGAACTAAAATATAATATTAATAAACTATAAGGTCTAAACAATGAAGATTTATTCTACTTATCTAAAATAAAAATGGTTAGAAAAGGTTATAATGATAACCAATATATATGAACATTAATCTCTAAAATATATCTCCAAACATAATTAACCACTCATAACATAATATACTAATTGGTTATATTCTCGGGCCATTTATTTTCTATAAAAAATTACCATTTATCGAAATCATCTTAAAATTAAAAAATCTGTATTATTTCAAAATCCTATTCAATTTTTATTCCTAAAATAATATTTATAATTTTTTAAAAATAATCCCATATTCTTAAAAAAATTGATTCACCATAGTACTATAATGTTCCAAAAAAATAAAATAAACTTCTTTAAAAATATAATTAATCACTTAGTCACCAAATCACTTTTCAACCCATGGTAATATATATAATATGATGTATGTTTCAAAATATTAAAACATGTTTACTCAATTAACCAAAATTATCAATTGCTTGGTCAACCTGAAACCTTTTCAATAACTTTCAAATTATTTCCACAAAATAAAAAAATACTATTTCTCAAAGAAAATATAAACACAAGGGTTCATATAATACTCCCAAATATTAACTAAAACTCAATAAATTTATCCAAGTTAGTCTTATAAATAACCCAATGAGTATAAATGTCTTTAAAAATATGATCATCAATAAATCATATAAATCCATTAATTAAATACCAGTTCATATTAACTCTCAAACACTATATATAGATAATTCAATCATCCATCATAAAAAAATCATTATTTTCCATCTTAATAAATAATACTTTATTTCATTATATTCCATCTATAACGAGTGGAAGAAATACAGTAAGATAAAAATCATGAAGAATTTTCATCCATGGATAAAATTATAAAAAATAATTCTCAAATTCCTAAGGAATTATCATAAATATGAAGTTACCTATGATCAAATAAAATCTATTTCTTTAAATTCCCATTTATCAATATCTGATACCGATTTTAATAGTCTTATATCGTGAAACCTATAGCTAGTTATTACTCAATACATTGGTATAAGATATATGGGATCACACCACCCATGATCATTTAGTTTAGTAGTATTGGAAATCTAGATACATACATGAAATCAATATAAAATTAGAAATTATAATAAAAGAATGAATCATTTTCTTGAATCCTTGAAATTATTCAAAGAATCGTTTTTCATATCATAGGGAAGGGAAACAAAAAAATGGTGAGCGTGGATTCTTAGTATGGGTTATGTACAATTTATAAAAACATGAGTAGATAAGGTATAATCAGTATCACATGGTGGATAATGAATATTAAAAATACATACATGCCATACATCAATATAGTGGTCACACAGATGATGAATATTTCAATGAAAGCCATCCCTATATATCATTCTAAAAAAATAGTTATGGGTAATATAAATACATATATAATTTGGAATACCTAATATATCTTCTCATGATACCAATCGATAGAAATATGGTCTAACTATTACAAGTCCCATCTAGTCACTTTCATTTCCTATACATTCCCCATAATTCATTCTCAAAATTCCTATTAAATTAATAATTATCTGTATTGAATCAAGAATACCGAACATCGATATTTCCAATGTAAATGAAATAACACCCATATAATGATTCCCTAATATGAAAACATATATAGAAATGGAATACTATTAAGATAACATCAATGTAGTGGAAATGATATAGTATAAATTGTTTATACTGGAAATATGGAAATTTAGTATAAATAATGTCCATGGGAATGTGATCATGAGAATGATAATGAAAAAAAATTCACGAGGATGAAGGAAAAATATATATACATTATAAATGAATTTCTTCTAATAAAACAAACCCTTTATGTAGTATAAAATAAAATGGAAGCAAACTATTAAAAGTAGCATCTATATAACATTGTGTATGAAGTATTTTATAAATCAGTTTCAAAAATATTTTCTTTCCATTAATAAAATACTGCACTTTTATTTTAGATTTATAAATTCATAGACAATGATATTATTTGAATAACCATTGAATCATTTCGAGGATGTTAAATACTGAACAATGGTTTTAGAGGTGGGAAAATATGTTCACGCTATATATGTTAAATTATCTTTCCTTTCACAATTTTATAAAGTAAGAATACCATTTTTTTAAATATAATTAGAAAATGTATTTTTAATTTTTTTTTCAATAATGTCAAATGTAATAGAAAATAACCATTAAAAATAATCAAAGGAGTGTAAATAAAATGATTCATGAAACAATATGAGGATCATGTAATTGTATCAAAATGATTTATAAGTGAAAAGAAGTGATAATATAAGTCACTATTTTTTATCACTTACATGTTGATAATTGATCCAAAAAAATAGTTTAAATGTAAAAATAAATGTAAATAAAAATAAATAACCAGAGTAGATGAGTATAAAGAATCCAAATAAGTGATTATAATGTAAAACCCTTATAAATTTTGTAAAATCTGAATCAAATAATCATAAAAGATAGATAATTTGATGGATTTTATAATCTAATATTTTCCATCAGAATAATCATAAAATTAAGTAATAGGTTTTATATACACCACAAAAATTGAAAATAGTGTTTAATAACAGTTATGACTCATACATGTAAAAATTATTTGAGAAAGCCATTAATTAAAGCCTAAATGTCATCACAAGAAATATAAATTAATTTATTAAAAATATAAATTTAATATAATTATATAATATGATCATATTAATACCTATAATTATTTAAATTATTTAATTATAACATTTCATCAGCTATTCATTAATTTTTTTATTAAAAAACTATTATGGGTAGTGCATCTATATGTTCGATAATTCTAATCCTTGAAATTTTATCATGGTTAGAATATCCTCAGATCATAAATCATATCATGTATATGATATTATTGAATAATATAACTAGTATTCAAAATTTCATAATAATTAATTTTATAAACAATATTACATCACCCAAGTAGGTGGTTAAACCGATCAAAACAAAAGTGTGTTATGAAGAACATGTGAGTAAGAACATTCCAAGGTATAATTTTTACAAAACATTTAAATAAGCTTATTAATGTCATGACTATGATATATATTCCTTAAATAATAATCGTGGACCTTCCATAAAAGGAATACATTGTAAATGGAATACAATGCTCATAGAGATGCTGGTCTAAATGTTTGTAGGGATGATACATCTATTTTCAAAGGAGAACAATGAAAATAAATTAAATAATAATTTACTATTCATAAATATCTATAAAATCATAAATATTATATATATTGAGAATATCAGTCATTTAAAATAGTCATCAGAACCGATGATGAAAAATGAATGACAACCCAATGTGGAGGTGGCAGTCCACACATACACACCACAGACACATTATTTTCCTATTTTATGGAATCATAGTGAAAAATTGTTTTACAATATAAGTAATAATATATTAATTTAGTTATGATAAATGGGTAATTATAATAGGATGAATAAAATATATCTAGAGGAACTAGAAGAAGACATAATGTTTGAAAAACTTGGGTAATATGATTAAATATTATTTTATAGAACACCTTTGGATTTTAACTTATTCCTCGATAAGATGATAATATTATAATAAAATAAGGTCAAAAAATAGTTAAGAAACATAGTATGATCTTGGTAAGGACTAGTTTGATCTATAGTGCTCAAAATTTGGGAACAATGTATAAAAGGAGGCATACAATTATAAATTATGGTATTGGAACTATGGTAATTATTCAATAATTAAAAATATTAAAAGGTATAATTTATGTTAAATTAAAACCTTGATATCCAAAATTCATACAAAGGATGTGATAGAGTTGAGAAACACATAAACAATCACATTTATAAATGTGTTGTAAATATTTTAATCATTATCACCAAGTCATATCCCCTTTAAAGTCAATTAACCATAACCCTCTTTAAAAAATTGGATTATGTTTTATCATATTCAAAATCTATTAGTGGTAGAAATTATCTTTGATATATGAGTGAAAAACCATCAAAATATGTTTTAGGAAAACTAATATTTAATCATAAAATTAAAAAAACACTGAAATAAATTAAGAAGATGGTTTCCAAAAAAATTACTTGTGTAATAAGAAAATACAGTTTTTAAACTTTTGGATAAAAAAATATGAATTGAACCTTCCAAAAACAACAATAAATTAAATGAACCTAATATATTATTTAATTTCAGTAGATTAAAATTTATGTCCATAAAATTCATGGTTTGGTTTCAAAATTCAAAATACTTTTTTTGAATAAATTATTTACCTATAGAAACATTTCATTGGTAAAGAAATCTGATACAATTGTTTTTACCATATATTTCATATAATCATAATGAGCTAATATGTATCTATGGATGAATTTATGATACTTGTATAATTTTTATGGATTCATTTAGTGGAATTGGAAATAATTATTGAGAAATTATTCATGAAAATGTGATTACTAATGAACTGATCATAAAGCATAAGGGAATGAAAAAAAGGAATATTCATAAGTGAACATTTCTTGCAACATGTTCAATAAGTCGAAAAAAATATTTATTTTTATAATTATTTGAATATATCCATGAATAAAGGAAATGGATTTTATAAAATAATTAAATAATCAGAATCAAGAATATTAAAACATATATATTATTCTAGAATAATTTGAAGAATAATTATGGAGGGGGTTGGAAATGTTATAGTTATTATTTACTAAGTATATGTTTTTGGATTTACTAAAAAATTATAGACAAACCATTGGTCATCCATGGTATGCGTGAAGCCACTAATGAGGTGGTAAATCTTGTTAACCCTAGCTAATATCTATATTGGTAAGAGATGATTAGCATAAATCCCAATGGGAGAATGATAATACTATGGGATGATTACATAGGCCCGAATGGAATGCTCATGGGTGGGTGTGGGATGTAGGTGGTCCTATTACTAGGAGGAATAGCTCACATATCCTATGGGTGTAGTATTGTCCTTGGTGCTGAGCCATTGTGTTGAATAGAAGTGATAATGGAATAGGAAAGGATATATTGAAGTGTTTAACTAAGAAAACTTCTGATGTACACTACTGGAAAAATGGGCTTTTGAGCCCCTTAACCTATAGAGACCGCCATTGGCTGTCGCTATAGGTAACCAATTGTGACCGCCAATGGTGGTCGCTAAAATTCCCTAAAAAAAGGGGGCTTTAGCGCCCCCTCCCCCTCCCTCCTCGCGAAGCGCCCCCCCTTCCCCCTCCCCGTCGCCGCGCCCTCCCCGTCGCTGCGCCCTCCCCGTCGCTGCGCCCTCCCTGTCGCGGCGACCGTCGTCGCTCCCTCCCCGTCGCCGCGCCCTCCCCATCTCCCCGCCCTCCGGCCGGCCACCCTCAGCCGGCCCCGCCCTCCACCGGCCCCGCCCTCCGCCGGCCCCGCCCTCCGCCGGGCGCCCTCCAGCCGCCCTCCACCGGCCCCGCCCTCCTCCGGCAGCCCTCCGCCCTTAGGCTCCGGCCGCCCTCCGCCTTGCGGCCGCCCTTCGGCCTCCCTCTTCCCTCGGGCCTCCCGCCACCCGCCTCCGGCAGCCCGTCCGCCCTCCGACAGCCCTCCGGACACCCTCCGGACACCCTCCGGCCGCCCTCCGCCGACCCCACCCTCCTCCGTCCACCCTCCGCCCTTCGGATCCGGCCGCACTCCGCCTTGCGGTCGCCCTGCGGCATCCCTCTGCCCTCGAGCCTCCCGCCACCTGCCTCCGGCAGCCCGGCATCCCTCGGGCAGCCCTCCGGCCCCCCTTTGGCCTTCGGCCCCCATCCCCTCCGGCCTCCGACCTCCTCCCTCGGCCCTCCTCCCCCTCGTCCCTCCCCCCCAGCACCCCAAACACACCCCCCGCACCCCGCCAACCCCCATCCCCTTCGTCTTCGTCCCCTCCCTCACCACACCACTGCCACCCGTCCCCTCCTTCACCGTCCCCTCCCTCGCCGCACCAGCTCCGGCTCCGGCTCCCCACCGCTGCCTCTCCTCTCCATCGCAGCACCGCCTTCGGCTCCCCTCCCTTACAAGTTTGTAGCGCAATCAGGTATGAAATGGGCTTTCACTTATATTATTATTTTATAAATGGTTCACAAAAAATTAATTAGTATTTATTTTAAATACATTTGATATGAAAAATGAAAATGTAATAAGTTTTGTGTAAATGTTTGTTATAGGGATCTTATTATGGATAAGAGTTGGATTGATCTTCCAAATCGACCGTCTAGAGAGTATTTCAATGGCATTATGCAGTTTATTGACTTCACCAGAGGATTTGAAAGTGACTATATTAGTTGTACATGTAGAAATTGTGCTAACAGATATCAATTCACACGAGATACTGTGAGGGAGAACCTATTCTTTAATGGATTTCTGAGAAATTATAAGAGTTGGACTCGTCATGGAGAAGAATATGTTCGTTGTGAAAATACGGATACAGTTCAGATGGATGTTTATGAAAGGATGAATAATCCAATTCCTGAAATGCTTACTTAAATGGTACGTGGGTTGGATCCTGAAGGCATTGACATCTAGAATCTTGAGACCGGTGAGATAAATCTTTGCTCTGGTGCAGATCGTGATTCGAGGAGGTTTTATGAAGCAATTGATGATGCAAAAACAGAATTATATCATGGGTGTACTTCTTTCAATAAATTGTCGTTTATCATGGAGTTGTTGAATTTGAAGACTTTGAATCATTGGTCAGACACATCATTCGACATGTTGTTGGTGTTATTGAAAAAGGTTCTTCCTGTCGATGCTAAGATTCCCGAGTCGTATTGCCATGCTCATAAGCTGACAGAGAACTTAGGTTTTACATATGAGACCATAGATGCATGTGCAAACAACTGCATGTTGTTTAGAATGGAAACTGCCCATTTGGATATTTGTACGGTTTGTGGTGCTTCCAGGTGGAAAGAGAACAGGGGAAATCAAACTCATCAAAGTTAGATTGTGATACAGGGGAAACCGATTTCCGTAAAGCAAATGTGTTACTTTCCCCTTAAACCAAGGTTGAAAAGATTTTTTATGTCATCTAAAGTTTCTAATTTAATGAGATGGCATGCAGTAAGAGTTCATGAATGTGATATGTTAACCCACCCGACAGACTCTCATGCATGGAATGATTTTGATAAGAGACATCCCGACTTTTCCAAATATGTTCGTAATGTTCGATTGGGATTGGCAGCATATGGTTTCAATCTATTCAAGTCTATGGTTGGTGCAACTCATAGCACATGGCCCGTGGTGTTGGTTCCGTATAATCTTCCTTCGTGGATTTGTATGAAGCAACAATTAATATTACTTTCCAATCTTATTGATGGACATAAAAGACCATGGGATAAGATTGATGTTTACCTTTATCCATTGATTGATGAGTTGAATGAATTTTGGGGCGATGGTGTGATGACTTATGAATGTGAAACGAATGAAATGTTCAAACTGTAGGCTGCTTTATTGTGTACAATCAATGACGTCCCATCTTATGCAAATTTATCAGGCTGGAGTACGAAAGGGGAATTTTATCTCCCTTGTTTCAAAAAAAGTAAATAATCTATATGGCTTAAGAATTCCAAAAAATGGGCATACATGGGTCACATACGTTTTCTCCCCCCTCAGCACAGGTTCAGAATGGACAGAGTGGCATTTGATGGTTCTAGAGTGTTCAGCCCAGCACCAAAGATCATGACAGGAGTCGAAATGTTATCGCATATTGAGGAAGAAAACATCCGCATGGTATATGAAATTCAGGATTTGGTGGATCCTCCGGTACGTAATATTCGAGCTGCGGGAAGGCAGCACAGTCACAATTGGAAAAAGAAAAGAATTTTTTATAGTCTTCCGTATTGGAAAACTAACATGCTGAGGCATAATTTGGATGTCATGCACATTGGAAAAAATGTTTCCGATAACATATTGTGGACCATTTTAGGTGTCAGTGGGAAATCAAAGGACCATGTTAATCCACGCTATGATTTGGAAGAAATGGGTTTAAAGAAACAATTTCATTTATAGTTAGCTGAGGGAAACAAGGCATATATGCCTGCTGCATAGTATACGATGACTAAAAAGGAGAAAGAGACATTTCTTTCCATTTTGAAGATGCTCAAGGTGTCTGATGGTTACTCTTCTAATATTTAAAAGTGTGTGAATCTGATGAGCAAGACATTGCAAGGGTTGAAAAGTCATGACAATCACATACTACTTCAGCAGTTGATTCCAATCACCATTTGTGATTGTTTATCCCCCAAAGTTGTTCAGCTGTTGATTGAGATGAGTAATTTTTTTAGATATCTTTGTTTAAGAAATCAACGAATGAGTGATTTAAAAATATTACAGGACCAAATTGTACTTACGCTTTGTCACTTTGAGAAACTATTTCCCCCCTCATTTTTCGATGTTGTGGTCCACTTGACAGTGCACCTAACTGAAGAAGTAATGGTTGCTGGTCCAGTGCAATTCAGGTGGATGTATCCTATTGAGTGGTATTTGAGTACATTGAAACGGTTTGTATGCAACAGAGCTCGTCCGAAGGCATCAATAGCCAATGGTTATTTGATGGATGAGTTTACTACTTTTTGTGACAAATATCTTACAGATGTTGAAACAAAATTAGATAAGCCATCTCAGATTCAGGATGGTCCAGTTGTAGAAGGAACCACATATGATATGGACAACATTGAGTGGATACAAGCGCATCGATATATCTTGTTCAATACTCCATCAGTTGCACCATTAATGCAGTAAGTATCTTATCACTTTTATTGTTTAACTTTTACATATTTTTTTTGCATAAGTTTATCAACTAAGCATTGCATTATCATTTGCCGAAAACACATTAATGAGATAAAATAAGAGATGTATCGTGCGACTGAGTTGCAAATTCAACAGTCTCATTATGCATCATTTCATGATTGGTTCAAGGATTATGTACGTATAAATTGATTTTCATTATGAGTGAAGTATTATACTAATTTATTTCTTCATATATCATTATTGAATTCTATGAATTATGTAGGTTCATAATCTGAGGGAGTTAGGGGACCCCAAGCTAACTGAAGAATATATCCAACTGGATGAGGGTCCATCTATAACGGCTCGTCGTTATAAATCTATAGATGGTAATGGTTTTCGATTTCTCATTAAATATGTTGACAACAAACGAGCAACACAAAATAGTGGCATCAGTTGTCCATTTGTCGATTCTGGTTATTACTATAGTCAATTGATAGATATCATCGAAGTTGTATACACACACGGGTTGAAGTACATATTGTTAAAGTGTAATTGGGTTGATCTAGTGCGTGGATATAAAGTCGATCAATATCAGTTTTCATTGGTGATTTTTTACTATATGTTATACAGAAATGAACGAGTTGATAATGAACCTTTCATTTTGACATCACAAGCGGAACAAGTATTCTTCGTTACTTTTCCTTCGAATCCAAGTTGGCAAGTTGTTGTCAAAATGTCTCGGCGAGGAGTGTTTGTATTTGAACAAGATGAACCTGAGACTGTTCCTTTTGTATCCCAAGAAGTTGATCAACATACCGTAGTTCAACGTGAAGAAGATATTTATTGGGTAAGAGTGGTTGTTGAAGGAGAAACGGTCGATTTGCATGCTTAATGAAAGGTATAATTGTTTTCCCACTTTTCAGCCTAAGATATCATAAATTATGTATACATTTTATAAATCCTTGTATGTTTAATCCTCACTTTTTGAAGTTTATTTAGTTATAAATATTTAGGGTGATTTAACCCATGTTATATTGATGTTATTATAGGTGTATCTTTCCATTGAGGTATTCTTCATTTGGTTCATGTGCTTCTTGAATTTTTATTAATTCAATTTGAAATTTGGCTATGCATTGATTGGTTTTGAACAAAACTTTTATATCTGTTTTGTAAATTTTTTGATTTTTTAAAATTCATTCCCAACTAATTATACAATCCCTTTTTGTTTGATTAACAACTGTACCAGTTTAACGTTTTTCTAAACAATCCAATTTATCATTTGGAAACTTTGGATAGTCCCCTTACTAATTTTTTCCATGACAGCATGCATGTCAGGGGAAGAGGCAGAAGATCCACATCATCAATCTGAGGCATCTACGTCTCAGGGTCGAGGTATGTTGGAATGTCATTGTCTCTATTTTTTATGTAATTAATAAACATATATATATATATTTATAACATTTTTCAATTTGTATATAAAATTATTTTCAACAGGATCAAACCCAACTGCTTCTTCCTCTCGCAGGAGAGGCCCTGGTCGAGGCATATTAGCATGGAATTCTGACACGATTTCTGATGTTTCATTTGATGAGGTATTTCATCCTATGGGACGGAATGCCCCTGCATTTATTTGTCAGTTGGGTCATATCATACGTGATCCACATCGATTTCCATTGACCACGCGTGACTGGGCTTCTATCCCACATGACAGCCTTCCCGCACTCTGAACAGCCCTCCGGCACTCCGGACAGCCCTCCCGCACTCCGAACAGCCCTCTCGCACCCCGAACAGCCCTCCTGCACCCCCAGACAGCCTTCCCCGGACTCCGGACAGCCCTCCCCGCAGCCCGGACAGCCCTCTCGCACTTCGGAAAGCCCTCCCGCACCACGGACTGCCTTCCCCGCACTCTGGATAGCCCTTCCCGCACACCGGAAAGCCCTCCCGCACCGCAGACAGCCTTCCCCGCACTCCGGACAGCCCTCCCCGCACACCGGGCAACCCTCCCGCACCCCAGACAGCCTTCCCCGCACTCCGGACAGCCCTCCCCTCACTCCGGACAGCCCTCCCGCACCCCGGACAGCCCTCCCCGCACCCCGGACAACCCTCCCCACACCCCTGACAGCCCTCCCCGCACTCCAGGCAGCCCTCCCGCACCCCGGAAAGCCCCCCCCCCCCACACTCCGTACAGTCCTTCCCACACCTCGGACAACCATCCCGCACTCCGGACAGCCCTCCCGCACCCTGGACAACCATCCCGCACCCCGGACAGCCTTCCCCGGACTCCGGACAGCCCTCCCCGCACCCCAGACAACCCTCTCGCACTCCGGACAGCCCTCCCGCACCCCGGACAGCCCTCCCCAAACTCCGGACAGCCCTCCCCAAACTCCGGACAGCCCTCCCCGCACACCAGACAGCCCTCCCGCACCCCAGACAGCCTTCCCCGCACTCCGGACAGCCCTCCCCGCACTCCGGACAACCCTCCCGCACCCCGGACAGCCCTCCCCCACCCCGTACATCCCTCCACGCACCCCAGACAGCCCACCCCGCACTCCAGACAGCCCTCCCACACCCCGGACAGGCCGCCCGCACTCCGTACAGTCCTTCCCGCAACCCGGACAGCCCCCCGCACCCCGAACAGCCCTCTCGCACTCCAGACAGCCCTCCCGCACCCCGGAAAGCCCTCCCGCACCCCGGGCAGCCTTCCCCGCACTCAGGACAGCCTCCCCGCACCACGGACAGCCCCCCCCCCCCCCCCCCCCGCACGCCCGGATAGGCCCTCTGCACTCCGTACAGTCCTTCCCGCACCCCGGACAGCCCCCACGCACCCCAGACAGCCCTCCCGCACCGCGGACAGCCTTCTCCGCACTCCGGACAACAATTTAATTATTATTCGTGACGTGTACGCACAGACGGCACACCAATCGGACGTGCGGTCTGCGCGCTAAAACGACGTGTGAGGGGGGGGGGGGGTTAAAACCTCCTGAACGACCTCAGAATTCCATGAAACCGTACGACAACAGCCGTTGTGTGATTTGTGAAATGGTCGGGCAGAGGGCACGTCAATCGGAGGTGTCGTTTGACCGTGGTGACCGGAAACGCGTTTCCGGTGTCATAAAACACCAAAAACGGTGTGAGATGGTCGAATTCAGAGAAAATGTGCTCCGAATGACCTGAAACCACACAAAAACATTAGGAATATTATTTTTGACGTGTCGGAGAAGACGACGCGCCCATCGGACGTGCGGTGCGCGCGGTACGGCCGACTGCGTCGTTTTCAGCAGCTCTGCGTGAGCTAAAACGGCGTGTGGGGGGGGGGGGGGGGGGGGTCAAAACCACCCGAATGACCTCATAATTCCATGAAACCATACGAAAACAGCCTTTGTGTGATTTTTAAAATGTTCGGGTAGACGACACGTCAATCGGAGGTGTCGTTTGACCGCGGTGACCGGAAACGCGTTTCCGGTGTCATAAAACACCAGAAACGGCGTGAGACGGTCGAATTTAGAGAAAAAATGCTCCGAATGACCTGAAATCACACGAAAAAATTAGTAATATTATTCGTGACGTGTTGGAGGAGACGGCGTGCCCATCGGACGTGCGGTGCGCGCGGTACGGCCGAGCGCGTCGTTTTCAGCAGCTCCGCATGCACTAAAACGGCGCGTGGGGGGGGGGGGGGGTCAAAACCACCCAAACGACCTCGGAATGCCATGAAACCGTACGAAAACATTCTTTGTGTGATTTGTGAAATGTTCGGGCAGACGACACGTCAATCGGAGGTGTAGTTTGACCATGGTGACCGGAAACGCGTTTCTCGTGTAATAAAACACCAAAAATGGCGTGAGACGGTCGAATTCGAAGAAACTGTGCTCTGAATGACCTTAAACCACACGAAAACATTATTAATATTATTCGTGACGTGTAGGAGGAGACAGCGCGCCCATCGGATGTGCGGTGCGCACGGTACGACCGAGTGCGTCGTTTTCAGCAGCTCCGCGCGCGCTAAAACGGCGCGTGGGGGGGTCAAAATCACTCGAACGACCTCGGAATTCCATGAAATCGTACGACAACAGCCGCTGTGTGATTTTTTGAAATGGTTGTTCAGACGACAGGTCCAATCGGAGGTGTCGTTTGACCGTAGTGACCGGAAACGCGTTTCCGGTGTCATAAAACACCAAAAACGGCATGAGACGGTTGAATTCGGAGCAAACGGTCTCCGAATGACCTAAAACCACACAAAAACATTAGGAATATTATTCTTGACATGTAGAGGAGACGGAAGTACCCATCGGATGTGCGGTGTGTGTGGTACGGCGAACTGCGTTGTTTTAAGCAGCTCCCGCGCGTGCTAAAATGGCGCGTGGGGGGGGGGGGGGGGTCAAAACCACCCGAACGACCTCCGAATGCCATGAAACCATACGACAACAGCCGTTGTGTGATTTTTGAAATGGTCGGGCAGACGACACGTCAATCGGAGGTGTCGTTTGGACCGCGGTGACCGGAAACGCGTTTCCGGTGTCAAAAAACACCAAAAACGGCGTGAGACGGTCGAATTCGGAGAAAACGTGCTCCGAATGACCTGAAACCACACGGAAAACATTAGGAATATTATTCGTGACATGTAGGAGGAGACGGCACGCCCATCGGACATGCGGTGCAAACGGTACGGCTGACTGTGTCGTTTTCAGCAGCTCCGCGCGCGCTAAAATGGCGCTGTGGGGGGGGGGGGGGGGGTCAAAACTACACGAACAACCTCGAATGCCATGAAACCATACTAAAACAGACGTTGTGTGATTTGTGAAATGTTCGGGCAGACGGCACGTCAATCAGAGGTGTCGTTTGACCGCGGTGACCGAAAACACATTTCTGGTGTCATAAAACACAAAAAACGGCGTGAGACGGTCGAATTTCGATCAAACATGCTCCGAATGACCTAAAACCACACGAAACCATTATAAATATTATTCGTGAAATGTAGGAGGATACGACGCGCCCATCGGACGTGCGGTGTGCACGGTACGGCCGACTGTGTCGTTTTCACCAGTTCCGCGCGCGCTAAAACGGCGCGTGGGGGGGTCAAAACCACCTGAACGTCCTCAAAATGCCATGAAACCGTTTACAACAACAGCCTTTGTGTGATTTTTGAAATGTTGGGGCAGATGGCACGTCAATCGGAGGGTGTCGTTTGACCGCAGTGACCAGAAACGCGTTTCCGGTGACATAAAACACCAAAAACGGCGTGAGACGGTCGAATTCGGAGCAAACATGCTCCGAATGACCTAAAACCACACGAAAACATTAGGAATATTATTCGTGACGTGTATGAGGAGACGCGCGCCCATCGGAAGTGCGGTGAGCGCGGTACAGCTGACTACGTCGTTTTCAGCAGCTCCGCGCGCGCTAAAACATCGCGTGGGGGGGGGGGGGGGTCAAAACCACCTTAACGACCTCAGAATGCCATGAAACTGTACGACAACAGTCGTTGTGTGATTTTTGAAATGTTTGGGTAGACGCACGTCAATCGGAGGTGTCTTTTGACCGCGGTGACCGAAAACACTTTTCCGGTGTCATAAAACACCAAAAACGGCGTGAGATGGTCGAATCAGAGAAAACATGCTCCGAATGACCTGAAACCACTCTAAAACATTAGGAATATTATTCGTGACGTGTAGGAGGAGACGACGCACCCATCAGAGGTGTGGTTGCGCGCGGTACGGCCGAGTGCGTCGTTTTTAGCAGCTCTTGTGCGCGCTAAAACATCGCGTGGGGGGGGGGGGTCAAAACCACCAGAACGACATCAGAATGCCATGAAACCGTACGACAATAGCCGTTTTGTGATTTGTGAAATGGTCGGGTAGACGGTACGTCAATCGGAGGGTGTCGTTTGACCATGGTGACCAGAAACGCGTTTCCGGTGTCATAAAACACCAAAAACGGCGTGAGATGGTCGAATTCAGGAGCAAACGTGCTCCGAATGACCTGAAACCACACGAAAACATTAAGAATATTATTCGTGACGTGTAGGAGGATACGGAGATCCCATCGGACATGTGGTGCGTGCGGTACGGCCGAGTGTGTCGTTATCAGCAGCTCCGCGCGCGCTAAAACGGCGCGTGGGGGGGTCAAAACCACCCGAATGACCTCAGAATGCCATTGAGCCGTATGAAAACTGCCGTTGTGTGATTTGTAAAATGGTCGAGAAGACAGCACATTAATCAGAGGTGTCATTTGACCACGGACACCGGAAACGCGTTTCCGGTGTCATAAAACACCAAAAACGGCATGAGACGGTCGAATTCGTAGCAAACATGCTCCGAATGAGATGAAACCAAACGAAAACATTATAATATTATTCGTGACGTGTAGGAGGAGACGGCGTGCCCATCGGACGTGCGGGGCGCGCGGTATGGTCGAGTGCGTCATTTTCAGCAGCTTCGCGCGCGCTAAAACGGCGCGTGGGGGGGGGGGGGGGGGTCAAAACCACACGAACGACCTCAGAATGCCATGAAACTGTACTAAAACATCGGTTGTCTGATTTTTGAAATGTTCGGGCAGACGGAACGTCAATCGGAGGTGTCGTTTGACCGCGGTAATCGGAAACGCGTTTCCAGTGTCATAAAACTCCAAAAAAGGCGTGAGACGGTCGAATTCGGAGAAAACGTGCTCTGAATGACCTGAAACCACACGAAAACATTAGGAATATTATTCGTGACGTGTAAGAGGAGAC
The DNA here is from genome assembly GCA_963277665.1 of Viscum album. Lineage (NCBI taxonomy): Eukaryota > Viridiplantae > Streptophyta > Magnoliopsida > Santalales > Viscaceae > Viscum > Viscum album. Next base: position 691,935,659 of record OY728164.1, read on the forward strand.
GGCGTGCCCATCGGACGTGCAGTGCGCGCGGGTACAACCGAGTGTGTCGTTTTCAGCAGCTCCGCGCGCGCTAAAACGACGCGTGGGGGGGGGGGGGGGGGTCAAAAACCACCCGAACGACGTCGGAATTCCATGAAACCGTACGACAACAGCCGTTGTGTGATTTTAAAAATGGTCGGGCAGATGACACGTCAATCGGAGATGTCGTTTGACCGCGGTGACCAGAAACACATTTCCGGTGTCATAAAACACCAAAACGGCGTGAGACGGTCGAATTCAGAGCAAACGTGGCTCCGAATGACCTGAAACCACACGAAAACATTAGGAATATTATTTTTGACGTGTAGGATGAGACAACGCACCCATCGGACATGCGGTGCGCGCAGTACGGCCGACTATGTCGTTTTCAGCAGCTCCGCGCGCGCTAAAACGGCGCATGGGGGGGGGGGTCAAAAACCACCCGAACGACCTCGGAATGCCATGAAAGTGTACGACAATAGCCATTGTGTGATTTTTGAAATGGTCAGGCATACGAAACATCAATCGGAGGTGTCGTTTGACCGCGGTGACCGGAAACGCGTTTTCGGTGTCATAAAATACCAAAAAACGGTGTGAGATGGTCGAATTTGGAGAAAACGTGCTCCGAATGACCTGAAACCACACGAAAACATTAGTAATATTATTCGTGATGTGTAGGAGGACGACAGCGCGCCCATCGGACGTGCGGTGCGCGAGGTACGGCCGAGAGTGCGTCGTTTTCAGCAGCTCTCGTGCGCGCTAGAACGGCGCGTGGGGGGGTCAAAACCACCCGAACGGCCTCAGAATGCCATGAAACCATACGACAACAGTCGTTGTGTGATTTTTTTAAATGGTTGGGCAGACGGAACGTCAATCGGAGGTTTCGTTTGATCGCGGTGACCGGAAACGCGTTTCATGTGTCATAAAACACCAAAACGGCGTGAGACGGTCGAATTCGGAGTAAACGTGCTCCTAATGACATGAAACCACACGAAAACATTAGGAATATTATTCGTGATGTGTAGGAGGAGACAGAGTGCCCATCGGACATGCGGTGCACGCGGTACGACCGAGTGCGTCGTTTTGAGAAGCTCCGCGCGCGCCAAAACGGCGCGTGGTGGGGGGGGGGGGGTCAAAACCACACGAATGGCCTCAGAATTCCATGAAACCGTACGACAAAAACCGTTGTGTGATTTGTGAAATGTTCGGGTAGCCGGCACGTCAATCGGAGGTTTCGTTTGACCGCGGTAACCGGAAACGCGTTTCCGGTGTCATAAAACACCAAAAACGGCCTGAGACGGTCGAATTCAGAGCAAACGTGCTCTGAATGACCTGAAACCACATGAAAACATTAGGAATATTATTCGGGAAGTGTAGGAGGAGACGGCGTGCCCATCGGATGTGCGGTGTGCATGGTACGGTCGACTGCGTCGTTTTCAGTAGCTCCGCGCGTGCTAAAACGGCGCGTGGGGGGGGGGGGGGGTCAAACCACTCGAAAGACCTCGAAATATCATGAAACCGTATGAAAACAGATGTTGTGTGATTTTTGAAATGTTCGGGCAGACGACACATCAATCAGAGGTGTCGTTTGACCGCGGTGACCGGAAACACATTTCCGATGTCATAAAACACCAAAAATGGCGTGAGACGGTCGAATTCAGAGCAAACGTGCTCCGAATGACCTGAAACCACACGAAAACATTAGGAATATTTTCCGTGACGTGTATGAGGAGACTGCGCGCCCATCAGACGTGTGGTGCGTGCGATACGGCCGAGTGCATTGTTTTCAGCAGCTCCGCGCGCGCTTAAAACGGCGCGTGGGGGGGACAAAACCACCCGAACGACCTCAGAATTCCATGAAACCGTACGACAACAGCCGTTGTGTGATTTGTGAAATGGTCGGGTAGACAACACGTCAATCGGAGGTGTCCTTTGACCGTGGACACTAGAAACGCGTTTCTGGTGTCATTAAACACCAAAAACAGCGTGAGACAGTCGAATTCGGAGCAAACGTGCTCCGAATGACCTGAAACCACACGAAAACATTAGGAATATTATTCGTGACGTGTAAGAGGAGACGGCGTGCCCATCGGACGTGCATTGCGCGTGGTACAGCCGAGTGCATCGTTTTCAGCAGCTTCGCGCGCGCTAAAATGACGCGTGGGGGGTTCAAAACCACCCAAACGACCTCAGAATGCCATGAAACCGTACGACAACAGTCGCTGTGTGATTTTTAAAATGGTCGGGGTAGACGGCACGTCAATCGGAGGTGTTGTTTGATCGCGGTGACCAGAAACGTGTTTTCGGTGTCACAAAATGCCAAAAACGGCGTGAGACGGTCGAATTCGGAGAAAACGTGCTCCGAATGACCTGAAACCACACGAAAGCATTAGGAATATTCTTAGTGACATGTAGGAGGAGATGACGCACCCATCAGACGTGCGGTGCATGAAGTACGGCCGAGTGCGTCGTTTTTTAGCAGCTCCGCGCGCGCTAAAACGGTACTTGGGGGGGTCAAAACCACTCGAACGATCTCGGAATGCCATGAAACCGTACGACAACAGCCGTTGTGGGATTTTTGAAATGTTTGGGTAGACGGCACATCAATCGGAGGTGTTGTTTGTCCACGGTGACCGGAAACGCGTTTCTGGTGTCATAAAACACCAAAAACGGCGTGAGACGGTCGAATTCGGAGCAAACGTGCTCCGAATGACCTGAAACCACACGAAAACATTGGGAATATTATTCGTGACGTGTAGAAGGAGACGACGCCCAGATCGGACGTGAGGTGCGCGCGGTAAGGCCGAGTATGTCGTTTTCAGCAGCTCCGCGCGCGCTAAAATGGCGCATGGGGGGGGGGGGGGTCAAAACCACCCGAACGAACTCGGAATGCCATGAAACATTACGACAATAGCCGTTGTGTGATTTTTGAAATGGTAGGGTAGACGGAACGTCAATTGAGGTGTCGTATGACCGTGGTGACCGGAAACGCGTTTCCGGTGTCATAAAACACCAAAAACAGCTTGAGACGGTCAAATTCGGAGAAAACGTGCTCCGAATGACCTGAAACCACACGAAAACATTAGGAATATTATTCTTGATGTGTAGGAGGAGACGACGTGCCCATCGGACATGCGGTGCGCGCGGTACAGCCGAGTGCGTCGTTTTTAGCAGCTCCGCGCGTGCTAAAACGGCGCGTTGGGGGGTCAAAACCACTTGAACGACCTCGAAATGCCATGAAACCGTACGACAACAGCCGTTTTGTGATTTGTAAAATGGGTTGGGTAGACGAAACATCAATCAAAGGTGTCATTTGACCGCGGTGACCGGAAACGCGTTTCCGGTGTCATAAAACACCAAAAACGGCGTGAGACGGTCGAATTCGGAGCAAACGCTCTCTTTAATGACATGAAACCAGACGAGAAACATTAGGAATATTATTCTTGACCTGTAAGAGGAGACGGCGCACCCATCGGACGTGCGGTGCGTGCGGGTACGGCCGAGTGCGTCGTTTTCAGCAGCTCCGCGCGCGCTAAAACGGCACGTGGGGGGGGGGGGTCAAAACCACCCGAATGACCTCAGAATGACATGAAACCGTACGAAAATAGCCTTTGTGTGATTTTTGAAATTTTTGGGCAGAAGGAACATCAATCGGAGGTTTCGTTTGACCGCGGTGACCGAAACGCGTTTCCAGTGTCATAAAACACCAAAAACGGCGTGAGACGGTCGGAATTCAGAGAAAACGTGCTCCGAATGACCTGAAATCACACGAAAACATTAGTAATCTTATTAGTGATGTGTTGGAGGAGACGACGCATCCATCGGACTTGCGGTGCACACGGTACGGCCGACTGCGTTGTTTTCAGCAGCTCGCCCGTGCTAAAACTACGCGTGGGGGTGGGGGGGGGGGGGTTAAAACCACCCGAACGACCTAGGAATGCCAGAAACCGTACAAAAAACTGCCATTGTGTGATTTCTGAAATGGTCAGGCAGACGGTACGTCAATCGGAGGTTTCGTTTGACCGCGGTGACCAGAAACGCGTTTCGGGTGTCATAAAACACCAAAAAACGGCGTGAGACGGTCGAATTCGGAGAAAACGTGCTCTGAATTACCTGAAACCACACGAAAACATTAGTAATATTATTCGTGATGTGTAGGAGGAGACGGCGTGCCCATCGGACATGCGGGTGCGCGCGGTACGACCAAGTGTGTCGTTTTCAGCAGCTCCGCGTGCGCGAAAACAGCGCGTGGGGGAGTCAAAACCACCCAAATGACCTCGGAATGCCATGAAATCGTATGACACCATCCGTTGTGTGATTTTTGAAATGGTCGTGCATACGACATGTCAATCGGAGGTTTCGTTTGACCACAGTGACCATAAACGCATTTCCGGTGTCATAAAACACCAAAAAAACGGCGTGAGACGGTCGAATTTGGAGAAAAAGTGATCCGAATGACCTGAAACCACACAAAAACATTAGTAATATTATTTGTGACGCGTAGGAGGAGACGAAACACCCATCGGACGTGTGGTGCATGCGGTACGGCCGACTGCGTCATTTTCAGCAGCTCCGCGCGTAGTAAAATAGCGCGTGGGGGGGTCAAAACCACCCGAACAACCTCAGAATGCCATGAAAACTGTACGACAACAGCCGTTTTGTGATTTGGGAAATATTCGGGAATACGGGAATGTCAATAAGAAGTGTGTTTTGACCGCAGTGACCAGAAACGCGTTTTTGGTGTCATAAAACACCAAAAATGGCGTGAGACGGTCGAATAACGAGCAAACGTGCTCCGAATGACCTAAAATGATAGCATTTCTTAATTGGGGGTTTTAAATTATTATAGAACCATGATTTGATGTCAGATTTAATTTTATTATATGTATATAATAACTGCATAATTATGTTCAATTTACGTTTGTTTTGTTTTTTTGTCTTATTGTAGATTTTGAAGCAGAATATTGAAATAGATGGACCTGCTCGGATCATTGAAGCACGTTTATCATTTATGATGATTTTGAGATTTATGCTGTTTCAAATTGTTTTCCATTTTTGATGACTGTTACCTTGTTTTATCTCTGATTTTGCACCGTGAAGAAAAAAAACACAATTCGTCCATTTCATTAAAAAAATGAAAAATATTTTATTTTAATATTATATATATAAATATTTTCATTAATATATATATATATTTATTTATTTCGGTATGAATTTTTTTAAAAAAATTTTCTCCCCAGTTTAGCGACCGCCAAAGGCTGTCGCTATAGACTGGCTGCCGGGCAGTGTTAGCGACCGCCAGGCGGTCGCTTATGGCCGGCATTTTGGCCACCTATAGGGACCGCCAATGGCAGTCGCTATTGCCCTACAACGATGAGGCTGATGGGACCGCCATTGGCGGTCGCTAGGCGGTCTCTATAGGCCTTTAGCGACGCCAATGGCGGTCGCTAATGCCCTTTTTTTAGTAATGGTAGGATAATAACAAAGAAATCATATTGTTCTTAACCAAGAAAACTTCTGATGTAGGATAGTAATAGAGAAATAATATTTTTCTAATGTTACAGTATATATTAATTTCATCATTCATCCGATCTAATTGATGAAAGGAATTTGATTAAGAAAAAGAGATCATCTTCTACATGCATCCTCATTAAAGCATTGTGGATGGTATTTTTTCTTTCTATGTCCATCGATGAAGACTATATCAAATGAAAATTAAAATAATTCTATGTAGACCTCATAATGTGTATACAAGATATAAATAAATTTTATCAAATATATTCATGCATCGAACATTCATGAATAGAAAACACAAATGTTGATATCTCATATTTATGATGAAAATTCATACATAATAAAAAATTGATAAATTATCAAGGCATATCCAAGATAATTTTCCTATATGCAGTTATAATTTCATTGAATTAGATAAAATTGATAGTGTAAGGAAGTGACGTACATGTTTATACTGAGCGTCTCTTATTGTATAGAAGGCATTCACATTCTACTTCTGAGAAATGATTGAATGTACTATTTATGCATGTGAAATATTAAATATTGTGAGTAATGCATGGTTTGTGAAATTATGAGGCTATGTTGTTATATCACACGAGTATTCATAAATTTAATAATCCTCATGAATAATAGATAATCCCATGTATTTTATGAATATTAATGAGGTTTAAATGATGGTTTTTAATATTGTGTTAATTGTAGAGTTGAGTTGCGTTATTTTCTTATTCCCATGAAGAATTATAGAGAACCTAAAACACTATAGCATTCAAAATAATCCAATCAAAAATACCCATATAATATTATAATTTTTCAAAAATTAAATTATTAATTAATTTTTTATTCATGAAAAATTTAAATGATGTTATTTGATTTAAAAAAAATATGAGTATTTTCAAATTAAAAAAATGATATATTATCAAAAGTAAATAATTGTTTTTATTATGGATAAATGTGTATCATTAGGTGATGGATATGTTAAAAAAATAATTATTATTGACCTTCTATCCATTTTTGACAAGTATTTTTCGATCCTGATACCTCATTGTATCAATAAGGGAAGTATTCAATGTTGTGTAATTATTGAAGGAGGTGATATCATGAACATGGGAATTTGAATAAGAGAATTTAGATCATTTAAGATATATAAGGATTTGGAGTCCTACAAGACTATTCATTACATTTTTTTGATAACCTTGATGAATTTATAATAGTGAATGGGAATCCATATTTTCATGTTCATGGTCAATATCCAAAGAATAAGCAGCTTCTATCACCAAATTATCTATTGAATAAGTGAGGAAATATTCCAATGGAATCTCGCAGTGTATGTCTCCAGTGGAATTTGTATCTAGTGGGGAAAAATGGATTTTGTGATATTTTAAATAGGGTATAAAAAATCTTGTTCTATTGAATTCACTTTTAGAGATATTGACCAATCCATGTGGGGGTATATCAAACATGGAATGGATTAGGTCTTTCAAAGAACCTCATATGGAATATATTCTACTCTCTAAATCAGTGAAGATTCACATGAGTTGATATTGAGAGATAATAATTATTGGATCGATAATTGTAACATGTTCATGTTGTGAAATTATAAGATATTTTAGGAAGTTGTTTACCACTGATTCGGACCCCCCCACTCTTAGTGGAACGTCACATAAAATAAGAATTTATAATTGTTTTCAAAGGAGTCTACCTTTATATATCCATGAATTTTTTAATTTGTATATGGAATTAAATTTGATTACATACCTATTAAATTAATACTCAAATAGTGTAAAATGATGATAAAGGAAATATAAAAGGTTAATTTTATTTATCGAATTTATCTACATTTAGAGGTGAAAATAATATGCCTATATTTGAGTTGATGAATAACAAGAAGAATCCATAATAGATGATGCACTCTTTAGATGAGGTAAAATATTAATATACTACTATCTATAATTATAACCATTAAATCAAGAACGAATGTAAAAAATCTAGACTCTCTCATGTACATGAAAATTAAATATGATTTAGGGATGGAGAAGAAAAACAACATATTTCTATTCAATGTAATGCTTATGAAATGACAGAAAATTTCAAGAGAGAATCATGCACGAGGATTACTATAAAATGGTGAAGATTTATCCTTAGAAAAATATATTTATAATAGAAGAAGTGGAGAATAATCTCCCAACAAATTAAATGGGAACTAAGAAGATGGGGCTGGGGGATATCATATAATAAACTTAGAAAAATATTATAATGAAAATTTCGATAGATAATGAGTTGAATAGAAACATAATATCTCTAAAAAACCCAACAGCAATATAGGATAAAACTAGGTATCAATGATGCGTAAAATATTAATTTAATAGTTACATAGTTAAAAGATATATTATAAAATAAGAGACTTATATGAGAGGATGGAAACCTCTATTTTGAATATGATGATCCCTCTAAAAGCTATATTTTTTTCAACATCAATGAAAAATCAAGATTATATATCTTTATGTAAAGTGATCTACAGTGTAGAATAATGAATTTTAGTTCCACAAATGATAAAATCATCGATGTTATTTTATTATGGAAGAAATGAACACAAAATGATTATATGTTTCTAATCCAACAATCTCAATGATGATATAAGAACTCTATAAGTTCCAATAACTCCATAAAAATAGATGAAAAATGAAGTATGAAACTTATCGTAAATGTTTCCTATATTTTTATCTTTTATCATATGGAATGTTATTTCAATTTGATAAATTATTAGAAGGTTAATGAAACCATATTGAGACACTCCGCTCATTTGAATTTCTATGAAATTTCTTCTCTTTTAAAATGAATTATTATAATGGAATGTGTGGTCAATGTCATGGGGGGAAAACAAATAAACTTTAAAAATGGGTTTATCAAGCACCAAATCTCTAGAACTAAAATTAATTATATTTGTGTCAAAGAAGAAAACTATTGATGATAAAAACAAGGGGATTTTCTAGCTATGGAGGAGGTGAAAAATGTACTCCAAAAAAGATAAAATCAATGGGAAGACAATATGTCCACAATTCATGAATCCTATCAACAATAAATAAATCAAATTCCATGAAAAGTATAGAATAATGAATCGAAATGTATGAGAGGAGAATCTATCCCAAAATATTTCCCATAAAATATATAAGAGGATCCTCTTTATTCTATAGTATTTTAGGTGTTATGAGATAACATGTTCAGAATTGAAGAAGAAGTGTTTTTAATCATGGTGTTCATTAATTTCTATGATGTTCAATGAGTGAATCTGATGAGGGGATATTATATAAGAAGTGAGGCATTAAAACCACACTCTCATCCTTTATTATTAATGTTATTATTTTACAAGACCATGAAACTATTTATTTACACGAGGATTTGGATATATCCGTAAAAATAATTAATTTCATGATGGAATTAAATAAGGATATGAAATAATATTAACACATATATATTTTTCATTAATAATTAGATGAAAAGTTTATAGTTAGTTAGAAATTTTATATAATGCATTTAATAACTATATATATTTATTTCTGTACAATGAAGATATAGATAACATGTAGGGCTACCAAGGGTCCAATGAAAATAATGATGAGGTGGGAGATCTGGTCAACCTTAAGAAGTGTCCATAACGGAAGAAGAGTATGTGAAGAGGACCCAATGGTAGAACATTAGGATATTGGTACAACCACATAGGTCTTGTTGGAAATCTCATGGGTTAGTGTGGTGTGATGGTTGGCCTATTCAAGTGACATGTATCCTATGAAGCTAGTGGCTATAATAGTGTTCTGGGATCCAAACACCAGATTAATCTTGAATGGATGAAGGAACATGGATGGAATATGGAAGAACTCAGCCATGTGAACATTTGGTTTCATATTGTATAATATGGATCAGTACTCACACATGTTCAAAGATAAAAATATTTCATTAGCTAACTAAATCAAACAATTTGATCCATGTGAGAAAGTATATGTAATTTTATTCTACATCTTAGATCATTGAAGGAATCTTCTTAAGATTTTTTTCATCACACATGCAGGGATCAAAAAAAAGATAAATCTATATTAAAAAAAATTAATTTTGACCTCTTGAGATATATGTGTGTCCAAAATATATATTATATAATATATTTATGCATCAGACATGGATGAACTATGAACCCAGAGTAGTGATACATCATGATAGAGTTGATTATTTGGATATAGTAAAGTCTTTTCTGATTCCTGTGGTATGACCATTATAATTTCACATGTATGAATATACACTTTCTATCATATATATATCCATTATAATATGTGAGTCATTTATGTTAAGGATTATCCAGATCTGTTTATATTCTATGAAATCCATGTACATGGTGTTTCTAAGAAAATAGTGTATGGTAAATTTATGCATGAAAACTATAAAAGAGACTAAGTAATTCAGAATAGGACAAATTATGAGTCCATGTTTTCAAAAATAAATTGTATTCATAATGTGTATATACCATGTGAAGAATAGAGAATCCTATATTTTTTGGAAAATTAATTTAAGGTTCAATGTTTTTTTTTGATATGAAAAATATAGGAGAGTTGAGTTTAATTATTTAATTACCCACATGATGAGTAATAAGAATTGAAAACCATTTGGTATTCTAAATGATCTTCATCAAAACACACATATAATATTGTTTGGTATTTGAAAATATAGAAAGAATAAATGTGTAATTCATGGAACATTTAAATGATTTTTTTGGGATGGTAATAAATAATAATATTTTATCAAATGAAATAAATGATATACTATCAAATTCATAAAACAAATTTTTGAATAAATGTGACAATGAAGGTTATGAAAAAGTTGAGAATAAATAGTGAAAACCATTTCATACACTATAAATGTGAATTTTGAGATCCTAATACACCATTGAATCAAATATATAATGAGTCGAATTAATTTTTTTAAAAAATATTTTTCTGGATAACAATTGAAGACCATGAATAATTATACACAAATAAGGGACATTTATTGTTCTTTTGGAGGAATAATTTTGGGAGAAGAAATTACTTCTAGGTTAGTATCCTCACTTGATGAAATGAATAAATAATTAGTACAACTCTAAAAGAGAATGTGTCTAGTAGATTTTGTAGCAAGAGAGGTCATATTGGATTATGTGTTGTTATAAAATAGGGAAAATGGATTCTTTTTTGTTGTATTCACTTGTGTATATAGTGATGAATACTTTTTTGGTGTATAACCAAAATTTCAATGAGTACAAATTTCATATGAACCCTTTAAATAATTTATTATATGTTCTATTTCATTGAAACTACAGTCAAAGTGAGACTGAGATATAATAGTGAGTGGATCGAGTAACATAACATGTTCAAAAGGTTAAATTTGAAGATATGTTATCTAACATGTAGACCACCGATTCAACCCCACTCTTAGTATCAACAATTAATTCATCGGTCCCTATACTCATAGGATAAATTCATTTGTTATAGATATTTCAATTCCTTACCATATACGCTTATCTATATTTCAAATATTTGATCCATATCGAGGTAAAAAATATTTAGTATTGTTAAAATTAATAATGTCCAAAAAATTACCTCATTTAAATATTTTACCTATGGATTGAAATGTAGGAATCTATTTTTTAGTATTATATTTATGGAAGCATCTTCAATAAATTTTAATATAATTTATAATTAACAATAAAAATGTGTATTAATCCAAAAAATTAACTTATACCAAAATAAAAAAATTGATGATTATTTTGGAAATAAATATATTTCATTTATTATAATTTATATTATATCACATTTAAACAAAATCCCAAACAAAATTAAACAATTAAAATAATTCATTTAAGGAAAATAAATATCAGTTTTGCAAAAAATCATCAATTTTCACAATTCACACATAAATAAATACTTGATGATAAATATAAATGATTAATACTAACCTATTATGATATAATTATTTTTAAGATTATATATATTTTTCAAAATAAAATATCTAAAAGTGAAGAAGAACATTATAATATGCACACATAAAATGAAACAATAACCATTTTTAAATAAAATTTATTTCTATAGCATAAAAAGCTTTCATTGTCATTACATTATCAACAACCATAAGTAAATGAATTTTAATTGATTAAATTTGATATATAATTAAAATATTTCAATATAATAACATTTAAATTGTGGAAAACTTAATCGATGAAGATGAAAACACTTTTTAAAAATATATATAGTATTATGAAAAATATTACTTTTACCTTCAAATGATTTTATCTTCTTTTAAATCCAATTAAAAATTAATGTATGATTTATTATTCATTTTACTATGTAAAAAATTCAATATATCACTCATAATATAGTAATTCATAATAGTAACGTCCAACCCAATTGCTAGGTTATAATAGTCATATTTATTAAAAATAACATTGCAATTAATTTAAAGATACTGTTTCATGTGATACATACTATCAAACGTAGTGGTTTTTATGAAAATATAAAATAAAATATAAGGTTATTAAATCTATACCCTCTATTATATAAACATAAATAATAAGGAAATAATAATAAATCATTGGTCTACATATCAGAAGATAATATGGACATTATAGAAATTGACCAATCATAACACTATATAAAATAATATAAAAAACATCAGAACCACATGTAGTTATAAATGACATATAATAGATACTTCATCAAGAAATAGATTAATCATATATGAAATATGACTTAAAAATTTAACAGAAAGGATATAATTCTTTCATGGATCCTGATATTACCTTAGTAATATCGTTAAATCTCATACATACTATCCTACGTAAAGAATTTCTAATCAAACCATCAAGTTGGCATATAAAATAACCACATATACACATACAATATAGTAAATATGAATGTTATGATTTTAAAAAAATACCCTCAACATATTACCTTATATAATACATTATATATATATGAGTATATATAATATATAATTAATAATGAGAACAACTACTAAATTTAATACCAGTGATATTGTAAAGTGTAAATAAGAAACCCTGATAAACGACCCCACCTACTTCAGATAATGATATTGTGGGATAAAAGATTATTTTTTATGTTTCTATATATAGAGGATAGGGATATCTTATCATCCATATACTAATTCAAAACTAGTTGAGGGTTTAAATTTTCTATATTTTCTATGACATCTAGATCATGGCATTTATAATCTATGCTAGAAATGTCACCCAACTATCTATAATATATCATTTAAATATAGGATCCATCCAACCCATCATGCTCACAACTACCATGTTAATGTGTTTAAACCATTAGATAACTAGTCATATATGATAATGAGATTTCCTAGAGTCCTAGAAACACATCCAACTTCCCCTATACATATATAGTTTGATGTTGGTACTACACCTTACAAACTCAGGAATATATACTCTATGATGGAAACTAACCTAATAAATAATGTATATTATAAATCTAGGTTGGACCCTCACGTTAAAAACTATTAATATTCGATCTCTATGATAGAAAATCACACAAAAAAATAGAGAACGATGACACATCACTTTGTCAGTTTACACAAATCATCCATGCTCAAGTTGATCTGATTGGATGGCCTCCAATTACACTCCTTAGGTAGTTAATGAATTATTACTATGTTCATATGAGAATCAATACCATTCCAAATGATAGAATCTCATGAATGGAATGTAACATTATATACCTTATAGTTTATATAACATCATTAGTTCATATTCTAGTAGATCATAAATAGTATGTGTAGTGTCATCAAAAAAATCCCATACGTCTAATTGGTATAATGCCCATAGAAAAAACGTTCAGGGTAATAAAAAAATTAGAGACATTTCCCAGGAAAATTAATTCCATTAGATAAAATTAATTACAAAATGTTACTTTCATATCTTAAACTTCCTATGCAACGCTCCACCATCCCCAACATCACCCATGACATTCATTAAAAATATCACATGATACCCAATCCATTTGGAAAAATCTATAAAAATTCACCTTTGTAGTTCACGAAAGACCTTACTTCAATCAATCATCTTGGTCTCTTACCCATGGTATGTTTTTATTCAGAAATTTTTAATACTACAACTATTCTAATTAAACAATAAAATCATAAGTATGATGTCTCCTTTATAAAGATAAAATATACAATAAAACTCAATTATAAAATTCCTACACTTGAACCATCATGGAATATCATTATCTAGGTGACTAGTACCCATTAGATCCTTGGGGGAATCTAACTAATATAGGAATGAATCCTCAAGATTCATGTGACAAGAATCACACTCAATTATTAGAGTCACATTAGTTTTTTAAATCATTTATGTTATTGGGTTTACCTTAGCCACACTCATAATGAAAGGATATTTCATCACTCTTAATAAATTTTCAAACATAACTCAATAATGTGTCACACAATCACTATGGTAATTTATTATGGCAATAAACCTATATGGGTTTTGATTATAATTACTCTCAATATTTTTATAATTTATTAACTGATGGATCTTTCAAAATTTAGGTATATCAAGGATTCTATGTCCATCATTCTTGAATAAATCACTTATTAAACTATCATATACTCCAAATCCATATTTAGTGTTATTCTAGTTCATTGTACCCACAAACCCAATCTTGTATACAAAACAAAAAAAATCATATTATATGAGTCATATCACTAAAAACCATCAATAAAATTTTAATAGCGATTATATCATCCATTATTAATGATTTCTTCAACCATATTCACCTAAAATTGATGAATTATATGAACACAATTGGTTTAGATATATTCATGTAAAATAATGATAAATAGAGAATGAGATAAACAATAAAGGGAAAATTATTGTTTCATTTATCATCTTTAGATAAGGAACCCCTTTTTTACATTTATTATTTAGTTCATTAACTATTATGTACTATTTTACCTAGATTTATCTAATTTACGGGTTTTCATTTTCTTCATAAATTTCTAGGGAATGTGGGTGGTTAACATATTGAAAATGAATGACATTACTGATATTAAAATGAAATTGTGGGGGGGGGGGGAGAGTGTATCATTTCCAATAATACCAATAATTTCATGCTTTTTCCAAGATTAATGATTGGAAATTGTTTTCTATAATAGTTTTACACCACCACATATTTCCTTAAAAACATAATTCACAAAAACCTATGAAAATCCAATAAATACCGCAACTGAATACATGCAAATTTATTAGAAAACCCAATGTCATGACTCAACTTTTATAAGTAATTAAAAACTCTCCACCACACCATTTACCATTCTCAAGATATAGTATCAAACCTATCCAATCATATTCCAATCTAAAAAACAATACCTCATTCCAATTCTCTAATCTTATTACATGAACTGACAATTCATTAAAAACACACCTGATTAAAAAATAATTTTATTATTTTTATTCATGTACAAATTGAGCATATCAACAATACACCATAATAATTAACTAATATCTCACCAACTATGATACTGACAATGATATATATAATTACCCAAAAACAGATGCGAAACCCTTTTACGATTTACTATAATATTTCATTACTAGAAAAATAACTTCATGGAGATATTCCCAACCATTACCTGACCACTAAAAACTATAAACCATAGTCTCTCACTCAATACTCAACCATGTTGGACCATAGGATACCCTGAGATAGGAGGGGTGAATCAGGGTGTCAATAATTATTTTAAAGTGAGGACCTTGTTCCCACATTGGTATAAACTCCTTAAACCTATATAATGGAAATTATTAGAGAAAAAATTAACATGAAAGAGGATGAAACGTCATGTTTACTTGGTTCACCACTAAGGGCTACATCTATCATGACCCGTCTACTGGGGCCCGCGCCATGACCACCCCAAGCCCACATCCCGATGGCCAGGGGATGACGGCTAGCGCTAGAGGCGTCAACCTGCTAGTGGTAGGAATTTTAATCAGTACTTATACACACAAAAACACCCAAACAAGTCCCACACATTGAAAAGGAAACATATATCACTAAAGAAAAGTTGAGTTCAAGTACAACTTATATAAGTGGGCCAAAATACAAACCCAACAAAAGAACTAAAAACATAAAATTACAAAAAGAAAACTCGGATGGCCATCTGAGAAAAACCCAACATGATTGTGAAAGTAGTATAGATACTAGAAGCCTAAGTAGGAAACCCAATCCACATGATCCTACTATGCCCCACCTGGTCCTAGGCTGCCAATTCCACTGTCATATGGTCCATTTGGTCCCATCTCCCTGAGCACCACTGGGTCCTAGTCCACCAAAGTCTCTATTGAAACATCAATCATGTGTACTAGACACAAAATGTGTGGGCAAAGCCCATGTAGGGGTGAGTAAAAAAATACATTGTAGCGACACGAAAAAAAAGGAAATACCACACAACCATCCTCAAAGTAAAGAATTAATCACAATACAACTCACACCAAGAATACATTTAGGGTAGAGACCAATGAATTATCAGTCACATCATCGAACACGTCAGCTGCTGGAAAACTCCTCCTTTATCGAGTACATTGGGCCTACTAAGTCACACATAAGTGATTCCCACTAACCTTGAACTGCTTAGGTACACCTCCTCATTGCGCAACATTGTCCTGAAAAGTGACACAGAAGTGCTTCCCACTAATATTGGTCAATTGAGGTACTCCTCCTCATCGCGTTCCATGGGCCTGAAAAGTCACACAGAAGTTATTCCCACTGTGGTCTTACATAATCACATAGATGTGATTCCCACCGGGCCATAGTTGAGTCATACAAAGTTTAAAGTCAGCAGTCTTTAGGTCTTAGTCAACTACAGGGTTCTGTACGTATCATTCATGAGAGAACTTCTCCACAATACATTCATCATATATAAAATTCCATGAAATAATACTTAGGTAATTAAAAAAGAACCACATCATTGAGAGGTCCAAAACTCCACATATGGCTCATCAATCGGGCACTCAGATTGCATGATACAGTCATTTTAGTAAACATAGGTCGGTTGCGTCTAGTTCCGGTCCGACTCGGTTGGACCGACTCGACCAACCTAGCCCAGATGTTCTACATACATTGGTTTTCATCTGAATGACTTGACCTAAACTAGTTTGGGTCTGGGTCGGTCTGGCCAGGCCTGGATAGTGGGCCAGTCCCAATGGGCTTTGCTGGGCCTAGCCCGATTTGGTCGACGGTCTAGCCTGCTGGGTCACCAGGAGACCTATTCTAGTCTGGCGTAGCCTAAAGGGTGCGAGTTGAGTCCGCTGGGTGTGGGTCTTTCCCACTGGTCTATGAGACCAGCCTGCTGGGTTGTGGGTCCGACCTGCTGGCTAGGGGCATGACCCGCCAACCTGAAGCCTGGACCGCATGGTGCAAGGTTGGTGGTGCACCACCTATCCGGGATGTATCCTAGTACTACGTCTGGCCTCCATTGGCCCTACGGATGTGTGGGGTCCTCTTTCCATAGTCGAGCGACCACGGATCGCTGAGCCACATAGACGACCGAGACACGGGCCATTTGTCCATGCAACGCTAGGCGGGCATCGCGTCTTCCCACTGCCACCGTAGCCTATTGTCCATAGCCTCTTGCTAATGTGTCATACCAACGAGAAAACCACCACCACCTCTTGGGGTCGCCATCGCACTGACATATATTTGGTAGACCCCTGGACAGACTCTAGTCGTCCGTTATTCATGTCATATGAACCTTTTCTCTAAGGGGAATGCACTTTTCACTGCAAAGGTTCCGAAACCATATTTCCACACATTGAGGGTGAAACCACAACAAATGCACCTGATGGAGGTTCCTGGGCCCTATTTGTGTCACCTCGCGCCCTCTATGTTAGAGATTTATAAACATGGGTGGTCTGTGGATTCCAATTAAATCAATAAATGCTAATTTCAATTCCTGGATAACGAAAATCCCAAAATAAAGTCACCCTCCCGCATAACCGCATGATGTGTGGAACAACCTATTTTTGAGTTGATAAACATTCATAATTTCAAGAATAATAATGGGGAAGAACATGTATAAATTAAACCCCCCTACTTCTTTTATGTTTATTTTCATAGCATTACGTCCTCTAGGTTTCACGATGTCGACGTCGTTTGTCACATCCAGCATCATTCATTGAGGTGTGTTGAATATCTTTAACGTATGTTGGTATTTTTTATTCATCATTGTAGAGGAAGTTTATCAATGGTTTGTCAGATAATCCTCGCAGTTTAATTATTTATTCCACCAATATGTCAACAAAAATAAAAAGGAAAACACATCACAGCGTTTCTGTTGCGTTGTGACGTCGTGTTGTCACACTGTTACGCATCATTAAAGCAACATTAATTTGTGAGTTAACAAGACACTAATGAGACTTATCAATTCCATTTTTCTCTACCCAGCAACATGAACATCCACTGCTCAATGTGCATGAAAATAAAATAAAATAAATTTTTAATGATATTTTATTATTTTCTAAAAATATCAAAAATTAACATTTTCATTTGGACATTGCAGTCTGAAGTTAAGTACTTCCTAGGTGAATTATGTAATTCTAAGTTCAATGGTGCCCTCGTATCTTTGATTCGAGCACCGGTTTAAAATATAGAATAATATGCTTTCACGATTACTGAACGTACCATAAAAAAGTTCAAAATTCCTTTCGAGGCACATCGGGTCTCAGAATCATGTCCAATCAAAGAGTGTAGTCTCAGAATAATTCTATATAATGTAAAACAAATTACATGGAATTTCCAAGTCATTACATTCTACCCACCATAGGAATTTACTTCCCCAAAATCCAAAAAAAACTAATCAAACAGATGGGGGTACTAAGCACGAATTTGAGCATCCCACCCCATGTGCTCTCTTAGAGATTATCATGTTTCCACCACACTAACACCAGATGAATCGAATACCAATGCAGGAAATGTTCCTTTCGATCCTCTATCACCACTAGGAACTCTGAAAACATCACCCTATTGTTAATGTCCAGCTCGCCCCATTCGATGACGTGTGATGGATCATGCACGTACCTCCTCAGCTGCGACATGCAGAAAACATCTAGCACTCGGTGCTCATGTGGGGGAAATGGTAGATGTTATACCAACTCTCTATCTCCTATCAGGATCTGAAAAGGTTCCATGAACCTTGGAGATAAATTTCCACCCCAACCAAATCTACATAATCCTTGTCGAGGTGATACCCTAAGGAATATATGATCACCCTCCTCAAACACCAAGGGTGGGATGTAATGCGAGTATCATGATCTGAGATGATCGCAGAAGCCACCCCTTGAAGACTCACTATCTCTTGGACATAGAGGTATCCCATTCCCTCTACCCGTCTGTGCTCCCAGATGGGTAGGAAGTTAGTTGACATGGTGAGTCGGTCGACAATCACCCAGATAGAGTCATGGCCCCTCAATGTACGTAGTAACCCCATCACAATGTCCATCGAGATACCATCCCATTTCTATTCCAGTACCTCTAATGGTTGGGCCATTACTAAAGAAACATGATGCCCGACCTTCACTTTCTGACATGTGAGGCATCGTGAAATGAACTCGGTCAACATTGTATTCATCCATGGACACCAAAACTGACATTGTAGGTCTTAGTACATCATCACCACTCTAGGATGTACTGCCAAAGGGGATTTATGGAACATCATAAACACCTCCTCCCAAAACATCACTGGCCCTACGGTGTTCCCAATTAAAAGAATGACATGCTCCCCACCTATTGAAAATTCACCAGAAGCCCTTCTAGAGGATAAATGAGCACATCAGGTCTTGCATTCAACATCCACCAGTTGTGCCTCCTTAAATAGTTATAAGAGTGGGGGAGTAATAGTCATCGACTGAAGGTAAGCATCTTCACCATTATCCACAAAGGATATCTACATCGTGGCCAACTACTCTATCACCTCACTTAGTAGCTGCAAACCGGTCCTCCTACTTAGCGCATCTTCCAATGCATTCCCCTTTTCAGGAGTCTATATTATCTCAAAGTCATAGTCCTGGTGGAACTCTATCCATCGACACTATCTCAGTTTCAGGTCCTTTTGGGAGAACATTAAAACCTGAGACTCTTGTGGTCAAAGTAAACCATAATCGTTCACCCATTAAGTAGTTCCACCACATATTCAAGGAAATTACCACTACGACACACTTTAGGTCATGGTTCATGTAGTTTTTCTCATTCTGTCTCAACTTTTGTGAGATGTATGTGATCACTGCTCCTTCCTATATCAGGAAAAAACCTATTCTGGTCCCTGATGCATCGCAAAAAACTACATACCCAATGCCCTCCTCTGTTTGTCCCATGATGGGTCACTAGTCAGTATATGCCTCAACTCATGGAATCTCTGATGACATTTCTCCTTCCATATAAAGGGTTTTCCCTTCCATGTCAAATCAGATAATGGCGTTTCTACTCTAGAGAAGTCAGGCACAAACTTATGATGGAAACCATCCACCCCCAAGAAACTCCACAACCTAGTCATGCTCTTGGGTGGCTCCCAATAAAGAATCGCCTCTATCATCACCAGATCTGCTACAACCCCATCTTCTAATAAATAATTTACCAAAAATTTTACCTTCTATATCCAAAAATGACACTTCGAGAGCCTATCATAAATATGGTGCTCTCAGAGTGTATTCAGGACTATCCATAGGTGTGTAACATGCTCCTCCTCTGACGCTGAGTACACCATGATGTCATCAATGAAGACCACCCCAAACTAGTCAAGGTAAGGCTAGAATATCTTGTTTTTTAGTCCTATGAACACTACTGGGGCATTGGTCATGCCAAAAGGTATAACCAAGAACTCATAGTGGTCATACTGAAACCTAAAGGATGTCATCATTACATCCTGTTTCTGTACCTAAATCTATTGATAACATAATATGAGTTCTATCTTTGATAACCACTTTTACCCATTCATCTGGTCAAAGAGTTCATCGATCCTTGACAGTGGATACTTTATTCATTGTCACATGGTTTAGGAGTTGGAATTCCACACACAATCTCAAACTCCCATCTACCTTCATGGAAAAAGCATGGTTTCTTCCCATTGTGAAATGCTGGTCCTTACAAACCCCTTCTCCTACATGTCATCTATATATACCTTTAGCTCATGAAGCTCTGCGAGAGCCATCTGATATTCCAGTGTGAATATCGGTGTTGTCCTAGGGTACATGTCGATGTAGACGTCTACCGCCCAATGAGGAGGTTGTCCCAGAACATCCTTAGGAAAAAAATAATTGTACTCGTCCACCACTTTAAGAAATCATGGACTCATCTCATCTACTGCACTGATGGTGAGGCTAGCCTACTAGTGGGTGATCAACTTCACCCTCCTCCGAGATAGTTTTTCTTACACAGCAAGGGTTTCTTTATCACTGGTGATGGAAAACCTACTCCCGTCTATGTGGACACACCACGCTGTACGCTTAAAACAGTCGATATAATAATGGACTATGGATAACTATTCCATACCCAAGTTGACATTGTAAGGCCTTGACGCTGCTACTAGGAGATCTCAACCAAATAACTCTCCTCCTAGAGTAATCTCACACTACCGACACCAGTGTGTAATCGTCAAATCCACTCCCATAGGATTCTCTAGCTGTAAGTATCAAGCCAACAGCTCCACTAGAATCTCCAAGATCCGAAAAAGAGTTATGGAATATAAGGAGTGACTAGAACTTGTGTTTATAAGAACTGCATTTAGGGTAGAGAAGACAAATGTCATACCTCAGATTATTTCTGGAGCATCGTGGTCATAATCATCCACCGCCTAAAGTTGTGCTCTCCCATTTTAACCTACTCCCTAAGGTTGGGGTGGACCACCTTGAGGTGGTGGAATTAACACCTCAAACTATTTCCCACTACCTTCTGCTCATCCCACTCTCCTACCACATCTGCTGCCCTGCGGAACTCCTCGCTCGAACCACTGCCTATGCCTCGGTGGCCCCTAGACAATCTGATGGTCATCTGTATGGAGGGTCAGGCATTCAAGTGATATGTGTCCCTACCCACCACATGAGAATAAAATCTTGGTTCCCAAATGAATCCCTCTAGTCTGGGAGCCCCACACTACTGACCCTAAGTCCTGTAGCCATCCTCTGAAAGAACAGACCATCTTGGGCCATCATGACTGATGTCTGCTGTCTGCTGAAGACTATGCCTCCTGAGTTCTGCTGGTAGCTCTAGTTGTGGGAGCATGCTACACCAAAAATATATCTTCTAGAAGGGCTCTATCCAACACCCCAGCATGAGTAGGGATGATAAGAGACAACACCGAAGCCTTGATCTCCTTCCCGAGTCCCTGCTCAAAGGATCGAGCCCTGAAGAAAAGGTCTCGCACCATATCTGTCAAGTAGTGAGAATTCTCGGTGAACCTCACTGAGTACACAACCACTGTCATGATGCCCATTCTATAGATGAACTAGATCCTGAATTGGAACAATGCAGAAGGTCGTGGAAAAAAATCCTACTAGAAATGTCCCACAATGTCCACCCAGGTACTGGTCGCCTCACCATGCATCTAGGTGGTCAAACATTACCACCTCCATACTGAGCCTCACAGAAGGCTTGCTTCCAAGATTTCCATCTGGTGAGGTGGTGTCCTCACAAAGAGGATTACTTGTGTCACTAACTCCAGCCAGTCCCCAATGACCTGAGGATCTATCTCTCCCCTGAACCGAGGAGTTCTCTATCTTAGAAACTCATTCAAGGAACTTAGTCAACGCACGTCCTCTACCAGAACCGCTGAAAATAGATGCTTACCATCAGGTTTTGGTAGCACAGGTGAACCACCCAGTGGGGCCATCTCTAGAATTTGTCCCTGAATGGATGCATCATCGCTAGGAAAGATATCCTCAAGACCTCGTATCATGATCCTGGTTGGTCGTGTATGTGGAGGCATCCTGAGATAGATCAAGATGTACCACAATCAGAAGGTTATAACTAGTGAAAAAAAGTTTATTCAAAAAAACATAAGGAGACACTTATGAAACCAATGTTTTCATGTATAAAGATGAAAATTAGAATTTATGGTCCTGGTGTATTGATACGTAGGTCACTGCACCATCATTGGACACCCCGAATCTGGATGTCAGACTCGAAACACTTAACACTATTTCCCCAAAACCGAACATAGGATCTTAGTCTTTATGGAAGGACCTACCAACCTATGATACCACTTTGTCAGGAACTTTCCCCCGAGGACAGCACCGTAACTACCCCAATCCTACCTCCCGATGGCCAGGGGTAGGAAAATAGCACCGAAGTCATGAACCAGCAAGTGGGAGGCATTTTACTGAGTACATGTAAGTACACACAGGCCCGACCAAGTCCCACACACTGAAAATGAAACAATTAACACTAAAAAAATCTGAGTAAAAGTATAAATAATATAAGTATCCTAGAATACAATCCAAACAAAATAATTGAAACCTGTAAAGTAAAAAATGGAAACTATGATGGCCATCCACGAAAAACCCCACATGATCGTGAGAGTAGTATAGCTATTGGAAGTCGATGTAGGACATCATATCCACCCAATTCTATGAGGATCCACCCGGTCTAAATCCACCAATTTTATTATCGTGGTATCTGTCATTCTTATCTCCCTGAGCACCGATGGGTCTTGGTCCACCAAACTCTCTTTTGAAACATCAATCATCTACACCAGACACAACACGTGTGGGAAAATCCCGTGAAGGGGTGAGTAACAAAGAACTCATTAGGGACCGCAAAATGAAAAGGAAATACAACATAATAATTCTCAGAGTGAAGAATGAAGAACAACACAACATATACTAGGTATACATTTGTGTTAGATATAGAATTATCATTAGTCGCATCATCAAACACCTTATCTACGGGAGAACTCATCTGGTATCGAGTATAGTGGGCCTTCCAAGTCACACAGAAGTGTGTCCCAATATCCTTGGACTACATAGGTACACCTTCTTATCACATACCATGGACATGAAAAGTCACATGGAAGTGATTCCCACTAATCATTCCCAATTGAGGTACTCCTCCCCATCACATACCGTGGGCCTGTAAAGTCACATAGATGTGATTCCCACTGTGGGCCTACATGTTCACATAGAAGTGCTTCCCACTAGGGCATAGTTGAGTCATATAGGGTCAAAAGTCAACAGTCTTTAGGTATCAGCTAACTATAGTGTTCCATATGTAACGTGCCTGGGAGAACCACATCTAAAGCCATTCGTCGCATCTCAACTTCCTTGAAATCCTTCTCATGGCATAACTTATGATTCAACTCATTGAGATGGTCCCAACTCCTCAAAACATCTCGTCAATAGAGCGCTTGGTTTGCAAGATACATGCATTTTATTGAACAGAGGTTGGTTGCATCTGGGTCCAGTTTGACCTAGTCGAACCAACCTGAAAAACCTGGCCTGGGGGTCCCATATACCTGGTTTAGTTATGACTGACTCGACCTAACCTAATTCTGGTCTGGGTCGTTTTGGTCTGGAATGGACAATGGGCCCAGCCCAAAGGCTTCACTGGGCCCGACCTGGTTTGGCCGATGTTCAAGCCTGATGGGTCTCCCGAGCACCCGACCTTGTCTAACCCGACTCACTGGGTTTGGGTTTGGAACTCAAGGATGTGGAACCGGTCCACTGGCTGGAGGCACGACCCGACATAACAAAGCATGACATGTGTGGTGCGGGCCGGTGGTGCACCACCTGTCTGGGACCCGTCCGGCTACGGCATCCGGCCTCTACTGGCCCTATAGACGCATGGGGCCCTCCTACGGAAGTCAAATGACCACACCTCATTGATCCACCTGGACATGGCCTGTCCCTCCATGTAAGGAAAAGTGGGCAACGCGTCTCCCCGATGTCATCGCGGCCTGTTAGAAGCAACCTCCTGCCCTCACGGCATGCTGAAAAGCCCACCTCCACCTCCTCCCATGATTTCTGCCACTAGCTCTAGTGCACCGACATATGTTCAACAGACCACTAGATGCACTTTGGTGGTCTGTTCTTCACATTGTCTACACCTGTACTCTCAAGGGAACACCCTCTTCACCACAATGTTCCTGGAATCATCATTTCGACACTTTGAGGGTGCGACCACAATGAATACACATGATAGAGGTTCTCAACCTTTTTCATGTCAGCTCGTTCCCTCTACGTTGGATTTTTAGAAACATGTGAGGCCCTAGGATTCCAATTGAATCCAAAAATGATAATTTTAATATCTAGATTATGAAAATCCCAAAATAAAGTTACCCTCTTTCATAAACGCACGGTTCGTGTAGCATACTAATTTTGGGTTGATTGACATTTCATTTATAGAAAATTAATGTGGAAGAAATTGCATAAATTAAACCCCTACCTCTTTGAAATTTGTTTCTGCAATGTTACATCCTTGAGGTTTTAATACGTCGATGTCGTTCATCCCTCCCGACTCCGTTCTTCATGGGGCGTTTAAGATGTTTGATGTAGGTCTATGTTTGTCGTTCTTCATTGGAGGTAAAGTTCATCGAAGGTTATTCAGAGAATTTTCACAGTGTAATTCATTGTTCCACCAACACATCAACCAAAATAAAAAGGAAAACATGTTAAAACATGTCTGTTACGCTGTGATGTCACATCATTACACTGTTTTATTTATTAAACAGTGTCACAATTACGCATCATTAAAGCATCATTAAAAGTCAAGTTAAAAATCCATTAATGACGCTCATCAATGAACCTCTTCACTGCACCATAGTGTTTTTGTACTTCGCTCAAGGGATGAGAAAAAATATAATATAATTTTAATTTTTTTTTCAAAAAATATGACAATTAACTTTTTGGCTTGACCCTTGCCGGCTGATGTTAGGTCTTTCCTATGTGAATCCCGATGTTTTGAGTTCAATAGTGCCATAATATTTTCGATCTGAGCGTCTTTTCAAATGATAGAAAAACCTACTCACACGTTTACAGAACCTACAATAATAAAATTTAAATTTCAGTTCCAAGCTCACACGGCCTCAGAATCACATGTTGTCAAAGAATGTGGACTCATAATAATTCCATATAATTTTAAATAAAATATATAATGAATTTATGAGAAATTACAATGTCCAAAGAGTATATGATGACAATGTTTTGGTCATACCAAAATAAACTAATCTTTACCTAATGTAGAATGAAAAAGTTTGGTCACAATCACTGTGTGTCAATCACAATGACTTTACAAATTTTTAGGTATAACTCACTGTATCCCTCAGAAGACAACCATTGAATCCCCCTAGCTCACTACTTTGAGAGAATTCAAACTCAGTTTATCGACTAGAAGGTCTCTTTAGTAGATTTTCTTTCAAGTATTTGTCACTATCCAGCACGAGACACTACTTTAATCGAAAAACTAATTTGATGCACTCATAAGCACTAAATTTACACACATGATATCCAATGTATGTTAAAAACTCAATACTTCACTTGCATTCAACACCTATTTCCCTTTGTGTGAACCCATGGTGTGAACTGTAAGCACCTTTCACGAACCTATAACACTGTGTAAAAACCCATGGTGCCTTGTGTGAACCTCTAACACTTTTCATGAACACATAGTGCGATGTGTTCACCTATGAAGATTTGCATGAACCTCTGGTAAAAAATGTTGACACCTTTCGCGATCCTTAGGCTCCTTGTGCGAATCCCTTATACCATACACAAACCCTAGGTGCGGACCCCGGGTCATCATGAACCCTTGTTGCAAACCCTTAGTCATGAGTCCTCTTCATGAGTATCTTCTCTAGATAAGATTCATGTCATTCATTTAAGAAAACAATTCATTAGTCTTTAAGGATGGTTCTTGGGTTGTTTATATTCAAGTTTACATCGCCTCAATTCAAAAAATAATGGATAATCATCCACCACTTCAAGATCACACTCTCTAAAAGATCCTGTTTTGATATTTTCTCATGATTTTTATGAGATCCAAGAAACTGTACTCCTTATACATTATCTCTTTACGCACATCCTCAATCAGAATTGTTACATGGAATTCATCAAGTATGTCCATACATCTCTGTGGCAGTCTAGGGACATGCAGATAGTTTTTTTAAATGCTTGCACCCTCTCCATATGGCCAATTTTGTTAGTGTGATACATCATCAAAAAATACATTATAAATCATAGATATCACATATACTGAGTCAAATGATCTATGACGTCCAAGAAAATTGCAATTTTCAAACCATGGTGGAGTCTAGGGGTGTTCACAGTTGCTGTATGACATGCAATGTGCACCCTTGACGACCTAATCGACACCGCGAGTCTCTGGTGACTTGTTCACCACATCATGAAAAGTCCATTGGCTTGTCATCATTTTCATTCCATGAAACTTCATTGAAAATTACCTCTCAAGCATGATTCAAATTTAATATTTGCGTAATATCAGGGCGTGAGCTCCAAAGAAAGTCATAAGTACTGCAGAAAAACATTGTTGGTTCTTCACGAACCCCAAATACAACATTGTGAGCTTCATGAGATCATACCACTAGACCCGAATTCAATAACATGCTATCATGTGATTTAAATTGATTTTGGATTCCAATGATTTTGATGACCCATATCATGTTTCAAATTTAATAATGAGTGTCACATGTGATCACATTGTAGAATCACATCAGTACTCACAATTCTCCTTTAGAATAAAATTCAACCACAACTAATAATTTGATTTACAATGTTATTGTATTCCATTGATTTTTGTTACTCATTACGATTTTAAAATTCAACTATGAGTTCCATGCGTGATCACATCCCAACACTAGTTAGTAACCTTTTCCTTGAAAACTACATGATATCCCAAGAAATTTTTGACAACTACAAACACAAAAATTTAAAAGACTAGTGCTGATTGACAACAAACACAAACCGAATTCCATTTTCAGAAATGAACTGCCTTTGTACAGATAACGCCCCCAATGGGTCTTGAGGGAAATTTAAAAATAAATTCAACAGATCGCTAGAAACTATAAAATTTTGAAACCAGTTAATCAACACAAACAAAACACTTAGTCTATGTGAGTAATGATCGGTGTAGAAAAAATTAGAGAAGACATGAATTGTGTTATCATGTGTTCGAATGAATGATCTGACTGTTTCCTCATGAAATTGGATTTTTTATCCATTTACATTATACCTTTTGTAACTCATTGTATTTATCCATTCTACCCCATTGTCAATGAAAAAAAAAACCATATATTGACTTGTAGATCTTAAGATGATACTCCCCCCTACATCGTATCCAACACATACAACTGCATCACAGTCAGAAACAGATTAAAAATGTCAAAACAATTGGAGAGAGGGGATTATCAGGAACTCTTTATCTACAAAGAGGTGTTTGAACACCAAGGTTAAACCGATGATTCTCAACCACAACTACTGCCAATCGGTTGGTCACAATATCTGCAACTTTCTTAGCAGTTCCCACATGATTAATTTAATCATGCATTGTTCAACCTTTTCCTTGATAATTTGATATATGATTTTAATGTGATTCATAAGAGAATGGTGAATATGATTCCCTGTAATATTAATTGCACTCTTCTTATCACAGTGAATCATCATTGACTGTCTCAACCCATCACCAATATTAGTTAGTTGTTTCTTCATCCATAATAGTTGAGTGAAAACATTTGTAATAGAGATATATTCTTCTTCAGTTGTACGAAGACAAGTAAATTATTATTTCTTACATATCCTTACCACACATTTCTTCCAAATAAATAATGATCCACCACTTGTGGACTTTCTATACACTACATCTCCATCCAAATCAGTATAAAATAACACTGATAGTTTGCTATCTCTTCCTATGACAATGTATATTCCATAATGGTGATTACCATGAATGTTACACATGATGATTTTACTACCACCATATATTATTACTCTAGATAAATCTAAAATCGGGCTTCCTAGCATGTTTCAAAGAAATTATCTGGTCATGTCATTCTTAGGTATAGTATGCTTCATAGGATTATCCTGTACATTGTGGGATATAAAGATGTACCATCATCATGATTTCCTAGTTTTATTCAAATTTCAATGTGAGATGATTTTTTTTGGACTCATGCATATTAAATTTCTTAATCGTCTCTTTTTCATACTATTACTATGAATCAAAAGTGAAATCCTTCTTCTAAATCACAAACAACCCCGCGAAATATGTGACTTTACCAATCATAAATAATTAAAAATCTGATTTCATGTGATTGGAAAATTCATCCACTAATCATTAATCGCTTCCAACAAAAATAATATCATCAAAGTATACCAGTACCATGAACTGAAATTTTTGAGTATTCTTCACATATTTATTATGATCCACTCTTCTATTTCAAATTACAGTTTTGTAGATAACAATCCATCTGAGAGTACCACTTTTGCGGTTCCTTCTTCAAACCATATTGTCCATTCATTACTCTACAGACCATCATTTCATCTTTTATATAAATAATACCCATTGGTTGTTCTATGTAAACTTCTTCTTCAATAACACTATTTATGAAAGAAGTTTTGACATTCATTTGATACACTTTGTATCCTATTTGAATTTCCATAGAAATAAAAAGTCTGATCAATTATAGTCTCACTACTAGAGCACATGTCTCTTTAACATCATCACCTATGATATATAAATATTATTTATAAAACAAGAACACCTCATTTCTCATAAAATTTCCATGATTGTCAAATTTATTCATGAAAATCCACTTATTACCAATAGCATTGTGACCATTATATCTCCTAGCTAGATCCCATGTTTGTTTTTTGTCGATCTGATCCGATTCTTAATTCATGGATTTATCCAATGATTCATCCTTTACAGCTTCTTAAAATGATGATGATTCAACAACTGATAGGAATGATTATTTTGCATTATTCCTCACTCTCCTTGTTTGTGTGGGTGTCGTACAATCCAAAATGATGTTTTATTGATCAATTTTTACTCTTTGATTTATCCTTTGAGATATATACGAATTTTCTTCAGCCGTAATTTCTTATTATGGTTCTTTTGTAGAGTCGACATATGGATGTGAATCCATAGTTCTTATCACACCATCCCCTATTTATGTATTTGGTTTCGTTCCATGTCATCATTCATCCTCATTTTCTATCAGATTATCAAATGAGTTATTTGAGACATTTGTTGTTTTGTCT
The DNA here is from genome assembly GCA_963277665.1 of Viscum album. Classification (NCBI taxonomy): domain Eukaryota; kingdom Viridiplantae; phylum Streptophyta; class Magnoliopsida; order Santalales; family Viscaceae; genus Viscum; species Viscum album. The sequence continues at coordinate 691,965,483 of OY728164.1, forward strand.
TCAATGATCTTAACATAAATTCTTTCCACAATTTTTCAAAGATGATTATTGAAACACTTGCTATGATTTTTATTCATTGAATATTTGAAGAATAATGCTTCATCTGCTGCATCATAATTCTTTCCTTTATTTCATTCTGTGTTTCTGATAAAAAATTTACTTTTGAAAACAAAAAAAAATACTTCAAAGAGGGAATATTTTCATTACACAACTCATAATGTGTCTTGGATTAACCCATATAATTCCCTATTTGATTTTGAATATATATTGTAGCTTGAACAACCTCTTTCTAGTAATGTTGAGGAATATAAATCTCAGTTTGAATAGTTCTGGCCATGTTGTTCACTAGTCAATTCCTATACTCAAAAACTCCAATTTTTTGTGGGGTTCTCATAGCAGCCACCTCATGTTGTATACATGTTTCTTCAGGTAATTTTCAAACTCAATGGATGTATATTCCCCACCATTTTCATATAGAATAACATTTATCATCCGTCCAATATCATTCTCAAAAATTTGGAGATAAGTTTTCATGAAATTAATAACTTTTCATTTCCTATGTATAACCATCACACATTCCATTTTTACTATAATCATATTTGAAAAGGATGAAGTATCTTTTTTCCATGACTTCCATCAACATTTATCGAACCACATACATCTGTATGTATGAGATCAAGAACATTTGATGCCCTTTTCTTCTTTAGATGATAAGAATTGTAGACTAACATCCCTCATATACCAACATCACAAGACTTCCATAATTCATGCTTTAGAGGGGATATTCCTGACTATCCTTAGCATAGATATATTTTTCATGCCTTTTTTATTAATTTTACCCAAGTATTGATACCACAAGTTGGTTTATTATTCAACTGTTAGATATAAATTATTCTCTTTACTGTCAACCATATATAAGTTACCATATGTTCTACAGACTTTCATGATAAAATGCTATGTTTTCCATTTATATTGCATCCATTTTTATTGAAATTCACCTTATGTCATGAGTCATAGAGTTAACTCACACTGAGGAGATTGTGACACATATCGTCCACATACATGAATTAAATTTTATCTATTTTCCCATTAGCTAGTTTAGTACATCCACTTCCTTTGATCTTAAATGAACCATTATTACCAAACCGTACTATTCAATCAACCCTTTTCATAACATTATTTAATAAGTCAAAATTACTAGTCATGTGGGATTAACATCTGATATCAAGGATCATGGTAAAGTCATTCTTTATAGATTTAGAGCTACATCTACAAGGTTAGATTTTTCAATTTTTTCCTTTAATTCAATGAAATACTAGATTGAGTTAAGGATAAAGATGTCATTTCTGATCTCTCTTCCATGTAGGTAGGTTCCTCATACATATATTTATCTTTTATAAGAGAAAACATATTTTTAAGAACAACACCGTTTGGTTGACAAGTATAGACTTGTCTCTGAGTTCTGTATGTACTGTTCATGCCATTCCTCATACTCCAATGAACAAATTTATGGCCAATGATTGGAAAATGAAAACAATATATATATAAATTATTCCTTATATTAGATGTAGGATATTCATTTATTCTAGTTTGTTGACTTCCATGATCTTCTCCATTCAAATATATCCTTACATCTTCACAGTATGACATAGTATGGCAAAATAGCTAAAACATTTACATTTCATAAGTGGATAGGTATTTTAATTTCTACTCCTCCTATTGTATCCTTCTTTAGGAAAAAAGATTAACTACTTATCATTTCTGGAAGCCTGGGAATAGTTTTCATTTCTCCATTTAGTTTGACATGTGGCTTCCTTTTTAGCACAATAGGTGTCTTTTCAACATGCCTGACATTCATCTTGCCCTTACATTGGCTCACTATATTTCCTTAATATCATGTCTCAACATCACAATTGATTCTAGTGTTACTCAATCACACAAGTATTTTATCATTCATTATCTTGTCCACTCCATCGGAACAACGTTTAGCTCTCACCAACAACTCATCACACATAAAGTTTCAAAACTATGTTTTCTTCTTTGCTTCTTTGTAATTTTATTCACATTAAAGTTTAAACCTAAGAGTAACAAATTATTCTTCAAGTCCCTAAATGGCCTTGTACATCTCCTCCAGTCAGGATGTATGGTCAATGATGGCCTTTTCTTGTTGTTTAATTTTGAGCTTTAGTCCCACAACATCTTCTGAGATTTCTTGGATTGATGAATGTACATTCACTAGATATTCTATTTGTTAAATTTCAAGTTTATATTGATCAAAACATTATGATGATTCTTCCACAACTTATTTAATTTTTTTTGATCTCTATCATTGATTCTCACATTTACCAAGAGAATTCTTATGTTGCTACATTTAATTGGCCCCAGTGGGTAGATGATTATCTATAGCTTTATCTCATGATGCTTCTGATTTTTCAACAGTAGAAATCATGGAAGCATGGGTTCAAAAAATAAATTTTGGTTATTCTTCCTCAAGGAATTCATTATCTTCATATTCCTCTTCATAGAAAAAACTCTTACTCTATAATTTATTTCCATATTTGAAGCCTCCATTTTTGAAAAACCTTTTTCTAAGGCTTCTCCATGTATCCATATTCACTTTGTTCATTATCAACCATTCTTGAGCACTGATAGGAAATGTAACAGACTTTACCAAAATAAAAACAATCCATATGTATCATTCCTTTAAATTTCAATTTATACTTCTTGAATTTCTTGGTAATCAGAGAAAGAATTTGTTTCCCTCATTATATTCATCAATACAATCTACTAAAATTTTATGTTTTTCTATTTCTTTTAATGTAATTTCCTTACATAATCGAGTCATTTCATCTTCGGTATTGACTCTCATCTCATATACCACCATGCTGCTCAATAGATCATCCAAAGAATGTTTTTAGAGATCCCTTTCTCAAGAGTTGACACATTAACATTGTAAAGAGGCAGAAGTATTCTCAATATTTTTTTACAATATCAATTTCTTTGATCTCTTTACCAATCCCTAGAATTACTCATACAAATTTAGTTATTTGATTGAATAATGAATCTATATTTTTATTAAGTTGTATATTCAGGTCATCAAACATGATGTTCAAAACATGGAGTTTTTGTTCCTTCACTTTATTGTCTCCTTCATAAATATTTTAAATTATTTCCTACATATACTTTGTTGGGGTGAAAATCATCCCCTTTAGATAGATCTGAGTTGAATGTGATTCAGTGAGATAATTCTATTATTTACAATCTGTATCATGCATTTTTATGTCTACATTAGTCATAGACAACCCTATTGGATCAGTGAATTCTATTCCTTACACAGTAGTAAAAAGGACATCCATTACAAGATTTCATATATGAGATCTCACAATTTTCTTAAAATTCATAATTTTACTTCCATCTAGGAATGGGACTCCCCTAACATTTAATGAATTCTCTATGATAACAAATTAAAATTTAACACCAGCATCCTTTACCCTCTAATACCACCTGTAGGACCCCAGGACACCCTGAGAGGGGAGGGGTGAATCTGGGTGTCAAAATTTTCTTTTAATGTGATGGATCTTGCTCCCATGTCGCTAGGAACACATGAAAATTGTATGATGGATATGATCAACAATCAAACAATCACATGAAAAGAGAAGACATTACACTTTTACTTTGATCACAATTAAGAGATATTTCCAAGGAGAATATTCCAAAATTATTTCGTTTATACAAAAATCCACTAATCTTCACTAGCTATGGAATAAAAACGGTTTGTCATAGTCACTCTATTACAGATATACATCCTTTAAAATATTTTAGAGATAGCTCAATACCTCCCTAAAAACAATTTCATTGACTACCCCTATCTCACTACTATGAGCGATGTCAAACTCAGTTTATCGACATAAAGGTTAGTTCAATAGATTTTCATTGAAGTCTTTGTCTCTGTCCTGTATGTGACACTGATTTCATCAGATTCATGTATTGATGCACTCATAAGAACTGAATAAACAAACCAGATATCCATCATATGTTAGAATATTAATATTGCACTAGTGTGAAACACCTTTGTACCTTTGTGTAAACCCTTGGTGATAACCAAAAGCACCATTGGAAAACTTCTAGTGCCCAGTGCAAACCCTTGTTTCCTTAAATGAAACTCTAACACTTTTCAAAAACCCCTAGTTCCTTGAAAAAACCTCTGATGCTTTTCTTGAGCTTCTAGGGAAAAACCATATAACCTTTATCTAACCTATGTAACCTTGTGTGAACCCATGATTCCTTGAACGAACCCTTGGTGTGAACCCTTGGTCACTGCGAACCCTTGGTGTGAACCCATGGTCACTAAGAACCCATGGTGAGAACCCCTGAACATGAGTCATATTCATGTGTCTCTTCTCTAGATGAGTATCGAATCAATGTTTTTGGGGAAACATCTTCATTCATTATTGATTAGTCTTAGGGTATTTATATGTGCGTTTCCACCACCTTATGTCCACAAATCTTGGACAACCATCCGCCTCTTCGCGATCACGCGCTCTGCATGATCTAGGTGCAATATTTTCTCATTCTTGGTGTGAGATCCATGAGTAAGTCCTCCTTCAATATTCATGCTTTGAACGAGTCCTCGATCATCCTTTTTCATGTAATTCCTTAGGTGTGTGTAGACACCTTCGTGTTTCTCTAGGGATAAACAAATAAATTTTCCATGATATTCGTTAACCCTCTCCATATGTCTTATTTTGGTCACAGGGTACATCATCAAATAATCAAGTATAATTCATAGATATAATTAATTTCATGTAACATGATTTATGACCTCCAAAAAATATCCCAAAGAACAAAGAAATAGAGGAAGAGAGTGGTGTTCATGGTTTCTATAAGACATACACCGCACACCCCTGACGACCCGCTCAACACTCCGAGTCTCAAGAGACATGACTATCACATCATAAGAAGTCACTTGGGTTGTTAGCATTGACACTATGTGAACTTTCAATCAATGTTCATGCAAAATTGTGACTCTTTTTACTTATATTTCATGATCTAGGCATGATATCTAGAGACTATCATGAGTGTTTTTCAAGAACCCTGTTGGTGCTTCCCGAACCCCAAAGACAACCATGTGGGATTCATGAAATAATACCACTAGATCAAAATTCAATCACAATATATATTTTGATTTACAATTTTATAGTCTTACAATGATTTTGATCACCCATCGTGAGTTTCAATGACAATTTTGAGTGTTGTGTGTGATCACATTTTCGAATCACCTCAGAACTCACACATACCATTTAGATTCAAATTTAATCATGCCTAATCATTAGATTTTCAATGTTATTTTCTTCCAATGAGTTTTGTGACTCATCACAAGTTTTAAAGTAAAATATTAGTTCCATTTTTGGTCACATACCAAAACTACCTAAAATCCCTTTACTTATAAGCTACTTGATATTACATGAATGGTTTGACAACAAAAAACAAAAACCATTATCATCTTTGTATGAATTTGAAACAAAAATAATAATAAACTCAATTTCTATAAATAAACATAATTGGTTCCAAAAAACTATCCCACATAATGTCAATGTTTATATACATAATAAAACTCTATATGAATGAACAAGATCATTACAACACAAGAACCATAAAATATATAATATATATTCTTTATCATATAGTTATCAAATGTATCAACCTTTCTGTATTATAATTGGTTTGTTATGAGCATCTCTATATCATTTATGAATCATGTATAAACTCTTCAAAAAAACAATAATTAACATTTTATGTTGAAAAATATATATATAATAAACAATCCTTATATATGTTATCTTAAAACCCTACTGGAATTTCACTAAAAAGAACTCGTGATTAGAAACATCTTTTCCAACAGTATATGATATTCTTATAACCATTATTTTTCCCATATCCCTGGTTTACAAGAACTGAACATCCTATACTCTATCATTATCAAAATCCAAAAAATAATATCCATACCTATTTTATTATAATGGAATTATTCCTAGATCATTTATCTTTTTCTAAAATCATCATGATTTTTATATTCAACCAATTACAAATATATTAAAAAAATTATGTACACAATAGTTAGGTATTGATTTTTATATCTCATGGATAGTTACTCCATTCACTAAAATGAAGAAATTATATTTGAACAGCATAAAAACACCATAATCTCCCAATATTATCTTCTTAGTACCGCTGGTTACATTCACTTAATAAATCAAATACATTATAAAATTATAAAAAAATAATGATGAGTTTAAAGAATCTTTCTTCAATAACCTAGATCCTATGATACATTATTTAATTTCCACATGATATAAGGAATCACATCCAAAAGGACAAAAATAGATTCATAGAAATAGTAAAACAGTTATAATGTGGAAATTCATAGTAAAAAAGAAAATATATGATGTTTTTTATAGCACCATTATTACCCTTAGAAACTTCCTACATATCAATCCAAAAACACTTCCTGGTATCTTAGAGAAAATAAAAAATAAAGACAATAAATCTTAAATTCTTAGTAGGTGTTAATATAAAGTTGGTGGTGTCATGAATAAATAAGAATATTAAATATATAAAGTTAAATAACTAAAACTTGTGTCATTTTAATGATAAAATAGAATAATATGGTATAAAAAAATAAAGATTATATAAATAAATATAATTAATCACATAATACTAAAACTTATTCAAGGAATTTATAACTAATTCAATAATCAAATAGACATTAATAAATAATATCCTAATGAGGAAATGAATAATGATGAACATATTGAAACCTAATCTAAAGAACATTCACATGATTGATTAAATATGTATGTAAAAAGCTATCTTATTTGGATAATTGATTTATCTCATTAGACCAGTCAATTCATAGAGGGTAAATTGATAACAAGGCCCCAAAAATCAATTACTATGAATAATGAATTCTTCATATGAATGTGGTGAAACATAATAAACACAAATATTCATATTAATAAACAATAATAGAAAATGATAATACTTAGACTAATCAAATACACATAATCCCAAACAATCTAGAGCAATATTGTGAAAAATAAATAAAATGTCAAATCCCTAGTCAAACAGATCATAAAAAACCAAAATAATGAATAAATATGATATAAATATATCAAATCAACAATGGATAAAAATTTATATAAATGGTTGATGTAATTGATGAATAAAAATATGATAAAATTTTCATTATAATTATTTTTTAAGAATATATCCTTTTTATATTGACAATATGTTTTAAAATAATGTTCAAAAAAACATTTTCAAAAAAAAAATTCCTTCAAAAACACCTTATAAAAATTGTAAATAAGGATTTAAAACAATAAGTGGTCATTAGAGTTGAAATTTATATCCACAAAATATATATTAAAACCACGGTTCCTTTTACATTTTGCATAAAATATAAATTGATTTTTTGAAAATGACATGAATATTTATTTTAAAATATTTTTTAAAAAGAAAAAAATGGAAAAAATGTATTTAAAAATTATTTATAAATGTATAATTTTTTTTTGAAAAAATTGTTTTTTATGAACAAAATAATGTATAACCGAAGAGAGAAATAAATTTATATTTTCACAATAAAATATCATTAATCATTTATTTAAAAAATAGATGAAAAAAATTCTATTACATGAAGGAGTTCATGAATAACTTATGTCAAGGAAAATATATTGAGAATAAGATCAGAATTTAAAATAATTCTTCAAATGGAGACTTAATAAAAAATAGTTGCAAATAATGATGAGATATTGAAATAAATTGTTACTACATCGATAAAAATTAAATTATATTCCTCATGAAATAAATAGTTTAAAATAAAACACTAAATACCTTGAAGGGAAATAGATTCTATATATAAAATATAAAATTAGGTAGTATACAATAATTTAAAAAACAACATTCATGTTAGGGTTTTAACATTATTTTTTAAAAAAACAAACCTTAATTCCCTTTTCATGATTATATGTTACTATTCTTTCATAATGACCCTATTTTTTAGAAACCCACCATAATATTTAAATACCACATGAAAAAATTTCACATACCTTATATAACATTTGACACTTTCACATTCTTCATTTATTAATAAATCCTCTTCATTTACTTAAATTTATGAGGATATCAACAAATAAAATATACATTTAAAGGACACCTCAAAAAAATATTATGTTAAGGATTTAAGAGTAGTTTTCTTGTATTCATTTTTTATAGTTCTCTATTTTACCAGGTCACCTTCTTCTAATGATGTAATTTAATATTAAATATAAATAAATTAAACCTTTTTATAATGGTTATTAATTTTAAAAAATTTAAATGTACTTTTTGACATCAGCTATCATGATAAGAAACATATAAATGGATCTTATTTTTGATATTTTGGTTTAATTTATCATAATATCCAACATTGAAAGTATTTTGGGTTGATGGTTCTTCACCTGTTACTATAATAACAAGTATAACAATGTATTTTTAACATCTTATTATATAAAATGATGTTAAAAATAAAACATAAAACATCATTAACATTTAAAAAATATTGAAACCCAACTATGAAACTAAAATATTACGAAAATTAAAATTTATTTCTCTATTACTAATATAGGAAAAAAGATTTAATAAGTGGTGAATATAGAGTATGTCTCATGGAAGTAATATTTAGATGTGAAACCCCTAACTTAGGTTCATCTTCTTTTTATGCATCCAAAACTCTTATATAATAGTTATTGGTATATATAAATCTATTTCAAATCTATAATTATATATATAATACCATATATTATTTACTTATATAGTGAGTGTTCACCCGTTTATTAATAATGTTTTCTTAAATCACTAATTCAGGTGATAATTGCTTCATTTTTCATGTATGTTTGGATTAAGTAATTTCTGGGCCTTAAAATTTTATAATTATTGCATAATCTTATAATATATTCCATTATATAAATATAATTTCTATTAATTATACATTTATTTAGTGTACTCTATTAAATATAGAGATAGAAAATGGATTAAACTGTTTATGGAGAATGTAGGCCATACGTACGCATTAGCATTGTTTCACTTTTTATTGGAGGATGGAAAGAAAAAAAAATTAATATTGATTAACCTTTGAAGAATAAATGTAACTATATATATATGATCTTTATTAATCCATTACATCTTTATTACAATCCATGTAAAAATTAAATAAAAAATGAATCACATCTCTTCATTAGGTGGTAGTCCACTGTATATTTGAGTCATGTTATCGTATCCCCTACAGAATAGAAAAAAAAGGTGTATATGATATAATAGTTCAATAAGTATTATAATATCATAAATATGAAATTTTTTCTTAAAATCCATCATTATATGCATATCCCTTTTGTGGGTGGGGAAAATAAATTATATCAGTTCCTGAGGCGGTAGTTTTCTACACACATAATCGATAATTTCATTTCTTATTTGGTTAAAGTGGAGATGGATATGGTTTTTCACATTAATATAATAAAATAATATTATATAATAGAATGTTTTTTATTATATTTTGATATTAAAATATTTTTTAAGGAGTTGTAAAAATAAAGAAAATAAATATGTACGTTTAATAATTTTACCTCTTCTTTGAATACCCTCTTGTTATTTATACATAAATCCTTTATATGTGGGATTTATATTCAAATTTGTTACTACATTATGTATATACAGAACTAAGGAATGTTTTTGGGTATGTATTGGACAATTAAATTGGGATTGGATGTGTAAATATGGAAGGATATGGGGTTTCATTTTAGATGTGGGGGAGAGGACACATGTGGAAGTTTTTAAAAGATAATGTGATTCCGACAAGTTTTCCATGAAACAAGCATCAAAAATGGATAATTATCTATCAATTTACATTAAAAGGTTGAAATATATCATTATAATTGTTTTTTATAATGATTTAGGTCATTTTTACCATTATCATTATAGTTTGACCCCCATGTTAAACCCATTTTACCTTAAAATTTATAATATATATTTATTATATTAAATATTAATTATGGTCAAAAAATATGTTGAACATATTATTAAATATAATTTACTCTTATTCTAAAATATGTAAGTCATTTTTCCAAATTCAATTCACACAAGTAGCATAACTAATTTTAAATTTAAACTACAGATTCCATGAAATAGTGGTTTTCCATTGAGAAAATTCTAAATATTGTAGAATGTTTTAATATAAAAATAAAAAATAAAAAAAGTGTTTTCTTTGAAAGATTCACTATAACAAAGTCATATACCTTTATATATATCACAAAAAACATCATAGTATCCTTTTTAAAAGAATAAACAAGAAAGGGGTGATCTCAGATGGTTAGCATGGATATGTTTATAGTGGTAGATATCATAAATAAATAATAATTTTAAGTATATAATGATAAATATCAAAAAAACATTGCATTTAAAAAACTACATGACAATAATATGTAAGAAAAAAATTAGGATAAAATAATTCCATATAAATTATCAAATAAGTATGAAACATTTCCATTGATATTCTTACTAAATAAATAATTACATTGAAATAAATAATATCATAATGATGGAATGAATAATTTAGGACACCTAAAACACTATTTCATTACCATTCACAAGATAGTTTAAATCTCTTAGAAGGAACCTATCTAATTTGGACAACTCGTCTATCTCATGGGAACTATGAATGTGTCGAGGGGATATCTATAACTGATCCCCACATGTCACATAATAAGTAAAATTCATTGGTTATATTATTGGGGGGAATCATAATCATTATAATATTTTTAATTGAAGAACTAACATATAAAATGTTAATATGTACCCCAATAAAGTAGACATAATCATAAACTATCAAGAAAATATGGTGAATTCAAATAAAATTTTTCATTATCTGTCAAATAGATCATACAACATCCAAAGAAATCATAATGATCATATAAATAAAATATATTCCTAGTGAATAATATTTAAAATACAGGGTTAATGTCATCAATGAATATAAATACAATAAAAATTCATTTACAAATATTTTTGAGGAAAACAACCTTTTCACATTGAATTTTTTTTATAAAATTTACAATTTTTTAATTGAAAAATAATTTCCTTTAAATATACATTGAAATATTATAAAATAATCATAAAAAATTATAGTGGTTATGATGGAAGAAAATTATGTTCCTCTGTACATGTTTAAATAAGGATTTCTTTCAAATTTTCATTAATTTCCAAACAACCTTGTTTTGAAAATAGAACAAATATATACGTGAAAAACAGATTTTAAAATTAAATAATGTATTAAAATGAATAGAGTAAATAATTATTAAATGTTTAAAATACTTTTTAAATAATTTTAACAAAAACAATGAATTTGATAAAAAACTCTTTTTGACCGATGAGATAAATATAGTCAGATTTATTTAAAACATTTTCATAATCATGTAAAATAAAAAAGAGAGGAAAAGGTAATATGAATTTTAAAAAATCATGAATAAAAATATGATAATAATAGATAATTTTTATGATATAAATATCAAATAATTCCCCAATGTTATTCTTAAAGAAAAACAATCCCAAATAATGATAAGATTGTGAAATAAACCCTTACAACATTGGTAACATGTGAATCATAGGCCTAACGAAATAAATAAGAAAAAATGAAAAATTAAATACCATTAATGAAAATATATTGACAATATCAAATATTAAATGGGGTAGTATATACATCATTAATGGAAAGAAGTGGTGAATGTGGTGTATGTCTAACTAAATTAAAAGTCAGATGAGAAACCATAGCCTCAGGTTTGAATTTATTTGAGTGTGTCTGGAAATCATAATAATAAATATTGATACTTGATAAATCTACTCCAAATCCATATTAATATATATCATACCATATATTATTTAATTATATTCAATTATCATCTGTTTATTAACAATTATTTTTTATAATCACTATTTCTTATCATAATTGTTTAATTTTCCATTTATGATATAGTTCTGTAATTGTGGATATTTTAATTATATCACATTTAATTAATATTTAGGATATTAAACATGATATAAATATCATATATACTCATTATATATTTATTTAGTGTAATATATTAAATTAAGTGATTGAATATAGATTACTACATTCTTCGAGTCGTTATGTCGTACGTATGCAGGAACACTATTTCTATTTTTATTGATGGACGGAGTAAAAGGAAAATAAAAATTAATTCAACCTTATGAAATAATTATTAATTCATATTTATAATTTATATTAATCAAGTACATTCATATTACCATCAATGTAAAAATAAAATTAAATGCATATCACATCGCTTCGCAAGGTTGTAGTCTGTCATACACACGAGTGACAATATCATATCCCCTTAAAAAGGAATTTAAAAAGGGGTATGTGATATCATACATATATAATAATAATAATATCACAAATATTATATAACTATTTTAAATCATTCATTATATATATCCGTGAAAGGTGGTGATGGAAAATGAAATACATTGGTTTGTGAGGCGGTAGTCATCCATACACATGATCGACAATTTTGTTCCCCATTTGAGGGAAGTGGATATATATTGATAATTCCATTAAATTAATAGAGTATATGTGTATATTATATACTTTTGTTTTTATAGTATCACATGTTAATAGGTTTTTAAAGCCGGTGGATAAATACATAAAAAAATTCTCAAATTTAAGAATCTTACCTCTTCTTCGAAGAGACACTTTATGTTTATATGGTATGAATTCTTAGAATTTATTCATAATCTAACTAAGGTATATAATATTTTTTTAGGTATGTAATAATGGTATTTTTCTAAATTTTATTTAGGCCAAATGGGATTGGAAGAGTGAAGAGTGTATGAAATGGGGTGGCCTTTTATTAGTGTGGGAGAGGACACAAATAGAATATTTTAAATGATAGAGTGATGACCATGTTTTTATCTTTCCACAAGACAAAATAATGATTAATTTTATAGAATTATTGTTTATAAGTTATATTTATTTCTATAAAATGGTTCTTTTAAAATGTTTATGTGATTTTTTACCCTTATTGTATTAGTTTATGCCATGGTAACTCTGTTTTTACCTTAAACATAGTAATAAATTTTTACTATTTTTACTATTAATTAATATAAAAAATTAACCAATACTTTTAGATAATATAAATAATTCTTAAAAATATATATAATCCTTTTTCAAAATTCAATTCAAAAATTACATAGAATTTAATTTAAAATTAAACAGAAGATGTGACAAAAGTTCTATTTTACAAAGAAATTTCACATAAGTATAGAATGTTTTAATATCAAAATTCATGATTAAATTGATTCAAATATATGAAATTAGTTAAATTATAATATAACTTAACTATTTTTAATTTAAATAAAATTTATTTTATTATATGAAAATATAACTAATTTAAATAAAAAGGTAGTTTTCAATAAAAAGTAGGATTTTAACTATTTAGGGAAAAAATAATATATTAAAAAAATTCTAAAAAATTAACTGAATGATTATATTCACATGTTTATTTCAACATTTAATTTTATTTAAGAATTTTTTAAAAAAAAACAATTATAAGAAATTATAAATTATGTGGATAATGTGTAACTAGTCAGGCTTATATAAAAATGTATTTTTTGAGAAAACATTAATTTCTCTTTATAGTGGTTCATATTTTGTTTTTAATCAATTGATAACCATTGAAATTATTTTAATTATTTACAAATAATATTATTTTTATAATTTAGTAATAACTATTCATACCCTCCAACATAATGTCGATGTTTTAATGATCATGTTGAAATAATAATATTTTAGTAGAGTATCATGTTTTGTTTATCTTGGGGTTAAATGAATGAAAATATATCAAGGAGATTGAATTTATTTAAAATAAATACATCATAATTTATATAATTCTTATATTTTCATTTAATCTTTGTTTTTTATTTCATATATGATATAAAATATAATACTCCTATTTTAAAACAACAGGGTATTATAGTGATCTATAAAGATCCCTAAAATTATATAAAACCCTTATATTTACAGAAAGTTATTATAATCCATAAAAATGTTTTAGAACATCATCATAAGTGTTAAACATATTATCTACACTTTGAATTCAAATAAAACATGATTTCTATCTAATGGAAATACAAAGATCAAACTATTCACAGCGATGATTTCTCAGTCCATCAGTTCTGATAGATCGATCTAGGTTCTTACTCAGACACACCATAAATTAGAAGGGTATGAACCACATAATCATTGTAATTCATTAAAAGGTGTCTCATAACACTATAAATATTTTTTATAATTTTCACACCCTTGGGAGATAATTTATTAAATTCCATTAAAATACAATGGATTAAATCATATCAGTTGTGGTTGATGAGAAGTACTAAAATCTTTCACAATATAATAGAACCTCTCAAGGTATTACACATCATAATGTGATCAGGGAAAAATTCCGAGTACTCAATCTAGCCCTTCCCATATATGAATAAGGAACCTTTATATAATAATATATTTTTTCCTACTATAACCCTAGATTAACCTAAAAAGTCATATAGAGTGAAACTTCCAGGTGATTCCATATCATAAATTTATTGAAATATTTCACAATAAATTGATCACAGATCATACAGAACCAATCATTAAGACTACAATACCAAGGATTATCCTAGATCATACCACCTTATTTACCATGTGAGTAGATTATATCAAATCCTACTTACTTTTACTAATGATAAGAGATAACAACATAAACCATTCTTATAATGGTTTCAAACCATAATATAAATATACAAAATTCTAAAAATTAGTGGGTATCCTCTTAAGTAACACCCCACTATAAAAAAATCTATTATCATCATGAGTTTCTTCTAATATATTGTTTGGACACTTACCCAATCAATTATTCATATCTACTCAATCTATAAATCATAGTAAAAAAATTTCTTTTTTATATATTTCTCAATCATGTCCAAGGAATCCAACATCCATATAGTAAATGAATGGTGACACATTTCTTCTGTATAAATCCATCCTAATAATAATATCATTATCATTTAAACCTCTAAACAAACCCATGTATGTTGTATTACCCCTCTCACTTAGTTTACCATAACATATCCCAACCCATATTGAGTAGAAAAGATAAGTTCATTTCAATACTAAAATTATGCTTTTATTGGGATAGATTGAGTTATATATTATCATCATTAGGATCAATCACTATCGTGAACTAAACCCACTAAAACTAATCATAATTAGGTACTATTAACAAGAACTACCTGAGTAGCTGACCTCTAATAGGCCATAGGTTGGTGAATATCACCAAGAATATAATTAATGCAATATGAGAGTTATTATCCTATATGATCCAATAATAACAAGATAATAAACCAATTAAAAATATATTATAAAAATAAGATAACATATATTCCAATGAATGATATGATATTCATGTAATACTAGATAAATATAATTTACAATATCTCTAAAATATAACAATGGAAATAACTATTAATTCATTAAATCCAACTATTGTAATATATACCAACAAGATTTAGTAACATCTCACCCAAGTTCCTATAATATTAGAATATTTGAAAAATATTTTATATAGATATAGGAATGATCAAATATGTATAATATAAAGGATCCTCACCATTACTCTCATTCCAATGTGGAGTAGGCATACAATTCCTCTGTGAATAAGTAGATAAACTAACTTGCTATCTTTCCCAAGTCATCTACATCCAATGTCACCAAGGATCAAACACACTACACATTCTTCCCCAATAATCTAGTATCCATCACATAACAACATTATAAATCAAAACTATCATATTACTTCTATAGAAACATACCCAAACCAATTTACATTTCATAAACACATTTGTATATCCCTATCACAACCAAATATCATATAATAAACTAACATGAACACATATGTTACCACTTAACCTCGTGATGACCACATCACTCTATAAAATAATTTAATATTAACCACTTAATTAAAAACCAAACAAATATTGAAGATATAATATGATAGGGGAAGTATCCATTCATCCAAATTACCTACTTCCTTGAGTTTTTAGGCACTACTAAAATCAAAAACCTCATATCATCATTGAACTCATTACCTACTCAGGAGGTGTTCCAAAATTTTAAAAATATAAGTTGTTTATATATCGAAATATTAAAAATTTCTAACCTATGGAAAATTTCATATCTTGATATATAAAAAAACTATTGTCCATACTTGTATCATCAAAACCAAATAATGATAACCAGTTACACATCTAAAAATAAAGATGATAACACCAAATCCAAAAAAACCATACAATAACATTTGAATTCCAAAGAATTAAATCTCTTATAAGAAATTCATTATAAATCATTCATTAATTAAGTTAAATTTATTATCTAGATTAATTAAATAAATAATAATTCAATATGCACAACTTCAAATTAAAATTTGTTATTTGTTAATTGTTTAACTGGACAAAGTACTTACTCCACTATATTTCAATTAATTTTTCACTAAATTGTTTAACAAATTACTACTATATATTATTAAAATAATTCATTTTTTGAAACCTACATGATCTGGAGAAATTGTAACAGAATAACCACACAACACATCACTCAAAACTATCAACAACAACAAATAACCCACTCCATATTCATCCACCACTTTCAAATAAATACCGGTGCTAGGCCACACAAGCTCTATCAGACCAATATTATAACGAACATAAAAATAATATCCTATTCCATATGAAGAGAATAAAAAAATCTTATTTCCACATCTCTTATAATATGAAAACATTTCAACAAAATGAACTAACTATAACAGTAATCAATCAATTTCATTTATTTATAACATCAAATTAATTATGAACACAAAACAATTATATATAAATTCCCATATTACAAATTTCATTATCACATTACCATATTTTAATTATCCAAATTTAATTTAAATTCAAAATTCCATGAATAAAAAATTAGGTCAAAAAATCATTCTCTATACAATAAAAAATAATTAGTAATAACACACCAATACTAATGAAAAATCATGTGAAACAATTTTTATCCACATCCAAAATGTATTTATTCCAATTTGGTATCTTCAATTGACCAATTTAGAGTCCTAATCGAACTACAAAAATTCATAATTCCATACTAATAATATTATAAACAAAATAAAATCCAAACAACCATCTTAAAATTGCAACTTGAATAGTGATAATTCCATGAAGGGAAGGAAACCAATATTAAATGCTAAAAAAATCAATTTGATTATCCAAAAAACTACAATAAATTTTTGATGCATAAATTCTCCATAATATGTCATTGAAAATAGAGTACAATCATTATCGTGTCTCTTTAGGGAAAAATAGAGAAATAGAAAGAATTGATGTGATGATCCAATCTGACCATAAGAACTCGATTGCACAAAGTTATGGGCTATAAAATATTCCATGAGTATTCAATGTCACCAAAACCAAGTGTCCAATAATCATGATGAAATAATTATCATTTTAGTGAAATAATATTCAATTAACTAGTCCCCTAACAAACTAGATGAATCTATATAAATTCAGCACATATTTCTAATTTAATAAACATTCAATTTAGATGATATGAAGAAACATTTGGTTTAAATGATTATTATTATTACTCAATGTCTAAACCTATGAACATAATTGTTAAAACCTAAGATCCCATCAATTAAATAACTACATCATCTTTCTGACTTGAAATCCAATCAAAAACATCATAATTAAGCAATCAAACTAAAATAATCAAAAGATCAATATACCATATGGTATTGTAGTCTAATATAATTCATCATGTTGTAACCATCCAATTTTAATAGTTTAGTAAAACAAAACCTATAAAAATTCACCCAACATTATATCATAATGTAATAGATAAGTTATATAGTGTAATTTGTTCTTATGTGCTATAATTTTAGCTTCAATTCAACTTATATCCTTCAATTTTTTTTTTCAAAACACACAATCCGCCCTTATATAACATCAAATAAACAAATAAAATAACCTTAAATATTATGAAAATACATTAGAAAACTATGAAATACATTTCATCCTTTATAATCAAATAAGATCCTAATAAAAAACATAAAAACCCCATCAGATATTCCTCGGAAAAATGAATCTCTATATCACATAATCAAAAAAATAATATAAATATAGAAATAAAACATTAATCAGATCAATATAAAATAAATTTCGATTCCATTTAAATAACACGTATTCAAATTTAGTGTAGATATAGATCCCACTTCCATCACCCTCACTCCCAATTATATTCATCCAAACCACCTTGACACCACAGGACATAAACCAATTTTACGTTGTTGCCTCATAGTACCATATCATTGATATCCTAAATCTGATCTAAATGCCTCAGAAATTTATCATTGTTCATAATATGAAACTCAATTTAATAAATGAAATTGGAGTCATTATGAAGATATATCTAAATCTATGAAACATTGATAAAAACATTAATATTATCCATTTGAGGAGAATGTGACACATTATAGGCCACATAAATAAATAATACACCACCGAAAAAGGTATAACGAATTGATGATAAAGGTTTTTATGCCTAATGAAACCCACTCCCATGATGAGGTTAAAATTTAATAATTATATTATTTAAACCCTCAAATTCCAATTGTATTCTCCTCTGAACCACATTTTCATTTTGACAATATGATAAAATTTTCATATAATCATGAATTACCGATGCATTCTTTATCATTCATAACCTCAAATATGGTCCAAAAATCAGTCACTCACATATCCAATATAGAATATATTGTGGATCAACTAAAAATATTCCATTATATAGGAACCACTCTACTGATTTTTCTAATATGTGTGTTTCTTATAAAGGATGATGAATCTTAAAAAATATTCTATATGGTCTAGGGATTATCATACTGGAATTTCATTATAATGGGGAAAGGAACTCTTATAAATTTTATTCTCATAAAAATTATGATACATGGTTGGGGATTTGGATCAATATCACTGAATCTAGGTTTGATTTATATCCATGAATATGAATTTTTATTTAAACCCTTATCACTAAAAATGTACATGGATATAGAAAAATATCCTCGAATTATATTAGATTATATGGCACCTTATTATTCAATTTGATGTTGCATCCAATGTAGGTATTCCTATTAAAATTCATAGATAAATAGAAACAACATGGTTTGGAGTCCACACTTATGTTCATATCAATGTTTATATTAATTCTTCATTAATTGTGAATATAATTCGTTCTACACTAGACAATGATAAACACATATATTTATAATATTAAAAATTAACACATTATATATTTTCATGTCAAACCTTTTGTAATTTTAAGGTGGTATACTATAGAAACATAATTTTCAGCATTTTTTACTTAAGAAATCATGATAAAAATTCATTTAAAAAGATGAAAATAAAATATATAATCTATGAAGAATTTAAGAATCCTGAAAAATAACATTATATCTTCACTAGGAAGGGTATCTGTGCTCCATATTCTAGAATAAAATCATATGCATCATGATACTGGCCCTTCATGTGTGTGGGTTAAATTTAATAGCATGTGCTAGGACGACTCCATTCATGAAGAAAAGTGGTTGTGGAAGATAAAACATTACATGATTTTATTCATAGAAGGATTATCATAGTTTCCAAGTACATAAAAAACCAAATCAATGAAAGATAAATCTGACACTTAATTAGCCACTCAAATTGATGCGTACATAAAATTATTACAGGATAAAAAACTGGCCACCAAAAAAAGGGAAAGGAAAAAAATGAATTTCATTTATTCCATTCTTATAAAGATAATGTATACTAAGGATAATAAAATAAGAAAGTAGTGTGGAAAACAAGTTCATTATAGTGAGCTAAAATAACAAGTAGACTTTAATAAAGTTTTCGAAAACCCTAAAAAATTATTTATCATATGGAAACATAATTTTAAAATGATGTCCATATAAAAAATAATGGTATGTAGGTTTATGTCCCCATATATATTGAATATATGCCCCGATTTTAAATTTTGATCATCAAAGGAAACTCACATCCAGTTTTTCATAAATCTTATAGAAAGAAAGCAGTCAAGGGATATACTTCAGGTATACTTCCCCTAGAATGTGTAGGCAATGAGACTCAATATACTTAAAGATTTATATGAAACATTATGGTGATCTTCTGGTTAAATGAGGGGGGAAATTCAGACTTTTGGTTCATGAAGAGGTGGTGGAGGTATTAGTAGATCCCAACTATTAATATAACATTTATATAATAGGTGATTATATATAGATCCCAACATATTTTCAATAGGATGATCTCCCAAACACTTCACTAAATAAAATTTTTCACGTAGTGGATGGTTTGGTAGGTAAACAAGATATGTGGGTAATTACATGTGACTAATTTTCCAATCATTAAAATATATGCATGAAAAAAAGTTTATCATTAAAATCTACCTAGTGTTTTAGATTCATATATTGATCTTAAACACCCGTTTTATGAAAAAAGGACCAATCTAATTTTTAGGTGATTCCAATACTCATGGGGAGGTCTAGTGGCATTGAGTTTGATGATGTTGGAGAGAGTGAATCAGAGAGATCAAAATATTATAATGGACCTTGGTAGTGTGAAAATTTATAGAGGACAGGTATGTATCCCCGAGGCTAATGATATATGAATGATATAATAATTAGGCAGGTTGGCATAATAAGAGCCCGAATACCCATTCTGAGATTATAAAAAAAACAATGTATGTGACAGGTATGCATCTGATAATTGAAGATTTTCATTTCTAGAACCCATCGTATATTCATTGTGTTTATTAATTTAATAAAATATCTCTTATAATTCATAAAAATAACTTATAAAATTAGAAAATAATTCTAACATATCCTTTTATTGGATGTATAGTAAAATTGTTTATGTAAATCAAATAAATTTAGGATCATGTATCTTCCCACGTGGATTGATACATTACAATCCATTTTGAATTTATTAAATCCAATACATTATGAATGGATTATGTGTATTTTATTAATTTATGGAATTAAATGAATAATTATAATGGGAAATAATGAAATTTTATATGTTTAATATTGATAATTCATATTATTGAATGATACATATAAAAGATGGATATATAATTGGATGAGAGCTGTCATGATGGTTTTGACTAGTTGTATTCTATCCTTATGATTCCTCTTCCTCCAAAATTATTGTTTATCATCATATGATTTATCTAGAAACTCTTCTGCATTTTGGGATCCTCTAGATATGTTTTATGACCCATTAGTCATAGATATATTTGATATTTTTTCTTTTATGGTCTTCCTCAAACATGAACTGCAAAGTAAATTATTGATTTATCCCTCTAGGTAAAAATGTTATGTTAATAGATTATTTATACATGTTGATCATTTCAAGGATAGATCATATAAAATATGGTGTTTCTTCTATTTTTATAGATCATACGATGACCCCAAAAACCCATTAGTGGTATAATATCCCTTGTCCTCATTGAAATAATGTTTTTCTTACACTGTTAAATGAAGAACACATATTTTTTAAAATCATAACTAGTTTCAGTCAATTGATGATATGTTATATGATAACACAATTTTGGGAGTACTAGTTGATGATACATTAAACTGTTAGTGTATTATGGAGTGGATGGTGTGCCTTATGTTTTGTATTTAATGTAATCAGCATCATTGTTGGGGGAAGAAAAAGCATCGTAGTGTTGGTTTACGTAATCATACCTTGACAGCTAACTTATTATGAGGTTTATTCCATATTTTATGATTTGTGTCATTGTATATAATGATTGGGAATCCACTAAAGCACTATGTTGTATGAAAATTTGATGTCTAGTGACCATACACAATTATTATTAACTAAATTTAATATTTTGTTATTTTGATTAATAATTTATAAATTGTTTATAACTTATATGTGTTATTTATTATATAACTGGGCCTATCATTGTTAATTTAAATATGATATTATTATTTTTGTTTCACACATTTTTTAAAAATGTGTAAATAAATTATTATTTTTGATAATTAAATTACGAATTGAATTATAATATTTATGATTTTTTATAAATAATGGATGTCATATTATAGAGTATTTATAAAATTTATAATTTTGTTTTTATATTAACTATTTAATGTTTATGGTTATATTGTTTTTTTGAAACATTCATTACAAATATTTCATTAATATTGTAGAGTTAATATTCAAAATATTATTTTAAAATTTATATGGTTTCTAAAAAAATATCAAATGATTGTAGAAGTCTTATTTGTAATATTTTAATTTATAAAATGTTTATAAATTTAGTAATTATGAATAGTGCAAAAATGTTTGTGTTTTTTTAAATATTCCAAAAATAAAATTTTAATATTTAAAATTCCTTTGACCAAATTATATGACATACCTCATGATTAGGAAATAAATTGATTATTTTATGGTCATAAGAAATATTTATAAAGACTTTAAAAATTTCATAATGAAGGCCAAAATATAAATAATCGTATAATAAGAAATATGATTTACCCATAAATAATTAATTTTAATTATTTTAACTGAAATAGTCTTTATTTATGATATTATTTAGACCATGAAAAATGTATTTCGGTGTTAGGTTTAATTGTGGTCAGATGATGATTAAAATTTTGATATTTAGATTATGAAAATATTTTTCATAATAGGAATTGGATTAAAAAATGTATACCAATCTTAATAATATCGTAGTTTTAGTAAATTAAATATAATTAATAATATAAAAGAGTTAATATTCAAGGTGGATATAATGTTTTTTTATCAATTATATTAATCAATATATATAACATGGTTTTAAAAAATATATATTAGAATATATATATTCAAATTATTTTCTCATATTAAAAATATAAATATAAATATTATATGTTTATAATTTTGTTAAAAAAATTATTTATGATATGATTTATAAATTTTGTGTTATAGTCATATGTTAATTATGATTATTTTCTTGTTTATTTCTAAAAATAAATGAAACCTTAATTTTTTACATATGAAAATTCAATTAACATATGATTTAGTTTATTTATAAATAGTTTATATAATGAAAAATGTGTTAGTGAATTAATTAAATATAGAATGTTTGTAGTTATTTTATTGAATGATTGTATTTTTTATACAAATTTTCCTAAAATATTATATATTTAATATTTTTAAAATTATTATTGTGTATAAATTTTTCATAAACCACAATAAAAACACATTAAGACTTTTATGAATGTTATACTACATCTTTGTAGTCTACAAATAGATATTTGTTTACACATTAAAATGATAATTTATAGTGTTTATCAATGACCTGAGTAATTCATAAATATAGAGTTTTTATTTATATTATGATTTTTCATAATTAATTAATTTGAAATATTCAAATTAAATGGAACGAATTATTTAAATAACATAGTTATACCTCATTAAAAAATTATTATGTTGATCAATGTTTGAAATATTATATTGTATATGATATATATATTATATAAATATTAATGTAATAGAAATTTAATTAATATAACAATATTTAGTAATATATCATATATTTAAATTGAAATAGGATATAACATAAAATATGAAATTTTTAATTTTGAAATAGGATATAAATTTTTTTATGTCTAGGATTACGAAATATCAATATTTTTTAGCTTAATTATAAAATTTTTATTGTAATTTATTAATATGAAAATATCAAAAATCATTATCTTGTTTAAAAACATTAAATGATCATTTATTTATTCAGGAATATATAATTTTTTATACAAAATAATTTTTAAGGATAATATATTTGACAAATTGATTTTAGTATATAAAATGATGCTTTACATGCTTTGTACGACTCCAAATGCCTTATTTTTCATCTTCCATGAGATTGGTTTGTAGCTATAATTACTTACATAAAATTTAGTTATTGGGAATAGTTTGCACATAATATGTTTTTGAGATATCATGAATTTAAATATCTCTTGAGAATCATATCAATGGGTAGAGATATTTCAAGTTATACTTTCCGCTGCACTAGTTGCTAAAACATTGTCAAAAATGTGTGGGGTCAGCTATTTGTGTCTCTAGGAATACTCTTATAGAGTTGGTAAATTTTCTATTAATCTAATCTTTTACAAGAAGTATTTATAAAACTTATGAATATTCTGAATATATATCCATTTATATTTTAGGATATGATATTTGGGTGAGTAATAAAAAAATTGATTTATAAATTTTTACACATTAATATTGGGAGAACATAATAATTTAGATGAAAGAATTTGGATTTCAAAACTAAATCATTTGATGAATTAACACACTTATGATTAATAAAAATGAGATTATAATAATTGAATGTATCGAAATAATTATGAATTTAATATTCATGTGATTTATATTAAATTAGCGAGATATTGAAATAAAACCACATAAATATTAAGTATGAGATTTATTACAATGTGATTCATTTTAAGACAACAACCACTGAATTAGATAGTTTTGTGTCATATATTGGTTCACATGTTTTATATATGTAGGGAAAATAAGTAATAAGTGAAATTTTATATTCATGCAAGGTCGATTCATTCCATGGTCGGGTGCCCCAGGATTATTCATCATATGATGTATTTTGGTGTTTTCATTGGGGGAAAATTAAACATGAATCCCTTAAGGTGGATATTATAGGAATAAAGTTGACTATATACATTTGATTGATCTAGGTATTGTTTTATCTAAAAAACCATCAATGAATCAAAACTATAATTATTTTGGTGATTCCCTACCTAAAAAATAATTGACGAGATGAATTCCCTATATGAATCATTTCTTAGTGAAATATGGATCGAGGAAATTTATAAGGATATTTTGTATGATTTCATTAATTTATTTGAAATAATTTCATTTAAACCACTTTATAAAAAATAGGAAAAAATGATACACATCTGGTAAATGCTTCTGTTGTTAATGAATAAAAATATCATCATTATAATTATCTTTGACTTAGGAAATGAGATTGTTACTATCAAAAACTCCTAAAAATGGTAGTTAAAGAAAATACCTTAGGTAAAAGAGCTTATATTGTCTAAAGTACTACCTTAAAGAGTAACCAAACTATTAATTTTGATTAGTATTTGAATAAAATATTCTTATGAGAATCATATAATTATTACCCAATGGTTTCATTAATATTTTTTATGGTTATGGAATTTATCAATTTTTATGATGTGGATGAATTCTTAAATGATTAGCCTATTATTGTAAATTATAGAGAAAAAATGATTTGTAAATTTTTATTTTGAGGCTCCCATGATGTATACACATCACAAGAGGGTAAATTGTAAATCTAGAAGAGAAAAATATTGGACGGGGACACAAAAAATGAATATTTAAATAGCATATTGAGTATATTTGAAACTAATGGGAATTATCTGGGAGAGTTGATGATTCCATATAATTTAATTTTCAGTATATCTATGGATTTTTATGAAACTCCATGAATTTTTCTTTCCAGGAATCAAGGTTAAAAATTTTTATACTTTTATTTTCATGGATACAAGATAAATAATTTACAAATTATAGGAGTTGTAAATATAAAATATTTCAAAATTAATGGAATAAATGAATGATATTTTTTTATTCATGTGAAGATGAAAATATAATTGAGACTTGAATGTAAAAAACAATATCAATTGTAGATGAATATAAAAATTATTTTTATCATTATATCATTTACCATATAGGATAAGAGATGTTTTCTATCAAAAAATAGTTGTTATTGATAACATGATATCATTGATTTCATATACATGGATTACATTTCCTCATACTGTAAAACATATTTTAAAAATGAGACAATTCTAAATGTGTTTATCTAATTATTCATTAAAATATGATGTATTTTCCCTATCAATCGTCATTTACATATTATAGAGAATAACCTTATTTTTAATGAAAATTATTTAAAAACATACAATACAATTGAAGATATAGAAATAATATTTTATTTATTAAATATTAATACTAAAAGTAATTATTTTTTATTTCTTAACACAAATGTTTTTTTGAATCATAATAAAATATTCTATAATGGAATTTAAAGTATAAAAGACTACAATGTTTATGTTTATGTTTAGATAAGTTAAATGTTAACAGATAAAATATTATTTCATTTCTATGATAATTTGATTATTTTCATAATATCTTGAAGAGTTATGTATGTGAATATAAACATTTAGTTACAATGATAAAATTAATATCACTATTATTCTATCTGATATACAAAGTGAAATTCAAAAAATACCCTAGATGTGATGAGGATATAATGGTAAAGAGAAGTATAAATTGTTACATGTGTTCACTATAACGAATTGAATGACTCTTTGTCCTAACAGTGTTTATGATATTCAATATAATAAAATATAAATGTACATATTGACCTTAAGGAAAATGTTTGATAGTGTATATTCAAAATGTAATGATGATGGAAAGATTATGAATATCACTATTTATAAATCATTCCATGATCCCCTCCCTCAAGAGGTACCGCTCTTAGACCATTAATGAGAGAAAGAAGACAATGACCACCAGAATCCAACCTACAATATACCATATGTTGGTGACAAGAACTAATGGTACAATAAAAATAAAATTGGAGGATTTATCCTCTATAAGAATGTGAGTATTGAAAAATAAGACAAGTAGACCAATCAAATCTTTCTCATAATGATAAAAAAATATCAAGTACCTATATTTAATAATAAAAAAACTAATAAAAATAAAATGATAACTACATCTATCAAAAAGGTAAACTATGAAGTGACCATGATGCCCAAATAGCGCAAAAGAAACCACGTTCTAGTAATATCCTACCCAATATCCAACCAACTCTAACAGAACTGATAAATAGTTCATATATACTTTAGGTGAGAATAATTGGTACTCAGTAGGATCATATCATTATCATCTCATGAAAATGATATAGATATTATACTAAATCATAGTGAACAACAAGTGAAACTATCTCAAAACCTAAATAGGTGCGCTAAGTTCACATCATCACCATGTATGTCATTCAAGAGGTTATGCATCATAATAATAAATTAGGGTACTGCACTACCACTTCCCCACTGGATTGTCAGTCTTCCCTTATTTCATATGACTTGGGACATATCTCTCCAAAATAATCTATACCAAAGACACCAGGGATAATTTTCATAACACGCATACCATGTATACTAGACTATGTGAATAACCTAGTATTAGATTCCAATACAGATACCCTTTCTTGGACTCCAGAATGTCATTGCTAAGACTAGATATCCTGGAAGCATATAACCATTTAAAAAACTTTATCAAATCATCTCATTCCATTAAATTAGTTTCACTTAACATTAATTAATTCATAAACCATTAATAAACCATTAAAAATTACAAAATACAATACATTATCATCCTATCAATGTCCCATGCCCTCCAGGAATAACCACACTATGTTCACGGTTCCAATAATTTTTAACATCACTATTGCGTCTAATCAATCTACAACCCCATGGGTTAAAATCATTTATTCAATAATTTCATAACAAAATTATCACATTTACATAATTCCAGACATTCTAGAAAAGATATTCTATGCTACGATACAAAATGGATCAAAACATTGAGTAGATTAACTGACCATCAAGTCTTTTCCACCTATAGATAGAGCATAGACACATCCACCCTCTTGAAGCTAAACATGAAAAAAACCTGGCATACCCCATTAGTCTTTTCCTATTTTGGATGGAGGTTAAGAAATTCCAAATCCCTAAATAAGTGGGGAAAGTAATGATGATAAAAAAACAATAATATTTAACAAGCATCCAACCTTCATATCAATCCTATTTCATCAACTCTAGTGTCCTCTGCGACACCGACATGAATAAACAGATTCATCTCGCCACTCTATACATCAACTATGGACACAACCCATGGGACTCCCTTCCCCACATTCAAAAACAACATTCTAGGATCACATTACATCATAAGAAGCTGGAAACAATAAGAAACTAGGATCTTGGCTTCAAATAAGGCATTCAGTCTTCACCCATAACAAGCACGTAAGGGTCCAAAGCATAAGGCTTTTGCCTTTACAAGAAAGAGGGTAACTCATAACCCTACCAGGAATTATCCTTTATCAAAAACTAGTTCTTTAATCTATCTTTAATTAACATATTATTTTTTAGTAGGTTCCATCTATGGGAATCCAAACTAGTAAGCTACCATAGCTATTAGAAATTAATTACACAAGGTTTCAACAAAAATTTGATTATCATAAAATTAAAATAACTACCAAATTCATTTACATAAATCTTTTTCGTTTCTAATTAATTTAAAATTAATCCAAAATTTACAATTTTTACCAATTTCCATAATGAATGACATGCTAAATAAGAAATTCATAAATATCACACTATTTAGGAAATCAAGTTGAAATAACAAATGATTGAAACCAATTATTTAATCATGTTCAAATATTTATTATTTCAATTCCATTGTTATACATTGGATAAATCATGATAACTCTATAGTTTCATGGGAAAAAATATAGATTCCATGAATCCCCTACCTGTAAATGCTTCCATCATTATTTTCATGAGAATGGTCCAACACAACGGATCATGATTACCTCTCCCATAATGAATGCATCCATCTAAGGACACCATGGAACAACAACATCATACAATGCCCAAGAAATATCCTTTAGAAACTTAGAGATCACATTCCTTCACATGGAAAAGGGAAACAAGAGGAAACATATCCAGGATTCCATAAGAACTACGGTTGAACATACCTTATCAAATACCGATCGAAACATACTAGTTGCACTAAAACAGGGGGTGCAAATTAGAAGTAGGGAAAAATACATGGGGAAACCATCCATAGATTACAATTTGATCACACCACTCATATTAGAATAATGTCTCAGAGAACCTCACTTCTAGGGAAATCAATGAAGGAAGAACAAGACGAAGGGTATCTCATCTTCATAATGATCTAAACAGAGCAGTTTTTTAGATGTGTTTTAGATTTTCCATTAAAAGTGATTCACATTAAACCACCTGGTTTGAAAAGTTAAAATCCTATGGATTTTTAAAAAATCCATTATATGATTTATTTCACTTGAAATAGATTCAAATCCAATTAAATATGGTATTCATCACATTTTATGTCAAATAAATTCGTCAAAAATGGAAAAACTAGAAACTCTAGAAAAATATGAAAATTTGGAAATGGAAAATGACTCATTGTTTTGGAAACACTGTTCATGACACTATTCTGGAAATTTGGAAAAGGAAAATGATTCACCGTTCTTGAAAAACTGTTCATGAAACCATTTTAGAAATTTGGAAAAAGAAATTTACTCACCATTCTAGAAACATTATTGATGACACATTTTTCAAAATTAGGAAATGGAAAATGACTCTCTATTCTAGAAACACCTTTTCACATAACTGGAAATTCTGAAATGTGATGGGGATACGTCACCTTCACCTCTAAGAACACCTTCAACACTAGATTCCATCAGTGGAATGGACCAGAGAGGTCTGAGCCATTACAGGTAGCATATGAAATGTCAAATATATTGGATATAGTATATCTCATAACCATACTATGGGAATTAACATAGTCCAAGAAATAACTATAGATTTCATTTCCCCGATACCTTGATTCCACTACAAGAGGATAGATATACTACAAACACACATGCATTATAGAACTTAAATAATATAATTATTTCTATATTAAATTTTAACTTTAGAAAAATTAATTCTTTGGCAATAAATTAAAATTATTCTTACGAAATTTCATTAACCAATAAAGTGAAGTCCATAATATACTTGCATATTACAACATACAAAATGAGATCTAAATATTATAATATTTTGTGTTTCATTAATAACCTACCCCATTAGAGAAAAAAATAATTAATCTGTAGCCTTATAATTCCATAATTCTATGTACTCTATGAAAAAATCATATGCTACCATAAAGATATCCCAAACAAAATAGAACCATCTACCTCATGTAGTGGGTAAAAGAATGAATATATATAATTAGACCAACCATATATACATAATAAGTCTTATTATCTAGAAATAATATATCATTAATAATAAAAATAATAATAATAAATCCAACCTTTATCCCATTATATAAAAATTGGACGCATCCAAGAAAATATCATGAAAATAACCATGAATTTCCCTATCAAAGGCAAAAACTACTTCTAAAGATTCTATCCTCCACACCAATATCACAAAAAATGTAATCCATCACAGCCTCACATAAAATATCATACTAAGGATAAAATCTTGAGTATAATAAAGAAGTTAGAAAACATTAGTCAATGTAAATATAGAATCTGGGCCAACAAAAATTCCTTTAACCCTTCAAATGAAATTGGGGTCACTCAACCTTAAACAAAAGGCATTTAGCCTTCATAAGAAAATTAGCTCTCGTGACACCAATCATTTATCATTATAAAACAATAGGTTTAATTTTATATTTAAATAAATGATTCAATTGTTATAGGTTACTACTATATGAATCCAAATGAATTAATAATATGATGCTATTATATTATATTATCATGATCCATTGAAAAAATTATAGTATGAACAAAATGTGAGAAGAACAATTCTAAATTAATATAACTTTTATTATTATCCATACTAAACCAAAACTAATTGGGTTATTTATATATTTCCATTAACATAGGGGAAAATAATAGTAATAAATATTTTATTACGAATTGATTTAATATTCATAATTCAATAAGAATAAATAGTATATTTAACAAGCCACAATACACTTATTCATCCAACCAAAAAATTACAATCTATATTTTATTTAAGAATTTTCATTAAACCAATCTAAACCAAGAATAAAAATATTCAAAAAAGTCTTAACATAAAACGTACATTATCTATAAAATCATGAGTCTAATTTTTATCATGGTGGAATAACATATGATCCCTATGAATAAAAAATTCCTTTCATTTCTCTAGTTTATTATTTATTAAGAATAATTACACCGCTTCCTAAAAATGAGAAAGAATGATAAATTAATGATTATTTATAATATAAAAATGAGAATCAATGTATATAAACCACAATGTTTCAATGATATGAAAACGAGAATGCATCAACAAAAGAAATCTACATCGCCTTTCACATAAGGAAAGTAAAACATCCAAAACTATATGATAAATTTGTGCTGACAACAACCAGGAAAACTGCATTATAATGATTAAAGTCAACTGACATTATTTATAAATATTGAAGAGGAGGGAAAAACTAATCTATAAAGAAATCACAAGAAATAGTAGAACAAAAAACCTCAGATCACTATAAATTAGACATGGGAATCTGAAGATTAATCCGTATTGAATGGGTTCCAAACACCTAAATAAATGTTATTTGTCACTAAGAGTTTTGGAGGAGTGAAATAAGGTTTTTAATAAAAATGTTATCTATAGGTCCTATAGGATCACTTCCCAGTGAAAAATAACATCATGGAAGTCATAAATTTTATTTTCTACCAAACAACACATCGCCTAAAACCATTTGACCAGTATTTAATTCATGTCATGGATATAGTGTTCAGGATGTGAGTTTTTAAATTTCATAGTCACTAGGTGTAAAACCTATTCCATTAACATCACATGTAATATAAAAAGATAGAATGGAACCAAAATTTTTTTATACAAGATGTGAATTACTTTTGGGCCGTAAACAAAAATCCAATAAATCCTTTAACCACTCATTCATTATGTGAACTACATTTCATGTTATGAGTTATTTTTTCATCAATATTTCTACTCCAAAACAGTTCTGAACTCCTAAATCATTAATTATGTATCTCTAAGACTTTAGAAAAACACAATAAATGGGTCAAACAGATTTATTCCATAATAAAAAAACTAATAACATCATTATAGTTGAGGTTGTGAAGTTAAATAGTTCTAATATGTTTAAAGGGGAAAATGATGGGAATATGATTCCTATATCCCACTATTATTCAAACCATCATACATCATAGATGATAAAAAAAGAAATTATTGGGAGAGAATTATTATATAGTAACATATATATGTTATATGAATTTCATACAGAGGTAATGAGAAATCATAACCCACCAAACAGAGTAAACAAAATAAATATACCGCTAAAACTTGTAATTTATCATTTGTGATATGATAAAAAAGAGATTATGATTGTTTTTATTAAATATTATTATATTTTTTAAGAATAATAAATATACCATGAGTTTATACGACAAGAAATATCCTCTTATATTTCATTCATGCATGTTATAATTTGATTTTATATGAATGGTAAAATGGTAATATTCCATCAAATAATTTGTTTGAGCTATCACCTGTGGACAATCCTTATGAAGTATTATTTTATATGTTGTTATAATGATTTTATCATTAATAGGATTTGGTAATAATTATTAATATTTTTATTTTTAATACAAATAATAGAATCATGAGGTATTATGTATTCCCAAACTACATGGTTTGATATTATAAAGTGTATCTTATGGAATTTGATATAGTAATCAATATATATATGGGTGTGTGTTTATTATGAAACACCATACCTAGAAGAGGTATTGATACCAAGAATCATAAAATTTCTAATTTGATAATGTAAATTCATAATTATACATATTTAAATAGAAAAAATTAGGGTTATTGGGTATGTTTTTGAAAATATCATTAGTTACAGTCTAGTGAAGATTGGGGTTTTCATATTTTATGATCAGTTATATAATTTAGAACATGGATGAATTAGAATGAGGAAAAAAAATATAGTCTTACTTAAATTAAATATGATGTTCTTAGCTATTTGGGTGAGGTGAATGTTATTTACTCATCAATTATAAGAATTATGTTTTATGTACTCATTAATATAGTCAGTATTTTTCAGATAATGAAGAAAGAAAAGTGATATCCTATAGTAGAATAACTATTTTAATTATCTATTTTTTACTTTATATAATATTAAAAATGATTATATATGTGTATATATATATTGTTTGTGATATATCTTATGGTATAAATGTTTATATAGAGATAAGATTATGTTTGATAGAGATCACATTATACCACTTAATAACTTTACTAGCAATGATTCATTTCAAGTAGCTGCTCTTTGATTACATATATGAAATATGGATGTCATGTATTATTCAATGCATCTAAGTCCCACATGGTTACATATTTAATACACTAGATAAGTAATATGTTTTGGAAACTATTTTTGGGAAAAAAATAGTATGATGAAAAAATATCTAAAATGTTTTTAATGGAGTCTCAAATATTTGTGATTTTTTTGAAGACCATATAATATTTTAGTACTGGAGGGGGATTGTTGTATGTGTAGTAAAATATTTATGTTGATAAATTAAATATAGATTCATTTATTATCATATGTAGTATCATCCATAAAATTCAGTATTAATGGTTTAAATGGAATATATTATGAATCGAGAAAATAGATTTCATTCATAGAAAGAATTTAATTGGTAAATCTAGTTGGAATAAATGTAATCTAATATACAGAATATGGAAAACCCATTTCATTAAATAGAATTAATCAATAATGAGTATATAAATGGATGATATTATTTCTATTGGTTATGACTATTAATATATAAGAAACCTAATTATCTCTTCATCCAAAAATACTTAATTATTCTCTTCATCCCTATCTATATATTCAGTTTCCACCAACATTATCCAATATAGAAACCTAGTTATATTTCACCATATATGTCTTTTGTACTTCCATTTATCTCTTATTAACAGGATATCTCAATTAAATTTTATAAGATGCAGGTTTTAAACAAAATAATTATCCAATATAATAATTTTTTATTGATTTCATGTTTAAATTGTGTGAATATATTTCAGTCATTGTGGGGTGAATATAAAATAATGAAATATTAAATGATTAACATTTTATAAAACAGTGTGTGTGACACGCAATAAGAAAACTTGTAGAGATTATAACAACACAATAATTTATAATATATTTATTTTAAAATAATTTTAATTACTTATATAGCTTACAATACACAAAATAATTATTTTTTTCTTCAATAGATTACGGGACATGCAAGACCGAGTTTTATTGAACTACAAAACACCATTAATAATATTATTTAATATGATAATTATTGCCCAGACATAGGAATATAAGGTATGAATATGATATAAATAATCTATAAAAATATATATTTCAAACATTTTTATTATTTATCTATCAATTATAAATAAGTTAATATACTTTTAATTGAAAAAAAGTAATGTCTTCTAAAAAATGGAATTTCTTTAAAATTCGATTTTATTGATTTGAAATTAATTTTTGAAAAAATTATAAAATTTACATTAAAAGATAAATAAATTTTTTAAATTTTGAATAAAAAATTTTATTACGGTAATTTTTCAGTATTTCCACAAAATGAATTATTTTTAGATGAATAGTGAAAAATATAACATTTAAATTGAATACTGTATTTTTGTTTAAATAATCCATAATATAAATTTATATTGGAATTGGTTTTAAAGTAAAAGTAGTTCAATTTGAAATAAATTAATCCAATTTTGGTATTTGAAATTATTTTCATTGTGAGTTTATATATAAAAACGGTGTAATCTTTTGAATATTTTCACTTTAAAAAACTTCTTTATCACCATGTATGTGAGATTAATTAATAATTAAAATAATCTAATTCATTGAATTATATTTTGGAAAATGGATTTAATATTTTAAATAATCATAATTTATTATTTATAATACATTCAACATATTTTTTTTAACAAAATTGACATTTAATACAATAAAAATCAATTATCACGGTTAAGGAAAAAATTCCTTTATCAAGGGTTAAAATGAAAATATAAGAGTAAAAATGACATATAAACATGTATAAAACCTATTATATAGAAATATTAAAACCATTAAAACACAATTTTTCTATAAAAGAATATGTTTTACCCATTTTCAATTGAAAAATATGACAGTTATCAATTATTTTAAAAAATACCATGTGTTTTCTATATCCCACTTATAAATTGGAACCCCTATTCTCTCTTCATCACACATTCAAACCTCTTTATTTTTTTCATATATCTTTCCAAGTAATGACTTAGGTAAAACCTAAAGAGGATACTCTAAGAAGAGTTAGTTTTCTTCAACGAGAATCCTTATTTAATTTACTTATCCACATGATTAAATTAACATTAAACTATGATTATATAAAAACCATATTATATTCAATATACTGTAATGTTTTTATAATAATCTTGTGGTCAAAAATCATGTACATATCCATAAAATGAGTTTTGAAATCATTGTTTGTGGATACGATGGACTATCACATCGCAAAACGATGTCATTAGTTCTCCCATTAAATAATTTAATGTTTGGGTATTAGGATTGATATATTTTATATATAAGATATATATAATATATATATTTTTACATTCCATTCCATAGTGGATACCATAATGTTTCTTGGGCATATGGGGGACTACTTCCACACAAAATAATTTGATTATCCTTTCACTAACACATTACATAGAATGTAATAAAGAATATATTAAGGATAATATTTGATATAAATGACATAATAATGGAATTAATGAATTATATTTCATTATATAATGATAAAATATACCATTTTTTTACTATCCAACTCACATAAATATGATAACATCGTTCGTGTATGTGTGGTTTACTATCTTCACGAAGAGACATGGCTCTATTTTCATCACCACAACACATGTTAGATATACATAAGAATATGTAAAAATATAATATGGTATGTTATTTATTTTTACCATTATTTAATTACAACATAGCCTCTTTCCATAATGATCATTGAATAATGGAAACATTAGTTATGCGTACATACGACCTACTATCTCCATGATCATAACATACTTCATTTCTCATAACCATGATTAATAATTGGTTTTAGAATTATAATTGATTTAAAAATATAAGAATTATTTCAAGAATATTATATTTATGATGATATAACTATATATTATTCACATGAAATAGAGCATTCAGGATAAGTCACACTTGAGAAAACAAGGCAATTAACAACCAACAAAAATGAAAATAATGAAATATTATTAATGAACATATGATAATATGTTTTCGAATAATCATATATTAAATTATTAATATTAATGTGATTCTTTTATAAGACAATAACTTGTTTAAAACCACCATATACAAGGTTAAATCATGTTAAATCAACAAAAATAGTGAGGTAAAAGATTTGTTAACTCAATTTACACTCATTAGATTAAACATTGGCATCGTTGATTATATCATGATAATGTCATGTGTGTAAATAATTTTTATTATATTTTATTTTATTTCCACTTTTTTATGGGGATTTATGTTTTATACACATAATATTTTCATTTATTAATTCTCACATCAATGTTATGTTAATTTTATTGTTTTATTTCACAATCTTATTCTAATCAAGTGTCTTTATTCATGAATATCAGATGAAAGAAATTATTTTAAAATTTTGTAATAAACACATTCCTTTTTCATATCCTATTGCTAATAATGATAGTTTAACTTAATATTACCATTTATTCACTAATTTTTACTTAATGTAAATTAGTAACATTCTTTATGAAAGTCAATATTCATGTATCTCTTTGGGCGGGAAACTATTTTTCTTCACAAACCATGATTTGTAAAAATGTTTTAAAAGTTTTTATCAATTATAAATAATTATTAAACAAATATTTACCCATTTTGAGATCTTAAAAAAAATAATGAAATCTTATATCATTTTCAAAATAAATATCCGATTTCATTTACTAAAATTTTGATAGGAATATAATTTTTATGGTGTACAACACATATAAAATTCCCACCCATTAGGAACTAATATTTATTTAAATATTAATTTATATATTATCATGTTTATGTGAATTGAATTATATTATGAAAATGAAAAATATTATGAAAACAGATTTTCAAAAATTAAAGTATAACATTCGAAATAATGTTTTAATGAAATTTTATTTTAATTTTATTAATTAATCACATAAAACAGTTATTGTAAATGTGATCCATTGGGTAAATATTGAAAAAACATATACACGTTATTTATTTTGATGGTTTATGATCAAATTAAAGGTGTATGTGCTATTTTGAAACCATTCACCATATTACTCATGATGGTTTCTGGTTAGGTTTATTGATTTAGTAAAGTAAGAACATTTCATTTTCTAGTTATTCAATTTGAATGATTATATTTTCTATGTATATCCCCTTCATATGATTAAAGAATAGATATAGTATACGGTGTGTGGGGCTCAATTAATGATATCCCCTTGATACATCAATAGGTCTCGTAAGGAAAATCAGGTGGAAAAATATAATGGGGGTCTACCCATAGATTTATCATGTCTTGAGGACTGATCATAATATTTGTATTCATGACAATTCATACTAATAGTAACTATATTGAGGATATATCTTGATAGTTTAGATGTATGACATTATGAATTCCATCATTATGAATTCAGTAATTGACATTCAGTGTAATAATTTGATTAATTATAATATCCATAATTTTTTTACATCTCATGTGATTATTTTTAATTTAATTACATGATTATAATTTTATCATGTCATATTATTCTCATGTTATTTATTAAATGGGTTTTGTTTTATTTATATACCTTTACATGTTAACTATGATTATTGACTTCAGATAACTTCCACTATAATTATCTTTTACCGAGAATTTGATCTCAAACTTATTTCATTCCATATCCCTTATAACCCATTATGTGAACTATGTTTTATATTAAAGGATATTATATAAATAATGATTTAATTATTGAAAAAAAAATTATCTTGTAATTTTTTTAAAACATAATGGAAGACTCATGTATGCATCTAGTTTACCAATACAACTATGATATTTTACCCATCAGGATTTGATTCTTTATATATTATCCCAACCTAATAAATTAGCCAATGTATCTAGGATAATTTTCTCTAGTATGATTAAATGAGACCCACATACCTAATCTCAAAATTATACAATACATTAAAATTATTATAAAACGAAGAGAAAAAATAAATAATACATAGAACAAGATTATAGGAGTTAACTCATACATTTTCTTGATATGATTACACTTCATTATACATAAATAATATGAGAATATAAAAACTCGTAGTGTATATAAATTAGATGAATACAATAGTAAATTGTGAATTAGACAAATAATAAATATAAGGGTGAGGTTATCCTTATCCGAATATGGTTAACAAAAATGATAGTTTTGGATACAATCATGAAATGAGGATATTAGAAACCGATCTATAAATAATAGAGGAGGGTTTTGGCTTCTCGATATATGTTTTTGGTTAGTAATAATAAATGAATTATAATGTGGTTTTGAACAATAATTATAATGATAACCCCTATAAAATGTGGGGTTTGTGACATCATCAAAACTATGATGACCCCTACTAGACACCTAGTAGTATATCAGGTGTTTAGTGACCACTATCATACCAAAAATGGTTTGGTGGAGGCCACAATTTAATGAAATATAAATTTTTTACGCCTTACATTGGACTATTGGTAGGCAATCTACTATTATATCATATATCCACTACCAAAAATTAACATTAAATTTCAATTTCATGCCTCCTCTAATAACTCCCACAAAAAACCCACAATAATAAACCTCAATTCATAATAAATAAATCAATTTAATGGCATGAAATTTAAATTTCATCACAAATGATAACATTTAATTTTAAACTATATCATATTATATACTATTTGTGGTCTACTGATTTCAAACATCCACTATTTCATAATCAGTTCAAATTTGAGTCATATAAGGTTATACAGATCAAGAACAAAATCTAAAATCTAGTTAACCATTCATTAATTATTTCTAAAACTAAGAGATATGGTATTTATAGTTTATTTTAGGGTTTTTATCATTAGTTGGTAATGTAGTAATAGTCCGTTGAATGGATCCTGAATCTGGTTCATGATGAGAAAAGAAAACCATCGCAATCAAATGAATCTACTATTGATTAATTAATTTTTAAATGTATCCATATATATAATCTATAATATAATAAACTATTGAATACAAATGATTTTTTAGGAATATTTTTAAAAAAATTATTCAATATATTTACTCAAAATTTTCATCATGATTTATTAATTTCAAAATTTTATTTAAAAACAATTAGAATTTAAAATTCCAACTATATTTGTGTAAAATGATGGAATAAAAACTACACAAAAAATAAGATAAGGAAAAAAATAAATTATATTATAATCAATTTACTCATTTTATATAGAGATTTACATTCATGTGTTATATATTTTCTCTTTTGGGATTATTTTTTATATTTTTACTCAAATTATTTATATAACCTATTTTTCATGGGTTATCTAATCTATTAATTTGATGTATTTATTATTGATTTTACAGTCAAATTTCACATATATTTAGGGTAATATTTTATGTAATGGATGGTCTAAGAATTATATATCCATCTAATACATTGGGTACATCCTTTGATCTGAAGATTCTACAATAGGATCTTGGCAATGAAGACATATTTATTAAACAATGGGATGAA
This sequence comes from Viscum album, assembly GCA_963277665.1. Classification (NCBI taxonomy): domain Eukaryota; kingdom Viridiplantae; phylum Streptophyta; class Magnoliopsida; order Santalales; family Viscaceae; genus Viscum; species Viscum album. The sequence goes on from OY728164.1 coordinate 692,005,413, forward strand.
TTATGGGATTCCAAAGATATTATAATATAGGATGTGGATACTGATTCCCAATTTAATAACTTTTTGGACATGGGTGATGAGTTGAGTCTACAATACTATGGGGTGAGGGTAGTGGGTTCAATACACTATTCAGTGGAACATCACAAAGGATCTCAATCCACTATAATTTGGGACATGAGTAGTGAACGCAATCCACAATGTTATAAGAAAGGGGAACTATTACCAATACAGTATATTATGGAACATGGGTAGAGATACCAATCAAATATGTAATGATATATAGGTTGTGATCCAAATACACCACATTATGTTCTTAGTTTTTAGCTTTAGGTTTTGATATTTTATGGTAATTACTCATCGTTATAATATGATTCATAAATATATCTCCCTAATTCATAACCAATATGATATGAGTTGTAATCCTTATTTCATGTACCTTATTTATATTTTCAAACCTATAAGGTCATTTCATGGACATGAATTTATTGTATTTATCACAATCACTTATGTTAAAACATTTTATATAACCTTTGTTTTTGCATTATTGATAATCTAATCTCATTTATGTTTTATATATCCATATTTTCCCATATAATAAAAAATAATATTATATATAAAATGTATAAGATGGAATCACGTTTTCTTTCTCTTTATATGACAAGACAAGGATAAACTTTATCTATAACATGATTTGGTGTGGATCTCATCCATAATGGAAAATATCTCATTATTTATTATCCTAAGTCCCATATTTAGTATTTTCAATGGTTATTTTTATGGTTTTTCCTAATGTGGGTGAAATTTGACCACCTTATCTAATTTAGAAATAAGTTTTTTCATACAAATTTAATGTTCTTCTTTAAATATGAATGTGTTATTAGTGACGAATTCGTATTTGTGTTTTTATTGTGAGAGAAGGTGTTGGTTTTTCACATAGATGATTATCTATTGGTATATTATTATAATTATTTTTTTATATTTTCTTAGGTATTGGTCACATAGACATCATTATTTTTTACTATTGGTTTTATGAGATTCCATGTTTTATATGGTTTTTTCTCTATGAAATGTTTTTTCTCGGGTTTATAGAGGAATCAAATTACTTTAATGAATATGGGATCACAGTTTTCCTTTTATTTTGAAGAAATGAATGTGGATATTTACTTCCATATATTTATATTTATTTGGTCCTCATCCCTTTTGTTTAATTATGTCAGTTTGGATTCACCCCACAATGATGTATTTTTTATTATTTTTACATTATGTTATATATACATAGCATTATGAATGGTGTGTAGGGATTTAGAACATGATATTTATTGGGTCACCAAAATTCCTACAAAAAATATCATATTTATAAAAATACAACAAGTCATTTTTGGTAAGAAGTTATGTGTGATGAATTATTTTGAATAGATATATACCATGTCTTATGAGAAGATATAATATTTAGCTAAAATCCAAATATATTAAACCTTCAGGTTCTAATAGTAAAGTAATTCAATCTAAACATAAATTAAACAAATTATTAATTCCATGATTTATTTAATAAATATAAAAAACTATCGCACAACTTGAGGAATGATTAATTTAGTTTCTTAGAGCTTAATTATATGAATATATTTTATTATTAATTTGGAAAACATTTATCTATAATCACACTCATATATAAAATTTTATAGATATATCACATGATATAATAATCATTATAAACTAAAGAATAGAAAAATAGGAATGGGGTGAACTCAAATTCCCAGTAACAGAAATACATATCATAGTGTTTCGTAGCATAAACCATAATGATGACATTAATAAGAGGATAAATATCTTATAATTCTATCATAATACAATAAATTTTAATTTAAAATAATTATATAGAAACATAATATCATAAAAATATCTCTAATGTAGCATAATTTTTTTATCATCAGTCAAAATACATTTTAGTAATCATAAAACATGTCATTAAGAAATATGATTACAGAATACTCTAAAAAAGACATAACATGAAAACAATGAATATAATGAAAATGAAATGCATCATGAAAATGTTTGATAAGTTGATAAACATCATGTAAAGGCATCATAAATTTATAAACACATGGAAATGTTGACCAATCATAAGAATATAGAATCTCTATGGTGTAATTTCATTATCCACACACCTATGAGAACAAACTCATTATGTCCACACTTGAAAACATGGGAAAATAAATTATTCGAACGCATGGGTGAGAAAAAAATTTATGTCTACTCCTAAAAATCTCATGATAAATAAACTAAAATCAATAAATTGGAGGGTAATATAGGATCACACCCATCATCATCTTTATATATTTATTCTAATTAAAATCAATTATCATCATTTTCTAATGAACCCAAAGAAAATTAATGTGTTAATTAACCCATTGAAAAACATCACATAATATGAAATTTAAAATAAATAGTATGTAAAATATCTCATCTTCCAAAAGGAATCATACCAAATAATATATAATGGGAGACAAAATCATTACACCATCAGATATATAACTTTTTAGAATAATAAAGTCCCCAAATACAATAGTTTTTTTAAAAATCAATCAATTTTATAAAGGATGAAGTTAAAATTACATTGAAGAAAAAAAATTAGTTAATAGAGGGAATTTTTTTAAAACATTATGATAAATATTTCTAAATAAGTAATCCATGGAAATTAAAAAATATGGACCAATTAATCAAAAATCAATTTAATGAAACCCTTATAATAATAGTAACATATGAACAACATGATATTGTGTGGAAAACCATGTAATAGGAATTTAAAATGCAAGATATGGGTGAACATTTTATAAGAGGTACAAATAGGCCTTTAAATAATAATTATAATATAAATTATGGTGAACAATATCAAACATGTCACGTGTTGTTAAAAACGAGACACAGAATACCTTACCTAAAATTCATACATAGTTGATCCTAATTTAAACCCAATTATAAAACATTATCTACATTAATAACATATTTTAGAACCATATTAATAAAAAATAAATATTAAAAATAAAAATAAAAATTATTCTTTACATATATATTTTTTATTATCTGTTTTTAATATTGTGTATGACTAATATTGATCATTTTAAAATAGTTTCGTAATTGTGATATTTTTCTTCCTTATTGTCACAAAATTAATAATTAATTTTCAATATAATTTAATATCAATGATTTTTATAATTATTTTTTAGTTTCATAATTTAATTATATGACAGGTTGTGTTATGATCTTTAAATATGAATGTAGTGATGAGCATGTTTCATTTATTTTTAATTAAGAGACATTGGTATCATAAATAATAATTTAAATATTAATGTTACTATTCCATATCAAAAAAATATCTATATTAATTTATTTATATCATATATCATGATTAATTCATTTCTCATATACATCTATGATATTATTTTAAGACATTATTCAAGTGGGTGGCTAGAATGACCAAAACATGATCATTACATAATTAATGTGTGATTATAATTATGAGTTTTATTTATTTTGGAATTATTCCATTATTAAATATGAATAATGATGTTTACATTTTTATTTTATGATTTATTTTTTAATAGGTTTTAACAAATAGTAAACACAATAATTTAATATATGGTATACATTACCTTATAGAGGTGGTAGTCTGCACAATTCTTGGTTACCATTTTTATTTCTTAATGAATTAAAGAAAATGAAGGTGGATTATAAATTTCATCTTATTAATAATTATTATATTTAAGTTTTAAAAAAAGTTCACATTCTTCATTTTATAACATGTGAAGATATGGGTGCTGAAAAATAAATGTCATCTCTTAATAAAGGTGGTAGTGCGCACAATGCATGAAAGGAAACATCAAATTTCATAATAGAAAATGGGAATGGTTTTTAATTTTTTCCCCCTAATAATAATAAAATTCCTTATGAAAAGAAAAATTATACCATTATATAGGCATTATAAAATTATATTTAGTAAATAATGTAAGAACTAAATGAGGTTTGTAATGATGAGGAAATGTGATATCTATTATAAGAATCCTTATAAATGGAGTTCTTAAGTCAATATATTTTTACTAGTGGTTCATATAAGAATGATAAAATTTAAAGTAAATTAAATGTGATGTATTTCATTTGGGAATATAATTCATTTAGTGGGATTGAAATGATGGTGATAGTCCCCTTTTATAACTTGTAAAGATGACATTTTTCTAAATATTTCAACTAATTAAAAATAGTGAGCATGTTTCACATGTTGAGAAGTATCTAAAATTGATATTAATATATCATTTCATACAATAATGTCAATAATTCCATAACCATCCATTTCTACGTATGTTTTAATATTTTTTATGTACATTAGTCTTTTGAATTTAACTTTTACTCATTTTTTAATTTATCATGGTAACTAATTTTCAGCTATGTTCTTTAACTTTAATTCATAAAAAATGGATCTTATTAAATAAATTTTATCCAATAATTCTAAACATGAAATATATTTTTTCAAAAAAATTTATATGTTAATTTGAAATGAATTTTAAAATTATCTCTTGTAACCTGTACAAAATAATTTTAATCAAAACTATATTTTAAGATACAAAATAATCTATATAATAAAATTGTTAACATATCCGATATTAATGGATAAAATTGTATTTTTATAAAAATAATATAATATATTATTAATTTATATAAATCCAAAAAAATATAGAGATGTTATTTTTCCCATGTAAGACATTGAAATATTTCAATTTTTATTTCTAGAGTTAGGCACTCAGATGACATATGATTCTATGAACTGGTGTTCCAAGAAGTAATTCTAAAAAATAATAATTGTTTTATATTATATGTGTGTATTTTCTTAATTAATTATTTATAACTCAAAAATGGAATCATAGTTTAAAAATAAGAGACTATAATTGGGTATGGAAAATTGTGTTTACCGTAGTCTCTACTTGAAACAGTTCGGTAAAGGGAGCTTGAAGTATCAAACATTGGTGATAAGTTCAATGAATTAATTAATTAATTCACTCATTAATTCATTAAACCTAAATATTATTACAATAAATCTTTCATCATGGTTAAATTAATAGCGTTATCCTTAAAAAAATAGAACCACCGAGAGCTTCTCCTTCCACCTTCCATTTGTGAATCCCATCAGATGACGACAAAAGATCATATTATTATAGATCAGGATGTATCAAATCTAATGAATTAGATTTATCATTAGCAAGATATTTCACCAATGATATATGATCCAATATCTTTGTAATACTCATCAATTTGTGGTTTAATCTCACTTTGATTAAATAGATTGAGAAAATCAATCCATGTCTACTATATCTGCCAATTTATAGACCATTTCAGTTTCCCATGTAACACTTAAATTGACTATTTCATTGGTTTTTTATCCCTAGGCATCCTCTGTCATGATCATTGTCTAGAAATTCTTGAAAAAAATCATGAAACCATTATTATTGTGCATTTCTCACTCAATTGATTCACGTTATTCACGATTTGGACCTCACAGTCAATGTTTAATGTTTCTTGGCATTACCATGCCCGATCTGACCCCCAAAACAAAGATGGATTTTTGAGTGAGGGATGGGTAAATTAATAAGGAAAAAATATACAATGATTTTGGGTTTTTGATGACTGTTTGGATGATCAATATCAAAATCATTAATGGTTGAATGATCAAGGGCGTGTGGGACATCTGGTAGTCCTTTAATGAATGATTGGATCATATTTTTGACCACTAGATAGCTAGAAATGATTAATGGTGACTATATTTTTCAATTATGGGGAAAAAGATATAATATTCAAGGGAAAGAGGAAATATCTACATTATAGATAGGGGATATTAGATTCTGTAAAAACCCTAACTATACACCTTATACTATAATGAGCATAGGGTGTGTATCTACTTGGCTACAACCACTATTGTTTTGGGATATTATAATGATTACACATCGTGATGTTATCCCACACACCATATACCAACTTCTATATGTGGAAAACATGTGTGGTAAAGGACACCAGGTCAAGTTCATATACATGAGGTCAAGTATACATACATGAGGTTAAGTATATGAATAGAAGGTCAGGTACATGGAACATGGGTAAAGTACACAGACACATGGTCATTTACATGAAAATTGTTTCAAGTATATGGACACAGGTTCAAGTACATGGACATTACTAGAGAGAGACAGCCCGATCCCAGATAGTTTGGACACATCATGTAGTCCACCAACATGATGTGTAAATCCAAATAGATTGGGATCCATGTGATGGCTAGAGACATAACCATGTGGTGGAGTGGGACTATACAACATGTGGTTCCCCCCACACATCATGTATAACTTGGTTCATTGTGATGAAACATCATGGTTCTGTAACTCATTCATTTGGACTTGGATTTTGGCCCTTGAGTAGCCTATTCTGAGATTTTTTCCACATAGAACATGATGGTGTCCTCAATTGTGGATTTTAGGTTACGATGTGGAATTTTAATGGAATTAAATGTGATTAGGTAATGCTCAATGATAGTAGGTATCACACAATATCACCATTGGTATCCCAAGAGGAACCCTCTAGCTGGGTTGGGTAGGGGTCCTTTGTTTATTTTAGAGTGTAACCCTCTAGTAGGGTCGGACATGGGTCCTCTACTGACTCGTAGATTAGAACCCTCCATTCACTATATTGGATCTTTCCTCTATAAAAATCTAAGAGTATCTCCCCAGCAGTACAGGGAATGAGACCTCAATGACTAGAGTGTAACCCAACTTTCAGCATAAGTAATGGTTACTCTATAGATATCTATAGTGTAACCCACCAGATGTGATGGTTATAGTTCATCCATCAATTATTAAGTGGAACCCTCTAATCATGATAGGCCTAGGTCCTTCAATAATTCTTGTGTCGAACCCTCTAGTCATGATATTTAAGGGTCCATGATGGATTTTATATTGGAATCCTCCACCTAGCCTAAGCATGAGTCCTTGAACATCGGAATGGAACCCTTCTACTGGGTAGGGCATGAGTCCTCCATTGACCGTCATTGTGGAACCCACATGTCATACCATGGCATGGGTCCTCTACCAATATATTGTGGCGCTTGTACTATGTGACACTGTTATGAGGTGTGGCTTGACATGGATTTTTTCTTCTAGGTTGAGACATGAGATATTGGGAATCATTGGTAGAATTTTTGAACTATTTTTGATCATATTATTGAGCATGGATTTGAGACTGAGATCCCCTTTCTCTCTCATTTGAGTTTATTATGACTGATAATATATATATATATATATATATCAGTATACATACGTTTTTATTTGGTTACTCTCTTTCCAGGATATGTGAAGACCCAGGTAGTATTCCATGTTCATTCCTTCTTTATATTATCATGGATGGATGAGTTTACTCTCCTACAGTGCATGGAAAATACACTGTGTAGATAATCTACACAATGTGTTGATCCGCTTGTACATGGAAGAGGTTACTCATTTTACTACTTTGTATTGAGATTTTTCTTATGTACTATCAACTATGCTTTTATGCATGTTTCATCTCTTACTTCCATTCCTTCAAATTTTAAGGTGTTCTTGTGGGTATGTATATACACACCGATTTATGGGAATTTACTTCACATGTAATGTCTTATACATATGATAGATAGGAAGGCGGTGACATTATAGGAGCTTAGGGATACTGGGTGTTGTAGACCACATACGGTGGACATAGCATAGAGGTTCGAACCTAGGAACTGTCATTTATTTTCATGTTTTTAGGATTAGATAAATATATATAGTTTGGAGTGTATTTTCCCCTTTTAATTATCAGTTTTCAATTTCATACTCATATACACCCTAGAGGTTTTGTATTATATATTTACTTTCTATTTTTCCAAATTTTCATTATCATTCATATGCACTTTTTCATTGAGATGGTCAGGTGTGTGTGTACATGTACTTTAGAGAGGCTTATCATTTACTATATTCTATTTGATAGTTATCATTACCCCCTGGCCTATGGAGTAAGGCATTGGGTCATCTTGACTTGAGCCCCGGTAAGGGCTGTGTTGTGATAGATTACTATTATAGGAGTATATTACATGAGACATTGTTAGGAGTATTACTCTTATAAGGATTCAGATGAGGTGAGGGAAACATTTCCAAAGTGTATCAAGTGTGGAAAATAGTCTAGGGAGTGCAGTGGTGGTACAGGTAGCCAACATATCCATTCACTAGGACCATTAAAACCATATTTTCAACCAGTTATATAGATAAATTATATGGAGGTAATAATGGTACATGCATCATAGAGTATTGAGTCTTTGTATTTACTTTATAATCCATCTACCAATTTTTTATAGATATAAATATATATATATATTATCGGACTATGATATATGTTGATAACTTTCATGACTCATATACAATGACATCTATCTAGGATACCAGTTTTTGATTGTGATGAAAATCCAATAAACAGTGATGCCTCAATAAGTGTATATCCCATGAGATTTTCCAACTTGTGGGTAGGTAGAAGAACCTCCACCTATCATGTCACACCCTAACCATGATTTATTAATTATTTAACTATATATGGTTTAGATTTTGAGTTTTGAGTAGAACTAGTTTTAAATTTTAGATTTTGGGGCTCTCTAGTAGAGGTACACAGCTGGTGCATGGTATGACCAACTATGCCTCCAAATCATCCACGAATTCTAGTATTTTGAAAAATAAAATAAGATGAAAACAATGATATAAACTAAAAATAATTTTTTAATAGTAATAATAATTCTCATGTTAATATTAGAATTATTATATAGTTATTGTTTTAATTATATTGAATCCCTTAAGGGTTATTATCTTCCTCCCCTTACCATATTTACCAGCATCTCCTATCCCCCTCTCCCAGATCATTCATGACCCATCCCCACGTCTGGAAACATATGGTGCACCACATCACTTCAGGTGTACCACCACCCTCTAATGGCCACCTCCATGATTAATTTTTTGGGGTTTTTTTTGGTAAATATTAATGATTAGGGTTCTTTGGATCTTATCAAGGCCTGTTATAGCCACCTACATCAAGGGAAGTGATTTTTCCATGGTTTTTGGGTAAGGGTTTCTCAATTTATTCATTGTGGATGAATTTTAATTTAGGGGTTTTATGTTTTTTGAGTTCATGGAAATTTTTATAGACTTCATTGATTATTTTTTATGTGGTTTTGTGTTGCGGATGTTAGGAACACATATAGGTGCATTCATAGGGTAAGGCATATATATATATATATATAAATTTCCTCATTGTACATGTTACCTCATGGCATGGGGAATATGTTCATTGTAGAAAGGGGAATTTACATATATATTTCTAAATGCATGGGCATGTTGTTGTAATGTGTCAGTTTAGGTGATCTCCATCAAAGAGAGGAATGTCTGAGGTAGTTCCTCTTTTATTATTCCTTTAATATTAATCTCATGATTGATTTCTTATTCTAAATACATATTTAATATTTAAGCAATATACACAAGCAATTAAATTTTGTTTCAGTTTCTAGAAATTATTCTTACTTCATTTTGGAAAATGAAATATATTTTTAACTCTGATTTGGTCATATGTGGCATTTCTTGAAAATTTATTTTCTTTATTTTTTTGAATTGGTAATGAAAATTTCAAAATATGTTTGTATATTCATATTTTTAGTTATAAATTTGTAATGAAATGTTTTAGTTTCTCCAAAAAAACTCCAATGTGATTTCCAAAAATGGGTTTTGGTGTGTACCTTTTGTTAAATGGTGGTTTGAATATCATTGAAGAATTGTATCATTATAAGCACAGTTCAAGATTGTTTTTAAATGTATAGTACATTGGATGTTCAATTGAGATTTTGAATGATTTTGGAACTTATAATTGTTTGAGTGACTGTGTGTTCTAAATGAAAATTATTCCTTATAGATAATTAACCCCATTATTCAGCTTAAAGATGATTCATTAAAAGGAATGGCCCTATTGATGAATTCCCATTGTTTTATAAAATTAGGTTTTTTAATATATGAATTGTGATATGTTCTTAGTAAGGTGACATGTGTATTTTTTCTACGATGGAAAAAGTGGGGATGCACTCAAGGAGGGAGATCAGTCGTGAAAGGTTAAGTGTGGTTTTGAATTAAGTGAATGATTTATTCATGTATTTTAGTTTGATGAAAATTTTCCACCACTTGAAATAGAGTACATGGGAATCCTAGGGTAATTGGGTGGGTGGAATAGGACTAGTAACCCAGATGACTCGGAATTTATTCATCAAAATTTCTTCTAGTCGGACTGACGGTACAACTCTTACTAAACATGGATGATGATTTGAGACCACTAGGGTTATGGGGATTTCCCTTACTATTGAATCTTGCATGAAAATGTTGTTTTTCATGGTTTCTATACATGATTTCATTGAGTTCTGGGGTTCCTATAGACCTATTTTTGCAAGTTACTTATAGGGATCCACCATGGTGCTCACTTATAAAATGGAATTTGTGAAATTATTTCCATATGCATAGTTTCAAACTTGTTTCCCCCTTTTTAAAAATACATATTTTTAGTTTTAAACTATTTTTAATCATCTTATAATGAATATAGATGCTTCTAATGTATTTTTGTAAATGTGATAAAATAGAAATGTTTTTCATTGAAATGGATTGCCTAAATTTTTAAGAGTGGTAAATATTACTGGTATGTGGTTGTATTTTCAATATAGCATGATTTGGGTTTCATTTTAAAGGTAAATCTCTATGGTGTTGTTATTCCATGGAATTCATACTGAGCATCTTGGTGCTCACACATAATTAATAATTACAATTTCAGGTTCCCTTAATTTTGGATGGAGTAAGCGTGGTTCTATTATTGGTGGTGACCTATGACGTCATTGAAGGTATGTTTCATAGTGAAACTATATTTTATTTCCACTATTAGTGTTTATCTATTTTTTTATGTTTATGTTTATTTTATTTTGTTTTCTTTATGGCCCAAAATCAATATGAACTAGTTCACTTTGGTCCCCAACACTAGTTGACAACTAGTGGGGATCAAATATTCCCTTTAGGCCTTAGCATAGACTGATTCTGGTGATTAGGATTGATTTTACCTAGGATGGCTCATGAAAAAATGGTATTAGAGGAGCGCCTTGTAATATTGGGTGTTGGGTAGTTTAGAGATTATGACTGTTGGGATTCGATAAGTAGGTTTTGGAAGAATGTAATCAACCCTTTTTTGTCCCAAGTCTTGAGTTGCTTGGGGTGGTCCAGGATTTGAATTCATATTTTTCATGGTGTCTATAGATAAAGGATGAAAAATTATGTGAGACGGTGTTACATGATGAGATCTAATACAGTAGTAACCCATATACAACCTGAGTACATGGTTCAAGATACTTCTTATCATGGATTCCCTCTAATAGTATGGTCCGTGAAGCCATGTTTCTAGGATGTCATATTCACTAGTTCCTTATTTTATGATGTTTTGATGGAGTTATGTTTGGAATTAATTTTGGATATCATGATTGGACCTCAAAAATGAAAATATATTTTAGTTAAAGTGGTTTTCAAAAGGGAATTTGATTTTTGGAGTGGTAAAACGGTTTCAGGAATAAAAGTTGTTTTCTTTTAACGAAATGAATTGTTTCAATGGGAATGGTGGAATTTGATATGGAAAACATTTTGGGATTTTGGAAATACTTCTCTCAAGGTAAAATAAAAGTAATTTGTGAATTTTGAAATGCATTTCTTTAATGATAAGAGACATTTTTATATTGGCTGGGAATATTATCTTTACATTGAATGGTCTGTTTTGGAAATGAGATGTGTTTTGAATTTATCCTTTTTATTCCTATAATAAATCACACATTTAAAGGTATTAATTTTTGATTGAGTTAGAATATATATGTATATACACACATATATATGAGAATTCATGGAATACCAATGGTCGATATTTACGTTTTTTTTTGTTGAAAATGAAATGGGTTTCAGGAGGGGTATTATCAATGTTTTGAAATGTGAGTTGGAAATCATTAAGCATTTTCATTTCATGTATTCAATCCTTTTTTTGTGGGATTTTTGATTTGTAATGATGATAATGTGTTCAGAATGGTGATTCAAGTTAGAGTACTATTTTGTGATTGATGTGTGCAATTTTGATTTATGATGCGTTTTGATTCATCTTCGTTATTCTTGGATTTGAGTATGTATCCTATAAAAGTCCCTGAGGTTTCTTGTGAGTCACTTCTAGTTTTTTGTTCTACATAGACTCTTATTGGAGTTGTGTAATTAAAATACTTTCGGTTGTTGGTCGTGTTCTATGGTGATCGTGAACTATTGAAGGTAGTAGACTGGCTTGGTGAAATCATTGGTGTTTTATAGTTATTAGGAACTCCCAAATATATGAGAGGTCATGTCGGTTTCTATTCATTTGAAGGTTAAAATTTGGATTGGTGAAGGAGATAATCCAAGTTTCATTGCATGTTGGATATCTTAGAATGTGTTTAAGACCAAATTCATCTAATGATTTATTCCTAAGGAGGTGAAGATGATGAAAGTGGTAGAGATACTGAGTGTCTAGAAAGACAAAAAAATAGTGGATGTCTACATTGGGCACATCCAGGAGTTGGTTCCTTTTTCTACGAATATAATTTCATCGAATAAGTAATAGTTTTCCTTGTATGGGTCTCAGTAAAAGGTTAAAGGATTGATTACTTTTTTGGGATTTGGGAAGGCTCTATATCCAGTGAGGAGAGGGAATTGGAGGAACCTATTTCTGAAAATTATTCATATCAGTTCAATCATTTAATATTCAGGCCACTCTCTTATTTTCTTTTGGTGTGGTAAGTTTTAGAACATTATGTTTCATATCATCATCTTTCAAAGGATTTAAGTTGACATTGGTTATCGTTAAATGGATTGATATTTTCCAAACTAATGTGGTTAAGGTTATTGAGGACATTTAAAATGAGTGTTTCATTGATTTATTAAATTAATAAATCTATCTAGATAATGAATTAAGTGGTGGATCCAAAGTATTTCATGATTGTGGACTACACTTGAGTCTTCTTATTTTGTTGACCACCATATCTAGTTGAAAAATAGAAGAATATTTCATTATTAAGAGAAATAATGCAATGTTCATCATGGATGAATGGTTTGTTTGAAGGGTTTCTAAAAGTCACACCATTGAAAGAAATTATTTAGTTTGATATCATCAACTCCTTACTATAGGGAAACATATGCTTCAAGAAATGAGTGCTCTAGTCGTAGGTCTCAGAGTGAATCATTTCACAAAGTCAGGAATTCATTTTTCTATGGAGGACCTTGGTCTAGATTTTTTCTCCTATGCTATAATGGGGATGAGTTGAATTTCACTATTATTGCTTCCTCATTTTTAAAAGTTTTTTTTTGTAATAGGCTTAGAGGTCTTATTTTCTAGTAGGGTTATTTGTTCTTTGAATACCCTAATTTGGTTGTAAGGAGGAACACTGATCTCATATTCTACTAATTTCTATAGTTGATCCTCCTCATATGTAAACCTTTGATGGTTTCTCTTTGTGGCTACGATTCATGAGATGATTGTATCTCTATTATGGTTAAAACCTATTGTGACCTCTTTTTTAGGATGTGCTTGCTTTGGAGGTGCATGCATCTTGGGATGTAATGAATAGGGGTTTGGTTCACCATTCAGTTTTGGGTCTTTCATCAAATACCCCATCTGGTGGGGGTGGGATTATATGGAGAGTTAACGTGATAGTTTGTGTTGGATTTCCTCTATCAGTTTGTACTAGTGAGCCTAATGTGTTTGGTTCTTAACCGGAGATATGACCCACCATGGAATGTGTCACTCCTTCATTGAGAGTTTGTGTGTGTGGGATTTATAGATTATATTGGTGGTTTCCTCATTGGTTCATGATAGTAGTTCTAGAGTTAGCCCATGATGAGAGTCTCAATGTTGGTTGTATAGTCAGGTTCTTGTGGTGGGGAGAACCATCCTCATTTACTGATGTCTCTTCTCATCGTAGTTTTTCTTAGATCTGGTCAAGTGTGACTGGTGGAGTGAAAATTCACCCTGAGTTCTTGATTTAATTGGACTCATTCAATTTTGAACTCGAGAATGATTCATTATTTGGATGATTGGAGTTCTAGTATAAGGACCCTGCATTAAACATTACTTATTGTTGAATTAAATGAATAATTCACATAGAGGACCTTATCGGGTTTAGAGTTTTAGAGAATTAGGACACAACTATTACATCTCAAAGGTTACAAAGTAGACATATCTTCTCAGATTTATTTTTTTTCACAAAAATAAAAAAACTCTTGAACAAAAGATTCATGTCTAGTTCCTTGTTTTAGACAGCCTGACATTTCCTTGATCCCATCCTTGACCCTATTCAAATTTATGTCCTGTGAAAAACATTTTAGAAAAATGGGATGAGAATAAAAAACTCATTAAGGGTTATAACAATACAGAAAGAAAAAATTAGTCCATGTATACATATTAATCAATGAAATCATACTTTACTCATAAATCATATTCAATTTAACATACTTCATGAAATCATAAGATTTGAGAATAACTCATAGAAACCATAAGACCTAAAGGTAACTTGAGGCATTCATAACATTATTACATAGGGAGTAACCCTCATGATTACATTTGGAATACCCATCATAGTATATTCCCTAAATATCTTCAGATAAACCTTAACGTTTAACTCCTTCGTGTTACCCAATGAATTAGTGAGCTATATCGGGCTCACCCGCCCTTAGTTTATCACGAAACCACCCGTTCTCATAAACAATTCCCAAGAAACAAAACATAATCATAGCACATAACTTAAGCATAATGGAAAGATAAAATTCCCACATTGCAATATCAATATAACATTTTAAGATATTGAGATAATGAATCCATTAAAAAAACCGTTTTCAAAACCATTTAAAACATTCAATAAAGATATTTTTGAATCATTGTTTCCCATAACACCTTGAAGATTTTAACATTTTTAAACCATTAATATCCATATAAATAAATCTATAAAATCATTTTGAAAACATGGATATTAATGAGAAATATTTATAAGAATAAATCATTAAAACATTTAGAATGATATTTTAGTTAAAGGGTTTTTAACAAAATGAGAGACACTTGAATACAATAATGGATAGATAACATTTAATCAGAAATTTATAATATCATGGGAATAAAGGGATTCATGACATATTATTCCAAAGGACAGTATATACACCATATAAGAGTGAATTGGTTCATAACAACAATGAAGTCTCAATAGAATTGTAAAATGAGATGAAATCCCTTATAAAGAAGGTATCATTAAATTAATGATAAATAAATCTCATAATTATGTGCTACAAATATAAATACACCCAATATAAGTGGATATTAAGTGCAAAACAACCAGAGGCCATTCACACATATTCATAGAATGACATATTAAATAACTACAAGTTGAACCCAAAGAAATCGAAATTGGGTTAAAAGTCCCTTTGGTAAAATTCGACAGCCTAACGGCGTCACTTTAAAATTCATAAAATTAGTTGATGAGAGAGAAAACGGTATCTCATCACTTGGAAGTAAAATTTAAATCAATAAGGATATATTATAACATATTCTAACATAAACAGATGTAAATTAAAAGACATAACAAAATAAGTTTTTTAAAAAGAGGACGGTGAAAGGTTCTCGTTCCGATTTGGGCAACTTTCAAAACATACACCCCATGAAATAAGGTTCATAAAATGAAGATGTAAATACCCATAAATGAGAGTATATTATACAAATAGTAAAATAATGGGCAATACATACACCACACAAAAGGAAATAGTGGCCAATGTAGCATGAATATCACGGGAATAAAAAGTGAGATGAATATCCCCTTATGAAAATTCGGCAGCCTAACGATGCCACATAGAACTTATAAAAATGGATTGAAGATATCAATTAGGGTCTCTCATTATATGAACACAAAAAGTGCAGTAATTTTAATATACAATAAAATCCCACAACATAATAAAGAGGATCTTAAAAGAAGTGACATAAAAGAGAGTACTTAAAAAGGAAGAGAGACGTTGGATCCCTTACCTCAAGTCCGGCTTGTCTTGTAGTTTTCTTTATATTCCTGAATAATAAACATTTGTCAATTTATAATTTCTTAAGAAACTCATTTATGTTTTATTATTCAATTCATATCACATATTATAATTTTATAATAATTTGTTAATTATGTGAGTTCATATCAAATGTTTTTGTCGATGTTTGGTACATAAGTCAAAAAAATGAACTTGTTTGAAAAAAATAGTCCATGTAGTTATAAGTAAATCATCTCCAGAATAGTATTATAATTTAATTATCATATATATCTAGTACATATTCATTTTATACTATTTCATAACATTTGGAGATAAAAGGAAATGAAATTTACCGTTCATGGAGATGGTAGGCCGTACGTATGCATGAACGCTACTTCCATTTCTTTGTCATATTAATGGAATTAAAAATAATTGAGATATATATATATATTATAATTAAAGTATAATATATATGTTATATAGGTCACATATGTTCATTAATTTAATTCGTTATACATTCCATCTATTTCATGAATGAGTCATATCACTTGAGGGGGCGGTAGTCCGCACTTCCTCATATGAAATTATCGCATTTGCACAACATGTAAAGAATAAAGGTATGTTTTAAATATAAAATACAGAAGCATATATTAAACATAAATACCATATATATAATATATAAAATACAGTGACATCATAATGGCCACCTTTAAAAGTGTTAAAAGAATATTGAACAATCATTGTTTCGTGAGGCAGAAAATCACCAACCACAGAAACAGTATGTTCTTTAACCATTAGACGAAGGTGTGTGTAGGTGTAGCTCTAATTATTCTCATAAAAAATCCTAGTATATTTAAGATACTGGTGTTGTTACAAAATAAATAAATAAAAAGATTTTATGGGGTTGGAGAAGAAAAATAAAACATAAGAACACAAGAGAAGCCACTACCTTTAAATCGGGTAACTCTTTTTTGATTTGAGCTCAAAGGCTTCCTTGGAAAGACTTCTGCCCAATGTGAGGATTCTAGGAGTAAAATAGGTATTTGGAGAGACAAAATAAGAAGGTGTTGGCCAAGACAAAGGCTTGATAGGAGTGGGTATGGTGGTAGTGGTGGGGGACTTTTATAAGAGGAGAGGAGGGGCACTCTTGGAAAGTCTTAAAAGTAACATTATTATAAAATGCTTTTCAGATTTTAAGGTCCCACAATTATGTATTTTGAGGATAAGGTGATAAGAGTTCTAAATCCACCCATCCAATAGGATTTTGACAAGTTTAGGTCTTATATTTGACATTATCGTTTCATTTTATTTAAATCGTTAAATAATGAGGTAATCGTTGCATCATCATGGTGTCATAAATAATTTAATTTATTTAATGTCTAAAAATAAAAAAAAATCATTATTTAGGAAATATTTTTATATTTCTAATGAATATTTATAGTAAAAAATATGACCTTTATATCCCCATTTAAAAATTGTTTTAGTAAAACAACACATGTTTGTGACATTTTAATTTTAACTTTAAATAAAAAGTTATTAATTTCATTTTCCTACCAAAGTGGCTCCATGGGGTCCCCAAGTTGACCCATGGATTTTCTTGGTCATCCATGACACATCCAATAAGGGTAGTACATGTGTCAAGGTCATTTCATATTATTAAAACATTATTTTTACCTTAAATTACACAAATTACCTCTAATGGCGATTAAAAACGTAAAAGTTACTATTCACCAAAAAATTATTTTAATCCCATTGAACCACATTTTAAATCCTAATGGAAGCCATGTATTTTAGATTTTTTAAATTCAAAACACATAGGTGGTAAAATTTCATTTAAACGAAAAATCAGTTTTTTTAAGTACCACTTAGTGGTTTCACTATTCATCAAAAATTGATGTTTTTCATAAAAATACCAAAAATTAAAACTAAGCTATATTTGATATTACGAATTCATAAATGATGTCTATTTTAAAAAATTAAAAACATATAAGTTACATTAATTAATTTAATAATTAATTCCTGTTGTCAGAACAAATAGCGTGTTTTTATGAAATAATATATATCAAAAGATTGACACCAGTTTAAGTCCAATTTCAAAGTGAAATTAATTCTAATGAACACTATTGGATTAAATGGTAAAAATATATTCTAATTTAACTTTAAATCAAATTCAAAAGATAATATAATCATATAAATAAATTAGATTAAAAAGTGGTTTTCAATTAAAATACAACATTTTCACTATTCATTAAAAAATGAACTTTATCGGAAAAATACCAAAAATTTACACAAAGTAAATTTTAATGTCCCGATTCTAAAGAAGAATTTTATTTTGTCAAATATAACACATAAAATTGTAAAAAGCTAATTTAAAAGAGGTTCTCTATCAAAAGGCGGTTAAACGACCTTTTAAAGAATATTAGAATGTTTACGCTTAAAATTGGATTCATTTGCATTTTTAATCCTCTAACATTTATTGTAAAAAGAAAAAATATTTGACAAACATATATAATAATTTTGTAGTTAGTTCTGTTCATTCCCGTCATTACAACGGCTAGGTGTTAACTACCATTTCAAATAAAATTATTTTATTATTAGAGTTCAACGTAAGATTTCAAAGGAACTCATTGTTGCGTATTGGGTAAGCCATCGATCATATCATTCCTTTTATATTAATATTAACATTTTATTCAAAAATAGGGATAAATATAAAAATTTCGTATTCTTTATTTACCTAGGGTGTTACATCCTTACCCCCTTTTGGGAATTGCGTCCTCGCAATTTTAAAATTGGGCTTGGAAACAACATTGAAAGTCCATCATTGGAAAAAGAGTCGGTAAAACAATCACTTTAAAAGAAAGAAAGTGAAGTACATAGGTCACTTGAGTTAACCCATACATGGATTCCTTGTAGGAAAATATGGATATTGAGGAGAAAACAAAGGGTTATGTTCTGATGGAGAGTTATATTAAACATTTCTAGGAGAAAGTTAACCACAAGAAAATCACAAATTTGTGATGGGTTAAACGGTATTCGATTCCCCAGTAGGAAAAGTTAACATACAAAATTTTTGTTTTAAGTTAATTTTCATTGAGGAATTTATTTTTGAGCTTAATTAAATCATAATGAAACAAACTTACTTGTCGCGTAGACTTTAAAACTTTACTAGATTCCTTAATAAAACTCATATTTTCTCCAAAAGACGAGTATTTAGGAAGAATTGTTCGCATTAAGAGTACAATAATAAACGTCTTGAGAATCACCTAATCCACAAAAGAGAACTATATATTTACCATGTCTTTAGATCTCAACCAAAACCAGACAAAAAAATTTAGTACGAGATCAGATAATACCCAAAAATGATTTTTTTTACTAAACGAAAAACTACTCCTAATGTCCAAAATTTGTCAAACAAAACCCAAAGTTCAAAAAATACCATTCAATAAAAATCTATCCATATAATTCTTCAAAGTAAACCAAACTAAGACTGAAACCCAAATCTTTGATGGATTTAATCACATAGTCTCGTAAGATAAATATTAACATTTTTCTCCAAAATAACACCAGTTACTCTTACAGTCTCATACTAAAAAGTAATTAACATAATCACATATCATCTATGATAGGCTAATCATTTCCATTGTTAACCCAAATTCAACTTACTCTTAATTCATAAAATCATCTAACTAAAAAGAATCATTCAAACTAACCAGGGGCTTCACGTAGTCCAGTGGTAGGCGATAAATACCAGTTGCACTTTGGTTGTGGGTTCGATTTCATCAGCTTCGTCCGACTTGACGGGTTGTCACACGGTCTGTGTGTTGTCCTTTTTCCAAAACTATATAATTCTTAAAACATACCCCCAAAAAGAGATAAAATCTTCAAAAATATCCATAACATATTTTAACCACAATGGTTATCTAATAACTTCCATTTTGCAACCCAAAGTGTATTAACCAGTAATTGCCTCAAATTCAAGGATCATATAAACCCAAATGGTTCTTTATAACTATATCCACAAAAAAGGATAATCATTCCTTGAATAAAATTTTCTTATATCAAGCATCAGGGTTACTATAAAAAGTCTTCTAATGTAACCCCATCATCAAAAGAGACTTAATACATCTAAGAATTTCACCATCCTAAAATCTACCATTACTCTTGAATCCCTTATATGTTGACTTCTTACTCATTCAACATTATTCATGATCCATTATCCATTCCTTTTCAACTTATTCTGAAATGCTTCTTTCCTACAAACAAAATCATGAATCATATCCTAAGAATCCAATAATAGGAAAAAATATGTTATGAAATAATCCATACCTTTCATTGGTCATTGTCAGTTTCTTCATCCTCAATCGGAGTGGAATTAGGTATTGGTAGATGAATATTTGTACGATCATGGTGACCCCATTCCAAAAAACTTCTTCATAGGACATGTGTTTGCATAATGACCATACACACCAAATTTAAAAAATTCAATTGATCCTTCAGAAAGAACTTCTTTCCCTTTCATAGAGTCAACTAGATGATTCCTTTTTCCATGGCAGGTTCTTGCTATATGACCTTAATTTCCACATCTATAGCATTTTTCTATCCCTTTGAAACATTTTCCTATGTGTTTATTTCCACATATTTGACACATAGGTTTTTGAACATACTTACCTTTATGACTATTACCTGAACTTCCGTAGGGATTTGTTTCTCACATATACGATGCCTTATAACAATCACTAAGGTTCAGGTGGTCAATCATGACTCCAGATAGTTGGTTGAGGAGAACCACAAGAGTTCTCATTGCAGATCCTAGATCATTTAGTTGATCATTCATAAAACCATCACAGTTTTCTTCAAATCCACTGTTACTTTAGTGCCTCCTAGATCCAGCCATTTACTAAAACCAAAAAGGTCAGTGTGAGTATATCAGTAAAATCATCATATAATAAAGAGGAAGATAAACACCAAGATATACTTATCCAAGTTATCTCAAACTCATTCTAAATTTCAAAAAAATAATGACTCCATCTAATATACTAACCATTGTGGTTATACACAACTTTTCACTTTTCTTAAACAACACTCTAACCTCTAAAGTTATCCAAACTGATCTTTGATAACAACTACAAGGACCCGGACTTAAACATTACTTATTATTGAGTTAAATGAACAATTCACATAGAGGACCTTTTCTGGTTTAGAGTTTTAGAGAATTAGGACATAACTATTACATCTCAAAGGTTACAAAGTAGACACATCTACTCAGCTTCCATTTTTTCAGAAAAATAAAAAATCTCTCGAATAAAAGAGTCATGTCTAGTTCCTTGTTTTAGACATCCTGACATTTCCTTGATCCCATCCTTGACCCTATTCAACTTTATGTCCTGTGAAAACATTTAAAAAAATGTGGGATAAGCATAAAAAACTCAGTAAGAGTTATAACAATATGGAACGAAAACATTAGTCCATGTATACATAAGAATCAATGAAATCATACTTTACTCATAAAGCATAAGGAATTTAACATACCTCATGAAATCATAAGATTTACGAATAACTCATAGAAACCATAAGACATAAAGATAACATGAGGCATTCATAACATTCTTACATAGGGAGTATCACTCATGATTACGTTTGGAATACCCATCACAGTATATTCCCTAAATCTCTTTGGAGAAACCTTAACGTTTAACTCCATCGGTTTGCCCAATGCATTGGAGAGCTATATCGGGCTCACCCGCCCTTAGATTATCACGAAACCACCCATTTTCATAAACAATTCCCAAGAAACAAAACATTATCATAGAACATAACTTAAGAATAAAGGAAAGATAACATTCCCACATTTCAATAACAATATAACATTTTAAGATATTGAAATAAGGAATCCATTAAAAGAACCATTTTCAAAACTATTTAAAACATTCAATAAAGAGATTTTTGAATCAAAGTGTCCCATAACACCTTGAAGATTTTAACATTTTAAACAATTAATATTTTTAAAATAATTTTGAAAACGTGGATATTAATGAGAAATATTTATGATAATAAATCATTAAAACATTTAAAATGATATTTTAGTTAAAGGGTTTTTAACAAAATGAGAGACACTTGAATACAATAATTGAGGAATAACATTTAATCAGAACATTATAATATCATGAGAATAAAGGGATTCATGATATATTATTCCAAAGGACATTATATACACCATATAAGAGTGAATTGGTGCATAAAAACAATGAAGTCTCAATAGAATTGTAAAATGAGATGAAATCCCTTATAAAGAAGGTATCCTTAAATTAAGGATAAATCAATCTCATAATTATGTGTGACAAATATAAAAACACGCAATATAAGTGGATATTAAGTGTAAAAAAATGATAAGTCATTCACACATATTCATAGAATGACATATTCAATAACTACAAGTTGAACCCAAAGAAATTAATATTGGGTTAAAAGTCCATTTTGTAAATTCGACACCCTAACAACGTCACTTTAAAATTCATAAAATTATTTGATGAGAGAAAAAATGGTATCTCATCACTTGGACATAAAATTTACATCAATAAGGATATATAATAACATATCCCAACATAAACATATGTAAATTAAAAGACATAACAAAATAAGTCTTTTAAAAAGAGGAGGGTGAAAGGTTCCCGAACTGATTTGGGCAACATTCAAAACGTATACCCCATGAAATAAGGGTCATAAAATGAATATGTAAATACCCATAAATGAGAGTATATTATAAAAATATTAAAATAATGGTCAGTAAATACACCACACAAAAGGAAATAGTGGCCAATGTAGCATGAATCCCATGGGAATAAAAAGTGAGATGAAAATCCCCTTATGAAAATTCAGCAGCCTAACAGCGCCACATAAAACTTCTAAAAATGGATTAAAGATATCAATTAGGGTATCTAATCAAATGAACACAAAAATTACTATAAGTGAAATATATAATAACATCCCCCAACATAAGAAAGAGGAGCTTAAAAGAAGTGACATAAAAGAGAGTACTTAAAAAGAAAGAGAGAGGTTGGATCCCTTACCTCAAGTCCGACTTGTCTTGTTCGTTTCTTTATATTCCAGAATAATAACCTTTTTTAAATTTATAATTTCTTAAGGAAATATTTTATGGTTTATTAATCAATTAATATCACATATTATAATGTTATAATAATTAGTTAATTATGTGAGTTCATGTCAAATGTTTTTGTCGAAGTTTGGTACATGAGTCAAAAAAATGAACTTGTTTGAAAAAAATCGGCCACGTAGTTATAAGTACATCATCTCCAGAATATTATTAATGATTTAAATATCATATATATCCAGTACATATTCATTTTATACTATTTCATAACATTTGGAGATAAAAGGAAATGAAATGCACCGTTCATGGAGACGGTAGGCCGTACGTACGCATGAACGCTACTTCCATTTCTTTGTCATATTAATGGAATTAAAAATAATTGAGAGAGAGATATATATATATATATTAGAATTAAATTGTAATATATATGTTATATAGGTCACATATTTTCATTAATTCCATTCTTTATACATTCCATGTATTGCATGAACGAGTCATATCACTTGAGGGGGCGGTAGTCCGCACTTCCTCATATGAAATTATCGCATTTGCACAACATGTAAAGAATAAAGGTATGTTTTAAATATAAAATAAAGAAGTATATAGTAAACATAAATACCATATATATCATATATTTAATACAGTTACATAATAATGGCAACCTTTAAAGGTGTTAAAATAATATTGAACAATCATTGTTCCATGAGGTAGAAAATCGCCAACCACAGAAACAATATGTTCTTTAACCGTTAGACGAAGGTGTGTGTAGGTTTATCTCTAATACTTCTCATAAAAACATCCTAGTATATCTTAGATACTGGTGTTGTTACAAATTAAAGTAATAAAAAGAGTTTAGGGGGTTGGAGAAGCAAAATAAAACATAAGAACACAAGAGAAGACACTACCTTTAAATCGGGTAACTCTTTTTGATTTGAGCTCAAAGGCTCTCTTGGAAAGACTTATGCCAAAAGTGAGGATTTTAGGAGTAAGAGTGGGATGTGGAGAGACAAAATATGCATGGGTTGGCCGATCCAATGGCTTCTGATGTGTGGGTAAGGTGGTAGTGGTGGGGGCCTTTTATATGAGGAGAGGTGGGGTACTCTTGGAATGTCTTGAAAAGTAACATTATTAAAAAATGATTTTCAGATTTTAAAGGTACCAAAATTATATATTTCTAGGATTAGGTGATAATAGTTCAAAATCCACCCATAAAATAGGATTTTGACAAGTGTAGTTCTTAGATTTTACATTATCTTTTCATTTTATTTAAATCGTTAAATAATGAGGTAATCGCTGCATCATCATGGTGTCATAACTAATTTAATTTATTTAATGTATAAAAATTATACAAAAAAATATCATGATGTAGGAAATATTCTTAGATTTCTATTGAATATTTATAGTAAAAAATATGACTTTTATTACCCCATATAATAATTGTTTTAGTAAAACAACACATGTTTGTGACATTTTAATTTTAACATTAAATAAAAAGTTATTAATGTCATTTTCTTACCAAAGTGACTCCATGGGGTCCCCAAGTTGACCCATGGATTGTCTTGGTAGTCCATGAAACATCCAATAAGGTTAGTACATGTGTCAAGGTCATTTCATATTATTAAAACATTAGTTTTACCTTAAATTACACTAATTACCTCTAATCGCGATGAAAAACATAAAAGTTACTATTCACCAAAAAAAATTATTGTAATCCCATTTAACCACATTTTACTTCCTAATAGAAACCATGTATGTCAGATTTTTTAAATTCAAAACACAGAGGTGGTAAAATTTCATTTAAACGAAAAATCAGTTTTTTTTAAGTGCCACTTAGTGGTTTCACTATTCATCAAAAATTGAAGTTTTTGATAAAAATACCAAAAATTCACCCTAAGCTATATTTGATATTCTGAATTCAAAAATGATTTCTATTTTACAAAATTCAAAACATATATGTTACATTAATTAATTTAATAACTAATTCCCGCTGTCAGAACAAATAGCGTGTTTTTATGAAACAATATATATCAAAAGATTTACACTAGTTTAAGTCCAATTTTGAAGTGAAATTAATTCCAATGACCACTATTAGATTAAATGGTAAAAATATATTATAATTTCATTTTAAAACCAATTAAAAAAATAATATAATAATATAAATAAATTATATTAAAAAGTAGTTTTGAATTAAAATACAACATTTTTCACTATTCATTAAAAATGAACTTTATCGGAAAAATACCAAAACTTTACAGAAAGTAAATTTTGATGTCCCAATTATAAAGAAGAATTTTATTTTGTCAAATATAAAACAGAAAATTGTCAAAAACTAGATTTAAAATAGGTTCTCTATCAAAAGGTGGTTAATCGACCTTTTAAAGAATATTAGAATGTTTACGATTAAAATTGGATTCATTCGCATTTTTAATCCTTTAACAATTATTTTAAAAAGTAAAAATATTTGACAAACAAATATAATAATTTTTTAGTTAGTTCTGTTCATTCCCGTCATTACAATGACTAGGTGTTAACTACCATTTCAAATAAAATTATTTTATTATCAGAGTTCAACGTAAGATTTCAAAGGAACTCATTGTTGTGTATTGGGTAAGCCATCGATCATAGAATTCCCTTTAAATTAATATTAAAATTTTATTCACAAATAGGGATAAATATAAAAATTTCATATTCTTTATTTACCTGGGATGTTACATCCTTCCCCTCTTTTTGGAATTGCATCCTCGCAATTTTAAAATTGGGCTCGGAAACATCATTGAAAGTCCCACATCGGAACAAGAGTCAGTAAGAAAAACACTTTAAAAGAAAGAAAGAGAAGTACAGAGGTCACCGGAGTTAACCCATACTTGTATTCCATGTAGGAAAATATCGATATGGAGGAGAAAACAAAGGGCCATGTTCTGATGGAGAGTGATAGTAAACATGTCTAGGAGAAAGTTAACCACAAGAAAATCACAAACTTGTGATGGGTTAAACGGTATTTGATTCCCTAGTAGGAAAAGTAAATAGACAACATTTTTGTTTTAAGTTACTTTTCATTGAGGAATTTATATTTGAGCTTAACTAAATCATAGTGAAACATACTTACTTGTCATGTAGACTTTCAACTTTTACTAGATTCCTTAATCAAACTCATATTTTCTCCAAAAGACGGGTAATTAAGAAGACTTGTTCGCATTAAGAGTACTATAATAAACTTCTTGAGAATCACCTAATCCACAAAAGAGAACTATATATTTCCCATGTCTTTAGATCTCAACCAAAAACAAACCAAAAATTTTAGTACGAGATCAGATAATACCCAAAAAGGATATTTTTTTTACAAAAATAAAAACTACTCCTAATCTCCAAAATTTGTCGAACAAAACCCAAAGTTCAACAAAGACCATTAAATAAAAATCTATCCATAAAATTATTCAGAGTAAACCAAACTAATATTGAAACCCAAATCTCTAAAAATTTAATCACATAGTCTCCAAAGATAAATCTTAACATTTTTCTCCAAAATAACATCAGTTACTCTTACAGTCTCATACTGAAAAGTAATTAACATAATCACATATCCTCCATGATAGGCTAATCATTTCCATTGTTAACCAAAAATAAACTTACTCTTATTTCATAAAATCATCTAACTAAAAAGAATCATTCAAAATAACAAGGGGCTTCACGTAGTCCAGTGGTAGGCGATAAATACCAGTTGCACCTTGGTTATGGGTTCAATTCCCTCAGCTTCGTCCGACGCGACGGGTTGTCACACGGTCTGCGTGTTTTCCTTTTTCCAAAACTATATAATTCTTAAAACATCCCCTCAAAAAGAGATAAAATATTAAAAAATAACCATAAGATATTTTAACCACAAAGGTTATCTAATAACTTCCATTTTGCAACCCAACGTGTATTAACCAGTAATTGCCTCAAATTCAAGGATGATATAAACCCAAATGGTTCTTTATAACTATATCCACAAAAGAAAGGATAATTATTCCTTGAATAAAAATTTCTTATATCAACCATCAGGGTTACTATAAAAAGTCTTCTAATGTAACCCCATCATCAAATGAGACTTAATAAATCTAATAATTTCACCATCCTAAAATCTACCATAACTCTTGAATCCCTTATATGTTGACTTCTTACTCATTCAACATTCTTCATGATCCATTATCCATTCCTTTTCAACATATTATGAAATTATTCTTTCCTACAAACAAAATAATGAATCATATCCTAAGATTCCAATAATAGGAAAACATATGTTATGAAATAATCCATATCTTTCATTGGTCATTGTCAGTTTCATCATCCTCAATAGGAATGGCATTAGGTGTTGGTAGATGAATATTTGTACGATATTGGTGACCCCATTCCCGAAACTTCTTCGTAGGACATGTGTTTTCATAACGACCATACACACCACATTTAAAACATTCAATTGATCCTTCAGAAAGAACTTCTTTCCCTTTCCTATAGTCAACTAGATGATTCCTTTTTTCCATGGCAGGTTCTTGCTATATGACCTTCATTTCCACATCTATAGCATATTTCTATCCATTTGAAACATTTTCCTATTTGTTTCTTTCCACATATTTGAAACATAGGTTTTTGAACATACTTCCTTTATGATTATTACCTAAACTTCCATAGGGATTTGTTTCTCAGATATACGATGCCTTATAAAAATCACTACGGTTCAGGTGGTGAATCATGACTCCAGATAGTTGGTTGAGGATAACCGCAAGAGTTCTCATTGCAGCTCCCATATCATTCAGTTGTTCTTTCATAAAACCATCATAGTTTTCTTCAAATCCACTGTTACTTTGGTGCCTGCTAGATCCAGCCATTTACTAAAACCAAAAAGGTCAGTATGAGTATATCAGTAAAATCATCATATAATAAAGAGGAAGATAAACACCAAGTTATACTTATCCAAGTTATCTCAAACTCATTCTAAATTTCAAAAAAAAAACAATTACTCCGTCTAATATACTAACCATTGTGGTTATACACAACTTGTCACTTTTTCGTAAAAAACACTCTAACATCTAAAGTTATCTAAACCGACCTTTGATACCAACTATAAGGACCCAGCCTTAAACATTACTTATTATTGAATTAAATGAATAACAAACATAGAGGACCTTTTCGGGTTTAGAGTTTTAGAGAATTAGGACATAACTATTACATATAAAAGGTTACAATGTAGACACATCTACTCAGCTTTCATTTTTTTCACAAAAATAAAAATACTCTTGAACAAAAAATTCATGTCTAGTTCCTTGTTTTAGACAGCCTGACATTTCCTTGATCTCATCCTTGACCCTATTCAAATTTATATCCTGTGAAAAACATTTCAAAAAAACATGGGATGAGCATAAAAAGCATAGCAAGGGTTATAACAATACAGAAATAAAACATTAGTCCATGTATACATAAGAATCAATTAAATCATACTTTACTCATAAAGCATAAGCAATTTAACATACCTCGTGAAATCATAGTATTTATGAATAACTCATAGAAATAATAAGACATAAAGGTAACTTGAGGCATTCATAACATTCTTATGTAAGGAGTAACCCTCATGATTACTTTTGGAATACCCATAATATTATATTCCCTAAATCTCTTCGGATAAACCTTAATGTTTAACTCCTTCACGTTACCCAATGCATTGGAGAGCTATATCAGGGTCACCCGCCCTTAGTTTATCAGGGAACCACCGGTTTTCATAAACAATGCCCAAGAAACAAAACATAATCATAGCACATAACTTAAGCATAAAGGAAAGATAACATTCCCACATTTCAATAACAATATAACATTTTAAGATATTAAAATAATGAATCCATTAAAAAAACCATTTTCAAAACCATTTAAAATATTCAATAAAGAGATTTTTGAATCATAGTGTCCCATACCACCTTGAAGCTTTTAATATTTTAAACCATTAATATCCATATAAATAAATCCATAAAACCATTTTGAAAACATGGATATTAATGAGAAATATTTATAAGAATAAATCATTAAAACATTTAAAACGATATTTTAGTTAAAGGGTTTTTAACAAAATGAGAGACACTTGAATACAATAATTGAGGAATAACATTTAATAAGAACATTATAATATCATGAGAATAAAGGGATTCATGATATATTATTCCAAAGTATAGTATATACACCATATAAGATTGAATTGGTGCATAAAAACAATGAAGTCTCAATAGAATTGTAAAATGAGATGAAATCCCTTATAAAGAAGGTATCCTTAAATTAAGGATAAATCAATCTCATAATTATGTGTGACAAATATAAATACACCCAATATAAGTGGATATTAAGTGTAAAACAACCAGAGGTCATTCACAAATATTCATAGAATGACATATTCAATAACTACAAGTTGAACCCAATGAAATTGAAATTGGGTTAAATGTCCCTTTGGTAAATTCGACAGCCTAACGACGTCACTTTAAAATTCATAAAATTAGTTGATGAGAGAGAAAATGGTATATCATCACTTGGAAATAAAATTTAAATCATTAAGGATATAGAATAACATATCCCAACATAAACAGATGTAAATTTAAAGATATAACAAAATAAGTCTTTTAAAAACAGGAGGGTGAAAGGTTCCCGTACCGATTTGGGCAACTTTCAAAACAGAAACCCCATTAAATAATGGTCATACAATGAAGATGTAAATACCCATAAATGAGAGTATATTATTCAAATAGTAAAATAATGGGCAGTACATACACCGCACAAAAGGAAATAGTTTCCAATGTAGCATGAATCTCACGGGAATAAAAAGTGAGAAGAAAATCCCCTTATGAAAATTCGGCAGCCTAACAGAACCACATAAAACTTATAAAAATGGATTGAAGATATCAATTAGGGTATCTAATAATATGAAAATATAAAGTACAGTAAGTTGAAGATATAATAACATCCCCTAACATAAGAGAGAGGAGCTTAAAAGAAGTGACATAAAAGAGAGTACTTAAAAAGAAAGAGAGAGGTTGGATCCCTTACCTCAAATACGACTTGTCTTGTTCGTTTCTTTATATTCCTGGATAATAAACTTTTGTAAATTTATAATTTCTTAAGGACCTACTTTATGGTTTATTATTCAATTAATATCACATATTATAATGTTATAATAATTAGTTAATTATGTGAGTTCATATCAAATGTTTTTGTTGATGTTTGGAACATGAGTCAAAAAAATAAACTTGTTTGAAAAAAATCATCCGTGTAGTTATAAGTACATCATCTCCAGAATATTATTAATTATTTAAATATCATATATATCCAGTACATATTCATTTTATACTATTTCATAACATTTGGAGATAAAAGGAAATGAAATGCACCGTTCATGGAGACGGTAGGCCGTACATACTCGTGAACGTTACTTCCATTCCTTTGTCATATTAATGGAATTAAAAATAATTGAGAGATATATATATAAATTATAATTACAGTATAATATATATGTTCTATAGGTTACATATTTTCAATAATTTCATTCTTTATACATTCCATGTATTCCATGAATGAGTCATATCACTTGAGGGGGCGGTAGTCCACACTTCCTCATATGAAATTATCGCATTTTCACAACATGTAAATAATAAAGGTATGTTTTAAATATAAAATAAATAAGCATATATTAAGCATAAATTCCATATATATCATATATAAAATACAGTGAAATCATAATGGACACCTTTAAAAGTGTTAAAAGAATATTGAACAATCATTGTTTCGGGAGGCAGAAAATCGCCAACCATAGAAACTATATGTTCTTTAACCATTAGACGAAGGTGTGTGTAGGTGTAGCTCTAATAATTCTCATAAAAAATCATAGTATATTGAAGATACTTTTGTTGTTACAAAAGAAAGGAATAATAAGAGTTTAGGGGGTTGGAGAAGCAAAATAAAACATAAGAACACAAGAGAAGACACTACCATTAAATCGGGTAACTCTTTTTGATTTGAGCTCAAAGGCTTCCTTGGAAATAATTCTGCCCAAAGTGAGGCTTCTAGGAGTAAGAGAGGGATGTGGAGAGACAAAATAGGCAGGGTTTGGCCGAGAAAAAGGCTTGAAGGTTGTGGGTAAGGTGGTAGTGGTGGGGCCGTTTTATAAGAGGAGAGGAGGGGCACTCTTGGAAAGTCTTGAAAAGTAACATTATTATAAAATGATTTTCGGATTTTAAAGGTCCCGAAATTATATATTTAGAGGATGACGATATAAGAGTTTGAAATCCACCCATCCAATAGGATTTTGACTAGTGTAGGTCTTAGATTTTACATTATATTTTCATTTTATTTAAATCATTAAATAATGAGGTAATCGCTGCATCATCATGGTGTCATAAATAATTTAATTTATTTAATGTCTAAAAATTATAAAAGAAAATATCATGATGTAGGAAATATTTTTAGATTTTTAATTAATATTTATAGTAAAAAATATGACTTTTATAACCCCATGTAAAAATTGTTTTAGTAAAACAACACATGTTTG
This sequence comes from Viscum album, assembly GCA_963277665.1. Lineage (NCBI taxonomy): Eukaryota > Viridiplantae > Streptophyta > Magnoliopsida > Santalales > Viscaceae > Viscum > Viscum album. Next base: position 692,037,235 of record OY728164.1, read on the forward strand.
TGACATTTTAATTTTATCTTTAAATAAAAAGTTATTAATGTCATTTTCCTACCAAAGTGGCTCCATGGGGTCCCCAAGTAGACCCATTCATTGTCTTGGTCGGCCATGACACATCCAATAGGGGTAGTACATGTGTCAATGTCATTTAATATTATTAAAATATTCTTTTTACCATAAATTACACTAATTACCTCTAATCGCGATTAAAAACTGAAAAGTTACTATTCACCAAAAATTATTTTAATCTCATTGAACCACATTTTACGTCCTAATGGAAACCATGTTTGTCAGATTTTTGAAATTCAAAACACAGAAGTGGTAAAATTTTATTTAAATGAAAAATCAGTTTTTTTTAAGTACCAATTAGTGGTTTCACTATTCATCAAAAAATGATGTCTTTCATAAAAATACCAAAAATTCACCGTAAGATATATTTGATATTCCGAATTCAAAAATGATGTCTATTTTAAAAAAATCAATACATATAAGTGAAATTAATTAATTTAATAATTAATTCCCACTGTCAGAACAAATAGCGTGTTTTTATGAAACAATATATATCAAAAGATTGGCACTTGTTTAAATCCAATTTCAAAGTGAAATTAATTCCAATGACCACCATTGGACTAAATGGTAAAAATATATTCTAATGTCACTTTAAAACCAATTCAAAAGATAATATAATCATATAAATAAATTAGATTAAAAAGTGGTCTTGAATTAAAATACAACATTTTTCACTCTTCAATAAAAAATGAACTTTATCGGAAAAATACCAAAAAATTACACAATGTAATTTTTGATGTCCCAATTATAAAGAAAAATTTTTATTTTGTCAAATATAACACATAAAATTTTTAAAACTAGATTTAAAAGAGGTTCGCTATCAAAAGGTGGTTAATTGACCTTTTAAAGAATATTAGAATGTTTACGCTTAAAATTGGATTCATTCGCATTTTTAATCCTATAACATTTATTGTAAAAAGTAAAAATATTTGACAAAAATATATAATCATTTTGTAGTTAGTTATATTCATTCCCGTCATTACAATGGCTAGGTGTTAACTACCATTTCAAATAAAATTATTTTCTTATTAGAGTTCAACGTAAGATTTCAAAGGAACTGATTGTTGTGTATTGGGTATGCCATCGAGCATAGCATTCCCTTTAAATTAATATTAACATTTTATTCACAAATAGGGATAAATATAAAAATGTCATATTCTTTATTTACCTGGGGTGTTACATCTAGTGGCAGAATGTGTTTTTGTTGGGGTGAATTATCCCACATCAAAAATTATTTATTAATAATTTAATTATATCTTGTTTTTATTTTGAGTTTTGGCTCGATATGCTCTTGAATTTAAAATTTTGGGGGTCTCTAGTAGAGGTTCACGGCTATCACACAACTTTAACAACCATGCGGCCAAATAATATACACTTTGTAGGCTTTTGAAGAATAAAATAAGATGAAAAAATGAAATAAAATAAACATATTTTTGAATAGTAATAACAATGATGATTATATTGTTATTATTCTAATTATTATTATCATTACTTTTAGTTGTATTTTTATTATTAATTTATTATTATAATTTTATTGAAACCCTTTAGGGGTATCCTCTTCCTCCACCTTACCCCATTCATGCCTTATCCTTTATTTCTATCTCTACTCGCGCAACACCCCCGACTGAAGCCCCTCCCTCCTGCACGACCCTTGCCAACTGAGGCCCTCCGACAAGCCACCTCCCTCCCTTCGACGACCATTTTATCCACCAATTTGGTGTCTAATCTCCTATAGTGATCCTTTTATCGATTCCCCTTACCCTATTTAATTGTTTTATTTGATGTCCTGGGGTCCACACACCTTAGATGAACACTAAATCAATATTGGGGGTTTATTTGTTGAATATTGATGATTAGGGTTCTTTATTTCCTGTGAAGACCAGTTTTAGTCACCACCGTCAAGGGTAGTGGATTCATTATGGTTTTTGGGTATGTGTTTTTAAATTTCTTCATGTTTTCGTAATTTTAATTTAGGGGTTTTATGATTTTTGAGTTTTTGGAAATTTTTTAGAGCGCGTTGAGTCTTGTTGATGAGGTTTCGAGTTGCAGGTGTCATGAATACCAAAAAGTTCATGCATAGGGTAAGGAATATATATATATATATAAATTACCTATTTATGCATACTATCTCATGGATAACGGAATATGTGAAATGCATCTTGGTTTATTTACATATATTTGTATAAATGCATGTGCATTGTAGTGTAAAGTGTAGGTTCGAGTGATTGTAATCAAAGAGTGTCATGTATGAGGTAGTTCCCCTATTCCTAAACCTTTAATTTGATTCCCATGATGTCATGCTTGTTTTAAATACATGTTTCATATTTACGCGATGTATACAAGCTATGAATCTGGTTGTGGTTTCTTGAAATGATTATTACTTTGATTTGGAAAATGAAAGGTATTTCTAATGCCCATCTGGCCTTAAGTGACATTTCCTGAAATGTGATTATCAAAGTGTTTTTGAATTGGTAATGAATATTTCTAATGGTGTTTTCCTTTCCACCAGTATAGTTATAAATGTATAATGACATGTTTTGGATTTCACAATAAGATCCAATGTGATTTTCAAAAATGTGTTTTGGTGTGAACATGATGTTAAATGGGGTTTTGAATTTCATGGAAGATTTTTTTGTTTAATGTATGGGTTAATGATTGTTTTTAAATGTATTGTACATTGGACGTTCAATATATATTTTAAATGATTTTGGATCTAAAATTTGTTGGGTGATTATTTGTTCTAAAATGAAAATTATTCCTTGTAGATAATAATGCTGATTTGTCTCTTTAAGAATAATTTTTTTAAAGGGAAAAACCTTATTGATGCATGAAACTATTATATAAAATGATGTTGTTGAATGTATGAACTGTGATACATTCCTTGTAATGATACTTGTTTATTTTTTGTGATGGAAAAGGTGGTATGTACTCAAGGAGGGACATCTGTGGTGAGAGGGTGAGTGTGGTTTTGAATAAATTGATTGTGGATTTCATGTATGATTGTTTTATAAAAACTCACCACCAATTGAAATAATGAACATGGAAAGCATGTGGTATCAAGTTGGTAGACTAGGACTAGTATGCTAGATGATTTGGAAGAGTTACCTCCTGCTATTGTCTAAAAGGATTGATTCTATAACTCTAACTAGACATGGATGTTTATTGGAGACCACTAGGTTTACAAGGATGTCTAATACTATTATCTCGTGCATGAGAACGTTGTTTGTCATGGTTTCTACACCACATTTCACTGAGGTTTGAGGTTCCTAGGGACCCATTTGTGCTAGTTACCAATAGGTATTCACCGTGGTGGTCTCTTATAGAATGGTGTCTCTGAAGTGATTTCCATTTTAGTTTCATCAATCTTGTTCCCCCTTTTTTATAAAAATACATTTATTATATTTTAATCTATTTGACTTTCATTTTAAAATAACTAGGCATACTTCTAAACTATTTCAAAAATATGATAAAAATGGTAGTTTTTTCTTGGAAATAGATTCCCAAAATTTTTAATAGTGGTAAATAATATTCATAGGTGGTTTTGTTTTCAAACTGCCATGATTTGGGTTTATTTTTACATGTAAAATCATTGGGCATTGTTATTCTATGGAAGCCCTATTGAGAATCTCTCTACTCATTCCAACATTGACGTTTCCGTTCTAGGTTCACCTAGTTTTGGATTTATCTTAGAGAGAGCATGGTTCTATGTTTTGTGGTGACCAATGAAGTCATTGGAGGTATGTTTAGGTGTACAAATTTTTTTTTCCAGTTAGTGGTGTTTATCTGTTTTTTCAATTTTTGGTTATTTATTTGTCTTTTCTTTATGGGCCAAATCATTCCACACTATTTTACCTTGGTTCCCGAAAATATTTTCAAGCCCATGGGGATCTAGAAACACATCCAAGACATGTTTTAGACCGACTCAGTTGAATATTTCAGAGTGGATCAGGGTTGGTTTGTGACATGTCGGGCAGTAGATCATTCCACCAGAGTAGGATAAAGATGCATGTAGTCTTAGCGCACTCTGCAAGTTCCACCTACAGTGGCTACTGAGGATCCACATTGGGCCAAATCCTCAGGCTATAGAGGATTGTAATGATTTTGTTTCCCATATCTTCATCATTATTCATACCCTAACCTATTAGGTGGTTTCACAAGAATCAATCCTTTTCCATGGAGCAACTAGGTGCTGGTGGAATCTTGTTACATAGATTCATGACAAGTCAATATTCAAATGCTGCAAATTCAATCAGGTATTCTGTGAAGAGTAATGCCCCTATTGTATGCACTGAATTATAATTCGTAATCTGTTAGAGATATACTAGTATAGATTTATTGTGGTTAAGTACACATATTAGTTCAATGACCTTACCCAGTACTCACTTGATATTTATTTTTATGGATTCTTCTGATCATGGAAGTTTGAGAAGGGACTCTGTAGAGAGATCCATGCTAGTGTGCTTACCTTGTGAAGCACTGCCTATGTCAGGGTTTTTGAGTGAGCAATAGTGATATTTATATTTTTTTCAGAGGGATCCCAAATAGTTGGAGATGGTAGTGAGCATCACAGCCCCGAGTTTTCCACAACATCTTAGAGACGCCTGTCAGCTAGATCTCAACATATGATATTTTTATGATTAGAATAATTAACATTGTTGTAAAGAACTGGGATAATTTTGATCTATAGGTACTCCCAGTTAGGGTAAATGATATCCTTGTGATGGGTGATGCTACATAGCATGTGACTTATTGACCATACATGTGAAGAAGTATAGAAAGATATCTGACAGACCACCATGGTAAAGGTAGTGCCATGGTCAGGGATCTCCCTAGGGACCGAAGGGTGGTCCCTGGAGATGTGGATATTGCAAATGAAAATGAGGTGCTAAACATTGTGGATAAATTTACAAGATTCTTACAACATCACTTCTAGTGTTCTAGTCACTCATTCATATCTATACTCATGGCGTGAGATCTGGAGAACTTAGTTGAGGTGCTATCCCAGTAGCATCATCTTGAGGTTTCTATAGGGAACACTTCTACGGTATCTTTTTTTGTATCGGTAGTGCAATATATCACATTGTGAAGAGTGATTAATATAAGACCTATATGTACTCATAATGGGACCCTAGGATTTCATCCTATATATTGATTGGATTACCATAGTTTTATCCTTGACTGACTATCACCATTGACAAGTTAGATGGCTACACATTGATGGGATGAGATTATCCTTTTCTGGAGAAAGATGTCTCATGACTAGGAAAGATAGTTTTTTGATTGCATCCCATCACCCATTAGTTTAAAATTGAATCCCTTAGTACATAAGGCTCTTCAATATTCTAGATTGCTTTACTTGTGTTGTATTTTTTGGACATCTTCCCTAAATACATTCCAGTACAACCTCTGAGGAGGTACATAGTGTTTTTCATTGAGTAACATCTCTACACTACTCCAATATCTCTTACTGCAAATCTAATGCCCCCTTCCAAAAGTTTATATATGTTATTGTAGTTGGAAGACCATCAATATAAGGGTTTAGTTAAACCTAATGTCTCCCCCCTTGGCATCTCCAGTTTAGTTTATGAAAATGGTTGGTGGGAGTTTGTGGCATTTCTTGGATCATCATCACCAGAATTTGACAACGATAATTAAAAAGTAAAATTGATGAGGATTTATGACATATTTGTACATTTATGATTCAAAAAATTCTTTTCACAGATTTATATTTGGTACGTATATAACTATTTTAGGTTTCATGAGGCTGATATTCAAAATACGACATTCTCATGTCGCTATGAACACTATGAGTTCCTAGTGATGCCCTTTGGTTTGAAAAATTCACCCACCATGTTTAGGAATATGATGAACTGGGACTTCTAGAAAAACATAAACCAGTTTTTTTCCATATTAATTAGTGACAAACACATCTACACTATATTAGACGAAGAGCATACAAATTAAGTTTCCTTGGATCTTGATTTTATTTGAGAGAACCTTCTTTATAAGAAACTCTAAAAGATCCATTTCTGAATTCATGAGATTTATTTTCTAGGTAAATTCCATTTTAGAAAATGATTATCCATTGACTATGTGATGATTTATGTGGTTATTTCTTAGGAGACACACAAGATCATGTCATAGAAGTAAATCATTTTGTACTTGGTTGGGTACTATAGAAGAATTTTGGAAGACTTCACTATAATTTCAACCCCTTTCACCACCATAATGCAGAAAAGGATGTCGTTTACCTATACTAAGTAGTTCCAGAGGGATTTTTAGAATTTGAGGCAATGTATGATGACTAATCCTATATTAAAACTACCATATGATGACTTAGAGTACATATTTTATTGTGATGCCTCATGGAATGGGCATGATTTCATGTTGATGCAGCAACAAGTAGCTATCGTATACACATTGAGGTAGTTGATACCCCATGAAAAAAATACATAACTCATGAATTTGAGATAGCAGGAGTAGTCTTCCCAATATGGATGTGAAATAAAAAACTTCTGAGAGAGTTCATTGTGGTTTTCTTTGACCATTAGAGCCTTAAGTACATCTTCATATAAAGAGAATTGAACTAGAGATAGTTGTTCCGGATGAAGTTTCTACTAGACTATGACCTTGATATAGTTTATGCATTAGTTAAATGAAACATAGTAGAATATTATCTTAGAAGGATGTAAAAATCATTATCAGTGAGAGAATCTTAAGAGAAATTATCCTCGCTATAACTGGTCCAAGTGAAGAATGAGGTTGTAACTTTTCTACAGTTTTTGGTGTTGACCCCTCAGCTACTCGAGTATGTGAGATAGTACAATATGAAATACATTCACTGTGAAGATGTACATGACCAAATATCCATGTCTGATTCACTAGATAGATATTCTAATAGAGGGAATCAGGTTATCCTTTACCAGGTATGGACCATGCTTCCACTCATGATTTGGGAGGAGGCAATGCAAGGGTTTCACAATTCTATACTAGTTTTACATATTAGTGTTTGGAACATGTACTGATACCTTTAGTGGTAGTTTTTTGGGTCTGGTATGAGATGGAGTATTGCATAGTTCTTCACTCAATGCCACATCTGTCATAGGTTGAAGGCTGAAAACCACATTCTAGCAGGTTTATTTAATCCCACTGAGAACCTATAATGGAATTGGGATGGAATATCCATGTAATGTTTCACAGTTCATCCATATACAGTGAAGGGACATGATATCATCTAATTTAAAGTTCGTAGACTAAAAAATTTGGCACCCTTCCTTATTATTTGAAATCATAATTTCATTTAGAGTTTGGGGAAGTTGTACATATGGGAGATCATTCGCCTTCATGGGGTTCCTTCAATGATTTTCTCTGATCATGACACATAGATTACATCATGATTTTATAGAGTCTTGCATGATTCATTTGAGACACAAATGAAGATGATTGAAACCTTTCACCCCATTCCGATGGAAACAATTATCTCATTATCCAGGTGTTGGAGGATATTATGAGGTAATGGGTGCTAGGAATTTTCTGAATCTAGAAGAATCACTTGACATTGGTATATTTTTTTACAATAATAGAAACCACTTTATTATCTTCAAGACACCTTTTGGGGATTGTATGGGAGAACAAACAAGTTACTATTGTTTTGGATAGAGAGTAATGAGACATATAATGTGGGCCCAGAGATGGTTTATGTTATGACTAATAATGTATAGGTCACATATAATGGAATGAGGATGGATGAGAGTAGGAAGAATTCAAATATAGACCACTATTATAGGCCCTTGGTGAATGACTAGAGAGACCACATTTTCTAGAGGGTCTCCCCATGATGAAGATTTCAATTGTTCAGATAGGGAGAGAAGATATCCCCAAGGACCATTGGGCCATTTAAGATCATGAAGAGGGTTGGTGAGGTTTATTAAAACCATCACCTAGACTAACAGTTGAGGAAAATTCATGAAATATTCCACATGTTGAAACTAAGGTGATACGTTCAGGACCACTTTCACGTTAACGACTAGGGGGAGATAGAAATCAGGTATATAGAATTTTTTTGAAGAACTCATTGGTGATTAGAGATTGATAGGAGAATAACCTACATGTATGGTCCATTCCCTTTGTTCATGTGTTCTGGTAACATGAGAAAGTTCACAATAGTTCCTAAGAGTGGGAGAGTTAAATGTGATATCAGAATCCAAATATGTTTTCATAGTTTTTCATTTTAGTGATAATGTTCTTGAAGGATGGAATGTTGTAGAATTTTTGTTTTTTCCTTGTAAGACATTGAAATATTTCTTTACATATTTCCAAAGCTATGAACTATGTGGGATTGAAATTTAAAGGTCTGGGGTATACAAAATTAATTTTACAAAAAATATGAAATGCGTTATATTACACTTTCAAAAGTTATTAATGAAAATTTGATAACTCTTTAAAGGAATGTTTTTTTAGAAATAGGATATCATGGTTGAGTCTATAATGTAGTGTTCACCAAAGGAACATCATAAAATAGATTATCTTGGGGAAATTAGTTATCTTTCCCATTGGTAGTACATTTCATGGATGAATGAATGAATGAATTAATTCAAACTAATGATTTTTTTGTATAGATATATAATTATGGATAAATTCACTAGGTTATCCTCATATACATATGACCATTGAGGGATTATCTATCCTCTTTCCATATTTCAATCACCTCAAATAATGATGAAGATCTAGATCCGAGCAGATCAGGATGCAGTGAACACAATGTATTTCTTCAATCATTAGAACGTTCTTTCTTAAATGGATAATTATCCAATCTCTAAGTAGTAGTTTTCATTTTTATTTTTACCAGGTGTTTAATTAAATAGATTGAGTTGATCGATCCCTATCTTGTATCTGTTCCAATTGAAGGACAATTACATAAACCTATGTAACAATTAAATTTATTATTTTCTTAGTTTTGTAATACTGGGTATGCTCATTCTTGATAGATGGCCATGAATTCATGGAAAATGATACGTAAACATTCTTTCTTGTTCCTTTACCCCTAATTTTTTTGCGCTCTTCATTGGTTAGACCAATAAATATTGATTAGATGTTGTCATGAAGTACCGAGCTTGATTTGTCCCCTAGAACCATCACTGATTCATGAGATAGGGATAAATCGATGGATCATCAATAGGTCATGGATGGTTGCAGGTTGTGGATGATACATTTGATGAACTTTATTTGAATCATCAATGATAGAAATATCAGGGGTGCATGGGATGTCTAATGGAACTATGATGAATGACCTGATCAGATTTCTAGCAATTAGATAGACAGAATTGACGACCAATAAAAAGATACGTTGATTTCAGGAAAAACTAAGACATGTATTGTGGGGGTGGATATATATACCATGTGGTTAGAAAACCTAATATTATATGAAAACCCTAGGAACCTATTGAATACTTCTATTTACACATGTTGTGTATCCCCTTGGCTATGACAGTTAGGTTTTTGGGATATTATAAGAATGAAATGTTGTATAATCCTCCCACACTCAGGGTAACACCTTATCTGTGTGGACAAGCCATGTGGTGGAGCACACAACGTCATATACATGGAAACATAGTCAAATAACCAAACATGGGGTAATGTACATGGAAACATGATCATGTACACAAACACATGGTCAAGTACATAAAGATGGTAAAACGGACATGGCTTGGTCCCAGATAGTTCGGACATGCTATGTAGTCCACCTACACAGCTTATAAATATACATGGATTGGGAGAAATGTGTTGGATAAAGAGACATCCAAAAAGTGGAGTATGACCACACACAGTGTGGCTCCCCTCACACACCATGTTCATATCGGTTCATGTTGATGAAACATTAAGGTTTCATATCTCATTAATTTTGACATGGATTTTGGCCTACAAGTAGCATATCATGAGTGTTTTTTCATGTAGATCACAATGGTTCCATCTATTGTGTATTTTGGAATATGATTTAGTTTTTTCAGGCATGAACATTAGGTAGGTGATGCATGATGAAAACATTGATCACAAATGATCACTAGAGGCTTCCCCAATGGAACCTCATGGTGGGCTGGGAATGGGACCATGGTGACTTTTCTAATGGAACCCTGTTTTTGAGATGTGTCTGGGTCCCATACTAAATCATATAATGGAATCCCCCCACATATAACATGGAATGGTTCCTCTATAGTCATATGATTAGAACCCTCCATCTAGGGTGTGCATGGGTCCTCGATGACTAGAGTGGAACCCTCATGTCAGTAAATGACAGTGGTCATTTACAGACATATAGAGTGTAACCCAGTAGCATGGTTAGGCATGAAACCTCTAAAAATTCCCAATTGGAACTCTTTAATTGAGTTTTTCATGCATCCTCAACAAAATCATGAGTGGAAAGGTCTAGTAGAGCTGAATTTGGGACCTTAATGACTTCTAGAGTGGAACCCTCCAGCTAGTCTGGTCACAGGACCTCAACCATCATAGTGGGACCCTCTTACTAAGTGGGTCATGGGTCCTCCATCAACCATAATATTATAAATCTCCTATCATACATGATAATGGGTACTCTACCTATATATTATGGATAATTTATTGTGAATCACAATAATGAGGTGTGTCTTGACATTGATTGTTACTTCTAAGAAGAAAAATTATATTTGCGCATCATTGGTAGAATTTTTAAATAGTTAGAGAAACTTATTCTAGGGTTGAGCTATGATATGGAGATCCACATTCTCTCTCGTTTCATTTTCTTTTGAATTAGTTTATATATATATATACACATATATGTCCATACCTATGAAATTGGTCAATAACTTTCTATGAGATATAAAGTTGTGTGTGGTATTCCAATTGATTTCTATGTTTAGATTCTCATGGATAGACTAGGTTACTATTATGCTAATGCTTGAAAATAGTCAATGTCTAGTTCATCTACACACCGTGTTGAGAACCATGTGCTTTGATGATGTTACTCTTTCTCTTATTTGGGTTGAGCATCATCTTATGTACTATAACTGTCTTTCTATTCCAATTAAATCTTTTGTTTCCCCCACATCATCTTTTGAGGTATCCTACTGGGTATGTATATATTCACCCCTACATGGGGTATTTTCTATAGATTTCAAATCATATTTATATGATTGATAGTTCATCAGATACATTAATGGATATTAGGTAAACTGGGTGTTGTGGATATACTTCTAGTTGGGCATGTATTTTGTACCTTTACTTTTCAGTTCACATGATTGTACACTTGTACACCCTAGAAGTCATTCATTCATGGTTTACTTTTTAGACATTACATATTTTTATTTCTATTCCTATGAACATATTCATTAATATGGTTGGGTGTGTGAAAACATGTATATAAGAAAAGGCCTCCAATTTAGGATATGCCTTTAATATCTTGTTTTCACCCATAGCCTATAGAGGTGGTCTTGGCGTAGTTGAACTTGAGCCTCTGTTAGGGTCATGTCCTGAAAAATATAACAAATATAATTGTTCATCACAATAAAATACCCAAGGAAATTATTAGAAAATACTAGTATTGTCTATAAAATGATAATAATAGATTCTATTAATTAAAAAGGTCAATTTATAAAATGTATAGTTTTTATTATTACATTAATTTTTAAACAATTATGTGTCCATAATATTATTCCATATCAATTTATAATTTTAAAAATGTTAAAATATTTGTTTATATATTATAATATTATCATAATAATAATTTCAATAAATGTGTTTTAATATATTAACACTTTATGTAGTTATTTATAAATTAAAAAAACCTTATATAATAATAAATCAGATTAATTATTTATCCTTTAAAAATAATAAATTTTATTCAATTACTGCCTTTTTCTATTCATGTGGTTTTATTCCTCATATAAATTTAATTTATAAATTTCATCTAATAATTTGAAAATGGATTTCTTATAGTGTTGTGTATAGATAAAAATAATATTTATTTAAGGAAAATGTGATGGATGAAATGACCCAAAGACCTTAGTTTTTATATTCATTTCTGTATAGTCATCTACTGTATTTGTTTAAGAGGGAACAATTACATGACTTGGATGGAAAGAGGCTTAAATCCAAAGAAAAATTGATGATTGGACTAGTAGAAGAAGACCTTCATAATATATTGAATCATGAAAACATGTGAATTGCGCCTCCATACTCCCTCTATAGGTATGCATTGTCTACCTCACCTTGTGTTTTTATTGGCCTATAGTGGACTTATTATATTTCATGGGATAATGGAATGTATATAAAATACCCCCTTCATTATTTGGATGAATTAGACCCACATGGTGTTTTCATCTATTAGGATCCATTAATGTATTGTTTCTTTAATAATACAAGACCTACTTTGCTTCATACTCAATTAGTCCATTTAGCGAAAATGCCAGAATATTTTTTGACTAGTAGGCCCTATGGGCAAAGGGACCAAATGTCTACAACATTGGCTATTTTTTGGCATAATGTCCCAATTTAGGGGAATAGTACTACTGCTACACAAACTTCTACATTAACTACAATTTTAACGCAATGAGTTATTCTCTTATTTAAACCATGGTCTATTATATGTAGGAGTATGGGGTTTAACAATCGAGTAGAATCCCTATATTTATTTAAGGTAAATACATTGTGAAATCTGGGGTCATTCTATTACCCCATTAAATAAATTACATCTCCCAATTTTTTAGTTCATAATAATGAAAATATTTACAGGTATCCAAAAGATAGAAAAAACTCAGGTTATAAGTTCAATAAAGAGATCACCCTAAAAAATATAATAAATATTTTATTTTTTCACAAAAATGCCTTACCCCATATATTGTGTTTTTCTCCAACCATTTCATCTATAATTATGTAATCATTTGGTTTTGGGACTCACACAATACATTTTATATATAAATGGATTTCAAAATCATCCTTTCACTGATAGACTATAATAGATTAATATGAAATTAAAATTTCATATTATAAATAGTTATTAATTTATGTAGAATAAACCAATCTATAACATTAAATTCATATAGAAAATTATTTTCACTAGGTAATTTCCAATAAAATTCAACATGGGATAAAATAGTCATATAACTAGAGTATTTCTTTAATAGTTGAATCATTATAATGACAATGAAATATTCTTGAAACCATTATAGTCTTACTACTATGGTTATAAAAGATTCCAATTCCCATAAATAGGACATAGAGGGTGATTCCAACTTTTACACATTGATTTCATGGCTGAAATTCTATAGTAGATTTGTTAACATTATTTATGAGTCGATAGATGCCTATTACACTTGACAGTATATATCATACTAATTAACTATCATAATAACTAGAATACTTGAATTTGAATTATTGATATGTGGATGGTTTATTTTTTGGGCTTTTTACCATAATATATATTGTATGACCATAGTATATCTCTTTAACAATCAGAATATGGATGACCAATCCTTCTATAGTTGAAACATTTTATTCATCCTTTGAGACATTCCCTTGGGGTTTATTCTAAATATTTTTACATTTTGAAAGTTGAATCCACATCACTGCAACATATGTACAATTTGATTCTCTACAGAACTCAATTTTAAGAATATATAGTGTGTTTGGGAATTCAAATAAGCATACCGTGTTACTATTAATTAATGATATATAGTTTGCCAAAATTAAAATTTTTCTCATTTGATATCTTATCTAATTAGATTATTACTAGGGAATTGATTTCCATTTCACCTATTGTTAACTCACTTCGTTTGAGACAAAATCATTAACTTTAAAAAATGTAAATTTTATTAAGTATACATAAATTAATGAACTTACATATAATGAAACTATAAACATATAATAAGGATTTCATAAATAATTTTTATATTTTTTCCTATAAATATTTAGGTTTTAATCTATGTTATTAAATGATATATTTAAAATTGAACTTATTATATATTAAAATACATCAAAATAATTTATAAAAATAATAAGAGATAACCAAATAATTTCCCGCAATTGTATAAAACATGATGTATAGTTAGGAATGTTTTCCACACACCTAGTGATGATCAAGTTAATATCCAAAAAACCTTTTTATGGATAATACCCCAAAATACATCTATTCTTGATCCTACATCCACTATATAATCCATTAAAGGATTTTATTTCATTGAAAACCACAATCAATAATAAAAAATTTCACGATGTTGCCTTATACTTAGAGTTATCCCTTAGATTTATCCCTTGGAATTCCACTAAATTTTCCCACACCAATCCCCAAATAACTAAAATAATAATAAAAAATAATAAAACAACATATCAAAAAAATAAAAGGTGAATAATTCTTAAAATAACATAAATATTAAATTAGAATCAATTTTAAATAATATATCTCATAAATATTTTCACAATCCAAAGAATGAATGATTTAGTTTTATAGAGATTCTATACTTAAACATATAGATTTTTAAATCTTGTAAAAATTACTCTATAATTATGATATTATAGAAAATTTCATAGAATTATCACATGATATAATCATTTTCAGAAACTAGGGAATGGAAACATATTAATGTGGTGAGTACATATGCTCTGTATGGTAAAAGCATATCGAATTATATCAGACCACAAACTTCATAGAGATAATAAAGAAGTGGGTAAATATCATATTAAAATATTATAAAACCATATATTATAGTAATATATATATATATAGAAATATAATATCAATAAGTGATATTTAAGGAAGCATAAGAGTTGGTAAATTGATCAAAATATATATCTATAATGATAATAGTGGGGAGCATAACATAATAGTGTCAAATACATTAAAAATAATAGATAACATGAAAATTATAAATATTATCATAAAGGAAAATATTATTTTAAATGTGACATAATGTGATAAAGAACATCTATTTTTTTTTAAATTCATAATCATAAGGAACAATTCTGAGAAAACTCATTATTCTCATTTTTAAGTGAACAAACTCACTATGTCTATGCCTGATAGCTTGATAAAACATGATATACCCATCATTTTTTGAAAAAAATCATTATGTCCATATTTGAATACCTCATAATATATAAAATTATGGAAAGTAATTTGATGGTGATATAAGATCTCACCTAGAATTATACACTCATGTTTGTGCCATATAGAATCAATCAAAATCATATCAAAAAACCCCATGAAAAAAGTATGAATTTCTTATATAACTAAATAACATCCCATAACAAAAGAATAAGAAATAATAGAATATAAAAATATCATTTTAAAAAATATATAAATTTATAATAAAATATATAGAGTTATCCAACATAACTTCATGAGAGATAATCCTTGGAGTAATTATAGTAGTGATACCACACAATTTTTAACAAACCCTTGTAAAAATTATTATAAAGGGTTAAATGAAATATTATTTTATTTAATATGTTTAAGAAGATTAATATTCAAAAAAATATTATAAAATTTTCCAACTAAATAATCACTAAAAAATGGTAAATCCAAAGTAGAAAATAATAAAAATATATGCCTTTATATTGTATTTTATGTTGTTTTAAAGAAAACCATCATTAGAGAAATTTTTATAGAAATTCATATCCTAAAATATGTTCTATAACATGTTTAAAATATAATAAGTAATAATAGTTGGTTTTTATTAAAAAAACTTTCAATATGAAAAAACAAAGACATTTGATAACATATTCAAGGGTAAGAATGCGATTTATTCATTCCAATGATATATATATATCTATATATTGGCATATTTTTACCATAAAATTATTTTATGATGATGATGATTAATTTAACCATAAAACAAGATTAAAGAACACCTAAAATAGTTTAATTGAAAAATCAAATAAATCTCAGAAATTATATTCTTATAATAAACACTATGATCAAATAAATTTGAAATTGATTCAATAAGACCATTATGGTTTTGGAATAGTATGAATCAAAGGATATTGAGATAAAAGAAATGAAATAATAATTCAAATATCATTTAATTGAATATTTGTTTTTTGGGTGACATAGGATATGTAATACAACATATAAATGAAATGATGGCACACAATATCAAATATGTCCCATGGAGTTGAAAATGAGAAAGATAAAACATTAACATAGATTTATAATTAGTTTATCACAATATAAACACCTTATAAAAAACATAACTATTTTAATTGAATGATTCATAACCATATTTATATATATAAAATTTTATTAACCTCATTCATAATTATTCTTGACATGTATTGTTGTTTGTTATTATTTGTTTCTAATATCAAGTTCCATAAATATAGATTATTTTGATCTAGTTTCATAATAGTGATGTTGTTAATCATTCTAATGGTAATTTTCGTCATTATTATATATTAAAATGTACACGAATTTATTGAAAATAATTATTTTCAATGTTACAATTTTATTCAATTAGCGTATTGGCTATGATTCCTCAAGAGGACATTGATGGTGAGCATGTTTCTATCATTTTTAATGAATAGGCATTGAAAAATTAATTAAAAAGATAAATATTGAATGTAAGATTCTAGAAAATAACCTTATATAAATAATTATAACATATAAAATGATTAATTATGTGTTTTAGTCATTAATTAAATTATTTTTTAGCATTGTTCATGTAGGTTGTTTAACCGACCAAAACATCAATTTACCATAATTAGTGGATGATTATTATTTTAAAAGTGTATCATATTGGAGTAATATAATCAATAAATACAAATAATGATATTATTTGGATACTTTTAAGATTTTAATAATAATTTTATGATGTTTTAATAAACAATAAACGGAATTGAATTTTAAAAAATATGTGTTACATCGTAGGGGTTGTATAACACACAACACATAATTAATGATTTTATTTTATGAATAATTATATGGAAATAGATTGGTTAATAATTATTATCTTTATAAAAAAATTTATTTATTTTTATAATTTATATATCAATTTCACATTTATAATTAGATATGATAGGTGTTGGAGATAAAATGAAAATTAGCTCTTTGCGGGGCCTATAATCTGGATAACACAAGAATGATAGTTTCATATGTCAAAAAAGAAATGGGGGAATGAGGTTTATAGTTACTATCATATAATTAATAAATTAATTATAAAAAAATAACTCTTATTTTTTATAAATACAAAATTATGTTTTAAATTGTAAGGAAGATTGAAAAATGACTGGAAAAAATAAATCAAATTAATGAATTGGGTTTTCCATTGTAATACATCTTGGAAATATATCTCTTAATTCAATTTATTGTTACCATATGCTAGTAGAAAATAAATCGGATAATAATGTAATAAATAAATGGAAATATTTATTTTGGAATCCTAAATCTTTGACTTTTCTTGTTGGGGTGGTGATACACCCCTTTTATAAGTTGATTGGATGATATATTTGTATATATTTCAACCAAATATATACATTGAATATTTTTCACATGTAAAAATCTAAAAATTAGATAATAATTGAGTGGATGATGAAATAAATACTACATTTCTTTATAAAATCATTATAAAATAAGATTTAAACATTTTTTTATATCGCAAATCATATTATTTTAACTTTTTCCATTTTTTGTTTTATGAGAGTATATCATTTTTACATATATATTTCAATTTAAAAAAAAGTGACCATATTAATTAATTTTAACCAAATAATTAATATCATTAAATCACAATTACCAAATAAGTTTTTTATAGAATAAATATATTTTAAAATTAGCGTAAGTAAAAGTTCAAACCTCATTTTCAAAAAGTGTATTGTTAAGTTAAATTTATGTGCAGAATAAAATTATCAAGGCATATTATTTCCATGATGAAAATTGGTTTAGGAAAAAAAATAATAGTTATGTTGATTTAATATAATTCCAAAAACAATCTTACTATAATAATTTTTTTGAATAAAAGAAAAATAATAAATAGTTATTATTGTAAAACACTACATATATCCTTAAATTTTGAATTCATAATTCAATAAAGTAAACCATGTTGTTTTAAAATTTATTATTATAATTATTAAATACCATAATAAAAAATAAAAATATTTATAAAATTATAATTAATTATTATTATTATTATATATATAATTTAATGATTTGGTACAAACTGTTTTATTCACTATTTACCAAAATTATACTATTTAAGAAAAATGCAAAAAATTCATCATATGATAATATTGATTTGTTGAGTCAAAAAATGAAGTTAATTTATTTAAAATTAAAATTCTATAATTTAGTAATTTATCATATAAATTAAGATCTATAATATTAAATAAACTTATTTTTTTGAAAATATCTTTCTTGGATAGTTAGTGTTTATGACATAATATCATTAAATTTATAATTCATATAATGTTTATACATTACTTCATTTATTGTAATAATTTCATCATCATAATTTAAAATAAGTTGATTTAATTTATTAAATCATCAAATAGATTTTTGAAAAAAAAATTCTTTTTTAAATTGTAAATCATATTAATTTTTTATCCTTTAAATGTCATAAATTTAAAATAAATAAAATCATAAAAAATTATAGGTTTTATTATTTTCAAAATTTTCAATAAAAATTTTCATTTAATATTTTGTGGCCCATTTCAATTTGGAGTTGTATGTATATAAATTTATTATTTATTGAAGTAAAATAATAGTATAATATCAGTTCATTTTAGTCAGTGTTTTCTAAATCATTATCATTTTTGTATATTTAAATAAAATGATATTTCTAGTTTTTTAACTCTTGAGTAGGAATCATAGTGGGATAAATTATAATTATAGATTATATTAAAAGGATACGATAATAAATGATAAAAAATAATGCTTTTTAATGAATGGGCACAATGATAGGAAATATTTGGATTATTATAGAAGACTAAAAAAGAATAGATTATATAAAATTTTAATGGCTGGATTTATATAAAACAATTATATAAAGGATCACAACCTATAGAATGAAATTTTAACTGACTTGGAGATTATATATGAAAATAGATACCAATTTTCAATCATTCAATTATAATCAAACTACACTAGATTCCCTTATAGACATACCACATATTATACATATCTTCATTACCAAGGGAATGTGAAACATAAGAAAAGGGTGAGATCAAATACTCAGTAATAGAAAAATTGTTACCATTTTTACAAGGGTTATATGAAGTAAATGTTAGAAAACATAGGTAGGGGATAAATATCACATTTATGAGAACATGAAACATAATAATTCTCAACAAGTCGTGATATAAGGACTTATAATATCAAATGAAAAAACATATACCATGGAAATAGTGTTTGAATTCAATAGAAAATATACTTGATTCATGGAGTATAATTATATGAATAAGATTATGAAAAAAGTATATACTAGGAACATAAGCATATTAAGCACATTTATAGTATACCGGTCATGAAATTCTTCACTTAATAGTCATGGGATAACCAAATTCTTCATTGAATTAATATAAAACACCCATGTACCATTGGGTTTGGTATATAAACTAATGTATAAACTCTTTTGGTTGAATAAATATTCCAATATACCCCTTGTCTTGTTATATATCCTCTATTATATCCAATGTATTGGGATAAATCCCATATGTTTACCCTTTTTCTAACTATAAATCATTCTATGTACGCTTTTGAGTTCACGAGATAGAAACTTAAACCAAAGAATTGGAGGGAGATATAGGAAAATATCCATCAACATCTATACATATGTGTCTGAAATTATATAAATCTTTTTAATATCATAAATATCATAAGGACTAATAATGGGGTTCATATACTTTTCTACTGAGATCATATACATAAAAAACTAATAAATCTTTTATTAATCATAAAATGATATACCCATGAAAAATAAACAACTATAAAATGATATTATATTTTTTTCTAGATGTATAACTCACAATAAATATAATTGATCATATGGTATCTAGACCGTATAGATAAATGGTATGGAGTTTAGTCAATAATTCCCCTAATCAATTGATTTACAGGTATCTAAGAACACCCTTCAATCAATGGGAATAAAAAATATGATATTAATATAAAAAAGTCATCATATGAAAAAAAGAGTGACCTTATAAACCAAAGAATATAAGGAATGAAAAAGTGATTTTTTATTATTTATCTTATGGAAATATACATTTTCAAAATTTTCAAAACATAGGTATATATTTTAGAATAGTTGGAGATTCATTTTAGAGAAATTATAAAATTTTATTTTTAAAATGATGTTGAAAATTACCCATTCCCAATTAAAACCCTTTTAAATAATACCCATAATATAATGGAAAAGTAATTTTTTTTAAAACATAGAAATGAATTTCAAAAATGATAAAAAATCCATTCGTATTATTTTTTTTATTTTTATAAAACAGTTCCCTATGAAAAAATCAATATATTATTTTTAAAATTACAATATAATATTCTATGAATGAAAAAATTTAAGATATATGAAAAAATTACTATATGAAAATATTCAAAAATGCAGTCATGATAATGAAATAAATGTTATATATATATATATATATATAATTTTTTAGAAGATAAATTATTTTATTTTGAAATAAAAAACTATACTAATATTTATAAATTTATTTTTAGAAAATACCAACACATGAAATGATTATAGATCTTCCAATTGTAAAAAATATAAATATCAAACCGATATCACCAAGGATATATAGTGGAAAATAAAAAATATTGGGATATTAAAAAAATATACTACTGAAATTCCCCATATGGTTTATCACATATAAGATATCTAAATTATAAAATAATAATACATAATGAAACCTTATTTCATGAGTAAGATTTAAATCAATACCCCTATAATGATAAAATAGATGAAATTAAGCATAAAATATCAATAATGATGAATGGATCATGATAAAAAATATTAAAGGGGTTTAGAAAAACCACTAAAAATAAAAAATATTGAATAATAAAAAATATTTCTTTAGGGGTTAATATTCTAGATAATAAACCCTTACCAATAATTCCTATTTTGTTGATCACACCATAACTTTATTATAAATATTGGCTTTCCCTTGAACGAATCCCTGGAAAATAGGTCATAAGATACATATTTTGACGATATGCTCAAGGAAAATAAATTAGGTTATTAATTAATATAAATATATATATATTTAGGTGGAAACTAAATTATTTTACTAGTAATGAAGGGGTGGTGGGAGTCCCATTTTATAAGTTGTGAGAATTATATTTGATTAATTATTTCTTATTTATATAACAAGATAAAATTTTCAAAAAGTAATGTAACTTCAAAAATGTGAAATAATATAATAGAGGGATGATATAAGAATAGGAAAATCTCAACCAATAAAATAGAAACCCGTTTTGAACATGTTTCACGACCTTTACCTCATCCATTATAACTTGTACTATTTTATAATTTATCATGGTAACTTATTTTTTCCTAAATATTATACATTTGTTTCCTAAAAATTAAATTACCCTCATTAAGTGATTTTATCCCAATTATTGAAAACATGATATCCATTTTATAATATAAAATTTATATGTGTAAGTAAAATCACTATTATCTTTATCACACGTGACACATAAAAACATGTTTTTATAAAAAATGTATTTCTAAGCATAAAATTAATATGTAGGATGAAATTATCTAATCATTTTATTTTAATAGTATAAACAAATTTAATATTAATATAATAAAATTTATTTTACTTTCAATGTAATAAAAACTCAGACTTTTTCAATGTATTTTTTAACTAAAAGAAAGGACAAAAATAGTTTTTGTTGGAAAGTATAACTATGTTATTAAAATTTTATTCATTTTTTTATAAAGATGATGTTTTTAATATCTATTTTTTGACTATATATTTGAACAGTCATACTAATTTATTCTCTTCATGGGGATTCTTGAAATGATTATATTTTGGAAAAAATATATTTTCAACTATTGAGCTAAAAATAATTTATTTTAAAAAAATCACAAAAATAAACCTTTGATAAATTTTGATATGTTTAATTAAAAAATGAATCTAATTTATTAAAAGTAAAATTATAAAATATATAAAAATATACATTAAATAGAAATAAATGGAAAATTAGTTTTTTAGATGAAATTTTAGAACATTACATGTTATTATACTATATCATAAAAATTACTAACATAATCATTTTAATGTGTAATATAATATTATGAAGTATTATATATTATAAAATTAATATTTTTAGATCTATTGATTTTATTTATTGATGTAATAAATAGATATTTTGTAAATGAAAATCCCATTAAATATTAAATCATATTAATTTTATATACATTAAATGAAATAATTTTTAGTAGTTATTGTTATTTATTTATTTGTTGATTAATTATTCCTATATTTTTAAAAATAATAAACATGTCATGGCTTATTTTATTTTAGTATTATTTCATTAGAACATTATTGAGAAATGTATTTATTTAACAAAATATATTCCAAAATCATGGGGCGTACCATTTATATTTAATTTTTAAATGAATGATTACTCTAATTTTATTGAACTATTATTAATCATTATAAACTCAATAATTTTATTTTATGGGTGAAGAAAATATAAATCAATTAAAGAATGATTAAAATTTACAATGAGATGTTTGTAATAGTGAACAACCAAATAGAAGGAAATGTTTTATACAAACAAATTTTTTTCTTTCAAAGATATCTCAAGTTATAAAAGAACTGAACTATATTGAACTCTTAAATTAATAAAATTTGAAACAAATTACAAATAAATTTATCATATTAAAATAAACACCTTACATTAATGGATTTTTTGAACTATTTTATTGTAAAAATGGATCAACATGATATAAACTATATTTTATATTATATAATTATTTAAAGATGGAATGATAGTTATAATCTTAAATATTTTGGATGGTGAAGTAATTAAATGGTAGATACACATTATGAAAAGAAGGAAAATGGAATATATTTTCATCCTGAAATTGGTGGAGTTAAAGAAAATATTTTTAAATTTATATTATCATCATACAATTTATACTATAATAGAATGGGTGTTTATTGGGCATATGAAATTGAGAATAATTTTTTTGGACCCTATGAGGTAAAATTTATAAGTTATTCTTGGTATTTCCATAACATTATAACTGATTTTAAATAAAAAATTAATCAATTATTTATGAGATCTAAAATGTGTTTTTAAGATAATTTTTTATAAGAAAATTGATAGATATGAAAAAATAAAATGACTGGCTATTACAATGTAAATGTAACATAGAGACTCTAAATTGACCTCTGTATTTGTGGATATAAAAAAATAGATATTAATTTATTTTTGAATAATAAAACTCATACATGATAGAATAATTAATTGCCTACATGTCAAAAATAATTGAAGAATGACCCAAGGAACTGTCTTAATAGAATTGGAAGTTGTTTTATATATGGGAAAAATGATTATCGAGCTCAAATATAAAAAAAGAACATGAAGAAACTAGATAAAAAAATATAAGGTAATATTTTCTCAATTAATTCACTACAAATATATTATTATATTTTTAGTAATTATGAATAACATTTCACATATCAATGGATTAATTGGGAATATCAACATTAGTAACCACTTAATCTTGGTAAATAAGCTAGGGTTATTGAACTCACCACAATTTGTGTGAATCATGAAAAATAATATGGTCGTAGGAACACTTATATTGAGAAAATTAAAAGAATTTTTATTATGGATCTATATATTATTTCATGTCTTTAATGTTTAATAACACTATTGATATACCACAACAAATATTATACATTGAGTTATCATAAAAAACCATGGGGTGAGAAAATTACATCATAAATACATAACTCTTCTTCAATTGATATTTATGTGAAAATATTTAAATCAAATTAAGATATTATTTATTTGGTTTATTTTCAAGCCTTATTGGGTATCTATTAGAAATATTTATAGTGAGTTAATATCAATTATTGAGGTTGTGATAATGTGTCTTATATTTCCATTTGGTAAATATATAACAATTAGTTATATATATAGTTGAGAGGTAAATTAATATTTTTAGTAATATAAAATAACCGATATGTAAATGTGGATAACAAATTAGAAATAATATATTTTACATGTGTATGTAAGTAAATCACTAATGTAGTTTAAGAAATGAATAATAAATATTGTAAATATTTATTGAAAAATAACTACTATTCTAAAAAATTGATTTTTTATATACCAATTTTTTAAATTTATTGTTTTTAAATAGGGCGTGAATAAGAAACATTAGATTCAGAATTTTTAAAAAATAATAATAATTAGGTAAGAAATAATATATTGTTTTTTGGTAAAAAAATACAATGGTAAATAATTAAATGACTTATAATAGGTAAAAATAAGGGAAATATGACATGTCATTAATTTAAAATAATTATAATTATATTTTCATATTCTCGATTTTTCTTGGTAGTTGTGGAATTCCACATTAATATTAAAAACAAAAATAACCTAACTCTCCTTAACCCCAACTAATTCCACTTTTTCCCTTTAATAATCCAAATTTTTAAAGGAAATATAACCAATTTACATATATAAATTTAAATTCCCTATATATATTCTAAACCATTCAGTTTAATATCCATTGGAAAAATTTAATTACGTTAAAATTTCCTTGAATTTTGAATCCCTTGATTATAAAATGAATTCCAAAGGGAATACATAAATAATAATTAGACCATAATATGAGGAATAAATCTCTCCAAAAGAGTTCGAGAATGATCATGTTAGTACATAGTTAATGTAAGGGGTTTAAATTACTATTTTCACCTTTTTGTGGTTTGATTACATTATTCATACCCATTTATGTTTTTATTAATTGGTATCCCTATTTATTTCTATTAATATATTTTTCCACCCTTTTTTGAATATTATTTCATTTCAATTTCCCCTTATATTTATGTTGAACTCTATATAAATATTATTGACACAATATCACCTCTTAGTGTTAATTTTCACCTTCTTGAACTATATTCATCACTATTATGTATATTTTATCCTATGAGTGTATGTAATTTAGTTTTCATTGAATTTTGGGGATTTTCCTTCCTATACATGTTATATATATTATTAATCCATTATTAATTAAAAATAATTATGTTAATAAAGGATTTTCTTTAGATATATCTTTTTTATGAAATTTTTTATATAGAATTTAATTTTGGAATATTTATTTAGGATTTATAATTGAAAAATATCATTCTATATATTATAATAAATTTAATGTGTTTTTATACCTATTTATTATTCCAGTAGCCATGTATTTCATTTGATTTTGTTAAAAACAAATCTTTCTATTAACCAATCATTTTATTGGAATTTTTAAATATATATCCATGTTATTTCTCATATTTTATTTTTTTTGAAATATTTTTATGTCTTGTTTTATATTTTCATTATACATATTATACTTTATTTTTTACATTATTTTAATTTAATTTATAATTTATTTGGATACTATTAAAATACTAAAACATATCTATTAAATATTCAAATAATATTTTTTATTTATTATCATAGTTGTTTTTCAATCAATTTACATTTCTTAAATGTAATAATACTAATTTAATTTTAAAATAAAATTTTCTAATGAAGACATTTTTGATGTCTACCATTTCCAATATTACATTCCTTATTTTTAATTATTTAAATATAGAGTAAATACTATGGAATTTATTTATTAGGGTATATTGAATTTCTTATTTTCCTTGATGTATTTTTTTCTATTTAAATTACACTTAAGATAAAACCCTTTGAATATTAATTAAGTTATAATTGCTCTATTTCTATATGATTTTTTAATTGTTTCATCCACATTAAATTTATAAATAATATTCTTATAACCCACTGAAAAAGAAATATGTGTGAGCTATTTTATTTTGAGGGGATAATTATAATACAATTTTTTTAGATTATTGATTGTTCTTATACTTAGTTGGAAAACATAATTATGGATATATTTTATTAAATGGAAGGGACTCGAACTATATATCCCTCCATTTAATTGGGTATTTCATTAGATCTATTGATATTATTATAGGATATGTTTAGTTGATCTCAATACACTATACTATGAGATGTTGATAATGAATCCCAATCCAGTATACTATGGAATATGGTAAATGAGACCGAATCCAATATATTATGGGAAATGGTTGGTGAGATATATCCAGTATAAAATGGGATGTGGATTGTGAGCACTATCTAGTATGTAATATGGAGTATGTGGTCTATTCAAACCATAATACTGTGGGATGTGCATAGTGACACAATCCACTTTATTAATAGAACATCAATAGTTATGCCAATCAACTATGTTATGAAATATGGATTCTGATTCAAATAAACAATGATTTGGGGAATGAATAATGAATTTATTTTCAACTCATTCCAATGACCACCCACACATTTCCTTTTATATTTTGAATATTTTTATATTACAATATATTATAATTTTGTTACATGAAATACCACTTAATTTAAAAAATACATCTCATTTTATTTTATTTTTCGAACCCTTAGGCATTTCTTTGTAAAAAACATTGTGACATATTGATCTTGAAAACATGTTGATGGATTATAACTATTTATTTATTATTATAATGTAGGGTGTTAATTAATTTATTAAAATAATTGTTTGTAACTATAGTAAAATAATATATTATAATGTTATTGATTTATAAAACTACATTGTACTATATTACCTTCCATACAACCTTGATTTTCAAGTCTTTTTGATGTCATATATTCTATATAAGAATCCGATTATTATTTTTTAGAAAAATCATTCATGTTAGGGTAAATTTTGTTTAAGTTTTCTTTTTGGAATAAACCATATTCCTAGCCATGGTCGTTTTGGGTTGTTATTGAGAAAGAAGGGGAGAATAATGCAGAAAAATAGATGAATGCTGGGTATACATAATGTAGTTGAGGTTCCTTTCATGTACTTGCCCAGTGGGTTATTTTAATAAAATGGTAAGTATCCTCATTTTTTGTAAAAATGGACATAACCTCACTCACATGATTTTTTTAGCAGCAACATCCAAGGGTCATTTTGGCTCTTGTTTCTCCTCCTAAACTTCGATCTGAACACAGTCTGATGTGTTGGAATCTCCTTAGTGACTTTGTTACTCCTCTTGATCTTTTCCTTATGATTTCTTACCTTGATTTAGTGATCAATTATTTATAATTTATGCTCATTTTATAGATATAATTCATTATTGGATTAATTAGAGCCTTTGGATGAGGAGATCCATATGACTACGAGGGAGGTGGTCTTGTGCCTTTCTTGAATTTTCATGTTATCTATTTGTGACAGAGTGTCATGCACCCATTTTTATGGTTTTGAGTTGTTCATAATTGACCCATGTTATTTCTTAACATTGATTAGGTAATTTTTTTATTGATATAAAATATGTATCAGCTTTATTGATTTGATAAAGGTATACTTATGTGTGTGTTTCACTTGAATGAACAATGTTTAGCCATTTGGCCTAGGTAACCAGTGAGGCAAGCATTGTCTTCACTATTATGAGTTTTTTATAATCTATTTGGTCATTTGAATGTGATTCCCATGTGAGATAATTATTTTTTATTCCTTTTTATTGTTTAATGAATATTTTTTGTTTGTTACATAAATTACCCATGCGAGAATATGATTGTTTAAGCCTTGTAATTGTTTATATTATCGATAGGCTTGTGATATGATTGATTCCCACATGAATTGATCAATGTTTTCCTTGTAATGGTTTAATTTACATGTGCACTTTTATGTGATATGCATGCAGGTGAGATTTTACTATGTATGTGGGAAAGATTGTGATATGCATGTGGGTGAGACTATGATATTTATGCAGGCGAGATTGTACTATGCACGTGGGTGAGGTTTTTCTATGCCCGCAGGAATTATTATGTTATGACTGATGCCAAGGATTTTTTATGCTTTCCAGTGAAGTTTTCTTTTTTGTTTCTACGTCATGAGCGAGCCATGACGTAATTGAGGCGCTCAAGTTTTGAACTGGTTATTAAGATGGAATGATTTATGATGTGTCATCCAAGACAAATCACAAGCTTGGATTCTCTTTTCACTTTACTTATTTAGATAAAATTGTGATGTATACATTGGGAGAGCATTATACATGGTATTTTTGGGCTTAATACGGACCTTGTGTCTTATATAATTCAATGTGATTGAATTAATTAATTAATTGATATATTGAAAATAGAAACTAACATTGTTGGAATGTTTAATTTTGAGTACATTCTAGTTTACTACTTTCCCTATTGCACGTTGCCTGTTTCATATATTCACTGATAGATTAGCACTGATCTTTGGGTGGGTTCCTACTGTGATTTATTTATCAAACCTTGACTGGTCCATGTTTTTGGGCCCAAGAAGATTATATTGTTGCAGGTGTCACTAATAAAATGTGTTCTTATCTAAGTATATGATATTATATTTAGGAGTAGGAGAGCATGGGACCAAGATAAGGCTTGTGATGCTTCTGTGCATCCATTAATATTTATAAACCTTGGTATTGTTTCTTTTAGTTGATTTAATTGTATCATGTTTTGGATTATTTCTTTGAATGTGTGACATGAAGCATCATCTGTTGCATGTTTTGAGTTATGGTTATCTTTATTGTTAGACTTCTGTTGTTTATTTCTTGTTGTATGGTATTTAATGCTTCTGATACTATATGTTATTTTTCCTGTGTGTTACACTCTACTAATGAGGGAATATTTTCCAAAATATCACACCCTATGACTTTGTTACTAGTCATCACCCTATTACATTTAAGGATATGAACTTGAGGCCATATGGCCAACTAAGTATAGAGCACTAGTTGAGTGGTATCGAGATCCAGGATGTTACAATGTGGTATCAAAGTATTTTTTTCTGATTTTATTAAAATTTGGCAATAATGGTGAGAGATAGAATTGTTATGGGATTTGATAATAAGCTATTCCCTGGAGTACATACCCCATGTATAGGGAAGAGTTGAATTTCATCGAACTAAATTGTTATTTTTTGATTTTGAGCTATTATAGTTTTTTTATTTCCCCATTGGGTACAAACTAATTTTGTTTTGTTATTACAGATATCATTGTGGGTTATATATTGTTTCAAACCAATGAGATGAGGGTATTTAATCTCGTGCATCATTTAAGAACTTGTTAGAATCACATTCAATAAATTCTTTCCATCCCATTTAGGGGCCTTTCTAATTTCACGATATTGTGACATATTTCATGCTAGAAATGTATGTTTTTGTGATAGGTACAATAATATATATTATTTCTGATGAGATAGGTATATTGGTACTTTTTATAGTTTTAATTGAATGGATACCAATCTATTGTCTGTGAGGTGTATGTGCCCTCTTAGATCATAATTTTCTTGATCATGTTTCAGCCTTGTATTAGATCATGTCATGATATTCTATGGATGGACACTGATCTTTGGATCATGAGGTTTATGGGACCTCTTGGGATAGAAATTGGAAAATCACAATTCTTTTTTTTGTATAGAGTTTTGTTTTGATATGTTATGCATGAATTCCAAAAATTTATTGGCGAGGAGTATAGGCCCTCATGGATCTGATTTTGGCATAACAATTGGTTTATAATTCATAAAATTGGGTTTTCATGGATTTTCTAAGGAGTTACTGGATATTCGGTTCGAAAACTTGACTAACATTCTAGGTATTCCTCCCTTATTAACCATTGTGGTTCTGTTATTATTTCTTTACCTGATGAAAGAAATGTACCTAAGAGTAATATATTCTAAGTAGTTTTCCATGTATAACATGATGGTGAAACCTGTGGATCATTCTAAGGACACCTAGTGGGTGTTTTGGGGATTCTGTCTAAATGGAGAGGATTGTCCTCCATTTATAATTTTTATTTTTCACCTGAGGTTGAAACATCGCATAAGTTATCAGTTGTGTGTTCAAAACAACCTAATTGAAGATTTTGATCTGGGATGAGATATGTTCTATCTATCGTGATGTGTTTCCATTCAAGACATTCCCTTTTCAAGATGTGCCTTCTGGAAAATGAGGTTGCGAGATTGGATTCTTCCCAGGACCCCCTAAGGGATTCCATTTACTTGGGTTGATATAGGGAGTCCCTTGTAGGGTCCCACTCATGAGTATCATTTGTGAGGATCCATATTGGTGGATACCTCTATTTTTTATCACTTGAGGATCCATTTTTGTAGGATTCCATTTTAGTATAACATTTGATAATATCATATTGGATTCCTCATTTTCCTTTTCTATTATGGAACCTCATTGTAGGATTCCTTCACTTGTGTTTACCTTAAGGATCCCAAGTATGATGAATCTCAATGTTGACTTGGTTAGAACCAACCTATATAGTGTAATTTTTCAAGTATATCTCATTGTTTGAAACCTACATGTGACCCATGGGGTAGGAAGAGCGGTGAGTTTAAGAGGAAGGTGTTGATCTGTCATGTGTCCATGTTTGCACTTTTGAGCTACAAAATATATGACTTGTGTGACACTAAGGTGCCATTTTCCCTAGTAAGATGTTTGGTTTTCAAAAAGGTCACCCTTTTTCATGTGGGTGATCATTTTAGTTGACAATTATATGGGAAAAACATTGATTAATACTCTATTCCATAGGATTGACATTCCACAGGTATGGTAGATTTCATAGGAGGTTGTGTGAACCTCTCATTACTTATGAAATGGGTGAAATAGTACATCATCATTCATGTAAATGGTAGTGTAGATGATGTTCTTTTGATCTAGTTCCTATGTTAAAAATCTTATACTGGGATGCAAGGGGTGGAAAACCTATGAATAATATATAGAATGTGCCATTTTCATATGTAAACATGGTGTAGTATTTGTTGAAATATGCGGAACATTCCGAGTGTTAAATGTTAAATCAAGTTGTTGAGATCTGTTAAATTTTTGATATTTGAGCTATTGAGTATGTTCTCTGGTTATCAATGGCATAGAGTGACCTGGAAATTAAAGAACAAAGTTCATCCCACTATTTAGGTCTAATTTATAGGATACAGGTGTTTTGACACACCGGTCTGTTTATTTTTCTCTTTCATGCAATGTAATGTTATGTGGTGATCGTTTTTCATGGAAGGAAAATCATTTGTTTAAGTTGGTTCTAAAATAGCACTTGAGAGTGGTTAGTCTTTCTTCTCAACATCTAAAACAATCCTAGGTTGGGAGAATCATGACAGTTTGGTTAAATATGTCCTTCCTGATAGAAATATCACTATCAAGGACCATTTGGAAATGTTTGATTCTACTTGAATGCCTTTGGGGCTTGCGAGTCATGTTTCATGATGATTCTTGATAAGAAGCACAATAATAATATTATTATATTTGTGTTGATATCTTGTGAGGAATCGATGATCTAGGAAGTACCTCTCTTTTTAATCTCAAGATATCATAGAAATTCCTTGGGATAAGGGAATTGTTTTCAGTTAGACTATGATGTGTAGGAAAGTGTGACTGATTTTAATTTTAGTAGGTTGAACATTAGTGGTTCAAATATTCTTTCTTCTAATCTTTGATATAATCTTAGTGTTCTCTTCCATTAGATACAAGAATATCTTCTATCTTGACATCATACTCAATGAAATATGATAGTATCAGTTATACGACACACTACAGTTGAAAATTGTTGGGCTAGTTCCTGATATCTTTCTATGTTGTGCACCGAAAGCATGGTTTTAATGACTCTTGGTTAATCCTAATTGATACTTGTGTTCAAGTGTAGTAATTCATTAGACAGACTCATGGATGCCTAATGCATTCATTGATGCGACCTCCATGAGGATTCCTCTTTTGGATGAACCAGTGTTCTTATGTGTCCTTTGTCTTTGTACCAACATTCCACTTATAAATGGGAGTATGGACCACATTGGTGAGCTCCCTGGACTCCAGGTTGATAAATCCAAGGTTATCTCAGACTTATTGTAACACCACAGGTAAATAAAGAATATGAAATTTTCATATTTATCCATATTTGTGAATAAAATATTAATATGACTTTAAAGGGGTCGCTATGCTCGATGGCGTACCCAACACGCAACAACGAGTTTCTTGTGAATCTTACGTTGCACTCTAATAATAAAATAATATTATTTTAAATGGTAGTTACCATGTAGCCATTGTATTGGCGGGAATGGATATAAATAACTAAAATATGATTATATATTTTTTTAAATGTTTTTACATTTATCCAATAAAAGATAAAGGCTTAAAATACTGAAAGAATTCAATTTTAGGCGTATATGCCCTAGTTTTCACTAAAGGTTCATTTATCGCCTTTTGATGGAGAACCGTCATTAAATATAGTTTTTTTCACTCTTATAAATTCTATTGGACCAAATAAAACTCTTCTTAAGAATTGGGACATCAAAATTTATTTTGTGTAAATTTTTGGTATTTTCCGATAAAGTTCATTTTTTAATGAATAGTGTAAAATGTTGTATTTTAATTCAAAATCTATTTTTAATCTAATTTATTTATATGATTATATTATCTTCTGAATTGGTTTTAAAGTGAAATTAGAATATATTTTTACCATTAAATCCAATAGTGGTCATTGGAATTAATTTTACTTTGAAATCAGACTTAAACTAGTGTCAATCTTTTGATACTTATTGTTTCACAAAAACACGCTATTTGCTCTAACAACGGAAATTAATTATTAAATTAATTAATGTGACTTATATGTTTTGAATTTTGTAAAATAGACTTCATTTTTGAAATCTGAATATCAAATATAGCTTAGGGTGAATTTTTGGGATTTTTCTGAAAAACTTAAATTTTTGATGAATAGTGAAATCACTAAATGGTACTTATAAAAATTGATTTTTCCGTTTAAATGAAATTTTTCCATCATTGTGTTTTGAATTTCAAAAATCCGACAAACATGGTTGTCATTAAGAAGTAAAATGTGGTTCAATGGGATAAAAATAATTTTTTGGTGAATAGTAACTTATTAAGTTTTAATCGCGATTAGAGGTAATTAGTGTAGTTTATGGTAGGAATAATGTTTTAATAAACTGAAATGACCTAGAAACATGTCCTACCTTCATTGGATGTGTCATGGACGACCAAGACAATCCATGGGTCAACTTGGGGACCCCATGGATCTACTTTGGTTGGAAAATGACATAAATATCTTTTTATTTAATGTTAAAGTAAAAATGACACAAACATGAGATGTTTTACTAAACAAAATTTTACATGGGGTTATACAAGTCATAATTTTGACTATAAATAGTCATTGGAAATCTAAAAATATTTCCTACATCATAGTATTTGTTTTATAATTTTTAGACATTAAATAAATTAAATTATTTATGACATCATGATGATGCAGCAATGACCTCATTATTTAATGATTTAAATAAAATGGGAAGATAATGTAATATATAAGTCCTACACATGTCCAAAACCTATTGGATGAGTGGATTTCGAACCCTTATCACCTTATCCTCGAAATACATCAATGTGGGACCTTTAAAATCCGAAACTCTTTTGAAAATAAAATAACATTTTGTAACTTTACAAGAGTGCCACTCCTCTCCTCTTATAAAAATCCCCCACCTCTACCTCCTTACCCACACTCCCAAAGCCTTTGTTATAACATCCCGTCTTTTTATAACATAAACTTTCATTACATTACACAAAACTGAGGATCGTTAAGGTTTAGTGTCCTGGAAAGAAGGATCATAATACATAAAAAAACATAAAACATTCTTCTTAAACACTTGAAAGGCTTCTCCTTTAGTTCATCCTATGTTCATTATGCATCTCATAACCTGGGGACATACATCAAAAGAAAGGGTGAGCAGAAGGCCTAGTAAGGGAAACAAGAGAAACATTTTACAAGTGAACTTGAGATACTTCAATAAGGACATGAAAAGAACTTTAAGGCATGAGAAAGAAATCATGAGATACATCCTAATAAAAATAACATTTTTCATAACTTGAAGATGTGGCTGAAACATTTAATATTGACAATCTTTTCATTTCACCAAGGTCCATCCCCAAGGTGTCGTTAAAAATTACCAAGGTTATTCACCAAGGCGTCGTTAAAATGGTCATCTCTAGAGATTAAGTCTTTACCCAATGCATTGGAGCGATATCAGGGCGCACCCTTAATTTGTCTTTATTATCATGTGAGCCACATATATAATCATCAAACATTTCATAAATAACCCATATAGCATAAAATAAATGGGTTTCATTTCATAATCATAGCGTTTTAAAAACTGCTTTAAAGACGCGATCTTTACATTACTTTAAACCCACGGAAAGGGAAAGCGGGTATCATGTATGTCAATCCCAGAATTTAAAATCGAACATTTTCATATATATGTGAATACCCCTATAGAAATAGGACATTTGAGTATTCACTTTATAACATAAAATAATTTTGAGAAAAGAGAGGCATTTTGAGACGAAAATTCTGCAGTATAACGGTTATGTTACAAGGTTTTAGAAAACTTTGAAAAGAGAGGGAACATGGGTCGAACAATCATAATTCACCCATAAAACAGTAGAGGGACAGAATAAGAAGTATATATGGACATGGTGATGCAATTTTAAGGACATACCATTTGAAATGAAAAACATGGAAGGAATACAAAAATTTGATTTCTCTTATGACAATTCGGCAGCCTAACGGCGTCCCTTAAGCTTCAATAAAAATGAATTGAACAAATCAAATAGGGTCTCTCATCATATGATCATAAGAGATCAGTATGATAGATATAGAGATCATACCCCAACATAATAAAAAGAGACTTGAAAGATTTGACATGAAAATCGAACTTGAAAAATGAGAAGGGTGAAAGAATCACTTAAACATTCGGCAGCCTAGCGGCGTCACTTAAACTTTAATTAAACGAAATGATGAGAGTAAGAGGGGATCTCTCATCATATAAACATGAAAGGGAAGTAAGAGGAATATAAAAGAACATCCTCTCACATAAAAACATGGAGTATAAAAGGAATGAAATAAAGGAGGTTACATGAAAAGAAAGAGAGGGGTCCGATTCCTTACCTTAAATCGTGACTCTTGAAACTCAAAGGATTGGACCTTGAGGGCTTGGGGGCACCTTGGGAGGACTCCTTGGAAGGTACGAAGACCATAACTTCGTTGGGGGAGAGTTGGGAGTGAAAACCAAAGGAGGAAAGGGTGGGTATTTATAGGGAAAGTGAGGGGACAAGGCATTAATGGCCAAGGGACACCTCACATGTGCTTTTCTCAAACCCATGTGCTCTCCCTTGGAATTTATCAATGAGTTAGGCCACATGGGGCCCCAAAAACAATAATTCATCACCCTTGTCCAGACAACCCTCAAAAGATCTCATGACATCATCATGACACCGTTATGATGTCATTAAACATACCGAAACCCTAAAACTGTAATTTTACTATTCACTGAAAATTCAACTTTCTCAGAATAATCCCAAAATTTCACCTTAACCAAATATCAATGCTCTGATTTCAAAAAATGAAATCCATTTTATAAAAATATTTTTCTAAATATTTTTAATTTAATTTTTAAATAAAAAAACTATTCATCGAAAATTCATTTTTTTCAGAAAAAACCCCAAAAATTACCTTAACATAATATCGATGCTCTGAGTTCAAAAATAAAGTCCTTTTTATAAATATAATTTTATAATTATTTTTAATTAAATTTTTAATTAAAAAACACTATTCATCCGAAAAAACTAATACTTGATTAATAATTTATGAAACCGTTATTTACCCATTTTATTGAATCACATTACTGAATCTAGGTGTCTGAATTATATTAAAACTTTATTTGAGTGAAATTACTAATCCATTTGGTCACATTACTAATCCTAAGCGTAAAATCACTATTCATAATTTACTATTCATTAAAAATTAAGTTGATCTTATTAGACTCCAAATTCCTTACTGAACACTTTTGTAGAAGACCATTTTTTGAAAATCATTACACATCATTAGTTATTTAGGGTTTTCATAATTATTTTAAAATATCCTTTTTTCGAAATTCATCAATAAAATACATTCTAAAATTATCTAGACATTTGAAATTTCACAAACATCACTAAAGGAAGAAATCTCAATTTATTCACCCAAAAGGATTACACAAGGAAGCTAGGGTCTCGTCACATATCCCCTTATAACACCGGCATAAGACCTAAGTGTAAGGAGTGCTATGGTGAGGGAATCTGAGGGAGGCTCAGATAACATTTCCCTAGTAGTAATCTCTACTAACTTGAACTTCTCCTGCAGGCGTTTCTGTTCAAGCTTGACACACTGGAGTTTGGCTTGGGCTTGGTCCAAAGCGAAGCCCACAGATGCTACCTCCTTCCCAAGCTCTGATAAGTGGGCCTCATAAGGGTCGAGTCTACTGGATGGAGCCATCGAATCCTCTTTCTGCATTAACCATTAACATATTATTAAATCAATAAGAGTAGGTTAATATACAACTCAAAAATATTGGGTCGTTACATTCTTCCCCCCTTAAAAAATTTCGTCCCCGAAATTTACACTTGAGGCCTAGTCGAAAAGGTGAGGGTACTTTTGCTTCATTGTTTCCTCAGGCTCCCAAGTCTCTTCTTCATATTTGTGATTCCTCCACAACAATTTCACAAGGTGGGTAGTCTTGTTTCGTAGGACCTTGTCTCTACGGTCCAAGATCTCCATTGGATGCTCCTCATAAGAGAGGTCATGTTCAAGTTGTACCACCTCTGGGTTCAGTACATGCGAAGGGTCGGGTATGTACTTCCTCAAGAGAGATACATGGAAGACATCAGGAACTTGAGCTAGGTTCGGTGGAAGTTCTAGACGATAGGCCACTGCTCCTATGCGATCGAGGATTTCATAGGGGCCAATGTACCTAGGGCTGAGCTTCCCTTTCTTCCCAAACCGCATGACTCTCTTCCATGGAGAAATTCTAAGGAAGACTTTGTCACCAACACCAAACTCCAAGTCCCTTCGACGATTGTCAGCATAGCTCTTCTGCCGACTCTGAGCAGCCTTTATGTGTTGATGGATGGCATGAACTTGTTCTGTCATTTCTTGCACGAGATCAGGCCCAAGAAGCTTCCTCTCACCAGTTTCATCCCAACAAGTAGGAGTTCTACACCGCTTTCCATATAGAGCTTCATAGGGTGCCATCTGAATACTCGAATGGAAGCTGTTGTTATAGGAGAACTCAATTAATGGGAGGTGTTGATCCCATCCACCATTAAATTCCATTGAGCATAATCTCAACATGTCTTCGAGTGTCTGAATAGTCCTTCCAGATTGGCCATCAGTTTGAGGATGATAGGCCGTACTAAAATTCAATTCAGTATTCAGAGCATGTTGAAGACTTCTCCAGAATTTTGATGTGAATCTTGGGTCACGATCAGATACGATGGATAGTGGTACCCCATGCAGCCTTACCACTTCCTTAATGTATATCTTGGCAAGCTGATCCAGAGAGAAATCTTCCCGAATAGAGATAAAATGGGCTGTCTTGGTGAGGCGGTCCACAATAACCCATATCGCATTGTTTCCTTTGGATGTTTTTGGGAGACCAGTTACGAAGTCCATGGTGATATTATCCCACATCCATACTGGTATGGGTAGCGGTTGTAATACCCCCTTAGGAAGTTGTCTTTCTCCCTTTTCTTGCTGAAACACCAGGCACCTTTTAGTGAAATCAGCAATCTCCCTCTTCATGTTATCCCACCAATAATAATCACGAATGTCTCTATACATCTTAGTGCTTCCCGGGTGTATAGAAAATGTAGAGCTATGAGCTTCATCCATCAATTCTTTCTTTATCTCCGGAATAGATGGAACACATAGTCTTGTACGAAATTTCAATACACCTTCTTGATCAATATTGAAATCAGGGAACTTCCCATCCTTTACAGCCTCAAACTTCTCCTGCAGCAAAGGATCTTCTTTTTGAGCCTTCTTGATCCTCTCTAGCAATGAAGGTTGAGAAATCATTTGGAATGGGGTTGATGATGTCCCTTTCCTTACAATTCCCATGTCCAGTTTTACTAGATCTTTAATCAAGGGATCTCCTAAGATCCTCATTGTTGCCAAAACAACAGGATCTTTCCTGCTTAATGCATCCGCGACTTTGTTTGCTCTTCCCGGGTGATAATGAATTGAAAAATCATAGTCTTTAATAAGCTCCAACCATCTCCTTTGTCTCATGTTCAATTATTTCTGTGTGAAAATATACTTTAGACTTTGGTGGTCAGTGTATATATCACATTTCTCGCCATAAAGATAGTGCCTCCATATCTTTAGAGCAAAAACAACTTTCGCCAGCTCTAGATCATGCGTAGGATAATTCTTCTCATGAATCTTCAACTGTCGAGATGCATAAGCAATTACCTTGTCATTTTGCATGAGGACGCACCCAAGCCCTTTCAGAGATGCATCGCTAAAAATAACGAATCCTTCTCCGATAGAGGGTAGTGTTAACACAGGTGCAGTAACCAATCTCTTCTTCAGCTCTTGGAAACTTTCCTCGCATTCCTTTGTCCAGATGAACTTAACCCCTTTTCGAGTCAACATGGTTAGTGGATTAGAAAGATGTGAAAAGTTTTTCACAAACCTCCTATAATATCCTGCTAAACCAAGGAAACTACGAATCTCAGTTACTGTTGTGGGTTGAGGCCACTCCTCCACAACCATTGTCTTTGCAGGGTCAACAGAGATTCCTTCATTGGTTACGATGTGCCCCAAGAAAGCCACTTGTTGTAACCAAAACTCACACTTGCTGAACTTCCCAAAGAGCCTCTCCTTCCGCAGAGTTTTCAATATAACCCTTAGATGATCTTCATGCTCCTCATGACTTTTTGAATATATCAAAATATCATCAATAAAAACTACCACAAAGTTATCAAGGTAGTCCCTAAAGACTCTATTCATCAAATCCATGAAAATAGCAGGAGCATTAGTCAAGCCGAAGGGCATAACAGTAAACTCATAATGCCCATATCTTGATCGGAAGGCAGTCTTTGGAATATCTTCCTTCTTCACCCTCAGTTGATGATAACCAGATCGAAGTTCAATCTTAGAGAATAATTGAGCCCCACGAAGTTGGTCAAATAAATCATCAATTCTTGGAAGTGGGTATCTGTTCTTCACTGTGATCCCGTTCAGTTCTCTAAAATCAATGCATAGCCACATTGATCCACCCTTCTTCTTCACAAATAGAACTGGTGCCCCGCAAGGAGACACACTCGGTCGGATAAACCCCTTCTCCAACAAGTCTTGGAGTTGTTTCTTTAGCTCTTCTAACTCCACATTTTCCATTCTATACGGAGTCTTTGATATCGGTTGAGACCCAGGTACGAGTTCAATGGATAACTCTACCTCTCTTTCTGGGGGAGGTCCATGTAACTCCTAAGGAAATAAATCCATGTATTCCTGAACAATCGGAACATCTTCTATTTGTATGCTCCCTCTTCCTTCTTCATCATCACTGATTAACTCCATAAAGAAATCTATAGGAGGTGCTTCTAGATAAGGATCAGTTAGGGATATCTCTCCTTGGAAGATAACTGTAGGTCGTTCATTCAAGACTACTGAGATTTCCTTACTTCTGCATTTGATCTTAGCATTATACTTTGAGAGCCAGTCCATCCCTAGTATAACGTCGAATTCCAACATGGGAATGACTACTAGATTTGCGATAAGATTGTGCTCACTAAAGTAAACACTAGAGTCTCTAAACATTGTTGATGCATGGATAATCCCACTTGGAGTCTTGACTGACAACTCTACCTCTAGCAGTTCGGGGATTGATTCTATATTCCTTGCAAACTTGGAGGAAATAAAGAAATGCGTAGAACCAGAATCAAATAAAGTACTTTCTAGTTTTGAGAGGACGACAAGAGTACCGGCTACCACATCGTTTGGAACTTCAACTTCAGTTGTTGTGATAGCGAAAGCACGACCTTGCTCCCTTGGCCTCTGCTGAGGTTGATGGTGATTCCCCTCCACCGCCCTCGGATTTGGACATTGGTTAGCAAAGTGCCCAAGCTGTCCACACTTGAAGCATGTGACTTTGGGTAGGGCCAGAACCATCTTTCCTCTGTCGTTAGTGTTGGGAAGCTGAGGCTTCACCTCACTATGACAATTCCGAGCAATATGGCCTCCTCTTCCACACTTGTAGCACTTTCCACTTCCTTTCAAGCAGTTCCCCAGATGATTCTTCCCACATTTATTGCATGTGGTAAGTTGCATTTGCTTTCCACCTCTTCCCTGATCAAAAGACTTCCCTAAACTGGGCTCCAACGATCTCTTCTTTTCATTTGTCTTATGAGACCACTGTGTCTCACCAAACTCCAGCTCGACTTTCATAGCACTTCGAACTATTTCTTCGTAGCTATCATAGTCCCTGTTGGCTAGAATCTTTCGCAGATGAGGTCGTAGTCCTCCAAAGAATCTATCAACCTTCCAATTAGGGTCCATGAAAA
Organism: Viscum album; assembly: GCA_963277665.1. NCBI lineage: Eukaryota > Viridiplantae > Streptophyta > Magnoliopsida > Santalales > Viscaceae > Viscum > Viscum album. The sequence goes on from OY728164.1 coordinate 692,077,945, forward strand.
AGCTTGAGGTATAACGGGAAAGCCTTGTGAAGTTCATCTCGTAGCTTCCGACAGATTCGTTCTCCTTCTGCTTCAGCTCGAGAAACTTTTTCTCCATTCTCGTTCTCATGGAACGAGGGAAATACTTGTTAAGGAAAATTCCCCGAAATTCTTCCCACTCCATAGCTTTTATCTCTCCTCGTGGCTTCGTGTTTTTGATCAGTGACCACCACTGATCAGCTTCTCCCTCTAGGCAGTAAACAGCAAGGGTGACTTTTTCTTGTTTCGAACAATGAAGTACAGAAAAGATCTTTTCAATGGAGCTTATCCATTGTTCCGCAACCAATGGGTCAGTAGATCCACTGAAGGATGACGGTCGTTGACGCATGAAGGACTCAACAGAGTGTTGTTCCCTTAATGGTGAGGTCGGCCTCTCAGCTTGATTCAAGTTATTACTCATAACTTGAGTCAGTTGGTTCATCATTCTCATGAATGTTTCCATTCCGGCTTCCATCGGAGGGCCGTCAGCACATGGTGCATTGCGGTCACCATCGGCACGGTTCCTCCTATTTCCCGCCATTTTCTAAAAGAATAAAACCTTAGTAAGAAACTTATTTCATTTATAAATCTTTTAACTAAGACTTCATGCTTAGACAATTACACTTTTCTATAATTCCATCATAATGATTCATAAAAAGCTTGTGATTAACCAAACATATCCACCGGGAGTGTCGTAACCAAGAGTGCAGCAAGGCCCGTTATCGTGCACCAGTTCCCGTTCGAGTCTAGCTCAAAGCGGTGTTTTCGGGTTTTACCCCTATGTACATCTGTACCAGAGCCGCCTCTACCTGCTCGTATCCAGACAGGGATGTATTTGTTTGATAAACCACTTACTCAATACTTACCAAAATACCAGGAATTTTTCCTATATTTAAACTTTTCTATAGGGTTCTTCCTAAAGATTTTATATCCTAATTTCCACAAATAACTAAACCATCCTTTGATACCAACTATAACATCCCGTCTTTTTATAACATAAACTTTCATTACATTACACAAAACTGAGGATCGTTAAGGTTTAGTGTCTTGGAAACAAGGATCATAATACATAAAAAAACATAAAACATTCTTCTTAAACACTTGAAAGGATTCTAATTTAGTTCATCCTATGTTCATTATGCATCTCATAACCTGGGGACATACATCAAAAGAAAGGGTGAGCAGAAGGCCCAGTAAGGGAAACAAGAGAAACATTTTACAAGTGAACTTGAGATACTTCAATAAGGACATGAAAAGAAATTTAAGGCATGAGAAAGAAATCATGAGATACATCCTAATAAAAATAACAATTTTTATAACTTGAAGATGTGGCTGAAACATTTAATATTGACAATAGTTTCGTTTCACCAAGGTCTATCCCCAAGGTGTCGTTAAAAATTACCAAGGTTATTCACCAAGGCGTCGTTAAAATGGTCATCTCTAGAGATTAAGTCTTTACCCAATGCATTGGAGCGCTATCAGGGTGCACCCTTAATTTGTATTTATTATCATGTGAGCCACATATATCATCATCAAACATTTCATAAATAACCCATATAGCATAAAATAAATGGGTTTCATTTCATAATCATAGCATTTTAAAAACTGCTTTAAAGACGCGATCTTAACATTACTTTAATCCCACGGAAAGGGAAAGCGGGTATCATGTATTTAAATCCCAGAATTTAAAATAGAAAATTTTCATATATATGTGAATACCCCTGTAGAAATAGGAGATTTGAGTATTCACTTTATAACATAAAATAATTTTGAGAAAAGAGAGGCATTTTGAGACGAAAATTCTGCAGCATAACGGCTATGTTACAAGGTTTTAGAAAACTTTGAAAAGAGAGGGAACATGGGTCGAACAATCATAATTGACCCATAAAACAGTAGAGGTACAGAATAAGAAGTATATATGGACATGGTGATGCAATTTTAAGGACATACCATTTGAAATGAAAAACATGGAAGGAAGACAAAAATTTGATTTCTCTTATGACAATTCGGCAGCCTAACGGCGTCACTTAAGCTTCAATAAAAATGAATTGAGCAAATAAAATAGGGTCTCTCATCATATTATCATAAGAGATCAGTATGATAGATATAGAGATCATACCCCAACATAATAAAAAAATACTTGAAAGATTTGAAATGAAAATCGAACTTGAAAAATGAGAAGGGTGAAAGAATCACTTAAACATTCGGCAGCCTAACGGCGTCACTTAAACTTTCATAAAATGAAATGATGAGAGTAAGAGGGGATCTCTAATCATATAAACATGAAAGGGAAGTAAGATTAATATAAAAGAACATCCTCTCACATAAAAACATGGAGTATAAAAGGAATAACATAAAGGAGGTTACATGAAAAGAAAGAGAGGGGTCGGATCCCTTACCTTAAAACGTGACTCTTGAAACTCAAAGGATTGGACCTTGAGGGCTTGGGGGGCACCTTGGGAGGACTCCTTGGAAGGTAAGAAGACCAGAACTTCGTTGGGGGAGAGTTGGGAGTGAAAACCAAAGGAGGAAAGGGTGGGTATTTATAGGGAAAGTGAGGGGACAAGGCATTAATGGCCAAGGGACACCTCACATGTGCTTTTCTCAAACCCATGTGCTCTCCCTTGGCATTTATCAATGAGTTAGGCCACATGGGTCCCCCAAAATAATAATTCATCACCCTTGGCCGGCCAACCCTCAAAAGATCTCATGACATCATCATGACACCGTTGTGATGTCATTAAACATACCGAAACCCTAAAACTGTAATTTTACTATTCACTGAAAATTCAACTTTCTCTGAATAATCCCAAAATTTCACTTTAACCAAATATCAATGCTCTGATTTCAAAAAATGAAATCCATTTTATAAAAATATTTTTCTAAATATTTTTAATTTAATTTTTAAATAAAACACTATTCATCGAAAATTCATTTTTTTCAGAAAAAACCCCAAAAATTACCTTAACATAATATCGATGCTCTGAGTTCAAAAATAAATTCCTTTTTATAAATATAATTTTCTAATTATTTTTAATTAAATTTTTAATTTAAAAACACTATTCATCCGAAAAAACTAATACTTGATTAATAATTTATGAAACCGTTATTTACCCATTTTATTGAATCACATTATTGAATCTAGGTGTCTGAATTATATTAAAACTTTCTTTGAGTGAAATTACTAATCCATTTGGTCACATTACTAATCCTAAGCGTAAAATCACTATTCACAATTTACTATTCATTAAAAATTAAGTTGATCTAATTAGACTCCAAATTCCTTACTGAACACTTTTGTAGAAGACCATTTTTTGAAAATCATTACACATCATTAGTTATTTAGGGTTTTCATAATTATTTTAAAATATCCTTTTTTTCGAAATTCATCAATAAAATACATTCTAAAATTATCTAGACATTTGAAATTTCACAAACATCACTAAAGGAAGAAATCTCAATTTATTCACCCAAAAGGATTACACAAGGAAGCTAGGGTCTCGTCACATAGCCCCTTATAACACCGGCATAAGACCTAAGTGTAAGGTGTGCTATGGTGAGAGAATCTGAGGGAGGCTCAGATAACATTGCCCTAGTAGTAATCTCTACTAACTTGAACTTCTCCCGTAGGCGTTTCCGTTCAAGATTGACACGTTGGAGTTCGGCTTGGGCTTGGTCCAAAGCGAAGCCCACAGATGCTACCTCCTTCCCAAGCTCTGATAAGTGGGCCTCATAAGGGTCGAGTCTACTGGATGAAGCCATCGACTCCTCTTTCTACATTAACCATTAACATCTTATTAAATCAATAAGAGTAAGTTAATATACTACTCAAAAAGATTGGGTCGTTACATTTGTCTCGGCCAACCCATGACCATTTTGTCTCTACACTTCCCTCTCTAACTCCTTGAAATCTCACTTTGGGCAGAATTCTTCCAAGGAAGCCTTTGAGCTCAATCCAAAGGGAGTTACCTGATTTTAAGGTAATGTCTTTACTTCTGTCCTTTTGTATTATTTTGATTCTCCAACCCCCTAAACTCTTTTTATTCATTTTTTTTGTAACAAATCCAGTATCTTCAATATACTAGGATGTTTTTATAATATGTATTCGAGCTACACTTACACACACCTACATCTTATGGTTAAAGAACATACTGTTTCTGTGGATGGCGAATTTCTGCCTCCCGAAACGATGATTGTTCACCATTCTTCTAACACCTTAAAAGGTGGCCATTAAGATGAAACTATATTTATATATGATATCTAATATGTGTATGTTTTACTTAAGCTTCTGTATTTTTAATTTATGGCATACCTTTATGGTTTCTATTATGGGTAAACGCGATATCTTCATTTAAGGAAGTGCAGACTACCGCCCCCTCAAAGTGATTTGATTCGTTAATACCATATGTGGTACGTATAAAGGATATATTTAATGATATTATATATGATAACATACTATAATTAAAATACTATTATGTATAATTATGTTTTAATTCCATTAAATATGAAATAGAAATGGAAGTAGCGTTCATGCGTACGTACGGATTACCGTCTGCATGAACGGTACATTTCATTTCTTATCTCAAAATGTTATGTAATATTATAAGTACATATATATAATGGATATATATGTAATATATTACATCTAAATTATGGATATCATTCTGGAATTATAAAAAATATATATATATATATCTCATTTTGTTTTAATTCCATTAATATGACAAAAAAATGAAAGTAGCGTTCATGCGTACGTACGGCCTACCGTCTCCATGAATGGTGATTTTAGTTTTTTATCTCCAAATGATATGGAATAGTATAAAATGAATATTTACTGGATATATATGATATTTTAATACTATTCTGGAAATTATTTACTTACATCTACATGGGAAATCTTTTTTCAAACAAGTTCATTTTTGACTCATGTACCAAACGTCGGCAAAAATGTCTGTTATGAACTAACATTATTAAACAATTATTATAACATTATAATATGTGATATTAAATGAATAATAACCTCTAAAGGAGGTTCTTAGGCAATTATTAATTGTCCAAAGTTTATTATTCAGGAATATAAAGAAATGAAGAAGACAAGTTGGACTTGAGGTAAGGGATCCGACTCCTCTCTTTCTTCTTAAGTACACTCTTTTATGTCATTCCTTTTAAAGATCATATTTCTTGTTATTTGGATGTTATTTTATATTAATATTACTGTAATTTTTATGTTCATGTGATGAGAGACCCTATTCTCTCTCATCAAGCCATTTTGGAAGTTTTGAGTGGCGCCGTTAGGCTGCCAAATTTTCGTAAGAGATCTAATCTCTCTCTTTCTTTTTAAGTACTCTCCTTTATGTCACTTCTTTTAAGCTCCTATTCTTTATGTTGGGGGATGTTCTTTTATATTCCTATTTCTATAAACTTTAAGTTAATATGATGATATACCCTATTTTATCTCATCAATCCATTTTTGTATGTTTTATGTGGCGTCGTTAGGCTGCCGAGTTTTCGTAAGGGATTTTTCATCTCACTTTTATTCCCGTGAGATTTATGCTACATTTTCCATAATTTCCTTTGAGTGGTGTATGTACTGCCCATTATTTTATTCATTATGTAATATCCTTTCTTTTATGAGTATTTACATCAATGTTGTATTGTCCTTCTTTCACGAGGTGTATGTTTCGAAAGATACCAATGTCGGTAAGGGAACCTTTCACCCTCCTCTTTTTAAAAGACTTCTTTTGTTGGGTATTTTAATTTATATATTGTTATGTTGGGATATGTTCACATATATCCTTATTGATGTAAATTTTATGTCCAAGTGATTAGATACCCTTTTTTTATCTCTCATCAACTCATTTTGATGGGGCGTCGTTAGGCTATCAAGGGAACTTCTTAACCCAATTTCGATTTCTTTGGGTTCAACATGTAGTTATTGAATATGTCATCCTTTGAATATGTGTGAATTAACATTGATTATTTTACAATTAATATCCACTTATATTTGGTGTATTAGTTTTTCACACATAATTATGTAATTGATTTATCCTTAAACCAAGGATACCATCTTTGTATGGGACTTCGTCTCAATATTCTTTCATTGAGGCATATTTTGTTTTATACAAAACATTATGTTATATGGTTTATAAACCCCTTTGAATTTTACATTTATCCAAAAGGAATCTTTTTTATACGAAGCGTTTTACTAAACAACAAAAGGGAATGTTTTGTCGTACGTATGCGGCGACAACGACTTCTCCGCCGCTGTGACCATTATTTGAGTTTCGGATTCCTCTACAAGCCATACCTTCTTTTTAAAAGAAAAATAAATACCATGTTTTACTTTTCTTTTATTTTGGTAGTGAAAATGGTTCTCATAATGTTTTTATATCAATGTGTTGTATTGATATGTTGTGATTGAAAGGTGGAAATGTTATGTTTCCTTTATGCATGTTTTATGTGATACGATTATGTTGAGGTTTTTGGGCATTATTATCAAGATGGGTGGTTTCGTGATAAACTAATGGCAGGTGAGCCCGATATAGCTCTCCAATGCATTGGGTAACGTGAAGGAGTGAAACGTTAAGGTTTTTTCGAAGATATTTAGGTAATATACTGTGATGGGTATTCCAAACGTAACCAAGAGGGTTACTCCCTACGTAAGAATGTTATGAATGCCTCAAGTTACCTTTTATGTCTTATGATTTATATAATTTATTCATGATTTTATTAGGTATGTTATAGTTCTTATGTTTTATGGGTAAAGTATGATTTCATTCTTATGTATACATGTACTCATGTTTCCTTTACATATTTTTATATCCCTTAATGAGCTTTTTTATGCTCATCCCAAGTTTTTGAAATGTTTTTCACAGGTCAAGGGAAGGGTACATGATATGATGATAGTGTTAAGGAAGTGTCAAGAAATAATCCATGTTTTATTTTAAATATGTTTCCGTTGATGGGGAAAATGAATACTATCTTTTATGTAACCACTTTGTTTAAATGTGGAATGTAATGCAGGTTTTATGATCTAATTCTCTAAAACTCTAAACCTGAAAAGATCATCAATGTGTAATCTTGTAATAACTCAAGATTAAGTAAGGTTTAAGGATGGGGCCTTATTGTTGGTATCAAAGGTCGGTTTAGATAACTTTAGAGGTTAGGGTATTCTTTATGCATAATTGGCATTACCATAATGGTTAGGATTTCAGAAAGAGTCCTAGTTTCAGATAAAGTGAATGAGTAAGTGTATCTTAGTGTTTATATTCCTCATTAGTACATGATGGTTTTTTTAATATACTCACACTGATCTTTTTGGTTTTAGTAAATGGCTGGATCTATAAGGCACCAATGTAACTGTGGCTGTGAAGGAAACTGTGACAGTTTTTTGAGCAAGAAACTGAATGATATGGGAGCTGCAATGAGAACTCTTGTGATTATTCTCAACCAACTATCTGGAGTAATGATTGCCCACCTAAACCTTGGCGATTTCTCTAAGGAATCATATATGCAAGAAACAAATCCCTACGGAAGTACAGGTAATAATCATAAAGGTAATTGTGTTCAAAAACCTATGTTTCAAAGATGTGGAAGGAAACACCTAGGAAAATGTTTTAAAGGGAAAAAATATGCTATAGATGTATAAATGAAGGTCATAAAGCAAGTACCTACCATGGAAAAAGGAAGTATCCAGTTGACTCGAGGAAAGGGAAAGAAGTTCTTTCTGAGGGATCAATTGAATGTTTTAAATGTGGTGTGCGTGGTCATTATGCAAACAGATGTCCTATAAAGATGTTTCGTGAATGGGATCACCAAGAGCATACAAATGTTTGTTTATCAATACCTAATTCCATTCCGATTGAGGATGAAGAAACTGACAATGACCAATCAAAGGTATGTATTATTTCATGACTATTGTTTTCCTATTTTGGAATCTTAGGATATGATTCATGATTTTGTTTTTAGGAAAGAGGAATTTCGGAATAAGTTGGAAAGGAATGGTTAATGGATCATGAAAAATGTTGAATGAGTAAGATGTCAACATATAAGGGATTTAAGAGTTATGGTGAAATCCTTAAGAGTATTAAGTCTCTTTTGATGATGGGGTTACATTAGAAGACTTTTTATATTATGTGTAACCCTGATATTTAATATATGAAAATTTTATTCAAGGAATAGTTATCTTTTATTTTGTGGACATAGTTATAAAGAACCATTTGGGTTTATATGATCCTTACTTTTGAGGTAATTATGGGTTACTATATGTTATTATTGAAGTGAAAGGCATGAGATATAATTGAGGTTAAATTATTTTATGGTTATTTTTGATGATTTTATCCCTTTTTGGGGAATGATTTGAGAATTATATAGTTTTGGAAAAAGGACAACACGCAGACCGTGTGACTACACGTCGCTTCGGACAAAGCTGCGGGAATCGAACCCACAACCAAAGTGCGACTGGTATTTATCGCCTACCACTGGACTACGTGAAGTCCCTGGTTAGTTTGACTGATTCTTTTTATTTATATGATTTTATGAATTAAGAGTATGTTTATTTTGGGTTATTTATGAAAATTATTAACCTATCATGGAGGATATGTGATTAGGTTAATTACTTTTCAATACGAGACTTTAGGAGCAACTGATGTTGTTTGGAGATAAATGTTACGATTTAACATGGAAGACTATGTGACTAAATCCTTCAAATTTTGGGTTTAAATCTTATATTGGTTTACTTTGAAGCATTTTATGGAAAAATTGTTTATCGGATGGTCCTCGTTGAACTTTGGGTTTTTTTTGGAAAAATTTTGGAGATTAAGCTTAGATTTTCTTTTTAAAGGGTTATCCTTTTCTGGATTATCTGACCTTGTACTAACCTTTTTGGTTTTGGTTTTGGTTAAGGTCTAAAGACATGGAAAGTATATAGTTATCTTTGGTGGATTAGGTGATTCTCTAGAAGTTGATTATAGTACTCATAATGCGAACAGGTCTCCCTAAATACTTGTCTTTTGGAAAAAAAATGTGAGTTTGATTAAGGAATCTAGTGAAAGTTGAAAGTCAACATGATAAGTGATTATGTTTCCTTATGAATAACTTCCCCAATAAAAATAAACTTAAAACAAAAATTTTGTCTATTAACTTTTCCTATTGGGGAATCGAATACCGTTTAACCCATCACAAGTTTGTGATTTTCTTATGGTTAACTTTCTCCTAGACATGTTTACTATCACTCTCCCTCAAGAACATGACCCTTTTCTTTTTCTCCCATGTCCATGTTTTTCTACATGGAATCCTAGTATGGGTTAACTTGGGTGACCTTTGTAATTATCTTCCTTTATTTTAATGTGATTGTTTTATTGACTCTTGTTCTGATGTGGGACTTTCAAGGATGTTTCCAAACTCAATTTTAAAAATTGCGAGGGCACAATTCCCAAAAGGGGGGAAGGATGTAACACCCCAGGTAAATAAAGAATATGAAATTTTCATATTTATCCATATTTGTGAATAAAATATTAATATGACTTTAAAGGGGACTCTATGCTCGATGGCGTACCCAACACGCAACAACAAGTTTCTTGGGAATCTTACGTTGCACTCTAATAATAAAATAATATTATTTTAGATGGTAGTTAACATGTAGCTGTTGTATTGGTGGGAATGGATAGAAATAACTAAAATATGATTATATATGTTTTTAAATGTTTTTAAATTTATCCAATAAAAGATAAAGGCTTAAAATACGGAAAGAATTCAATTTTAGGCGTATATGCCCTAGTTTTCACTAAAGGTTCACTTTTCGCCTTTTGATGGAGAAACATCATTAAATATAGTTTTGTTCACTCTTATACATTCTATTGGACCAAATAAAACTCTTCTTATGAATCGGGACATCAAAATTTACTTAGTGTAAATTTTTGGTATCTTTCCGATAAAGTTCATTTTTTAATGAATAGTGTAAAATGTTGTATTTTAAATCAAAATCTCTTTTTAATCTAATTTATTTATATGATTAGATTCTATTTTGAATTGGTTTTAAATTGAAATTAGAATATATTTTTACCATTAAATCCAATAGTTGTCGTTGGAATTAATTTCACTTTGAAATCAGACTTAAACTAGTGTCAATATTTTGATACTTATTGTTTCATAAAAACACGCTATTTTCTCTGACAGCGGGAATTAATTATTAAATTAATTAATGTGACTTATATTTTTTGAATTTTGTAAAATATACTTCATTTTTGAATTCGGAATATCAAATATAGCTTAGGGTGAATTTTTGGGATTTTTCTGAAAAACTTCAATTTTTGATGAATAGTGAAACCACTAAGTGGTACTTATAAAAACTGATTTTTCCATTTAAATGAAATTTTGCCATCTTTGTGTTTTGAATTTCAAAAATCCGACATAAATGGTTGTCATTAAGAAGTAAAATGTGGTTCAATTGGATAAAAATAATTTTTTGGTGAATAGTAACTTATTAAGTTTTAATCGCGATTAGAGGTAATTAGTGTAGTTTATGGTAAGAATAATGTTTAAATAAACTGAAATGACCTAGACACATGTCCTACCCTCATTGGATATGTCATGGCCCACCAAGACAATCCATGGGTCAACATGGGGACCCCATGGAGCCACTTTTGTTGGAAAATGACATAAATATCTTTTTATTTAATGTTAAAGTAAAAAATGACACAAACATGAGATGTTTTACTAAAACAATTTTTACATGGGGTTATAAAAGTAATAATTTTGACTATAAATGATAATTGGAAACATAAAAATATTTCCTACATCATAGTATTTGTTTTATTATATTTGGACATTAAATAAATTAAATTATTTATGACATCATGATGATGCAGCAATGACCTCATTATTTAACGATTTAAATAAAATGGGAAGATAATGTAATATCTAAGTCCTACACATGTTCAAAACCTATTGGATGAGTGGATTTAGAACCCTTATCACCTTATCCTCTAAATACATCAATGTAAGACCTTTAAAATCGGAAACTCTTTTGAAAATAATGTAACATTTTGTAACTTTACAAGAGTGCCCCTCCTCTCCTCTTATAAAAGGCCCCCACCTCTAACTCCTTACCCACACTCCCAAAGCCTTTGGCTTGGACACCCCTGCCCATTTTGTCTCTATACTTCCATATATTACTCTGTGAAGCCTCACTTTGGGCAGAAGTCTTCCCAAGGAAGCTTTTGAGCTCAAACCAAAGGGAGTTACCCGATTTTATGGTAATGTCTTCACTTGTGTCCTTTTGTTTTATTTTGCTTCTCCAACCCCCTAAAGTCTTTTTATTCATTTGTTTTGTAAAAAATACAGTATCTTAAGTATAATAGGATGTTTTTATAAGAAGTATTCGAGCTACACTTACACACACCTACATCTAATGGTTAAAGAACGTACTGTTTCCGTGTATGGCGAATTTCTGCCTCTCGAAACGATGATTGTTCAACATTCTTCTAACACCTTAAAAGGTGGACATTAAGATGAAACTATATTTATATATGATATATAATATGTTTATGTTTTACTTAAACTTCTGTATTTTTCATTTATGGCATACCTTTATGGTTTCCATTATGGGTAAACGCGATATCTTCATTTAAGGAAGTGCGTACTACCGCCCCCTCAAAGTGATTTGATTCGTTAATACCAAATGTGGTACGTATAAAGTATATATTTAATGATATTTTATATGATAAAATACTGGAATTAAAATACTATTATGTATCATTATGTTTTAATTCCATTAAATATTAAATAGAAATGGAAGTAGTGTTCATGCGTACGTACGGCTTACCGTCTCCATGAACGATACATTTCATTTCTTATCTCAAAATGTTATGTAATATTATAAGTACATATATATAATGGATATATATGTAATATATTACATCTAAATTATGGATATCATTCTGGAATTATAACATATATATATCTCTCTCATTTTGTTTTAATTCCATTAATATGACAAAAAATGAAAGTAGCGTTCATGCGTACGTACGGCCTACCATCTCCATGAACGGTGATTTTAGTTTTTTATCTACAAATGATATGTAATAGTATAAAATGAATATTTACTGGATATATATGATACTTTAATACTATTCTGGAAATTATTTACTTACAACTACATGGGAAATCTTTTTTCAAACAAGTTCATTTTTGACTCATGTACCAAACATCGGCAAAAACGTCTGATATGAACTAACATTATTAAACAATTATTATAACAATATAATATGTGATATGAACTGAATAATAATCTCTAAAGGAGATAATTAGGCAATTATTAATTGACCAATGTTTATTATTCAGGAATATAAAGAAACGAACAAGACAAGTTGGACTTGTGGTAAGGGATCTGACTCCTCTCTTTCTTCTTAAGTACACTCTTTTATGTCATTCCTTTTAAAGCTCATATTTATTGTTATTGGGATGTTCTATTATATTAATCTTACTGTAATTTTTATGTTCATGTGATGAGAGACACTATTCTCTCTCATCAAGCCATTTTGGAAGTTTTCAGTGGTGCCGTTAGGCTGCCAAATTTTCGTAAGAGATCTAACCTCTCTCTTTCTTTTTGAGTACTCTCCTTTATGTCACTTCTTTTAAGATCCTCTGTTTTATGTTGGGGGATGTTCTTTTATATTCCTATTTTTATAATATTTAAGTTAATATGATGAGATACCCTATTTGATCTCATCAATCCATTTTTTTAAGTTTTATGTGGCGTCGTTAGGCTGCCGAGTTTTCGTAAGGGATTTTTCATCTCACTTTTATTCCCGTGAGATTTATGCTCCATTTTCCATTATTTCCTTTGAGTGGTGTATGTACTGCCCATTATTTTACTCATTGTGTAATATAATTTCTTTTATGAGTATTTACATCATTGTTGTATTGTCTTTCTTTCACGATATGTATGTTCTGAAAGATACCCATGTCGGTAAGGGAACCTTTCACCATCCTCTTTTTAAAAGACTTCTTTTGTTGGGTCTTTTATTTTACATATTTTTATGTTGGGATATGTTCTCATATATCCGTATTGATGTAAATTTTATGTCCAAGTTATGAGATACCCTTTTTTTATCTCTCATCAACTCATTTTGATGTGACGCCATTAGGCTGTCAAGGGAACTTCTTAACCCAATTTCGATTTCTTTGGGTTCAACATGTAGTTGTTGAATATGTCATCCTTTGAATATGTGTGAATTACCTTTGATTATTTTAAACTTAATATCCACTTATATTTGGTGTATTCATTTGTCACACATAATTATGTAATTGATTTATCCTTAAACCAAGGATACCATCTTTATATGGGACTTCGTCTCAATATTTTTTCATTGAGGCATATTTTGTTTTTTACACAACATTTTGTTATATGGTGTATAAACCCATTTGACTTTTACATTTATACAAAAGGAATCTTTTTTATACGAAGCATTTTACTAAACGACAAAAGGGAATGTTTTGTCGTACGTATGCGGTGACAACGACTTCTCCGCCACCGTGACCATTATTTGAGTTTCGGCTTCCTCTACAAGCCATACCTTCTTTTTAAAAGAAAAATAAATAACATGTTTTACTTTTCTTTTATTTTGGTATTGAAAATGGTTCTCATAATGTTTTTATATCAATGTGTTGTATTGATATCTTGTGATTGAAAGGTGGAAATGTTATGTTTCCTTTATTCATGTTTTATGTGATACGATTATGTTGAGGTTCTTGGGCATTATTGTCAAGACGGGTGGTTCCGTGATAAACTAAGGGCGGGTGAGCCCGATATTGCTCTCCAATGCATTGGGTTACACGAAGGAGTGAAACATTAAGGTTTCTCCGAAGAGATTTAGGGAATATACTGTGATGGGTATTCCAAACGTAACCAAGAGGGTTACTCCCTATGTAAGAATGTTATGAATGCCTCAAGTTACCTTTTATGTCTTACGATTTATATGATTTATTCATGATTTTATGAGGTATGTTAAAGTGCTTATGTTTTATGGGTAAATTATGATTTCATTCTTATGTATACATGTACTCATGTTTCCTTTCCATATTTTTATATCCCTTACTGAGCTTTTTATGCTCAACCCATGTTTTTGAAATGTTTTTCACAGGTCAAGGGAAGGGTACATGATATGATGATAGTGTCAAGAAAGAATCCATGTTTTATTTTAAATATGTTTCCGTTGATGGGAAAAATGAATACTATCTTTTATGTAACCACTTTGTTTAAATGTGGAATGTAATGCATGTTTTATGATCTAATTCTCTAAAACTCTAAACCTGAAAAGATCCTCAATGTGTAATCTTGTAATAACTCAAGATTAAGTAAGGTTTAAGGCTGGGGCCTTATACTTATTGTTAGGATTGGACAGGATTTTTTGAAAAGGGGTATGGTTTGAAAAAGGAGCATCACTAAGGGACATGTATGGGATTTGGTGAATGAGAACGTTGTGGTCGCATGGTGCCTTGGGAGAAGGTGCTAGAATTCTGTTAAAACACACCAACCTTTTAAGTCAGTCATTTATAAGATAATCTATATAGTGATGGTTTGATTAATTATCCTTCTTGTTACTCAAGTTAGTTCTAGTGAACCAATTTGAGAAGTCCACCTATTTATGGTGGGTGTAGTGAGAAAGTCTGCAATGTCCTTTGAGGGAAGATTGTGTGATTGGTTTTGATGATGTTGATTGATGTTCGACCATTCCATGAAATGAGGCTACAATTATGACCTCATGTTTGTTTTGTCTCTCTTAGTCAAAGGAAATCATGCTAAGAGAATCTCAATAACAGTTAGGGGAATTATTTGTTGAGTTTCCCTAATGTTTGTGTTGTCATGGTAATAATTCCATATAGGTTCTTGTTGATAATCTCATGAAGGTTTCACATTTCATTCCGATCAATAAAAACATCAGTGTTTATAAACATGGGAAGTCATAAATCCATGAGATAGTATGACTATATATGGTTCCACATTCTACTTTTTTAGATAGGGAAGAGCATTTTACATATCATTTCTATAAATGTCTATAGAGGGAACATGGTACACAAATGTTTCTAGGCATATCTTACCACCCCAAGATAGATGGAAAGTCATAGGTCATATTTTAGGTGTTAGGGGACATGATTCTGGCATGTGTCCTAGATTTCGGTGATTCGTTGCAGAGACCCATACCCCCGGATGATTTTTTCTATAAAAATAGCTTTCATGCTACTTTTCAGACAGTTCAATGTGAGGCTTTGTATGGTAGACCATTCTGATCACCCCAGTGTTTCCTGTAGGAAAGAGAGACAACTATTATGGGACCTAGTCTTGTCTAGGAGACCATTGGACATGTGCAGTTGATTTGGATGTAGATGGTTACTATAAAGTATCTTCAAAAATATTATGTTGATCTCCACAGAAGACCTCTAGAGTTTGGGGTCAAGTATCTTGTTCTCTTTTGCGTTTCACAGATGTTGGGACATAGTTAGATGCTAAGACAGGGTAAAAATTCACCATGATATGTCAGACCGTTTGAGATTATGGAGGGAGTCAGGTCAGTTTCCTATTAGTTTAAGTTACCTCAGAGGTATCGATCCATGAAAAAATATTCCACATATCTTAGTTGTTCCACTATCATTCATACTAGTCTCATTCTTTTTAACACGAGAAGGTTGAGCTTTAGGTTGATACATCATTTGAGAAGCATTTGATTCGTATCGTTGACAGGAGAAAAAAGGTTATCTAAGGCCGTTCATTTCCACTCATACGGGTGCTTTGGATTCCTGACTGAGTGCAATATGAGACTTGGGAGTAGGATTTTGACGTACATGTTATGTGTCCTGATTTTTTCTCAGATATTTTTTTACCACCCTTGGAAATGAAATTTGGGGACAAATTGATTTAAGGTGGGAAGTATGTAATAAATTTGTACTTATTTTCTGGTATGGGTATTTATTTATAGATTAAATGTTGTTTAAATTCCTTTTTGTCTTAAACCCTAAGTTGGGACATGGACCGAATGGGTTGTTATTGGGAATTAAGGAGATAAAAATACAAAAAATAGATGTATTCTAGTTACACATTGTTTACTTAGGTTTAATGTAATGTACGGACATATTTTTTACTTGGGGTATACGTCATGTACCCGCCCAACTGGGTTTTTAAATAAAATGGGCAGTAGCCTCATTTTCTGTAAAAATGGACATAACCACACCTGTGGGGTTTATTCGAGCAGCATCACTAGAGGGACATTTTGGCTCTCGTTTCTCCGTTGGAACTCTAATTTGAACACCGTCATATGCATTGGAATCCCCATGGTGAGTTCTTGATTATTATTTAACCATTCATCAAGATTTATTATGTAGAATTTGTTATCAAATATTTATCATTTATGATTGTTTTGTAGATATACTCTATTCTAGGATGAATTAGATTTAGATGAAGGATGGAGAGATCTGTAAGACTATGAGGTATGTGGTCTTGTTCATTTCATGAATTATTATGTGGTTTATATTGTCGGAGTACCACACATCCATTGTTAGGGTGTCTCTTTGCAGAAAATTAACCATTGTTATTTCCTAACACTGATTAGGACCTTTCATTAATTATATAAGGAACTTTTTTTATGTTTTTATGATTTTATTAAGGGCCACCCTGTGGGTGCCTTTCCCTTGAATGCCCAATGTTTAGCTGTTTGTCCTAGGTTTCCTATGAGGAAAGCCTTGTATTACCTTTTATGGGTTGTTAAAAATGTAATTGGTCAATTTAATTTGATGAACATGTGAGATAATGATTGTTTATTCCTTGTGATAGTCAAAATAACATTTTGTGTTGTTAAAGAAATTTCCCATGTGAGAATATGGTTTTTTAGCCTCATAATTGTTTATATTGCTGATAGTCTTGGGATATGATTGATGCTCACATGAATTGATCAATATTTTACATGTAATATTTTAATTTAGGTGCATTATTTTGTCTGATATGCCATCAGGTGAGATTAAACTATGCTTGGAGGCGACATTGTGATGTACTCATGGGCAAGATTGTGATATGTTTGTGGGTGAGGGTGTGATATTCCTACGGGTGAGATTTATCTATGCAAACGAGTAATGTTTTTTTATCAATGCAGGTGATATTGTGCTATGCATGCAGGAAAGTTTTTTATGCATGTAGGGGAGATTTTATTTTTCTTTTTCTATGTCTTGACTGAGCCATGATGAAATGGTCGAGCTCAGGTTTTGAACTAGTTATTGATATGGAATGATTTATGCTGCGTCTACCAAGCCAATGAAAAAGCATGGATTTGGTATTCACATTACTTATTTAGATAGACTTATGAGGTATCTGTTTTACAAACTTTACATAGGGGGTTTTTGGTCTTTAGTCATACCATGAGTCTAATAAAATTCTATGTGATTGAATTGATTAATGAACATATTGAATGAAAATTGAAAATAGTGTTGTATGATTATTTACTTTTTAGTACATCCTAGCTACTGCATTCCCTATTGTACAATGTAACAACCCATGATGTCATAGTACATTATCTCTTTATAGTAATTTATTGGATTATATTACATGAAATATCGACTTGTCTTGCGTTATATACAAGATTGAGTTTCTGCGAAACAACACATTAGTATTATAATTATTTATATGATATGTCTATTTATTAATTAAATATTGTAATATGAATAGTAAAATCTAATTTTTAAATGTTATTTCTAATGTTTTTATAGAAACAAAAAATATTTATAATAAAATGATTAGGTTTTGTTAAATTAGTTATATATTTAGAAAAACTATTTTCTTAAAAGAAAAACTTTTTACGTCCTTTTGTAAACAATAAAAAAATTATTTTTAGACACTCTTAAAAAATGAATTTGGTAAAATATACTTCATTTTTAAATTTGAAATATCAAAAATAGCTTAGGATCAATTTTTGGTATTTTTCTAAAAACATTAAAGTTTCAATGAATAGTGAAAAATACTGCATAATACAAAAAAACCAACTTTTTCATTTAAATAATGATTCTTAATTAAAATTTATTTTAAGGTAAAAATAGATACACAATACATATTTTAGTCTAATTAAAGTAATTTGAAACATTTTATAATAATATTGGATATATAAAATTTTATTTAACTTTTTAACCTCTTTTACCCATCTTCTAGACACATTTACAAATTTGAATAAAATAAAATTTTACCACTTTTGTTAATTGAAATGAACAAAATAAGATATACAAGGTTATCATCAGTAAGTAAAAGTTGGTTAAATTGGATGAAAATATTTTTTGGTGAATAGTAACTTTGGAATTTTATTTACCATGGTTAATACTAAATATGGAAATTAAAGGTAAAAATAATATTATAATAATATAAAATTACCCTAAAACAAGTCCCAATTCTGTTGGATAAGTGCATTTTGTCCAAAATTAACCTTATGAAAAAAAATATGATCCTTTTTTATCCACTTCGATTAGATTTTGGCATTTATTATATTTTATTCAAAGAATAGTTAAAATTCAAATATTCATAACTATACCATTTTTAATATAGGGTTATACATAAAATAAATTCAACTATAAATGTTAATTAAAAAGATAAAAATATTTCCTACATTATAGTAATTGATTTATAATTATTAGACATTAAATAGTAAAATTTATTTATGACACAATGTTGATCTAGTAATTACCTTGTTAATGAATGATTAAAATAATTGATATTATAAATATTAAAATAAATGTAAATTGAAACTTTTATTCCATAAAAAAATTTATAGGTAAATATGACATGTTATTATTGATTATATATATACTATTATAATGAATCAAGTTTATATGACTTTCACAAAAAATAAATACTAAAATGTGTCAAAATTTACAAAAATGAATATTCAAAAGAAATACTATTTTATTAAATGATATAATATTCCTAAAAATATACGATTCATCCAAATGAATTAGATAATGATATATATGTCATTAATGATCCACTAAATGGTCTCATGGAAATTTATATTACTATATTAACCATGTAGTATAAAAATAAAGAAGACATGGTAAAAGGTAAAATATTTAAAAAAGGGTTAAATGTAAAGGATAAGGTTAATATGGTGAAATAAACATGTATAAAATCTATTTTATGAGAGGATTTATACCCATACAAACCTGATCCTAGAAATAAATCCATTTAGATCTATTAAAAAATGAAAATATTTTATAATAAATTAATATTTCAAGCTTATCCTAAAGTGCCCCTCACCTCTCTTATAAAAGGGAACCTCCCTTTATTTTTAATTCACATATCCAATGCCATTTGGATAGGCCAATCATATTAAAATATATTCAAAACTACCCTAAAATCAACCTATTGGCCTTAATTTGATCATAAATCCAACCTATGGAACCCTTTTGTTACTATGAATGTCCCGAAAGCCTTCTTTTTTTATTTTATTATAGATAATCCCCCTTTTAAGGGTTGAAGAGGAACCCGTACTTGACCAATAGGACCAAGGTACAGGGCCCGACATGACCTGTAATACATGACATGAAGTCCTAGAGGCATACCATGACAATTACATGACCCGTAGGCCCAGCCCACTAGAACTACCCCTCCCCCAGCATCTTACATCATTGATCGCCTTAGATCCCCACCTTGCATTGCTGACCGGCTAGCATTGCCCCATACAAAGCTGTACGGTGCCTGGTCCCGATGGTGGCTACCATACCCTCTCATTCTTCAAATCCAGTTAGCTCTGTATCTGGTGACTGCTACTATTGTTTATCTTTATCCTCTTTTGGGGCTTGTACTATGTGAACTAGGCTACTCCATGGTCTACATGACACGAATGCCCTATGGCCCGAAGGCCATTGATGACACGAAGGCCCCGGTGACGCATAGGCCCAAAAGGGTTGCCCGAAGGCCAAAATCGGGTGAATTGTTCCGGCTACTACGGTACTAAACAGTAACTGATACAGTACTAATACAGTACTGCTACAGTACTGAAGAAGAGGTAATTATTTCATCACCTCTTTCAATGTTTTTTTCTTATTCTACTTCCACTTTATTGATTGTTTCCAAACTAAAATAATAACCCCAGTACATTATATATACATATATGTTTTTTATAAATATGTTACAACCATATTCTTTATTCTATCCATCCTATCAATGAAAAAGTCCCCCTGCACGCGTACATACGGCCTACCGTCTCCACGTCGTGGTGTAGGTTTTTATTCAACAATACATTATTTGGATGGGTATAATAATAAGTATAATTAATGAAAATAATATATATAACATATTAATTATTATATATATATATATATTATAACATCCAATTAAAAGTCGTTTCAGCATCAATAGAATGATCTTTTTTCTCATGCATATGTACAGATTACCTTCTCTACAACGTGATGAGAATAATATTCAATGATAACCATTAATGAATTTTTATAAATAAATATATATATATTTATTTATTAAGTATGAGATGTATGAAATAATATTTCTACTAGAATAATATATATTTATGTAGATAAATACATGTCATTTACTTACTTCTAAAGTATATGATCATAAGATGGAAACAACATTCATGCGTACGTAAGGACTACCATCTCCATGAATGGTGTTTACATTTCATATATCTATATATTAAACATAATTTTATTCTAAATATATATCATATATATTTCATGTTTTATATTCTGTAAGTATGTAAATCATGATCTATGTGATACAATCAAGAATAACAAGTTAAAACATGTTTGATAAAGAAAGGGATCATTACCTAAAATGTTACTTTAACAAGGAAATTATTATAAATGGGTAGTATAAATTCATAAATGAATCATATATGATATCATAAATATTAATATACTTCTGTTATAATTTAATAACACACTATGGTAATTATACTGGAGGTTAAATGTACCCTCTACTAAAGAAAATTACAAGGTAAGGGTTAATTCATCAATCTCATTATTATCTGAGATTGTTTATGTGTAAATATTTAATGGGACATATTTATCCTACTTGTCCATGTTTCATAATTTTTTTTGAAAAGAAATATTTTATGGTTTTTTGGAAGGGAATCCCTAGCAAGATCATCATTTAAAATGTTTTAATGGTTAATTTTTTAAAATATTATTAATTAATGTCCATGTTTTAAAAATGATTTTAAGGATTTATTTATATAGACATGATTATTTTAAAATGTTAATTCATTTCAAAAGTTTTAAAGTGGTATGGGAAATATTTATTCAATAATTTCTTTTAAATTACTTCCTTTATAAATGTGTGACTTTTAAATGTTTTAACAAAAATTAATATTTCTCTCAAAGAGTTTTAATAATCATTTTAAACTATGTCAACATCCTTTAATAGATATTATTATTGATTAGGGTTGATTTATTATAATAAAATCTTCTATATTGTATTTAATGAGTTATGATTTGTATGAATGTGGATGTGATATTTTTATACCATTCATAGTTTATGGTTAATGTATTGACATTTCGTATGCTAGTTTTAATACGAATGTTTATGTTATGTTTCAACATTTACATATGAGGAATTCATTGGACTTAGTATGTGATAGGAAAGGCACACTATATCCCATCGATGCATCTATAATTCTCATGATACAAACTAGTTTCTTGGAACAAGGGATTGAAAAAATTTATCTTTAGGATCTTGTCATTAGGCCTTGAATTTGTGGTTAAGATGTATGGAATTATGATTTCCATCATTATGAGATTAGTTATTAATGTTACATGTGATTATTTAACTAGTATAATATCCATGTGAATAAGTAAATGGAATTATTTAATTTTTATTTTCCATATTCTGCTAATGTTTATGTTTAAAGTTCTTGTGATTCAATTTTATACCTTTCCATAAATGTTTATGATTATTAAGGATAGCTTCCGCTATATTGTTTATCCTTACTGAGCATCTGATCTCAACCCTTTCATATGTTTTATTTTTTCAGTATTTCTTGAATTGTATTATAATTTATATGCATGTTTATGCTAGGAGAATAATATAATTCTCAAAGAATTATCTATGTTGTATTTTATGTTAGAAATTGTAATGTAATGTTCATGTATGTAATATATTTTCCAAGACTGTTAAACTGATCCATCTTTCAGGACTTGACTCCTTGTAATCATGATAATGTATTAAAATAATGCATCGGCTCTAGGATTGTGGGGTCGGGGCATTACATATAGTATATGAGTATGTTTAGCAATGACCTTGTAAATAAGATTTATAAAAACTCTGATTAGAGATCATTACCCTAAGATTGAAATTAGGGATTGTCATAGAAGAACATCCAAAAATTTAGGTAATGTAGATATTATGTGGGTTTTCCAAGAGATAAATCCATTTCTATATAGTACAAGTGGATGTGGTTCTTCACAGATATACCTAGGAGTGAAAACCAAGAAAAGGCGTTTCGGGCTTGACCTTGGGTGTCATAGTAAATGATAATGAGCCTTACTGCGTGCCTAGTTTGAAACTCCTGGGGGATATTATTAGGATAACTCACATTTCCTTTACAAACCATTATGAAGGATTTTTGAGTAAGTTTGTCAGCAAAGAAACCATTTTTATGATTATGATACTAGATGTCTGAAAATCATCAATTAATGTTGAGAATTTTTTTAGTTTTTGAATTATAAATTCTGATATGGCCTAACCTAGTGTATGTATTCATTTATAAATGGTTCCCAATATAATGAATGAAAAATATAACAATAGGCATGATCAAAAGAGTAATAAAGATCATATCTTTCATTGTATTAAGCATACATTTAGAAGGGAAATAGTATCCCACATATTCTCATCATATTAAAAAATAGTATCATGTGTTAATTATATAAGTAAGGAATTCTATGAGTCCAATGGATTTAAGGTAAGAAATAGAAAAAGAGGATGAAAGATAAAAAAATAGATTAAGGGAATAAGGGAAAGAATTATTTTTCATCATGTTACAATTATAGAATGAATCACCTTGGTAAATTCTTGAAGGGAATGGGATCTTGTTATAAGTGTGAAAAAATGACACCAGGTACGTGATTGTGAGGGTAAGAAAATCTTTCAAATGTATAATGATTCATCTGAAAGGAGTTGGTACACTATGCGAATCAAGGTCAAAATCATCAGATTATACCCCAAATGATTCTATTTGATAATAATCACGTAATAATACTACCACATATGAAGTTGAATGATTAGTGTTATTATGTTGTTATTAAATAATTATGTCCTATGAGTATTTTATTTATGATGTAAAAGTTATAAGAATTATACATTATATAAGTATTTTAGTATATTACTATTTCATTAAGGATGTAAGATTGTGTGGCACCAATAAAAGTGACTCAATTTTAGGTTATGTTTTTTTGGAAAATATATGATTGAGAGAAATACAAACCATAAAATAGCCCTGAAGTTGATTTAATTATTTTGGAATAAGATATAATTGGGTTGGATAATGTGTATTGGATATTATTGACTACCTTGGAACTAATTAATTGTTTGTTTATTCCATCATTGTTGGATAATACAAAAATTTTGGATTTAAGGAGTATGTCTAATATTCTATGTTTTATAGAAGGAATAAGAAAGTACATACCTATTAAAATAAGATTTTATGGTAATTCAGGTTGTTATTATGTTTTAATAAAATAAATGATGAAGGTATTTACATGTTGTTATGTGATAAAAGAGATCTTCATTATGTTATGTTGATCTTCCTTATAAATTTTTGAACTGCGAGTTTGGACACATGTATTTCAGATAAGTCTAAAGGTTGTAATGAATTATGTTTTACATTGGATACTATTTTTAAGGTGTAAACATTTCTAAAAATTATTTTTGGATTTTTATAAAAAGGACAAACCAGAGGTCGGGTGACAACCCTTAACGTTTGGCAAGGTCGTGAGACTTGAACCTGCAACATAAGGGCGACCAGAGTGCATCACCTATCAATGAACTACATGATGTCCTGGTTTATATAATGTAGTTTTCTTAAATTGTCTCATTGATGAATTATAAATTAATTTTTATTTGGAACCCTATACAATGAGGATAAATTGAATATTTTTATGTTCTAATATGAGTTTTTGGTAGAAATTAGTTAAAGGATGTAAATATACTTGTTATGTTTTTTTATTCTATGAAAAAATTAATTCATAAACTTTAGGGAATTTATATTAAAAAATTTTGTTATTCTAATAACTTATGTTTTATTGAACCGATAATACATTAAATCATCATAGATTTATTGATTTGAGGCCCTCAACTTTCCATTTATTGTTCACTTGTTTGTGATTGATGACCTCAATCACTCCCTATAAATATTTACATTTTCACTCCAATTATGTGTCTTTAATATAAACCAATGTTCTCCTATTCAAAATCCTAATTTTATGGAGACTTTTTCATTTATCTTTCCCTGTTATTAATAATAAATTTTATTAACTCTATTTCTGATGTGGGTTTTCCACAAAGGTATTTTTTATTTTCAACCTTTTTTTTTCAAAAAAAAATTTCAAATTATGAGACATAATTTATTTAAGGAGGGGAGAATGTGAAACCCCATTATTTCATAGAGAGTTATCTCTTTAAATTTATCTAATGGATTATATTACCCTCAACAATAACTTGGCTTGCGTTATACGGAAGATTGAGTTTCTACAAAACAACACATTAGTATTATAATTATAAAAACAATATATTTATTTATAAATTAAATATTTTAATATGAATATTAAAAAATAAATTTTAAATTTTATTTCAATTTTTGACATAAATAAAAAATATTTATAATTAAATGTTTAAGTTTTGTTAAATTAGTTATACATTTAGAAAAACTATTTTCATAAAAGAACTACAGTTTATGTCCTTCTATGAACAATAATAAAATTAATTTTAGACACATATAAAAATTAATTTTCTAAAATAAACTTCATTTTTTAATTTGGAATATCAAAATTAGCTCAGGGTCAATTTTTGGTATTTTTTTTGAAAACATTCAATTTCTGATGAATAGTGAAAAATATTGCATAGTACATAAAAACCAAAATTTTCATTTAAATAATTATTTTTATTAAAATTTATCTTAAAGTAAAAATAGATAAATAATACATATATTAGTCCAATTTAATTCATTTGATTCATTTTATAATAATATTAGATATATAAAATTTTATTTAACTTTTTAACATCTTTTACCAACCGTCTAGGCACATTTAAAAATTTTCATAAAATATAATTTTACGTCCTCTATGAAAGGATTTTCAAAAATATGATATTCAAGATTGTCATTAGTAATTAAAATGAGGATCAATTGGATGAAAATAGTTTTTTATTAATAGTAACATTGGAATTCTATTTACCACGGTTAAAAGAAAATAGAGTAATTAATGGTAAAAATAATATCATAATGATATAAAATTACACCAAAACGTGTCCTAATTCTATTGAATTAGTGTATTTATACCAAAATAAAACTTAGTGAAAAAATATAATTCTTATTTATCCACATGAATTATATTTAAACATTTATTATATTTAATATAAAGAATAGTTAAAAGTGTTATATTCAAATATTAATAAAAAAACCATTTTTAATATATGGGTTATACATAAGATAAATTCGACTAAAAATATTAACTATAAATATAAAAAAATTTCTTACATCATAGTAATTTATTTATAACCATTAGACATTAAATAATAAATTTATTAATGACATAATGATGATACCGTAATTACCTTATTAATGAATGATTAAAATAATTGATATTATAAATATTAAAATAATTGAAAATTGAAACTTTTTATGACATCCACGAATTTTATAGGTGAATATTACACGTTATTATTTATTAAATGTATATTATTATAATTAATCAAGTTCTTATGACATTCACAAAAAACAAATACTAAATAGTGTCAAAATTGACATAAATGAAATTTTAAAACAAATACTATTTTATTAAATGATAAAATATTCATAAAAATATAAGATTCGACAATATGACTTATATAATGTTATATATGTAATTAATTAACCACTTTAGGTTCTCTTTTCATTTTATTGTGAATATATTAACAATGTATTATAAAAATACTAGAAGACATGGTAAAAGTTAAAAAATTTAACTCAGTGTTAAATATAAAAGATACAGTTAATATGGTGAACTAAACATGTCTAAAACCAATTTTAAGTGAGGATTTAGACCCATACCCACCTTAATATATAAATAAATCCATTTGGAGCTATTATAAACTGAAAGTAAATTTATCATAAATTAAAATTTCAAGCTTATCATAAAGTGCCCCTCACCTCTCTTATAAAAGGGAACCTACCTTTATTTTTAATTTACACCTCCAAATCCATTTTTCTCAGCCATTTTAGTACCCCCAGTTACTAGTATGTAACCCTTTATTGATGATTTTAATGGTTATAAAGTTAAGGGTGTCAAATGGGAGAGTCGGGAGAACTTGGAATGAGTTTTGGGGCAAAAAGGGAAGCCGCACGGGAGGTGCACGATTTGTCTAAACCGTGCAGCCAAACCTTGTGGAGTTGGTATGGGAGGCAGTGGCTTCCGCACGGTCGGCACACGGTTTGTCTAACCGTGTGGCCAAACCATGCGATAAGGGTGGCCGAGGCAGTAGCTAACGCACAATTAACGCACAGTTTGTCAAACCGTGTGGACTAACCGTACAGTCAATTAGAATTAGATCCCTAAATTTTGGATCTAACTCGTTTTTCCTCTAATTGTCTCATTAAAGCTCCTAAGAGGCCCTAACATGGGATTTTGGTTCTCCTAAGGTCAAATAGGTTTCTCCCATTATTCCGGAGGTGATTAGAAGGCTTCTCTTGGAAAATCGAAGCTGGATTCTTGAGGTATGTGATCGTTCTCCTTCGTTCTTGAATGGTTTCTTAGATCTATGTAGATATACTTCTTTTCTTCTCTTAGTTTCCTAGATATACGCCCGTTATGGGTATATCTAAGTGTCTTGAT
The DNA here is from genome assembly GCA_963277665.1 of Viscum album. NCBI lineage: Eukaryota > Viridiplantae > Streptophyta > Magnoliopsida > Santalales > Viscaceae > Viscum > Viscum album. The sequence continues at coordinate 692,105,032 of OY728164.1, forward strand.
TCCAAATATGATGATATTTGGTCTTGTTTGTGTTAGGAGATGAGATCTAAGGAGGATTCTTAGAGATTTGACTAGGTGTTCGTGAGTGTTCTTCTTCCGTTGCTTGGTTTCACATTTTTGTTGAGGTAGGTGGATTCACTCTAGACTCCTCTTGTAAGAATTTGTTGTCTTAGTTTCAAATTAGTTATTTGAATGGAATTTATTGTGAAAATCACGGAATAAATCTTCTTTAGTTATGATTTATGGTTTTGATGAAACTGTGAAAGCTTAGTGAATTGTGTGAAAAGTGACTTGGCTATTTGAATTTAAAATGTTGATTTTAAATTATGAAATTGCTAAAATTGTAATGGTTTGATGAGAAATGGGTTTTCAATAAAAAGGGTGTTTTATTGAAATGGTTTTGATGGATTTCGTTTTCAATAAAAGGCAGCTTTATTGAAATGTTTTGAATTGTTTGAAAACACTTGGTTTGGATGGACAATGGTTTTCAATAAATGGTGTTTTATTAAAAAGATGGTTTGGCATGGTTTTTGGGAATCTGTGGTGTGTGTTCATATCGCATATATGGGGCTTGGTTGAAATAGGACCTTATGCTCGGTGCCAAACGTTTAATGGCACATGGTAACTATATGTATGAGGCTTGGTTGAAATATGACCTTGTGCTCAGTTCCAATGGTGTAATGTCAAATGGGAAGTAATTAACTTGTGACAACATGGTAGATCGACGAGAAACCGCTCATGAGTATAGAACTATCATAACGATGCATGCATGGTTGATTTCATGGGTTTGTGAAGTGGTTGGGTATGCCAAAATGGGAAGTTTTTGAAATGGTTTGGAAACTTGATTGGTTATTTTTCTGGAAAAATAACGTGTTGGAAAAGCTGGTTTAAATTTCAATTTGATACTTTTGAGCATGGATGGTTTTGCAAAACTAGTTTATACTTAGTTATAAACTGCATTGGTGAAAATGTTTGGTATAATTTTTTTTTATATAAATGTGGCAAACTCATTTATCCTAGTGGCATGATTAAGGAATTCATTGAAGAAAACCTACTGAGTTTTATATTCACCCCTGCTTTGGAACTTTGGTGCTTTGGCAGCTGTTGTATTTCGAGACACAGGTAAATGTAAAGCATCTCATTACTAATGGCTCGTGGTGATGTTTGGAAGATGTTGTGGAGCTTGGAGCTTATGGAACATAGAGTCGTGGTGTCTTTTTGAGAGTCTCATGTTGTTCTTCTGCTGTGTACCTTGATGTTTGGTTTAGTCTTCCACTGTTGTGTACTCTGATGTTGTTTAATATAAATGAAGTTGTTGATTGGTCTTTCATTTGTTTCGTGCATCATATAGTGAATGGTTAATGGATGAGTTTATTTTATTAAAGGGTAAATCGTCCCCCAATTGTACTTGAAACCCTTCAGCATTTATTTCCAGCCTTTAGCATCTTTGGGATGTCACTTAAGGCCTAGTAATGACTCGTTGCACTCTCAAGCCAATGAAAATTGGCGGGTCATTACAAATGGTATCATCTTGTTCGGTCCTTGCCAAACAAGTAGTCATTGATGTTCTTGGTCTTGGAGTTGGAATTCCTTATTGTCTATTCCTTGGGTTAAAATCTATGACTGGAGTAGGATTGTCGAAACTTGAATTGTATAGCATAAAAGGACGAAGCTAACCCGTTTATGCTGAACTTCAAGTTACCGGGGTGTTGGGTACATAAGTGTTTTGGATACACTTCTAGAGTGTTGGAAATCTCATTGTCGTGGGTTTATCCAATGAGAGGGGCATGACATGAATTTTAGAGGAATGAATTCCCACTAGGATTGCATATCGCATTGTGGGGAATGAGTAAGAATTTTGTGAAAGGTGACAATTTTTGAAAAATGTGGGAATTTTTTACAACCAAAAGACTTTGAAAACAGGGTATTTAGTGTATTTTGAAAATAGATTGACTTTCGAAAAGAATGTTGAATCTTTTAAAAAATGGTTGAACATAGAAAAAGGTTGTTTGAGAACAATGTTGTCATAGTTGATGTGATATAATTTGAAATACTAAGACAAACATTTCTAGAGAGTGAGATTAACGGAGTCTGTTGTTGGTTTAGAAAATGACACCTAGTAGAAATCGTCAAAACCAACCCGAAGAAGTTGCGGAGAATGTGGTTGCACTGGAACCACGTGTGAACCAAGAGCTGGTTCAGAGTATTGTCCAAGCCTTTCATGCTGTGGATATGGGGAACCAGAGGAACGAGGCACGACCTATGGATCATACCATCTAGTTCATGAACCAGAATCCACATAACTTTAGGGGTGATGCTAAAACCAAGAAGGCGGAGGTGTGGCTAAGTAGGATGAATCGTATATTCGATTTCATCGGCACACCAGTAGAGTTGAAAGTAAATATGGAGAGGTATATGCTCAAGGATCTTGCAAGTCAGTGGTGGGATTTAGCAGTGCATGCTAAATTCGATGAAGGCCTTACATGGGAGGATTTTGAAGAATTGTTTAACAAACAATTCTATCCTCACAAATTCAAGATCCATAAAACGATGAACTTCTTTAGCTTCAAACAGGAGAGCCTCTCTGTCACATATTATGCAGATATGTTCATGAATTTAGTCTGTTTTTCACCATAGGATGCAAAAAGTTCTTCTTTGAAGGCACACATCTTCGAATCGGGACGAAGGTAGGAGATTCGATTGAATATTACGATGCTCTGTATTATAGATTTTACAGAGATGGTGAACAGAGAAACTGTTGCTGAACGTGATATCTCGGGATTGATAGGAGGAGGTATGATGATACCCATGGGAACGGGTGGGAACTCTAGTGTTGGAAACAAGTGGAAGAGGGACACCTACTTCCATGGTGGGAGTGAGAATCAGAACAAGACAGAAGGATCAGTCAACCATCCTCCACGACTCCATAGCAATGCAGGTTGCTTTCAATGTGGTTCGACTGATCACATAAACTGAGAATGTACAGCACCACTGAGATCATGCCACAATTGCAAGAAGATGGGGCATCTATAACTCTATTTTAGGAATGCTCCGAGGTCGAGTGTGTGTGACACTTCCCAAGCATCACAAGCATCGTATGCTTCGATAGGGTGAGGACAAAAAAATCAATCTCGCCAATAGAACAGAGCTAGTTATGGTGATTCCAGGAATACCATGACTCCTCAAGCAGGTAAATCACAACAAGGCAATAAAGAGAAAAGTGCAGCAACAAAGCAATTGTATGGAGCTGAGCAGATGATGGTAGATGACTAGTCTGGACTGTCTATGGTGAGAGGTATGATTCTTTTGAATTCTACCTTCATGATTGTGTAGTTCGATACTGGTGCATCACATTCCTTTCTTTCTTCTAGTATTTCGGATTTGCTAAACTTAAAACTGGAAATTATTTCTTCTGTCTTGAAACTGCAAACTCCTCTTGGTGAAAGAGAATGTCAAGCCTTCGTGTGTAGAGCATGTGCTATAACTGTTGATGGAGTTGAGCTGAAATGGGACATCTCTATGTTGGATATCGATGTCTATGATGTAATCCTGGGTATGGATTGGTTTACAAGGTTTAATGCTCACATTGATTTTGATAGGAGAACGATTAGTTCGACGACTGAGGACGACATGGAGCATCTCTTCAGAGGAGAGATAATGGTAAAGAAATGTGCAAAGAGCCTATTGGAACCAATGGTGGGAACGATCTCTTATCAATTGGAAGAGTTGACTTTGGAATCATTGGAAGAGAGTGAGGAAAATAGTTTCCCAACTGTGGGGGATCAATTTCATGATGTTTTTTATGGAAAACTTCTCAGGGTTACCACCTGTTAGAGAAGTGGAGTTTACGATTGATATCCTTCCAAGGACTAGTCTTATCTCACTTCCATCTTATAGGATGGCACCAATGGAGTTAAAGAATTGAAAGTACAGTTAGAGGAGCTGGAAAGAAAGGGATTAATTCGCCCAAGCATGTCTCCATGGGCAGCACCAGTGTTGTTTGTGAAGAAGGCAGATGTAACTCTTTGGTTATGTGTTGATTATTGTAAGCTTAAACAAGTTAGGATAAAGAATAGATATCCAATTCCACACATTGATGAACTATTTGATCAATTGAGGGGAGATCAATGGTTCTCCAAGATTGAATTGCGGTCAGGATATCACTAGTTGCGAGTTCGAAAGGAGGATATTCTGAAGACAGCTTTCAGAAGTAGATATAGCCTCTACGAATATGTATTCATTCCTTTCGGACTAACAAATGCACCAGCGGTCTTCATGGATTTGATGAATCAGATATTTCTGCAATATCTGCATTCTTTTGTTGTAGTTTTTATGGATGACATATTGGTGTATTCAAGGACAAGGGCTGAGCATGAGCGACACTTGGAGATAGTGTTGGAAATCTTGAGAGACCATCATTTTTATGCCAAATTATCAAAGTGTGATTTTTGGATACATGAAGTATGTTTCCTTGGCTATGTCGTTTCCAAGAATGGCGTTTCAGTTGATCCTGAAAAGATAGAAGCTGTTATCTCTTAGAAAACACCAAGGAATGTGTTTGAAATACGAAGTTTTCTTCATCTAGATGGTTACTACTGATGCTTTTTTCTTGATTTCTCATGGCTAGCGTCACCAATGACAGCTCTAAAACAAAAAGAATGCTCCATTCCAATGGACATAAGAATGTCATAAGTGTTTCTAAAAACTGAATGTTTGTCTTACATTGACACCTATCTTGATCTTTCCAGAATCAAGATAAGGCTATGTGGTGTTTTTTGATGCTTCAAGAAAAGGGTTGGGTTTTGTTCTCATGCAAGGAGACCATGTTGTTACTTATGGATCAAGGAAGTTGAGAGTGCATGAGAAGAATTACCCAACACATGATTTGGAGTTAACTGCAGTTGTCCATGCTTTGAAAACATGGATACACTATCTCTTTGGTGATAAATTTAATGTGTTTACGGATCAAAAAAGCTTAAAACACATTTTCTCACAGCATGATTCGAATCTGAGGAAGAGGAGATGGATGGAGTATCTCCAAATGTTCGACTTTTACTTATTGTATACACCGAGTAAGAGAAATTTGGTGGCCGATGCATTAAGCAGAAAGTCATATGCTCAGTTGGAAAAGGAAGCTTCAGAAGAATGGAATTTGATTTCGGTCTTAGCCAACATGCACGTGGAATGTGAAAACCGAGGTGATGTTGTAGTTTTCATTTTCAGCTACGCTTGTTCTTGATAAGGTAAAAGTGGTCAAAGAGGCACAAACATCTGATGTTGAATGTTTGGTAATGAGTTCAAAACTCAATGGTGGGGAGACCATTGATGGCTGTAAACTGGAAGAGGGATTAATTTTGTGTTTCAGAGATCAGATGGTTTAACCTATAGTTTATCAGAAACAACTCCTTAATGCTTTCCACCATTCAATATGGGATCTACATCTGGGTACACAGAAGATGTATAAGGCGCAGTTTTGGTGGAGCGGCATGTAAAGGAAGTCAGATGAGTTTGTCTCGCGATTCTTAACTTGTCAGAAGGTTAAAGCAGAGCATCAGAGACCAGCTGGTATGTTACAGTCTTTACCAATCCCAGTGTGTAAATGGGAGTAGATAGAAATGGATTTTATTACAAGTCTTCCATGAACTGTCCCAAAACACGATGCCATTTGGGTGATAGTGGATCGTCTAACCAAGTCAGCCCATTTCATCCCGATTCATGAAACCCATACGGTGGAAGATCTTTTAAAAATCTATATCCAAGAAGTGATAAAGAGGCATGGTGTACCAGTGTCTATCATCTCAGACAAAGATTCGAGGTTCACATCTTGTTTCTGGAAATCATTACAGCAAGCCCTAGGGACTCAGTTGACGAGGAGTACGACGTATCATACTTATACAGATGGGCAATCAGAGCAGATGATACAAACATTGAAAGAAATGTTGTGATCTTGTGTAATGGACACTGGTGGCTCATGGGAGAGGAATATACCCTTAGTGGAGTTATCATACAATAACAACTATCAATCCTCGATACATATGTCTCCTTTTGAAGCATTGTATGGGCGCCCTTGTTGTTCTCCACTATGTTGGGTGGAAACCTGGTGAAACATCACTAGTCGGGCCGATCCTTGTCCAAGAAATAATGGAGAAGATTCAGTTGATTAGAAAGAGTATGGAGACAACTCAAAGTCATCAGAAATTTTATACAGATCACCGTCGCAGACTGTTGGTGTTCTTTGTGGGCGATCATGTCTTCTTGAGGATCTCTCCAAGAATTGGAAATTGTCGTTTGGGAAGCAGGTGAAATTATCTCCTCGGTATATAAGCCCTTTTGGGATACTAGAACAGGTTGGAGAGGTGGAATATCAGTTGGAATTACCACCACGGTTTAGTTCAGTTCGGTGCACAATGTGGGAAAAGAATCAGTCTAGTGCGGGTTTTATGGCAACATGGTCAGATTCTAGAAGAGACTTGGGAACGCGAGGAAGAAATGAAGGAGCGGTGGCCCGAACTCTTTCAGGAAAGCGATGGTTTTCTAATTTCCGAGGACAGAAGGTCCAATGGTGGGGAGAATTTAGTACCCCAGGTTTCTAGTATATAACAAATGATTGATGCTTTTAATGGATATAAAGTTAAGGGTGTCAAATGGGAGAGTCGGGAGAACATGGAATGAGTTTTAGGGAAAAGGGGAAGCTGCACGAGAGGTGCACAGTTTGTCTAAACTATGCGGCCAAACTGTGCAGAGTTGGTATATGAGGCAATGGCTTCCACATGGTCGGCAGACGGTTTGACTTACCGTGCAGCAAAACTGTGCGAGAAGGGTGGAGAGGCAGTAACTAATGCAAGGTTAGCGCACAGTTTGTCAAACCGTGTAGAATAACTGTGATATCACTTAAAATTATATCCTTAAATTGTTGATCTAACTCGTTTTCCTCTAATTGCCTCATTAAAGCTCCTAAGTAGCCCTAACTGGGGATTTTTGTTCTCCTATGGTCAAAGAGGGTTCTCCCACTTTAGAGACCCGAGGATTGATGTACTTGGACATTACATTGATTTTTTGGAATACTTAATACATAACAGAAATAGAAACACATGGATCGTAATAGTTTAGTGTCTTTGGAAACTTGGAATATAAACTTCTAATCATGTTGAAAGATATTCAAAAACTCCCATAACAATCTTCCCTTTTTTTCCTTACCTAAAACCTTTCTTTATTTCATGGGGAAAATAAAACATAAAAAGGGTGAGCTCAAATGCTCAGTAAGTTCAAACATAGAGAATATAAAACAATCCATAAACATTTGAAAGCAAAAACATGAACATGAAATTTAAACATCAAAATCTTGAGCAAAGACATAAATCATGGAAGTTCATAAGGCATATATCATAATTGAACATCAATCACGATAAAATGGAATGGGAATAAAACATGTAATTTTGTAAACCATTCAACACTTTTTATGATTTCCATAGTAGCCAAGGTATTGCTGCCAAGACCATCTTAGTAGACAAAGTCCCTTTCTAAATCGAGTTCACTCCTTGTTTCAGTCCTGTAACACTGAACTGGATTCACTTACTATTCCAGCCACGTCTATCTCATGAGATATAAATCATTACCCAATGCATTGGAGAGAGATATAGGTCACACCCATCTCATAATGAAATCATTCATTCTTGTGCCACAAAATAAACATACATCATTCATAATAACCCAACAAATAAATGGGTTTCATCAACATAATCCCATCATCACATAATCCATATAAAACAAATGGATATCATTTCATAATAAGAAAAGTGAAACCATGTAAATCATAGATACATTATCCATGAAACATACACATATGAAATATTGTCATCTTAGATTGAAAATGGTTTTGATCAAACACTTGAAATGAATTAATGAGGAAAATATCCTTTCTTATTTAAAATAATTTTCTTTTCACAAAATGTCATGCAAATTTTAAAAGAAAAGGATTTTGTTCAAAATATTCATGAAATATTTTGGAGGAAGCTTCATGAAAATATGTCTTTATAAAACCGTAAAAATCCATTCATTCCGTATAAGTTAAAAAACATTCTTCTCGTACTTTTGTCAGAAGAGTCAAAAAGTACCTCGTAAAAGAAAGATTCCATACATACCATGTAGTAAAAGTAAAAAATGGGTAAAAAGGAAATTAAACATACATTAATCCATTTTAATAAAAAAGGAATATGGATGATAAATACAACCCCAGTAAATACTTATGAATAAAAAATCTCGGATAAAAACGAGATTGGAAAAGTTATCTTTTACCTTAGACATGATATGCTTCGTACGTATATGAACCTCCTGTATAATGATTTAAATAATGTAATTTACTTATTAAAGATTCATATTCATTGTTATTATATCATATATGGTTCACTTATAACTTTATATTACACGTTCTTTTGTAAATTCATGATAAAGTAGCGTTTTGGGTAAAAGCGTTTCATTTGTCATTCGTGTTTTAACTTGTAATTATTCATATCATTACAAAGATAATGATTACTTACATCCATAATTTAAAACATGATTTATATATAATATATATTCAGAATATAAATATATATAATAAATCGATAAATGGAATGAAATACAGCGTTCATGGAGACAGTAGGCCATACGTACGCATGAACGCTGTTTTCCTTTCCTTATTGAATTGAAGGAATTAAGTATATGACATACATATATAAATATATATATCCAGTAGAATTATTCTGTAATATATTTCATTATTACATATTAAATATACTTTATAATCATTTTGAATTGTAATCATGGAAAATGAATCTCATCGCATCGTGGAGACGGTAATCCCTACGTACGCACGCACGATGATATCATTCCCATGGAATTATATTGGCGTGTATGTATACTATTTCAGAATCAATATCACTTTAAAATAATCATATATAGTCATTATTTACACCATTATACCCATCCAAGTAAGGTGGTGGTGGAAAATAGATTACACCACGGCGTGGAGACGGTATTCCGTACGTACGGACGCGCGCTGATTTCGTTTTCCATAGGATGGATAGACGGTGAAACAAGGTTGTTTAATACTTATAATAACATATAAGTATATTAGTGATACATATGTTATTACTTCATAATGAAACAACTAAAGAAGAAGAAGTGGAATAATAATGTTGAAAGAATCAGTAACAGACATTACCTCTTCTTTGAAGCGCCTTTTTGAGACCTCTTCTTAGGGCACTAAAATTGGTTTATGAAGAAGACCAGGACCTCTAGGATGTTTCTATGGAAGTGGAGAAGATAATTTGTCAGGGTTTGGCCGAGCATGAAGGCTCAAAGTGGTCTGAGGAAGAGAGGGAGGAGGTGCCCTTTTATAAGGGAGGAGAGGGGTACCTTTGGAAATATACGAAATATTAGTTTACATTAAATCCCAAACCCACATAAATTTTTTTTAAAGGACTCATATCGGAATATTAGATGAGATAGGGTTTTAATATCATCAAACAATAAAATTTAGACATGTTAGGAATTTATTTTAAACATTATCAACTTGATTTATCCTTATTTAATCAATTTAATTTTATTTGTGGTAATAAAATTCTAAATTTTAAATTAGAAAAAATAATTACTTATTTGTTGTGAATTTTCCATAATTTGATACTTTATAACATTTTAGACCCTAAAAATTTAAATTTATAATTTTTAAATATTTTTGGGATTTTTGAACAATTTTATAATATGTTATTTTTATAAAATAACAATAGTGTCAATTTTGACACTATTCATTTATTTGAATTTAAATAAAATATATACAGAATATATGTTCGAACAAAAAGCTTTAATAGATTCATAAAAGGTCATATGTATCTATAAAATTAGTGGATCTCATTAAATAGTTCATATAATATTTATTTTTTTATTTTTAAAACCATTTATTTGGTTTATCTCTTAATAAAATAATTAGTACAACATTTTTGTATAATTTTTTAATATACTTATTTGTTTCATAAAAATTAAAAATAAAATCCTATGATTAAGATAAATATCAAATCTTTTATAATAATAATTTTACTTGAGTTTATCATCTTAAAATAACAACATGTAAATTGTTATCTTTATTAAATTATGAAGGTGAAAACTTTGGAATCATTTAAAATAAAATATTATATGTGTCATAATCACCATAATAAGGATCCAAATGGTCAACAATTTGGCCAGTGGATTATTAGGATTTATATATACACTAATAATAAATTTTGTGCAGATTTTCGGGCCTTTTGATATGTATTACTATTTCAATAAAAACTATATTATTGATTTTTCGCTAAATAAATAATTTCTACATCATTAATGTATAAGATGATAAGTTAATTAAATAAATATTAAAAATTACAAATAAATTTCCATGATAAATAAAAAAAATTTATCTTTCAAATGAGTATTTATAACTGAATTTATATTCTGTATAAACTTATATTAAAAATACTTTAATTATTAAAGTTGAGTGAGACATATTTCACTTTCCTTTAAATAAAATAAACTAAAGGTCTTAATCACCTCCAAGTGGGTTCTAATGGATTCCATTTCGACCCAAATATGACTTAGGATGAAATATAATCATCCAATTGTATTAATACAAGTATTATGATAATTTTATAACATTATATTTCACCTTAATTACCCAATTTACCTTTTACTATGGTAAATAAAATTTACCGTTGTTACTATTCAGAAAGCCCAAAAATAAAAAATAGTATATTAATATAATTTGGCCCCACTGGTTCAAAATATGGAATCCATTTTTCCAAATTCAATACACAAAAGTTGCAGAAATTAAATTAAAATTAAACCCATTGTCGAAAGAAAATGGGTTTTTGTTTAAAACATTGCAAAAGATTGAATTTATTTAACCTACGAATTCAATGTAAAATCAATGCTAATGACATAAATTATATTAATTTGTAAAAATATATTCTATTTATACTTTAAAATCATTCAATATTATAATTTAACCACATAAGATATTACGATGAAAAATGTTGTTTTTAATTAAAATATAGCATGTTTTTACTATTCATTAAAATATGAAAGTTATCAGAATAATATGAAAAATTTATCCAAGGTAAAATTTTATATCTTGATTCCAAATAAAAATTTTATTTTGTAAAATTGAACTTATAAAAATGTCAAAAACTAGATTTAAGGTCGGTGCCCCATCAAAAGGTAGCAAAACAACATTTTTTGAAAAATACTTATTTTACACAAAAAAAAGGTATTTTGTTCTTATACCATGTCCTGGAGAATGTGTAAGATGAATAATAATGTTATAAAATTCAAAATTTAGTAAATACTATTCATAATGGCTAGTTCATAATAATATTATAATAATATATCATTGTTTAGTAAAACCCGGTATTGCGTACAACACACGCTATTAAGGAAGGTAGCAATTGCCTATAAGGCAAGCCAAGTCAGGGTTGCGTGTAGTGCACGACTCCTTTGTTGTTGCGTATAAAAAATAAATTGAATATATATATATATACTCAATGTTTCGTAGAATAACTATTATCATACAAACATGAAATTGTGTATAACACGATCCAAGATTAGTGTTGCGTATACTGCAAGCTAATACAGTGTTGCGTATAGTGCAAGATAATCTTGGTGTAGTGTAAAATAGAAGTTATGAAAGAACTTAAAACAAATATATCTTATAAAATCTCGGGTTGTTACATTCTACCCCCCTTAAAATTAATTTCTCCCTCTAAATTCATCGGGCTTATAAATCGTTTACTATTCATAGAAACCCACATCGTAAAAAGGAATACTAAAACATAATTTTAAAAACTAAAGTATGAAACATAACAATTACCCAAAGTAACACATCATTTGGTTTCCATATAGGAGAACATAGGTGAAAATATCGATATGGAAGAGAAATATAAACATCAAGTTCTGATGGAGAGTGGTAGAGAACCTGGCTATGAAAAAACCAACAATCACAAAGTCATAGATTTGTGATGATCTAAGGTACCATATGATTCATTAGATATAAGGGAACTAGGACAACATTTTTGGTTTTCAAGATCATTTCCCTAATGTTGGTGAATTAAAAGAAATACTTACATGATTTTGGTACAATCTCACTGTTGTTCATGAATTGAACAATTTCCACTTCAACTCTTAATGAAATGAAGTTGAATTTGTTATTCGTGAAGCGTTAGAAGATCATTTTATAGAATGATGGGTCATTCCATCTATTTCAAAAGGTTAGAAAAAGTTATAAGTCCATCTTATGGTGAGATTAATCGTATATGGTTCCAAAAATGGACTTAGACATTATTTATCATACCGCTTAATAAAATAAAACTACTTTCCACTAACCAGGGACTTCCTGTAGGCCAGTGGTAGGCGATAAAGGCCTGTCAGACATTGGTTGTGGGATTGATTTCCACATCCTTGTCCAAATCGATAGGTTGTCGCCCGTCTTGCAGGTTGTCCCTTTTTCTAAAACTACATTATAATAACATTCCTGCAATAATATCAAAAAAAGTCCTAGACTTAAACAATACTATCTGATGTCTAACATAACCCTTTCCAATCTTTAGTCTTATCCAAAATACTGTTGTCCAAACTCATATTATAGTGAAAACGATTAACAAAGAGTTCATATAACAATCATGTTAATACCATCATTGATCCCCAGATATGTCTTGTTGGTCACATTCCAAACATTCGAAGGCCTTAATCATGTATTCTCTTGAATAAAAATGAATACACATTGAAACTTAGTGAAAACATGAATGTAGTTAAAAGTTAATACTTTTCCACATACCAAAATCCTCAAAATTCAATACACTCAAAACATGATATCACTTAGTCCTTATATCAATCATGAGCTCATGAATACTGTCAAACATTTCATTTTCTCCTTATCTCTTCATTATGCACATATCATCTGCTTTCCAAAATATTTGAATCACTTTTCATGGTTACCTGTAACATAAAATTATTGAAAACCAAAATATACTAATACATAAATATTCTAATACACCATAAAAGTACCTCTCAAATATTATTCTTGAATACCAATACAAAAAACTTAAATCCATCCTCTTCAATGATTGTCATGAAAGATGTCCTTCCTTGATTTAGAAGTAACTTCTTAGGTTAGGGCATTGATTTGGGTAATGCCCATGTTCTCCCTAGATAAGACATTGGAATTCATAATAGTATGTCACTCTATGACCCTTTTATCCACATAGATAACATCTTCCCCTCCATTTGAGGTATTCCTCAAGGTTCTTCATCCCTTATTTAGAAATCTCAATATTTGTTTTGTCTATGCTCTTCACCATGAAAACATGCATAAAATTCCATCTTCCTCTTATTTGATGACATAGGAATACAACTAAAGTTCACCTTGTTAATCATATATCGATATGAATGATTCGGCATAATCACGATATCTTTCTCTCTAGGTGTTACATAATTTTGTTGATCATAGTCACCAATTTGTCCATTGTAATCAATGTTAACCAAATTCCTTCTGGTTCCCTCTATTGACTAAAAAAAAGGAATTCTGAGAGAGGAAAAAATCATACAAGGAAAATAACATAATCAAAGGGGAGTACCTTCGACATCTAACATCTTATGTTTAATTATAATATCATTACTGTAATTCTAGGACTATAACCTATACTTATACTTAACCTTAGGGACATACCTAGACATACCTTAGAAATATCTCTAGGGATCTCACTATAGTTTTTGCATCCTAGTTTTAACTAAAACTTTCCTCTGATACCAACTGTAGAGACCAGAGGCTTGACGTACTTGTACATTACATTGCTTTTGCGGAATACTTAATACATAACAGAAATAGACACACAAGGATCGTAATAGTTTAGTGTCTTTGGAAAACTTGGAATATAAACTTCTAATCACGTTGAAATATCTTCAACAACTCCCATAATAATCTTCCCCTTTTTTCTTCCATACCTAAAACCTTTCTTTATTTCCTGGGGAAAATAAAAAATAAAAAGGGTGAAATCAAATGCTTAGTAAGGGAAACCATAGAGAACCTAAAACAATCCATAAACATTTGAAAGCAAAAACTTGAACATGAAATTTAAACATCAAAATCTTGAGCAAAGACATAAATCGTGGAAGTTTGTAAGGCATATATCATAATGGAACATCAATCACGATAAAATATCATGGGAATAAAACATGTAATTGTGGCAACTATTCAACACTTGTTATGATTTCCATAGTAGCAAAGGCATTGCTGCCAAGACCATCTTAGTGGACAAAGTCCCTTTCTGAATCGAGATCACTCCTTGTTTCAGTCCTGTAACACTGAACCGGCTTAACTTACCATTCTAGCCATGTCTATCTCATGAGATATAAATCTTTACCCAATGCATTGGAGGGAGATATAGGTCCCACCCAACTCATAATGAAACCATTCTTATTTGTTCCACAAAATAAACATACATCATTCATAATAACCCAACGAATAAAATGGGTTTCATAAACATAATCCCATCATCACATAATCCATATAAAAGAAATGGATATCATTTAATAATAAGAAAAGTGAAACCATGTAAATCATAGAGACATTATTCTTGAAATATACACATATGAAATAATGTCATCTTAGATGGAAAATGGTTTTGATCAAACACTTGAAATTAATTCATGAGGAAAATATCATTTCTTATTTAAAATCATTTTCTTTTCACAAAATGTCATGAAAATTTTAAGTGAAAATTATTTTTTTGAAAATATTCATGAATTATTTTGGAAGAAGCTTCATGAAAATAAGGCTTTATAAAACCGTAAAAATCCTATCATGCCGTATAAGTTAAAAAAAATATTTTTCTCATACTTTTGCCGGAAAAGTCAAAAAGTACCTCGTAAAAGAAATATTCCATACATAACATGTAGTAAAAGTCAAAAATGGGTAAAAAGTACTTTCAAAATACATGAAACCATTTTTAGAAAACAGGAATATGGATGATAAATATAACCCCAGTAAATACTTATGAATAAACAATCTCAGATAAAAACGAGATTGGAAAAGTTGTCCCTTACCCTAGATCTGATATGCTTCATAAGTATCTGAACCTCCTGTATAATGATTTAAATAATGTCATTGACTTATTATAGAATCATATTCATTGTTATTATATCATATATGGTTCACTTATGACTTTATATTACCCATTCTTTTGCAAATTCATGTTAATGTAGCGTTTTGGGTAAAATAGATTCATTTATCGTTCGTGTTTTAACTCGTAATTATTTATATGATTACTTAGATCATGATTACTTACATCCAGAATGTAAAACATGATTTATATATAATGTATATTCAGAATATACATATATATAATAGATCAATAAATGGGAAGAAATACACCGTTCATGGAGACGGTAGGCCATACATACGCGTGAACGCTGTTTTCATTTCCTTATTGAATTGAACGGAATTAAGTATATGAAATACATATATATATATACATAAATCCAGTATCATTATTATGTTATATATTTAATTATTTCTTGTTATATATACTTTATAATCATTCTTGAATTGTTAACATGGAAAATGAATCTCATCGCGTCGTGGAGATGGTAATCCGTACGTACGCACGAACGATGATATCGTTCCCATGAAATTGTATTGGAGTGAATGTATACTATTTAAGATTCAATATCAATTTACAATAATCATATATAGTCATTATTTACACCATTATACTCATCTAAATAAGGTGGTTGTGGAAAATAGATCACACCACGACGTGGAGACGGTATTCCGTACGTACGCACACGTGGTGATTTCGTTTTCCATAGGATGGATAGATGGTGAAATGGGGTTGTTTCATTCTTATAATAACATATCATTATATAAGTGATAATGATGTTATTTCTTCATAATGAAACAACTAAATAAGAATAAGTGGAATAATAAGGTTGAATGAATCGGTAACAGACATTACCTCTTCTTTGAAGTGCCTTTTTGAGACCTCCTCTTAGGGCGCTAAAATTGGTCTTTCAAGAAGACCAGGACCTCTAGGATGTTTCTAGGGAAGTGGGGAAGAGAATTTGTCATGGTTTGGCCGATCTTGAAGGCTCAAAGTGGTGTGATGAAGAGATGGAGGAGGTGCCCTTTTATAAGAGAGGAGAGGGGCAACTTTGGAAATATAAGAAATATTATTTTATATTAAATCCCAACCCCACATAAAAAATTCCAAAATGACTCATATCCTAATATTAGATGATATAGGGTTGTAATATCATCAACCAATAAAATTTAGACACGTTAGGAATTTATTTTAAATATTATCAACTTGATTTATTCTTATTTAATCAATTTAATTTTCTTTGTGGTAATAACATTGTAAATATTAAATTATAACAAATAATTACTTATTTGTTTTGAATTATCCATAATTGGATATTTTATAACATTTTAGACCATATAAATTTAAATTTATAATTTTTAAAAAATTTTGTGATTTTTAAACAATTTTATAATATGTTATTTTTATAAAATAACAATAGTGTCAATTTGGACACTATTTATTTATTTGAATTTAAATAAAATATATACAGAAGATATGTTCTAACTAAAATCTTTAATAGATTTATAAAAGGTCATATGTATCTAGAAAATTAGTGGATCACATTAAATAATTCATATTGTATTTATTTTATTTTATTTAAAAACATTTATTTGGTTTGTTTCTTAATAAAATAATTAGTACAACATTGTTGTATAATTATTTAATATACTTATTTGTAGCATAAAAATTAAAAATTAAATCATTTGATTAAGATAAATAGTAAATATTTTATAATAATTATTTTACTATAATTTATCATCTTAAAATAACAACATGTAAATTGTTATCTTTATTAAATTATGAAGGTGACAACTTTGGAATCATTTGAAATAAAATATTATAAGTGTCATAATCACCATAATAAGGATCTAAATGGTCAAATATTAGGCACATAGATGATTAGGATTTATATATAAACTAATAATAAGTTTTTTGTAGATTTTCGGGCCTTTTGATATGTATTATTATTTCAATAAAAACTATATTTTCGATTTTTTACTAAATAAATAATTTCTACATCATTAATGTATAAAATAATAAGGTAATTAAATAACTCTTAAAAATTACAAATAAATTACCATGATAAAGAAAAACATTTTATATTTCAAATGAGTATTTATAACTGAATTTATATTCTATATAAAATTATTTTAAAAATACTTTAATTATTAAAGTTGAGTGAGACATATTTCACTTTCATGTAAATAAAATAAACTAAAGGTGTTAATCACCTCCATGTGGGTTCTAATGGATTCCATTTCGACCCAAATATGAAATAGGATGAAATATAATCATCCAATTGTATTAATACAAGTATTAGGATAATTTTATAATATTATATTTACCCTTAATTACCCAATTTACCTTTTACTATGGTAAATAAAATTTACCTTTGTTACTATTCATAATGCCAAAAAATAAAAAAGTTGTCTATTAATATAATTTGGACCCACTGATTCCAAATATGGAATCCATTTTTCAAAATTCAATAAACAGAAGTTTCAGAAATTAAATTAAAATTAATCCCGTTGTCGAAAGAAAATGGGTTTTTGTTTAATACATCGCAAAAGATTGAATTTATTTAACCTACGAATTCAATGTAAAATCAATGATAATGACATAAATTATATTAAATGGTAAAAATATATTCTATTTATACTTTAAAACCATTCAATATTATAATTTATCTACATAAGTTATTATGATGAAAAAAGTTGTTTTTAATTAAAATATAGCGTGTTTTTACTATTCATTAAAATATGAAAGTTATCAGAATAATATGAAAACTTTATCCAAGGTAAAATTTTAAATCCTGATTCCAAAGAATAATTTTTTTTTGTAAAATTGAACTTATAAAAATGTCAAAAACTACATTTAAAGTCGGTGCACTATCAAAAGGGGGAAAAACTGTATTTTTTGAAAAATACTTATTTTACGAGAAAAATTTATTTTGTTCATATACCATGTTCTAGAAAATGTTTTAGATGAATAATAATGTTATAAAATTCAAATTTTAGTTAATACTATTCATAAAGGCTAGTTCATAATAATATTATAATAATATATCTTTGTTTAGTAAAACCTGGTATTGCGTACAACACACGCTATCGAGGAAGGTCGCGATTGCATGTAATGAAAGCCAAGTTAGGGTTGCTTGTAGTGCATGACTCCTTTTTTATTGCATATATAAAAATACATTGAATATATATATATATACTCAATGTTTCTTATAATAACTACTATCAAACAAATATGAAATTGTGTGTAACACAATCCAAGATTAGTGTTGCGTATACTGCAAGCTAATACAGTGTTGCGTATAGCGCAAGATAATATTGGTGTAGCATACAATAGAAGATATGAAAGAAATTAAAACGATTATATCTTATAAAATATTGGGTTTTACACCCATCATTCCTGAGGCGATCTGAAGGCTTCTCTTGGTGAATCGAAGCCGGATTCATGAGGTATGTGATCGTTCTCCTTCGTTCATGAATGGTTTCTTAGATCTACTTAGATCTACTTCTCGTCTTTTCTTGGATTCATATATATACACTTTTTATGGGTAGATATAAGTGTGTGGATGAAAAATATGATGAGATTTGGTCTTGGTTGTGTTAGGAGAAGAGATCTAAGGAGGATTCTTGGAGATTTGACCAGGTGTTCTTGAGCTTTTTTCGTCCGTTGCTTGGTTTCACCTTTTTGTTGAGGTAGGTGGATTCAATCTTGACTCCTCTTGTAAGAATTGGTTGGATTAGTTTCGAAATTGGTTATTTGAATGTAATTGATTGTGAAAATGTTGGAATAAATCTTCTTTAGTGATGATTTATGGTTTTGATGAAATTGTGAAAGCTTAGTGAATTTGGAGCAAGGTGACTTGGATATTTGAATTTAAAATGATGATTTTAAATTATGAAATTTCTGAAATTGTAATGGTTTGATGATAAATGTGTTTTCAATAAAAAGGGTGTTTTATTGAAATGGTTTTTATTGGTTTGGTTTTCAACAAAAAGGAAGCTTTATTGAAATGGATTGAATTGTTTGAACACACTTGGTTTGGATGGAAAATGGGTTTCAATAAAAAGTGTTCTATTGAATCGATGGTTTGGCTTGGTTGTTGGGAATCTGTTGTGTGTGTTCATATTGCACGTACATGGCTTGGTTGAAATAGAACCATGTGCTCGGTGCCAAACGTTTATTGCCACGTGGTAACTATATGTACGAGGCTTGGTTGAAATATGACATTGTGGTGGGTGCCAAAGGTGTAATGGCACATGGGAAGTAATTACATTGAGATAACATGGTAGATCAATGAGAAACTTCTCATGAGTATGGAACTATCATAATGATGCATGCATGGTTGATTTCACGTGTTTGTGAAATGGTTGGGTATGACAAAACGGGATGTTTATGAAATGATTTGGTTATTTTTCTGAAAACATAACGTGTTCAAAAAGCCGATTTAAATTGCACATTGATACTTTTGAGCATGGATAGTTTTGGAAAAATAGATTATATTTAGTTATAAACTACTTTGGTGAAAATTCTTTATATAAACTGTTTTTATAAAAATGTGGACAACTCTTCTATCCTAGTGGCATGAGTAGGGAAGTCATTAGGGAAAACCTACTGAGTTTTATACTCACACCTACTTTGGCACTTTGGTGATTTTGAAGATGTTATATTCTGAGACATAGGTAAAGGTAAATAATCTAATTACAAATGGCTCGTGGTGATGTTTGGGAGATACTGTAGAGCTTGGAGCTTGTGGACCACAGAGTCATGGTGTCTTTTGGGAGTCTCATGTTGTTTTTCCGCTGTGTACCTTGATGTTTGGTTTGGTCTTCCGTTGTTGTGTAGTCTGATGTGGTTTAATATAAATGAAGTTGTTGATTGGTCTTTTATTTGGTTCATGCATCATATAGTGAATTGTTAATGGATGGGTTTATTTTCTTAAAGGGTAAATCGTCCCCCAATTGTACTTGAAACCCTTCGGTATTTATTGCCAGCCTTTGGCGTCTTGGGGATGTCGCTTAAGGCCTAGTAATGACTTGTTGTACTCTCAAGACAATGAGCATTGGTGGGTCATTACAACCATTAATTGCTAAAATCTCCTCAAAAATACCCTAAAATATACCTAAAGGCCTTAATTTGATAATAAATCCACCCTATGGATCCCTTTTGTTCAAATCAAAAGGAAGCACCCGTAGAAGAGGTAATTATTTCATAACCTATTTCAAAGTTATCTTCTTCATCTAATTTCTATTTCATTATTGTTTCCATACTAAAATAATTACTATAGTACCTTCTACATAATGAGATGTTATTAAAAATATGGTACCACAATATTCATTATTCTATCCATCATATGAATGAAAAAGTAACCATGCGTGCGTACGTACAGATTACCATCTCCACGTCGTGGTGTAGTTTGTTATTCAACACAAAATTATTCTGATGGGTATAATAATGAGTATAATTAATGTCAATAGTTAATATAAAATTGTAATGATTATTTATATATAATATACCATCCAATTAAAAAAAATTTCACCATCAATAGAATGATATTTTCTCTCATGCATACATATGGATTACCGTCTCCACGATGTGATGAAAGTCATCTTCAACGATTACCATTCATAAATATATATATACATATATTAATAAAATATGATATATATGAAATAATATTTCTATTGTTATTATATATATTTACTTAGATAAATATATATAATTTACTTACTTCTATACTATAAGAAAAGAAAACAAAAACAACGTTCATGCGTACGTAAGGACTACCGTCTCCATGAACGGTGTTTCAATTTCATATATCTATCTATTATACATAATTTTATTCAGAATATATAGGATATATAAATCATTTTTTATATTATGGAAGTATGAAAATCATGATCTATGTGATATGATCAAGAATAACAAGTTAAAACACATACAATATAGAAAATGATTATTACCTAAAATGTTACATCAACATTGGAATTATTATTAAATGGGTAGAATAAATTTATAAATGATTCATATATGATATAATAAATAAGAATATGGTTCTTTTAAATTTTAATAACACATTTTGGTCATTATACCAGAGGATAAACATACCCTCGACTAAAAAAAGTACAAGGTAAGGGTTAATTCCTTAATCTCATTATTAACTGAGTTTGTTTATGTTTAAGTATTCACTGGTATATATTTATCATTTTTATCCATGTTTCATATTTTTTTTTCAAAATTAATATTTTAAGGTTTTTTGGAAGGGACTCTCTTTCAATATCATCATTTTAAATGTTTTACTGATTTATTTTTATAAATTATTTTAATTAATGTCCATTTTTTCAAAATGATTTTAAGGATTTATTTATATGAACTGATTGTTTTAAAATGATAATTACATTCAAAAGTTTCAATTTGGAATTAGAAAATTTTAATCAAAAATCTATTTTAAATGAAATCCTTTATAAATTTGTGACATTAATTTTTTTTTCACAAAAGGCATATTTCCTCAGAGTTTTACTGATCATTTTCAAATATGTCAACACAATTTACTACATATTAATATTTATTGAGGTTAATTTATTATAATAAAATCTTCCATATTTTATTGAATGATTTATTATATGTTTGAATGTGGATATGCTATTTTTATACCATTCATGGTTTTTGGTCAAATTATTGACATATAGTATGCTAGTTTAAATACGAATTTTTATGTTATGTTTCAAAATTTTGATTTGAGGAATGCATTGGACATAGTAAGTGATAGTTGGGGCCTACTATAGCCCCTCGATGCATTGGTAGGACTCATGAGACAAACTAGTGTCTTGTAATAAGGCCTTGACAAAATTTATATTTAGGGTCGTGGTACTGGGCCTTGACTTTGTGGTTAAGATGTCAGACATTATGCATTACATCATTATAAGATTAGTTATTAATGTTACATGTGATTATCCGACTAGTAGAATATCCATGTGAATATGTAAATGGATTTATTTAATTTATATTTTCCATATTATGATGAAATTTATGTTTAAAAGGATTTTCTTTCTGTTTTACACCTTTCTATAAATGTTTATAATTATTTATGATAGCTTCCACTATATTCTTTATCCTTACTAAACATATGATCTCACCCCTTTATTATGTTTTATTTTCCTAGGATTACAATAAGTGTATTATGATTTATATGGAGGTTTAATCTAGGTGAATAATTGGATTATTAAAGGATTATCTATGATGTATTTTATGTTTGAAATTGTAATATAATTTTCATGTATGTAATATATTTTCCAAGACTACTAAACTGATCGCTTCCCTGGGACTTTATTCCTTATAATCATGCTAGTGAATTAAAATAATGCACCGGGTATGGGATTTTGGGGTTGGGGCATTACATACAATACCTATTTCATATATTCGTTGATAGATTGTTATTTATCTTTGGGTGGCTGCCTAATAGGATTTATTTCTGACACCCTGTTTTATCTACATCTTTTTTCCCAATAATATTTTATTGTTATTTATTTCTATAAGGGAAAAAACTTTATTTGGGACTTTATTCATTATAATAATGCTAGTGAATTAAAATAATGCACTAGGTATGGGATTTTGGGGTTGGGGCATTACATACAATACCTATTTCATATATTCGTTGATAGATTGTTATTTATATTTGGGTGGCTGCCTACTAGGATTTATTTCTGACACCCTGTTTTATCTGCATCTTTTTTCCCAAGAAGATTTTATATGGAGGTTTAATATAGGTGAATAATTGGATTATAAAAGGATTATCTATAATGTATTTTATGTTAGAAATTGAAATATAATTTTCATGTATGTAATATATTTTCTAAGACTACTAAACTGATCGGTTCCCTGGGAATTTATTTCTTATAATCATGCTAGTGAATTAAAATAATGCACCGAGTATGGGATTTTGGTGTTGGGGCATTACATACAATACCTATTTCATATATTTGTTGATAGATTGTTATTTATCTTTGGGTGGATACCTACTAGGATTTATTTCTGACACCCTGTTTTATCTACATCTTTTTTCCCAAGAAGATTTTATTGTTATTTATGTCTATAAGGGAAAAAAACTTTCTCTAGGTTATTGATATGATGTTTTGGAGCAGGAAAGCATGGGACCAATATGAGGGTTGTGATGCTTCCAAGTTTACTTCTGTACTTCCATACATTGGTATTTTATCATGTATATGATTGTAGTGTAAACTGTTTTGGATGGTTTCTTAGAACATGGGGCATAAATAACCATCTAATTTCTATTATGACTTATGGTTGTCTTTATTATCAGTCTTCTATTGTTTGATTCTAGTTTTATTATTTTATTGCTTCCCCTATTGTATGTTTTTATTCTTCTATGATACACTCTTCAAAATAGGGCATAGTTTTTCCACTATCACACCCTATGACCTCACTACTAGTTGGAAGCCTATGGAATTTGGGGAAATGTGCTTGAGTCCATGTGGATAATAGGGTATGGAGCACCAATTGAGTGGAATCTGGATACGGGATATTATATTCTGGTAAACTACAGAATATCTCATAGTTTCTTAAATGTGAGGATAATAAGGAGTTGATCGATCCTTTATTGTAGACACTCCAGATATCATGGGGGTCATGATAATAAAATTTATTTTCTTATAGAAAAGTTTTTCAATTTTTTTCATCATGTTTTTTTCAATAATATGTGTTCTAGTTGATCTTACCCAATTAACTCCTTTGGATGATATAGTTATTGATCCTATTCATTGACTATTTTATTTAATCTTATAAATTTATTTTTTTCTTAAAATGATTATATTCATATAAATTTTTCATTTGAGACTAACTTCAAAAGGATTTTATTGGTATTAAAAGAATCCTTAGAAAAAAGGAAAATAAGGTCGTTCTCCCCCAATATAATGAAACGAGAACATTCCATGAAGTATAATGAATTATTCCTAGTACTCATATAGTGTAACCCAACTAATTATCATCTTTACATAGTTATCAATTTTAATTTTTATACTTCATGAGCCTGAGATTAATATCCATATAAAGATACATCGATTGTCTACGAAACATATGTCACCCCTTATGTGTAAATTATAGACCCATTCCCTATATTCTCATTCTAAATAGAAATTTTAGGATATCTACAACAATATTTATCAGACTAAATCACTTATTTTCATATTTATATAAAGATGAATTACTCTTTTACATAATAATAAGGGCCATCACATTATAAAACATTATACCAAAGAGAAATTCATGTAGATCATTTTTATCAAAATGAGGTTTTAAATATTTTTATGAAAACTAATTATAAGGATGATTTAAATTTTTTATAAAAGGATATATCAATGTTTTATTGATATTCTAAATTTTATCAAAAAAAATTTCTAAATTTTACTGAGAAAAAAATAATGATTATTTCAATTAAAATAGTTATATAAATTTTTTTAATTTATTTTTAATTATTTTTGGTTTTAATAATTATTTTCTTTATCCATGAAATCCTTTTCAATCATATGATTGATATTAAAAATACCATCATTATATAATCTGATCAGTCATTTTAAAATAAAAGTTAAATATAAATTAATAATTAATATGAAAATACATACCATAAAGTGGTAAAAAAAATTTAAATCAATTATTTCAATAGACATATACAAATTTAATAATGATCAAAAAATGTTAAATAAATGGATACTCATGAAACCTATCAATGATTAAAAACACTATATTTATGTTATTACTATAATTCATTGATTTTTTGGATATATAAAATACATCTTCTATATATTATGTAGTTTTTATAAGAATCTTGTAAAAAATGATTCAATATTTAATTTAGTATATATGAATCAAGGAAAAACTTAAAATAGGTTCACCAAAGACTATACAGTCATAGTACACGAAGTCAATGAATCCTCGTTTTTTATCACACTAAGAGAGTTGGATTATAATCATAGACCACTGAATATATGTTGAGTTGAAATTTATCTGTAAACAAAACTATGATAATATCAATTAGGTTCCCTTTCAAATATTAATGGGTGAGATATATGACAATTTACAAGAAATATAATAATGATCCAAATCCCAAATTACTAAGAAATATTTTTTTATGCGTGGGCTATTTTAATAATAAAATATATGACCACTATTTTTACAAATACATGGAAATATATGGATCCTCACAATTCTATCCACCACAAACCATCACATAGTGGGTCAAAAAATAAATTTATTGAAGAATAATAAACTCTAGTAGTAAGAAAATATAAGAACATTTAAGATAATAGAAATAATCATGTATCTATAAAAACATTGATAAACTATAACATATGAACATGATACACAAGGATAAATTAAATTATGAATAAGGGGGAAAAAATGATGTAGGCTCCCACCCAATGAATAAATGATAAATTGTTTTACACTATATATGAAAATTTATAAAAATAATTGAAATATACATGATTATAATTGAAAAAAATTATAATTAGAGTGTAAAAATAAAATTTCCTTAAATAAGGAACATTAATATATTTACATAGTTCCCCAAATCATTCTTAAAATCCTCTTATATTTTAATGAGGGTTCCACATAAACAACAATGAACCTAGATTCATTCCATATGGAATATAGACATATTATACAATTATCTCAACATATATTTTACTTCAATAACCTCTATAATTCCTCCAATTTTATTAAAAATAAACTTTTCTATGATTGAGTTCCATATAAATAGTTTTTTGCGGATTCATTAATATAAAATATCATGTTATATAATTATTCCCCACACATCATTTTTTCCAAACATGTCACTCAGTATATCGAATTTTTAAAATGATTTTTATCTAAAACCATCCATCTAGATTAATGCTTATTAATCTATAAGAGAGTCATTATATCATTAGAATAGTTTTTTTTATCAAAATATGTTTTAATATTTTCTATAATTTCGTTATAAAACATAAAAATATCAATATCATATAAGATTATATCCTACATTTAAAAGTCACAAGTAATAATATGTATCATAATCAATGATATCAGTTTATTAATTCCTTATGAGCTAATATTTCCTTATAATAAATGGTGTTATCATATTCCAAAATATCATACGTTATTATATTCTTATGTTATAGTGGTGAAATGTTATTGATCTTAAACTACCAATTTTTATAGCAGACAATTAGGCACTATACTTTATTTAATTTTAACTAAATCACCACTTTGACTATCTAATACGGAAATCATAATAAGTGATATGATGTAGACAATATGATATTACATTTCAAAACACACACACACACACACACATATATATAAATATATATATAAAATTCTAAATCTTAAACACTAACTTTTAAAAATAAAATGATGAGATACTTCCAAAACCATTATTTGACAAACACCGATCATTATGACCATTTTTATATTTCATTTATTAATAAGCAAGGAGTTATCATATTACAAAAAAAATATTATAGTCCTTGAATAATTCATATATATTTATCAAAATTCATATATCCTAACAATAAATATCAGTCTATCATACATTATCATTCAATTGTATGAAATAACATATAAAATATAGGCAACGATTCCAATCACATTTAGTAACAACAAAATGTAAATGAGATAATATCTAGATCCTAAGTGAATATATAACATTATATTTATGATATGTATTATCTTCATCAATATATTCCCTCTATTAATATTCATAAGTAAATACATCCTCTTATAACCATTTTTTATATCATTAAAATGTAAGAAAACCTCATGGTCTCCTGGAAACTAAATAATGATATAATGAAAGCTGATTAACTCATTTTATTCCATAAAAATAAATAAAATATATTTGATATTGATTATTTATTTAAAAATTTATTAATTCATGTGTATCAAGGTAAAATGTTGATTTTATATTAGTTATTCCAAGTGTTTTTTGATTAATGGTGAGTTTGGAAGATCTCATGAGTTGAAATTTAGGTAAATAGGCTTCGAAAAAAATGTAGGAAAGTATAAATGATAATAATAAATAGATTTTATTATCTTGTCAAATAGTTGGTGACTAAATAAATTGGTATTTTTACCTGGTGGACCACTATATGGATGGTGGGCCAGGTTGAGTATCTAGTGAAACCTAGGTACCTAATCAATGTGAACTGAGTACCCGTTGTCCCCCACAATATTTTATTTATTTTATGTCTAAATATTCCATTGTGATAAATATTTTAACATGAAAATTGTACTCCTATTCCATAGTTGAGAAGACATCATCACATATTTACCTACATTTTTTCTCTTCTATTTTATGATTCTACATATTTAGAGTTCTATTTCTAAATCTTTTTATATGTTACATTTATATCTGTATATATAAAAATCATTTACTATATATGAATTATTTCATCCCCTTTTAAAACATTTATTATAATAAATTGATATATTTTTTAGTTAATATATTTTTTAGTATTTCACATTATTGATCTTTTATAACATCATAATATTAAATAAAGAGGATCTCACTAGTATGTGGTCTGTTGTGACTAGAATTTTGAATCTTTTTAAGTGGGTTACATGCACTATTTATGATTATTTTGTGTGTAAAAGCATAAATATGACTATAAACAGATCCTAGTAAAGTTATACTGCATATAAGGTGGTTAATGTAGACTATCAAAACCATGTAAGGTTCCATAATTTTTGTCTATTTTATATAGAGTGTTATCCATGTCACCATGGGAAGTGTTTTGATTTCATTATGTTGTAACATAATATGGATATCCTTATTATTTGTGTCAGTAAGCATTATATAGTTTCCAAGGGTGACACATAATTATTTAAATATCATGTATATGAATGGATAATAAAGGTAATGGGTGTGATCATAATCGAGTTTCTTAAAATAGAAGTGGGTTGGGGGAGAGTCAGACTATTTCAACTGAGTTTTAATGGGGTTGGGTGAGATTCCAACCATTTGTCTTGAGGTGGATATACATTGTTAGAGATAATGAATTTTTTTAGAATTTAATTGGTAGGATTATGTTTCCACCCACGTCTTTATATATATGTAATATTGTGTTAAATAATAGCATGCACTTCTAAGTTGTGAGAAGTATTAGGTATGGTAATGACTATTTCCCTGACATTGCTGATGGTATTGATGTATTTTTAAATGAGAATATAAATATATATGAATATGGGAGTTTAATATAATTCCATAATTTTTAAAAAATTAGATATGGTTCGGTTGAGACCTATGCAAATCTAGTTGACCGACGTGGTTGAATTACTATTTTTAGGTAGATAATTATTCGACCCACAAAACTCATATGTTATTAAACCATGAGTTTTAATATCCCATACTATCATAGGATAATGATTGTAGGATTACACATTCATGAGGATTTTAGTGATTTATTATATGAATAATGCTATTTTATATTTTGTTTTATGTAATATTATATTAATCATGGACCTATATATGATAAGTTTATTGTGTCACATCATAAGTGAAGGTTTAAAAGGTGTATTTATGACATGATACATATTTAAATTGGAATTAGTTTTAAATTATTTTTCTATGATTCTTATAAGGGTAATGGATATATAATAAATTTATGAGGATGAGATGAAAAATATGGGATGTGAGACATGATTTGGAAATTAATTAAAATATATTTTATTTGTGTTTATATTGTTTAATATAAATTGGATTATAATTTGTACATGATCAATCAATTAAGAGATCATACATCATATAGATGACTTTTCTGACATTTACATTGGATTCATATTTTTAAGAACCTGGGATAAGTTGTTATGTTTTATTATTCGATGTAATGTTCGTTAAATTTAATTATAATTTTGATGATGGTTTGTAAAATTTTCACTCTTTTTTATAGTTTTTGATAGTGGATATAGTATCCCTAAAGATTTAATTATAAAAAAATATGATTTTAATGAGATATTCCTCTATAAATATTTTTATTTATTCAATATCTTACATTACACACACTAATAAGTTAAAACAAACCATGTACCTTTATTAAAAAAATTATGTGTCATTTTTCAACATTATATTAGATTAGAATTCATGAATATTAACATATATATGATAAAAATTTTACAATCTATATATGTATCAAATGAATTCAATACTTATTAAATGATTATAACAAACAAATATCTCGAAATATGGATATATTTTTTATAAATATTTTTATTCATAAAATATATGTTTTATTAATAATTTATATTAACACTATTGGTGAATGATTTTAATTATATTTATTTATTATTTATATGATAAAATGTTTAAAAAACTAAAAAAATATTTTTATTGAAATAGGATAATAATTAATATAGTTTTTTTCATTAAAAGGTATTTTTACCCAACATGTAACTTTTGTCTCATTTTTTACATTTAAATTGATATTAATTTATGAAATTTATATTTATCAAATTAGATAATAAAAATTTTATATTTATAAATATGGGGCATAAATTTTTTTAATTGGAAACTTTTATTTTCTCCCAATATGAATAGTAACTGTGGTAAATGTTTTCAACTCATTAAAGGGTAAATCAAGATATTATTAGTTAAAAATAAGTGGTAAGAAAATAATTTATTCTTAATTATTGGAAAAAGAAAATTAATCCTATATCATCTTAGTATCTATATTATTTTTTTAATGGACTCTTTCACAAGGAAATGAGTTTAAACTTATTTAAATTTATTTAAGTTAGAATATATCACTATCTTTGTATTTAAAGTCACTTATGTGTTCAAATAAAGGAAAAATTAGTAATGAAATAATAATAATAGTAATTTTTTTAATTATGAAATTTTATTATGGATAGTAAATTATTTTTAATTTTTAGGTAATATATTGACCTTAAATAATTTTTAAAGGCAAAAAATATATTAATTCAATTAATAAAGAAAAAAATAAATAATTTTAAAATTTTTAAAAGTTATTTTATATGTGTAATGTGTAGTGTTTAATAAATTTTAATGTTTAAAATTACATATTAGTGTAGTGTTAGGAGATTAAATTAGAATTTAATACTTTTATTTATTCCATTTTTTTCAAATTAAATGAATAGTTTCAGAATTTAAAATAATGAAATATTATTAAAAAATATTTTATTAATTTATTTATAAGTCATAAAAATAATAAAAAAACCAAAGTGGACATTAAATGGTCTAAAATGTAATAAATTTAAAATTTATAGGCCAAATTTCACCTTATAAATAAAAATTAAAAAGCATTAATATTGACAATGTTTTTGTTGTACTTAAAAGTAAAATTGTTTAACTAAGGGAAAATTATAATGAAAATAGTTAAAATCACATGAATTTTTTTTAAAATTATATTGGTTGATGTAATAAGAACTATTTCCTAGGTAACCTTCAAATAAAAATCCATTTAGAGGAATTTTTTATTGAGAATGATTTTGGTATAATTTAAACATTTGAGAATTTCCAAAGTTACCATTCAACTCAATTATAAGTTGTAAACTCCTCCCCCACATCATTACAACACATTTAGCCTTATAGATCCTAAATGTTTTCCAATTTTTCTTCCTATATTCTCTATCAACATCCAAGAAGGTTTTTACTACCAAATGTCAATCACTAGTATAAGGCCCCAGCCTTAAACCTTACTTAATATTGAATTAAATGAATAATTCACATTCAGGATCTTTTCAGGTTTAGAGTTTTAGAGAATTAGAACATAACTATTACATCTTAAAAGATTACAAAGTAGACACTTCTACTAAGTCTCCATAAAATAAAAACTCTTAAAAAGAAAGATGTCTAGATTCCATGTTTTAGATAGCATGAAATTCCCTTGATCCCATCCTTGACCTTACTCCACTTTAAGTCCTGTGAAAAACATTTCGAAAAACCTTGGGGTGAGCATAAAAAGCTCAGTAAAGGATACACAAAGAATGAAAACTGTTAGTTTTTCAAAATCAAGTAAACCATGTATACTCTATCTAAGTAATACCTTCACCTTCATGAAGTAGTAAAAACTATTCACTGAATAAAGTAACATTACTTACCTTTTTGTAACCAAAGTATTACCATAAAACCCATATAAAGAACACATAGAATATATAAAGGTAACTTGGGACATAAACATACTTAAGTGGAATAACCATACGGTTGACTTCCACACATATCACTTAATGGAATAGCCATACGGCCAATTTCCATACATACTTAATGGAATAGCCATATGGCCGACTTCCATACCCAATGCATTGGAGGTTATAATGTAACCACCCGTCCTGGTATTCACGGCACCACCCGTCATATGGTTTATAACGTAACCACCCGTTAAAATGTCCAAGTACCAGTATAAAATCATAAAACATAAAACCAATATAAAGGAAAGATAACATTTCAACATTTCAATCACAATATATCATAAATATAATGACATAATAGAATCCTTTATCAAAACCATTTTCAATACCAAAATACATAAAAGAGTATATGGTATTTATTTTATTTTAAAAACATTACGGCTTGTTGAGGAAGCCAAAGACCAAATAATACTCGCGGCGGTGGAAAAAGTCATTGTCACCGCGTACGTTAAAAAACATTCCTTTTTGTCGTTTAGTAAAACGCTTCGTAGAAAAAGATTCCTTTTTTATAAAAGTAAAAGTCAAAGGGGTTTATACACCGTATAAAAGAACGTTGTGTATAAAACGAAATATGCCTCAATGAAAGGAGATTGAGACGAAGTCCCTTACCTTGGGTCCGACTTGACTCGATCGTTCTTTAACGTCCTGAATAATAAACTTGAGTTAATTTATACTTGATTAAGAACATTTTTAAAGTTCATTATTCCTTTTATTTCACTTATTGACATGTTATAAACATTATGTAACCATTTAAGTTAATAATGTTTGTTTTGTCAATATTTGGTTCTTAAGTCGAAAGTTGACTTCTTACAATTACATGTTGTTCATGTGGTCAAAAGTTCTTTATATCCAGAATGAAATTCCCGATTTGGATATAATATGTATCATATATATCCAGCATATACATGTATTTATAATATTACATATTCATTTATAGGTAAGAAATGAAATGCACTGTTCATGGAGACGGTAAGCCGTACGTACGCATGAACGCTACTTTCATTTCTTTGTCATATTAATGGAATTAAAACTAAATGGGAGGTATGTATATTTTAATTCCAGAATTATATTCATCATTTAGATATATCATTAATTATATATATCCATTATATACATGTACTTTTAATAGTACATTACATTTGGGGATAAGAAATGAAATGCACCGTTCATGGAGACGGTAAGCCGTACGTACGCATGAATGCTAATTTCATTTCTATCTCATTATTTAATGGAAAGAAATAATAATGATATAGAGGTATATTATAATTCCAGTATAACATCATATATAATAACTTTAAATCCATCCTTTACACGTCCCACATATGGCATTAACAAATCACATCACTTTGAGGGGGCGGTAGTCCGCACTTCCTTAAATGAAGATATCGTGTTTACCCATAATGGAAACCATAAAGGTATGCCAAAAATGAAAAATACATAAGCTTAAAGAAAACATAAACATATTATATATCATATATAAAAATAGTGACATCATAATGGCCACCCTTGAAGGTGTTAAATGAGTATTGAACAATCATCGTTTCAGGAGGCAGAATTTCGCCATCCACGGAAACCGTATGTTCTTTAACCATTTGATGTAGTTGTGTGAGAGTGTAGCTCAAATAAATCTTATAACAACATCCTAGTATATTGAAGATACTATTGTTGTTACAAAAGAAGTAAATAAAAAGAGTTTAGAGGGTTGGAGAAGCAAAATAAAACAAATGAACAAGAGAGAATGAATTACCTTTAAAAGTGTAACTCTTTTTGATTTGAGCCTAAAGGCTTCCTTTGAAAGGATTCTGCCCAAAGGGAATCCTCTAGGATGAGGATAGGTATGTGGAGAGAGTAAATGGTCAGGGGTTGGCCAAGCCAAAGGCTTGAGGAGTGTGTGAAATGAGGTAGAGGTGGGGGCCTTTTATAAGAGGAGAGGAGGGGCACTTTTGGAAAGTAAAGAAATATTACTTTATTTGAAAATGTGTTTCGAATTTAAAAGGTCCCACATTGATAGAATTCGTGGATAAGGTGATAAGCGTTCGAAATACACTCATCCAATTGGTTTTGGACATGTGTAGTTCATAGATTTTACATTATCTTTCCATTTTATTTAAATCGTCAAATAATGATGTCATCCTTGCATCATTATTATGTCATAAATAATTTAATTTATTTAATGTCTAAAAATTATAAAAAAAATACTATGATGTAGGAAATCTGTTTAGATTTTCAATGACTATTTATAATCAAACATCTGATCATTATAACCCCATGTAAAAATTGTTTTCGTAAAACATATTATGTTTGTGTCATTTTTACTTTTACATTAAATAAAATGTTATTTATGTCATTTTCCAACCAAAGTGTCTCCATGGGGTCCCCAAGTTGACCCATGGCTTGTCTTGGTCGGCCATGACACAACCGATAAGGTTGGGACATGTTTCTAGGTCATTTCATATTATTAAAGCATTATTTATACCTTAAACTACATTAATTACCACTAATCGCGATTAAGATCCTAATAAGTTACTATTCACCAAAAAATTATTATAACCTCATTGAACCACATTTTACTTCTTAATGACAACCATGTATGTCGGATTTTTGAAATTCAAAACACAATGATGGCAAAATTTCATTTAAACAGAAAATCAGTCTTTATAAGTACCACTTAGTGGTTTCACTATTCATCAAAAATTGAAGTTTTTCAGAAAATTACCAAAAATTCACCCTAAGATATATTTGATATTCCGAATTCAAAAATGAAGTCTATTTTACAAAATTAAAATCATATAAGTCACATTAATTGATTTAATAATTAATTCCCGCTGTCATGAAAAATAGCGTGTTTTTGTGAAACAATAAGTATCAAACGATTGACACCAGTTTGAGTCCAATTTCAAAGTGAAATTGATTCCAATGACCACCATTGGATTAAATGGTAAAAATATTTTCTAATTTCACTTTAAAAACAATTAATATAATAATCTAATCATATAAATAATTTAGGTTAAAAAGAGGTTTTGAATTAAAATACAAAATCTTACACTATTCATAAAAAAATGAACTTTATCAGAAAGGTACCAAAAATTTACACAAAGTAAATTTTGATGTCCCGATTCTAAAGAAGAGTTATATTTGGTCCAAAATAACGTATAAGAGTGATCAAAACTATATTTAATGACGGTTCACCATTAAAAGGTGATAAGTGAACCTTTAGTGAAAATTAGAGTATATATGCCCTAAAATTGAACTCTTTCCGTATTTTAAGCCTTTATCTTTTATTGGGTAAGTTTATAAACATTTAAAAACATATCTAATCATATTTTAGTTATTTCTATCCATTCCCTCCAGTACAACGGCTACTTGTTAACTAACATTTAAAATAATATTATTTTATTATTAGAGTGCAACGTAAGATTTCAATGAAACTCTTTGTTGTGTATCGGGTACGCT
Source organism: Viscum album (assembly GCA_963277665.1). Classification (NCBI taxonomy): domain Eukaryota; kingdom Viridiplantae; phylum Streptophyta; class Magnoliopsida; order Santalales; family Viscaceae; genus Viscum; species Viscum album. Next base: position 692,139,840 of record OY728164.1, read on the forward strand.
ATCGAACATAGCAACCCTTTAAAGTAATATTAATACTTAATTCAAAAATATGGATAAATATGAAAATGTCTATTCTTCATTTACCTGGGGTGTTACAACTAGGGTCCTTTAGAGGATATCTAAAGGATTCATTTCATAGAAGAGTTTAGAGTGGTTTCAATTCAAGTAGGATGTAGGCTAATGGGATGTTTGGAAAAATCACAATGTTTATCTATATTTATTATAACTATGAATCTGATGATATAATATTACAATCAACCACTAAATAAAACATATATATTTTCTTATTCTCCATTTATATCATTAAATTACTTGTTTTCCTTTCATTTTCCCTATATATTTTACTCAAGAGACCTAAAATATATTTTTAATAATAATTGTATTAATATAAATCTTTTTTTGAAAACCATTTTCATCCATATCGATAATTTATAAAAAAAGATTTAAACATGGATTTTACTATTCATCGATAACTATTGAGTGTCATTTATATCCAAGTATAACTTTTTTATAAAACCTTTTGAAAGTAATATTCTGATAATTTTTCAAATTATATGGTTTTGTAATATTACAAAAAAAGTGTGGATGCAATTATTATTATAACATATACAACATGACTGATTTTCATATTATCCTCATTAATTTTTTCATCATTGATTCCATTACAAATTTTTCATTTTATTTCCAAAAAATTTTTTCCATTATATTTTCATATTTTTATTTAATAAATGATTTTAAAATGGGGAGGTTATATTTCTCATAAATTTTATAATTATATTTTAGGGGTATATATTTTCATCAAAGGAAAAACCCCTTGATTTAACATATTCTTTACTAAGTATATGATCCATAGATACTATCCTTATCAATTCACTATATGGTTTATGTTTATTATGACACAATGTTTATAAAACTAAATTTTCTCTATTTTATGCTATGTTAAAACGATGAAATGTTTATGAAACCCATTTCTTTTCTAGGGTTTATTCTATGATGAAATGTTAATGAACTCCATTTTTTCAGGGGTTTCAATATGTTTAATTTATTATGATCTTGTAGAAAAAATTATGTTTAATTTTCATTTTTTGATGGTTTGGACCTATACCTCCCTTTAAATAATTTTGTAATGATTCACATATATAGAGATGAAAATGATTGGAATGCAGGGTGAACTCAGTTCAATAAGAGACTACATCAACATTTATAGTCTTGTCGAGGAACCTATAATACTATGGTGGTTTCGGGAGTGAACCCATTCTAATTTTATAGTCATTAAATACATCCTTGGATACTATTTAAATGATTTTTTATGCTTATGTGTTTTCCTCAAATCAATGTTTTATGCCAATGTTAAGCATTCATAGTTCATGTTATTTGATTCCATTATGATTCATGTATTATCATGTTCCAGTATTTATTCAAATATTTTTATTATTATCTTTGATTTTCATGACGTGGTTTTCAAAAATTAATATTATATTCTTATATACTTATGATCACATTATTATTATGTGATTATTTATATATCCCATTTTACCCTTACTGATCATCTAATATCTCCATTTTATTATGATTACTCTCCCTAGGATACTAAGAATGTTATTTAAAATGATATGAAAAATAAAGGTTCTATTTATAAATAAATTAATTGGAGACTATGTATAAATATTATACACCAATTTTATAAATTTCCTTTTTACCAAGGACTAATACCTACATGAATATGGTATAGATCAATGTTTTAGGAAATGGATTTTCGTATATCAATATTTGATATCTATTTATGAAATGTATTGTTTGAAATAGTTGGTATCAAATTAAAGTTTAGTTAGCATTTTTAAACTAGGATGAAAAAACATCTGTAAGAACCATATGGATATGTATATATATTGTATAAAATTCTTAGGATTTGGTAATGATCATGAATGACCTATGTTAATAATATGGTTAAACTAATGAAGGTTTCATAGTTTAGTCATCCTATAAAACAATTTCATGAATATATTGTTTTTTACCTTGATTATTATTTCTGACCCAATAAATTTTTTTATAGTAAATGACTAGAAAATGATGGAATCATGTTAATGATGAATTTAATAGATAATGAAATGACTATCCTCTTGAGAACCAAAGATTCATGGGAGATGAAAAGTAATTTTTTGTTTCTATTCTCACACAAATCTAATAGTCAATTAATCATGATCATATTCCAAATAAGAAATGGTGGGAAAATTTTTTTGTTGATTATATCAAATAGAAAAATTATCATTATTTTTTGAGTCAACTGAACAACCTTTAATAACCAATGGGCCAGTAACTATTAAATTATTTTTTATTTCATCTAGTGTTCAGATTAAGAGAATTTTATTTTGGAAATTTATCATTTGGATTGGGAATTACATCAATGATGGAATACTATCATGAATTAATGTGAAATGAAATAAATAAAATACATAGAGTGGGATGAATTTAAATCATTATTTTTTAACCAGTAATTTTCTCATATTTTTCATGTGAAAATTGAGAAAAAAAATTCATGAGTTGATTTTAATGTATTGGATATTATGTTTTAAATTAAAAATCTATAAATGATATATAATAAATGTAATGATAAAAAATTAACATCGAATAGAAATTAAATTTATCTTATGGCTTATTATTCTTATTAAATAGTAGTTTTAATCTCAGATGGTTGGGGAGAAACTCAACATCAATAATAAAACTATTTTGGGGAAGTTTTTTTTTGATATATTTCCTAAATATGTTTATTGTATTCAACCAAATGATGAAGTACTGTTTCAATAGTACACATACATGGTTCTAAACATATATCCAATACTCCTTATAGAATCCCAATGATTGAGCAACAAGAATTTTAGAATAAAGTTATGGAGAATCATGATAAGGGATTAATTCATCCAAGTGATACACCATGGGGTTAACCTCATATATCTTATAGGATAATTATGGATAAATGTGACTCTACATTAATTATCAAGAACTATATATGATCACTATCATGAAAAAGTATCCTCTAACCCACATTGATGACATGTTTGATCAACTCTGTGGAAGCCAATACATTTACAAGATTGATATTTGTTATAGATATTTTAAATTGAGGCTTAAAATGAATGATATCCCTAGATAGTATTCTTTTCAATATATGGAAAATAATAATTTACAATGGCTTCATTTTTTCATATTAATTCCCCACATAATTTTCATGGATTTAATAAATATATTCTTTAGAGATTACCTTTATTAGTTTGTAGTAGCCTTTATTAATGATATTGGAATCACCCCTCATTTCAAGTAAATAACCCTTCATTTATGTTTTTTAATTATATATAGTGTCAGGGTGTAGTTTTTGAGGGTTTTGTAACATTTTGGATTATTTTTTGGGATTTTATAAAGGTGTGTGTTTAGTACACAGTTTGTGTAATCCATGAAACTCTTACAAGAAATAGTGCATTATTATACATATGCTAAGGGGTTGGTGAATGGTAAACATAATTATATTCCTAAACTATGAAACTACCTAAGAGAAACAGTCCATTAGGGTACATTGGTATTTTTCACAATTGATATATGATTTTTCTAACCACCCAATCAAATAATTTGAGGTGTTCATTGATGTAGATCTAAGTGCACGATTAGCGAATAGTTTGCCTAACATTGCGACTAACCGTGAACGATTTCAGAAAAAGATCCCCAAAACGTGGATATACATTAAGATAAACCATTAACCCCTCATTTTCCTCCAAAAATGATCCTAACTCGATATTTCCCCACATTATGTCTAGGTAACCGCTATTCATCGGTTTGGAAGCAACTTGATGGTGTTTTCTAGTGGGTTGAAGCCCGACAATCTTGATTTGTCATCATTTATGGTGGTTTTTCATGGTTTTACTTATATATCCTTCTCCCTCTCTTTCCATTTCATAGATATAATTTCATTTAGGATATATCTAAGGTTTTTGAAGTTAAATACATTTGGATTTGGCATTTTTTCTAATATGTGAAGATATCTATGGTGGGTTATTGGAGATTCAAGATTTTTTCATAAGAATTTAATTGTCGTTATTTGTTTTTTCATAAATTCAAAGGCAGGTGGCTTCAATAATGAATCCTATATTTATATCATGAAAGATTTATTTAAAAATAGTAGTTTTGTGAGAAATTGATTATGACATTTTTCTGAAAATGTTTTTGGAAGCCTTATTTGATGACGATATGTGGTGTTCTGAATAATTGGGTGTATTAGACAAAGGTGAATCTGGTAACATGATTTTAAAATGTGGAATTTAATATGGTTATTTGGTATTTAATCTTGGAAAATTATTTTCAATAAATTACGAGTTCATTGAAATGATTTTTTTAAAATATAGTTAATAATAAATGGTTGTTTTCATTTAATTAGGTTGTGGTTATGGTTATAAAAACAAATATGGTATATTTAATTGACTAAACTATATTGAAATGGTTGTATTGGCATGTGACATGTGTTATATTGTGAGTAGTATGTGGAATGGATGAATATTGTTCATGAAGTACCATAATCAAGGGGTATGGGTTATGGATATGAATTTACACTGTAATGGTACCAACAATCTTGAGTGAGGTTGTGTATTTTTGTGTGTGTCTATGTGATATGTAATGCATAATATCCAATTAAGATAATGAAATTTTTATTATTATAGGTTTGGTTTAGTTCCATGGAAATTGGTTTATTTGATAAATTTATATTTATACAAAATTGTATGGGTTTATGATATATTATTGAACTATTTTTCAGTTTATTTATATAAATTATTTTATATAAATTTACTAACATGGTCTGTAATAGTGGAGTAAGTAGGGATGTATTTTATTTAAAACCTACATAGTTTCTTTAGACACCCATTATTTAGAACTATTGTGTTTTTATGATATTATCAATCATGACACAACAAAATGTAAAGTATCACATTTATCTAATGGTTTTTAGAGATACATGGGTTATTTTTGTAGTTATATCATTGATGATTGTTAAATATTTTGAGTTATGTGGTTGTCATTGTGAATTGTTGTGTCTTTTAGTCTTTTGTGGTGTACTTAGTTATTTTTAGTCTTTTAATGTGGTACTCATTATAGTTGGTTTTGATATAAATGCAATGATTGACATTTCTTTCATTGTTATCATGAATATGTAGGTTCTGGGTGCAGCGGAAGCGCGTTGGTGGGTTTTCCCAACTTTAATTTTAGCGTTAAACAACGTTCAATATGAGATTCATCATGAAAAAAAAACGCTAGATCTTTAGAATAGAACGAAGAGTTAGAAGAAAGAGAAGGGTCCCAGAACCATCGATAGGATCATCATATGTTGGTTATAATTAATTTTATTAATTCAAAAGAATTACCTTGATTGAATTATTTCTTTATTGATGTCTCCAGTCATGATCCAATGTGATTTGTTATTGCATCACTGAAGCCAAGTGCAGACTTCCTCTACCGGTGATCCACACGTGCACCATGTTTCTCTGGACCTCGCCAAAAGAATCTTCAGGTTCTAGCATTGAGAAGCCTTTGCTTGTGTTGTCCGCCTTAGATCGCCTTGATTCGATGGAGGTGGATCTCTCTCGGTCTTGAGAGAATTCTTGGGGTAAGGAGTTCTTTCAGCCTGGAGATAATTCTAAAAAATTGTTGTGCACAATGATTCTCTCTGGAAAAGTGTTAGGGTTTTGAGGATATTTATAATCGGGTTTGAGGTTATAGAGTTATGATAATAAATAAATTCGTTATGAATTTTATTTATTTCATTAACTCTTATTGAAAACTCCCATGTCTAATGATTAATTCCTTAATATGTGCCCATGCTTATTATAATAAATATTATTTAATAAAATGATATTATTTCCTCAAAATTACGACTGAAAAAACTACATGGTGAGTAATCATTAATACATTGTGTGTACTATTTTTCAATGAAAACTATATGGTGTGTACATTCATTGTACACGACATGTTTATCTTGATTTCATTTTTAATAATTTCCTCCACAACATTTATTAGACCTCGAGTAATGGTATTTATTTCTTATATAAATGTAACTGCATTACTCACTAATAAATATATATTATTTCTCTCACAAAATATTATCTCGAATAACTAGTGTCGAAATAAATGTTATTAGGCATCCTTAAATAATTATTAAACCACATACGATAATAATATTTATTCTATTTGAGATACTTGGATACACTTAGTGTGTGACCCTCTAGGCCTCTTTCTCATTGGCATTAGGCGGGATTGCCTAATGTCCCAGATTACTATCTAGAAATGGGTTAAGACTCCCAAGAGAAAGAAGTTGATACCGAATTGATGTGTCACATCATACAAACACTTATAGTGTAATTTAATCTCTTTGTATCGATATCTCTAATGAAGCGGGTTGCATACTAGTTCCATCAACCCATATGCTCGATTATTCTTTCTTTGACTTCCATGAATTGAACTCGGCCATACCTTACTAGGACCATGGTTTTTTTAGGCTATATCAATTCCATAAAAGGGCCTAAGATTCTACTTCTGTTATAGAACAGATGTGAAAAACCTTTTCTCGCATTATCTATTAGTGCAGTATCAATCGTGACGCATAAAACGTATCCTACCTCGTTGCGAACTATGTGTCGTCAGAGTTTTCGTCAATACATCTAAGTACACGAGTTGTAATACCCATTAATAATAATCTTAAAGTCTAAGGATCAATACACCCATTCACAGATATAAACATCCAATGACATTATGAAATGTGTATTTCCTACTGCCAGGTCTCGTTCTCATAATATCCTCCAGTATATTACCAAAGGCGCACACCATGAGAAGGATACTAAAAGTTGTATGAGTCCTCACCCCTAATGGCCTGTATTATTTGTGTCCCTTAAATAACATCATCTGGCCATAGAAAATATATTCAAGAATAGTGTTATGGAACTTTTGGGTTCTCATCATAGTAGGGATCCACTATGACCCTTTAAAGCGATAGATATACTTGGGATATTATAACATTCATTGTCATGTAGAAGAACAATCAAGTTGTGAAAAGGTGTTTATTTAATGAATAAAGTACAATGTAGTTGGTTCTATGCCACCAAATCCAACAGACTCCCACTTGGACTAGAGCCAAATTCTAAAAACTTTTAAACCACTAGCTCTCACATGATATTCATACTTCTGTTGCGATAAGACTTTAGTCATGGGGTCTTCTATGTTCTCTTCCGTGGACACTCTAATCACTGCAACATCAACCATTTCATAGAAATCCCTCAAGAGGTGATACTTTCGGATTATGTGCTTTGTCTGTTAATGTGACCTTGGTTCTTTTTTAAGATCCATCGCTGTAGTATTATCACAATACAATGTGACAGGATCTTTAATGCTAAAAACCACATCAATCCCCTGGACAATGTTAGGAATCTAGACAACTTCCATGGTTGCATCAGAAGCCACTCTATATTCGGACTCCACTGTAGAATCGGAAAAAAATGGCTGCTTTGAACTCTTCCAGCTCACAACTCCTCCATTGAGACAGAAAACATATACAGATTGCAATTTCAGATTGTTTTGATCTGTCTGAAAACCAGCATTAGCATACCCTCTGATGACAAGATCCTCATTTCCTCCATACACCAGGAACATATCATTAGTTCTTCTTAGATACTTAAGGGCAGCCTTAACTACAGTCCAATGATGTTCTCCTAGATCTTCTTGATATCTTCCCACCATGCTCAGTGTATTGGCAACATCATGCCTAGTACATAACATGGAATACCTGATGGATCCTATTTTTGAAGTGTGTGGGATCTTACTCATTCTATCTTTCTCCTATTGTGTTTGTAGATACATTTTCTTAGAAATATGTAGGCCATGAGACACTGGAACTAATCCCCTCTTGGATTGTTCCATACTAAATCTCTTTAGTATCTGGTCAATGTATTCACCCTGACTTAGTCCAAGAAGTCTCTTGGATGTACCACAAATGATCTTTATCCCAAGAATGTAGGCTGCTTCACCCAATTCCTTCATGGAGAAACACTTGTTCAACTAGTCTTTAACTTACTGTAAGATGGGTACATCATTTCCAAAAAGAAATATTTTTTCAACATATACTACTAGGATAACGATATCATTCCCATTAAACCACTTATAAACCCATGGCTCAAATTCATTCTTAATGAAACCAAATTCCTTTATGGCTTCATCAAATTGAATGTTCCATGACCTGGATGCTTCCTTTAATCCATAAATATATTTATGAAAATTGAAAACCCGTTTGGATTCACCTGGTGTCACAAACCCTTCTGGTTGTGTCATATAGAGATCTTCCTGAAGGATCTCATTATGGAATGATGGTTTGACATCCATTTTCCAAATCTTGTGGTCATGGTAAGCTATTATGGAAAGTATGATTCTTATGGATTTTAACATGGCAATGGGAGAGAAGGTTTCATAATAGTCAATTCCTTAACTCTGTCTGAATCCTTTCTCCACTTGCCTTCCTTTATTGGTTCTAACTAGACCTTCCATGTCCATTTTTATATTGAATACCCATTTGCATCCAATAGGATTTACATCAACTGGCTCATCAACCAGAACCCATACTTGGTTCTAATACATGTAATCCATCTCAAAATTCATAGCTTCAAGCCATCTTATAGCTTCTGAGATTTCTACTACTTCCTTGTAGGAGAGAGGTTCATAATTGTCCAACAATAATGATTCACCATCCTCGGGTACTAGGAAACCAAATCTCTCTGGTTCTTTTACCACTCTTGAGCTCATACGCAATACTTTTCTTTCTAGAACCTCTTCCACAGGGACCTATAGAACTTGTTCATGTACCAAATTCTGTATATCATGAGCATCAAGTTCTTTGAATTCAATCTTTCTCCCGCTATCCTTTTTGAGGAAATTCTCCCTATCAAGAAATACAGCTTGTCTGGAAACAATCACTTTCTTGTCTGAAGGGTTATATATGTAATATCCTTTCGTTTCCTTGGGATATCATATAAAGATACACCTCATGCCCCGAGGTTCTAGTTTGTTTCTTGATAAGGCCATAAAAAATTCCTCACATACACATACACAAGTATGCTATAAAATGGGTTTCTTTCCATTACATAACTCAGAGGGAATTCGAATTTCCACCATAGTTGGTACTCGGTTTAATGTGTATGCTGCAGTTTGTAATTCATATCCCCAAATGGATATTGGACGATCTGCATGTCTCATAATTGACCTCGCCATGTCCAACATGGTGTGGTTCCTCCTTTCACTAACACTATTCCACTGCAGTGTATAAGGAGGAGTGAGCTGAGATAGAATCTCAGACTCCCGTAGAAGATCGATGAACTCTTGGTTCAGATATTATCCACATCTATCTGATTGAAGTTTCTTTATCTTCTTACCAAGATGATTCTCTACTTCATTCTTGATTTCCTTAAATTTCTATAAGGTTTTTAACTCTTAACTCATTAAGTATATATATCCATTTCTACTCAAATCATCAGTAAAAGTAATGAAGTAAGAATATCCACCACTATCTTATACTGGAAATGGTCCACACAAATCTGTGTGCACCTATCCTAGAAGATCTGTGGCACTTTCTACTTGTCCACCAAAGGGAATCTTGGTAATTTTTCCTTGCAAATAAGCGTGACATCAATTAAGTTGTTTTAGCTCAATAGAGTCCAAATAACCAATCTTGGTAGAGATTTGTCAAGTTCATCTCATTTACATGACTGAGACGGTGATTCCACAACTGGGTGACGTATAAGTCATGTGAGTTTGTTTCGTTATTGATTTCCAACACTTGTTTTTCATAATTTAATACATAAAAACCATTTAAATGTGACATACCATAACATAAGTTGTTCTTATAAAAGAGAAAACCCTTATTTATAAACCTAAAAATAAATCCATCCATATCAAAACAAGAAATATAAATTATATTCTTGGTAACACTAGGCACATAGTAACAGTTATGTAAAACCAAATCATCCCAGTTGGCATTGATAGGTGGTAATCGCCAATAGCCAATGTAGCCAGCCTTGCACCATTGGTAGCTCAAAGATCCATCTATGCTCTGGAAATATTTCTAAATCTACTTGGTTCCTTCATTTGAATAAATATGTGATCCCCACAAGCTGTATCTAATACCCAATGTGTAGAAATGGAAATATTACACTCGATAACAAATGCACCTTTAGCATCCTCACTGTTTTGAGTGTAGTTCCTCTTGCAGTTTCCTTTCTTGCAACATGAAAAACATACAACCTCTCATTCCTTTCCCTGCCTCTAGATCTTCCCCCTTGTGGAGGTACAATGCTCGAGGGTTTCATATCATTTATAAGTCTTTGGCCCCTTTGACTTGTCCTTCCATTTCTTATTCACCATAAGGACTGCGGGTTTGTCACACACCTTGTCCTTATCTACCAGGTGAATTATGGTCAGATGTTTCGATAGACTCTTCTCATTGATTCTCATGTTATAATTGACAATAAAGCTAGAGAAGGTCTCGGGTAGTGATGATAGGATTATATCTTTACGCAACTCATCCTGTAATTTAATCCCTAAGATGTCCAAACATTATATGTAGCCAATAAGCTTGACTACATGGGGCCCAGATGGCGCAGACACTCTAAGCTTAGTTGTAAAAAAAGCATTGGATATCTCATATATTTCTTGTCTTGCCTTGCCTTGGTAGAGATCCTTAAGGTGAGACAACATGCTATATGCATCCATGTTTTCATGTTTCTTCAAGAGATCATTAGACATGGATGATAGCATGAAACATTTAACATCTATGGAATCATCCATATGTTTTCCATAGAGAAATACTTCCTCATCAATGGACTCTTTTCTTGGAACAATTGGAATAGGCTCTTTCAGTACAAACAATTTCCTTTAGTGGTGAAGGATGACGCGTAAACGCCTTTGACACTCTTGGAAATTGGTGCCGCTGAGAAGGTTTTCCTTCACGAGTATGTTTTGTAATGATATGTTTGAATTCATTTTTCTTGCCATTTATACACATGAATATGAGAAATGGTTTAGTACTTTATTACAAAAATGAGACAAATAAATAAATTAATACTTATTAGTCTCCCACTATTTTATCGAAATCCAATATCCCTCACCATTGACTTCAGAATATTCTGTATCCTGAATATTCTAGTGGAAAGGATCCATATTTCCCTTTGCATTACCTCAACCAGGGTTGTTCAAGCAACTTGAAGGGCTTTAGGTAGGAATTATAAATTCAAACTGCATTAACTCGCAGCTCCTTGATCTGCTGAGTGGAATCCCCAATCCTAAAATCCTTTTATTTTGGATTTCCTCAACCTTTGCCTCTTTGCCACACCATGTACTGCTATGGTAGTCAACCCTTGATGCGAACCAAGTCATGTCAACCCAAAACCTTGAATTAGAATTCCTCGATAATTGAAAGCACCCCAACTGGGGTTGGTCAAGCACTTTGAACTATGGTTCGATTCTAATCAAGATTATGGAAGGCTATACCGACTTAATATTTCTTTGAGGGATTTTATCCTTATACATAAATTTACATTTTATTATCTTTGATTACATGATTTTTAATATTATGTGGGATATACATAAGTGATTAACCATGTCTATGATAATATTTACGCATAAGCCAATCTTATTTTAGTTCTATCTTTCATTCTTGTTTAATTCATTGTGTGATCATGAAAACAAATCCATAATAAATAAACCATGCAACTGAAAAAAATAAAACAAATGGTATGATCAGGATATTTTTCTATTGGTTAGTTTATCTAGCGGTTGATAAACTAACCCAATATCTAGGGGAGAGACATGTTGAACCTTTCGGGTTCGTGTTTACAACTTTCCACATGTCCACCTTTGTATCTCCTTGGATTGGTTTCACCTTGGCTCCTGACTTGAGCTGCCTCCACTAGCTTGGGAGATCCATCCATTACATATGCATTCATCTCACACACAGGTGAGGGGTAAAAGGTTTTTTTACATAAAATAATCCATGGGCATGAATTCCCCACATATTAATGTGGAGAAGGCTCGCAGGCCTCAAAATTTAATTTAAATAAATTAATTAAAATAAACCATTCACATACAAAGGTCTTGGACTATCTCATGATCATCCATGAATGAAACGATATTATGCATTAATAAATCTAGCATTCAATTCTTTAATCGTTCTTTTGTAAGATAAATCACTCTTGAATCAATTAATTATCTTTAATTAATCAATCCTTTTATCTTAAACCCTTTTTCTGAATTTCCTTGAGATTCTCACCCATCATAATTTTAAACAAATAAATTCATTTAAAATAATCTTTTTACATAACTTGTACCTTGGAGGAAACCCGGTGAATTCCCATTCATTATGTAGATGTTAAATTAAACAATCATATATATAAAACACCTATCATGTGTTGTGACTTTTCTTTATGCCTGCACAATGGTACATGTATCAAGGGTTTGTATAATATAATAATAACTTTTAATAAATGTGCGTAATTTGGATGAGTACACAACGTGTAGTTTCGACTACACAGTGTGTACTTTTTTTCATCATCCATCCGAAGTACACGCCCGGGGAAATGGCGTGTAGATGTACTTCAAAAATTTCTGGAGTACACAACATGTTTAGTGGGACACACACAGTGTAGTATCCACGTTACACAGTTTCCATCTAGGCAAGCCGTGTATGGGGTGCACGCTCTAACCCTAACCTGAAGGGACTACATGTCGTGTTCAGTAGAACGCACGATGTGTAATCCAGAAACCGTGTGCCACCTGTTCCTGGTCTACACACAGTGTAATTTATGACTTAGGTATACTCCAATACATGACCTGATTTATTGGACCAGTCTGATGCATTGAACCTAGACTACATGGTGTGTACGTCTGAATACACATCGTGTATTCTTGTGTTCTACGGACAGGAACTTTTTGCACCTCTGGATGAGTTCCTCTATTTTATTTTAATCAAAATTAAAAGAAAAATTCATTTCTGTAAGGTGAATGAGAAATGAGAGGGGATGAACAAATCATGAGATTCAAATTTTAAAGAATGATTAACTTGAATTGAAACAACTAAATTATTAAATGTATAAATCAGCAAAAAACTAAATAATTATAATCAATGATATGACCTCTATGATACCACTTGTAGGTTCCAGGCACAGCGGAAGCACGTTGGTGGGTTTACCTAACATTAATTTTATCGTTAAGCAATCTTCAATCTGAGATGCATCACAATAATAAAATACTGGATCTTCGGAATATAACAAAGAATGAGAAGAAAGATAAGGGTCCTATAACCATTGAGAGGATCATCATATGTTGGTTATAATTAATTTAATTAATTTAGAAGAATTACCTTGATGAAATTATTTCTTCATTGATGTCTCTGGTCACGATCCGATGTGATTCGTCATTGCATCGTAGAAGCCATGTGTAGAATTCCTCTAGCGGTGATCCACACATGCACTACATATATTTGGACATCATAAAAGGAATCTCCAGGTTCTATCTTGGAGAAGAATTTTCTTGCGTTGTCCGACTTAGATCCCCTTGATCCGATGGAGGAGGATCTCTCTCTGTCTTGAGAGCATTCTTGGATGAAGTATTTCTTTCGGCCTTGAGAGAATTCTAAAAATTTTTTGTTCACAACGATTCTCTCTGAAAAAGTGTTGGGGTTGTGAGGATATTTATAATCAGTTATGAGTTTATAAAGTTATGAAAATAAATAAACACATTCCGTGTTTTATTTATTTCATTAAATCTTATTGAAAACCCCCATATCGAATGATTAATTCCTTGACATGCACCCACACTGATTATAATAAATATTATTTAATAAAACAATATTATTTCATCAAAACACTGACTGGAAAAACTACACGGCATGTAATCATTAATACATGGTGTGTACTCGTTTTCCATGAAAACTACACAATGTGTACATTCAATGTACATAGCATCTTTATCTTTTTTTCATTTTTCTTTATTTACTCCACCACATTTATTAAACCTTGAGTAATAGATATTTATTTTTTAAATAAATGTAACTTCATTATTCGCTAATAAATATATAGTATTTCACCCACAATATATTCTATTGTATAACTAGTGTCGAAATAAATGTGATCAGGCATCCTTAAATAATTATTAAACCACATATGGGAAGAATCTTATTCTACATAAAATACTTGGATACACTTAGTGTGTGTCCCTATAGGACTCTTTCTCACTGGCATTAGACGGGATTTACTAAAGTCCATGATTACTGTCTAGCAATGGGTAAAGGCACCCAAGAGAAAGAAGTTGACGCCGCATTGATGTTTCACCTCATACGAACACTTATCATGTAAGTTAATCTTTTTGTCTCGATATCTCTAATCAAGCGGGTTGCATGCTAGTTCCATCAACCCATGTGCTTGATTATTCTTTCATTGAGTTACCAGAATTGAACTCGCCCATACCTTACAATGTTCGTGGATTTATTTAGGCTATATCAATTCCATCAAAGGGCCTGAGATATCTACTTCTGTTATGGAATAGAAGGGACAAATCCTTCCGCACGTTATCTATTAATGCATTATCACTCGTGATGAACCCGACGTATCTTACCTCACTACGAACAGTGTTTTGTCACAGTTTTTGTCAATACATCTAAGTGCACGAGTTGTAATACCCATTAATAAATATATTAAAGTCTATGGAACAATACACACGTCCCTAAATAAGAACATCCAATGACACTATGAAATGTGTATTTATTACTGGAGGGTCTGGTTCTCATAATATCCTCCTGGATATTACCAAGGGAGCCCACCATGAGACGGTGCCTCAATTTTTTAGGAGTCATCACCCCTAATGGCCTGTATTATTTATGTCCCTCAAATAACATCATCCGGCCATAGAACATATATTCAAGAATAGTGTTATGTCACTTCTGGGTTCTCATCATAACAGGGATCCGCTATGACCCTTTAAAGCAATAGCTATCCTTGGGACATTATCACATGTATTATCATGCAGAAGAACAATCAAGATGTGATAAGGTGTTTATTTTATGAATAAAGTACAATGTAGTTGGTTCTAGGTCACTAACTCCAACAACATAATATAGTGGTTTCCTTTGTTATGGAATGTTTGTTTTTTTGTTTATTTTAAAAGGTAAAATCATCCCACACTAGTTCATGAAGCCCTTGGAATTTATTTCAATATTTTGGAATCTTGGAGATGTCTATTAATGAAATGTAAAATCCTTCCACTTTCTCAATCCAATGAGCATGTTTGAGATGTTACAAGTTGTATCAGTCTTGGTACTTCAAAATTTATTTGTCAAATAAGTGGTATCATCTTTTTTTGTCCTTAACTAACAAGTATTCATCATTTTTCTTAGTATTGGAGTTGAAATTAATTCTAGTTTATTCCATGTGTTAGGTTCGTAAAAAGGAGTAGCATCATCGGGACATGAAATATGGGGCATAAAAAGATGTTCCAAACCATTTTATGCTGAACATTAGGATACAAGGGATTTGGGTACAAAATTGTTTTGGAGAAACTTATAGGATTCGAAATATCATTATCTTGGGTTTAGCAAATAACAATACATGGATTTTATTATAAAAAAGAATTCCCAGAAATAGTGAATATTTAATTTTTGCTAATGATATAGAATTTTGTTCTATATGTGATTTTTCTAAAATGATAATTTTTTTAAAATGAAATATTTTTAAGATCATGGCTGTGGTATTTTAAAAATTGTTCTAATTTTAAAGAAAGTTCAAATTTTTTTAAAAAATTATTGATCATTGTGAATGTTGATTTTGGATAGAATTATTTTGATAGTCTGATGTGGTATATTTTTGAAATTATTAGCATTCAGTTGATGAAGAAAGAGAGTTATAGGGTTTTTTAGAAAATGGAACTCAGTAGGTGACAAAGTAAAAAACGGGAAGAAGATATTGATAATATGGTTGCACCTAAGTCATAGGTGAACCCATCAGTATTTCAGAGTATAGTCAATGTTTTTAAAGATATGGATACTAGGAACCAAAGGGAAGAAAAAAGGAAAGTGGATAACTACTTTTAGTTCTAGAAGAAGAATCCACCCATATTTTGGGGCGACTCAAAACTATAAGAGAATGAGTTGTGGCTAAATAAGATGAAATGAATGTTCTATTTCATTGGCACACTAGTATAGTTGAATTCCAAGATGGTGAAATATATTTTGGATGATCATTCATTCTAGTGGTGGGATTTATAAGTTCAGGCTAAATTGGACTAAGGACTTTCATTGGAGGATTTAAAATAATTTCCCAACAAAAAATTATATCCTCACATGTATAGAATTTGAATAACAACATACTTCATCAAAATCAAGTGAGGATGTTTTTTTCATGGATTACATTGCTAAATTCAATAATTTAGTGTGATTTTCACTTAACGGTTTTGATAGTGCATCCATGAAGGCTCACACCAATGAATAGAGATGGAGTTTAGAGATTCACTTGGAGATTTTCATGTACTATATTACAGATTATTCAAAAATTGTCATTATTGATATGATGGATGAATGTGAAATATAATGAGCTATGAGGGGAGGAATTATGTGGATACCTACTGGAAATGGAGGGAACTACAATGTTGGGAGGAAGTGGTAAAGGAAAACCTATTACAAAGTTAGGATCATGAATCAGATTCAAATGGATGGATTGGTAAATTTTCCTCTAAGGGCCAAGAGAAATCTGGGATTTTCAAACTGTGGCTCTCCTAGTTGCATGAAGATAGAATGCATGATACCACTATTATTATTCCATAAATTCAATCAGATGGATCATCTTCGGTGTTGTTGTTGCAGTTCTATAAGGTGAAGTGTTCGGGACACTTCTAACATGTCAAAGGCATTGAATGCTTTAATATGATGAAGGAAATTAAATCCATTTAATCTATAGAACAAATTCATCCATGGTGATTCCAGGAATACTATGACTCCTTAGGAAGATTAATATCAATATGTCCAATAAAGGGGAATGTGGAGGTAGTGATAAATTAAATGAATATGAGAGGTTGATTGTGAATGATGATTCTACACAATTAACTGTGAGTGGTATGATTATATTGAATTACTCCATTTTGAATTATTTGTTTGATATGGGTCAATATTATTACATTATTTCTTTTTGTGTGTGTATTAATATGGTTTAAAGGTAGAGATGATTACTTCTAGGCTAAAACATTAAACACTTCTTTTTCAAAGTGATTGTCAAACCCTTATGTGTATAGAATTTTCTATAATGATTGATGGAGCTGAGATAATATGGGACTTTTCTATACTTGATATGGGTGTCTGTGAAATAATCTTGGGTATGGATTGGTCAATAATTTTCAAGGCTCAACTCAATGGTTGTACCAGAAAGATTAGTTTTACAACCCAATATGGCATTGAGCATCTCTTTTGATGAGACAAAAATGTAAATACAGGTGAAAAATTATTTTTGTCACCAAAATATGGAATGATATCAAACCCATTGGTAGCTTTGACTTTGTAATTGATGGAAGAGATTGAGAATTGTAGTTTTTTAATAGTTCTAGATCAGTTTATTGAAGTTTTTCCTCATAATTTCTCAACGTTACCACCTTTAAGGGAAGTGGATTTTATCATTGGTCAACTCCCCTAGGCCAATCTTATTTACCATACATCTTATAAGATGGAACCAATATGATTAAGGGAATTATATGTGTAGTTGTAGGAGCTGTAAAGAAAAGGTTTCATTCGGCCAAAAGGTCATCATTGGATTTATCAAACTATTTGGTCAAAAAGGAAGATGAAATTATATGTCTGTGTGTGTATTATTGTATGTGTACCAATATTTGATATAGAAAATATATCAACTTCTATACATTAATGATTTGACTGATCAATTTTTATGATCTTAGTGGTTCTCCAAAATTGAATTGCAATCTAGATATCAACAATTGCGGGTTCGGAATGAGGATATCCAAAAAACTGATTTCAGGAGTAGATATGAACATTATGAATATGTTGTAATTCCTTTTGGTATTATAAATTCACTAGTGGTCTTTTTCACATTGATGAATCAACTAATTGAACACTATCTAGATTATTTTGTGTTGGTGTCTATGGATGACATTTACTGTATTCCAGGACAAGGGATGAGAATGAGAAAAACATGGTGAAAGTGTTGGGAATCTGGAGGGACCATAATCTATATGAAAAACTATATTTTTGTGTTATTTAGATATAAGAGGTATGTTTCCTTTGCAATGTAATTTATAAAAAAGGCATTTCCATGGAGAAAAAAATATTTAACCTATTTTACCATGGAACCTGCCAAAGAACATCATTAAAATATGTAGTTTCCTTGGTCTAGAATTTTATTATATATGCTTTGTTTATGATTTTTCATGACTAGTTTTTCCTATGAAATATTTATAAAAGATTAATGTTCCATTTAAATTGGACAAGTAAAAATAGGTGTCTTTTCATGACCACAATGTTCTCCATACGTTAGTACCATTATTGATTTTTCCAGAATGTGGACAAGGGTACGTGGTGTATTTTGATGCATCAGGATCTGGGTTGGGATGTGTTCTCATACAGGGAGACCATGTTGTTGCTTATTATTCAAGGTTGTTATTATTTCATTAGAAGAACCGCCCAACATACAATTTTTAGTTAGCTACCATAGTACATGAATTGAAGAATTCGATTCATAGCCTCATTAAAGAGAATTATAATATTTATATGAATAAAAATAACATGAATAATATTTTCTCAAAAATAGATTTTAACTTGAGGAAAAAAAGATGGATGCATTATCTACAATTTTTTCACTTTAACTAGATGTATACACCAAGAAATGAAAATTAAGTAGATGATGCATTATCATGAATTTCATATGCTCAAATTGAAAAAGAATCATTAGATGTGTATAAGTTGATATCCATTCTTATTGATTAGAATATGGAATGTAATGATTGAGGTGAAGTTGTAACATTCTTTCTCGTTATATTCATTCATGATTTGGTTGAAATATTTAAATAGGAACATATATCTGATTCTGAATGTGTTTCTATGGGGTCAAAACTTAATGGTGGGGATACCATTTATGGATAGATACTGGATGGGAGTTAATTGTTGTGGTTTAGAAATCTGATGGTCGTGCCTATGGTTTTTCAAGAGAAAGATCTTCACACATACCACCATTAAAGATGGGATCTTTACCATGGAATGTTGTATATGTATAAGGCATTTAAAGAATTGTTTTGATGGTTAAAAATAAAGAGGAATGTGGTTGAGTTTATTTTGAGTTTATTCACATGTTAGCAAGTTAATGTAGAGCATCATTGACTAGTAGGAATATTTTAGTCCTTACCTATCCTTGTTTAAAAATTAAATCATATAACTATGTATTTTGTAAAATTTATCTACAAAATGGTACAGAAACATGATTACATATGGATGATAGCTGATCTAATCAAAAAAAAAATAATCATTTCATTCATATTCATTAAGGTCATATAGTGGAGGACTTGTCAAAAAATTTATACATGAGATGTGGTAAAGAGGTATAGAGTACTAGTTTCAATAGATTCATATAGAGATTTGAGGTTTATATCTCATTTATATAAATACTAAAAAAATATTTATGGACTCAACTTACTATTAGTACATTGTATCATCCTCAGAAGAGTGACCAATATGAATATATGATACAAATTCTAGAAGACATGTTGTGGACTTGTGAAATGGATTTTGGTGGCACATGGGAGGATCGTGTGTCTTTGTTGGAGTACTCGTATAACAATAGTTATCAATCATGGATACATATGGATCCTTTTGAAGAATTGTATTGGTGTCAATATCTTTCTACTTATTGTTGGTTGGGAACTATGAGATTTCAATGGCTGAACTGAGCCATGTCCATGAAAAAATGGAAAAGTTTTAGTGGATCAGGAGATGGATATAGATTCAATACAGTAGTCAGAAATCATATGAGGACCATCATCGGTGACTATTATCGTTCAATGTGAGAGTTTATGTGTTCTCGAGGATCTCTTCGGGGCTTAGAAATCATAGTTTCTTGAATAAGGTCATGTTATCTCTTCTATATATTGGCTCTTTTGAGATACTAGAATGGGTTTTTGAGGTGGAATATTAGTTAGAGTTTCCACCATGGTTCAGTTCTATGTATAATGTGTTAAATGTATCTAATTTGGAAAAGTATCAACCTAATCCTGACCATAAAATCCAATGGGATCACGTTAAACTACAACCAAAGTCCTCATTGGTGCACATGCCAGTGTGGATTGTGGATAAGGAAGAAAAGGTTTTTCATGGGAAAAGAACCGATCTAGTGTAGGTTTTGTTGAAACATGGTATGATTCGGGAAGAGACATGGGAACTGGGGAAGGAAATGAAAGAGGAATGGTTGGAACACATACATAGAAATGATGGATTTCTACATTCCTAGGATGGAAAGGAAAATGTTGGTGAGCATTTAGCACCCCTAGTTTAAATTAATTAACCATTAATTTATGTGTTTTATTTATATAATGCTTTTGGGATATGTTTTGAATGGTTTGGAATATCTTTGGAATGTTTGTGGGATATTTCTAAAGGTTCACATTTAGTGGAAGCTATGCACATTGAGACATAAATATAGGGGCTAGTGCATAGTAAGACAGAGGTGAAGGTTGATTTTGGAAAGAATTGGTGTGATAGTCTGATGTTGAAAAACATGAAATGATAAGACTTAAAATGATATAGAGAGAGAGAGTAATGGAGTTTTTAATTTTTATAGAAAATGGAACTCAGTAGGTGCTATAGGAAAAAACTGGAAGAACCTATTGAGAATATGGTTACACCAGATATATAGGTGATCTAATAGGTAGTTCAGATTATAGTCCATGTTTTTTGAGAAGTTGATTCTTGGAACCATAGGTATGAAACAATGAAAGTGGATCACTCCTTCGAGTTTCAGATATAGTATCCACCTATTATTTGGGGTGATTTAGAACAAGAAGAGGAAGATATGTGGCATAATTTGATGAATCTAATGTTCTAGTTAATTTTCAAATCATCATTGTTAAAATTAAAGTCGGTGACACGTGTTTCGGATGATCTTGCATGCCAATGGTGGGATTTAGAAGTTTAGTCTTTATTGGACCAAGGCATTCCATTAGAGGATTTCGATGAATGTTTCACCAAAAAAATATCTCTTCAAATATTTAGAATTCAATTAACAACATACTAATTCATCTTCAATAATGGAAATACTTTTTTCATGGAGTATGCAGATAAATTCATAAATTTAGTTTTCACTTCAATTGATGTTTTAGACTGTTCATCCTTGAAGACACAAATCATTAAATCAGGCCATAGGTAGAAAATTCACTCGAATATTGTCATGATATTTATTATGGATTATACAGAAATGGAAAATTGAGAAATGGTGGATGAACATGAAGGCTAAAGAGCTATGAGTGGAGTAAATATTTGTATACCTATAAGAAATGTTTGAACCCAAATTCAGGGAGGAAGTGGGAAAGGGAAACACATTTCTATGCTTGTATCATGACTTAGAATCAGACTACTAGAATGGTAAATTTTTCTCTAAGGCCTAAGAGAAATTCATGATGTTTCTAATGTGTCTCTATTAATGAAATGAAGTGAGGATTCATGGTACCACTAGGAAAATTCCATAATTGAAATTTGATTGAGAATATTTAGTTTTATTGTCATAATGCTCTGAGGTTGAGTGTTTACGAAACATCTCAAGTGTCATATGCGTCATATAATTCAATAGGGTGAGGGTATTTGAATCAATTTCATTAGTAAATAAACCAAATCCATGGTGATTCCCTGAATTGAAGGAATCCCCAGGAAGTGAAATATAAACAAGTCTAATAAATGGAAAAGTTTAAGGATCATGCAATTATATTAAGCTGAGTAGGTGATTGTGGATGATCGGTTTGGACCATCAACTACAATAGGTTAGATTATTTTTAATTATTCATCTATGAAGTTTTTTTTTGATATGGGTTAATATCATGACATTATTTCTTATTGTGTTGTTGATTTTTTGGGTTTAAATGTTGGGATGATGCCTTCTATGCTAAAACACAAAACTCCTCTTGGACAAAGAGAATGTTGAGCCCTTATTCATTGAGAATGTTCTATAATAATTTATTGATCTGAGATGATATGTTACTTTTCTATTATTTAAATGGATGTATAAGATAGAATCCTATGAATGTATTGGTTAAAAATGTACAAGGATCAGATTTATTATTAGACTATAAAGGTCAATTATACAACAAAAGATGGAATTGAGAATCTCTTTTGACGAGATTGGAATGTAAAGGTAGGTGAAATGGTATTGTTCTCACCATAATTAGGAATGATCTCATACCGGTTGGTATATTTGAACTTTTAAATAATTGAAGATATCCAAAATAGATGTTTTCCAATAGTTATGATGTCCTTTTGGATGTCTTTCATGAGAATTTCTCACTATCACAACCTAAATGGGAAGTGTATTATACCACTGATCTATTCCCGGTGACTAGACCTAAACCCCTATTGTCTTATAGGAAGAAACCAATGTAATTTATGGAATTATATTTGTAGTTGGAGGATTTGGAATTCATTTTTTTCTTTTGGAAAAGAAGGTCGTCGTGGGAAGCATCAGTCTTGTTTATCAAAATGGAATATGGAAATCTATTACTATGTGTTTGTTATTGTAAGCTTAAACATGTTTTCATACAAAATAGATATATAGTTCCACATATTTATTGTTTTTTTGATCAATTAAGGGGTGCTCAGTGGTTCTCCAAAATCGACTTGCCGTATGGATATCAACAATTTTAGGTTTGGAATGAGGATATCCCAAAAACAGTTTTCAAGAGTAGATATGGCCATTATGAAGTATTGGTAATGCCTTTGGGTCATATAAAATGAAAATGGTATTTATAAATTTGATGAATCAAATATTTCATGGAAATTTGGATAGGTTTTTGGTGTTGTTTACAGATGACATATTGTTGTATTCACAGACAAGGGATGAGAATGAGCAATACGTGGTGAACGTGTTGGGAATCATGAGGGATCATCATATATATTAAAAACTATAAAAGTGTGATTTTTGGATACAATGGGTTTTTTACATTGCTATTTAATGTCTAAAAAAGTCATTTATATATACCTATAAATGATAGAATCTATTTTCTCTTGGAAACTGCTAAAGAACATCTTCAAAATATAGTGCTTCTTTGGTCTAGATTTTTATTACGAATGATCATTTCAGGATTTTTCCTGACAATATTTTACTAATATATATTTCACAAAGATTAATGTTCCATTACATTAGGATGTGGAATACTAGAATTATTTACAATACCTTATAGTACTCTTTAAATTAGTACCAATATTATTTTTTATAGAATCATGATAAGGGTATGTAGTGTATTTTGATGCTTCAGGATCTGGGTTGGGATGTGTTCTCGTGCAGGGAGACCATGTTGTTACTTATAGCTCAAGGTAGTTAATATTTCATGAGAAGAACATGTGAACATGTTATTTGTAGTTATCTTCCATAGTACATGCATTGAAGACCTGGAAGCATTAGCTTAGTGTTGATAAATATATTATGTTTACCAATCGTAATAGCTTTGATCAAATTATCTCAAAATGGGATTTGAACCTAATACAATGAATATAGATGGATTATCTCCAAATTTTTCACATTATCATTACTTATACACTAATAAATGGAAATTAATTGGGTGATTCATAAAGAAGAAATTCATATACACAATTGGAAAAAGAATTTTTTGATGGGTATCACTTGATGTCGGTACTAGATGACTTGAAAATGGAATGTAATGATCAAGGTGAAGTTGAATAATTTTTTATAGTTTCATTCAATCATTATTTGTATGGAACATGTAAAGAGGGAGAGGTATTTGATTCAGAATCGGTTTCTATGTGGTCAAAACTCAATGGTGGGGTGACCATTGAGGGATGTAGACCGGATGAGTGTTTAGTGTTGGGGGTCACAAATTGGATGGTCATACCTATGGTTTGTCTGAAAAAACGTCTTCAACCATACCACCTTTCAATATAGGATATTAAACCAAGAATATAGAATGGGAATAATGAATTTAAGGGATAATTTTTTAGTTAAGAATAATGTTTATTGTGGCTATGTTTGTTTAGATTTTCTTAACATTTCAGAAACTTAATGCAGAGCATCATTGACCAGAGGGTATGTTGCAGTCCTTAACTATCCATGTTTGAAAATGGGAGAAGATAATTATGGATATTGTAATATGTCTCCCATGAATGGTTTTGAAACTAGGTTCCTTATGGGTGACGGTGGATCTGATCACAAAGGAATGCCATTTTGTCCATTTTAATGAATGTCGTATAGTAGAGGACTTATCTAAAAATTTATATTTGAGAAGTTGAAATGAGGTATGGGGTACTAGTTTCAATAATTTCATAAAAATATTTTTGGTTTACGACTTATTTCAATAAATCCTTACAAAAATACCTTTCGAATAAACTCACTATGTGTACGGTGTATCATCCTTAGACGAGTGACCAATCATAACGGATGATAGAAATGTTAGAAGACATTTTCTGGGATAATGTAATGAATTTTGGCGGCACATGGGAGGAGCATGTGTTGGTGGTGGAGTTTACATATCATAATAGTAATCAATACTAGATACATATGGATCCTTTTGAAGAACTGTATTGGTTTCACTATCATTCTCCACTTTTTTGGGTGAAATAGGTGAGTGTTCTATGGTTGTACTGAGTCGTTTCCATGGTGAAATGAAGAAGATTAAGGGGATTAGAATATGGATGGAGATGGAAAAGATTAGTCATAAATAATATTTGGATCATCATCGATGGCTTTTTATATTTAAGGCAAGAGATCATGTGTTCTTGAGGATCTCTCCAAAAATTGGTAATCATCATTTTGGGAAGAAGGGAAAGTTATCTACTCAATACATTGGCCCTTATGAGATATTTGATTGGGTTTGTGAGGTGGAATATTAGTTGGAATTTCCACCATGGTTCATTTCTATATATAACATCATCCATGTTTCTCATTTGAAAAAGTTTCAGCCTGATCCTCACTATGTGATCTGATGAAATCACGTCAAAATAGATCCAAATTTATCATTTATGCACATGATAGTGTGGATTTTGGATGATAAATAGAAGGTCCTACATGGGAAAAGAATTTATATAGTGTGAATTTTTATGGAAATATGCTATGATTCTAGGAGTAAATTAGGAAATGGAGAAGGAAATGAAAGAGGAATGGGTGGAACACCTATCGGGAAATAATGGTTTTCTACATTCAAAGGATGGAATGTCCAATAGTGGGGAGAATGGAGAACCCCCATTTTATTGAAATTAACTCATAATATTTTTTTAATTATATAAGGTGTTAGAGAGATGTGTTAGAGGGGTTGGAAAGAATTTGGAATATTTATGGGGATTTTCTAATAGTGCATGGTTAGTGGAAACTGTGCACAGTGAGAAATAGGTAAAGGTGCTAGTGCACAGTTTCTATAAACAATGTAGCTACGTAAGAGAAATTTTTAATTATAAGAAATTGGTATTTTTTACAATTGGATCACAGTTTGTGTAACCTCATGGTACAACCTTGAGAGGTTTTCACTAACATACAATTAAGGTATGGTTTTTCTAATTTTATGACTAGCTATACAGGGTCTATAAAAATATCCACAAAAGAGTATCTTGGCTAGGATCAATCGTTAACCCATAATTTTTCCCCAAACCTATGATATATTGATATTTATCCCTATATAAGGCTAGGGAACCCCATTTTATTTGAAGATATCCCGAGTCATTTGTTGGTGCATTGATGTCTCACTATCGTGGTACACCATATTTTATGGTGGTTATTATTGGTTTTCCTTAGTTCTACATCTCTATCTTTATAAGTTTTTTAAAGATACATAAAACATTGATATATATAAACATATTTATGAAAAATAATATTATATTGGTTCTTTTTGATGAAATAGGAAGAGATCTAAGGCTGTTTTGTAGAGATTCAACCCGTTTTGTATGCGTGTTTAAGTGTTGTTATTCATTTCTTCTTTAAATCCCAATGTTTTCATCTTCACCCTCAAGTCATATATTTATAACTTCAATTATTGTTTTCAAGGAATTTTTTGTGTGTGAAATTAATGGTTTAATTATTGTGAAATGATATTTGGAATCCTTATTTCATGACAGTTTGTGGTGTTGTGCAAAATTGGGTGTGCTAAACAATGGTGAAATAGGTAACATGATTTTCAAAATAATGATTTTAAAATGGTGATTTTGTTTTGATGAATTAAAAATGGTTTTCAGTAATATATTTTTTTTATTGAAATGGTTTTTGGAAATCTAGTATTCAATGAAAGGTTCGTTATATTGAATTGAGTTTTGGATATGGTTTTCAATTAAATTGTGGATTATTAAATTGATTGGATTGTGTTGAAATGGTTTTATTAAAATGTGATATGGATTAATGTGATATGAATGTGTGGAATGGATGGATATTTTTTGTGAAGTACCTCTATCATAGGGTATGAGTTATGAAGGTGATGTTCCACTATAATGGTAACACCAAGCATGTGTGTGGGTGTGTGTGGCTATGTGATATGGAATAGGAAATTTACAATTAAATTAATTAAGTGGTTAGAATGAAATATTTAGTTTCATTTATTTGATATTGGTTTATTTGATAAAACAACATTTGTATGAAATTGTTTTTATTTATAATAATTTGTTTATTTTTGTCTAATTGTTTTATATAAATTGTTTTATATAAATGTTCTGACTTGTTAAATCCTAGTGGAGTGAGTAGGGAAGTCATTTGTGGAAAACCTATATAGTTTCATTACACACCCCTACTTTGGAACAATTCTTCTTTTAAAGATATTTTCTACCCGAACACATGCAATTTAATGGTATCACACTTCTATACTGGTAATTAGTGATAATTGGGTTATTAGTGGAGTTGGATCGCTTAGATTTTTGGAGAATTGGAGTTAGGTAATTTTCATTTATTTTTGTTATTTTTTTAGACATTCATTTTGTACTTGGTGTTTTATAGACTTCCCTTGTGTTACTATTTTTAGTTTTTCTTGATAAATTTAAATGTTTTTGTCATATTTCATTGTTATCACACATTAAATAGTGGTTTATTTGGTAGTGAAATGATTGGTAAATTGTTTATTCCCAAAGGGAAAATCATTCCCCACTAGTTAATGAATCCCTTGGTATTTATTTCCTTCCATTGGTATCTTGGGGATTTCACTTAAGGAAAAGAAACATCCTTTCACTTTCTCTATCTAATAAAGAGGGGAGTGATGTTACAATATTATTATTTGGATTCTGAATAATATATTTATGGGTAAGATAATCACAATTGAGGGTATATCAGTAAACCCATAAGAGAAAGATGTTATTGTACATTGTCCTATACCAACCAATATTTCTAAGAACTATAATTTTCATGGATTGAATGAATATTTTCATTCCTTTATGGATATTATTTTAAGGATATTGAATACACCCAACATGTTAACTTGAAATGTATATAAGATCATTTGGAAGGATGATTGTGAGGAATGTTTAATTAAAATAAAGAGTAAGTTAGTTAGAGTACCTATTTGTACACTACCTTAAAGGGAGTAAGGGTTTTAATCATTAGTGATGTAGAAAATAATGAACTAGGATATTTATTCATGGAAAATGATATTATTATCTCTTATACATCATGGAAATTGAGGGACTATGATAAAAAATTCCCAACTCATAATTTGGAGATAGTTACTGTAATTTTTACATTAAAGATACATAGGCATTATATATTTTGAGAGGTGTGTGACATATATACTGATAACAAATGATTAAATTAAATTTACATTAAAAAATAGATGATCATGTTCCAAAGAATATGGCTAGAGGTGATTAATTATTATGATTGTTCAATACATTAAGACCCTATGAAAGAGATCAAGAAGTCACTTACATTTACTCAAAAGGATTATTTTATATTGTCTATTATGATGATTACAAATGATAGAATATTTTTCAACATGGAAATTATATATCATGAAATAATAATGGAATAGGATAAATATTATATTAATTATCTGTGTTTTCAACAATATATCCATGTGATGATTAATGTTGAACAAAAGGAAAATGTAGAGCTGAAAAAGAAGGTGAGAAATGTTATTGAGTTCAACATTTATTTTGATGGAATAATAAGGTTTATAAACCTTGTATGTGTCCCTATTGTACCATATTTTATACATTATCTATAAGATGAAGATCATAGTTTTTAATTATCTATTCATCCAATAAGTATAAATATGTATAGAGATTTGATGGTATATTTTTAGTGGGATGGAATGAAGAGAGATTTTATAATGTTTGTATCTCAGTGCATGGTATATTTATAATTTAAGGCTAAGAGATATAATTATAAAGGGGGTTTGAAACCATTACCCATTACAAATAATAAATTGGAAAACATCATGATTTATTTTATCATAGCATTCTCAAAAACTGCTAAATGACATAAATGATATTTTGTAAATATTCAATCTTCTTATGAATTCATCCTAATTAATTTCTGTTAGATAATATTTATCTCCTTATAAAATGATACAGTTATAAACATAATATGTTTTAATATTTCATTGTGTACCTCTATTAATTGTACCTAATCATGACCTATGGTTTACATTCATGTTATATTGATGTCTTTAGTATGCATTGGATACAGAGTAATGTTCAACACTTTTTATCATGAATATGACGACATAACATCTGAGAGGAAAATTAAAACACTATAAGACATGTTGAGATCTTTCCTTATTTATTTAAAAGAGAGTTAGTATCTACACCTTTCATTGGTAGATTTTATTGCTACAATTGATTTCACTCAAGCATGTAGAAGGATCTTAATGATGGAATATAAAGTATATTGTGTAGACCATCAATATGATCGAATGAATTTTTAGAATGGAAGATATTGCAAACTGATCTAGTTGAGTAAATTTTGTACAAGGTTAGAACAATTCATTAACACATTAAAGCATCACAATAAATATAAAAATAGTTATTCTAACAATAATATCAAAGATCTAGTGTTTGATGCTATTTAAAATGTATTCTTATGAATATATTTTGGAAATAGGGAGATAAGATTTGGAAGAAGGGTAATTCTTAGACCTTGGTAAAGTAGTAATTTAGAACCTTTTATATCGATATATTATCTTATCAATTGATTCTTATACCAAACCTCTCTCATGTTTGTGATCTGTTCCATTTATCTATCACAAGGAAGTACATGACCAATCATTCACATGTATTGATATCTAAGGTCAAAACAAATAATACAAATCATTCATATGAAGAATTAATTGAAGAGATTTGAAATCATATAGAAATATGTATATTAAATAAGACACACTCACATGGTCAATGTTTTGTGTTGAACCCACTAATTTGAGGATGCTATGTGGGAACCTGAGGGCGTGATGAGGCAAAATTATTCTCATATTTTTGTATCATTATGATGAATTTTTATAGAGAATTAATTTTTTGGTACATAAAATATAACACCCCAATATTGTTTTTGAAATATTTATCCCTTTATAATTTTTTTCAATATCATATATTAATCACAATGTTCAAATTATAAAAACCATGAAACTGTATGAAAATATATGTTGTTGGTAATCAAATCTCCATTGTCCTAGTGGGTATGAATAATAAAAAATAAACTATGAAAATGTATGGTATAAGAATTGATAAAATCGTTTCATTTGTTACAAAAATAATATAATTTTTTTTAAAAAAAATTAACGAGTTATTTATTTATGAAAAATTGTTTTTACGCACACTATGAATTTTTATATTAATAGATTAAATTAATTATTTTTTTTTAAAGATTAAAAATATATCTATAAATTCTTTAATTTATGAAATTTCTGATAAATTTAATTTTCATAGGCATAAGATAAAAGAAATATGATTTTATTCACAATTTTTTTCTAATTTTTTAGTTTATTGAAAATGAATTAAATCTAATTTATAAAATTTATATGTATTAAATTGAATAAAATGAAATAAATATCTAAAATCAGTTGGCTAAAATTTCAAAAATATTATCCTTTTTTTCAAAATGAATAGTTATCGTTGTAAAATTTATCGTCTCAATAAAGGGAATATTAACATATTATAGGGTGTATTTGAGTGATAAAACAATAATTTCTTTTGGTAATTCTGATTGGATGAGGATATTTAAACTCTAAACACTTTAACTTATAAATTTAATTGTTTATTGGGCATATTTCATTGGAAATGATTAATGTTTTATTTAAATCAATGAATGTTATAAAATGTGACTCTCTTGGTTTTTAATATATTTTATTTGTTCATATATAGAAAAACTAGATTGTAATGAATGTTAATCATAATATTTATCATAATAGATTTATATTCATGATAGTAAATTATTTATAATTTTTTGGTATTAAATTATTACCATAATTGTTTACAAAAATCCAAAACTCTATATAATGATTAAATAAAAAATGGTTTTAGAAATATTTAATGTTATATAATTTTAGTATGTTAATGTTTTCATTGAATTTTATAGGTGGATATGGGATATTATTATTTTATTCAAGGATAGTATCTTAATAAAAAATTTATATTTGTGTACATAAAGTCAAATTAAATGAATAGCGTAAAAAAGGATAGTAATGATATTTTATCAAAATAATGATGTATTATATTATTTAAAAATAATAAAAATAATTTAATAAGAAAATGAGGATATTATATAGTAAAAATTTCAAAAAAATTCCATTTCTGATATAATTTTCAACTTATAAATAAGAACTAAAACCCAATAATATTGAAAAGTTTGTTAATATAGTTAAAATTACAATTGGTAAAGTAAGGGTTAATAAAAATGATAATGTTTAAAATGAAATAAAAACATCACTTAATTATATTGTATGATGAGATTATAGTAGTATCATACCATGGGTTCTAATACTTGGTTTTTTGGAATCATTTTTCGTAATACACAATTTATTATAATTTAATATTTTGTGAAATTCCAAAAGTTCCCATCAACAAAATTAAAAAATAGAACCTAAACTCTAGCTTATTTACAGCACATTCAGCCTCCCATCTCAACTATAATCTCTCAATTTTTCCTCTCCACTTCCCTAGACACAACCCAATTTTTTTTTCATCACAAAAGACCAAAACGAGAGTCCTCTATAGGATATATAAATGAGTTATCTCAAATATGATGTTTTCCAAAAACATCATCTTAGAGGTTCTAAGTCTAAAGAAATTTTTTTACCTTTTTACCAATGGTAATACCATTTATGTTTAGAGTTATTTTCAATAAGTACATACATGACTTAAGAGGTTTGTTTAACACCTCAATATTTTTTAAAATAAACTTATATTTTATAGTGTATTTGATAGGAAACAATGAGCTTAAACGACCCATAAAATATATAACCGTTATATCCAAGATATTAAATAGGTATGTGTGAATAATATTAACTACACTATGAAATATATAGATACATATATAATAAAATAATAAATATAAATTATTTATTAATTTTTAGAAAATAATCAATACATATTTTTCAATGTAATTATATTCTTTAGAAATAGATTTTCTTCAAAAATGATGTTTTATTGGTTTTCGTGGAAAACATACTATTAATAATTTTTGAAAATTTTATAAATTGTATTTGATAAAATTAAATTAATTTAAAAAATATTCATATCATAATTCACAATGGATCAATGTTTGGGATTTGTTTGAAAAATATGTATTTTTAATTAATATTGAAATATGTAGATTTTTGAAAAACATCTTTTTCCATTAAATAAATTATGGAATATAAAAGTAGAATTATTTTTTAATATAATTTAATGTTATATAAATTATTATTTAGTTTTATTTTATCCACATAGTATCATTTAAATCATATTTTTAATATAATTTAGTGTAAGTAAACATTTTTTTTTGAAACATGATTTTTATAAAAAATATTTTGAAGTGCTTAAATCTTATCTTTCTTAATTAATGAAATAAATAAATATATAAGATTAATTTAAATATAATTTATATTTTATCTATTAATAAATTATAATTTATATTCAAAAGGTTATAATTATTTTATAATTATTTATTATAAAATAATCTTTTTTCATAAAAAATACACTTCTTGAAAACCTAAATTTTCATTATTTCTACATATTACATTTTAAATTAAATTATAATAATTATATGAATTTTGTTTAAAAAAATGTATTACTTACTTTTAATAAAAAGAATTTATATTATGTAATAGGATCAACATAATCTTTTACCATAGTGAACAATAAAAACATTTAAAGTTAATTTACATAGTAATGATTAAAAAAGAATTACACGGTTGGTTTTAGTAAAATAAATGGGTTAATATGAAATAAAAACTAATATAAAATTTATTATATGCCCATATTTAGACTTTATATTGTATAATTATCTATAAAGGCCCATTTTTAGATCATTTTTTCATGTCAAAAATGTATGTACACAATTCTCTTCATAGAAGATACATGTGTGCCACTCACCCCACTTACAAAAGGCCACCCCTCCTAACAGCTCTTAACACATTCAAATACTTTTATCTCAGATAATAATTAGATAAATATATTACATAAATCACTCCCCATTCCCTTTATCAACTATTTTGATCATAAATCTATCATAAGAAGTCTTGTGGTGCATATATAGTGATGTTTGTTAGTTTGGGGTAGTCTATACTAATGACATATGTATCACCCACAGTTTCAAGCAAACAACCCTTAATTTATTGTTGTTAAGTATATAAGATTCATGGGTTAAGTTTTAGAGGATTTTTAAGCATTTTGGTTTGTTTTTTTGGATTTTATAAAGGTGAATGGTTAACGAAAAGTCAGTGGAAACCATGAAACTTATACAAAAAATGTGCATAGTTAGATAGATTCTAAGGGGTTGGCACATGGGTAGGAGAAAAACTTACCTAAACCATGTGACTTTCTATAAGAAAACATGCATTATGGGAAATTTGGATTTTTTACATTTGGTGCATGGTTTTTGTAACCAATGTTTCCAACAATACAATGTGTTCCTTGATGTAGAGCCTGGTGCATGGTTAGTTCATAGTTTACCTAACTATGTGACTAACCATTAAAGATTTCAAAATAAGATCGACAAAATGTGGATCTACCTCGAGATCGACTGTTAACCCCTCATTTTTCCAAAATGACCCTAACTATATAATTATCATTCTCTAATTCTAGGTAACCTTACTCCATTGATTTGGAAGCTATCTGAAAGCATTTTCTGGTGAGTTTAAGATCGACAATATCAAAAAGTCATCATTTATGGTGATTTTTCTAGGTTTTCCTTATATATGCTTCTACCACATTCTCAATTTCATATATCTACATTTCATGTGGATTAATATATAGTTTTTGTGGTGAAATATGATTAGATTTGGCATTATTGGTGATAGGGGAAGAGATCTAAGGTGGGTTATTTGAGATTCAAGCATATTTCATGGGCGTTAATTTTTCATTCTTTGATTCTACCATAAATTCGAAGGTAGGTGGATTCACTATCGACTACACTATTTAAAACATGATGGATTTATTTCCAAGTAGTTTTTTTGTGTAAAATTGATTGTGAAATTGTAGTTAAATTATTGGTAAAAGCCTTATTTCGGGATGATTTGCAGTGTTGTGAAAAATTTGGTGTATTGTTCAAAGGTGAATTTGGTAACATGATTGTTTCCGATGCTTTCATAGGGGAGAGCGCATCCGCCTATGGAGGACGCATAGCTGGTGCCCTGCATTCCTTCTTTCCAAAGGCGGGCGACATCCGTTGCTTATTTGGGGTTGTTTTCTCCTTGATCGAAACGAGATGATGGGATGTCAGTTCCTCCTTCTATGGATTCCTCCTCAGAACTCGTCACCTAGTCCAGGTCTCCCTTAAAGACTAAGATTTTGTTCGTGAAAACTCTTCTAAATGACATGTTTTCATGGACACCAGTTAATTACACTACTTCTGTCGGAACATTCCAAGGGGTCCGGTCAAGGAAACAACCTTTGGTTGGGGGAGTAGTCATGTTGGACATCACGGGAGTGCCTATACGTAGGAACAGTAGCGTGTCTTGGATTCTTCCCCTTATTATAGGGCTTCTCAAGGGTGCAGAATCCCGAGGAGTTCCATGTTTAATGTGGGGAATTATATTCCATAGGCATGTATCTGAGGTTTTCCTTAACTTCTCATGTCTAACACAGGGTATGCCGCGAGTTTAACGTCTAGTGGAGATAGAACATACAGATCAGAACATTGACTAGAGTGGATCAGATGGGTGAAACCCATGAAGGGAACACTAATGTCAGGGAAAAAATATGGTTAGTTACCTGTTTACTACTAGGAGCAATGAAGATATGAATTGGAATGATCTCACTGGGATATGTCAGCCAGGGTAAAAATCAAGATGGATAATGGATAGTTGAGGGAAGTGAATGGATAACAGGATTGAGTCGATTCAAGGGCGATGATGATGTTGGGTTTGGGCCTCGAATAGAACACCTATGTATCTCTGTGGTAGGGAATCAAAGTCTATGTAGTTTAGGATGGGGGTATATAATTGAGGTGTTTGGAGAGGACAAGGACATGATGATATACTGGGGCTTACACATGGTTAGCAGCTCGAGGTTGGTTTTACACCACTAGGATAGACCAACGATATGGGTCCCAACAGAATGGATAATAGTATCTTACTAATGGGATTGGCTATACAATGGATTACTGCTAAATGGGGTTCACAATGGCTTACGACTGGATGGAGGCACAACAGCTTACCGCTGGATGAGGGCACAATGGCTTACCACTGGACGGAGGCACAACATCTTACCACTGGATGGTGGCACAATGGATTACCGCTGGATGGGGGCAAAACGGCTTACCATTGGATGGGGGCACAATGACTTACTGCTGGATGGAGGAACAACAGCTTACCACTGGATGGGGTTGAACCTCATTGAGGCTTCTTACGTACCCTATTTAGGAGATAATGATTAAATCCCACATAGTTTGAATGGGTACAATTTAACATCTTGTAGGAAGAAGGTGGTCCGATGTGAAGGGGTTCAGAACCAATGGTTTTTGGGCATGAACCTTAGGGAGGCTTCCTACGTACCTTAACATGTCAAGGATAAAAGTCCACGTAGTTAAATATGGTGTTTTTTGAACCAACGTGAAGATGGTTGGGACCAATGGTTGTTGGGCTTGAACCTTAGGGAGGATTCCTACATACCTTACCATCACAAGAATCAAAGTCCACGTAGTTCAGGATGGTGTTTGGTGAACTGACGTAAAGATGGTTGGGACCAATGGTTGTTGGGCTTGAACCTCAGGGAGGCTTCCTACGTACCTTACCTTGGGAAGGATCAAATTCCACGTATTTTAGGAATGGGTGTTTGGGGATTACACAATAGGATTCCCAGAGAGGATGATGTGGCCAATGCTTACTCTAATCCCACGTGAGTCATGCTCGGTGTGAGAAAAAAGAGGCAACAAAGGCTTGGCAATCATGTTGCAGAAGGTGCATCCATGGAAAGTGGAATGGGGGGGGGGTTACACGTGGTTAGTGTTCCAATGAATAAATAGGAGATTACACAGGGTTAGTGGACCAAAGAGGAAACATGGGCTTACTCATGGTTAGTGTCCCAAGGAAAAAACATGGATTACATGTGGTTAGCAGCCCAAAAATGAAACAGGGGCTTATGCATGGTTAGTTTCTTGAGAAGAAAATGGGGCTTACATGTGGTTAGAGGCCCAAGGAGAAAACTGGGCTTACGGGTGTGTTGACGCTCCTTTCGTTACAGAATCGCATGATCGGAAAAGGGGAATATCTGAGTTCAAAGTGATTCATCCTTTGAAGAAAACATCAAAAATCGACAAAGGCATGAACACAGGATCAAAAGAAACTGCACCCGGCAAGTTATCTCACTGTCGCGCAAGTCCACTTGCGCGACGACCTTGGTCGCGCAAGTGACTTGTGCGACCTAAGTGGTAACCGCCTGGTAACTACCCAGGGCCTTCTTTTGCTTATAAATAGACCCTGTGGGCCCCCCATTCTAGAGGATCTTTTTCCAGAAACTCGGATTGAAGCTCCCGACGCCCAAGTCTCTTCTCAAAGCTTCCGGAACACTTCTAAGGTAATTTCTTACCTAGAACGGAAGATCTAAAGGGAGGGAGGAAGGACTAAGTGTTGAAACTCATCAACACTTGCGCGCCTGAATGGCCAGCCCTTAAGGGAACCGGTCACACTTGCGCGCTGCCTTAATCCTTCAATATAACTTGTGTGTCCCTTTTCTGGGAGAACCTCAAGAGGATTTTAAAGGGTTTAATAAAGAGTCGTTCAAGTATTTTAATGCTGGTTGAAAATCGCGCAAGTACCCCACATGCCGCGCAGGTATACCTGCACGACCAATACTTGCGCGCCCACGCAAGACTTGCGCGCCATTCAAGACTTGCGCACCCCTACCTTTTTGGGTGCCCATCTTGCCCATTTTACCCCTCTTAAGCCATTTCACCTTTCCTATTCAAGATTCAGTCTTCAAGATACTCTTCAAAGCCATTTATGGCATGATTTCTTGATTTGACTTCCTTATCTGAAAGGAATTCGGTGGAATATCTCTCAAAATCTAGCGACTTATACATATTTATGTCACCAAAGATTGAGAGTTCATTCAATCAACCTCATCCTTTAATATGAGAGAATCCTTAACCTAGGTCTCCTTTTCAGGAATAATCCCCAGTTATATGTCCTTTAACTTGGGCATCCTCCTCAGGAGTAAGCCCCAAACCTTAATTCCTTAACTTGGGCATCCTCTTCAGGAGTAAGCCCCAATCATAATCCTTTAATATGGGCATCCTTCTTAGGAGTAATCCCCAAGTCCTCAAAATTTGGGCATCCTTCTTAGGAGTAAGCCCCAATCTCAAATTTGGGCATCCTTTTTAGGAGTAATCCCCAAGTCATCTAAATTTGGGCATCCTTCTTAGGAGTAAGCCCCGAGTCCCTTAATTTGGGCATCCTTCCTAGGAGTAAGCCCCAATCTAATATTTGGGCATCCTTCTTAGGAGTAAGCCCCAATATCAAATATGGGCATCCTTCTTGGGAGTAAGCCCCAAACCTTAATCCCTAACCTGGGTCTCCTTTTCAGGAATAAGACTCAGTTATAATCTTGGGCTTCCTTTCCAGGAGTAATCCCCAAGTCCCCTAACCTGGGCCTCCTTTTTAGGAGTAAGTCCCAGTCATAATTATGGGAATCCTCTTCAGGAGTAAACCCCAAGTCCCTTAATTTCTCTTAACCAGTTCTAAATTACGTTTGATATGGGATTCCTCCTCAGGAGTAAAACCCAATTATCAATCCTCTCCTAATTTGGGTTTCCTTTTCAGGAATAAGTCCCAAGTTAGAGTATTCAAATCTCCATAAAGCACATATACCTTTATGGACCCTGTTCCTGGATTTTCGCCCTAAAAGTAAATCCTAAACCTTCATCTATCTGGGAAGTCATACATACATAATCCCCAAACAATTTCTTATGATTGCATCTTTCATTGCACAATTGTCTAATTTTTACCAATACCTCTTGTTTCTCACACCGAGCATGACTCACGTGAGCTTAGAGTGTAAAAGTAATTATGACATTCTTCTTTGAGCCATCAATCATAAACGTCATAATCCATTACTCAAACTACGTGGGTTCTAATTCCTTTTCCAAAACAAAGGATACATAGGTAGCCCATTTATGGGTTCGATCCCAACTTTGAAATAATCCATGTCCTTCTGAATGATGATAAACTTCAAGTTCCCCACTGAGTTGCTTTAAAACTAGCCTGGTCATCATAATGACCAAGAGACTTTTATATAAATGTTTTCAAGGAACCATTGACCAAGAATCTCTAAATAGATACAGATGATTCTCTATTGATGAAGAACCTCGAATAAATATAAAAGATTTCTAAATTTCTTACATATTTAATCATTGATTGTTAAAACTAAAGGAAAGCTCATTTTATACTTGGTAATGTAATAAGGATTCATGAACATAACTTAAATCTATAAAGAGAGTCCCGGAGTAGACAATAATTCCCCTAAAAAAAGGTGTGATGAGTCCGACCTCCTATCCTCTCGACCAATGAAAATTCCTAAGCCTCATCAGTCCACAAGCTAATGAGCGCCTACCTTTGGAAAGTAGGTCCAAACGGATGTGGAATCATTGGATGTTTCCGGTTCTACGAACAAACCCGCTAGAAAATGATAGGAATGTTTGAATCTCCTGTCTAGGAGGTCATCCCCGAATTCCGTGCGAAACAAAAATGGTGAACCCGACGTGAATCCTTAACCAAGTTAAAGTGATGTTCTTTTTATTTGTTAGGCCCCTTGGGCCAACAAAGCAATCATTGACATGTGCTCATCCAAAAGATGCAGTGGACGGATTCATCTTGATTACGTCTGTTATATGGAACAGGTACTCTTTTCTCAAGATCATCTGCAAAATGGCTTTCCTTAAATTCACCCCTCTGAATACCGCTGCTGTGAACACCTCTACTGTGAGGTCTGCTGCTGGGAAAACTAATGCTGCTACTCTTGCTGGAATGTCGTCCGCTCTGAGGATGACATCACCAACTCAGCGTCTTCAACTCTGGGTTTCTAATGCACTGGTTAAGGAGTACCGTCGCAACGGTACTATCCCAACTCTGGAGGCCGCTCGTCAAGCCCTCCAAGTTAACAACTCTACCTGGTCGTCCAGACAACGGCGGCCAGCAATCAATAAGCAGGCGGTGCTGACTACCGTCTCCAACCCTTTTGGGTCTTTATCCCCGGAACACAATTTCCATTCACTCCCTTACTCTTAGGAAGTGAATGAGCAGGCCCCTCAGGGCCTTAATTCAAAAAGACAGGAGTCCTTCTCGAGGGCTCCCATCAATAATCGCCGCCAGACTCGTGCGGTAGTGCGCCCTCAACATGATGAGGGTACCGACTCCAGGCATTCAGCTCAGGTTCCTCGAACCCGAGCAGGCAAGATGAACCGCCAGAGACGGAATCTGGTTAACAATAGGCAGGTTATCATCCCTGCCATCTCCGGAGAAGTCCACCAACCTAACTTGTTGGCGAACAATGAGCAGGCACACACACCTGCCCGTTTTAATTCCGCTGTCCAGCAGACTCGTCTGGCAGCATCAAGACAATCCCGCCAGGCAATTCCGGCGGAGTACTATAGGCAGGAACATACACCTGCTTATGCGTCATCAGTTAGTCAGCAGGCTCGCCTGACTACATTTGATGGAGTCCACCAACCTAACTTGGTGGCGAACAACGAGCATGCATACACACCTTCCCGTTTTAATTCCGCTGTCCAGCAGACTCGTCTGGAAGCATCAAGCCTATCCCGCTAGGAAATTTCGGCGGAGTACTATAGGCCGGAACATACACCTGCTTATACATCATCAGTTAGTCAGCAGGCTCGTCTGACTACATATGATGGATCTCGTCAACCGCGTTTGGCTAAGTGTAATCAGCAGGCACATACACCTGCTAATACTAATCAAGCCTACCAACATTCTCACTTGGTAGCACACGGAGAAGTCAGTCGGAATGCCCCGACGACAAACAGGAGGCAGAATCAACTCTCTGCCTCCACACTTGAGTACTGTCAGGATTCACTGACAGGAAAAGGAGGACAGGAGCAGGCACATACACCTACTCCAAGCTCGGAATGGACGTATATCCCCGTTCCGGCGGCTGAAGTCACCAAGCATATTTTTTCAATGGTGAAAGAGCAGAAGCAAATTCTTGCTCATATTCTGGATGCTCACCAGGATATCATAATAGCTTCAACATCATCTCAGGGATAGACACATAAATCTATCCCTAGCAGTGGAGTGACACATCAACGATTCACTCCGGAACAGACACACACATCTGTTCCAGTCCAAGAGGGTTATGGGGCATACTCCCCCATATCATACGGACAACCAAGTCAGGCACATACACCTGATTTGAGTGGAGATCGTTAGCTGAACCTGACCATCTTTCCTGATCAGGCACATACACCTGCTCAGAGTAACCACTTTTGTCAACAAGTGGTTTCCAAAGTGAGTAAGAAGTCATATAAGAAAAAGATCTGCCCAGCACAGTCAGGAGATCAAAGGCCAATCTGCAACAAGGCCGTGCTCGATGATGGAGTTCTTGAAGCCCTCAGACATTTATCTGTCGGAATTCAAGATTCTACTCCCTCAGTTCCCAATAACGGGAACATTAATTCTGAAGGTCTTCAACAGACACTTCCTCATGAAGGCTTGCTTCATGAAAATTCGGTCAATCTTGAAGTTTCTTCTTCAGATGAGAGCCACAGGAACCCTCTATGTGGTCAGAAGACGAAGGAGCAAGAGATCTCATCTTTTGCTGTAACCCATTATGGTGGTCCTCCCCATGATGATGAACTTCGCTATGAAATTCCTCTCCGCAGTAGTGATTCACATTGCCTGGAAAATACTCCAGTGGATAATGTAGTGCCGAGAAAGCCCTCTTATCTCGTGGCACTTGCAAATGCGAAACCAGTCATGTCTGATGCTTTATCGCTAACAAGTGAAATACTTTCTCAATAATAAGATAGCCCAGGGTGTAGGTCATTCTCCGAACCACCCCTATGTCATGAATCTTCTAGTTTGATCAATGATCACTCTACCAATATTGTTGAATTCGATGAAGCAACAAGGAAACACCAACTCCGGTCAAAACAGGTAGAAGAATCTTCATTTAATGACAAAAAGGAAATGCTGAACATGAGGAAAAAACTGGCAAAAGGTGAGGTACCAGTCATGTTTTGGCCTTTGGCTGACTCCCAGTACGACATTCCAAAGATGTTGACGGATGATGGAATCCATGATATTCGTCTCAACATATGGAAAACTCTTTGTCAATTGAAGAAGAAGGTATTATCTTATGATGAATATGAAAATCATCTTAATATAATAGAAGGGCTACAACGTCAGATTGATTTGGCATCTCTATCAGTCTCTCGGTATCCGAAGGCTGAAAAGCAATTGAGAACCCATCAACGTTCATGCCTTGGCGCACTAGGAAAATTGCGTCAGTTAATTTCCAATGCTCCATCTGATGTTCATATCAGAGGATGGGGTGTTCCCAGAGCACTACATTTCACAGTGCTTTCCAGTCAGCATAGCCCGCCGAAAATG
This sequence comes from Viscum album, assembly GCA_963277665.1. Classification (NCBI taxonomy): domain Eukaryota; kingdom Viridiplantae; phylum Streptophyta; class Magnoliopsida; order Santalales; family Viscaceae; genus Viscum; species Viscum album. Next base: position 692,181,330 of record OY728164.1, read on the forward strand.
GTCTCATGCAATGTTATTGCCAATGGCCGGCCACAGTCAATGGGCTTTTTTCATAATCAAAGGCTTGCTCAAGAATAGGCTTCAACTAGTTCCTCTCAAAATAAAGAATATAAAGAACAAGTTGTTGAATTTCTCCGACATAAAGAAGGCGAGAATATTGCACAAGCCTCTCGTATGGAGCAAACACGTCATCAAATGACATAAATTTTGGAAATCATCCAACGGTCTGTTGAACCAGGTGATAAAAGTGGATACAGGTTAATGCATCCAGCTAATTTCCGAACTAAGATTCGCAAGATCAAGAGAGATTTTAAGATGATCTCAGACATATCATGTCAAGAGACACCCCAGCTTGTTAGACTGGGGACTTCTCTAAATCAACCCTCATAGTCAACAAATGGGATTCGAGGAGTTGAGCGGAAGCAGCAGGAACATCCCCAGTTCTTGAGACTGGGGACTCTTTCAAATCATCAATCCCCTCCTCAGAGAATGTAGGTCTTTTCTCGATTGGCGAAGAAGCCACAAGAGGAACGAAGAGCCAAATTATCAGGAGATTCCCTCCATGTTATAGCTCGTCAAGAAGTTCCTAAAAGATTGAATCAAAAAAAGGCAATGTCTCGTCAAAGACATGAAAGAAGACAATATCACAGAAATGTTGATAGAAGGGATTTGATGCATTATGCATCAATCAATGTCATCAATGTCGTTGTTGCTAATCCACCAGAGGAGACTCACTTCGGGGACTCAGATGAAGAGCATCCTGCTCAAGAAAATGTACGCACCGATACAAATGAAGAAGGTGTACGTACATGAAGTCAAAGGATTACTCAGAACCTAGGTAATCCACTTCCCTCCCTCCAAAAGGTATCCAACAAAGGGAAGGGAAAGAATCAGGTTACATATCCTTCCTATGAAGAAGGTAAATCACTATAATTAGAGCAAAGGATTACACAACAGGAGGAAGAAATTAAAGAATTAAGAAGGTTGAATGCAGAACTACTTCAGAGTAGTCTTCTTCTTAAGAATGATGAAGTCCGACAGCCGAAGGAATTTGTTGTAACTACTGAGATGGATTAGGAATATCCTCCTTTATCAGTACACCCTCAGAGGTCTAATCCTACGGGTCAAACGCAACAACGGTTGACAGCACTACCATCAGTTGCAGCACCAACCACCACGTCTGTCTAAGCTCCATTCATTGCACCTACTCGAAACCAAGTTCAACATGATGTTTCTCAAAAGTAAATAACTACTATTGAGTCATTAATAGCTCGGTTAGAAACTATGGAAGGGAAACGAGCACAAGTTCAACTAGAAAAGAAAGTTTACCCTGAATGGGTAGATTCAATTTCTCCTCCATCCAGTTTTAGCAACCCTGTTTTCCCTACTTTCAATGGATTAGGCGACCCTGAACAACATTTGACGCATTACGTATCTTGTTGTGATCCTATGATGGGAACTCCAAAGTAGCAAGAAGCAGTGAAACTCAGATGCTTCGTGCGAACCTTGCAAGGACCAGCTTTTGTCTGGTATACAAGCTTGCAATCCCGGTCAATCATCGGATGAGAGAATCTTCGTCACAAATTCCTTCTTCAGTTCAGCTCAACTTTGCCAAAAACGACAGTTTTCGATCTTACAAACTGCAAGAAAATGGAGACTGAAAGAGTCTCTGATTTCATTGCTCGTTGGAAGGGATTAATGTATTTCCTGAGTTTATCACTCCCTCAGGAGAAACTGTTTCCAATCTGTGTGGCAAATTTACGTGACGAATTATGCACGCCATTGATCCCTGTGAAATACACAGGATGGTGCCGAGACCTTACATCAATCGCTCAACAGATTGAAGGTTCCCTTATACAGGCTAAGGTTAAATCTCGTGTAATTCCATCAGTTCCAGGAAGGAGAATGGGTAAAGCGGAAACTGCTACAGTTATTCTTAAACAAGCACCTGTACCTATTTCTACTTCAAAACCTTCATCTTCTCGAAGGGATCCACCTCCTGAACGCCAACAACAAATGCTGTTTCGTCCAAATGATCAAAGATATCAACGACGAAAACAATTTGAGGATTTGAAGAGTAAAACATACTCTTTACGAAGTGAGCTAGTTCCTGGTTACTTCATTTCAGCTCTGGAAAATAATTTGGTTCAATTACAAGTGCCCAAGAGGAAAAACAAGGAAGGAGATGAAGACCGTCCCAATTATTGTCCCTTTCATCAAATGTTGGGGAATCCCATCCAGGAGTGTTTTGTCTTTAAAGACCTCCTGCAAAAGATGGTCGACTTGGGACAAGTCAAATTGAAGGGTTCTTCAGCTCATGTAGCGTGTATTACCGCTACAGATCCAGAGGAAGGAGGCGAGTGGCAGGAAGTCAAAAGAAAAACTGCGCAAAAATATGATGATTGGATGGTCAGAAAGACAATCAATCGGACCCATTCCATTTTGAGAACACAATTAAAGAAGCCAATTGTGTCTCCTACAAAAGCTGCAGTGAAGCCTCCATCAAAAGACAAATCCTCAAAAGGGAAGCGCAATTCAAAGAAGAAAGATGAATCAGAAGAAGATGAGTATGTATCGAGGCCTAAGTTGTCTTTGACTCTGGCAGATTTCATGCCATCTACATCAAAGCAACGGGCACCGCCCCACCAAACAGCACAGCCTAAACAGGCTAACCAGGCAGAGACTTTATCAGATGAAGAGTTAATCTTTGGTTCTTTAAATATGATTCAATTAACAGATCAATATTCCAGTCTTGATGAGCCAGAATTCCCTGTATCAAATAAGAGAATCCGAGGAAGTTCTAGAGGTTCAGGATACAGGGGAAGACGTGGATCTTTCCGAAGCCACTACTCTAATTATACCCCTTCTAGCACTGTATATGCAACAGAAACTCGTGGTAGAGCCCTTCAGCGAGCTCAAAAAGAACAGGCAAGTTCTTCTGCCAATGGCCAACTCAGTTTTAGCACAGTTATTTTGGAAGACCGATTAAAGGTTCCATCTTCTTTATCTCAGCATGTAAATGGATCTAATCAGTCTAATCTTCCAAAACCAAGGATGTTGCCAACTTCAATACAAGATGCATCAGCTTCCAAAGCATTTGCTTCCAAGGTACCTGCTAAACCGCATATTCCTGTTGGGAAACGCAGACCTCTAGATCAAAATTATGATATATTGAAACACTTGGCCCAAGTACCAGCCAAGTTATCAATTTTGGATGCTTTGAATCTGTCAAAAGATCTTCGGGAAGCACTCATCGAAGCTTTGTCAAGTCCTCAGGAGTTTGAAGCTGAAATTGCTACAGCTGAAGTCTATCACATAGAGAATAATCCTACAGAATGCCATGCAGTGATATCTTTTATTGATAAAGATGAAGAGGATGTTGTTCATGGGCACATAAAACATTTGTACTTATCTGGAAAAGTCAATGGTGTAGATATCCGAAGAGCTTTCATTGACAATGGTTTAGGAGTCAACCTCATGCCCATTCGTACACTTTCTCAATTAGGCCTCACAGAATCTGATTTATCTCCTTCTACCATGATGTTACAAGGATATGATAAAAATGAACAAGAAACACTGGGAGAAGTTACACTCAGAACTCAGTTTGGAGATCTTGTATCCAATTCAGATTTCATGATTGTTGATCAAGACTCAGCTTTCAATATCTTGCTTGGAAGACCCTGCCTACATCAGTATGCAGCTATTCCTTCATCTTACCATCAATGTCTCAAATACTGTTTCAATGGTCAAGTTGGAACATTGTATGGTGATAAGGCCCTGTTCAAGACATGTGAGTCTCAATACATTGAGGCAGAATTTTATCACATGAGGGAAGAGAAAAATCTACAATGAAGGAAATTACCAAAGTTAATGCTCCATATGGTTTGGAGAAAATTCCAATAAATCCATTTACACATGTGAGTACAGATTATGTGTTACCTATCAGTCAAATTGACAAAATAGGCCCAAATCAAAATACTCATATGGAAAGATCCATAATGTCAATTATGGCAATCGAGCCAGACAACATGGGAGAAATTGGTAACCTACCAAGTAGTGATGAAAGCATAAGTGGTGACGTTTTCATTACATCTGCTGAAGTCCAACAAGTCTATAATTCGCTAATCATACCAGAAGAAGTTATAGCAACACCAGAGGTGAATAATGATGTCGATTCTCAATCCATCATCTCCTCTTTATTTCCCAAAGAAGTCCCTTTATCATCAATAGGGTCGGAAATGGATGCTTCTTCTTCAAAATGTAAAAATTTTGACATCTCTTATGATCATGAGAATTTCGTTTTGTCATCTACTTTGCAAGTAGAAATGGAAGAAATAGCACGTGATGAAGAGGAAGAGGAAGATCTTAGAGATGCTCTTCCAGCATTTGAAGAGGGTATCTCTACCACTGTGGATGAACTCAGAGAAGTAAATATGGGTACAGAGAAAGATCCACGCCCCACTTTAATTAGTGCGACCATGACCCTTGAATAGCAAGAGATGTATATTTCTTTTCTAAAGCAAAATAATGATATTTTTGCTTGGAATTATACAGAAATGCCTGGGCTTGATCCTGATGTTGCTACTCATCATTTGGGTTTACCAAAAGAACATCGAGGATTTAAGCAAGCCGCGAGAAGAACACACCCAACTTATGCTTCCAAAATTGAAGCTGAAGTGGATAAGCTGATCAAATCCAACTTCTTTAGAGAAGTTCAATTTCCCAAGTGGTTGGCTAATATTGTCCCTGTAAAGAAGAAGAACGGACAAATTAGGGTTTGCATCGATTTCAGAGATCTTAATCGGTATTGTCCTAAATATGATTTCCCAGTTCCGATTACAGAACTCTTAATTGATGTGACGGCTGGCTATGAAGTACTTTCCTTCATGGATGGATATTCCGGATATAATCAGATCTGAATGGCCCTAGAAGATGAGGAATTTACAGCCTTCAGAGCCCCTCAATGTGTTTTTTGTTACCGGGTGATGCCCTTTGGTTTAAAGAATGAAGGTGAAACATATCAATGCGCCATGTATAATATCTTCAAACCTCTTTTAGGGAAGTTTGTTGAATTATATTTAGATGATTTGGTGGTTAAATCCAAACAAAGTTCTAATCACTTGGATGATTTGGAAGTCATATTCCACAAGCTTCGACAACATAATTTGAAGATGAACCCCTTAAAATGTGCTTTTGGGGTAACCTCAGGAAAATTACTCGGCTTTGTTGTACGCCATCGTGGTATTCAAGTCGATCCTGAGAAGAACAAATCAATCCTTGGTATGTCACCTCCTCATAATTTGAAAGAATTAAGAGGACTTCAAGGACACTTAGCCTATATTCGGCGTTTCATCGCCAATTTGGCAGGAAAAAGTTTACCCTTTACCAAATTATTGAAGAAAGGAGTCACTTACCAGTGGACTGAAGAATGTCAAGAAGCATTTGATGTTCTCAAGAAATACCTCTTGAGTCCACCAGTACTCATGCCACCTGTTGAGGGTAGACTACTTATCCTCTATGTGACAGCTCTAGAGCGATCATTGGGTGCCTTTCTCACTCAAAAGAATGATGCTGGGAATGAAAATAGCCTCTACTATCTCATTAGAACTATGCTTGAAGCAGAAACCCGGTATTCAAGTATTGAGAAGTGCTGCCTGGCATTAATCTTTGCAGTTCAGAAACTGAGACACTACCTGCAACATCACGAGGTCCAATTGGTATCTCGCAATAATCCGCTCAAATTCATCCTTAGTCGTCCAATGCTGACAGGACATCTAGGAAGGTGGGTAGTTATTTTGCAGCAATTCGACATTCAGTATGTGTCTCAAAAGGCAATTAAGGGCCAAGCTCTGGCTGATTTCCTGGCTGAACATCCTTCAGTGGAAGACACGTCTTCAGATATTGAACTCCATGATGAGGAAGTTTTCTCTATTCAAGAGAGTCTTCAAACAGGGGAAATGTATTATGATGGTGCTTCTAGAAGTCCAACAGGGAAGAAAATGAAAAATCCTAAATTCAACAAAGTTGGTTTATGAATTGTTCTCATTTCTCCAAGCTTGGAGTTAGCGCTTCAAGCACAAGTGAATCACTAAATGGTGAAAGGTGATTCAGACCTGGTAATAAAACAAGTCAATGGGGATTATGCCATCAGAAAAGAAGAATTAATCCCTTTGTATGATTATGTTAGAGAGTTAATGTCAGAATTCCCTTCAGAACCGACATTTTCTTATGTCCTAAGATCACAAAATGCTCAAGCTGATGCACTGGCTAATATAGCCACAGCTTTAGCAGATCCAAATCGGGACGAGACAACCATCAATATTGCCCACCGTCGTGTAATTTCACCTTATGTTCAAGCCAGAACAGAGGAAATTAATGAAATTAGTCCCCTTCCTGAACCGTATGGTCATACTACAGGATGGATGTCACCTATCAGGGAATACCTTTAAAATGGAACACTTCCACCTGATAGAGCCGAGAAAGAACAAATCTGGCGACGTGTGGTCAATTTTACTCTTTATGATAGTCCAAACCACCTAGAGAAAATTCTCTACAAACGTGGTTTTGATGGAGTTCTCTTCAGATGTATTGATGGTGAAGAGACAATGGCTGTCATGAAAGAAATGCATACAGGAGTCGGTGGTTCCCACCAGTATGGACATAGATTGTCTGATCAAATTCGAAGGCTTGGATACTTTTGGCCTTCAATGATACAAGATTGTGTTCATTTCACAAAGAAGTGTCATTCATGCCAAGTATATGCCAACTTCATTCAACAACCTCCAGAGTTGCTTCATACAGCTAAATACTCGTGGCCATTTGCCATATGGGGAATGGATGTGGTGGGACCTTACCCTTCCGCTACGGTCAAGCAGTTTAAGTACATTCTTACTGCTACTGATTTCTTTTCCAAATGGGAAGAGGCAGTACCTCGCAAAGAATTCAGTTCTAAATGCATTGTTAGCTTCATCAAATCTAACATCATTACTTGATTTGGTGTTCCTCATACCATATTGACGGACAACGGCACCAACTTCTGTTCTTCTGAGGTGAGGAAATTGTATCAAGAATACAACATTAAATCCAACCATTCATCTCGGTATCATGCGGCGGCCAATGGCCAAATAGAAGCCTTTAACAAGACTCTTTCAAATATACTGTAAAAGATGGTGGATAAAGATAAGAGGTCATGGCCTGATAAACTCTTTCATGCTTTATGGGCTTATCGGACTACCACTCGCAATGCAACACGGTCAACTCCATATTCGTTGGTATATGGAACAGAAGCAGTCTTGCCAATTGAAGTTCAATTTCCCTCACTCAGAATTTCCATTTGTGATCATTTATCTACAGATGAGCAATCCCAAAAGCGATTGAATGAATTGGAACAGTTAGATGAGAAAAGATTGTGCACTTTGCACCACTTGGAAATCTATCAGAATCGAATAGCACGAGCTTTTAACAAAAAAGTTCATCTTCGTTTATTCATTCAGGGAGAATTGGTATTGGTTCTCAGAGCACCAATGATACAAGGAAAGAAGCCTCCCAAGCTTGAACCAAAATGGGAAGGACCTTATTCAATACATAAGGTCTACTCCAATGGAGCTTATTCATTAATCTCAATGGATGGAAAACTCATCACGACTCCAACCAATGCCATATTTCTGAAGAAATATTTTGTATAAACACAAAATATGGTCCCCAGAACCAAGACTCTTACAATTGGTTCATACAGCAATGGTCCAGTATGACCTTAAACTACAACTTCGTCCAACATGACGTTAAACTGTGTCAACTTCAATGTCCCCACAACATGACACTAAACTGTGCGACACCAGTTTTTCTTTGCTATATGACGTTAAACTATACAGAAATGGTCCAGTATGACCTTAAACTGCAACTTCGTCCAACATGATGTTAAACTGTAGGAAAGTCCCTTATGTCTGGAAAGACGTTAAACTACATAAGCGCAATGGTCCAGTATGACCTTAAACTGCAACTTCGTCCAACATGACGTTAAACTGTAGGAAAGACCTTTACGTCTGGAAAGATGTTAAACTACATAAGCACTTAAAAGTCCAGTATGACTTTAAACTATATCATCATCCACGGTCTATGCATATGACCTTAAACTATTTGCACTTTCGTCCAACGTGACGTTAAACTGTAGAAAAGAACTTGTCCCCGCAACATGACATTAAACTGTGCAGCACCAGTTCATCCTTGCTATATGACGTTAAACTATACAGCAATGGTCCAGTATGACCTTAAACTGCAACTTCGTCCCACACGACATTAAACTGTGAAAAAGTTCCCTAAACCTTCCAGCATGACCTTAAACTGCATCATCCCTGGTCCATTTATATGACCATAAACTATTTGCAAATCCCTTACGTCCAGCAAGACGTTAAACTGTGACGTCCTAACTACATGACGCTAAACTGTATAAAAGTCTCTTATGTCCAGAAAGACGTTAAACTATATAATCATCAAAGGTACAACATGACATTAAACTGCACTATCCACGGTCCATGCATATGACCTTAAACTATTCGCACTTTCATCCAACATGACATTAAACTGTGAAAAAAATCCCCAATGCGTCCAACATGACGTTAAAATGATGCACTCTTCTGTCCTCACTGCATGACATTAAAACTGCACAATCCCCCATTCGTCCAATATGATGTTAAACTCTATTATTCCCATCATCCTAACTACATGACGTTAAAATGTACAGAAAATACATAATATGTCCTACATGACATTAAACTGTATTTTGTCCCTTCTACATGACACTAAACTGTGCAACACCAATAGTCTTAACTACAAGACTTTAAACTGCATAGTCCCTTGATATGTCCTACATGACATTAAAATGTGCATCGTTAAGGTTGTTGTTACCTCTTGTTTCTCACACCGAGTATGACTTACGTGAGCTTAGAGAAAACCTCAACCATAACACTCTCTTTGGGCCGCTAACCATGTGTAGGTCCCAACAACATTTTTTATTAGATCGTTGTCCCCAAGAACAACTTGATCATTAATTCATTCTTTAATTGAACTACACGGACTTTGATCCTTTCCCTCCAGGCTGGGTATGTAGGCAACCTCCCAGGGTTCAAGGCCAAAAACAATCTCTTCACATCGGTTCACCACCATCTCATATGATGTTGATTTGTGAAACCGCCCCTAGAATCAATATTTTTACATTGATTCACTTTCGTCCTTGTTATACGATGCTAAACTATACAAAACTTTTGTCCGGTATGACAATAAACTACAATATTCTTTGATCTCCTCACTTGAGAGAGAACTATTATTGACATTGATTTTTAAATCATGTTTCATTTCAAAAGAACTACGTGCATACATGGTAATGTCTAAATTTTTTATCTCAGGTTAAACCACCATTGCACTAAAGTCCTCTTTCACCCTTCACATGTACGAACCAAATTTGTACAAAGGGTAGTTCTAGAACTACGTGGACTTGATTCCCATCCTTATGGGATATGTAGGAACGTTCGAGTATCCCTCGAATCCAGCCCCAAGTCTTTTGGGCCTAACCCCAAATTTCACTTTCAGTCCCTTGGCTGAAAAATCCTCATGAAAACACACACTGTGTATTCATTATTATGGTCCGAATTCTATGACCCTAAACTAATATTTCTCATACTTTCGTCTTGTACAACGTTAAACTACATTTCAACAACTACGTATGGCTTGATTCACATTCTTATGAGATATGTAGTGAAGTCCAAAATTTCAATTCCGGACCCAGCCACAACATGATTATGGTTATCATTGACCTATGTATCTCTATATACATTGGACAATACCCATCTTTATGTGTTATAATCCTAACCTTAAATATTTTCAGATCTTCACAACCCTTTTCATGACTTCTAGTCACAAAAATGTCAAACTTCTTAGAATTATTTTGCCTGACTATGCAGCACGTGCCCATAGGTGGCCTTGCATAAACAGTCCACATAACAGACTTGTCAGCCGAAAGATGCTATTTATTTGACCATGCAGCCAATGCCCTTAAGTGGCCCTGCATAATTCAACCCCCTAACGGGTTTGTTAAATGATGGTAACATCATTCTTGGGAAGAATGCCTCTTTTGTCCTTATTTGTCTTAAATGACAATATGTAGGGATCCGCAAAAAAATAGCCATCCTTAACATATTTGTCCCATATCATTTTTCATGATCTGAAAGTATTCAAGTCTATGTTTTATTCTTCTTCCCTACGTTTGGTTCAGACCTTCGTAGGAGTGATATTCATCCAGTTCTTCGATATTCTTGTTCGGAAATTTCTTCTCCATATTCAAGTACCTCTTTCCATACAACAAACTCTATACTTTATAAAATTTGAATCTCCATCAACATTCACTGGCTTTTAGCACTAGGAAAGTAAATTTCTGGGAGTTCTATTGCCTGACTATGTAGCACGTGCCCATAGGTGGCCTTGCATAAACAGTCCACATAACAGACTTGTCAGCTGAAAGATGCTATTTATTTAACCATGCAGCCAATGCCCTTAGGTGGCCCTGCATATTTCAACCCCCTAACGGGTTTTGTTAAATAATAGTAACTTCATTCTTGGAAACTACTTCTTCTAATGCCTTTTAGCTCTTTTTCATATCATTCCTCAGATTCAAATATTCTTAAGCCATAGTTTACATTTTCTCCCTCATAATCGAGTAGGGTAATATGTTTTCAGATAAATTGTCAAGGAATTGAATCAATTTTAGTACATTTCGGTCAAAGCTATTTTGACCTTAAACATTAGCCCCTTTATGTCTGGCATGCATGACTTCAAACTGCCCACAAAAGACAAAGGAACTCTGAGTAAAAGTCAAGTTCCAGCTCACCAAATATACATTTTTGTATGATTTAGGTAATATTGAGCAATTAAAAGGTTCAATGCTTGTAGTATTATTTGTAATAATCCTAGTAAAAATCAAACTATGCTTACTAGGCCCATTGGCTTAAGTAAAATTGAAGCAGGTAATGAAAGAATGCAGGTACAAATGATTGAAGACAAACGTATTTTTCATTGATACACAAGAGTTAGAAGGACATCCACAGACTAGAGTCTCTTCTCCTTTTCAAGAATTACAAGAGGCTTTCAACATAACACTTCATTTGATTTACGGCATCCCGAGCATCATCAGCAACCACCTGGAATTCATTCATTCAAATGGATACAAAAAGAGATGCAGTGATACCAGCTCTTCTTGGAACAATTGTAAGAGGATGTTCTTGAGTGCGGTTTGAGAAAATTTTCTGCTAATCACACAGTGACTCTGTTTCTGTCCAAGAGACTTGGAAGATGGATACATGGATTTGAGAATGGAGCATTGGAAGTAAAGAGTCATTTGGAGAGAGTACTCTTCTCAGATATTGCTCTAATACCATGTTTGTCTTCTCTCCACCAACCGGTAGTGGAAAATATTTCAGCCCATGGGTTTTCCATTTTCATATCTGCAAGGAGATAACATGGAGGAAGAATTTGAAAGTTCACAACATTGTTGTTGCTCTTAATGCACAACATAACCGAAATGAAGGAGTAGCAGCGCAGCTGCATTTCAGGTGTATTGTTCTTTGCATCTGAAACATTGACTCCTTGCAGGTGACCATGACCACATAGAGACAGGTAGATGCTCTGTGGGAAGCTAAGATGATATCTCTTTAAGTACATAGCCAAATCTGGGAAAGTGTTGTCACAGATATCATAGTAATTGTGGCCAATGATGTTCATCATGTCATCAATCCGCTTGCTAGCCAGATCATCAGCCGTTCCAATTCCCTTGGGAACCACTGAATCTGCACAAAAGATGAATAAACTAACTCTTAAATAGGTTTATTTTTTCATAAAATTTGTGAAAGAAATTTGAAAAATGGCTAAGGCATTAAGTCGCGCAAGTATAAACAATGGCGCACAAGTATTTGTGTGCCACGCTAGTTTTTGACGCGAAAGTATAAACCGCGCAAGTACAGATATCTTTACAGTAGCGCAACATCAAGGAAAACACTAGAAAACAGACCAACCAACGCAGCTAAGGTGACCTGCGCGGCGAGAGATCGAAGGTATGAAGTCCGGAAATCTGGATACTTGTACGGAGGTGAAGCCATGTATTTATAGGCCAGGAGGCCTATCTGCGCGCCGTACCCAGTGCGCTTAAGGCCTGCGCGACGCAACCTTGCGCGCCGCCCTCTGTGCCATGAAGACTTGCACGCCCCCTTTTCCTTTGGATGGATTCGATTTCCTCATAGTCAAATCCTCATTTCTCTCCGGATCCAACTCTGAGGGGGGACTTTTGTTGACGCTCCTTTCATCACAGAATCTAAAGATCGGAAAAGGGGAATATCTGAGATCAAAGTGATTCATCCTTTGAAGAAAACATCAAAAATCAACAAAGGCATGAACACCGGATCAAAAGCAACTACACCGCGCAAGTTATCTCACTGTCGCGCAAGTCCACTTGTCTGACGACCTTGGTCGCGCAAGTGACTTGCGCGACCTAAGTGGTAACCGCCCGGTAACCGCCCAGGGCCTTCTTTTGCCTATAAATAGACCCTGTGGGCCCCCCATTCGAGAGAATCTTTTTCCAGAAACTCGGATTGAAGCTCCCGACGCCCAAGTCTCTTCTCAAAGCTTCCGGAACACTTCTAAGTTAATTTCTTACCAAGAACGGAAGATCTAAAGGGAGGGAGGAAGGCCTAAGTGTCGAAACTCATCAACACTTGCTCACTTGAATGGCCAGCCCTTAAGGGAAATGGTCACACTTGCGCGCTGCCTTAATCCTTCAATATAACTTGCGCGTCCCTTTTCTGGGAGAACCTCAAGAGGATTCTAAAGGGTTTAATAATGAGTCGCTCAACTATTTTAATGCTGGATGAAAATCGCGCAAGTACCCCACATGTCGCGCAGGTATACCTGCGCGACCAATACTTGCGCACTCACACAAGACTTGCGCGCCTTTCAAGACTTGTGCGCCCCTACCTTTTTGGGTGCCCATATTGCCCATTTTACCCCTCTTAAGCCATTTCACCTTTCCTATTCAAGATTCAGTCTTCAAGATACTCTTCAAAGCCATTTATGGCATGATTTATTGATTTGACTTCCTTATCTGAAAGGAATTCGGTGGAATATCTCTCAAAATCTAGAGATTTATACATCTTTATGTCACCAAAGATTGAGAGTTCATTCATTCAACCTCATCCTTTAAGATGAGAGAATCCTTAACCTGGGTCTCCTTTTCAGGAATAATCCCCAGTTTAAAGTCCTTTAACTTGGGCATCCTCGTCAGGAGTAAGCCCCAAATTCTTAAAGTTCCCAAACCTGGGCATCCCCCTCAGGATTAAGCCCCAAACCTTAATTCCTTAACTTGGGCATCCTTCTCAGGAGTAAGCCCCAATCATAATCCTTTAATATGGGCATCCTTCTTAGGAGTAAGCCCCAAGTCCTCTAAATTTGGGAATCCTTCTTTGGAGTAAGCCCCAATCTCAAATTTGGGCATCCGTTTTAGGAGTAAGCCCCAAGTCCTCTAAATTTGGGCATCCTTCTTAGGAGTAAGCCCCGAGTCCCTTAATTTGGGCATCCTTCCTAGGAGTAAGCCCCAATCTCAAATTTGGACATCCTTCTTAGGAGTAAGCCCCAATCTCAAATATGGGCATCCTTCTCAGGAGTAAGCCCCAAACCTTAATCCCTAACCTGGGTCTCCTTTTCAGGAATAAGACTCAGTTATAATCTTGGGCTTCTTTTTCAGGAGTAAGCCCCAAGTCCCCTAACCTGGGCCTCCTTTTTAGGAGTAAGTCCCAGTCATAATTATGGGCATCCTCTTCAACAGTAAACCCCAAGTCCCTTAATTTCTCTTAACCAGTCCTAAATTACGTTTGATATGGGATTCCTCCTCAGGAGTAAAACCCAATTATCAATCCTCTCCTAATTTGGTTTTCCTTTTCAGGAATAAGTCCCAAGTTAGAGTATTCAAATCTCCATAAAGCACATATACCTTTATGGACCCTGTTCCTGGATTTTCTCCCTAAAAGTAAATCCTAAACCTTTATCTATCTGGGCAGTCATACATACATAAGCCCCAAACAATTTCTTATGATTGCATCTTTCATGGAACAATTGTCTAATTTTTACCAATACCTCTTGTTTCTCACACCGAGCATGACTCACGTGAGCTTAGAGAGTAAAAGTAATTATGAAATTCTTCTTTGAGCCGTCAATCATAAACGTCATACTCCATTACTTGAACTACGTGGGTTATGATTCCTTTACCAAAACAAAGGATACGTAGGTAGCCCATTTATGGGTTTGATCCCAACTTTGAAATAATCCAGGTCCTTCTGAATGACGATAAACTTTATGTGCCCCACTGAGTGTCTTTAAAACCATCCTGGTCATCATAATGACCAAGAGACTTTTATATAAATGTTTTGAAGGAACCATTGACCAAGAATCTCTAAATAGATACAGATGATTCTCTATTGATGAAGAACCTCGAATACATATAAAAGATTCTCTAAATTTCTTACATATTTAATCATTGATTGTTAAAACTAAAGGAACGCTCATTTTATACTTGGTAATGTAATAAGGATTCACGAACATAACATAAATCTATAAAGAGAGTCCCGGAGTAGACAATAATTCCCCTCAAAAAAAGGTGTGATGAGTTCGACCTCCCATCCTCTCGACCAATGAAAATTCTTAAGCCTCATCAGTCCACAAGCTAATGAGCGCCTACCTTTGGAATGTAGGTCCAAACGGATGTGGAATCATTGGATGTTTCCGGTTTTACGAAAAAACCTGCTAGAAACCGATCGGAACGTTTGAATCTCCCGTCCAGGAGGTCATCCCCGAATTCCGTGTGAAACAGGGTGGTTAGAGGTCCAAGGAGAAAATGAGGCTTATGTGTGGTTATTGGCCCAGTGGAGACAATGGGACTTATATGTGGTTAGCAGCCCAAATAAGAAATAGGGGCTTACGCGTGATTAGTGGCCCAAGGAGAAAACATGCCTTACATGTGGTTAGTGGACCACTGGAGACAAATCCAAAAAGGAGAGGGATTTGGCACCAAAGAAAGGAGGGCTCTGGTGCCCATCCCCCCTCTCTGGTCCTTGGCACCAAGGAAAAGAGGAGGAGCAGGGATGCTACCACTGGCAAGAAAAGCTATGGGCTTACACCAGGATTTATTTTACTCCCATGGAGACCAGTGGGCATGCAGAACGTCCAAGGTGGGGAACCCCACATACGGTGCATGGGGTGAGGTCACAATTTTACGTCATGTGCTGAGGATGATTGTGCTTATCAGTTTAACGTCTTGCTTCTCGGACGAGGGGGGTTCACTCTGAACCCCTTATGACTTACATTACTGATAACTCCCACCCCTTGGGGAGGGGAAGGCATCAGTAATTCTATGTTATAGGGGTGTTATGGAGTGATCGATTGATGGGTCCACGTTAGCGTGGATATGCGAAGAAGTAATAGCTGTTAGCATGCCTATGCGAAAAAGAATGAGGTGAAGCAATACAACGGGAATCACCAACCAAGGGACTTTACTTCGTGAAAACCTAGAAGGTCACATGAGAAAAGGAGTTTCAGAGAAAAGGTTTTATAGGAAGAAGCCTTGTGAAGCTCAAGTGCTCCATGAAGTGTAGGGGCTTCACGAAGGGGTGTGCTTCGCAATGTGAAGTGTCCTAGCTTAGGCGTAGGGTAAAGGTGCATATGGAAAGGGATTCATGAAGTGTAAAATCCATTTCCGAGCATTACATTAAAAATAAGGGTGCCTTGTGAAGAAATGTGCTTCGTGGAGCACATTGAACCTCCCTTAGCATGTGGGTCACATGTGCATGGAGGGTGCTTTGCAAAGCATAAGTGCTCCCTGAAGACCCATGTCCCCTTGGGGATCCCCTTCCTTCGCGATGCCCCATGGTCTTTGCGAAGGGAATCCACCCATGAAGAGGGGCTGAATTCATGAAAAGTGGGAGGCACTTCGTGATGCATAAGTATCATAAAGAGCTTATGGTTCGCATAGCAGAGATTGCTTTGCGATTTGGGAGCTAAAAAGGGGAAAGGTCCTAGGATCTATCTTTTGGGCTTGAGGGGAGCCCAGTATTTATAGGAAAGAGGTGAGGTGAAGCAAAGTTCACATGGCGCGAAGCCATGTGGCATTTTGTCGTCACTGCGGAGCCTCCTGCCTCCTTGCTCCACAGAGGCTTCCCAAACGTCAAAGGTGTTTCACGGAGCCTCCCGTCTCATTTCTCCATGGCGTGTTCATGAACATCAAATGGGTTCATGGAGCCTCTCTCATCCTTGCTCCACAACGGGTTTATGAACGTCAAATGGGTTTGTGGAGACTCCTGCCTCCTTGCTCTATGGTGGGTTCGTGAACGTCAAATGGGTTCGCGGAGTGTCCTGCCTCCTTACTCTGTGGCGGGTTCATGGAAGGGATGCATGGCACCGGACACAGTGCTGCGGGGCTCTGGGAATAGGCTTCACGAGACAACCCCTAAGGATTTCTATTTGTTCTAGTTCTTCCAAATTTTTAGCGCTAAAAAATTCCCCCCTTAGACTTGGAGCTGAGGAAAAATTGAGAGTCAAAATCTGAGGACCAATCACCAAAATAACTCGGCCAATCGCAAAGATGTCTCGCAAATGAGTCTCGTGAAGCAGAGAGGCGATGGGAAGGGTGAGCATGCCGTGAAGTGCACTACGGTTAGACGCGTCAAGAAGCACCAAGGGTCTTCACCTATAAATAGGGGAGATGAACATTCTTTTTTCCTTTATCATTTCTACATTTTTGGAATTTAGTGCTCTCGATTCACGAAGCTCCACATACTCCATGATCACTCTCAAGGAATCAGGCCTTCTGGTTCGCGGAACACAACGAGTCTTTGACTCCACAATGGTGCGCTCTGTGGATTGCATTCGAAAGTCGGTGCAAGGCTTCATGATTCTATTGTTGAGATCAAGCTCCGCAAATGATCTCCAAAAATTAGATCTACAAAAGGGCTTCATGAAAAGTGTTCAAATCTTTAAAGCGGAATGGATCACCAAGAGGCTTCCAGGGGGTCTTTTCGGACACTGTCCTAAGGGAGTAGATGGTGAATAGATTGGGTCTAGGGGAGTTGGTACATAACCACTTTGATCATGATTCATTGCTGAATCTACTGTCAGAAAGCCAAAGTAATTATCATCTATGTAAGAGGATGCCTCTATATTTCTTTGGGGTGAGGGATTATGTCTTCATCCCTGAAGCAAGTAGGGACGATCCAACTAACTAGTTTAGTAGCAGACCGTGATAGCGTCAGTGTTTCAAGGCGGCTAATATCCATGCTTGGGAGGACTTCACACTTGTTATTGCTGATTTTCTATACAACAATCTGAACAATGTTGACGAGAAGGAATTGAAACTGGAGACATCCCACCCTCTGTACTATATGATCTTGAAGGAATCCCTAAGGAACCTAGGGAAGGGATGGTTTGATGAGAGGTTTCTATGCCAGGGCAGAAACTTCACAGATGACTAGGCCTACTAGGTTGGTGCCTCGTGAGAAGAGTTCGGGGAAGAACTAAAGAGATTGGGCCTGTATGAGGCATCTTGGGCCTCCCAATTTCATATCTACCAACCAAAGCAGCTGATGCTGGAGTTGTTGAGTAGGTGGTCATCAAGTACCAATACTTTCCACCTACACCACGGGGAGGTTGGAATCAGTTTATGGGATGTACATCAGATCTCGGGGGTCCCGATATTGGGAGTGATGTATGATGAATTCCTCCCTGTTATGGGTGTGTGAGAGGTTCTAGAGAAAATGTCTCCATTGGAATTGGCATTGATAGAGTTAGTGTTAGGAGAGGACAAATAAGCAGTAAGAGACGTCCAGTTAATACGATGGTTAAAGCAGTTCCTGAACTTCCTGAAAGATAAGCAGTTTCCAGTGAGGCCCAGAACTTTCCAGAAGGGGGATCAATGGGGAAAAGAGCACTCATACTAGCGTCTCTTGGTGGAAAGCTAGCTAAAAACCTTGGGATTTAGTTTCAGCACCGAGCAGCAATTGGTAGTCAGGTTGGTGGCATTCATCGCGGCTCTCATCTGTGGTTTGATCCTTATGGTGAAAGATATGAACATAGGAATGTGACCAAGAACATTTATCATAGTGTCCATGTTGATGATAGGAGGGTGGGTGAACCTCAGATTCCTGATGCTCGCTGTGTTGTACGAGATGTTGTGGCATATCAGTGAGGGGAAGAGGCCATTGAGGATATGCAGACCATTCCACCTCCTGTATGGGTGGATATAAGTGCACATCAGGGGGGGTCTATGAATATCCTAACCCCATCTCCCCTCAAAGATCGAACTTCTTCCCATCCATCCTGAACGTCGTAGTGATCATTCTAGCCATGTTGACCGTGCTGTCGGTACTAAACTGTGTCTGGAAGGTAGGGGAGTTCAACTTTCATCTATTCCCACTGCCAACGGGTGCTTTCACTAATGATGGACAAGGAACAGAAGAGAATCAGTCCTATCTCATGGACAATCAAGGTGGAGTATTGGTAGAAAGAGTGGACTGTGATCCTCTCTGTGAGCCGTACACCCCACACTAATTCTCTAGGCAATTTCAGTGTATGCCGTGACTGACCCCATAGGTTTATTTAGGGGTGTTCCACAAGGATCATCCATGTGTGATGAGGCAGATGTAGCTCATGTTCACATGGGAAGATGGGAAGATGTGGAATGAGCTGCCTCCGCCCACCACCGTCTTCATGTTGCAGAAAGAGTATTCCAAAAAATGGGAGGCGGCCAACTCGGGGAAGATGCTGAAGTAGTAAACTATTTGGGCTAGTGTTGGTGTTCCCCCCAAACCTCGAGGCTGGGGTATGAAGGTGACAAGGACATCACGTGGTGGCAGGGCTTCTGTGGCAGAGAGTCCTGTACCGGTTGAGGGGGAGGTAGCGGTAGCAGATCCAGTAGTGGCAGCGGACCCAACGGTCCAAGAAGAACAAAGTTATCTAAATGGGAGGCCACCAAGAGGATTCTTTGGAATATCCACTCAGGATCTGGGAAGTGGTTGTGCTATATAGACATGCTAGATAATGATATCTTTCTAGAGGCCTAGGACATCTGGGAAGTGAATGGGAAATTCCTCTGCCAGTTCGAGATTTGGCAACACCTGAACTCTATTGAGATGGATTTTCTGGGGATATGCCCTATGTTACGGTGTCCCAGGTGGAGGCAGAGCAATGCCTGGCAGAGATGGAGGACTTTATACACTCGTGAGATTCCCCACATCCAATGAAATATCGAGTGAAAGAGTTGTTAGATCGAATGATGCCTTCATAGTTGTCAGCCGCTTAACTGAGAGATCGCTTCCCTCTACCGGAAAAATCAGACCAGTCCTCCTAGGGAGAGGAGGCCGGTAGAGGGATCCCATTATAGGAGGGTGAAGTTGGAGATCAGTACTCAGATCTTGAAGACATTGCAGAGGCCCTTGAGGTAAAATCCCAAGAACCTTACTCAGGGTTTTCTTCCAGGTCATTTTGGACTCCTTACTAATCATTGGAAATGTGCAGGAGGACCTCATACACAGAACCCGTTCTAGTTCCTCAGTGGATGTAGATGTTGGTAATTCAGTATCCACACCAACTTATATGGATATTACCACATACAGCGATGCAATGATACCCGAGGTGAATCTTCTGGAGATTTCAGACCTTCCGACAATATACGGAGGGCCACACCTCAAGGTCCCCACAACAACAACCCAGGAACGAGACTAAGAATTCGATCTCTGTAAGTACCCTTCGGACAATTCATGACATCCATTCATTGACCAGGCTAATGACATATATTCCCTTTTTAAATGAATTGTCCTTCAAATGGTGTGGCATACCTTGGCGAGGTTGATTGGTATTCCTGGTAGTGCTTTTCCTAGGGGAATACCGGTGGTCGTAGAGGCAAATATCCAGACCAACCGAGCAGCGGAACTCCCAATAACTGTTGGGACCATTATCATTGATGAGCCTGAGATTATTGAGGTGGTATCCGACAATGAAGATCAATCAGACTACCCAGGTCCTGCCATACCCGATCAAAGACTAGATGCAGACCCTGATGACGAGTTCATGGGGGCGTTCCCTGCATATGAGTCTGGTAACCCTACAGATCGGGGCAAGACAACTTCTGATGAAGAGTATAGAAAAATAGTCTATCTCCAATAATGTAATCTGATCAAGAACTTAATTGATGAAACCCCTAGGAATAATAGATAGATTATACGGAGAGACTTCTTTCACGACTGCTTGAACTATGCGCTAGGAGAGTGGATGCCCAATGTCCCCATATGCTCATCCGAGATCTCATGGAAGAGAAGATCTAGGAGCACGACCGTGGCCATGGTGTGGTCTTGTAGCGGAGGAAAGTGGTGAACATCAAGAGGCTTCTAGAGGCTGAAAACAAGGTTTAGTGGTTGCAGGTCTAGGAGGATGTGCACTCAACCTCCCTCAACACACAATCAGAGCTAATATTGTGATTGAAGGCCCATCTGGTAGAGGCTGAGGAGAACACGAAGAAAGCCTCTAAATAAATGACCATCATCCGGACCAACGTGGAGAAGGCCTGGATTGTGGCTGACGAACTATGCCTCATCTCTACGAAGGAGTAGTGGGAGCTGAACAGGTGGCAGAAAATCCTTGATGCCACAAGCCAGAGGGTGGCAGTGCTACAAGTTTATTTTGATGGGGTCAACCCGTCAATGGGAGGGATCGATCCTTGGGTTCTATAATAATTAAAAACCTTCAAACATACTTTCAAGATTTGATCATTTTATACTGGCTACATGCATGAATTCTGTTATTTGTATTGGTTTAATACATTCCCGTCATATTTGTGGAGCATCCAGTGATCAATCCCAAATTTCTCGTGGGTTAGACCTGATGTGAGAAACAAGGGATAAACACCTTATTATTCCATAAAAATGTAAGAGTGTAAACCAAGCTTCGGGCATCCAGGTGTTTTAGCAAACAATCTGGATTTTTGTGAAGAAAATGGTGTGTCCCGATTGGAGGATGAGGACCTCAGAATAATTGACCCGTAGTCCTCCCAATGTGCTCTAGTGAACGAGCGAGGTAACTCTAGGGGCATTGGAATTAATTAGAACATCAGGTAGTGGAATGTGGGAATCATGATACTAAAAATTTGGAACACTGTAGGATGCATTGATAATGAAGAATAATTGTTGACCATGTTTGAAACATAGTATCCTTATTGTATTAGCATGAAATGGGGATAACTAATGAGGGCCTACCATTGACCATGTTCGAAACACATGGCTAGACTCGAAATGTCATCCATTTTTCTTCCAGAACATTGGACCAGGATAGTAGGCGAGCCATAGGCCGAGCATCCATACTGTTATGGGGTTCTTCAGGACATGAAAGAGGATGAGGGTCCGAAGGGTCAATAAACCTAGGGTTATGCCCAAGTAGAATTGCATGTGCATCACTACATACACCATAAGGGTGAGGATCAAGCCAACATAGTTCTTGAAGCACGGTGGGGTCAGAGACCGATGCTGGTAGGGAGAATCCTCTCTGGAGAGGAAACTGATGCATCCCTTGATTAACATAGTGAATCTTAAACATATTCAGGGAAGAAACACAGTTTAAAATCATGCATTGAGGACATGGATAACCAGAAAAGAAATGTGTGGTGCAGTACATACCCCAACATGAATGAGAACCATAAGAGTCCACGCTGCACCACACACTCTTGGAAGAATTTCTAGGTCGAGGGACTGAATGTGAAAACTAGGATGGGGCCAAGACAGGTTGTCTTGAATTCCTACATGTCCCATGAGGATGTGAATTAATCCATATGTAGTTATGAGAGTGTAGTTTATCATCATACAGGATGAAGAAAGGCATGCATGGAATGGTTGGTCGTTACACATCCTACCAAAACTACTATGCCCATGCGAGTCGTACTCGATGTGGGAAACAATAAGTAGTGATGAGTATTCTCATAGAATAGGAAGGAACATGTAAGGGGCGATGTGACTCTAGGTGAATGACATCCAAATGATGTCGACCCACCTATATAGCCCACCTAGATGCATGAAGGGGTAATGATGAGTATGTGGGAATTCCACTTGGACATAAGGAAGTGGAAATATGTGAATCATGACGCTCGAGATCTGGACCACAATGATGGTGACATGATGATAGGGGATAACTTTTTACCACATTGGAAACATAGTATCCATTTTTCATTAACCCGGAATGAGGAAAAACAAATGACGGTCGACCACTGACCATGTTTGAAACATCAGACCTATCACGAATGTCATCTGAGATCCTTAGGGATTTTTTCCCAAGACGGTAGGTTAGCCAGTGTGGCATGGGGCTAGGATGTAAAGGGGGTCCCTTCAGACATGGAAAGGATGAAGATCCAAATGACAGGCTCACAAAACATGGACATGGAACAAGTGAATGTCACCGTAAAAATTACACACTTCAGGTGCTGCCACAACACATCTGAGTAAGAAAACAAGATGTATCAGATAGAGGGAGTCATGTCCCCCTCCAGGGACAAGGGTTATGAGGTTAAAAATTTCCAAATTAATAGTCGTAGGATTGAAAATTAAGGTGGGAATTGACATAATGGACTATGCGTAGGGTGGCGAAGTAGCCAAACGTGACACATAGTTCCCATAGAGAGATCATAGATTAGGGTCATAGAACTCGGACCAGGTTGGGAAAAGATATGGGAGGCACATGTTACAACTATTGAAAAACTTGATGTGAATGAGATCCCATGAGTTACTCTCCACACCACATGTTCCCAAAAGGGGTCGGGACTAGGGGATGAAATAGAGAGTACATGATTTTAGATTCCTAGGGCTGGACCCTAGGACAATATGTATGGGTGTTCCTACGTATCCCATAAGGATGACAATCAAGCCATACATAGGTCTGGAATATGTCGTGAAATTTAATGTATTACTGCAAGGAAATGGAGTGATATTAGTTTATGGTCATAGAAATCAGACCAATGATGGTAGAGAATGCGATATACACATGGTGAGGTAATTAAGAAACAAAATGTGAATGAGGACCTGGATTCTTGAACACCATGTGTTCCTTGGAGAGGTTTTAGGTTGAGGGACCAAAAATGAAAGTTAGGCTGGGCCTAATGAAAATTGCACTAGAATTCCTACATATCCCATGAGAATGAGAATCAAGACACATGTACTTCTGGAAGATGGAATGGTAAGATACCGGTGCCAGCGATAATAAGGTTGTGCGGGTCTGGACATTGCTCTAAAAGAAGCGGTATTTGATAAATCTTGTTTGTCCTTTAGGATGAATGATATTTGTTTTTTTGTGAAGTGATAAACCTAGGATAGAATGTCTAGGCATCAAAACTAGAATCAAGCCATGTGTAGGCATTGACAAATGGTATGGTGTGTGACTGATACCAAACATGATGTCCCCTCGAGTGAGGACACCACGATGCATTGTTGTTTTTCGTCGTGCATCCAGAACGTTAATGTCACAGTTTAGGGCCATGTGATGGGACCATCCATGCATTTTAATGTTGTGAAGTATAGATATAACGGTTTGAAGTCATGTGGGACTAGGTATCATAGTTTAGAGTCATAGAGCTCAAACATATACAAGATATATGAGGTTCACAAGGGAATGTGTATGGAATGATAAAGAATACCCAACATGAATGAGGACATAATCCCATATTATACCACACACTATTCCAATAAAGAAGCCTCAGGCTGAGGGGTCTAGAGAAGGTTAGATAATATGTGGTAGGAGAGACTAGCTCTCAATTAAGTTGGACCCAAAGACGAGATGTCTGAGAATTCCTACATACCCCATGAGGATGGGAATTAATCCATACATAGTTCTAAAAGGTGTAGTTTAATGTCATCCAGGACAAAGGATAGAAGTTAGGAGGTAATAACTCCTTGAAAGGGAGTACGTGATGCATCAATTGTAAACCCGATGTGAACGAAAGCATAATCCCATACATGCCATGTCACACAGTTTTATAAGATCTAGGGCCCAAAAGGTAGAACAGAAGATATAAATTAGTGGAACTCAAGCTGGACCCAAAGATGAGATGTCTAGGTGTTACTGTGTATCCCATGGGAATGGGAATCAAGACGTACATAACTGTAAAAGAGATATTAGTTTAAGGTCTTAAATCTTGGACCATGGAGAAGTGGTATCATTCCAAGTAAGTACATATTTCAATCCGATCCTTAAGCCCACATGAGTCAATCATGGTGTGGGAAACACGGGAAGAAGAGATTTTTTCAATACCTGGAATACACAACAAAGGGAAGTTGGTGTGGAGACCTGAATGACGCCTTACCGCGACTTTGTCCTCCTAACGTGCAAATGTGTGCTGAGGGATAGTACTGAGAGGATTTAAATTCCACTTGGACACAATGGGGTGGAAAATGACGTGAATTGTGTAACCAAAATTCAAGGCTTGAAGGGGTTGGCATAAGGATGGAGGATAACTATTGATTTCATTTGAAACACAATATCCATATCGTGTGACCTAAAATGGGAACAACAAATGAGCATCAATCGCTGACCATATTCTCATCACGGGACTTGTATCAATTTTTTATTTGAAACCCTCGAGGATGTTGTCCTATAATGGTAGGGGAGCCCTT
This sequence comes from Viscum album, assembly GCA_963277665.1. Taxonomy (NCBI): domain Eukaryota; kingdom Viridiplantae; phylum Streptophyta; class Magnoliopsida; order Santalales; family Viscaceae; genus Viscum; species Viscum album. The sequence continues at coordinate 692,206,055 of OY728164.1, forward strand.
ATTCATAGTATCCATTCCATTTCGGGGTCCCCTCAGATGTGAAAGATAATGGAAGCCCAAATGAAGGGGAACAAGAAGCCTGAAAAAATGGGTGAAATCATGTCCAGGAAAAATCCATCACTCTAGGATCTAGACCAGAGTACTCATGGGCCCATTCGCGAATCATCGAAGAGGGTCGAGGGACCCGACATAAGGTCTGACAACTCAAAGATAAGATTGTAGGGAAATAGAGTGAATGAAACTCAAGAGAGAGAGGTATGCGATGTGGTTGTTACAAACCCGAAGTGAATGAGAACATAATCCCATACAACATTGTATGCCACTCTCCCGGAAGAACGCATAACAAGGGGACAAGATGATAGGGAGGTTTCTAAGATTTGGGGATGGACCCAGAGAATAGAAGTTTAGGTGGTCCTACGTATCCCATAAGTATTGGAATCATTCCACACGTAGTTCTCGAAGAGGATGACACACAATTTATTGTCATGCAACAAGGACACAAATTAGAGAGGGATATCGCCCACGAGGGACATGTACAGCATGACGAGTAACCCGACATGAATGATGACATAATTCGATACCACACCATACAATATTATGTGAGAACCTGGGCCAGGGGTTTGAGAAGGTCGAGTGACCTAAGGCCAGGCCATAGACAGAATTTCATGACCAGCTTGCAGTTTAACATCTTGTAGTGAGGATGATGGTGATCTTAGTTTAAGGTCATAGATCTCAGACTGCATATTCCTAGTTTAATGTAATATTCATGGGACAGAGAGGGTTAATCATCATGCCTATGTAAGACCACCAAACAACAATGATGATTGTGGAAAAATGTTGACCAGGTTCACAACACAGTATCCACCCTTGTGTAAAAAAAATTCTGAGCAAAAAATTTAGCGTCGACCATTGACCATATTCGAAACACTAGACTTGTATCAATTTTCCGCTTGCAATACTCAAGGATGTTAACCTGTAATGGTAGGAGATCCCATTGGGCAGATCATCCATGCCATCTGGGGGTCCTTTTGGATATAGAAGGTGATGGAATCCCAAATGATGGGCCTCGCGAAGCATGGCAAGGCTGATGCTCGTGAGACAAACGAAAAATGAAGGTTGGGGTGTATCAAGGGGATATGTGTGGTGTGGCGAAACAAACCGACATGAACAAGGACATGAGTCCATACCGTATAATCCCAAATGAGGACTCAAGTTAGGGGGCCGAAGCGGTCGAAGGACCTGAGGATGGATGCCTTGGCCAACTGTAGCCGTATGACCTATCATGCAGAAATTGCCTCATCATAGCTCTTAAGCCCACATGAGAAATGATCGGTGTGGGAAACAATGAGTAGGACTAGGCTCTCCCCATCACATAAGGGTTTGACAGCTGGAATTACCCTCCTGCTCGAGGCAGACCGAGGTTTGGATGGACAGCGTGGTAGAATGAACCACTACACTCCATGTTTGGGACATATGGGGGTGGTGACAACAACAAAGGATAGATATTGACTAGGTTCAAACCACAACATCCAAATCGTGTATCATGGTACAATTATGGTGAACTTGACCTGAATGATGGCCAAAGATGACACCACACAATGTGTTTCATCCCAATGAGAGGTCCCGAAGTTTGGGGCTGGTCCTATATACAAAATGTCTGGGTGGTCCTACGTATCCCATGAGGATGGGAATCAATCCATATGTCGTTCTTGAGGTGTAGTTTAATGTATTGCAGGATGAAACATAGTTTAATGTCATGCATGCCATTTCACAGTTTAAGGTCATGTAGAACCAAACCGTTTAAGGTCATGTAGGACCCTAATGCATTTTAGGGTTGTACGGGACTATTACGCAGTTTGGGATCATGTAGGACAATATAGTTTAAGGTCATGTAGGACCAGGTAATTTAAGGTCATGTAGGACCCTGCAACAGTTTAGGGTCATGCGGGACCATACAGTTTAAGGTCATGTAGGACCGTACAGTTTAAGGTCATATAGGACCATTTGAAGAAACTCAAGCAAAGTATTTCTTGAGGAACTAGGAATTGGTGGAAGGTTATACGCTCACTATCCATGGTAACCGGTGAATATGCGCCATTGGAGTAAACCTTGTGAATTATGTAAGGTACCTCCCATTTGAGCCCTAAATTTAGTGGTTTCCTTCTAGGTATCATTAGTGCCCTCAAGGACAATACGAAGTCTGCTTGCAAGAATGAGTGAAGGAAAAAATTTCTTTTTGAAAGCTCTAGCTATATTGTTCTGATTCATTTCCAGATTGTGCAGGGCACAAATCCCATTCTTGTTGAGCACTTCCAACTCATCCAGAAGCATTTCATCTACTTTGTCTGATGCATGCTGATCATAGATAGAAGTGCGTAGTGAGGCAAATTGAATCTCGATGTAGAAAATGACCTCTATTCTATACACCAGGGAATATGATGTCACCTGGATGGAATTACGAGTCATCGTTCGATAATCTCAGAGTTCATTGGGATGCTAGTCTGACCATCTTTTCTTATTCTAACCAACCATTTTCTATATAATGTTAGAGAGGGTTTTTTTGAACTCCTAGATCTATCCATTTTCTTGCGCATGATATCAGGATGTATAGTTAGAACATATATTGTACTTAGGATTCAATTTATTTATCTTAGATGCTCAGTAGTTTATGCCATTATCGGTGAGGACGGTGTGTGGGACTCCAAATCGGTAGATGATGTTGGAGCTCACAATGTCAACGATGGAATGATACTTGAACTCCTTAAATAGAACTGTCTCTTCCCACTTAGAGAATAAATCTATAGCAGTAAGGATGAATCTAAACTGGCGAGTTGTCACTGGTGGAAATGATCCTATGAAATCGAGTCCCCATACCACAAATGGCCAGGAGTACTTGGTGGAGTGGAGAGGCTCTAGCGGCTGATGTAAGATGTTAGCATGAATTTGGCATGAATGACACCTTTTGGAGAACTCGATGCAGTCCTTGATCATGGAGGGCCAAAATATCCCAATCTGTGGATCTGGTGAGATATCCTTGACCCAGTCTATTGATCCCCACAGGAACCAACATGATCCTCTTACATGACCTGGGGAATCTCAGCTCCTTGAATGCAATAGAGGAGAAACCCATCAAACCCATTCTTGTGGAGGGTTTACTAATGAACATGGCTATCCAGGGGGGTGAACTATAATGTACAACATCAGGTTCACTCACGATCAACCTGATCTGCCGAGAGATTACCATTTTGGAGGTACTTGACAAAGGAGGGTCTCCAGTTAGGAGTCACTTCAATCACTACATCTAGGGGACCTGGGGATCCTGACGTGGAGGTGCCAATAGTAAGGTGGATCACCTATAAGATGTTATCATCATCTGGAGTGACAAGAGAAATGAATCTTTGGTTTACCATGTGAATAATCAGATCATCCTGATCGGGCATCGCAAGTGATGTATCTAGACCGACCAGGGTGTCAGCTCGACCATTCTGAGATTGATGGACATGAGTAACATATAGCTGGGATGGGAACTGGGCCATTAGCTGGAGAGTGCGTTCCAACAATGGTACAAGATCTTGATATCTGATGACGTAGTCACTCTTGATCTGCTTGATGACTATTTTGAGTCCCCTTTCTCATGAAAATAGGGAACATCTATCTCGAGGGCTAGCTCGAGACCAGTAATGAGATATTGATACTCTTCCTCATTTTTGGTGCAACCTTCGGACAAATGGAATGAATTTAGAATAACGGCTTGTGCCGGGTAATGAAGACAACACCCTGACCTACTTTTTTGAGTCTGGGATCATTGGGCCTCCTTCCGGTGGGGCTCCGGTCAGTGCCATTAAAGTGAATTTAATAGCATGACATGGCTTGGTCCACTGCGAGAATTGATTTATTGGGGAAATCGAGGTACAGGGACTGGTCCACATGAGTTGGATTGTAGGTAAGGAAGTCTGCCAACACTTTCTCTTTGAAATCCTTCTGAGGGATGAACCTGATGTTGAACTGCTGGAGGATTACCGCCCACCGAGCTAATCGGCCTGTCAACATGGATTGGTTCAAGATGTTCTTCAAGGGATCTACCCAGGACACCAAATCTACCTCATAATGCTAGAGGTAAGGCTGCAATTTCTGTACTACGAATACCAGTTCAAGGCAACTCTTCTTTATAGGGGAGTATCTAGTCTCCGTATCGAGGAGCATGCAGCTGAGGTAGTAGAGGATATTCTTCATTCCCCCACTGTTCTTCTAGGTGATAAGGGCACTGATAGATCACTCTAGGTAAGTCATATAAATGAAAAAAGGATTTTTGGAGATGGGTGGAATTAAGACTGAAGGCTGGAGCAGATAATGCTTGATTTCCTCAAAAGCAGTCTGAAACTCTTAGTACCAAAAACAGATGGTTCCTTTCTTCATGAGCTGAGAAAATGGATTAAACTTTCTGGAAAAATTCACAATGAATCAGCATATGTAGTCTAAGTGGTCCTGGAAGCCTCAAAGTTCCCAAATATTACTCAGAGGAGACATCTCGATAATGGCCTTGATATTTTCTGGGTCGATCTCAATTCCCCTATATCTGACAACAAAGTTGAGAAAATTTCCAGAGGTGACCTCGAAGGCACACTTCAATGGGATCATCTTCAGGTGACAGGAATGGAGGAAGCCGAACATATTATTAAGGTCTTTGAGATGGTTCAAAATCTGGTGATATTTGACCACCAGATCTTCCATGTAACACTCCACCAATGTTGCGAGGATCTTCTTAAATATGCGATGCATAACGCGCTAATGGGTGTAACCTTCATTCTTTAAACCAAATGGAATGACTTGGTATTAGAAAGTGCCTTGTGGTGCCCTGAAGGCTGTAGATTATTCATCCTTGTGGTCCATTCGGATCTAGTTTTACCCGAAGAACCCATCCATGAAGGATAGGTATTGGAACCCAGCTAAAGCATTGATCAAGAATTCCATCATAGGAAGGGTAAAATCATCCTTCGGACACTGACGGTTGAGATCCCAAAAGTTGATGCAGACACTGATCTGTCTGTTATTCTACCAGACTGGCACAATGTTGGATATCCATTTTGGGTATTGAACCTCTTTAATGAAATTGGCTCTAATGATCTTGTCAACATTGGGCTCGACCATGGCACCGTGGGAGGGCTGCATCTTCTTGGGAGGCTTCTTGAACCCACAATGATTTACCGGGAGACCGAGGTGGTGGATGGATACCTGAGGATCTAGTCCTGGAATCTCATCATAACTCTAGGAGAATACATCATGATGTTGTTTAAGGAAGTATATGTACTACTGTTTTTCCTTGAGGGGAATTGCAGCACTGATTAGTATGGGTTTTGGGTCTGCCTGGCTACCGAGGTTCACCTGAACCAATTCATCGACCGTGGAAGAGACACCCTCTTTAAAGGTGGTAGGTTCATCCTTTAAATATTCTTATAGAGGAGGGATCATCAATGATAGGAGTTTCTTCTGATTCAATAGATCCCAACAGGAGGCTGATACCAAGCTGAGTAACCATTGACATTGTATTAGGGGACTCCTATGCTGCCACAACCATAGCGATGAAGGCTGTCGATCCAACCCAATCCGGTCTTCATCCCAAGGGGACATGCTAGATGATGCCAAAGAAATAGTGGTGTGTCGGCTTGAGATGGTTAATTCCATCCCAGAAAAACAAGCAATTATGATGTATTTTCGTTTCCATGGGGCCGACATCTCGTTACCTTAGGGGAGTAGGAGGCTCCAGGATCACCTGAGCCTAGTTTTTGTATGAGTATGAGGTTATCTAACGACGTTACTTAGACATGGGAATGTTCTCCCCCCTAATTCAAGAATCAATGATGTATTGTACAATGTCCGGGGTCATAGCCTCCAATTGGTGGATTGGAAAGATGTAGGTGTTATCAAGATATGTCCATAGGTTGGTCGCAGCTATGGCATGCTCAAACTCATTATCCTGAATCTACTTTTCCTTTCTCTTGTAGTAGTTGACATTTAGATAACGACCTTCATAAGAGGAAAAGAGGGATGAGTCACCTTGAAGCACACCCACTCGACCATTAAGAGAGTACTTAAGGAATTGTTGATATGATGAAGGAACCACCACATGTAGGTGGATCCACCAACTACCCATCAACGCATTGTAGGTGGTGTCATGGGAGACAACCATACACTCAGTACAGGCAACTAGGCCACCAAACTGGGTCCTCAGGTGGATCTCTCCAACCAGTGTCTATTTCGTCCTATCATAACCTTGGATTCTGAGGTCATAGGGACTTAGGTCATCCTCTAACAATCCCAGTTTTTGTAGTGTCTAAGTTGGGATTAGATTAATCCTGAAGCCCGTGTCGAGAAGACAGCAGTGAAACTTCACGCCATCGAACTGGCCAGTGATGTACAATGGATGAATGTTCCCCAGTATGAAAGATCCTTCATTTTATCTAGAGAACGAGATGATGGCCTGAAATTCAGCACTCTTAACCACCTCAGGATGAAAGGATTCTGCAGCTACTACCTCTGTCTCAAACTAGACGAGGCTTCTTAAAGCCTTGGTGAGGGCCTCATGCATATCTAATGAGAGGATAAGGGCCTCAAGGATGGAGAGCTTTGCTGGAATGTGGGAAAGATGTTTTAGAACATCATAATTCCATTCCAGGTGCGAACTTCTACTTATAAGAGGTCTCTCTATGATAGGAAGTATGGTGGGTCCTACTGACTAGATAGGCGACTGACTGGTACTAGGAATATCCCACTGCTCACTAGTCGAAGCATGCAGAGTGAATACTAAATGAGGTCTAAATGACTGAGACCGGCCTGTAGCAGGGCATGGCTGATCACGATGTGATCGAGGTGGCTCTTACTGATCAAACAACATGAATGACGGTGAAGGTGGGCCTGATGTCACCAGGTGAGAAGGATGCGCATGCTAAGCTCTACATTGGGTCTGCTACCTGGTTTCGGTAGCATGCAAAAGCTGGCTGGAAGTGCTGACCGAAGCACTCAGATGGCTCATATAACCATGGCCCCATCGACGCTAAAAACAACTAGGGACATTAGGAGGATCTACTAGGAGCTCATCCTCATCAAAAATCATGAAGGGGTTTACCAACTCTAAAATGTTAACTAAGGCATACACTTGACTTTCGCTTGAAGAGTCGTCCACAACTAGATGAATCCTATGAGGGATCACCATCTCCAGGGGTATGAAATTATCAAGAGTATGGGATGATGAACAAATTGGCGAGGGACTTCGTTTTACCTGGTGCCGCCAGTGTTTGATCTTCTAAGAAGGGGACTACTGAGACGATGATGACGAAGTAGTAGCTGTAGCTTCTGAAGGCTATGGACGATTCAAGTGTGCACATAATATTCCATCGGATCATGCAATTGTTTTACGAGACATCAATCTTCATACTTCTAGGACCTATGGCTAGAAACCTGATGCCACTCTCCGTCCCTATCACTGCTGTCGTCTGGCCACACGAAGACACATTCCATGTGTGATGGAGCTGAGCCCAACCAGACTATGTTGTGATCCACCTGGTCTTGAAGATAATATTTGAACACATAGAACTATTTGAGGGTGTTCCCCAAGATCCTGTAGTAGGGGCAGTAATTAGGGCGATTAGTGAGGTTTTCCTCTTCTAGCCTTCTGCACTCAGGCATAAGTACAATATTTCGCTCTTGGGAACTTTGAAAATAACCAGGGACTTGTGTCTCACTGGATGAGTAGGTCTGGTTCCTCCTATTTGGGAAGGGGTCCGTCAGAGTTTGACCCGGGCGGGGGGATAGAGGAGCCTACCAAGGAGGTGGATCTTGATGATATTTCCTAGGCGGTGGCGAAACAATGCTTGGGGGAACCTACAGATTCTGAGGTGGGCGCTGCTGGGCTGGAGGCTGCGCCTGAGGTGGAGGGCCTTGGTGAGGCTGTGGAGGCAACTCCACTGGTAACAACTCTAGTTTCTTAGGGTCTTTATTTGAGCCACTGTGGCAGGCTCGGCCCTGAAATCCCTTCTCGTGGGGATTGTAGGAGGCAATAGATGTTCTTTCTTAGCTTGCTGTAATGATTCCTCTAGGCATTTGGGCTTATCAGAGATATCTAAAAATATCTGAAGGTAGTTTTGGGTGATCAGAGAGGGAACCCGTTCCGTCTTGACATTCCCTACACACGTCATTAGTAATTTCTACTGAGTCAGTGACATGTCAAGAGAGTATGTGAGTCCTTTCCACTAGGAGACAAAGTTGGAAACGCGCTCATCATGCCTCGACATGCACTTGAAGAGATCCACGGTACACGTCTTTCGAGTAGTTGAACTAAATTGGTAGAGGAATTTCATACATAGGTCTTCCAAGCCATCCACTGACCTATTGGGAAGCTGGATATACCAGATGAATGCTGACCCTTCCTATCTATGTATGAAACACAGGAGTTTGGATGCTTCCTGATGCGCTGGAGTTTCCAACATTGGGATACACCTTGAGATAATGTGGGCTAGGTGCTGTGGTGGGTCCCCTGAACCGTTAAAGGGAGAAAATGCAAGATTCTTGAAACCTGGGGGTGCTGGAATATCATCCACCCATGTCAGGTATGGCTTTCCATTAGGTGGGATTACCATCTGTCAAGTATCTAAGGCTTTGAGGCAGGTGATGAGTGATGCCATTGGATAATTTGGGAAAGGATTCTTGTCTTGATGGGGATTCATGACCACCAGTGCGTTGGAGGGTTATTAAACACAATAAACAGGCCCAGTAGCTTGTGAAGCGGCTGGTGGTACAACCTGTGGAGGAGATGGAGAAATCTGGGATGGGTCTTGAGGATTGTCACTCCATTCAAGAGGATTTGGAAACACATACCGCACACTCTTGCCATTAGTTCCAGCCTCAATCCTGTCTAATTGGAAGGATGGTTAGGGTCACCTAGGGGAAGTTTTCCAAGGGGATGTTGTGCATGCCCCTACATCCCTAACTGAGGATCATCGTAGTCTGATCGTCACTCCACTGTGCGTTCAGCAAGGAGCTCTTCAACCACATTCTTCTGTTTGGTGAGTTACTGACGCAACATGGCTTTTTCGGGGTCTTCTTCCACCTTCTGCACTGATCCAGATTGGTCAGAGGGTTTGATGGCTTCGAGGAGTTCCTTACCCTTGTTGGAATTTCGGTTGAGGACTAGTGCCTTGGTGGGCACAGGAAGACCCAATAGATTTATCTACTGACGAGTGACCCTTCCTGATGGATCCAATAGTTGTGGCACTCCCTCCGGGGGTAAGTCCCCATCAAGGAGATCCAACTCATTTTCATCCTCTAATAAGTCATCCATGTTAACCATGACTCTTACTAGAGGCATTTCCTTTATGTCGCTATGAAAATCAGGCTGTCACTGGATGGAACTGAAATGGAGGGCCGCATACTTCCCCCACCCACGAATGTGAACATGGGAAGAAGCATCCTTGATTATCATGTAGATCACTTTAATGTACTGGACACATCATTGTTGGAGGGTCTTATGGTGGCTTGGTGAATCAGGGTGCTAGGACATGGAGAGGATGACCAAATCAACCAAATGACATTGTTGGATGATGTCCTTGAAGTGTGCCTAACTATTGGGGCAGGTCACTTGTCGATGCCGAAGGAAGAAATAAGTCACCCATAGGGTCTGGAGAAAGCATCCAACCTCTTCCTGGGTGAGTGATTCTGGTGCCCTAAAATTTGGCACTACAACTGTCCAGAACATCTCGGGGAAATGGTTTGATGCGAGGATATCCCACAAGCTCCTCAGTCCAGATTCATGGTCTGACCCTTCATTTCCCCACTCATCTACTAAAGGTGGCTAGGGAACCTATTGTGGTACTGATGCCAACTGCAGAGATGGTAGGCTGGCTAGAGGAGAATATAGTGAGAGAGCTGACAAGCCGCCGCATCTTGGGCTATCCTCATAAGAGTGTAGTGACATGGCCACCACATCATGGTAATACGGGCTGACGACTACAGTTTCTGGTGTAGGGACTACGGCTGCTGGCGATGGGTTATACTGCTGCTCATCCACCATTGGTCCCAAAAATAGCTCTCTGTGATCTTTAATCGAGGTATAGAGTTCTTCTGGTGATGATGGTGGTGATTTCATGGCTATAACCTATGGGGTTTCCAAATTTTCATCCTCCTAGATGTATCTACAGAGGGAGGTAAGAATCCGATTGACATCAAATTCTAGAAGTATGAGGTTGATATGCCTTATTCCTACCCCGACCATTGACAAGGAGGATCTAGGAGAGGGCTCCATCACTGAGTCGTATTCTGCCTCAGAATCTGAGAATCAAACCAGTTTAATATCATTCTGAAACTTCTCGTATTTTTTTCTGGCGACGATGACCCGCCCTCATACTGTGACGCCCCAGGTTTTATGAACTGGTTTATGTAAGAAGTGTTATGTCCTTATTAATGTCTCTTGTTTTATTCGTTTTGCTAATAAGGAATTATAAATGAAATAAAACATAGAGAATAAGGTAAACTGACATTTATTAAAACATTACTTTACAACAAGACCCATCTAATTAAAAGTACCCTGCACAAGACCTAACACGGCCACCGCCAGGCTACAAAGAACCACAACACGGGCAATCAGATAGTAGTCATCTTCAGGATCCAACAGTGTGAAAAGTATAACCGCCAGAATCACCGCGCATGCACTCAGCACCAGGGGTATGAGAAGAGCCATCCGCCATGGGTCCGGTGTTTTGAAAATATAAAACAACCTACCCCTTGCTTTTATAATGGACCTCTAAGGGAATATGACCGTTTTTTGGACCGTTGGGTTCTAAGGGGTAAAGTTCATCTTTTTATAAAATTGGTCTTTATAACGCTTTTATAATATTATGGTGTTTCAATTTTCTTTTATACAAAATAATAGAATTATATTTTCGAGTTTAAAATAAAATATTATTATTGCAAATGAATCTATTTTGATCATGATGATATTTATATGATGGAAAACTTGGTATTCTTTAAAAATATGACGAACATCAAGTCTACAGCGGTATCAGTAATAATTGAAAAAAATGTATCTTTTCGGATCTCTAAAACTGTGTGTTTTGAATTAGAGGGAAAACTACGTGTTTTTTTAACATAATTTTATCAATAAACAAGTAAATCATGTTATAAATTGGATTTTAATGATTATAAGATCATAGTGGTTATAAAAGTGTGGTATTAAAATATATATATTTTTTTAGAAAAAATAATAATAATAATAATAGTTATATTAAATAGTATCATTTGTTTACTTCAAAATAAAATGGGATTTTTTTGGATTTGAAAATTAAGGGTTAAAAGTACTTATTATGTTTTATAAAAAATCAAATTATAATGTTATGGTTATATATGTATATATATTAAAAAAATGAAGTAGTATAATGTCTAATTTTAGAATATATTAAACTGTTTAAAAAAAATACACTGTTCCTACCTGGAGAAACTGGGCTGGCCGCGCAATAGCCCCGCGATTTCTCCTTGACCGTCCGATCTCACCATGGCAAATCTCGGTCGTTGTTGTGTTTTAAATGCTCGAAGCATTGCAGCCGTCCGATCTTGTGATGTTGAATCCCAGACATCGTGTTTTTTTTTTCTGCTTCTCCGCGTCATCTCCTACCTCGCGACGGGGACCCTCGAACCAGTACCTGGACTGCCCGAGACGCTACCCTCTCCACTGCTCACGTCGACCCTCACACACCCCACCTACATAGGACACCATAGGCTTGGCCTAACCTCCCTCGGATCGTCTCCCTTTAAGAACTGAGAAACTCTAGTGGAAGCAGGACCTCCGGAGCCAGCCCACGCCACCGCGACACCAGCCTCGTCGTCGCCTTGCCACCGGCCACCAAACCTCCTCCTGGTTCACCGGCCACCCAGCAGGCCTCCCTCCGACGAGCTCCTCTCTTGAGCGGTAAGGGTGTCTTGGTTTTTTTTCGGTTTGAAGTAAAACACTATACATACTCGGTATATATATATGTATATATAAGTATATACATATCCAAATTATTGTTATAACGCACATATTAAACATGCAAACCCCACGGTATAAGAATAACACTCTACTCTAAGGGTGTTTTCAAGTTTTATGGAAACTTATACTATTATACCCACAAAATATACAATATATATATATATATATACGTATATACAACTCATACCCTTCGGTTTCGAACAATTTGCAAGGGGTGCTTCCTTCATGATATAAAAGGGATATCACATTTGAGTTTGTTTTAATAATCCTATTTTTTCTTTACAAACCTAAAACTCAAGTGTATAGTGTTTTTATGGTTTTGAATATATATATATAAATATATACATATGTATATACATAACTCAAACCCAATTATCTTTGGGGTACCGAAGATTATTCAATATCTTATCACTAAGAATTATACTTTTGAAAGGGTATTTCTAAGCTAAATCCTAGCATATATGATTTTATGTAAGCTGCATATATATATATAACTATATATTTATATAAGGTTATGTATTGGAATGGAAATTGGTTTTGATTTTTAGGGAATGAACACTTATCTTTGAATGATATTTTTGATGCGAACTTGGACTTTGGTTTAAGTACATTTATGTTTTAGTTAAAAATATGGTTTTTATATATATTGTATTTATAGTTACATGAACATTTAAACCCTCATGAGGTTTTGAATTTCAAACTAACCAATAGTTAGTGGTATTAAGATTCTAAGTGTACCATGTTCAATTTCTGAGGAAACCTATATATTTGTGTATATATATATATATCCTTATCTATGTATGTGTTTTCACGATTAATATCTGAATACCCTAGTTTCAAGAAATGGTTCTTAATATTTCTAAGCATGTAGGATTTTAGCGCTTGCCTATGCTGTTTTATATTTTTGGGTCTAAGTATACACCAATGAACTTGCTTAATGTCTCCCTCGAACTGACATGTGTGTTTCTTTTTAAGGATATGCTTATGCATGTTTTAAACTTTTTTTGAAAAGGATATGGATTTAAGGGTTATGTTAATATGTTGAAATCCTCTATTATTTTTATACCAAACTCGTTGCAATGATTTTTAGCGGGCAGAGTGTAACATCAAATTCTATGACCAGATTAGAATAATAATTAATGAAAGGTATTATTTTTAAAGTGGTTAATTTCCAAGTGTCGGAATTTTAAAGATTGCAAGTGTTTATTATTTTTATACCAAGCATGTCACAGGAATTATTAGCGGATGGAGATTTGTTGCAAGAACTATGACCTGTGAAGTACAATAGTTAATGCCAAGTAGTTCAATTTCAGGTACTAGTATTTTAGAAACTCATCATTTAATAACCCTTGGGAGCAAGTCTCTCACATTCATCATTTTATGTGCTTAAATAATTGTTCTACACACATAGTATGCTTGCTTAACCATGCCTTCTTTTATTCCATATTTTCATGTTTATCTGTCATATCATGTATTTGTAAACCAGTTATGTAATTGTTACCTTATTAATATTATTCATGCATATGACTCAACATGAAGAGGAACTAAGAACTAATTACCCAAAGTGGTATGGGACACCTTGGGTAATGAATGATTTCAGTAAAGCATGAACGATGTGGCTCACGTGATAATAAAGACAAATTTAAGGGTGCGCCCTGATAGCGCTCCAATGCATTGGGTAATGATGTAACCACTAGAGATTACAATTTTCACGATACCATGGTGAATAACCTTGGTAATTTTCCAATGACACCTTGGGGATGGACCTTGGTGAAACGAAACGATTGTCAATATTAAATGTTGATGCCACATAATTCAAGTTATATAACAAGTTTTTCCAAGATAAAGTTCTTTCACGACTGATGCCTTTAATGTTTGTATAAAGTTCATAATTCCCTAGTTTGAAGTTTGAAACATGCCTAGTGTTATCACTTAATAGAATAGTAACCAGCATATGAACGTTTAGTTGTTTCCTTGTGTGCAACTCTGATTATGCATTACTTTTAACTGTTTAAATTTTATGCTCAAGTAAATCACATGTAGTACTTGTTTATATCAACCATTATCACTCCTTCAAGAATTAACGTATTCGTTTCATGTTTGTCGTGATAACTTTGATTAAAGCGTTGTTATGTTTGTTGTGTTAAAATCTTTCTTAGTGGACGCTCAAACTCTTTTAAAAGAATGTTTTCAAATGTTACTATATTTTAAATTATTTTTAAAACCCCCTTACTGAGTATTTCAATTCTCACCCTATGTTTTGGTTTAAAATTTTCAGGTGTCAGCTTTTGTAAGATGGATGGTTTCAGAAGTTTCCGGTTTCCCAGAACCCGAACCGCACACAATCCTCTGTATGGGACATGATTTGTTTCTAACAAAGTGTATTTTATTTTAAGATAACACATCATGTTCAGAAAGCACCGGCTCCTATAGTTATCTGGGGTCGGGGTCTCTACACTTACCCTGGGATGGCTTTTTAGGACAGGGTAGATTTCTGGAATGTGGAGGTCATTCGGACGAACTAGTGCTTGGGCAGCGAGGACTTCCTCCTGAGTGAGTTGGGGTGCGAGGAGAACCTGAAAAAATATCAAAGGGAACATGGAGAGGACTATCGTGCCCACCAGCTGACCAATGGAGGGAATCTCAGCAAGAAACGCTGGAGCGGGTAGGACCTCTATAAGAGCTGATATGAGCATGGGTATGACCTCTATGCTTTCTTACCATGGTAGCATCAGTGCAAGGAGGGTCCTCGTACAGGTCAAGCTAAACACAGGTAAGACCTCTGTGCTGGGTGCTTGTGAAGAAAAGATGACCTTCACTCCTCTAATTGCTGAGGCGAGGAGGACCGTTGCCAGTTTCTGTAGGGACATGGGGAAGCCCTCATACTGAAGATTGACCTGATGCATAGCATCTCCATATTGGCAATACTTGGTAGGAGGACTGAACCCATACCTAGTGTAAGGAGTGTAAGAGAGGCTTCCGTACTGAGTGGAACTACCATGGGGAGGACCCTCTTTTGGATTGAAGGTTGTATGGGGCGGACCTCCATGAAAAACATGAAAGCATAGAGGACCCACATTCTCTATGGTGGCGGTATGGGGAGGACCTCCATATAGGGTGTCACTTCTTCGGGTCAGTTCGCGGCGGGTGCTCCCTGTTGGAGACCGAGAGAGTCGGCCCAGCTTTCCTGTGGGGCAGTTGGGGCCTCAATCCAGACCAAGTATATAAGTGACCCTACTTAGTGTGCATAGAAGGATGATGATACATATCGGCGGTGGCCCGAGCCATAACAGTTGATAACGTCGACACCCCTTAGTGGGCTTCCTCTTCATCCTGCACCTGACGCTGGCGTATGGTTAGTCGGACCAGGTCCGATGGTACAGGTACATAGCTTACCTGCTCTTCAGCCCATGTGATTGGGTAGTGGAGTTGGTGCGGCCTAGTGGTCTTCCTCCTTTGGGGGCCATAGAATGGGATCCCGACCGGGATGGCCCAGACATCCCCTACCTCGTCAGTGTATGGGAGAGTGTTGTCGAGACATTTCGGGGAGAGTCTCTAGAAACGATTGTACATTGGGGTGGGGAGTAGTGGCTCCCTGCATGACCCTTGGGGGAATTAGTGGCAATGAGGCACAGACTCCTCTAAATCCTAGTGGGCCATATCCTGAGTTGGGATAACCCCCTCTTCCTCATGTCATCATACGTGCTCTCTTATCACCCTTCATTGTACGAATTCCTAAGGAGAGATGGGGTGTGGGCACCCAACAGCTGGGGGTGTGGAAGTTGTCATAGAAGGGGTTGAGCCACACAGGATTGCTGCATTGTCATTTCCCCTGCCCCTACGTTGGTGGGCGGGTGGTGATCAGATTCTTGGTGCAGTAGCTTGGTTTTTTGAAAGCAGGAATATTAAGCCATTAATGTTGAAACAAATAGATCAACGTCTAATTCCCCAACATCAATCTGCCTCCCATGGATGTTAAGAAGGATCCACGCTATGAACATTACATACCATGATGTTCAATGTTTTGACTACCCCATCTTCTGGTGAGTTTCACGCCAGGCCCACTATTTTCTTGGAGGGACCCGACACTAGATAACTGGATCCAGTGACACACTAATCCACTGATGTCTCAAATGCTACTAATCTCCACATTTAAGATAAGATATTCATGTCAGGTTCACCATTTCTATTTTCAACACTTTCACCAGGGTGCGTGCATCTGTCAGTAGAGTACGCACAACTGTTGCCTTGAATTCCTTCTTTCTAAAGGCGGGCAACATCTGTCTCTTATTTAGGGACGTTTTCTCCTTGATCGAAATGGGATGTTGGGATATTGGTCCCTCCTTCCATGGATTCCTCCTCCGAACTCATCACCTAGTCCAGGTCTCCCTTATAGACTAAAATGTTGTTCATGAAACTCATCTCAGTGCCATGTCTTCATGGGTGCTGGTTAATTGCACTGCTTCTGTCGAGACATTCCAAGGGGTCCTATCAGGGAAGCAACCTTCAGCCGGGGGAGTAGTCACGTTGGACATCACTGGTGTGTCTGGAAATTGGAACACTAGTGTGTGTGGGTTTCTTCTCTTTATTATAGGGTTTCTCGAGGGTGTGGAAAACCGAGGCATCGCACATAAAATACAGGGAATTATATGCCATATGCATGTATATGATGTTTTCCTCAGCTTCCCATGTCTATCACATGGTATGTTGTGAGTTTAACATATATCAGAGGAAGATCAGATTGATCAGAATAGTAAATATAGTTGATTAGGTATGTGAAACCCCTATAGGGAACACTAATGTCCAGGACAACATGTGGTTAGTTACCCAGTTACTTCTAGGATAAGTGAGGAGATGAATTGGCATGATCTCATCGGGATGTGGCGGCCTGGGTAAGAATCAAGATGGATAATGGATGGTTGAGTGAAGTGGATGGACAATTGGATGGAGTCAACTTGAGGGAGATTGTGATGTTGGGATTGATCCTCGAAGAGACCTTCTACATATCCTCGTGAAAGGGAATCAAAGTCCAAGTAGTTCAACAAGGGTGGGGGGGTATAGAATCAAGGTGTGTGCAGAGGACATCAACCCAAGGATATACTGGGGCTTATGTGTGGTTAGATTCCCGAGGTTGGTCATACGCCACTGGGATGGACTAGCGATATGGGTCACAATAGAAGGGACAGTAGTGGATTACCACTAGGTTTTGGTTGAAAACAGCTTACTGCTGAATGGGGTTCACAATGGCTTACCGCTGGTTGGAGGCACAACAACCTACAATTGGATGGGGGAAGAATATTTTACCACTGGATGGAGGCACAACAGCTTACCGCTGGATGGGGGCACAATGACTTACTGCTGGATAGGGTCACAATGGCTTACCGCTGGATGGGGGCACAACAACTTACCACTTGATAGGGGTACAAAGGCTTACCACTGGATGGAGGCACATTGACTTACCGCTTGATGGGGTTGAAACTCATGGAGGCTTCCTACGTACCCTATCTTGGAGACAAGGATCAAATACCACGTAGTTCAAATAGGTAAAATTTAACATCTGGCATGAAAAATGTGGTCCAATGTGAAGGGGGTCATAACCAATGGTTGTTGGGATTAATCCTCAAGGATGCCTCCTACGTACCTTACCTTGGAAAGGATCCAAGGCCACATTATTTAGGATGGTTTTTGGTGAACCGACATGAAGATGGTCGGAACCAATGGTTGTTGGGATTGAACCTCAGGGAGGCTTTCTACGTACCTTAACTTCGCAAGGATAAAAATACACATAGATTAGGATGGTTTTTGGTGAACCAACGTGAAGATGATCGGGACCAGTGGTTATTGGGATTGATCCTCAAGAAGGTTTCCTACATACCATACCATGGCAAGGATCAAATCCCATATAGTTAAAAAATGGGTGTTTGGGTCTTACACTCTTGGCTGCCCAAAGAGGATGTCATGGTCGATGCTTACTCTAAACCCACGCGAGTCATGCTCGGTGTGAGAAACAAGAGGCAACAATGTCCTGACAATCACGTCATTGAAGGTGTGTCCATGTAATGTGGAATTGGGGAGGGGGGATTACACGTGGTTAGCGGCCTAATGAAGAAACTGGGGCTTATGCATGGTTAGTGGCCCAAATACGAAATTGGGTCATACGCTTGGTTAGAGGACCAAGGGGAAAACGGGGCTTACGCATGGTTAGCAGTCTAAAGAGGAAGTAGTGGATTACGCGTGGTTAGTGGCCCGAGGAAAAAATGGGGCTTACATGTGGTTAGTGGCCTAAAGATAAAATGGGTATTGCAGGTGGTTAGAGACCCAATGAGAAAATGGGGCTTACGCGTTGTTAGAGGCCCAGTGGAGAAAACAAGGATTACTCATGGTTAGCTTCCCAAAGAGGAAACAGGGGCTTACGCATGGTTAGCAGACCAAGGAGAAAATGGGGCTTACGCATGGTTAGAATCCCAGTAGAGACAAAGCCCAAAGGGAGAGGGATACAGCACTGAAGGAAGGAGGGATCTGGTTCCCATCCCCCCCTCTCTGGTCCTTGGCACTGAGGAAGAGAGGAGCAGAGATGCTACCTCTTACAAGAAAAGATAGGGGCTTACACCGAGGTGGTTTCCCTTTCCCTGCGAACAGACACCGCTCCAATAAAGAGGATATCATTCCATGTTAAGAATGCATTCTCTCCTATGGAGAATAGTGGGCATGAAGAATGTACAAGGTGGGGAACCCCACATACGGCCCACGGGTCGAGGTCACTATTTAACGTCACGTGCTGAGGATGATGGCGCTTGGAAGTTTAACATTCAGTAGCTTGTACTAGGGGGTTTAGTTCTCACACCTTAGGACATAGATAACTAATACCTCCTACCCCATGGGGAAGGGAAGGAATCAGTAATTCCATGGTAAAGGGGTGTTATGGAGTGATCCATTGAGGGGTCCACATTATCGTGGCTATGCGAAGAAGAAATATCTGTTAGCGTGCCTAGGCGAAGAAGCATGCGGCGAAGCAACGCAATAGGAAGAATCACCCAAAGGACATTATTCCGTGAAAACCTAGTAGATCACATGATAAAAGGAGTTGCAGAGAAAAGTGTTTAATAGGTAGAATCCTTGTGAAAATCTAATGCTCTATGAAGTGGAGGGGCTTCGCGAAGGGGTGTGCTTCGTGAAGTAAAGTTTCATATCATAGGCGTATGGTATAGGTGCATATGGAAAGTTCTTCATGAAGTGTAAAGACCCCCATGGAGTTGTACTTCACAAAAAAAGGGTGCCTTTTGAATCATAGCATTGGGAAGCAATGTGATTTTCGAAGCACAGTGACCCTACCTTAGCATGTGGGTCACTTGTACATGGAGGGTGCTTTGCAAAGAAAAAGTGTTCCGTGAAGACCTGAGTCCCCATAGGGATCCTCTTCATTCACGAAGGCCCGTGGGCTCTGCAAATGGAATACCTCCTTGAAGAGGGGACAAATTCATGAAAAGGGGAGGCACTAAACGATGAAAAAGTACCTTGAAGAGCTCATGGTTCGCAGAGCAGAGATTGATTCACGATTTGAGAGCTAAGAAGGTGAAAGGTCATAGTATCTGTCCTTTGGGCTCGAGGGGAGCCCGATATTTATAGGCAAGAGGCACCGAGAAGCATAACTTGCTCGGTGCAAATCCACGTGGAATTTTTTCGTCACTGCAGAGCCTCTCACCTCCTTGCTCTCTGGAGATTTCGAAAACATCAAAGGTGTTTCACAGATCCACCCGCCTCCTTACTCCATGGTAGGTTCACAAATGTCAAATGGGTTCATAGAGCCTCCCGCCTCCTGGATCCATGGCGGGTTCAAAAAAAGACAAATGGTTTTGTGGAGCCTCCCACCACCTTGCTCCATGGTGGGTTCGCAGAGGGGAAGCTTGGTGCCGACCGCAGCGTTGCGAGGCTCCGCGATTAAGCTCCACGAGAAATCCCCTAAGGCTTTCCATTTGTTCTTGTTTGTCGCAAATTTTGGCACCAACAATGATTTTAAAATAAGGATTTTAAAATTTTTATTTGGTATTGATGTTTAGAAAATGGGTTTCAATAAATTATATGTTTCATTGAAATGTTTTGTTGGAAAAATGGTTCCCAATAAAATGTTGGTTGTATTAAATTGGTTTGTGGTTATGGTTTTCAATAAAATTATGGTTTATTGAATTGATTTAATTGTGTGGTAATGGATGTATTAGAATGTGATATGTCTTAAAATCAAAATATTGTTTGGAATGGATGGATATTGTTTTTTAAGTACCACAATGAATGTGTACTTAATATGGACATGAAGTTACACTATAATGCTAACATCAAGCTTGAGTGTGGGTGTGTATTTTTTTGGGTAGATATGTGATATGGAATGAATAATTTCAAATTAAATTAATGAAATGTTTAGAATAATATATTTGGATTCATTCCTTATAAATTGGTTTATTTGAGAAAAACATGTATTTATATGAAATTGTTTGGCTTTGTCATAAACTGTTGAACTATTTTGCAATTTATTTATATAAATTATTTTATATAATTGTAGTAACTCGGCCTATCCTAGTGGAGTGAGTAGGGAAGCTTTTTAGAGAAAACATACTGTGTTTCTTTAATCAACCCTTCTTTGGAACATAAGTGTTTTTGCTAATATTATCTATCGAGGCACATCAAAAGGAAATGTATCACATTTTATAGTGGTGTTTAGTGATACATGGGCTATTAGTGGAGTTATGTCATGGGGATTGTTAAATATTTAGAGTTATGTGGTTTTCATTGAGTTTTTGGGTTTTCTAGTCTTTTGTGGTGGACTTGCTTATTTTGTAGTTTTTTGATGTGGTACTATTTGTAGTTGGATTTGATAAAATAGAATGTTTCCTTTTATTTTATTATTATCACACATCATATAGTGGTTTCTTTGGTTATGTAGTTTTTTATAGAATTTTATTCTCAAAGGTAAAATCGTCCACCACTAGTTAATGGAGCCCTTGGCATTTATTTCTATATTTTGGCATTTTGGGGGTGTCTCTAAAAGCTATGTAACATCCTTCCACCTTCTCAAGACCACGAGGATGTGCAAGATGTTTAAAGTGGTATCATCCTTGGTCCTTCCAAATATATTTTTGAAATAAGTTTTATCATCATGTTAGGTCCATGATTGACAATTAGTCTTCGGTTATCTCAGTATTGGATTAGAAATTCATTCAAGTCTATCATGTGTGTCTATTTGGTAGAAAGGAGTAATATCATTAGAACATGAAATTTGGAGCATAAAAACATGTAGCTAATAATTTGATGTTGAACATTAAGATACCGGGAAGTTGAGTATATATGTTTTTTACAGACACTTATTGCATTCGAAATCTCATTATCATGTGTTTAGCCGATTAAAAGCATGAAATGAATCATATAAGTGAATTTCCATGAGGAGTGAATATTTAATTTTTATTAATGATATACTATTTGGTGCAATAATTGATTTTTCAAAAATGATTTTTTTAAAATGAAATATTTTTAATAGAGTATGGTTGTGGTATTTTGAAATTGGTAGATTTTTAAATTAGTGTTGAATTTTATAAAAGTTCATGGAGATGTTGATTGTTGATTTTGGAAGGAATTGATTTGACAGTTTGATGTGGTATAATTTGAAATGATAAGACACAAATTAATAGAGAGAGATATATGGTTTTTTTGTTTTTGTAGAAAATGGAACTCGGTAGGCGCCATAGGAAAAAATATAAATAGTTTAGAATATGGTTTCACTTAAGCTGCAGGTGAACCGACATGTAGTTTAGTATATAGTTTATGTTTATCATTCCATGTATACTAAGAACCATAGGGATGAAACAAGGAATGTGGATCACTCCTTTGATTTATAGAAGTAGAACCCACCCATCTTTTGGGGTGATTCAGAACTACAAGATGATGAGGTGTGGTTGAATAGGATAAATTAAATGTTTGATTTTATTGGAAAATCAGCAGATTTGATTGTTATCCTGGTGAAAAATAATCTTGATGATCTTGAATAACAGTGGTGAGATTTAGCATTTCAGGATAAATTGGAACAATTACTTTCATTGGATAATTTTGAAGAATTTCTAAACAATCAATTCTATCCTCACCTGTTTAGAATTAAAAGAAACATCTTCATCTTTAATTAAGAAAATATTTTTTTCATGGAGTACATGGCTAAATTCATGAATTTATTGTGATTTTCATCTAAGGTTTATGATTTTTCATACTTGTAGTCACACATCATTGAATCGTGATGGAGGTAGAAGATTCACATGATGATTGTCATGATCTATATTATGGATTATAAAAAAATGGTAAACTGTCCGACATCGGTTGAATGGGACATCTCAATAGATAAGAGGGGAAGTAGTATGTTTATCCCTATAAGAAATGTTTGGAACTCTAATTCTAGGAGGGAGTGGGAAAGGGACGCATATTTCTTATGTGGGAGCATGACTGATAATCAGACAGCTGGATTGGTAAATTTTCCACTAAGGCCCAAGAGAAATCCATGATGTTTCCAATGTCGCTCTCTTATTAACATGAAGATAGAATTCATCATACCACCAAGAGAATTCCATAACTGAAATTAGATGGGGAATATTCAGTGTTATTGTTACATTACTCTGAGGTTGAGTTTTCAAGAAACTTCTCAAGTTTTATAGTCGTCGTATGCTTCTATGAGGTGAGGGAAGTAGAATAAATTTCATCAGTAGGACAATGCAATCCAGGGTGATTCCATGAATACAAAGACTACATAAGAAGTGAAATATAAACAATTACAATAAATGGAAATGTTTATGGAGAAAGAAATTATGTCTAATTTAGTAGGGGCCTGTGGATGATCTGTATAGAACATCAACAACGAGAGGATTGATTATTTTGAATTATTCCTTTATGAATGCTATATTTGATATGGGTAAATATCATTACATTATTTCTTATTTTGTTGTTTATTTATACGTTTTAAAAGTTAGGATGATGCCTTCTATGTTAAAACATAAAACTCCTCTTAGTCCAAAATAATGTCAAGCCTTTTTGTGTAGAGAATTTTTTATAATGGTTTTTGGATCCGAGACGATATGAGAGATTTATTTTCTTGAGATTCACATCTATGATATAATCCTAGGAATGTATTGGTTAACAATGTTCAATGATCACCTCAATTTTTAGACCAAAAAGGTATGTTTTATAACTGAAGATGGAATTGAGCATCTCTTTCATGGAGTCCATAATGTAATATCTATAACAACAAGACTGTTAGAACCATCATTCTGAATGAACTCATACTAGTTGGAAGCATTTACTTTATAATTGATTTAAGTGATCAAGAATAGATTTTTTCTAATAGTTTTGGATGTGTTTTTGGATTCCATTATTGAGAATTTCTCTATGTAAAAACTTTGGATTTTACAATTTATGTTCTCCCAAGTAATAGTATTATTTCCCTTCCGTCTTATCAGATATAACGAACACAATGAAGTGAATTATATCTGCCCTGGGAGGATCTAGAAATAAAATGTTTCATTCGAAAAAGAAGGTCATCATAGGAAGAACATCTATTGTGTGTAAAAAATAAATATCTAACTATATAACTATGTTTATATTATTGTAATCTGAAACATGTTTTGATACAGAATAGGTATCCACTACCACACATTGATTATTCGTTTGATCAATCAAGGTGGGATCAATGGTTCTCCAAACTAGACCTGTAATATGGATATCACCGATTGCGGGTTCAGAATGAGGATATTGGAAAAATACATTTCATGAGTAGATATATCCATTATTAATATGCAGAAATGGATTTGGGTATTATAAATTCACCAATGGTGTTTATCACATTAATGACGCAAATATTTCAAAGATATCATGATTATTTTTTGACGGTGTCTATGGATGAAATATTTCTGTGTTCAAGGGTATGAGATGAGCAAGATCTACACTCAGTGAAAGTGTTGGGAGTCATGAGGGATCATAATTTGTATGAAAAACTATAAAAATGTGTTTTTGGGATACAAGAGGTCTGTTTTCGGGGCCATGTAAGGTCTGAAAAAGTTGCATCTATGGACCCATAATGTATAGAATCTATTTTCTCTTTGAAATCACCAAAGAACATCTTTAATATATGGAGTTTCCTTGGTGTATATTTTTATTACATATGATTTGTCAATGGTTTTTCATGACTATATTTTCCTAAGAAATCATTTACAAAGAAGAATTTTTGATTCAACTAGATGATGAATACAAGTAGAATTCTCAAGATCATAATGTTCTCCCTACATTCGTACCGATCTTGATTTTTCTTGAATCAGGACAAGAGTATGTGGTGAATTTTGTTTCTTTAGTGTCTGGTTTGGGATGTTTTCTCACGCATAGAGACCATGTTGTTTCTTATGGCTCAAGGTAGTTAAGATTTCATGAGAATAACTTCCTAACATGTGATTTTAAGTTAGCTACCATAGTACGTGCATTGAATAATTGGAACCAATAACTAATTGATGAGAACTAAACTATGTCTATGAATCATAAGAGATTTTTTCATGTTTCCATAAAAAGGTATTTGCAACTAAGACAAATAATATTTATGGGTTATCTCTAAATGTTTCACTTTAACATTATGTATACATCAAGAAAAGGAAATTAATTGGCTAATGAATTAAGTATAAAGTCATATTCTAATTTGGAAAAAGATGTTTTACATGAGTAGAAGTTGATGTCGGTTCTAGATGATATGCACATAAAATGTAATGATCAAGGTGAAGTTGTAGCATTCATTCTAGTTTCATTAATTCATTATTTTGTTGAAATATTTAAAGAGGAACATTTATCTGATTAAGAATGTTTTTCTATGAGGTCATGACTCAATGGTGGAGAGACCATTGAGGGATGAATACTGGATGGGAGTTTAGTGTTGTGGTTCAAAAATTAGATGGTCGTACTTATGGGTTGTCAAAAACAACATCTTTACCCATACCACCATTCAAGATGGGATATTCAACATAGAATATATAATATGTATAATGAATTGAAAACACAGTTTTGGTGGTTAAGAATGAAGAGGATGGTAGCTGTGTTTGTTTCGAGTTTCCTAACATGTCCAACAAGTTAATGCATAGAATCACTGACCATCTCATAAGTTGTAGTCCTTACCTATCCCTGTTTGAAAATGGGAATAGATAACTATTGATATTTTAACAGGTCTCACATGAATGGTTTAGAAATAAGTTCCATATGGGTGATAGTGGATCTGATCACAATGGATGATCATTTCATCCATATTCATGAATTTCATATCGTGGATAAATTGTTCAAATATTGATAAATGAGATGTGGTAAATACGTATAGAGTACTAATTTCAATTTTTAGACAAATATTTGAGGTTTATGAATTATCTTATTAAATCCTTACAAAAAATACCTTTGGACTCAACTCACTATGAGTACAGTGTATCATCTTTGGATGAGAGACCAATCTAAACGGAAAATACAAATGTTAGAAGGCATGTTGTGGGCTTGTGTAAAGACTTTTTGTGGATCATGGGAGGATCATGTGTCTTTGGTGGAGTTCTCAAATAAAAATAGTTATCAATCCTCGATAAATATAGATAATTTTGAGGAATTTTATTTGTGTCACTATTGTTCTCCACATTTTTAGGAGGAATAGGTGAGATTTCAATGGTTGTACCGAGCCATGTACCTGAAAATGTGGAGATGATTCAGTGGATTAGGAGATGGATGGAGATGGAATAATGTAGTCATAAATAATATCTAGATTTTTAGTGATGACTGTTTTCATTCGAGGTGAGAGTTCACGTGTTCTTGAGGATCTCTCCAAGGTTTCAAAATCGTCATTTTGGGAAGAAGGGAATGTTATATCCTCGAAACATTGTCCCTTTTAAGATACTGGAATGGGTTTGTGAGATGTCATATTAGTTTTCATTTCCACAATGCCTCAGTACTATGTATAATGTGTTCCATGTATCTCATTTGAAAAATAATCAGCATGTTATGGACAATGTGATCTAATGGGATCATGTTAAACTAGAGACAAATTCTTCATTGGGGAACACACTAGTGTGGATTGTGGATAAGAATGAGAAGGTCTTGTGTGGGAAAAGTATCGATCTAGTGCAGGTTTTCTGGAAACATTGTATGATTCAAAAATAGAAAAGGGAATTGGAGAATGAAATTAAAGAAGAATGACCAAATCTCATTGATGGCAATGATGGGTTTCTACAATCCAATAATGGAAAAACCAATTTTGGGGAGAATTTATAACCACAAATCTCAATTAATTACCCCTTAATTTATGTGTTTTAAGTATATAATGTTTTATTGTGATTTTTGGGAGGGGTTGGAAACCTTTTGGCATGTTTTGGGGATTTTTTAAAGGTGCACTATTAGTGGAAACTATGCATAGTGAGACAATGATAAAGAGGATAGTGCACAATTATGATAAACATGTGGATGCCTAGGAGAAAATAGACATTATAGAAAAGTGGGTTTTTTATATTTTGCACACAGTCTGTGTAACTTCATGGGAAAACCTTTCCAAGTGTTCCTTGAGGCATAGACAAGCGTACAATTTACGCACGGTTTTTCAAACTGTATGACTAGCTATGCAGGGATCAAATAACATGATCCATAAAAGTGTATCTAGGTCTCTACCAATTATTAACCCATATATTTTACCCACATATACCCTATCTCAAAATTTCTCCCTCCTTAAGTCTATGTATCCGTCTTCTATTAATTAAAAATATATCCAATGGTGTGGCTTGGTGTATTGATGTCTGGATATCACGATACATCATCTTTTATGATAGCTTTGCTTAGTTTTACATAGATCTACATCTCCATATCTATTTTTTTATTATATCTACCTTAAATGTCGATATATATAATTGTTTTTATGTAAAATATTATTATACTTAAACTTTTTTTTTGATAGATAACGAGATCTAATGTGCGGTTTTGGATATTCAAGCCATTTTTTGTAATTTAAGTGTTGTTCTTCATTTAATCCATAAATCCCAAAGTTTTTTTCTTTACTCTCAAATAATATATTTAGAATATGAATTAATGATTTCAAATTTGTTTTTTTGGTGTGAAATTAATGGTTAAATTGTAGTGAAATGAGTATTGGAAGCCTTATTTGGAAACAGTTTGTGGTGTTGTGAAAAATTGGGTGTGTTAGACAAAGGTGAATTAGGTAACATGCATTTAAAATGATTAATTTTAAAATGGTGATTTAGTTTTAATGAATTAAAAATGGTTTTCAATAAATGATGAGTTTTATTGATATGGTTTGGTGGAAAACTGGTTTTCAAAAAAGGTTAGATTTATCGAATTGCGTTATTGGTATGGTTTTTAGTTAATGTGTTGTTTATTAAATTGATTGAATTGTGTGGAAATGGTTTTATTAGAATGGGATATGTATTAAATGGTTTGGAATATGTGGTACAAATTGATATTGTTTGTGAAGTACCACCACTAAAGGGTATATTTTATAGAGGTGAAGTTCCACCATAATGGTAACCCTAAGATTGTGTGTGGATCTGTGTGGTTGTGTGTTCCTCTCTGATATGGAATGGGTAATTTCCAATTAAATTAATGAAACAATTATAATTAAATGTTTGGTTTCTTTCTTTGGAAATTGTTTTATTTTAGAAAACTACATTTGTAAAATATTATTTTCATTTGTGATAATTTTTTATTCATTCTCCAATTATTTTATATAAATTTTCTAACTTGTTCAATACTAGTGGCCTGAGTAGGGAATTCACTTAGTAAAAACCTATTGAGTTTCATTACAAATGCCTAATAAGGAAAAATGGTGCTTTGTAGTTATTTTCCATCAGGAAAATAGACAAAAGGTAAAGTATCCCACTTCTATAATGGAGCTCAGTTATACTTGGGTTGATTGTGGAGTTATAGGATGAAACATGATGGACCATTGGAGTTATGTGGATTTCGTTGAGTTTCGTTGAATTTTTAGACATCTTTTGAGAACATGGATGTTTTATAGTCTTCTAATGTGGTACTATTTGTATTTGGTTTTGATATAAATTGAATGTTTGAGTTACCATTCATTATTATCACACATTATATAGTGATTTATTTGGTCATGGAATGTTTGTATTTTTTTTATTCACATAGGTAAAATCATTCGCCACTAGTTTATGAATACTTTATAATTTATTTCCTTCCATTATAATTTTGGGGATATCACTTAAGGAAAATAAACATCCATTATCGTTATCAATCCAATGAGGAGGGGCGAGATTTTGCAATATTATTATTTATTCATTAAGAAAATAATATCCCAAAGATCATTTCAGAATTGTGATTAAGTCCATAAGGAATGAAAATATTTATAAAATTTTTACAGTGTCAGAATTTTGGATTCATAAAAATACATTCCTGTGTCAGATAATCACAAATGTGTGTATTTTAGGAGACTATTAAAAGAAATATGTTATTGAACATGGTACTAGAACAACCAATATTACTAAGATCTATATTTTTCATGGATTGAGTGTATATTATAATTTCATTTTGGATATTATTTCAAGGATATTGAATCAACCTAAATGGTGAACTTCAAATGGATCCATGATCATTTGGACAGATGAATGTAAGAATGTTTAATTGAAATGAAGATTATGCTAGTTAGTACTCCTATTTGTATAGTATCCTATAGTGCCTAAGGTTTTTAATCAATAGTGATATAGTAAAAGAATGAACTGGGATGTATAATCATGAAAATTGTTATTTTTACCTCTTATGAAACATAAAAATTCATGGTTGATGAGAAACATTACCCAACTCATAATTTGGAGTTAGTCCCGATAATTTGTGAATTAAAGACACATATGAATTATATATATAGAGATATGGGTGAAATATAAATTGATCACAAATTATTAAATTATATTTTCATTAAAAAAGATATGAACATGTCCCAAAGAATATGATTATAACTGATTAATGATCATTTTTGTTCAATAAATTACTTACCTATGAAAGAGGGAAAGAAGTCACATTCATTGAGTCAAAATGATCATTCTAGATTATCTAAAACTAGGATTAAAAATTATCAAATATTTTTTTAAATGAAAAATAAAGATCATACAAACATAAAGGAAGGGGATACATATCAACTTTCACATTTGGGTGTTCAACCATCTATCCATTCGACGATTAAAATGGAACAAAATGAAAATGTAGAGAAGAAAAAGGAGGTAAATTTTATTGAGCTCAATATTTATTTTGATGGAGTGATAAAGTTTATGAACCTTGTATGTGTAACCATAGTACAATATATTACACATTATATATATGATTATTTTCATTGTTTTCATTCTCTATTCATATTATATGTATGATGATGTATATAGATTTGAAAGTGTATTTATGGTGGGACAACATTAATAGAGATATTACAGAGTTTGTATCTCAGTTCTTGGTATGTTCGAAATTTCAAGCTAAGAGATAAAATTCTAAATGGGGTTTATAACCATTACCCATTAATAACTGTAAATCGGAAACATTGATGATGGATTTTATCATAGTACTCACAAAAAAACTAAATGAAATAAATGAAATTTTGGTAAATATTCAACCCCCTTTCAAATTCATCCCAAATTATTTCAATTAGATAAGTATTACCTCTTGATAAACTAATACAGTTGTAAATTAAAGGGGTTTTAATATTTCATGGTGTAAAATTATCAATTATATCTAATATGAATCTAATGTTTACATTCCTGTTTTACTGATGTATTTAGTAGGCTCCCAATATTGAGTAATGCTTCAACACATTCTATCTTCCTTAGAAAGAAAAACAGTTATAGAGGATCATTCAAACACTATAAGACATGTTGGGAGACATTATTATATATTTCAATGGAGATGGGATGTACATATTTCATTGGTGGATTTTCACGCTATAATAGATTTCACTATGGCATTCAGATGGATCCGAATGATGAAATATATGGTAGAAAGTGTATACCACCAACATGATGGAATGAATTTTGATAATTAAAGCTATTGGAAGACAAGCTAGCTGAGTAAATGGTTTATAATGTTATACCCATTCATTATCACATCATATCATCACAATTCTCATAAAAATAGTAATTTTGACAATCATATGAAAGTTATAGAGTTTGAATTTGGTGAAAATGTATTCCTATGAATATCTCTTAGGAAGAGGGATCTATGATTTTAAAAAAATTAATTCATAGACCTTGGTAAAGTGGTCATTTAGAAATTCATGATTATATCAATATGGTATATTATCAAATGGTTATTCTATTAAATATATCACATGTTTATTATTTATCCTATTTATCTATATTGAGGAAGTACATACCTAATCATTCAAAGTGATTGAACTCTAAGGTCATAACACTTGAGAAATATCATTGTTATGAAGAATTGCATGTATAGATTTTATATCATATACAGAAATGTGTATGGAAAGAGAAAAAATAATGTTGGAAATGTTTTGTGTTGTAATCACTAATATGAGGAAGATACAAGGGAACTTGAGGATGTGAAGAGGCAAAGGTATCCTCATATTTTTATATCAAAGTGATGAATTTTAACACCCCAACACCTCTAGGCTAGAGCCGGTGCATTAATTGTGATATTGGAATGGTTAGAAGGAATGAAAATACCAAAGGAACGATTATTTTAGTAGTCTGGAAGAAACTAGATACATAAATGTAACACAAATTACATTGAAAAAGGTTACAAGATACAATACATAACAAAAGTAAAAACTGCAACCACACGAACTCAATAAAAGAACTTCTCTTTATAACCTGTTTAAGGTAAACAAAGAAAGGGGTGAGTTCAAATTATTAGTAAGGGTAACAAATAGTGGAATCATGAGTACAATAATAATTTAATCACAATAAATCTGGCATAATCAATATGGCATAGTGAATAAATAAATAACTAATTCCATTAATAAACTGAGAATGAAACTGCATCCATAGATTTTATCATTGTAAAAATATCATGGATAATAATAATGACTGATAATGAATAAAGATAATGATTATTAATTGGACATCATGTATCTGGCACATGAAACCATAATACCTTTAAAACAGTTTACTTCTGTGGGTAGAAACCCATATGATTTTTGGAAACAAACATGAAGAGTTTGTTGCCAACTGATTTGTCTCATGAGACCTACTGATGAATCGAGGGCCTATAGAAGGCCACACCCACCACTACATGTCCAAATAATTATTTATAAATTGATTCAATACAAGTTAATTATGCCTTTTCAATATCCGTATAGAGTAGAGTATACAGATTCATCAATATTTCCTTAACTAAAATAACTTTCCAAATAAACACCGTATGTAAAATGGTATACGGTTTAGACAAAAAAAATATCCATGATATGGGATTATTTATATTTAATATAAATATAATTTCAAATGAAAATTTATCTCAAATGGGCATTAGGTACACCATATAATGTTTATTAGGTTCACTATAAAAGCTTGTCACAACCAAATAGAAGTTGAGACAAATTCTCTTACCACAATGTAATCAGTCGGATCATATGACCAGAATGCAATGAACATCAAATGAATCATTAAGTAACATTTATATAAATATAATCATGTTATTTTAAATCAAATGTAAGTAAAGATATACCACATATATGAAATAAGTGGTGAACAATGAAAATATCATTGAAATGAAAATGAGATGAGAAACCGCTTAAAAACATCTCGGCATGGTAATGAGTGTAATTGAGAGGGCTTAATGAGAGGTAAAGGGGTATTCCATTATTTATATGTCACAGGGGAAGTATGGGTGAGGTGAGAAAACATTCCCCATCATTAGGAATTGAAAATAAAAGAGCACAACATAGGGGAGTTTCTTGAACAAAAGTGAGAGAGATAATCCCTTACAAAGAACGTATCCTTAGATTGAAGACAAATCAAAGAAATATTTACGTGTGACAAATAAAACTCCACAAAATATAAAATTATATAGTATAAAACAACAATAGGTCATACACACAAATTCTTGGAACAATGTAACCTATGAAATAGATGTTTAACTCATAGAATGAAAATTGAGTTAAGCAATCCCTTACAAAGAACATATCGTTAGATTGAGGAAAAATCAATGAAATATTTATGTATGACAAATAAAAATCCAACAAAATATAAGTGGATATATACTATAAAACAATAATAGGACATTCACAAAAATTCTTGGAACAATTTAACCAATGAAATAGATGTTTAGGTCAAAGAAGGAAAATTGAGTTAAGAAATCCCTTACCTTATGCTTGAAGGTGTTATTGAATTTTTATTTAAGACCTGAATAAAGAAACTAGGATTATTAATTCATAAGTCCAAAACCACTTCTATATGTAAATTATTTATTACAACCCTTTTTAGTTCATTCAAGGCCTTTTTGTTTAGTTATAATGTTCAATTTCATTGTTCGGGCTCGTTTGTTTACTTGGTTTTAAATGACCGGTTCACTTATATTCAAGTTCATATAAATATATAAGATGGATGTGGTTGTCCAGAAATGAAGTTATATTCTATTAGTGAAATTTCAGAAGATTACATGTTTTTAAATTAAATTTGGTTACATATAGTGAAGTTGAATTATTATATATATAACCGTGGTGAGAACTGTTTTGGCTAAACGGCGGGTTTGATTACAATGAACATGTTTTCCTTTATAACTTAATACCATTTGTACAAAAAGATTACAGAACAAAATATAGGATATATTAAATATATAATAATCTGTTTCAACCATAACACAAATGGTTTCATGACCAGATTTAAAGATTATAATAGAAATTGAAAACTGATTGTCCTTGAATGTACTAATTTAGCACATCTCAAATGGTGCATTGATTTCTTTCAAATAAACGGTGGGGAAAGGATAGAAGGTAATTAAATATAGCATTAGCATGAAAAAATATTCTAGTACATGTATATTACTGTATTTTTCATACCATTATGGTGAAGGGAGGTGAGGAAAGAAACAAAAAGAAAAGAACAAATAAGAATTGAAGGAATTGGAAAGAGGAATTTACCTCTTGAGACTTCCTCCTTTGAGAACCTTTTAAGGGTAGAGGTTTTGGTATTTTGAAAATTATAGGAGATTTTGGACGTGGGGAAGGATCTTGGGGAGAGAATTGGGCAGAACTTTGAGGAACTTCAAAGCTTAGAGGAGTGAAGAGATGAGGGAGTGGTGAGGGGTTTTTATAGTGGAGGAGAGGGGTGAATTTTGAATATTTAATTCATTATTTCCCTCAAGACAAATAATAGTATTGTTTCATGTGACCCCTAATAGTAATAAGTGCATGTGAGTTCTAACCAAGTGGATTTACATCACTTATGATGTCATAAATATTGTATTTAACGGATAATTTGTATATATGGTATTTTATCATATTTCACTTTTCATCAAAATTTCTAAAATTTCAGAAAAATCCCAAAAATTTACCCTAACCATTATTCGATGTGTATAATTTAAAAATAAACTCCATTTTTCATAATTAATTTTCTAAATATTGTTAATTTAATATTTAAACAAATTCGTAGTTAATTGAAAAAAAACAATCTTAAAGGTGTTATAAGTTTTATTTCTCATTGAAAAACTAATTAATATTTCATTATCTTATTGCCTTAAGAAAATAAAATAATATTATTATTTACTATTAATAAGTGTCATATTACTATTCATAAGGGTATGTTACTATTCACCAAAAATCATGTTTTTTCTATTAGACTCCAAATGACTTATTGATCACAACTCTAGATGACCATTTTTCGAAATTCAAAACATAGAAGTGGAAGATTTATATTTAATGGCTCAGTTTTGACTATCTCCTAAATAACATAGTGTTATTTCAAAGGAACACAGTGATGAATAGAATGTATTTAATGAAAGCATACCATAAAATGTTTGGGGTGTTACATTATTCCCTCTTTCGAAAAATTACGTCCTCTCAATTCATTTCATAACCACAAAATAAAGCTCTCTAATGTTCTTGACACATCTACCATTGTAGATGATCCTCAGGTGAGTTTAGTGGAAAACCCAAATTGATTCTCAACTCCTCTAGTTATCTAACCGTGAAACACCTCAGACAGAAGGGGTTGAACTCTTGCATCAAACACTCAGGCTTCTAGAGGGAGGATCAAACAGTATAAGGTTTGGAAATGTCCAAATGGACCAACACACAAAGAAATCCCCGAACTATGTATCGACTGAGAACATCTAAGTTTTAAACATTGTTGTATAGGCTAAAACTGGGGAGTTGGTACATATAGGATGCACAAAAGATTCCCTATAAAGTAGCCTCTTGAAAACATTATCTGGCCGTATAGTTCTGGCCTAGGGTGAATCATAGGAAAATCCCTTCGTGGTATTTTCCTCATCGCCTTTACTCGGCCAATTGTACATGGCTATGCAGTAGTAAATCGAAGCATTCCCTTGACAGGTGCGGAGAATTTCTAGACAATTTTTCACTTCATATAGTTTTTTACATGTTTTGTGAAAGTTTGTGAGAGGTAGGTACTCCTCTTCACAGGTTTTGATCGCAATAATCTCCAGTACCTCGACAGTAAGAGATAACATATGAGTTGTTCCTTCCATATAAAAATTTATTATGAAAGTTCACTTAGTGGTACTCATTAAAAAGTATAAATGCTGAAAGAATAACAAAAAGAAGAGACAAAAAGTATCATTTTTATATAACCACTGGTTTAAAAATTAAAACCGGGCTAATGGTTTCCCCAGTCCCCCAATACACGAATCCCCAAAACTAGTTCAAATATTTCGATCTTCTAGAACCGTATGCAACACTAGACACAAGACACTCCAGAAGTCCCTTTACCAGGAAGACCACCGATGCTAGGGTGCTAACGAACTCAGGTGGATTCCTAAGGTAGTATTCCGCTGCTCGATTTATTTAGCCCAGACACACTGTAGATAGCTAGGGTCGAATTTGTGCTTAAAGCACTCATGCTTCTATAAAGAGGAATGAGAATTGTAGAGGTTTGAAATTTCAGTGTGGCCTAAATCCCTATAACTCCCATGCACCACATCATTCTTGAAGATATTGATGTCGTAAATTTCTCCGTACATACTAAAACTTAGGACCTAGAATAGGTAGGCTGCTCGATGGTCACCATCCAGAGCATCTTCTAGAAATTTACCCACAGCTCGGTAGTTATCAGCAAAAGTGAAACATAGAAAAATAGATTTATGATACTTACCTCTTTTCCTATATGCATCAAATTGTGCATATGTAATACGGTAATAGACCAGATTTCTTCCTTGTTAAGAAGGAGAATGTTTGGACGATTTGATACCCGATGGAGTAGTTTACACGTCCGACGTATGTTGGCATAAGGCTGGTCCTCTTCGGAGCATGTCTAGACAATTATAGTCTCTAACAACTCGGTAGGTAGTGATAAAATATTTTTTGGTTGACTCATATCTTCTATCTAAAAATTTCTAGTAAATCAACTATCAGTATAGAAAATCTATTTTAAACAAAGTTATTTGTTTTATATAAAAACTTATCAAAACAAAGAATACAACATCATTCATTTAGACATTATTTATAAAACTCAAGAAATTATGAAATCTCTTGATCCCTTTCACAAAACACTAGTATGGAATTTCTGAAGTCCTCTAAGATGAATCCTCATAGATTCCACCAATGTTGTGGATTTCCCAAGTTTTCAGACAAATGGATCCCCATAGAGTTTCCAAATTCCTCTATCTCCTTGGTCCAGATGCAACATGTGTAACTAGGGTCAACCATGTGTGGACTTCTAGAATTCATATTGAGATAAGCATGTCAGGTATCAAGTTGAGATACATCAGTAAGAACTTGATGCTGATAAGGCAAATGGGTAGTCTCATTATCAAGGGCTTCAAAGTCCACAACTCAACCACAGAGTCCGTAGGTCAAAATTTGACATAAATATGCTGCCCGGAGGTCTCCCCCTTATGCAGCCTCCTCAAAGTACTCAAGAGAAATGAAATTATTAGATAGGGTAAAATAGTTAAAGATGTCTTCAAAGTATTTCCCTTGTCGTACATAAAATGGGAATTGTGCACTCATCATGAGGTAATAGATGAAACCTGCTCCATGGTGAATTTGGAGTACCCGAGGAGACTTGGATACTCGGTAGAGGGTTTTTCATGATAAACTAATATTTTCAATAGCCTCATAGTTTTCTACACAAGATTTTCCCACTATGGTCTCTAATACTTCTGTTGGAAGAGACAAAAGAAATGTACTTTAGATTTCCGTTTGATAATTAAGAAAACATCATTCTTAGTACTGTTTAAGTAAGATTTTCATTGATCATTTTTGGTTTTCCGGGGTTATCCAAACCGAATCCTCTAAGGAAGTTTTACATTAAACTCATTCATAATGGGTTGTAAAGAGAATATGAATTATCCTAAGCATATCCCCCAGATGTGTCGTAACCAAGAGTATAGCAAGGCCCATTGTCATGTACCAGTTCCTGTTTGAGTCTATCTCAAAGTGGTGTTTTTAGGGTTTACCTCTAGATACATCTGTTCCAGAGCCGCCTCTACCCACTCGTATCAAGATAGGGACATATTTGATAGAAATATTCAAATAATATATTCCTTACCAAAATTCCAGGACATACCTGCATGTTTATTCTCAAAGGATTATCATAGGGACTCTTCCCTAATCTATGTTTTCTAAATCTAGTTCCCAATATTCCTACTAAATTTCCACTGATACCAACTGTAACACCCCGAACCTTCTAGGATGGAGCCGGTGCATTACTTGTGATATTGGCATGGTTAGAAGGAATGAAAATCCTGAAGGAACAATCAGTTTAGTAGTCTTGAATAAACTTGATACATACATGTAACACAAATGACATTGAAAAATGTTACAAGATACAACACATAACAAAACTAAAAACTGCAACCACACGAACTCAATAAAAGACCTTCTCTTCATCACCTGTTTAAGGTAAACAATGAAAGGGGTGAGCTCAAATGCTCAGTAAGGGTTACAAATAGAGGAAACATGAGTAAAATAATAAGTGAATCACATTCAATATGACATGATAAATATGGCATAGTGAATAAATGAATAACTAATGCCATTAATAAACTGAGAATGAAACTGCATTCATAGATTTTATCATAGTGAAAATATCATTCATAATAATAATAACTGATAATGAATAAAGAGAATGGTTATTAATTGGACATCATGTATCTGGAACATGAAACCATAATACTATTAAAACGGTTTAGTTCTGTGGGTAGAAACCCATCTGGTTTTTGGAAACAAACATGAAGGGTCGGTCGCCAACTGATGCATCAGGGGATATAGCAAGCCCCACCCGCCACTACATGTCCAAATAATGTATTATACATTGATTAAATAAAAGATAAATATTCCTTTTCAATATTTTTATAGAGTAGAGTATAAGAATTCATCAATATTTACTTAACTAAAACAACTTTCCAAATAAACACCATATGTAAAATGGTATATAGTTTAGAAAACAAACATATCCATGGGATGAGATTATGTATATATAATATAAATATAATTTAAAGTGAAAATTGATCTCTAATGGGTAGTAGGTACGCCACATAAGGATTATTAGGTGCACTATACAAAGTTAGTCACTACCAAATAGAGGTTGAGACAAAGTCTCTTACCATAATGTAATCAGTCGAATCATATGACCAGAGTGTAATGAACATCAAATCAATCATTGAATAACATTAATATAAAGAGAATAATATTATTTTATAACAAATGGAAGTACTCATATAGAACATATATAAAATAATTTTCAAACAATGAAAATCTCACAGAAATAAAAGTGAGATGAGAAACCCCTTACAAACATTTCGGCATGGTAATGAGTGTTATTGTGAGGGCTTAATGAGAGGTAAAGGGGTATTTCATTATTTACATGTCCCAAGGGAATTATGGGTGAGGTTAGAAAACCTTCCCAATCATTAGTAATTTAAAATAAAAGAGCACATCATAGGGGAGATTCATGAACAAAAGTGAGAGAGAGAATCCCTTACAAATAACTCATCCTTAGATTGAGGACAATAATGAAATATTTATGTGTGAAAAATAAAAATCCACAAAATAAAAGTGTATATACAGTATAAATAAACCATAGTTCATTTACACATATTCTTGGTACAACGTAACCAATTAAATAGATGTTTAACTCAAAGATTGAAAATTGAGTTAAGCAATCTCTTACAAAGAACGTATCCTTAGATTGAGGACAAATCAATGATAATATTAATGTGTGACAAATAATAATCCAAAAAATATAAGTGGATATACATTATAAAGCAACCCTAGGTCATTCACACATATTCTTGGAACAATGTAACCAATGAAATAGATGTTTTACTCAAAGAATGAAAATTGAGTTAAGTAATCCCTTACCTTATGCTTGAAGGTGTTCTTGACTTGTTATTTAATACTTGAATTAAAAAATTAGGATTATTAATTCATAAGTCCAAAAACCACTTCTATATTTAAATGATTTATTACAACCCTTTTTAGTTCATTCAAGGCCTTTTTGATTAGTTATAATGTTCAATTTCATTATCCGAGCTCGTTTGTTTAGTTGGTTTTAAATGATCGGTTCACTTATATTCAAGTTAGGATAAATATATATGATGGATGTGGTTGTCCAGAAATTAAGTTATACTCTGTTAGTGAACATTCATAAGATTAAATGGTTCTAAATTAAATTTGGTTAATTAGAGTGAAGTCTAATTATTATATATATAACCTTGGTGACAACCGTTTTGGTTAAACGGTGGGTTTGATTACAATGAACATGTTTTCATTTATAACGTAACACCATTTGTACAAAAGGATTAAAAAACTAAAAAAATAATATATTACATATATTATAATCTAGTTCGACTATAACACAAATGGTTTCATGACCATATTTAATGATTATCATAGAAATTGATAAACAATTGTCCTTGAATGTGCTAAATTAGGACCTCTCAAACGGTTCTTTCATTTATTTCAAATAAAAGTTGGGGAAATGAGAGAAGGTAATGAAATATACCATTATAATGAAAAAATTCTAGTACATGTATATTACTTTATTTTTCATACCATTATGGTGAAGATATGTGAGGAAAGAAACAAAAAGAAAAGAACATAAAAGTATTGATGGAATTGGAAAGAGGAATTTACCTCTTGAGACTTCCTTTTTTCAGAACATCTTAAGGGGAGAGGTTTTGGTATTTTTAAGAGTTTAGGAGCTTTTGGACATGGGGGAGAATCATTGGGAGAGAATTGGGAAGAATATTGAGGAGCTTTAAGGCTTCAAGGAGTGAGGGGAAGAGGGAGTGGTGAGTGGTTTTTATAGTGGAGGAGAGGGGAAAATATTGAATACTTAATTCATTATTTTATTATTTCCCTCAAGGCAACCAATAGTATTGTTTAATGTGACCCATAACAGTAATAAGTGCATGTGAGTTCTAACCAAGTGTCCTTACATCATTTATGATGTAATAAATTGGGTATTTAATTTATAATTTGTATATACGGTATTTTATCGTATTTCACTATTCATAAAATATTCTAGAATTTCAAAAAAATCCAAAAAATTTACCCTAGCCATTTTTTGATGTATAGAAATAAAAAATGAACTCCATTTTTAAAAATTAATTTTCTAAATATTATTAATCTAATTTTTAAATAAATTCATAATTAATTGGAAGAATAACAATATTAAAGGTGCAATTAGTTTTATTTCTCATTGAAAAACCAATTAAGATCTCATTATCTTATTTCCTTAAGAAAATAAAATAATATTATTATTTACTATTGATAAGGGTCATATTACTATTCATAATGTTATGTTACTATTCACTGAAAATCAAGTTTGTTCTATCAAACTCCAAATGACTTACTGATCATAACTCTAGATGGCCATTTTTTGAAATTCAAAACATAGAAGTGGAAAATTTATATTTAATGGATAAGTTTTCACTATCTCCTAAATAACCCAGTGTTGTTTCAAAGGAACACAGTGATGAATTGAATGTATTTAATATAAGCATACCATAAAATGTTTGGGGTGTTTTTTGGAATTTTGATGGATAATTCATTTTTAGGACCTATAATATAACACCTAGAAATTTTTATGAAATATTTATCTCTTTATAATTGATTTTTTATCTTATATTACAAAAACCATATAGTTTATATGAACCAAAAAACATTATGAAAATATAATGTGTTGGTTATCACATAGCCATTGGATTGGGGGTATGAATAATAAAAATTAAATTATTAAAATATATGTTATAAAAATTTTCAAATTGATTTCATTAGTTATCATAACATTATAATTAATATTTTTTAAAATGAACGTGATGTTTTTTATGAAAAAATGTTTTTATGAATAATTTTTATTTTTATATTTGTAAAGAAAAGTAATCACCATTTATGAATAAATTTATATATATTTATATATTATTTAATTTAATAAATTTTTGATACATTATGTTGTCTTATAGTTATTGGATAAGAATAAATATGTTTCTATTCTAATTTTTTTAATAATACATTTTTTTCTTTTTCTGTACACGCTTTAAATTTAATTTCAAAAATATATAGGTACTAAATTAGATAAAATGGAACAAATAACTAAAATTCATAGGATAAATTTTTTTAATTATAACACTTTTAATTTTCGTTAAAATTAATTGTAATCATTCTAAAATTTATCGTCTATATAAATGGAAAATTTGGACATTTTAGGTTGTATATAAGTGATATGATAATAATTTATTATCCAATTTGTGATTGGATAAACAAAATTAAACTTTCATCAACTTAGCTTATAAATTCAGTTGTTTAGTGTAAACATTTCATTAGAAATGACTTATGTATAATTTAAATCAATTAAAATTGAAAAACAGAACTCTTATTATTTTTATATCATTTATGTGTTCACATACATAAAAAAAGGTTATGAATGAATCTTAATAGTAATATTGTTCATAATAAATTTATATTCAGGTTAATAAATATTTTATAATTATTAGGTATTGTATAATTGCAATAATTTCTTAGAAAATTCCAAAACTATATTTAATGAACGAATCAGAAAATAAAATAAATTGTTATGAAAATATTTAAAGTTATATAATTTGGGTAAGTTATAGTGTTTATTGAATTTTATAGGTATATATGAGATATTAGTATTTTTTTCAAAGATGATATCTTAATATCTAATTTATATTTTTGTATTTAAATTAAAATTAAATTAATAGTATCGAAATTGATAGAAATGATACTTTATCAAAATAAGTTTTTATTAAATTATATAAAAATCATATAAATAATGAAATAAGAAAATGAGTATATTATATGATAAAAAATTTCCTAAATATTCCATTTATAATACAATTTTTACCATAAAAATATAAAATAAAACAAGATTATTGTGTTATTTTGGTTATGATAATTAAAACTAAAATTTGTAAACTAAAGGGTAAATCAAAATGATAATGATTAAAATGAAATAAAAAGTTATCCAAAATATATGTTACGATGGGATTACAGCACTATCATACCATGTATTCTTATCATTGGTCACATGGAGTCATTTTTCACAAAATGGAATTTATTATAATTTATTCTTTGTGAAATTCTGAAAGTGCGCATCAATATAATTTAAAAAGGGAACCTACACTTTGACTTATTTAAACAACATTGAGCCAATTATCTCAAACCAACTCTACGAATTGATCCTATCCACTTCCCTAGACACAACCTAATTTTTTTCATCCAAATAGAGCAAAACTAGAGTCTTTTTGATGAAATATAAATGGGTTGTTTCAAATAAGATGTTTTTTATAACAATGAGATGAGAGGCTCTTTGATAAAAAATAAAGGTAACAAGAGTCTGAATGAAGGCATTTTTCATTTTTCCTGGAGAAATAATAAGTTGCCTTCAATGTGATTTTTATTAAATACATACATGACTTAAGGGGTTTATTTAACACCTCAATAGTTAATAATGAAAAACTATTTTCAATAGTGTATTTGATAGGAAACACCGAGCATAAAAGACCAGTAAAATGTACAACTATTATAACGTATCTCTTAAATTAGTAGGTGTGAATAATATTAACTACATTACGAAATATATATATATATATAATGAAATAATAAATATAAATAATTTATAATTTTTTAGTAAATAATCAATAGATTTTTTCTCAAGTAATTTTATCCTTCAAAAATATGTAATCTCCAAAAACGATTTTCTATTGATTTTCTGGAAAAAAAATACTATTATTAATTTTTGACAATTTCTAAAAATTTATTTGATAAAATTAAATTAATTTTAAGATATTAAAATCAAAATACATAATAATTGAAAGTTTGGGTTTTTTTTTGAAAAATATAGATTTTTAATGAATAGTGAAAAATATAGATTTTTTAGAACTTATTTTTCATTAAAATAAATTAAGTAATTTAATAGTAAATTTATTTTTTTTAATATGAATGAATGTAAAAACAGTTATTATTTAGTTATATTTTAACCAAATAATTGCATTTGAAACTTATTTGTATTATATTTTTTTATAAGTAAACATTTGTTTTAAAATATATTTATTTTCAAAAAACTATTTTAATGTACATAATGTTTATCATTTTTAATTAATTTAATAAACAAATAAATAAGGTTTGGTTAATATAAATTTATATTTTTTCTATTAATAAATAATAATTTATGTTCAAAGGGTTATAATTATTTTTTATAGATTTATTATAAAATTATTTTTTATTAGAAAATACACTTCTTGAAAACCTATATTTCATTTATTTCTATGGATTTAATTTTAAACTAAAATTTTACAATTCTATAAATTTAGTTTTTAAAAATGTATTCATTAATTAGAATAAAAAAATTATATCTTCAAATTGGTTCAACATAATTTTATACCATAATGAATAATGAATGCATTAAAAACTAATTAACACTATAAATATTAAAACAGATTTACTTGGTTGGTTTTATTAAAAAATGGGTTAAAATGAGCTAACAACATCTCTAAAATTTATTTTATTACCTTATTTAGAATTTATAATGTATTATTAACTATAATGGTCTATATATGGAGCCTTCTTTTATGTCAAAAATGTGGGTACAAAATTATCTACTTATATATTACTTGTGTGCCACTCACCTAAATTATAAAAGACCACCCCCTCTTATCTTTTCTTCACACCTTAAAATACCATTATATCAGATAATAATTAGAAAAACTATATTAAATAAATCACTCCCCATTATTTTCATCAACAATTTTGATCAAAAATCCATCATAATTAGTCTTTGGGTGCATACCTGATGAGGTTTTCTGAAGAATAAGTATCTTTCTTAGTCAATAATACTTATTTTTTTCATCTTCCAGTTCCTTAAAATCCATTTAAAATTGTATGAAATAACAAATATATTATCCAAAATAAAAAAATAATTTCATACTTTAAAATCATAACCTAAATTCAAAACCTCTTCGAATAAATGGGATACAAAATCACCATTTATGTGTATTCCATACTACCACCTCTTGAATAAATGTCATTTTTTTAATTTAATCACAAATCAGGGAATAATACAATGACACATTTAAGGTATATATACCCATTATTTTTAATATTTTTATATTTATATAGTTATCATTTCACATATACCTTCTTTCTATCAATTATTTGGGGGTATATTGTAACGTAGTTAAATTTTAATGACCATATTTAATGATTGGTTTTAAATTTCTAATTTATTGCAAAAATTCATCAATATTAAATTATTATTATTTTAGATTTGTTGAAATTCTGAATTTTTTACCATTTTCAATACACCAATGTTGTTCTAAAATAATGAAATAAACATCCTCAAAACAACTGATATGGAATTAACTAATTATATATTTAAATATGTCATAAAAATAAATAAAATATTATATAATTAAA
Organism: Viscum album; assembly: GCA_963277665.1. Lineage (NCBI taxonomy): Eukaryota > Viridiplantae > Streptophyta > Magnoliopsida > Santalales > Viscaceae > Viscum > Viscum album. The sequence goes on from OY728164.1 coordinate 692,250,175, forward strand.
ATTAATTAATACAATAATATTTTTTTTCAAAAAAAAAATTATTTTGATGACCATATAATGTAGGAATAAAGGAAACACATGGAATTTCTTGAATCATGATAACGATTTCTCATCTCAATTTAATTTATATGAGACATGTTCCATATTAAATAATTACTTTTTTTTGTTGTATACAATTCCCATGAATTCAGTTTTGTATTATTTCCATGATTTTTTTATATTAAAAAATATGTCTATGGATAACTCTTTCATGGAATTTTGATCTAGAATTTTGAAATCCATAAGGGATTTTATCTAAATTTACATTCAGTAAAAAATATTTTACTATTATTCCATTAATTTATTCTATATGGTGTATATAATTCCCCTCTTAAATTTTATAACATGAATCCTTCACACATCATGGAATTTTATGTTTTAATTTAGATTATTTAATCTAAGGTGATTTTAATTTAATGTCACAATGTGGTAATAAAATTCAAAACACAATTCCTTTTACTATCCTCTATTAATGAATGTGGTTCACATGATTATTTTCTATTCCATATATTATTGATTAAAGAAACATTAACAAAGTCATTTGTATGTGATACTGATATGGTATTTTATTTTAGAGTGAGTATCTTTATCTTCCATATCCTGGTTTTCTAATATGTTTTAGAAATATTTCTTTTTTAAAAAATAATTTATTTTCTAAATCCATTTTTAATGATCCTTTACCTTATCTTAAATGATTTTAGAGGTAAATTTTGTTAATGTTTTCCAAATATGTCACTTTGGATTCCCTTTAAACAATTATTTTCAAAATAATGGGTTTTATCATTTACACCATAAATGGATTTTTTAGTCCATAATAACCATTATCTGTTTAAAATATTACAATATATTTTGGCAAGTATATATTATAATAAATAATTTTCATAATATTATTTAAATTTTATGTTTTAAAATGTATCTTTCTATGTGAAAATGTTATTTTCTGGAATAATTTTTTTATTGATGTTTTAGTGGCACTTCGATTAATCAAAGGAAACAACCATTAATGTTACTTATGAACCACTAGGGATATATTGAAATTATACAATCCCAATTCACTATATAGATTTATTATTATTGTTTCATTGATATTTTCATGGAACCCATTTATATGATTTTATTCTAAAATAGTTGATATATTAACTTTATTTATGACATGATTCATAGATATTATTTTTTATAAAGGGTTGTAATTTTATAAAACAATTTTGGACGGTTATATTGACCAATAAATGGTGATTCCATTATAAAACATGGATAATAGATTGTGTTATTATTGGATTATGGTTGGTTCTACAATAATCCAAGGATTAGTGGTTCCATGATAAACTGATAGGTGGGTCCATGATATCCCTCAAATGCATTGGGTAATCCAAATATGTATATTGAACCTATTGGTTATTAAAATTGTAAGGGTGATATAAAAATATTGTTCCAATATACTAATATGTTTTTAGTATACTTTATATGGGTTAAAAGTGTTTCCTTTAATCAATTTTTATATCACAAGGATCATGATTGTTAATTCTGACGACTCTTCCCTTTATTAAATATTTCTTCTATGTCACATTATTGTTGATATAGGTTTATTGGAGTGAGTTACATTATGTTATGATCACACCCATTGATTATTTCATCATATGCATATACTCATATTATAATCATTTATGAATTCAATTATTAATGATTTTGTTTATCCTTAATGATAATCTTTCTCAGCATTTTCATTTTTCTTTTACCCTTGGTTACTGATAATGATTACAAATGAATTATATCTAAAAGGGATTAACATGGATTATGTTGGTGAATTAATGTGAAAAAGGAAATTTGGGTTATTTTTGAGAGATTATCATTTAATGGAATAGGTATAGAAAGTGATAAAATATTTCATTTTAATGTTATGTGTTTTAGATGTTGGAAATTGTGTCACATTTATCATAATTAATGATGGTAATGTAATGTTTATAGTTTTAGCACTATATCTAGGAGTGTGGATCCATTGTTGATATAGTTGGAATCATTGAATATTTTAAATAAATTTTGAGATTAAGAGTTTTTCATGTGATTTTTTCTTATGTGTTATGGATACAATCATATAACAATAAGATTATGGATGAGAATATGTTCAAATTCTTAGACAACCATTTAGGTTTTAGGTGATAAGATCCTAAAGTGATTGATGACATTTTGGGAGATACTTTATTAAGATGAAGTATATATAAATATTTGGATTAACAAGAAGTATTCCTTTAATTTTTTTGGACATATTTATTATGTTGTCAATAACAATTAGTGTGTATTTTATTTTGGATATTTAGGTAATTATGGGAAAACATGATTTATCATATAAATAACTGAATGATGGAAAAGTGATTTTATGTAAATTTGATTAAGGTAATTTAATATGAATATAAATATATGTGTAAGAATATAATATGAAATTTTTTAGATATATTTTTAGGTTATAACACACCGTAAAATGTTTGTTATTTAAGTTATATAGTATATATAATGATATATTTCTAATATTGGGTATTACTATTTAATTTGGCAGATTAAAGTATTATTTCACCATATTAAGGTTTTTTATTCTGTGAAACATATTACCATATTCTATCCATTTTGTTTTCTATTATTGTCTAAAGATATATATAATAGCTTGACTATACGTTTAATGGTTATCTGGTCCTTTATATGATAAATTTAGTTCTTCGTTAAAATAAATCATCACAAAAACAATTAATTTAGAGAAAAAGATGAGATTATAGTGGAAATAGACAGAAGGATGAAATTATATTCATCAAGTATTTTTATTTATTGTTTTTATAGTTTCTATAGATAGAAATTGGTCATCCTTATGAAAAGGATGTTGAAACGAATTTTTTTTCCTATTATAGTAGTTTTTTATGAAATCAATTTCATTTTTGACCACACTTTACTTTATTGTTTAGGAGTTTTTAACATTCTCATGGTCATTAAGTATCATGTTATCAATGATCTTAGTCAAACTGATTTATTTTTCTAGAAAAAACTTTTATTCCATTTCCAAATATTAACTTCCCCCCTATGTTCTCCTATTTGACTGCCTAGAATGTTTTAATCTTGATGAACTTCATACCTCATTTTCTCCATAATCATGAGGTTATTTTATTAATCCTTTTTATGATGTGGGTTTCAATAAAAGTTATTTTAAAATTGTTTATCTTTAAATATAAATATAAATTTCATATTTATGTGTTGAAATTTATTAAATAGAGGGAGAATGTAATACCCCATGATTTTAGAAACAAACTATTTTTGAAAGTGTATTTGACCCACTTGACTAAACATAATTGTCCAACGAATTATACAACTATTGTAACCAAGGAATTAAATTTACGGGTATGAATATTATTAAGTAACTAGAAATATATATATAAATTTAATACTCAATAATATTTTTTGATAAATTATTTGTAAATAATCAATTATTTTCTAGTAAAGATATTTTATTGTTCAAAAATATATGTTCTTAAAAAATGATTATTTCATTTCTTTTCATTAAAAATATTATCATTAAGTAAAGTAAAATTTATAAAAAAATTATAATATTCACCAAATAATTGAAATATTATTATCAAAATTCAATTACGATAAAATTTGGGTATTTTGTTTGGAAAATATTGATTTTCCAGTAAATAGTGATCAATACTGATATTTGTGAATCCATATTCTTTTCAATGAAATTAGTAAATTTAAAGTCCCATTATTGTTTTAAAATTATTACATGTAGGAAAATTATTCATTATTTCTATTTAATATAATTATTTATTCTTTAATCATAATTTTATTTGGATTTTACTATAAATAAATTTTTTTGTTAAAAAATGGATTTTTCTAAATACATTTTTGAAATGAATAATGTTTCTAAATTTTAATTAATTTTAAATACCCCTAATTAGAAATTATTTTAATAATTTTTATGGATTATAATTCAATACATATTAATTGTAATTCATAGCATGTGATGGCCCTGATAGCGACTCATTAAAGAGTTTTCCAAAAACCTGGTTCTGTCAAACGGTTCTACCGAAATGGTGACACCGATCATGGAGGCACCATGATAGTGGAACCAGTCCCACTTGAATAATGAAATGGTAAAACCACATATAGTGTTCCAACAAACCGGTGGCACCATGATGGTGTTACTGTCACTGTCACACCGTCACGATCACACACTGAAATGGTGCCACTGCTTATGGTGTTCCACTGAATAGGTGGCACCGTGACGGTTTCACCATTGTGGTCACACTGTCATAATCACACACCATGACAATGGTTCCGATTACAGTGGCCCCGTGATAGTGGCAACATGAAGGTGACACCATTACAATGCCTCACAAAACGGTGTCCCGCCCTTTTTTTTCAGTTTTTGAATTTTAATAGTTCCACCCTCACAACGTATCTTTTGACGTAAATTTTTTTAATACACATTTAAAATCCATTAAAAGCTCATAAATGATATATAAATCGCCTAAGATCTGGTTAACCATTTACTTACAAAAACATATGAATTTTTCCTTGGCGTCCCACTCTTTCTCTGTACTTTCCAGTTCTGCCCATGTTACGTGTTTCCTCTATTTAAAGGAGACCCCTTAAATCATAGTCGTTATGGACACCTCTCCGATAATCATTATTAAATGAAAATTAATTTTATTGTGTGTAACCACCCAACCGCATAGAGAAACCCCGATCTGCCTTTAAACTAGTTCAAGAATTCATATATTATAACTCAAGGATCTCACCTTTTATCCCATGAGGATTATTTCTTCTTCATGGATGGTATCTTTCCCTTATGTGGTACATTTGGAGTCCCCCTTCCTAAGGATAGTGGTGTTCTTTTTCTAGAGCCTTTTTTCCCATTCTTGGAGATCTTGGAGTTCCTCCCCTACAAGTTGTGCATCCCCAGTTCTTGGCGCATGGAGAAAAACATTGATCGTTGATCATCAAAGTAGTATTTTTCCTTTGTCTCTCTTTACTGTGTATCATGAGTGGTGGGTATGACAATGTTCCTATAAGTATGTATGAAACCAAACCTTAAAAAAGATAATAAATGGGTTTTAAAGAATATAGGGGAGTGTTTGATGATTCTGTTGTACTCTTTTCCCTTTTCTTATATGTTGTGAATTACATGGGCTTTTGTCCACTGAAAATCATGGTCATTGGTGGTCCTTTCTTGTGCTCTAATTGACCTTTGTTTTCTGGGTAATTCTGTTATTGAATGGTTCTAACATAAAAACTGGTTAATCATGTAAATTTAGTTGATTAAATGGATTCCCAATGAATAAAAATCCTTATGTGGTCGCCTTAGTTAACCAAATAGAAGTGAGGAACTAAAGGAATGCTGTGTTGAAATTTGAGAACTCCTTTTCTCTATTCTGGTGATGTGTATGGTTGTTCTGCTTGATTCTTGAGAGGTAACATGGATGGGGATGGGATCCCCTATTGCACAGTTTTTAGTTTTTGGATTTCGGGCCCTGTGGAGCCGTTTGTGGGGGCATAGTTTTTCCACTACATCGAGGGATCTCACATATCCATTTTTTGTTGTGACTTTATAAGAGAACCGAGTGTGAATGATTAATTTTCTACTTGGTTGTTTTTTCCCTTCATTGGATTATGGCTATGCATGTTAGTTTCCCGATAGTGATGATTTTTTTAAATGGAACCACTTGAATGTGATAACATGTATGGGTTCAATGGGGAATTGTTTTCTAGGAATGAGTTGTGACTTGGTTGTGGCTGTTTTAATTTTTATGAATTAATATTTATGTGGGTGTTTTTGTATGGGCTGGTTTTAGATCCCCTAGGTTAGGGTGAGTTCTTGTTTACCTATATGTATAATTTAGTTCTTATGTTTCATATTCACACCCTACCCAAGTTGATCAATTCGTGCCGAATACCCCCACTTCATGGGGAGGGTGTTTTAACCAAAATTCCTAAAAGGGGATGGTCATTAGCTCCTTTTGTGATCCCTTTCCGGAGTATCCCAAGACTCTTCAGGCAACCTGTGATGGCCTGAGATCCATTATAGCCCAAGATTCATCGGGGCAAGGTAGTTATTGTGGTTGGCCTAGGTGTGTGCGGCTAGTTTTTTTCCCAAGTGTCTTCGGGATGGGGCCCAAGTGTCTTCGAGCATAGAGGTAGTTGATCTGGCCTAGGTGTATTTGGGTGTGGCAGTAGTTTTTTCCCCAGGTGTCTGCAGGTGGGGATGTGTGTTGTTGTTGTAGACCAGGTGTGTGTGTAGTATGCGTGGTTGTGGTGGCCTAAAAGGTTGTTGTTGGGGAAACAGTGAGACTGCAGTGAAAATGGGGGGGGGGGGAGGTCTAACGCATAGGATGTCTTCAATACCCAGTGGGAAAGTGGTGCGGGGTACACAAACATTGATGTGTTATTACTATTACTAATCTTGACTTGTGTTATTTGGGGAGTGAGCCTTGATGAGGTTTGGGTGAATAGTTTCCTTACAAGGTGCTTTTGTTATCTCATTTTCTATTGGGGAATTAGAATTCCTCCTTAGTTGTGAAAGAGAGATTTTTTTCCTACTAAGTATACCATTATACTCACCCAATGTATATAAAATTATATTCAGGTTTGTAGGAGGACTTCGAGGACCGTGTAGGACAATATTAGCTCGAACACTGGGACTATTAGTGTTGATGATTTTCTTTTCACTTGGTACTTTCTATTGGAGTTTTCTTATACATGTAGCACTTTATATTAGAACATGCATATGTGAATGTAATTTTTTTGTCATTACGTTTACTTATAGTTTTATTGTTATTTGGGAGTTATTGTTTTATCTATTGATCCTTTTCAAAAAAAGGGCAATTCCTTCCATATCACATAAAATTATTTACCCTTGGTTCTATTCACCACTCCAGGTCCTATTGAAGACAGGACACGTGGGTCATTATCTCTTATTCAACTTGAGGAAGGAAGGGTATGGAATTTTTTTGTCCCTTCCCTTATCTCGGTGAAGGTGGGTCATGAAAAAATGGTATTAGATGGATGGCTGAGATATAGAATAGATTTCGGGGTTAGGCATAATGAGGATTTCATGGGATAGTAGGGAAACTATTTTAGGCAATATTGGTGCATGGAATAGGCCAGGGAAGATCGGTTAGGATTCGGGGTTTTATGGGCCCCATGATCCAATGAAAGGACTCTAGACCTACTGAATGAACAAGTGAGGCTACACTGATTTCAGGGTAGAGACAATAGGAAATGTACATGCATCAAAATGACTTTAGTTCTTGTGTGTCTTGGGTATTTTAAGGATTTAAAATAAATAAAAACTCTGAGAAAAATATAAAAGAAATATTCAAGACTACTCGGGATTAGGTATTCATTGTTTACCTTGTAGCTATGGCACCCAGGCGGCGACCACAGGTAATGCGGGCGATCAAGGCCCAGGAGGCTTACTTGGATGATCAGTAGAGGGTAGATAAAGAAGAGTAGGATGACTAGTTATAGAGGATGCTTCATGCCTTTTAGCAGAAGACCCTAGGGAAGTACGAGTGCAGTGACTCAGACATGGAGACAGAGGGCTGGTTCAAGGAGCTGGTGACAGCTTCCAGCTTGATTTGGGCTCCAATGAAGTATTGGGTTCCTCTGGCTGAAAGCTAGATGCAGGTAGAGACACTTAAGTGGTGGAAACTCTATCTTGGGGGAGATGAGGGAGGATTATGTTTCATGGAATGACATCAAGAGGGAGTTCCGAGTGGAATTCCTCTCTTCCATGATGAAGGCTATGAAAAGGAAAGAGCTACTCTCCCTTCAGTAGGGGTAAGTCAGTGAGGGATTTGGGGATCAAGTTTAAGGATATCCTTTACTTTGCTCCAGACCACTTTCTGGATGACGAGTCTTGGGTGAGACATTTAGAGGATACACTAAGACCCTCTCTTCAGTATACTGTTACTCACTTCACTCTACTGACGTACTTTGAGGTTTAGAATAAGGATGACATGGTGGAGAGGATGCACACGCTTGGAGGTGTACCGTAAGAGGGGAACCAGTTGGGCTCGTCAAAGAGGAAGATCATCAGTACCGGGCCTCCAGCCTCAGGGCCTTCCTGGTTTCAACCAGTGCAGACATGCCCTAGCAGTTCCAGTTTCAATCTCTCTGTCCCTGCCCTTTAATTATAGGCCCCGGACCGAGATGCTTCATCTGTGGAAGTAGTGGACACCATCAATATTTGTTCCCGGTCCGAGTGCAGTATAGTGGGGGTGGGAATGTTCAACACCAACCTCAAAAGCAATAGTTTCCTGCAAGGCCTTTTCAGCAGCAGTATGAGGGACAACGATCTATCATTCCTCGGATAGAAGATGTTACAGAAGGAGGACGACCTTAGGGTGCTCCTCAGATACCTTTAAAAGGGAATGGTTGGGGAGGTGACACACAACTGAGGGGAAGTGGAGCATAGAGTGGGCATTTGCACGCCGCAAAGGCAGTAGTTCCAGCAGGGCCGGAGGTCGTTCGAGGTACTATCAGCTTCTATAGCACCCCTGCCTATGCCTTTTTTGATCCATGAGATTTTAACTTCTTTGTATCACCTAATCATTCCCATGATTTGGGTCTATAAGCAAAGAGACTTCTTGTGCCCCTGGTTTTGAGTACTCTTGTTAGAGGTTAAACTATCTTGTCTCATGCTTTCCTGGGATGTAGACTGATGTTGAGACCACATCAGTCTAGTGGGGACCTTCTTTTGTTGCATATTCATCCATATTATGTCATTATAGTAATTTAATGGATGTTCTATATGTGTACAATTATCGTCTTCTTCTGAAGTAGGGTTATGTTTTCATATATTAGTGGAGAACATGTGACTTTCATCGGTGAGATGGGTTTCCGGGAAGGCAGCCAGCGAGTGGAGCCCCTTCTTTCTTTATTTGTTGAGATGTTAGTTGAGTCAGTAGATACCAAGGTGGGGGAAGTCCCAGGGATCATCAGTGAGTTCATGGACATCTTCCCTTGAGAGGTGGTGACTCTACCTCCTCGATGTGATGTCGAGTTTGGGATAGTCTTGCAAACTAGTTCTTGTCCAATTTTGATGGCTCCCTATAGGATGTCGCATTCTGATTTGAAGGAGTTATAGAAACATATTGAAAAACTGATTAAGAAAGGTTTTGTTTTACCAAGTGCATAACCATGGGGTGTTCTAGTCTTGTTCGAAAATAAGGCAGACTGCGGTCTCAGCCTGTGTCTAGACTACCAGAGGCTAAACCAGGTAACAGTCAAGAACCGTTACCCCTCCCAAGAATGGATGAAATTTTTGATCAGTTGAAGGGGGAAGGATGGTTCTCCATGATCAACATGTGGTCAGTATATCACTATTCGAGGGTTAAGGAGGGTTACATCATAAATACTGCCATCAGGTGCAGATATGGGCACTTTGAGTTTTTGGTCATGCCGTTCGGCATTACAAATGCACCAAAAATTTTCATGGGGTTCATGAACTCCATCTTTGGGGAATATCTTGACTGGTTCTTATTCATGTTTATTAACAATATCCAAATTTAATAAAGATCATGGGAGGATCACACTGAGTATCTGAGGATGGTTTTAGAGGGCATATGACAACACTATCTCTATGAAAAGTTGACCTAGTGCACGTTCTGGATATGAGAAGTGCACTTCCCTAGACACATGGTGTCTGAACAGGGAATAGAAATGGATCATCAAAGGTCTAGGTGGTTTTTTATTGGGAATCACCCAAGAACGTGCCAGAGGTTCATAGTTTCCAGGTTCTAGTGGGTTACTACAAGAGATTCATACCCAAATTTTTCTGAGTTTTAGTACCCTTGACTGCCTTGACCAAGAATGAACAGGATTTTATATAGAGTGAACAGTGCCATGAAGCCTTCAGTTATCTGAATGGGAAGCTGGTTAGTGCCTCATTACTGAGGTTTCCAGAAGAATAGATGAAAATTTAGATGTTCCGTGATTATTTAGGACAAGGAATGGGGTGTGTACTGATGGAACAGTAGGAGTGATCCTTTATGGGTGTATGAAATTATTTCCCCATGAGCATAATTATTCCACCCACAATCTGGAACTTGTAGTGATCATGTTCGCACTAAAGTTGTGATAGTATTACCTCACCGGGGAGCGCTTCATGGTCTTCATGAATCACAAGAGTTTTAGGTATATCTTCTCCCTACGGGACCTGAACATGTGACAGTGGAGGTGGATGAAGTTTTCTTCAGGACTATGACTTAAAAATATCTTACAATATAGGTAAGGGGAATGTGGGGGTTGATGCCTTGAGAAAGAAGTCACAGAAGGATGTAGTTCATGAATCGGCAGATTTTTGGAATTCGATGGAGGAGTTGGCTACCCTACACTTGGATGCACAGGAAGAGGATTTTATAGGATGTCTGTTTTATATGATATTAAAGTCCTCTCTATCGCAACAGGTAGAGGAGTCTTAGTGGGGGGACATAGAGGCTGACGTAATTTGCGATCGTGTTAGCTGGGACGATGCTCTGGGTTGATGGTCAGAAGAGGGAAGAATCAGATACTATTTCATGGGAAGTTGTTTGTCCCTATGGAAATGAGAAAGGTAGTTCTTGGTGAGTTCCACAACTCCCCCTAGAAGTTCACCCATGATTTTCGAAGATGTACCGGAGTTTGAGGGGTTGGTTTTTGTGGTCCAGGGTGAAGCAGGAAGTGGAAGATATTATGGAAAAGTGCCTCATGTGCCAGCAGGTGAAGGATGAACGTGACGTTCTAGGAGTTCTGTTAAACCTTCAGATGTCCCTAAGAGGAAATGGGATGACATATCAATGGATTTCGTCATGGGGCTACCCAGTTTTCAAGGGGGTTGTGATGCTATCTGGATAGCGGTGAATCAGCTGACAAAATTAACTCGCTTCCTGGAAATCAAGGAGTCAAGTGTGGTGGATGCCTTAGAATAGAGGTACATGGATAAGGTGGGAATATTTCATAGAGTTCCTAAGTCCATATTCTCATATCAGGATGCCCAGTTTACCTCAAGGGTCTGGAAAGGATTGCAACATGATTTTGGAACCCAGTTATGCCTCAACACTGCTTTCCAGTCTCTGAAAGATGGGAAGACAGAGCGGACCATCCATACATTAGAGGATATGCTACGGGCATGTGTTTTGGACTTTGGGGGATTGTGGGTATGGGACTTTCCTCTGGTATATTTTTCTTACAACAATAGCTAGCACTCTACCATTGGCATGGCTCCGTTTGAATCCTTGTACAGGAGGCCGTGTTGCTCACCCATGTGCTGGAGAGTGGTCGGGGAAGTAGTTGTTATTGGCCCAGATGTGGTGAAGAGGATGACAGAGAAGGTTTATCTTATACGGGAGAAGATGAAGGTGGCTCAGGACCTGCATAATTCATATTTTGAACATAGAAGATGTCCCTTGGAGTACATGGCCAGGGACCACGTGTTCTTGATGGTCTCCCCTCGTTGTGGGAAACATAGGTTTAGTAGGGGAATAAATATTTTTCCTAGGTTCGTCGGACCCTTTAAGGTGTTGCAGCAGTTCGGTGAACTGGCTTATCAGCTGGCACTACCAACATCACTACTAAGGGTGTACGACGTCTTCCATGTGTTTTAGCTCTGTTGGTATCTACATGATGATTCTCACATCCTCAACTGGGGGGGGGAGATGGATATTGAGGAAGAACCAATGTTTGTAGAGTGACCAGTGTGGATCGAGTATTGTGTGGAGAAGGTGCTTCATGGATGACCCACCCCCTTGGTTCATGTATTATAGAGGCACGGTGGCCTCACGGATGGTACCTGGGAATAGGGGGCACAGATGCGTGCCCAATACTTAGAGTTATTTTAATTTTTATTCTATTTTTTGTACTTGTTTTTTATGTAGTGATTGACCTTGATAACTATGAAATGGACTGTTTCACTTGTTCTTCAGATGTGTGTGAAGAGTACTAACTGTGGGGAGGGGAGGACATGATCCCTAATCAAGACGCATTTAAGTGGATATGGTTAAACCTGTGCGGGTGAGTCAGTGCCACCCAAATAAGACAGTATCTTGACATGGAGAAAGGTACTCCCTAAGACATATGACTGGATGGTATGACCTTTACATGTTTGTGTGGTTACATAGGGGAGAAGAGCAGTAGTGTATCCAAGGTTTTTCATAATATAGATGAGGGAGAGGTGTTCCTTGTCATTGAGGAGGTTTACTCAAGAGAGGTATCTTTTGAGGTGGTTATTAGGACCCCTTTTTTTCTTAGGGACTAGTTTTTATTCTGGAGGGTGATAATTGTTTGAGAGGTATCTGATGTAATGACCTGGAAAATGACTCATTAAAGAGTTTCCCAAAAAATTGTTTCAATCAAATGTTTCCACCAAAAAGGTGGCACCAGTCACAGTGGCACCATGATGGTGCCATCAGTCACGGTCACACACTGAAACGGTGGCACCGCATATGGTGTTTCACCAAACTAGTGGCACCGTGATGGTGGCACTATAGCGGTCTCATCGTCATGGTCACACACCAAAATGGTGCACCGCTTATGGTGTTCCACCAAACCGGTGGCACCATGACTGTGGAACCGCTTATGGTGTTCCACCGAACCGGTGGCACCATGACGGTGGAACCATAGAAGTCACACTATAATGTTTGCACACTAAAATGGTGGACCTGTGACGGTGGCACCGTGATGGTGACACCATTGCAGTTTCTCACCAAACGGGGTCCCACCCTTTGTTTTTTTCCAGTTTCTGAATTTTTCTAGTTCCGCCCCCACAACGTATCTTTTGATATAAAAGTGTTTTAATACCCCTTTTAAAGTAACTAAAAGACCATAAATGATATCTAAAATCCACCAATATCTTAATGACCCTTGACTTACTAAAACATGTAACTTTTCCTTGATGTCACAATCCTTTCCCGTACTTTCTAGTTTCTCCCATATTACTCAATTTCCTCTTTTTAAAGGAGAACCATTAACTCAAATTTTTTATGGCCACCTATCTAATGAGAATTGTCAAATGAAAATTAATTCCATCACATATAACCACCTATCCATGTGGAGAAACCAAGATCCGCCTTTAAAAAGATTCAAGAATTCATATCATGTAACTCTAGAATCTCACCTTTTATCACACATGGAATATTTCTTCTTCATGGTCAGTCTCTTTCCTATTCTTGGTGTGTTTGGAGTCCCCATTCTTGAGGATAGTGGCACACATATTCTGGATCCTTTACTACTCACTCTTGATGTCCTCAGAGTTCCTCTCTTTTAAGTCGCGCATCCCAAGTTCTTGGCGCGTGGAGAAAAACATCAATCATTGATCATCAAGTATTTTCTTTTCCTTCGTCTCTCTTTACTATATATCATGCAAGGTGGGTATGATAATGTTCCTATAGGGATGTATGAAACAAAACCATAAAGAAGATAATAAATGGTTTTTAAATAATTAATGGGTGTGTTTGATTATGCTATTGTACTCTTTTACCTTTTCATATATGTTGTGAATTGTATGGGATTATGTCCACTAAAAAATGTAGTCGTTGGTGGTCCTTCCTTGCAAACTAATAAACCTCTGTTTTCTGGATAATTCAGTGATTGAATGGCTGGAACCTGGAAAATGGTTAATCATGTAAACTTAGTTGATTAAATGGATGCTCATTGGATTCCCAATGAATAAGAATCATTCTGTGGTCACCTCTATTAACCAAAAAATAAAGATGAAACTAATTGAATGGTGTGTTTAAATCTGAAAAGTCTCTTTCTCTATTCTAGTGATGTGTATGGATGTTCTACTTGATTCTTGTGAGGTGACATGGATGTTGATGGGATCCCCTATTTTACAGTTGTTAGTTTGTGGGTTTTCGTCATGTGGGGTCGTTTTTGGGGGCTTGGTTTAGTTCCAGTACATCTAGGGATTTCACAGATCCCTTTTTTGTGAATTTACAAGAGAGCAGGGTGTGAATGCTTAATTTTCTACTTGGCTGTTTTTTTCTTCCATGTCTTGTGTCTATGCCTGTTAGTTTTCTTGTAGTGAAGAATTATTTAATTTGAACCACTTGAATGTGATAACAAGAATGGTTTCCATGGGAAATTGTTTTCCTGGAATGATTTTTGACTTGGTTGTGGCTGTTGTGCTTTTTATGAATGAATAGTAATGAGGGTGTTTGAGTGTGGGCTAGGTTTGGAACCCTAGGTTTGGGTTGGTCCCTATCTACCTATATGTAAAATTTAGTTCTTATGTTTCTTATTCACGCCCCACCCAAGTTGAGAATTTTGTGTTGAACACCCCCATTTCATGGGGGAGGGTGTTTTCCCCAACACTCATATGAGTAGATTATTATTAGCACCTATTCTACTCCCTTTCTAGAGTAGCCCAAGACACTTTGGGAAAGTTGTGATGGCCTTGAGTTCTATTATAGCCCATTATTATTTTGGCAAGGTAGTTGTCATGGTTGGCCCAGGAGTGTGTGGGCAGTTTGTTTCCCAAGTGTCTTCGGGATGATGCCCATGTGTCTTCAGCTGTGGTGGTAGTTGTTCTGGACCAAGTGTTGTTTGGTGTAGCGGTAGTTATTGTAGACCAGATGTCTGCAGGTGGGGATGTGTGTTGTTTATGTGGCCTAGGTGTATGCAGGAAGGTGCGTGGTTGTAGTGGACAAAAAGGTTGATGTTGGGGCAGTAGTGAGACTACAGTGAAAATTAAGGGGGAGGTTTGACGTGTAGGATGTCTTCAGTAAACAGTGAGAAAGTGGCGTGGGGTATCCAAACATCGATGTGTTATTACTGTTACTTTACATGACTTGTGTTATTTGGGGAGTGTGCCTTGGTGAGGTTTGGGTGGATTGTATCCTTGATAGGTTCTTTGGTTATCTCCTTTTCTCAAGGCACATTAGAATGCCTCCCCACTTGTGCATCAGAGCTTTTGGTCTTCAATACTGAGTATACCCATATACTTAGCCAATGTATATAAATCAGTTTTCAGGACTCCCGGAGGACTTTGGGGACCGTGTGGGACCATATTAGCTTAGACGCCGGGATTGTTAGTGTGGTTGAATTTTTTTCTTTTGGTACTTCCCTGTGGAGTATTCTTATACTTTTAGGACTTTATATTGGAATATGTATATGGGAATGGATTGTTTTCTACTTTAATTTTACTTGTAGTTTTGGTGTTTTTTGGGATTAACTATCTTTTCTCCGAATCCTTTTAAAAAAATGGGTAATTCCTTCCATATCACATATGATTTTATAACCTTGGTGCTAGTCGCCACTCTGGGCCCTATTGAAGGTAGGCTTAGGGGTCATTATCTCTCCTTCAACTTAAAGAAGGAAGGATCTGGAAGTTTTATATCCCTTACCACATTTTGTTGAAGGTGGTTCATGACATACTAGGGTTATTATTAGTAATAGAGTTATTATAAAATCATCTTTTTCTTGAAAAATCAACTTCTTCAAAATACAATATTTCATCAGATCCATGGGATTATTTATAATTGAAAATTATCCAAATATTAGAATTGAATATATTTAAATGGGTTCCATATTTTTAATTAGAATAATTTATATTATCTATTAATATTAACTTAATTTTTTTATAATTAATCATTAAAAAGTAAGAATTAATTGTCATTGTTATGGTAATAACAAATTTACCCATGGGTAATCTAATTAGATAATGGAAAAAATGAAATAAAAAAATTCAAAATATATTTTATACAAAAATTAAGACCTTATAATATCTATGTAATTATAATTATCCATTTTGGACCCTTTTCTTTATGTTATAAATGTCAGTAAACATTTTTCATTTCAAAAAATACAAGTGTCCAAATCACCTCAATTATCAAAGGCCACCCCCTCTTGACCACAAATCACACATTTAAATGCATTTTGATCCAAAAAACCCCACCCAAATATCATAATTAAAACTTTATCCATTTCATTCATCAATTAGTAATATAAAAAATTTATCCTATGAATTTTTTTCGTGCTTATCTAAGGAGGTTCTCTAAATAAGAGATATCATGCTGAACTGATAATTCTTATTTTATTTTTTCTTCCACCTCCTTAAATTATAATTAAATTATTATGATATAATTAAACCATTAATTTCCATATAAAAATATGTAATTATGTTAATTTATTAAAAAATTTCCATCTCCTCTTCCATCAAATGAGATATAAAATCCTCTTTTGTGTGTACGACAGCCTACCATCTCATGAACCGAGGTGAATTGTTTACCATAATCACCACTAAATTCCTGATATAATATTTTATTTAAAGTATATATAGGATATTTTGAAATATTTATAATTTTTTAGTTATGATATCACATGTAATATCTTACATTCTATTGTTTTGGGGAAATAATAATATTTCTCATGTGTGTGCCAGACAACAAACTCAGGAAGCGATGTGAATTCATTTTAAGTAATGATTTACGTGAAAGTTAATAGGGAAAATGTTGATGAATATATGTGTAATAAATGAAATAAACATGATAATAATGAAATATTTATAATTCTTTATATATAACACATAGTTTTATTTCTTATATTGATAACTGATATAATAGTTTGTGCATACGTGTGGACTATCACAAACATGAAGTGATGTGAATCTTTCATCATAATCAAAAACCATGTATGATATATATTAGTAAATTTAAATATATAATAAATTATTTATTTTATTATGATCATTTTGGATTGTTAAAATATTACCTACCTTCTTTCTAAAATATTTTTCAAAAAATGAGAGTTGTTACCCATGCGTGTATATAATATATTATCTCCAAGAATCTAACATTGTTCACTTTTTATAACCATAACTCATTATTCGTTTTAAAAATATATTTTCTGAAAGGAATATAATAATTACACAACCATTATTATTTTATAGATGTCAAAATAATTTCATCTTTGACCATGCTCAACACAACAAATATGTTTTTAAATAGTGAATCAAACGTTCTCAAAACACCAATCGTGAACATAAATGACTATGTTTTTAAATATATCATTGAAATTAAATAAAATGATTTATTTAAATATAAGGTATTAATACTATAAAACATATTATGATATCAAATAATTTTTATACACTTATTATACATGAGAAAAAGGACACACGTGTAATTTTTGAGACTCTTGGTAAGGGTTTCTAATCTCACATATAAATTTATGTATATGAAAAAATGTCCATATTCACCATTTTTGTGAGGTATACTCTTCCATTTAATGTATTTATTGATTATTTTCATGATTTGTTTTTTATTTTAAAATACATATGAGTATTTACCTTTAATGACGTATTGATCCAAAGATTATTAAATCAATGACAGATTTCTTCTCAATTTACTTTAATTGATGAATATTTTATTATTATGCACCTAATTTATTTTATATGCAATATATAATGAAAATATCAAATTTTAAAAAATTATTCCTTCATACATTATTTTATTTTATGACTCAATTTGATTAATTTCATCATAAAGTATTTGAATTGAATGTTACTACCATTTAAATAATTTCATTACTCAATTTCAATTCATTAGGATATAATTCATCATTGAATTAATATTCTATGATTATGTTTAAAATAAATTGGTATTATTATATTCTCTATTACAAATTTGTGTATGTGGATTTATATTTATTTAAAATTTCATATTCCTTTATTATTTATGAAAATAAATGTATTTATTTTTGTGGGTTATTTGTCTTAAATTATCTTTATTTGAGACATACATTTCTAATATGAATCTATATTCATTTTTGAGGTGTATATACTTTCACTTTTCATTTTATATTTTGAAACTAGTTATATTTAAGATATTTAATATATCATTTTTATTCCATCATTGGTATTATGATTAAAGGGTTAGTTGAAAACGATTTTTATTACAGTCTTCATTCTTTTAGGATTGTTTATGTTTCGGGATCTTTCGGAGGATATAATGTGATTATTTTTTTCATATACCTAATATATTATATTATCCTATGTTTATGAATGTTTTTCACATATTTAATTTTCATTTTCTCCATCATCGATTGAAGAGACATCAAGAAATTCATATTAATTTATTTTGACCATGAATTTATTTATATAAGGCATCTTTCAATTCTATATTAATATTGTATAAAATGATTTAAAAAATGTTCATTATAAAATATATTATTTCTTATATCCATTTTACATTATATTTTATATTATATAAATGTTTTTAAAAGGAAATATCCAAAAAATTTATAAAATCATTATTTCCAACTTCCATTTACAAAATTTTTAAAAAATTATTATTATTTTTAAAATTTACATCATAAACAAATTTTCCCACAATCATAAACATTATATGATTTGAGGATTATAAAATAGGTTTCCATGTTCATTTTTAGTGGAATATATTTTCATAGTATTCTATCAATTTTATGTTTTTCAAAAATGAATATCAAATGAAAAGTTTTACATTCCTCAATAATGTTTTTAATGAAAAATTAATGTTATTTAAATTAATAAATAATGAAATACCTTTGTGTTAGTTATGATTATCTGGTGATATTTTTCAGTTATATGCCTTCATTGTTACACTATATGTTTTTTTTATATTTTTTTTAATTAGATTATCATAGAACCC
Source organism: Viscum album (assembly GCA_963277665.1). Classification (NCBI taxonomy): domain Eukaryota; kingdom Viridiplantae; phylum Streptophyta; class Magnoliopsida; order Santalales; family Viscaceae; genus Viscum; species Viscum album. The sequence goes on from OY728164.1 coordinate 692,268,861, forward strand.
ATTTCTTTTCTAATGTGTAATCATCTTTAAAATGGATTGTAATGGAAGACATTTATTTACCCTATGTTAATAATGTTTCAAATACATTTTCATCTATACTTTTCTTTTATTTGGTTTAATAATATTTTGAAATGAATATACATCATTTAATCATGTTTATAAATAAATAAAGTTTATATGTACATTTCTCAGGACACATTTATTGGTCATTATTTATTTATTTATTTATTTTTTCAAAAGCAAGCATCAAAGCTTCATATAACTAAAAAAAGGAAACCTGGGTTACAATAGTCTGAAGGAAGGAAGTTGACATTTATCTCTATAAATGATAGGGAGAATCTCATGACGAGTGCTGTAATGATTGCTCATTATTTATTATTAGGGGTTTTTATGTTATAAAATAATATTTTTGGTTACATCTTGAAAATTTTGAGGGTGGTTCGGTTTAATTAAAATAAGGGGATGTAATGTAATGAACCAAGTATGGGTGATTCTATTATAAATCATGGATCGATGGTTTCATGATTAACCATAGATTTGTTAGTCTGTGATATCCATCTAACACATTTGGTACTCTATAGATATAAATTTATTACATTAGTTATTTTATTTATAAGAGTGATTTATTGATAATCTCTTTGGATAACAATATATTTTTTAATACTTTCTATTTGTTATAATTTTTTTCCATTGATAATTATTTAGATAACATGTCTTATGATTATTGTTTCTGATGATTTTCAACCATCATAAAGCAATATTCCTTGGAATGTATTTATTGATCCAAGATGATAGGTATACGTTCTCTTATGTAATTATTATACAATTTGATTATGTGATAATACCCTTAATCCCATATTATTCTCATTGATGAAATTCAATTATTAATTATTGTGTTTACCCTTATTTATCATTTGATATCAAACTTTTTATATTTCCCTTTCCTCAACTTATCAATAATTAAGTTTAATGGATTGTGTATTAAATGGATTCATATAGATTATTATGTTGAATTAATGTGAAATAATAAAAGCTTGGATAAGTGGGATAAGTTATCATTTAATGTCAAGGGTATTTTTTATGTTATATTTTTTCTAAATTATCTAAAACTATAAAACTAAAAGGCCTATGAGAATATAAGTGTTCAAATATTTTTTGGATGTTATATGTTATTTAGGGAAAAAAATTTCACTTTAGTCTCCATAAAATATTTAAATCTAATATTTATTTTGATAGAAATAGATCAAGGAGTGGGGCCAGGGTTGTTATATTTTATGTCACAATCACATTGTTTATCAGAAAATATTATGACTATTCCTCCAATGATGTAATCTAATCATATACCACTAAAGAAAATTTCTATTGTTTATTCTACCCTTATTATTTTATCATGATATATTTTTCTCCTTCACATTCTTTAACCTATATACTTAAGTGACCAAAAATATGTTTTAAGAAAAATTAACACCATTTATCTCTTAAATCAAAAAAACTATTAAATCCAAATACATATTTTCTAAAAATTATAAAAAAAGGATTTTACTATTCTCAATTATTAGTTCAATGAAATTTTTATCCATGTATGAATTTTTTATAAAGAAGTCTGAAATGAATCTTAATTCTGTTTACCAATTGAGCCACATTGTGACATTATGGAATGATTGAATTTTCCTCTCGTCACGAATAATTTTTTATTTTATGTTTCCTTCTAATGTTTGAGAATCACTTTTCAAAAAATTATTTTCATTAATATTTTTATATTTTTCTTTTATTGTTATTTCAATATTTAATGGTTGTTTTCAATAATAATGTTATAAGCATATTTTAAAAAGTATTTCTATTCATAATATATATGAACACATAATTTTATATAAAATTTACTTGGGGTATGATCATCATATACCAACCTTATTCATTTTATTTATGGGTTATGTTTGTGATGAAAAATGTTTACGAAACCCAGTTAATTTTCAATGGGATTTCCAATGTTTAAATGATGAAATATTTATGAAACCCATCTATATTCCATGGTTTATGCTATGATGATATATTTATAAAATTTATTTTTTAATTTTTTCTATTATCATGAATACATTAATATATTATGGAATTCATATGTATTATTTTAATTTTTTGATGGGTGGGACACATATATCCCTCTAATGAATTGGGTAAAGATTGATATCTCATGAGAGAGATAGGACTAAAATATAGAGTGATGCTAGTTTATTAAATAACTATGTATTCAATTATAGGCTAGATATTGAACCTTGACTACTATGATGAAGTATGGAGTGAACCCATTCCATTGTCAGATTATTTGAAAGGAGAATATACAACTGACGAAATTATTTTCATTATTTATGTGTATGAGAAATTAAATTTATTATACCTTTTTTATGATTTTGTATTTTATTTAATTAAATACACTTATGATTCATCTCTAATGAACTAACATGATTTATTCCATCACTTATGATTATGATAATTGATATGATGTGAATAGTTTTAAATTTTATGATCGTGTTCTTATACCCTTATACTCAGGCTATACTTATGTGATCATTTATATCTTCAATGTTCACCCTTATTGATAATATAATACCACAAATTTACTATGTTTTCTTTACACCAGTTATGAAGAAATATATTAAGTATGATTGTTCTAGGTAGGGTTATAGTTCTAAGAGAATGAGTGTGGGACTATATATATTATTTACGAACTAGTTTTTTATGATTTCACATTTATGAAGATAGTAGAACAATACAATTTTTGTGTGGATTAAAATGTTATATAATGATTTTTTATCTATTAAGATGTAATATATATATAAATTAATATTATGGTTCACTATATTAATATACCCTAACCTCTATTCTATATGAAGGGAAATATAAAGAGGTGTGACTAAGGTTATATAGAAAACTAGATTAGTTCGTATGCATTGGTAATAGGATAAGAATGTTATAAAGAGGTACCAAAGTCTTGTTTTATTTACATTTACTTTTTTTACATGGTATAAAGAGATAATACTAGTAAAAACTTTGGATAAACCTTTTTATAATTGCATATTAATTCTTGTAAGGGAAAGTAAAATATTTCAATGCCTTGGATAGTGATTCTTGGTTTTTTTTTTATTTTTGATTGAAACGAATTGGGTTTATGATTATTATAAATATTTTACAATTAATTAAGGTGGTGATAAGAATTTTTTTCATAGACCATATTCATCAAATATTTTTAAATGATATTTTTATGTTTGTGTGTGAATGGTAATCTGGTTATAAATGTGATATATTTGATTAAAATGTCAATAAAATTTAATATATTTTTTACCTTTAGAAGTTATCAGTGGAGTATTTATTAGATGAACATGGGGACAGTAATCATCATTGTGAATATAATTTATTGAATAATTATATGAATTATAAATGTTTTATGTATCAATCCCTAAGAGTGGTTGAGTTGGTATAGGTATTCCAAAATTATATAGAGCGTATATATTTGTAAGGTTTGTATAGAGTATCAATACATATTTAAGGTTGTTTTTTTAATATATTATATAATGAATATTAATAGATTTATATTGATCCATTCATTCAGTATTATAAGGATATACTACCACTACAGACTCTGTTTGAGCGACGCAAGGATGGAGATCAGTTTGTCCCTCCAACTGGGGTATTAAAGAATTTTAAAGATTAGAAAATATAAGTGATGTATATTTAATTTATTATGTCAATAAACTACTAACGCATAGTGGATATCCTTACATATATAATATAACTTTAAAATTCTTGATACAACATCACCCAATCTTTTAGTTTTAGGTTGGTAAACATGGGGTTTAATTTTAGATTGAGTTGTTGTAGTGCATCATTAACAAAATTAATACCTCAATAGATTAGCGAGTTTATATGGAAATAAATATTATTTCTTAGACTTACATATGCTAGTGGGTTGTGAAAATCTTGTTGAGGAAAAAGTATGAGATTTATTGGATAACCTTTCTGACCTTATGATTTGAGAAATTTCCCCCCAAACATAGAATAAGAAGATGAATCTTGAGTCAAAACATCATATTTAGGTGGATATTTCAATTATGGATTCTTATGTTAACATCTGAAAGTATTCATATGTTTCTCTATTGTTGGATAGTGATTCTTATTATATGTTTTTTGTATTTTTATAGTCTCTTGACAATCCCAATAATGGTTTTACTGATTATATTCTTCCTTAAATATGTTATCGTGTTTCCATGTTGGGGAATTATATCTAATTCAAAATTTATGGAGTATACTATACCAAAGATCTATACATTCTATATTTGATAAAATAGAAGTTATTTTTTAGAAATAATTAGATATTTTATGGTTATTTTTTGGGAAATAATATAAAGGAAGGGATGTTATGAGGTTCATATCTTCCCACATAAGGGAGGACCACCATTGAGTGTTTGTAGTGTGTTTATACAAGGAATATATAAACATAAAATGATTGAACACTAACGTAGTTTTTCTATTTTGATTATGTGTTAAAATTAATTTAGTATTTACAAATATACTTTGAAACAGTGGTGGATGGGGTGATAGAGAGATTTACGGATTTAAAAAATATTATAGGGTATCACGTCAAAGTTTTAGTTGGACATCCATAGGTTATTGTTTCGATTTTCAATGTTAACCATTATAGAAAGAAGGAAACCTAATGGGCATATAGATGCTAAGATATAACTATTAATGTGTATGTTTGGGATATATTATAATGATTCAGTCAACCTCACCTGATTTAATAGAGGGATATTAAAAAATTTAGATAGAAGACTAGTCTAATGTATATTGGAATAATTTTAATTCATTTGGGTGTAACTATACTATTTTATTCAACTCATTAAAATAGTTATGTGTATTTTTTGGAGTTTCTGATGGAATTTTTGACAATAAATGCACCATTAGTTAATTAAATATATAGTATTAAAATAGATAGATATTATAGAATTTTTTATTTCAATTCACTAGTATTTGATAAATATTTTTTTAAAGAGTGAGATTTATAGAAATGACATGTTGAGACTTGAAATAGAAATTATAGTATGAGGACAACCTCTTTTATGAGAATCACATTATCAGATGAGGGTGGAATGAGACAATTATTTGTTCCACATGGTGTAGATTAGTATGAATATGTATTTCGTTTTCTTCATTTGCAATTTATAATAGATAGATAATTTGAGTTCGTGATCAAATTGTTTCCATGTATGAATACTACATATAAAAACTATATAAGATAGATGAAAACGAGTTAGGATAAATGAATTTCAAGTTATAGGACTTAGAGTAAAAGGGGTCTTCCAACCCATGATATTATCCTTAGGGTTATATTATTTAATTTTATATGAAAGTAGATGATATTTTATACTTTTTTGGATTACTAGAGGTTAGACTAGGTGAACATTACGAACTAATATCTTATTAGTCATATTATTTACTTTTTTTATTCATTTAAGTTACTTTTATGGTTCCCTAAGATCTATTTGAGATATTTTTATCACCAAATATGGTGAAGATATGAGGGTTTTATTCATACTATATTAAATAAAACTTATGGGTTATAGGAATTCATTGTGACACCATTCATTTTAGAAAATAATTAAACTATGTTCATATACAAGATGAAATAAATATTCCACTCATATCATATTTTTATTTACTTTTATACATCATTAATATCCTTGATTACATCATACAAAAGGGTACCCATGGTTGTCATGTAGTGTTATAGTTTTTTAAATTTGGAGTGCATCAGCTTTATGTACATTTCACATAGTTTTACTTTGTTGATATGGGGTGTTTTTGTTTGGGATTATAATATCATTTTTTGGAATATTAGTTAAACATGATAACATAAACACATTATTCTATTGATAATTTCACAATTATATATTTTATATTTATATCTTCATTAGCATGATAAATAATTAAAAACTTTTCATGGTATGATTCTATTTATTTAAGAAATGAATGAAATAATTGTTTAGAATGGGGTGGTGTTAATTTCTTCTACTTGGTTTGATAGGGTTGTCTTAGAGTTGAAGAAAATATTGAATTCCTCTATTATCCCAATGTTACATGATATAAGAAAATAGTAATCAATATTATGTAATGTATCGAGAGATGGAATTGGTGATATATTTATTAATGATGGTTGGGTTGTTACATATGAGTTTAGAAAATTGAATTTTGATTAGTTAAACTATTTTTCTAATGATATGTCGTTTATAATAGTTGTTTATATGCTAATGTTTTTGAAAAATTACATATTACATGAGATATTTAGTATTTACGCTAACCATAAGTTTCATTGATATATATAATCTAACATAAACCCAATATTTGGATACCTAATGTGTGTTGATTATATATTTTACTTCAAAATTTATATAATTTTCATCATTGGTATGGGGAACATTATAATTTATGGTCTAAAAAGGATATAGGTGTGTTAGTATGTAAGACTGTTGGGGAGTATAAATTAATGAAAATATATAAAGGTAAAATTTATATTTAATGTTTATCATGGTTGGTACATAATAACTTCACTAAAAAACTTTTCATCACTTTTGGATAGGGTGTGAGAGACTCGGTGGGCTGATTCAAAATTTCGGTTGATAATTTATAATTTTTATAATCGGGAATCACATATAGAAAATTCTTGAAAAGATAAAGTATTATTATATTTTGGAAATAATGGCGATTTTCATGAAGATAATGTGGGAGAACTTTATACTGGATTCCCATGTCTCGTAATGATATTTCTACCCACTATTTATAAAAATGATGTAAAAGAATTTATATCAGGTGTGCCAACTATCATCATATGAAATACCAACACTAGAAGTCTTATATTCTTATATTTTTAAACTACCAATTCATACATAGTTATAATATGTAGGGCCTATAGACATCAATAAAGGAATTCAATTTCAACCTAAATGTAGTGAATAGTGTGAAATATTGTTAATTTGTTAAATAATTTCCACCACTTGATAAGACTTTTTAGAACTGTTCATTCTATAATATACAATTGTGGTATCAATTGGAGATGATATGGCACCATTGTGTGAAAAAGTGTTTCATGTAAGAATATAATGTGCGATTACCTTTCTATATCTATAGAAGACAATAGTCGACTTCTTGAAAAAAGGTAAAACACAACACAAAATATGATACTGAAACTAACAAACAATCTAAGTTCATGATTTAGATTTTATAAGTCATTTCGTGAGCCTATATGTTATATTCAAGTGTATCATTGAAGATTACACTATTATAACAAAAATTCAAAAGAGAAATTGTTTTTAAGGAATGATTTAGATGGATCCTTTATAAGTACTATATTGAATACTATTTTCATATTGACTATAGAGGAAAGTGTTACAGAGGTAATCACTAATTGAACTATGTATGATGTATGAGGCCTAAAACTCAATTCATTGGACTCCAAAGTGGTTTGATTCTAATCATCAGAAGTACTAGGTTTCCATATATCAAAGAATTTAACCACTATATTTTAATGTGATAAATATTTTCTTTTTTAGATTGTCTCTTTAGATGGGATACTAGAGGGTGCATAGAAGTGAATGTTAGAAACACATTTTATGGGTGACTTTGAGATCATTGATTGAATCAAAACAATTTCAAACCAATTTTAACATCATTAATTATATAGTGAGATGAATAATTAATTTCATGTTTCTATTCTTTAGATAAATATACCAGAACCATCACCCATGATCCATACTGTAGATGTAAAATAGGGATTTTATTAATAATAAGAGGAATGAAAAATATGAATTATAAAAGACTATGATGATATCCTCTACAATATTGTGTAATTCTTGATAAATGTGACATTATAGAATATATGTATCCTAATGGAGTCTTGGTTAAGAGAGTTATATATACAATCTCTATGGTATGATCTATTTTCAAAAAAAGGAATGATGATTTATTCCAAGAAAAATAAGTAGTGTTGTAGGTATGACGTAATAAACCACTAATACTGAAGTATATATTTAGTTTTATTTATCAAATGAAAAATATATTTTGTTGGATTTTCTCTATTTATTTGTTGAGTAGATTCCTGGATCTGGAATAGATGAAAATAAGATAGATGGTAAATATTTTAGAGTATAACTGTTAATATAGGGTACCTGATGGGATTTTATTTTTTAAATCTTAGAAAATTATATTGGGATTTTTCCCATTTGGACTATCTAATAGGCATTGGCCACTAGTTGAGTATATGATTTCCATTGGATAAAATGTTGGGGTGTAATGGTTACTAGGTGTCCTCTTAGTTACATTCATTAATTTTTTAATAAATTAAATTTTCATGTTTAATGTCAAAAATTAGACATAACATCTTCATTACTTGTCTCCATGACCCTATCCTAAATCCAAAAACAAATTATCACTTTCATTTGATTATTCTCCCCAATTCATGATCTAATTCAATCAGAATTTATCAATTAGGAATTTTATAGTTAATTATATCCTTCGTCTCCTTTTAAATGATGATTTCATCAGCAATATTTTTATTCCTAACTATAAATCCATAAATTATTATTTTTATCTACATATGATTTTCTATTATTGGGTCCTAATTACACCATAATATTTTATATCGAGGATCCTATAAGATGACTCTACTGGGATGTAGAATTTTTTTAAATTTAAATGAGTTTAATGTTCCATTTGGAATATGAGTGTTTATGAGAATCCATGATTTAGTAAAATAGAATCTAATTGAATTTTTTTATTGTATGGATTGTGATTTTGTACTATGTAATATATGTCTTATCCTATAATTAATATATTTTTATCACATTTATTTTTATGGCCATGTTACGATAGTTTTGTGTTAATATTCCTTGATATTGGAATCAATTAAGGGTTTCATAAATTATGAACTTTTTTACTAAGTAATTTTAGGTTTACTTGAGAACTCACTAATGAGAATATACAATTTATGTGATATTCTTGTTAGTTACTATCTTCATGTTATGATATTTTAATATTTAGTGTTGACAAGTATTGATTTTTTATGAGATAAGAAAGAAGTCATTTTCTATAGCTACAGAAAGAGCTAGTTAGGTTATATAATTTGACTAGAATATTTAATGGTGTATGGAGTAATTCTAAAAAAGAATTTTATATCATAGTGGTTTTGGTAGAGAATTAAACAGTGTCCTTAATGATTGGAAATCAATGGTATGAATACTAAAAAATTATATTGATTTTCATAGGGGTTGGAAGAGATGTTAGCTAAGTCTCTAGAGATGGTAATGAGTTTTTTTAGGTGAAAACCTAGATCCTTTTATTTTTGGATGGTTGGGACAAATAAAAAACAACATTTATATATTTTTGAGGAGATTGGGAAAATTCACAATGCATACCCATGACTTTACTGATGGATTGGACATAGTCCAAGTTGATTTTATGGATATATATGAATATATATGTTTGAAAAACTTATCGTAGTGCTTTGTATTCATGTATATAGATTATTTGGTCATTAAACCAAATGAGTTTAATTATTTTTACTATTATAATCTTATTCTTGGATTATTGGGGGACCTATCATACTCATATTGTACCGAAAAATGGGAGATCCCATCTAATAAATACATGAGTCGAAGTAGGGGGGCCACTAATTTGAGTAGGTTTTGGCACTCAATAATTGAAAATTTTATATGTTATATCTTCATTAATTATATATAATACAATTTATGTTCCCTAATATACTCTATTTATTATTGTATTCCTTTGGTGGTTTCCTAGAAAAATATTTCCCACACATTTCACATACACTTTAGTGGAAGATTATATTTCATGGTCAATGGAACTAGTAATTGAATGGACCCTAGGATCAATGGTTGAGTTTAGTATGGATATAGTATATTTAAATTCATTATTGGGCATAACCATAGGCCTATATTTTTTTTTAAATATCAAAATTGTTTCTTTTTTATATCAAGTTATCTTTTTTATTTCATCGACTAATTATTCATATAATATATGACTTAAATGGAATTTACTCTGGTTAAATATTTTGTTATAGAGACAGATGTGTTATTATTATTATGATATAATTTTAATTCCAATATTAAAATGATATATTATGTATGATGGTTGGTTTCTTTTTATTTTATATTTTTCAGTTATCTAATTAAGGGTATAATATCCCTTTGGTAATGATAGACACTCACCACCTATTGCGAGCCACTGATGTATGGGGAGGAACACATGCGGTCAAATAATGTCCCAGATTGGGATATACAGATGGGTATCTAGGTTGTGATGTTACAATATAATTATTTAAAAAACAATAATATATATAAATAATTTCAAAATAACATAATATCACATTATTTATTAAATATTGGGGAATGATGTTTTTTATAATTCTAATAAAACATATTCAGTAATATTTAAATAATTTTTAAATCATAAAGGGAACTTGAAGTGAACCTTAATCATCTATATTTGGAAATGGGTTGGAAGAATCATAATGAGGGGAACCTCAGGTAAGGATAAACATATATGGACCAATGGAATTATGATGAATATTTATAGGATGGTATTTATGTGAAAGTGTATCCTTATTATCAAAACATCTGTTCATAGAAATAAATATAACCAAAAATATATTATTGATCAGATATACAAATTAAATGAAAATATTATTTTTCATGAGTCATGTAACTTGAATGCATTCACAAAAACATTGACTATGTATCATCGTATTATATGGAATCATGTTACTATGTGTGTCATGTATCTCTGTTAATCCTTTAATCTTTTAGGTTAGTGACATGTAGGTATAAAATATATACTTATATTTGGAGAGTATGAGTGTAATTCCTATGTATGGGGCATAATGAAGACATATCATCATAATATTGGCTTCCACATTTGGAAAATCTATTTACATCTAGGAGTTTGTTTGTTTTTTATATCCACAAAGAGCATGTGAGTTGAATTTGGAATCTATTAATTTTTATAGGGTTTAGTTATGTCTAATTGATCATATTTGTTTCCAGTTATTTGTTTGTTTCACTTCATTCCCGACATGTGGGAACATATATATGATTCTTTTAGTTTTTTAGTTATAAGGTTCCTCCAAGACCAAAATAATGGAATGTTTCATGTTTCAATGATAATTTTGTTGATTTTTTGTATAACATGATACATGTGACATATTCAAAGACAATTGTTCATTGATTATTGGATTATTTGACATTTTTTTGAGAATATGATGATTTTCATGTACCGTGTAATAAAATTATTTTGTTCACAAAATATTTCACTTAATAACCAAAATTTTTATCTTCTTGATCTTTATGATTTTTTTTATAAAAAATATCACCATTGATATTTATTTTAATAATATATCATAATGAAAATCATATATTGTTTAACATCATAGTGTCCTTAATAAGGGATATATAATTCTATAAACCACTAGGCTAAATAATAACTTTTATGTTTAACTAGAAAAATATAAAAATTCCAATGATAGTGTATGAGTCATTTTTAAAAATTATTATAAACTACTAAATCAAATTTTCATGAGTTTTCCTACATTGTATCTGGTTATATTTAGTATAATTTTTATTATTGTAATATTCTTAATATTTTACCCCAACGGTTGTAGGTTATGTACTTCTATGTAAATGTACAGGGAAAATTATATTCTTTTATATGATAATTGTTTTTAATAAATATTATATTCTTTTGAAATTAATATAATTATTATAAAAAACATTACATATTTATAAATAAATATGATATTACTTATCATTATTCTAAAGTAATGTTTTTATTATTTAAATCAATGAATTTTTAAAAAATAAATAATCTTATTTATAGTTTCTTATTTACCTAATATTTTTGACAATAAAAATTTTAATTGTCAATCAGAATGTAACGATATTAGAATAAATCATTTCCATTATATTTTGTTGGGAAAAAACAATACCACATTATAATATTGTAATTTATGAATTAAATTGGTTTGACATGCACATTAAATGTATGGATTAATGGATATAATAATATAAGTATTAAGAATCATGATCTTTAAATCGATCAAACACATTATTCAAAAGACACCATGTCACTAAATGACATATTTGATGTGATGATATAATGATTTATAGGTCGATACATGGTAACATAGATAGTTTAATATGTTTATGAAACATATTATTTTTAAAAAATCATTTACATAAAACATAACTTTTTAAGGACATTTAATATTATAGTGAATTTGTATTAACTCTTATGTATATTTTTTCATTAGATATTACCTGAAATATTTCATGTTATGAAATATTAGGGATATACAAAATGTATTTTTATATAAAGTAAAATTACATTTTCATATAATTATTAATTATTTTCCATTTCATTTAAAAAATAAATAAAAAAACAACCCCTAAGATAAAATATATGTGTTGTCACTAATTAATCATTAGTATGGAATGAAATGAGTTACAAAAATATATTATGATTATCATGAGTGGGGGATATATTGGTGATATAGAGTTTAGTCATGATAAAAAAGTGTAATTTTTTTGACCTCTATTTAATATACAAATTATAATTCCATACCTAATTTCATTAGTACAATTGCGGTGTATAATTCATTGAGCATCCAATTAAAGAAGGTCAAAAAGGTAAACTATAAATGAACATATGTACTCATGGACTTAAGGGGATATTGAATAAATTCATGAGGGAATCATCTTGATTTTTTTCATAATATTGAAGAAAAATATATGAGTTGTGTTACTGAACTATATATGAAGTGGGAATAAAATGAGAAAATGACTATTAAAGATAATGAATAATATAATACCATGATACATGGTGATGAAAACAACAATTTTAAAATCTCCATGAGATTATGACAACTCCCAAAAAGTGATAATCACTAAAATAATTGGTTTACTAAGAATTTGTATTCATTGGAAAACATATTGTATGCACACAGGTTGTTATATTGATAAGTGATTTATCATATTTTAACTATTTATGTCTATATATTTTAAATTTATTTTAGAAGTTTTAATAAATTTTTCGAAACCATTAATGGAATTTATGATTTATTAAATAGTTATTTATAAAATATTAAATGTGGAATCTTTGGATATCATCCATATAAATTTTTTATGAAAAACAATTAAAGGTAATAAAATAGAAAAAGATTATTCAACTAGGACTGATACCATTACAAAGTTATAGGGAATATTTGTTACCATAAATTAATAAATTAAAACCTTTACATTTTATCTCTACACATGTTATCATGAATATATCTCACTACCTTATTTTGATACCTAATTTTCTGGAATACAATGTCAAAATAGAAAGGAAAAAATAAAGAAATTATGGATTTGTTAGGTTCACTCACTGGGTGTGAAATATTCCATGATGTATAATGTTTATTATTACCCACACACATAGATGTTATTTTATTATCAATAATAATCCATATAGATAAGGTTTTCCTTCCACCCTTTATTTTGTGCACAATACTTATTACATGAAACCAAAAACATTCTTAATTTTTAAAAACTAGAAGTAAATAGTCATTATTTGAATGTTATATTAGTTTGGATCCTATTAACATTTTATTAGTAAGAATAGTCTAGTATCCACCAATCAAAATTAATATGATCTGCTTTCTCAAGGTTAAAATTAACATAATGGATTCCTTTTCTCAATTGAAAACAAATGTGGTTATGTAAACATTATTTAGTTCTTATTGTAGAAAAATATAAAATAATGGTCATCTCCCTTTCTAATTATTCAACTCGTATGATCGTTAATATAAAATTTTCTTTTTAATATCTCTCTCTAATCTTATAAAATAATGAAAAATATGATATCTTATATAAAACACTGAGTAACTCATTTTCATGGCTCATAGAATATTTATAATAATTGAATGTACACTCTCTAATTAATCAGACTCACCAAATAATGTCAATTATAATCATAGAATAATCATGTGAGTATAATTTCGATAAATTTTCATAAATTTACCTCATATAATTTCTCAAATATACATGTAATTTTCTTCTTCTATGATTTTCTATTATTATCACCTTGACTATTTATCATTTAATTTTCCTTCTTTATTGACTTTCAAATATCCCTAGAATATAAATTAATTAGTTATTCCTATGAAATAGATGTATAGTAATCATGATTTCCTTAGATATTAATAACCTTATTTCCCTCCCACAATATCTTCACCTCATTAATCCTTGATAGAATACATATTTTCACACATATAAAATATATTGAGATTTAATTTACCATTCACGTCTAATACTTTTTTAGTATATGTAAAAACAAACTCTAATGTTGTCACTTCTATTTTCCCATTAATATCATATCAAAATACTCACTCTATCATTTATTGTTGTTTGAATCTATTATTATGATGTTTCCCTATGAATTTTCATTGAACCATCTCCATTTCATCGTAGCTTGGTAGAATAACAATTTTCTGCATTAAAAATCCTTCTTCATTGATCATTTATAGTGCCTTTGTTTCTTCTTAATAGGGAAACACAATAATTTATTCATGTATTATAATCATCACTAAAATACTGTGTCATGAATCATTGATTATTAATAAAAGATATTTGTTATACAATCATTCCATATTAGAAAAGAATCACCTAATTTTATTTTATTCTAAATCCTTATTTTAAAAATAATTGAGTTTTTAGAATAGGTTAGTCATCTTATGATTCACCTAGAAACTAAATTTTAAATCTTTTAAATTTAGATATATAACACATATCCTCTAATAACTTCATATAAATCGTATTTGAATCATTGAATAATAATATATAGTATATGTTGTATCATATATACACCTTTTTAGGATTAGATTAATCAAACATGAAACTAAACTATTTTGAAATAGGACAATTGGTATTAAGGTAAACATCATATATGGTTAATCTATTATCATATAACATCAAATTTAACCATCTCCTCAGGTGATGTTATCATTTTATTTAGAAAACACACCATTTTATTCTCACCTAGAATCTATCAATATGATAAATCTAACGTATCTAATTTTCCTAAGGCATATTAAATCAGATTCAACCCTAGAATTATTCTTTAAATTTGATAATAATCAATAAAACATGGATCTATCCATCTCTTTCCATATTCAACCACAATTAATATTATGCATCTTTGTATTTTAACAATTTAATAATATATATCTTTTATAAATGTAGGATTATTCATACCAAATATAATAATAAAATAGTGTTCCTAATATATGAATTTCATTGAACTCCATCCTTATCATAATGTCTTATAACAATCCAAATATTCAGAAAACACCTTCACAAAATTCCATTTAGTTATAAAAAATCCATGAATTTCATAATAAAATACCCAGAGAATTTTCATAATGAATAATCTAATTATATGTCACTTTTATCACTTCAAAATTAGTGAAACACCTTATTCATATCCAATATAATTTTTTTAACATCACATCATCTATGTGCAACCTAAATATTAATACCCATAATGAAAGAAAATATCAACGATGGTTTCTCACAACATTCAACCTCATTTAATGAACATGTCATTAACTAAAATTTTCATTCATTTTCAACATGTCATTAGATCATAAAAATATTTATTGGAATATTATCTTAGAGTTTCTATAAATATTTAATATTTAAGGAATTATGTAATCGTTATCTTATATGGAAAACCATTCTTAGGTCATTATTTCTTCATCAAATCAACATATATATATAGATACTTCACTATTTATTCATGTCTATATTTTGAACAAATATTTTCATCAATTAATATTAAAAAATACAACATACTATAAATTTGTTCAATAATATCCTAATGGGATTATTTCTCATTATACATATGAAAAATGAATGCCTATTTTCTTCTTCTTTTTCTTCCTTCTTGAAGAACCATCTCTATGTGTGTTATATTTTTTCTAATGAAGAAAGATATATATATGATTACAATCTTAATATGAGTTGGAATTCCCATTAATATTGGTTATGAAGTTATTCTCTTCCCAATCTATAAATAAAATGTTACCCATGTATCATAGTTAATAAAAATGAGAAGATGGACAACTTGGATGTTAATTTGATGTTCCCGTCCTTGCGGATAACACACCACAGTATTTCCTTATGAAAATATTATACAAACTGAATTTATTAAATAAGAACTTGTTCTATTGATTTAGGTGAATAATGAAATTTGAAACTCTAAAATTTCAGTAATATTATTTAAAAATAATTTAAGATGACGAGAAATACTTGAGTTCAGTTGAAGAGGTATAGAATTGATTTTCAAATAAAATAGGGAGATTTTTAGTTTAAATGATTTATTGTATAATGGTGAATATTTATTTTGATAAACTATAAACTTTATGGGGAAATGATGAAATCCAAAACATATATAAATATAATCAACAAGTTTTTCTTATTTCTAAAAGGTATCTTGATATTTGAATAAATATATATTTGGTGTTTTAAACCTAAATTAAGGTAACTCTAAAATAAAATTCCTACATAAAGTCAACACTAGAGAAGGATTATTGAAAATCAGTTATCCATGGGTAATGAAAAGGAAACCTCGATTTGGAATAATCATTTCTAGGGTCCTTCTGAATTTATAAAAAGATATATAAGTTCGCATTTATATTTTGAGGGATATGTTAATGTCACTAGTTACCTACAGATGGTTAATACTAATATTTGAGAAAAAATCATTCCAAAGTCTAATATTGAAGTATGTTGAGTTGGATGATATGATGCTACATTAATTATTGTTGTGAATTAACAAAATACATTTGAGAAAATGTGGAAAACCACATCAGAGTTGATATAATTGTGATTATGAGTTTCCATAATCCATAAATTCTATTGAGATTCAAAATAAATATGATGTTGGTACAAGGAGTATCAAATATCAACAAACCATTAGGATATTTTAGTTTTGGAATGGTTTACAAAGATGATTGTTATGTGATGATGAGGAATGCAGTACTCATCATATCAATTGGGAAATATGAAAATTTGATAAGCTAACATGAAGAATATGGAAAAAGTATATCAGTATATGTGTGATTATACTGTTCATAAGGGTTGTTAATATGGTAAATGTTTTCATTGATCTTAGTATATTATTCATCCCTATTCATGTTTGGAGTCAGTCTCTGAAGACAATGTGTGTTTCTTAAAAACATAAGAGTCATTGGCTGATATCCATGGAAGTATATGATAAAAATAATGTTATTTTGTTATGGTAGTGAATTAGGAATATGAGGACATGTCTACACCGAAATTTATTCCATGGTGTATGTGAAAATATGCCACTTCTAGAGACTACCACATATAGGAGATTGAGGTGGCTAAAATAGATGTTGTGATTATATTACGTTGATGAGCATATGAATCTGAAGATGTGATATTATCTATGAATGAGTTCATAAATTTAAATAAGGGAATACATCATTGATAATATGACTTGAAAAATAGGAATTAATTTATTTTGAATTTTATCTATGGAAAGAATTTAGAAAATTCAAGTGGTTATGAATTTCACTGGAATATAGAGAACATGAAAATCATGATTTGTGTGATGAATTCCAGAAACCATGATAGTATGATTATCATTACCTTTTATATTTTTTAATGACTTATAGATTTTAATAGAGAGTCTTATATTGAAAATAAAAGATAAAAATGGAAAAATTTATCTTTGTGTTATAAGAGTTATGAATGTATTATCAAATATGTTTTTCATGGAGTTATTTTTGAGGAAAATTGTGGATATATGGCCGATATATTTTTTAATATTATCAAGAATGATTTCAATAATTTTTCCAACTTATAGAATATTTTTATTGACAAATAGATTGAATGATTATTCATATAAGAGAAGTATTTATATGAATAATTGTATTTTGTTTTTAGATACTAGGATAATATATTATATATATTGTATCTTCTGTGGAGTTATGAATAATTTTATTTTGATATTAGATTAGTATGAATATGAATTTATTTTGGTTCATTCGGGATTTATAATAGATAGATAATTTTAGTTCATGATCATATTGTTTCCATGTATGAAGGCTATATATAAAAACTATATAAGATTGATCAAAACGAGTTAGGGTATATGAATTTCAAGTTATAAAACTTTGAGTAAAAGGGGTATTCCTACACAAGATATTATCCTCAGGGTTCTACTATTTAATTTTATATTAAATTAGATGATATTTTATACTTATTTTGGATTTATAGAGGTTAGAATAGGTGAACATTACGAACTAATATCCTATTAATCATATTATTTACCTGTTTTATTCATTTAAGTGAGTTCTATGGTGCTCTAAGATTCATTTGAGGTTTTTTTATCCCCAAAAATGGGGGAGAGATGAGGGTTGTATTCATACTATATTAAATAAAACATATGGGTTATAAGAATTCATTGTGACACCATTTATTCTAGAAAATAAGAAAACTATGTTCATATACAAGATGAATTAAATATTCCACTCGTATCATATTTCTATTTAAATTTATTCATCATTGATATCCTTGATTACATTATAAAATATGTCAACCAAGGTTGACATGTAGTGTTATATATTTTTAAATTTATAGTGCATCAACTTTATGTAAATTTCACATAGATTTACTTTTTGATATTGGGTTTTCTCTTTGGGATTGTAATATCATTTTTTGGAATATTAGTTGAACTTGATAACATCAACACATTAGTTTATTGATAATATAACAATTATATATTTGATATTTATATCTTCAATAGCATGGTAAATAATTAAAAACTTTTCATTATATGATTTTATTTATTTAAGGAATAATTGAAATAATGGTTAAGAATGGGGTGGTGTTAATGTCTTCTACTTGGTTTGATAGGGTATTCTTGGAGTTGAAGAAAATATTGAATTCCTCTATTATCTTGATGTTACTTGATATAAATTTTTTTAATTAATATTATGTAATGTGTTAGGATATCGTATTAGTGATATATTTATTAATGATGGTTGGGTTATTACATATGAGTTTAAAAAAATGAATTTTCATTAGTTGAACTATTTTTATAATGATATTTCATTTATACTGATTGTTTATATGCTAATTTTTCAGAAAAATTATCTAATATGTGAGTATTTTAAATTTACAATAACCATATGTTTCATTGATACATATAATCTAATATAAACCCAATATTTTGTTACGTAATGTGTGTTGATTATATATTTTCCTTCAAAATTGATATAATTTTCATCGTTTCTATGGGGAACATTGTAAATTATGTTCTAAAAAGGTTATATGTGTTTTAGTGTTTAATTACATTGGGGAGTAGAAATTAATGAAAATATATGAAGATAAAATTCTTATTTTAATGTGTATCATGGGTGGTACATAATAACTTCACTAAAAACTTTTCATCACATTTAGATAGGGTGTGAGAGAGTCGTTGGGCTCATTCAGAATGTAGGTTGATAATTTATAAAATATATAATGGGGAAGCACATATAGATAAGTCTTGAGAAGATAAAGTATTATTATATTTTGGAAATAATGGCGTTTTTCATGAAGAGAAAGTGGGAGGAGTTTATACTGGATTCCCATGTCTCATAATGATATGTGTACCCACTATTTTCAAAAATAATGTAAAAGGATTTATATCAAGTGAATCAACTATCATCATGTGAAATACCAACACTAGAAGTCTTATATTATTATCTTTTTACACTACCAATTCATTCATAGTGATAATAAGAGGTGACTATAGAAATAAATAAAATAATTCCATTTTCACCTAAATGTAGTGATATAGTGTGAAATATTGTAAATTTGTTAAATATTTTCGACCACTTCAAAAGACTTTTTAGAACTTTTCAGTCGATAATATCCAATTTTGGTATCAATTGGAGATGGTATGACATCAATGTGTGAAAAAGTGTTTCATGTTAGAATATGATGTGAGATTCCCTTTTCATTTCTATAGAAGACTATAGTCAGATTCTTGAACAATGGTAAAACACAACACAACATATAATACTCAGACTAATAAAAAATATGAGTTCATGATTTTGATTATAGAAGTCATTTCGTGAGTTATATGTTATATTCTAGTGTATCATTGAAGATTATAATTTTGTAACAAAAATTCAAAAGAGAAATTTTTTTAAGGAATCATTTAGATGGATCCTATCTAAGTACTATATTTAATACTATTTTAATATTGGCTATAGGGTAAAGTGTTATAATGGTAATCAATGATTGGTCTAAGTCTGATGTATGAGGCCTAAAACTCAATTCATTGGACTCCAAAGTGGTTTGATTCCACTCATTAGAGGTACTATGTTTCCATATATCAAAGAATTTTACCACTATATTTTAATGGGATAAATAATGTCTTTTTTAGATTGTATCTTTAAATGGGATACTAGAGGGTGTATAGATGGTTAATGTTAGAAAAACATTTTATGGAGGACTTTGAGATCATTGATTGAATCAAAACAATTACAAACCAATTGTAACATCATTAATTATATAGTGCAATGAATAATTAATTTCATGTTTCTCTTATTTAGATAATTATACCAGAACCATCACCCATGATATATTCTATAGATGTTAAATAGGGATTTGATTAATTATAAGAGGAATGAACAATATGCATTATAGAATACTATGATGATATTCTCTACAATTTTCTGTAATTCTTGATATATGTGACATTATAGAATATATGTATCTTAATGGAGTCTTGGAAAAGAGAGTTATATATACAATCCTTATGGTATGAGCTATTTTCTAAAAAGGATTGATGATGTATCTCAAGAATAAGAATTAGAATTATAGGTATGATGTAATAAAACACTCATACTGAAGTATATATTTTATTTTATTTATAAAACGCAATGACTATTTTGTTGGATTTTCTATGTTTATTTGTTGAGCAGATCATTAGATCTAGAATTGGAGAAAATAAGATGGATGGTAAATATTTTAGAGTATAAATTTTACCAAATGTACATGATGGGAATTTAGTTTTTAAATATTAGAAAAATATATTGGGATTTTTTCCATTTGGACTATCTAATAGAAATTGGCCACTGGTTGAGTACATGGTTTCCATTGGAAAATATATGGGTGTGTACTTGTTACTAGTTGGAATCTTAGTTACATTCCTTAATTTTTTAATAAATTATTTTTTCATGTTTAATGTAAAAAATTAGATATACCATCTTCATTACTAGTCTCCATGACCCTATACTAAATCAAAAAAAAATTATATCTTCCATTTGATTATTCTCCCCAATTCATGATCCAATTTAATCAGAATATATCAATTAGGAATGTTATAGTTAAATATATCTTTTATCTCCTTTTAAATAAGGATTTCATCACCAATATTTCTATTCTTAACTATAAATCCATAAATTATTATTTTTATCTACATACTATTTTATATTATTGGGTAATAATTATACCATGATATTTTATAGGGAGGATACTATAAGAATGATTCTACTGGGATGTAGAATTTTTTTAAATTTAAATGAGTTTAATGTTCCATTTGGAATATGAGTGTTAGTGAGAATCCATGATTTAGTAAAATGGAATCTAATTGAGTACTTTTATTGTATGTATTTTGATTTTGTACTATGTAATCTATGGTTGATCCTCTAATTATTATATTTTTATCATATTTATTTTTATGGATATGTTATGATAGTTATGTGTTAATATTCCTTGATTTTAGAATCAATTTGTATTTAATAAATTATGAACTTATTTACTATGTAATTTTAAGTTTACTTGAGAAATAACTAATGAGAATATACTATTTATGTGTTAGTCTTGTTAGTTATTATCTCCATGTTATGATATTTTAATATTTAGTGTTGAAAAGTATTGATTTTCTATGAGATAAGAAATAAGTCATTTTCTAGAGCTACAAAAGAACATGTTAGGTTATATCATTTGACTATAAAATCTAATGGTGTATGGAGTGATTCTAAAAAATAATCTTATATCGTTGTGGTGTTGGTAGAGAATTCAACAGTGTCCTTAATGATTGGAAATCATTGGTATGAATACTAAATAATTCTATTGAGTTGCATAGGGGTTGGAAGAGATGTTATCTAAGTCTCTGGAGATGGTAATGAGTTTTTTGAGGTGAAAACCTAGATCCTTTTTTGGATGATTGGGACAATTAAAAACCTATAATTATATATTTTTAAGGATATTGGAAAAATTCACAATGCATTCCCAAGACATTATTGATGGATTGAAAATAGTCCACGTTTGTTTTATGGAGATATATGACTATATATATGTTTAAGAAACTTATCTTAGTGCTTAGGATTCATGTATATAGATTATATGGTTGTTAAACAAAACTAGTTTCATTATTTTCATAATTATAATCATATTTTTGGATTATTGGTGGACCTATCATACTTATATTGTACCAATAAATGGGAGATCCCATCCAATAAATACATTTGTCGAAGTAGGTGGGGTCACTAATATGAGTAGGTTTTGGCACTCAATAATTCACCAATTTCTATGTTATATCTTTATTAATAATATATAATACAATATATATTCCCAAATATACTATAGTTAATATGGTATTCCTTTTGTGGTTTCCTAGAAAATTATTTCCCACACATTTCACACACACTTTAGTGGAAGAGTATATTTCATGGTCCATGGATCTTGTAATTGAATGGACCCTAAGATCAATGGTTTAGTTGAGGATGGATATAGGATATTTAAATTAATTATTGGGAATAACCATAGGCCTATATTTTTTTAAATATCAAAATTGTTTCTTTTTATATCATGTTATATTTTTTATTTCATCAACTAATTATTCATATAATATATGACTTAAATGGAATTTACTCTGGTTAAATATTTTTTTTATAGAAATAGTAGTGTTATTATTATTATCATATAATTTTAATTCTAATATTACAGAGATTTTTTATGGATGATGGTTGGTTGTTTTTAATTTTATATATTTTTTTATCTAATTAAGGGTATAATATCCCTTTGGTAATGATAGATACTCACCACCTGTTGTGTGCCACTGATGTATGGGGAGAAACATATGGGGTCAAGTAATGTCTTAGATTGGGATATACAGATGGGTATCTATATTGGGATGTTATAATATAATTATTTAAAATACAATAAAATATATAAATAATTACAAAAATAACATAATATTACATTATTTATTAAATATTTGGGGATAATGTTTTTTCTAATTCTAATAAAATATATAAAATAATAATTACTTGATTTTTTAAATTCATAAAAGGAACCTGGAGTGATCCTTAATCATCAATATTTGGATATGGGTTGGAAGAATCCTAATGAAGTGAACCTCAAGTAAGTTTAATAATCTATAGACCAATGAAATTATGATGAATTTTTTGAGGAAGGTAGTTATGTTAAAGTTTTCCATTCTTATCAAAACATTTTTTTTCATAGAAATAATTATAACCAAAAATTTATTATAGATCAGATATACAAATTAAATGAAATTATTATTTTTCATGAGTCATGTAACTTGAATGGATTCAAAAAAACATTGAATTTATATCATCATATTATAGAGAATCATGTTACTATGTGTGTCATTTATCTCGTTTAATCCTTTTATCTTTTAGGTTATTGACATGTATGTATAAAATATATACTTATATTTGGAGAGTATGAGTGTAATTCCTATGTATGGGGATTAATGAATACACATCTTCATAATATTGGCTTCCACTTTGGGAAAATTTGTTGACATCTAGGAGTTTGTTTGATTTTTAAATCCACAAAGAGTATGTGAGTTTAATTTAGAATCTATTCATTTTTATAGGGTTTAGTTGAGTGTAATTGAGAATTTATGTTTCCAGGTATTTTTTTGTTTCACTTCATGCCTGACATGTGGGAAAATATATATGATGCTTTGAATTTTTCAGTTATAAGGTTCCTCCAAAACCATAATAATGGAATGTTTTATGTTTCAATGATAATTTTCATGATTATTTGTATAACATGTGATATGTGACCTATTCAAAGAAAATTGGTCATTTATTATTGGATTATTGGACATTGTTTTGAGAATATGATGATTTTCATGTACCGTGTAATAGAAGTATTTTGTTCGCAGAATATTTCACTTAATAACCTAAATATATATCTTCTTGATCATTATGATTGTTTTATAAAAAATATCATCATTGATAATTATTTTGACAATATGTCATAATGAAAATTATATACTGTTTAACATGATAGGATCTTTAATAAGGGATATATAATTCTATAAATCACTAGGTTAAATAAAAACTTTTAAGTTTAACTAAAAAAATATAAAAATTCCAGTGATAGTGTATGAGTCATTTTTAAAAATTCTTATACACTACTAACTCAAATTTTTATGAGTCTTTCTATATAGTAGATGGTTATATGGATTATACCTTTCTTTATGGTAATATTTTTAATATTTTATCACTACGGTTATAGGTTATGTACTTTTATGTAAATGTATAGGGAAAATTATTTTATTTTATATGATAATTGTTTTTAATAAATATTATATTCTTTTCAAATTAATATAATTATTATAAAAAACATTACATATTTATAAAAAAATATGATATTCTTTATCAATATTCGAAGGTAATTTTATTGTTATTCAAATCAATGAATTTTACAAAAATAAATGATCTTATTTATAGTTTCTTATTTTCCTAATATTTTTGAGAATAAATATTTTTATCGTCAATTAAAAAGTAATGATATTAGAATAAATAATTTCCATTATATTTTGTTGGGAAAAAACAATACTACATTATAAGATTTCAATTTATGAATTCAGTTGGTTTGACATGCACATTAAATGTATGGATTAATGGCTATAATAATATAAGTATTAAGAATCATGATATTAAAATCAATCAAAAAAATTCTTCAAAAGACACCATGTCACTAAATGACATAGTTGAAGCGATGATATAATGATTTTTAGGTCGATACATGGTAACGTAGATGGTTTAATATGTTGATGAAACATATTATTTTAAAAAAATCATTTACACAAAACATAACATTCTAAGGACCTTAGGTCCGATATGCTTCATACGTATCTGAACCTCCTGTATAATTATTTAAATAATGTCATTTACTTATTACAGAATCATATTCATTGTTATGATATCATATATTGTCATATTCTTATCTTCTTATTAGTAATATTCCATTCTTACTTGTTATTCGGGTGTTCATTGCTTTATGTTCTTATGTGTGTTTTGTTGAATTAATTCTTATTATTCTTTTTAGGTTATAGATAAATAATTTACAAAATGGTGTTAGTATAATATATATCAAATTTTTTCATTAAATTCATTTATATAATCATTATTCAATAAAAATCTTGTAGAACGAGTCACATCAAATAGTGGAGATGGTAGGTCGTACGTACACACGAGCGATGATATTATTACCACGTTTGTGGAATTGTATTGAAGTGAATGATAGAATACCTCAGAATTAGTATCATTTAATAATAACCATATATAGTTATTATTTACACCATTTTACCCATCCATGTAAGGTGGTGTTGGAAAAACAGATTACACCACAGCGTGGAGACGATATTCCGTACGTACGCACGCGCGGTGATTTTGTTTTTCATAGGATGGATAGAAGGTAAAATAGGGTTGTTTCATATTTATAATAACATATCATTATATGAGTGATACTGATGTTATTACTTTATTAGGAAACAACAAAAGAAGAAGAAGTATAAGAAGAAATTAATTTTAAATAATTGATAAAGGATATTACCTCTTCTTTGATGCGCCTCTTCTAAACCTCCTATAAGGGCACTAAAGTTGGTCTTTGAAGAAGAACAAAATCTCTATTATGTTTATAGTGATGTTGATAATGGAAATGGGTAGGGTTTTTCTGAACTTGAAGGCTCTAAATTGTGTAAATAGGAGAGGGATGATGTGCCCTTTAATAAGGGAGAAGAGGGGAACCTTAGGGTAAACATAAAATATTATTTTATAATAATTTCATTTTCAGTATTTAATAGCTCTAAATTGATTTATTTCGAATCTAAGCTCTAATACAATAGGTTTTATAAAATTTTAGGTTACTATTTTAACCTTATCATTTAGATTTATCTCTATGTTAAATAATTTATCTTTTACCGTGTCTTCTTGTTTTCTTACACTATAAGGTTAAAAAAACATACTATAACAAGTCAAACAAACCCCAAGAGGTTCATTATTAATATATATAACCTTATCTAAGTAATTTTACCGAACCATAGATTTTTAGGAATAAAATAACAATTAAAAATATAATCATTGTTTTAAAAACTATTTTATGTAAATTTTGAAAATATTTGGTAATTGATTTTTGTGAAAATCATAAAATCATGATTAGTTTGAAAAACGTTAATTAAATCAATACTAACATGTCATATTAACCTAAAAAATTAGTTTAATTTATAAAAACTCTCAAATTACATTTATCAGGGTATTTATAACATCAATTATGTTAATGTTTCATTAATAAGGTAATTACAACATCATCATTGTGTCATAAATAAATTAAAGTATTTTTTGTATAAAAATTATAAATAAAATACCATTATGTAGGAAATATTTTTAGATTTCTAATTAATATTTATAGTAAAATTTATCTTATGTATAACCCTATATTAAAAATGTTATAGTTATTAAATATTGATTTTAACTCTTTTAACTCTTCATTAAATAAAAATAATAATAACTGTCCTAATCTAATACAAGTGGACCTAAAGGGTAATATTTTATTAATAAGGTTGTTTTCGGTAGAATTACACTTATCTAAAAGAATTAAGACATTTTTTAGGGAAATAATAATATCATTTTTAGCCTTAATTGCCCTATTTACTTTTAACCGTGGTAAAAAAGAAAAAGTTTCTATTCACTAGATATTATTTTTATCTTATTGAAGCACATTTTACTCCTTGATATTAACTGTGTCTCTCAGATTTTCAATTTTCCTCTCACATAAGTGGTAAAATTATGTTTTATGTAAATTTTCAAATTCTCCTAGGTGGTGGGTAAAAGACGGTGAAAAGTTCTATAAAATTTTTATATATCTAAATTTATTATAAAATGACTCCAATGAGTTAAATTGAACTTATATTGGTATTATGTATCAATTTTTACCTAAAATAAATTTAAATAAATTTAATAATTATTTAAATAAAAAGTCGGTTTTTAAATAGTAACTAGTGTTTTCACTATTCATCAAAAATTGAAATTTTTCAGAAAAATACCAAAAATTCACCTAGGATAATTGCGATACTCCGAATCAAAAAATGATGTCCATTTTGAATGATAAAATTTATAAAATTTCAGAAAGTGGGTATTACTATTCATAACAGCTGGTATATATAATTTTTTAATAACATATCGTTGTTTAGTGAAACTCGGTATTGCGTACAACGTAAGATATTGAGGA
Organism: Viscum album; assembly: GCA_963277665.1. Taxonomy (NCBI): domain Eukaryota; kingdom Viridiplantae; phylum Streptophyta; class Magnoliopsida; order Santalales; family Viscaceae; genus Viscum; species Viscum album. The sequence continues at coordinate 692,296,532 of OY728164.1, forward strand.
AGGTTGCTCCTGCGTGTAATGCAAACCAAGACAGTATTGTGTGTAGTGAAAGATTCCTTTGGTGATGCATATAACATAAAAAAAAAATATTTCTCATAAAATTTCAGGTGTTACATTCTACCCCCCTTAAAATAAATTTCACCCTCAAAATTCGTCACTTTGTAACAAATAGATGAGGATACCTATCCCTCATTATATCCTCAAGTTCCCATGCAACTTCCTATAATTGGAGGTTCCTCAATAAAAATTTCACCAAGCGAGTGGTCTTGTTCTATTGGACTTTTTCCCTATGATCCAGAATCTCTATCGGTTGTTCTTTATAAGAATGATCTTGCTCCAGCGGCACATCTTCTAAGCTGAGTACATGTCAAAGATCGAGTATGTACTTTATCAGGAGAGATACATGGAACACATCATGATCTTGAGAGAGATTTAGTGTATGCACCAATCGGTAAGCTACCTTCCCAACACGATCCAGTATTTCAAAAGGACCAATATACCTAGGGCTCATCTTTCACTTCTTTCCAAATCTCATTACTCTCTTCCAGGGAGATATTTGTAAGAACACTTTATCACCCACTTAATACTCTAGGTCCTTTCTTTGGTTATCGACATAACTTTTTTTCAGCTCTGAGCTACTCTTATGTGTTGTTGCATAGATCTGACCTTTTCTGCCATCTCATAAATAAGATCATGTTCTAATAGATTTTTTCCCCAACTTCATCCCAGCAAGTTGGAGTTCTGCATTACTTTCCATAGAGAGATTCATAAGGGGCCATCTGAATACTGGAGTGAAAGCTATTATTATAAAGAAATTCCACCAAATGGAGGTGTTGATCCCAACCACCTTTTAAATCCATAGATCAAGCTCTCAACATGTCTTCTAGAGTTTGAATTGTCCTCTCAGACTGACCATCTGTCTGAGGATGATAAGAAGTGCTGAAACTCAACTCTGTATCTAGAGTATGCTGAAGACTTCGCCAAAACATTGAGGTAAACCTCGGATCCCGATCAGATATAATGAAAATTGGTACTCCATGCAATCTTACCAATTCCTTTACATATATCCTGGCAATCTGATCAAGAGAAAAATCTTCTCTAATAGCAATGAAGTGTGTCGACTTTGTAAGATGATCAACTATAACCCAGATAGCATTATTACACTTGGATGTTTTAGGAAGTCCAGTGAGAAAGTCCATATTGATGTTTTCCCATTTCCATTCTGGTATGGGTAATGGTTGTAACGTCCCCTTAGACTTCTATCTCTCAGCATTAACTTGTTGACAAACCAAGCATTAAGAGACATATTCAGCAACATCTCTTTTCATGCCATCCCACCAGAAGTACTCTTTCAGGTCCCTATACATCTTCGTGCTTCCACGGTGAATAGATAATGAATAACTATGAGCTTCATCCAATATTTCCTTCTTTAATTCAGGGATGGGAGGAACATGAACCTGATTCTTGAACCTTATTATTTCATCACAATCAATGTGGAATTCAGGAACATTTCTCATATTCTTTTGTAACTCTGCATATTTTTTCTGTTCCTCTTTAATCTTCACATGTATAGATGGTTGAACATTTATTTGAGAAAGATAATATTTTTCCCCTTCCATTATAATTCCAAGATCCATCCTCTGTAAATCCATAAATATTGGATCTTTTTTGATCCTCGTCATAGATAAGCTAGTATGGTTTTGTCGACCTAATGCATCTTCCACCTTGTTTGCTTTACCATGGTGGTAATGAATTGAGCATTTATAATCCTAAATCAGCTCCAACCATCTTCTTTGACACATATTCAGCTCCTTTTGTGTGAAAATATACTTCAAACTTTTATGATCAGTATAAATATCACACCAGTAACCATAAATATAATGCCTCCAAATCTTTAATAAAAGATTACAGCAAATGACTATAAATCATGAGTTGGGTAATTTTGCTCATGTATTTTCAATTGTCGTGAGGCATAAGCTATCACGATATCATTCTGCATGTGAACACACCCCAATCACTTCAGGGATGCATCACTATAGATCACAAAACTTTCTCCACTACAAGGCAGTGTGAGCACAGGTGCACTGGATAATCTTCTTTTTAACTCCTTGAAATTCTCTTCATACTCCTCCATCCAAATGAACATAACTCCTTTTCGAGTCAACCCGGTGAGTGGATTAGATAATCGTGAAAAATCATTCAAAAAACATCAATAATATCCAGCCAAACCAAGAAAAATTCAGATCTCAATTACTGTTGTTGGTATTGAACATCTTTTGATAACCACTGTTTTCGTTGGATCCATAGATATCCCATCTTTTGATATTATGTGACCAAAAAATAAAACTTTTTGAAGACAAAATTCACACTTGGTAAATTTGGCATAAAGCTTCTCATTTCTTAGGGTATTTAATATAATTATAAATTGATCTTCCTGTTCTTCCTTTCTCTTTGAATAATCAAGAATATCATCTATAAACACTAACACAAACTGATCAAGATATTCTCTAAAGAATCTATTCATTAGATCCATCAAGATAGCAGGGGCATTAGTAAGACCAAATGGAATCACTATAAATTCATAGTGTCCATACCTTGTACGGAAAGACATCTTTGGTATATCCTCCCTTTTGACCCTTAATTTATGATTCCATGAATGAATATGAATCTTGGAAAAGTATTAAGATCCACATAGTTGGTCAAATATGTCATCAATGTGTGGGAGACGATATTTGTTCTTGATAGTGATCTTGTTAAGATTCTCGATAATCAATGCAGAGACTCATTGATCCATCTTTCTTCTTAACAAACAGAATATGTGCTCCCCAAGGTGATGATCTAGGGAGTATAAATCCCCTATCAAGATTCTCTTGGAGTTCTTCTTAACTTCCTACAAGTAAAATGGGGCCATTCTATAAGGTGTCTTTGAAATGGGCATAGCACCCGGTATGAGTTCTATTGAAAACTTAACTTCACGATTTGGTGGAAGACCTAGCGATTCCTCAGGAAAGACATCATCAAAATTCCGTACAATGGGTGTATTCTAAATTTTGAGTTTCTCTCCAACCATCTGAGGTAAATAACATTCATTTATTGGAATCAAGACCCATAAGATTGAAGAAATTTCCACTGGAAGGTTATATTTATCCTCACATCTATAGATGATCGTTGATTGATAAGGAATATAAAATGTGACTTCCCTTCTTTGGAAATCGATATGAGCTCCATATAAAGAAAGCCAATCCATGCCAAGGATCACATAAAATTACACTATAGGAAGGATCACATGATTTACAGGAATCAATTTCCCACAAACTTCAATCGGATAAGAATTGTAAACTTTTGACGCGACTGTTGTGCCATTTGGGGTGGTCAGAGCTTACTCAACATCTAATTGTTTTGGTAATACGGTGATACCCTCAGAAAATTATTTAGAAATAAAAGAGTGGGTGGATCCAGAATCAAATAAAACATTTTCTACTTTATAGTGGATGGAAAGTGTACCTTTCACCACATTGTTATCATACTCCACATTGCCAATAGAAATTGCATGTGACTTTCCATTGTCTTTGGCCTTAAGAGTTTGTTGACTTTGATCATCATCAACAACCCATGGATTAGGTCATGATTAGAATAATGCCCCATTTCCTTGCACTTGTAACATTGAAGTGTAGGAGGTGCATTCTGTGTAGCCTTTTCTTTGTTTGCATCACTAGAGATCTTTTTCCCATCATTGCGACATTCAAAATCTCAATAACCTTCTTTTCCACATTTGAAACATTTACTTGTCCCTTTAAGACAATTCCCTCCATGTTTATTTCCACACTTTAAGCATAAGTGAAAACTCATCTTCTTTTCAGTGTGGCCTTTAGATTTCCCTTTGAATTCCATTTTCCTCTTTTTATGAAACCCATATGACTGATGGGTTACTCCAATCTTTATCTCAACCATGAGAGCACATCGAACAATTTCCTCATAGCTATTGAATTTCTTTATGGTGAAATCCCTTCGAAGCCTTGGATTTAAGCCACTAAAAAATCAATCAATCTTACTCTCAGGTTGGATAATAATTCCAGAAGCGTGCCTTGCAAGTATTGTAAAATTTTCTTCATAGGTACCAACAGATTCGTCATCCTTTTTCTTTAGTTCAATAAACTACTTCTCCATATTTGTTTGAAGAATTATATGGAAGTACTTATTGAAAAACAAGTTCTTGAACTCGTCCCATTCCATGGATTCACTTTCATCTTGGGGCCTTGTATTCTTAATAAGATTGCACCGTTGATCAGATTCCCCTTCCAAATGATATAATTCTAAGATGAATTTATCATGTTCAGAACATTGTAGAACTAAAAATATATTTTCAGTGGTACTGATCCATTGTTATACCACTAATGGATCAGTAGACCCACTGAATGAGGGTGGATGCTGCCTCATGAAGGATTCAACAGAGTGTTGCTAGTTCCTTTGCTCGTTTGGAAGTCCTGCATGATTCATAGCTTTAGAAAGTTCTGTGAGCATCGCTATAAGATTTTTCATTCCTTCTCCCATAACATTTGGTTGATCGGGGGGAAAATCATTGCATTTCCTATCGCATTCCGCATTAACACGGTTCCTTCAGGTTCTAGACATTGACTAAAACCAAGAAGAATAGTGTGAGGAATACTAATTATAACTGGAAAACAACATAATCAGTAATAAAATTTCACACTTTAGGTCTTATCATATGTTACTGATGGCCATTTCTAAAACACTAAGATTGTGTTCTATGCTTATACATCTCCTTAGGGTTCTTAATAAGGCTTTCACATCCTAGTTTACAAAGGTTGACTATAACTTCCTCTGATACCAACAATAACGACCCATACATTACATACATTGTTATTACTTCAAAATTGAAGCACACTTATTACAACATATAACAAAATGATGAAAGGACCGTATAGGTTTAATGTCTTTAGAAACTGGGAAACATAAACAACTTGTTTATAAATCATCTACACTATCTCCCTTTTTTGTAATCATATCTAGAGTCCCTTTTGGCATATCTTACTTAATACCCTTATTCCTAACATGGGGAAAATAAAAGATACCAAAGGGTGTGATAAAATTCTCAGTAAGGGTAAACAAAGGAAATATCAATCATATCATATTCATAAGATCATAACATTTTGAAAATCTTAACCAGCAAAAGAGATCATAATATCATATCATGTGATAAATCATCATAGTGAAATGTAATCCCAATAATCATAACATAAAACAGGAAACTTTTTTTCATAAACACATAATCATAGATAATCATTTATTAGTAGTTAAGACTCATTTACAAGACTATCTTAGCGGACAAAGTCCATTTCTGAACCAATTTCACTCCTCGTTTCAGTCCTGTATCACTGAACCAGATTAACCTTCCATTCCAGCCATGTCTATCTCATGAGATATAATTGTTTACTCAATGAATTGGAGGGAGATATATGTCCCACCCATCTCATAATGATACCATTCTTATATTTTCCACAAGATCATAAATCATACATCATAGCATAACCCATGTAATAAAAATGGGATTCTTAAACATCATGCCATAATAACATAATCCATATAAAAAAGGACATCATAAAAATACTTCCATCATAACATAATCAAATCAATGTAAAAATAGGGATAGAAATAGAACCCTATATTTTCTTAGATGGAAAATAATTTTGATAAAACGCTTGAACTCCATTCTTGAGGAAAATATCCTTTCTACTTAAAAAAAACATTTTTCCTTTCTTAACATGTCATAAAATTTTAAACTAAAAGAATTTGATTAAAAATAAACTTGAAAACTTGTAAAGGAAGCTTCATTGAAATAATATTATTTGAAATCATAAAAATCCAATCTTGTAGTATAATATAAAAAACATTTTTCTCGTACTTTGGGTAGAAAACTCGAAAAGTACCTCATACTAAAAACAACAAATGATTCCTTTCATAACTTTTACTAAAACTTCACCAGTGAGTAAAATTGGATTTAAACAATTTTTGGAGGGTAGAAATAATATTACATATTGAGGAAACATGTATGTGGATGATAAATATTCCCCAGTAAATTCTAAAGTGTAAACAATATCGGATAAATATGAGATTGTGAGATTTTCCTTTACCTTAGGTCTGATATGCTTCATACGTATCAGATACTCTTGTATAATGATTTAAATAATGTTATTGACTTATTATAGAATCATATTCATTGTTATGATATCATATATGGTCATATTCTTATCTTCTTACTAGTAATATTTCATTGCTACTTGGTATTCAGGTGTTCATTGCTTTATTTTCTTATGCGTGTTTTGTCGAATAAATTCTTATGATTATTTTTAGTTTATAGATACATCATTTAAATAATGGTATTACTATAATATATATAATATTTATTCATCTAATTCATTTATATAATCATTATTCAATGAAGATCATGTAGAATGAGTCGCATCACATCGTTGAGACGGTAGGCCGTACGTACGCACAAGCGATGATATCATTCCCATATTTGTGGAATTGTAATAAAGTGAATGATAGAATATCTCAGAATTAGTATCATTTCATAATAACCATATATAGTTCTTATTTACACCATTATACCCATCCATGTAAGGTGGTGTTGGAAAAACAGATTACACCACAGCGTGGAGACGGTATTTCGTACGTACGCACGTGCGGTGATTTTGTTTTTTGTAGGATAGATAGAATGTGAAATAGGGTTTTTTTTCAACTTTATAATAACATATAAGTATATGAGTGATACTTATGTTATTAATTTATTATAAAACAACAAAAAAATAATAAGTATAAGAAGAAATGAATTTGAAAGAATGGGTAAAGGATATTACCTCTTCTTTGATGCGCCTCTTCTAAACCTCCTATAATGGCACTAAAGTTGGTCTTTGAAGAAGAAAAAAAACCTCTATTATGTTTCTAGGGATGTTGACAAGTGAAATGGGCAGGGTTTTTCTGAGATTGAAGTCTATAAATTGTGTAAAGAGGAGAGGGAGGAGGTTCCCTTTTATAAGGGAGGAGAGGGGCACCTTAGGAAAAACTTAAAATATTATTTTAAAATAAAGACATATTCGGTTTTTAATAGCTTCAAATTGATTTATTTCGAAGAAAAGGTAGGGAAGGGTCGAAATACTCTCAAGAAATAGGTTTTAGACAAGTTTAGGTTACTATTTTAACCTTATAATTTAAATTTAACTCTAAGTTAAATAATTTATCTTTTACCGTGTCTTTTGATTTTCTTACACTATATGGTTAATAAACGTACAATAACAAATCAAACGAACCCCAAGTGGTTCATTATTAAAATATATAACCTTATCTATGTCATTTGGCCTAAACTTATATTTTTAGGAATAAAATAACAATTAATAATATAATATTTGTTTTAAAAACGATTTTATGTCAATTTTGAAACAATTTGGTAATTGATTTTTGTGAAAATTATAACAGAATTATTAGTTCTAAAAAAGTTAATTAAATCAATAATAACATATCATATTAACCTAAAAAATTAGTGTAATTTATATAAAGTCTCAAATTACATTTATTTCGGTATTTATAACATCAATTATGTTAATATTTCATTAATAAGGTAATTACTGCATCATCATTGTGTAATAAATAAATTAAATTATTTAATGTCTAAAAATTATAAATAAAATACCATTATGTATGAAATATTTTTATATTTCAAATGTATATTTATAGTCGAATTTATCTTCTGTATAACTCTATATTAAAAATGTTTTCGTTATTAAACTTTGATTTAAACTCTTCTTTAAATAAAATAATAATAACTGTCCTAATATAATCCAAGTGGACCTAAAGGGTAATATTTTATTCCTAAGGTTGTTTTTTGTCGAATTAAACTTATCCAATAGAATTAGTACATGTGTTATGGTAATAATAATATCATTTTTACCCTTAATTACCCTATTCACTTTTAACTGTGGTAAAAACGTAAAAAGTTACTATTCACCAAAAATTATTTTTATCTCATTGAACCACATTTTACCCCTTGATATTAACCGTGTCTCTTGGTTTTTTGAAATTCCAATCACTGAAGTGGTAAAATTAAGTTTTATTAAATTTTTAAATTCTCATAAGAGGTAGGTAAAAGACGGTGAAACGTTCAATAAAATTTTTATATATCTAAAATTAAAATAAAATGAATCCAATTAATTACATTGAACTAACATAGGTATTATGTATCAATTTTGACCTAAAATAAATTTAAATAAAATAAATAATAATTTAAATAAATAGTCGGTTTTTGAATAGTAACCTAGTGTTTTCACTATTCATCAAAATTGAATGTTTTCAGAAAAATACCAAAAATTCACCCTAGGCTAATTTCGATATTCTAAATCCAAAAATGAAGTCCATTTTGATAGATAAGATTTATAAAATTTTAAAAAGTGGGTATTACTATTCATAACGGGTAGTTTATATAATATTTTAATAACATATAGTTGTTTAGTGAGACTTGGTATTGCATACAATGAAAGAAATCGAGGAAGGTTTCTACTGCGTGTAATGCAAGCCAAGACAGTGTTGTGTGTAGTGAAAGATTTATTTGGTGATGAATATAACATAAAAACAAAATATTTCTCAAAAAATCTCAGGTGTTACATTCTACCCCCCTTAAAATAAATTTCGCCCTCGAAATTTGTCACTTTGTAACAAAAAGATGAGGATACCTCTCCCTCATCATATCCTCAAGTTCCCATGTAGCTTCTTCTAATTGGTGGTTCCTCCATAAAAAATTCACCAAGTGAGTGGTCTTGTTCTGTAGGAATTTTTCGCTGTGATCAAGAATATCTATCGGCTGTTCTTCATAAGAAAGATCTTGCTCCAGCAGTACAACATCTGAGCTGAGTACATGTGAAGGATCGAGTATGTACTTTCTCAAGAGAGATATATGGAACACATCATGAACTTGAGAGATATTCGGTGGAAGCACCAATCGGTAAGATATCTTCCCAACACGATCCAATATTTCAAAAGGACCAATATACCTAGGACTCAGCTTGCCCCTCTTTCCAAATTTTATTACTCTCTTCCAGGGAGATATTCGTAAGAACACTTTATCACCCACTAAAAACTCTAGGTCTTTTCTTCGGTTATCGACATAACTTTTTTGTCAACTCTGAGCTGTTCTTATTTGTTATTGTATAGATCTGACCTTTTCTACCATCTCATAAAAAAGATCTGGTCTTAATAGATTTCTTTCCCCAACTTCATCCCATCATGTTGGAGTTCTGCATTTCTTTCCATAGAGAGACTCAGAATGATCCATCTGAATAATGCAGTGAAAGCTATTATTATAAGAAAATTCCACCGAAGGGAGGTGTTGATCCCAACCACCTTTGAAATCCCTAGAGCAAGCTCTCAACATTTCTTCTAGAGTTTGAATGGTCCTCTCAGACTGACCATCTGTCTGAGGATGATAAGCAGTGTTGAAACACAACTCTGTATCAAGAGTATGCTGAAGACTTAGCCAAAACATCATGGTAAAACTCGAATCCCGATAAGATATAATGGAAAGCAGTACTCCATGCAATCTTACCACTTCCTGTACATATATCCTGGAAAGCAGATCAAGAGAAAAATCTTCTCAAATAGAAATGAAGTGTGCCGACTTCATAAGACGATCAACTATAACCCAGATAGAATTATTACCTTTGGATGTTTTAGGAATTCCAGTGACAAATTCCATAGTGTTGTTTTCCCATTTTCATTCTATTATGGGTAATGGTTGTAACATCCCCTTAGAATTTTGTCTCTCAGCTTTAACTTGTTGAAAAACCAAGCATCAAGAGACATATAGAGCAACATATCTTTTCATGCCATCCCACCAGAAGTACTCTTTCAGGTCCCTATACATCTTCGTGATTCTAGGGTGAATAGAGAATGAAGAACTATGAGCTTCATCCAATATTTCTTTCTTTAATCCGGGGATGGGTGGAACATGAACCTGATTCCTGAAACTTATTATTTCATCACAATCAATGTGGAATTTAGGAACATTTATCACCTACTTTTGTAACTCTACATCTTCTTTTTGTGCCTCTTTAATCTTCACATGTACAGATGTTTGAACATTCATTTGAGAAAGATAATATTTTCCCCTTCCATTATAATTCCAAGATCCATCCATTATAAATACATAAATATTGGATATTTTGTGATCCTCATCATGGATAAGCTAGCATGGACTTTTCGACTTAATGTGTCTGCCACCATGTTTGCTTTCCCAGGGTGGTAATGAATTGAGCTGTTATAATCCTTAATCAGCTCAAACCATCTTCTTTGGAGCATATTCATCTCCTTTTGTGTAAAAATATACTTCAAACTTTTAGGATCAGTATAAATATCACACCTTTCACCATAAAGATAATCCCGCCAAATATTTAATATAATGATTACTGCAGCTAACTCCAAATCAAGAGTTGGGTAATTTTGCTCATGTATTTTCAATTTTATTGTGGAATAAGCTATCACCATATTGTTTTTTCATGAGAATACACCCCAATCCATTCTTGGATGCATCAATATAGAACATAAACCATTCTCCACTACAAGGCAGTGTGAGCATAGGTGCACTAGATAATATTCTTTTTAACTCCTTGAAATTATCTTCACACTCCTCTATCTAAATGAACATAACTCCTTTTTGAGTCAACCTGGTGAGTTGATTATATAATCGTGAAAAATATTTCAGAAAACGTCGATAACATCCAGCCAAACCAAAAAAACATCGGATCTCAGTTACTGTTATTGGTCTTGACCATCTCTCGATAACCTCTGTTTTTGTTGGATCCACAGATATCCCCTCTTTTGAGATTATGTGACCTAAAAATGAAACTTTTTGAAGCCAAAATTCACACTTGGTAAATATGGAATAAAGCTTCTCCTTTCTTAGGGTATTTAATACAATTCTCATGTGATATTAATGTTCTTCCTTTCTCTATGAATAGACAAGAATATCGTCTATAAAAACTACCACAAACTTATCAAGATAGTCTCTAAAGACTCTATTAATTAGATCCATGAAGATAGCAGGGGCATTAGTAATACCAAATGGCATCACTATAAATTCATAGTGTCCATACCATGTACGGAAATATGTCTTCGGTATATCCTCCCTTTTGACCCTTAATTGATGATACCCTGAATGAATATCAATATTGGAAAAGTATTGAGCTCCAAGTAGTTGGTCAAATAAGTCATCAATGCATGGGAGAGGATATTTTTTCTTGATAGTGATCTTGTTAAGTTATCAATAATCAATGCATAGTCTCATTTATCCATCTTTCTTCTTAACCAATAGAACATGTGCTCTCCAAGGTGATGCACTAGGGAATATAAATCCCTTATCAAGATTCTCTTGGAGTTTCTTCTTCAATTCCTGCAACTCAATTGGGGATAGTCTATAAGGTGTCTTTGAAATAGACATAGCACCCAATATGAGTTCTATTTAAAACTCAACTTCATGATTTGGTGGAAGACCTAGAAATTCTTCTGGAAAGAAATCATCAAACACTTGTAAAATGGGTTTATTCTTAATCGTGAGTTTCTCTCCGACCATTTGAGATAAATAACCTTCATCTATTGGAATCAAGACCCATAAGATTGAAGAAATTTCTACTAGAAGGTTATATTTATCCTCACATTGATAGATGATCGTTGATTGATCAGGAATATAAAATGGGAATTCCCTTCTTTGGAAATTGATATGAGATACAAATATAGAAAGCAAATCCATGCCAAGGATCACATAAAATTCCACTATAGGAAGGATCACAAGATTTGCAAGAAGCACTTTCCCACAAACTTCAATCAGAGAAGAATTGTAAACTTTTGATGTGATTGTTTTGCCATTCGGGGTGGTAACAGCTAACTCAACATCTAATTGTTGAGGTAATACAACGATACCCTTAGAAAATTCATCATAAATAAAATAGTGGGTGGATCCAGAATCAAATAAAAAATTTTCTACTTTAGAGTGGATGGAAAGTGTACCTTTCACCACTTCGTTATCGTACTTTACATCACTGATAAAAATTGCTTGTGACATTCCTTTGTCTTTGGACTGAAGAGTTTGTTGACGTCAATCATCATCAACAACCATTGGATTAGGGAATTGATTAGCATAATGCCCCATTTCCTTTCACTTGTAACATGAAGTGTAGGAGGTTCATTCTATGTAGCCTTTTCTTTGTTTGCATCACTAGACATCTTTTTCCCATCATTTCCACATTCGAAAGATCGATGACCTTATTTTCCACATTTGAAACATTTACTTGTCCCTTTAAGAAAATTCCCTCCATGTTTCTTTCCACACATTGATCATAAGTGAAAACTCATCTTCTTTTTAGTGTTGTCTTTAGATTTCCCTTTGAATTCCATTTTCCTCTTTTTATCAAACCCACATGACTGATGGGTTACTCTAATATCCATATCAACCTTGAGAGCACATCGAACAATTTCCTCAAAGCTATTGAAGTCCCTTATGGATAACTCCCTTCAAAGACTTGGTTTAATGCCACTAAAAAATTGACCAATCTTACTCCCAAGTTGGATAATAATTCTGGAAGCATACTTTGCAGGTCTTGTAAAATTTGACTGATGGTCTTATCGACCTAATGTATCTGCCACCTTGTTTGCTTTCCCATGGTGGTATTGAATTGAGCAGTCATAATCCTTAATCAGCTCCAACCATCTTCTTTGGCACATATTCATCTCCTTTTGTGTTAAAATATACTTCAAAATTTTATGATCAGTATAAATATCACACCATTAACCATAAATATAATACATCAAAATCTTTAATGAAAATATTACCGCAGCTAACTCCAAATCATGAGTTGGTTAATTTTTCTCATGTATTTTCAATTGTCGTGAGGAATAAGCTATCACGATATCGTTTTTCATGGGAACACACCCCAATCACTTCTTGGATGGAACACTGTAGATCACAAACCTTTATCTACTATAAGGCAGTGTGAGCACAGGTGCACTGGATAATCTTCTTTTTAACTCCTTGAAATTCTCTTTACACTCCTCCATCCAAATGAACTTAACTCCTTTTCGAGTCAACCTGGTGAGTGGATTATATAATCGTGAAAAATCTTTCAAAAAACATCGATAATATCCAGCCAAACCAAAACAAATTCAGATCTCAGTTACTGTTGCTGGTCTTGACCATCTTTTGATAACCTCTGTTTTCGTTGGATCCATAGATATCCCATCTTTTGATATTATGTGACCCAAAAATAAAACTTTTTGAAGCCAAAATTTACACTTGGTAAATTTGGCATAAAGCTTCTCATTTCTTAGGGTCTTTAATACAATTTCCAAGTGATCTTCATGTTCTTCCTTGGTCTTTGAATAATCTCAGATATCATCTATAAAGACTAACACAAACTGATCAAGATAGTCTCTATAGACTATATTCATTATATCCATCAAGATATCAGGGGAATTAGTAAGACCAAATGGAATCACTATAAATTCATAGTGTCCATACCTTGTACGGAAAGTCATCTTTGGTATATCCTCCATTTTGATCCTTAATTGATGATGCCCTGAATGAATATCAATCTTGGAAAAGTATTGAGCTCCACATAGTTGGTCAAATAAGTCATCAATGCATGGGAGAGGATATTTGTTCTTGATAGTGATCTTGTTAAGATTCTCGATAATCAATGCAGAGTCTCATTGATCCATCTTTCTTTTTAACGAATAGAACAGGTGCTCCCCATGGTGATGCACTAGGGAGTATAAATCACTTATCAATATTCTCATGGGTTTGCTTCTTAAATTCCTACAACTCAATTGTGTCCATTCTATAAGGTGTCTTTGAAATTGGCATAACACCCGGTATGAGTTCTATTGAAAACTCTACTTCACGATTTGGTGGAAGACCTAGCAATTCCTCAGGAAAGAAATCATCAAACTCCCGTACAATGGTTTTATTATTAATTGTGAGTTTCTCTCCAACCATTTGAGATAAATAACCTTCATTTATTGGAATTAGGACCCATAATATTGATGAAATTTCCACTGGAAGGTTCTATTTATCCTCACATCGATAGATGATCGTTGATTGATCAGGAATATGAAATGTGACTTCCCTTCTTCAGAAATTGATATGAGCTCCATCTAAAGAAATCCAATCCATGCCAAGGATCACATAAAACTACACTATAGGAAGGATCACATGATTTGCAGGAAGCACTTTCCCACAAACTTCAATCGGAGAAGAATTGTAAACTTTTGACGTGACTGTTGTGCCATTTGGGGTGGTCACAACTAACTCAACATCTAATTGTTTTGGTAATATGGAGAAAACCTTAGAAAATTATTTATAAATAAAATAGTGGGTGGATATAGAATCAAATAAAACATTTTCTACTTTAGAGTGGATGTAATGTGTACCTTTCACCACATCGTTATCGTACTCTACATCACCGATAGAAATTTTATGTGAATTTCCTCTACCTTTGGCCTTAAGAGTTTGTTGACTTTGATCATCCTCAACAACCCATGGATTAGGGAATTGATTAGAATAATGCCCCATTTCCTTGCACTTGTAACATTGAAGTGTAGGAGGTGCATCTTGTGTAGCCTTTTCATTGTTTGCATCACTAGACATCTTTTTCCCATCATTACGACATTCAAAATCCCAATGACCTTCTTTTCCACATTTGAAACATTTAATTGTCCCTTTAAGAAAATTCCCTCCATGTTTCTTTCCACACTTTGAGCATAAGTGAAAACTCATATTCTTTTCAGTGTGGCCTTTAGATTTCCCTTTGAATTCTATTTTCCTCTTTTTATTAAACCCATATGACTGATGGGTTACTCCAATCTCCATATCAACCATGAGAGCATATCGAACAATTTCCTCATAGCTATTGAAGTACCTTATGGAGAACTACCTTAGAAGACTTGGTTTTAAGCCACTAAAAAATCGATCATTCTTACTCTTAGGTTAGATAATAATTCCGAAAGCATGCCTTGCAAGTTTGTAAAATTTGCTTCGTAGGTACCAACAGATTCGTTATCCTTTTTCATTAGTTCAAGAAAATCCTTCTCCATCTTTGTTCTAAGAATATGAGGGAAGTACTTATTGAAAAAAAAGTTCATGAACTCGTCCCATTCCATGGATTCAATTTCAGCTTGGGGCCTTGTATTATTGATAAGATTCCACCATTGATCAGCGTCTTTTTCCAAATGATATACTACTAATATAATGTCATCATGTTCAAAACATTGTAGAACTGAAAATATCTTTCCAATGGTACTGGTCCATTATTCATACACTAATTGATCAATAGACCCACTGAATGAGGGTGGACGCTACCTCATGGAGGATTCAACAGAATTTTTCTCCTTACATTGCTCGTTTGGAAGTCCTTCATGATTCATAGCTTTAGAAAGTTGTGTGATCATGGCTACAAGATTTTTCATTTAAGCTGTCATAACGTTTGGTTGCTCAAGGGGAAAATCATTGCATTTCCCATCGCATTCCGCATTAACACAGTTCCTTATGGTTCCAGCCATTGACTAAAACTAAGAAGAATAGTGCGAGAAACACTAATTATAACAGGAAAACAACATAATCAGTAATAAAATTTCAAACTTTAGGTCTTATCATAGGTTACTCATGGACCTTTATAAAACACTAAGATTGTGTTATATTCTTAGACATATCCTTAGGGTTTTTACTAAGGCTTTCACATCCTAGTTTCCAAAGGTTGACTATACTTTTCCTCTGATACCAACTATAACGACCCATATATTACATAAATTGTTATTACTTCAAAATTAAAGAACACTTATTACAACATATAACAAAACCATGAAATGACCGTATAGGTATAATTTCATTAGAAATTGAGAAACATAAACAACTGGTTCATAAATCATCTACACTGTCTTCCTTTTATTTTATCATATCTAGAGTCCCTTTTGGCATAACTTACCTAATAACCTTCTTCCTGGCCTAGGGAAAAGAAATCATACAAAAGGGTAAGCTCAAATGCTCAGTAAGGGTAAACAATGGAAATATCAATCATTTCATGTTCATAAGAACATATCATTTTGAAAATCATAACCTGCAAAAGAGGTCATAATATCATAACATGGGATAAATCATGGTAGTAAAATGCAATCCCAATAATCATAACATAAAACACAAATCTTTGTGGCATGCACACATAATCATAGAGAATCATTTCATAGTAGTCAAGACTCATTTCCAAGGCAATCCAAGCGGACAAAGTCCATTTTTGAACTGAGTTCACTCTTTGTTTCAGTCCTATATCACTGAATCAGATTAACCTTCCGTTCCAGCCATGTCTATCTCATGAGATATAAATCGTTACCAAATGCATTGGAGGGAGATATAGGTCCCACCCATCTCATAATGATACCATTATTATGTGTGACACAAGATCATAAATCATAAATCATAGCATAACCCATGTAATAAAAATGGGATTCTTAAACATCATGCCATCATAACATAATCCATATAAGATAAAAGGACATCATAAAAACAATTCCATCATAACATAAACAAATAAAAGTCAAAATAGGGATAGAAACAGAACCCTATATTATCTTAGATGGAAAATAATTTTGATAAAATGATTGAACTCTATTCTTGAGGAAAATATCCTTTCTACTTCAAAAACATTTTTCCTTTCATAACATTTCATACAATTTTAAAATAAAATAATTTTATTAAAAATAAACTTGAAAACATGTAATGGAAGATTAATGTAAATAATTTTCTATGAAATCATAAAAATCTATTCATGCTGTATAAGTTAAAAAAACATTTTTCTCGTACTTTGGCCGGAAAAGTCAAAAAGTACCTCGTACTAAAAATAAAAAATTATTCATTTAATATCTTTTACTAAAACTTCACCAATGAGTAAAATTGGATTTAAAAAATTGTAGGAGGATAGAAATAATATTACATATTGAGGAAACATGGATGTGGATGATAAATATTCCCCAGTAAATTCTGAAGTATAAACAATCTCGGATAAAAATGAGATTGTGAGATTTTCCCTTACCATAGGTCTGATATGCTTCGTACATGTCCAAACCTCTTGTATAATGATTTAAATAATGTCATTGAATTATTACAGAATCATATTCATTGTTATGATATCATATATGGTCATATTCTTATCTTCTTATTAGTAATATTTCATTGCTATTTGTTATTCGGGTGTTCATTGCTTTATGTTCTTATGCGTGTTTTGTCGAATAAATTCTTATTATTATTTTTATGATATAGATACATCATTTAAATAATGGTATCAGTATAATATATATCAAATTTATTCATTCAATTAATTTATATAATCATTATTCAATGAAGATCATGTAAAACGAGTCGCATCACATCGTGGAGACGGTAGGCCGCACGTTCGCACGAGCGATGATATCATTCCCATGTTTGTGGAATTTTATTGAAGTTAATGATAGAATATCTAATAATTAGTATCAAGTAATAATAACCATACATAGTGATAATTGACACCATTATATGCATCCATGTAAGGTGGTGTTGGAAAAACATATTACACCACAGCATGGAGACGGTATTCCGTACGTACGCACGCGCGGTGATTTTGTTTTTCATAGGATGGATAGAAGGTGAAATAGGGTTGTTTCATATTTATAATAACATATAAGTATATTAGTGATACTTATGTTATTACATTATTATGAAACAACCAAAGAAGAAGAAGAAGAAGAAGAAATGAATTTGAAAGAATTAATAAAGGATATTACCTCTTCAAAACCTCCTATAAGGGCACGAAAGTTGGTCTTTGAAGAATACAATAAAATCTATTATGTTTCTATGGATGTTTAGAAGGGAAATGGTCAGGGTTTGGCCGAGATTGAAGGATATAAATTGTGTAAATAAAAGAGGGATGAGGTGCCCTTTTATAAGGGAGGAGAGGGGCACCTTAGAAAAAACTTAAAATATTATTTTATAATAAAGTCATATTCAGTTTTTAATAGCTCCAAATTGATTTATATAGAAGATAAGGTTGGTATGGGTAGAAATACTCAAAAAAAATAGGTTTTATAAAAGTTTAGTTTACTATTTTAACCTTATCATTTAGATTCAACTCTATGTTTAATAATTTAACTTTTACCGTGTCTTCTGGTTTTCTTACACTATATGGTTAATAAACATACTATAACAAGTAAAACGAACCCCAAGTTGTTCATTATTAGTATATATAACCTTATCTATGTCATTTTTCCGAACCATATATTTTTATGAATAAAATAACAATTAATAATATAATATTTGTTTTAAAAACTATTTTATGTCAATTTTGACACTATTTGGTAATTGATTATTGTGAAAATCATAACATCATGATTAGTTAAAAAAATGTTAATTAAATAAATAATAACATGCCATATTAACCTAAAAAATTAGTATAATTTATAAAAAGTCTCAAATTATATTTATTTAGTTATTTATAACATCAATTATGTTAATATTTCATTAATAAGGTGATTACTACACCATAATTGTGTCATAAATAAATTAAATTATTTAATGTCTAAAAATTATAAATAAAATAACATTATGTAGGAAATATTTTTATCTTTATAATTAATATTTATAGTCGAATTTATCTTATGTATAACCCGATATTAAAAATGTTTTAGTTATTAATCATTGATATTAAATCTTTTAACTCTTTTTTAAATAAAATAATAATATGTGTCCTAATCAATCCAAGTGGACCTAAAGGGTAATAAATTATTACTAAGGTTTTTTGGTCGAATTACACTTATCTAATAGAATTAGGACATGTGATATGGTAATAATAATATCATTTTTACCCTTAATTATCTTATTTACTTTTAACCGTGGTAAAAATGTAAAAAGTTACTATTTAGAAAAAATTATTTTTATCTTATTAAAATAAATTTTACTCCTTGATATTTACTGCGTCTCTTGGATTTTCGAAATTCCACTCATAGAAGCGGTAAAATTATGTTTTTGTAAATTTTCAAATTCTACTAGGAGGTGGGTAAAAGACGGTGAAAAGTTCAATAAAATTTTTATAAATCTAAAATTATTATAAAATGACTCTAATGAATTACATTGAACTTATATAAGTATTATGTATCAATTTTAACCTAAAATGAATTAAAAATAAATAAATAATTATTTAAATAAAAAGTCGGTTTTTAAATAGTAACCTAGTGTTTTCACTATTCATTAAAAATTGTAAGTTTTCAGAAAATATCAAAAATTCACCCTAGGCTAATTTCAATATTTGGAATCCAAAAATGAAGTCCATTTTGAAAGATAAAATTTATAAAATTTTAAAAAGTGGGTATTACTATTCATAATAGCTAGTTTATATAATATTTTAATAACATACCGTTGTTTAGTGAAACTCGGTATTGCGTACAATGCAAGCTATCGAGTAAAGTTTTTCCTGCGTGTAAGGAAAGCCAAGACAGTGTTGTGTGTAGTGAAAGATTCCTTTGGTGATGTGTATAAAATAAAAACAAAATATTTCTAATAAAATCTTGGGTGTTACAAAATAGATGTATATTAATCATGATTTACTTAGATATTAATTACCTTATTTCTTTCCCACAATATCCACTTCTAATTAATACATGATAGAATACATATATTCATACATATAAAAAATACTGAGATTTAATTTACCATTCACGGATAATATTTTTTTAGTATGGGTAAAAACAAACTCTGATGTTGTCACTTCTATTTTTCCATTAATCTTATATCAAAATACTCACTCTGTCATGTATTTTTGTTTGAATATATTATTATGATGTGTCCCTATGAATTTTCATAGAACCATCTCCATTTGATCACAACTTGGTATCATAACTATTTTTTGCATGAAAAATCCTTCTTCTTTGATCATTTATAGTGCCTTTGTTTCTTCTTAATAGGGAAATCCAATTATTTATTCATCTATTATAATCATCACTAAAATCTTGTACCATGAATCATGGATTATCCATAAATGATATCTGTTCTATAATCATTTCATATTATAAAATAATCACCTAATTTTATTTTATTCTAAATCATTATTTTAAAAATAATTGAGTTTTTAGAATAGGTTAGTCATCTTATGATTCATCTAGAAAGTAAATTTAAAATCGTTTAGAATTTAGATGTAGAACACATATCCTCTAATAACTTCATATAAATCATATTTTAATTATTGAATAATAATATGTAGTATATGTTGTATCATGCGTACACCTTTATAGGTTTAGATTAATCAAACATAGAACTAAACTATTCTGATATAGGAAAATTGGTATTAAGGTAAATATCATATATGGTTAATCTATTATCGTATAACATCAAATTTAACCATCTCCTTAGGTGATGTTATCATTTTATTTATACACCACACCATTTTATTCTCACCTAGAATCTATGAAGATGATTAATCAAACGTATCTAATTTTCCTAGGGCATATTCAATCGAATTCAACCCTAGAATTGTTGTTTAAATTTGATACCAGTCAAGAAAACATCGATCTATCCATCTCATTCCATATTCAACCCCAATTAATATTATGCATATTTTTATTTTAAAATTTTAATAATATATATCTCATACAAATATAGTTTTATTCATACCAAATATAATAATAAAATAGTTTTTCTAATATATTAATTCTATTAAACTGCTTTTTTATCATAACATCTTATAATTATCCAAATACTTACAAAACACCTTCACATAATTCCATTAAGTTATAAAAAATACATGAATTTCATAATAAAATACCAAGATAATTTCCATGATGAATAATCTAATTATCTGTCACTTTTATCACTTCAAAATTAGTGAAACACCTTCTTTATATCCAATATAACTTCTTTAAAATCAAATCATCTATGTTTAACCTAAATATTAATAACCATAATGCATGAAAATATCAAATATGGTTTCTCACAACATTCTACCTCATTTACTGATCATGTCATTAACTAACATTTCCTTTAATTATCGACATGTGAGAATATCATAAATAAAATATTTAGTGTCATATTCTCTTAAAGTTTATATAAATATTTAATATTTAATGAAGTATTAAATCATTATCTTATATTGAAAACCATTATTAGGTCCTTATTTCTTCATCAAATAAACATATATCAATATATACTTCACTGTTTATTCATGTCTCTCTTCTGAACAAATATTTTCATCAATTCAGATTAAAAAATACAACATACTATAAATGTGTTCAATAATATCCTAATTGGATTATTTCTCATTATACATATGAAAAATGAATGCCTATATTTTTCTTCCTTTTCTTCCTTCTTGAAGAACCATCTTTGTGTGTGTTATATTTTTTCTAATGATGAAATATATATATATATATATATATATATGATTAAAATCATAATATGAGTTGGAATTCTCCATGAATATTAGTTATGATGTTATTATCTTCCCTATCTATAAATAAAATGTTACCCATGTATCATAGGTAATAAAAATGAGAAGATATAAAACTAGGATTTTAATTAGATGTTACCATCCTTGGGAATAACACATTATGGTATTTCCTTATAAAAATATTATACAAACTGAATTTATTAAATAATATCTTGTTCTATTGATTAAGGTGAATAATTAAATTTGAAACTCTAAAATTTCAATAAGATTATTTAAAAATATTTTAAGATGATGAGAAATACTTGAGTTCAGTTGAAGTTGTATAGAATTGATTTTCAAATAAAATAAGGATATTTTTATTTGAAATGATTTCTTACATAATGTTAAATATTTATTTCTGTAAACTATAAACTTCATAGGGAAATGATGAAATAAAAAACATATATAAATGTAATAAAAAAGTTTTTCTGGTTGCAAAATGGCATCTTGATATTTGAATAAAGATATAGTTGGTGTTTTAAGCCTAAATTAAGGTAACTAAAAAATAAAATTCTTATATAAAGTCAACACTAGATAAGGATCATTGAAAATCAATAATCCATGGGAAATGAAAATGAAACCTCAATTTGGAATAAACAATTCTTGGGTCCTTCTAAATTTATAAAAAGATATATAAGTGTGCCATTTGGATTTTGAGGGATATGTCAATGTCTCCTATTACCAATATATGGGTTATACTAATATTTGAGAAAAATCATTCCAATGTCTAATATATAATTATGATGAGTTGGATGATATTATACTACATTAATTATTGTGGTGAATTAACAAAATACCCTTGAGAAAATGTGGAAAACCACATCAGAGTTGATTTAATTGTGATTATGAGTTTCCATAATCCATATATTCTATTTATATTAGATATAAATAATATGTCGGTACAATGAGTATCAAATATCAACACACAATTAGGATATTTTAGTTTTGGAATGGTTTACGAAGATGATTGTTATGTGACGATGAGGGAGACAATACTCATTATATTAATAGGGAAATATGACAATTTGATAACCTAACCTAAAGAATATAGAAATGGTATCTCAGTATATGTGTGATTATACTTTTCATAAGAGTTATTAATATGGTAAATTGTTTCATTTATCTTAGTATACGATTCATCCCTATTCATGTTTGGAGTAAGTCTCCCAAGACAATGTGTGTTTCTTAAAAACATAAGAGTAATTGGCTGATATCTGAGGATGTATATGATGAAAATAATGTTATGTTGTTATGGTAGTGAATTAGAAAGACAATGACTTGTCTAAACCAAAATGGATTCCATGGTGTATTTGAAAATAGGACACTTCTAGAGACTACAACATAGAGGAGCATGAGGTGGCTAAAACAGATGTTGTGAGTATACTACTCTGATGAGAATTTGACTTTGAAGATGTGATATTATCTATGAATGAGTTCTGGACTTTAAATAAGAGAATACATCATTGATCCTATGAATTGAAAAAATAGGAATTATTTTCTTTTGAATTTTCCTATGGAAATAATATAGAAAATTCAAGTGGTTATGAATTTTAATGGAATATAGTGAACATGAAAATCATGATTCATGTGATGAATGCCAGAAACTATGATAATATGATTATTATTCCATTTTAAATATTTTAATGACTTCGAGATTTTAATAGAGAGTCTTATATAGAAAATAAAAGATAAAAAAGGGGAAAATTTATCTATGTGTTATAAGAGTTTGAAGGTATTATCAAATATGTTTTTCATGGAGTTATTTTTGAGTAAAATAGTGGATATAGGGCTCATATATTTTTCAATATTTTCAAGAATGATTTCTATAATTCATCCTAACTTATAGAATATTTTTAATGACAAGAACATTGAATGATTATTCTTATAAGAGAATTATTTATATGAATACATGTATTTTGATTTTTAGACACTATGATAATATAGTATATATATATATATATTGTGTATTATGTGGAGTTTTGATGGAAGAAATGTATTGAAAAAAATATTCACATAATCTATGAATATATATTTTCTAATAAAGATTAATAAATGAGACTTATTCTCAATTTTATAGTTGTTATTATACAAAAAAATTTATTTTATCATTTATTGTGTTTGATCAAATATTTATTGATGGATTTATTTATAAAATGGGTATGAAATCATTGATGCAATGATTTTTCTGTATGAATTTTATTATTTATAAATTTGAACTTGGTGTTTATTAATTTTTTATGAAAAATATATCACTATGGGTATATTGAGTGCATTTGGTATGGATATTTGAAAACTTAGTTAGTGTATCATTACATGGGATTATATTAATTATATTAATAGGTTGTGGAAGTAATATATATTTGTAGGATTCATATTGTTCTATCTTTTTGTTTCTACGTGTGTATAAGTAAATATTCACAATAAATAGAGACCAATTTGTACCATGTTTTTTTAATTTTGGTATTATTATCTTTTCATCGATAACATTTTTACATTGTAGTATTAACTTGTTTATTTTTCTTTGTGAATTATTAATATAAATCATTTACTTGTCATATTCATGGTTTTTCTGAATATGAAATGAATGGAAAATAGAAAAAAGATGTTTTATAATGTTTTTATTTTTGTGTCTCTTTATAAACATGTTTTTTAGGTAGAGCTATCAATTTCATTATTTTATAATTGTATATAAATTTTAGTTGTATACTATTAGTATTTATGCACACACTATTTAGTTTCATTTTCGGCATTTATAGACCTATTTTTTATAGGACACTGGTTAAGGTAAGGGTATTATGTTGTTTACTAACTTCTCTTGGATGTTGTGTCCTTCTTTACCTGTTCGGGTGGTGGAGATGGTCGGCCTCATTGAGGGTTGTGTTGAAATTATATTCTTTAGGTTATGTGTTTATCCACTTTAGGATTGACATTTTATGTATCAAAATTTTCTAGGTTACATCTTTGTTATACATTTTTTGTTTATCTCCTTTCATTTATTCATAAGATACATTTTTTTGTAATGATTGGTTGATTAAAATTTTGGAGATCTCCCTGGGTGAATTATAGTATTTACTAGGGTTGGATTATTAAAAATAGATATTCACATTTATTATGACTAATGAAATGGTCAACAATGGATTTAACTATAAAATGGGTTTACCATAATGGATGTGTTTACGCTTCATTATGGACATATATTATAAATTTTATTGTGTTTTTATTAAATGTTTTGGAAAACATGGCACATTGGGAACCTTTACTTCATAATGTATTGAAATATGAAAACATTAGTGAGTGTGGAACCAATAGGGGTCAGTTTTTGTATTTTAATGTACTGTGGTAGGAAATGATGTCAAAAGGATTCACATTATTCAACATTAGTGATTCTTGGGATGTAAAATTACATATTTTTACATGCTACAGACATAATTGTTATTTGTTTTATAAAAGATAGAATTTTATATATTATTTATAAAAGTTTATGTTTTGGTATTCCCATAGTTAATTAAAATTTTACTTTAATATAATCATTCATATAATTTCATATTCAAAGTTTTCATAAACATTAAAAATATGAATATAAATAAAATGATGTTTTAAAAAATAATAATTTGAGGTCTCTTTATATTAAGTATTTTTTAAATATAGAGATAATGGTTTTAATGGTGTTATACATTTTATTGATTATTATTAGGTATCCTAAGAGGATGTTTTTATCACATCCTACTATTTAAATTAAAAAAATTTAGATTTATTTTTTAGGACATGTTTAAATTGAAGTTATTTTTATTTTTTTGTTGAATTCCCTTGGTTATTGTCTCCTTCTTTTAATGTTGATGGTGGAGATGGTTGGTCATAGAGAGACATATATTGATATTGTCTTTTTTTTCTTTTGGGTTGTCCCACTTCTGTATGGACATTGCACATATATTTATTTTATACATTCCTTCCATGTTTTATTCTACGTGTTATTATCATTTAAGTAATTCATGAGATTATTTTTGGGTTATGATATTTTCATTATATTTTGGAGGAAAATATTGGGTGAAATGTCTTCTAAACATAGGTTGGTTCACTAAAAAATGATATTAGACCCATTACACAACTAAGAGTGTTATGAAGCTTCTTTAATTGTTTTATGGTTTTAATGGTAGATAATAGTTAGAAAAGTTGTACATTGTGTTTTATGTGAATTATTGTTCCTAAACAGCTCAGTTTCATTTCTAAACTAATGTTTCTATGAGTGGTTGAGGTTATTTATCAATCATGATATTGATTTTTGAAGTTATTATATTAATTTTATTTTATCCATAGTTAGTTAAGCTATTCTATATAATCTATTTCCTTTCATACATTGAAACCATGTTACGGTTGAAATCTATGTTGTTTTAAAGTTATAATATAGACTCCTAATGATCATATTTTGGATTAAAAATTTTCACAAAAAATAAATGGGTATGGTATATTATGTTCATAAAATAATTCATACTTGAAAAACTTTTTCATATCCCATTGAAGATGTAAAGACTCGGAACTTCCATCTAAATTTTTTTAGTTAAATGGAAATTTTATGAGTCCGCGAAAATTTATGGCGCTTGATTTTGAGGACCGAAGTGTCCAGAATAAGTTTCGGTACTTTTTTTCGGGTGCGTTGAGTAAACATACGAGCAGTTTTTTATAAATTTTGAACCGGTGCTCGGAATTGAAATCTGAGGACACCGTTGAACTCGCAGGCCCGTTATTCGCTTAAGGAGACTTTTACCTCGACGACAGTTGGCCGAGGGTGAAAGATAATTTTTGGGTTTTTCGTGGAAATAATAAAATAAAATAATCACACATTTTATTTTATTTTTTTAAACCCCCTCTACTTTAGTTAAGGTGGTGGGGACCACCCAAGTCCTCAAAACATCCCAAATTTGAATTTTAGGGGCGGGGACCACCGGACCCCTCTTAAGGGGGAAGAAACCTTTCAACTCTCCCAATTAATTCTTTGTGTCAACATAAAAATTAACTGTTAAGTTACTAATTAATATTATGTGTCAACATAAGAATTAAATGTTAAGTTACCAATTAATTTTATGTGACAACATAAAATTAAATTTTAAGTTACTATTTAATTTTATTTGTTGGCTATTTCTTTTCTCCTCGGTTGAATTGGGGAAGGGATTGGAAAAAGAGAATAGGGAGAGAACATGAAGGATTATCCTCTCCATTGAAGAATACCAATGAAGAACATCAATAAAGAACGCCAACTTCAACTCCAACTTCTTCCACGAGACGTTCGTTGACGAGGAACTTCTTCAACGTCAAAGAACCGACAATCGAGGGAAAAGCTGAGGACACTGACGTCCGTCTTTTCCCAACGATTCGTCTTCATCTTTGACTTCTCTCTTCGTTGTCAACAATCAAACAAGGTTGGGGTTTATTTGTGTATGAATAATTTTCCCATGTTCTTTTCTTGAATTCTATTTCGGGATGGGGAATAAATCGTTGCCTGAGGTTGTAAAATTTGATGTTCTTCATCAAGTTCATGTTGAGCCATATGATACCACCCAAATACGGAGGGTACGGGCCAAACAAACATGGCCTGACCCCTTGTCAAATCATGTGATGATTTGTGGTGTTAAACGCGATGAAGGCGACGGTGCAATGACACCGACCCGCGACCATCGCCGCCTCATGACCTCCGCGCCCTCGCAGAACCCCCATGACCGAGTCGCTCTGCGGCACCCACGGCCACTGCGCCCTACGGTTCCACCATTGACAGCCCTGCCGTCCCTCCCCCGTCCACTGCTATCTGGGCCAAGTCACCGCTGCCAACTTGGTCGAGTCGTCGCTGTCATCTGCCGAGCCGCCACCGTCGTCCACCTTGCCGCCACCACTATCCGCTGAGCTGCCGTCGCCATCTGTCACGCCGCCGCCGTCCTGCCGAGCCGCCGTTCGATCTGCCATGGCCGTGCTGCTCGCAGACTTTTGAGAGGCCCCGGCCGCGCCGCCCTCAGCTTGCCGAGCCACCCCGGCTGCGTCGCCCGCGGCCTTTTGAGCCGCCCCAGCCGTGCCTCCCATGGACCTCCGAGCCGCTTAGGCCGAGCCCTCGCGGCCCTCCGCACCGCACCGCTCCGGCCGAGCCACCCACAGCCGAGCCGCTCTGGCCAACCCACCCGTGGCCGAACCCCTCTGACCAAACCGCCTGCGGCCTCGAGTCCCTCTGGCCGAGCCGCCCCGCAGCCCCGAGTCCCTCCAGATGAGCCACCCTGAGGCCTCCTCATTTCTGGCCGAGCCGCCCCGACCGAGCCCCCCTATGGCCTCACTCCATCAATAGCCTAACCCCTGCGGCCCCTCGTAGACTGCCAGACTGCCCATCAGGCCAGGCCGGACCCAGCAAGTCAGGCCACACAACGGGCCAGACCGGGGTCAGGCTCACTATTACCCATTTACTTCTTTTGGCCATAACATTGGCACTGGACGTCCATTTAACAAACCCTCAGTGACGTTGGAAATATTTGAGAAAATGGCCCCTTTGAGTTTACCCCCACTTGAGTTTTGGATTAAGATGGGGAATGGTCAGGTTGGATCGAGCAACAATCCAACTAGGCCCCCAGGGCTAAAAGGCTAATAACTCACAGACCAGGTGTCCGATTTATGCGTCATCTATTGCGTTGAGACCCCTATGACGTTGAGGAACTTTGAGATGTGTTTACATGATAACTTATGTATATGTATGGGAATATACCTAAGTAGGGTTATCAATTGTTTTCTCCTTTTTCAATTGATCCTAGGTGGATTTTCAGAGACCTTGAAGGTCTCGGGGTCACTAATGAGTATCATTATACTCACCACTGGTCGGGCTATGATTTCACCTCATTGGGTTTGGTGCAGATAACAGACAGTGCTGACTGAGGACGAAAGTACCAGGATTGGATGGTACCCAAAAGTTGACCAAACGACGAGTCAGTACAGGGAGAAGATGGAAAGACGTGGTTTGCTGAGGAGGCAATATGTTCCTACCCTTTAGGTAGGAACCTCAGAGGACGATCAGGTAGCTGTATTTTTCTCTTTCTTAAGTTGTATTGTATTTCAGTTGTACTTGTACCTTTACTATTGGGATTGTATTCCGGATCCCTTTTACTTTCAGCACTCTTTTGGTTATTCAGTTTGCTTGTGTTCGTATCTTGTTGTGTGTTTGGTTTCGTAATTTTACAGGTTATAAAGGAAATTTCTTCCTAGTTTTAGGGAAAATTCCTTTTGGTTTTAGTCGCCAGCCCCTGGCCTATGGAAGGTGGGATTTGGGTAGTCACGGCATGGGCCCCGGGGGATGGGTCATGACAAATTGGTATCAGAGGAGTCAGTTCTATCGTATAACATAGGACTCTAATCTTTTTCTTTAATGACAATAGTGAGTGTAGTGATTGTGTTTATCAGTTTAGGGAATCCAGTTTTGGTACGACGGCTGATATATCCATACACCAGGACCCCGACTCCTGATTTTTGACTCAGTGCATGAAAACACTGATTTCATGTGTGTTTTCAAGATTCTTCTTTGTGAACTCTTTGATTTAGCTCACCATCTATAACTTATTGACCATGGAAAACCTATTTATTTTCAGGATGCCTCCATGCAGATAGATAGCTAGGGTTCCGAGAGTTTTACGCACTGATAGCCCACCGAACGACGGGGCCTTGGTGTAGGTCCCTCTTCCAGAAGAGGCCCCAACGGAGGCACCAGCGGTACCATTACCCATTGGGCCACCGATGCCACCAGCCCTAGTAGTATAGAGTGCACACCAATTGAGCGTGTTGCACGAGTTCTAGCGCCAGAGGCCACCCAGGTTCCGGGGAGAGACAAAGCCACAGGTGGCTGAGGATTGGCTGTAGGCTGTGGTGAGAGTCTTCCCACTCATAGGGACACCAGCCGATCTCATGGTGATCCGTGCCACTGACCTTATATAGGCAGCATTGGGAAGATGGTGGAGCTTGATGCTCAAGGTTCACGGTGAGGTGGCGCTTCTCTGAGCAAACTTCGAGATCATATTTCAGTAATAGTTTATCCCAGCAACTCTTCATGCAGTGCACATACAAGAGCTTCTTCATCTATAGCAGGGCATCATGACTATAGATGAGTACTCAGCGAGCTTCACTGACCTCTCATGCTACTCTACAAATATGGTACGAGACCCATTCTTCAGGGCCCGGACCTTCGAGTAGCGGCTCAGGATGGAGATCAGGGCTTCGATGATCTCACTCAACATCCCGATGCAAGAGGGGGAGTTAGAGAGAGCCCTCTTGGTGGAGAGTTTCCTTGTCGAGCAATCAATAGTGGCGAGACCCACTACTAGTCATCACTTAGTGGAGTCTTCTATAGATGGAAGAAGACAAATGTTGTAGAGGTCCAAGAGGACCAGACCTATAGGTGGATGACCGAATAACTCAGGATAGGTTGTGCGGGGCACCCGAGTCAGAACCAGTCAGGAAAGGATCATGCATTAATACTCTTGTGGAGGGCAGGGTCACATGGCTTTTGACTATCTGACCCGGCATATGAATGATCAGTAGACGATCAAGGGACCTCCTAGCACTACTGGAAATTCGAGCTATAGCCACGGTTCTAAACCGTGTCTATAGGCCCTCAAACCATGGCTATAGGTAATAGCCACGGTTTGAGGAACCGTGGCCAAGTTTGGCGTGGCTATAGGCCTAGACCTATAGCCACGGTTCCAAACCGTGGCTTTAACTCTATAGCTACGGTTCAAACCGTGGCTATAGGTTTATAGCCACGGTTAAAACCGTGGCTGTATACCTAATGCCACGGTTTCAACCGTGGCTATACTAAAGGCCGGACAAAATCTATAGCCACGGTTGAAAACCGTGGCATTATGTCTATAGCCACGGTTTAAATCCGCGGCAATACATCAATAGCCACGGTTTTGAACCGTGGCTATAGGGTGTCCAAATTCATAAAAAAAAATACCCCCTGGACACACCCTGGACACCCCCATGCCACCCCCGGCCAGTCCCCCCTGCCAGTACCCCCGGACAGCCCCCCGTGCACCCCCGGACAGCCCCCCGTGCACCCCCGGACAGCCCCCCATGCACCCCCGGACAGCCCCCCCGGCCAGCCCCAGCCAGCCCCCCGTGCACCCCCGAGCAGCCCCCCGACCAGCCCCGGACAGCCCCCCGTGCACCCCTGGACAGCCCCCCCGGCCAGCCCCAGCCAGCCCCCCGTGCACCCCCGAGCAGCCCCCCCGACCAGCCCCCCGTGCACCCCCGGACAGCCCCCAGCCCCCCCTGCCCCCTGCTTGTCCCCCTGCCAGCTCCCCCCTGCTAGTCCCCCCCTGCCCCCTGCTAGTCCCCCACTGCCCCCTGCTAGTACCCCCCCCCCCGCCACCCCCCCTTCTTGTCCCCTTGCCAGCCCCCCTGCCACCCCCCTGCCAGTCCCCCCTGCCCCCTGACACCCCCCCTGCTAGTCCCCCTGCCCCCTGCTAGTCCCCCACTGTCCCCTGTTAGTCCCCCCCCGCCACCCCCCCGCTTGTCCCCTTGCCAGCCCCCCCAGCCACCCCCTGCTTGTCCCCCTGCAAGCCCCCCCTGCTTGTCCCCCTGCCAGCCCCACCCCTACTCCTGCCAGCCCCCCCCCCTGCCCCCTGCTTGCCCCCCTGCCAGCCCCCCCCTTCCCCCTGCTTGTCCCCCTTCCAGCCCCCCCCCCCCGGCCACCCCCCTGCTTGCCCCCTGCCGCCACACCCCCCCCCCCCCCCCCTTCCCCCTGCCAGCCCCCCCCCCCCCCCGCCCCTGCTTGTCCCCCTGCCAACCCCCCCTGTCCGTGCACCCCCGGACAGCCCCCCATGCACCCCCGGACAGCCCCCCATGCACCCCCGGACAGCCCCCCGTGCACCCCTTGCCAGCCCCCCCAGCCACCCCCTGCTTGTCCCCCTGCAAGCCCCCCCTGCTTGTCCCCCTGCCAACCCCACCCCTGCTCCTGCCAGCCCCCCCCATGCCCCCTGCTTGCCCCCCTGCCAGCCCCCCCCCCCCCTTCCCCCTGCTTGTCCCCCTTCCAGCCCCCCCGGCCACCCCCCTGCCCCCTGCTTGCCCCCTGCCGCCACCCCCCCCCCCCCCTTCCCCCTGCCAGCCCCCCCGCCCTGCTTGTCCCCCTGCCAACCCCCCCTGCTGGACACCCCCCCTGTCCGTGCACCCCCGGACAGCCCCCCGTGCACCCCCGGACAGCCCCCCATGCACCCCCGGACAGCCCCCCGTGCACCCCTGGACAGCCCCCCCGGCCAGCCCCGGCCAGCCCCCCGTGCACCCCCGGACAGCCCCCATGTGCACCCCCGGACAGACCCCATGCAGCCCCCATCCCCCCTGCACAGAACCCCGGAAACCCCCTGCCCCCTGCTTGTCCCCCTGCCAGCCCCCCCTGCCCCCTGCTTGTCCCCCTGCCAGCTCCCCCCCTGCCCCCTGCTAGTCCCCCACTGCCCCCTGCTAGTCCCCCCCCCGCCACCCCCCCTGCTTGTCCCCTTGCCAGCCCCCCCTGCCAGTCCCCACTGCCCCCTGACACCCTCCCTGCTAGTCCCCCTGCCCCCTGCTAGTCCCCCACTGCCCCCTGTTAGTCCACCCCCCCCCCCCCCCGCCACCCCCCTGCTTGTCCCCTTGCCAGCCCCCCTGCCGCCCCCTGCCAGCCCCCCCTGCTTGTCCCCCTGCCAGCCCCCCCTGCTTGTCCCCCTGTTAGTCCACCCCCCTGCTTTTTTATTATGGTTGTAGCAAGAAACCCAAATTGAAAGAAGGAACAAAAAGGGTGGTTTGTTTTAATACAAACCCAATTAAGAACTAAACAATTGAAGTAAATAATTTAGAACAAACTAGAGGAAGCCTTGAGCGCCAAGTGGTGAGTGTAGTTGATGTAGAGGCAGCCCAAGCTTCAAGGATGGCAATTGGATCTCAAGTAGCCTTTGAGAATTGTCGTAGGAGCCTCAAATGATCAAAATAGCTTTGGTATACTTCGGTATATGATCGGTAGTCTTCCCGGCATCCATGGACGTCTATTTATAGGAGAAATACTCCCAAATACTTCAATATGGCCATTGGAGGGCTTTCGGAGCCGTTGGGGATCAAGTGGGCAAGTCTGGTCAAGCTCTAACGGCTAGTTTGACTTTGCTTACCGGCTGACCGGTGCTTGTCCACCGGCTGGCCGGTGCCTTGGAAGGTGGAGAGAGCTTCTGCCCAGGAGCCACCGGCTGGCCGGTGGGAAGGCCACCGGCTGGCCGGTGGTGAGACAGTAGGTCTCACTATTCCAAAGAGTTCCACCGGCTGGCCGGTGGGGAGGCCACCGGCTGGCCGGTGGTGAGACAGTAGGTCTCACTATTCCAAAGAGTTCCACCGGCTGGCCGGTGGTGAGACAGAAGACATCCCATTCTGTCTGGGCCCACCGGTTGGCCGGTGGCCAGACACCGGCTGACCGGTGGCACCTGGCAGAGGGCAAGCCCTTCTGCCTTGTCCACCGGCTGGCCGATGGGCTGGATCCGGCTGGCCGGTGCCCTTACCGGCTGGCCGGTGGTCCTACACCGGCTGGCCGGTGGACTTGAAAAAAGTCCACTTTTCCTTTTTTTTGCCACTTCTTGCTCCTGAAATCATGCCTATTAACAAGAACACTTGAAACAACATTAGATCACTATGAGAGTGATTGTGATCATTAAAATCCAAGAGAGTGGGGTACAACAATTCGGACTTCGTTCGGCCCGTTTGGACCCCCCCACGCGCGTTTATCAAGCGCGCGCAACGCTTAAAGAACGCATAATGAGCCCTACCGCGCAGACCGCACGTCCGATTGACGCGCCGTCTACGCGTGCACGTCGCGAATAATAATGGGATTGTTGTCCTGTGATTTCAGGGCAATCCGATGTCGTCCGCTATGAGTTTGACCGTTAGACGCCTGTTTTGGCCGTTTATGACACCGGAACGGCGTTCCCGGTCACCGCGGGCACACGGCACGTCCGATTGACGTGCCGTCTGCTCGACCACATCACAATTCACTCACCCTTTGATGTCGTCCGATTTCAGGCCATTCGGAATTCGTTCGGCCCGTTTGGACCCCCCCACGCGCGTTTATCAAGCGCGCGCAACGCTTAAAGAACGCATAATGAGCCCTCCTGCGCAGACCGCACGTCCGATTGACGTGCCGTCTGCGCGTGCACGTCGCGAATAATAGTTTGAATGTTGTCCTGTGATTTCAGGTCAATCCGATGTCGTTCGCTATGAGTTTGACCGTTAGACGCCCGTTTTGGCCGTTTATGACACCAGAACGGCGTTCCCGGTCACCGCGGGCACACGGCACGTCCGATTGACGTGCCGTCTGCTCGACCACATCACAATTCACTCACCCTTTGATGTCGTCCGATTTCAGGCCATTCGCAATTCGTTCGGCCCGTTTGGACCCCCCACGCGCTTTTCTCAAGCGCGCGCAACGCTTAAAGAACGCATAATGAGCCCTCCTGCGCAGACCGCACGTCCGATTGACATGCCGTCTGCGCGTGCACGTCGCGAATAATAATTTGAATGTTGTCCTGTGATTTCAGGTCAATCTGATGTCGTCCGCGGCGTGACCGCGGCGTGACCGCGGCGTGACCGCGGCGTGACCGCGGCGTGACCGCGGCGTGACCGCGGCGTGACCGCGGCGTGACCGCGGCGTGACCGCGGCGTGACCGCGGCGTGACCGCGGCGTGACCGCGGCGTACCCATAATTGGCAGGATTGCTAATAGTATTAGTGTGAGTTGGGATAGCAGAAACTGGTTCATCATCTTTTATTTTGATTTCATTCTTTAGTCCAAGAGAGGTGTCATTGTTAGCAGGTTGTATTATTGAATCCTTAAGGATAGAAATTGTAGGTTTCATATTACGGAACATCTTAGAAATAGTATTATCACTACTAAAAGAAAGCTGAGACCAATCAGAAAAGGCATTTGTAGTAGTGGAGAACCGTAGTTTAGTAGTCATTCTCATTCCCAATAAGATATGGTAAATATTAATGATATTGATCAAAAAAACAATGTAATTGGATGCATAGAACTCGTCATACATTACCAATCCAAACATACAATTAACATCAAAAGTGAGTCTCAATATCGGTATCATCAAAATCATGATAACCCTCATCCACACCTCCTACAGAAACACCATCACCACCTCTCACACCACCAATATCATCATCGGCATCGACATCTGCATCCGAACCGGCACCAGCACCGGGTCCAGCACTAGGTCCGGCTCCGGCTCCAACAGAAGAATCTACATTAGAAGAACGCATCGACATCAAAAAGGCATCAACCGTTGCAGCTGCTTCTGGTGGAAGTGTAGAAGAAAGGGCAGACATAAACTTAATCATATTTGCAGTTATCGCCTGTTCTGATTTTTGACTTGCTTCTTTGATTGCGGCATTCATTTGTTCCACTGTGACAAAACCAGAACCGGTACTCGAAGAAACGTTAGTAGACCAGTATCGAGATGGTACAATCTTCTTCCCAGGCCGACAACGCACTCTACCCTGATGCTCATCTCCTAATACCTGATGTAGATGATCGTTTGGGCCCAAATTGTCAGGTTCTTTTTCTGCCAACGCCTCTAAAGCATTCTGTTGATTGATATATAACATAAATTAAAATGATAAAATAATATAAGGAATTAAATTCATTAAAAATCAAAGAAATTGAAATATACTTACAATCGCCTTCTCGGTGTCGGGATTTGGCACAGTACCATCTTTCTTTTTCCGGCTTGTACAAAACAAAGTTGAGCGAGGAACGCGACCCTCAATATTCAATGACTTTTTCTGGAAAAAAACAAAGAAATAAATCAAAATTGGAAGTTAAAAAAATTACACAAAACAAAGCTAAATATTTTAAATGTTAAATTACCTGCGTCTGCTCATGATCTGGTAATGAAGTGTGTCCGCGAGTATAAATGTGTTTCATTGCACTCTTGTTTTTTTTATTTCTATTTGATTTCTCCTATAAACAAATAATTATATAAACTCATTAACATAAATAAAACAAGTAATTTAAAATCGTTTTCAAATAAATAAATGAATATATATATAAATTTAACAAACACCTTAAACGCTGAACTCTTCCAATAGTTGATCATCTCTTTATATTGTGATATTGGGCAATCTTGAATCACCGGTACTTCTTCAAGCTCTGTACCAACTCTCTTTTTCCACCCAAGATATAAATCATACTTGTAGGCTCGCCACATTTCACCTAAATACATTATCATTGCAGCCTTTGCATTTTGTCCATCGGGAAAATTATATCGAAGCTGCAATGGACATAATATATGTTAAGAAAATTTTATAAATTTATATATATAAAAAAGGTGATTAACATTACTTACCCAAATCTCTGCCCAGGCTTTGTCCTTTATTTCTTGTCCAACTGCCTTCCAACTTATCGGTTGAACCGGAATGATATTGCTGTGTCTAGCAAGTGTTCCCATAAAACTTTTACATTCCGTGCCATTTTTATTAATTATAGCATTGTCCTCATTGTAATCAACTATGATTTGCGTGTTCCGATTCCAAACCTCGCGCATTTTTGTGCGGCCTCGTCGTCTGGTAGAGGCTGTAGCTAATCATGAAACCAAAATAAAAGAGAATAATATATATGAATTTATCATTAATCAGTAACAGTAATGCTTAAACAAATACCAGTAGATGGGGGATCTGCTGACCCCTGAAGTGCTGCGTCTGGAGGGGGGGCAGCCTCCATGGTAGGTGAGATATCTACAGGAGTACTATGTATAGTAGATGCAAAGTGTACTGATGGAGGCAGAAAACCCGATGGATAACCCTGTACAGATGAGGGTGGATATGGATATGGATATGGCGGTGGGATATATGGGGGCACAGTACCCTGTACAGTGGATGGTGGGAATGGAAACTGAGGGATGGGAGTCTGAGAACTACCATCCGATGTGGGAGTGGGAAAAAAGGGATACGGAAAAGGTGGGTATGGATAATATGGAGGTGGCATAATGGGAGGATGGCCTCCTGGTGTCTCAAGCGGCGTAGTAGTAGGCTGACCTGTAGAATCAGTGCCCCCCGCCACAATATCATCCTCAGTGGCATAATCCAAGCGTCTCCTCGACGATGCGGTCTAAAATAACATAGATGATAAAATAAAACGAACGATAACAAGATAAATAATATGAAAGACCATAATATTCAAACATAATTTGTACTTACATTGTTTCCAGGAGGAGACCTACGTTGTTCGTTTCTCAATATTCTTCTACTCCTTCTACTACCATCATAATCAGACATTTTGACCTGAAAATTTAAAATAATATTATCAAATAAATAGAAATAATGCAAAATGTTAAATAATACAATTGTATCATAAAACAATGAGATACATTTTCATGTGTGATATTTATATTGATAAAATATCAAGACTTTTCTATGTTCAAGATTTACTAGAGAAGTGGTTAAACATAAATTGGTGAGGCTATTAATAGTTTTATATTCGATAATGGTATAAAATATACTAGTTATTTTGATATCATGAATGAAAGTTAAAAAAAACACATACAATATTGCGATAATATAAGGTAAATACTTACAAATGTGTCAACGCTATGTGGGGTCTGTGACAATTTCTGGTTCACAATCTGTTCTAACAATTGCATCATCCGTATCATCAAATGCAACATTCGAATAAATACCAACAGGTTCATCCACAACATCATTGTTATCCATGCCTTCGTCAAAAATATGTCTAGGAATAACATCAACAATAACACCAAATTGTGGTTGTAACGGGTCACTTACATAAAACACCTGTTTAGCTTGTGACGCAAGAATATAAGGTTCATCGGTACGAAGCTGGCGGTTCATATCAATCACTCTAAATCCACAGTTATCAATATGCATTCCTTGTCGTGTCATTGAATCAAACCACTTGCATTTCATCATTGCGACACGACCATGTGCATAGTAATCTAATATAATGATTCTTTCAACAACACCGTAATATGATATATTTTCTGATCGAGGTTGCCTGTCCGATGCACTCGCATAACAATCTGTTGTGGCGCTTATCGTGACACCGTCATGCTGTGTTGCCATTGTTTTTGCACAACTATTTATAACAAATTTATATCCATTGACAACCATTGACTTACAATCACGCACCACATCATTTGGACCAAAGGACAATGCTTTTATTTCATCTGATACTTCAATCATTGGTAGAGTTAAAACCTAAAAGATACCAACATAGAATATTAAACAGAGACATGTGATTATGTTATGAGAAGAAGAAAAAGAAATCTATTACCTTTGACTTTAACCAGGCAGCAAATTCTTTGCTGTGCAACAGTTCCTTCCTCTTAATAGATAGAGAGCGATGTCTCTTTTTTATAATTTCAAAATGTTCTCTACAGATATGCAAGCATTAAAATGTCAGAAGATATAAAGAAATCACACAATGAAAAAAATACATATTTATTAGTTTACTTACTTGATATAATCATCAAGCACACTACAGTTGAATAATACTGTGCGATGTGCCATTTCCCACTCTTCCCTGCTTAAAGTACACAACGAGTACGATCCAGATATCCCCCCTGTTTGGGGCATTGAAGGAAATGCAGGCTCAATGGGATCATATGCCTCATCTTCAGTTCTCATTAGTCGATTAGACCTCGTAGTGACGTTAGCCAAGTACGATGAACAGAAATCCATGCATTCTTATGCTAAATAGCATTTCACAATACAGCCTTCAGGATGATATTTATTTCTCACATAAGATTTCAATGTAAACATCATTCTTTCGGTAGGATACATCCACCGACTCGAAACAGGACCACCAAAGAGAACTTCCGTGGGAAGATGCACAGTCAAATGTAACATAATTGTGAAAAAAGACGGTGGGAAAATTTTCTCCAAGTCGCAAAGAATAATCGGTGCATCTCTCTGCAATTTCTGAACAGCACTTCTGCTCAATCTTTTGGCACAAAGATCTCGATAAAATTGACATAACTTAATCACCGCAACTCTAACATTATGTGAAAGTAAATGACGAATGGCAATGGGAATCAACTCATGTAACAAGACATGGTAATCATGGGTTTTAAGAGATTTGAGTTTCACATCTTGCGTATTCACCCTTTTCGAAATATTACTTGAATAACCATCCGGAACCTTCAAACTTTCCAAGACCTGAAGAAATTGTTTTTTCTCCACATTTGTCATCGAATAACAGGCAACAGGGACTTTCCACTTATTTTGACCAATTAACTCAGGATGAAGTCTTGCTCTTATACCCCAATCCATCAAATCACGACGACACCGCAAATCGTCTTTTGTTTTGCCTTTGACATTTAAAATAGTAGCAAGTAACATCTCACAAATGTTTTTCTCGATATGCATTACATCCAAACAATGACGTAATAAATTCGATGACCAATACGGCAACTCAAAGAATATGCTTTTCTTTCTCCAATTGCTGTTGGAATTGGAATTAGCATGCTTTCGCTTTCTGATATTTGATTGACTTTTTCCAAGAACATAATTCAAATCATCAAGTTCTTTAACAATATCAGTCCCTGACATTCGTTGAGGTGTCTCATCTGTCTCGATGGCATTATCGAACTGTCTCCGATTATTCCTGTATGGATGGTCCATTGGTAGAAAACATCGATGCCCTATGAAGCTGAAAGTTCGTCGAAACTTCATTCTTCGGAAACGTGTATTTTTCATACAAATAGGACAGGATAATTTCCCTTTAGTACTCCAACCAGACATCATTCCGTAGGCAGGGAAATCATTTATCGTCCATAATAAAGCTGCACGAAACATAAAGTACTCCTTTCTGAATGCATCATACGCTTGTGCACCAACAATCCAAAGCTCATTTAACTCCTCTATTAATGGCTGCAAGTATATATCAATATCATTTCCAGGATCACTGGGTCTAGATATCAATATACTCAGGATAGTGCACGACTTCTTCATACACATCCATGAAGGAAAGTTATAAATGTGAATGAAAACAGGCCAAGTACTGTGTGCAGTATGCATTTGGCGAAATGGGTTGAAACCATCACATGATAATCCCAATCTAACATTTCGTGGGTCGGCTGCAAAATCAGGATGTAACCTATCAAATTTCTTCCAAGCCAACCCATCTGCAGGATGCACTATTTCATCGTTATCCTTATTTCTTTCATCTGCATGCCATCTCATATTCATTGCCATTTGTTCTGACATAAAAAATTTTTGAATCCTGGGAATTAAAGGGAAGTGCCACATCACTTTCTGTGGTATGCATGATTGAGATCCATCTTTATTAGTCTTCCACCTTGATGTGCCACACTGTTTGCACTGACTCAAGTTTGCATTCTCCTTCCAGAACAAACAACAGTCTTTGAGACAAGAATGAATCTTACTAGATGAAAATCCAAATTTGTTAACCAACTTTGATGCCATGTAATCATTTTCTGGAATACATGCATCATCAGGCAGTAAATCCTTAATAAATGTAAGGAGATAGTCGACTGCAGTATTACTAAATCCATACATTGTTTTCCCATGATATAATCGCATTAAAAACTCAAGTTTGCTCATTTTTCCACATGCTTGATATACTGGGGTATTTGCATCTTCCATCAACTTTCTAACACTCTCAACGTCATCATCCTGATTAATAGATGAGAACTGTGTTCCAGTATTCATTTCCTCTTGCACTGGTCTACATGAGGAGCTAGCTTCAGAAACAAAAGGAAACCGATCAGAAATCAGATTTTTCATACCAATCTTTTCTGCTGAATCGATGACATTCAACACTTGAGCTTTTTCTCCATTGTGATACCACACATGATAATTTTTTTGGAAACCACTTTTAGTGATATGGTAACTCACTTCCTCACGAGTTAACCAAGGTCTTCCAACACAATCAAAACACGGGCATCGAATCAATCCGCCATCTGAATCATTATTGAATGCAAAGTCCAAAAAATATTGTAACTCCTTCTGAAATTCATCAGTGATCCGATCAATGTTGTACATCCAGTATCTATCCATTCTGAGGCAGATAAACATACATTAGATAAATAATCTAGAAAATGACTTAACATTGTATGTATCGTTTCATAAGATATTAAGTAATCATCAATAACAAGTTAATAAAAAAATTATAACAAATATATTAAAATTATGGTTTAGGGAATTCATAAATGTTTTAAATTATAAAAATTCACGAATAGTCATACATAAGTTCCAATAATGAGGACTGATTATAGTAAAAAGAGTTTATATGAAATCTAAGAGATAATAATAATCAATTCCCAAAAGTGTTTGGGTTAATTCATAACGAGTTCTGATGTTCTGTATTAAATCTACAAAGATTTATTGAAATTTAGAGACATTTTGAAAATATAACCCATATCTACAAAGATTTGTTGTCATTCTACTAAAATCCTTGGGAATTTCTGGTGTGGTTGAGTTGTTTAGTGATTTTTCTCAGTTTTCTTTTATGCCTTACCCCACACCCCATTGAGTAGTGGTAGATGACGGAAAATATAAACCATATCTACAAAGATATGTTGTCATTATACTAAAATCCTTGAGAATTTCTAGTGTGGTTGAGTTGTTTAGTGATTTTTCTCAGTTTTCTTTTATGCCTTACCCCGCACCCCATTGAGTAGTGGTAGATGACGAAAAATATAAACCATATCATAAAGAAATTAATAACAGAAATCATCATTATTTATCTTTGAGAAGGAGAGAGACATTTCATAGAAAATAGTTTTCTTCTTGGTTGAAATTGAAGGTGGAAATATTACTATAATAAATTAATTATATCAATATTTAATTATGTTCAATATCCATTTATATTATATGAACTAGAGGTAAATCCATTTTTCTCAAGGACTCCTAAGGATATTATTTTTTTGAAGGTTGGGGACCCACCTTACATCAAGTAAGTGGATGATGGATTGATCATCTTACTCTATTAGAATAGAGTCTCTACCCTCAACCCTACACCTATTATTATTTCCTAAAAGGGCATACCCTTCCAACTTCTTGAATAGATTCAAAAAAGACTCTATATATAGACACAAGTTACAATAATATCCATAGTTGAGGACCCACTCATGATTGAGTTTATGGATGGATATATTCCGGAATTCAATAGCATAATATCTTGAGTCAACCATAAAAGGCTGGTCAGTTGGTTTTTTGTGTTCTAACTCTCACATGAGTTTCCTACACTTGGGATTAATGTGCATGGGTTTAACATAGTGAAAACATGTGACTTTTCTATCCAAGGAACTAGTTTTGGATTTGGGTTCTTTATTACTCTTACTTTTGTATCTATTGAACTGTTTCTTTTTTACATTAAGTTTTAGGTCTTCCCCTTGTGAAAAACACTCAACCTCTCCTTTTATCTTAAGTTTAGAATGAAAATCCTTAGACCAAATAGATTATTTAACATCTTCTTTAGTTAAAGAATCTCGACCATATATCATGGTCTCAATTAGTGTGATGTAGCTATTGTTAAGAGGGATTAAGAGGATTAATTTCTGATCCTCATCATCTATAGAAACATTAATATTGGTTAAATATAATTTGACTTTATTAAACTCTTCTAAATAGGTTTTTATTGAAGTACAATGCTTTATTTTGAATGTGAACATATGATTATTCTAGTAAGTTATTCCTACTAATGAAGCAGTCATGTATAAATTTTTATGTTTTAGAAAATTTATATAGTGGTAGACTTATAATATACTTCTCTAAGGACCCCATCACCTATGTAAAGTAAAAGGGTTCTATGAGACTTAATATATATATTAGGGGTAACATCTTAGTATTCTACAATGGTCTGAACATTTCATTAACAGTCGTAATGGGTTTCTTGGGCCCATATAGGGATTCAATTCAGCCTTGTTGTCCGAGAAAGGCTCTCATTTTAATTCTTCATGTATTGGAATCTTTTTCTCCATTGAATTTCTCAATTTCATTTTAATTCTTCATATATTGGTACATATTCAGCACTAGAAACAGATGGAACAACTTTCTCCCCCGGGCTCCTTAGATGTTCGTGGTCGGATCACAATGCATTTTCATATGACAACCTAGGTCATGTGAATCATGCATCCTTTATAGGAAAACATGTAGATCCAAACTCGTCTACCCAAATCAACATTCTACTAATACCCACATTCCTAGTATTGATCCCTTGGGATGCAACCATTCCAATCCATTTAGAAGAAGACCATCAGCAGACCTGACTTAGGTGTCCAAGTTACTTGCAGATAGAGCAGAAATCATACCAAGATTTGTAATGGACCACGTAGAAACATCTATAATCCTCTTCAATGAAAATACACACTAATTCTACTAGTGGCTTCAAAACATCAACCTCAGCAGATATGAAACAGAAGGGGAAAACATGTAAATCTTACCTAAATCAAAGAAATCGAAGGTGCAAATGAGGCATAAAAAATGCAGATAACCAGAACTCGGGAGAGAAAAAAATAGAGGGAGATGGGGGTGTCGACCTCGAGGGCTTCGATGAGGAGGGCGCGACGAGGAAGGCGTCGGCGAGGAGGGCGCCGGCGAGGAGGGCGCGGGGAGGATGACGCGGTGAGGAGGGTCGCGGCGAGGAGGGCGTCGGCGAGGAGAGCGTCGGCGAGGAGAGCGCGGCGAGGAGGGCGTCGACGAGGAGGATGGCGCGGCGTTGATGCGTCGTGGAGGAGGAGGCCGCGGCGAGGATGAGGCCGCGGGGAGGAGAAATGGCGAGGGCGAGATGGAGCCCGACGCTTGGGGGAGAGGGCGAGGATGGAGCCCGAC
Source organism: Viscum album (assembly GCA_963277665.1). Taxonomy (NCBI): domain Eukaryota; kingdom Viridiplantae; phylum Streptophyta; class Magnoliopsida; order Santalales; family Viscaceae; genus Viscum; species Viscum album. The sequence goes on from OY728164.1 coordinate 692,339,928, forward strand.
GGAATGGGGGAGAAAAAAACTGAGCGAGGGGATATAGCCACGGATAGGAAAAAAACCGTGGCTGTATAAAACCTATAGCCACGGTTCTATAAAACCGTGGCTATAGGTCCGTGGCTATAGCCCAGATTTCCAGTAGTGTAGGCAGAGACGGAGGTTTGATCGAGGTGGTCCGCAGGGAGCAGGCAGACATGGCAGAGGAGCTGGTCGTGCAACAGGTGGGGGTGATGATTCAAGATGTTACTGCCACCACCACTAAGAGGTCCACCCCGACCACATAAAGCAGGTGGAAAGGGGCGAGCTCAGCTCCCGGAAGATGAGGCCTACGATCATGGCACTCCGGAGATGATACGAGGTACGATTTGTGTCTACTCCACCTTAGCTACAGTACTTATAGACACAGGATCCAGTCATTCTTTTATTTCCACTACTGTCATTCAGAGCTCAGAGATTATGACAGATTCGTTGGCTTGATCCTTATGTATAGAGACTCCTACGGGAGAGGATTCGATGATTACATAGTAGTTCTGGAAGTGTGAGCTTACTCTAGGAGGCGAGATCTTCAGCTGGGATCTCCTATTAGCAGCGTCGAGGCCTTATGACATCGTCTTTTGTATGAACTGGTTATCTACAGTCCATGCTCGGATTGACTGTATTAGGTGCAAAGTGCGGTGTGTCCATACAGATGGGACCAGGTTTACCTTCACCAGCAAGAAGGGATCCTTTACAGCATAAGATGGACCTACCTAGAGTAGAGTACAACCGATCACTCATCAGTTGGCTAGACTTACCCTCGGAGCGGTTGATATGGAGAGTCCGAGTTATCCAGTAGTGGTGGACCAGTATGCAGATGTCTTCTCTGATGATGTTCTGGGTCTAACTCCTTGTAGAGAGGTGATATTTTATATTGACTTGATCCCCGGGATGACACCGATATCTACACCAGCGTATCGAATGGCTCCTATGGATCTTCATGAGATGCGGGTACAGCTGGAGGACTTACAGGGGAATGGATTCATCCAGCTCAGTATTTCCCCTTGGGCAGCCCCGATTCTATTCACGAAGATGGCATATAGTAGACTGAGACATTATGTTGACTATCGGCGCTTGAACCAGGTGACTGTGAAGAAAAAATACACACTCTTGAGGAATGACGACCTCTTTGATCAGATTAAGGGATAATGGTGGTTCTCAAAGATAGACCTCAGACCAGGCTACCACCAGCTCACAGTGGAAGATGAGGATGTCCAGAAGATAACTTTTAGATGTCGGTATGACCATTATGAGTTCTTGGTTATGCCATTCGGTGTAACCAACACTCTAGTAGTGTTCATGGGACTCATGAACATGATCTATCAGCCATACCTTGATTTCTTTGTAGTAGTCTTCATCGATGACATTATGATTTACTCAAATACATAGGAGGATCATGTCTATTATTTATGGGTAGTACTGGACACACTCTAGGAGAACTGGATTTATGGTAAGCTCTCGAAGTGCCAGTTCTGGATTCAAGAGGTTCACATTCTAGGACATTTCATATCGAAGGTAGGAGTTGTAGTGGATCTAGTGAATATTGAGGTTGTACTTTCTTGGGAGCCACCCAGGAGTGTGACAAAGGTACAAAGTTTCCTGGGTTTGGTAGGATACTACCGGAGATTTGTGCTGAATTTCTCCAGATTTGCAGCACCACTATCAGCCTTGACGATGAAGGGGCAACCCATTGTGTGGTCGGAGAGATGCCAGTAGAGTTTTCAGGAGTTGAGGAAGAGGCTAACTAGTGCCCCCATTTAGAGGCTTCTAGAGGAAGGTGTAGGGTACATAGTACACTACGACGCATCAGAGACTGGACTCAGATGTGTCCTGATGCAGGAGAGAGTAGTGATCACATATTTTTCTCGATAGCTGAGGCAACATGAGCAGAACTATGCTATCCATGACATGGAGTTTGCAGTAGTGGTCATCACCTTGAAGATGTGGCGACACTATCTGATGGGAAAACACTTTACAGTTTACTCAGATCACAAGAGTCTCAAGTATATCTACTCTTAGAAGGACCTGAACCTGATACAAAGACGTTGGCTTGAGTTACTCCAGGACTATGACTTCGAGATAGTCTATACTCCTTATAAGGGGAACTATGTTGAAGATTCACTCAATAAGAGGTTTGGTATACAGCTGTTAGGTGAGCCGACAGAGTAGCTGGCCGCCTTACAGATATCCTTTGTGGATCAGGATAGATTAGCTTTTCTACAGTCTCTTAGAGTCACTCCTCCACTTATTCAGTGATTCAGGGAGGCACAATTTGGGGAAGTTGACTGTGAGGCTCGACGTGCTTAAATATCCACAGGGCATGCACCTTATGGATTTTCTGAAGGTGGGGATCACCTCATCCTCTTCATAGGATGTACTATGGTACTAGTGTCACTCAAAGAGGATGTGTTGAGGGAGTTCCACACACCCCCTCTAGTGGTACATCCAGGAGTGGCGAAGATGTACAAGAATCTCCAACGACAACACTGGTGGCTGGGAATGAAGGAAGCAGTAACAGAGTTTGTCTCTTGGTGCCTCGTCATCAAGTGAAGATGGAGCATCAGGTACCGACAGGCTTAGTTCAACATTATGAGGTCTCAAAGTTGAAGTGGGATGGGATATCCATGGACTTAATAATATGATTTCCATGTACATCCAGAGGTCATGACTCGATTTGGGTGATCGTTGAACAACTCACCAAGTCGGCCCACTTTCTACTGATCAGAGAGAAGGGTTCAGTTGAGAACTTGGGACTCCTCTATGTGCAGAAGATTGTATGGTTACATGGAGTACCCTCGACGATTGTATCTGAACGTGATGTGCATATTACTTCCCATCTATGGAAGGGGTTGCATGAAGATTTCAGGGCACAACTTCATTTAAGCACAACCATCCATCCTCAGACAGATGGCCAGTCTGATTAGACCATTCATACCCTTGAGGACATGCTGTGTGCTTGTTTCCTCGACTACGGTTGAAGTTGGTAGGATCACTTGCCTTTGGTGGAGTTTCCATACAATAACATTTATGACTCAACTATTGGGATGGCACCTTTTGAGGAATTGTACGAGCGACCTTATAGATCAAATTTGTGTGGGACTGACCTAGGGGAGTCAACACTCGTGGGACCATAGATGGTACAGGCTACCAAAAAAAAGGTGGAGATAATCTAGGAGAAGATGAAGATTGCACAGAGCTGGCAGAAGTCATATGACGACAAGAGACGAAGACCTCTAGAGTTTGAGGATGGCGACCAAATTTTTCTATAGGTCTCACCTCAACGAGGTTTGCAGAGATTTGGCTGAGGCGACAAGTTATCTCTGAGGTTCATCGGACCTTTCTAGGTCCTAAACAGAGTTGGAGAGGTGGCATACTGCTTAGCTCTTCCACCTCATTTTTACTGGGTGCATGACGTCTTCCACTTATCCCAGTTGAGGAGATACTTGCAAGACCCTTCTCACATCATCGACCATGGTAAGATAGAGGCCGAAGATGGGGCAATGTTTACGGAGGTTCCAGTAGATATTGAGGATCGACAGGAAAAGATCGTTCGTGGGTGGTCGATACCTCTGGTGCATGTACACTGGTAGCATGGGAACATCCAGGAGAGCACATAGGAGCGGGAGGCTCAGATGCATGCTCATTACCCCCACTTGTTTACCTAGTTATGAGTTGTGGCTTACAGCGACGTAATTCCATGAGGTGGGAGATTGTAAAGACCTGGAATTTCCATTTATTTATTTTTAATTCAATGGGAATTTTATGAGTCCGAAAAAATATACAGTGCTTGATTCCAAGGTCCGGAGTGCCCGAGATGATTTTCTGAACTTTTTTTGGGTACGTTCAGTAAATGTAAGAGTGGGTTTTTATAAATTTTGAACTGGTACTCAGAATTGAAATTTGAGGGCACCATTGAACTCGCAACACCAATATTTTCTTAAGGAGACTTTCACCTCGACGGTAGTTGGTCGACGGTGAATGATAATTTTTTGGTTTTTTCATGGAAATAATAAAATAAAATAATCACACATTTTATTTTATTTTTTGAAAACCCCTATACATCAGTTAAGGTGGTGGGGACCACCAAAGTCCTCAAAACCTCCGAAATTTGAATTTAGGGGTGAGGACCACCCGACCCCTCTTAATGTGGGAGAAACCTCTCAACTCCACCAATTAATTCTTTGTGTCAACATAAAAATTAATTGTTAAGTAACCAATTAATTTTATGGGTCAACATAAGAATTAAATGTTAATTTACCAATTAATTTTATTTGACAACATAAAACTAAATTCTAAGTTATTATTTAATTTTTTTTGTGTTGGTTGTTTCTTTTCTCCTCGGTGGAATTGGGGAAGGGATTTTCATAAAGGAATCGAGATAGAACTTGATGGATTATCCTCTCCAACGAAAAATGCCAACAAAGAACATCAACGAAGAACACCGACTTCGACTCCGACTTCTTACATGGGACGTTCGTTAATGAGGAACGTCTTCAATGTCAAAGAATTGACAATCGAGGGAAACACAGATGACACTGACGTCCATCTTTTCCCAACAATTATTCTTCTTCTTTGACTTCTCTCTTCATCATCAACAATCAAACAAGGTAGGGGTTTATTTTTGTATGAATACTTTTCCCAAGTTCTTCCCTTGAATTATTTTTTAGGATGGGGAATACATCGTTGATGGAGGTTGTAAAGCTTGACGTTATTCATCAAGTTCTTATTGAGCCATATGCTACCAACCTAACACAGAGGGTAAGGGACAAACAAATATGGCCCAACCCCTCTGTAAATCTAGTGATGGTTTGTGGTGTTGAATGCAATGAAGGTGATGGCGTAATGACACTGCCCCACGACCACCGTCACCTCGCAACCTCTGCGCCCTCACGGCACCCCCGCGGCCGAGCCGATCTGCAGAACCCACGACCACCGTACCTTACGACTCCACCACCCACGCTGCCCACGGCTGCCACTGTCTGAGCCGAGCCGCCACCGCCGACCGGGTCAAACTGGCACTTCCATTCACTGAGTCGTCACCGCCGTCCGCCAAGCCGCCTCCGCCATCCGCCGATCCGTTGCCATCCGGCCAAGCCGCCAGACAAGCCACCCCGACCACGTCGCCCACAGACATCCGAGCCGCCTCGGTCATGCCGCCCGAATCGTTCCGAGCTGCCTCGACCACACTGCCCATGACCTTCTGATCCTCTCTAGCTGAGCTAATCATGGCCCTCTACACCGCTTCAGCCGATCCACCCATGACCGGGCTGCTCTGGCCGAGCCACTCTAGAAGAACCGCCCGCAGCCCCAAGCTGCTTTGGTCGAGCCGCCCTGTGGCCCCGAGCCACTCCGACCGAGCTGCCCCACAGCCTCCACCCTCCTGGTCGTGCTGCCCCGGCCGAGTTGCCCTGCAGCCTCGAGCCATCCATGACCGAACTCCCACAGCCCCTCGCGGCCTTCCAAACCGCCCAATGGGTGGGGCTAGACCCAACAGGCCGAGTTGAACCCAATGGGATGTGCCACCCTACGGGCTATGCCACACCCAGCGAGTCTGGCCGGGTTGGGCCTGGTCGGTCCGACCGGTTCAAACCGGACCCGGGTCCACTACGACCCAGTTGCTTCTTTTGGCCATAACGTTGGCACCAGACATCTGTTTGACGAACCATCCGCGGTGTTCAAAATCGTGGAGAGATATGGTCCCTTTGAGTTTACCCCCATCGGATTATTAGATTAAGATGGGGAATAGTCAGGTTGGATCGAGCACGCATCCAACTGGTCCCCCGAGAATAAAATTCTAATAACTCATAGATCGTGCATCAGATTGACGTGTCGTCTGTTGCGTTGAGACCCCTATGACGTGGTGGACCTTTGAGATGTGTTTACTTGATAACTTGGGTATATTTATGGGCATATACCTACATAGGGTTATCAATGTTTTCTACTTTTTTCATCGATCCTTGGTGGATTTGGTGAGACCTTGAAGGTCTTGGGGTCCCTATTGAGTATCGTTATACTCACCCATGCACGGGTTATGCCCGCACCTCATTATGTTTGGTGTAGACGATGAACATCGTTGATTGAGGAAAATAGTACCAGGACTAGATGGTACACATAGGTGGACCAAACGGTGAATCAGTACACTGAGGAGATGGACGGATGTGGTGTGCTGAGGAGGCCATCCGTACCTACCCTTCAGGTAGGAACCTCAGAGGATGATCTAGTAGCTGTCTTTTTCTTTTTCTTCAGTTGTATTGTATTTCAGTTTTACTTGTACCTTTACTGTTGGAATTTTATTCCGACCCCTTTTACTTTCAACACTCTTTTGGTTATACAGTTTTCTTGTGTTCATATCTTTCTATGTGCTTGGTTTCGTGAGTTTACAGGTTATAAAGTCAATGCCTTCCATGTTTTAGGGAAAATACATTTCAGTGCTAGTCACAAACCCCTGGCCTATGGAAGGCGTCTTGGAGTAGTCACGACATGGGCCCCGGGGGACGGGTCGTGATAGAGGATTTTGTGAGAAAAAGGCCATGGAAAAATCATCAAGTAAAACCTCAATAGATTAACACAATTATCAGTGCAATTCAGACACTGTGTTAGCTGGGAGTTCGAAACTCACGAAAAATATTGGATCCTTATAAGGAATTCATCAAGTTGAATCCACCTATATTATTTGATGACAATGAAATCTAGGAATATAATGAATGGATTGAGTAGGTTTATAATATCTTCTATGTATTAAAAATCTTTATGGCACTCTGATGAGGTGTTTGATCATACATGATTATTTGTACAGGAGGAAAACAGTGTGAATCAATCATGATATCAATTTTAGATGTAAGAAACAAATATTTTCTAGAAACTCATTATTTTTTATAGGTTCTATGTTTCGTGTTTTGATCATATCCCTTATGATATTCTTCTTGGGTTCATTTGGCTGAGAATTGGATGTTTTTAGGGGATTTTTGATGTTTTTGGTTGGCACCCAGTTTTCCCATAAAATGTTCCCTACCCCCAGCAAATCATGAAACCCTAAATAGACAGGGATTTCACATCTAGCACATGGTTTCTCATACTAGGCTTGGAGTATGGTTTTGAAAACTAAGAATCAGTACCTCGGAAACTGTGTGCATGATATTTTTAAACTCTCAAAAATTCACATCAAACATCCTGGACCCCCATTGGTATTCCTAAGCCCCTAGCTCGACCTTAAAACCTTTTATCTGATTTTGGGAGGTACTCGGAGTAATTCCATGGCCTTAAAACCTCCATTCATAGTGAAATTAATATCCATTATCAGATCAACACCTATATGAGAATGTGTTTTCATCCAAATTACATATTCCTCTCGCAAGCTGCTCATTTTGGATTATATAGGAATTTTTATCCTCATTTGATTTTTTTTAGATCTTAGTTAAATGGATAATTATTATTTTGATCATGGATCTAGGTTTTAGGTATTGATATTGTTCTTCATCATGTTCTTTATCATTCAAGATGAATTGGGGATTTCTATTGGTGAGAAGTTTTCAATAATCTTGACATGGGTGGTCTAAATTAAATTCCCAGAGTCTCAATTCCAATTGTTTGTATTCTTCGATATATTTCAATTTTCACATTTGGAAATTGAATCTGGAATTAAATAAATAAAGTGATTGATTAATTTATGGAATCATTGAATTGGATTAAATAATTTGAGACTTAATTAACGGAATGTTGAGATTATTCAATTGGTGTAATGGATTAATTAATTAGTGAATCAAAATATAGAATGTGTGATTTTAGAATTGATGACAAATTTTGGTTATGTGATTGGTAAATTTATTTCATTACGAATTAATTGATATTAAAGATTATTATATTATTGTCTTAATCGATATAAGTTAATGGTTTACTTTATTTAATGATTATAAATAGTTTAATTGGGATTTTTTATATTACTCCACATGAATTAAATTGTTAAAGAATGTTTGTTTAATAACATTAAATGGTACACATTTTTTATAATTTTTAAAGATTTTTTGATTATTAACATTATTGTTTGTGGAATTGTTATATTTTTGATATTATGATACATGTGTCTATTTGATATATGTGTGTGGGATATGCGCTGCTACATCAAAATCCCATAGTTATAATGACTGTGGCACATGGACTCATTCTTCAATATGCTACTTGTGTGATTATTTATATACTTGTGTGGTACATGGAATCCTACTTCAAAATCCCATAGTGATAATGTTTGATAGACATGAAATACTACATATAAAGAAATAATTTGTTTTTAGTCGATAAATGAGTTATGGGACATAGAATAATTTCCAAATACCCATGAGGTCCAAGGCATGGTGATCTAGGCCCAAAATTTCTACATTGGACTATTGTTCCAATTGGTTGAAACATGAATATAATTGAAATGTATAATTAAAGTTCAAATTTTATAATTTATTCGGAAACAGATATGGGATATGGTTCAGACTATGAAACATGCCGAAGTAGGTATTGATGTTTCCGATGTGCTAGAAAACCCAAAAGTTTATGTTGTAAAAAATGACTAAATGAATATATGTGATATATTTACTTTATTTTGGGAATATATTTTTTATACAACTTCATACACTATTATTGATTTCTTATTTCATTAGAAGTCATTGGTTGTGGCCTACTGAGTTATACTCACACCATACTCGGGATGCCTGATCGACACCCAAATATACATCATATTTTAGGGATAAGAAAAGGAAAAGAGACCCATATTAGATGGATGATCCAAGATATATCAGGGATAAGGGATCCAAACATGATGTTTGGACCCCCTTGGGAGTGTCAAGGTTTCATTTTTTTCGTTTTTCATTTGATAATTGACTCATACATGGAATGACATATCTACTATTATGTTTTGGGTAATATATTCCTATTTTCATCCCCATTTGATACTGTTTTTGTTTTTATATTTGTAAAATCATTTGATTAATATTATTTATTTCAACTACTGTGATAATTTTATAAATAGGGTGTATTTTACCAACGATTGATATTATACCCTCAATGCATGTCAGAAGCCTTTGACATATGAGGAGTCATTCCCAAGGACATGTGATGGACCGGCTTGGGGAATCAACATGTTCTAACCTGGTTGGGACATTACAAATTGGAATCAAAGGGTTTTAGTTATGTTTCATTTTTATTAATATATAGGAATGGTACATAGGATAATAGTTTGAGTTGAGTCTTGGTTAATATCTAAGTCATGGGAGTATCTAACATGTGTATGAGGGTAAAATACCAGTACCCAGTGTGTCACTAGTGTTATTGGTTTGTGTTTTTATAGTTGGATGCTATTTCATCTCGAGTAATACACTTGTTGTGTAATGTCATTATTGTTTTTATTATTTTCTTAGACCTAAATCATGGAACATTATGGAACGAGAGTTTTGTATGAATTCATAATTATAGGCACTCAATATTATTAGTGTGACATTAATTATTTTAGTCAAGCATGATAAAATTTGTTTTTGGTAAGCTATTGAAATTTAAATTTTTTACCTTTCTTGTGTTAATGAAATGAAAAAGGTCCCCAATATTAATTTATTGTTAAAATTTGATGTAATGTGTGAATAAATGAGTTCGTACTGAGGAAAATAAATAAAAATAATTTATTTACCCTTTTCTAAATATGAACTATATCTAAGATGGTTAAGGATAGTGATAGTGACTCAGTTTTGACAAAGTATTAGGGTTTGGGGGATAAATTTTTAGGATTTATTTGATTCCCCATATTTATTATAATGTTTTGTTTTGTTTATTGCAACATGTTTTTTCTATTATAGATATATGCCTCCATGACTAGGTTTTTATATAAGATTCCATGAGGATATGGATGGGAATGATCCTCTAGAAGTGGAACCCGAGGCACCACCAATACTGGGCGAGGAAGAGAGAGAGTAGTTCCAAGAGAACATTGTCTACCAAGTGAAGTTAATGGAAATAGATCCAGGGTGGGTTGGGAAAAGTAGGTCTGATCTGATATGGAATTTTTAGTTTTAGCACCCTATGAAGTTTACCAAAGGGGGTTCACCTGAGTTGGATGATTTTTGGATTGAGTCCATCTATACTATACCCAATCACATAAAGAATCCTTCTAAGAAGAGAGTCAAATTTGATACATATTTGTTATGTTTTCTGGAAAAGCGTTTATGGGACACCAATTCTTGGTATGAAAAGATGGAGAATATGGAGAGTATGGAATTTGAGGATAAATTATTTGAGATTTTTTTCCCTTGAGGAGACCAAGAAGAAATGAAAAGATGAGTTTATGAGGTTGAGTCTAGGGATAATTATTGTTATGATCTCCTTTGGTCACATAAAATATTTTCATCATATTATTCCAACATTGAAAGGGGATGAAGCTTATATGAAAAAATAGGATGGAATTAAATGTGAAATTATGTCCTAGGTGAATATCATTAGGATGAAGATTTTTTCAGAAGTGGTGAATCAAGATCATGGTTATGATGAGAAAATAATGGATTATTCTAGTAGAGGATAGTTTTATTCCACATGATAGTCATTAAGTATGACTTACATGCGTATGAAGAGTTTTTATAAGAATGTTGACTAGACTAGTTGAATGTAGAGTGGTCCTGGGGAAGGATAAGTCACCTATTATATTCCTTTAGTGATCTTTCACTTGTGTGGTAGGTCTTGTCCTTTTTGTATAAAGTCTTCCAGGCCACCAGTAGATTATTGATCTTGCAGCATGATGGGAAATATACAGAGGTTTTTCAAGACCTGTGATAGATGCGTAATGATGGAAAAAATACAAAGAATAATATTATGATATTTTTTTCTTATAAAAATTATTAGTATTGCTATTGGAGTTCTTTTTTCCATGGTAGTTAAGGATGTGTATAATTTTGGGAAATATATTCTATAATAATATAGAGGCCTAGCTGATTTGATTCAGATTGAATCACATGGAATAGGGGAATGAAAGTTTCATTGTTTTTAGCCTATAATTGTGGATAGAGAGGTTGGATCATCAACAATTATATGTAATATTCTGGTAAAATTTACACTTTCTAGTTCTTTATTTGATACTATTGCATCTCATTATTTTATATCATCACATGTTGTAAAATTTTGTATCCCATAGGTGGAGTTAGTGAGTGAGGTTATTGTGATAGATACATCATTGGGGGTACTGTCTAGGGAAATCTTTTTCTATAAGGGTCATTCTATATGGGAAGTATAATTTTCCTTTGGATATTTACATTATGAATATATTAGGATTTGACCTAATATTAGTGTATGAAATGGTTAGTACCATACCAAGACAACATTTATTTTCACTACAAGATAATTTCCTTTACATCTCTTATGGTTGATAATTATATTCATTGTGGAGAGTGGGATATCAAGGAGAGATGTAAAAGGCTAGTTCATCAGAATATAGGGAAGATCACTGTAAAGGTTTCTAGTCTATTTTAGTATGATGGGGGTGTGAAACATGATGTATTTCCACCCATATTTGATATTGTATATAACGTATTTTCTGAGGAATTATAAGGTTTCCACCTATGTGGGATATGAAATTTACGACTAATATCATGTCGGGGGATGATCATGTTTCTATTACACTATATACAATGACACCAAGAGATCTTCAAGATCTCATGAATAAGTTGAAATAGTTTGTGGATATGGGGTATATCGGTATGAGTATGCATCCTTTAGGTTATCTAGTCATGTTTTCTAAGACAGATGATATAAAATTGTGATTTTGTGTTGATTACTAGACATTGAACAAGATGACTGTGAAATACCGATATCCTCTTATATGTATCGATGATATATTTAAACAGGTTAGATGATCTTGATTTTCCATGAAGATTGAATTGATATTGGGGAATCCTTAGTTGAGAGTTTGACCTTTGGATATACTGAGGATTGAATTCAAAATCATGTATGTCTTATATGAGTTTTTGTGATGCTATTTGGGTTAACAAAAGCACCAGGTGGGTTTATGGCCTTGATTAATAAAAAATTCCATCAATATCTATATCATTTTGTCATTGTGCTTGTGGATTAAATCTTGGTATATTCCAAGACTCATGATGATCATTCCCAACACATTGACATCCTCCGATGTACACTCATTGATAATCACCTATAAGCCAAGACATGAATGTTTCAATTTCAGATTGATCAAGTACACTTCATGGATCATAACATCGTGGAAAATGGTGTGTCTGTGGACCTAGAGAAGTTAAAGGTAGTTTTATGTTTTTTGAATCCCAATAACACATTTGATATCCATTTTTTTGGGGCTAGAGGGATATTATAAGATGTTCATCTATGAAACATCCCATTTGGAAGAACCACCTTCAGGAATGACCAAAAAGGATGTATAGTTTTTACATTTTGAAGAATGTGTGAATTACATCTAATAGTTAATTATGTGATAGAAAATGACACTAATAATGATGCAACATGATCCATATGAGGTGTATACATTGTTCATTAACACTAATGGGTTAGGTCCTGGGGAACTGTTGATATAGGGAGATCATGTTTTGGTGTATGAGTATTTGTAGTGGAGGCCACATAAATGGAACTACACTACATCTAGACTTGAGTTGAAAACAGTGGGTTATGGTTTGATGTGTTGGCAGTATTACCTGTTGGGTCAAAATTTATCGTTTTATAATTATTACAATAGCTTTAAATATAACTCTGAACAAATAGATTTTAATTTATAGTAGTGGATATTGGTTTATTATATGATTTAATTTAACTTTTAATTAACATATATGACCAGGAAGGGAAGAAATGATTCTTTCACATTAAGTTGTAAAACTCTGACTCCTCATATGTATGACTCTAATGATGAGTTATTCATGATGAATTTACTAGATGAAATGCATGTTATAGATCAAGAGTTTTAGGAGGAGATAAATCATATATGTATTTTAGTTGAGTCTACACTTTTGAACCAAATTAGATATATGAAGTATGAAGATATTGAATTTTTGTCATGATGGAAATACATGAAGTTGGTGAGTAACTTTCTACCTGAATAATAGATGAGGAAGAATTTATCTATTATTTGATCCATGTTGTTATGCAAAAATTTATTCTAAGTGGATAATGACTAAATTTTAAGCCTCAAAGTGGTCGGTGCATCTAGGTGTGACAAAACATTATGGTGACGTATGATGATAGTTTTTTTGGCCAAACATGAAAAAAGAGAAATTAGGGTTCATGACATGATGATTTACTTTCTAATAGATAAAGTTCAGTCATCAATTACCTAGGGGTTTACTAAACCCATTTCCAATTCTATAATAGATGTGGACTTCATTACCAAGGAATTTTTGGTTGGTATCCCAAGGAAACCATAAAAGAATGATGCAATTTGTGAGATTGTATACTGTTTGAAAATGCTACACATTTCATTCCTATATAGGATCCTTTCTTAGTGGATCATTTGGGATAATTGTATGTTCGAGAGATATTATATCTACATAGAGTGAAATGGAGTATTATATCAAACCATGACTCGTGTTTTTCTTTGAGATTATAATAGGGATTTCATAAATCCCAAGGTATATAGTTTTTATTGAGTATGACATTCCACCCATTAAATGTTTAGCACACGAAATGTACTATAAAAGTGCTTGAGGATATGCTTTAGGAAACTGTACTAGATATTGGTGGGTCATGGGAGAAGAAACTTTATTTGTTGGAGTTCATATATAAAAATATTTATAAGTAAAATAATCAAGTGGAAGTATACAAGGCTCTTTACGGTAGTCCATGATGATCACTTCTATGTTGGATGGAGGAAGGTGAGTCATAGTTATTCGGATTGAGTCTCAGGCAAGTGACATGGGAAATGTATGGTTGATTCTGAAACTTATGGATTATTTTTAATGTAGATACAATTCATATGATGATAGATGTTGAGGACCCATAGAGTTTACATAGGGTGATAATGTGTTCCTTTGGCTTTAACTTATTATTGGTCACCATAGGATTCAAAGATAGGGAAAGATAGAGCCTAGGTTTGTTGGACCATTTATGTTCATGGAGATAATTTGGATGGTGGTCAACCAATTGTCTATTCCATAGACGTATAGATACATGCATGATTTTTTTCATGTGTCATAGCTTCAGTAGTATCATTCAGAACCTTATCATATGATCGATGTGAATAATGTTGATATGGAGACTGATGAATCCTTCAAGAGCATCCAATATGTGTGTTGGATCAGAGTGAGAATGTGTTGTGGGGGAAGACTGTGCTGATAGTTCAAGGATTATGGAAACAAGGGCATGATTAGAAGGAAAATGAAAGGGAGAATCAGAAAAGAGGGTTCAGTGGAACAATATATTTACCTTGGATTCTTAGAGATTCTTTGTAGTAATAAATGGGATGAGTTTTTATAAGGTACTAAGATTATAAGAGAGAAAACAATTCAAAAAATATATTAATCTCATTTATAGGTACTATTTCGAATTTACTTGATCATATATTATTTGAGGTTCATCATCAGTGTGTTTGTGTGAGAATTGGGGTTTTTGGTAGGGGTTCAAGTAGTTCAATGTTGGAACAAGGTTTTCCCAGCTCCTTACCACTATCCTAGCAAACCGTGAAACCCATAAGACATAACAATTTCATAGATGGTGCATGGTCTATCATACTATGTTCCATATTAAGGGTAATAATGCATATTGTAATGCCCGAACCCTAGTTACCCAAAGTCGGTGCATTATTACGTATCAATGGAATGATCATAGAAGATCAATTTTTGAAAGACCGATTAGTTTAGTATCCTTGGAAGTAATAGATATATTCATAAGGTTTACATTACATCATAAAATGGATAACTACAATAACATTGTTTCCATAGACAACACTGAGATCCCATAGACTATCCCTACATGTCAATCATAATATACTTCTTCACATCCTTGAAAAAATAAAACATAGAAAGGGGTGTGCTCATATTCTCAGTAAGGATAACAATATAGCGGAAGAATGTATAAAACTAAATCAAAATCCTTTTCAAAATAAACTTCATCATAATATATCAAATATGAATCAAAAAAATTCCATTTACTTACTCACATGGATATTCTACTAGTCTAATAATTAAATGCAATATTAATAGCCACTTTCATAATGATGGAATGCATAATGCCAGACTTTTATAACCACATAGTCAAGGCCTTGTGCCATCACTACAAAACATATTAGTTCAAGGCCTTGTGCCAAGACACTAGTTTGTCTCATGAGACCTACCGATACATCTAAGAGCTATATCAAGCTCCACCCATCACTTACTAAGTCCAATTCATTCCTCATATGAAAATATTTAAACATAACATAAAAATTCGTATTAAAACTGGCATGAAAAATGTCAATACTTTATCCATAAACCATGGATGGTATGAAATAACACATCCACAGTCAAACATACCACAATACCTTCAATACAATATGGATGTTTTTGTATCATAATAAATCTACTTCAAATAAACTTAAAATCCATCAAAGCATGTTGACATAGAGGAAATCAAAACCATTTTAGAGAAATATCACTTTCTATTTTGAAATCATTGAAAAGTCACGTAATTACAAAGGTAGACACTTATATTTTAAAATATTCTTATAAGTTTGTAAGGGAAGTTTAGATGATGTTATAATGGCAGAAAATAGTTTCACCCACTGTATAAGTTAAAAAAACATTCTTACCTTAAATTTGTCGAAAAGGTCAAAAAGTACCTTGTTTGGAAAATGATGAAAAGATTCCTTTCAAACCATTTTATAAAATTTCAAACAAGGATATAAATTACATTAATTTATAGTATAGTAATTAATAAAAATGTTTTGGAATACATTTTTAAGAAACATGGGTGTGGATGAAAGAGAGGTCCCAGTAGATAATTACGTATAAACAACCTAGGATAATGAAGAGATTGTAGAATTAACCCTTACCAGGTAATTTTCCTTGTTTGAGGGTTGGTTAAACTCATATTTATTGGTAAAATAATTGTTATTAAATTATATAGAATCATATACATTAATATGATATTATAAATGATCTTTTAACATTCCTTTGTTAATAATATCTTAGTATTATCATCATTTCGGGTGTTAACAGATTCATTTTCCCTTATATGCTTTGTTAAATAAGTAATGTTTTTTATTGATAGGATGTATCTAATTCATATTAATAATTATATTAAGTATTTATAATTTTTTTTAATCATCAAATGAAAATTAGTCTTGAATGGATACGATGGGGAATGAATCTCATCGCGTTCATGGAGACGGTAATCCGTACGTACACACGAGCGACAATATCAGTCTTTTGATATTAAAATAATATATAATTGGATGGTATATCATATATACAGAATAATTATCAGGTTATATTTATTATTTACATCAATTACACATTATTATTATACCCATCCAAATAATAACGTATTGAATAACAATTGCTCTAAGACGAGGAGACGGTAAGCCGTACGTACACACGTATGGTGACATGTCATTCAAAGGATGGATAGAATAATGAATATGGTTGTACAATATTTATAATAACAAAAAAATATATAGAAAATACTGGATTTATTATTTTATAATGGAAACAACAAAGAAAGAGGAAGTGGAAGAAGAAAGGAACATAAAAGATGTGATGAAATATTTACCTCTTCTTCAGGTTCTTCCTTATGATTTGATCAAAAGAGCTCCATGGGTTGGCTTTATGTCTAAAGTAAGGCCTATAGGATGAAGTGAGGACAGTTTATAGGGTATTTGGTCAGGGGTTGGCCGATCTAAATGGAATTGAAGGTGTGAATTAGAGTTAAGGGGGAGTGCCCTTTTATAAGAGGGGTGAGGGGCACCTTAGGAAAAGCTTGAAATATTATTTTATAATAAAATCAGTTTCGGTTTCTAGTGGATCAAAAATAGATTATTTAAAGGATAAAGTAGGGATGGGTCGAAAACCACTCAATCAATAGGTTTCTGACAGGTTTGGGTTGCTATATTAACTTTTTCTTTTAGATTTATCTCTTAGTTAAAATAGTTTGACATTTACCATGTCTCTTTGTATTTTTATATTATATGGTTAGTAAACTTACTATATACTTCCAATATAACCCGAAGTGGTTAATTAATGATACACATATAATTATATAAGTCTTTTTGCCAAAACATATATTTTTAAGAATATAATATCAATTAATAATATAATATTGGTTTTTAAAATTCTTTTATGTCAATTTTGACACTATTTTGTATTTTGTTTTTGATAAATTCATAACAGCATTATTACTTTGAAAAAAATACATCTAACCAACCCTAATATGTCATATTAACTTATAATATTAGTGTAATTCATAAAAAGTTTGAAATTAACTTTATTTGGATATTTATGATATCAATTATTTTAATATTTCATTAATTAGGTAATTACTGCATTTTCATTGTGTCTTAAATAAATTAAATTATTTAATTTCTAAAAAATATAAATAAAATACCATTATGTAGGAAGTATTGTTATATTTCTAATGAATATTTATAGTAGAAATTATGTTATGTGTAACCCTATATTAAAATTTTTTTAGTTATTAAATTTTGATTTTAACTATTTTAACTATTCTTTGAATTAAATAATAATAAATATCCTAATCTAATCCAAGTGGAACTAAAGGATCATTTTTTATTCCTAATATTTTTTGGTCTAATTAATCTTATCCAATAGAATTAGGACATATGTTAGGGTAATAATAATATCATTTTTAACCTTAATTACCCTATTTACTTTTAACCGTGGTAAATAAAAGTAAAAAGTTACTATTCACCAAAAATTATTTTCATCTTATTGAAACACATTTTACTTACTGATATAAACCACGTCTCTAATATTTTTTAAATTCAACTCACAGATGTGGTAAAATTATGTTTTATGTGAATTGGCATATTCTCCTAGGAGTTCGTTAAAAGACGGTGAAAAGTTCAATAAAATTTTTATATATCCAAAATTATTATAAACTAACTCTAATGAATTACAATGAAATTATATAGGTATTATGTATCTATTTTTACCTAAAATAAATTTAAATAAAATAAAAAACTATTTAAATAAAAATTCGGTTTTAAACTATAACTCAGTGTTTTCACTATTCATCAAAAATTGAAAGTTTTCTGAAAAATACCAAAAATTTACCCTAAACTAATTTTGATTTTCCAAATCTAAAAATGAAGTACATTTTGAAAGATAAAATTTATAAAATTTCAAAAATTGGGTATTACTATTCATAACGGCTTGTTTGATTGGTTGTGGTGTGTTAGAACTCAAAGTTGCGTACAACACACGCTATTATATTATTCAAAGAGAATCGAATCATGGAAGCTTCGGGTGTTACACACATCCCCTAGTATATTCACATAGATTAGGTGTATAATTATTAAAACAGTTTTTCTTGGCCCATGAAACCATTTATGTAGGATTTTAAACCCTAAAAAATTCACATGAAAATTTTCAAATTCTCATATTATATCTCTAAACCCCCTATAGTGAACCTAAAACATTATCTCTCATTTTTGGAATTCCATGGATTAATTCCAAGGGTTTATATCCTACATTTTTGGTGAATGAAATATATGTTGTTGGATTTTGACCTCTCTGGGTATTTGTTTTCTTCCCAATTAGATCCCTCTCTCTCCCTCATATTTTTGTATAAAAGAGAACTGTTTTATATACTATTGGAATGAATATAGATCAAGGATAAATGGATCATTATTATTTTAATCTTGGATACAATATTCAGATATAGATATATTTCTTTATCATTTTTTTGATCATTCTACTAGAATTGGGGATTACCATTGTTGAGTATTTGTCAATATTCATTTGGTAGGTAGTCTAAATTCAACACCCATAGTCTTGATTCCAATTGCATGTATTCACTATTACATTTCAATAAAACATTGGTAAATTGAATCTTCAGTTGAATAAATTATCTGGTAAATTAATTTATGGAAACTTGGTATTGGATTAATTAATTAATGGAATGTTGTGATTATGAAATTTGTGTAATTAGATTAATTAATTAGTGAATCAAATAATGGAATGCAAGATTTTTGAATTGATGATAAATTTATGTTATGTGATTGGTAAAATTATGTTATTATTAATTATTTAAAAATAAAGACTATGAAATTATTGGATAAACCTAAATGGGTTAACATGTTTCATTATTAAATAATGAGAAATGATATAATGTTGATTTTTCATATTATTCACTGTGAATTTAAGTGTTGACACCTATTTATTTAATATCATGAAATGGTATGCATTAATGAGTATTTTAAAAAGAAGTTTTATGATGCTTAACCATGATAATTAGGAGATTGGGATATGTGTGATATTTTTAGTCATGTCATTATGTGATATACATGTGTGGGACATGGAAAAATTCTTCAAAATCCAATGGTGATAATAAGTGTGGGACATATAATACTGGTTCAAAATCCCACTCATGTGATTGATTTATATATGTTTGTGGGACATGGTATTCTTCTTCAAAATCCTGTAGTGATAATTAGTGTGGTATGCACACTACTGATTCAAATACAATATGGCTATTTAATTGATAAATGAGTTGTGGGACGCTAAGATCTACTTCAAATAACCATGGGGTATTTGTCATGGAAATAGCGGCCCAAAATGTTGGAATTGGACTATGGTTAAAATTGTCCCTAACATGAATTGAGCTAAATTTTATAAAGAAATCCCATGTGTTATAAAGAATTTTTAATTGAATATCTGATATGGTTCATACATCAGGATTGGACAAAGCAGGTATAGATGGTTCTTGTGTCCTAGAGAACCAAGGGGTTTTCCTGGTTAGGTAAATAGTAATTGAATATATGTAAATTAATTACTTTAATTTTTATATTTATTATTTATAAAAATTAATACAATGTTATTTAGTAGGTATTGTTTTATAATCCATCGGTGGTGGCCTACTGAGTTGTACCCACAACCTACTTAGGCTACCTGATCAGTACCCGAATAGAAATCAAGATTGCAAGAGGGGATTTGGGAATGTTCATCATGTTAGATGGATTAGTTAGGATGGAACAAGGAAGAGGGAACCAAACATGGTTTCAAGACCATCCTGGGTGTAACACCCCAAGCTTCCATGGTACGCTTCTCTTTGAATAATACAGTAGCCTGTGTTGTATGCAACTTTGAGTTCTAACACACACCACAACCAATCAAAATAGCCGATATGAATATTAATAACCAAATTTTAAAATTTTATGAATTTTATATTTCAAAATTGAAATTATTTTTGGATTCAGAATATCGAAATTATCTTAGGGTGAATTTTTGGTATTTTTCTGAAAACATTCAAATATTGATGAATAGTGAAAAACACTTTGTTATAGTTTAAAACCGAATTTTAATTTAAATAATTATTTATTTTATTTATATTTATTTTAGGTAAAAATAGATACAAAATACCTATATAAGTTCAATGTAATACATTGGAGTCAGTTTATAATAATTTTAGATATATAAAAAATTTATTGAACTTTTCACCGTCTTTTACCCACCTCCTAAGAGAATTTGAAAATTCACATGAAACATAATTTTACCACTTCTCTGAGTGGAATTTCAAAAATCCTAGAGACACGGTTGATATCAGTAAGAAAGTTTTGGTTCAATAACAAAAAAATAATTTTGATGAATAGTAACTTTTTACTTTTATTTACAATGGTTAAAAGTAAATAGGGTAATTAAGGGTAAAAATTATATTTTTATTACCCTAACCCATGTCCAAATTCTATTTGATAAGTAAAATTCGACCAAAAAAACCTTATTAATAAAATTTGAACCTCTTTTTTCTACTTGGATTAGATGAAGACATTTATTATTATTTTATTTAAAGAAGAGTTAAATGAGTTAAAATTAATGTTTAATAATTAAAACATTTTTAATATATGGTTATACATAATATAAATTATATTATAAATATTCATTAGAAAGATAAAAATATTCCCTACATAATGGTGTTTTATTTATAATTTTTAGAAATTAAATAATATAATTTTTTTATGACACAATGGTGATGCAGTAATTAAAAAATTAATGAAATATTAAAATAATTGATATTATAAATATATAAATAAATGTAATTTGAGACTTTTTATGAATTATACTAATTTTATAGGTTAGTATGACATGTTAGTATTTCTTAAATGAATATTTTTCGAATTAATAAAGTTTTTAAGACTTTATAAAAATTCAAATATTAAATAGTGTCAAAATTGATATAAAAGAGTTTTTAAAATAAATATTTTATTATTAATTGATATTCAATTCCTAAAAATCTAAGGTTCAGAAAAAAGACTTATATAATTAAAGGTGTATCATTAATAAATAAATTGGGGTTATCTTGGAAGATTATAGTATGTTTATTAACCATATAATATAAAAATACAATGAGACATGGTAAATGTCAAACTATTTAACAAAGAGTTAAATATAGATGATAAGGTTAATATAGTGACCCAAACATGTCTAAAACCCATTGGTTGAAGGGATTTAGACCCATAAACACATTATCCTAGAAATAAGTAACTTTTTAACCATTATAAACCGAATATTAATTTATTAAAAAATTATATTTTAAGTTTTTCCTAAGGTGCCCCTCACCCCTCTTATAAAAGGGAACTCCCCCTTCTCTCAAATTCATACCATAAAAGCATTTTGGCTTGGAAAAACCGTACCAAAATATTCTCTTAACTTCCCTAAATTCAACCTAGAGCCCTTATTGTGATCATAAATCCAACCTAAAGAGACCTTTTGATCAAATCAAAAGGAAGAACCTGAAGAAGAAGTAATGTTTTCACCACCCTCTTTCAAGTTACTTTCTTCTTCCACTTATTATTTCATTGTTATTTAAATTCTAAAATAATAACTATAGTATATTCTATATACTTTGATGCTATTATAAATATGGTACAACCATATTTAGTATTCTATCCATCCTTTGAATGACATGTCACCATACGTGCGTACGTACGGCTTACCGTCTCCACGTCGTGGTGTAATTGTTATTCAAAACACTATTATTTGGATGGGTATGATAATGATGTGTAATTTATGTAAATAATAAATATAAAATGATAATTATTATGTATATATGATATAAAATCCAATTATATGCTATTTTAATATCAAAATAATGATATTGTCGCTAGTGCGTACGTACGGACTACCGTCTCCACGAACGTGATGAGATTCATTCCCCGTCGTATCCATTCAAGTATAATTATCATTTGATGATTAAAAATAATTTTTAAAGACATTATATCATTCTGGATATTAATAAAATACAACCTATCCAAAAAAAACACTACTTATGTAACAAAAAATATAAAATAAAATGAGTAAGTTAACACCCGAAACGACAATAATTCCAAGATATTCTTAACAAAGAAAAGTTAAAAGATCATATATGATATCCTATTAATGTATATGATTCATGTATAATTTAATAACAGTAATTTCACCATTATACAGGATGTTAACCTACCCTTGACCAAGGAAAAATACAAGGTAAGGGTTTATTCTACAACCTCTTCATTATCGGAGGTTGTTTTTACGTAATTATCTACTGGGATCTCTTTATCATCCACATCCATGTTTCCTAAAAATGTATTTCAAATAATTTTTACTATATTATAGAATATGGGTTAAATTTATTTATTCCCTTATTTGAGTTTTTATAAGATGTTTATAAAGGAATCTTTCTGTCGTTTTCCAAACAATTTCTCTTTTATCATTTTCAACAAAATTAAGGTAAGAATGTCTTTTTAACATATACGGAGGGTGAGGCTATTTTCGGCCATTATAAAATCGTCAAAGATTCCCTTAAAAGCTTATAATAATATTTTCAAAGTAAATGTTTTCTTTTATAATTATGTGACTTTTAAATGATTTCAAAAAAAGAGATATTTCTCTCAAATATTTTTGATTTCATCTATGTCAACATCCTTTGATGGATTTTAAGATTTTTTGAAGTTGATTTATTATGATTCAAAACTTCAATATTGTATTGAAGGTTTTTTGATATTTTTGACTTTGGATGTGTTATTTTTATACCATTCGTGGTTTATGGAGAAAGTATTGACATTTCATATGCAAGTTTTAATATGATTGTTTATGTTATGTTTAAACCTGTTCATATGAAGAATGAATTGGACTTAGTAAGTGATAGGTGGAGCCCGCTATAGCTCCTCAATGAATCAGTAGGTGTCATGAGACAAACTAGTGTCTTGGCAGAAGGCTTTGAAAAAATATTATTTGTAGTCTTGGAACAAGGCCTTGACCATGTGGTAATTATAGTCTGGCATTATGCATTCCATCATTATGACAGTGGTTATTGATATTGCATGTGATTATTTGACTAGTAGAATATCCATGTGAATAAGTAAATAGAATTATTTCATTTTATTTTTTCCATATTATGTTGAAGTTCATGTATAAAATGGTTTTGTTTTATTTATACATTGCCTTAAATGTTTATGTTTATTTATGAAAGTTTTCACTATATTGTTATCCTTACTGAGCATCTGAGCTCACCCCTTTCTATGTTTTATTTTTTCCCAGATGTGAAAAAATATTTTATGACTGACCTGCAGGGATAGTGTGAAGCGGATATGAGTGTGGACTATGGAGACTATGTTATTTCAGTTTTTCACATTACGATGTAATGTAACATTTATGAATGTATCTAG
Organism: Viscum album; assembly: GCA_963277665.1. Taxonomy (NCBI): domain Eukaryota; kingdom Viridiplantae; phylum Streptophyta; class Magnoliopsida; order Santalales; family Viscaceae; genus Viscum; species Viscum album. The sequence goes on from OY728164.1 coordinate 692,363,788, forward strand.
TGTCTCCAAGGCTAGTAAACTAAACAGTCCTTCGAGACTTGATCTTTTGTGATCATGACAATGTTATATAATAATTCACCAAATCTGGGTAACTGGGGTTGGGTTGTTACATTGGGTGTGTTGTTGTATCTTTCACTTTGTTTTTCATTAGAAAAATGTCTCATACATGGAATGAAAAATATACCTTTTGGTTTTGGATATTTTATTCTTTTTTTGGCAATCAAGTTATACCAGATTGGATTTTTTATATCATATGGTTATTCTTATTTACTTAGTTTATTTTGATAATTTGATATAGAGGGTATAGTATCTCCATGATCTATGTTAGACCATCACTACATGTCAAATCCTGTAGTGTATAAGGGGATTCTTCTGAGATCAATTGACTGATCATGTCAGGGAACCGGTGTGTGGCACCCAAGTAGGGATGCTATAATAGATGATGCTCATACTGAGAATTCATTCATTAATATCTTTAAAAAACTATTTTATCCTAAAATAACTTACATATTTCTATCATTAAGGAAAGGGTAAAATTTTTTTATGCAATATTCTACATTTTTTGTTGATTTAGTTCACTGAACACCCATTCTTATTACTATTAATTACATGAAATACCTGAGGTTTGAGATGGGTCTGATGTCCAATATACTATTTATATATATACTCTTATTAATTCTAACCATCACTTCTGTAGTTGATAATGTGGTTATAGCTGAGGATATACTGCTTGGAAAACATGTTTAGCTGGAGCTTTATTTTTGAAGAGAGGAAGCTACCATGAATCTTATTTCTAGAAAAATAATTTTAAGGGTAACCAATTTACATCATGACTAGTTTTATAGTCTTCATAGAGACTGAATATTGTAGGATAATGTCAATGTAGAAATACTATTTATACCGAGCCAAATTTTCGGAAACCACCTTGTACAAGTAATCATTGTTGAAAATATGGCCACTATAAGATTTTTTTTGGAAAATGTTTCCATGAATTAGACTTTTAACCACTCTTAAACAAGGATGAAACATTAATTTTTATTGATCACATGATCTCATTCACATTCCAAGGGGTATTATAAAGTAATCAAAAAATATTTGGGAGGGGATATGATTATATGAATTTTATAGTGGATTTTGTACCAAATGAATCAAAATCATGGTTATCAACTATTAGAGGTATCGTGTCAATTTTCGCTTATATAGTTATGTATTTGATTTATATAGTTGAAAATTGTGATTTTTTATTTTCATGATTAATGGACATATTTGATTTATATTTTGATCTTATTCTAATGATGTTGGGTCTTTCGATGCATTTTGGAAGGTGGCCACAAAAATGTTTTAAATTTCATTCTTGTTAGTTGTTAATAGATAACTTTATGGTTGTGTGAGATTTAATGATTCATAAACATGATATTTATTAATTTATTATTCTAAGGGACTATATGATCATAATTTATGTCTAAATCAACAATTACCACTGTCAAATTCAATTTATATCTCCATGTGGAGTCCCAAATGTCATTAAATGTGTGTTAAAATATAAACTAGAGAGAGTGAGTTATGTTTTTCTTTATACTGGAATGGTCTCATGTCATTTTATGAAGAGGTTTCTTGATAAAAAAATATTCTTTTTTATCATTCCACATCATAACATATTGAAAATTTATCCTAAGGAATTTTCATGTAATATTTATCTTGGTTAACTTCTCATATATTGTTTGAGTTCACTATTGACCTACTTTCTAGGATGATGCTTAATTTAAAGAAATCATACCAAATGAAACCTACTCAGTAAAAGATATCCATGGTTCATCCAGATGATAAAAAGGTAAATGGATTTATTTATACTTTTATGTCACCTAGGGATTCTACAAATCCTTCTAAAATAATGAATAATGAGGCCTCAAATATTTTTTTGATTACTGATAACTTAATGAGGTGGGTGTGTAGAAAAAACACCGTTTTTTTAAATTTTTGGTCTATATGATTAATTATGAGGGTCAATATGGTTTTCTAAAATTGATCTATTAACATCTAAACACTTGTTGATTTTGTGATATATGGATATACCTATGAAATTATTTAGATTCTGGTATGGGAATTTTGAGTTCCTAGTAATTTGATTCTGTCTAAAAAATGCCTCTTTGGTATTTATACATATGATAAACCAGACTAATAATCAGTTTTTGGATACATTTTTTGTTATTTCTAAGGATGTAGTCTTGTTTTACTTGATTTCATAACAATAACATAGGGATTTTTTATCATAATTTGAATCATGAAATAATATTCCATGTATTTTAATATTTTGAAAATGTTAATTTTATATCAAAAATTGTAATTTATATCCAATGATAACGATAAATTTGAATCTTAGTTGATCATAAAATGATTCAGGAGTTAATTCCATGGGGGAAACTCATAAATTTGTTTTAAAATTAGATCTTCTTGGGGTTAGATTGATATTATGGAATAGTTATTCCAGATTTCTCCAATCATTAATCATTAGTTAATAAATTAAAATATAATGGTGTGAAGTATAAGTTTAATGATAACTATCAATGATTTTTTTTTTGAATTTTGACGGTGAGGAAGACATCATCCCAATTATATTCTTTTGGTACTAGGTTTTTTTCTTGATTCATTCTATAATACCAAGGTACATGATTGCAGTGTGTCTTGATGTAGGGAAAGAAGGTGTTGGCCTATAGATTTCACCAACTACCCCATCAAGAGAATAATTACACTACCCATAAGATTGATTTGGAATTCATGATGCACAAACTCAAAACATTATACCACTATCTCCTGGAGGAATAATTTATTGTATATTCTAATCTTAATAGACCAGTGTATATTTTTATGCAAATGGATGTGAAATTTTAGTATACATACCACGTTGAATAAATTTAGACTTCTGATTTTGATATTGTGTATAAAAATGGATTATGGATTGTGGTGAGTGATGAATTTAGAAGTAAATTACCGATCAATGCATTTAATGAAATAGCGGGGAGTTGTATTTAGAGATCCTTTCAACTGAGATGAGTTTTTTGAGTTAAGAAGGATGGTGGAATATTTTTATTATCTTCTATAGTGGATGAATCGGCATTTTATGATCACATTTGGCTCAAATAGGTAACATACATAGATATAAAGTGATTTAGTATAATCATTAATGGTGGAGAGATCATGGGTGATTATTCTTAGTTCGTGTTTTAGCTTCATGTTTCCAATGCAGGTTGATCCTTTTAGTATATCTGGGGAAATTGTTGATGAATACAGGACATTGGGCTTGTTGGTCTCTACACCATGGGACTACCAAGACATATCATGAGCAAGGATATTTGTATTTTTTATATGTATTAGGTGGTTGATTTCAGTTTTTGTGTCAGGCTGACTTACTAGTCAGAGAATATAATAGAGCACCAAAGACACTCATATTTATTACAAAAATTTCCCATTCCCGTATTATCTTTGGATTATATATCTATAGACTACATCATTGTATTACATTGGAAAAATAGTGTGAAGGATTTGATTTTGGATATTCTTTACCGACTTACCAAATTAGTTCATTAAATTTCTAATAAGGATTCAATTAATGTGGAAGAGTCCAGTAGCATGTACATATAAGAGGTTGTAAAGTTCAATGGGATTCCCAATTTAATTTTGTCTAAATGGGACCTATGGCTGTATATAGGTTTTCGAAATGTTTTAAATTGGTGATGGGTACCTAAAATTTAAGTATGTAATTCCACCAGCATATGGTTTTTTTGACTAAGAATACTACTAATATTCTTTTTGATATTTTTCATGCATGCTTGATTGAATTTGGTGGTTCTTGGGAAGGTCATACTTATTTATTTAAATATTCCAATATCAATAGTTTATAGGAATCAAAAAAGATTCCACTATTCAAAGAATTGTATATCATGCTTATGTATCTCTCTTTTGGTAGGCAATGTTTGGAGAGTGTTCCTTATTTGGGATGAGCCTTATTAAGGGTATTATAGAGAAAGGGAAGTTGGTATATAAGAGGTTATTGTCTTCTAAATATTTTCAAAAATCATAAGTGGACCTTCATCATCACTCTCTATAGTTTTAGGTTAGTTGTTAGGTTTTATTCATTGTTTCACCCTATATGGGATTACATCAATTGGGAAAGCAAGTTAACATAAAATAAAGGTCTTTTTTCATTTTGAGATATTATTTATACTTTATTTCTCAACTCAAACCAATTTAGGACATCTTTCATTTTTCCCATTTGATAAGAAACCATTAGAACCCTTCCCATGTGATTGAATGGTAATTTGTTGAACATTATACTAACTCTTCAATAGTTGAAAAAATGTCAATATTATTTATTTTAAAGATAATGTACAAAATAATAAATTAATTAACATGGTTCTTGTGCTATGGATGTTAATACTGGATAGGCACGAGACATAGGAGTGGTAAAAACTAATGAGACAATAGTGGACCTATCTCATTACAACATTTGAATCTATAATACTTTCTAGGGTTATAAATTTTTTATAATGGAGGGAATTATAGCACCCAAAACCATCATTTAGGTTAGACCCTTGGTGTAAAATGGGTTTTCTATTTCATCTTGTCAATCACTGTCATTCCTTGTTTAAAATTTTGCTTCATTATATTTTGATACTTTTAAGGGTTAAAAAATATTATTTTAAATCTTGATTGAGGGGATTTTAGGTGACATAGAAGTTTATGACAAGGTTCAACTAAGTCCTACCACTAAAAAAACTACAAGTGGTCAACTAGCTAGCTGATGAGGTACACCAGATAGATAAGGGATGAATGGAAATATGGTTTTCCTATAGGAACTCAACTAGATAGCTGATTAAGATTATAGATTCCCAAAAAAAGTTACAGGGTCCACTAGTAAGATTGTGAGGCCAACAACTATGTAGTGATATCAATCAATGCGAGAAAGGTAAAAGTATTACCATAAATTTGTTTCCTTTAAGACTTATTTTATATAAAAAATAATTCCATCAAATATTATTTCACCCTTAATACCATAGAAAATCTATTCAGATGACTTTTGGTCACTCTACATTGTTGCATCATGGATCGATGAATCTATTGATGTATTGTATCTCTTCAATGGAGTATCATCTCAAATTGATCATGGGTCCTTCTTTAAAACCATATACACATCTTGTATAGTGGTGTACCTTTATTTAATTAGTGGTTATAGATCATTAGTTGGTGAGTTGTGAGCCTAGGTTTCATTTATGATCATTCTAATGCTTTATGATCCATTGATGTATTCTATAAAATGAGATAATAAATACAGTTTTTAGTAGGAATATCGTTAAATTATTGTTAATCAGTTAACTACTACATGTTATTGATTTTTTCTTTTTTTTCAAATTATTAATTTAATTTGGTTATTTCCCATTTTCATAAAAGGTTTTTTGAAAGGTGGTTTTCATGAGAAATTTATTTTTACATTTTAGGTGTTTGAGGAAATGTTCAATGATGTATTTTACTCTAAAATGGGTTTTTAAGAATAGAAGTATAGATAATTCACAATGAAAATGTTATACAAATTTTACCAATTTTTTTGTTATTTTTACTAGAAAAAACAATACTTCGGTGTCATTAGGCACGTTGGGTATAGACATATGCATACCATTATGAGTGTGACACCCATAGTGGTCATTTTTTTGTAATACTGAAAGAATGTTTCATGACACAATATCATTAGAATTCATGTTATAATATCTTATTTTTCATTTAATTTCATAGTATGTATTCCCATAATCTAGATCCCAACATTTTTTTTACATGTTGGTAATTTTATCTATTTATGGTTCAGATGTTTACATCATGGTACGCCTTGGTCAAGTCAATTACTACCTTATTACAATTAATCATGTACTTTTAATACTCATGGTTTTTATGAATATAAAATGATTTAAAAGAAAAAAATGATATTTTAAAGGGGTTTTTTCCTTGTTTCTTTATAAAATATATATTATTCGATGTTGGAGCTATCCAATTTCATAGTGTTGGTGTCACGACCTATCCTCAGGGCTCGTGCCGTGACTACCCCAAGGGGCTGGCGACTAGCACCAAAGGCGTAAATCCCGATAAAAAGGGAAGGCATTGCCTTTATAATGTAAACAAACTCCACTGAGTAAGCAAGCTAAAGTAAAAAATACGTAAACTGGGTACAACTGTAAGTGCTAGAAAGTAAATGGGCTAGAATACAAACCCAACTGAAGTAATGTACAACTGAAAAGAAAGTACAGCAACTGAAAAGTAAAGCACCAACACCAAGTCGTCCACTGGGAATCCCACCTGAAGGGTGGGTATAGATAGTCTCCTCAGCTCCTCGGGTCCCGCCATCCACTCCGTGTACGTCCCACCCAGTGGTCCACCTCCAGGTACTAACTTCCTCCACAAGCCTCAACCACGATCAGTGATTTCAATCATCTGCATCCAACACAACAAATTGCGGGCATAGCCCGTGCAGGGGAGAGTATATGCTACTCTGTAGGGACCCCTAGACCCCCGAAGGTCTCCCAAAAACCACAGAGGAAAGACACAATCATGAAGTAACAATCACCTATACATAGGTATATGCCCATATATATACCTAAGTCATCAATTCCAGTTTGGCTCCAACATCCGAGCCCAAATTCGATCTAGTCCACACAGGATAGGACAACCAAATCCACACAGGATAACACATCCCAGTCCACTTAGGAATCCAAGTCAATCATTTCAAAGATATTGATTAAAAGTCAAGAATCAGCTCACACAGGTATACATATTTTTAAGGTGATAGAGATGATCAGATGTATCTACTGATTCATCTAAGCTATCAGACCCACATAGGATACAAGACTAGCTAAGATATCAGACCCACAAAGGATACAAGGCCAGCCACTTTGTCAGACCCACATAGGATACAAGTACAGAGTCAAATAATACTGGACCCACATAGGATACAAGAACAGTAGTCACGTACTTCAGGACCCACATAGGATACAAGAACAGTAGTCATCGTCGTTGAACCCACAGAGGATTTCAGTATGATCGTCATCGCTGCTGAACCCACAGAGGATCCCAGTACAGTCGTCATCGTCATCGCAGTCGCAGCCAGCTCTAGTATTCTCGCACACAGAATGCTCAATTCTGGGAGGGTCTGCTCCACGAGTCAAGGGGTTCGATACATCAACTGACACATAGTCCAAGGTTGATGTACCCCAATGTTCTGTCCCTACAAAAGGAACTCAACGTGACAGACGACACATCAATCGGACGCCCGGTCTAAGAGTTATTGGATTTTTTGTTGCAGGGGCCCAGTTTGTTTTTAAGTCAAAACCAACCTAACCATACTCCAACTGCATCCAAACCTCGAGTAGAGTATTACAAAAGGTCCATCTCACTAAGAGGAAACCAACAAAGTCGACGGCACATCAATCGGACATCTGGAGCTCAAGTTATACACATTTCCGCTCCGAAGGCCGGGTTGGTTTCATGTTCGAACCAACTCAGCCATACCCAAAGTTCTCCGATACCTTGAGTGTAATATACCAAAATTAATGTCTCGATCCCAGGATCGCATCGCAACTGACGGTGCATCGATCTGAGGTCTGTAGCCCATGTTACAGGCATTTGAACGAATCCGACCGATTTTAGGGGGGTTTGGGCCCGGTCCGACCAGACCCAGAACCCCCTGGGTCATCCCGAACCGGGTTGACCCGAACCGGGTCCGAGTGCGGCCCGTCCCGGCGTGGGCGGCCTGGCCTGGTGCGGGTGGCCCGGCCTAGTGCGGCCGGTCTGGCCTGGGTGGCTCGGCGCTGAGCGAGCGGACGTGGAAAGGGGGGCACGCTGCCCCCCTTGATTGAAGAAACGGCCCCGATGGGGGGGGGATCTCTTTGCCAGACGGGGGTTATGACCCCCGAATTTTCCAAACCGGCCAGCCGAATTGGCTGGCCGCTGTGCCACCGCGGGACCCCCGCGTGTCCCGCCTTCCATTTTCCGGCGACCAGCGACTCTGGCCGCCACTCCTTGCACCACCGCGACCTTAGGCTGCGGCCTTCTCCGACCGGCGCCGCGCGACGGCGCCGCGACCCTCCGCCATGGCCCCACTCCGGCCGTGGCCTCTACTTGGTTCTCCGGCGCGGTGCGATGGCACCGCACCCCTCCGTCGTGGCTCGACTCCGAACGCAGCTTCTTTCGGCATCAACGGCGCGGCGCGACGACGCCGCACTCCATCACCGCGTTCCTCATTGTTCCCGCGCGATGCCTTTGGACCGTGCCACCTTCGTTCGAGCCACAACATGTACAACAACAAAGGGGGAGGAGTTTCGTCCATGTTCATGTGGTCCACCCCCTCCCGTTAATTCGATAACAAGCGGCTAAGAATTTAACATTGGATGACAAAGAATATTCACGAACAAAACCAAACCCCTTCCTTGAAGAAGGCATTCTTCGGTGTCATGGTAGACAATGTCACGGTATATGGGCATCATTTTTTCAATGTCGAGAAGGATGAAGCAGAGGGTGGCATCGGCGTTCTTCATTCTTCGTTGGAGGAAGAGGAAAACTCTCCAAGTGCTGGGCACTGTGCTTCGCTGCTAGCGTTCCGCCACTTAAAGAAGCCGTCCAGAACTCCTCCCCCAAGCCTCCTTTAAAAAGCAGTGGTGGGTTCGTCATTTCCACTCAAGTCATAAATGGGGTATTTATGACATAGGGCCCCACTCACTTAATTCGCTGCGGTGGAACATTAAAAAGAGAGGAAGGATCCTCATTAATTTAACACATTGGCATTTAATTAAAGAGGTGGAGGGAAGGTTCCTCATAAACACAAGGGGTTGACATGAATTAAAGAGGGTGAGGGTGTAAAATGGGGTGTTAGTATTTTTAAGGTGGTGGGGGATCATGTGGGACCCACCACACTTCCTCAAAACTTTATTTCCCATAACTCACAAACCACTAGAGGTGTAATAAAAATATAATTGTAAAACAACTATATTTTTATTCCTCACATTTTTAACATCTCATACTGAGTAAACACAACTCCAGAAAAAGTCTTCCTAAGAAATTACCGGCGCTGCGGTTTCATCGGTGCCCTCGGAATTCAGTTCCGAGCACCGGATCAAAAGTTAGAAAACCTGCTCGTTCGTTTACTGAACATACCTGAGCTAAACATCGGAAAAATTTTCCAGGCACACCGGGCCTCAGAATCAGGCGCCGTCAAAAACTGCGTACTCGTAGAATTTCAATGAAAATTAATAAAAAAAATTCCCTTGAAATTTACGGGACTTTACTTTACTCCCACCTCAAGGCTTTACGTCCCCGTAAAGTTACATCACAAACTAGGGGAAAAAATGAGGGTATTGAGCACGCATCTAAGCCTCCTGCTCCCAAGTTCTCTCCTGGAGGTTCCCGTGCTGCCACCTGATGCACACAAGAGGAATCGAACGCCCACATAGGACCCGCTCCTCTAGATCCTTGATCTCCACCGGGACCTCCACAAAAGTCACCTCGTCATCATTGTCCCGCTACCCATGGTCGATGATATGCATCGGGTCGTGCACGTATCTCCTCAGCTGAGATACGTGGAAGACGTCATGCACCTGGTGCAACTGAGGTGGAAAGGTCAAGTGATAAACCTGCTCGCCTACCCTAATGGGGACCTAGAAAAGTCCGTTGGACCTCGGAGATAACTCGCCGCCTCGACTACATCTCCGTAAACCTCGTCGAGGTGAGACCCGTATAAGAATGTGGTTGCCATCCTCAAACTCTAGAGGCCTCCATTTCATGATTAGAGCTGAAACTCAAAACTCCTACAGATACGAGTGTATGGTTGTCTGACCTAAGAGTGATCGGCTACACCCTCCTATAAATGAGATTATCCTGTGCTGCCTGGGGTTTCCTTTTCACCGACCAAGGGAAAACCATCCCGACGTTTGCCTAATAACGTCAATTTGTGTATGAACTGTCATTGCCCAGTCCATACTCAAAATAACGCCGTAAGGCCTCGACACTGCCACCAAGAGGTTCCAACCGAAACTCTCACCTCAAGGGTCAGATCACACCATCGGCGTAAAGTGTGACTATCGAGTCTCCTCCCAAAGGTATCTCCAGAAGTCAGGGTCAAGTCAACGGCTTAACTGGAAACTCTAGGTCTGGGACAAGATTCATGGAAGGAAGGGATGATTCACATTGATGTCGGTTGTTATAAAAGCCAGTATAAGACACAATCCGTACTTCGAATCATCCTTACAGCCTTTTGGTCGCACTCCTTGACTGCATGCAGCTACTCTTTCCCCTACCATCCATCTCCTTGAGCCTAGCGAGGATTACAAAGGCGGGTGGTTGCAACATATCAAAATGTTCACCACCCCATGCTGCTCTCCTAGCTCTGCTTCTACATCTACTGCCTTGCAGATTCATATGTCCTTTTTTACTTCCTATACTTGAAACATTTTACACGCCCAAGTCTCCGAGACAGGCGCCAGTTTATTGCTTTCCCACTACTACCCTTGACTAGATGCATCCACTCAACCAAAGAATTATCAACCCAACAGTTTCTCTCTAGAACCCTAGTATAAGTAGTAATGCATAGAGAATGATGTGCTGGCTCGGATGTCCTTTAGACACACCTCACTTAGAAGTCCGATCCCTAAAGCACTAATTGCATCATAGTCATCGAGTACCAAGAATGGTTTGGTATGCCCCGATGAATTCTCACCTACAAACATGTCATGTTACTGAAGTTGTATAAGATTTAGAAGACTCTCAAACACCTCTTCAAGCCAGTCCTCAGCTGCCTATGAGTCGGGATTGCCTCTGAACTTGAATGATATCTGGTGACGAAGTATGTAAGGCACTAAGCCTACAAGTGTCCTCTACCGGTACCGCCGGTAGTGTTTGCTGACCAACAGGTAGTGATGTAGCTGACACACTACCCGAAGTTACTAACTCAGTCATCGGTCCACATACCGTAGCCTCTACAATATACATACCAACCTCATGGTCACTCACTGCGAAACACAAGTAGCTAAGTCCACCATCCGCTTTACTAGTCTCTAAACTAGTCGTAGAACTCTAGCAATCACCTCCATCCAGTCCACTGCTGCCTGGGAATCTGTCTCACCTCGTAACCTTGAAGGCCTCTGCTGCTGGAACTCGTGCAACACACTCTATCAGCGTACACCGTACACTTGTACAACTGGTGGAATCTGCTTCCTAACAGGTGGTGGTGCTGCTGGTACACCACTCGAAGGTGCCAACAAAGAAAGAGGGCCATACACTGGAGTCTCATCACTCGGTGGGCCGTCATCGAGTACTCTCTTGGAACTCCAACTGACTGTTTGCGTCAAGACATCCTAAACATGTGTGGCATGGTCAACGATTTATACCTGGTGAGCTGACACAATGTAATAACAATGAAAACTTTGAAACACATGAGCAATTAATGTTTTCGTGCACTGAGTCGGAAATCAGAAGTTAGGGTCCTGGTATACGGATACATCGGCCGCTGCACCAACACTGGACTCCCTGGACTGATAACCACACTCAATTCCCTTAACACTATTACTTCACATAGATGAAAGGTTAGAGTCCTAAGTTCTGTGGTAGAACTGAACCCCTTTGATACTAATTTTTCATGACCCGTCCTCGGGGACCGTGTCGTGACTACCCCAAGCCCGCCTTCCATAGGCCAGGGGCTGGGGACTAGCACCAAAAGCATAATTACCAATAAAAAGGGAAGGCATTGCCTTTATAAAGTAAACAAACACCACAGAGTAAGCAAGATGAAGTAAACATTAATTAAACTGGGTACAACAGTAAGTGCTAGAAATTAAATTGACTGGAATACAAACCCAACTGAAGTAATATACAACTGAAAAGAAAGTACATCAACTGAAAAGTAAAGCATCAACGCGGAGCCGTCCACTAGTAATCCCACCTGAAGGGTGGGTACAGATAGCCTCCTCAGCTCATCGGGTCCATCCGTCCGCTCCATGTATGTCCCACCCAGTGGTCCACCTCTAGGTACCGACTTGCTCCATAAGCCTAAACCACGATCAGCGTTTTCCATCGTCTGCATCCAACACAAAAAATTGCAGGCATAGCCAGTGCAGGGGTGAGTATACGCTACTCAGTAGGGACCCCGAGACCCCCGAAGGTCTCCCAGAATCCACAAAGGATAAACTACAAAGGAAAGATACAATCACGAAGTAACAACCAACTCTACTTAGGTATACCATGGGTATACCTAAGTCATCAATTTCAGTTTGGCTCCAACATCCGAGCCCAAATTTGATCTAGTCCACACAGGATAGCACAACCAAATCCACACAGGATAACACAACACAATACACTTAGGAAAGCAAGTCAATCATATCAAAGATATTGATTGAAAGTCAAGACTCAGCTCAAACATGTATACTTATTTGTAAGGTGATAGAGATGAATAGATATGGCCACTGATTCATCTAAGCTGTCGGACCCACATAGGATACAAGACCAGCTAAGCTGTCGGACCCACAAAGGATACAAGACCAGGCACTCTGTCAGACCCACGTAGGATACAAGTACAGAGTCAAATACTATCGAACCCACGTAGGATACAAGAACAGTAGTCACATACTGCCAGACCCAGATAAGATACAAGAATAGTAGTCATCACCATCGAAACCACAAAGGATTTCAGTATGGTCGTCGTCACTGCCGAACCCACGGAGAATCCAATTACAGTCATCATCGTCGTCGCAGTCGCAACCAGCTCTAGGGTTCTCGCACACAGCATGCTCGATTCCGGGAGGGTCTTCTCCACGAGCCAATGGGGTCGATACATCAACTAACACGTAGTACATATTTGATGTACCCCAAAGTTCCGTCCTGAAAAAAAGAACTCAACGTGACAGACGGCGCGTCAATCAGACGCCCGGTCTGAGAGTTATTAGCTTTTCTGTTTCAGGGGCCCTGTTGATTTTTAAGTCAAAACCAACCCAACCATACTCCAACAGCATCCAAACCTTGAGCGGAGTAAGCCAAAAGGTCCGTCTCACTAAGAAGAAACCAACAAAGTTGACTGCACGTCAATAGGACGTCCCGAGCTCATGTTATAAGCGTTTCTGCTCCAAAGGCCCAGTTGGTTTCGTGTTCGAACCAACCTGGCTATACCCAAAGTTCTTCTAAACCTTGAGTGTAATATACCAAAATAACTGTCTCGGTCCAAGGATTGTATCGCATCTAATGGTGCGTCGATCGGAGGTTTTCATCCTATGTTACGGGCGTTTGAACGAATCAGACCGATTTTAGGGGGTTTGGGCCCGGACCGACCCAGCCTAGAACCCCCTGGGTCGGCCCGAAGCGGGAGACCCGACCCAAGTCTGGGTCCAGCCCATTAGGGCGCGACCTGGCCCGGTTGGCGCGACCCAGCCCAGCACGAGCGGCCTGGCCCGGTGCAGCCGGTTTGGCCTGGGTGGCTCGGCGCTTGCTGAGCGGGGCGGCTCGGCGCTGGACAAGCGGACGCAGAAGGGGGGGGGGGGGGGGTGCTGCCCCCTTGATCGAAGAAATGACCCCCATGGGGGGCCCGCCTCTTTGCCAGCCGGGGTTACGACCCCCGGATTTTCTGAACTGGCCGGCCGAATTGGCCGGCCGTTGTGCCACCACTGGACCCCCGTGGGTCTCGCCTTCCATCCACCGGCGACCGGCGGCTCCGGCCGCCGCTCTATACACCACCGCGGCCTTGTCCAACCGGCACGACCTGATGGCGCCGACCCCTCCGCCACAACCTCACTCCGACCACGACCTTTTTGTGGTTCTCCGGTGCGGCGAGACGGTGCCGCGCCCCTCCGCCGTGGCCCGACTACGACCACAGCTTCTTTCGGCCTCAACGGCGTGACGCGACGACACCATGCTCCTTCATGGAATTCCTCCTCATTCCCACACGGTGCCGTTGCACCGCGCCACCTTCGTTCGAGCCGAAACGAGTACAACAACAAAGGTGGAGGAGGGTCGGCCATGTTCGTGCGGTCTGGCCCCCTCCCGTTAATTCGATAACAAGCGGCTAAGAATTTAACATTGGATGACAAAGAATATTCACGAACAAAACCAAAACCCTACCTCGAAGAAGGTGTTATTCCGTGTCATGGTAGATGGTGTCGTGGTATACGGGCGTCGTTCCGTCAATTTAGGGAAGGATGAAGCCAAGGGTGGCATCGGCATTCTTCATTCTTCGTTGGAGGAAGAGGAAAACTCTCTAAGTGCTGGGTGTCGTGCTTCGCTGCTAGCATTCCGCCGCTTGAAGAAGCCATCCAGAACTCCTCCCTCCTAGCCTACTTTAAATTGGAGTGGTGGGTTCATCATTGGAACACAAGTCATAAATGGGGGATTTATGACATAGGGCCCCACTCACTTAATTCGTAGTGGTGGAACATTAAAAAGGGAGGAAGGATCCTCATTAATTAAACATGTTGGAATTTAATTAATGAGAGGGAGGGAAGGTTCCTCATAAACTTGAGGGGTTGACATGAATTAAAGAGGGAGAGGGTGTTAAATGGGGTGTTAGAAATTTTAAGGAGGTGGGGGATCATGTGGGCCCCACCCCACTTCCTCACAACTTCCTTTCCTATAACTCATAAACCACTAGAGGCGTAATAAAAATATAATTGTAAAACAACTATATTTCTATTCCTCACATTTTTAACATATCATCCCGAGCTAATGCAACTCCAGAAAAGTCTTATTAAGCAATTACTGGCGTTGCGGTTTCATCGGTGCCCTCAGATTTCAGTTTCGAGCACCGGATCAAAAGATAGAAAACCCACTCGTTTGTTTACTGAACGTACCTGAGCTAAACTTCGGAAAAAAATATTCTGGGCACACCAGGCCTCGGAATCAGGCGCCGTCAGAAATTGCGTACTCATAGAATTCCAAAGAAAATTAAGAAAAAAATCCCTTTAAATATAAGGGTATTTACAGTTGTACATTAAATAGATTTTGTGGGGGTATTTTACATAGATTTATTCTCACATATTATCTTGTAGTTTTTTCATTTCAAGATATAGGATTCTATGATACAACTAATGGGAAGGTATTTATGTATTTTTTCATAGTCTATTTGATGTTGTTTCATTGTTTGAGAGTTGGGATGGAGGTAACAATTGGTCAAATGGAGACTCATTTTGATCTTGTCTTGTTTTTCTTTTGGGTTTAGAAACATTGTGGTTGATGTTGTATATCTCCTAAATATATACTATCCTTCTATATCATAATCATTTTTATATCTTTTTAAATATTAATTATTATCATTTTGGGTTCTATTTTGATCTATACCATTTGGAAGATCATATGGGGTGATGTTCTGTGTTGATCTGAGTCATTTTGTTACATGATACATAATCATCTTTATTGAAAAAAAACTATTAATTTTTTTATTTCCATTATGATTCATTTATATTCAATAAATAATTACTAACTAAATTATGGATATGATAGATAGAGTTTCTCACATTGAATATATTAAGAGTTGTTTTGGCGCCGAATTCCACTTGAGGTTATAAACATTCATCTTTGAGAAAACTGATGGCACCCATTAAATCATAGTGACATTCTAATAATTCTGAGGAATTTTTTTCCCAAGATCCAAGGGATGTTTTAAAGGAGTAAAATAACTCATAATAATCTCACATGATCAATGTGACATTTAAATCCATTCTTGTGCCTCGGCCTCATGAAAACCACTAAGGTATATGTGCACAAGTGTAGAGGATGTGCGCAAAGACCAGTCTGAACATAAGAATCTTAAATTCCCAATGAGGAATCAAATGCTCTCTTTTTCATTGGAATTTTTATGTGACCCCATCTATATTTGTTCCCTATAAATAGAAGTAATCCCATTTACCTCTCACTAACTCTATAAAATATGAAGTGTCTCTTCAGCAAGAGTAAGATAGTCTATTCCATGATAGTGGGAAATACATGGATCCAAGGTACATGATCTTAAGTGTTAGGTCACAAATGGGCTCCCTTTTAGGTGGGACCACAAGGGATTATCCCTTTCCCATTTTCTTCTTTTCCATGGAATTTTCATGCAATGGACCCTTCACGTGTGCAACACTTTCCCTTTCCAATCATCTCTTCTTCTCAGCCCCTTACTTTTACATGCTAGCATACTCTCTTACATGGAACCCTTATTTTAGCTTCCATGGGTTGTATTTTTTCAAAAAAAACATTTTTATGACCTTTTTGTATGCATATCTAACATCTTGGTTGCACCTCCTCCATGTAGACCTTCAGGATTGTGCATAGTGATTTCATGGTCCCTCACATGGTGTCCCATGTCGTTATGTCATACATATTTATTTTTGTAATAGGTATGCTAATGGATCATTATTTTTGGCATCCAAATGATAACATGGACCCCCCAAATAACCACTCCCCACCCCACTCCCATTGGGAATTTATGTTTCTTTCCCATCCCTATGTGTGGGTGGGTATCAGTTATGTAAGTCCGAGTCATGTGGGACGAGTCCTCCTTGTCTATTCTACAAGAACATTGAATGGCCAAGAGTTATCATCTATAACACATGATGTTAAACTATAGCCTTACCCTATTCCATACACATGCAGTTTCCCACCATGGGCATCTTCCACACCCACTCATCTCCATGGGAGTGATACCTTCCTCAAATAGAATGAGACCCTCCTCACATGGAATGTCATATGCCCATGGGGGAAGGGATACCATTATGGTGTAAGCCCCTGACCTTTCTTGCATGATGTAGAACTATTTATCCTCCATGAATCCTCCAGATGTAAATACAAAATAGGGGATGATCATCAGGGACTCTCAACCCCCATCCATCATCCAAGATTGACAATGTCAATGTAGTTACCATGAATCCCTTCTTCTGGGGATCCATCATGGGCTAAGTCTCGACTTCCTACTCTATGGGCTGCAAACCATGCATAAGCCCCGAACATGTGAATAATGTGGGTTTTGATCCATTTCCTATAAACAAGGTATATATGAAGCCTCATTCTAGATCAATCCATACCATTTGTAAGCCATGGTGCCATCTTGTAAGGGGTACATATACCATATTTCAGAATCCACCATCATACATTCACATCCTTTCCATTCCATTGATATCATTGGATAATCATGCCCCACTTGAGAATATTCAATGCAAAAGTCTCACACCAAATTCTTGGGCCTCTAACCTTATGTAATACCCAACTCCCCTATCCGAAATACATGGGTTTTGATCCCTATCTTCTAAATAGGGTATGTAGGAAAACTCCCATAGGATTAAACACAACACCATCATATTCACATCAGTTCAACCTCACATTATTGTATTCTATTAAACATCATAAGATACCATAACAGCATGGACTTTGATCCCAGTATTTTAAATAGGATGTGTAAGAATCCTCCTCAAGGATCATGTCCCCATCATCCATTCCATTTATGATTGTTCCCTGAAGTCATTACATATTGGGATGATCATGCCCCATCCCATAGATCACACTACCTTCAGTTCCTTCTACATGTGATCCATTCACACGATCCACCTACTTTGGTGTCTCATCACCCCACTTTCCAACTACATGGACATTTATTCCCAGCCAATAATATACATATGAATCCTTCAAGGCTTGAATTCTAATAATCCCTCACACTCCATCCCTTCCATCCATTATATTTCGACATTTCATCCATTTAAATCCCTATTAATACCTTTAATACCACATCTCTATAAAATCATTCCATCCACACCAGCGCTGCTCCTTGAATCACTCTGGTAGCTTACCATGTTTACGACCCAAACAATCCATATTAATCCAAATAAGATTTTTCTTCCTGAGACATGTATTTAGGAATGTTTTTTCTGAAAATCACCCCTTTGAACTATGTGTATTTTGATCCTTTTCTTAGACATAGATTATATAGGAATCTTCCATGAGTTTCAATCCAAGACAATGGTTATGCTTGGTGTCTCCCTAAATGGGGTCCACCTACCTAATATTCTCTTAGTGGTGTCGAGATCAGCCTTCATGATGTGACATCTTCCCCTAATGTGACACATCACTTGGGTTTGTTGTCAGAGGCATTCCCACCTGTCCAATGGTAAACAATGGTTCCTCCCTCCTAGGGATGTACCCCATCATAGTGTGACATTTTCCCTTTATGGGATGCACCTATCTAGGTATTCTCTCCATAGGTGTTCTAATCCATCCATAAAGTAAACCATTAAGACGATCTCTCATTGGGATCTACCTCTCTTATCTGTCTTTGTGGTATGTTCTATTCAACCACATTCCATCTCTTATAGATATTAAACTCATGGGATACCACTTGTAAAACATGGTATGTCTGAAGAAAAACATTTAATATATGACTGCAGCATAAAAACCCATTATATACTTGGTATACCTCTAGTTACTTTTCCTTGATAAGCCCTCGCATGAGGAAGAAAACAAGTGAAAATTTTTCCACTATCTAGAAATTACACTTATACCCAATGTGACAAGTCCCCTAACTGAATGTTGTCTCCCCAACAAGACCCTTTGGAATGTCTAGACAAAAGCAATGTAATTAACTCGTTCCCATGAAGAGATGGCACCGATAACATGTTTCATGAAAATATCTCAATCTATTAGGGAGACCACAACTATGAAATGAATTCCAATGAAGAATCTATGGAAGTATAAAATGAAATACCATCGTCTAGTTTTGATTAAGGAGAGGACATCATTGATGAAGTGATTAATTTTACCCACCTTTGGAATGTAGGAATGATGGGTACATTTCAATGATAGTGAACACAAACATGAAGAGGCAGCATGACCCAGAGAAATATTAATAAATAGAAATGGTTAACCCTTTGTGAAATAATATCCTCAACATGGGATTAGTAACTTTCAAGACATCAATAGACAAGTGTGTTACTGTATCTACCTATCTAGAACTAGGTAATTTGATGAAAATTTTGGGATTTGTGTAGAACTTACCCGAATTAGGTGCATTTAAATGTTGGGTATTCCAATATTTGGAAATTTTAGTGTGGATATCTCTCTCCAAACTAGGGGAGAATAAATGATGTTGGGAAATTGGGAATTAAATTCCAGTTATGTGTATTGATGGATGAAACTTCTTGCTTTTCTGGACCCAAGCCACATGAAAGCAATCACCCTCTTCTGGCAGACGCTAGGGAATGAGGAAAAACAATGTGTCAATCCCAAATGATTCCACCAATTCCACAACTTTATCCAAATCCACAACTACAGGGTGACCGAATCACACATCTCCTTCAAATATCATGAAATGGAGGGTGATAAAAACCATTGTTCCTCCAAATGAAAAATAGGGTTCATTATCAGGAGGGAAATGGACCACCAGGATCTCGAGGCTTCTACAACTCACCATCACCTCCACCCTAAGGGTTGCGTAGGTAGCCACTAATCCCCAATGCCACATTAAATAACTTCCAGAGCGATCATGTGACTCACTCTCTTATTCCGATGAGGTAAGGGATGTCTATGTCATCCTTGATATGAATAATCCATAGGAGGTTCTAAGGTGGGATCCCACAACGCCTGTCAAATTCGACCAACTATCCCCTTATGCCGATGTATAGGTTTTTTATATCCCTAATCCACTGAGACTGATTGAGATAACCCGATGCAAATGTCTGGCCCATGTTCTATAAGATTCCCATTAGGTGGAATCATCTTCAATGGAACTCATGGCCCATGCCACCCTGGTAAATTATACCATATCTCGACCATCATAGAGTTTGGAATCACTAATTCCCAACTATAATTGAGGCCTCGACTGCCCTACATGTAGACTGGATTGACTCTTTCGGTCACCGACACCACCATAATCCATCATCATCTCACCAACAATGATGAAATCCATTACGAAGGACCTCTATGTACCATCTTTATTAAGAGTGGAGGTCCTCCCAACTCTCATGATTAGTAATGAGGTCCTACTTATACCCATGCTACACTAGATAGAGGTCCTCATTATTTTCCATTCGACATATGATGAGATTCTCCCCACACCACAACTCATCAGTGTGGAGATACTCCCCACTCTAACACAATCCTAAGAGAATGTCATCCCCAATTCAGTGACAATATGTATCAAGGTCCTCCCAATGAAATCAACTAGAAACAAGAAGCACCTCCTCATGTTAAAAAAGTAACCTATCCTGAAGAACCAACTTAGGGTAGAGTGGAGAACATTTTCCCATGAATTAATAACTCATAGAGGCCCCATGATTTCATGGATCCTATTTTCCTCTTAGATTCTAAAGCTAAATGGGACCCCATGATGGATCCTTCTCACTAGTCTTCTATACTAGGGTATGGGGAAGAAGACCAAAATTTGAGTTTCATCACCCCAAAATGTGAGATGCACTAAATCCAACAATCCCTTCAACGTTACAAACATGAAGAAGAAGGGTTGGCTCCCTTTCAAGGTCTTACCATGATGTACCCACTATAATCACATTTTTTATTATATAACTAATCATGATATCATGGAGAGATGTTTGGGGAATTTGAAGAAGAAAATAACTAAATTGATCCACCACTAACATGCACCAGCTTTACCCAAGATGTAGTTTTCAAAACCTCATGCTATAGGGACATGATGAGATAGTTATTTCCACCTCTATGAGATAACCGAGTAGAAGCCTGTTAGCTCACACCTTGTTTTCTCTACTGGATAGTCTACCATCGCATCGATCAACATCAGTTTCATTGTCAGTTCCTCAGCCATCCATAATTGAGTAATAGGACAACAAAGATATGGATCCTTCTTTTGAACAGAGAAACATGTGGGGCACTTTTGAAGCAGATCAGTTGTCAAAGATGTTATGGATGATTTCTACTACCGACTTCGATAAACCAGAGTCATTAACCCAATATGAGGTTGTTTTTCTCCATATGACCATTATGGAAACCCATTTACACCTCTAAAACATTCACATGGACTACCCAATGAGATAGGATCATTATGACGACATCGACTAGTAGTATCGTATGGTTGTTTTAGCACCACTTCCCTAGGCTCAGCACCCTGCATCGCCCATTGATCACCAAACCCTTAAAAAACGATGTGTTCAGAGATTTAACATGATTTATAGAATCATCCAATAGGTGAACCCCAAGTTCATATTTTTTGGTATGGGTTATTATGAATTTCTTCACTTTAGTCATTTCCTACAATAGAAAGAACTACCTCGTGAAATCAAGGATATGCCTCTAGAAACTTTTACAATAAAAATGGTTCTCCTTTTGATACACCATGAAGGATGAATTAATCTAGGATGTGATAGAGAGAACCTAAACCCTAGAGTAGAACAACAACTTCTAGACCCTCCAAGTATTTTCACTCCCCAATAAAGAAATATTTTTGGCCTCACAATGCCCATTGAGTCATTTCCCTTTGTTAAAAACAACGATAAATGTACGAAACATATCATGACCTCTACAACCTATTAACCATATAGTGCAACATAATAGATAGATGTTGATACGTAAATCGATGCCTTGCATCAGTAGTATTCGAAATATAAAAGGATCATTGATGATATCCTTTATGAGTTCATTGTAAAGTGCCATATGGACTATGGAATTCCACAATATAATCTTTCCCTCTTCCACTGGGGTAGTAAGGGATGTAATAATTCCTCCTAGTCTGGATTCCTCATGTTTATATTGATAACCATGTTCATCCCGACATGGTAGATATTAGTTCCCATGGAAAGTGAAAATGTTATTTATTTACAAATACACTCGAGTTCCATGAGGATCCTCTTTGAGACACATATCATGTTATATTCCCAGAAGTTCCTCAGCCTCTTTCTTAGGTCATTCCTCCAGCTATTCCACCAGCCACTATACTAGCCGTTGATCTTTCCTAAAATTTTGATGAACCTATGAATGAATTTTTGTGAAGGCAACCTCATAAATATATTAAGACACCCAAGTAAAATCTAATGGATGATATCCTCAACTACATTGAGGCCCTTGAGACACAAAAAGTCTCAATCCCACATGATGGAAAGCTGAATCGGGCCTGGGGGGAAGACATGAAGCCACCACCAAATTTTTGGAATCCTACCTCCTCCCCCATAAATGAGGTGGGAGACCCTTTACAACATTTGCGCCAACTCATATCATGGTGTTGGCCCATGATGGGAATTCCATAGTAGTAGAAAGAATCCAAGCTCCATTGTTTCATTTATGGACACAAAGGGCATACCTTAATCTAATATAATGAGCTACCCACTAGTTCTATCGCTATTTGGGAAGATATTCATGGGAAGTTTCATTATTAGATCATGCCTACCATATGTATGACAAGTATTTTCAACTACATCAAGTGCATTAAATGACCCGATGAACGAGTTGCAGACTCTGTCGTCAGGTGGGAAGGCAGCACCTATTCACTCAACATGCAACTGACTCAAGAGAATATACTAAAAATGTGCATGGGGAATGTCAATACATAATTTTCCAATCCATATTCACTCATAATATACCTAGATAATTTTTTTTAATTTTTATAACATTGATCACAGTCTAGAGGAAGCCTTGTAGCATGCTAACTAGGCATTCCCATTATCTCATCCTTCTCCAGTTAGAAGAGATTCCAAGGAAGAGACTATATTATTCACATGGATAGAGGCCCCCAGGCTAATAAAATTTTTATTGAAAGAGCCTAACCCATTTATTCCCTAAGAAAAATAGCCTGAAGTCTATTCCCAATATGAGAATCACCCAACACAGTATCGTTATGTGAAACCACATAATACAACACAACCACCTAGTCAAAACAATCAGGTTCCAGTCTCTCACTAGGATCCGACCCCATGTAAGGACTAGGCCCCCATAGTCCCTTTACCAAATAAGTGGAACTAGACCTAATCATTAAATGAGGCTTAATTTCCCATTTATTTATATAGTTCCCTTGTATATGTGATTCTGAAACATGGAGATTGAATGCAGCCTTAGGAGGAAGATCTCACTAATCACCTCAACAACTATGCTTATCACAAGTTATTTGGTCATACCATCAAGAAATTATATGTGTTCACAGGCTGGATCTAGTACTTGTTTGATATCAATGTAGTCAGATTGGTCCCCTCCCATGCACAAGTGGCACACATTTCTTCGATGCATGATAGTGACAGAAAAGGTGAAGGGATGTAGGTCTCCAACCGCATGTCATAGAAGTATGACAATTGGTTGGATCTTAGGGCAGTTTATCACTCCTATTGTGTCATCCATACACATTTGAATCACTCTAATCCTATTAGTTTTTTGTACCTCCTCCATATATCACTTATGTATCCACACCTCAACCTTCTAACTCTTAGTAGGGCAAATGACAACACCACATGGGAATGAAAAGTCCCCCCCATTAGTGATGAATCCATCTCGCACCCTCAGTGATTTTAGTCCTCCAGATATGGGGATCCCCCATCAATCTAAATTGTATTGGATGATTCCTTAGATGATAGACATGAATATGAATTCTTAAATACTCTCAAGTTAGTGAATCCATATATGATTCCCGATGGATAACAGTATCAAGAATTTCCTCCCAATGTTCTCATTAAAAACCATCTTCTATGGTCCTGCGACAATATGAATCATTAGAATGACCTAGAAAATGCTTCATTACATGTTGAAAATGCTATCGAGATCATATAATAGTCATATCATAGAGACCAACAGGAACAAAACTCTTAGCCTGTATTGTTAAATTCATTGTCATTTTCTTTCATGATACTCGATCCTGAAGAGCCTCTATGACCGTATCTTCATTAGACGTGCAACACTGTGGCCAGTCTTCAACCACCTGACATTCAGCCAATTGTAATTTTATAGATTTCATCTTGTAAGAAATGTGATATTACCATCACTAGAATGAATACACTAATTCAGCCAGCAACACCCATCATACCACCTTCCAAATATCAACATCCTTTTGGTATAAATGTGAGTCTATTATGAAAGTATGATGTACATAAGAACCTTGACAACATTCCTACAATGATCTAAACTTCTAGAGGCCCTCCATCCGTCAGATGATATGTGAGATTCCCTCATAGAAGCCTTGCAGTGCCCTTCCAGTTTAAGGAAGAGGTTTCAGAAACTGATAATTTACATACAGAATACATCAAGTAGTAAGAATGGTAGGATTTCATTACTTTATTTAGTGGAGGTGATGGTTTTATTGTGCAGGGACACATCCACCCACTATACATCATACGTTAGTTCAAGGTCATGGAATGGTGCCACTTTCTTGTCAACACAGGTTCCAGGATCATTCTCATCACAGCTCAGATGCTCCACATGATTATAATGACTAAAGTAGATATAAATCCCCTTAACATGAAGATTCATGTGTATGACTGGACAAAGAAATGATCGTTTGAAAAAATAAACCTATTAAACCAGTTTAGTGGCCTGATTTAATGCACTAAATTTATGGTCATCTCATACAACACTACCTATAATGCACTGATGGGTAGACCTAGGCTCCATAAGAAATTATTAGTCCCCTATTCATATCAGTAGTTCCTCAACTACTTCGTCAATGGTCGATTCATCATATCCAGTGGGATGATCCTCAATTTTCCTCTTTTGAAGCTCACTATATGCACGAAAATTACTATCAAAGAAAGAAAAACCATGATCAGATGAACAAGATTTAGTATACTATCACATTGGAAAACCCATAGAAAAGTGTGGATGATTCATTCATCATCTTGATTCACTAGTTGGAGGTCATGATGCAAGAAATTGGTAACTGCATTGTCATTTATGATATTTGAGGTTATAAATTATTAGGTACAAGGAATTTTACAATATTAACTTAGACTTCTATATTGTGAAGTCATTAGGGATACCAAAACCTCTTACCCACTTAACATATCGAGAAGTTCACCCCATGGCTATAGTAGTATTCCATACCTTCATGTTCCACCTAGCCGAGTTGAAATGACACCAACCATCCTGTCACCACATCCTTGACATTTTCAAGCTTGGATCCCTTGGTCAAAATCTTGATGGAATCTAGTTAATAAGTGTTCTCCTGGTATAAATAGCGAAGGAGTATCCTGATGAATATTTGACCACCACTCAAGCCAACACCATCATTAATCTAGTGTCATCTAACTCAGATGAATTGCCTCATTCTATTTACACATCTCTCTGAGATGAAGAAGAAGATGTGGATGATGCTCCTCAATAATTTGAGGAAGGTGTCTCCACCACCATAGATGTGTTTGATTATGTTAATCTTGGAACCATAACATATCTAAGGCTGATGCTGATCAATGCATCCATGCCTATAGAGAAACCACAAAAGTATGTGGATTTCTTAAAGAAACATCATGATGTGTTTTCCTAGAGTTATGACGAGATTCCACATTTAGAACCAATGGCCTCTATCCAACATCTTGGCCTCATTATAATTCATCGTGGGTTCATGCAGCCTCCTAAGAAGATACACTCATCTCATGGTGACATTATCAAGGCCGAAGTTGATAAGTTCATCAAAGACAACATCATCAAGGAAGTTCTTTACCCCATATTATTAACCATCATCATTACCACCACAGAGAAGATTGTATAGATTAGAGTCTACATCAACTTTAAAAATCAAAACTATCACATCCCATAAAATGACTTTCCCATTACAATGACATAGCTATTGATCGATGGCACAAATGGGTTCCAAGATATCTTCTTTATAGATGTTTATTACAGGTATAACCAGATTTAGATTTCCCGATAAGATAAAGTATCTACCACCTTCATAGCACTAAAATTTACCTTCTTTAATCTCTTCATGAATTTCTCTCTGAATAATAAAAGAGGCACCTTTCAGAGTTCCATGCACTACATCTTCATTCTAATTCATGGGACACTAGTGGAATTCAATGTGGATGATTTTTTTTGTTAAATCCCAAAATGTTAGGACCATATCAGAGATCTTGAGAAAGTTTTCATCTTTTTATGCCTTTGATATTTGAGGATAAACCCCTTGAAATGTGCTTTATGGGTGACCTCAAGAATGTTCCATGGTTTCATAGTAAAAAACTGAGGCATTTAGATAGACCGAGATAAGATCAACACTATCAAAAAGATTCCCATTCTGAGCAACCTCTTGGAGATCAATATTTTTCCAGGCCACCTAGCCTATGTATATTGATTCATTATGATTACGGACAACAAGTGTAATCTATATTCTTGGATTATGAAGAATGTTTCCATTTACCAATGGGATTAAGAGTGTTAGGTCACTTCTTAGGAGATCAAGTAGTATATTGTTGGAACCACTTTGTGTATAGGATTGTATTTGTTGTCAATAGTTGTCAATGGAATATCAAAATGAAGGAGATCATGAAGTACTCCGATGAAGTAGAGGAGTAGTGATTCAGACGATTGTTGTGCTGATCATAAGTTCAAAGAACATGTGTCAAAGGTGATACATTGTTTACAACAATGAAGAATGTGAGGAGTAATCCATCCAAGGATGATTAAAGAAGGATGGTGTTTTTGGTTGAAGACCATGCAATTCCTCCTTATTGCATAAGGACCATGGGCTTTGATGAAGACCATGCAATTCCTCATTATTGCATGAGAACAATGGGTTTTGATGAAGACCATGCAATTACTCATGATTGCATGAGAACCATGCTAGAGATTTCTTGACGGATTGAATTACATGGTTAGCATGAAGTGGATCATGACGGTTGATGAAGGAGGCAATGTGACAATGAGTTGACTTATGAAATGGCCATGCACATCACATTTTCATAGAAGATAATGGCACTAAAGCTGTTCCTTCAAAGAATACATATCACAATAGTGGAGTTCGTGATAAAGGCAAAAGAATTGCTGAAGGATACAGATCACCAAGAAGAAGTGTTGTTGAGGTGATCGTGCTTGTCGACAAAGCAAACAAACGACATACAAATTTGTTGACAAAGGAGATTCCGTGGTCACATGTCGAGTTCAAGAGTTGTGGTCAACGATCTATGTTTGATTCAAGAACTTTGACAGAGGAATGGATGATCTGGAGGCGGTACAAAAGGAGAAGATACAAGGTGGCGCCGTTTTCCAGTGTTTGCCAAATTTCAGGGCCTCAAAATCGACAAATGAAGAAGTGTGATTTTGGCAAAGGGACTTGCGCGCCATACTCTTGGAGGATAGGAAACTTGCGCGCCATATGTTTTTGAAGATCAGAGGATCAAAATATGGCAAAGGCATTAGGGTCGTGCAAGTGTTGGTTAAGTCGCGCAAGTGGACTTGCACGACATCACCTACAAGGAGTGGAACTTGCGCGTCTATGGTTTTTCGAGATCAGAAGATCAAAAATTGACAAAGGCAAGAGGGTTGCGCAAGTGTTGGTTAAGTCGCGCAAGTGGACTTACGCGCCAAGGAGAAACTTGCGCGCCGCCGCGCAGGGGGTCCATTTTGCCTATAAATACTGGACCACCCCTCCTCATTTTTCAACGGAGCTCAAGACTTTGAGATTGTTCGAGCTCTCGTCGCGCAGGTGGTTGAGCCGCGCAAGTAGGGGTTGCGCGCCGAGTGAGGGTTGCGCGCCCTAGAAGATTTGGGGGAGAAAGGACGTGTGTCCCGCAAGTATTAACTTCAAGAAGGCAGTGTCGCGCAGGTGCTTCAGTGACACTTGTGCGCTAGTTTAGTCTTGCGCGCCCGAGACTTGCACGCCGCCGGGAGACTTGCGCGCCGGGCTTGAAAAGGAGACCCAGACACTGTTTAAGCACGCCCGCCTTTCTGGAGCTGCACAAGAACTGAAGATAGCCTGATACTTTCGGTGCAAAGCGAGATTGAAGAAGAAATCTAAATGATACATGCATGATCTCATGCATACATGGTGAATTGATTCTGACGAATGCCGAGTAGGCTGAACATAATTTATTGAGCAATCACATAAGTGATTGTGATTCAGGCAAACGAAGACAAGGGGATCTAGTGCATTCAGTCATTGCACTAAAGAAGAAAGGTTGAACTATAAAGAGCATCAACTCTGAACCCTGATGCAAGCAAAGTCTCATGCTGAACAGGAGACAAAGAACATCAATGCACATTTATTGAAGAGACCTTCACGTCTATAAACTGAATGGGACTTCACCAACGGCAGTGAGCCAGGGGGAGTCAACGGGAGTGACCCGGGGGACGCAGTGAGCTATCCCTGAACAATTGTAAAGGCAGTGAGCCTGGGACAGAGTGTCTGTACCCGAACACTTGTAATCCGCAGCTAGTGAAGCATAGTGGATTTAGGTACGACCGACAACCTGTCGGCGTATGCTCCTTGGACGTAGCCCTTAGTGGTGAACCAAGTAAAAATAGCTGTGTCATCTCTCTGCATGTGAATGTTTAATTGCTGTTCATATCCATCATACAGGTTTAAGTAGTTCCTACCAACGTGGGAACAAGATCCACAACTTTAAGAAGAAAAAGTTGCCACCCTGATTCACCCCTCCCCTCTCAGGGTGTCCCGGGGTTCTACAAGTGGTATCAGAGGGAAGGTTAACGTATGTTGGATATTCTCCAGTAATTCTATTGAGAAGAGGATTTGAGTTTCTTTCCTAGAGTCAACAATGAAGAGCAGTCTTGATAATGACGCAGTCATTTCTGAGCAGAAATCTATATCCACCAAGATGACAAATAGGAAAAAGAAAGAGAAGAAGATGATGAAGAAGTCCCCCACATCCAAAGAAGATGTAGTGTCTTGTTCTCCATGCCATTCCAATAATGAAGAAACATTAGGCATGGAAAGTATCAAGCAGGTGGCTCAGAACTCATCCAGAGGAAAGGATGATACCCCTAGTTCAAGCTTTCAGGAAAAACTCAGAACATATCTGCATGATATTCCAGAAGAAAGGGTTGCTATTATTTGTAGCCTATTCCAATCTATGCAGGTTGAGATATATCGATTAGAAAGGGAAGCTGACAATATGGAAGAGGGGTTGGAAAGAAAAGTTATGGAAAACATGAAGCTCACCAAACAGGTGAAAGTCTTTGAAGAAAACGAGGCAGTCAATAAGACTCTAAAAGAAAGGGTCCATGCACTTGAAGTTGAGCTGAAGAAGAGCAATGAAGTCAAGAATTTTTGTTTGGAAGAAACTTCCATTAAATTCAGGGAACTTGACTCTTTGTTACAAAACAAAGTTAAGATGCATGAAGATGAGGTTGAAAGGTTGAAGAAGACTTGTGAAGAGAAGATGATCACAATTGAAGATCAGAAGATCATCCTCAATATTGTGGGTCAAAAATTGGAAGATCAGTTGACCAAGATTGAGAAAACACATATTGAGCCTTCACAAAAGAATGAAATTTGTGATGCTTTCACTCAATGTTCATTGGAGGAGTCTAAAGCTGAAATGCCTCCAACATGTGATAAGAAGATCATGACTTCACTCTTTGATCTATCACAATCAACTGAGAAAGTGAAGGTACCATCCAAACCATCTTGTACTCATATTTCTAAATACACTCCTACAATCAGTGCAGGTGGGAAGAAAAGTTCTAAACAAGTATGGATGAGGAAAGGTGAGAAGAAGAAACCTACCACCATAACTAGGGTGGATAGGAAGAAAAGGGAGGAAGATTCTTCCTCAAATAGAGCACAAATGATTAAGCAGATGGCCCAACAACTTAATACTGAAGAAACAAAGAAGAAAAGATTTGTGGGTCAATGTTGGTGCTGCAACAGATTTGGGCACTGTGCATTGGATTGTTTTTATAATCCCTTTCATGGAAAAGCACAGGGAAAGCCTATATCAAAGGGGAGGAAGCCAGAGAATAAGAAGCAACATCCTCAGGTCCAGAAGCATCTGTTTACTGCAAACAGATTTGGAATTCTTGATAACATCTGTGATGTATGCAACGACAGCGGTCACAATGCAGGCACATGTCCACATCAACATGCTTTCACTGTCAAAACGAAAAGAAGACCTCTGATGTCGTCAAAGAATGAAGCAGCTACCTTGGGGAGAAATCAGAAGAATGTTGTGAACACACACTTCCCCAAGAAGATCTCAAGTAGGGAAACTGAGGAGACTCAAGATTT
Organism: Viscum album; assembly: GCA_963277665.1. Lineage (NCBI taxonomy): Eukaryota > Viridiplantae > Streptophyta > Magnoliopsida > Santalales > Viscaceae > Viscum > Viscum album. The sequence continues at coordinate 692,393,939 of OY728164.1, forward strand.
TAGATCCTTGAAATTGAAGGGTCATTCATCCAAAAGAAACACTAAGTGGGATGAATCTCAGATGAACCCATGTGGAAGACCTAAACCAGCTGCAAAAGTTCCAAATGACATATTGGTCATCTGGCCAGAAGATTTGAAACGAATGAGAAAACTTGAAGATAAAAAGGCCAGGGCTGGTGATAAAGGAAAAGGAAAACTTTCACATGATGAAGACACGGTGCTTGAGAGATTGCAAACAAAGAGAAGCACTCGTGTCAAAGAAGTTCTGTGTGAGAGATGCAAGAAATCTGGTCACATTGCAAAAGATTGCCTAACCTTAATACCAGAGCAAGAAGCAGTCCTGAAGAGAAGTAAGAATCTATCATTAATGATGGCTGCTAAGCAGAACAATTCTCCACACAAAGCAGAAGAGAATGTGAACAGAGCCATGCCACACCGACAGTTGTCAGAACATATATTCAAATGTGCAGGCATGAAGACTGGAGTGAACAGAGGAACTTGGTTGAGAAAAGAACCTCAACCAAGGAAGTCTTCGTGATGAAGCAAGAAGGATCCACCTTATTCCCTTATTCATTTGTGTATTGTATTTGTGCTAATAATGTAGGGAATTGAAGGTGAAGCATGCTCTCAGGGGGAGAACCTGAGAAGTTGTGAATGTTTTCAACTCTTGATTGCAAAGCTGAAGAAGTTTCCATCCTTAGTAGATTCTTCAATTGATATTCAAAGATTATGATGATGAAGGATCACTCTTGATGAAGATGATGAGGAGTTTTTCCCTTGAGGGGGAGAAAAATGAAGAAGCGTCCATAAACACTGTTTCAATCAATATCAACTCCAGGTGGACGCAAAAGCAGTTATTCTGTGAATCTCTTGAAGAACACGCCAATGGAGAAGGTCTGTCATTTCTCAATCCCTATCCCTTGGTTACTCAGATCAAATATTATTTTACAAAGGGGGAGTAACTGAATTGGTCAGTGACATAAAGAGAATGGAAGTGCCCCAAGGTCACTTATCCTGCCGATTGCACTTGAATGTTTTTGATCTATTTGCTGATGTAAGTGCAGGAGTTTTAGGTTGATTATTCTCTATAATAGTTGATCTTCTTCTACCTGGAATTAAAGTGGTAAACCCTTGAAGACAAGATACATGAGTTATCATCTCATGTTGGTATCATGATCTGTGGATAATGGAAAACCTTGTTGACTTAATCAAATCCTCTTGTTTTCTATATCGAGCATTGCTCAAGTAGACTTAGAGTGAAATGATTAATGAAACTTTGCTTAAGTGAGGATTGATACCCTCCCTACCATGCGCTTTGTATTTCTTGTCAATAAGGGGGAGAGAAAGTGAAATGAACGTTTGAAAAAGATTCTCATTTTGACATTGACAAATTCATTTCAGAAGATGTATAAGGTATTGACAACAAAATACAAAGGGGGAGATTGTTGGAACCACTTTGTAAATAGGATTGTATTTGTTGTCAATAGTTGTCAATGGAATATCAAAATGAAGGAGATCATGAAGTACTCCGATGAAGTAGAGGAGTAGTGATTCAGATGATTGTTGTGCTGATCATAAGTTCAAAGAACATGTGTCAAAGGTGATACATTGTTTACAACAATGAAGAATGTGAGGAGTAATCCATCCAAGGATGATTAAAGAAGGATGGTGTTTTTGGTTGAAGACCATGCAATTCCTCCTTATTGCATAAGGACCATGGGCTTTGATGAAGACCATGCAATTCCTCATTATTGCATGAGAACAATGGGTTTTGATGAAGACCATGCAATTACTCATGATTGCATGAGAACCATGCTAGAGATTTCTTGACGGATTGAATTACATGGTTAGCATGAAGTTGATCATGACGGTTGATGAAGGAGGCAATGTGACAATGAGTTGACTTATGAAATGGCCATGCACATCACATTGTCATAGAAGATGATGGCACTAAAGCTGTTCCTTCAAAGAATACATATCACAATAGTGGAGTTCGTGATAAAGGCAAAAGAATTGCTGAAGAATACAGATCACCAAGAAGAAGTGTTGTTGAGGTGATCGTGCTTGTCGACAAAGCAAACAAACGACATACAAATTTGTTGACAAAGGAGATTCCATGGTCACATGTCGAGTTCAAGAGTTGTGGTCAACGATCTATGTTTGATTCAAGAACTTTGACAGAGGAATGGATGATCTGGAGGCGGTACAAAAAGAGCAGATACAAGGTGGCGCCGTTTTCCAGTGTTTGCCAAATTTCAGGGCCTCAAAATCGACAAATGAAGATGTGTGATTTTGGCAAAGGGACTTGCGCGCCATACTCTTGGAGGATAGGAAACTTGCGCGCCATATGTTTTTGAAGATCTGAGGATCAAAATATGGCAAAGGCATTAGGGTCGTGCAAGTGTTGGTTAAGTCGCGCAAGTGGACTTGCGCGACATCACCTACAAGGAGTGGAACTTGCGCGTCTATGGTTTTTCGAGATCAGAAGATCAAAAATTGACAAAGGCAAGAGGGTCGCGCAAGTGTTGGTTAAGTCGCGCAAGTGGACTTACGCGCCAAGGACAAACTTGCGCGCCGCCGCGCAGGGGGTCCAGTTTGCCTATAAATACTGGACCACCCCTCCTCATTTTTCAACGGAGCTCAAGACTTTGAGATTGTTCGAGCTCTCGTCGCGCAGGTGGTTGAGCCGCGCAAGTAGGGGTTGCACGCCGAGTGAGGGTTGCGCGCCCTAGAAGATTTGGGGGAGAAAGGAAGTGTGTCGCGCAAGTATTAACTTCAAGAAGGCAGTGTCGCGCAGGTGCTTCAGTGACACTTGCGCGCCAGTTTAGTCTTGCGCGCCCGAGACTTGCGCGCCGCCGGGAGACTTGCGCGCCGGGCTTGAAAAGGAGACCCAGACACTGTTTAAGCACGCCCGCCTTTCTGGAGCTGCACAAGAACTGAAGATAGCCTGATACTTTCGGTGCAAAGCGAGATTGAATAAGAAATCTAAATGATACATGCATGATCTCATGCATACATGGTGAATTGATTCTGACGAATGCCGAGTAGGCTGAACATAATTTATTGAGCAATCACATAAGTGATTGTGATTTAGGCAAACGAAGACAAGGGGATCTAGTGCATTCAGTCATTGCACTAAAGAAGAAAGGTTGAACTATAAAGAGCATCAACTCTGAACCCTGATGCAAGCAAAGTCTCATGCTGAACAGGAGACAAAGAACATCAATGCACATTTATTGAAGAGACCTTCACGTCTATAAACTAAATGGGACTTCACCAACGGCAGTGAGCCAGGGAGAGTCAACGGGAGTGACCCGGGGGACGCAGTGAGCTATCCCTGAACAATTGTAAAGGCAGTGAGCCTGGGACAGAGTGTCTATACCCGAACACTTGTAATCTGCAGCTAGTGAAGCATAGTGGATTTAGGTACGACAGACAACCTGTCGGCGTATGCTCCTTGGACGTAGCCCTTAGTGGTGAACCAAGTAAAAATAGCTGTGTCATCTCTCTGCATGTGAATGTTTAATTGCTGTTCATATCCATCATACAGGTTTAAGTAGTTCCTACCAACGTGGGAACAAGATCCACAACTTTAAGAAGAAAAAGTTGCCACCCTGATTCACCCCTCCCCTCTCAGGGTGTCCCGGGGTCCTACATATATGTTGTAGCCTACGGTTCTTATGCTACATATATCATGGAAACCATTGGTTCTCTAATTTAATTCCATATAATGATCACTCGTCACCCTTCACGTCCCAAAGAACAATAAAGGTATATATAACAGTTTTTAGCATCTCAGTTGCATGGTCCTCAACACAGATTCAAAATATTATCTTATCGAGAAGTGCTTCCTCCCATTAGTTTCATTTTAAAAATATTGGGGAACTACCTATATAATCATGAGATACAATTAGTTTCCCTTATAGATCCATTAAATCAGATTCTTATTTTCCCCTTATGGATAGGTAGAATAGCATGTTGGGCGGTTATTCTTCAGTAGTTCGACACCATATTCGTTCCACAAAGGGCCATTAAGGGCCAAGCATTGGAATATTTCATTAATCCTCATCTAGACCCCACAGATCAGTCTCTAGATATCGATTTCCCATATGAGTCTATCCTCATATTAGATATCGCTATTCCATGTTGGTAGAATCACATTGATGGAACCTACTGGAGTCCCACCAGTAGAAGGTTTAATGATCCCAAGATCAACACAATAATCATGGGGGTTGTCTTTATCATTCAGAAATAGGTTGTCCTACCTTAGTAATTCATGATTTTATAGGGATTTAAAAACAATAAGGCATATTATCATGCTCTCATCACTGGTCTCAAGTTGTCTTTCATGATTGATGTTCACCAATTGCATGAGATAGTGGTCTATGAGCTAGACATTAAGTAAATTAATGGTGACTACATCATTAGAAAGCCCATGATTAGGCCCTTAGTCAAGAATTTTGTCCATATAATTGCCCAGTTCCCATCTCATCCAAAGGTTACTCATATTCATTAGTCACATAATGGTCACGTTGATTCCTTATCTAGTAAAAACACTTCTCTCATAGAGCCTTACCAGGAAGATCTATTCATTCATGTGGTGCATTGATGATTATTCTCCCATGTTAGTTCATAAGATTATAAAAACCATCAGGTAAAGTACCTTAAGACTTATTCTTCCCCAATGGTTCATTTGGACCCCCCTTTAGATGAAGAAACCTCCGGTTGGATAATCCCTTTCATCAAGTAACTCTAGAACGGAATTCTCCCATCAGAAAAATCTGAACATGAGTGATTCTATCACTATGAAGTTCAATTCACCCTCTAGAGAAGTCCAATACATGAGTAGACTCTCTCTTAATGTCTATTTTATGTAATTATACTCAACTAAATATAAGGAGATCAGATTCTCCAAGATATACTTGTTGTTCATGCCAGTTCATGTGGTGATCATCAGGCAAGGATGAGGGTCTCCAACCAGATTTGACTGTTGTGAAAATTATGGACCACCATAGTGCATGACTATATTGAGTTAGCCGGAATGTTCCATGAATGTCAGATCTATGTCCAATTCATGCCTCAATTTTAAGAGCACACCCACATTACAATGTACTATTATCATTTTTTTTCTAGGGACTTGACATCATGGGACCATATCCACCAGAAACAGGTCACTAATACAGGTTCATTATGACCATTAAATCTTTCTTTTTCATGTGGGAAGAGGATATTACTATCTTGTATTTAAAGTATCATTATATCTGTAATTCCCTGACCTTAGTTACCCAGAGTCGGTACATTATTACATAACATTGGCATGATTACATGGAATCAAGTCCCAAAAGACTGATCAGTTTTGCAGTCTTGGAAAATAGATTACATTCATGAAAGATACATTAAATATTATAAAATTAAACTCAACATCAATGATACTTATTAAAAAACATTAATCCCATATAATAACCATTATTATCAATCATAATACACTTCTTGGAATCCAGGAGAAATAAAACATAGAAAGGGGTAAGCTCAGATGATCAGTAAGGATAACAATATAGAAGAAACTTTCATAAATAAGCATAAACATTTAAGGAAATGTATAAGACTAAAACTAAAGACTTTTAAACATAAAATTCAGCATAATATGGAAAATATACAATAAAATAATTCTATTTACTTATTCACTTGGATAGTCTACTAGTCTAATAATCACATGCAATATCAATAGCCACTTTCATAATGATGGAATGCATAATGCCATAATTCATAACCACATAGTCAAGGACTTGTTCCAAGAATACAAATAATATTTTGTCAAGGCCTTGTGCAAAGAAAATAGTTTGTCTCATGAGACCTACAGATGCATCGAGGAGCTATAGCAGACTCCACCCATCATTTACTTATTCCAATGCATTCTTCATATGAAAAGGTTTAAACATAACATAAACATTCATATTAAAACTGGCATATGAAATGTAAATACTTTATCCATAAACCATGAATGGTATAAAAATAACACATCCATAGTAAAACATATCACAAAACCTTCAATACAATATGGATGATTTTTATCATAATAGATCAACTTCAAAAAAGTTTAAAATACATAAAAGGATGCTGACATAGATGAAAATGATTTGTAAAACTCTTTGAGAGAAATATTATTCTTTTTCATGAAAACATTTAAAAGTCACACAATTTAGAAAGAAATAAATTTAATGAAATTTTTGAATCAAAGTGTCCCATACCACTTTGAAACTTTTGAAAGGAATTAACATTTTAAAAACATTCATGTCCATATAAATAAATCCTTAAAAACCATTTTTAAAATATGGACATTAATGAGAATGATTTAGAAGAATAAATATTTAAAACATTTAAAATGTTGTTTTAGTAAAAAAGGCCTTCAAAATAACCCATTTGAAAAATCTTTCATGAAAGATGGATGTGGATAATAAATATGTCTCCGTAGATACTTACGTAAAAACAACCTCGGATAATAAAGAGATTGTGAAATTAACCCTTACCTTGCACTTTCTTTTGGTCGAGGGTATGTTTAACCTTCTGTATAATGACCATAGTATGTTATTAAATTATACCAGAACCATATTCATATTTTTTATATCATTCATGATTCATTTGTTACTTTATACTATCCATTTAATAATGATTTCCATGTTAAATTAACATTTTGGGTAATAATCACTTTCTTTATCGTATGTGTTTTAACTTGTTATTCTTGATCGTATCATTTAGATCAAAATTTAAATACTTCCAGAATATAAACATTGATTTATATATCATATATATTTAGAATATAAATTTTTATAATAGATATATATATGAAAAGGAAGGCACCGTTTATAGAGATGGTAGGTTGTACGTATGCATAAATGTTGTTTTTGTTTCCATATCATATTGAAAGAAAGTAAGTGAACAAGATATATGTAATTACATACATACATACATACATACATATATACATACATACATACATACATACATACATACATACATACATACATACATACATACATACATACATACATACATACATACATACATATATCTATATATATCTCCATTATAATTATTATGTCATATATTACATACATATTAATAATATATATTTTTATAATCATTGTTGAATGGTGAACATGGGAATGAATCCCATCGTGTCCTGAAGACGGTAATCCGTATGTATGTACGAGCGACAATATCATTATATTGATTGTGAAATAGTATTTAATTGGATGTTATATCATATATAAAGAATCATTAACATGTTATATTTATTATTTACATCAGTTGTACTCATTATTATACCCATCCAAATAATGAAGTGCTTGAATAACAAACTACACCACAACATAGAGACGGTAAGCCGTACATCGCAGCTATGGTGACTTTGTCATTTATATGATGGATAAAATAATGAATTGGGTTGTACCATTTTTATAATAATATAAAAGTATATAGAAGATACTGGATTCATTATTTTATAATAGAAACAACAAATAAAGAGGAATTGGTAGAAGAAAAGAACTTGAAAGAGGTGATGAAATATTTGCCTCTTCCACGGGTTCTTCCTTTTGATTTGATCAAAAGGGATTCGTAGTTTGGATTTATGACCAAAGGAAGGCCTCTAGTATGAAGGTAGGAAAGTTGGAAGGATATTTGGGCAGGGGTTGTCTAAGCCAAATTTCTTTGGAGGTGTGATTTTAAGAGAAGGGGAAGTGTCCTTTTAAAAGAGGGGCGAGGGTCACTTTAGGAAAATATTAACATATTAAATTATTATACAATAATATTCTGTTTATAATGGCTCTAAATGAATTTATTTAGATCCTCAGGTGGTTATAGGTATAAATAATTTCAACCAATAGGTTTTAGACAATTTTAGATTACCATTTAACCTTATCTTTTAGATTTAACTCTTAGTTAAATAGTTTAACTTTTTCTGTGTCTTCTGGTATTCTTACACTATATGGTTACTAAACATACTCTAAAAATTCAACAGAACATAAAGTGGTTAATTAATGACATATATAATATTATTTAAGCCCTTTGGATGAACCTTATATTTTTAGGAATATTATATCAACCAATAATATAGTATTTCTTTTAAAAACTAATTTATGTTGATTTTGATACTATTTTGTATTTTGTTTTTGTAAAAGTCATAACAACCTTATAACTTAGAAACCAATTTATATAATCAACCATAACATGTAATATTAACCTTTATAATTAGTTTAATTATTCATATGTCTCAATTTACATTTATTTGGATATTTATTATATCAATTATTTTAATATTTCAATAATAATTTAATTACTGCATCATCAATGTGTCATTTATACATTAAATTATTTAATGTCTAAAAATTATAAATAAAATATCTTTATGTATTGAATCCTTTTATATTTCTAATGAATATTTTTAGTCTAATTTATATTGTGTGTAACCCAATATAAAAAATGGTTTAGTTATTAAACTTTGAATTTAACACTTTTAACTATTCTTTAAATAAAATAATAATAAATGACCTAATCTAATCCATGTGGACCAAAGAGGATCATATTTAATTCCTAACGTTTTTAGTCGAATTACACTTATCCAATAGAATTATAACATGTCTTTGGGTAATCATAATATCATTTTTACCATTAATTACCCAATTTACTTTTAACATTTGTAAAAAAAGTCAAAAGTTACTATTCACCAAAAATTATTTTCATCTTATTGAACCAAATTTTACTTACTGATGTCAACCATGTCTCTCAGATTTTTTAAATTCAACTCATAGAAGTAGTAAAATTATGTTTAATGTAAATTTTCAAATGCTCCTAGAAGGTGGGTAAAAAACGTTAAAAACTTCAATAAAATTTTATACATCTAATTTTATTTTAATATTACTTCAATGAATTAAATTGAAATTATAAAAGTATTATATATCTATTTTGACCTAAATTAAATTTAAATAAAATAAATAACTTTTTAAATAAAAAATCGGTTTTAAATAATAACGCAGTGTTTTTCACTATTCATCAAAAATTGAAAGTTTTCAGAAAAATACAAAAAATTTACCATAAGATAATTTTGATATTCTGAATTCAAAAAATGAAGTCTATTTTACCGAATTCATACCATTGAATTTTCATTTATTAAATTAAAATTAATTCTAGTGGTCAAAACCAAAAAGCATGTTTTTATAAAGTAAAAACTATCAAAAGATTGACATGCGTTTATGTCAAATTTAAATGTGAAATTAACTATAATGACCTACAGTGTATTAAATGATAAAAATATAATCTAGTTATACTTCAAAACCCTTTAAATGAATAATTTATCACTATAAATTATTTCTATTAATAAAGTTTTTTTGCAATTAAAATTTATTATTTTTAACTATTCATCAAAGTATGAAAGTTATCAGAAAAGTACAAAAAATTTACACAAACTAAATTTTTATGTCCCACTTCTAAAGAAGAATTAAATTTAATTATATTGTATATATAAAAGTGTCAAATATTAGTTTCAAAAAGGGTTTGTCATTAAAAGGTGGTAAAATTTTATTTTTTGGAAAATACTTCTTTTATCTGAAAAAATAAATTTATTCTTATATTTTTTCTATGAAACACATAATATGGATGTTAAAATTATATAGAGTACATAAGATTCAAAATGAAGTTAATACTATTCAAAACCGCTTGTTGAGCGGCTAGTTTGGTAATTTGTGGTGTGCTCGAACTCGATGTTGCGTGTAGTGCAAGCTATTGAATTACTTTAATGAGGTAGCATACTATGAAATCATGGGGCATTAATATATCATTGAGTTTGTGAGATACACCATCTTCCATTGATTTGGTGTCCCTCATTCTGTTCTAATTGATAATGGAAACAACTTTCGGGTAGCTGTGTTGATGAAATTCTACGCCAAGAACAACATCTAGTCCAACCACACTTCTTTCTACCATTAATAATAAAATGGATAGATAGTGGTGTTTAATAGGACCCTCTCTAACATTTTGTAGAATATGGTGTGCCGAACAAGTGAAGATGGCCGTACATACTTCTAAATTTACTATAGGCTTATCTTATGATGACTCACAGTTCCACCCTAGTGAATCCATATTCTCTAGTATACAGAAGGGAGGCATTCCATCCAATCAAGAATCAGTTTCCATCACTCCTTATAGAGGTCTATGATAAGAAGTCTCTAGACATTATTGTAGAAGCCCATCTATACAAACTGAAATTTCACGGTGATAATAGACTCTGGGCCTTACATAATCAAGAGAGGCGCCATGAATATATTGCTATGGATTTTAACAAGATAGTTCACACATATCCTTTTCAATAAGGTGACAATGTATTGGATCTATGGAATCTAATTATACCAGGTAGGAACCCGCCTATGTTTGAACCCAAATGGGAAGGAGCCTACATCATTCACAAGGTATATCCCAACAGTTCATGATTTATTGTCACCATGGATGGTGAGAAAATCACTCCACCCCCAAATTCCATATACCTCAATCAAAACTTATTGTGAGTGAGTTTATCACCCTTCATGATTCTAAACCGATGCAGTATCCAAACATTATGACCATAAACTAGGAGTTCACATTCCAAGAACACACCATTAAAATGGGTCCCAATTCCAAGCATCGTGAATTTAGACTGTGTAAATAGTCCCACTAGGATTTTATTGTCTAGTATGAAGGTATTTTAAGTCATCATTCACATCATATTATAGTGGTTTCACTATACACATCCCTTCTAGAGGACTCCCTCCCCTTCTTCCAATAAACATGACATTAATCTATGATTCTTTGACCCACGTGTTGTTAAACTGTTTCATCCTAACTTCAAGATTATAAACTTTACATAATTTATGGCTCTTTCTGTATGACCTTAAAAGGCATGCACCCCTTTTCCAGTATGATGCAAAAATTTTCCATCATACATGACATTAAATTGTGCCTCAATAACTATGTATGGCTTGATTCCCATCCTCATGGGATTCAAAAAGACCCCACAAAACATCAACATTGGTCATATCTTAAAACTCTCTCTAACCATTTTCCTTATCCCCATGATGTTAAACTATGTGTTAGTTCTTCTTTGGAATGTGTGGTTTGGTTTATATCTCATTGGTCCTTATTCATGTTTGGTTGATTTATGGAACCACTCTATATATTTTAGCTTTAGAAGCCTCATCCTTTGTTCCTAGATACATGTTCATAAAATAAGACGTATATCATCCTTGTTACATGAATATAAATTACATAACAACCCCCATCACAACTGTATGATGTTAAACATCAAATCCGGTGTCTTGGCTATATGATTTCAAACTAAATTGCACTACGATGTTTTCACTTGAGAAGATTTTTCACCTCGGTACCAGCCGTCTACCACTCCACTATTAAAAACTTTGTATGGATTGATTACCATTATTACTAAATATGTAGCAATGCCTGGACATTTTTTACCTGGTCCTAGTCATAGAATCAAAAACACAACCCTTTTGTCCCTTGTACTTAGTATCATTTAGGAGTATGTGGTGTGTCTTATGGTCCCCTTTGGTCTTCAATCAAATTGAGATTCCTCATGGTCCCATACTACACATTCCACTTCAATCATTATGAACTCTATGTACTAATA